>CM068367.1:1046612041-1051412041 GCA_034769895.1 Magicicada septendecula
GAATATTACAATATTAATGCTGCAAGAAATTTGAAAAATAGTTGGTATAAAGAACACACACACACACACACACACACACACACACACACACACACACACACACACACACACACACACACACACACACACACACACACACACACACACACACACACACACACACACACACACACACACACACACACACACACACACACACACACACACACACACACACACACACACACACACACACACACACACACACACACACACACACACACACACACACACACACACACACACACACACACACACACACACACACACACACACACACACACACACACACACACACACACACACACACACACACACACACAGAGAGAGAGAGAGCAAAATAAAATTTTTGAGTAAATTACCAAGATACTATACAAATAAATAAAGACCTTGAATATTTGAAGCACCATTTTTCAACCTTATAAACAGGTCTGCGTAAACGGGCTCAAAAGGAGGCTACTGTTTGTGTGTGTGTGTGTGTGTGGGGGGGGGGGCTTTCCATGGCCACTGTGTACTGTGTACATAACATTCTCTCTTTGGAGAAGTGCTGAAATACAGGAATTTTCTGAGGCATTATTTCCTGTTGTTTGTTTTCATCAACTACAGTCCGAGAAAGCCTCAAGAGTGGGGTTGTTATTTTTCTGGTGACATGGTACGCGACAGTTTGACACATACATTGTGTGCGGAACATCTGGAAGATTACTAACACCGCTAAGAAAATTGGGTTAGTATTCTTGCACTGTGCTGACAAAAGCAGTCTTGACTGGTCGGGATGGACACCGTTTAGCTGCTTTGTTTTAACCAAATGAAGTATCTCGTTTCTTTCGTCATTCCTTAGTCTCAACTCACGTGACAACATCCCTTTGTTGGTCTAATTCTGTATATTGTGGCACCTTTTTTTTTACATGGAAATAACTTTAAGGAAAGACAATGTGAACCCTGTGTTTCCATTCGTCTGTGCATTCGTGATGAGATACTGAACTAGACCAACGGCTTTGCGACCAAGTTGGCTGCCGTTTTTCCTCAGCGAAGGGGCTTGGATGTTTGTCCATTTGACATTTGTGTGTATGGAGTCCAAGTTCAAGTATATTCCGTCATGCAGCTTAGAATAGCATCAATACCTTGATTACTTGACTAACCAGATCCGTCCTCAGTCAGGACCCTGATGGAGTAATCCAGCCATCACAGATTGCTCGACCGTATCATTGTGAACAGCACAAACAGTGATAACTGACCCAAGGGTGGGAATCCATCAGGAGGCTGGGGACTGTGCCGGCATGCGTGGAGTCTCACCCCAACTCCCCCCCCATACACACACACAAGCACGCGTAGCTTATATTTCTAGTTTGGTTTTAATTTTCCCTTAATTGATTCACTAACTCCCTTGTCTGAAGTGATTGCTCAGATGTATCATAGCAGTAGTAGTAAATGAAATTGCATAGGCTTATGTACTATTCCTTTTGATGAAACATTATTCCTTGCGCAACTCTGTTTTGTTTCGTCTTCCACATATGTGTGAGGTAATGTGAGTGAGGCATGTAATCATATATTGTTTAGTAAATTTTTGCTCACTTGTATTATTTAACCGGATCTGATGGAAATTATTTTTGATCTTCAGGCCTTTTTTATTTTTTTTTTCAAGCAATAACATGGTAGTAACTTTATGACTTTTATTTGGGAACAGATCAAATTGATAACAGCAATAATGGCTACAGTAAAGCTGTTTATGTTAGTAAATTAGGATCAGACTGAATAATAAACGTTATTTTTTTTGTCTATAAACATGAAATTTTCCGTATGTTGAATACAAAACTGTTGGCTCTCATAGATTCTAATTACCATAAAGTTGATGTAACGTATCTAGTGTAATTGTCTTGTGTACCAAGTTCAGATCAATTAACTAAATGGGTCGACAGCATGCAGGACAGTTGATTTTGTCCTTGAATTTACGTTAACTATGGTGCAGGACAGTACAGTTTGCGATCAAACAAGAGTTAACAAGAAAGGTATTTAAATGTAAAAAGAAATTGCTTATTACAAGTGTCAGGGGCGGATCTATATAAAGGCTTATTGGGCTTCAGCCCAGGGCCCCGTGGATATAAAGGGCCCCCAGCCCCAATAGAAGACATCGGACAATATTGTGAATTAAAAAAATCTATCATAAGGTTGGCAACACAGAGATCAATTAGGCCGTGTGCGCGCCTATCGAACGGAACGGGGGATTCCCCGTGGCTTATTTTGGTTGTATATCCTCGTGTCTTAATAGCGGGGGACTCCCGCCGCTTGTTTTTGGTGTATTTTCTCGCAAACGCACTCATTTGCAGTCGAACAGGCTTCATGCATTAATTGTTGGCGGGTAACAAATTTTTTTTTCGCACTTCTCTACTCGTCGTCAAAGTGACAAACTAAGTGTTATTGTTTATAGTGTACTGTGTTTAGTGTTTAGTTTACTAATAAGTTGAAACTTAAAGGTTATAAAGATCGGACCTTTCTCTTATTTTAGTTATAATTGAAAGTAATCAGCAAATCCAGTGATCTTATATAAAATTTCCTGTTTTTGGTAAGTACGTATTACCATTATTTATTGCTAAGCAATATAATTATTTAATTATACTGTAAGTAGGTACAATAACTTTCAATAATTGGAATAACTCATTAGATTAAATTATTAATTCAAATACGGATTCCATTTCTTGAAGGAATCTTTTGAAGTTTTGAATTAGAATTTTCAAAATACTACTCATTTTTTTGTATTTTTCTTGCGATTAGAATTTCATGTTCTTAAAACTACAAAATATATATTTTTTTTTCACTGATATTAAAAATATTATTTTATATTAAAACTATAAAAGTCAAAATTATGTTCCCTTATCGGCACCGAAATATTTTTAAAATATTACTAAAAAATATGTGCAATATTTCTTTAATATTTCAAAATATTTTATAAATATTTTTTCAATATTATAAAGTCCGCGAAAAAAGATGGAAAAAAATATTTCTTAGAAATATTTTCAAAATATTCTCAAAAAATATTTATAAAATATTTAAAAATATTGGGCGTTGATCGGGTATTTTATCGTCAAACAAGGCGTCTTGAAAATTATTTTTTATTCCAAACCTGTCGAGTAGGATATCAAAATCAAGGGTTTAAGTAGCGATCACAAAATATATAATTTATCAAAATCGTTTACTTTTCGCTTATAAACTATTTTACACTTTAATAAATTTATTGCTTATCGCAGTCAGCTTTAAGTTTTTTCAAAAACTGTTACTTGTTGTTTTTACCTTATTTTTCAATAATAAATGAACTCTAATAAATTTTTAATGAAATTTTGTGAATCGCTGCACTCATTACAAAGTATCAAAATGTTAAGAAAGGGATAATATTACAACGATATCTCTATTGTTATGTTTATGTTCAGAAAAATATCAAGTTCTTTGTTTATTTTCAGAAAAATATCAAAATCTTGTTTTACAACATGTCTACTAGAAAATATAAAAGTGGAGCTGAAAAACGAAAATTACAATCAGATCGAGAAAAAGAAAGAAATAAATGTGCAAAAATTGAAACTTTTTTTAAATTAGAAGATAAAAACGAGAATGTAATAGCTACATATCCGTTGACAAGTGAAAAGGAAGAGACCTTATCCGAAGAGAATCTAACCGAAGGAAAATCGCAATACCAAGAAAAAAATACCAGTGATGAAAATGTGCAAGATCTTGCCTACCAGCAACCCTCTGATCCCTCTGAGAACGATATTGTTGTTCAGCAAGAGGACAGTCATACCGAGGCGGAAAGAAATTTAACAAATATAGGCTTCAAGTTTGAGAAATATGTTGACGTGGGCCTGTGCCCAGTATTGCTTAATAATGAGTTTATTCAAGACATCCTCTCACATGAAATAACTGACTTCCAAAATAAAGATCCGAAAAATATATATTCAGCTTCAATAAAGAAATACAAAGAACAAAACAGATCATTTTCAAATAGGTATTTTGTTAAGAAAATGAAAAATGGCCAATTACTGGAGAGGTCTTGGTTATGTTATTCAACCAGTGTCGGTAGTGTATTTTGTTTGCCTTGCAAACTTTTTTCTAAAACCCCTTCTCAATACACAACCGGATTTTCTGATTGGAAACACATAGGAACTTGTTTAGAAAATCACGAAAATTCTGATGAACATAAGAATTCAATGTTAGTATGGTTGACACGAAGAGAAAATAAGTCTGTTTTAGACAAGCAGCTTCAGGAGCAACTAAGGATAGAAACAGAATATTATCACAATGTCCTAAAACGGGTTATTGCAGTAGTCAAATTTTTGAGTGTAAGGGGCTTAGCATTCAGAGGTTCTGAGGAAGTATTTGGTTCTCCACATAATGGTAATTTTATGGGTGCTTTGGAGCTATTGGCAGAATTCGACCCATTCATCCGTGAACATATCGAACAAAGAGAACTGCGACCAAAACCGATAATATCGTATTTATCAAAAACAGTATATGAAGAAATCATTGAGATTATGGGCAAACAGGTAATTAAGCAAATTATAACTCAAATAAATAACGATGACACAAAGTACTATTCAATTGTGATGGATTCTACCCCAGATCTGTCTCACAATGATCAACTTGCTATTGTATTACGATACTGTTTTCGGGGAAAAGTGTATGAAAGGTTCGTATCGTTCATTAAAATTAGTAGTCACACTGGCTTACATTTATTTAATATTCTACAAGAGTTTTTAGAAAGAAATGGACTACTACTGGACAATTGTAGGGGGCAGTCTTATGACAACGCTGCTAATATGGCGGGTCAATACAATGGTCTACAAGCACTACTAAAACAAAATAATAAATCCGCAGATTATGTGCCGTGTGCTGCGCATTCCCTTAACCTAGTTGGTGAAGAATCTGTTAAGGTTGCAACTAAAATTGTGAACTTTTTTGGAGTTGTGCAAAAAGTATACGTTTTCTTTTCCGCTTCGACCCACAGGTGGGAACTGTTCCAACGTGAAACAAAACTAAAATTTACTTTAAAAAGTTTGAGCCAGACCAGATGGTCTTGTCACTATGATGCAGTTAAAGCTTTAAAAAATAATTATGATGACATTTTGAAAATTTTCAAAAGTTTTAGTGAAAATGAGGATGAGAAAGTTGATTTTCGAAAAGAGGCAGAAAATTTATTTAATAAACTGACGAAGCTCGATACTGCAATTTTAATAATTTTTTGGGAAGAAATTTTAGAGAGATTCAATTCAGTTAGCAAAAAATTACAGAGCCCTGGTTTAGATATTTGTGAAGGCGATAAGTTAATTATATCATTAAAAGAGTTTGTAAGTAATATACGGCCACCAATCAGATCAAAAACTAAAGGAATACGAAGAGAAAGCTAAAAAGTTAAGTACTAGTGTGAGAACAGAATACAGTGACATAAACAAGAGACGCATTACTTTAAAATTTTCAGATAAATCTACAGACAAAGTCTCAGTATACGGCGCAGAAAAATTTAAAAGAGACACGCTAAACGTTGCACTGGATAAGCTGATCATGGATTTAAATAGAAGAAGCCAAGTCTATGAGACATATAGCAAGAAATTCAAATTTTTAATGGATTTGCAAGACAAAAATATGGAAAACATCGATCTGGAAAGTGTACGTAATATTGTTGATTATTATTCAGATGACGTAGACGAACATTTAGTGAATGAGTGCATTCAGTTAAAATCTTACTTAATACAGTCTAAGCCAGAGTCTTACACCTCTTGCAGTGAAATTTTTATGCTAATTTATGAAAAGCAACTTGTTGATGTTTTCCCAAATTACTATACTATCTTGAAAATTTTTTTAACGTTGCCAATGACTAGCTGTGAAGCGGAGTGCTCTTTCTCCAGGATGTCGTATATAGAAAACAAATACAGGACAACAATGTCGAACGATCGACTAAATCATTTATCAGTTCTTTCCATTAATTTTGATTTAACTAAGAGTTACAATGTGATGAGCAAATAAAAGAATTTGCGGCACAAAAATGCAGAAAGGTTGCTTTATAATTTATATAACATGATTGCACGAAACCTGTTGATTTCTTTTGCAATAATATATTACAATGCTGTTTATGTGTCTAAGTAATATTAAATAAATCTAATAATTTATTATATATATTGTCCTTTTTTTCTATACTGTGTACCTAGTACATCATTATCTAAAACGGTTTTTTTTATTGGCAGTTAGTTGACAATTTAGACAGGCCCCTTAGTAGTATTAGCCCAGGGCCCCACAAACTCACGGTCCGCCCCTGACAAGTGTAGTGTAGTTTAAATGTTAAGTAATGCATGCAAGTGCCCTTCTAAATGAAAGAAGTCTTACAAGCGCTTTCCGCATTCAGACGAGTTTTTTAGCGGTAATTCCTGGTTTATGTTTACCTTCGTACTGTATTTTTGACCTTGATGTGAAGGTCATTTTAAGATTCGTAAACGCAGTTTACTGTGTTGGAAAATTTGGTAAATACTGATTATTTATGTTGTTTAAATGTAATGTACAGTGGAACTTGCTTATAACGAGATTCAAGGGACCGGCCAAATGTGTTCGTTAAAACCGGGTGCTCGCTACATCCGAGTTATTGACTCGCAAGCCTAAATTTTTATACCGAGATTATCGAACACACAACAAAAACATCTACTACAGAAGAGGCTTTGCACAACACAGTTTTGACATGTTTTACATTCTACGCTTAAAAGTGAAATTTAGACTAAACCTATTTTAGACGCTAACATTCTTTGCTGTATATTGACGTATAGGGCATTCGCGAAATATAGGCTAGTAAAAGTAACTCTGTAGTAAAAACTTACCAAAAATCAGCCGGATATCTGGCAAAAACGCAAAACATTCCATGCCACATGTACAATATTTATTTTTTAAATTACAAGAAAATTCTGACTAATTTATTTGTATTTTTGTTCGTTCTAAATGTAACGTCAAAATTATATTTCGCACACAGAACTTAATTAACCTTAAAAACGTCATCTATTTTTGTTTGTTTAGTAATTTTGTATCTGTATAGGCTATATCAAACAGTTTTGTAATTTATGTAAATATTCCACGAATTCATCACCAACATTATTAGTGTCACTAAATTGCGGTAATAAACTAACGTTTAAAATTCTGTATTGTAACGAAATTTGTTGGACTTTAACCCATGAACAAGCAAGCCTGCGATAAAATGCTCTTTATAACCAAGTCTCTGAAGAGTTTCTACTCGTTAAAACCGAGTTTAATTATCATTACTGAGATACAAAACCAAACAAATGTCGTACTTTCGCTCGTTACATCCGAGTTCTCGTTATTCGCGAAGTTCCACTGTAGGCTATAGGCTATAGTACTTTTGTAATTGTGTTTTCATTTGTCGCACATAGATACCAATTTTATAATATAGAATACGTTGGAAGTTTCTGTACAAGCAATAATTACATTATTGCCATTGAAACGGTTACTAAGTTTTGTTTATAGTATTCTTCACCGCCAAGGATTCTGTGAACTGAAACATAAAAACATTGAATTGAAAAGTTACCAGTAAAAAACAAAAATTTACACCGGTTAATGGGTACCTTTTGGAAGAAGCACTAATTTTAATGTTTTAGCGCATGGTATGGAACAAATTTCTATCGAAAGAGGGCGCTAATTTTAGATAACCAATCTAAACTAATCCCATCGTGATCAGTGTGTGCTGATAAACAAGTCGTAAGAAAAAACTAGAGTTAGTGGCGTCTGGTTATGACATGGCATGTCTGTAGGTTGTAGGGCACGACACGACCGAGTGCTAGTCCGTCTTACCACGGGTGATGTATAACTTAACCAGATGTCGGAACTCTTCAAATCTGGCTGAAGCCTGCAGTAGTTGGACAAACACCTTCGTGCCAAATATCTGCACAGCTCAGTCATTAGCTATACCATGCTAATGGCTGTCTTAGAATTATTAACACACCTTGATTCAGGTGATTATATACTCGTCGTCCTTCTTAGCTGTCCTCTTTAACCATCTATATTTGTTATTGTACAGGATTGCCCTAATCAATCTCGTCATAATTGGTGAGGAGAAGCAGCAGTCTTATTACACAGACAGATCTCTCTCGAACCTTATTTACGTCGTCTAAATAAGGTTGTGCAATCGTACTGATCTTCGACCTACCGAACCCGCGAACCCGCGCTTGTTATATTTACGACGACGGCGTCTCGGCCTTGGGAGTTGGTTGCCCTCCTTGATCTTCCGTTATTCACGATTGTAACCAGAGACGTCAAGCCAAGCATCTCGTTTGGAGTAGCAGAGTAACAAGTAACCTCTGAAAGAGTTATGTAAAAGTTTGTCGTTGAAGGCAGATAATCCAGCTAAATACCTCGTCTGAGATACGCCCTCGAAGTTGTTGACATGGTTGTTTTCAAGAGTGCGATCTCATCCATATCACACACTCACTTTATTATCAGGTTTTATCCTGCCGCGTTTGTCGGACTCACTCCGGTATGTGACCAACTGTGTCGACAGTTTCCATCACTCGTGACAATTCAGGTCTCCGACCAAGCCGTCTCCAGGATGACAGAGACTCGAGGTCCTCCATCAGTATGTTTAGGCATAATCCTTCCGGGCGTCTCCAAGTATCTTTAGGATTGTGTAATGTCCGAGTATATTGACATGCAAGAATATATGACTCTGCATGGTAATGTGTTTTCTGAAAAAGGCCGAAATCTTTGCCGACAGCATGGAGACTAGACTTTCTGATCTTTTTTGACGCCTATACCCGACCATCTGGTTCGATAGCAGTGACGACGATTATCTGTCTGTTGACTGTAACGCCATCGCACCCTCCTCCTGTCTTTATCAGATTGCGGCCCGAGGCCTTCACAACCAAAGGCGTTGATTATGTTCGTCAGACTATTCACTTCTTATATTTGGCTACAATATTTTACTCGCCTGTGGAAGGATTCTCCGAACCTTCGGGACCTGTCAATTTCTACATGGTATCTGCAAGCATACTTTCAGGATGAACGTACAGTAGGGCTACTCTTCACACAACACGACTGACCTCTTTAGTTCGAACGACTGGTATTCCATAGAGTTACGTTTCTGTCCGTAATTTACCACACATAAAAAACTACGCGGCGTACGAGTCAACTGTTTCCCGTATTTTAATGGCACAGGTGCTTGGCTTTACTTACAAAAGCACTATCTAATTAAATGTTCTGGAGCCGTTCTTTTGTTTGACAGTCTTTTTCTCAATCACTACAGGATCAGTGGCTATTAGGGTTGGATCAGTTTCAACCCGTATTCAATGGCGGCACTGTCTTTGGTCGCCCCCTCCGCCAACTTGTGATTATGCGTTTTCACGACTGGCTCTTGCGCACACTTTATCTTACCACCCCCTCACAGTAGCAGGTACTGCGCATGGATGATCAGCGTATGCCAAAGAAAATCGTGACGACGCAAGTCTATAACAGCAGAAGCAGTGGCCGACCTAGGATAAGATGATTGGATGATGTGCTGGAAGATCTAAGAAGATAAATGTAATGGTTATGTCGAGACAGCAAATGGGTAGGAGACGTTGGGAAGATTGGTGTTGGAAGCCAGAGCTCACGTTGGGCTGTAGTGCTAAAGAAGAAGAAGATATATGCCTATATGACGGTCGTGGAATCTGTAAACATTATGTAACCATGGTGGTAATATACGTAGTAACATAGTGTAATGACGAGGGGTAACCATCTACAAAATGTTTCTTTTTTTATATTGTGATATTGTGAACACAAATATGCTATATAACCTGACGATGGTCTATGACCGAAATCGATCGCTTTAAGAATATAAATAATAACATCATATGGTACCTTTAGGCTATATAAAAAAGAATACAATAAAAAATTGAATTATAGGTACCATTAATAAAACAATAAGTGTAAGTATAAAAATACATCACATTAAAATGTTTACTGTTTTCTTTTATGAGGTGTGTTGCAAATGTGGTTTTCAGAATAATTTTTAAAGTTAAAGCTAATTTAAAAGTTAGCTTTGGAACATCAAACGTATTGATTTTGATACTGAGAATTTAGCTGTGACATGTATACATTTGAATTGTTATAAATTTAATTATATTGTTAGTATAATGTAAATTCTATATAACTTGCGTAGATATTGTTAAAATATTTGTAATTATTGACCGTATAATGAAATCATTTTATCTTTCTGAAGAAAATGCATAAACCACAAGAAAATCTTGGAGGCACGTATGTTTTTATTGAAAGAAACGTTCTACTTGATCCAAGAAATCTGGCAGTCATCACGGTCCAGTTGTCAATGTGGCTCGAATGTTTGTTACGGATTTAGCTTCTGAGTTTTTAGTTACGTGTTTAATATAATTTGAAGGTTCCAACTTCATCGCAGCTCTAAGCAGGCACATTTAAAGCTAGTAGTGTTGGGCAGTATTGCCTAAAAGAATATAGCGAACTAATGTACTATATAAGTAGTCTGTTAATAATGTATGTAAAAATTAAAGGAAATAATTTACATTCCATTTATTACTGTAATTTGTTTTTCGTAACTTCCGAGTTGACAGCTGAAGTGGGACTACGGTGGTGTCAGATTACGCAACAAAACCACGTATTTGAAGACCGAACGGAATTTGTTGCATTGAGAGCAATTGCTAGTTTGACGATTCGAACGGGCAACATTCGAATGCTGGGTATATATTATAAAACATTAGCAAAGAATGACTATTTCAAAGACGCTCAATATCAAACCGGGGAAGCGTCAGACCGTGACAAAATTTGCTTGATAAATATTTTAGTAAAGCATAAAGTAACGCAGTTTTATGATACGGCCACATTTTACTTGTGTTACAATGAAACTACTTTTCTGACGTGGGGTTACGTGTGCATATTGTTGACAGTGGTGGAAACACCGAAAGGCCTCATGTAGTGCGACGTAATTAATGGTCGGCAGCAACCTACGACGACGTTGCAATAAAGAAGACTGCCAGCAACAGAATAGTGTACATAATACGCTTCATAACGTTGCACTTGCCATGAGATTAATACGTCGTCAAATAGGGGAGGGGGTTGCGTCAGGGCAGTTTCAGTATATAGTTGGAAAACATTAGTTGCTCTTCAACTTAACACAGGTCATCAGAGGTACTTTGAATTTACTTTGTACTATATATAGTGCAATACACTGCGTACCAGATAATCAGAGAAATGAGAACCAGGATTGTATTACGTACATTGTAACCAAACAATGTTACGCGTCGGTTGCTATATTTGAAATCTCGCTTACGTGTCTAGACAGTCTTTTTGTGTAATACTACTGATATGGCATGGACTTTGCACTGGACGCGTGCAAATACTAAGCTTATCAGCTGCTTGCAGTGTTTAGTAAATAAAGCAGTGTTCTAGATAACTGTGTCATTGCCTTGTATACGAAAAAAAATATGGCGTAAGAATAAAGTTCTGTAATTTTAATTGGACATTGTTATAAACAAAAAAAAAAAAAATATATATATATATATATATAGAGGTTACTTGTTATTGTTGTGACATGTTTCTTTTAAAGCGTTTTGGTTGGTTGGTCAGGTTAAAGTAAATAGGTTGGTCAGGAAGAACTTCCACATCCTGCCCAGTAAACTTGTTATTGTTGTGACATGTTTCTTTTAAAGCGTTTTGGTTGGTTGGTCAGGTTAAAGTAAATTGGTTGGTCAGGAAGAACTTCCACATCCTGCCCAGTAAACCACCTCATTGTGGCCTTCGATTAGAAGCAAACTGCGTTGTCTTGTTGGAAGTTCTCTCCAAACAGGTCGTTCACTGACGGAAACGGTGATTCCTCGGACATCTTGTGAGTAAGGTTAGAGCTCTTCCTAAAAATAAGATCAGAATCCATCGCAACACTGAAAAATGTCTCCCTGCCTACGTCGTCCCGGTTGTTGGAATTATCGGTGTCGTCCTTATGGTTTGGGGCGTGTCACTATTAAAGGGCCAGTTGTATTCGAGTAATAAACCGTTATATTATATAAATGAGACATATTTTCAGAGCCGCCCTGGGCTCCATGAGCTTGAGGAGTCATTGTATTTATTAACTTGAGTACAAGAAGCAAACAGCACTTTCTAAATTCCCAATCTTTTTAAGTGTATATTTCGTAAACTCTAATTAATACGAAATGAATAGTAACGGAGTTTTTGTTGTCTTAATTAGGTAAGTGAGGGGAGAAGTTTGCCTCCACAGTAACAAATTTATTTGTGTTAACGAGGCATAACAGAATATTAATGTCATATTTTCATCATTACATATGTTCCTCGTTGAAAAAAGCGAAGTTTGGTCTTGAGTCGATAAATAGATAACTTCTAAGAGTGCTTGATGTTCGCCCTCGGGTGGCAGATTGAAGCACAATCGGCCTGTAACGCTGTGTGACAAATCATTTTGTGACTTGTTAGAAAATACCACAAGACACTGCGCCCCAACGATCCGTCCACATCTTTCTCTGCACCACTCTCACCGCGTCAGTCTGTGGCTGCCAAGATTTCCGACGTGCACCGGGAAATCCGAACCATCCTCATGGTGTCGTGAAACCGTATGGATATTCAAACAAAATTCTACTTTTTGTCTTATATATGTAACACGTTCTATAAGTACTGGTGTCTGATTTGCTTTACATTTTTGTTTTAACAACAGTGTCGATGAAGAAACTTCCGTGAGTTAGAAATTCGTGAATCTCTGGTTTGAACCTCATTAAACACATTTGGTGTTGTATCCGACGTGCATTCTTTGTTTAGAGTACAAGGAGGCGAATGTATATTAATTCCGCAACTTCACGAGGCATAGGAAACAAAGCCTCGTGTATTGATGGTTGAAACCTTAAAAGCGAGTCGCGTACATTTAAAGTCACGTATATTTAAGTCTAAGATAGGATAATGATGTTTAACACGTTTGTTAATAGTTGTATGTTCATACACGTATCTCACGTGACACCACTACACGGAAAGCAATCAGCAAGGGATTATAATTTTTTTCAATAATTATTTCTCAGTACATATTGTTCTCAAAAAAGATTATTGTTGACGGAAATGACAGTGCTGAAAGTTTGACCTTGTAGCCTTTGTTACTCGCACACCGTGTACGTTTATTTCCTGTTTTCGCGACGCATTATTCAACACTTTGTTGTGTAGATGTGCGAGATTGTACCGTATGTTACATTTTAGTATTTACATCAGTGTTTGAAGACGTCTTGTAAAAAGAAACCTATCTTTCTGATAACACCGATCGTTCTGCAAACTCACCTTGGATACTTGTTAAATAGTTCTCTTTGAATTCGTTCTCTAACCTAGTAGCCTACGCACTGGGACTCTGAATCGACTCATGTCGCGATGCAGAATCCGCGCTGTGTAGATTCATTGTTCGGACTCAGCCCAGACGCTGCTCCGCGACAAAAAACCGTGTCCACACCAAGATTCATGTTGCGATTCAGTTCTTTGCGAAAAATGACGGAGGAAATTGCTCTCTCGGGAATTTCCCTAGCTCGTTTTTGTATAATTAATAATAGAAACAAGCGCAAAAAAAAACGACAAAAAAGATGGTGGGTTCGCAAATTATTTCATGGCGGGAATCAGCGCGGAAATAATCTTTTGGACACTTAAAAAATGGAAGATGGCATGGGGTTTAGAAATTTTTTGAGAATGTCCCCAACCGATTTTGAAACCATTTTAACCAAAGTTGGTAATAAAATTTGTAAGAAAAGTACCAACTTTAGGGAATCTATCTTCCCGGCCAACAGATTAGCTGTCACTCTTAGATTCCTAGCTAGTTGAGACTCATACACAAGCCTCATGTACACCTTCAAGATTTACTGGTGAGGTTCCACTTTTCATATTTTTCATCTTTTTGTGTTCGCGCCGAAATTGTCCTTTCAATGTATGCAATTTTTTTTCAATTTCCGCCACAGATACACTGTATTTACCAGCCAAAGCCGTCAATGTTTTGCTTTTTAATTCACGATTTCTATAGTCTGTGAAGGGGACACATCCCACAAACAACGATGGGAATGCATCTCTTCTATAAACTGTAACGTTAAATCAGTACTCCACAACATAATTGCAAAAATAAAATAAAAAACAATCACCGAAACGAATCGAAAAACGAGTGCGTAGCGGCGCGAGTCGCTAGCCTGTTCGGATTCACGTCTACACTGGCCAATGCTGTGCAACAATGAGTCAATGAATCCCATATCGGACAGGATTCAAACGACGCAGAAAATACTAACCAGCAACACACCAGATTCACCGCGACAATGAGTCGGGGCAGTCCGGACGCAGGCGAGTCGCACGCGGGATTCACCCCAGACGCAAAGAGTCGATTCAAAGAGTCCCAGTGCGTACTAAGATAACAGAAATTTAGTAACTTCTTAACACTGGTCCTTTCATACACTGGCACTGGTTGATTGGAAAGTAAGTGCTTTCGGCCAAGCTTCTTCGTCTTCTTCTTTAGCATCACAGCCAACGTAAGCGCTGGTTTCCAACACCAGTTTTCACCCGTGTCTCCTGTCCGTTGCCATTTCAGCGGAATCCCTCACATCCATTCTTCTGAGATCTTTTCGGTCAAACTACAAGAAAATAATATTTTATAGAACTCTGTTTACACAAATTAATATCAATTGTTTTTGATAGGCAGACGTGCGTTTCCTTTCAGCTATCAAGTCACGTGTTTTGTCCATGGCAATTTTATCAATCGATGATAACTGACCTAGTTATTTTATTCACTGTTTCATTGTAGGTTATTTAGGAGTATTCATTTACTTGTTATTTATCACATACTGGTTAGTGTTCGTTTTTGTAATATTTATAGTCACATTCCATTCTGTTACTCAGGTTTTGTGGGACCATCCGAATGAATTCGATGAAGTTTATACTGTAAGGCTTAAACAATGATTTGTGTTATTTTTACAAAGCGTATTTTACGTAAGCGTGAAAAATGATTGAGAATGCGTAAACTTTATGTATCAACGATTTCCACGCAAAATCAGAAAATTACAGTAAGAAACAAAACATTCCTTTTCACTGCAAGTAACATTTTTCGTTTGCCTTGTAATTTCTGAAATTGTTTTTATTAACATTTTCACTGTCGATCCAGGTTTGATTATGTCTATTCTTGTAGATAAGAACGTAATGAGATGTCACATGTCAGTTTGAATATTTTGAAAGCGACTGAACAGTAGAAAATATCAGCCATTCTAAAATTATTCAACCCCTTTCTGGAGTCCATTGAATTCGAGCAGTGCTGATCTCCAGTGCTATTTTATTTTTTCCCAAGAGTTATTTTGATGTTTTTTCTTAAGGTCTCAGTTCTGTTAGATATCTCAACTTTTAAAATTTGAAAATTCAATGTTTATAAATGACAACAAAAATAGACAAGCTAAATAAATAATTTTAAAATACACGCGACTATTTATATGTAATCAGTTAATTTACAAATTCTGTAACATCGTGCTGAATTTACATTATGAATCAAAAAGTAGTTTTATGTGAATACACAACACATGAAATTAATGTGTTACTTGAAAACTTCCTTATAAATATGTTTATAAATTTGTAACTGTAAACAATATTGTATAGTAAATATTTGTTTTTAAATACTTGAAAGACGTTTTGCTTTTAAATAGTAACGTTCGTATTATTTTATATAAAAATTCCCCACTTAAAACGGGGCTGTGAAGGTACACATTACAAAAGCTTCTCTGTGTGTGTGTGTGTGTGTGTGTGTGTGTGTGTGTGTGTGTTTAACCATAAATTATAAAACGTAATTGTTACTAACGTGTACTACACTGCATGAAAAACGTGTATGTGTCAATGCTTTTCCAGGCTGGAGTACCTTAGTGGTGTCACGAAAGATGCCCGATGCCCGCAGTGTGATTTGTAATTAGTTTTGACATTGGTAAGGACAAGTGAAAAAAATATCACCTCCAGCCTTGAACTGTGCGCCAGTATTACAATTACTTGCGAAATGGTTTAGGAAATTGAACTACGAGAACCTGTGCTATCTGATCATTTTAGATTTGCTTGAAACCGATTCCCATCACACATTTTCCAGGTTTTGAATAGTAATGAGGCACGTTTAAAATCAGCTCAAATATGATATTGGCTCAAACATATTTTTAGATTTTAGAACAACTCCGCCTTTTTTGTTTGATGTTTTTTTTTTACGTTATTCAGGACGGCCACTACCAATTTAAGGATCTTAATGCTGAATATGCAATGAAATTTAAAAATTCATGCCGGTGTTTCGAGCCACCAAAACTGGTCTAGTTTTTGTGCGTAGGAAATGGCTTGTAGACAAAACCGGCTTGCTCGGACTTGACTGCTTTTTTCTGTTATCCTTTCGTCCAACTTTAAGTAGTTCTTTCTATTCTTTCCTTCAGGATTCAGTTGCATTCTTAACATGCAGGTTGGGTTTTCTGCTTCTCTCTTTCAACATTGCATCGCATCCTTGATTTTGGAGTGCAGTCTTCCATCGCATTGATAGTGCGATGCATCTTGTAACAGCTGCACAGCTGGATAGAAATCTTTTTTTTTTTTAACAATTTCTCAATGAAATAGTAAAAGAAAACAGTAAAATTTCGTACTAAATCATCGGTGTACGTTCACTAAAACAATGTGTCCCATGTCTCTGGCACGTACCTCGTTACCGGCCCATTGTTTCAGGTCACGTATCCGAGACCAGTCATAAAACGTCTTGACTACGCTAATCTTGCAAATGCCTGACTGCGCGCATCTTTCACATGTTCGTCTTTAGTACCTTGGCCCGTACGCATCGCCGAATTTGGACTTTCCACTTCGACCTTCTGTGTGGTACCTTTATTGCAAAAGAAACATACGTTTACCATAAATTTACGTGTGATATATTTATAATAACTGTTTAAAGTATGAAACTGAGTGATCTTTGTCCTCCAGCTCCCAGGTTCTGCAGACAATAGATGTGAAAAATAGTAGCACGTAAAAGATGTATGGTTTCACGGCAGAAACATCCGTGCTTTGTTCCCTTCGCATTTTCGAAGGGGAAATTGGTATGGTCCGCCGACGGACAAGTGACATTTTTGAATAAATTTCTTCTTTATGAAATCATTTCTAATTTGACTTAACTAGGCTAATTCCTTTCACGTCAAACATAGATGATACGTTGTTTTTTTACACGCACTCTTTTCCTTTATGGCACGGAAATTTATTATTTTTACGTTGAAGTGTTTGGTAGGCCATTTTTGAAAGAGGGTTTTGTATTCGTAAAGTTTTCCTGTAATTGAATGGTCAACGATAGGGACTGCGTGCCTTTGTTACTCAGAACGATACGGCAATTACGTCAGTTACGACGCGCGCGCGCGCGCGCGCGTGTGAGAGAGAGAGAGAGAGTACGTATTGCGTAAAAGATGTTTACTTAAAATTTTTGTATCTTTATTTTAGTACAACAAATATAAGTTGGCGCGTCATATGAAATTGGCAGAGATTCAAATTTATTATCTGTTGGTCTTGGGAGGCACGTGCGCTGTTGTGGGTGAGAGTGATACAGCGTTATGAGTGACCTACATATACAACAGACTGTTACATGATTTATACGTCAGACATTTCTTCTTGCGTTATTAAGACCTTTCTTAGATTATGCTTCGTCCGCAGCGATGCATGCTGAATGCGGAATATTCCCCGTTTCCGATAAATCCAAAGTTAAGAGCGGTGAGAAAGTGAATTCTTGTTAAATTCGTTTTATTCGCAAACAGTTCCAAGCTTTTCTTACGAGACATATGCGACATTATTAGATTAAAACATTCTTTGCTTAGTAAATTTAATGTAACAATATGTAGAATATATCTTGATACTGAAGTTAAGAAATCGTTTGGAACATTACATAAAAGTTTCTGGCCATAAAGAGTTTGTCCCGTTTAAACTATGTAAGAGTACTAACTTTAGTAGTGCACGTGTTTGTTAATATAATTCAGTAGGTAGTTCAGTAGTGCACGCAGGACTAATGTTAATATAATCATAAATTAAAAAAATTATATAAGTTTAAAAAATATTACAAAGTTGAATCGTGTGCACATTAGTAAGAAAAAGCGGATGTCGTGAATAGTCAGATATTTTGATTTTTGGAAGTTATAGTTTAGTGTCAGTTTAACAGGATGCAGCTCATAATACAACTCAACCGGATAATTAGGGAGATACTAAAAACGAAAATTGAGTAGTAATAGAAACGTGTGCGTGGTACTGTGTCAAAGTGCCGTAGATAAAATAGTAGGTTGTATAGTGCGTTGCTTATTTTGCCTTTAATAATTAGTATTCGCATAATCACGTAACAACAGTACATTAAGAAAAATCTAGAGCTACGTAGACTATACATTGAGTTCTGAAGCCTTGAGTCTTGAGCTTCCGATGGGGAATGTATAGCTTCCAAATAGCGTCCGGTGGGGAATGTAGGCCTCGTAGCTTTGAATCCGCAATCGAAATCATTGCGGTGGGCATACTGCATTTCCGAAGTGTCCTGTGCTAATTAAAGGGACCACAAGGAATGTTTTCATACAGTTTTAAAATGAAATATTTTATTAGGCGTGAAACATTTTATAAAATACAGTTAGATACGAGAAACGTGACATCACCTCAAAACATTATTTCGTTATATGACAAATAGTAAAGGGAACCTATTCCGACGTGTTGTGGAGAAACATGTGTTTAACTTGGGTTATATTTATACATCCGCTCGAAGGTGTGGAAGCGATTTGATGTTAGCGTGTAAACGTAACTGTACTGGAGAAAGTGCGCAGTAGGCCTAAAACATAAAATCCCGTCCCGCTTTCTTATTGTAACTTCAGTTTAAACTCTAAACATCTGGTAAGTAAGCGGGGTGCTAGTTTATGTTCTCTTCGTTGTACTGTTGATTGTTTACATTTACCTTTATCGCTCTATTGTGTGCAACTTAACATTGCGTTACTGCTTTACTGTGTCGTCTATCGCATGATAATAGAGTCAGTCCATTTCGTACGAACCGGTGTCAACTTTTACTTTAATTTACCAGAAAGTGTACGTCAGAAAGTTTACTGTTATATGGTTTATACGTCAGAAATTTCTTCTTGAGTTTTTAAGACTTTTCTTAGATTATGCATCGTCCGCAGCGATGAATGCTGAATGCGGAAAATTTCCCGTTTCGTATAAATCCAAAGTTAAGAGCATTGAGAAAGTGAATTCTTGTTAGATTCGTTTTATTCGCATACAGTTCCATAAGAGAAAGAATTGCATGCTTTGTATAGTCATTTTCACACATACGGTTAATAAGGATGAAATCAGAAAAATTCGTAGGTAGCGAACGCATAGCCTAAATAACGTAGCTCTCTGTGTGCGATTCAATATTCAATACCTGCTTCTGCTTTATTTTTTCTTAGTTTTATGTTATATAAATGCAAGTTCAGCAAATTACAATTCTAAGTTGAATTATAGCAATTTCAGCAAATTACAAAAGGTAATAGAACAAGTCGGAACACGAATTCCATAACGAGTCACAGGTCATGATATTATTCTTAAACAATTTTTTCTCCGTACTTCTTTGATAAAGTTAATTTTGTTCTCGAAATCCAGCTTCCAGGTTTTGCATGTTAATTGCTAATCAGCTGGAACTCTTCATGGAGTAGATTAAGTGTGCTGTATGGCTCAAATAAATAGTACAGTACATGTTTTAATTTTACGATTGATTCTATTGATAACAAAAAAAAAGCTTTTATTCTATTTTGGCCCCGTCGGTCGCCTGAATATTAACATGAGTATACTAAAAAATAATTATCATATCAGGGGACATAGTTGCGTTCTTTGTTGCTGTCCTAGAATATTATACACTGCACTATACACATTATAGTACACAGTATAGTATATACTCTGTATTGTGTATTATATTATAGGTATCTTATTACTGTTATTGGTCGATATCCCTGACGGGCATCCATGTTGATGAAAGTATAACCTAACCATATGTTGTAACATACGGAGGACATAAACATTTACACTCCCGTTTTGACGTTTAACGAATCACGATTAACTTACAAGCAAACTTGGAAAAACTAACAGTAATTTGGCATAATAACCGGCAGTGGTTTCGTCTTTAATATTAATAGGGGGGGTATTCTTTTCCTTTTGTTTTTGAATTTTTTCCTCGAAGTTCGTTAATTATAATTGTTGTTTCGGTACATTAAAATCAGTGGCATGTTTTAAAGTTAGTTATTAAAGGAAAATTCTTTTAAACTAGAGTTTTTCTTACCTGTAGGCCTATATCTCATTGTGTTCATATAGCTTATGCTTAAAAGTACGTTCAAATTCGATATAATGGTTATAGTAATCGTTTTAGCGTTTGTAAGCGTAGGCCTACTGCATACTGTATGGTCGGTCATAGCGAAAGTTGAGAATATATTGTCGCTGTTTAGCTTAATGAGACATTTGCCGTTCAGTTGTCCATTGCCACGAGTATTTTATTTAAATTTTATATAACTCTGTTTAAAATTGGTTCGTTTTCATTTCCACAGAAATATAACAACAAAAACTCGTTATTAATAATTCGTAACCAGCATTTGCAAGTTGGAAGTGATCACGTTGTGGTAGATATAATGCCGATTCACCACTTCACGTTCCTCGTGTAACTCTCCTTTCATAGGGCAATACCCGGTAATATCTTTCGACTTGGCCGTCAAACGCCGGCGTTAAACTGTAGATCATACTTGAGACGTACTCTACACTAGTTCAGTCGCGACGTTTGGTTGGCTGGATTTTTAATAACAGAAATATAGTTCCGTGTAGCAATGGTGAGTTTGACAGGACTCAGCTGACTGATAATGAGCGAATCTTCATGCATCTGTTTAACTAACAATTATTCAGCAAATAAACAGAGTAAGGAACTTCGTTATTTTGTAGTAATTCAAAATAATAATGTTAACAAATGGCTTATTAGTTTGTGAACAGGATTAGCATCTGAAGTGACTCGTGCTAACCGTACTGATTTCGCTTTACGCCCCAATACGTGGTTTCAGAGATTTGATATTGTGTTGAGATACCTACGAGTTGTGGCTGTTTACGAGGTACCGGTATTGAAGTAGGCCTATGCATTAACATGGTAGTCAAACAATTTTGGTACCAGTTGCAGACTATTTAAGCGAATTTCTGCTACTCAGACAGTTTTTACTTTTCCTATAGTAATTTTGTACAAACCACTATGTTGTCTTTGGTATTGACGAGCGCTTTCGGCAGTCAAGCCATCTTCAGGTCATTTACTTTGCTTTCCTAAACATTAAAAAAAAATAATTAACAAAAATTTAAAAGAATTCATCGCAAGCATTCAGAGAATTTTAAAAGGGCTTTGCGTGTTTGTATTTTGGCAGTTTGTGTATGTTATGTGCTAGATATTTAATAAAAGGCTACATATGCTAAGGGTCGTTCATTCCGTCGAATATTATTTGCGTCCAGAAATCGGCCGCAAATCCAGAAATTTAGAGTAATAAAATTCTAGAGAGAAATTACAAAATTTAAAAATAAATTATATTTATATTGTATATTGCGTTATACTTATGTGAAAAACAAAATTGACCGTACTGGACGCAATGAGGTGGTAGTAGTATAAAATTGTTCAGAGCAACATAAAAAGGCTTTGCTGCAGAATAATGTGTGTATATTTGAAAAAATTCAGTGTACTTTTGTGTATTTTTTTACGTTGTGGTAATAAATGCTTGATATTCAGACAGACGTTGTTTCGAAATAGTGTACACATCTATTACGCAAAGAATTTTTTTGCAACCTGTGCTCCGTCTGGAACAAGGAAACTGACCAGATCGCCATATAATAACGGGCGTGACGTCTCTCTTGTGTTAATCGGTTATGTAATTTCGACTACGATATTTATCCTTCACAGAAACGAATTCCTCCTGAGGAATTTTCTTCATTAGAAAGTTTGCACACACGCCAGTGGAAGTGGAAGATTATTCCGGTTGAATTTCAGCAAATAAATATCCTCGGCAGAGTATTTCGTCATTAGAGTATTGCTTCATTTTTTGAGGGACTTTTATTTTTGCGTGCAGATTGTATTGGACTTGAATTTCATTTACTTCAGTTTCCTGCAATGTAAGCTGTTTCTGTGATTTATAGGAATTGATTCATAAATTGAGGTTGTTGTTTACTTTCCAGTAATAACTTGCTTTACTTTCAGCCATTAAAAATAAAAAAATTAATAATCCAGTAATAGCAAATGTGTATTGGAGTATTAATGTTACACGAAACAGAGGCAGCAATAATGGTATTGGAATGCAGTCGTGGCTTGATGGATAGGGATTTATTCTTCATGTGCTTACTTACTATAAAGTTAATTTAGTTTAGTTAATTTTTCTTCTGCTTACATCTTGTAAAACACAAGACATGTGTTATATAATTTACTTTTAATTATTATATAATATTTTCCATTCATAATTATAAGAATTAATTTTACTCATTTTAAATATAGTTTACATTATTAAACACCATACCATTGAGATAATTCATTAGTATATACAATTTCTCTACATAATATAACCAGTGCCATACTTAACACTTTCTGCATAACACGCATCATCAAAATCCGGCTTCATAAAGGAATTTTTAAATTTCATAATGACACAATTTCATTCAATAAGTAATTTAAAAATTCTTAGTTTGGTATTCAAATGTATAAGAAAGTACTTAAACTAAAATAAATTTTCGAATATTTTTATATCAGAGACATGTAACATAATAGAGCATACGCTCGTGCACGTGGACACACATACACGTGGACATACATAGTTCATAATTTGTGTTGGAAAATAAATGAAGAATCAATATGCTTTATCCCAGTTGGTAAAATACTAAATATATAATTTAGTTATATTGGTTTTATGAAGGATTTTTTTTCTGTAATTGTGAAGTATACATGGAATCATGTAGCCAGAAGAGACCACTCTAAAATAAGGTCTCTCTAAAAATAATCAAATTAAAAAAATTATGGTTTCAAAATATTTTCTATCCTCATCTATACTGAGTCATGCTATTTATATCTTATACTCTTTGAAGTTATCTGTATAAGTGTGTTCAACAAATCTTCGTCAACATTTTTGCCTTATTTCTTTCAAGGCATCCAAATAGTTTCCTATATGCTTCTGGAACTTGATGTTGAGACAGGCAGACTGCAAAAAGATCAACACCATTGAATCGTGGTTCTGAAGTGTATAAGTGTATTCTGTGACAATGTGATTGAAAGACAGAATGAATGCTTCCACATTGCATGAATTTTAGGTGAGTGATAATAGGTTATTAAAACAGTACAATAAGATACATGTATGTAATTTACTTGGATATAATAGCCAGATGGATTGAAAAAATCCAGAATCTTCATATTAGATGGTTTAAGACTTAGGGAGAGATCTCCAAAGAGATAGGTGGATAGACTTTAGGAAGCAACAGGAATGGACAACCAGCATATATTTGGTTCGGGATAAGAGCATTCAGGAAATAACAAATAGGTAGTAAAACCTAATAATATCACCAAATCCTCATGAGGATAGAAAGACAAAGGTGGAGGATTGTGTGGATGGAGATAGGTTTTCTTTCAGTGTACTCTGAATTATCAACATTAATTACAAAGTGACAAATGTAGAAAGGATAGTAAATTGGAGAGCATTTATGAGTAGTTTTCGACTGAAATGATGTTCAATGTCTTTCTTACTTGGTTACAAGTCTTAGTAGGGTAGGATGGGGTAAATCGGAGGTAAAATTTTTAAAAAAATGTTTAACCCTTTTTATAATTTATTAAATAATTTTTAATGATGCCAAAATGTTGCTTACACATTTCTTAATAATAAAAAAATATTTATGTTCAAATACGTATTACATACAAAAATAGAAAAAATGAAAAGTTTGTATCCTTTTTTTTATTATTGCGAACCTTATATTCTGTTTGTTTTTATAAAACAAAACATGTTGTAGACCACACAGATTTTGAAAAAATTGGCGAAATATGTTATCACAAGAAAAAGGATATTCTAAGCTATAATTATCTATATGCAATTATTTTTTTATGTAAAACGGTACATGAGGGTGGGGGGTAAAAATTTTACCTCCAAATTACCCCGGTGTGGGGAAATTGGTGGAACTTTTTATTTTTTTATTTTCAATTTATTTTTATTTAGAATTATTTTAAAATGTTATAAACAACTTGCTTAAGGCATTTCCTTTGATCCCTTAGCTTAATTTGGACATTTATCAAGTACCACCAAATTACCCCACCAGGGGTAAAACGGAGGTAATTTGGGTATATTTCTTCTTTGCACAACTGCATGGTGGTAACACTGGTTTGTTTGTTTTTGTTTTAGGTTAATGAAGTAGTTATATGAGTTTCTCAAGTTTGATGCTTCATTAAGTTAGTGTTTGAACTGTTTAAAACAGCATGCCTCGTACTTACCAAAAGAAACATGTTGTGCAATATAGTTTAGAAGAACTTCAAGCTGCTGTGGCCTCTGTCAAAGATGGAATGTCAATTTATCAAGCAGCAAAAGCTTATAATGTGCCTGAAAGTACAATTCGGAACCGCATTCAACAAAAGACAGCAAATGAAGTGAAAGGACCTGGACGGAATCAGTTAATTCCCAAGCACATTGAAGATGAATTAGCCTCACATATTATATTTCTTAGTGATATCCAACAACCGTTGACAAGGTTAGAAATATTAAACATAGTTCAAGAATACTTTTCAACAAGCAAGATAAAAAATCCATTTTCAAAAGTGAGTGGTGGACCTGGTAGAGAATGGTTAATGAATTTCCTCAAAAGATACCCTGAAATAAAAGATCGCAAGGCCCAACCATTTCAAAAAGCCCGTGCTCATTGTGCTACTGTTGAGTCATTTACTAAATTTTTCAGCATGTTAAAAGAGCATGTAGGCAGACTGAACATTACAAATGCAGCACAGATAATAAACTTAGATGAAACTGGCTACTCGTCAAGCATTGGAACTAAAATTTTAGCAAAGAAAAGCACACGGTGTGTCTCACAAATTCAAGGAGGCTCAGGTAAAGAGACGTTTTCTGTTGTGGAAACAATAGCAGGTAATGGTCATGTATTCCCCCCTTGCATTATTTACAAAAGTAAATATTTGTATCATACCTGGTGCTTAAATGGCCCCGAAGGGGCAGCATATGTTTCATCAGATAACGGTTGACAAGACAAAAAAACTTTCCAATCCTACTTTGCCAAGTTCGTTGAGTGGACTAAAGACTGGAAGAAACCCATCTTGGTGGTATATGATGGTCATAATAGCCATATTCAACTAAGTATTAGCAAAATGGCAAAAGAAAACAACATTTACATTTTGTCACTGCCAGCAGCTCATTCATCCGATAAAATACAACCACTAGATGTAGCCGTTTTTGGACCAGCTAAGAAAGTGTGGATGAAGGTTAAAAGGGAGTATAGCAGAAGATCATCTCAAAAATCAATAAACAAAGAGGTTTTTCCGTCTTTTTAAAAGAAATGAGGGAACAAGGTGCCTTCCCAGCAGCAAATATCATATCGGGTTTCAGATCAAGTGGTATTTGGCCGGTAAGTCTAGAAAAAGCCATTGCAAAGTTGCCACCACAACCACAGTCCAACACACCGACCGTAGCAGAGGAAACACATAGGCCTACTTTAGCAGGAAGAATTGATGCATCAGTGACAGCTTCAACGCCTGCAGTAGGCCTTGAGGTGAATGATTTGCCAGCAACAGAAGCTCAACCAGTTGAAAACATTGAATTTCCAGTTTCTAGCGACAACTTCCAAGAACAAGAAGAGCAATTAGGCCTACCATCTCAGAGCCCTGTAACGCACATAGCTTTACAAGATGACATAAGTTTGCCGGGAACATCAGGTGTACAGCCAAATAGGCCTACGACTAGCAGCCGTAACAGAAATCTATACTTGGACAGTTGTTCTACTAGTCCCTCATCTTCAGGACAAGTTACATCAACAACAACGCCTGATAGTAGTTTTCATCAAATAGATGCTTTTTGAAAAGTTCTTTTCGGTGCCCTTACTCCTACCGAACCTAAAACGACTCAAATGAAAGCTAAGAAAAAAAGATTGACATTTAATAATATGGCACTCACAGCTGAAGATGTTATGAAACAGATTAAAGTAGCTGAAGACAATATTAAAGAGAAAAAAGCTAAGACAACCAAAAGAGGAAATGCAAAAGGAGGTCCCAAACAAGATAAAGTTACAGATAAAAACGAAGTGCGAAAACGGAAAGGGAAAGTGTTCAAATGCTCATTGAAGAAAAAACAGAAAACTCTAAGCCTAAATAAAAATAAAACCAGAAGTAGGCCTACAAGGAGTGTGTCAGAGTCATCTACTGAAGACGATGATGGTTCCTTCGTATCGGATAGTTCTGCCTTCATCCTTAGCGACCTAAGCCTTGATGAGGATGACAACCCATCCATGAGCAAAGTTAAGCAACCGTCACCAAAACTACCAGAATCCAACAAACTGCTAGAGCTTAAAACAGGTGATTTTGTTGCAGCAATCTATGAAGGAAAGTGGTTTTTAGCTTCAGTGTTCGGCGACTCTCCCGTGGTATGTGGCGAGGCGGGTCATAGTTATTATCACCTTAGTTTTGCGCCAGAGAAAAGGCCAGAACAAATTCATTTGGCCCGAGAAGCGTGATGATAATCTTACCTTAGAAGATGACATTTTGTGTGTAGTCAATCCACCAATTCCAGTCAGTTCTAGGCACATCGGTCTTACTGAAGCGGACTACAGTAAAGTAAAGACATTATTGTATAACAAACGTCAACAGCTTGGATGTTTATTTTAGAGCTTATATAGGTTAAAAACATGGCCTACCATTGTATTTTTAAGTTAGGCTATTCTTTTCTTATAAGTACATTTCTTAATTTTAAAGTAATAAATTTAGTTTGTTCAGGTCCAAAAACATCGAGTTTTGTCAAATTTTATACGTTTATAATAAAAATTCTGTAAAAGTTAAAAAAAAAGGGTTTGTTTTTCTTAATCCAATTCTACTAGTTAGTAACTTATAGCAATATCAATTATTTACTTTGTCTTTGATGAGGAGGCCTGCACAAAACAAAAATGGTCAGAATTGGCAATTTTTATTTTTAACGACATTTTTTGAAGCCTTAATTTTTTTTTTAATGAAAGTATGTTTTCTGTAAAGGTTTTAATTGTTGTTTGAGCATCAATTTACCCCACATTTTTAACATGAATCTCAATAAGGTTTATAGCCATTCCTCCAAATTACCCCATGTGGGGTAAATTGGAAGTAAATTTTATTTTAATTTTTTTATTGGGGTAAAACTTTTTTTTAATTTATAAAACCATCTCAGCATGATACATTAATGAACTCCCCTGCTGTAGCCATTTTTATAATGGGAAAAGTGTTGAGAGTATGAGCATGATTTTAAAAAAAACTAAATTTTCCACCGATTTACCCCATCCTACCCTATTGTACTCTCACACGCATCGCGCGCGCGCGTGTGTGTGTGTTAGTACGTTGTCCCTCAAAAACTCATTCCACTAAGATCATTCTTTTGACAAAAAAAGTCTCAATATTTTTTAATTATTTTTTCTGTCTTCTTCCTCTCTAATTAGATCAGTTTCTTTAGTGAATGCATTGACACTTTTTTCAAAGTGATATTAAGTATCTATGTTTTGATATGTATTATAATGAATAATATGTGTATGTTTGAGTAATGAATAATGAAAAATATATATAATAATGAAATTCAATCTTCAAGAGACTTGGGTGCTTCTTACGTTTTCTAGATCACAGAAGTTTTTATAATTTTTTTGAGAAGTACTTGTTATTCTGAAACATGTCTCCTTTATATTTCCCATGCATGTTGGCTTTCATTCATTTTGGTAATAAATAATTATTTTATTATACTTGAGTGTGTCGCCATCTATGTTTGTCGCATTGAGTTACGCATCCTAGATACCTACATTGTTATTTACGTTATATGTGTGGTTGTCATGAGTGATGTATTGTATTGCTTAATGTACTAATAAATGTCAATTCATTTAATTAGATCATTGTGTTTTATCACTAATTGCTTCCTGGTAAATATAACAACAGGTTATGGGCGCAGGTAAGTAATAAAACACATTGTTGAATCGAATTGTGGACAGTAAAAATACGCAAGAACCCTTTTTTTTGTTTCACGTGTCAGTAAGAATTGGGTGCACAAAGTCAGTTGTAGAGAAGAAACTACATTAAACAATAGAAATGGATTTAGTCAGATCACATTTAGAAATGTTGAAAGATGATTTGCAAGGAGGTTCCAACTATGATTCATGGATATTCAAACTTAACCTAACCTTAAAATCAAAACGTATTTATCAAATCGCAACGGCAGTTAAAATTAAGCCTGAAGGAGATGAATCAAGCGCAGCTGTAAAAGAATGGATTGAAAAGGATTTAGAAGCACAAGTATTAATTGGATTGAATGTTGACAGTAATATAGCCAAGAAAATTGCAAGGTGCCAGTCCGCAAATGCTATGTTAGAAAAGTTGGAAACCTTATATGGAAAAAAATCAAACGTTTCAGTTGAAGGCCTGCAAAGATTATTTTTTAATTATAAGTATGATGAGCACAAATCAGTAATAGAAAATTGCATGACAATTCAACAATATGCTGATGAATTGTCTGCACTAGGTGAAAGCGTTAAAGAAACCTGGATTATGCAAAGGATATTAGGTATACTTCCAACAAGACTACATCATTTTAGAACGTCTTGGGATAATGTTATTTCCACAGACAAAACGCTGAACAACATGTTTGAGCGTTTGAAACTTGAAGAAGACAGGCAAAAAGAAAGTGAACAGGCCAATAATGAGTGTCAGAATGCTTTCATATCAAAGGGACAGAACAATAATAAAACAAAACAAGTGAACGTAAAGGAATGCTTTAAATGTGGACAAAAAGGGCACATAAAGAAGTACTGCAAGAATAAACCTAGTAAAAGTTACACTGAATATTGTAAGAAAAATTATCCGTGTAATAAGTGTAACGAAAAAGGTCACTTTGCCAAAAATTGTACCAAAAATGTAGATAGTAAGTCAGAAAAATCAGACAAATCTACATCAAAAAGTAAATTGATGATTAATGTTGGGATTGTCTGTTACTGTTACTAATAGAGGATATATATCAATGAAGAATGACTATCAAGATCTATGGTACCAAGATTGTGGTGCCACTCAGCACATGACTTTAAGGAATGACTGGTTGAAAAATTATACTGTTTTACAAGAACCAGAAAAAGTCATCATTGGAGATTCAACACTTATAGAAGGTGTTGGTGTCGGAGACATAGATTTGTTAGCTTATAATGGTCAAGATTGGTGTAACATAACACTGAAAAATGTTTTGTATACACCAAAGATACCCTTTAACTTATTTTCCGTCACTAGTGCCTTGGACAAGGGTTATCGTCAGGAAGCAAGACACAAATTGCTCGTATTTTTTTGATTCAGACACTGGTGAATTAACAGCCATGGCAAACAGAGATTGTTTAGAATGATGTTTCGCTATGAAAACTTAGAAAAGTGTATTCTTGCTATGTCAATTAAAAAGTGGCATGAAAAATTAGCACATCAGAATATTAGTTATGTAAGAGACATTTTGAAGAAAAATAATATAAAGTATGTAGACGATTGGGATGACTATGTGTGTGAAGGATGCGTTTATGGCAAACATCATCGTCTCCTACATCCAAGAAATTTTTGAAGTGGCAAAAGAGGTACTTGATGTAATTCATGTAGACTTGTGCGAAATGAATATAAATTCTTTTGGAGGAGCAAAATATTTTTTTATGCTCAAAGATGATTTCTCTCATTTTTGCACTGTCTATTTCTTAAAAACTAAAAATGAAACTTTTGAGAAATTTGAAAATCTTCATGACTTTAGTTGAGAATCAGTTTAGAAAGAAAATAAAAGTTTTAAAGTCTGATAATGGGGAAGAAATTAAAAATGGAGATACTAAGAAGTTTTGTGGAGAACTTGGAGTTTTCCACATTAAGTCGAACCCATACACTGCACCACAAAATGGTCGAATTGAGAGTGAGATGAGAACCATTGTAGAATCTGCTAGATCAGCTATACATGCAAGAAATCTAAATGAAAACTTATGGGCAGAAGCAATTAGTTATGCTACATTTACAATAAATCAGACTGGAACAAGTTCTGTGAAAGGTAAAAGTCCTGTGGATTTATGGTTTGGACGCAGAATTGATGTAAATAAGCTTAGAATCTTTGGATGTGATTGTTATGTTTTCACTCAGGATTTTAAGAGAGCCAAAACACAGAAGAAATCAGAAAAAGGAATTTTCTTAGGATACAGTTTAGATTCAAGTAGTTACCGAGTTTACTGAAGAGACAAAAATGAAGTTGTAACATCAGGAGATGTGATATTTGATGAAAAAGTAAACAGTAAGTCTAGTTGTACAGAAATTGAAGCTACCTTGTCAAATGAAGAAAAGGAATTCGTAGTGTCAAGTGAAGAAGAAAAATCTGATAGTGAAAGTGTTTATGAAGGCTCTGTGTCTGACAATAATATGCAAAATGAATGTCAAGAAAATCATTGTGTAAAGTGTTTGGAACAAGATCAAACTGTTTGTATTCAACCAGAGAAAAGAAGTCTTCAAAACAGGGCTACTTTAAGGATGCCAGCAAGGATGGTAGATTATGTAGTTGAAGACAACAGAAACCAAAATATAAATATGGCCATGATAGGTGAGGTAGAAGATATTTCCATTTTACAAGCACTACAGGATGAAAACTGGAAGAAAGCAATGTTAGAAGAGTATGAATCTTTGATGAAGATGAGAACTTGGAAACTAGTAAGTCTACCAAAAGAAGAAAAAGCCTTGACTTGTCGGTGGGTTTTATGCCAAAAACAAGATGGGCGATACAAAGCCAGGCTAGTTGCAAGAGGGTTTGAGCAAGAACAAGGAATCCATTATACTGAGACCTTCAGTCCTGTTGCCAAACATGCATCCTTTCGACTGATACTCAGCATTTTAGCCTCCGGTGGAATGCATCTGATGACTTTTGATGTGAAGACAGCGTTTTTACATGGATCTTTGGATGAGAAGATTTACATGTATCAACCGGTAGGCTTTGATGATGGCTCAGGTAGAGTTTGTGAGTTGCTCAAGAGTATATATGGACTTAAACAGTCATCGAAAAATTGGAATCTGAAGTTCACAAACTACCTAAGGAAATTAAATTTTGTGTGTTGTGACGATGATCCTTGTATTTATTATAATGGTGACAGAAGCATTATAATTGCACTTTTTGTAGATGATGGTGCTATTATAGGAAAAGAAAAACATAAAATGATAGATATACTTGATAAACTTAACAAAGAATTTGAAATTACATATAATTCTGGGTCAGACAACAAATTAACTTACCTTGGCATGGAAATTGAAATTAGACATAAGGAAATTTTTGTAAGCCAACATCATTACACTGAAAAGATATTGAAAAGATTTAGAATGAAAGATTCAAATCAAAAGTCCACTCCAATGGAAATAGGTATGTTAACCGAAGAACAACATTTTCATGATGATCAGCCACTCGATAAATCTGTCCCATATCGTGAGGCAATAGGCAGTTTACTTTACTTAGCTACAGTATCTAGACCAGATATCAGCTTTGCAGTAAACTACCTAAGTAGATATTCAAACAATCCCATGGTACGGCACTGGAATATGGTAAAACATGTATTTCGATACTTGAAAGGCACTGTAAACTTTGGAATAAGTTTCAATGAAGATTCTGAACTCATTGCTTATTCAGATTCAGATTTTGGAGGAGACATTATCTCAAGACGGTCAACTACTGGAGTAATTATTATGAGAGGCGGTCTTATTGTATGGTTCACCCAAAAGCAGGGACTTGTTGCTACATCAACTGCAGAGGCAGAATTTCGAGCTGCTGTTTCATCGCTTGATGAAATTTGCTGGATAAAGAGACTTGGTATCGAACTTAGATATTTCAAGGATATTCCTACAAGGCTCTGTATAGATAATCAATCTGCAATTTTAATGTTACAAAATATTACAGAAGGCAAAATAACAAAAGGGAAGAAGCACATTGACATTCCTAGAAAATTTGTACAGCAACACATTGGAAATACTGTTTTTTTGGACAAAGTAAGCAGCGTTGACCAGTTGGCAGATATCTTCACAAAACCATTGTCGAAGAAAGTATTTGAACGACTCAGAAATAAAATTATTATGGAGGAGCGTTAATAAATAATTATTTTATTATACTTGAGTGTGTCGCCATCTATGTTTGTCGCATTTAGTTACGTATCCTAGATACCTACATTGTTATTTACGTTATATGTGCGGTTGTCATGAGTGATGTATTGTATTGTTTAATGTACTAATAAATGTCAATTCATTTAATTAGATCATTGTGTTTTATCACTAATTGCTTCCTGGTAAATATAACAACACATTTTAAAATGTTTTTAGTATCACAAATTTTGTGAACCATTTGATTAAAATCTGAATTTTTTTGGTGGGCTGAAAGTTCTTCATCTTCCCAACTGTTACTCAAACACTTGAGCTATTCAAAAATCTTCAGGAACGATACTAAATTATTTCAAAAGACTACCCCTAACAAATGGAAAGATTCTGTTTATGTCTATATTTATTACTAAACATAAAAAAAACGTAGAAGTAAATGTGTTTATGTATGTAATTTTGTACAAGTAGAGAAGTTTATCCTTAATGATTGAATATTTTTAAATTTCATTTAAACATCTAAACAAAGTTTGATAGAAGCTTGTTTATATACAGTTTGAATAACGTTGTTTTTTTATACAGTTTGTCATTTTAGAGTAAAGTTTGTTGATATCTTATAAATGTATCTGAAATATTATCAGAGAATGTACCGTTTGAGGTATTGAAATTTTTAGTTTGCTCTTTGCGTCTTGGTATGAAGGCAGTTCTAAGTTTTTGTGCAAGTATTCAGAAATTCATACCATAATGTCTGCATTTTGTGCAAATGTTTAAACAAATCATGCTGTAAAATTGCTACTCAAGTGTATACAAATGTATATAAAAGATGGTAACTAAAACATTTGAAACATTGTAGATATCTCATAGAAACTTATAGAACTTACAGGAAAGTATAGAAAATTTATGAAGTCTGCTCAGGAACTTGTGGCTTTTTGGCAAAAAACATGTTTTTTTTATACACTTGCATTTTATGCAGAAGGGTTATATCACTTTGTTGCTGTAGTTCCTCTCTTAAAAGTCGTTAATAGTTTGACAATTTTTTAAATAACTTCCAAGTCATTGTCATCGTTGATGAAAACTTTTGTAAGTGAGAAGTACAAATGTTAGTGTAAGTGATAAGGTATGTTATGTATATGTGCCATTAGTTTGCTTATCACAGCGTTCCTACATAGTGTAAATAAGTGTAACAGACTGTATACCCATACATTGGATGATGTGTTTATGTTCATTATATGTGCAGTATGTTTATTCTGTATTTATTTAAGATGTGCTTTAAAAACACATTCATATATGTATATATATGTACATGTGTGTATGAATTTATTAACATAAAAAACATTTGTTTCATCATCGAGTATCAACCTGCAGGATATCAAATTTGACAAAATTTATCATTCAGTTTTTAAAGATTCTTGCAAATGCTGTGTTTAATCTGCAAACTGGTTGGCCAGCCTGTAGATAATTGAGGAAACTGTGTATGTTTCATTATCTCTACATGAATGAGAGATACAGGAAAATTACACTTTAGATTGTGATGTACATAACATATTAACTAAATTTCATAGTAGTATCTGTTTTTAATAATACCAAGTAACAACTGAATTTAACTAATAAATTTAAAGTAATCAATAATAAATTTAAATAATTAAAAAATTAATAAATAATCAACTTATCGTTATATTTTCAAATAATAAATACTCTGTGGTAGTCCAGGAAGTTATTTACTAAATTATGTAACTAATACTTTTATTATTGTCTTACCGGTATACCAAAATAATTAAGACAGAATGATTTATATATGGTGCATAAAATTTTTTTAATGGAAAGAGGAAAAATATTAATGCATTTACAAGATGCTCATTACAAGATGGATTCCTTTCTTGCCCCCCTGCATGCTGGAACGTGTGTGTGTGTGTGTGTGTGTGCGCGCGCTTCACATTCCATAATATGAATGTCAGTGTATACAGCAGAATGTATTCTATATTAATTTAAAGAGTGGTACTTTGTGCAGCAGAAATAAATTCGCATGTTTTTTTTTCAGATATCTTGAGGCATGGCAGAAGCCCATTCAGCTGTTGCATTTTCATTCTCGATCACCCACGAAGGCTGGGATGTCAACTTTGATCGTGAGGTCCTTCATTTGGTCTGGGCTTCTGGTGTACGTTCATGGAAGAAACGAATAGCAAGATTTAAGGTAAGATGTAATTCACAAGCGTAAACAAAGTAAAGTAATTGTAATTAATGATTGCTTATAATTAAACAATACTGCACAATGTTAACAATGAAGTGAACAGTTGAACAATGAACAGCCTTGTTGAACAAGTGAATGCAAAAGTTTGAGAAAACCAATACTTCATAATTAGTGAGTATCCTTGCCATAGAGTTCGCCAAAATTTTGCAAAGTACAGTACACAGAATTCTTATTGAGAACTTGAGGTATCATAAAATGTGTGCAAAGTGTTGACTGTCCACACAAAAATCAAAGAATGACCTCGTATGTGCATTTTTGGACTGCTGTAAGAAAGGAGACAAATTTTTCTCATATCATGACTTTTGATGAAACATGAACTTGTTATCAAGCATATAAATGTTTATTTGAAACCAAATTTGAAAATAAAAATATCTTTTCATTTCTATTCATGATATATTAAAATGACTAACATAATATACAAGTCAGGTCTAATAAGAGATTTGTGGCAACCAGTAATTATAAACTCTTACATATAACTGTATATAATATTGTAAATATGTAACTGTAATGTAGAGGAGGTTAGTTTATTTCTCTTATATGTTATGTCATTTTCTAAATACCTGTATTAATGATGTTTTTTATAGAATAACATCAAGAGTGGTGTGTTTCCAGCACCACTTCAGAGCCTTTGGCTAACCATAGCTATAGTGATTGGCTGTCATTTTGCTGGAGTGATAATTCCACCAGGCCTTGTGGACTATGTGATATCATACTTCCCAGAGTAAGTTCATTTCAAATTGTTATTTCATTGCATGTGAATGTAAAGTAGTTTTGATATTAGCAGCGTAGAACACAGGAAATAACTTTTTACTGTACAGTAGTTTAGACTCTTCAGTAGCCATAGTTAAGGTCATGTCATCTCGTTTTACAGAGGGCATCATTTTTTGTGGTCTTTTTTGGTATCTGCATAACTTCTTAATTTTCTTTTACTGAGAGTATACATAGTGCACTTTTTTTCAGTTTGGAAAAAAACAGTTTTGTTTGTATGCATTGGTTTTATCAGTTCTGGCTCGAGTCCTCTCATTGCTTAAAATAGTATAGCTTTAAACCACTTTTATTGGATAATATATCTCTAAAAAATCATACTAGACTTGAAACATAGTTAGAGCTTATCTTTTACTGCCCTAGCTACTGAAATATTATAGAAGTATTATAACTATCATGACATTTGTGAAGTATCAACTGTGTTTTTGTGTGTGGTATTTTTCTGGAGTATCCTCATTTTGGCACTGCATATAGTTTGAAGGCATTCAAGTTTTCTTTCACATTCTCATCATAACATCTTATTGCAGCCTACGTATTATAGAAAGTTTCTAACTTGTTTCAGTACACTACATGATCTTCAAGTGTAATTTTAGACCAGAGTACATGTTTTCTTTGAAGCCCATTATTTTTGTTTTTTAGTAGAGAGATAATGTCGTAATGTATTATACTGACTTGCACATTTCGATAAGATATGTGGTGAAACCCCATTTTTTGTAATGTTATAAGAAAATTTCTCTGTTTTGAATAACATTTTTTACTTCCATATTCCTTAAGGAATGGAAGTATGGTGATGGCAAAAAAAATCGTGTTCGAGATTATTGCAGATTCTGATTCTACTACACTCAAAACATGAAAAAAAGTCGTTTTCCGAAAAGTGTCTGTGTGTCTGTCTGTCTGTCTGTCTGTGTGTCTGTGTGTCTGTCTGTCTGTAGATTTTTTTTCTATGGCAAACGATAACTGCCGCAAATTCAAACAGAATCAAATAATTTTTTGCATACAGCCCGGTTTTGCAGAGTTCTCGCGACCTATTGTTTTTGGTGAAGATCGGTTGAGGGAAAGGGGTAGTTTACCTGCAACGGTTTTTTTTTAGCAAGGGAAATTTTGTTTGTTTGGCAAACGATAACAGCCGCAAATTCAAACAGAATCAAATAATGTTTCGCATACAGGCCTGAATTGTAGAGTTCTCAAGACCTATTGTTTTTGGTGAAGATCGGTTAAGGGAAAGGGGTAGTTTACCTGTAACGTTTTATGTTTTAACAAGGGTATTTCCTATGGCAAACGATAACAGCCGCAAATTCAAACAGAATGAAAAGATTATTTGCATACAGCCCTAAATTGTAGAGTTCTCAATACCTTTTGTTTTTGGTGAAGATCGGTTAAGGGAAAGGGGTAGTTTACCTACAACGTTTTTTTAACAAGGGTATTTTCTATGGCAAACGATAACAGCCGCAAATTCAAACAGAATCAAATAATTTTCTGCATACAGCCCTGATTTGTAGAGTACTCAAGACCTATTGTTTTTGGTGAAGATCGGTTGAGGGGAAGGGGTAGTTTACCAGCAACGTTTTTTATCATGCGTATTTTCTATGGCAAACGACAACTGCCGCAAATTCAAACAGAATCAAGTAATTTTTTGCATACAGCCCTGATTTGTAGAGTACTCGCGACCTATTGTTTTTGGTGAAGATCGGTTGAGGGGAAGGGGTAGTTTACCTGCAACGGTTTTTTTTATCAAGGGAAATTTTTTTTTTTTTTGGCAAACGATAACAGCCGCAAATTCAAACAGAATCAAATAATGTTTCGCATACAGCCCTGAATTGTAGATTTCTCAAGACCTATTGTTTTTGGTGAAGATCGGTTGAGGGAAAGGGGTAGTTTACCTGCAACGTTTTTTTAACAAGGGTATTTTATATGGCAAACGATAACAGCCGCAAATTCAAACAGAATCAAATAATGTTTTGCATACAGTCCTGATTTGTAGAGTACTCAAGACCTATTGTTTTTGGTGAAGATCGGTTAAGGGGAAGGGGTAGTTTACCTGCAACCTTTTACGTTTTATTTTCTATGGCAAACGATAACAGCCGCAAATTCAAACAGAATCAAATAATGTTTTGCATACAGCCCTGATTTGTAGAGTACTCAAGACCTATTGTTTTTGGTGAAGATCGGTTAAGGGGAAGGGGTAGTTTACCTGCAACGTTTTTTTATCAAGCGTATTTTCTATGGCAAACGATAACAGCCGCAAATTCAAACAGAATCAAATAATTTTTTGCATACGTCCCTGAATTGTAGAGGTCTCAATGACTTTCGATTTTGGTGAAGATCGGTTAAGGGGAAGGGGTAGTTTACCTGCAACCTTTTACGTTTTAACAAGAGTAAAGTACTTGAAAATTTATTTAAACTTTTTGAAACAATGGTAATTGTTAAAAATAAAATAATTTTGTTGCCAGGCAATAATTACTTCCATATTCCTTAAGGAATGGAAGTATGGTGATGGCAAAAAAAATCGTGTTCGAGATTATTGCAGATTCTGATTCTACTACACTCAAAACATGAAAAAAAGTCGTTTTCCGAAAAGTGTCTGTGTGTCTGTCTGTCTGTCTGTCTGTCTGTCTGTCTGTCTGTCTGTGTCTGTAGATTTTTTTTCTATGGCAAACGATAACTGCCGCAAATTCAAACAGAATCAAATAATTTTTTGCATGCAGTCCTGATTTGCAGAGTACTCGCGACCTATTGTTTTTGGTGAAGATCGGTTGAGGGAAAGGGGTAGTTTACCTGCAACGGTTTTTTTTTTATCAAGGGAAATTTTTTTTTTGGCAAACGATAACAGCCGCAAATTCAAACAGAATCAAATAATGTTTCGCATACAGCCCTAAATTGTAGAGTACTCAAGACCTGTTGTTTTTGGTGAAGATCGGTTAAGGGGAAGGGGTAGTTTACCTGCAACGTTTTTTTATCAAGCGTATTTTCTATGGCAAACGATAACAGCCGCAAATTCAAACAGAATCAAATAATTTTTTGCATACGTCCCTGAATTGTAGAGGTCTCAGTGACTTTCGATTTTGGTGAAGATCGGTTAAGGGGAAGGGGTAGTTTACCTGCAACCTTTTACGTTTTAACAAGAGTAAAGTACTTGAAAATTTATTTAAACTTTTTGAAACAATGGTAATTGTTAAAAATAAAATAATTTTGTTGCCAGGCAATAAAATTATAATTTTTTCATTTTAATGTAATATAATATTTTTCATTTAATACAGCAATAAAAAGGCAGGTAAGACACAGCCTGGCTGTTTGGCTGAAAATGATTTTAAATATAAATCTTAGAATATGGAAGTCATGTACGGTTCTCCATACCGATATTTTTTTAAATCAACATAAATATGTTTTAGATTAAACTGTTGCTGTTTTCAGTAAGTAACTGTCAAAATTCTGATTGTTCCTGTATTGTAAATTTCATTGCAGATAATCAAAAGTATATTTTTACCAGTTTTACTGAATATGTTATGTACAATGTTTAATTAACTCTATATGGTTCAGTATGTCACCCTTATTCTCCCTTTTGAAAATGGACATGACCTTGTTATATATCTGTTACTTTGTTAATGGAAAAAATTGAATCAATTTAACCCTCACACCTCACCCTTATATTTTATACCTTCGCACTTCACTCTGGGGTTCTCTGGACCCCAAAAAATAAAAATATAATTTTGCATTAAAAAATGTTAATTATCTATTTTTAATAACTGGGGATTAATTTTAATCTAGTTTTCAATAAGTAAATCACTTCCCAGACTGTTCTTGAGGAAAACCTGGCCTTTGGCAACCACTTACAAAAATTAACACAAATTTTTGTAAAAAAAGTTAGCAGTGTTTTTATTTTGAAAGAAATTATCAAACGTATCTAATTGTGATCAAAAAGTTTTTTTTTGTTTAAGTATATATTAGAAAAAATATCTCGGTACTGTAAACAAACACATTACTTTATTTAATGCATTCACTACACAGCAGTACTCAAATAGAAATGAACTTGATAAAAACTCGAATCTTCTTTGTGCCATACTAGATCTATACAATGACCTTTCAAATTTTATTGACCATAGTTTTCCTAGGCTAACATGAACATCCTATTTTACACCGAACAAATAAAAAAGTACTAAAAAGGCTCTTATTCAGAAGAATAATTACTGTTATGGTATCTCTGTCGGTGAATTACTGTTGAAATCTTTCTCTGTATTTCTTCATTTGTTTATTTAGTAATTATTGAAATAATATTATCAAAAAAATAATTCCCAGGCGTCCTTTGGTGTTTCTACATTACGTACTACACCTTTTGAACCAGGTTAGTGGGCTACAATATCTTCAGCAGGGGTGCCCACAGGGGGGGATTATAGCGGAAGTTTTGCGCATTGAGAATTTGGGGGGGGGGATTTTTCGGGTGTATTTTAAGGATTTTTGGGGGATTTTTTCAAGAATAACATTTTAAATCCAACATTGATGGAAATTTTTACCGCGTTTGTGCAACAAACTAAGCTATTAGTAAAAAACTAAAGCAATTGCATATCTTTATGATTGTTTTAACGAACTGGCAGCATAAATGTCTCTACCAGTACAACTAGTAGTAAATTTTGTTTTGGAATTTGGAGAACTGACACTGGCAGCCTGCAGCAACATCCTGTCAATGAGTCAGAGGGTACGTGAATAATAAATCGTGAATGTAAAAATGTGTGCGTGTGCTAAGCTTTTGTAGACCGGCAGGCAGTGGGGGGGGGGGGTGCTGAGATGGGGGGGCTGAGACTTGGGGGGGATTTGCGCATTGGGCCTTGGGGGGATGGGCACCCCTGATCTTCAGCCCTTGTTCTTCCTTTCCTTGGAGGATCTGTGGTATGCCACTTGTAGCCAGATTTTCCTGTAAAAAGCACATTCATTTGTGAACCTGCCCCCAGACAATCTTTAGGTAAAGTGGGTTTTAATGTCTCCTTCACTGGATTTACTTTCTTCTGTACCTAAAGGCCCTTGTGTTTCAATGAAACCAGGATCATCATCACAGCTGCTACTACCAAAATCGTCTTCAGATTCACCTTTCAAAATTTCTATCCGTATCTGATCTTCAGTTAAATAATGTAAAATCATATGAAAACAGATTATTTCTAAATAAATTTTCTATACAAAATACTAACAAAAAGTTTGTAAATGTCCATAAAAACAACTCTTAGAACAGATACTGCACTGCACAAAAAGTATACGCGAACCTCACAGTGGGGTCCAGAGAACCCCAAACGAATTTTAAACACTAACTACTCAACTGCTCAAGGTCAAGTGGCTGAAAATTTGCTAAAAAAAATCTGTAGCTTGCGGCACCCTCTGAGCCCGCGGCCTAGTCAGCCTAGTGGTAAGCTTACTCACGTCAAAACCCTTGAAACATCTAGGTTTAGCAGCCTTGTGTATAGTAACAGGTTTTTCAAATTTGCCTATCATGTTGATGCATACCGTGATGGTCAGTCTTTCTTTAGAAATTTTTCCTCGTGTACACTTTTCACTTTTTAAAGAAGTTGTTTTAGTGGGAAGAGCTCTGAAAAACAGGTCTTATTCTCAACTTGTCGAGCCAGCCTCCAGATGCTTTGAAGTCATAAATCCCTAAGTCTGTAGCAATTTGGAGTGCTTTTTCATGGATAAGAGGTCCACTCAGAGGTATATTGTTACTACGGGCATGACAAAACCATTCAAAAGTTAAATTGTTAACTTTTAGGCCAGATGTTTTAGGAAACAAGCGTTTGCCAGCCAGGTTTTTATTTTCAGTCTACGATTTACTGATTACTTTTTTGTTTCTTAAAATATCACTAATCTGCGTTTTCCAACAGCAAACTGTGCAGCCGTGTCTCTAACACTAAGTTTCTCGTTTTCATATGCATTAATTATTTCCGCTTTTTCTTGTAAAGTTAATCGTTTGCGGTTTCTGCGCCATAGTACAAGAGATGTAGACATTTAGGTGTATAGATAAACACGTACAGTACGCACTTTACAAAACCTAACGCACACATCTGTATAGTGGAATTGTGTAAATCGTAACACATTGAGTAGGTAGGATACAGGCAGGTATTAACCCGCTACTGGCAAACAAGCACCTAGCACCATTAACAAAAGAAGTGACCATACACGCTCTTGTCTCAAATGTTTACTGTGATACTGTTCACACTGTCCGTTATTTGGAAGTTTTGAATTGGCGCTGGGGCCTAGATTTCAGTGTCCGTGTCCGTTATTAAGAACGTCCGCTATTGAGAAGTAACTTGTCCATTATTTTCTTATAACTTCTGCCGGGCAATTAAAACATGTCCATTATATAGAGGCATCCGCTATTCAGAGGTGTCTGTTAGGAGAAGTTTCACTGTGCAATGTTTCCTTTGTATCAGCTGTCCTTGTCAGGTTTACAGTTGTGCACTTCTTTGCTGCTTGGTCATGGCCATATATAGGTACAGTATGTATAGATGATCATGTGAGGCTCAATGTTGTTGGCCTAGTGTCATGAAAGTGTTGTGGTGTACAGCTGTAATGTGTAGGTGAAAGCTATGTGTATATTGGATCACTTGTATTTTTTTAAAACATCAAAATAACGATACTAACTACCAATAAAATCAACACTATTTATGACATAAAATTTGCTATTGTTAATTTTAATACATTATATGTTTATAGCTTTATAGTTATAATAGCTGCAGTAATAATGACAGTTGTATGACACTGACCAACTTTTTTTTTTTTAATATAACGTGAATGTGTATTTAAAAATTTGGAAATATAAAAACATGTGATACATATATGTGATGATATAATTTTCTTTGTACCTTTTTCAGACACACCTTTAAGTGGGAGATGGCAGCATTAGTAGTTATATCAATAGTAGTGTGGTTGGCAATTATTTATACTATCAGATACATCCTCAAGTTATTTCTAATGTACAAAGGTAATTATGCAATTATATCATACCATGGTATGGTTACTTATAGTCGATCTCATGGTGAATATAGGCTTATTCATATAGTAATACACAGTAACAGTATTTTTGTTATTTTATGTGAAGGTTAGTGTGTTGTTTGTGAAATTAAAAAGAAATAAATTGAAGCTGTTTTGAGTAAAGTCTTATAAATTGATATTTTCCCATGAGTGGTTTTTAATATATTTAGTACCCTATTTTACATCGATGTAGGTTACATAATTGACAGTTATAAAAGTTACGAATGTAGTGTGTGTGCAAGGTTATAGAAAAGGTTGTTCCATTCTGAGCATGGGAAAAAACGGGTGAGGAGTAATATAATCTGTGATGTTACTATGTTCACCACATTTTTTGCATTATTAGTACTGTACTTTATAAATACGGTATGTGTATTACACCTCCCTCTACTAAACTTTGGTCTACAGACATAATTTTACCTAATGCATGACACATAAGCTTTAAATACTATGCGAGTAAAATTAAATTTTAATGTTTATTTTCAATGTAACATTAACTACTACTACTACTACTACTACTACTACTACTACTACTACTACTACTACTACTACTACTACTACTACTACTACTACTACTACTACCACTACCACCACCACCACCACCACCACCAACTAGGATTCTCATTCAGTTAAATAATTTTTAATTTTTACAATAGGGAATAATCTTAATGATTTTCCTATTTTTGAAAAAAAAGTTGTTTATTGTACCATAAATATTCTCTTTACCTTTGACTGTTGAATTTAGTGTTATTGAAGTTCAAAGTGGTGTATTCAATATTCACAAGATGGTTAGTTTATAATGGATCATATTGAGGTAGTAGAGGTAATAAAATTTAGTTTTAATAACAGATGAGAGTAAAATGGTGAATACATTAGTGCCTATTACCATAGAATAAAATTCCAGAATTTTTCAGGATTTATACTTTGTGATTTATTAAATTTTTAATTTTTTATTGATCAAATGTGTACAGTGTAAGGGAAACAAATTTTTTTGTTACATGGTGTATACAAATTACTTCTATTCTGTGCTTCATGTACCTTAGTTTGTTGTGTATTTGAGATTATATGTTATTTCAGATTATTTTTATTATATACTTTATAAGGCTCAGATTAGTAAATGTTAGAGCCTTATTGTTAAGGGCTATGCTGTTTCTTTTCAAAAAGTTTCATAGTCGCATAGGTATCCACATTTCCACTACCATCACAATCAAATAAAAGTTTTTATAACAGGACCCTTCATTTACACTAGTATTATAAAATTTCAGTGTCTAGTGAATTGTATCATGTAAAGAAAGTAGACACAGCAAGTTAATTCTGCAATATGAGTTAATTTATGGAAGCCTTGAAGGTATAAATTAAAAAAATTTCCTTCCACTATTGACAGGTGATAATGATTTGTATACTTCATTGTTACTTTTATGCATTACGTTGTTCTTTGTAATTGCATTGTTTGCTAATTATGACAGACAGTAATAAGAACATGTACTTCTAACACCTCTATATTAAAAAATTGTGGAGTAATCCCCAGTGACACATTTGGATTTTGGGCCAGTTAAATTTTTCCATGTTCACTATTTAGGTTATTTGATTAAAATTAAAAAAATCACCCAGCCTGTACCATTTGGGATGTGTGCATTAGTGTGATAATGTATTTTTGGACAGGCAATTTTTATTTTAGTTACATTGTAGGGTGTTTGTATGATATGGTATTGTATGGTATACTGTGATGATGTTTTTTAACCCCATCTAGAGGCAAGTGAATTAGAAAACATAGTGTACTAAAAAAAATTGCGTTATAAACTTTCTAGCTTTAGATGCTTATAATAAACAGTACATTAGTCTAATATAGAATATTGAAACTTTCAACTTGTGAAACTTACTTGTCTTTTCTTCCCGTACGCGTTTCGGCGTGATGTGCGCCTTCGTCAGCTTTGAGACAGACTGCCATTAACTTGTAACGGTTTTTATTTTGAAAGGTATAGTGGGGGTGGTGTGTGGTGGAATTGGCGCGGGGATCCACACACCACCCCCCACTATACCTTTCAAAATAAAAACCGTTACAAGTTAATGGCAGTCTGTCTCAAAGCTGACGAAGGCGCACATCATGCCGAAACGCGTACGGGAAGAAAAGACAAGTAAGTTTCACAGGTTGAAAGTTTCAATATTCTATATTAGTTTAGTGCTGTGAAAAAAGAAGATGAACAATCAAAACAACTATAGTACATTAGTATCCGATGATTAATTTTATAGTTTTGAAATATAATAGATTGAATACATTTTATAAATACATAGTCATAATAAGATAATTCTAAATCATGGAATGTTTTAGAATGTGGTTTCTTATGTAGATTTTTCTCAAAAGGATAGATGTATCAGAAGTAAATTTGTGTAGTGAGCATGCAAATATTGTCAAGGTTGATAAGGATGTTGTAACTGTAAGTGGCTTTTTGTAAACAGAAGTTCTTGTTGTCTGACATAGTGCTTCCCATACACATTCAGAATTTGTTGTGGAACGTTTTTATGCATATTAAAAATTATTACAGTCAAACTTCTTTATGATGAATCATTAAGGTCGTAGGAACACACGTACTGAACACAGTTACAATTATTATTACTATTTTCATGAAAAAACGTATGCAAGATTTTTTATTTAATAGATTCATTTTGAAACAGTAAGAAACAAAATTACAAAAGAAACTTTCATTTTTGCGATCTTTTGTGAAGATTGCATTCTTTCACAACATTAAGTTAGTTGTTTGTGATTATGGAATACCTTTTTAATATGGAAGGTAGCTTTGCACTCATTTATGTTTAATGTCCTTTTGCATGAACATATATGTTTCTTTCAGGTAAATGTTGATATAATGTTACTATTTATATTTACAGTATTCAAGTCAATTCTGACAACATGTGATAATATTTAGCATTGTACAGCATTTCAGTCTTCAGTCAAAACAATAGAACTATGTAAGGGTTTGATAAGTGGATACTATAGATAGCAGTATTCACAAATCATTTATAGGAGAACAGTGTTTGTAATAACTAGGTATAACTGAATAGTTTGTTATTAACAGTACATAAACAGATTTATAAGCTACATTACTTAAATTTTTTTGTCATATTTGAAAAATTGAGTTCAAATATTTGCTTTTATTAGTAACTTTTACAGATATATGATTGAAGTTATTTGAATTTAAATAGGTTGGATGTATGAAGAACGGGGAAAGGGAAGAAAGATTTCTTGGAAGACAAAAACGTGGTTATTGGGAGTGAAAGTATTATCTGGTGCTAGCAAACCAATGTTATATAGCTATCAGGGTTCTCTGCCTCGTTTACCATTACCGTCAGTTGAAGATACCATGAAAAGGGTAAGTGAAAATGATAACACTTCAGTACCTCAGTATGAAGTACAGTAGCATAGCTTTTGGATTGAACAGATCATTGTTAAATTATTTTTGTGTAGGTATTTTTACAAGAAAATGTTATATAAAAGTGACTATAAAATCTAACACATGCTCAACAAATACGAATTTAACTGTCAGTAATAACTGGGTTATTTACTGTAGTATTCACTATAGGGCTACTGTTAAAAACATCATTCCAGAAGGTTCTGCAGTAATTACACAGTGATGTAACATATAATTAGTATCACCATATAAAATATGAACATGAATACTATATTTATAGTCCACTGATTTAGCCCAATAGTTGTAATACTGTCATTTTATGTCTTTACTGTTAAATCATGTGAAGAGGTATTGGTTAGTAAAAGCAAATAATGTGCTCTTTTAATGTTATTGTAACTGATTTTAACTGTATTAGGCTGTGTGGGTTGAGCTATTTATATAAATTACATAAATTTGCTATTTTTTAGTAATGATATAAAATGATAAATAAAACAAACTACTTTTCATATAAACATGTAAACATTTTTCATCATCATCAAATACAAAATTAATAACATCAAACTGGGTAAATGTATGTACAAATTTTGAAGTGTGTTAATGGTTGTACTATATGTGAACAGTGTATTACATCTTAAATTTAACACTTGAGAATGAAAAATATGTAATGGAATGATCTGCTTTTCAGTACTTGAGGAGTGTCCGCCCACTTTTGGATGATGCACAGTATGAGCGTATGGAAAAATTAGCACGAGAATTTCAGAACGGTATTGGAGTTAAACTTCAGCGTTATCTTCTACTAAAGTCATGGTAGTTTAAAAATTAACAGGTTTTTAAAATTACATGTAGTCCCAATTATCAGTTGTCTAAAATTAGGTTAGCAATTACAGTAGGGACTGCCTTATCTAAGAAAATAATTGGGGGCTAATTTGCTTGGATATTGGAATCCTCAGATAAACGAGACTGCCCTAAAACCACAGTAGCCTTTGTAAAACTAGAAAGTGCTCAGAACTAAAGGTGAAACATAAAAACAACGTAATCGTGCATAATTTTTGATGAAAAGGTCAAATGGAGTTTCACCTACCTCTGTATAATCTAGTTTATATATAGTACTGAAGTTATACACATAATGGAACACAGTTCACATAAACATTTTATAATGTGTATTTTGGTTTGTAAAAAAATTTTTATGACATGTGAAGCGTGATCATGCCAGGTTCTTATAGTACCTATTATCTACAAAGCGGGTGTCATGTCTTTGTTCCAAATATGGCAATACAAATCATTCAAAAGTAAGTATATTTAAGTATTGCTGTTTCATCTGTACAGCCTACAGAGGATGTATCTTTAATCTGAGCCTCATGCCATATGAATTAATATAATTATGTAACTTTATTTGAAAACATGGTAAACTGATTTCCAATCTTAATTGCTAGTTTAGGCTGTGCAAGTTATTTTATTCATATATTGTTGGTAATTTAATTGTTCGATTTATTAACTCTAAAACTTATGATTTGTCATAATTGCCTAATGAATTTCCTATCAGGTATGATGTTACTATCTCAGGTGTGATGGTATCTTAGGTCTCAGGTATCTAGGTATGACGTTACAATTCATTTACAACCACAGCAACTGAACAAACATTCCAGTAACTAATTGATTTATTTGGGTTTTCAATTTAAACACTGTTTTTTTTTTTTTTTATCACATGATCTTGAGTCTTTGTGTCTTCTGTTGAGAAACTATTAATATTTGAAAGAAACACTTTTTTAAAATAAATTCGCTTAACTGGTGCAGAAGCCTGGAACAAGTTTGAATGTTTTGGAATTTGGTTTTTACTTGCTTAATTGTGATTTCAAACTTCAACAGTTAGTTTATTTGTCAAGTGTCAAATATGGGGCAATATTGTTTACCCCATAGTGATCTTTAACTAGAGCAGAGTTAAAAATGCCAATTGATGCCTAATTAAGATTACACACAATGTCATTTCTTTGCCCTTGTTCTGATCTACTCATCTCCCTGAGCTAGAAATCAAGAAAAACATTGAATTTGTTGTAGTTAATCTGTTACTAAGAGGAAAGTGTTGCAAAACCACATTATTTATACATAGTCAAAACTGCTTAAAGATTTGTTTGGAAAAGGAGTTTGCTGCTCCAAAAGAAATACTTGCATACACGCATAAAAGCATCCTTCATCGGAATGACACAAAAATGGACTTTCAGAAATTTAGTTCACTGTACATCCGTTTTGAAATGCATGGTAAAACGTGTAATTAACTCTAAACTTAGTTGTGTGATCCACGTGCGGGTGGATCATGAGGGCGAAGATTTCAGCTTCTGGCAACCTGTAAAAATTCAATAGAAAAATATTTGCACACATATTTGTACAAGAATGAAATGTTTAATGTACACCATTTAAATAAATATTTAATAAATAAAGCTATTTATTGGCTAATAATTTTTCAAAAGTAAATAAATTCAGAATTATTATGATCAAATCTGGGAATTTTATTTACCACTAATGCAGGTATACATCAGGTATTTTCTGTTAGGTATGTTAATATAAAATTATAGGGTTATTTTTTCTAAACCAACATTTTTTTTAAAGAATTATATGTGCTTAATATTATGGCTAGAAGCTATTGTGAGTAGGGATAAAGTTTCAGTAAACATAAAAAAAGTTTGTTAACCATTTAAGTGAATCACAACATATTTTTCAAAATGAATGCTCTTAAATAATGTGAATTAATTTTACGATTATGAGGTATCTAGATGTCAGTAGTGAAATGTTTTTTATTATTATGACGTAGAGTATAATTTAAAATCGATTGTGTAATGTCATAATAGGTGGACCAGCAACTATGTATCAGATTGGTGGGAAGAGTATGTGTACTTACGAGGTCGTTCTCCTTTGATGGTGAATTCAAACTTTTATGGTATAGATGCAATACTTATGCATCCAACACATTCTCAGACAGCTCGAGCAGCAACAGTAATAAATACAATTTTACAATACAGGCGGCTTATTGAAAGGCAGGAATTAGAACCAGTAATTATTAAATATTTATTTTTTCCGTAGACCTTAGAGCAAATAACAGCATGTATGAGCTTTATTGAAACCTTTCAATATAAAATTAAACAATGATATTTGAATATACAGTGAAACTTCGCTAATTCGGACTAATGTGGAGCAAGGTCAGTCCAAATTGCTGAAAGTCAGAATTATAGATCACGAGTTTTTGTGTGTCTATCGGTTACCGATAGCAGACAATATAAAAGAAATCTTTTTGAAACCCAATTTGAATTTACACGAGGTCTACTGCATGTTCTTGTTAAAAATACTGTATATAATACTCTATTAATTAGTAGTAGAAGAGGTATAAAATAAGAAATAATGTACAGTATCTGTTTATGTGATGTTTAATAAAAAAAATCGATTCAGTTTTATACTGTAATACGTAACTTACATACAAAGCAAAACTTAAATACAGTACTTAAATATAAAACACTCTAGTTTCACTGGACAGCCGACAGTTGCTATAATTCTAGCAAGCCTACAGCTTCTTAAAAAAATCACTAACTTTTTTCTGCGTGTACTGTATTTTGTTTTTAGCTGTTTCCTCACAAAATTCTGTTTCATTCATTTTGTTTTAATGACAAAAGACAGTTGGTCATTGGCAACGAGACGACGCGCAACGGACTGTGCCGGGACTGTGTCGGTGTTAAATTATGTGTGGTGTTTTTGTGTTTTGTGTGTTTTAACTAGTTGACTACCCCTTTTGGGTGAATTTGATGTTTTTATAGTATTGAAACCTGATGATGAGAATTTATTCTCGAAACGCGTCGTTTTAAGAAAAAACCAAATAAGTCACAAGACGGATGTTAGGTAATTGCCTAATATTAATTCTAAATAGTTCTGTTTCATTTCATTTAAAACAAAAAAATATTTGCCTAAGTCAAGAGTTTGCAGGCATTTCTACGAACTTCAACAAGGATTGTACTTTTTTTATTGCATCACTAATTTTAATATTCTCACTTTCTTCGTGATCGTTTTCTTCCTCATCGTCATCATCATCGCCATTTTGATCATCTGTCATCAATCCCTTAGTTTGGTGACCTATAGTAGCAGCTATTCTTCTTCCGACTGCACAACGTACCCTACCTCACCAGCATCTTCATCCAGCCACTCTCGAATATGTTCCATGTTTGTTTCATGTTCTCCTGCATTTTCTAAAATATTTCTGTAATCATCTTCTTCAATTCCATTAAAATCCTCTTCTTCGTTATCTTCAGGATTAAGAAGTTTTTTCCAAGAATTAGCAATCGTCGTGGCTTTCACCTCCTTCCAACTTGAAGCCCAGTTAAATAAAGCATTTTTTATGTTGTAATTTTTCATATTGATTAAAGTCTGTTCACCTAAACTGGTACTGCAACCCTCTTCATCTTCAAAAAATACGAGACAGCCTTGTAGCTGTTTCTTTCTGTACAGCCGTTTGCAACTATAGATTACTCCTTGGTCCATTGGTTGTATTAGTGCCGATGTATTAGGAGGCATGAATAGACATTTTATTTTTCCATTATCACTTCGTAAAATGTCCTCTGCATGATGCACTGGAGCATTGTCCAATAACAACACTGCTTTAACTTCTTCCCTAGCAACATTTTTTCTTCCATCTGAAATGTTGTGACTGATGGAATAAAATTGTTATGAAACCAAGAACTGAAAATTTCACAGCTGAACCACGCGTTTCTGTGAGCTTTATAAATCACAGGAAGATCAGTCTCGTTTATGTTCTTCATTGCTCTTGGGTTTTTAGATTTTCCTACGACATTTTAATTTATGCATACCATCGGAATTGGCACACAGTAATGCAGACAGCCTCATTTTATTTATTTTATGTCCAGGTGTATGGGTTTCTTTTTTACTCAATTGTGTATTTTTTGGCATTGCCTTCCAAAAGAATCCCGTCTCATCAGTATTGTAGATTTGCCACGGTTCAAGTTCATTATCATTAATAATCTTTTGTAATTTATCCTTATATGGTTGAATTTAAAAGTTCAACTTTTAACTTAAAAGATCATTATCCTCATGATCTGCACTTAAAAGTTCTCCACAAATCGATCGGTTTGCTATGCCATGTCGATTTCTAAATCTAAACAACCACCCTGTACTTGCCTTAAAATCTTGGTTTTGAAATCGAGTAGCAAAACGTTCAGCAGCAGTCTGCAATTCTATCCCACGGATCGGTACACCAGCAGCTCATTGTTGTTTATACCATGTCCAAACAGCTTCGTCAATGTCAGAATTTTTGGCAGGAGTCATCCATTTTCGCTTAATTTCACTGGCACTATCAAAGTCTCTATTCAATGAAAAATTTGTAATTATTTCAATGTCTCCTTTTAGCTCGATACACTTGGCACAACGATATTCTAGTTTTTTTATTTCTTCCAAATAATATGATTTTGGCAACTCTCAAAAAATGCATCAGTGTCCCATTCAACTTCTTCATCAGTTGTAAAGTTTTTACCAGTATTCCATTTTTTCATGTTTGGAAACAAGAAGTCGGAAAAAGCCAAATCGGGCAAATACGGTAGATGGCGAAGCAGTTTGTAGCATAATTCATGCAGTTTAGCCATTGGAATTGCATGTTTGTGAGTGGGTGCAGTGTCCTGATGAAAGAGCACTTTTTCCTTTGTCAAATGTAGTCGTTTCTAGTTGATTTCATTGTTCAGTCAAGCCAGTAATGCTGCATAGTACTCTCCTGTTGTTGTTCTTCCTTTTTCAAGAAAATTGATGAATATTATGCCATGCGTACCCCAAAAGATAGTGGTCATAACCTTATCAGCTGAAGGAACCATCTTCACCTTCTGCAGAGCACTTCTATCAGTCTCTATCCATTATGTTGATTATTCTTTTGTCTCTGGCGTGTAATGGTCATCCATTTTTTGTTGATGGTTATGAATTGGCACAGAAATTCTTGAGGATTATGCTGAAAGCTCCAAACACTCTTTTGAAATGTTAATTCTTTCCCATTTTTGATCAGTTGTGAGTAGGCGTGGCCTCCATCTTACCGAAAGCTTTGTCATATGCAATTCTTCATGCAAAATATGTCCAATATGTTCTTCTGATCTTGCACATCTCAGCTAGTTCGTGTACTTTTACTTGACGATCCTGCATTAGAGCAACATGAACTTTTTCAATAATTTCTTCAGTGGTAACCTCTTTTGGCCTTCCAGATTGTTTAGAAACATCTGTGGTTTTTCGACCACAACAAAAGTTGGCATACGACTTATAAATCATTCTAATCGGTGGAGCAGATCTAGGGAAATGTTTATCGAGCTTAACTTTTATTTTGGTAATCATTTTTTTATGTAAAAAGTAACATTTAATAACAACTTGAAATTCACTTGTTTCCATTTTTTCAATAAGATAATAATTGTTTGCTTCAAATAACTGTTGATACAATACTACTTGAAATACCTTAATGAAAATTTGGAATTAGTGGTTTGAATGTGTGTACTTTAAAACCATGGCAACGAGTTTTAGTTATGGTGCTATCAATGAAATTTTTCATATACTTTTCAGTATATTAAAAAATTATGTTTTAATATTATATTTTTTACGTATTAAAATATATTTTAATTTTTGTTTGAAAGTTAAGAAAATAAAATCTTAGTAATACTATTGTGTGTGTGTGTGTGTGTGTGTGTGTGCGCGCGCGCGCGCGCGCGCGTGTTGTATTGTATTGTATTGTATTACAAGTTTCTAAATATATTTTAATTTTGTTAAAGATTCTTATTCAAGGCCTAGTTCCACTGTGTTCATGGCAGTATGAAAGAGTTTTCAACACAACTCGAGTGCCCGGTGTAGAGACAGACAGAATAGTGCACTACAATGATTCTAAACATATTGTTGTGTATCACAAAGGAAGATATTTCAAAGTTCCAATTTATCATAGAAACAGGATACTTAAGCCAGCTGAAATTGAAATGTAAGCTACTAAGTATGTTCTTAATTACTATTTATTAGAGTTATATATATATTATTGTAACCTTAACTCAAACTTTAGTTATGGTGTTTGGAAACCAGTTTTACATTAACATTTAACTTTATGGTTGGCAACTATGTATTACTCTCTTGGTAGAATAAGCAGTCAGCTCAGGGATAAATGTTGACCTAATGAAAAAAGTAATGATTATTTATACTTTAAAACTGTATGAAAAATCAGTAATCACGCAGTACCAATTTCGTTGTGCGAGATATAATTTCGCTGTTTTTGAATATATAAAACAGCAGTATTTTGAAATATTTCACTTATATTTTAAATGAGAGGTATTATATTTTACACACGGAAACATGGTGAAATAACACTTCATGTTTTTTCAGCTTGTGTTAGTCATTGTTTGGTGTCTATTTTAGGAATATGTTAGAGATTGGTAACTTGTAAAAGAATATTCTATCATTTAGTTTATTTCTTATTGGGAGATTGAATCTCATTTTTAATTACTTAGTTTTAAGACTATTGGAAATTTTCTTAACATATTTCCTTCACATATAACATATAACCTGTCAAAATTCAGATTGTAAAGGGTTCAGTTCACAAAGTTCTAATTAAACAGTTACCTGCAACTTCACTTCTAGAAGGTAAGTAATTAAAAAAAAAAACCAACAGTTTATGGTCTTCCATTACATGGATCTTCCTTATACCAATTGCAGTTCAGTACCTGACCTGCACAGAACATTAGGCTACTATTTTAGTCTAATGATTAGCCTACTCATTAAAGATGCAAAATAAGAAATTAAGAAAACTTGTTCCACAGTATTATGTATAGTACGATGTTTGTTTACCACAGCCTTGATCTAGTATACAGTTTGTTGAACTATTTGTTTAACATCATCATTGTTATTTGTTCTTGTTTTATAATTAATCTAAAATATACATAAAATGTATAAATTGTTTTTAATTAAAATTTTTTGTAAATATGTAAGTATATTTATGAAAGTGAACGATAAATAATATAAATTAAAAAAATACATGAATATCAAAGAATGACAAATTATAAATAGAAGAAACACTGGAAACAGAAAATATAATAACTCTAGTAAAGATCTAAAGAATATGCCAGCATGGGAATGTGTGCAGAAGGGAAGAATGTTCTGCTTTAAGGAAGATCACTAGATGGAAGCCAAATGAAGTGACAGAAAAAGGGAGACAAAAAAGTCAGTGGGAGGACCAGGTAATGAGGAATATGAAAGGAATAGAAGTTGTAAAATGGAGAGAACAGGTGTGGAACAGACAAGTTGTAAAAGAGTATTTGAAGACACAATGACAGATATAAACATATCAGAGATTAAACAAAAGAAAATGTAGAGTGATCCACAAGAACAAGTGGATGTAAGCAACCAAGAAATTAAGTGGCTATTAATACTTAAGAAATATTTGGGGCTATTATTAGTAAGATAAATAAATACATTTATTTAGATATCCTTTATTACTTTTTTTTATAATCAATTATAGGTGAAAGGTAAAACTCCAAGTGTGATAAGCAATGTTTATAGTTTGGCTACCATGTTTTAACTATTCCAGTTTTATACATTTATCAAAAGTTTCAACCATCCAGTACTTTCACATCTTTGTCATCTTTGCTACTAGTTTTGCAGTGCGTTTAAAATTAAAAAAAATTATATGTTCTGTATTTACAAATTCATGATTGAATTACCCTGATTCAGTGATAAGTTTCATTTCATAACCTCCTAACTTCGTTCCTTAAACAGAACTTGATGATTATGTTTGCCACTGTTCAGTATCAATATAAATGATAAGAAGGATATTATGAATAAAATGTGTGAATTTTCTAAAAAGTGTTAAATGGTATTTTGTGATTAGAAAGTAAAGGAAAGCGTGCATGAGACACACAGTTTTCATCAGTGAACTCATTATTAACATTTTAATTCTCATAATGTTCTGTTACTGAATTTGAAGTAAAGGGCTGATTTTAATAGTCAGTTTTAAGGGATAAAGATTGGTTTGTATTTGTTCATTGTGATGTTTTGTAAAAGCAAATGATTATAATAATAAATTTGCTGAACTAAATTCATGTTGACATTAAATTATAAGATAATAATTTAGTTTTGTGATTTAAGATATTAATATAATTATAAGAGCCTGTGATTATTTTTCTGTATACAAATGTAACTTTCAACAAAAATTTGATTTTAAATAAAAGAATTTATTCATGTAAAAAAATTGGACTAACCAGTTTTGTCATATTTAATCAGATGTTTTCATTTTTGTAAGGCAATATTGTATTAATTTTTGCAGACAGATGCAATACATCTTAGATGATAAATCTCATCCCAGTGTTGGAGAAGAAAAACTAGCAGCATTAACAGCAGGTGAACGAACAGCATGGGCAAATGCACGTCAAGAGTTCTTCTTCAAAGGTATCAATAGACAGAGTTTGGATGCTATTGAAAAGGCTGCTTTTGTTGTTGCCCTGGATGATGTACCATATGAATATGATGAGGTGAGAGTAAAATTCTGTATCTGAGATTCAGTTTTTTAAACTATTGTAAAGAAACTATTTAATTTTTATTTGACACTGGTTCTGAATGTACTCGATATTTGTGATTGGTTTCATTTGTGTAAGTGAATGTGACATATCATGAAAATGTTAATTTTCTGTAAGTTATGGAATAGCGTTAATGTTTTATAATGTATGTGTAAGTATTTTACATGTAAAAAAGTGTATACTAGTATTTAATTATTCTCAAAGTGCATTAGTGTTAATCTGAATTTAATTGTCACTACAGGGACAAGCATAGCTTCTCCCATTTCCTCACACTGCTTACCTTGCCAAGCTGCTACTTTTAAACAGTTCTGATTCATAACTGCACATATTCTTCTGCTTATGTCAACATATTTAAAGATATTTGTGACTGATTTTGATGTTGTGCATCAAGAGTATAGTTTCATGTTCTATTATTATTTCTTTATTTTATTGCTTTTTAACTGTCAATCATTTAATATGGTATTACAAACCCAGGTATAAGAAGTTATTCAAAATGAATAGTTTCCAGTCTATATAATTATCTTAAGGACTTAGCAATTAACTGACCAAACACTAACATAAGTGTTTACTGACACCCAGAAAGCAACAGCAGCGTTGTGTTATTTCTCCCTTCAAAATGTTCAGTGAATAACATCAGAAAGAAATAAACGCCCAAATGTTGACTTGATGAGTATTGGTGTAACCCCTGAAAAGAATAAGTTTTGTTCCCAGAGAAGAAGAAAACTCACAAAAAAGTTTCACATTTTTAGATGATTTTGATAAGGATGTTGTGAAATGTTTGGGTATATAAGTTTTATAATTCTGGGGAATATCCAACTTGAGAAAAAAAAAATTAAAAAATTGTTGAGATGAAAAATAGATTTTACTGGAAGACATGACTCTGTATGTAAGATTTTGAAGCAAATTGAATTTAAGTTTTAAAATGTAATGACAGCAGATGGATTTTAATGGAACAGAATGATATGATTGCAACAAGAGTATGCATTTGCATACTCTTGACTATGGTTTGGTCTTTGAGTGTGGTTGCATTTGCTTGAAAAATGCTTAGTTTCAGACAAGAGCATTTTCAGTGGTCAGTAATGTACCTAGATGAAACTTGGCCATCCAGAACCATAATATATTTATGGCAGGACTCTATGAACGGAGATGTGGTTTTTGAGTTCTAGTTGGTGAGGGCTCTATAGTGATAGTCTGTCTGCTGGGTCAGCATAACGTGGCTTTTTGCAAGGAGCACAGATGATTAACACAAGAAGTGAACCATGAAGTATTTATAAAGTTGTTTGGAGACAAAGAATAGAGGAGAGCTGTGTCATTGTTATTGACATTGTGAGCCATGAAGTTTTTATAAAGTTGTTTGGAGACAAAGAATAGAGGAGAGCTGTGTCATTGTTATTGACATTGTGAGCTACCATTCTGATTTTAAGGAGGATTACCTACAACAAAAACTAAACAACAACAAAACTGACCGATTAAGGTTTCACTCACAAACCAAGCCACATGGCTGCAGAACTGCTGAATATCATGAGACGACACAGGGACCATTGCAGAAATATAAGATTGATACCATTGGTTTGGAGATGAATCATTAAATGGTTCTCCTTGGTCACCATATCACTGCCAGTACAACCATATGGACTCAAGTGAAACTCATATGGGCACAAGTTAAAGGCGAGGTAGCCTCATTCAAAATGTCACCTTCAGTAGCAAGAGATTAAGATGACTTTTAGAAAATGCACTCAGCTATGTAACCACTGAAGAGTGGACAGAGTGTGTGTATGTATGTGCGTGCGCGTGCACGCGCACACCATGCTGAGCAACTGCAACAGGAAGATTTTGTGAAAGAAAGTCTCTGTAAGGATAATGTGGAATGCATTCTCATTAACCTGCAAGAAAGTGACAGTGCAGAGACAGTGACAGCGGCAGTGATGGACAAAGCATAAGTGATGAAGAGGAAGGTGTTTAAAACTGAAGAGGTACATAATATAACTCTAAACGTATACGTTGCATGTTTGTTTTATGTTAATAGTAGATATTTATATGTTTTGTTAGTTATGATAATATTATATGTTGCAGGATGATCCATCCAAATTGGACCATTATGGGAGAATACTTCTCCATGGGAAAGGTTATGATCGTTGGTTTGATAAATCCTTCACTCTCTGTGTTGGGACTAATGCCAGAGTAAGTAGTTTTTCTCAATAAAAGTGAGTCGTGGGTGAAATAAAGATTGTTAGTGTTCACTTTCGTGTTTAGTTCAAGGCATTATTTATGAATTTTATTTGCATGAAATAATATTTACTTCCGGTACCCCATTATTTTCTTGAAATATTTTTCAATCAGGTGTATGAAAAATAAAAACCATGGTACCAAATGAAATAGCGTTTCTTTTGATTAATGCATTTTCTTTTTTTTTTTAGATTGGATTTAATGCAGAACATTCATGGTGAGTTGTTATTATTTTCTTATATTTTTTAATTTAGTATCCCATAAATAGATTTAGTATAGTAGATGTAGATCGTCTCTTGTAAAATAAACGTTTATTAGTTAATGAAAATTGTTAGCTCAGTGTGTTCTCATACATTCATATATATTAAAATTATTATGTGGACTTGTTATTCTTGGTTTTAATTTATTTGCTATGCTGGTGTTGTGTAACAGATGTCACAATAGAATATATAGTGATAAAGTAATCCCCCATTATAATGGACTAATATGGGGTCTGCGGTGTCTAGGGTTGCCAACATTTTTTCGGCTGATTATACTATTTTTCAGAATAAGCTATAAAAAAATATAGTACACTTCAAAAAAATATAGAATTTTATGGAAAGAGTAAAAAAAAAGACAAACGTATGTTTGTTACTTATTAATTTTTATAAAAACTATATTTTTTTGCACTTCTTGCATCTTTTAACAATTTTTGTCTACAATAAAAGTGTCATATGCTTTATCGCATTCAATTTTTAAATTAATGTAGATCAAAAGCTCATTTTTTATTAATGAGATACTCGCTCTGTTTCTCTCTTCTCACCATTTCAAATTCATAATTGAAAATATCCTTTCTGTGAATGCTGAAGTGGCGGGAATAGGGAGCAGGAATGAAATAATCTTAAATAAATTTGGTAAGTTATTTTCGGTATTTTTAAAAATATGTTGCCATTTTTGGCCTGTGGTTCTGTCGGTAAACTCACTACAATCTTTTACTTTTGCAAAGATTTCGTTTAATATTGTTATTTCAGAGTAAAGTTCATCCATTTTGATACTCATGCTTTCTTGTAAATTTAGAACTTCTAATATTGTCTCACAGTCATCAAATGAAACCTCGTGTTTTAAATTTAATTTTTTGATTTTGCATAACCAATTGCTTTCATTAAAATCAAACCATTTATTAAGATATTCCAGACATTTATCAACGAATACTAGAAAATTCTTTTTAATTTTATCACTTTCTGTGGGGGATTTGGCTTCTAAGGATTGCAACATTTTTTTGGTTTCATAACCAAAGAAACAGTCTTTTTTACGTTGTTCTAGCGCCGATTTTAAAATTGACATAATATTATACACATCTAAGACTGTGATGTTATTACCTTCAAGTTGTTTAACAGCTTTATGAAAGTTATGTAAAAAATGGCTCGCGAAATTCAAAAAGATTTGAACTTTACTGTCTCCATCAGTTTCATTCATCATCAAACTATTTTGAATATGTGTAGGACACTCCTCTAAACTAATAAAATAATCACTCAGAGGCTTCCAATTCAAAAGTATGTTGTCCACGCAAGGTAGCAATGAAAGCCACCTGGTACCAACATGTCGTTTCAGCTCATGCCATTCACCTTCAACAGCAGCAACACATTTTTTAAGCTCTTCTCTTCGGACTGCAGATACAGAGAAATGGCTGTAAATTTTTAAAATTATATTTTCAACATCAATTCTTACAAAATTCATTGCATGCTTGACTGTGTTGTGAACTATGTGTGCGTGACAATTGCCCTTCACCAAATTAGGAACTACATGTTCTATATTTTTATAAAGAGAGTGGTGAATACCAAAGTTCACATTGGTATTGTCTGCGCTCAGACCAGACACTCTATCAAAGGAAAGGTTGTGCTGGGATAGTGATTTGTTTATAGCGTCAAACATCCCATTTGCTGACTCATCACAATTTTCGTAAAAGTCTAATAACTTGTTTTGTATCCCATTCTCAATATCAAAATATTGAACAACTAAAGGAAAAAGTTTTATATTTTTTCTATTACTTGCATCAGTTTGCAAACAAAAATATAAATCACGGGCATTTAAATCATTCAGTAAAGTTTGTAAGTAAGGTCCTAAAACCTCATTAACCAGTGCTTCCTGAAAACTAAGGCCGCTACCGCCATGTATTTATAGTCCCGCTCACACACCAGAAGCTTCCAAACTGGTCTTATCTCTCGTGTGAACTACGTAATTAACTGTGGCATGGACACAGGCCGAGCGCCCGAGCGAAGCTCGGCACAGTCGAGAAGATTCTCGCAAAATGCGTCTAGTAGCACGTACGCCACACGCGTTACATCGAGTTTCATCTGGCACATTCGACAAACACGTAGATTGTTCTGTGATGCCGTAACACTGCCCCCTCCTTAAGCCTGATCGTCCCGAACCGGCAAACCGTCTCTGAAGTAATACTCGACCAGGCGATCTAGGTGGATGTCCTTGCGAAGGATAATTTTTCCGTTCTTCGAATTCAGTCTCGTGTGATCCGAACATCACGTTCCCAGGAATGTGCAAGTCTTTTGCGCAACCACTAGTTTCGATGGAATCACTCCCGTTGCATCATGTACTGATGACCTAAATACCACTGGCTGATCCAAGTTTGTTTGGTTCTCATCAACAACCTCTTGCGTAACCTCATCTTCAGCCACTTTGCCCTCGGGCGCTTCTATCAGCTCAGGAACAAGCAAGAGTTTTGTCTCGACACCCATAGTTGGCTTTCCAGTCACTTCTTTTGTTGTTATACTTATTTGTACTTCCTCTACTAGTTCTTCCTCCATTTCCGCATGCAATAGGGAGGGTTCCTCTTGACCAGACTTGTTGATTTTTCTTCGACTAATGCCACTCGCTTAATCGAATGGTTGGTAAACCCTATCATTTTAGCCATGCAAAGCTTTATCCTCTCTTGGCCAACCTTCAGGACATTCTCTCTTAAGTCCACAACGAATCCGTAGGCATTCATAATGTCCGTGCCAAGAATCACTTCATCGACAATGTCTGCAACGAGCATTTGGTGGCTAAACTCGAGAAGACCCAGGCATACACGTACGTCTACTTTTCCTAGCACCTTGACGGGGCTTCCAGTCACAGTCTGTATTGTACAAGAGCTAATTAAAGGCTGGCGGTTTCTGACTAAGTCAGGGCGCACAATGGACACTGTTGCGCCCGTGTCAACTGTAAATGATGTTAGTTTACCTTCCGCAAATCCATTAACGATCAAGTTTCCATTGGTCTTATGTAGCGTGGAAACTATGTGCTGTTCTGGGGCTTTACTTCTCCAATTGGTGCGATCACTCTCTTCTCTCGGTATCTTCTTCTCCCAACAATAGATGACCACGTTTTCCACAGTTGTAACATTTCGGTCTTCTGTCTTTTTCAAAAAGTTGCGACTCTCTTGAACTTTTGAATTGTTTGTTCGACAACATTGTTTTTCTGCACCCATCGTAACGGCAATGTGATACAGGGATCTTCTGACTACAATGTGATGGCACAAACCCATTAATGTAGCGGGACGCTGACTTGGTAGCTTCAAACTCTAGGGCGTGAACAAGAGCTTCTGAGCTATTTCGGTGTCTTGCGATTCATAACATTTGCTGAAGTTCACAATCTCCGAAGCCATCAATAAAAATGTCTGCATCGCAAACCTTATTCGGAAGTCTTCTGGTGCTTCAGGATAGGCCAATCTAATCAATCTGTCGATACTTGCTTCAAACTCTTGAAGACTCTCCCCGGAACGTTGTCGTCTTGTTCTCAACTGAGCGTAGTACACCTCTCGCAAATGTTTATCACCGTAGCGTAATTCTAGAACTTTTATCAACTCGGCATAGATGTTCTGGCTGTCAGGTGGCACTTTCTGTAGTAGTTCTGCTGCAGGTCCTTTTAATGCGAGAACGAGTGAGACTGCCTTGTCTTTCTCTGTCCAATTATTTGCGCATGCAGCAGCTTCAAATTGGCGGAGGTACATTGCCCAGTGACTGCTTCCGTCAAAGGTTGGAGCTTTGACATGAACTGTCCCTACTGCAGGCAAAGTTACTTTCTCTATTGACTTATTTTTTGCGTCTTTCTCTGTCTTTATCATTGGTACAGTCTATTCACAAAGTTGTTTTGGTTGTAACTTCAGGCACTGCTCTACTTCATTTTTAATCTGCTCTTTTATATTTGTAATCGAGTCTTCTATTTTTGTTGACATAGCTTTTTCCATACTCAAGACAGATTTTTCTACTTCAGCTATTTTATTTGACATGGATTCTTCTACGTCAGATATTCTGGTAATCTGATTATGGAGCTCACCTCGTAATTCACCTACGTCACCACGTAGGAGACCCAATTCTGCGGTAGTATGTTCTTGCATCTGCTTTTGTTCATGAATTAACGCTTTGATGTCACCTGCTTTCACGTTTATGTTCATCTTTTTGTCTTTCTTCTGTTTCTAGGATTAGTGCTTTCTGATGTTCCTCAGCCTCTTCTCTTTCCTGTCTTCGTTCTCTTTTTGTCGTCTTTCTGCTTCTTCCGCCTCCTGCCTGCGTTTCTCATCCTGTCATTTCTCCGTCTGTAACAGCAGCGCCTGTAAATTTTCCATCATCTGACGCATCCATTGTTTTCCGATTAATTACGAATTACACTTGTCTTGTACAAAGTGTCAACTGTTTCCACTGTTAACCGTTCTATCCCAGCTCTGACACCACTGTTACGATGGTTTACTGGATCGTCGTAGGTACAGTGGAAACAAACAAAGTACAAGACACCAATTAAGTCACTAATCACACCTTTAATTTTTACAGTACAACAGTTCGTAATTACCAACACAGTCTACTACAACAAATCAAAATTGTTCACACGCAATAATGTCACTAATATTAACACAATTGTATTATAATAAATTGTAATTATACCGCCCGATTATAAAACGCAATACTCCACTAATAACTACTTGAACGTACACAGTAATCTCGTTACTATAACTCTCGAACCACTTTGTTAATATCTCGCACTAAAACTGAAAACTAAGGCTGCTACCGCCATGTATTTATAGTCCCGCTCACACACCAGAAGCTTCCAAACTACGTCTTATCTCTCGTGTGAACTACGTAATTAACTGCAGCCTTGACACAGGCCGAGCGCCTGAGCGAGGCTCGGCACAGTTGAGAAGATTCTCGCAAAATGCGTCTAGTAGCACGTACGCCACGTTGCATCGAGTTTCTTCTGGCACATTTGACAAACACATAGATTGTTCTGTGATGCCGTAACAATATATTATGTTGTGCAAAAGAAGTTTACTAATTGTAAAGTGTCCGATTTCTTAATGCAAAGCAAAAATACGTGTTGTTTTCATTTGTGAAGTTAGGTGACAGTGGTTTTTAGTTTACTGCTGAAATAAATAAAAGCCATGTTTGGGGAAAACATAACGTTTAATCTGTATATACAGTGCTTTTAACACAGTAAAGGGGGCCCTACACGTACATACTTGTGTGTTTGACTTGTTTGCACAAACATGCTGTTCATACATAAAAAGCCACTACTACACCTTGCAGCATTATCAAAGACTTGTATGAACGGACAAGTTTGTACAAACATTACTGAGTGTGTGGGGCTGTAACATGTTTTTGAAATACTCAACCAAGACAGTCATACATGTAATGCCCCCAAACGTTCGAACAAAATTACTCTTATTTGTTGTTAACAATGTCTGTACAAACACATCTTACAGTGTAGGCTACACACGTTTCTCATACAAGTGTGAGTGCGTTGAATGTTGGTGCATACAAGTCAAAGCTACCTGCAGCTTGTCATACCGCTACCTGTTAACCATGTCACACAGACAAGCTGCTGCTGCAGCAATAATAATACATCATTTTAACAAACAAAATAAACGTCGTTTGTGGTGTAAAGAGTTGTTTAAAGAACGGTACAGTCAGTCGCATATTAATTTATTGAATGAATTAAGAACGTCTTCACAAAACGATCTAAAAAATTTTTTGTGCATGGACGAAATACATTTTAAAATTGTATTAGAAAAAATTAAACCAATTTTAAAAAAATGTCAAAAGAAAAACATAAAGCGGACGAAGCCGCGGGTTTAACAGCTAGTATATGTAAATTTGTAAAAGGAGAGTAGTTTATGGCTATTACAAGTACTTTTCTTTTGTGGGAGAAATGGTAGTACTCTTTAGGGAACTCTCCTTCCCACAAAACATACGTAGGTAGTGGACGGGGGAACAGGGCTGTAGAATCGGTATTTATTAAATTTAGGAAACCACTGAAACTAAAAGGTAAACACTGAGGTGAACAGACAGATTTATTGAAAGTCTTCAGTCCCAATTAATCTAATGACTTCCTCTTACTCTACATTTTCGTGTCTGTAAAAGCCATCACAATAGTTTTCTGATTAAATTGCTAAGAGTTCGTTTTTGTTTGCAAAAATATTATGACTTTTATTTCTATTTGTTATATAAAATTTTATGTATATGAACGAGATGGTAGTCTGAACTTTAAACTATAGAATTTGTCTGATCAAAAGTTTAATTCTGGCTTAACTTTAAAAATGAGGTAGTCAACTATAACAAGTAATCTAGAGTGTATGACTAAGATATTATTTATTATGTACAACTTCTGGGACTGTGTGTGTGTATTTGTTTTTAAGTCTTATGAAACATTTTATTACTATTTGTAGGAGTGTTGTAGACAATTATTTTGTGGACTTCACATCAGCATTAGAAATTCCTAGATTCATCCAGGCACAATTTCAGCATATTTAAGAAAAGTATAATTTAAAAAATGCTTATTGTAAAAATCTTTTGTTACAAAAATTCGTTTATTTCATCATATGCATAGCTTTCAAGAAATATTAGTAATCTGATAATGCTGAAAAATTTTAGGTGTGAAGTTAATTATTTATTAATACATTTAGATCACAAAATTATTTGTTTTCCACTTACCTTAAAATCTTCCCTCAGCCCAGAGTTACGTCACACGAACATTGAGATGCAAGTATGATTGCAAGGTTATATTAATAACGTACGCAACTCGCATTTATGAAGAGAAACAATTAAAACTTTATTTTATTCTTTAAACTTTCAAACTTCGAATTATTACTTATTTATTTCTTTACCTCTTAAATCAGTCTATTACTTCTTGCCAAAATTCAAGACAGATACAACATTCTTGGAATATTTATGACATGATCTGATACCACTAAAATTTAATTAAACATTTTACCTTAAAGAAAGCAGTCCAGCCTGCTCATACTCACATTCACCCCATTAGAAAAAAGAAATCCCTTTTATTTAGATAGGCCCCATTTTACTCAAAATAAGCATATATTTTGTGGAATACGGTTACTCAATACCCCTGCCAGCAACGTGGCGTCTCCCCGACCTCGTGGCACATCACTCACAAAATCCGCTCTATGTGTCTGACACAATTTATGATTTCATTTTTTTCTGAAAAACTGCACTCACTTCCGCATTTCTGAATACTACACTCACTTTTACTTGATACTAAAATTTTATTGTTGAGCCCCGTTTGGCGGGCTGCCTGGCCAGGCTTCGCTTCGTCGGGCAACTGCGAGTAGCGTCCACCAAGTACCCCCTCCCCACGTCTCTTTGAACAAGACGGAAAACAATGCCTTATGCGTTAAAGTCTTCGTCACCGCACATTCTACAAGTGCAACTCCCGTGTGTTGGACGTCGACGAAATCTCACTGCCTCTCTGCACGTCACACACATGGGCGTGACTTATCCATACTTCCACCAGCTTGGACCACGTGCGAACAAAATTAGTTACTTCGTGCCATATTGGTGTTTTGTCGAAGCGTCCCATCCGTGCGCCTGGTTGTTCTTGCACGTTGGCGTGCGTAACCCAGCCCTTAAGTTCTACGAATTCAATCGCGTTGTCGCACACCGGACGCATTCCATTGTAGCTGGTTGTTAGCTACAAAGTTTTTACTCTTCTCCCCAACCATGCATGTGCGCACTGGAATTCTGTGAATTAAACCGTTGTTCACCACGCCGCATCCAACGCACTGAACCGTTTTATGTAGGTGACTAGCTGTTTTGGCCCGTATAAATTGAAATAAACAGAATAAAATTGCAACAAAATATAATACCCCTTTTCGCCCCATACAATACCCCCCCCCAATGAGAGATCTTCTGCCGAAACAGAAGAAATCTCATTGCTAAACCCCTAAGCGGATCGGTGAGGATATGGTGCCAACAACCCCCCATTAATTCTTAACACATCATGGGTAAAGTACCCCCCTGGCTCGGCGACTATGGCTGCAACTGAACGAGATTACTGGACTTCTCTATTCGAGATCCCAACACCATAAAATCGAACAGACACGCACCACAGCGCACCTAACCTTCCAACATGCCACCCCAAACTCCAAATCCCTGGCCTTATTCCATGCCAGATCCTCAACCGATATGTTCCCCCTTATCATGCACACTGGGCTGCCTTTAGCAAGTACTGGGTGCGTACACATATTCATTAATACATTCTTTTATTTAAAATTCAGAAAATATTTATTTTTTAAATTCAAAATTTCTTTTAAGTTTAATATCAAATTGTTATATTTCCATGACTCTCTCAAAATCAAAAATAAAAATCTTTTGCATGAATCCATCAACTCCATTAATTCTCTTCAATACTAATAACAATCCTAAAGAAAACAAATTGAACACCTTATTAAAACATGAATTCACTTCCTCTAACATTTGTTTACACATATATTCTAAACAATATAATTCAATAAAACACTAGTAATACACATAAACAATAATACACTTGAAATTCAAACATCACCTATATGGCAGGCATAAAAATAATTTTTTTTTTCAAGAAATTTTTTTACCAAAATCTCCTTTTTCAATTTTCAGAAAACAAAAATATTTAATTCAATTAAAAAAACAAAATGGCATCAATCAATTACTAGAAACTGGTCTGGTCTATAACATCAACCATCAGCTGATCTCTCTGGGTCAAGTCAACGACCTTGACATACCTATGTTACATAGAGCTGCATCATGAAATACATGAAACATCTTTAAAATTTTTTATCTTCAAACATAGTACAACGTAATAAAACAAGACATTTAAAATTAACATGGTTACTATTACAATAAACAATAAAATTTACATTTAAATTGACCAATATTACACATTTTATAGCTTTACATTAATCTCAACTTCTATTAAAATCTGTCACTTGTTTCAATTAATTTTATATTTCGACTATGACTTTCTTTAATATTCTCATTCTCAATTAGTTTGGGTGACTTAATGTTTCATAATAACTTGATTTACAACTTGGCATTTATATATACTCTTACCCCTTTTTGACTCTTAATACTCATTAACAGCTTTAACTAACATGACACCCCCCTATCAAAACATCTACCCTATTCTCTAACCCCAACTTACTACTCAACTCATATCGCATCATTCTACCCTTATAAAAAAAAATACTCTACCCCTTTGTACTCAGGATGTGTGTTCCCTTCCCATTGCTCACTCCCTTATGTTGGTTCCTGGACTCCCCCTAGGTAACCCTTTCCGGCGCTAATCGGTTCCCTTCCCGCCACAACGCTTTTCGTTGAGGACTCCTTATCACACCACCCCCCGTACAAAATTACCCATCAACTAATTACTCTCCCATTACATCACTTTCATTTACAAAATCTCCATTTATTTATTACCTCAATATATCAATCAATACTCTACATATTTTCCCCATAGCTACTGTGTCACTATTACTTCTCAATTTCTACATTACTTTTATTCATAACAATCTTACTTTATTCAACTCCCCTTCTAAACTTAACTTGGACTGATCTACATGTCCCAACCAAATAATAATCACCCAAATTCTAACATTTACCATCTTTTACAAACCATTTAAAATTCTTAACTATCTCACATTATTTCCATCATTTAAATTAAAATCTTTAAACCACATTGAAATCATTATATTCAAACATTAATTATATTCAAACAGTTAATGGCATTGAAAAATTTGTAAATTATTTGTAAGTGACATACTATAGTTATAACTCCAGCAATCAGCTGATTTTCTTGGCAAGGTGAATGACCTTACTATTATATGCAATACATATTTTTACAATCCTTATATCTGACATACTACATACAATTAATACACATACACAAAATTATATAGTTATCCTACATTGTTATTTGAATTCATTACAAGTTAAATCTGGTACTTAAAATCATTTTGGTCTCATAGGGACATAAATCGCTACTCATTGAGACATAGTCATAGCAACAGTTACTGAACAGCTCTATGGATTGTCAACCCCCAACTCTCTCTATAGAGTCGTGTTATAAGTTGACCGCCCGCTGTTTACAGAGGTCGTCACCCTCTCGCTGCAATTGCAGCTACACTCCCACTACTTCGTTACTTAAAATCCCCCCTTTACCCAGTTACAATTAGGTAAACCACCTGCCGGTCGGTCTAGGTATTTACCTTGTGCACAGATGCTATATCTGTGCCCCTGGCTTGTAACTGCCAGCTCCTTTACCACACACACTATTGTTTTCTGATGGTGGACTGTGCGTCCATTTGCATTCCCAAGAACTGAAGTTACATGTATAAGGTATAGTCGCTGACCATACCGTTCTTGGTTCAGCGTTACATAAAAATTCGGTATTACTGATGTCCGAGGACACCAGTAATCCTACTAAAATGATTCACACACCCTTATATACGGAACTATCGCCACCTTCGACGATAGCCGCTGTTCCATAGTTATGTAGTTTCCCCTGTTTACCCCCTGGTTCAATTTCAACATTCACCAATTTTGTAATTACTTACATAATTCCACGGCCAGGGCCTGGTGAAACCGTGACCGCCCGAAATGTGGGGAAACTACCAAAAGACATATAAGGCCAACGCTGACACCGCTACTGCAATTCATGGAAGGTCAACACTTATATGTTTGGGTATATTAATTACTTAATTGATTTTTAATTCTTCACATATACATACAATATACTCATAATTAACATGGCGATTATTTCATTAAAACAAACAATTCACATTTAAGGTTGATCAGAACTTACACACCTTACACCCTTATATTTTCACATAAAATTATAAACATCATATTTGAATTTTAATTGAACTTCTGTTAATTAATTATCAATTCTTTACCATTTACCATACCATCAACTTTTCCAAAATTTGTCTTTGTTATCAACCTTCCTTTTACATAGCATTTCATTTAAAATTTGCTATTTAGACCTTGAACATTTTACTTTATTTAACTGGCATCATAAAATTCATACTTACAGTGTGACTCATACACTGTCATAAACACAAAATATCAACACCAAACACCAATAACTCCATGTACCTTCTGAAACATTTTAACAACCATGTTATTCCACACACTAAACACAATTTAACATTTATTTATTTATTAATTATTATCAAATTGAAATCTCATAAAATAATTTAAATTCATCATCAAAATTTCTTTATATAACATTCCAAATCAATCAAAATATTTAAACATTTCAAATTACTTTAATTAAATCAATTATTGAAAACACAATCTATTTCAATTATTATCAAAACAACTACAATTCTTTAATTACTTTCATATTTATTCTTGTTATTTATTTAGTCTGCCCAAATATTATTATTATTATTATTATTATTAAAACAATTTCTACTACACACACTGTTTACATCAAACATTTTACCATACAGACACAATTAATTTCACTAACATTTATTTACAAATCTTCATCATTAATTGTTCAATTTTACCACACTTCATTTCCAAATTCAGCAAGGTCATAACCATACATTAAAATATTTAATATATTTAAAATGTCCATTTATTGATTTCTTATCTAACCGCCATCATTGTATAATAGTCTTATTTTTTTATAACACTTCTCATTCTTACTCGCACTCAATTTATTATTATTATTATTATTATAACCCCTATCAACATCATATTTGATACCATTATAACCTATTGATTCATAAAACCGGTCTACGTTTGTGATTCCAATTCTGTCTCCGTAAGTATTTTTATTCCACATCAAGTAATTTATTTTCTCATCATATTCATTTACTATACTCATTAAAACATCAGGTAAGTTATTATTATTTATACAGGTATCATCAAAATAATTATCAATCTCTATTTTACAAGGTAAGCATTTTATATCATTTATCTTCACCACTTCTAACCTCTCTTTCAACTCATTATAATTTCTCTTCAACTGATATATTATTATCTCCCTATCTGCACACAACTCTCTCTCAAAACATCTTTCTTCATCATAACACCTGTCACTACCCCCCTGAACTATCTCATTCCATGCAAAGGGCCACACAGACTTACTATACGTCTTGGCACTTCCAAGATCATCACAAAAAATAAAGGGACCAATTTGAGACACCATGTCTCCCACATAACTACTGGAGGAACCTCTGTCCTCATCAACAACCTGTGAAACCTCTGTTTCACTATAAACTTGGGGAAAATTTGCCCTTTGCCCATCTAAATTTTCATTACACTCTCTCACACTTTCATCAGCACTCGCTAACAACACTTCGTTACTAAATTCTACTTCAACATCTTCCTTAATCACCTTATTCTCTAATACCACGTTTTTACACATATCATTATAATTTTCACTTGTTTTACAGTCATCACTTACCTTGTTATTAATTATTTGATTTGCTTTGCTTTTAATTTGTTTCTCTACCGACTCTACCACTTGTTCCTTAAATGTATATAAGCATTCGTCCATCTCCTTCAGATGTTTATTCATATTAACCTCAAACTTAGCATTTTGTATATTTATTTCGTCAAAACGACTATTTATAATATCAAATTTACTATTCTGTATGTCAAATTTAATATTTTGTTCATGGAATCGACTATTCTGTTCATCAAATTTATTATTAAAATTACTTTTGATTTCATTGTTTTCGTTTTTCAATTCTCTAAAATTGGTATCTTGTTTTTCTAAAGTGTTATACATGCTGTCTTGTTTTTCTAAACTATAGTACATCATATTATACAATCTTGTTAACATATTATCATCAGATTTCTTATTTTGATTTACTACAATAGGTGTTGAATGAATTGCAACGTCATTCATGATTTTCGATTCGTCTACATTACTTTCACTCATTAACAGTGACTCTGTTTGGATACCTGAATCGCTTTTTATTTGACTTTCCGTCCGGCCATCAGTGAAGCTGACTTCATTGTTACTCTTTTCCTTAGTATCCATGATTTATTCTTTATAATATTTGTTAATTTAATCTACTCAATTTAACTACTCATACCACCATTTCAATCTTGTATAATTAAGTATACTACATATCTTTCAATCTGTACGTAATTTATGCACTTTTACGTATTTTTTGCGTATTGTTACTTAACCTTGAATCAAACTTGCATTCATCTGTAGGTGTGGAATTTTAATTATTATTTAATTAGAACTCGTTCCTAGTTCGTGGCGCCAATTGTGAAGATAATTATTTATTAATACATTTAGATCACAAAATTATTTGTTTTCCACTTACCTTAAAATCTTCCCTCAGCCCAGAGTTATGTCACACGAACATTGAGATGCAAGTATGATTGCAAGGTTATATTAATAACGTACGCAACTCGCATTTATGAAGAGAAACAATTAAAACTTTATTTTATTCTTTAAACTTTCAAACTTCGAATTATTACTTATTCATTTCTTTACCTCTTAAATCAGTCTATTACTTCTTGCCAAAATTCAAGACAGATACAACATTCTTGGAATATTTATGACCATTCACACCATTAGAAAAAAAGAAACCCCTTTTATTTAGATAGGCCCCATTTTACTCAAAGTAAGCATATATTTTGTGGAATACGGTTACTCAATACCCCTGCCGGCAACTTGGCGTCTCCCCGACCTCGTGGCACATCACTCACAAAATCCGGTTTATGTGTCCGAAACAATTTATGATTTCATTTTTTTCCGAAAAACTGCACTCACTTCCGCATTTCTGAATACTGCACTCACTTTTACTTGATACTAAAATTTTATTGTTGAGCCCCGTTTGGCGGGCTGCCTGGCCAGGCTTCGCTTCGTCGGGGAACTGCGAGTAGCGTCCACCAAGTACCCCCTCCCCACGTCTCTTTGAACAAGACGGAAAACAATGCCTTATGCGTTAAAGTCTTCGTCACCGCACATTCTACAAGTGCAACTCCCGTGTGTTGGACGTCGACGAAATCTCACTGCCTCTCTGCACGTCACACACATGGGCGTGACTTATCCATACTTCCACCAGCTTGGACCACGTGCGAACAAAATTAGTTACTTCGTGCCATATTGGTTTTTTGTCGAAGCGTCCCATCCGCGCGCCTGGTTGTTCTTGCACGTTGGCGTGCGTAACCCAGCCCTTAAGTTCTACGAATTCAATCACGTTGTCGCACACCGGACGCATTCCATTGTAGCTGGTTGTTAGCTACAAAGTTTTTACTCTTCTCCCCAATGGAAAGCACATGCATGTGCGCACTGAAATTCTGTGAATTAAACCGTTGTTGACCACGCCACATCCAAAGCACTGAACCGTTTTATGTAGGTGACTAGCTGTTTTGGGCCCGTATAAATTGAAATAAACAGAATAAAATTGCAACAAAATATAATACCTCTTTTCGCCCCATTACATAGGTTCATGGAAAGATTGTATCAACAGTTATCTGCCCAATTATGAACATTTGTTTGTTGCCATTTTTCATTAATTTAGATGGTTGTGCCATAGATTACACTTCATCTCTCGCTCTTGCAAAGGACTATCATCATAATCTCTGTATGTGTCTATCAATCCAACAAATTTCATGATCCTCTGCCAGTGCTTATTGAAATACTGCCTACCATAATTTTGTTTTCTTAATTGTGTTATTGATAAGATCTTTCTTAGTTTCTTTATGTACCCATTTAGATCCTAGTATAGTCTTTTTTCATAGTTTTCTGTGGGGTCTTAAGTTTTTGTATTATTCACATAGTCATAAGTTTCTTATCCAAGGCATTGCAGCAATTGTACTCTGCCCCAAAACTTTCTTTTTCAAACATAATGGTAGTTTTTATAATTCTTTATAATATTGTTCGTTTTAAATTTCCAGAGTCATTTGAAACTGATCTTTATTTGCCCGACTGTTTGTGGTATATCATTTTGTCATTTAATGCTATTTAACACAAATATTTCACTTCATTCACAGCATTTTTAACTTTTGGTATCAATTTTTATCTTTAGTATTTAGCTGATGCCACCTTTAAATATGTGTCTTTTTTGTCAGAGCACCTTTTATATTTGATATATAATTACCTTAATATCCACTTTAGCGATACACAGTTTCGTCACTGATGACGCGTTTCGGGACTAAGTCCTATCCTTTTATATTTTCCTGGTTGAGCTCATTAATCTTCTCCATCTTACATGCATTTTCATATGCCTATTAATCTCTGATTTGGAAGGTATGTTTCATCTATTTCAAATTATTCCTCAGCTTTCCCTTTCCAGTGGAACAGACCTCCAACAATATTGATTATAACTTTGATGATAGCCTATCATCTTGTACACTATTGTTTTATTAATGTGTATTAATAGTACAATTTACTTATTCAATTAATTAATAGATTAGAAAATAAAACTTTTCTTGCCTTATTTGAGGCATGGCTTGTTAATTTTTTTCTTATGTTGTGTCCTCATGAATACATACACAGATTGGTTACCACATTGTCTGTAACTTTAAGATGTCACATTACCTGTAATTTGATCCCATATGAAACTCATCTAATTCATTTAATATGTGAAAGGACCTGGTTCCGATTGAGTAGTTAATATTGTTAGTACTTCTTTACATGTTGAGCAGATAATTCTTGTATACATTACATTGTCAAGACAGTTGTTTTGAATTTCCATTAACATTTCCTATGAATCTGTACCAAAAATATTGGTGGTAATTTTCAGATGAACACTGAAACATCAGTTCATTGCTACAAACATAAACATAGAGTATGGTTCCAAATTAATGATTATTTATTAAAAAAAATTAGATACAAAATTTAGATTGTTCCCTTGAAATTATGGCCAAATAAATATCTTGTGAGAATATCATAATTACTTACAAATAGCCTGGTTTAATAAGTTTTATGTGTTTATTACTAAATTGACTTTTAATTTCATAATACTTTGTGATTCATATGTATAAAATGTATACTGGCATGTGTGGTGCACTCTTGTGAAATTAGATTAATTATTAATATACTACAACTTAAAAATAATGATTTTTGAGTGTTATGTTTAAATGAAATGCTGTATGCTGAAGTACAAAAAAATATATATTAGAGACATTGTATGTTCTTTTGGTTGTACAATGAAATGCTCTTGTAATGCATTGTTCTTGTATTTTTATGATAGGATATTGAGCTGACATATCTATATACAACAATTATAGGCAGAAAAACTTAAACGTGGTTAGCTAATTGAGATCCATTTAGGAATTAATTTAGAGACATAAAACATAAGAATATTTAAAATTTTAACATTTGTGCCCATATTACCAGTACTTGACTGTCAACTGTTCTTTTACTGGTATTCTAGAAGTGTTGAATTCCTATTATTTGCATCCTAACACACGTAGTAAATTTTGGAAATTTTAGGTGTTTGTCACGGTATCCAGATAGACCAGAAGAAAAATAAAGTTTGGCTTCAGTATGCCACTATGTAATACTATGTACAGTATTCTTTTCACAATCCAAAATTTAGTTGAAATTAAATTTTTTTGTGTGATAAATGGAAGGTTGTTGGTATCCTGAAATAAGACAATTTGATTAACTATTTCAAATAATTCCTCAGTTTTCCCTTTCTAGTGGAACACACCCTCCAACAATACTGATTATAACTTTTGATGATAGCCTATCTTCTTGTACACTCTTGTTTAGAAGAGCAATTTAATAATATTAAACTCTTTAACACTGTAGCTGGAAATAATATCATTATGGGTATAAAACAAACATGTGCATATTATGAGTTAAAATTATTGTTCCTCACTTGCAAAGTGTAATTACAATAAGTTGAAGACATTTTTGAACATAGACTGTACACATATTTCCAGGTTTTAAATCGCAGCATTTAGTGGGTTTAGGGTAAAATATGGAAGTAAGGTCCATTTGTATCTTTAGAAACTAATGGTTTTAGTTGTTATTATTAGATTACTAATATTATTACTGTATTTATGATATTATTATTATATTTTAGATAATATTTATTATATTTTTGGACTAATAACATATTGAAATGAAATGAAATTGCATTCATTGGAGACGAAAAATAAAATGCTTCAAATGGAAGATTTTTTTTATTGTATATTTATTATCATTGGCAGATTGTTTTTCTACAAACATGAGTAACTGTTAGCCTGCAATGTATGTGTGTAATTATAAAATTATATTGTGACAGGTTTCATTTAAACACTGAAATAAATAAATCCTAATCATATGTATCATTTTTGAACAAGTAACTAAAAACAATATAAATCTACCAGACTATTTAAAATAAATTGAAAATTTATTGAATATTAATTGAGAAATCAAAATGACTCTATTTAAAATACTTTATATCAACAACGAAGTACTTTTATAATGAACAAAATTTTAAGATGAATGTGTATGACTTGTAAATACATGTTGAACACTTGTTTAACTCTGTAACCATATGCATTATGTAGTTGTCATTGAGCAATGGTGAAAATATACATGTTTAAAAAAGGATCTAATGTGAGCACATAAAGAGTTAAGAAGATTCAGTAGTAATTAAGAGTATACATAATAATTTGAGACACAACTAACTGGCATCATGTTAATGTTAGAAAGATTCAAAATGTGTATGAGTGGGGGTAGAGTGGATACACGTTTATTGTACATGTATACTAAAATTCATGTAAACAGAATATATTATTTGTTTTTTTTTCAGTATGTCTTCATACATAGGTATGTACACTCAGTGTTATTGTTATTATTATTTAAGGTGAACAACGATTTTATGATGATAATGGTTGCAGGGCAGATGCTGCTGTGATGTCACATCTCTGGGAGTTTGTAGTGTCTGAAGAAACTGTGGCTATGTGGTAACTCTTGTATAAATATTTGATGTTAACTCTTAATGTGTATTCTCTAGCTTCTTCCTTGGTTTCGGGTTGGGCCTCTAGTTTTCTCAACAAGGTATTTTCTGTGTAACTACATTCAACCATTATGCTTTTATGAATACTGTAATTTTATATGCATTTGTTTTTATTTATTCTTAATGTTATCTCTTACATGTGTAATTTCTGTAGAGATGAAGCCAACGTGATCTAGTAACAATTTCTATATGTAGTATAGACAATGCTTTGTTGAGTTGATTAAAAGAGGTTGTAGAATCACGCTGCATCTTTCTGCTGGCACTTCGTTCTTCAGTTTATTTATTTTCTCTTTATGTTTGTTTTCTCTAGTTGGTGGAAGTAAATATTGTTATTATGATTCTATTAGTTTCTTTCTTTAACTCCTACAGGGCAGATGCACCTGTCATGGGCCACATGTGGGAACATGTTATCGCTACTGACATGGTTGATGGGTAAATATTTTTCTTTCTTTAAAGTGTTTTCTTTTCCTGATTTGTAAACCTGGAGATATATATATATATATATATAATATTAATAAATGGAAATGCCATAAAATTGCTGCATAATGAAATTATAATAGAATTTGTAGAAGAGTATGAGAAGATAGGAAGTGGGAGAATTAAAGGGATTAGTCAATACATTGTGTGTGTGTGTCTTTTGGTAGTTGAGTTTAAAAATCAGTTAACTGTAATGTGTGTAACTAGTGGTCAGTGACAGTTTATCTAAAAGTGGTTTTTAACAGGGAGTAAGTGTTGTGACAACTATCTAATCATCTAATAACATTATACATACTACCACAAATATGTGTGTGTGTGTGTGTGTGTGTGTTTAGCAAGCATATATTTTCCTTTGTTTGTTCTTTCAATAATAAATAAATTTGTCTTATTTACAACATTCTTGATTATCATCTTCTCTTTCTGTGTACATTCATTATTAAAACATTGGGATTAATAATAATTTATGATCTAAATTATAATTTATAAATTGAAAGGAATAATAACGTGTGTGATTATAGAGGTGAATAATATTTCAGCAATGTTTTATTTCTGTTGAAAGTTGTTTAAAATTATTGGCTTAATATTGTATTTTCTGTGGCTGGGGGGGGAATCTTAACTCAGATAATGTTAATGAGATATTTCGAGTTCAGATGGAATATAGTTTCTTGATTTCAGCTTCTTGATATAAAATATATTTGCATGCATGACTAAGTACCATTGGTTTTGTGTTCAGAGTGATTTTGAAGAGGATTGTATAAGTGCATGCTATATGGTGTACAGATTGCTGTAAATTGCTTATAAGTGTGTGTGTGTGTGTGTGTGTGTGTGTGTGTGTGTGTGTGTGTGTGTGTGTGTGTGTGTGTGTGTGTGTGTGTGTGTGTGTGTGTGTGTGTGTGTGTGTGTGTGTGTGTGTGTAAAAGCTTTTTGAGGAAGTGTCTTGCATTTTTTTATGTTAAACTATTAAAATTGTTGTTGTTCTGCATGTAGATAAATGTATTTGCATGTACTTTGTGTATTCATTTTCTTATATTTTTTGTTATATTTTTGTATACCAGCACGCCTAATAAAGTATTAGTTATATAATTCAGTACACAAATTGCTGGACTATTGTAGAGTATTTATTAGTTGAAAATAGCAATAAGTTGATTATTTATTACATTTTATTATTGACTTACTTAAATTTATTACGTATTACATTAAATTTATTATTTTAAGTCTTATTATTATACACATACCACCATAGTCAGTAAAATTCCATTTTTTAAACCAATGAATAAGGCCTTTTCGAAATATTAAAATTTCATCCTCAGTTCATACACTGTAATGTTCCTGTTGTGATGTTTTCCTTTAAATGTATAACTGTTGTTATTGTGTGTATTACTCCTTACTTTTCTTCATTTTGAACTTTCCACTGCCATCATTATTGGGTGAAACCGAAACCAAGCCAGAAATGTATTGAAACAATTGATCATTTTCAAATATTGTCTGTTGATTCATCAATTTGTCATATTTTTTATGAAGGTATATATATAATATATATATATATATATATATATATAATTTTTCCAACTGTATAATGTCATTTTTATTATTGTTTATTTCCACTATTTCCATATTGTTGGATATATTTGTTATACTATGATTCATATTAATAAGGTGATCTGCTATGTTGGAGATTCCCGTTTTTTATTATTAAAAGCTCTGAAATGTTCCATAAATCTCTGTTTGAAATTTCTATGTGTTCTTCCGATGACATTTCTTCAGACATTTAGCTATATTTTGGATAATGATACAGACAATGTGACCTTCACTAGTGACTTCAGAGAGTGTATTTTGAATGATTTCCTTATACTGTACTAACAATAATGTTACATTCTAGATATTTCTTACACGTAACTCATTAAATGCCAAAAAATGTGTTAATAAATATCGCCCATTTTGTCTAATAAATTTTCGTGTAATTGTCAGTTACTTTTGTATATACGCGTATATTATGAAATCGGATGCACACATTTTTAAGGCTGCATGCATTGAAACGTTTTAAGCTATTATTTTGGAAGACACCTAAATTTGTTTATTTGTAAAATCTTACTATCACCTATTATTTTTTTATTCAGTTATTGATGTATTTTTGCCACAACATAATGCAGTGTACACAATATTGTCTAAATATCCATATTACAAGTTATCTGTAAAGAGTTAGGGTGACCGTAATGTTAATTTAAACCAATTAAATAGAAACATTGTGTCTTGTATATTTGAATATCACAAAAATAATATTTTATATATTTTACGTTGTATTCAATATACGTTGTATACTGAAGCTTATAGGGGAAAGTGAAGAAAAAACGAAAATGTTCATATGGCAGTTCAATATTATTATTTGTAAACATTGACAATACTCTGAATTATCTACATTACCCACATCTATATGTGAATTAGAGAGTATACCCGAAACTATTGGATACGTGTTATAATAAAAGTGTACTCTATAATATGTTATACTACCGGTATATAGTAAGCATATAAACTTACAATACTAAATAACCGAAAATAGTATATTACAATTGTGGTAATTATCATGCTGGTCCCACAAACTTCATACAGATATGTTAGTGGACTTGCGTCCGTCTCGAAACAGACAAAAATCTATAAAGTCCCAAAATAAAAATGTATCAGCATCCGGCATGAAACTAAAAGTCTGACCAGACTATGAGAAAAAACAAACACGCTTGGTCGGTTGAGACTAGTCGGGAGGAGACGGGCATAGTTGGTTGACGTCACACCCGACCGACTAGTCGGACCAGGTGTACTGTAAGTGCTCTCATTCTGCTACATTTGTTTGTTTTTCTTCCGACTGTCGGCCCGAGTATGCTCAGACTAGTCGGGTCAGTTTCCGCGTCCAGTGTAAGGCTACACAGCCTTCAGTTGTGCATTATATAAAGATGTTACAGTGTTATCGTATAGTATGTTTTTTTGTTTTATAATAAAATAACTGTTAATCTGTGTTTCATAATTTCTATTTCCTGATGTCTTCAGAGCATCTTTTGCAAATTTGCCTTTATTCCAGCAGATTATTGAGAGATTATTGTGTGTATGTTACAAGGAGTTTTAGTATGCATAGGATGGGGTAATTGCAGAGCAGTGTCTTATAATAAAAAAATTAACATTGTGTTAAGTATAACAGGATAAATATAAGAGGATGATTTTCTGTGTTTTGTTTGTTAACAGAGTTTTAAATAGGTAACAATTGTTAACCACGGCTTATTATGAAGAATGGTAAAAGATGTACCTTTTTTTAATCATGATAATAATTTTGTGTAACAGCACTTGTTGCGTGAAGAATTTCTTGTTTTCATTACTATGACAAACAGTGTTTTTCGTATAGTCAATATTTTAACAGTAACTATTTCACCCATTCTGTGACTAGGAATCTGTCTCAATCATACAACTGAAATGCCAAGTTGAAGGTTGTGCAGGCAAAGGGTGATGCCTGCCTTGACGCCGTGTTCCAAGCTTCCTGCAGAGCTCCCACTTTTGGGGACCACGGTGTATGTGTAGGTTTCTAGATGTGGCCTGTTACTGTTTCAATGTGGTTTACTGGTGTGACGTTTCACTTAGACATAGTCTCAGGGTTAGTGTTCGCTTAGGCTGGGTCAAAGATTCATCTGACACAGATGGCTGTTGACTGAGGGCGTTAATGAGTATTGCCCTGGAAGCAGGTACAGTGGCAGTAGAACTTTCTAGAAACAGTATGTATCTGTTCAGGGAACAGCCATGTAAGGAGTTTCGGATGGTCTGGTGTGCAGTCAGGTGATGGGCTTTTCAGGCCCAGCACACCTCTGTTCAAGAGAGACTGTAGCTTTCGCTTATGGGTTTTTGTCAAGTAGCCCCACACTGGGATCCCGTAAATAACAATTCTCACCACATGACGTAGATGTTAATAAGAATAAAGCAGATGTGTTAAACTCAAAAACAATGTTGTTTTTATCAGGTCTAAGGGTTAGGCTGGACTATTACCATAATTAGAATTTATCACAATGTTTCGATACTGAACAATCTGTAGTTGCCTTCAGGTGAAACTTGAACTAGTATGTTAAGTAAAAACTTAAGCCTACCCTAGATTTGTTCACTAGTAAGCATGAACTGTCCAAAAAATTAATAAACCACCACCATGTACAAAGTTAAATACAACTATTGAGAAAAAAGCTACATAAAAAGAACCACTACTTACCCTCTAATCTCAGCGGATTGAACCCAGAAGCACAACCACACTAACGCTAGTTTACACAATGAACAACATCAGAGACCAGCAACACTCTCTCTAAATACAAAACCCTGGGCCCATGCACAGCTAATGCTGCTCACCACAACAAACATACTCTTATAAATTGTTAAGATTTATAAATTGGTGTTATCCAGGTCCTAGATATATCTGTACTAAGCTGACTGATACAGTTATCATTTACAGACAGAAAAGATGCTTGTATGATTTTATGATTGTTAGTATCAGTTTCCCTCCCAGCGATATCTACTTGATCCCACAGGATTTTATATTGCTCATCCCATATGTGTTCAGCTAACTTAGATATGTTGGTCTTCCCTTCTTTAATGTTTTTCCTATGTTCTGCCAGATGTACCCCCAGTGACCTTGAAGTTTTGCCAAAATACCATAATCCACATTCACACAGGACATTGTATATAACATTTTTATATTCTAATATAGGTAGTTTGGGTATGCTATTACACAGAACTTTCCCTAAAGTGTTATGGGAGTGAAAGACAGTAAGCAGTCCATGTTTCGTTGTGAACCTCTGAATTCTTTCAGAAGTTCCTCATACATATGGAATAACTAATCTACACTTCACATCCTCAGGGTATGTTTTTATGTGAGCAGCCTTTATTATGAGAGTTATTTATTTATTCATAACTGTTACCACTCAGTTGTGTAAGTATATTACACTTTATTTATATTACATAACATTCAATCAGTAGCGTATAATACATAAAAAGTTAATTTTATTGTTTCAAAAAAACTTACTAACGTTGAACTTTGTGTGTCGTTAACACTTATGGGTGATCCCCTTATGTATTATATTGTTTGTGTTTTATTACTTACACGAGTAATGAAAAATGTAATAATACAAGCATGTTGGTTAGATATGGCTTAAGTGATTAAAATGTAGAAGTGTTTGTTTAAAAACTTTTTAAAACTATCTTGTGTTGTGTTCTTAATTTTTATATAAATGGTTTGGTTGGATTAAATTTATTCTTACTGTTCCTGTTAATATGTAGCTATGGCCCAGATGGACATACTCTTGGAACACCAGAATTTGCTCCACCAGTGCCTACCAGATTACAGTGGGATATGAGTCCACCTTGTCTAGCAGCTATTGACAGATCATATGAGGTATGGTGTTACAAACATGAACATGTTGATATAAGTGTGTTCAAGTTTGAAACAGTGATTACATGGTACAAAATAAAATTTTAAGAAATCGCAACTGTTATGTACATATATTTACGTTATACATTCTGTTGTCTTCATAGTAAATGAAAAAAATATACATGTACAAATGACAGTACAAAGATGTGTGTGAAAAATGTAAATTTAAAAATTGTATATCGCTATTACTTTAACGACTCGGAACACTAGGTTTTTTTATAAGTAAAAGCAAAAAGTTTTACCTTACAGCCTTAACCGGTTTTCTCCTTTAAAAGGCTTCTTCAGAGAGAGCCTCTGAAGAAGCCTTTTAAAGGAGAAAACCGTTAAGGCTGTAAGGTAAAACTTTTTGCTTTTACTTATAAAAAACCTAGTGTTCCGAGTCGTTAAAGTAATAGTGATATTTAGTTAAGTAACGGACACGTCATGGACAACGAAATCCAAGAATTAAAAATTATGTTAATTTACATTATACAAACTTTTTACTACACATTCCACTGTGATCCGCAGTTGGATTATAAAAAAGTAATGTAACAAAGTTCTACCCCCCCCACACACACACACACACACACACACACTAGGTTAAAACATTTCTTGGAATTACTTGTATTTTACAAAACTTTACGTAAAAAGTTTTCATTAACTTCTTTTAAAGTAGTTTCTTCAGCAGCAACTTTCTTTTAACAACATTCATAAAGTTTTTGGAAACATTCCTGGAAGATTCAACCTACTCGTTCAGCCACTTCATACTTCAACAATCACATCATCACCAGCATCCTTGTATCGCCTTCTTTCCATAGATACAACTAAAAGTACTGGTGCGAAGTTGACATACTATGATGGTTGCTCAGGAATATTATGCCATTCTGTGCAGGAAACTGCATGGCAGGAACCACATTGCCATGGAGAATAACCCAATTTTTTGTTGTCTCTTGTTTTTAGAGTGTTTAATTGTCAGTGGTAGACAACATTCATAAAGTTTTTGGAAACATTCCTAGAAGATTCAGCCTACTCGTTCAGCCACTTCATACTTCAACAATATCATCATCACCAGCATCCTTGTATCGGCTTCTTTCCATAGATACAACTAAAAGTACTGGTGCCAAGTTGACATACTATGATGGTTGCTCAGGAATATTATGCTGTTCTGTGCAGGAAACTGCATGGCAGGAACCACATTGCCATGGAGAATAACCCAATTTTTTGTTGTCTCTTGTTTTTAGAGTGTTTAATTGTCAGTGGTAGAACCACTGTACAATTAAATACAATTATTTTTTATATTATACAAATGAAACAAGAGCACGCTGTGTGGCGTTGTCAGTTTTTAAATAAACAGGCTTCAAGTCAGTGCTTTGTTATGATGAGAAGCCCATAAATAACATGGCATGCATTGGCAAATTTGGAGCAAAATTTGATATTTGAATACTGTTCTTTCAGGATGTTATATACAAATTGTAGAAATTACACAGCTTTGCTGTTGTTGGAGAGGAAATAAAAGTACAGAGTCCAGCCGTATTGTGATGCTGTCAACTTATGGAATTTCCCTAGCAGAATTAATATTTTAAAAAGAAGATACCAATTCCTTTTGAAGCTATTTTGTATACACTCTCAAATTACAAGCAGTTATGAAGTATACAGTTTATTTGTATTAATACTGATAGTATGTTTTTTACTTGAATACAGATCAAGTGTTAATGTAGTCACATATGTTTGAGTATTTGTTCATGTGATTTTGTTAATTTCAAAATATAAATGAATATTTATGTATAACATATTTATGCATATGTATTTATGCGTGCGTGCACACATACACACACATATTATTTGTAGTTTTTCCTTTTTCTTTGTCATTGTTCATTTCTGAATGTCATTACCTACTGTATCTGTAGAGAAATTCATCTTCTACATACTGTTCTATCACTGGCCATTCTCATAATGTTCTCTATTGACGATTTTGTCAGTGATTCCAATTAACTTGGTTGATAAATTGGAGACTGGTACTAGACATCTGTTCCTCTTTCCATCTACTTTGCCTCAAATGGCCAGCTATTAAGGTCCATCCTGATTAGATTGTGCTAAGGAATTTGAGAACTTGTTTATATTCTTGGCAGCAGCCAATCACAAAACTGTGACTATTTTCAGTTCAGAAAGAGTTTAATTGTTTGTCCTGTGGGTGGTCCACAGTATTTTTAACATTTTTTTGTGGCTAGTCATTCAAAAGCTTAAATTCTATGCAGAAATATTGTTAATTATGTAGATGATAAATATCTAATATTATTTGAAATAACATAAGTATAAGTATACTAGAATGAGTCACCACCATTACAAGGTATACCTAACTGTTCAATAAGTGACTCAGACATTTCACTGCAACATTGCCAACTGTAGACAGAAAGCTTCAATTTACAGAAGCTGCTCTGGAGTGAGTACAATACATTCTTTATATGAGGCAGCCGCACACACAGTCTTAACAGTAATAAAACGAAGAATCTCTATTTGTCAAATACAAAGTTGACATTGTTAAAATAAATAAAGAAATTGAAACAAGTATGACCAAAAATGTTTTTCCAGTTTTCAGGAGTAATGTTCTCTATACGTTGATGCACCAAAACCTCTACATCTTTTAATTTACAATTGTATTATTATCAGCAATGCACACTTTAACCTGGGACTAGACCAACTGTGATGGGTTAAAGTGACAATGATAGGATGGAAGACTAAACACTTTATATCCAATCCAGTGCTAAGCACTGTTTAGCAATCTCATCAATTTGTTAGGTGATACACCTCGATTTATTGTGTTTCACAATTTCCAGGAGTTCAGTTTTTTCCATGGCTATGCTTAATCTTCTGATGTAATTCTTTTCTAACAAGTCTCCAGATGATATCACTTTTCTTGCTCCCACACATTGGGCTCTGTTTATTTGTACCAAGTAGTATGATGTATTGCTGAAAACAATAGTTGAGTTCCCTTTGATGTTCGGAACTAAGGAATGCATGAACCACTGTTTAAATTTCTCTGATGTCATTTCATCGTGGTAGTCAAGAGTATTTTTTGTTTTAGACAAAAACAGTAACATTTGGAACAAATCTCGTAGCTGTGCCAGCATGCAGAAGTATAAGACTACTGCTGTTTCCTACGGGCAACTTCATCGTTCCTTATAACATGTTGCCAGTTCATTTTCATTCGTTAATGTGGCCAGCATTCATCCACGTTTCGTCCAGCTATACTATTTCTTTGGATTTAGCTATCAGTACTTTTCTTAAGAAATAGCATCTGCATGCAACAACATCTGGGTACTCAAGTAAAACTGTTCGTACAGTGGCAAAAATGGTTTTCCACCATAAAATAATTCACTTTATTTCAGTGAAGCAAAAAGCTTATGGTGGGTATGAAATTCTTTTTTGTATAATATTCGTACATGTGTCCTAATTGCATCACCCTGGAAACTCGGTGTCTGCTTTTGTAAATGCTCTTGGTTTTAATTTACCTGGTGCTGTAAGGACAGAAGTGAGGCCTTCAGATTTCCAGGACACTTCTCTCTTATTATCTTCTTGACAGAATCTGCTCATTTTCAAGAGCTGTTGCTAATCTTTCCATGACTTTTGCTACTAAAGTTAACAGCCCTCCATTGTCTCTCTCCTCTTTGAAATAACACTGCAAAATATATACAGGTTCATGCGACTGACTTCAGAATAGTCTCCTGCTTTTTGCCTGAGCCTGAACCCATAGTTCTTTCTGTCTGGCAGAAACAGAAGTACCACACTGTAAAACTGATGAGTGTACATGTATTTCAACAAAACCGACCACGTGTTTATCTGAACAAAATCATGGCAATGTAGTACCGTTACAGGCCATTACTATTGTAAAGGAATGAATTCCTATAACATGATTGGTGGAGATTCTTGTACATGATTTCATTTCCACAACATATATCAAACATCAGAATTGATTACTCACAGGCTTCTGATTTACTTGTGCTTGTTAATATACTTGGTTATGTTTGGTAGTTTGTTCAAACACAATATGTGTTAAGCATTAAAAATGAGTTTTACTTTTGCAAAAGACGTATTTTATTGTTGTAAGTCAAAATATATAAGTGTCTATTTTTATTAATTTTATTACAGGTTGCTCTAAAATTATTGAATGATGTGGACTTGAGAATTTATGTGCACAATGCATATGGTAAAGGATTTATGAAAGGCTGCAGAGTTAGTCCTGATGCATACATACAGATGGCTCTTCAGTTAGCTTATTTCAGGGTATGTATTATTATGGGTTTATTTGTTCACACTGTGTGTGTGTGTGTGTGTGTGTGTGTGTGTGTGTGTGTGAGAGAGAGAGAGAGAGAGAGAGAGAGAGAGAGAGAGAGAGAGAGAGAGAGAGAGAGAGAGAGAGAGAGAGAGAGAGAGAGAGAGAGAGAGAGGAGAGCTTGAGCTTTGTATTCGTCATAGCTCTATGCAGACAATTATTTCTTCTTCTTAAAGATTTTATCTGTTTAGACATAAATAGCTTTTTGTCATACAGACCATTATTGTAAGTGGTATTTGATATAGCATAGCCATCTTTCTAAATCCTTTTTAGATGATTCCTAACATAAGCCAATAGTTTTTCACCCTGACATTCTCTCTTATTCCATGCTTAGATTTGCATGATTGCAGCCAACTAGAAGTTTTTTATAATCTGGCTTACTGTCATTTTCCTGGTTATTTTCTATTCCTTTTTATATATCCAAATGTCATTACTTGCTTTGGTTTAGTTTGCATTGGTAATTACAGGTCTTTGGTACAGGAGTTTCGTCATAAATTAATGTGGTGGCTTTATGAATGAACAGTGTTAGGGTAAGTATGGGGTTGATAGGTATGCCTCTGTTTGTCAGTTGCTGTTTCTGAGCAAACTACCCATACTATACTTTGTCCAATGGTTACATGTGACTGTGGCAAGATAGGGATGATGTTTTTCTCAGTATAGCATATTTTTATTTTCTAATCATTTATATTTGTAATTTTTTTAATAAGCAAAAGTCATAAAGTAACATTATTTACAATGCTTGGCAGTATTTTATGATTATTCTGAAGTTAATGTCTTGATTACAAAATTTTCAAGTTAGCATAGATGAGCTTTCCTTCCATAATAAAGTGAGTGCTTTCACATGTCCATGTCTCATGTGAGTACTGGACAAGGTATAGCCGTTTTTGTGGTTTTACTATGTAAACTCCCAATCTTTCTGTCAAAAGCACAAGCTTTCTTGACAAAGTGCTTAGCACAAGATATCATCAAAGTGCTAATTCTATATTCATGAGATAACCTGTATTCACTCGCTGCTCCTTTTAATTTTACTAATAATTATGACCATGTCATCTGCACTTAAAACCTCTGGCACACTTAAATTGTGTTACTACATTACAAAAGACACTAAAACACATTGAAAGTACACACCAAACACCTACAGAGTTTATTGTCACCCTGGAATATGGTAGAAGGGACAGGAAATGTGTTAGCACAGCAGCTTGGAATAGTAGTGTATTGAAGTGGTAAGCAAATTGATGGGAAATATTGAATTTGCAAGATATAAGATCTTTATATATAAAAATTCAGTGTACGTTGGCACATGTTCTTAAAACTTTTGAACCACTTATCCGATAGAGCTCATATTCGCACCATATGTTCATTAGGTTCAGAGTAAGGTTTACATGTGTCGAGTGTGAGGTTGTCCCGAAGGGGGGGGGTAAAAATTGGAAAAAATGAAAATACCGCATATGGGGTATAAAATTAAAGGGAATTTCCATGCAAGTAACAATTTTACATGCATGTATGCACTATTGAAAATTTTTGGGTGGTTGGGGGTGTCAATTTGGCCAAGGGGGGGGGTAAAAATTGGAAAAATGAAAATACAGCATATGGGGTATCGAATTAAAGGGAATTTCGATGGAAGTAACAATTTTACATGTATGTATGCACTATTGAAAATTTTTGGGCCCTTGAGCTTAATAAATGGGCGGTTTGAGGGGGGGTTGTCAAAAATGGAAAATATGAAAAACGGCAGGAACGATTTCAACGGCAGAAATATTTTATGCAACGGGAGAAGCAACAATAGGATAGGTGTTTTGGTCCACGTTGGGAGGTGGGGTGAAAAACAGTGGTAAATATAATACTGTATTTACATTTTGTTTAGTGGTGAATATAATACTCTATTTAAATTTTGTTTAAGAATGTGCTGCAAACAACAAATCAGTTACCGGCAGTTCAACATAAACTCAATGGTAGGTTCTATTTACATTTTGTTTAGGAATGTGCTGCAAACAACAAATCAATTTAAGGAAATTCAATATAACCGCAATGCTACGTGATGTATTTATAAAATTGTTACAATTAAAACGTTTTATTTTCATATATACATTTGTGAAATTTGTGATAGAAAAATGCCAAGAAGAGGGCGGACAAACATCGGTCGAAAATCACAACATGCTCAAAACGAGCAGGCGCGACGACAACACTCACTGGAGAATGAAAATATTAGGAATTTAAATGTACGTTCACGCGCGCAAGAAAGTGGAGAGCAGCGCAGTCAACGTTTAGAAGCAGACAGATTACGACACAGACAGGCACGGCAACGTTTAACTAATGAAAACAGAGGCCTTCATCTATTAGCAGAACGACAACGAATTCAAGTACGACGGGCATTAATAGCAGCATCATGTAACCGCTTGCATTTGAATACGATCCAGAAATTGAGTACTCATCACATTCAAAAATAATTATTGGAGATATGAATAAAGTATGTCAATTTTGTCATGCATTAAAATTTAAAAATGAAACTCCTGGAATGTGTTGTGCTGCCGGAAAAGTTGTTTTACCAGAATTGCATCCACCGCCTGAACCATTAAATTCATTACTAATAGGTGATACTACCGATTCCAAATTGTTTCTACGAAAAATATGAAAATTCAATTCTTGCTTCCAAATGACATCATTTGGCGCCAGGAAAATCGTTAGAAATAACGATGTCGTCACTTCGATACCACATTCAAAATTCAAGGACAAGTGTATCACCAGATCGGCTCTTTACTTCCAATGCAAAATCAAGATCCAAAATTCTTGCAAATTTATTTCATGGGAGACGAAGCAGAGCAAGTTAACATTCGCTGCCATTACAATCGCATTGAAGAAATTACAGAAAGGGCCATTGTTGCATCTCTAGAAACGATGTTAAATGAAAGAAATCAGTTCATTCAATTATTCAAACACGCTTCGGAAAGAATGCAAAGTGATAATTACATGGTCGTGATCAAAGCCGACAAAAGTCCAGCTGGGCAACACGCTGGTCGGTTTAATGCTCCAACTATTAATGAAGTGGCCATTGTTATTGTTGGTGATCAATTTGCCCAGCGAGATATCAAAATTATGCATCGCAATAATACTGTACAAACCATACATGATATTCATCGTTCATATGATGCTCTGCAATATCCACTTATTTTCTGGGAAGGAGAGGATGGCTATCATATTAATATCCAACAACATAATCCTTCAACAGGTACAACTAACATTTACATTATTTACAACATTTACAATATTTACAACATGTAAGTAAGTCTGTGTAACTAATTGTTTTTTATTTACAGGTGAAGAAACTAATAAAAAAGTTAGCTGCATGAACTATTATGCTTATCGATTGATGATACGGGAACAGGCAGATAACCACATACTCAAATGTCGACACTTATTTCATCAGTATGTAGTGGACATGTACGCAAAAATAGAAAGCGGACGTTTGCGATACATTCGTTTTAATCAAGCACGATTGCGCACGGATGACTATATACATTTACGTGACGCTATTAACAATAACAATGATGCAAATATGAATATCAATGATCTGGGAAATATGTACATACTACCATCTTCATATACAGGTAGTCCACGTCATATGCAATAGTACATACAAGACGCTATGGCTTATGTTCGTGCTTATGGTCGGTCTGATCTGTTCATAACGTTCACTTGCAATCCAAAATGGGAAGAAATTACTAAACTGTTACTACCTGGACAAAAACCAATTGATCGTCATGATGTAACTGCAAGAGCGTTCAAACAAAAATTAAAATCTCTTACCGATTTTATTGTAAAGCATCATGTATTTGGAAAAACACGCTGCTGAATGTATTCAGTTGAGTGGCAGAAACGTGTGGCATGCACACATTTTAATTTGGTTAATTGAAAAAATTAGACCAGAAGAAATTGATACAATTATCTCTGCTGAAATACCCAATGCAAATGTTGATCCAGAATTATTTGACATCGTAACAAGAAATATGATTCATGGTCCATGTGGTTCGATAAATATGAATTCTCCGTGTATGGAAAATGGTAGATGTACAAAGAAATTTCCAAAAAATTTTGTCACGTTAACAATCACTGGTATAGGATGGTTATCCTTTGCATCGTCGAAGATCCAGAGAAAATGGTGGACAATTGTTTATGTTGAACTTGAGAAATAATGCAGATGAGGTTGAAATCGACAATAGGTGGGTGGTTCCATAGTCGCCTTTATTATCTAAGACGTACAAAGCGCACATAAATGTTGAATTCTGCAGTTCAGTGAAATAAATAAAGTATATATGTAAATACGTAAATAAAGGCAGTGATATGGCCGTATTTACTGTTCAAAATGTTAATGAAAATGACAAAATTACGTGCTATCAAATGGGCAGATACATAAGCAGCAATGAAGCCATTTGGCGTATTCTATCATTTCCCATACATGAACGAGATCCAGCAGTTATTCACTTGGCTATACATCTTGAAAATGGACAACGTGTATTCTTCAATGAACAAAATGTATTGGACAGAGCATTAACAGCACCAAAAACAACATTAACTGAGTTTTTTGAATTATACAAACAGGAAAACATTTTTGGCGCATTTGCACGTACGTTACTTTATGATCAAGTTCCAACATATTTCACATTCAATAAAACATCAAAAAAATGGGAACCAAGGAAAAGAGGCATGCCAGTCGATGGTTATCCCGGTATTTTTTCAACAAATGCATTAGGAAGATTATACACTGTACATCAAAACAACGAGAATGTTTTTATTTGCGCTTGCTGTTAATTAATGTCCGTGGCCCAACATCATTTGAATATTTAAGGACCGTTAATGGCCAATTATATGCATCAAATCATGACGCATGCCGAGGATTGCAACTGCTTGAAGACGATACACATTGGGATTTAACATTGGCTGATGCTTCGCTTACTTCATCAGCACACCAAATACGCAATTTGTTCGCACTTTTATTAACCACATGCTTCCCAACAAAACCAGACGCTTTATGTGATAAATACAAAGATGCAATGAGCGAAGACATATTGCACCGATTGGGTACAATACAGCAAAATACCGATTAAAATTTCACGCCAGAGATTTATAATGAATCATTGGTTCTAATTGATGACATTTGTTTGCAAATTGCTAATGAAGCACTTGCAAATTTAGGAATGCCTGCACCGAATCGGACAACAAGCGATCTGTTTAATCGTGATATGCAACGAGAGCAGTCATACAATATAGATGAATTGATTGCGTATGTTAACATTAATGAACCAAAATTGACACGACAACAAAAAACAGTTTACGATACAATTATGCATGCTGTTGATGCTCAACAAGGCGGCTTCTTTTTCCTTGATGCACCAGGAGGAACTGGTAAGACATTTCTGATATCACTAATTTTGGCCAAAATACATGCACAATGTCACATTGCCCTTGGAATGCATCATCTGGAATTGCTGCTACTTTATTAGACGGTGGCAGGACAGCACATTCCGCCCTTAAACTGCCAATTAATATACAAACAAACGCTGTTTGCAATATTAAAAAACATTCCAGTATGGCTAAAGTCCTCCAAAGATGCTGTATCATCATCTGGGATGAATGCACAATGGCCCATAAGCATTCATTGGAAGCCTTGGATAGAACGCTCAAAGATTTAAGAGGAAATGACAGGCTATTCGGAGGTGCACTCATTTTGTTATCAGGCGATTTCCGACAAACGTTGCCAGTTATACCACATTCGACATATGCAGACAAAATAAATGCATGCCTAAAATCTTCAAATTTATGGCGAAACGTGCACACATTAAAATTAACAACTAACATGCGTGTAATGCTTCATAATGATCCTTTGGCTGACTCATTTTCTAAACAACTACTCAATATTGGAAATGGAACAATTGTTATGGATCAAAATACTCAAACAATTAATTTGCCGAATGGCTTCTGTAACATTATGGATACGAAAGAATAATTATTAATTAACAACGTGTTCCCAAATATTCGCAAAAATATCCGTGATCATCAATGGCTCAGCGAACGTGCGATACTGGCTGCAAAAAATGTTGATGTTGATGACATGAATATTAAAATACAAGACATGTTGCACGGCGAAGCAATTTCATTTAAGTCAATTGATACAGTCGTAGATGAAAACGAAGCTGTACATTTTCCAACGGAATTTCTTAATTCTCTGGACTTACCAGGTTTGCCACCACACAATTTAAAAGTAAAAATTGGTTCACCGATCATTTTACTGCGCAATCTCAGTGCACCACGGCTGTGTAATGGAACGAGATTAGTCGTCAAAAAATTAATGGGGAATTTAATAGAGGCAACAATTCTAAATGGAAAATTTAAGGGTGATCATGTTTTGTTGCCAAGGATACCAATGATTCCCGCTGATTCAACAATTCAATTTAAACTTTACAGTTTCCTATCCGGCTGGCCTTTGCTATGACTATAAATAAAGCGCAGGGTCAAACAATGAATACATGCGGGTTGGATTTAGAAACCCCATGTTTTTCACACGGTCAATTATATGTTGCGTGTTCCCGTGTTGGTCGACCATCAAATTTATTTGTTTACGCCCCCCAAGGCAAAACCACAAATGTCGTTCATGATTTAGCTTTACGTTAAATATAAACATTTGTTTTTTCAATTTTAAGAATTTCATTTATTTTTATATTTTCAAAACACAATTGTTATTGTCAAAACAAGCAAAAAATAAATTTCATGGAAAACAAATCATTTATATTATTACTTAATTAATATAAAAATACATGAAATAAATTTATTAATTTAAAGACAAAATGTTGTTTCTGTTAATAATAATGCTCCATGTATTTATCACTATGCTGATTATAATATTCGTCTGTCACATGAAAACGTCCATCATCAGCCACCATCAACTTGCGAAGCCAAACCATTCATCAATAACTGCCAATTTAGATAACATTTGACGACAGTTATACTTCTACTAATTATTATTAAATGAAAAAATAAATATCTACATCATTTTTTTGGTCTCAGCAAAATGAAAAAAAAATCTAGAGGCAGGACAAAGTCTGCCGGGTCATCTAGTTAACTTATACATTACATACATATTACTAGATGTAAAACATGAATTCTTAGATTTGTTGATTTGTACAGCTCACAGTGACACTTTTAGTATTTTTACAGGATGCTGGAAAGTTTAGTCTGACCTATGAAGCATCCATGACAAGGTTATATAGGGAAGGTCGTACAGAAACTGTAAGACCTTGTTCAATTGAATCATCAGCATGGGTTCGGGCAATGCAAAACAAAGATGGCAGTGTAAGTGTTTATTTCTAAATATTAGTTGTGTAAAGTTTTTTAATAGTTTTTAAACATTGTAAGAGAGTGATAAATGAATCTGTAGGGGTAGGAGTGAATATATTGTTGTGGGGATAGGTACATAAATTATGGGAGAGGTAGCAGGGTTCAAGACAGAACTGATGTATTTTTTTTTTTTTTAATGAGTACATGTATTTATAATCTGGTTTTATTTGCTTTTTACTTTATGTATTAATTTGTTTCAGTTGTTTACTGTTAAGGTTGTAAATAGGGATAGTTGAAAATGTAAACATTTTATAACAAAACACGCAAGATAGTTTTTGTTTTTGTATTATCTTAATTGTTTTATAATTTATGTTACATTGTCTTATAACATCAAAAATTTGTTAAACAGGTTGAGGAACGTATTAAATTACTGCATAAGGCAAGTCAACAACATCAGAAGGCTTATCAAGATGCTATGTGTGGCAAGGGAATTGACAGACATTTGTTTTGTCTGTATGTTGTTTCTAAATATCTTGAGGTTGACTCGCCATTTTTGAAGGTAAAATGATGTCACTTAATATCATTGTGTAGTAAAGTAATGTAACAAATGCATTCATTTATCATGGTTTTGACTTAACAGTTGGTGCTGTTAAATTAATATTTTTATTTCAATAAAATGTAAAGTTAATAATCTGTCAGAGATTGCAGCATTTATCACTGTATGATGTTTAGTCTGAATAATTTTGTATTCTAAAAAAGCTGCTTTAAACTTCAATTTTTGTAGCTCTGTAGTAATTAAAATTAGTGTTTTGCCCACATTACTTTGTTTTTAATTTTTATGGTATGTAATTCCAATAGTGATAATTGACCAGGGCACCCTTATTTGGACTGTTAATCCTACAGTTGTAGTTTTGTATTATTTTAAATTTCTGCTGCATATTTACAATTGAGCATTGTTATATTAATTAACTTAACTTTTTGATACGTGTTTTTAATTTAAAAAATGTTATTTCTAGCACAAATTGTATTTTTTGTTTAATTCATTACTGATGTGATTTTGTAAATATGTTAGTATTGATACGAGGCTTATCCAGGAAGTAAGTACCGCCTGCGCATATTGTAGTACGAAGGTCGCGCATGCGTAGTTACTTCCTTCTATTCGACGACGAAGTAGCCAAGCTATATTGTTTGTTTACGTTCCGATTTACGTTTACTACACATCGGTAATCATGTTTAAAAATATCGATCAGTTATTAGGTTTTCGAATGCGAGAAATCTTCGTCCTTATGAAATTCATCATCAGATTTGTGAAGTTTATGGACAGAATGCGATTAGTGAAGGTATGGTGAGAAAGTGGGTTAGGATGTTTAACGATGGAAGAGAAAATGTTCACGACGAGGAGCGTAGTGGTCGCCCGTCCTTAGTCAACGAAGAATTGCTGAGCAGTGTTGATGAGAAGGTTCGTTCCAATACGCGATTCACAATTTCAGATTTGTCAATGGATTTTTCAAACATTTCTAGATCTTTATTACACGAAATTGTGACTGAACATTTACACTACAAAAAACTGTGTTCGAGATGGGTGCCAAAAATGCTAACGGACGGTCACAAAACGAAACGCATGGGAGCAGCCTGGGAATTTTTGCAGCGTTATGAAAGAGATGGAAATTGTTTTTTGAAAAGAATTGACACTGGTGACGAAACATGGGTTTCTTACGAGACACCAGAAACTAAATGACAGTCACTGCAATGGCGGCATACTGGTTCTCCGAAAGCCAAGACAGCAAAGCCACCTCTTTCTGCAAAAAAAATCATGTGCACCGTTTTTTGGGACTGTCAGGGAATTTTGTTAGTGGAATTTATGGAACAAGGCACAACAATCAACGCAGAAGTTTACTGTGAAACACTCAAAAAGTTATGGTGAACAATACAAAACAAAAGGCGTGGACTACTGACTGCCGGAGTGGTGTTTGTGCATGACAGCGTGCAACCACATACCACATGTGTAACGACGGCACTTGTTGATTCATTTCGCTGGGAACAATTCAGTCATCCTCCTTACAGCCCAGATTTGGCTCCCAGCGATTTCCATTTGTTTCTGCTTCTGAAGAAATTTCTTGCCGGCCAGAAGTTTGAAAGTGATGATGAGATAAAGGGAAACGTCCAGCAGTGGTTGAAGTCGCAGGCGGCCGAATTCTTTGAAGCGGGCATATTAAAATTAGTGCCAAGATACGACAAATGTCTCAACTTGCATGGTGACTATGTAGAAACGTAGATTAAGGTATGTAGAATTTTTTTAAATAAATTAATTTGAATAATTTGTATCATTTTCTTAATGCCCAAACGGTACTTACTTTCTTTATAAGCCTCGTAATATGGTGTTTACATTGAATAATATTTAAGCTAAGCCATTTTAGGGCCAAGTTGTTGCCAGTGTGCTCTAGCATTATATTCCAGAACATTATATTATCTTGGTCATAGTAGTTTAGTGTGAAGGTCACCATCCAGAGATGGCAAGATTATTGTTTAATAATAAACAGAGTGGAGGAACCTTATGACTTGTATTTTAGATTTAAAAATGAATTAGTATGTAGGGGAGTTACGTTATAGTCCGAACAAGTGTTTAGCCTTCCATTGAGGCCATATAAAATCAAAATTTTTCTTATATAAATAACCTCTGATTGTTGTCACTGATATATTTCATTATAAATTACGAATGCTGGAATGTTTGTGAGAATTCTATGATATACAGACATATTACAATAGAAAATTTGTTGAGGTAACAAAACAGTGGCAAGATTGGTCAATCATTTAATTTTGCATTAAATGTGAGAGTTTCATCTTTTTTGTAGCCATATCATCACATACTACTGATGATTCAGAATTGTTACAAATTATGATAGTTATTTTAGTTAAAATTATAGTGCTAAGTTGCTATTGGTATTAAAGGGCACTATGTAATTTACAGGAGGTGCTAAGTGAACCATGGCGTTTGTCAACTTCACAAACACCCCATGGTCAGACATCTCGTCTGGACCTCAGGAAGTATCCAAAGTGTATCTCTGCTGGTGGTGGTTTTGGCCCTGTTGCTGACGATGGCTATGGTGTGTCTTATATTATTGCTGGTGAAGACTTGATTTTCTTCCATATCTCATGCAAAGAGAGCTCTCCAGAAACAGTGAGTTGGTATATTATTACTTTAAATGTTTGACTACTGCTCAGGGCACAGATGGTTTCACCATACATAATGCCACTAGTCTTTGATAGTATTCAGTGTGTGTGAGGTAGGCTATATAATTATTTGTTCCCCAGTTGTCAATAAAAATTTGACGATTTTTATTATCAGAAGGTGTGAATATCATAAATGGGTAATTGTATGTTATGAATGGAGATGATATAGTTTCTAAAAACTTTTGTTTGTTTATGCCAGAGGTTTGTGAGAAATTCAAGTTGTAACATTGCAGTGCAAGCAGAATGTTAGATGGTGTCTCCTATCGTGCTCTTTTGTCCTTAATGGCATATTAGTAAACAGTTGAAAGTCCCGTTGGAGTACTGATTTGGATGCAGTACATTTAAATTACTTTGAACACTAGTAAACACGCACACACACGCACGCACGCACGCACGCGCGCGCACACACACACACACACACACACACACACACACACAGTATGAAAATGTGGGGCTGCAGTTTGCCTCCAGTATTTTTTAATCTGTATAATGAAGATCCAGGAAGAAGATGAAGCCACTGTGTATTGCACAAGGATTTGGCTGAGTACCTTAGCCAACATGTGTGTATTTGTAACATGGAATACATTTCTGAAATCATGGAATACAGACTGTAGTGATCTCTACTTAGACTTTACCTTAAATTTTACTGTATTTGCTTTCATATAACCACTCTTTGTAAATTAATACTACAAGAAATTCTAGTACTTAGAGGTTCAAAGACATGTTTCAGATGTGTCAAACTTTGCCAGGCACAGACGATCAATATTGAAGTAATATTGAGAATCATTCTGCTACAACCTAGAAATGACCTCTTGTGCTATAATGTGTACTCACTTGGAAAGTCTAGCTGCAATCCTTGGACCGGCACAAGTACTTAAGAGGACAAGGACTTACGATCTTAAGACGGCAAAACTGGGGTTCCCATAGAAATAATAGCAGCAGACTAACACCCTTACTTATGTATATGGAATATCGCATGTTATTACTTGATCATAGCTAGATGTCAGTAACATACTAACACCTTTTATTTATGCAGTGTTGAAATAGACCCCACGACATCTTGAAAGCCACACGTTTTGGATATTCTGGACCAACATCAATTGCAATTAAGCTCTACATGATTTTTTTTCTCTCCAGAGAAGGCAGATCTCTCGAAAAGTATCTGAAAAGATCTTAATCACAGTAATAAGTTTTAGAAGATTGCCAAAAAAAAATATTTGTGAGGACAGTAATGATAAAAATCACAATTACACCCAGGTTATATAGCTACTTGGCATGATTATGAAGAACTAGTGTGTATTCTTCAAGCACAAAGTGGTGATGAATATATCAAGGGGATTGATAAAGAAGAAATAGATAATGTGGGAGAAGCAGCTACAGTTCAAGCTAAACTATAGGAAATGTGGTTGTTTGTTTTGAAGCTTGTATTCTAGAGGATTGAAGTCAACAGGTTAAAACTAATGAAAGATTTTTCTTCATAATTTTGTGTTTACTTTTGTAGTAACTTGGTAAATTTTAATTACGGAGTGAGTATAATATAAGCATACACTGTTTATGCATTTGTTCAAGACAATTTGTAATTATTAAATTAGGAGTTTAAATAATTGTTTTTACTTCCATGTTCCATAAGGAAATGGAAGCATGGTCATGCCAAAAAAAATCGTGTTCAAGATAACGGCAGATTCTGGATTGTACTACCATCAAAACATGAAAAAAAGTAATTTTTCGAAAAGTGTGTGTAGAATTTTTTCTATGGCAAACGATAACAGCCGCAAATCCAAACAGAATCAAATAATTTTTTGCATACAGCCATGAATTGTAGAGGACTCAAGGCCTATTGTTTCTGGTGAAGATCGGTTAAGGGAAAAGAGTAGTTTACCTGCAACATTTTACGTTTTAACAAGAGTAAAGTGCTTAATTTTGGTAAAAAAAGTATCCTGAAAAGAAGGTCATAATAATCCCCTGTAGAAAGGTAGATGAAATATCTATAAATGAAAAGGTTTGTTGAAGGGGGAGGGGGTAATTTTTTTTATAAATTAAAATGGTAGTTGATGATGGAGGAGGTAAATTTTTATATAAGTTTTATATGTGTACTATGTTATTGACAGCAAAGAAGTAGTTTCTATAGAAATATTTCATTATCTTTAACAAAATTCTATATTTTTTCATTTTAATTTAAATCATGTATGAGAGAAAATATATCGTTCGTGGCAGGCAAGCATATCTCAATTATGTAATGTTTACGTTTCCATTTTATTTTCTTATGTTTGCATGCTTTTTAAATGGAAAGTACCAAAACCCACACGAACACAACGCGTGCAAGCCAAAAAGGTGTCCAGCATGGACAGTTATTTGTTTCCTGTGGATGGCTCGCCAGTGTAACTGTACATGTTTACAGAGGAACGGTCCATAAACAGACTTTTCGTCTTTAGGGAATGACAGGTGTAACAGGTGCAGTTACACTGCCCAGCGATGCACAGGAAGCATATCGCTATCCACGCTGGACACTTTTTCGGATTGCACGCGTTGTGTTGTTGTGGGTTTCGGCACTTTCCATTTAAAAAGCGTGCAAATGTAAGAAAATAAACATGAGTGAGGCCAGAAATAACGCGAATTGTGTGTGTGTGTGTGTGTGTGTGTCTTGCCTGCCTTTTTATTGCGGTAATCATAATATAGTAAAATGGAAACGTAAACATTACATAATTGAGATATGCTTGCCTGCCACGAACGGTATATTTTCTCTCATACATGATTTAAATTAAAATGACAAAATATTGAATTTTGTTAAAGTTAAATGAATGTTTCCATAGAAACTACTTCTTTGTTGTCAATAACGTAGTACACATATAAAACGTATTAAAATTTACCTCCTCCATCATCAACTACCATTTTAATTTATAAACAAAATTACCCCCCCCTCAACTACCCTTTTCATTTATAGATATTTCATCTACCTTTCTACAGGGGATTATTATGACCTTCTTTTCAGGATACTTTATTTATCAAAAGTAAGCACTTTACTCTTGTTAAAACGTAAAACGTTGCAGGTAAACTACCCCTTTCCCTTAACCGATCTTCACCAAAAACAATAGGCCTTGAGTCCTCTACAATTCAGAGCTGTATGCAAAAAATTATTTGATTCTGTTTGAATTTGCGGCTGTTATCGTTTGCCATAGAAAAAATTCTACACACTGACACTTTTCGAAAAACGACTTTTTTTCATGTTTTGATGGTAATACAATCAGAGTCTGCCGTTATCTCAAACACAATTTTTTTCGGCATGACCATACTTCCATTTCCTTATGGAACATGGAATTAAAAATGACCAGTATAGTATTGACAGAAAAGACTTTGATAACACTATAGACATCATTCACCCTCGGCCGATAACTCTCAGTGAGTGCCCAATTTCATTACAGGAATCAGATCACAGCTCCCTTTGGCCAGCTCTTCGTTCGACCTACAAACATTTTATCCAAAAGTACAGTCCTTCCTCACGAAGGCTGAGGATAGTCTTCACCCACCTGACATGAGGGCACCATTTTAGCTCATATGTCATTTCTTCAGAATTCAAGCATCCACTTATTTAATTAATATTTAAATGAGTTTAAATATATATTTTAGGACATGGAAGTCATGTATGGTTCTCCATACCAATTTTTTAAAAGTTAAGTGTTTTAATTCAGTTCAGTAGTATTTACTGGTAATTACATAATATGTATATGCTTCTTTTGAGAACTGTACAATGAATTTAAAGTATGGAAAAAATCATTTGGCCTATGAAATGACAAGAAATTTGGAAATCCGTGGACGCATGAATGGGAAGAGTATCTCCTTACTTTTTGCTTACAAGGGTGAGGTGGGGTATAAATAATTAAAAAAAAATTTTATGTATGAATAACCCTGTAGAATATAATATTTGAATAGCTTAAGTGACAAAAGGACAGAACAAACTTGGGGAAACAAATTTACAAATTGTTACAGACTGATATTGGGTATGATTGCATATTCATAAGAACTGAATTCTTTTTATTAGCAGTACTATAGTGAATGAAGTACTAGTAGAAATTTTGAAGTGAATGTTTAAGCAAACTGCAGAATTGTATGTTTTTTCTTTAACAGAATGCAAGTCGGTTTGCACACCAGATTGAGCGAGCATTAGCTGACATGCGAAACTTGTTTCTTGAATGGAAGAAGCAGCAAAAACAGGCCAATGGAGTAGATTCACACAAGTAAATTAGTATTTTATTACATTGAAAACAAGTTGTAAATTTGTTGAAAAGTGTAGTGAGTATTGATAGAAAAATATGGAGTTTGAATAATGTTTTCTTATGTGGTGAGTGTGTAACTTTATATTGTTTGTGGTGGGATAGGTTTATAACTATGAAATAGTGTAAGTACAACGATTTTAAAACATGAGTGTATTATGTTTCAATGCATTAGTTATTTTTAGGTTAAGGTCAAGTGTACTTTGACACATATTTTTGCAGTAGTATTTTGGCATATATTTATATTTGTTAAAATATGAAAAGTAATTTTAATACCATATATATATTTAATGAACATGGTTTTAATGCCATTTACTATATAACATCCTTTTGTAATTCTCATGAAATAATAGTTTTAAAACATTCATTGACTGTTGCAAATGATTTGTTACACAAACTTCATCCAACCCAAAGACTTAAATGTAATACATATACAAACAAATTATAATAATAATTATAGTTATCAGATTGAATGTTCCCATAATACTGCCTTTTGGAATGACAAAATCGTTTAAATTTACTTTTCAAAGTTATAGTCTGTGGTCATTAAAGATGATAGTTATATTAAGCATTTTGTAATATTTCTTGTACATGTATTATGAGAGGCAATTAAAATGTTTTTTTTGCCTTTGTATTATGACTTCTCAAATAAAATAAACTCAAGTATTCAGTTGGTGTGATTTGTAAATTTTTAATAGTGTCATTTGTACATTTTATAATGTGTAAATTTTAGAAAGTATTATTTTTGCTGACCATATGATTTTTATTTAGTGGTAGAATACAGTTAGATTGAATAGATTCACTGAAGGCAATTTTGAACATATTTTTACTGTTAAAATTATGTATTTGTGTATAATTGAGTAAGTTAAAAATTTTGTAAACTTGTCAGTTCCAGTAAGAGTTCATATTGTAAATGTATGCAAAATTAAAAGAATACTATTTAAACCTGTCTGAAATGAGTTGGTAGTTGAATTTATAGTATTTGATGGTTGGATACCATAATTCTAGCCTCATAAACTGGAAGTTATATAAGGTGCAGATTGCAATAAATATACTACCTCAAAAATGATTTTTGTTGGGAAAAAGAAGCATAAAAATACAAAACTTTTCTACTGTTTTTAAGCCATAAAAGCATGTATTCAGACGTAATAAAACTATATAAAAGACAAGAGTGTATTTAATTACATGATTAAAAAAAAACAAAGTTAATTATGTACATATCACTTTATATGATCTGATATAAATATGTTTCATTAAATTTATACTCAAAATTGCATGTGATTCTGTTTGATAAAGTTATTTTTATTGTACTGTACAGTATTATTATAGGGCATAATGGAGACATATGAAGTATCATGTTCCTAATCAATATAATATGACCCATACATCAGCACATATCTTATTACTTAGTGATTATATTTTTATAAGTCACTTTTTGGTCCATGGTAATAATAATAATTTTTTTTAAGTATAAAGCTACGACCAGAGGCAGCTTAATGCCCAGACAAATCAGGCAGCTGCCTATAATGCTGCCCCCGGTAGATGCCAAACTGAAGTCTAAATAAATTAAAAACTTGGTTTTAACTTTTTTGTTTTTTATAATTTTTATCATTTTATCTCTAAACATTTTTATGTTAATTATGCCATATTATTTCCAATCAAATAGTGTACTGCTGCATAATGTATTTACCATTAGCTACTCGTATAGTGCAAAACATTACAAGTATTTAAACAACAATTCTAATATTATTGTCAATGTCTTATAAAAAATTGTTTTTGTATTAAAGTTGATCTTCCTCTTCCGCACTTAATGTTACAAATTTCAAGTTGTTATTTGGATAAATGTAACCTTATACTTTATGCAGCAAGTACTGCAGATTAATAAATAAAAGTAATACCAGCAATAATTTTTTCAACCCATATATCAAGTACAAGAAATTAAGACGTCCATGTATCTATGAAAAACTAAGATATGCTTTGAAAAATGTTTCCTGTTAACAAGGTTATCCATAAAAATGTACTATTTTTGTGAAGTTCATTTGATAATTGTAGGTTAGTATTTTTTTTTTAACTATTGTGTACTTGAGTATTATAATTTTGTGTGTTAAACAAGTTGGGTAGATACAAATAACAAGTTTGGTAGAAACCACATTGTGTTCAAATAAGAGATGAAAAATAAATATTAACTGTTACATATACATAAATAAAGTTGTGTCCATAGGAAATGTCATAAACTTATGTAATATATAAAGTTATCTCTAATACGGTAGAGATCGTATAAATCCCTTATCGGCCTTATTACATGTAAAACCAAGATGATGATGACATTCTTGCTTCTAATGATATATACCAGCAAGTGTGCAGGATACATATATAATTGGAAATATAACTATATATATTCCAATATCATGTAACTCTGTAACCTGCCATGGATCTTTGGAATATCTTTTGTAAACCTTTCTTCACAAGACTATCAATAATTAAAAGTAGTGTATGGTGTTTCCGTGTCATCCTTAATTTGACAGTGGAATACTTAGTCTTGTTTGTTGTAAACTAAATGAGATAGAAACGAAACATTCGCTTCTGTATAGTAAAGGTATCCAAATTACCTAACAAATAGCTGTTGTGTTTTTGTATGACATAGAAGTTACATAACTGGCTGGGCAGTCTTTTATTCTTCCTAACCTGTGGGAATCTTAAATATTTTATGGGAATCATAAATGGAGTAACTAGTTCAGGGTTTGTCAGACTTGTAAATGTTAGACTTTTAAAATAACTTAAGTTGCTGTAGTCTACGGATTCTGTGGCCTCTGAACCAATGTAAACCACTTATCTCATTTTTGTTTTGGTTCCATTATTATTAGTACTTTTTGTTGGGGGAGGGGGCACTGTGTAGTGTGACAGGTAAAATTGTAACATTTTCCTTTGAAACTTGGAGTATAAACTTTAAAATAATGTTTTTTTTATTACCTTTATTATTAGTTTTAAGAATTCTAAGTGTTATACGAAGAAGAAACATCAAGATACCTAACAAGGTACAGCCAAAATATTTTTTAACTAAATATATAATTTGTAGAATCATATTATTTGAGTTTTTTTATAAATCAAACTTAGGCTTGTATAATGGAGATATGTGAAAAATATAATTAATAGGTCCAAGGCATCGGTCTGTGGTCCAGACTCATGAAGGATCTGTGGAAGGTTTGTGATGATTTGTTTGTTGCTAGCTTCTTCAGGTTGAGGAAAATAGTCTTAGATGAGGGTAACATTAATGTTATGCTGAAATGTACTTGGAGGATTAATTTTTTGGAAATTGCTGGATAACAGGATGACACATTTGCAAAGTCCAGTATACCAGTATACCACTTTATACCCATATTTCTCAAATAATTTGCAGTTAAACATTCAAGGAGGATAATACGAGGGTTATTCGGAAAGTAAGGTCCGAATCGCCGTAACTAATCGAATGATGCGTGAACATTGAAACACGCATGCGCACCGACTCCCGGCATGCCTTGCGCGTCAAACGACGCCATTTGCATTGGTATTGTTGCAGTGTGCTGTTTACAGTGTCAGTTCAAAATGTTTAAAACAATTGATCAGCCCGCCGACTGTGAAATATGTTCAGTGATTCGGTTTTTTACAGCAAGGAACGTTTCACCAGCGGAAATTCATCGACAGATAAGTGAAGTGTACGACCCCAATGCGATGAGTGACAGCAAAGTGCGTAAGTGGGTGAGAGCTTTCAAGGACGGACGGGAAAATGTCCATGATGAACCGCGATCAGGCCGACCATCAGTGATCACAGAAGATTTGGTCAATGCCGTGGACGAAAAAATTCGTGAAGACCGGCGATTCACAATTTCAACTTTAGCATTGGAATTTCCGAATGTGGGTAGAACAACTTTGCACAAAATTGTCTCTGAAAATTTGCAATTTCGCAAATTGTGCTCACGTTGGGTTCCCAGGCTGCTTACTGAGGAACACCAAATGAAAAGAATGGCTTGTGCTCTTGATTTTTTGGACCGATATCATAAGGAAGGTGATCAACTTTTAGAGAACATTGTCACAGGGGACGAGATGTGGGTTTCTCACATGACCCCAGAGTCTAAACGTCGGTCAATGGAATGGCGTCACACGACATCACCAGTCAAAGTCAAGGCCAAGCAGACAATCTCAACACGCAAGGTATGGCAACCGTGTTTTGGGATAGACATGGAGTCTTGTTAGTCGAGTTTATGCACCAAGGGACAACAATAAATGCAGCCGCTTACTGCGCTACCCTGACTAAACTTCGACGTGCAATACAGAATAAGCGATGTGGCCTTCTGACGTCTGGAGTTTTGTTGCTGCATGACAATGCCAGACCCCATTCTGCCATTCAAACCCAAAATCTGATCAGATCTTTTGGATGGGAACAGATTGACCACCCACCGTACAGTCCAGACTTGGCGCTGAGCGATTTTCACTTGTTCTGCTACCTAAAGGAGTTTCTTGGCGGCAAGCGCTTCGCCACAGATGACGAGGTGAAAGAAGCAGTTAAAGACTGGTTATCCTCACAGACGGCAGACTTCTATGACTTCGGCATACAAAATATTGTAGAACGTTATGACAAATGTTTAAACAAAAATGGAAACTATGTAGAAAAATATAGAAAGATGTAAGGAATTAAATAAAAAAAGTTTTTTGAAAAAATCTGTGATGTTTATTTTTTATAAGAAATCTGACCTTAATTTCTGAATAACCCTCGTACATTTCAAACTTCAGTTCAAGATAAAATTTAGTAGGCCTAAATTTGGCAAAATATCAATTCATGATTTAATAGTAGGCATATTCCATTGCCTTTAATGGGAAGCAGTTTATAAAATTTTGATGTGTAGTTTGTGGGTTACTGTTAAATAATCATAATATTACAATAACATTGCTGCAACTTGTTTTAAGGGACAAAAAAGCTGGAACTATGTAGAGGCATTAGTTCAAATAGTCCATTCAATTAGTATTTTATTGTGAGTAACTGAATGTCTAAATATCTATACTGAATAGAAAATCTATACTTGTTTTAAAAACACATGTCCTCCAACCAGATTTACTTTCATCTTAACCCATTTGTCAGCTGATGTATTAATAAATAATGCAATATGTTCTCCATGCCTTTGCATTGTTCAATAAAGGTACAAACATAATTACATAAATAGTTTACACAGTACACAAAATTACACTCACCAGTTATGTTATTCCAAAGTTTTGAACGATGTGAATCATGTTGAGCATTTTTAGAAATACAAATTAACTTTCATTCTCTTTTACACCTCATATTAAACACTAAAGATTCAATTAGAGCAAGAAGTAAATGGCTTTAGTAGTACATAACTTCATAAATAACTAGTAGTTACTAACTAGCCTTATATTCCAAGTAAACATGTTATGTTTTGTTAGTATTAGTAATATAATTACCAGTATTTTATTAACACCAACTACTACTACTACTACTACTACTACAACCATTACTACTATGTATGAGAATAAAATAATATTTATCTAATAGCGGTTGATATGTGTCAACATTTGATATTAAATCAACATGTTCATTTCATATATTTTGGATAAGAATTACACAGCTTACATAACACACACACACACACACACACACACACACACACACACACACACACACACACACACACACACACACACACACACACACACACACACACACACACACACACACACACACACACACACACACACACACACACACACACACACACACACACACACACACACACACACACACACACACACACACACACACACACACACACACACACACAGTAAAATGGTGCTTTCCATGCAATAAACAATGCAATTAATTACAGAGGTGAAAAACTCTCTAATGTATGAAGAACTATTAGTTTCAGATTGCATAATATTGAAATTTAAAACTGGTAAACTTGTAGCTGCACATAGAAGGGAGTGACTTTGAATGCATTAGTTTTTATTTTCTGTTAGATTAATTAACTTTTGTAGGAAGTGTATTACTTTTTATATTTGCACAATGTTTGAGTTCTATAATGTAATTTCAAAATGTTAAAATCATTGTAGACGTAATATAAAATGATAGCCACATAGCTACTTTAAATAAAAAAAAAAAAAAAAAATGGGTCAGTTAATTTGAGTTATAGTAACCTTCATACTGTTTGTGATAAGGACTTCGGTTAATATGGTAATGTCAGTTTCATTAATTACTAATAACACATTTTCCATTCACAACCATATTTCTATTTGTACTTTATATTATTACTAATACCAGGCTTTTTGACTATACTGTGATGTGGCATATTTAGTGGTAAAAATCATATAGTGGATGCCACATTGTAGATGAATTACATGAAATATTTGGTATTAATATTAATAAAAACTAAATATAGTTGTCAGAAGAAAGAAGTGTAGTTAGTGAAAATACCAACTATACAGTTTTACAAGTGTTCATTGGTTACAGTTACTATTTTCATAAAAAGAAATTATGTAAACAAATTTTACTGTTTTTGCCTACATAATGTAAGTTGTTAATATTATTGTAAGTTATAATGTTCTGTTACCGCAGTGAGCTCTTTAATTGTTTTATTCCTTCATCAATGAGCACTGCCAATAACCTTGTGTTTGTATTAATGGAAGATAATTTAAGATTGACAGAGTATTCAGTTTTAGAAATGTATTTGCATTCTTTAAAAATTTGATTATATTTTGACGTATCTTCTTTTATTTCATATATCTTAAATTTGTGCATTCAATATATTCACTATATATAAAAACAAACAATGCAAGTTAGAGTTAAAATTTGATCAATGCAATTATTAACCATTGTAAGATGTTAACAATTTAGTCTTAATGAGTTGTTATAGTAGTTTTAGGTCTTCGACTGAATTGAATTTTGTTATTCATGTTTACTTTAGCAAATTGTTTAATCTTAAACTCTTTAATGTAATTTTAAATAACAAGTTTATGTATAAATAAATTTATTTTAAATTTAGTGTTTATTGTTTAGTAGCCTACGTATTCTTCTGAGACAGTATTGATATGTTTGTGTAATACACTGTATTGCTTTGATGAAAAGCAAATAGCAGGTGACAAGAATAAGTGGGTATTTAGATTAGTTTAGTTAGGCTCACAAATAAAAGTAATTAATACTTCTCTTGTAGAGTATTTTGTGCTCCCCTCCCCATGTATACTTTCTAAAAACACTGTACTCTATACATTTATGGTATCGTGCATTGTTTATCGTAAATTCTGATGTACAGCATTGAGGAGGCTTGTGTTTAGGTCTATAATTACTGAAGAGAGAAGAAACATATGCTAGGTAATGTGGTCTTGGAAAAATTATCTCCAGTTCATATTATGTGTATAAATAAAAATCTGAATGAGCTGAAGCCTAATTATTCAAATAAAATACAGTTAGTTACATATTCAAAACAGGAGAGTTACTGAAAGTAATAGGTCTGTACCACTTTTCTTGAAGTGGGATGTGTTTTAGCTTTTAAAGATGAATTGCTTAGATATTGCCCTGAGAAACTGTGCACTCTGGGTCAGCATATTCATTGCAGCCATTTGATGCTTGTAACGTTGGTATCAAATCCAATTTTGTGTTTTTTTTTATTCACTCTGTATAATAAAATGTGACAGAATATATAATTTGAATTTTTATATTCAGCAACCAGAATATTTTCTTATTGTGCTAGTTTGTTGTAATTTCCTTCTTGCAGTGTTTTTAATCTTTTAGTCACTTTAATATACTTTTTACATATATTCAGATTAAAGAGCTGAATTAAATTCAGTCAAATTAATAAATTGTAATTTAATTATGAAAAGTCTAACATGAATAGATATGAAAAATTCAACAAACTTTTGTGAGAAATTCAAAAACATCTGTTTCATCCATTTACTTGGCCCAAAAGATTCATATCACTAGCGCTAGAATTCTGATTGCTTGTACTTTTTTTAATGTTTTATGTCTTTAATTTTTGGTTTCAATTATGATTCATTAGTTTCATTTTTTTGCGTTAATTTTTTGCACTTCGAATTCTTAGGTCATGTTCTTAACCTTGCATATTTTAGGCAGTAATTAATCATTTGCATATGTATATATACATGTATATGCTGAGTTTATACACAAAATGTGAATATTATTGGAGCTTAGAATACTTAAACGTAAGAAGTTTCACTACTTGGTCATTGAAATAAGAATAAATAATTTTGTGTATCATGCTTGAGAATTTGTAAAAAACTCAGAGATTTTCTGTAATGGTGTATTGGAAGGGATTCTGAAAAGTAGTAAATCAATTCATGGAAGACCATTATAAAAAATTGTAGTCATATAGGGTTAAAAATCACATTTTGTAAACTGTAGACGTAAATAAAAAAGGGCCCATAATCTAAATTAATCCAAAATTAGCATAAAATTAATGTATGGTATCTGGGATAACTGCTGTTTATTACCGTATTTTCTCGCATAATTAACGCACTTTTTTGACGAAAAATACCGGCGAAAATTTCGGGTGCGTAAATTATTCAAGGATTTCAGATATACCCAAATTTCATTTGAAATTTATTGACATTTAAAAGATACATTAAATATATTATACACAAAATCAGTTCAACTCATTGAAGTTATCGTCATTTGGCGTAAAATTACGGTTGAGTTTTCTTCTGAACAATCAAATAGAGTACATTAGGCAAGTTGGACACACAGTTTCAAGTACGGACACCGGAAAATATTCTTCCCGTCACGAGCTGATAGTACGACCTGAAGCAAAATACCGTAAATATGAATTCAGCACAACATACGGTGCAAGCTTTCTGCCATCAGCTGTTACAGCAAGCATTACCGTACACCGTTGTTTTTCACTTCCAGTAGTGCGCACAATAACACTCGATGTTCCTTTCGTATCGATTGTTCGACTTTGTGGCAAATCGAAACTGATGGGCGTCTGATCTGCGTTTCCTATCTGGGAAAGCAAATATTTCTTCACTTTCCGTTTCCTAATCACGAAGCGATGAAAATCAATGACTTTTTGGTCGAAATCATTCGGCATTCTTTGACATAAGGATGTTCTTCGAAGAGAGAGTCCATTTCTCTTCATAAATTTAATCACCCAGCCTCGGCTAACCTTAAAATTCGAGACACTGATCCCATGTGCTGCAGCTATTTCTCGTCCTTCAAAATACAGCATTTCGTAAGAAACGGCATATCCATCATTGCGTAACGAAATCACATATTTCAGAAGATACTCCTCTACTTGTGGAAACTTGCCACTTTTTGGACCGCGAAATGCTTTACAAGACTTGTTGGTCTCTTGAAGGGCAATTTTCTGTTTTCGCCAGTACCGCACGTTACACTCGGACACAGAATATTTGTGGCCTGCTGCCCTATTCCCGTGTGTTTCGGCGTAAGTGATCACCGCAAGTTTATATGACACAGTATTACTCAAATACTTGCTCATTGTGGATTAATGAACGACTTTGAGATCACAAAATATCTGTGTACCCGAAACACTCGTAAAATGAGTTTCTACCAGACTGGAATAGATCGTCACTAATCACGTCTTCGCTGATTCACTCACCGGACTGAAATACCGCAGTGAGTAATAACAGGAAGTTGCACGAGGGTTTGAAATGCGAGGTTGCGCAATAGGAAAGCTACTACTTGACATCTTTATTTCGAAACGCACCCAGAATTGCGTGATGAAATCATCGAGAAAGTGGGTGCGTCAAATACGCAAATATTTCTTTTTTCCCACTTTGAACCCCCCAGAAATGGGATGCGTAAATTATGCGGGGCCGTTAATTATGCGAGAAAATACGGTATATTTACAGGTGTGAATTTATTGCGTTTGTTTTGGTTCTGACCTGCATGTGATTGATACAGGAATCAATCAAAGTGTATCTTACAGAATGTCCATTTTGGCAATAGTTTACGATGTCCACTGCCTGTAGTCTCTGGTAGAATGAAATTTGCAGAAACATTTCTTTTGGAAATTTTATGTATACTACAGGCCAAAAATAAGTAGGGATGCAAAAAAAAGGGGAAATAAATGTAATTTTAAAAACAAATTTTTGAATTAAAACACCTAGAACATTTCTATAATGTTAGCCAGTAATATATGTTAATTAAATGGAATAATATATTTATGATGTATATAAATCAAATAATAAAACTCACTCAATACTAATACATACACACCAATACACAGCTCAAAGCAAGCTGTGTTACTAAACTGGACTCCCACTGTGTAGTGAATTCCCTTTTTAACACAATTGATTTTTACATTCACTTCCAAAATAAGGAGTTCTATTCAAAATTTCATTTTGTGTCAGGCATGAAAGATGTAATTATAAAAAAATGTTTAAAGTGAATAATAATATAAAAACAAGTTTTGTTTCAGGAGACTGATGTTTGAAAGTTTATCGCAAAGAAACATTTTACAGATGTTACACATATACACATAGTTTGGGTCTGTAGTACACATAGTGTGCAGAAAACAGCTTTTGCATTTGGTTTTGTAAAACATTACAGATTTATTTCTTTGTGGATTTTATTGTCCACATTTAGTTTAGGTTTATAGTATTCATAAAAATAAAAGACAAATACATTGTACATGTTTGGTTTCATTAAATTGGTTTTTGATGATTATTTTACAATTTTATGTGTCTGCATGTAGATTTAAGCCTGTAAAACTCACAAAAACAAAATCAGTTTTTGCAAATTTCATAGCTCCCAAAGAATAGGTAGTAACAGTAAACCATTATTTTTGGGATCTCATAACCAAATTCTAAGCTCATTCACAAAACAAACAACAGAATCTTTAATGAATGTTTGTGTGCTAATCACATGGAGTATCACATGGTCCATGTGAAGTATATAAAATTAGTGTAGAAGGCTTTATACCAAAAAGTAGTTATTGTTTCTGAAAATTACTAAACATTATTTGATCATTATTATTCAAAATCTTTATTTCTTTGAAAGGCTTAAATTCCTGGCACCACTACCAATTCTAGCTCTACTAAAGTTTGACTAAATTTAATGATTTACCACATTGAAAGTTACTTTTTATTTTCTGTATTCTTTACTTTCTTTAATATGTAATGGGCTCTTATATAAGAACAGGTAAAAATAATTTAAATAATAATTGGCTATTTTGAAAGATTATTTAAACAAAATTTAATTTTTTTTTACAAAACTGTTAACAGTCTGAACTATATATGTTTTGTATAAGTTAATGAGAATTGTTCAATGCCAGGATGCCTGGTGCTGCCCTACACCAGGAATATTTATCGACCTGATCCAAACGTGTACTGTTCTATATCAGCAGGGTCACCTCTTGTAAGATGTGGGACTTCACCATGCAGTACAGTCTTAGCTGGAGAGAGGCTGAAGGCTCCTTTGGGAGCTATGACCAGTGCATTTCAGATTACAAATCTCCACATTGAAGACCAGGGTGATGGCTTTTCATTGAGCTGATCCCATATTCAAGCGGGTAAAATGAGATTTCTCAGACATGTGGCAGGATATACTCTTCAAGATCTTTTTCTCCACTTCAGGCATTAGCTTGCACCCTCTGGCCATGATAGAAGTCACGCTCTACCCCAGCCAGAGAGATATTAGCCAACCTTTTAACCCACGTTGGGGGCAAGCCGTATGGGGGGGGGGAGTGTTGTTTGTGTGTGTAGTACAGTAAGATTCACTAGACATGAATCAACCGTTTTTGTGCTAACGGCACAGGTTATGTAATGCGCATGCGTCAACAGGGAAACAGCTCAGTTTTCTCTGAGACTCTGTGGAGGTTATTGTGCGAGTACTTTTCAAAAAACATCAGTATTCATCAAAAGTGAACCGTCCAGTTTTATTTCATTTGAATAAGAACAGCATAATAGGAATATATAATGCCTCTTACCACAATGTACAAATAAATCCACCTCATTAACAAAAAAGGCAGACATGATTAACTGGTTAAAAAACTTTTACATTCCTTGTAGTCCAGTAATCATGGACTAGTAATAGAGTCCTTGTAGTCTATGTTGAAACCCGAGTTCTATGCACTAATTAAACTAAACAAACCAACATACGCAACTTTTAAAATAGATGCTATTTTGGCAAACCACGGACATTCCGTTTTATGACTTCCATCCTATCAGCCGAAATTTTAATCCTATGGAACTGACTTGGGCAACCGTGAAGGAGCCTGTTGAAAGAAAAAATGTGCATTTTTCTGTAGACAGTGTCAAAGGAATTTTATTGTATTTCTCCTGCAGACTAGAGATCAAGACATGACGTCATGAAAATTGAAAATGACTACGTGAGATCAGACCAAACAAGGGATACTGTAACAGATCGTTTAGAAAGTAATGTAAGACAAGATAGCAGCAGTGAAGGCAATTTGAGTGATAGTGATAACAGTGATGGAAATATTAGTAGGGTGAAGAACTGACCTCAATGATTATTGTAATTGCATGTAAGTAAGTGTGCTCTATGGTACTTAAATAGTTTCAGTCTAATTGTTGCATTAATATTGTCTCTCCTGTTCTTTACGGATAGTTTATATCTGTTTGTTTTTTAAACACACACACACAAAATCATTTCACATACAAGGCTATTATTAATGTTACTTATTCAAACAAATTAAGATGCCAGAGCAATGTGGATCATAATATTACTACGTTTTTTTCATGAATTGTAACATGTACACAAAGTGTACACATTCCAAAATATACGATTGTTGATGTCTAGGCTCGACTTTCGAGAAACATTGCAACAGACACAACATATAACGGGACAAAATTTGGGTAACAAAATTATGTAACAAGTCATTGTTTTAAAGTAACGACGCTGGTCTGGTCAGGATTGTAGAGGTGGGGGCAGGAGATGTCCATATAAGGCAATAAGTGAATCTTTTAATGAAGAAATTTGTGTTAGTGGTTGAAATCACAAGCAGAATGATCACTGTTGCACACCACTATATAAAAATTATCCCGATTAGTGCTTTCAAGCTTCACAGCTCATCGTCAGATCGGAACAGAGAAATTTTGTGAAAACAAACCCTTCACCCCTCTCACCCCACCCTGCCCACACACAACAAGCTATAATATAAATGTCCCTGTCCAACCATCTGTACAGTTACATATTTTTCTAGCAAATTCCTTGTGTGTGTGTGTGTGTGTATGCGCGCGCGCGTGCGTGTGTGCGTGCGTGTGCATCCTTTTAAACTTACCCTCTTCTTCTTCACACACGTGGGTCAGTCGCACACCCTTATTTTAAAACATCTAATTAGTACTATGCAATATAATTCTTAATCTTATCTATCTGTCCTCTATCATTTACTTCTTAATTATTTTATAAAATATTTCTTCATTATCAAATTTAATTTTAATATTAATTAAATTGTCCAACCCTTTTTCTCTTTCTTTCAATATTTCTAACTCCTCTCTAAGCTTCCTTTCAACTGTGTTATTTACTACTTTTACAATTTCGTATTCTTCCAAAGGATTAACAAACTTATGGTTGTCTTCTATGAAATGTCTTGCATATAACGAATTGGTTGTTCTATTACCTTCTCCACGTTTGTGGTCAGACAACCTGCATACGAATTTTCGTCCTGTCTCACCTAGGTACACTTTGTTGCAGTCTTTACATTTTAATTTATAAATTTTGGTTTTCTTTAATACTGGAATTTTTTCTATATTCTTATTCCTTATCTTATCAAATACCGTTTCACATTTTTTAATTGCTATATCTACTCCGTATTTATTAAAACATTTTATAATTTTTCTATTATGTCAATGACCCTGCATAATTCTTTTGTTCTGGTTCTATTTTAGCTTTTTGTATGTTAACCCTTTTCATAACTATATCCACTATGTTGGTGCTATAATTATTATTCCTTACAAATCAACTGTAACTAAACTAAAGAATAAAATAAAGAAGAATGATATTATAGATACCAAGGCGGACAAAGGAAATACAATAGTACTACTGAGAAAGGACGAATACATAAAGAAAACGGAAGAATTTATAAGGGAAGGACCATATGAGGAAATAAAGTATGATTATACAAGTAAGTACCAGTCAAGGATAAAATAAATGATGAAACAGATAACATTTATAGAGAAAATAAGAAAAAGTATTTATTGGAAAGTAATCAAACAGCACCAACTTTTAAAAGTCAGGTTAAGATACATAAAGAAGGAAAACCAATTAGACCGATTGTTTCTTTTATTAATGCACCTATTTATAAATTATCAAAGGAAGTTAGCAGAGTACTGAAGGAGAAATATGAATTTGGGACAAAATACAATATAGAGAATAATGTAAAATTGATAGAAAAATTAGAAAATATTAGAATTAATGTAAATACAAAATTGATATCACTGGATGTTAAGGACATGTTTACCAATATCACAGTAAATAAAGTTAAGTTAATAAACGATAATAATATGGGAGAATACAGGTATAAAAAGCAGTTGATTAAAGTAATTAAAGAATGTGTAAATCAGAACTATTTTAGGTTTAATAAGTTTTATATACAGAAAAAAGGTTTACCTATGGGGTCTTCATTATCCCCTATTCTTGCTGAAATATACATGAACGATTTTGAAAAGCAATTAATAAGTTCCACTAAGTATAAAGACAATATAAAATTATGGTCTAGATACGTTGATGATGTATTAGTAATTTGGGAAAGGAAGCATAGAAGAAGTGCATGAGTTTATAAATGAGGTAAATAATAAGGATAAAAACTTACAATTTAAAGAAGAGATAGGAGGTAAGAAAATAAATTACTTAGATTTAAACATAGAAATTAAAGATAATGATAAACTACAGTTTGGGATATTTAGGAAAGAGTCGTATTCTGATATAATTATACCAAGAGAGTCTTGCCACCCTTATAGACAGGGCCGGAACTAGCCCTCCTTTCACCCGGGGCAAGGGTATATTTCGGCGCCCCCTCCTCCCCCTCCATGCCGTACTCGCTCCATTTAAAACTATTTAACAAAAAACAAAAGCATATACTTTCCTGTACTTAAGTCAATGATATTAATTACAGCTTCGTAGCTTTACTCATCAACACACTACACTATAGTGCAAACAGATCAAGTGAAATTCAGTTGTGAAATTACAGCACTCTTCTATTGTATTTTGTGTAATAATTTTTAATGGAATCTAAAAAGTAAAAGGTTTTTTCTTCATTTGTTAATCTGAAATTACAGAAGTGGGTAACACATTAAGAAATGAGACATTCAGTTAAACTTCACATCATTCTTAAGTTTATTTGGTATTTTGGTTATAAATTGGTACAGTATTCATGTAGTACTTTACTATTTCAATTTGGAACACATTGGAAACAAATTAGATGTTTACATGAGTTTTGGGTACTAAATTTACTAACAGTCCTTATTCATTCTTGAATCTAAATAAATCAAATTGTCACTTTTTGAGCTTTTTTGGCAGCAAAGGTGTTAATAATGTCATCAAAAGAAATAGATGATGTTCTCTGGTGCTTGATAGAAATGATGCTCAAGTTAGAGAGTCTGTCTTGTTCCATTGTGCTCCTCAAGGTTGTAACTTGTATATGGCCGATTGAAACCGGGCGGGGATAATTCTCAATTAATAATGAATTCTTAACATCTATGTGATATGATTACTGCTTTTTAAATTACATCAAATTAAATGAAAATAAAATTGAAGACGTTAAAAACTAAATCGCACAAATAATGTTTATTATTTGAAAAATTGTAACATATAGACGATATAGAAAATAATTTTACTATTTCTTCGCTTTTTCGGCACCCCCCTCCAAACCCCGTCTGCCCCCCCCCTAGTTCCGGCCCTGCTTATAGATATAAAATGGCGGCAATCAATTCATTTTGTTACAGAGCTCAGAAGTGTTTAAAAGAGACCGAATCAAAAGATAGGGAGTTAAAAACGATAAAGGGAATTGTAAGGAATAATAATTATAACACCAACATAGTGGATAAAGTTATGAAAAGGGTTAACATACAAAAAGCTAAAATAGAACCAGAACAAAAGAATTATGCAGGGTCATTGACATACTAGAAAAATTATAAAATGTTTTAATAAATACGGAGTAGATATAGCTATTAAAAAATGTGAAATGGTATTTGATAAGATAAGGAATAAGAATATAGGAAAAATTCCAGTATTAAAGAAAACCAAAATTTATAAATTAAAATGTAAAGACTGCAACAAAGTGTACCTAGGAGAGACAGGACGAAAATTCGTATGCAGGTTGTCTGACCACAAATGTGGAGAAGGTAGTAGAACAACCAATTCGTTATATGCAAGACATTTCATAGAAGACAACCATAAGTTTGTTAATCCTTTGGAAGAATACGAAATTGTAAAAGTAGTAAATAACACAGTTGAAAGGAAGCTTAGAGAGGAGTTAGAAATAAATATTGAAAGAAAGAGAAAAAGGGTTGGACAATTTAATTAATATTAAAATTAAATTTGATAATGAAGAAATATTTTATAAAATAATTGAGAAGTAAATGATAGAGGACAGATAGATAAGATTAAGAATTATATTGCATAGTACTGATTGGATGTTTTAAAATAATGGTGTGTGACTGACCCACGTGTGTGGAGAGGAAGAGGGCAAGTTTAAAAGGATGCACACACGCACACACACACACACACACACACACACAACACTGAAACAAGGAATTTGCTAGAAAAATATGTAACTGTACAGATGGTGGGACAGGGTTTAGGGGATGGGGAAGGGACATGTATATTATAGCTTGTTGTGTGTGGGCAGGGTGGGGTGAGAGGGGTGAAGGGTTTGTTTTCACATAATTTCTGTCTGTTCCGATCTGACGATGAGCTGTGAAGCTTGAAAGCGCTAATCGGGATCATTTTTATATAGTGGTGTGCAACAGTGATAATTCTGCTTGTAATAAGTGAATCTGTTGTGAATAATACAAACGCCACGTGTTTCCAAAGACAGTCAGTCTATCAGTGAAGTGGGGAGAAAAAGTGAAACGCAATTTTCAGCATACAGGACGGGACGCAGGTAGAAAATCCGTCAGTAACGAGTTCCAGAAGGCAGAAAAAACGGAATGAGTGTACCCACACCGCTAAGAACGACCCCAGTCGCCAGTTGTCCAGCATACGGGACACGCGTATTCTTATAGTGCCTGCGGGCAGTTCCGGTAGGCCTACCAAAGTGTATTTAAACATGTAATGGAACAGTGAAAATCTTTTTAAAATCAAAGTAGCGGCAGTGATGATGATATAATAGTTTTAAAAACGTTATTTTGGTATTTTTATCAAAAAAGTGTCATACAACAGGTGATGTAACAACTGGGACCACGTGCAGATAAGTAACGAAAAAAGGACAAAAAAAGTTATTTAAAGTTGGTATTCTAAAACAGTACAAAATATTAAAAGGATAAGATCTCAATAAAAGGGGGGTAATCAGAGAGAGAGAGAGAGAGAGTGTATAAATAAAGGGGGAGGGAGTATAAAGTACTGATTTGCCAACAAAACTTTTATATATTTTAATCTTTCTTTGTCTCGTAAATTTTGTTGTATTATCGTATTAAAGAAATTAGTAATATTTTGAGCAAAATAAAATAAAGAGTTTTGACCATAATCATGTGTTAGTTAATTAATACGCCATTTTACCCTAACCTATGTATCAACGAGTTCATCTAGGCGACCCTGGAATAAATTTTGTATAAGGGAATTTTGTTTATTTAGTAAATTATTTCTTTGGGGAGTGTAAGTGGTTTCCATATTTACTCCTCAAAATATGGTGGCGGCCCTAGGGACTTTGGGAATCTTCTATTAAGGTAAGTCGTAAGATAGTGGTAATGGGGGTAAGTATCTTCTTATTATTTTTAACAGTTACAATCGGCGACCCTGCCAGGATCCTTGTGTACATTTTTTTATACAAGTTAGGCCTACTTGAGGTTACAACGTTAATGGGGTTAATTATTATGCTACTGTGATTAATTAATTATGTAAATATACTGATGTGCAAAATGAGATCGTGTAATCACTCAATTAGGTTACTCATATCAACTGATTGAAGCTAAGTGACACGTTAGTTCCTTTATGTTAGCATAATTATTGCATGGAGACTCTAATTGTTGTATACATTAATAAAAACTACTATAAATCATTCAAGTGCCATTACTTTCTTGTTCTGAGGTAACTTTGACAATAATGAACGCATATATTCTGGATAAAATAAACACTTATTTATTTAACATCATATCATTAAATAAAGAGACTTCAATATATAAAATATGGATGATTCCCTGTAAATACATTCATAAAAAGAACATAAAAGAACACATGTATATATATCAAATTACAATGCGAATCCAATACGTTGTTTGCTGGAAAACATACACATACATATATAATACAATCGATATATAGAAAACACAAATAGTCAAACAATAAATCTTATACTAATGCGTTCATTGCTTGCCTCAGATGAATAGCGTTAATTATTTTTATCATATTTAATTTAAATACTCAAGGGGTGTTTCTCGAAAAAGAGACAGGTGAGTAGAGTTCTTATGATAAGAATAGCGTAAAGATTACTTGTAAAGCGATTTATCCGATATTTCCATCGGAGTAAGTCCTTCTCGTTGGTGGTCCATATGTGGGAAGCTGCGTAGCTGTGATGTCACTAACACTCAACACACGCGGAACAGATTCACTCGCGCTGTGTGTGTTTTCTGTTGATTCGGCTGTTACTGTTCGAGTTATGAAATCATGTGTCGTGTGGGTAAGTTCATCATTAACTATGGTGTATATATCTGTCTGTCTATTGTTGAACTTCTTGTGTGTACATTAATGTATAGTGTCTTTGATGCCGTGGTGTAATTGTTCCAAATTATATTGTATCGCTTCGCCGCACTGTACAACGTTACGATTTCGTTGTCCGGTATTACATTAACAATAGTTCTACGCGTCGGTTATTGATGAAAGTGCGATTGGTTAGTTCAGTTCTGAATTTGAGTATAATAAAGAACTCTATAATTATTAAGCACTGGCGTATGTCGCATGATTTAGTCGCTGTAGGTACACTATTACCGGATACACGCCAATATCGAAATGTCTAAGTCACTTAATTATATACCGCGTAGCAGAGTTTCAAAGTCCCACTGCTGTCCGTATGTTAATCGAACTTTGTATTAAGACTGTTAAAATGTATGAAGACTCTTAAAAGTGTATGACGACCGACTGTTGAAAGTTATAAAAAGACTCGAAAATTATAAGTAGACTGTCCTCCCGCGTGCTCTGCAAACAGTTTTTATCAAGCATCGTTTACCACAATGCACTCTTCTGGAAGACACGCCTCAGGTCGAACATGATAGGACAGAAGATCTCCTACCCTTATGCCAGACTATCGTTCTTCACTTCTCATTCGTCGTTCCCGTTGCCATGATGACGACGGTCCTCTCCACCTGTTCTCTGGGTAGATGCTGGGTTGTGATTGGGTATCCTGTCTCCCCACGAGTTCGCGTCGAAAGCCTCCGTACTCTTTTCCTGGAACAGGAGCAATTTCTTGGTTGTCCATCAGGTCTTTGTCTAAGCGTACTCCGGACCCTGCTGCAGTTCTCACGGAAACAATGTGTCGTATTTCGTTATTGTTTCGCTGTCCTCGACCCCTTTTCCGATCGCTGTCCTGGCGCAGCGTGTCGTTTTTCCAAAACGGCACTCCTTCTCCCTGTCGTAAATATCAGTTGTCGCCAGTAAGACGTTCCCCGCTGTGCACAAGTTCGATTCTATTCTTCAGATATCGATGTCCGTTCTCATACAGGGTAAATGCCATTGTGTAATTACACCCTTTTCTTACTACTGGTACACTTCAAATTAACCCGGGAGTGTGTCCGTCACAGTTTCTCTCTAAATTGGTACTTGACACAATTTCTTTTATCTTACATTTTGCAGGCTGTAAATCTCGGTTGAGTCGAGTCTGTCACGGCCAACCTTATTCCCCATTGTAAAGCTATGTGAAGCGTATTTGTATTGTCCGAAGCAAACGTTCACTTAACACCTCGTTACACTGTTCCTTATTTATTGCTCGTGGCCCGTGTAGGGGTGTCTTGCTGTATGTAACGTCTTTTCGATCATACTAAAAATTTTTAATTCTTGGTCGTTACATAGTCCCCAAATCGGATTGGATGTTGTATCAGCAGAAGACACTCTAATCCGATTTCTGCGCTCTGTGTTTGTTGTTGGAGTCCCCTCTGATAAAGTCGCGGTCATTGACCTACTTTCCTCTGCTTGGGGTATACGGGTATATATTCCCTACATTTTGTTGTAAACTAACTCTCGGAATTTATTGCCGTGCACCTGAGGAAGGATGAACGCATTTTCACACATTTTGCATATCTAATTAGACATGGGATTATTTTACAATAATAATAGCTGTGGATGGCTGTGTTATCCGCTTATAACCTAACACATGAAATAATGGTTTTCGACATGAAATGCAATTATTCATGTATCGTTTAAATATCGTTACGATAGTCGATGTCCTTAATCTATCTTGAACATTTAAAACACAATTTACGACCTGTAAATACATATTGATACATTCACTATTTGTTATTGAGTATCACTTACAATACGTATTACTAACGTCTGTACTGATTATATTGATTATAAATTTATATACATTATTTAGGAACAATTAACAATTCATTTGAAATCATTATGATTATAGATAACTTCGCTTTATACCATTCAGATTTGATTAATTAATCTAACATCATCATGTGTCTATAAAACTCGTTATAACGTCTTTGGCAATTTATTGCTGCACATTCGATCGAACTTTTCGCATCATAAGTGTCCTTTCTATTGAAATTTCCATTAACACTGGCTATACACATGTAATTAATGTCATTAGATTGTCACATCGTGACTTAAGAACTTGTACAAAATCTTTAAATTATACGCTAATAAGTTATACATCATATCGATTAGCTAGTTGGACCGGTTTTCGCGGGACATTCACCCTATCTGTTGGTCCGTCCTCTATAGTCCACTAGTCTAACTGCCGATGCAACTTTCGTTTTCCTTCGAGACTTGTATTTTCGTTTCATAGTACTTCTTTAACAAACGTACGTTGAAATTTCCTCTCACTTTCCCACTGCTATCGCACTCAGTGAGCTCGTATGTTGCGTCACCAAGGACGCGATTAACCTTGTATGGTCCGGTGTATAACTCGAAAAACTTGTCGATCCTTTTCATTGCGGCGTCGGATTGGTGGTAGCTCCTTAACAGCACCTTATCGCCGTTAGCAAATTTAGTAATACTCTTACCATCATTGATACGTTTAGTATATTTCTCTCTTTTTTCTTTTATTTTTACAAACACGTTGATATTTGAATTGTGTTTATTGTTGATGACATCTTTGTCCAGCCACCTCTCCCATGCGCGGGTCGGCTTCCTTCCTAATTGCGCCTCGTGGGGGGTTATTTCTATTGTTTCGTGGTATGTTTCATTGATACATGTCTCAATCAATCCGACGTATCTTGACCACTTACAATGCTGGTCGTGTACCAGGATCCTGAATAGATTTCCAAGTTGGCGGTTAATCCTTTCCGCTAAGTTCGCTCGAGGATTCCTTATCGCCGTATAGCTTGGTTGTATTCCCAGCTCCTCGAGACCTTTAATCCATTTTTCCGCTGTAAATTGCGTGCCGTTGTCGGTTAAAATGACTTTCGGTCGTCCAAAATTCGTACAGTAGTCGTTGATTCGTCGTAGTGTCGTGGTGGTTGTCGCTCTTCTTAGTGTGAATAACTTGACAAACTTTGTGAAGTTGTCCACCATGACAAGTAAGTATTTGACGCCTCCTGTACCAGTTGGTAAGGGTCCATAGTAATCGAAGCTCACGATGTCACCTCTAGCTGATGGTATCATAGCCTTTGTTCCGCCAAACAGCATCCTGTTGTTCGTACCCTTGTACCTTTGACATGAGTCACAAGTTTGGATATATGCTTTCACTTTCTTGAACAAGCTGTCAATCGTGAAGTGCTCCTGTAACATTTTTATACACCTTTTCGGGCCTAGGTGTCCGTACATTTGGTGTATCTCTACAATTAGGTCCTTCGACACGCTGTCAGGAATGTATAGTTTCCATTCGCCACGTTGTCGTCGGTACAACTTATCATTAACAATTTTATAAAATTTGCTTAATTTATTATCTACATCGTTATTCTTAATCTTATCCATAAGTGTTCCGAGTTTGGCATCTTCATTCTGGTATTTGCCGATGTCTCTAATTATTTTACCTATTTGTTGACTCATTTTAATAACTAGGTGATTAATCAAATACTCATGCGTTTCCTCGTTTGTCTCCTGTTGTTCCGTGTCAGCTGGGTATCTACTCAGTATGTCCGCAACTACATTATCCTTTCCTTTACAGTGGATAATGTCGAAATTGTATTCCTGTATGGCGAGAATCCATCTTGTAATTCTCGAGTTGTTTAAGTGGCACTTGTGCATGAATGTTAATGCTTTATTGTCCGTGATTATCGTTAGGGGCTGGCCAAGTATGTACATTCGAAACTTATCCAGACATCTAACGATACTTAGGAGCTCTTTCTCCGTCGTGAAATAATTGCGTTCTGCGCCCTTAAATGTCTTGCTTGTAAAAGCGATCACGCCAATTTCTCCTTCTTCATCGATCTGGTAAAGCTGGCCACCATACGCAAAATTACTAGCGTCACACTGAATATAGTACCTTTGGTTCGGCCGTGGGAACCGTAGAGTTACTGTGTTTATAAATAAATTCTTGACTCTCTGGAAACACTCGTCCACTTCTCTTGTCCATGAAAACTTTCGTCCTCCTTTCAGCAGTTCATGTAAAGGTTGCGTTGTTTCTGCGTATTTACTCGTGAATCTATTGTAAAAATTGGTGAGACCAAGGAAACCTTTGAGTTGTTTTGTATTCTTCGGTGCTGGGAAATCCATAATCGCCTTTACCTTGTCATCGGTTGCTTGTATCCCTTTTGTTGTAAGGCGATAGCCAAGGAAGGAGATTTCTCGTCTGAAGAATTGTGACTTGGTGAGGTTGACAGTGATATTTGCTGTTTTGAGGTTGTTTAGCAATGTTTCTAAATGATTTAAGTGTGTTTGTATATTATTGGAGTAACACAAGCAGTCGTCCACGTAGATGATCGTGTTCTTCTTGACCTCCTCCTCGAGGGCCACATCCAATCCACGTGTCAGCGCCGCAGAGCTGGTGCTAAGTCCAAATGGTGTCACTGTGAATCGGTAGCACCTCCCTTCATGCATAAACGCAGTGAAATCCCTACATTCTTGTTTTAATGGGACTTGCCAGAAGCTACTGGATAAATCGACTGTCGACAAGTACTGCATATCACCACATCTAGCCAATATCTCATTTACCGGGGACACTCCTTCGTAATCGGGTACGGTCACGCTGTTCACTTTCCTTGCATCAAGGCACAGGCGAACCCTCCCATCCTTCTTGATTACTGTCACGATTGGATTGACGTACGGGCTGGCGCAACGTTCGATTACTCCATATCGTAACATCCGGTTAATCTCCTCGTTACCTTGTCTCTGTAAGCAAGCGGCACAGACCACCCTCGTTGAAAGTAAGGTGTCCTGTCCGTAACGTGAAACTAATGCGTGTAACCCTCTATTCTTCCCGGGCACTCCCTAAAAACATTCCGGTTCCTTACCAAAATCTCCTTCAGGCGTTGCAGTATTCCTTCATCCACGCAGTCTATGCTCCCAATCTTTTCATCGATGCATCGCAGTACTTCCTCTTCTTCTTCACTGGTTATCACGTCAATGTTCATGATTGGTATAATGTGCTCCTCTTCATCAGTGTCGCTTCTTAAACTAATTACTTTGTTTCCGATGTCGATGCGACACCCAACTTCTTGTAGAAAACTAATTCCTAGTATGCACGGTTTCACTAATTCTGGGATTATCAAAAACACACATTCATATCGGATACCATCAATCTCAATGTCACACAATATTTGTCTCTTAACTAATTTGGATTTATTTCCTACAGCACTTATTATAAATGTATTCGTTACGGGTAGTGTCTCATATGGTCCTATACTCTTCTTATGATTATTAAACCACGTCTCCGATAATCCGTTGACGAGGCATCCGGTATCAAGCAAAGCTTCTACAATTATATCATTACTAAATTTAATAGTAATTTCGGGACATTTCAATACTTGTTTATTAATAATCTCGTCGTCCTCTTGTAGTAGGTCCTTTCGTAAATCAGGTAATAATATATTTACATTCTCACTCGGAAGTAAATCGCTTAAAAATTCTATCTTATTCTCTAGTTTGACATATTTTTGTTGTTGTTGTTGTCGCTGTTACCGCTCGCCCTTGGGGTGGTGTCATTGACCGTTCTACTGGGGCCCGCTTCTGCTGGCGTAAACTGCACCGTATTGACGTATTGTTTGTTGTCAAAACGACCCCTCGGCGGCCGGTCGCTTTCACTTTTGTTATACTGTCTCTCCCTCTCTCTCGGGTTGTTTTTTCCCTCGTTATAGGGTCTATAATGTGGCCTGCGATCGTTCTCTCCGCTTGACTGTATACTCGTAAATTCCGTAATCAACGCTTCGAAATTCGGTATACTTGTGATACCACGTGTGACCACGGCGAGCTGCAAATCCTTTCCAAAGTGACGAGCTAATTTTCGGATCAGCTGGGTATCGGTTAATGCTGGTGACAATTGCCGACTTTCCAGTAAAATCCTTTCTACATACTGGACGGCTGTGATTGGTCCATTCCACTCATATCTGCCGTACTCCAGATTGTCGCGTATATTGTCCTGGCGTTCTTGACCCCAGTACTTCAAGGTGAAGGCTTCTTTAAACTCTTCGTACGTGGAGATTTGATTCCGTATGACACGCCACCATATTCCAGCGTCCATCTCCAAGTGTCTCCCGATCCATTTAATGTCATTGTTGTTGTAGTACTGTTCTTGGATCTCTGACAATTCCTTCAGGAACTCCATTGGGAACCTGTCAGTGCCGTTGTACTTTAACTCTGTATGTGTGTGTCCGTTAATTCTACTGATTATCCCCGACTCACCTTCAATTAGCTGACGCTGTAGTCGTCTATCTGGGACTTTAATTCGTTGATTCGAGTGGTTTTCTCTCTGGTGCTCTCATCTACCTCACTGATCTTCTGCTGCATTGTGTTGTTTACGTCTCCCTGTTCCTGTTGTAATTGTCTTACTGTTTGGACTAGTTCGACTCTCAATTCCTCCTGCTTCTTATGATTTTCTTTTGCGTGTGTTTCTACTCTGTTGTGGATCTTTTTGATGCTTGTTTGAGTATTTTGGGCAACACTCTTTAGTTCCTGTCGGTCTAATTCTCTAGTTTCTCGTACCTCTTCGAATTTCTTGTCGGTGTCGTCCTTTAACTCTTTTATGATCTCGTTCTGCTGCTTCTGAACCTCGTCTATCTTCTTGTCACAATTATTTATGTATTCACGCATCTCTGCGCGTATTTGTGTAAAATTTTCATTCTGCTTCTCGAACTTTTCATTCACTTCTCTTCTAATCTCTATAAAATTTTCATTAATTTCTTCCTTTTGCTTTTCAAACTTTTCTTCTAGTTTCTCGAATTTTCCATTAAAATTTTCATTCTGCTTTTCAAACTTCTCATTCATAAAGTCCATTAATGCGCGCAACGTCACCTCTTCCTGCGGTTGTTGTTGGGACTCCTGTCCCCGCGCTCTGACGTCTGACTTCTCCTCGGTCATTTGTGAATAAGCTGGTGATTCCTCTCGTTCGACATCAGGTACTCCCTGCTGGTTATTAATATCAAAATTCATGGAATCTGTACTACTGGTCGTCATTTTTGCAGCCTTACTCCGCGTTAACATTCAGTCCACAGTCCAACTAGCTTCACACTAATAATATTTGTTCTTACAACTAACATGAAATATTAATATATACGCTTATCCTATCTCTACTGCCTGCTCTTTGCCGTGCGATGGGCGCCAAATACAACGTTAATGGGGTTAATTATTATGCTACTGTGATTAATTAATTATGTAAATATACTGATGTGCAAAATGAGATCGTGTAATCACTCAATTAGGTTACTCATATCAACTGATTGAAGCTAAGTGACACGTTAGTTCCTTTATGTTAGCATAATTATTGCATGGAGACTAATTGTTGTATACATTTATAAAAACTACTATAAATCATTCAAGTGCCATTACTTTCTTGTTCTGAGGTAACTTTGACAATAATGAACGCATATATTCTGGATAAAATAAACACTTATTTATTTAACATCATATCATTAAATAAAGAGACTTCAATATATAAAATATGGATGATTCCCTGTAAATACATTCATAAAAAGAACATAAAAGAACACATGTATATATATCAAATTACAATGCGAATCCAATACGTTGTTTGCTGGAAAACATACACATACATATATAATACAATCGATATATAGAAAACACAAATAGTCAAACAATAAATCTTATACTAATGCGTTCATTGCTTGCCTCAGATGAATAGCGTTAATTATTTTTATCATATTTAATTTAAATACTCAAGGGGTGTTTCTCGAAAAAGAGACAGGTGAGTAGAGTTCTTATGATAAGAATAGCATAAAGATTACTTGTAAAGCGATTTATCCGATATTTCCATCGGAGTAAGTCCTTCTCGTTGGTGGTCCATATGTGGGAAGCTGCGTAGCTGTGATGTCACTAACACTCAACACACGCGGAACAGATTCACTCGCGCTGTGTGTGTTTTCTGTTGATTCGGCTGTTACTGTTCGAGTTATGAAATCATGTGTCGTGTGGGTAAGTTCATCATTAACTATGGTGTATATATCTGTCTGTCTATTGTTGAACTTCTTGTGTGTACATTAATGTATAGTGTCTTTGATGCCGTGGTGTAATTGTTCCAAATTATATTGTATCGCTTCGCCGCACTGTACAACGTTACGATTTCGTTGTCCGGTATTACATTAACAATAGTTCTACGCGTCGGTTATTGATGAAAGTGCGATTGGTTAGTTCAGTTCTGAATTTGAGTATAATAAAGAACTCTATAATTATTAAGCACTGGCGTATGTCGCATGATTTAGTCGCTGTAGGTACACTATTACCGGATACACGCCAATATCGAAATGTCTAAGTCACTTAATTATATACCGCGTAGCAGAGTTTCAAAGTCCCACTGCTGTCCGTATGTTAATCGAACTTTGTATTAAGACTGTTAAAATGTATGAAGACTCTTAAAAGTGTATGACGACCGACTGTTGAAAGTTATAAAAAGACTGTCGAAAATTATAAGTAGACTGTCCTCCCGCGTGCTCTGCAAACAGTTTTTATCAAGCATCGTTTACCACAATGCACTCTTCTGGAAGACACGCCTCAGGTCGAACATGATAGGACAGAAGATCTCCTACCCTTATGCCAGACTATCGTTCTTCACTTCTCATTCGTCGTTCCCGTTGCCATGATGACGACGGTCCTCTCCACCTGTTCTCTGGGTAGATGCTGGGTTGTGATTGGGTATCCTGTCTCCCCACGAGTTCGCGTCGAAAGCCTCCGTACTCTTTTCCTGGAACAGGAGCAATTTCTTGGTTGTCCATCAGGTCTTTGTCTAAGCGTACTCCGGACCCTGCTGCAGTTCTCACGCAAACAATGTGTCGTATTTCGTTATTGTTTCGCTGTCCTCGACCCCTTTTCCGATCGCTGTCCTGGCGCAGCGTGTCGTCGTTTCCAAAACGGCACTCCTTCTCCCTGTCGTAAATATCAGTTGTCGCCAGTAAGACGTTCCCCGCTGTGCACAAGTTCGATTCTATTCTTCAGATATCGATGTCCGTTCTCATACAGGGTAAATGCCATTGTGTAATTACACCCTTTTCTTACTACTGGTACACTTCAAATTAACCCGGCAGTGTGTCCGTCACAGTTTCTCTCTAAATTGGTACTTGACACAGTTTCTTTTATCTTACATTTTGCAAGCTGTAAATCTCGGTTGAGTCGAGTCTGTCACGGCCAACCTTATTCCCCATTGTAAAGCTATGTGAAGCGTATTTGTATTGTCCGAAGCAAACGTTCACTTAACACCTCGTTACACTGTTCCTTATTTATTGCTCGTGGCCCGTGTAGGGGTGTCTTGCTGTATGTAACGTCTTTTCGATCATACTAAAAATTTTTAATTCTTGGTCGTTACAAGGTACAGAGATGGGTTTTGGTTAAATGGCGTTTTTTATATTATTTGTAGAAGTTACGAAGTGTATGATTATAGGTTATGGTGTATAATTTATAATATAACCCATTGTGTTGAAAATTTTTTATGAAATTTTGTTTACGTAATTCATAAAAAAGATGGTACATGACGAGAATGAAGTTAGTCTAACTGACTCTTGCCATAATGAGTGACTCTGGAGTACACTCGACCCCAGTGTCATGGTACATGACGAGAATGAAGTTAGTCTAACTGACTCTTGCCATAATGAGTGACTCTGGGGTACACTCGACCCCAGTGTCAACAAAAGAAAAGGTGTCAGTTGATGATATAATGAGTTTTTTGCGAATAATGTCTAATGATATTAAGGAAATAGAACAACGAAGGGTACTATTTAATGATATAATTGATTCACAAAAACAAATGATCAGTAGCTTAAGGGATGAAATGAAAGAGTTTAAGGTGCGAAATGAAAGAAGTGAAACAACAAAATACTAGTTTAGTGGGTGAAATGAAAGAGCATTGTGATGATATTATTCAAAAAATTAAAAAACGAAACGAGAAGTAGAAACAAGATACAGGTAAGTGTAACAAGAATAAAAACAACCAGGTAATAGATGATAAGGTAAGTGATGATGTTAGTATAAGTGTGACCCACGTGTGTGGAGAGGAAGAGGGTAAGTTTAAAAGGATGCACACACACACACACATACACACACACACACACACTACACTGAAACACAAGGAATTTGCTAGAAAAATATGTAACTGTACAGATGGTGGGACAGGGTTTAGGGGGTGGGGAAGGGACATTTATATTATAGCTTGTTGTGTGTTGGCAGGGTGGGGTGAGAGGGGTGAAGGGTTTGTTTTCACATAATTTCTGTCTGTTCCGATCTGACGATGAGCTGTGAAGCTTGAAAGCGCTAATCGTGATCATTTTTATATAGTGGTGTGCAACAGTGATAATTCTGCTTGTAATAAGTGAATCTGTTGTGAATAATACAAACGCCACGTGTTTCCAAAGACAGTCAGTCTATCAGTGAAGTGGGGAGAAAAAGTGAAACGCAATTTTCAGCATACAGGACGGGACGCAGGTAGAAAATCCGTCAGTAACGAGTTCCAGAAGGCAGAAAAAACGGAATGAGTGTACCCACACCGCTAAGAACGACCCCAGTCGCCAGTTGTCCAGCATACGGGACGCGTATTCTTATAGTGCCTGCGGGCAGTTCCGGTAGGCCTACCAAAGTGTATTTAAACATGTAATGGAACAGTGAAAACTTTTTAAAATCATAAAGTAGCGGCAGTGATGATGATATAATAGTTTTAAAAACGTTATTTTGGTATTTTTATCAAAAAAGTGTCATACAACAGGTGATGTAACAACTGGGACCACGTGCAGATAAGTAACGAGAAAAGGACAAAAAAAGTTATTTAAAGTTGGTATTCTAAAACAGTAAAAAATGAAAGGATAAGATCTCAATAAAAGGGGGGTAATCAGAGAGAGAGAGAGAGAGAGCGAGAGAGTGTATAAATAAAGGGGGGAGGGAGTATAAAGTACTGATTTGCCAACAAAACTTTTATATATTTTAATCTTTCTTTGTCTCGTAAATTTTGTTGTATTATCGTATTAAAGAAATTAGTAATATTTTGAGCAAAATAAAATAAAGAGTTGTTTTGACCATAATCATGTGTTAGTTAATTAATACGCCATTTTACCCTAACCTATGTATCAACGAGTTCATCTAGGCGACCCTGGAATAAATTTTGTATAAGGGAATTTTGTTTATTTAGTAAATTATTTCTTTGGGGAGTGTAAGTGGTTTCCATATTTACTCCTCAAAATATGGTGGCGGCCCTAGGGACTTTGGGAATCTTCTATTAAGGTAAGTCGTAAGATAGTGGTAATGGGGGTAAGTATCTTCTTATTATTTTTAACAGTTACAATCGGCGACCCTGCCAGGATCCTTGTGTACATTTTTTTAAACAAGTTAGGCCTACTTGAGCTACAGAGATGGGTTTTGGTTAAATGGCGTTTTTTATATTATTTGTAGAAGTTACGAAGTGTATGATTATAGGTTATGGTGTATAATTTATAATATAACCCATTGTGTTGAAAATTTTTTATGAAATTTTGTTTACGTAATTCATAAAAAAGATGGTACATGACGAGAATGAAGTTAGTCTGACTCTTGCCATAATGAGTGACTCTGGGGTACACTCGACCCCAGTGTCATGGTACATGACGAGAATGAAGTTAGTCTGACTCTTGCCATAATGAGTGACTCTGGGGTACACTCGACACCAGTGTCAACAAAAGAAAAGGAGGTGTCAGTTGATGATATAATGAGTTTTTTGCGAATAATGTCTAAGGACATAGAACAACGAAGGGTACTATTTAATGATATAATTGATTCACAAAAACAAATGATCAGTAGCTTAAGGGATGAAATGAAAGAGTTTAAGGTTCGAAATGAAAGAAGTGAAACAACAAAATACTAGTTTAGTGGGTGAAATGAAAGAGCATTGTGATGATATTATTCAAAAAATTAAAAAACGAAACGAGAAGTAGAAACAAGATACAGGTAAATGAACAAGAATAAAAACAACCAGGTAATATTCTTCGTATTGTTTAAATTAGCAGCCATCCTTACTATTTCTTTTATGAATTTGCTAACTGCTATATTTTTTATTGTTCGACTAAGCTTTTCGTCATTGCTGACATCTTCAGCAATGGTTGTTTAAGACCTGAAGATGTCAGCAATGACGAAAAGCTTAGTCGAACAATAAAAAATATAGCAGTTAGCAAATTCATAAAAGAAATAACCAGGTAATAGATGATAAGGTAAGTGATGATGTTAGTATAAGTGATAACTATAATAACGAGATGGCGAATAATAATGGTGATATAATTGAAAATGTGGCATCAGAGAGTAAAATATTAAATAATGGTAGTGATGATGAAATTTTAATAGGAGTAGAAATTGGTGATGAGGTAGTAGTTGTTGATGCGATTGAGAGAGTGTGTGAAGTGAGGTTAAGTGAGAGGTTAGGTGAGTATGTAGGGCAGAGGGCAAATTTTCCCTGTTTTTTTTAGTGGAGTGAAGACTTCACATGTGGTTTATGAGGACAAAGGTTCCTCCAGAGGTTATTTGGGAGACATGGTGTCTCCAAATGGCCCCCCAAGTTTTTGTGATATACCTGGTAAAGCTTAGGGGACACCAGGGAGGTATTTTAGTGATTTTGTGGTGCCTTTTGCATGGAGTGAGATAGTTCCGGGGGGTTGTGATAGGTATTATGATGAGAGGTGGAGGAACACAAATCAGTGCAATGATATGGATTAATGAAAGACCATTTGTTAATGTTTTTGATTGGTTGTTACAGAATCCGGGTGGAACTGTGGTGGCGACCCTGTGCTGGCCAGCGCGTCAGGGCAGGGTCGCCAAGTGCCTGTCCGTCTTTATGGTGTTGGGATCCTGATATAGGAAGTCCAGTAAAGTCATGTAGGTGACTTGCAGGCCACAACCACTTTATTAAGGGGCGATAAGTACCCAAATTTTAATCAGGAAGTAAGGGGGGTTGTGGCGCCATATCCTCACTGGTCCTCCTAGGTTTAGGCAATGAGGGTTTTATGTTATTTGACATAAAACCTCTCATTGGGTTGGGTCTTGTAACGGGACAAAATTTGGGTAACAAAATTATGTAACAAATCATTGTTTTAATGTAACGACGCTGGTCTGGTCAGGATTGTAGAGGTGGGGGCAGGAGATGTCCATATAAGGCAATAAGTGAATCAGTGAATCATACAAACGCCACGTGTTTCCAAAGACACAGTCAGTCTATCAGCGAAGTGGGGAGAAAAATGTGAAATGCAATTTTCAGCATCCAGGACGGGACACAGGTAGAAAATCCGCCTGTAACCAGTTACAAAAGGCAGAAAAACAGAATGAGCGTACCCACGCCACTAAGCACGGCCCCAGTCACCAGTTGTCCAGCATACGAGACACGTATTCTTTTAGTGCCCGCGGGCAGTTCCGGTAGGCCTACCAAAGTGTATTTAAAAATGTAATGGAACAGTGTGAAAAATTTTTTAAATCATAAAGTAGCGGCAGTGATGATGTTATAACAGTTTTAAAAACGTTATTTTGGTGTTTTTATCAAAAAAGTGTCATACAACAGGTGATGTAACAACTGGGACCACATGCAGATAAGTAACGAAAAAAGGACAAAAAACAATGAAAATTATTTAAAGTTGGTATTCTAAAACAGTAAAAAATATTAAAAGGATGAGATCTCAATAAAAGGGGGGTAATCAGAGAGAGAGAGAGAGAGAGAGAGAGAGAGAGAGAGAGAGTGAGAGAGAGTATAAAGAAAAAGGGGAGGGAGTATAAAGTACTGATTTGCCAACAAAACTTTTATATATTTTAATCTTTCTTTGTCTCGTAAATTTTGTTGTATTATCGTATTAAAATTATTACGTATTAGTAAAATTTGAGCAAAATAAAATAAAGAGTTGTTTTGACCATAATCATGTGTTAGTTAATTAATACGCCATTTTACCCTAACCTATGTATCAGCGAGTTCGTCTAGACGACCCTGGAATAAATTTTGTATAAGGGAATTTTGTTTGAACTTTGGGGAGAGTGTAAGTGGTTTCCATATTTACTCCTCAAAATATGGTGGCGGCCCTAGGGACTTTGGGAATCTTCTAGTAAGGTAAGTCGTAAGATAGTAATAATCGGGGGTAAGTATCTTCTTGTTTTAGTGTACAGTTACAAACACGCCAAGTCACTGTTTACAAAATAATGGCAGTATAAAACATTTTATAACTGTGTGAAATCTCATTACATTGTCTCTTTCTGTTGTGTCTGACGCTTGTTTCGTCTTACAAAATGTCCACGTTTACTGCCGTAATCGAAATCAAAACTTGCCTACAACCATTTTTTTGTATCTAGTAACTTAGTAAAAAAAGTAGAGAATTAACTATAAAACATACTAACCTGTAAAGACCTTAAAAACAGTTAAAAGAATAACAAAAGAATTTTAAAATTATAAGAATAATTGGTTAGTAAAAAGTTAGGTAAGTTAGTAAAAAGTAAGTTACATGAGTGTGTGTGTGTGTGTGTGTGTATGCACGCGCACGAGTGTGTGGTGGTGTTGGTAGGGCTGTAAAATTTAGTTTGGTAAAGTATTTAGTAATATAATTAAAAATGTAGCTAATGAAATGTAAAAAACAAATAAATAAAAAACGTTAAAAATTTAAAATAAACAATTGAAAACAACACTATAAGAATCATAGGCAATAGAAAACTAAATAAATAAAGTTATAAAAATAGTAAAAAGAAAATAATTGTGAATTGACAAGGCAGTGTAACTTCTTTATTTCAGCTGTCATTATAAGCCATTTCAGTTTTTAAATTGTAGTACTTTTAAAGGGAAAAAACGTAAATTTTGCTATTTTCTTTCATCTTAATTTATTAATGAAGCGTAACTTCGGCACATTAGATATAAAAAGTTAATCCGTGTCAAAATAGATTACTCATCTCATATGTTCGTCTTATTCACAATTCAGATAGTAGACCAATATTTTCAACTGCATTAATAAACATTTTCCCCTCTCATGGCTTCCACTGCTCCCGACTTCTCCCCACTACAACCTGCACGCTGCTTCATGTCTGTTTAATTTTACAGTATATATTTTGTGACCTTGTTACTTATCTGGCCTAAGTATGCCATAGAAGACGTACGTATTTGTCCGCCGTACGTGCTGGCGGTCGAGCAAATCGAGCCGTGACACTTCAAGATCACAAAAGAAATGTTGAATGATATGAGTGCTCAATAGGGTTGTCCTATATTGGCTTAAATGGTTGGAACATTTTAACTGAATGGATGACTGTTGCATCTCCAAACAACAATTGAATTATAAGCCAAAAGGATGGAGAGGTGTGGGACATACAAAGAAGCATTGGAATGACCAACTGTACTGGAACATTTTTGGTTTAATCTTTGATGATGATAATGATTATGACGATGATGATGATGATTATTATTATTATTATAAATCTTTTAAACATTTTTCTGGCACAAGTAATTTACAGTCCACATATTAGTTTTTCTTATTAACAAAAGACAAAATTGGAAATACACTAAGGCTAAATAAAAGCACAGATCTGTCACTTAAACTAAACTATTGTTAAAGTCTAACCTTAGTCTCCAGTTTCTGTTAAAACCACAATTTAAATGTACATTGTGCACTCAAAAACATATTTAGTTTATTGAAAACTATGAACTTGGTTTTTAATATCATTAATTATAAATTAATGTACAGTAAGCATACATACAAGAATTTAAAACATTGTATTTATATGATGTTTAGTATTATTGAAGTTTGGTTGGTTTCAACCTGATGATGGTTGACATACTGAGAACACTAGTCAGATAAAAAATTGTATATAGTGGTTAATAAATTACAAGACTACACAGTTTAAAACACTGTAACTCTGCACTAGTAATAATATAAACAAAACATTGTATAAAAATCGAAATTCATGAAGTTTTAGTCCCTACCTACAGGTCATTATATTAGTAAACTTCGATAAAACCAAGGTGCTTTGAATAGAGTTGGGTTGGACAGAGCGCTGTCCCCACCACTCGCTACAGCATCTTATGTAGCTGCAGTCCAAGGCACATTCTCTCCAGTCCATGCTTGCCTGCAGTTCATTTTACAAACAAAATATTTTATACAAATTTAAGATAACTATAATCAACAAAGTTCATTTGATTTTATCTTTGTAAAGTTATTATTAACATTACTGTACTTAAATTTGTAATACTGCATATAATAAACTATTATTAAAGCATAATCTATACCCATGGTTTTTATTTTTACAAGGGGACCATAGAAACAAATTTTTTGTTGAACCATGGTACAACACAATCATTGAACATGAACAGATAAGTAACAAAAGTGGAGAAATTTTGGCTAAATAAAATAAAATATATGAAAGAAAACAATAATCGGGAGTGTCATAGAGTGTATGGAGGAGAACAAGAGCACAAGAGAAAGCGTAAGGAAAAGGGAGTAAGAGAGAAAGAGAGAGAGAATAAATAAAGTACTGATTTGATTTCCTGTTTGTGTTATATTGATAATTAAATGTTTAATTGTATCACAGTAGTTTTTTCAAAAATGTAGAAGGTTTGTGTGATAAATTTGTGTGACTAATAATGAATATGAGAAGTTATTATTTTAACATTATTACACTTTAGTGTGCAATTTATTTATTAAGCCACACGTTGGTTGCGTCAAATATTACATTTAAAAGAGTTACCCCATGTGTTCGGGCGTCAAATAATACATTCGTGGAATTATACCACGTTGTTGGCGACAAATATTATAATTACAACGCTTGCGTGATAATATCAATTATTTATCATATCTAATATGACTAATACTTTATTTAAATTGCTGGGCGCCAGAGATATTTAAGATCTCGGGGGGGGGGGGGGTTATTAAAATAATAACGCTTCTGTTGGGATTACATTTACACAAACAAGAGATATTGATACATAAATTTACCATTAGGCATAGAAATATAACATTTAAGATTTATACATTAAACAACATCATCATTCATTACGCATTTTCTACAAAAGAAATAACTCCTTAAATCATTTATAAATTTATCATTGTTCAACATTAGGATTTATGAAACAAAGTATTAAATCATTTATAAATTTATCATTGTTCAACATTAGGGTAATCTAGACAAACTGAATCTTTTCAAATATTATTCATTGAGCAATACATTTACGATTTAACCTAAGAGATTACATATATGTGTTTAATGATTATCTCCTTTCACAATTATGACTTAATATATACAAAGTACATATGTATTTAATAATTATTTCTTTCCATGTCATAAGATATAGAATACCATTAGCATCTCAACATACTCGTGAATTCTTTCAGAATGAAACGGGCGAACCATGGATAGATGACTATATTACATTGGATCTACTTTAGTAATCAATTAAATTTAAATTTGTTACTTGATTTTTGATTATCCATTTCCTGCATTCTCCGTATCTCACTTCCCACACATTACTCTTTATCACTACTTGCTCTGCTTTTGATCTCACTCGTACGCGATAACAACTGACGCTCACGCACTGCGACCTTAAATTCGGCTATATACTCCGTATTACGCGCACATAATAAAGTATACTTCTGCCTTTACTTAATTCAGATTACGCGCACATAGTAAATATACTTCTCTCTTGATGCCGCACTAAATTAAGTTTAGTCACTCGCGAACCGTTTGCTTCTTCGTATTAGCTTGAACAATTTCCGGTTAGATAGTAGATATATAATTATTGAATAATAACTTGATTTATTAACTCTTTCATGTCTACTTAAACAAGAATATCGTCACAATAGAACTGATATATTACTTCGAATGATTCAACTAAACTCCTCTGATTGATATCTAAGACTCATATGTAAGTCTCCGAGACTGACACTCCAGATTAATACTCTAAGACGCAAAACAAGACTCCTTAGCGTTCCTACGAGGGTAATATTTATATGGTTGATGCTACTACGCTCCCCACTGTCAAACTAAAAAATACCCCAATTGGCTATCTGTTCAAAATTTTGCTGGTAAATTCGAATTCACCCACTCAGCAGCTGATAATAGTTCGCGCTTCCAAGTGACGCTATTTTTGGTTGGCTATAACATTGGGCATGCGAGTTCTTCCCGCGTGTACGTTAACTTGCAAAAATGACGCTGACTTTCTCTTTTTCAAACCGCTTTCGCCGCCTATTTCTTTTGTAAATCCAAGGTTGTTTTTACCACCCTGCTAACGGTAGTCTGTATTTTTTGTTACTATGAGCAAACAAAGCATTCTATATCTTTATGACTAGAAAGTTGTTTTCTGACAATACATTTTCAAAACGTCTGGCGCCTTACTGTCGCCTGTATAATATTAAATTTTTATACTACTAGGAGACGTTCATCTGTATCGTTATTAATATGATTACATTACAATTTAGCAATTCTTACTTGCCAAACACATGATGTATTATGAATTATGTCTATAAACTAATATCTAAGGTAGCGTAACATATAGGGTTACGTTGTATTTGTCCCCAAATTGATTTAACCATAATCGATATTAAGACTGGGTAAATCAATTTTCATGCCTCTGAATTCCTTATTCACTATTGACAAAGATTGTTTACATGCGAGGGTGACCTACTTTCCATTTTAACAACAGTCCCCTCTACCTACTAGTCTGACAACTTTCACTTTTATTGTTTGTTTTGTGCACCACTCACGGTTACTACCCTCTGTCAGCTGTACATTTTTTTTTTTTCACTGCTTGTGAATCACTTTGTATTATATATCACATCGCTTAACATTACTTATGATTAATACATATTGTGTTTATTCTATTATAATGGTACATATTTTAAGGAAATTTAAATTGTTTCTTTTAAGAAATTTAAAAATTTATTTCCCTTTCACCTTTAATAATATTAACTCCTTCATTCTACCCCTTGGTGGTATGGTTTTAATTGTCGGACGTTGAAGATTCCGCGTACTGTGCCAGGTTTGTCCACATCTGCACTTCATACGTCGCTTCTCCTTTGCTGTTCGTTACCACATATGGGCCGTCGTATAACTCGCAAAACTTTGCCGTTATTTTGTTTAACGCGTCGGAGATTGGGTTAGTTCTGATTAAGACCAGATCTCCTTCCTTGAATTTTAATTTATCACCTCCTTCATTCTGTTTTCTTGCTCTTTGCTCACCTTTCCTTTTCAGCCTCTGGTAAATCTCTTTTCGACAGTCCTTTATATCTTCCTTCATTACTTCTCGATCTATGTACGCTTCCCACGCTCTCCTCGGTTTCCGACCCCATTGTGCTTGAAATGGCATAATCTCGATCGTATCGTGGTGTGTTTCATTTATGCATTTCTCGATGATTTTAATGTATTTCGCCCATTTCGTCTGGTGTCCACCCACCATTACCCTGAAGATATTACCCAGCTGACGGTTAATTCTCTCCGCTAGATTGGTACATGGGTTATGGATAGCAGTATATTTGGGCTTAATTTCGAGAGCTTTCAACTGCTTCACCCATGATTTACTAGTAAATTGCGTGCCGTTATCTTTTAATATCGCCTTGGGCTTACCAATTTCTTGGATATATGATTTTAACTTGTTGAGTGTTATGACGGTTGTTGCCCTCTTCATGGGCAATTTTACATATTTTGTAAAATTATCGACTATTACAAGAATATATTTAACTCCGCTCGTTGATGTTAATAGAGGCCCATAAAAGTCCATACTGACTATATCGCCTTTTCCTTTTGGTAAAACTGGTCTGGTTTGTCCAACTCCCTTCCTGAAGTGATCTTTGCATTTTTGACAAGTATCGCAGGTTTTGACCAATTTCTTTATATATTTATAGAAGTGATCTCCCGTAAAATGCTCTTTGAATACTTCATAACTCTTCTTTACACCGCAGTGTCCGTATATTTCATGGATTTCCTTTAGTAATGCTTCTCCGATTTCTTTTGTTAGCATCACTTTCCATCTCCTGTTCTCTTTTCGATACAACTTATCATTATACAATTGGTATATATTTCGTAATTTGCCATCTATATTATCATGCAACTTATCAATAATGGTTTTCAATTTCAGGTCTCTTTGTTGATTTTGTGCTATATTTTTTAATTGGCTTTTTAACTGCTTGTTAAGTCTGATATCGACAGTGTATATTTCTGTTTCTTCGAGCGTTTCTCGAATTGTCTCAATTTTCTCCTCTTCTTCAGCGATTTCCACTGTTAGTATCTCAGAACATACGGGTATTTTCCCATTAGTATTATTATTAAAAGTTATGTGATTGTCCTTGAGATTGATAATACCTTTACTCTCCTGTAGCAGACTGATTCCAATTATACAATCACGAATCAAATTTGGTACTATTATGAAAACACTATCGGTTATGTATTCACCGATTCTTATTTCCAACATCACTTGTTGTGTTATAGGCTTAGATTTCCTTCCTACCGCTCCTTTCACAATCATATTTGTTACCTTTAATACGTCTAACTTGCCCATTTGTTTTTTATGTTTGTTATACCATTCGGTAGATATAGCAGTAATTTGACTACCGGTATCGACTAGCGCAATTACCGATATTTTTTTGAGGTGTATATTTATTTCAGGACGCTTAACTCTACGTATTTCTTGATATTCAGTCTCCTCTTCCAGTAAGGAATCCCTAATGTCTACAAAAGTTGTACTAATTTCCTTATAGTTAATACTTAAATCTACATTATTTCTACTATAACGCCTATTTAGTTTTTTGAATTCATGCAGTTTTTTGAATTCATATTTGTTGTATTGACTACCTGCAAGTTTGGTTGGTTATCGCTGGTACTGGCAATGACATTTACTTGCGACTCATATATTCTATTTGGCGGCAGTCTCTCTCTCTCTCTCTCTCTCTCTCTCTCTCTCTCTCTCTCTCTCTCTCTCTCTCTCTCTCTCTCTCTCTCTCTCTCTCTCTCTCTCTCTCTCTCTCTCTCTCTCTCTCTCTGTTCGGGCTCATTGTCCGCCTGTCGCCAATTTGTTTTATGACGCTGAGTGGTCGGTCGTTCATTTTTGTTGTGTTGCCACTGCAGTCCTACATTCCCCTTTTGTTCCTGCTTGGGTTGTACCTGCGTTATACTCGCCGTTGCTGTCGTCCTTCTTTTTCCTTAATGCGGCAAATTCCATTAATAACATCTGGAATTCCGTTATGTTGTTGACACCCCTCGTTATACATGCTACCGCAATTTTATGACTGTAATGACGTGACAATTTTCGTATCAGGTGTCGGTCTGAGATTAGCGGTATCAACTGTCGGTTTTGTAGTCTACAGCGTTCCATATACTGGATCATATTCAATCCGCTTTCCGGTCGATATTTCCCAAATTCTAATCGATCACGCACGACTTCTTGTATCATTTGGTTCCAGTACTTAGCGGTAAACGCTTCCTGAAACTCTGAAAAGGTTTTAATTTCACTCCTAATCAACTTCCACCAGATGGTGGCCTCTCCTTCCAAATGCCTGGACACCCAGTTAACTCCTTCGCTTAGGTAGTGTTCTCTATGAAGTTCCTCCAGCTCTTTAACAAATTCCATTGGATATTCTCCTTCTCCGTTAAAGGTAATGTTCTTGGCGTACTCCAGTATCATCCCGTGTTGCCTTGGCGTTCTTTCGATTTGGGCGAATCTTGCACGTACATCTTCCTTGATTTGTGTCAGCTGCCCGTCCACCGCCGTGCAGTTGTTTTCATAGAGTTCTGTTAATTTTTGTATTTGTTCACCATTCTTTTTATTGTTATTATTTACTTTACTATTTAGTGTTTTAATTTCCTGTGCAACAACAACTTGGTGTTGTCTGGTAACTTGCTCGCTCTTCTCCAAGTGTTCTCTAACTTCTGACTGTACGATCTCCATTTCTTCTCGAACGACTTCTTTCGTTTCTGTCCGTAATTTGGTAGCTATTTCTTGGTTTTCGTTGCTGATTTGGTGTATCTGTTGTTCTACCTGTGTTTTATGTTCCTGTAATTGTTGTGTCATTTTTTGTTCCATGTTTCGTTTAATGTCGTCTATTCTTCTTTCTATTCGTGTTATGTTCTCTGTCATTTGTCTGGTATTTTCTGCTATTGTTTTTGTCAAGTTCTGTTCTATTTGTTTAGCGTTATCTATTAATAATTATTTAGTGTTTTCTTCACTCTTTCTAGTGTTTTCTGCTAATTGTGTAATGTTTTGTAGTATCATGCTGATATCTATGTTTGTTGGCGTTTGTTGCGTTTCTTGACGGACGTCTTCTTCTTCCCGTCGTCCCCTTGCCTCTGACGAAACCATCGGGCTCTCGTTTTCTGAGGATTCCTCCCATCCTTGAGTCTCTCCCATCTGATTATTTACATAAAATTCTACTTCACTACCACCATTATTCTCGCTATTTTCTGCCATATTGGTTTTATTAATATTAGACAATTTAAATTTCCTTAACTGCTTATTTTTGCTACGCGTTATCATTTAATGTTTATACCTTAACATATACTTATTTTAACTTATCTATCGTCTATCCCGTTTCATTCTGCCGAGCTAAATCAAGCTCCACCTAGTTGGGCGTCAAATATTACATTTTAAAAGAGTTGCCCCACGTTGGGCGCCAAATATTACACTTTAGTGTGTAATTTATTTATTAAACCACACGTTGGTTGCGTCAAATATTACATTTTGAAAGAGTTGCCCCATGTGTTCGGGCGTCAAATAATACATTCGTGGAATTATACCACGTTGTTGGCGACAAATATTATAATTACAACGCTTGCGTGATAATATCAATTATTTATCATGTCTAATATGACTAATACTTTATTTAAATTGTTGGGCGCCAGAGATATTTAAGATCTCGGGGGTTATTAAAATAATAACGCTTCTGTTGGGATACTAATTACTTATTTGTATTTGTATTACATTTACAAAAACAAGGGATATTGATACATAAATTTAGCATTAGGCATAGAAATATAATATTTAATATTTATAAATTAAACAACATCATCATTCATTACGCATTTTCTACGAAAGAAATAACTCCTTAAATCATTTACTATAATTAAAAATATCGTATTTATGAAACAAAGTATTAAATTATTTATAAATTTATCATTGTTCAACATTAGGATTTATGAAACAAAGTATTAAATCATTTATAAATTTATCATTGTTCAACATTAGGGTAATCTAGACAAACTGAATCTTTTCAAATATTATTCATTGAGCAATACATTTACGATTTAACCTAAGAGATTACATATATGTGTTTAATGATTATCTCCTTTCACAATTATGACTTAATATATACAAAGTACATATGTATTTAATAATTATTTCTTTCCATGTCATAAGATATAGAATACCATTAGCATCTCAACATACTCGTGAATTCTTTCAGAATGAAACGGGCGAACCATGGATAGATGACTATATTACATTGGATCTACTTTAGTAATCAATTAAATTTAAATTTGTTACTTGATTTTTGATTATCCATTTCCTGCATTCTCCGTATCTCACTTCCCACACATTACTCTTTATCACTACTTGCTCTGCTTTTGATCTCACTCGTACGCGATAACAACTGACGCTCACGCACTGCGACCTTAAATTCGGCTATATACTCCGTATTACGCGCACATAATAAAGTATACTTCTGCCTTTACTTAATTCAGATTACGCGCACATAGTAAATATACTTCTCTCTTGATGCCGCACTAAATTAAGTTTAGTCACTCGCGAACCGTTTGCTTCTTCGTATTAGCTTGAACAATTTCCGGTTAGATTGTAGATATATAATTATTGAATAATAACTTGATTTATTAACTCTTTCATGTCAAATTGAATCTTTTCAACTATTATTCATTAAGCAATACATTTACGATTTAACCTAAGAGATTACATAAATGTGTTTAATGATTATCTCCTTTCACAATTATGACTTAATATATACAAAATACATATATATTTAATAATTATTTCTTTCCATGTCATAAGATATAGAATACCATTAGCATCCCAACAGAAGCGTTATTATTTTAATAACCCCTGAGATCTTAAATATCTCTGGCGCCCAGCAATTTAAATAAAGTATTAGTCATATTAGATATGACAAAATAATTGATATTATCACGCAAGCGTTGTAATTATAATATTTGTCGCCAACAACGTGGTATAATTCCACGAATGTATTATTTGACGCCCGAACACATGGGGCAACTCTTTTAAAATGTAATAACGTTACCCAGCTTAACCTAACCTGTGCTCAACGAGTTCGTCTAGTTGAATTTGGAATTTTCTGATAAGGGAAGTTTGATATTTTTAAATTGTTTTCTCAGGGATAGTATTGCGGTTTCCTCATTCCACCTGTCAAAATGTGGTGGTGACCCAAGGGGTTTTGGCTTTTTTCAGAATATTCTGAAAAGGTAAGTAAAGTAGTAGTGGGGCCTTCTTCTCCTTATTATTTGTATCCTTACAATATTTTATAACAATGACTTTGGTATTAGTGTACTGATAAATATTTTGTGCACTACTTTTGTTGTAAGTTTTTTTTTTGTTTTTTAGGTATGAAAGCAATTATTATTCTTCACAACAAAACTACTTGTAAGTATAGTAATACAGTAAACAAATTCTACATGATGACACATTCCCCATGTACACATGGGGATACCTCTTCTTCAATTTTTTAGCCATTTAGCCACAAATGTAACTCAAGCCATCTGAGGATATATCTTCCCCAATGCAAGTAAGCTTTTGCTTTGATGTTCTAAATTTTCCTTTGCACTCATCTTCTGACTCACATGCTCTTGTGACCATGTTTTCTCTGCTGACCTTAAGTCGAACATAAGTTTTTTCTGCTCGAACGTAAGTTGCTGATAGTACCTTGTTTCTGATAACCTCATCGTTTAGTTTGGTGGGTATTACAGTAGATTCCTAAAGATTCACTGGTGTTTCCTAGGATGTTTAAACTCATCCGATACAGGAATTCCGGAGAGGGTGGGTGATCATTATGTGTCTTCCTCGAAGAGAAGCACTTCCTCTGACAAGAGAAAACAAGTTTTTTCGGTTGTTTTAAGTCTTGATATTAAAGTATATGATATTTTATAGTTAGCGTTCAGATCTTCAAAAACATGGATTAGAAATATAATTGCATAGGTGCACAGTTGAGATAATTACTCCTTTCTAAAAAGTTTCTATTGCCTTCTTATTTATGCACTGTGACGGCAGCGAGGCACACCAGTCCATCTGCTCTCCGGTGCCAGCGCTGCGAACACCTGGCGGCGCGTGACTCCTGACGCAGTGAGCCAATCAGGGATCAGCAGCCGAAACGTGACACCTGACGTGTTCGGAGCGAGTCAATCAGCGATCCCGGTCAGGGCATAAAAAGAGCGCCGCTAGAATGTTTTTGGCGCCACGCCATCGGAGGGAGTCTACTTAGAGCTGTTGCCTGGGTAGTCTGTGTCTGTGTTTGCTCTGCAAAATTGCACCATTTAGTGCAGACTCCATTGCCACGCCATCGGAGGGAGTCTACCTAGAGCTGTTGCCCGGGTAGGCTGTGTCTGTTTTCGCTCTGCGAAATTGCATCATTTAGTGCGGAAATGCTGTTTTCATGATGATGATGATGATGATGATAATCATCATCATCATCATCATCATTGTAATCAGCATCTTCAACTTCATGAGATTCAACACCAGTGTAGTGCTAAACAATCTTATTTTATGTGTGTGGGAGTGTTTTTGTTTCCGTGTACTGTGCGGTCTGTGTTGTGCGCTATTGTTGTTTGTCGATAGTTCAGTGTCTGGTGCTCACTCTATCCTAGTCCTAGCATAGACGTTCATTTCGGCTTATCCAAAATGGCGTCAAATACGCCCCCGAATCCGCTTACCTCCTTGATGGAGACATGCTCAACCGGCTTCCAATCAACGCCTCTTCCTCGTGATAGTGAAGATTTAAGTGATAGTGGTAGTGATGCAAGTGCTGTGACAATGTGCAGTGTTGGGTCGGGGGACGGACAGTTCTCGCTGGTGCAAGGCAAATCTGCCAAGCGCAAGCGAAAACTAGCCCTAACTCCGCCGCCCGCCTCTCCTGCACAGCAGCGCTTAGTTCATGGTAACAGCGGCAATCAGCGCGCGTCTGTTGCACTCATAACTGTGTCTTCCCCCAGGATACCTCCCATTGTAATTCCTGAAAATAGGAATTATTTTCAGCTCCTTCGTTCGCTCTCCCTTGCTCTTCCTTCGGTCAAGGTTGAGGCGAGGTGTCAAGGCGCCTAGTTGAAACTGGCGACCAGCACAGTTCCTGACTTCTGCTCAGTTCAGGCCTTCCTGTCTGAGGGCAACATTTCTTTTCCTACTTTTTCCCTCCCGTCAGATGCGAAATCAAAGTTGTTTTTTCGGGAATACTTTCCTTTACTGCGCCTGATAACATCAGGCAGGAACTTGTTGCGCTCGACTACGCGCCGATTGCGGTAAGCGTTCTGCATGTTGGCAAAGGTGATGACCGAAAACCTGTCAACAGCTTTCTTGTCAAACTGCTGAAAGTAGGCCAATTCGAGGAGATTTACAGTCTCCAATGTCTTCTGTACCTCCGAGTGCAAGTCCGCACATTTGACCCGAGGCCCGGCCCCTGGCAGTGTTTTAATTGCCAGAGGTTCGGCCACTCTAGTCTCTTCCGCCACCAGCCACCGCGTTGTGTGCGTTGTGCTGAACCTCACTGCGGCTGTCATAAGCCAAAGACGGGGTTGAAAACGGCCACTTAGACCGTTACGTAAAATTTAAAAACTAGACCATTTGGCCTAGCGGAAGCGAAAGGTGTGCTGGAACCCAGAGTCACAGGACTTACAATAAAATACTCGTGTAACCAGTAACAATTTTTTATTAGTGCTATTTTCGTAATCATAACATTCGTAATACGAAAGAACAGTCCCGAGCGCAACCGAACTAGCGTCCGTCTGCAGGACAAACTGCTTAGAAAAATCGGGCATCCTTAACACCGGCGGAGACATGATGGCCTCCTTAAGCGCCTAAAAAGCTTTCTGTTGCTTTTCTCCCCATTCGAATTTAGCCCCCTTTTTCATAGTTCATTGAGTGGGGCAGCGATTTCTGCAGCATTCGGGATGAAGCGTCGATAAAAATTTACCATGCCCACAAATCTCGCGATGCCTTTGGCATTATTAGGTGGGGGAAAATCCCTGATGCCCTGTGTTCTCTCTTGGTCCACAGTGACACCCCTATGTGAAATAAGGTGCCCCAGAAAAGAAATTTACGTTTGGGCAAACTTGACCTTTTCAGGGTTGACAGTAAGCCCGGAACTCCTCAACGTGCACATCACCTCATGAAGATGACCCATGTGCTCCTCAAAGTTCTCACTGTACACGAGCAAATCGTCTAGATAATTGAATACAAAATTAAACTTGACATCGTGAAAAACGGTGTCAAGTAGACGAGTGAGGGTTTGCGCCCCCACGGCCAAGCCCATGGGAACTCGTGTGCACTGATACAGATTCCATGGAACCTACTTTCTTTCGTGGAATCTGGTGATATGCAGAGTTGAGGTCAATGATGGTAAAATACCTCGCCCTACTGAACCAATCGAACGCCGAATGCAGATCTGGAAGGGGGACAGTATCAAATTCAATATTTACGTTTTATTTGCGGTAGTCGACAACCATCCGGTGCTTACCTCCAGGCTTGGGTACAAGGAACGCTGGACTGGCATAGCTGGAACTAGAAGGTTCAATTACCCCTTGGTCTAATAATTCTTGAACCTTCTCTCTCAGAATGGTAATTTTTGGAGGGGAAAACTTGTAAGGGTGGGAGCGTACACCTTGGAGTCAGTGAGGCGGATTTTGTACTCCAAAGAGATGTGTGAGCCCAAGGGTAGGAGTCAATACAGAAGGGAACTGCTCACACAACTGATGTAAGGCGGACTGCTGGGACAGATTGAGATGGTCTCTAGATGTGTCGGGGCACACTATCTCTTGAATATCCTCCCTAGTCCCCTGATATCCAAGGAAAGGAATCACGACTCCCCGATTAAACTTAAAGTAACATACTACTTACTTTACTTTATCCAATGCCAGCTCTTGGCATCTCTGCCATTCGCCTACGAGCCTCCCAGTATAGACATGTATCGCGTCTGTCTTGTACGTCCGTCAGTCCTGTGCACTGCTGTAGGTGCGGACCGTCCATCTTGCTGGTGGTACAGAGTGGGCAGATGTCGGAGTTGGCTAGCCCGATCCTATGCAGATGAGCGTGTAGATAATCGTGGCCAGTTAGGAGTCTGAATTTGGCGACTGCTTCTGCTCTTGGGAGATTCCGAGGGATTTGTTTTGTCGTGAGCTAAGCTTTCCCATTGCTTTCCCGTGCAGGGTTCGCGTAAGACGTTTTTGGTCCACTTAGAGACCACTCTCTCGATTAGATTTTTTGCGGTCATTAACGATGTTGTATTGCTAGGCTGCGGGAGTCTGGCCCCCTATTTAGCGAGTTGGTATGCAAGTTCGTTGCCCTCGATTCCTATGTGGCTTGGTATCCATTGCAAAGTAATATGGCACCCGCTCTCTATCATTCCGGACATTAGTCTTCGACCGACCATAGTTGCAGCACAGTGAGTGGGCGTGTTGTTGGTGAGGGCTACGATCGCAGCTTGGGAGTCTACGAAGAATACAACTCAGCATGGGTGAGTAGGGTGGTTTGGGTCTTCAGGCGTGATGATGCGGGCCTGTAGTTCTCCCAGTGTCGGTGGTCGATTCTTTTTGCCCTTTCCCAGAATTTCAAAGTTAGTTTCTCTCTGCGTTCTCGTAGTGGGTCAACTCCACTTTGTAGCTGCATTGTGGTTATTGGTGCGGATATTGCTGCACCGGTTATTATGCATAGTGCATTATTCTGGACTACCTCTAATTTTCTTAAATTTGCTTCGGAGGAGAGGGCGGTTACTTCTGAGGCGTATTCCATTACTGGGCGCACATATGTTTTGTAAGCTGTGGCGAGTACTTCTTGCGTTGCGCCCCACTTCGTCGCAGTTAGTCGCTTCAGTAGATTGTTTCGCTTTTGGGCTTTATCCGCTGCTGTTTGGATTTGTTGGGCCCAGCTTAGTTTGTAATCGAAGTACACGCTTAGGTATTTTGCGTCGTATGTCCTCGCTAGCTCCGTTCTATCATAAGTAAGTTGTATGGGGTGTGGCTTGGTGGATAGGGTAAACAGTTCAAATACTGTTTTTTCGGCGTTTAGCATCATTTTGTTGTTTCTACACCACGTGGCTATGTTCGTTAGGACGTTGTTCATTGTCTCCTCCAGGCCATCAACGCTGCTACTTGTTGACCAGATGACAACGTCATCAGCGTAGAGGAGGCATTGCACTCCGGATGTTCTTTCTATGGCTTGTTGTAGGTCGTTAATCATGACATTGAAGAGGAGGCACCTAAGTACTGCTCCCTGTGGTAGTCCTTGTCTGATTTGTCTGAAGTTTGATACTGCGTTTTGGAATTTGGTCCGGATGAATCTCTGTGCGAGGAAGTTCTTTATCCACTTGCGCATATTGCCTGAGATGTGTAGTTGGCTGAGCTTGCGGAACAGCAGGGATCTCCACACTTTGTCATATGCCGCTTTGAGGTATATAAAGACCGCAAGCGTTGATTGTTTGCGATGGAAGCCGTCCTTTACCGCTTGTGTTCGTTTAACAATTTGGTCTACTGTACCCGGTGCTGCCTGAAGCCAGCTTGGCAGTCAGAGATGGATCCGGCATCTTCCAGGTAGTGCTCAGTCTCCTATCTATCATTTTTTCAACTGTTTTGCAGATGATGCTTGTAAGTGAAATCGGTCTGAAGCTAGTGAGGCTATTGGCGGATTTTCCTTTCTTGAGGATTGCTGTAATTTCGGACTTTTTCCATGAGTGGGGAACGTGTTTTTCCCTTGTGAGATTTGCAAGTTTTAGCAGTGCTCTGCGAGCATTTTCGCCCAGGTTCTTTAAGAATTCTGGGAATATTTTGTCTAGGCCTGCCGCTTTACCTTTCTTGTGAGAGTGAATCGCTAGCTCGAGTTCGGCCAGGGTGAAAGGATCATTGAATAGGTGGTGTTGAGTATCGGTTGCGCAGGTAGGTATGCCGTGTTTTACAGCTTTCCTTTCATTTCTGTTTAGCGTTAGTTGACTTACTGCTGTGTAACCCCTCTTTCAAACTTTTAGACTTTATAAAAAAAACCTTTTCATTTTTTTTTTTTTTTTTTTTGAAAGAGGGGCCACTAGTTATTTAAAACTAGGCAAGAGCCTAGAGAAGCCAAAACTGCGCTGGGTCCAGTATGACGGGACTTGCAATTAAACTCGTTGTTAAGCAACAATAACAATTTTATTCAGCCATTTCAAATAACATGTAAGTATCACTCCCAGTATACAATATACTTTTATAGAATTGAAAAAAAAAACTTCGTTACAAACTTTTACTCCCCTCCCTGTCATTACAATCCTCTGAAAATATACACGTGTAATCTCATAAAATTAGAATACATGTAAACATCAGCATAATAATATCTCCCAAATATATATAAATAGAACATCAATCAATATAGTTACATAAAAACTTTTACTCCCCTCCCTTTCATTACAATCCACTGAAAATATACACGTGTAGTCTCATAAAATTAGAATACATGTAAACATCAGCATAATAATATCTCCCAAATATACATAAATAGAACATCAATCAATATAGTTACATAAATACACATAGCACACACATATCCATATACACACATATACTGTATATTACACACATGTTCATCTGGCAGGCAGCCCATATACATTTCACCATGCCGCCGAAGAATACAATCCTCAGTATCAGTGACCTAGACCCCCATCCCAAACTACTGTAAAAGGGTAAAGTGCCCAGCCTCCATAAAAACTTTTCATAACCCAATCCATTAACCCGTCCGGGTATAACTGCTTGCAACCAATGAAATTATTACAAGTATTCAAAATTTTAGAAAGGTTCCCCCAGATAGGAATGTGCCATCGCCAGGTCAACATGGCTGCACGGTCGTACAAAATGTATAACAGAATTTATGATTGGAAGTAAGAATCAATAGTGTACTCATATTAACAACTGAACTAGTAATACACTGGCTATGGCAGTAAAAGAAAATGAATGAAATTTCACTTATACTGAATTATTACAGAGTTAAGATAAATTTTATAAAATATATATATAATGACAATTTTAATGAAAAAACTTTATAACATCAGCCCCTAATAAAACACACTTGAGGTGTTCATACAGAATTGGCTTGGCCACAGGCGAGGCCATGCGCACCACCAGATCCAGCAACCTAAAACATGCTATAGACCTGTAGCTAACGGCACCAACAGGTGACGTCCACAGGTTACAGCACCTCCCCAAACCTTTAAATCTAATAAAAAAACAAAACCCATATAGCTATGAATACCCTTAATCAATGCAAGCATAATTCACCCCCCCTATAAATCAGTAATCTTAAGTCACACACACTTTTACCCTAAAAGAAAATTTCGCAGCAAAATTCGGTGACGCATGACCCCGTCCGGGCTCACACTTACTCAGGGGGGGCTTAAGCCTTAGTAAAATACACTGACAAAATTTACAAGCACTAATTGTCTCGCTGGACTTGTGTACCAAACTTTAACTGGAGATGTTCCAGGAAGAGAATCAGATGTTCAACATTGTAGAGGCAAAAAAAAAAAATATATAAATGGGTTAAATGTCACCTGGTATAATCCGGCACAAAACCTGAGGTACTCATGATGTATTGTCCATTTCTTCCTCCCGACGGCACAGACGGAGAATCACTCGTTTTAATGCCATTGGTGGCAGATGTTCGGCCACCAGCAGAAGTGAATCGGGAATCGTCTTAGGTCGGGAACCCTGAACAATTATATATATTGACAATTACTCAAATGTTACCCAATTCACGATCCACCTAATATTCATGACTCCAGCATAATTCACACACTACCACATGCTCGGATTAAAAGAAAATTTCGGAAATTTTAAGAATGCACAGAAATTACATTCAGAAAAAAAATTTTAGAATTAAATAACTTGTATTTATAGACTGTTCGTCAACTTAATAAACCCTTATTACAATTTCGAGATGAGTTGCAAACTTAAACAGGTTCATAATACATATACAGTTTCATATACCTCTACATTTAGTTAATAAAACATTCTCTTACGCCCCCCTTTGATTATAATGAAATGATTATGATATAATTAAGAAAAATACACAGCCATAAATACTTTATAAATACTTTAACTCAGCCAGTGTTAACTTTCAAGACATGCATAAACAGAATTTAACCCGCGCTGGCCACGTGGTGACTTCCGTATATATATATATATCGCATTGCATCGGCATTAATTTAAGCTAAATTACAATTCTTTTATTAAATAATAAGTAAGTTACCTTGAACAGACTTACTGGAGAGTCGCGTAGTCGATTATCTAATCATGATAGATTTTAGCAGACAAAAAATTCAAATTCAAACGCCGGAAGAGAGAATGGTTGATGCTGCGTTGGCTGCCTGACGAAAACTGGTCCGCGCAGTCACAGAAAAAACGTTACATATCGCTCCCCACAGAGAGCGCGCGGATCGGCAAACAAGCATGCAGATAACAGAGTAGATTCCGCTCAGGTAATTAATTCACATACCCCGCAATGACAGTCACATAATTAACTGGGAAATAGCCGAGTATTCCAAAACTCGGCACAGCTGAAAACTGCTTGCATAGGGCGGCTGCGATTTCTTTAGGATTAGTCAATGTTTTTCCGTTAGCCTGTAATGGTTCCCATTTGTGCGTCTTTTTTTCATTATTGAGGCTTGATATGAAGTTGTGGGCTTGTCTAATCTTGTCTAAAATCCAGGGAGGCCACGAAGTGTCTGTATGTCTCGCGTTTTTCTGTTATGATTGCCCTTTTTAGTTGTGCTTGTTTTTTCCTAAGATCTATGGAATCGCATTGCAAGTTTGTTGATTCAGCTTTTCTTCGTCCCTTGTCTCTGCTAGCTTTCAATTTCGTCAGTTTTGCGTTCCAAGAAGGCTTGTAACGTTTAACTTGGCCTCTTGGCACTGCTCTCTTTGCAGCTAGTAAGACGGCGTTGACAAATCTGTCGGTTGATTTGTCTGGATTACCGTCTATGAGATTTTCCGTAATGGTGTTGTTGGAGATGCTACAGAACTGCCCCCCACTTAAAGTAACATCGGTGCTCTTGGATGTCAAGGACGAGACCACTCTTAAAGATGAAGTTAGCACCAATAATACAATCGACTCACAGAGCCGGAGAAACCAAAAAGCTCCACACCCAAGAAAATCCCTCGATCTTGAATTTGAAGGAAACTATGCTGGAAATGGGCAGAATTTCCCGGGATGCCGTCCAGCACACTATTGAGGACTCTTCAGACCCTTTAAGTAAACTTTGGGTTTCAAGGTCCTCGCACACTGGGCGAAATGATGGACCGTGCTGATCCGGAGTCAACTAAAGCTCTGAATTGACTCCTTTTGAACTCCAACATCAGGAAGGGACATACAGAAATGGCATTACCGATGGTTTGGAGGACCTTGTTGCCAGAAGAGGTTGAACCTACTGCTTGCCTGGAGGAACATACTTGTGAAGACCCGCGGCGGGGAGGAGAAGACAACATCCGACTTATCTTCCCCTTGTTGCCCCGTTTCTTTGTATTTGACTTAGACGCCTTGGGAGAGGACGTTGGACTCGGCCTAACCCCAGAATAAAATCGTCTAATGTGCCCCGGCCTATTACACTTAAAAAAAATCACCTTAGGGGGATTACGACCCCTCACGCCAGCGGACTTATTAACTCTCGGAACCGTAAGACTGTCCTGTGGTAGAACAGTGCGTCGTTCACCAGTCCCGTAATTAGGGCCACGCGCAACCATGGGAGCTCTTGATTCATCATTTGCTTGGATGTTCCTGGACATTACACAGAACCGGTCCAGGTCAGCGAAATAACGCTGACGCTCCGCGAAAACCAAGCGCGATCTTTCTTGGGGCATCACGCCCTCCAAAATTACTTTAACTATTTCCAGTTCTGACAATCCCTACTTCAAAATCCGGGCCGAATCTCTGATACTACAAACAAAATCGACCAACCTTTAGTCATTGGCCTGTACTCGATAGAACAGTTTCAGACGTAATTGATCTCGTAGCCGGCCGGGTATAAAAGAGTCCAACACCTCTCCATGGAATGAGTCTAAATTGCCGCCACATCGCATGACATGTGTGACCCGTTCAGCCATTGGACCCCGGCAATACGGATATATGAGTGCAAAGAAGGCCTCATCAGACACCCAGGGAAGTCTGATAACTGTCCATCAACCACAGGAAGTTTCTGGGTGATGCCGGCAAGGGGGTTGGGCAGTTTCTGGTAACAAGCCCCCGCCAGAAGTACACAATTAAATACCACATATTAACAACTCACTACTAACAGACGACAGAAGAGGAAAAACTTGACTTCCTGCAAGTGGTTTCAGGGTCCCCTAGCGAAGCAAGAGAAAGGGGTGAAGACGAAAGGCAGAGCAAGCTCCCCGAATTCACCAAACAAACAACATACAACAACAATAACGCTAGAATAAATACAATAACACAACACCCAATAAACAAGTACAATTCATTGAATCATCAGCTAAGCAATTCTCAAAATCCAGAGAATTTAAAAATGCTCAAGGATCATTCGAAATCCAACTCAATGTCAATAACGAGGGTGCATGGTCCCACCATAACAGCATTCTCCAAAAAAAATTTATATATATATATATATTTATTATAACAATACAAATTGTGTACAAATTTAAATGTATTTTAAATTGTATAGCCCCATGCTTTTGGGAGACAAAATTATACAACGGTACAAATTGCTTAATTTGTGTTGCAAATTTAATTTGAGTGTTTATAACTTTCATATAACATTTTTTTAGTTGCGTGTTAATTATTAATGGAGTTTGGGTTGTAATCGTAATAAGAGTAGTCCTTTTATAAATTGTAACATGTTTTCATTACTTTATTCAAACGAAATTATAAGTAAAAAAAATAATAATATTTACTTCGCCATAATATATTCATTATCAATTGTTTCCTTGTTTCTTTGTTGCCGTACATTCATCATAAAATAAATCTTATATCTTATATTAGCAAAACTCTATGTTAAACATATCTTTGTTACACTATAAATTCTCGACTGCTCAGTCTGACTGTGTGCTTTATAAGTTTGTTCTTATTTACATTATTATTCTATGCTTGGCATACATTTTAATGCTTTATAAAAATTTAAATGTACTAATCGAATCGTCAGTCTTCTTCTATATTTCCAATTACTTTACTTTATACATTTAGTGTGATATTACACGCTGATTACTTTACACACTTTAAATGAACATTTAAAATTATTAAATCAATTGTTAATCATCCAAGCAATGATTGAAGTTTTCTTTAAATTAATTGTTCATCATTAAAGAAAATTCTTACTAAAGTTAAATTACATTCTCTTATCTCTATGACATAAATTTTCTTTATTTTTCAAGTTTTAAAAATGTCTTTTCAATGTCTTTATTTTTTCATAATTATAAATTGGTTATTTGTCACCTCAATTCTGCAGATTGTACCCATGTTCTCCGGTGATCTGTCGGTCCTCTCCTACTGGATTTCCTCTTGCGTTTTCCAGTTCCACTGGTCGTCCTCCAGTCACTCGTCCTTCATGGTTCCATCTGCTGGCTGTAGAATGAAATGATATGTTGCTCTGCATCGGCTGCTGTTGTTCTAGTAACCGCCTCTATTGCTCTGCATATCGTTCCTCTGCTCGATGTGCTCTCGCCATTTGTCTCGGGTGTTGACGTTTGTGGTTGTAGACTGGTTGACGTCCGATAATTGTAGTTAAAAATAACCAAACTAATAGTTACTGTTTTTGATTACTTGAATTAACGTATTGTCCATTAGACTTTACAGTTTATAAACAAAAATCTCATCGATACTGGATATAGCGTCCAGGTATGTCTGAAGACTGATTGAAATTCGCGTCGCTGACGGATAGAGCTTACCGCCGCAATTGAAAACTGATTGAAGAGTATTAAAAATTCTCGTCGCTGACGGACATAGCGTACCGCCACGACCGACTGATTGAAATTCGCGTCGCTGACGGACAGAGCTTACCGCCGCAACTGAAAACTGATTGAAGAGTAAATTTGGCTCTCCTGGGCTCGTATTTATATTCACCAAAAAAACCACACCTGCCGGCTCATGATTCTGCAGGTCAGAAACTGTTCGCGGCGTCAGTTCCCCCACTATCGTCCAATTTCACATATTCGCACATTTTTGCCAATTGCAATGTCTAATGCGGATTTCAAAGTGATCCAATTTGAAATGATCCAATAATTGTCTGATTCAATTACACATATTATACGTAATTATCATAATGATCGCATCATTAGTGTAATTACTATGCTCTTAAAATCGCACAGAATTCGCACTGAACGTCATAATCACACCAAATTCGCACTGCACATGTGTCCGATTTTTATGCATTTTCAGAAGTCTTTACAATCTTTCTAACATTTACGGTTTACTTATAATTAAATAAAACTCTAATTCAGTATCTATTTGGTGTCAGATTGCAAACTAGCAGGTTTGAATAGGCTTCACACATACACACTATTTACTGCTGTACACTCTCTCAGCAATAATCGCGTGATCATGCATGTTCATTCCTGCGTCTAACTCAGCTTTCAACTTCACACCTGCCCGTCTATTACATATTACTAAAATTAATCTAAATATTTATTTTATTTAATACATGCACATTTCAGCATATGCTTGTATTGTCGCAATATACCGGGTGGCCCATAAGTCAGTTGGCACTAGCAGTATGTAGACTCTCGATTGACTAGCATAGTAATTACTTGACTTGACTAGAGCAGTAGTTCCCATAATTCAGTTGAGATTTGAGGTTATGAGGTTAGGTTGATGTTGATGTGTATGCTGTTGTTAGCGCTTGTTTGTTGTTCGTGTTGTTTGCGAGACAATGAAATGAAAACTATCTACAGAGCAACGTGGTTTTGTACTGCAGATGTGGTGGAAACAGAACCATAATTACAGTGTTGTTGAGTTATTTGCGGAACGTTTTCAAAACATCGCACCTCCATCTAGAGAAGGTATTCGTACACTGAATAAGAGATTTGAACAGACTGGAATGGTAGTGGAACTTCCTCGATCAGGTAGGCCAAAAACAGTTACAACAGAAGAGAATTTAAATATCGTTGCGCAATGTTTTGTGCAGTCACCAAAGAAATCAACACGAAAAGCGTCCAATGAGTATGGAATACCTCGAACAAGCTTGCAAAGGATGCAGAAAACGTTGAAGTTGGGACCATATAAGCCCACTTTACTCCAAGGCCTAAATGAAGATGATCCTGACAGGCGTACAGAATTCTGCGAATGGTACGCAATACGACAAGAAGCCGATCCACAATTTTACAAAACCATTCTTTGGAGTGACGAGGCTACTTTTAAGCTGAATGGTACAGTGAATAGGCACAACTGTGTTTACTGGGATACTGCGAATCCACATGTGGCGATATAGACAGAGTTAAACGCTCCGGGGGTTATTGTTTGGGCAGGGATCTTTGCCGGTGGGATCATCGCACCCTACTTTTTTAATGGTACAGTGAATGCTGAAAGTTACCTACAAATGCTTCACGAAGTGTTGATGGAACTAGAAAACAGTCCACTTTTTGAACACCTGCAGCCAATTCGAGAAAAGTTAATATGGCCACAAGATGGGGCACCCCCTCACTGATTGTGAGAGACTTTTTGAATGCAACGTTCGATGACTGGATTGGCAGACGGGGTCGTGTTGAATGGCCTCCACGTTCTCCTGATCTTACCCCGATGGACTTCTCGGTCTGGGGCATACTAAAAAATGCAGTGTACTCCGTGAAGATTCGTGATGTGGAACAATTGAAGGAAGGCATTCAATCTGAATTTGAACACCTACAGTCCCTGAATATTTCGGACATAATTTGTGCTTCAGTGCTTCGAAGATGTCAAATTTACATAGAGAAGGATGGAGGCCACTTTGAGCATTTCTTGTAGGTCATGAGAACTATGCTATTAACTGTCTGTATGGGTTATCTGTATCTGTACCCCTGCTGCACCTCTACAATGAGTTCTCGAAACATGTTCCAAATAAGGGAAACAAAACATCTTGAGTTAAAATAAATATAAATTTTAAATATTTTATATATATCAAGAAACGAACTGTAGCAGAAAGTGATTGAATATATATTGTAACGTACCGCGAGCTTTCTTACGTATTAATTCTCTGTGTTACGTCTTTTGATACTCTGACTGTTATTTTTATTTATTGTGTAACTCTTTAGTACAAAAATAAACCACGTGATCCTTTGTTGTTTTTATATCTCCTTGCAGGTATTACATATTCAGTTGTTATGGAGAGAGAGAGAGAGAGAGAGAGAGAGAGAGAGAGAGAGAGAGAGAGAGAGAGAGAGAGAGAGAGAGAGAGAGAGAGAGAGAGAGAGAGAGAGAGAGAGAGTTCCTCTCTTGGTGTACTGTTTAATCGTTTTATTTAAACGCGCGTTGCATCAGCTGTTTTCAATTTGATAACCAGTTACAGGTTATGTTGGCTGTTGTACTTCATAGGCTACGATGTCTGAGCTAATTTTCTCACTCTTCTCTGCTATTCACCTGTTTCCTGTAACAAATCTGCTATCTACAAAAAATAATACAAAGTCAATTCCCTAAAAGAAAGGTATTTATTGATTGAAATTGGTTTATTTTCTGGAAACTATTACATCCAGTTTATCGATTTGCAGATCGACTGTTATCGAAATTACAACAGTTTTCGATATAAGTTTTTCTATAACACAACAGATATATTCAATTAGAGTTATTAGTAAAATTAATAAGTTATTTATCTCAGGGTTATTTGGGGATTCTTTGAGCTATAAGAAAGTCAAAAATTCTTAGATAATAGTATCATACTTTACAATAATTAATTTTTTTTTTTAAAGTCTGATTCAATAAGTTCGTTTTTTAAACGCCAGAGTGCAGACTACTCGTATTCATACAGATGGAAAAACAAGAAACATGGCTGCTATTTAGTTTTAATGAAACCACGTGTTTACCGTTTTGGGTTAAATAAAGAAAGTTTAAAATGTTCACACAAAGTTTTCTTATAAATTGAATGATGTTGTACTATTTCTAGTGTTCGTTACTTGTTGGCGATGTGTAATTTTTAGTTTATTAAGGTAGGCGTTCTCACCAACGTAGTGATAGTTCAAAATTTTCAAGAGATCTGATGGTTGGATAATTTTTCAATGTTCTTCGATATTCCTGCATAAATTATTATGGTTCAATGGATGTATCAGACGTAGTTTCTTGTGCTGAATCGTTTCATTAATTTAGAATAGTGATTAGTTGAAACTGTAGTTACTAATTTTTGAAAATTTGCTGGACATTATTTCTGTCATCTATACTCTTAAAAATCCAATTTAACAATTACCCATCTTGTTAACTCTGTTACTCTTAGTAACCAAGAAATTGATGAGTTTTTATTGGCTAACCTAGGTACAGTTTTAGTAAATAGGCTAGTATTGATATATTATTAGTTCTTCCTTTTTTTAGGAAAAATACTCCTTTATAAGTTTTAACTCTAATTACATTTAATTTATATAATGTTTTTCTTTATATGATTACATAAACTTAAATACTTGCATTTTATAATTTAGTGGTTTTTTAACTTAGTTTATTTCTGACTTTTACTTCTGTAAATGTATTACTGCCCTAGGTACTATTTTATCTTCCACCATCTCTTTACAATTTATTCTAATTAGCAGCGATTAATTTCTTATATGACCCTAGATCCTTCAAACATAAACAAAATAACCTTTTACTTACATTGATATTGCCTTTGTGGCCCAACAAAACAAAACTACAACAACTTATTACTTAACTTATTGTTTATTACTATAGTTCTGTATCTTCATCACCATTTGTGATTGATGTCTTTTTTTGTTTAACATTTACATATATCATACTATGTTGCATTTTGTACACACTGCACTTTTATGGTAACACTTAGTACACTGTTTTTTAATTGCTAAAGTGTTTTATTGTTTGGTGTAAAGATTGTACAAATTTTTCATAGTATGATACTTAATCATTCATTTCTGACTTGGGGAATGGGGTAACTACTGACTTTTTATTATTATTATTTTATAAAATAATAATAATAGGTATTTCTTTATTTTACTCAGTATTAAGCACTGATTATGTAATGTTACATAAAGCTCCCCCACTATAACATGTTTATTTTTATTTCAGTATTATAAATTAACTGTTTGATTCCTAATCACTCACCTTCTTTTATTATTCTTCATAATACAGTTTCATCTCTGTCTGGTTATATACCTCTTTTAGTTTGTTATTTGGAATTGACTTGATTTCATAGGTATTGTTACCCTTTACCTGGGTTATTAGGTATGGCCCAGTATAAAGTAATAGTAACTTCCTTGCTATACCCTCTATAGAACTAGGTCGTTGTCTATTTTTTATTAAAACTTTATCCCCTACTTTATATTGGATGATTCTTTTCTTTTTTCCTGTTTCTTTTCTATACAAAAGTTCAGCCTTATGAAGCAGCCTATTATGCATTTCAATTTTAGTATACTCAACTCTCTCTCTCGTGGAGGACATTTAACTAATGATATTATTTCTCGTGGTGGTGGTTTTTCGAACATCACTTGATGAGGACTGGTCCCAATAGTTTCGTGGTATGCCCAGTTAAGGAAGGTTTCAGCTGGTTCAAGGTACTGGCTCCACTCACTATGTTCATGGTGGCAATAGGTCCGTAAAATTCTCCCAACTTCCCTCAAGACACGTTCTGCAGGATTACTATTAGGATGGTATACCGATGTTTTATATGTTTTTATATCACATTTCAACAATTCCATCTTCCACTTCTTTGCTCGAAACTGGGTCCCATGATCGGTTGCAATGGTTTCTGGTTTTCCCACTTCTAACATGTACTTCTGAATAATAACTTCTAAAATCTTTTTTGTAGTGGCTCTACTGATGGGGTAGAGTTTTGTGTACTTTGTATAATGATCAAAAATAATTACTATGTATTTAAATCTATGTCTTCCTCCACTTCTGGGAAAGGGCCCACATATGTCTAGGAATATTTTCTCAAGTCTGCGGTTAGATGTTATTGTAATCATAGCTCCCGTTCTTTTCTCATTATTTACTTTTACTAATTGGCATATTTTGCAATTTCTTATGACTAGTCTCACTCGTTTATTGATTGCTTTTATGTACCAATGTTCTGATAATGCTTTGATTACTTTGAGTGGTCCCATATGTCCATATCTTTCATTATAGTCTTTTATTATAGCTGCTTCCGTTACTTCTGGTACATAAATTCGCCACACTTGATCCTTAATTGTAGGACGAATAAAAATTATTTCTTCATGAACACAGAAAAATGCTGTTATGGTAGAGTCATTTGTACTATCCTGTCTCTAATTCTTATTAATTTGGAGTCCGTTCTTTGATCTTCTTTTAATCTGCTGATTACTTCCTGTAACTCTTTCTTGGATTTTAAAATGTAATATATTTTACTAATGCTCTCCTGCTCTACTTCAAATGTTCCCTTTTCTAGGTTCACTCGTGACAGGCTGTCTCCTATGATATTCTTTTTTCCAGGGATATATTCCCAATCTAAATTGTATTCTTGTGTATTCTTGGAGTATCAACACCCATCTGGTTAAGCTTACAGTTTCTCAAAAATGATATTGACCTATGGTCGGTCCTAATAGTTACTGGGTAGCCCAAAATAAATGTACGGAATTTTAAACAAGAAAACACAACACTCAGTAGTTCCTTTTCGGTCACTGTATAATTTCGTTCACAACTACTCAGGATCCTGCTTGCAAAGCTAATTACCCAATGATTGCCTTCCTCATCTTCTTGATATAATTCACTTCCAAGACTAATGTTGCTTGCATCACAATTGATGAAAAAACGTTTATTGAAATTTGGGTGATGTAGCATTATGCTATTTAAAAATTTATCCTTTATTAATTTAAAATTATTGTATTCATTTTCTTCCCACTTCCATTTGTTTTTCTTTGATAGTAAATGTTGGAAATTTGCAGTCACTTCTGAATAACTATGTTGAAATTTCCGGTAATAGTTGCATATTCCCAAAAAAGATTGTAATTGTTTTAAATTCTTCGGTTTTGGAAAATCCTGGATAGCTTTTACTTTTTCTGGTGATGGTGGTATCCCAGTAGCTGACAAAATAAATCCTAAAAATGGTAATTCGTGTGTGATAAATTTTGATTTGTCTAATTTTAACATTATATTGCTTTGTAGTAGCTTACTTAATACTGTTTCTACTCTATTACAGTGCCCCTTCCAAGTACATGAAGTAATCAATATGTCATCGACATATACTGTTGTGAAATCTAAAACTTCTTTACCAAGAATTTGGTCCATACATTGTATGAACATGGCCACAGAATTTACCAAGCCAAAAGGCAAGCGTTTGAAATAATAATTTCGTCCTTGAAATATAGAAGCGACATATTGTCTACTGTTAGGGTGCAATTCTATCTGCCAATAGCCGCAGACGGCGTCCCAGGTACTCATGTACTTACATCCATAAAATTTCTTCATTATTTCATCAATCTCACCTGGAGATGTGCGGTCATTAATGAGCATTTTATTTAGCTCTCGAGCGTCGAGGCATAATCTAACTTGACCATCTTTCTTTGGTATAGCTACCAGTGGACTGGTGTATGGGGAGTTGCTTCTTTCAATTATGTCTTCCATTATCATTCTTTGAATTTCTTTTCGTGCTGCATCCTTTAAAGCTTGAGCGATAGGATAAGACCTTTTATTAAAATTGACATTGTCCTTGAACTTTATCTCACACAGGAAGTTCTTAGCTTTTCCTGGCGATTCCGAAAATACCGTTCTGTATCTATTATAGATTTCTATAAGTTGATATTTCTCTACTACACTTATTGTTTCCTGGGCCTGCCTACCTTGAAACTTCATTATCTCTTCTATCTTCATCTGCCACATCTGTGACTCCGTTACTTTATTATTTTTACCTATGGTTAACCTATTATTCTCCCTAATATAAGCCTAATATGAGTTCAGACACTGAAGGGCATTTTGGCAACCAATTATCTCAGCCGATAACTCTCCTTCTTCTGTACTCAGTGTAACCTTACCACTGGCCAGATTTATAATTTCAGTGTGTCGCCGTAGCATATCACACCCTATTAATATCCTAAAAGGTAACCCTTTGGCTACTAAAAATTCCATAGGTATTCCTATTCCACTGTTGGTAACATTCAGAGATACTTGTTTTCTAATCGTCTTATTTTGTTTCCCGGTGGCACCAATAATTGTCATGTTGTTAATTGGTAATGTAGGTATTCTTTCGGTGGTTAACTCTGTAATTCTGTCAAGCTCTAATTGGTCAATAATTGAAACATTTGCTCCCGTGTCAATCATAGCTTCTGCTAATACTCCATTTAATTTTACTTGTATATAAACTATATCATTATTTAATGGCGCCTCTTCAATTGCTCTTTCTTCAAGTAATTCCGCCTGTAAATTTTTTAGATAATTGCTTCTGATAATTGTAATTGGTTCCTTTAATTTGTTTTGAGGACCTTGGTAAATTCTGTGCCCGGTGGTCTCTAGCAGTGACGGGCTGTCACTTCTCACTGCTGGTACCCGTTTCCCCGACTTCCATCATTATTAGGGGATTGTTCAACATTCTCCCTGGGTTGATGCTCAGGTGAATGCCTTCTTTCTTCCTCACTGTTTCTGGATCTTTGTTGTTCTTCGCTTCTACTTCTTGGCGGAACTTCCTTTCTTTGGTACGAATTGCTATAGTAGCTTCTATTATTAAAATTTCGCTGTCTTCCTTGGTATCGATTATTATTATAATTATTGTTATAATTATTATTTGCCCTTACATAATTTACTCTTTGTCGAGTGTCTCTTGGTTGTTCATTCCTACGATCCTCTGTATTTCCTGATCTCCATCTACTTCTTCTGTAATAAGATTCTTGCTCATAATTCTCCAATAGGGCTTCCATACCTCCGATAGTCTTTATTTGTGCACTCAATCGAGCACTGATAATCTTCTCCTCAAAATGATAAGCTATTTTGGTTACAAGACACTCTTCTGGAATTTTCGGGTCTAAATACTTAGCCACACATACTTTTCCTAAAAAGTACGCCGTAGGTGTCTGTCCTTTAATGCTGTCATACCTCCCATGACAGATATCGTCTCGTATAATATTTTGTATGGATTCAGACCAATACTTCAGCTTGAACAACTGTTTAAATTTTTCATAATCACACACTTCATTCCTAATGACTGTCCACCAGTTGTCTGTGATGTTTTAACACTCATCTAAGGTATCCTTGATCATATTCCATCTGGTTTCTTTCGACCGGTTCAGTATTTCTTCTACTCTTCCTAAAAATTCTAGTGGGTTCCTTTGATAGTCCAGAAAGTTTACACTTTCTCATTTCTTTACTATCTTGTATGGTATGTTGAGCCTTACATGTTGGTCTAACACTCATTCTATCTATCTCCCCTTGTGTGTTTATTTGGAGATGTTGTAAATTTTCTATTTTCTCCCCCTGATTATTCACCTGGTTTTTTACCTGTTCTATTTGGTCATTAAAATTGGTTAATTTACTGGTTATGTTGTTCTTCATACTGTCCAATTGATCATTAGTTTCCTGTCGTATTGCCATTATTCGGACTTGATTACTTTGAAATAAATAAATACCTTTTTCTTTATCCGTGCTGCGACTACGTCTTTGATGTCTTACGACATGTTTCGGGAACACGTTCCCATCATCAGGTAAAATTGTTTTTTCTTCTAGTTCATAACGAACGTGTCAAGAATATAATAATTAAAACACATCAACACATAAACACATAACACAATGAGTATGATAGAACTCAGTCCACGTAACAGTGCGCACTGCCGTACTGTAACTGACCACGTAATCAAACTATATACTCGGCTGGTGTACACAAGCGTTATCACTCTTCAATACAGTATCATATAAACAGTGAGATTTAAATGTTAATTGATCATTAAGCAGTAGGTTTGGTTGAAATAAAAGCGCTTTATATATTTCATATTCTTCCATGGCATCCATGTATCGGCTCTTACTGCATATATGTATGGGCGTAAAGTTATCTGTGAAACCACTATAACTGTGATTGCTGTTTACCAGATGTAAAGCAAAGTTGGATTTGATTGACTTGATGTTCCTTTTTGGCAAATGTTCTTTATATCTGTCTTTAAATTTCCTGCCCGTTTGTCCTATGTAGAATTTATCACATTCACTACACTGGATTCTATATATGCCAGAACTGTTTTCGGTTGTTTTTTGTGTTCGAGGTTTTAATATGTTCAATATGTTATTGGTAGTTTTGAAGGACACGATGATGTCTAATTTTCTTAATTCATTTTTTATTATATTAGGAATCACATTAGTATATTCAACTGAAATATAATGGTTCTTTTTACCATCTAATTTTAATTTTCTTTCCATTTTATTCCTACGTTTGCGAATTAAGTTATCTATTATATCACTTTTATATCCATTATTGACAGCTATATGTTTAATAATATTTACTTCATCTTGAAAATCTTCCTGGTTCATAGGTATAGTTAAAAGTCTATTTACGAAAGCATTAAAAGAGGCCATTTTCTGTGTATATGGGTGGAATGAATCAGCATGGACAGTTATATCCGTGGTAGTAGGTTTCCTGTATATTTTATATGTGATACAATCAGCGTTTCTTCGAACAGAAAGGTCTAAAAAGTTTAGGCAATTTTCATTTTCTACTTCCATGGTGAATTTTATGTTGTTATTTATGTTGTTCATGTATTTGAGTAACATGTCCATTTGTCTACAAGTGCCATTAAAAACCATGAACGTATCGTCAACATATCGCGTGTATGAGATAATTTTTTCGTGGTAACTGTTACAGTTAGATAGCAGATAATTATTTTCATAAAAGTTAAGGTATATATCTGCCAGTAATCCACTTAAAATTCACCATGGAAGTAGAAAATGAAAATTGCCTAAACTTTTTAGACCTTTCTGTTCGAAGAAACGCTGATTGTATCACATATAAAATATACAGGAAACCTACTACCACGGATATAACTGTCCATGCTGATTCATTCCACCCATATACACAGAAAATGGCCTCTTTTAATGCTTTCGTAAATAGACTTTTAACTATACCTATGAACCAGGAAGATTTTCAAGATGAAGTAAATATTATTAAACATATAGCTGTCAATAATGGATATAAAAGTGATATAATAGATAACTTAATTCGCAAACGTAGGAATAAAATGGAAAGAAAATTAAAATTAGATGGTAAAAAGAACCATTATATTTCAGTTGAATATACTAATGTGATTCCTAATATAATAAAAAATGAATTAAGAAAATTAGACATCATCGTGTCCTTCAAAACTACCAATAACATATTGAACATATTAAAACCTCGAACACAAAAAACAACCGAAAACAGTTCTGGCATATATAGAATCCAGTGTAGTGAATGTGATAAATTCTACATAGGACAAACGGGCAGGAAATTTAAAGACAGATATAAAGAACATTTGCCAAAAAGGAACATCAAGTCAATCAAATCCAACTTTGCTTTACATCTGGTAAACAGCAATCACAGTTATAGTGGTTTCACAGATAACTTTACGCCCATACATATATGCAGTAAGAGCCGATACATGGATGCCATGGAAGAATATGAAATATATAAAGCGCTTTTATTTCAACCAAACCTACTGCTTAATGATCAATTAACATTTAAATCTCACTGTTTATATGATACTGTATTGAAGAGTGATAACGCTTGTGTACACCAGTCGAGTATATAGTTTGATTACGTGGTCAGTTACAGTACGGCAGTGCGCACTGTTACGTGGACTGAGTTCTATCATACTCATTGTGTTATGTGTTTATGTGTTGATGTGTTTTAATTATTATATTCTTGACACGTTCGTTATGAACTAGAAGAAAAAACAATTTTACCTGATGATGGGAACGTGTTCCCGAAACATGTCGTAAGACATCAAAGACGTAGTCGCAGCACGGATAAAGAAAAAGGTATTTATTTATTTCAATTTCACTGCGACTGGAGACCAAATATAATGAATCTTGATTACTTTGTTCATCTCGATCCATTCTGGCATCTATTTCTGTTCTGATTTGTCCGATGGTTTCTTCGGTTTTATCTAATCTTTGCTTGGTTTCTGTTATTTGCTTTTCTGTCTCCTCCTTGTATTCATCTAATTTTTGGTTAAGCGTTTTGTTAACATTTTCAGTCTTCCCCTCGAGAGTTTCCCTTAACTCCTTATTGAAATTCTCCATCTTACCCTCAATTTGTTTCAAGTTTTCTTAGTTTATTTTCTCAATTTGTTTTAAACTTTTCCTCAAGGTTTCGTTTTGTTTCCTTGAGTTTTCCTCCTGTTTCCTATAATTTTTACTATCTTGTCAATTTTTTCGCTCAAGGTTTCATTTTGTTTCCTTGAGTTTTCCTTCTGTTTCCTAAAATTTTCATCTATTTTTTCAAATTTTTCGCTCCAGGTTTCACTTTGTTTCCTTGAGTTTTCCTTATTTTCTTCTTTCATCTGTCTTAAGTTTTCACTGTTTTGTCTGCTTTGTTCAGCCATAAATTTCATTATTTCTTGCCAATTTGGTTCTCCTCTGGCTTCCGCTTTGTCGCCCGCCTGTTGCACCATTTCCGTGTCCATAACTACTTCAGTTTCTTCTTTATCGCCTGTCTGTTGGTCCATTTCACTGTCCGTGACTACTTCTATTTCTTGTTCTTGTCCACCTTCTTCCTTCCCCATGCCTTCTGCCCTCTTCTTTGGCCTGCCTCTGGTATGCATTTCTTGGCTTCTTACAGTTGCCGAAAAAAATTAGGTTTTTCGTTATATTAATTACTTGTGTATATTTCGAAATTCTTTCCTAATTTAAGCCCTCTAAGTTGAGCGCCATTTGTAACGTACCGCGAGCTTTCTTACGTCTTAAATCACTCAGTGTTACGTCTTTTGATACTCTGACTGTGTTATTTTTATTTATTGTGTAACTCTTTAGTAAAAAAATAAACCACGGGATCCTTTGTTGTTTTTATATCTCCTTGCAGGTATTACAATTCAGTTGTTATGGACAGAGAGAGAGAGAGAGAGAGAGAGAGAGAGAGAGAGAGAGAGAGAGAGAGAGTTCCTCTCTTGGTGTACTGTTTAATCGTTTTATTTAAACGCGCGTTGCATCAGCTGTTTTCAATTTGATAACCAGTTACAGGTTATGTTGGCTGTTGTACTTCATAGCTATGATGTCTGAGCTAACTTTCTCGCTCTTCTCTGCTATTCACCTGTTTCCTGTAACAAATCTGCTATCTACAAAAAATAATACAAAGTCAATTCCCTAAAAGAAAGGTATTTATTGATTGAAATTGGTTTATTTTCTGGAAACTATTACATCCAGTTTATCGATTTGCAGATCGACTGTTATCGAAATTACAACAGTTTTCGATATAAGTTTTTCTATAACACAACAGATATATTCAATTAGAGTTATTAGTAAAATTAATAAGTTATTTATCTCAGGGTTATTTGGGGATTCTTTGAGCTATAAGAAAGTCAAAAATTCTTAGATAATAGTATCATACTTTACAATAATTAATTTTTTTTTTTAAAGTATGATTCAATAAGTTCGTTTTTTAAACGCCAGAGTGCAGACTACTCGTATTCATACAGATGGAAAAACAAGAAACATGGCTGCTATTTAGTTTTAATGAAACCACGTGTTTACCGTTTTGGGTTAAATAAAGAAAGTTTAAAATGTTCACACTAAGTTTTCTTATAAATTGAATGATGTTGTACTATTTCTAGTGTTCGTTACTTGTTGGCGATGTGTAATTTTTAGTTTATTAAGGTAGGCGTTCTCACCAACGTAGTGATAGTTCAAAATTTTCAAGAGATCTGATGGTTGGATAATTTTTCAATGTTCTTCGATATTCCTGCATAAATTATTATGGTTCAATGGATGTATCAGACGTAGTTTCTTGTGCTGAATCGTTTCATTAATTTAGAATAGTGATTAGTTGAAACTGTAGTTACTAATTTTTGAAAATTTGCTGGACATTATTTCTGTCATCTATACTCTTAAAAATCCAATTTAACAATTACCCATCTTGTTAACTCTGTTACTCTTAGTAACCAAGAAATTGATGAGTTTTTATTGGTTAACCTAGGTACAGTTTTGGTAAATAGGCTAGTATTAATATATTATTAGTTCTTCCATTTTTTAGGAAAAATACTCCTTTATAAGTTTTAACTCTAATTACATTTAATTTATATAATGTTTTTCTTTATATGATTACATAAACTTAAATACTTGCATTTTATAATTTAGTGGTTTTTTAACTTAGTTTATTTCTGACTTTTACTTTTGTAAATGTATTACTGCCCTAGGTACTATTTTATCTTCCACCATCTCTTTACAATTTATTCTAATTAGCAGCGATTAATTTCTTATATAACCCTGGATCCTTCAAACATAAACAAAATAACCTTTTACTTACATTGATATTGCCTTTGTGGCCCAACAAAACAAAACTACAACAACTTGTTACTAAACTTATTGTTTATTACTATAGTTCTGTATCTTCATCACCATTTGTGATTGATGTCTTTTTTTGTTTAACATTTACATATATCATACTATGTTGCATTTTGTACACACTGCACTTTTATGGTAACACTTAGTACACTGTTTTTTAATTGCTAAAGTGTTTTATTGTTTGGTGTAAAGATTGTACAAATTTTTCATAGTATGATACTTAATCATTCATTTCTGACTTGGGGAATGGGGTAACTACTGACTTTTTATTATTATTATTTTATAAAATAATAATAATAGTTATTTCTTAATTTTACTCAGTATTAAGCACTGATTATGTAATGTTACAATATATATATTATAACAACACAAATTACCAATTAAAATTTTTTTGTGTAGCCCCACGATTTTGGAGCGCCAATTTATATAACACAACAAATTATAACTTTAAGTACATTAATTTGTAGAGTGCCAAATTCATACAACATTACTGGTAAAGTGTACCAATTAATGGAGTTTGGGTGTAATGGTAATAAGAGTAGTCATTGATTGAATTGTAACGAGTTTTCATAATTTTATTCATAAACCACAAGCGTGTTTAAAAATTTCACTTACTTCGCCATAAATATTCATTATTATTCGCTTAAAAACGTTTAAATGTGCAATACATTTATCATTAAATAAATCTTGTATTCTACAGTAACAAAGTTATATTCTAAATATTTATTTGTTAATCTTAAAATTCGACTGCTCAGTCTGACTGTGCTTTACTGCAGTTTTGTTTTATTTTCTTTATATATCTTTCAACTACGTTAATTTATGTATTGCATACATATTAATCATTGATTGCTTTACAAACTTTAAATAAAATTTAAATTTACTAAATTAATTGTTAACCATCAATGAACATATTTATTAAATTTAAATTAGATTCTCTGAACCTCTATATCTACATTTTACAAAACTCTTATTTCTCTTTTAAATTTCAAAGTGTCTTTTCAATGTCTTTAGTCTCTCATTTAAAATTTATAAATTGATTATGTGTCACCTCGATTCTATAGCTCATTCCCATGTCCTCCGTTGATCCGTAGGTCCTCTTCTGATGGAGTTCCCTGCACGTTCCCCCAGTTCCACTTGTCGTCCTCCAGTTACTCGTCCCTCATGGTCCCATCTGGTTGCTATAGTGTAGAGTGATATGTTGCTCTGTACCAGCTGCTGTTGTTCTAGCAAACGCCTCTACTGTTCAGCATAGCATTCATCTGCATGATGTAACCTCGTAGCTTGTCTTGAGTGACGGACGTTTGTGTGTGTAGACATCGTCAAGTATGTTCTATAATCGTATTCGTAACCGGACTAAGAGTTACTGTTTGATACTTAAGATGAACATAGCGTCCATCCACCTTTACTGTTCAATTAACAAAATTTAAAACTCGCGTCGATACTGGACATAGCGTCCCGCCGCTACTGAAGACTGATTGAGAAAGAGGCTGGCTTCTTCCGTGCCCTTATTTATATTCGAGCATCGTACCGCACCTGTTGGAACAGAATTCTGCCTGTCTGAAATTGCTTGGTGGCGTCAGTTCCTCCACTATCGTCCAATTTCATACTTTCGCACATTTCTGCCAATGGCAAAGCCTAATGTGAACTACAGGGTGCTCTAACGATGGATGATTTAATTACACATGTTCAACGTAATTACCATCGTAATCGAATAATTCGTGTAATTACTACGCACTTAAAATCGCATTGAGTTCGCACTGCACGTCCTTTTCATGTCGTTTTCTCATTACACATGTGTATTAATTTTATACATATTTAGTAGTCTTTGAATTTTTTATACCATTTATGGTTTTCTTATAATTAAATAAAAACTATAATTTGATTATAACCAATTATTTATGGTGAGACTGCAAACTTTCATGCTCGAACCGGCCTCACTCACACACATTACTTACTAATGTACACACCCTCAGCGACAATCGCGTGTGCGTGCAGGTCGGTTCCTGTATGTCTACATGCCGTATTTTTAACAAAAACTCATCATCTCATACCTGATTATTTATTACATATTTATAAATATAATTTAAATATTTATTTTATCTAATAAAAGCACAGTACAGCGTATAAATGTATTGTCGCAATATATATATATATATATATATTGCTACAGTACAAATGTATAGGTTACTGTGCATTGAACGAAGTAATTAAAATAATTAATTAGAATGAATAAGTAATTCGTATTGTAAATAATAATAGTGCAGCTTGCAATATGAACGATCAAATTTTCATGTTGGAACAGGTGAAACACTTCAGCTGCTCTGGCTGTGTGTACACACGTATGTTACATGTGTGTGTGTGCGACCTGTCCATTCCTGAAAAACGGCAACCCTTCAGGGGCGCTGTCAATTATTTGCATTTATATAATTTGTAATACTTGTGTGCATAATAGCACAAAACAAAATACACCAAAATGTATATGAAAATTAGACAAATGTGTGTATAAAAAATAGTGAAGAACCGATAAAAAGTGTAATTATAGGAGAATAAAAATAAATAGTACTTATGTTAATTAAGATAAAGAAAAACGGTTTGTGTATGATGAACACAGGTAAATTACCGACAGAATGAATATCGGGTAATGTGCAAAAGACTTCGCAATTCGCGAAGACGAGCAAATTAAATGGGACAAGAATCGTGGGTTAGAAGTGACGCTCTCGACAATATCAAACATGCAGAATATTGTCGAGACATGATTTTGGCGCCCTGGGTATAAATACAGGGGACGCGCTAACATCATTCTCTTGCTTGTTCAACAACCGAAGCGGCCGGAGAGTCTGCTGGACGACAAGTCTTCCACGTTCAACCATAGTCGCAGCCGGAGGCTCTGCTTCATGAGTACAACTCGTTCCTGATTGACTATTGTCGCAGCCAAGTCTCTACTTAGAAACAACAACATTATATCTCAACCGCGGCAGCAGTAGAGACTTCACGACTACTCAACAGTTCGTGTGAGCACTTGCATCCTGAGGTCATGACGGGAGACGAGGAAGCAGCAAAGTAATCCAGAGTACGAGAATCTGACGGACGAAGAACCAAGACGCCAAGACTCCAAGACTCCAGGACTCCAGGAATTCAGAACGACAAAGGAGGACAATATCAAGGAGCCTCTGGAGATGTACCACAACAATTAAGCTGACAAATAACCATGAACTTGAACACCGAGACTTAATTGAAAGACATTAATTAACAAAGAATAAACAGACAAATTCAAATATGAATCAATAAATTGTTATAACTGTAAATGTTTTGTATAATAATTAATCTAATGTTTAAGCATGTTTAACGATAATCAGTAATGTAAAAGCTAAAAATTGAAATCTATAATTTATGGTATTTAAATTGATAAAGCCATTAAAGAATTTTATTAGAAAGCAATGCATATGTAATAAATTAATAAGAGATTAGATGATTAGAAGATTAGATAATCTAATCAGTATAACACAAATGGGCTAGCTGAGAGCAATATAAAAATTATATCCGATGTATTAGAATATAAGGTGTATAATATGTCTATATGTAGTATAAGAGTATTACTTATGTGTAATAATTAGACGTGGAAATAATAATGATTTAATTCGTAACACAAATAAGAAATTTTATTAATAAATATTGAAATGATTTTTAACCAGATTACATAGTATTATTATTATTATTACGATTACACCCATCTTCATCAACCACACGAATTTAATGTATTGTAGTGTTATATAAGGATTTGTCGCACATTAAATAAATAAAATCGTTTGTAAGGTTGTAAATGGCTTGCAAAAACAAGGGGCTTAACACATTAAAACCGTGTAGTGTTGTAATATTGTAGCGTGACAGAAAATCCACTACTTATTAAGTCATATAAAAACCATAAAAATTAATTACACCACATATGTTAAAATAATATTGAATGAGATTTAATGAAATCAAAGGAATGAACCACGATAAAATAAAAATCCTCATTACATTATATAAAAACCACTGTTTAAATATCAAAGAAAGTATTGAAAGCAACTCATATTATAAGATCAGTAATTTACCCAGGAAGTTAGGAGCAGTAAACAAATTAAATAACACCATATCAAGAAGAAAGAGAATCAGTTTAAGAGTGGTGAACACCAAAATACCCCAAAGACAAGAAGAAGGAAGAATAAAATTTGTGATCAGGAAGAAAACAATACCCTGAAACCTTTAGAGAAAAGCAAGGTTCGTATCAGTAAATAACTTCAATGCTCCAAACTAAACATCAGTCGAGATAACACAAAGTACCTTGGTTTACCCAAGAAAGAAGAATGAAGACTAGAAGAAGGACAAGAATGAAGACAAGAAAGAAGATAAGAAGAAGGACAAGAAAGAAGATAAGAAGAAAGACAAGAAAGAAGACAGGAGGAGAGGAAGAAATAGTATGAAAGAAACACCGTTGTAAAACCTATTATTATTATTAACTACCATCAACCCCAAACCCACCAAAACGATTAAAAAGAAAGTATAACATACCAAAATTCAATAAAAATGTAATTATTTAGAAAACTAAAGTGTTGTATAGTATTATAAGAAGTGAATCGACTAAAGCTATTGTGTAATAAAGAAAATAGACAAGTCTTAACAGTCCATGATTACTAAAGGTCTGGTCTGAGATAGTGAGACTCAAAATATCAGAACCACCAGTGAAAGTGAATTTGTGAAAGTGTTTTTTGGAAATGCAATAAACTTAAAATTAGTGATACTATGACTTATCAATATGCTATATAACAACTTTAATATCCAATAATAAACAGCATAATAAAATAATAGAATGGAAGATTTCCAGTATTTTATTATTTTAATGTAACTCTTTATTTACAAGACATTTGTAAAAAATGCTAATAACTAGAGTATGGGTGGTCATGTTTACTGATGAAGGGGATCATATAATAATGGTTTAGACCAGAAAGGACTGGCATTAATTTAGTATTCATAGGTTTAAAATGTTTAAATAGACTGTTTGTTCACAGCCATAAAATCAATGTATTTGTAAGAGTTATTAGAAAATAAGATTTATATTATGTGTTTAAAATGAATTATGTTTGCTAAATAACAGCATACATACCATTAATAATGTTTCAGTAGGTATGCTGTGTTATTTCAAAAGGAGTTAAATGTATATGTTCAAACCATGTCAGCAATATGTTCAATTGTGCAGATTGCTAAATCATGTTCATAATTATTTTTTTTATAACAGTAGTGTTAATTACTGTAAATACTACACCTCACAATAAGTTATAAACCATTTTATTTTCATGTAATAGTAACTATGTAAAGTCAGAGGAGTGGTGGGATTAAATTTATTTGAGAAAGACAGAAATGTAAAATTCTAAACTCTAGGCCATTTGCTGAATTCACAGAAACCATATAAACCAGTATAATTCACTTATAAATCCTGTAAACTATCAAGATTTAGATAAGGTAAATCAGTTAACCGCTACTGGGAATGATCCTATGAGTTAAAATGATAATAAGGAAATATACCTTAAAAGATTGTAAATTTTCAAAATATATAAATTAATTAATTTTAAAGAGCAATGTCAAATTCAGAGATTAACACAAAAAACCAGTTCAAAGGTTCAATTTATATGTATTTAAGGAAAGGAAGAGAAATATGACTAATTAAAATTTATTATAATAGTATTAATAACAAGTAAAATGGAAGAAAAATTGTATGAAGGCGGAAATCAAATTTTGAGCCTATATTTCAAAAAAAGGAAAGAATTTTGGTGATTTGCACAAAATGTCCACAGATATGGACTATAATATATCAATTTAAAAGGAATGAGATGATTAAACCAATGATAAGGTTCATAATTCATGAAAGTGATGAATAAAATAAATAAATTCCATATATAATGTAATTTTGTATCATGTGTATGGGTAATCGAAATATGTTAACAATACTTTTTCAAAGATTAACTGGGCCAGATTTTGACCAAGTTAAAATAGTCTTTTGTTGAATATCAAGCTGTATAGTTGTGTGAAAAAACGTTCCTTATAACCGAGTCGAAAATGGTACTACAGTTAGCCATTAATATAAGTGAATCGAGAGTTAGGTGAATTATACACTTTCTTAACTAAATTTACCAAAACGTTAACGACAATAGTGAAAACTAACACCTAACTTCATTATACGAGTGATCGAAAACAGTAAAACAATATATTTGATCTAATTCACGCTACAAATTATAACCACATTTTGAGCAACTTAACCCACAGAAGTGAACACATACTAAATAACATAATTAACACAAGTATACACGGAACACTTCTTCAGAACACACCAAACAACCTAATAGACCAATTACACCAGTGCGGGGACCTTTCAAACATTCATGAAGGTAATTTTGCTGTGATTTTTTGACACGATGACATCGCAGTAAACTCGCCAGATCTAATAGCGGCCATCTTTGAATTTACTAAGCCCTGCCTACCTCATCAGGTGGTGACGTCAGTCTACATATGGTTCGACTTCAACTTTCTTAAACATTCTATATCAGAATTATTTAAATACTGTTAAATAATAATTATTGAATTTACTTTAATTGTTAATGTTATACTTTCTCGTCACCCTTCTCTGACTATTAATTTAATCGCTCAAAGAACCTGTCCTTTTTATAATACTTATAATAATTTTTCTACTGTATGCACAATCGATAATTCCCTGAGACGGAGTCGATAATTGTTCTCAATCGATAAAAAATCGATTATTTATTAAATTGTTTAATAAATCCATTTATTTCAATTGTTTTTATCTGTTATTATTTCACAGGCTAATTTAAGGTTATTTATTAAGGCAAAGAGACTTCAAGAAGAAGAAAATATTTTTTTTCAGTGAGATATTGGACCAGCAAGGAAAACCATCAATCGATTGCCGACCGGAGTTAATCTGATTAACTCCAGACTTGGTTCAAATCTTCCAGAAGTGCTCGATAGTTAATAAATACATTCCTAATTCTTAAAATTTTTACAAAACCTTTAAAACAGCCTTATTTCTTAATTACAAACATTGATTAACATAAACAAAATTTTTTTTTATTGAAAAATTTATTTTTTATAAAATTTTTCATCTACTATTTTATTTTTTGTAAAGACCGGCATACAGGGTTTTCTTACAATATATATATATATTTATATATTGTTCAGGCTAACTCCCATATCGCGACCCAATAACTCAGCAATTAGAATTAAAACCAACAGTACAATCACTTCAGAGCTGGGAGATCATTAGATCATAATATGGTATCATTCAAGAATTTAGATCAATCCCTAGCAGGGTCGAACAGGTTATAACCAACTTCAACAAGGTCTGACAGAACCAGGGGCATGCAGACAATTTTTCAGAGCTACACAAAACATACATAAAACCTTAAATGGAAAGCACCCGGTTTAATTCATACACAGTAACTTAAGTCCAAACCGAGAACTAGGCTCAACACGTCCCCCATAAGCAAACTTGAATAAAATACATGACAAACAAACATATAAGTGTGTGTGACCCCCACAGAATTATATAAGTTACCTCCGGTTTACAATTTAATAGTAATAACATTTAAAATAATGAAGCAATTGCATTCAATGTAATAACATTCAAAGACTTAATTTGCACTAATAATAACAATGGTAACAACACACCTTTCAAAATATATCAAACGTTTTCTAGATTCATAAAACAATCAATGGCCACAAACAGTAATAAAAAAATTTCTACTCAATTCATTTTATAAATATTAAATATTTATATATAACTACTCAACCTTCCTCTCAGACCCATAAAATATGTGAATTCTTAAATCCCATTGCAAATCCTGCCACCTTCAGGTCAGCACGCCTAGATGTTATAACCACGCTCTGCTACCAATTGTAACGGCCACTTAGACCGTCACGTAAAATTTAAAAACTAGACTACTTGGCCTAGCGGAAGCGAAAAGTGTGCTGGAGCCCAGAGTGACAGGACTTCCAATAAAATACTCCTGTAACCAGTAACAATTTTTTATTTTTGTTATCATAACATGTTTAGTCAAAAGACTTCAAACAATTGAATTTTAGTCTGATTTACATTACAACATCAATTTAAATTATGCCAAAGTTTAGTTACAATATTTTATTTGAGAAGGCTAGACTTCTGGTCCGCTTTTGTTTAAGAGCAGGTCAGAAACAAAATAAAATGTCAGTTACACTTGATTTAAAACCGGTGGAGTTGTAGTTGACTGGTTTAGTAATTGGAATGCTCCCACCTGTACTTTTGAAGAACTCAAATGCTACCATGTAAACCCGTGTGCGATGAGTGTTGGTGGTGATGCTTGAAGGGTGCAGAAGTTCCAGCTATTGTCATTCCGGGCCGATGTCTTTGATGTTCTGGAGGAGGAGTATTTCTGGGCCTGACAGAATCTAGGAGCATCCTGCTGTACTGCTCTGCAGATGGTGACTGGTGTTGGTGTCACTACCTCCGCATTCCCCTTTCTCCCGGCTGTACGGGGACCCTATAACATTTTTTATTTGCAGATTAGCCGTCAGAGAATACAACCACCCCTTCTCTCGCCTCGGAACACAGACACCACACACACACACACACACACACACACACACACACACACACACACACTGTCACAATTTTTATCAACAGTTTAGTTGCTCTTATTAATCTACTATGGCTTATTTTATCCATTTACTCTTAACTAAACCTTTACTTTTATTTTTGTAACATTTACTTTTAAATTTATCAAAGACAGTTATACGTTATACAAGGTCGCCACGTGCTCTCAGACCGGAAGTAACGTGTAATTTAATTTTACAATAGAAAAGTATTACAATAAAAATAGGCTTTACAAATGTGTGGATCACACACATACAAAAATATAACACACATAACCCATCATTAAATTAACATCGAATAAAATAATTGAGCTCACCTGAAACGCTTTACTAGACTACGAAGTCATATTAAAGATATCAACAACGTACTTCACCCTGGCCGCCTATTGGATGGTTATAGACGAAATGAGGGAGCAGCACGTATTCTACGAACCCACCATGCCACAGAAACTCAACATGTTGGGAATTGCCGTTCCATAACTTTTGGCAAGCTGTTTTCTAACAGCTGCGTCCAGCAACCAGCTGACAAGGTTGACTGGCTTACTAGATCGCGTCGCCGTTGCGCAGACGTGGCCTTACTAATCAAGTTAGCTTTGCCACCCAACTACGACGCGCTTTGGCGGCCTTCCACGTTTAAATTGCGCCGGGGAAATTCAAACCCCGGCACACCCTCACCCCAAAAGAGCAACCTGGTTGCCCAAAAACAAAGTGATCGCAACTGCATCTGTTGGCTGCCTAGGGAGTCTCAGAAAAATAGACCGCTCTCAGTAAGACAGAGGCACCGAGAGAAACGAGACAAGAAATGAAAGAATTTGACTGTGTGAGTGCCTGTGTACCTGGGTGTGTATGTGTGTAAGTGTGGGGTAAGTGCATGCTGACTTGATCAGGGTCAGCATACAGGGACGAGAGACAGAAGAAGAAGAAGAAGAAGAAGAAGAAGAAGAAAGACAAGAATTCGTACGCGTACTAGAACTCTGACATCCTAAGGCCCCCAAGCTCACGAACTGAGAACCCAAGAGCCAAATTAATACCTTAACCAGGACAACCTTTCTACCACCACTCACATACTTATGCCCTATGGCAAAACTTCAACTTGGATATGTGAGTGGTCAACTTCTCTATATCACTGTTGTGATCTCCCAACCTCACCGTCACTGGTGACACAAACCTCAGAATGGGGTATGGACCGGACCAACGATAGCACAACTTGGCGGCTCTTTTGTCCACGGCTGAGCTGATCAGGTGGCTCTGGCAATAGACTAAATTCCCAACCTTAAAGGGATTAGAAGTTCGCTCCTGATTGTAACGAACACGGACACGCTCGTGCGCACGAAGCAAATTCTTCCGGGCCTCTTTCCACCTGTCTGCTGTCCTAATGTCAGGAGTATTAGGCAGAAGATCTTCAATTTCCCACAAGTTGGCCAATGGAAGTGTGGGCGAGAATCCAAACATCACCTCAAAGAGAACGGCCTTCTGACTCTCATGGAGGGCCGTATTGAAGGCTAACTGTAACCACTTGAGATTCTGGTCCCAACAATTCTGTTGCTCTGCGTGGTAAGCAATCAGAGCAGACCTAAGATTCCTGTTGAATGTTTCCGTGTGGGACGTGTGAGGGTAGTACGGGGAAGTGGTTACATGTTGGATACCATTTGCGAAGCACATTCACCGGAATTCGCCTGAAATGAATTGTGGACAATTGTCAGAGACAATGATGGCCGGAAGTCCGAACTGCTGAAAGATATTTGTCTGTAGTTCTAGAATGGTTAATCAAGAGTTTGCCTGCCGTAAGGGCAATAGCCAGACAAACTTAGAGAAAGCATCCACACAAACAAGCAGGAAAGAATTACCTAACTTGCTATGTGGGAGAGGTCCCACGTAGTCGATGAATAACTTCTCCATTGGTCTGCTCGCCCCGTCCGATGACAAGAAACCTAACTTAGTGTTTTGGGCAGGCTTGCTTAACCCACAAAGATGACACGCCTTAACTCTAGCCGCAATATCCCTATCCATGCCCTTCCAGATGAAATGTTTCCTAATGCTGGAAATGGTCTTTGAAATCCCCTTATGTCCACCTACTGGGGAATTACGGTAGTAGCTGAAGACCATGGGCACTAACTTGCTAGGCAGCACGATTCTAGGGACTCGTCCTTTTCTCTCTTTGAAACATAGGACGCCCTTGGACAAGAAATATGGGACCTGTACGTTACCGTCTTTTAACTTATGGATGATAGGACCCAACTCTTCATCATCTAACTGATGGGGTAACACATCAGTAAAGGCTAGCGGAAAGTCTAATAATAAGGCACAGGGTTGCTCAGATTGAAATTCACTGGGTTGGGAAAACATGCGGGACAAAGCGTCAGCAACCACTTTCTGGGTTCCCCTAATGTGCTGCACTTGGATGAAATCTTCACCACCCATCTTCCAATTTTACCCAGTTGCCGGGGATGAGCAAGAAGCCAAGAGAGAGCCTGATTATCGGTCTCAAGTAGGAACTCAGCATGTTCCAAGAAACGCCTGAACTTATCTCGGGCGTATACCACTGCCATACACTCTAGTTCATAGACAGATGACTTCTTTTCTTGTTGGGTGAAGGTCCGAGATATGAAAGCCACTGGCTGCCTAGCACCATCAACAACTTGGGAAAGAACAGCCCCGAGCGCAGGGAAAGAACTAGCGTCGGTCTGCAGGACAAACTGCTTAGAAAAATCGGGCATCCTTAACACCGGCGAAGACATGATGGCCTCCTTAAGCGCCTCAAAAGCTTTCTGTTACTTTTCTCCCCATTTGAATTTTGCCCCCTTTTTTCGTAATTCATTGAGGGGGCAGCGATTTCTGCAGCACTCGGGATGAAGCGTCGATAAAAATTTACCATGCTCACAAATCTCGCGATGCCTTTGGCATTATTAGGTGTGGGAAAATCCCTGATGCCCTGTGTTCTCTCTTGGTCCACAGTGACACCCTTATGTGAAATGAAGTAAGGTGCCCCAGAAAAGAAATTTGGTTTTGGGCAAACTTGACCTTTTCAGACAGTAAGCCCGGCACTCCTCAACCTGCACATCACCTCATGAAGATGACCCATGTGTTCCTCAAAGTTCACACTGTACACGAGCAAATAGTCTAGATAATTGAATACAAAATTAAACTTGACATCGTGAAAAACGGTGTCAAGTAGACGAGTGAGGGTTTGCGCCCCCAAGGCCAAGCCCATGGGAACTCGTGTGGACTGATACAGATTCCATGGAACGTAGATTGGAATATAGGGCCTACTTTCTTTTGCAAGTGGAATCTGGTGATATGCAGAGTTGAGGTCAATGATGGTAAAATACCTCGCCCTACTGAACCAATCGAACGCCGAATGCAGATCTGGAAGGGGGACAGTATCAACTTCAATATTTACGTTTAATTTGCGATAGTCGACAACCATCCGGTTCTTACCTCCAGGCTTGGGTACAAGGAACGCTGGACTGGCATAGCTGGAACTAGAAGGTTCAATTATCCCTTGGTCTAATAATTCTTGAACCTTCTCTCTCAGAATGGTAATTTTTGGAGGGGAAAACTTGTAAGGGTGGGAGCGTACCACCTTGGAGTCCGTGAGGCGGATTATATACTCCAAGAGATGTGTGAGCCCAAGGGTAGGAGTCAATACAGAAGGTAACTGCTCACACAACTGATGTAAGGCGGACTACTGGGACAGATTGAGATGGTCTCTAGATATGTCGGGGCACTCTATCTCTTGGATATCCTCCCTAGTTCCCTGATATCCAAGGAAAGGAATCACGACTCCACGATTAAACTTAAAATAACATTGGTGTTCTTGGATGTCAAGGACGAGACCACTCTTAGAGGTGAAGTCAGCACCAGTAATACAATCGACTCCCAGAGCCGGAGAAACCAAAAAGCTCCACACCCAAGAAAATCCCTCGATCTTGAATTTGAAGGAATCTACGCTGAAAATGGGCAGAATTTCCCAGGATTCCGTCCAGCACACTATTGAGGACTCTTCAGACCCTTTAAGTAAACCTTGGGTTTCAAGGTCCTCGCACACTGGACGAAATGATGGACCGTGCTGATCCGGAGTCAACTAAAGCTCTGAGTTGACTCCTTTTCAACTCCAACATCAGGAAGGAGCATACAGAAGTGGCATTACCGATGGTTTGGAGGACCTTGTTGCCAGAAGAGGTTGAACCTACTGCCTGCCTGGACGCACATACTTGTGAAGACCCGCGGCGGGGAGGAGAAGACTCCGACTTATCTTCCTCTTGTTGCCCCGTTTCTTTGTATTTGACTTAGACGCCTTGGGAGAGGACGTTGGACTCGGCCTAACCCCGGAACAAAATCGTCTAATGTGCCCCGGCCTATTACATTTAAAACAAATCACCTTAGGGGGATTACGACCCCTCACGTCAGCGGACTTATTAACTCTCGGAACCCTAAGACTGTCCTGTGGTAGATCGGTGCGTCGTTCACCAGTCCTGTAATTAGGGCCACGCGCAACCATGGGAGCTCTTGATTCATCATTTGCTTGGATGTTCCTGGACATTACACACAACCGGTCCAGGTCAGCGAAACAACGCTGACGCTCCGCGAAAACCAAGCGCGATCTTTCTTAGGGCGTCACGCCCTCCAAAATTACTTTAACTATTTCCAGTTCCGACAATCCCAACTTCAAAATCCGGGCCGAATCTCTGATACTACAAACAAAATCGACCAGCCTTTCGTCATTGGCCTGTAATCGATAGAACAGTTTCAGATGTAATTGATATCGTAGCCGGCCGGGTATAAAAGAGTCCAACACCTCTCCATGGAGTGAGTCTAAATTGCCGCCACATCGCATGACATGTGTGACCCGTTCAGCCATTGGACCCCGGCAATTCGGATATATGAGTGCAAAGAGGCCCTTATCAGACACCCCAGGGAAGTCTGATAACTGTCCATCAACCACAGGAAGTTTCTGGATGATGCCGGCAAGGGGGTTGGACAGTTTCTGGTAACAAGCCCCCGCCAGAATTATACAATTAAATACCACATATTAACAACTCACTACTAACAGGAAAAACTTGACTTCCTGTAAGTGGTTTCATGGTCCCCTAGCAAAGCAAGAGAAAGGGGTGAAGACGAAAGGCAGAGCAAGCTTCCCGAATTCACCAAACAAACAACACACAACAATAACTCTAGAATAAATACAATAACACTATACCCAATAAACAAGTACAATTAATTAAATCATCAGCTAAGCAATTCTCAGAATCAAAAAGAATTTAAAAATGTTCAAGGATCATTCGAAATCCAACTCAATGTCAACAACGAGGGTGCATGGTACGACCATAACCGCATTTTCAAAAAAAAAATCTATATATATATATTACATTTAATATTTATAATTAAATTTACCTCAACATGTTATTTTTCTATTTGGAACATGTTTCGAGAGTTCCTGTTCTCTCATCTTCAGCCTTCGCGATCTTGTTTCTGGTGAAGTATTTGTGTGTTGGCTGCTGGAAGCTATTAAGATTGTTTGTTGGTCTTTGGTATTTTAAAGTTGTATTATTGTGTGTGATTGTGGTATATGTTTTTGTATTTTGTGTATTTTCGATGTTGAGTGCTTTGAATATTGTGTCATGTTTCGTATTGATTTGTATTTGTTCTGGTATTAGTTTGTTTTGTGTTTTATGTTTGTATATTTGTACATTTTCCCAAATGTTCATTATGGTGCCTATGGTATTATGGTTCGTAATGTTCTTTTTTTTGTATTAAAACTCACACTTAGTGGTTATAAGTGTTCTTAGAATTTTTTCAATCTTTCCCTTGGTGGATTACGTCCCTCCTATGGATTTATAAGTTAACTTTTTTTTTCTTTTTTTTTCATAGAATTTACGGAATGCTGATGCATGGTACTTTCCAATAGTCTTTCTTTTTGTCGGATCGTAGACGATAAAGGTGTGTCGTCCTTTCCTTCTTTGTAATAAGTAGGGTCCCTCGTACAGTCTAAATAGTTTCTTTGCTGTATTGTCGATTCTTTTTCCCACTGGATTGCTTCTTAGTAGCACTATCTCTCCTTCATGGAATGTGATGAGTTTGTGCGTTCTGTTGAATCTCTCGATCCTCTTCTCTCCAAGTTTTTCCATCCTTTTCTTCGCATTGTCGTACTTGTGAATCAATGGAATTTGCAGGTTTTGGTTTGGAGGTTTATCAATGTTTTTCAACCAGAATCTAGTAGGTCTTTTATTCGTTTCCAGTTCCACCGGTGTATATCCTGTAGCTTCACTGTATGTAGCATTTATGGCTTGTTCGAAAAATGATAAGTACCCCGCCCATCGGTTATGCTGTTCATTACAGTAGATGCGTAAATGTTTTCCTAACTCTTTGTTTACCCTTTCAGCAAGGTTTCCTTGTGGGTGTCGTATTGACGTTAACACTGGTTGTATGTCGTGCTGCGTTAGCGTTTCTGCCCATGGAATACCTTGGTCACTCAATATCTTTTTGATTTGACCATACTTCGGTACGTATTTGCCTAGTATGACATTCAGTACACTTTTAGTGGTGGGTCTTCGAATAGCGTAGAGTCGAACTGCCTTGGTGAACACATCTATACATACAAGTATGTGTTTTGTACCCCCGTGAATAGCTCTCGGAAACGGGTCCAGGAAGTCTACTGCTACTAATTCTCCCTTTTCCTGTGTCTTGATATTTTGCATATCTACGTAGGTGTGAAGATTCGGATGTCGGGCTGTTTGACATTCGTAGCATCCTTTTAAGATAGCTTTTATTCTTCTAAACATATCAGTAGTATAGGTATGTATGTGCTGGGACAAGGTCAATGACCCCGGAAGTAAACAAAGATGAGCTTGACCCCCTCCGGAAGTAAACAAAGACGACCTTGACCTACAGCAAGGTCACGGCCAAGGTCAAGGTCGCGTCCAAGGTCAAAGTCACTACCAAGGTCAAGGTCACGGCAAAGGTCAAGGCTGGTTATGACGTAAGCAATATGATCTCCAATGACGTGTTCAAGGGAATTACGTAATAACATGTGAACGCATGCGGTTGACCTTTCGATTAAACCGCGCCCAAGAAAATTGCGCAATAACACGTGAATGTATGTGGTCAATTAAACCACATCCAAGAAAATTGTGTAATAACACACGTTTTCATCATGATAGAGAAGTTGACGTCCATATTTTGAAAAATAAAAATACGAATTAATCAGGATCGAACCTATGAAACTATACATCGAATTAAGAAACAACGATTTAATCTACACGGCTAATTCGTATTTTGAATATCTTACTAAATCATGTGAGGAAAAGAGAAAATTCTTTAGAAATATACATATTTCTTTTCTTTATTTTTTCCAACATAAACATACAATTGTTATAATGTTTTTACATAATGTTGATAACTACATTTATTAACTTTCTGCTGATTATAAAGACCATTAGTAACATCATTTATACTATCAACTAGCTTAAATTGATTATGTTGTATGTTTAACATTACTTTGTACTCATTCACCTTTTGAGGTACAAATTTAAATATTTTACAATTACACATATTAAAATTTTTAAGCCCAATATTTTTAGTATCATAAATGTTATAAACTACATTCTTCCGCCGATTACATTTGTTTCGCGTGTTAAAAACTTGTTCCATCATTCACCAACGAATAATGACCGTAGGGCAGTGTATCTATTTTATTATCGCAAAGGATTCTTTTATTGTCTAAATTACTTAACGCCAATTTGTTGCACGTAATCGTTTCAACTAGATTTTTTTCGATCGGAATAATTTCATCATTCTATAGCTATTAATTTTATTATTATCCTTATTTATAGTTACGGGTTTATTATTTTTAAAAACGGTTTTAGAATAGACGCACTCTTTAAAATCTTCAAAGCTTATATGTTTGCTAATAACATTTTTTTAAATTCCTTTTGCTCTTTTTTTAATTTTGTTATCCGCAGTTTTAAATGTATATAATTTAGAGCGTAAACCGATAAATTCTTTAATCGGTACACCCACACATTCATCTTTAAATTTACCAATAACTTTTTTATTTTCATCCGAATAGCACGGATGATTGGGCAAATAATCCGATGTATCAAAGTGTGTAAATAAATCTGAATCTAATATGTCTTTATAAAAATCTTCTGTACGAATTTCGTAAAAAAAGCTATCTGTATCTGTATATAAGAGCAAAAGCTTTTCACCATATTTTTTCTTCATTATATCGTAATGAAAATCATACATTAACGTTTTACTTATTTCTAATACGCTAAATCCGATGTATATTGGTTTATCTAAAAATAAACGTTTTTTGTCCGATAATACCGCACATAACGATTTATTATAAATTATTCTGTCTTTAAATACCGGTTGTGTAATTAAATTTAATAATTTTTTCTCATCACTTACAAGTTTAAGGTCAATTCTTTTTCTCACGTTCTCCATACATTTACCGAACACCGAGTTGTTTAATAATTTAAAAAAGTCTTTTTCAAAATCATTTTTAGCTTGTTTTCGTTTTTCTGTATTTAAGTCGATGTACGTTTTTAACCAAGGACCCTGCAAAAATTCTATAATACGATGAATTTTTATAACTTTTAAACCGTGTTTAACAGCTTGTTTTAAATTAATGTAATGACATATATATTTTTCTTTATTTTCTAAAGTTGTTAACAATTTTTGTTGTTTTGTTCCTTTAACGAATTGATTAACCGGTAGAAACGGTAAATCGCTATGATGATCATGTAAGTGATGAGGATACTCAACGTCTACTTCTAAAATATAACCGACAGGAGAATCGTCTGCAATATCTAGTATATTTAAATTATCGTTAGGATCTTTCCAAGTAAAACCAGCATACGGCATACATTTACTCATTGCCCAACCGTACAGATTATTCGCGTCTAAATAAGTTAAAAATTTAATCGGGTTAGTTACATCAAATGTTTCTGGAACATATTTATTGTTAGCAACAGATTCTTTTTTTATGCAAACACTTATTCCCCCCCTCACCCCATTTTCAAAAAGTAAGTACATTTCATAATCGGTTAATAATTCCAGTTTAATTTTTGTATAACTTAACATTGCATCAAATGCAAAACCTGGTACTGTAAAGTAGTGTGCGCAGTCTAGTTTATAAGATTGCATACAAAGAGATCTAAAATTTTCAAAAATATCACACAATAATGAAACATCAATTTTTAAATAAAGATCGCTATACTCCCCAAGAGTTTGTATATTAAAATGATTCCAAACTTTACACGCGTGTTCATAATCATCATTTCCAATTTCCGAATCATTTAGTGAACTATAAAAACAATCTTTTGGAGGTAATCTACATTCTTCCAACTTTTTCCAGGAATTCGTATATTCGTAAGGATACACACCTTTCCTGGTAACTAGCGGCATACTGTCTACAGAAAAAAATTTTCCAGTATAAAAAAACTTATCCTTAGGTAGATTATTACTGAGCTCAGCTAACGAACAATTCATAAACCGATAAGTATCAATAAATCTAATATTTAAACCCGAATGTGTTTTCTTTGCAAAAGAAATATATTTTTCTCTAGTATTAGGAATTACATGAATATTTTTTACATCATAGCCCAATTGTCGCACTATAAAATGCGAATCATAATTAGAACTACCATGTATGAAAACTGGTACAAATTTCTGTTGTTGTCGTTTTAGGTTACACGTATTACATAATACCGCACGAAATCGACCGGTTAAATGACAATGATCGCGAACTTTGGGATATAATAACGTAAATTCCTTATTACACATTTCGCAATGTGTAGCCAATTTAAATTTTATTTTATCATCTCGATTCATATGTAAAGGTATATTTTTTTAATAAGTAAACCGATTAAATTAATTTTTTCAACTAAATATGTCATAAAATTTTCCGCAGCATTTTTACCACGATATAAGTAAGGTTCTGAAGGTAATCGGTTTCTAATACTTTCAGAGATATTGCTATCTATAACAAAATATACGCAAAAACTCATCGGAATATGAAATTCGTTAACTGAAGTAAATTTGTTTTCGGGGTTGGGCAAACAAGTACTAACAGGTTTCAAAATACATTCGAAATCTGCATATACCACAATAGGAACCCTATATTGATAATGAAAATTTTTAAATTCTAATATGTTGTTGTCAGTAGTTGGTAATGCTATTTTTACGGGCGAATACTTTCCGCAATATCTACTATGAATTTTTATTTTTTTTGACTTTTTAGTAAAAAACGAAAAACAACGTTTACATATTTCAATTACTTCTGTATGTTTTGTTAACTGTGGTCTTATTAACTTGGAAAAATCCTTTATATAACAATAATGGTAATTAGCATTATTCAATTTATTTAATACTAGAAGGTCAAAATGATTATTCTTTTCTTCCCTACACACTTTAAGAGGAAAAATTGATTTTTTTTCATCGATAGAATAAATGTTTATTGACACATTATTATTTTTTTCAAAACGAGAAATTTGGTTTAAAGGTGTAGGAAAGTCTATATGTTTAAAATCAAATTTATTTTCTAAATTAAAATAACAAAAATTAACCCGTTCAATGTGAGGTCCAGTAACATAACGACATAAGATTGACCATTTAAAACAAAAAATATCATTATTTTTCGGATTTATTATACATTTTTTATTTTGTAAGAATTTTGGAAGTGGAATATATGAAGCACCTCTTAATGGTTTAAATCGATTTATTCTTAGTAAAATTCCGTCTATACAGTGAAGACTCCATCCGGAACCTTTCCCCATATATATGTTTTCATCGTGACAAATCTCTCTAATCGAATTATTTAATATCATATTTAAATTATCGTTTTCTAAAACTGGAATGTTTTTTGTTTTAAATGATCTGTCCTGTGTTTCATTTATGACAGGTTTTATGTATGTACATTCGACAACTGTGTTGAATTTTATTGGACCAAACATTGAAATTATGTTACTTAAAATTGTAACTATATTTAATTTAATGTAATCTAATAACAAACAAATGTCCTTATAATTATTATTAGTGTTTTTATAAAAATATGTTTTTAAATTTCCTTTAAATGCATTCTCTATTTCTATGAAACTATTTGATTCAACAATTTGTTGTAATCTCGCCGTTTTTAATTTTAAATTTATTGATGATGATGATGATGATAATGATGATGCTGGAGATGATGGCGGTGTTGACCATGTTGTTGTTGACTCCAAATCTTGTACACGTGACGGTCCAGGTTGTGGCGAAGGTGTTGTTTCACGAGATGAAGCATGTTCTTCCTCAACAGTATTTCTGGCAAATTGTCTTTTTTTAAATGGCAGATTTTTGTCCATTGCAATCTATAAAATTATATTTAAACAAGCAATATTCATATCGGTTCTATAATTATAAAAATTTATTATCCTTGTATAATTTTTATACTTACGTCAGTTACTTGTTCTTCTTGTGTAAAGTAAACTGTATTGTTGGCTCCTTATGTGTGTGGTTGTATTATCTATCTTTATATAGTCACGTAAAAAGTAGAACAGCAGAGTGATCTAATCTTTATACTTTGAACTATTGTTGTGTAACACGCCCACCGTTTTTGCAATGCAAGATAATCTTTCTCGAGCGCGGTTTAATCGAAAGGTCAACCGGCTTTTCCTATAGCGAGAAACAGTATATATAAAGCGCCTTAGAATTGTATTGTACACGCTCAAACTGCTTCAATAAGGAGAATCAGCAAGTTGTTTCTGCATCGCTTTTTATACAGCGAACTCTATTAGGTAATTATTATTTTTTTGTATACTTTAAAACATTATTTACAAATTAGTTATGTAACAAAAACGATTATTTGTATGTTATAGAATCGATAATAGCCACATCAAATCTTTATTTTAAAAATTATCTAAAAACGTTTATTATTTACAAAATAGTTATGTGACAAAAACAATTATTTGTATGTTATAGAATCAATAATGACCACATCAAATCTTTATTTTAAAAATTATCTAAAAACGCTTATTATTTACAAATTAGTTATGTAACAAAAAACGATTATTTGTATGTTATAGAATCAATAATGGCCGCATCAATTCTTTATTTTAAAAAATTATCTAAAAACGCTTATCCACCTGAAAAGTTAACTAATCAGTCTGCGGGTTTCGATCTCCGTAGTGCGTATAATTATAAAATTAATGCTAACGGAAAAGAATTAGTAAAAACCGATTTAGCTGTTAAAATACCTGACGGTTGTTACGGGAGAATTGCACCACGTTCAGGATTGGCTCTTAAATATCACATCAACGTTGGAGCTGGTGTGGTAGATAGAGATTATAGAGGGAACGTAGGTGTGGTTATTTTTAACCATTCGTCAGCGTATTTTAACATAAATAAAGGTGATCGAATCGCTCAACTGATTTGTGAAAAGATTGAAGGACCGGAACTGAGAGAGGCATCAACTTTAGATAGTACTGAGAGAGGTGATAACGGTTTTGGTTCTACGGGTGGGATAAGCGGATTAAATGATAATGATGAAAATAAAGAATTATTGCTAGAAATCGATAAATTTTTAGCGGAAGGCTAATAAATTTTTTGTTTTTCTAGTAATGGACATCGCTGGACCATCTCACCACATCGAGGAACATGTTTCATTAGAAGACATCCTTAAGCTATTATATTTTTATAGACTTTCGTCTTTATGTTTATGGGAAGATGTGCTAAAGAAAATTAAAACTGATATTATCAATTCAGATGATGTAGATGTTTTTAATTTATATAGTAGACTAATAGAAATAACAAAAAATATTAGAATTGCTTTAGAATTAAAACTAGTTCGCTCACAAAAGGATTTATCACTACTAAATAATTATTTGTTTGATATTGATGAAGTATACGAATATTTAAATACAACAATTGTAAATTTTAAAGAAAAAAATATATTAAAATCGACATTTATAATTATTAATTCTTTAATAAAAAATAATATGATGTGTGATAACGATAGTGAAAAGTTTACAATAGATATAGATAATGAAGAGGAGGATGAGGATGAATTTGATAAAGTTTTTACATCCGTAAAAACTAACGAAAATGATAAAAACAATCTCCGTTTTGAACAAACTGTAATGTTTCAAGCTGGGGGAACAAGGAAAACATTGACCACACCTGGTGAAAAAGGGGGGTATTTAATCAAAATTGAAATAATTGACACAACAAATTTGGTAAATGTTGCTAAAAACGATAGATGGACTAAGGCCGCCTACAGGGCCACATTTTTAGTAGATTCTTCTAAAGACTTGAAATATGTTCAATTATATAAAATGATTTTAAATGTTGCGAAGAATTTGGCAAATATTAAAAATGTTAAAAAAACAAAATTTAAAAATTTTTAATGTTTTCCTTGTTTACTCGAATCTTGTATTTTTTTATTTAAAAATTGAGTGTATATTGTAAAACTTTTATGTAATAAAAAAATTTAACACAATTTTTATCTCTAGTTTTAAAAACACAATCCCCAAACATAAAACCTATATATAATTACAGATATGGAACCGACTGAGGTTTTTATCAATTTCTTCATCTTGTTGATGGTGACGATATATACGTCTCAGTCGAGGATCCAAAGACCTGTAGCCGTCGTAAGACCGATGCGTCGGCGGTTACCATCACCACCACCAGTACGAAATGTACGGCCACGAAGGGGACCGTCACCACCACCACCAGATGAAGAAACAATACAAATTATTGATGATGATGATGATGATGATGTTATAATAATAAACTCTTTATAACATAATACAAATTTTTTATTATTTAACATAAAGTTTATACATATTTATTTATTTCCGCTACACAGTCCCGGAAACTCGAAACTTGAAAATCGACAACGTATTCAACCATTCTTATTGAATGCGAAAGCGTGAATACTGTAAAAATATTCTTCATGCTTCATTATAAAACGATTAGATAAGCGATTTTCTTACGGAACCAGATAACGGTGTGTATTGTATAATTGTATCATAGATAATAAGACAGTAGATTGCAGTTTTTTCGGGTATATTTTGAGATGTTTCTATTTCAAGACGAACATCTATTGAACCTGTTTTTAATGATTCATTTTGCTTAGAACAATCGATAACAAACAGAGGCGTATGAGTTATAAAATTTTCACGATTCATCATTGGCGCGTCCTTACTACCATAGTAATATGAAGATTGAAATCGTCTGTAAAATTCGTGTAAAAGTAACAATTGACCATTCAGATTGTCGTATGGATAGTATTCTGAATTCAAATATAATTTAATATTACGTAGTGATACGGAATCGAAATTTGCCGAATTCTTGTGTATATTATTTTTCCTATCAGACTGAAAGCCGACAATAACGTAACGAGGTTTTTCTGCTTGTGATGACGTTTTGACAGTCCAAGTGTGCTGCTTCGCTTGTGGTGTAGACGGATATTCATAAAGCTCCCATTTCCTAAAGGGGATCAATATAGGTTCATCACGCTCTATTATTTTAAAAAAATCATATTTTTTTTTATCATTTACATACACATATGGCATTATCCATGATATTTGTTTTATTGTAAATTTACATCCAGTCACCGATTCTGGTAAAACAACAGCGTTACTATCAGTCGATGCTCTTATTAAAACTAGTTCTTGTTTTATATTTAGCAGAATACGTTTATAATCCTCAACGAATCCAAACAACATTTTTAATGGAATACAGAATAGGAGATCTTTTTCAGATGGTGATAGAGCCCCATATAAATTTTCATTCCAAGCGGCATTTTCTAAAGTATTAACTTCATAAGGTTTAATTGTTAATAGATTCTTCATTGTTGTCGTTATTCCAACATTTTTAATTCGATCAATTTCTGACCCACATATTTCGTATCTAATTTCATCAAATAAAAATGCCACAGCGTTTGAAACTAATTTATACGTTTGATCAAATACACCTAAATTATTTGTGTATTCTAGTAGTATGTAGAGATAGCTATCGTGTGGAAACGTAAAAACATCTTATTGATTGATTGGTATTCTAATTTCATCATTATTATTATACGTGCTTGAAGTATACGGATGATGGGTCTGATATTTTAATCTTACTATCGCATCATCTTCATATACGGGATTGTTTAATATATTTAAAATACTACTACTCATTTTTTCGAATATTCACTTATTACTGTTAACCCCAATAATTGTAAAAATTTCTTATTTTGAGGTGTTAATCGTTTAATATTTTTATCTCTACTGATCTTATTCAGATCGTTAACAACCGTTTTATCGGTGTTACCATAGCAAAAAATAAGCCTCATTTTTTTCTCAGGTGTAGACGTAACGTTATTATCTCGTCTCTAAAATTAATCGGTCTTCCTTGTTGATCTTCTAATCTTACTGTAATACGATGTATTCTCGATGTGTTTACTGGTAAATAAATTACATTTGTTGGTATTTCAACTATTTTAAATCCTGGTGGAACCGTAGGATAAAACTCGTGTATTATATGACCTTCAATACCGTTATTAAATGAATAACTAACAAGATTGCAAACTAATCGAACGGTCTCTACTCGAACAATACTTATTGGCAAGGTTGAGCTGTACCATTTATTAGGCTCAAGCACACATTCTTCAAAACCGAATATGGAGGCAAGAGAATTAGGTTTTTTAAAATCGATTAATACATTAGACAAAATTTCGCTTTTCAGCGTATTGTTATTCGCCTTTATCACCACCCGAACGTGTTCATAATTTTTAATTAAGTAATCATTAATATATGTTGCAATGTCTGATATTTCGTAAGAACCTGTAGGTAATTCTATTTTCTTATCGCTATCAAAATATAGTATATTATTTACACCTTCTTCCACGTTTGGTATTGAATTGTATGTCATGAAATCGATTAATCCAAGTTCCCATTTTTCGTTATTATTTAATTCAATTGGCGGAAAAATGTCACACTCCAATTCAGGTCCTTTGCCGCTTAAAGAAAACATTGTTCGCAAGAAATTGAAGACATAAGTGTCCACAATTAACTGAACCCAATTTTTGCTTTCGTGTATAATTATAACTAATTTCGATAGGATGTTCTATGGATGAAGAAAAATAGTTAATCAGCTCAGTAGGTGGTTTTAAATTACCAAAACTATCAAAATAATTAATTTTATTCTCATGTTTTACGTAACACACCCAATGCGTGCCTTGACCGTAAATACTGTCTAAATTAACAATACCAGCCTCATTTTTCCAAATAGCACTGTTTAAAGGTAACGTATCACGCATAAACACACCTCTAAAATTTGGAATTTTTAATCGATTAATATATAACAATAACTCGCTCGTTGAAAGCGGGCGAATTGGGATATGTTTAATTATTTCCGCCGCCGCCGATTTGATTTTTTTTTTTAACGCCTCCACCCGTTTTTTTATACGGTCGTAAGTATAATCCTTTACCTTTCAAACATTTCTTTTTTAAAACCTTCTTCTTCTTCTTTACACCCCCACCAAATTTGCTTTTCGCCTTCATAATATTAGTTACAGCCCACGCAGCGGCTTTCTCCGCGAGCGAAGCGTCTTCTGATTTAACACGTTCCCAAGCTCTTTCAGCTAAGTCTTTATCCGCTCTAGCACGGTTTGTAGAATCTGAATATTTAGAATAGGCGATATCGTGTTGTTTACACGCCGCGTCAAGCTTATTAATTCCAGGGTCTCCTCGTTGCAAGCGTTTAGCCAACTTCGTACCTGGTCCACAATATTGATAACCCGGTATATGAAGTTCAACTGGTAATAAGTCGATTGATTTGTTAATAACAGTACCAAGAATGTCGCCCACTAGCCCGCTCCCCTCTTTATCGTTCCGATACACGCGCATTTATGATTCTTCATACAAACTCTGTACCATATATATAATATAAAATTCGTGTCTACTTTTAATAGGTTTGTCTGTTGTAAGTTCTTTATATAATTTGTACAATATATTTAGCAATTTTTTATCATATTCGAGAAACTGATCATATACGTATTTTTTATGTACAACACCATAATCGCTTTCAGGCTCGCTAACATTAACAAGTTTAGCTTTTTTAAAATCCAGCTCACCATCGCTATTAAAATCTACTCTTTTGTCTATGTATTCTTCAACCTCGTGTTTCAAAGTGTTCAAAGTATTGTCTAAAGTTTGCTTATTTATACCATCAGTTAAATCGACAGGTTCGGCCACATTAATTAATCTATTATTCTTAAAGTCGCAACACCCAGGTTGTACAAGCGAATTGGGTAATTTATTATCCACATAAAATTTATTTGCGGCGTCTTCTTGTTCTTTAGGATTTTGTAGTCGTTCGATAACGTGATTCTCAGCATCAAAAGAGTTTCTTTTTTTATTAAATATAATAGTATTGTTTCTTAAATATTCCACATTTACAACATCGAGTTTAGATATGGGTGAAGCAACATTTGTAACACGATTATTTTTAAACGAATAAACAGAACCATCTTTCACCTTAACCGGAATTCTATTAACTAAAGAAGTTTTCATCGTATTTTCACAATATATTTTATTCGCAGCATCAAAAGGTTCTTGCGGATCGGCTAAATTAGTAATTTTTTTCATTTTAACATCGAAATGATTACCAATATTTGATAAAGTAATCGAGTTTTGTTTCACATATTTAACGTTCACAGCTTCATTATCCGTTTTCGGGTCTCCAACATTGCACAGCCTTTTGTTATTTATATTAAAATTTCCATCCTTTGTTAATTTAAACCCCTCATCCGGTGGACCGCGTTGAATTTTTGATCCTGTCACCAGTTCTCCACTATAGTGTCCGAATTTGTCAACGCTCATTTTGAAAATATGGCCTCAAACGATGCACCGTCTTCTTTTATTATACCCGCCTCATGCAATTCTTCTATAATTGATAATATCTCGTTGCTATGACCTGAATGACCGGCACTTTGAGAAGCGATTAACAATTGTAGCCGTTTACATAATTCGTTTATATCATCCCAATAGACATAATTAGGTTTGTTGTTATTTAATTTTAATAAACCTCGACCAAGATTTTCCGGTTTAGATGTTGAAATAATCGGTTTAATTATATTTTTATATTTGTAACTAGCGCTGCTTTTTACTCTATTTGTCGTTAAATTTAAATATGCGCCTGTTTTACTTATCATATGTGAATATGCGTTTAAGTCTTCTTCCGAATATAAATATGCGTCCGGGTGTTTTTTGAAAATAAGATCGTACAAACCAGGCGTACCTTTATATGTAAAACCGTTGATTATAATATCATCATTTTCTTCAATTTTCATAGGGTATTTACCCAACATTAAAGTAGTACCATTCGTAAAATACGGACCAAAAACGTGATCGATATCGTGATTATCATCATCAAAAAATTTACGCATATATTGTCTCGCTAGCAGTCCTTAAAACCATATATCAATATAATGATCAATCGATTTTCGTCCTTCTGGTGTTGATATCAATTCTTCTGCTGTAGGTAGCGTTTCATACGTTTTTTCTTCTTCGCGCGGTAACGGAAGCGGTGTATTCGGTGGTGCTGGGCGTTTATTCGATAATGTATTGTTTTCAGATTCATCTGAAAACCTTTTGTTTTTTAATCGCTCCTGAATATCGTCCATTTCAACATCCGCATCTCGTTCTTTCTCCTTACTTGGCGGTGTAACAGTGTTCTTTTCTTGTACTAACTTTTGTAATGGAGCGACAACGGGCCTTAACGATTTTTCTGCAAGTTCTTCTTCATCAATAATGTTTTGTGTTAAAGTCTGATGTTTCTTTCGAATATTCTTTCTTATCTTCCCAATCTCTTTAGCAAGCTTCTCACACTCATCTAGAGAACGTGACTTTCTCGGTGCCATGATGAAAAATAATTGAACGAACAATTACAAGTCGTTAATATAGATATCAAAATCAAAACGGTAACGCCCTCCACAGTTTATATTGCTTTCTTTATCTATTACAAGGAAACCCTTTTTCCGTCGTGTCCACGCTTTTGTACAAATATCTTTAAACACTTCAAACGTCATGTCTGTATTTACGTGATCACTATATATATGTTTTAAATTTAAATCGTCCTGTTTAAAAATAATTATTAAATTTGCATTATCGCGTATCAAATGTTTTGATATTCGAACATAAGTTTGACATATATATATAACATTGTTTTTTTTATGTCTACACATTGTAAAATGGTTTCTAATGTTGTCCTGTTGCTCGCACGCTACATCGTCAAATATAATAACCGAATTTGATTTAGCATCGTCAGGATGAATCACTTGATCATTTTCAGAAAACTTATAATAATCTATTTCCGACATATCGGATAAAACCATATCTAAAAATTTATATTTTGTTTGATAGAGCGATTTTGAAAAAATATATACATTTTCAAAATATAACCCGTTAGGATCAAACAGCAGATTTAACATTAAATTTTTGTCACTGGGGCCTATGATAAGACATCTGACATTATTTGGTAATAAATCACTATGAACTTTGTTCTCTTTTTCTATCGATTTACCAAAGTTGCGGATACGCAGTCTCTTTGTTTGTTGTACAAACTTCATTTTGATAATAACTAATACAGATTAAATAACACGATTTTTATCAATCCAGCTATTGCTAGATTTATCATATCCCAACCACTTAACAAATAATTTATTACCTCTACGCTTTAATATTTTTTCGATTAAAAATATATCTCCAAATTTTGTTTTACTAATTTATTGTTCGTAAAACCCCCCATCTAATACGATTCCTTTATCATCTCTTAAAATATAAGTCCTGGGTGCTGTTGGTTTAATACTATCAACTGTAAATATTTCGTTTGTCCAATTTGGTAAATAACCCTTTGTAAATACTTTCTTATATTTACTAATTCTTACTCTATCACCAACTTTAAATTTTGGCGGTTTCTTATTAAGTAGTAATCGTTTTTTATTTATTTGTGATAGGACTAACTCTTCATTATGTAAGCCTACATCTATTGGTTTCATCTTAATAGTTCTGTGTACGCTATTATTATATTTATGTAATAAGTTGGGAAGAATTTCAATCCATGTATATTCCCCGCTAGAAGTAAACCACTTCCACATATAGTTTTTTAATGTGCGATTAAAACGTTCGATTATGGACGCTTTTTTATCAGAATAAGTAGAATAATGGTTTATATTATAATAACCAAGCAATCGTTGAACGTGTAAATTATAGAACTCTTTTCCGTGGTCGGTTTGTAAATGTTTCATTTTGTTCGCTCGTAAGATAGGTGAAAGAGCTTCCACAATATCGTTTGAAGATTTTGTTTTTAAAGGAATGGCGAACGCATATTTACTAAAACAGTTTATTATTGTTAATATACACTTATAACCTTTATTTAACTTTGAAAACAATATCATGTCTACGAGGTCGGCTTGGTACAAATCGTGAACGCCTTTCAACTCTACATTACGTGTTGGAAAATTCCGTCTGGCTTGTTTGTGTAGTTCATCGCTGATAATCTGTCTAACACTCATTATTATTCTAAATACAGTAACAAAGTGATTAAATAGGTTGAAAAATCAGTTAATAAACGCATACTATTTCTGTTATCACATTTTTTATTTACAATTGCACAGTTGCATATTTTATTTTACAATTGCGATTTATGTAATTTTACTAGTAAACAATCTGGTGATGCTTTTTGATGTTCAGTCCAAGGATCATCGGTCGCTTCCCATTCGTCAAGAACAACTTTACATTCTACACACATTACTTCATCGCTATTTCCTGTATAAAAAAATCCCGCTAATAAAAGCTTATCGGCTGCTGGTAAACGTTTTGGCCAAGCACAGAATGTAGCTTCCATCATTTCCTCAGTTGCACTAACACACATCTTTGCATCTGAATAATCTGCAATACACTTTTTAGATTTTGCATAGTTTTCATATTTGTAAGGCAAATAACGAACTCTTTTACATTTCGGATGTGAAAGTTTATGTATAAATTGAATATGTGTGATAGTAAAATAATTTTTTGTTTTAAATCCGCACTCGCTACAAACAATAATTCTTGAACCTGGTGTATGAATAAAACCCTCATTTTCAAAAAAATCTAATAAAAACTTTTCGCATATTGTCACCATCTTGAACCGATTATATCTTTTGTTTCTTCTTCACAGTCTATGTCTATTAGTATTTGGTAACGACATCTTTATAATTTTTTCAACACATCTGTATATGAATAAGATACTGGAAAATGAATCTTAATTATACACTCTTTCCTTTCAAATTTGATAACATCCGCTTCAGAAAATTCGTTAATTATTAGATAACACACATCGTTAAAAGAATACTCTCCTAAACCTAAGTGATCTACAAAATAAACGCGCCAATTCAAAGCGTGCACGTTTTCCGTATCACTCTGCAAAGCCATACTGAATGTGACTTATAAAAAGAGGATATATATATACCCCGACAGAAAGCATATGATGAAAATATATAAATAGGAGATTAAAAATAAATATTTAACAAAAATTTTTAAACTATAAATATTTTATTAATTCTTTCATAAACGGTCTTATAGTTGAGTCTGGTCTGTTAGCTATAGATTTTAGTTTAGTGATTTCCCCAGGCGTCAGACGTTTTGGAGAAAAAAACCATTTATGTAGGAGACGCTCCTCCTCCTTCCGTTTTACGTTCTCATGATCCATTGAGGTGGGCTTTCGTTTTACGTTCTCTTGATCCAGCAAGCGTTAACGCCTCGGCGCGCTTTGTGTAAAATTAAATACAGTTTATATAGCAAGTGGAACACGTGCTGTTTTTTTGTAATGCAAGCAGGATGTAGTTAACCGACTTACGCAACACACATTCACTTTCTGGTTATTACACAATATCGAGGTCAACTAACCGCTTAGCGCGGTATAAATATTTTTTTAATTTTTCCTTTGTATTATTAACTTCTGTATCAAATCTTTTAATTGATATAATACGTCATCATTTACACATTCCAATCCAAACACTGAAAGATTATTTCTTTCCGTTTTTGATAGCTTGCCAGTAAATTCGTTAAACGCGAAAATCGTATTATTCTTAAAAAAATATATATTACCATCTATGAACCTAAATGACGAGTCGATATTAGGAGGTATCCCTGGAAAACGTTGAGATATATATCCCCACGATCTAATTGTAAACGAACACTCATCAACCTCTCTAAAATAATTATCATTATGAAATATAAAAGTTTTACCTGTATAACTATTGAATACCGTATGCAATTTACTTGGCTGAATATTAAACACGGATGAAAGATATTTTGAGTAACCATGAATTAATTGAAGACTTACTAAGTCGAACATATAAATAAGCGAATCAACGAACATCACTATCTCACCAGACGGACGTTGATAGACGGCTAAAACTCTTGAAAAGTTTTTTGGTAAAAATGTTAACCAATCCGTTATAATAATCGGTTTAGAATATATCATATCATCGGTGTTTACTATCCATAACCATTTCTCGTATAATATATATAATCGTTTGTCTGCTATTAGAAACGTGTTAAGGTTTTTAAGACGATAAAGATCGATTTTACTATCAACAACAGAATAATTATCTTCTTCTTCAACTGGTGATCTAGGCGTTGTAGAAACTGGTACCATATTTTGTTTTGGTTTACCATACAAATTTTGAATAGCCAAAACATCATCATCGCTTAATTCAATTTCGCCATTATAATATGCAAACATAACAGAATCCGGCACATCGGAGTGTGATAACCCTATCGTGTGTCCGATTTCGTGAATTAAGGTTGAAAACAGATTTGTATAACCAGGAGACTGAATTTTGTCGCTAGAATATGACCATATCTCATCCTCGTCTACATGAATTTCCCGTCTTGAATTTGCATAATCCGGATAAAATGCGTGTGCTAGCGAGCCTGATTTACCATCAAACTCTCTCGTACACTGTGTTAATTGTGTTTGCATCACATGTTTTAGACGTTTATTAGAAATTAAAATGTTAGTATTTGTTCTGTCATGTTTAAAACGTATACCAGATTTTTGTTCCCACACAGCAAAAGCTTTACTTGTTAATTCTAAAACCTCCTGATTAGCTAAATAATAATGCCATGTAACCAGTGGTTTATTCCATTTAAAAGCTGTTAAACGAAAATCGGATATATTATCTTCATTACCGCATCTGGGTTTTAGCATTAAATCTTGAGTTTCATTATTTAATTTTCCATCCGCAGGTAACTTGTAATATTCTTGAAAAATAAGTAACGCGTTAAAAATGTCCGTTTCGTTTAATAATTCTAAAGAAGTATTATCTTTCACTTGAAGATAACCATATTTATATAAATATGATTTTACTTGTTCCAACGTTGCGTTATCCGTTAAACAGACCGGTAAAATAAATACTAAAATTATAATAATTTTCATGTTCACACAACACAATCAACTGATGGTTAATCACTGCTGAAAAATAGTAATATTGGAAAACGGGGGCGCCATCTAGGAAAAACAAAAAATAAAAACTTTATAATCAATTTTTTATTTATACAGTATCCAGTTTTCAATATATGTATAAACATCTGAAAACGTTTTACCGCTTATAACTAAACACATAATATTACAAATTTCGGCAATAGATTTAAAATAATAATTTTGTAACAAAAAATATTCATCTGTTGCTAAATTAGTGTCAAAACCGTTTCTTTTTAATAATCGTTCCTTAACACTTTTAATATCTGAATCTATTAAAATCAACACATTAGACGATTTAAAATAATCTAACATCCACGAAGGTATAATTTCCTGTAACTCTGGAACACTTAATTTTTCGCCTTTTTTATTAACTATACCATACACAAACGGTGCTACGGGCGATCTGTCACAACACATTATTTTATAATTTTTTCCAATTTCACCATTTAAAAATAGTTGTGTCTGATACATAGAGTACCAACTAATCGTATTAAATTGTATTCCATCGGTGCGGGTATACAACTCTGGAAATTCGTTTCGCAACAGAGTCAAATCGGATGAGGATGTAAAACAAACGTTATTTTGATAAAGATTTGTCAATATGCTTGATTTGAAACATGCTGCTGTCCCATCTAAATAATATACAATTTTTCCAGACATAACTAATTTTTTAATGTGTCACTCCTTTTCTTTACTTCTTCACATTTCGGCGACCACTTCTCATGTTCATCGAACGGATCATCACCAACCTTCCAAAGACCTAATTCGAGCCCGCAGGAATAACAGCGTACTCTATCGTCCGGTCTGCTATTACCGCAATCGCAACAGTCGTAAGAAACTTGTGGATAATAATAAAACCCCGCAGCTGCTAAAGCTGTTGGAGAAATATATGATAGAGGCCAATTCCTAAATGATAACCTCCTCTCATATAACTCCGTATGTGATTTATCAGGAGCGGATACACAATCTGCAATGTCAAATTTCACTCTTTGGCGGGTAGACGTAGAATCGGTCATACTGTGCTCTTTAAATAGACCGTTCTCCTTATTATCACCTGTTGACCCCTTCTCTTCCTCCATTATACAATAAACCCAACTTTCCGCGTCGCGTTTTACTACAGAATGACAATCGTCACATATAAAAAAGTAATATATTAAAAACGCGTATTTTAAACGCTATCTGGAAACGATTACATGTAAACACGCGAACCCGAAACACGCATACGTCAACTTTTCTATCATGATGAAAACGTGTGTTATTACACAATTTTCTTGGGTGTGGTTTAATCGAAAGTTCAACCGCACGCGTTCACATGTTATTGCGTAATTTCCTTGTACAAGTCTTTGGAGATCATGTTGCTTACGTTATAACCGGCCTTGACCTTGGCCGTGACCTTGACCTTGGACGCGACCTTGACATTGACCTTGACCTTGGCCGTGACATTGCTGTAGGTCAAGGTCGTCTTTGTTTACTTCCGGAGGGGGTCAAGGTCATCTTTGTTTACTTCCGGGGTCAAGATCATCTTTGTTTACTTCCGGGGTCATTGACCTTGTCCCAGCACATACATACCTATACTACTCATATTATTCAAAATGAAGTCTTCCTTTAAAGCTAAATGACATTTTAAAGCAGACGTATGTATGTGCTAGACTTTGATGACATGGTATAATTAGTGTTTTTAGCATCTCTGATGATAGGACTATTTTCCAATCATAATTGACGAGTTTGTACAATATACTATTTTTTATTGTATATCTACTAGGTAGTGGTGATAACTTCATGTGACTTATTTGAAGATCTTTGTTTTGTTCATTTGCTATATTGTTTAATAAATATTTAACTTTATCATCTGTTTGATATGTTATGTTTAATATTCTAACATCGTTCCACTTAGCTTCATGAGTTTCTTTTGTCTCTTGCGGTGGATAACGACTTAGGGTGTCGGCATTTATATTATCCGAGCCTTTACAATATTTTATTGTGAATGAATACTCTTGTATGGCCAGTATCCATCTCATTAGTCGTGCATTTGTTGCTTTACTACTTAATAAAAATGAAAGCGCTTGATGATCCGTGTGTATCTCGAAGTGTGTTCCATACACATAATAACGAAACTGCTTCAAGGCGTATACTATCGCTAAGATTTCCTTCTCTGACGTACAGTAGTGTTTTTCTGATCCTTTGAAGACTCGACTGGCGTATGCGATGACTCGTAGCTCTCCGTGTTTATCCTCTTGATACAGGACACTCCCTACTGCATAGTCACTGGCATCTGCGTAGATTATAAATCGTCCTTCCCGTTGTGGGTGATGCAGCATAATGTTATGTAGAAACAAATTTTTCACTTCACGGAACGCTTCTTCATGATGTAGCTCCCATTTCCATTTGCTTTCTTTTCTAGTGAGTTCTAGAAGTGGTTGGATTTTCTCCGCATATAATGATGAAAAACGTTGGTAGTATCCCGTGAGTCCTAGGAATGCTCTTAACCCTTTTATGTTTTTGGGTCTTCGGAACTCCGTTATACTCTTTAGCTTGCAAGGGTCTGTTTGTATTCCCTTGTCAGATATTATGGGACCCAAGAATTTTATTGAAGTTTTAATAAATTCGCACTTCTCTAACTTCAGTGAGAGATTAGCGTCTCTGAACTTTTGAAATATAGTGTTCAGATGCTGAAGGTGTTCTTCCAACGTTGGCGAGATTACAAGGATGTCGTCCACGAAGATCATGGTGTATGGTTCCACCTCTGGTCCTAGTGCATTTTCCAAACACTTTACAATTGCTGCGAGGCTTGTACTCAATCCAAAGGGCATTACTCGATGTTAGTATCTTTTGTTCTTGTACAGGAATGCGGTGTATTTGCGATCTTGTTTGCGAATGGGAATTTGCCAAAACGACGAAGTGAAGTCTAACTTGGTTAGATATTTTGCTCCTTGACATTTGTTAAATAATTCTTCAATATTCGGTGCACAATCAAAATCTTTTTCGACAACACTATTTAGATTCCGCATGTCTAAACACAGTCTTATTTCGTCCGTCTTCTTTTTGACGACAACGAGAGGATTGATGAAGCTGCTGTTGGACCGCTCTATTACGCCGTTATCCAACATTCTTCTGATTTCCTCGTCGACTGGTTCCGCATATTTCATGGGGATCGGATGTGTCCTCCGTACGAACTTAGTAGAATCGGTGACCTGAATCTTGTGTTCATACGTATTCGTAATTGTAGGCACTTCGCTAAATATATCTTGATATTCCTGTATCAAGTCTTCTATTAACTCTATTCCTTCATGTTGATTGTCCTCTTGTGTATTGATGTCACTTGCAGCGTGTTTTACAGCTGGTCTGGAGATGACGATTGGTTCCTGTTCTTCTTCCAAGTTGTTTTGACTTTCTTCAAATTTAATTACGTAGAGTCCTCCCTTAACTTTGCACGTCATTGAATTGTTTTCTAAATTAATAACTTCTCCTAATTTATTTAATACGTCGATACTTATGATACACTCATGTGTAAGCTTATCTACTACTATCATAGGAATATCGCATTCAAGTTTATTACATTTAAAATTAACATATATTTGTTGTGTGGCAATCTGTTTAATCTTTGTCGCCGTTGTTATATACTAATTGCTTATCGGTAACACTGGTGCATGTCTGAAGTGGTTCCTGTTCTTGTTGATGCAGGTCCGGCTGATTACGGATACCTCACTTCCAGTGTCGACAAGGATTTTTATATTTAAATTATTTATTGTTCCCCCTAACATAGGACAACAGGTTTTAGATAACGTTATTTCCTGTTGTGTATCTGTATTGTTTAGGGTGTCACGCAAATCATGTGTGTGCAGGTCGTTTATTAAACTTGTACGTACTGGCGTTTTGTTACCCTTCTGCAGTCATACAGCTTTCTTATCGGTTGGTGTTCTACGATCACCCCCTTCCTCTTTGGACGTTGATGGGTGTGTCGGCTGTTGCACAATTTTATTTTCATAATTATTTTTATTATTATGATTGTTATTTGTGTTGATGTTTTGTACATTGGAATTGTACGGTTTTATGTTTTTTCGACAAAAATGGGTGGGCGTACTCCTTTATTCGGAGTCGGGTTACCTTTTTCATAGGGTTGTTTATACTCTTTCCACTTATCTTTCCGTATGTCTTCTTCTTTAGTCTCGAACTGTGGCGATTTGTGGTGTATTTGATTTTGCGTAGAGTACTGCTGCTGCTGCGGCCGGTTGTCTCTCCTTTCGTACTCTTTATTAACAAACTGTGATGATTGCGTCACAAGGATAAGAAGTTCCTCAATGGTTTTAACTCCTTGGGTATATACGGCGAGTCTAATGCGTCTGTCAAAATGGTAGCTTAGTTTTAATAATAATTCGTGCTCAGTGAAACTTGGTCTAAGGTGCTTACAACGTTCGACGAGTTGTATGATGTAGTCTTCCATGGATCGTTTGCTGTTGACGTAATACCGCCCATACTCCAGCTGATCTCGTACCTCTCTCTGGGTATGTATATTCCAGTACCGATTTTCGAAGGATGCCTTGAACTGTTCATAAGTTTCTGTTTGGTCCCGAACAATCGTATACCATTTGGATGCTGTTTCCTGGAATTGTCGACTTACAAAATCTATACGTTCTCTGTCGCTTAGGTTGCTCCCTATTGTAGCCATTTCTCGTTCACACTTTTGTAAAAATTCTATGGGGTTCTCCCATTTGTTGTCTTTAAAGCTGATCTTCTCTCGATCTTCTACTTTTGCAGCACAAATCATTATAGCACTTGGTCGTCTGTTGACCTCCGCTCGTAGTTTTTCTACCCCCTCTTGTAGTCCATCTTTCATGTTGTTAATTTCCATGGAGTGGTGCGTAGTTTTTCTAGTGACCTCCTCCACGGCTATTTCTACTGTCTGGGTCCTCACAGTGAGTTCCTTTGTTCTATTTGTGTTGTCCAGGATGCGCTCATTTACGTCCTTGTTTTTGAGATCTTGCTCCTGCTTCGTAATTTTAAATATTTCATTCCACTGTTCAGCCAGTTGTTTAATGTGTTCTTTTATTTCACGTGTTGTATATTCACGCTGTTCTCTGAACTTGCTATCGATCTTTACAGCTCGTTCATTAAGAGACTGTTGAACACGGTTCGACGTCTTCAACGCGTGCAGTAAGCTCTGTTTTCAAAGTGTTACTGACGAGTTCTCTCTTAGCTTCTAACCTCATATTATTACTATCTATTTTACTTTTTAACTCATCATTATTACTTTCTAACTGAGTTTTTAATTCTTCAGTAGTGATTTCTGATCTATTACGACTATCTTCTACTTGAGTTTCTAATCTCGTATTACTATCTTCTAATCTTCCTAATTTATTTTCTAATTTTTCATTGCTACTTTCTAATCGAGTTTTTAGATCTACACTATTCGTTTTCAACTCCTCTTGCAGTCGTTGAAACATCGTTTCGAAGTCCATTGTTGGTTGCTTCGTCATTGTAGACTACGGTGTCCTAACTGATTCGTTATACTAATTATGTGTTTAATTATAGGTCCACCGTGACTTTGTATTTCTTTATTTATAATTTATTTTATTTATTTATTAGTATTAATTTCACAACTTTTTTTTCTCTCTGTACTTAAATTTAACAATTTGTAATATTACATATTACTTGAATTTACTATTATTTTTCATACAATACTTGTGCAACTTATTTATTTGACTTTACTTATATTCTGGGCGACATTTACTTGTAATGATTATTCTCGTTTTTTTTCGTGTCAGGCCCCACCGTTGGAAACGACATTAATTATGCAACGATACTCTTAACAACTCACTTTTGCACATATGCTATTACTCATTTGTGCGCACTTACCCACGTCTCGAAGGTATACTCTTCTTCTGCAGTATTTACCTTGATGTTTCCCAGCTAGGTCGCAGGGTTTGGTAAGGGTGGATAAGCACGTGAATATCGTTACAAGTAAAGAGCACACAGAGGATTTAGTACTGGTTGTGAAATTAGTATGACTTTGTTAATAAAATTATATTTATTTTGTTTATTAATTAAAAACTGCAAATTGTAATGTTATTAATTAGTGTGTGGGTTAACTAATATTGAAACCCTTATATTCACTTATACGAATATCGTATAATTATAACGTGGCAAACTCTTAGCTCTTATAGTCTAAGACACATTATACACAAACATAAGACATATATGACCTGGAATATTTACACAGACATATAATACATAACACATATATTATTACAATGCGTGATGAACACGTACGAAATTGAATATTAATATTGACTTAGCAAGTGTGGTTTTCTTATTATGTACCACTTAATTAAAAAAATAAATAATAAACATTTATAAAAATTCTAATAGAGACCATTCTATTACTTTATTTAACTATACTCCTAATGTCTCAATTAATTAACATCTACAATTGAAGTAAACTTTCGTACTTGATTTTACGTTACAGTTACTTGTTTTTAATTATTTAATTATAATATAAAAATATAATAAAATATGGTTTCTCTAATTACCATTTATTTATGAGATTAATAAGTTTTATGTTCTTTGTTATAAATTATTATTCTCTGAACTTTTATTAATTATTCATTATGCAAATAAAAATAATAAAATTTATGTAAACTTGGATATGGAATCTAGAGCCTTCTTTTGATAGACCTCAGGGTCATTTATAAGATTGAATAAATGTCTGACTTCACATGCATATTTCTGCAACCATTTAACTGTGTTGTTACCGTCACCTGGACTCTCGAGTTTTGGGATCCCCTTCCGGTATCACCTTCTCTGTCTCTGCGTCGTTTGGAATTACTCTCTCCGTCTAATGGATGCTGAGTTCTGACATGGACCTCTGGTCGTGATGATGTACGGCTGGCTGTAGCTGCGTGTGGCTGTCCCTGCGTCCTCTAGTATATTGCTCTGTTTCCTCTCATCTCCTCGTCTTTTCCCTCGCGGATGTCTCGAAGGTCTACGTGGACTTCTTGAAGTTCATCGACGACGTTTCGACTCCTCGTAGTTTACGGTATTATTGTCTTTTACATCACTCGTGTATATCACTAATTACTTTCACCGACATACTGCAGGTTCCATCGCACTTTAGTTTACGCAATACGATTTAAAACATTACTTAAACTTTGTAAAATTTGCGGTGGTGAGATACATGGACTTCACGTGCTGTCTGTTGATGATCTGAGAAAGAGTGTGTCGCTCACTGGGGTTTTATACTCCTGCCGGCGTTCAACTCCTGTTGAAAACTGTTCGGACAGCGTTGAACAAGTCAGCGCGTCGGTTTATTAACTAATTACAACCTACACGTCTTTCTATGAAGCGCACACTTTTTTAGAAATATTATTCGACAAATCGTTAGGTACATTAATAAACTTAACCTATGCAAATTATGAACATTAAGGTGTGTAAACTATGGAAGTTATGGCAAAATTTCACACGGTAGCTGAACGGTTCCCACGATCATAGACCTCTTAGTATCGAATTGTAGCGCCGCGCGCCAGCTGTGTTTCTACATATGTCTATGATTCGTGTGACTTCTGGTTTTCGTTCAGCACTTTAAAAACTTTGTAAAATTTTCCATAATCGTATACATAATTCAACTTGTTCCTGCAAGCAATGACATCACAGCTGCCGGTCGAGGCGTGTTTCGTCTTCCTTTGCTGCGTTTAAAACCAACAAGACTTTGCAATTCCATATGCATGTTCACTAACAATTATTTCTTTATTTAAAATTAATTAATACGTTTGTTTCTTTTATTTATGTCTTATACCTAACGCTTAATTATTACATTATTTTCATTATTTACATCTTTCACACGACTCATACGTGCGTTCGTATGTTCTCATACCGCAGTAAGGGGTTGATACGGAGACTTATGCTAAACGTATCGTTGTAATATATAAAATATTTAAAATTTATATAAATTTTAACTCCTGTGTTTTCGAAACATGTTCCAAATAAGGGAAAAATAACATCTTGGGGTAAAATAAATATAAATTTTAAATATTTTATATATATCAAGAAACGAACTGTAGCAGAAAGTGATTGTATATATATATATATATATTGCAACAGTACAAATGTATAGGTTACTGTGCATTGCACGAAGTAATTAAAATAATTAATTAGAATGAATAAGTAATTCGTATTTTGAAATATAATAATAGTGCAGCTTGCAATATGAACGATCAAATTTTCATTTTGCAACAGGTGAAACACTTCAGCTGCTCTGGCTGTGTGTACGCACGTATGTTACATGTGTGTGTGTGACCTGTCCATTCCTGAAAAACGGCAACCCTTCAGGGGCGCTGTCAATTATTTGCATTTATTTAATTTGTAATACTTGTGTGCATAATAGCACAAAACAAAATACACCAAAATGTACGTATATGAAAATTAGACAAATGTGTGTATAAAAAATAGTAAAGAACGGATAAAAAGTGTAATTATAGGAGAATAAAAATAAATAGTGCTTATGTTAATTAAGATAAAGAAAACGGTTTGTGTATGATGAACACAGGTAAATTACCGACAGAATGAATATCGGGTAATGTGCAAAAGACTTCGCAATTCGCGAAGACGAGCAAATTAAATGTGACAAGAATCGTGGGTTAGAAGTGACGCTCTCGACAATATCAGACATGCAGAATATTGTCGAGACATGATTTTGGCGCCCTGGGTATAAATACAGGTGTTGCGGATTGGAAGCTCTTGAAAATCTTGAGTTGTTCCAGAAACGCTATGTGGAAAAGGCTGGGTTTTAAACGAAAAGAAGTGGACTGTAATTCTGTTGTTTGATATGCGTTTATTGAAATGTTAAAATTTATAGACCATTGTCGACACGTGCGGATGTTTTTGAGGCCATAACGCCCATAAAATTAGTTTTGAAAGAAGTCCCAGTCCATTGTAAATGGACGCAGGTTGTCTGAGTAAATTAGTAAGTACGATACATAATTAAGAATGATCCAGAAGCCGCGGCTGTAAGAGAAATTTTTTAACGAGAGTACAGCTCGGAGTCTGGTTAGAAACTAAACTGACTTGTCTCCGTCGGTCAGCTGACCGCCGGCAGCGCTTGATAAGCAAGTGACGTCATCCGCCCGTGTCGCATTGCAGTGGTCACGGCACACAGCTGATAAATAAAGTACAAAGTTTGAACATACTGCCCGCTCAAAATCGGGACGATTTTGTAAATTAAACATTAAATTAATAATATAATAGTTAGACTTACATGGCAAAAATAATACAACAATTGGCGTATTGGCTACAGCGCAATGACATAATAACCATAATATGATTAACATGATAAATTCAATTAACAATTACAAGGTATACAAGAAATCAACCCTTATGCAAATAGCAAGGGCAAACTGACAGTAAAATTACCCAGAACATAATAGTAGCACAATACACATAATAATACAATGATTAAGTAGACATTGATCTTTCCCAAATAATACCCATTGACATTTGCAAAGCATTATAATAACAAGTGATAACACCATAAAAAAATATAATAATTGCACCAATATATTGACACAACAAACCCCAATAAATTTCATAATATATGACCATTAGAAAATACAATACATACATAGAATAATTGATACCATAAGTAACACTTGTAGTTCTCGGAACTTTGAATATATAAACATACGACAATACCACAACATCCATAAATAATTGATAGTACACTGAAAACACAGTCACTATTGCAATAATAGCTATCGGCACGTAAATAATACTTACAACGTTTATGATACAATTGACTTGTATGCTCGCCCCAGGGAATGTCCCGGGCGTAGTCCAGGCAATGTGACAAGTTCACAATCCTAGTACGTCTCGTATGGCACGCATACGACTAGTTTGTTGTCACCGGAAGGGGGCATAATTTGTGGATGGGTCGGCGTAAGATACCTAGCGCGGTGCGAACTTCTGCGACGCGTACTAAGGAATCTTGACCCGGAAAAACATTGGTAATTACCCCACGCTTCCACTGTAGTGGGGGGGAATTATCATCCAAAATGAGGACAAGCTGTCCGACATTCAAATTCCTTAACGGGGTGCGCCATTTGTTGCGCTGCTGCAGCTGGTGCAGATAATCCCTAGACCACCGTTTCCAGATGGTCTGTGTAAATTTTTGGAGCAGAAGCCATCTGCCCAAATGACTAGTATTGCCTTGGGTATAGTCGGGTTCCGAAAGTGCAGTCAGTGGAGCACCGACCAGGAAATGAGCAGGAGTTAAGGGTTCAGGGTCTCTAGCATCGTCGGACACAGCACACAAAGGGCGTGAATTAAGGCAAGCCTCAATTTGAGAGAGAAGAGTAGAGTATTACTCGAAATTCAAGATCGTACCGCCTATTACGCGACGCAAATGATATTTAACACTCCTTACACCACTTTCCCACAAACCACCGAAATGAGGGGCTGAAGAAGGGATGAAAGACCATTTGATACCGCGGAGACCGCAAAACTCCTGATAAGATTGCTCAATCACCTTTGAGGTTAAAAATTTGTACCAATCATATAAGGTGTGGTTGGCACGACGAAAATTCGTACCATTATCTGAAAATATCTGCGCGGGAATACCTCTGCGCGCGATGAACCTTTTTAAAGCCGCTATAAAGGCGTTGGAAGTGAGATCCGACAACAATTCTAAATGGATGGCCTTTGTGCACATGCATATGAATAACGCGATGTATGCCTTGGACGTGGACTTTGAGCGCTGCCCGCCATGGCGTAAAAGTACAGGACCGGCGTAGTCCACGGCAGACTGTGAAAATGGCCTAGCAGGCGTGACCCTAGAAGGGGGTAACTGACCTAATTGATTGACCTAGTTGATTGGCGCCTTTAGCCCGGAAACGAAAACAAGTGACACACTTATGTATTACTGAGCGTATATAAGATTTGTCGTGGATGATCCAATATTTGTGCCTGAGCGAAGCTTGAGTTGATTGCACCCCAGCGTGCAACAAACGGATATGTTCATACTCAATTATTAATCTCGTGAGACGAGAGTGCGGGTGCAAAATTATTTGGTGTTTACTCGCGTAGTTAAGTGGGGAGAATTGTAAGCGTCCACCCACTCTTAAAATGCCTGAGTCATCCAGGAAGGGGTTGAGAGCAAGAATTTTACTGCTGCGAGGAAGGCACCGATGTGCCTCAAGTTCCTTAACTTCTACGCCGAAGCGCAACTGCTGAGCTTGCCGGACAAAAAACAAAAGTGTGTCATACAATTCTTGAGCAGACAAAAAGGACGTGGCCCTGTCAACAACCGGGAGCCTAGAATTGCGAATAAATCTTCGGCAATATGCGAAGACGCGAATGAGCCTAGTAAGAGATGAATAATTTTCAACATAGCTATGTGTTAAGGATGCGACAATTAGTGAGGTTTGAACCTGCTTGCGACGTTCCTGCTCAAGGTCGGGATAAGTACAGGGAGCATGAATGTCGAAGGCGCTGACTGGCCATGATGCTGACTCATGGGCCAACCAGGACGGACCATGCCACCATTGAGTATGACAGTGCAAACTACGAGGGAGGCAACCGCGTGATAAAATGTCGGCAGGGTTGTCAGTTGATGCTACATGATGCCAAGTTCCCCTGCTGCTAACATGACGCTGTATTTCCGCGACACGGTTGGCCACAAATACCTTCCAGCGGGAAGATTGTTGATGTATCCAATGCAACGCTATCATCGAGTCCGAATAGAGATATAGTCCGTCAAAATTGTAGTTGATGGCGTTTAAAACCTTGGAAGTTAATTGCGCCAGCAATAAACAAGCACAAAGTTCAAGGCGTGGTAGCGTTATCTGTTTCAGTGGAGCGACCCTAGATTTAGCACACAACAAATTTGACGATATGGCGCCGTTCGAATAGACCGCCCGCACATAAATGCAACACACGTAACCTTTAGCCGAAGCGTCGGCGAATCCGTGAAGCTGGAATGAACTAATTGGATAATTGTTCGAACTCTTAACCGACCTCGTAATCTTAAAATGAGTGTCGGAAACTAGTTGAGAGTATAGTTCTAGCCACTGATTGGCTAATGACCCAGATAGGGGTTCGTCCCAATCTGTGCCCGCCAACCACAACTGTTGCACGAAATGTTTGCAGCAAAATGTGATGGGGACGATAAGACCCAGTGGATCGTAAATCCCAGCAATGACCGACAACACGCTTCTTTTGTTGAACACGGTCGAATTATCATCACCCCGAACGGTGTATAAAAATTTATCCTTATCGACGTTCCATTGGATTCCCAATGTACGCACGTTTTGACCTTTGCTGAAGTCATGGGATACTTGGGCGCGAAGGGCCATAATCTTATGGTGGTTAGAAAACCACTTATGTAACGTGAAACCATACCTCTTTAGCAAATTCACGATCTCGCATTTCATTTTAGCTAACAAGTTCGGATCATCCGAACCCGTTATAAGATCATCTACGTAAAAATCATTAGCTATGGCCCTAGAAGCTGTAGGGTAGTCGGATTTATTTTCGTAGGCTATCTGAGCCAGACAACGTGTAGCAAGGAAGGAAGCACTAGCAGTGCCATACGTAACCGTCCTTAAAGCGTAATGTCGTAATTCCTTATGCGGCGCATCACGCCAAACGATGCGTTGCAGGTTTAAATCCTTTGGGTTAACCATGATTTGACGATACATCTTTTCTATGTCTGCAATAAGCACGTATCGGTGGGTACGGAACCGAACCATTATCGAAAACAGATCCTGCTGGATCGTAGGACCGACCATTAGAGTATCGTTGAGGATAGATTATTTGTGGTTTTAGCGGAGGCGTCAAATACCACGCGCAATTTAGTGGTTAGGCTGGAGTCCTTGAAGACTGCGTGATGGGGCAAATAAAAAATATCTGATTTGTCAAGCGACAAATCGTAATCATTAAGTGGAGACATGTGACCAAGTTTCAAGTATTCACTCATGAACTCGCTATAATCCTTGTAAAGGATACGGTTCTGTTTGAACTTGAACTCTAGCGATTGGAACCTGCGGATAGCTCCGCGGAGAGAATCTCCCAAATGAAATTTATCAGACCTGCGGGGCAGGGATACCACGAATCTCCCTTCGCGGTTGCGGATAGTGTTTTTCACAAAATGTTTTTCACACGGCGAGTCCTCAGAGCAGGGTTCGTGACTAGAGATCTCCTCCAACTTCCAAAATTCTTTTAGTTGCGAGGAAATCTGACTATCATCCTTACAGACCATAAAAGACGAAACTGTTTTAGTTATGTCGACGTTGAAGGGTAAGTTACCGGCCAAAATAAATCCTAACTTAGTCTCCTGAATTATAGGAAAGTGCGGTCCGCGCATAAATTTAATAGGTTCAATTAGTTGGAGATAATATTGAGCGCCGAGTAGTACATCGACTTGCGCCGAGCAATGTAGGTAAGGATCAGCCAAGAATACGTGCTTGGGTAAATTCAAAGAGGCAAGATCGAACGACTCCGCCGGTAAATCATTAGTTATACTGGGTAGTACGGCACAATGCACGTTTAACGTGAAGGGTTTATAGCGAGAATGTAGCCTTGTGAGGACGCGCTAACATCATTCTCTTGCTTGTTCAACAACCGAAGCGGCCGGAGACTCTGCTGGACGACAACTCTTCCACGTTCAACCATAGTCGCAGCCGGAGGCTCTGCTTCATGAGTACAACTCGTTCCTGATCGACTACTGTCGCAGCCAAAGTTTCTACTTAGAAACAACAACATTATATCTCAACCGCGGCAGCAGTAGAGACTTCACGACTACTCAACAGTTCGTGTGAGCACTTGCATCCTGAGGTCATGACGGGAGACGAAGAAGCAGCAAAGTAATCCAGAGCACGAGAATCTGACGGACGAAGGACCAAGACGCCAAGACTCCAAGACTCCAGGACTCCAGGAATTCAGAACGACAAAGGAAGACAATATCAAGGAGCCTCTGGAGATGTACCACAACAATTAAGCTGACAAATAACCATGAACTTGAAAACCGAAACTTAATCAAAAGATATTAATTAACAAAGAATAAACAGACAATTAAATACAAATATGAATCAATAAACTGTTATAACTGTAAATGTTTTGTATAATAATTAATGTAATGTTTAAGCATGTTTAACGATAATCAGTAACTTAAAACTACAAATTGAAATCTATAATTTATGGTATTTAAATTGATAAAGTCATTAAAGAATTTTATTAGAAAGCAATGCATATGTAATAAATTAATAAGAGATTAGATGATTAGAAGATTAGATAATCTAATCAGTATAACATAAATGAGCTAGCTGAGAGCAATATAAAAATTATAACCGATGTATTAGAATATAAGGTGTATAATATGTCTATGTGTAGTATAAGAGTATTACTTATGTGTAATAATTAGACGTGGAAGTAATAATGATTTTGATTCGTAACACAAATTAGAAATTTTATTAATAAATATTGAAATGATTTTTAACCAGATTACATAGCGTTATTATTATTACGATTACACCCATCTTCATCAACCACACGAATTTAATGTGTTGTAGTGTTATATAAGGATTTGTCGCACATTAAATAAATAAAATCGTTTGTAAGGTTGTAAATGGCTTCCAAAAACAAGGGGGCTTAACACATTAAAACCGTGTAGTGTTGTAATATATATATATATATATATATATTGTTCAGGCTAACTCCCATATCGCGACCCAATAACTCAGCAATTAGAATTAAAACCAACAGTACAATCACTTCAGAGCTGGGAGATCATTAGATCATAATATGGTATCATTCAAGAATTTAGATCAATCCCTAGCAGGGTCGAACAGGTTATAACCAACTTCAACAAGGTCTGACAGAACCAGGGGCATGCAGACAATTTTTCAGAGCTACACAAAACATACATAAAACCTGAAATGGAAAGCACCCGGTTTAAATTCATACACAGTAACTTAAGTCCAAACCGAGAACTAGGCTCAACACGTCCCCCATAAGCAAACTTGAATAAAATACATGACAAACAAACATATAAGTGTGTGTGACCCCCACAGAATTATATAAGTTACCTCCGGTTTACAATTTAATAGTAATAACATTTAAAATAATGAAGCAATTGCATTCAATGTAATAACATTCAAAGACTTAATTTGCACTAATAATAACAATGGTAACAACACACCTTTCAAAATATATCAAACGTTTTCTAGATTCATAAAACAATCAATGGCCACAAACAGTAATAAAAAAATTTCTACTCAATTCATTTTATAAATATTAAATATTTATATATAACTACTCAACCTTCCTCTCAGACCCATAAAATATGTGAATTCTTAAATCCCATTGCAAATCCTGCCACCTTCAGGTCAGCACGCCTAGATGTTATAACCACGCTCTGCTACCAATTGTAACGGCCACTTAGACCGTCACGTAAAATTTAAAAACTAGACTACTTGGCCTAGCGGAAGCGAAAAGTGTGCTGGAGCCCAGAGTGACAGGACTTCCAATAAAATACTCCTGTAACCAGTAACAATTTTTTATTTTTGTTATCATAACATGTTTAGTCAAAAGACTTCAAACAATTGAATTTTAGTCTGATTTACATTACAACATCAATTTAAATTATGCCAAAGTTTAGTTACAATATTTTATTTGAGAAGGCTAGACTTCTGGTCCGCTTTTGTTTAAGAGCAGGTCAGAAACAAAATAAAATGTCAGTTACACTTGATTTAAAACCGGTGGAGTTGTAGTTGACTGGTTTAGTAATTGGAATGCTCCCACCTGTACTTTTGAAGAACTCAAATGATACCATGTAAACCCGTGTGCGATGAGTGTTGGTGGTGATGCTTGAAGGGTGCAGAAGTTCCAGCTATTGTCATTCCGGGCCGATGTCTTTGATGTTCTGGAGGAGGAGTATTTCTGGGCCTGACAGAATCTAGGAGCATCCTGCTGTACTGCTCTGCAGATGGTGACTGGTGTTGGTGTCACTACCTCCGCATTCCCCTTTCTCCCGGCTGTACGGGGACCCTATAACATTTTTTATTTGCAGATTAGCCGTCAGAGAATACAACCACCCCTTCTCTCGCCTCGGAACACAGACACCACACACACACACACACACACACACACACACACACACACTGTCACAATTTTTATCAACAGTTTAGTTGCTCTTATTAATCTACTATGGCTTATTTTATCCATTTACTCTTAACTAAACCTTTACTTTTATTTTTGTAACATTTACTTTTAAATTTATCAAAGACAGTTATACGTTATACAAGGTCGCCACGTGCTCTCAGACCGGAAGTAACGTGTAATTTAATTTTACAATAGAAAAGTATTACAATAAAAATAGGCTTTACAAATGTGTGGATCACACACATACAAAAATATAACACACATAACCCATCATTAAATTAACATCGAATAAAATAATTGAGCTCACCTGAAACGCTTTACTAGACTACGAAGTCATATTAAAGATATCAACAACGTACTTCACCCTGGCCGCCTATTGGATGGTTATAGACGAAATGAGGGAGCAGCACGTATTCTACGAACCCACCATGCCACAGAAACTCAACATGTTGGGAATTGCCGTTCCATAACTTTTGGCAAGCTGTTTTCTAACAGCTGCGTCCAGCAACCAGCTGACAAGGTTGACTGGCTTACTAGATCGCGTCGCCGTTGCGCAGACGTGGCCTTACTAATCAAGTTAGCTTTGCCACCCAACTACGACGCGCTTTGGCGGCCTTCCACGTTTAAATTGCGCCGGGGAAATTCAAACCCCGGCACACCCTCACCCCAAAAGAGCAACCTGGTTGCCCAAAAACAAAGTGATCGCAACTGCATCTGTTGGCTGCCTAGGGAGTCTCAGAAAAATAGACCGCTCTCAGTAAGACAGAGGCACCGAGAGAAACGAGACAAGAAATGAAAGAATTTGACTGTGTGAGTGCCTGTGTACCTGGGTGTGTATGTGTGTAAGTGTGGGGTAAGTGCATGCTGACTTGATCAGGGTCAGCATACAGGGACGAGAGACAGAAGAAGAAGAAGAAGAAGAAGAAGAAGAAGAAAGACAAGAATTCGTACGCGTACTAGAACTCTGACATCCTAAGGCCCCCAAGCTCACGAACTGAGAACCCAAGAGCCAAATTAATACCTTAACCAGGACAACCTTTCTACCACCACTCACATACTTATGCCCTATGGCAAAACTTCAACTTGGATATGTGAGTGGTCAACTTCTCTATATCACTGTTGTGATCTCCCAACCTCACCGTCACTGGTGACACAAACCTCAGAATGGGGTATGGACCGGACCAACGATAGCACAACTTGGCGGCTCTTTTGTCCACGGCTGAGCTGATCAGGTGGCTCTGGCAATAGACTAAATTCCCAACCTTAAAGGGATTAGAAGTTCGCTCCTGATTGTAACGAACACGGACACGCTCGTGCGCACGAAGCAAATTCTTCCGGGCCTCTTTCCACCTGTCTGCTGTCCTAATGTCAGGAGTATTAGGCAGAAGATCTTCAATTTCCCACAAGTTGGCCAATGGAAGTGTGGGCGAGAATCCAAACATCACCTCAAAGAGAACGGCCTTCTGACTCTCATGGAGGGCCGTATTGAAGGCTAACTGTAACCACTTGAGATTCTGGTCCCAACAATTCTGTTGCTCTGCGTGGTAAGCAATCAGAGCAGACCTAAGATTCCTGTTGAATGTTTCCGTGTGGGACGTGTGAGGGTAGTACGGGGAAGTGGTTACATGTTGGATACCATTTGCGAAGCACATTCACCGGAATTCGCCTGAAATGAATTGTGGACAATTGTCAGAGACAATGATGGCCGGAAGTCCGAACTGCTGAAAGATATTTGTCTGTAGTTCTAGAATGGTTAATCAAGAGTTTGCCTGCCGTAAGGGCAATAGCCAGACAAACTTAGAGAAAGCATCCACACAAACAAGCAGGAAAGAATTACCTAACTTGCTATGTGGGAGAGGTCCCACGTAGTCGATGAATAACTTCTCCATTGGTCTGCTCGCCCCGTCCGATGACAAGAAACCTAACTTAGTGTTTTGGGCAGGCTTGCTTAACCCACAAAGATGACACGCCTTAACTCTAGCCGCAATATCCCTATCCATGCCCTTCCAGATGAAATGTTTCCTAATGCTGGAAATGGTCTTTGAAATCCCCTTATGTCCACCTACTGGGGAATTACGGTAGTAGCTGAAGACCATGGGCACTAACTTGCTAGGCAGCACGATTCTAGGGACTCGTCCTTTTCTCTCTTTGAAACATAGGACGCCCTTGGACAAGAAATATGGGACCTGTACGTTACCGTCTTTTAACTTATGGATGATAGGACCCAACTCTTCATCATCTAACTGATGGGGTAACACATCAGTAAAGGCTAGCGGAAAGTCTAATAATAAGGCACAGGGTTGCTCAGATTGAAATTCACTGGGTTGGGAAAACATGCGGGACAAAGCGTCAGCAACCACTTTCTGGGTTCCCCTAATGTGCTGCACTTGGATGAAATCTTCACCACCCATCTTCCAATTTTACCCAGTTGCCGGGGATGAGCAAGAAGCCAAGAGAGAGCCTGATTATCGGTCTCAAGTAGGAACTCAGCATGTTCCAAGAAACGCCTGAACTTATCTCGGGCGTATACCACTGCCATACACTCTAGTTCATAGACAGATGACTTCTTTTCTTGTTGGGTGAAGGTCCGAGATATGAAAGCCACTGGCTGCCTAGCACCATCAACAACTTGGGAAAGAACAGCCCCGAGCGCAGGGAAAGAACTAGCGTCGGTCTGCAGGACAAACTGCTTAGAAAAATCGGGCATCCTTAACACCGGCGAAGACATGATGGCCTCCTTAAGCGCCTCAAAAGCTTTCTGTTACTTTTCTCCCCATTTGAATTTTGCCCCCTTTTTTCGTAATTCATTGAGGGGGCAGCGATTTCTGCAGCACTCGGGATGAAGCGTCGATAAAAATTTACCATGCTCACAAATCTCGCGATGCCTTTGGCATTATTAGGTGTGGGAAAATCCCTGATGCCCTGTGTTCTCTCTTGGTCCACAGTGACACCCTTATGTGAAATGAAGTAAGGTGCCCCAGAAAAGAAATTTGGTTTTGGGCAAACTTGACCTTTTCAGACAGTAAGCCCGGCACTCCTCAACCTGCACATCACCTCATGAAGATGACCCATGTGTTCCTCAAAGTTCACACTGTACACGAGCAAATAGTCTAGATAATTGAATACAAAATTAAACTTGACATCGTGAAAAACGGTGTCAAGTAGACGAGTGAGGGTTTGCGCCCCCAAGGCCAAGCCCATGGGAACTCGTGTGGACTGATACAGATTCCATGGAACGTAGATTGGAATATAGGGCCTACTTTCTTTTGCAAGTGGAATCTGGTGATATGCAGAGTTGAGGTCAATGATGGTAAAATACCTCGCCCTACTGAACCAATCGAACGCCGAATGCAGATCTGGAAGGGGGACAGTATCAACTTCAATATTTACGTTTAATTTGCGATAGTCGACAACCATCCGGTTCTTACCTCCAGGCTTGGGTACAAGGAACGCTGGACTGGCATAGCTGGAACTAGAAGGTTCAATTATCCCTTGGTCTAATAATTCTTGAACCTTCTCTCTCAGAATGGTAATTTTTGGAGGGGAAAACTTGTAAGGGTGGGAGCGTACCACCTTGGAGTCCGTGAGGCGGATTATATACTCCAAGAGATGTGTGAGCCCAAGGGTAGGAGTCAATACAGAAGGTAACTGCTCACACAACTGATGTAAGGCGGACTACTGGGACAGATTGAGATGGTCTCTAGATATGTCGGGGCACTCTATCTCTTGGATATCCTCCCTAGTTCCCTGATATCCAAGGAAAGGAATCACGACTCCACGATTAAACTTAAAATAACATTGGTGTTCTTGGATGTCAAGGACGAGACCACTCTTAGAGGTGAAGTCAGCACCAGTAATACAATCGACTCCCAGAGCCGGAGAAACCAAAAAGCTCCACACCCAAGAAAATCCCTCGATCTTGAATTTGAAGGAATCTACGCTGAAAATGGGCAGAATTTCCCAGGATTCCGTCCAGCACACTATTGAGGACTCTTCAGACCCTTTAAGTAAACCTTGGGTTTCAAGGTCCTCGCACACTGGACGAAATGATGGACCGTGCTGATCCGGAGTCAACTAAAGCTCTGAGTTGACTCCTTTTCAACTCCAACATCAGGAAGGAGCATACAGAAGTGGCATTACCGATGGTTTGGAGGACCTTGTTGCCAGAAGAGGTTGAACCTACTGCCTGCCTGGACGCACATACTTGTGAAGACCCGCGGCGGGGAGGAGAAGACTCCGACTTATCTTCCTCTTGTTGCCCCGTTTCTTTGTATTTGACTTAGACGCCTTGGGAGAGGACGTTGGACTCGGCCTAACCCCGGAACAAAATCGTCTAATGTGCCCCGGCCTATTACATTTAAAACAAATCACCTTAGGGGGATTACGACCCCTCACGTCAGCGGACTTATTAACTCTCGGAACCCTAAGACTGTCCTGTGGTAGATCGGTGCGTCGTTCACCAGTCCTGTAATTAGGGCCACGCGCAACCATGGGAGCTCTTGATTCATCATTTGCTTGGATGTTCCTGGACATTACACACAACCGGTCCAGGTCAGCGAAACAACGCTGACGCTCCGCGAAAACCAAGCGCGATCTTTCTTAGGGCGTCACGCCCTCCAAAATTACTTTAACTATTTCCAGTTCCGACAATCCCAACTTCAAAATCCGGGCCGAATCTCTGATACTACAAACAAAATCGACCAGCCTTTCGTCATTGGCCTGTAATCGATAGAACAGTTTCAGATGTAATTGATATCGTAGCCGGCCGGGTATAAAAGAGTCCAACACCTCTCCATGGAGTGAGTCTAAATTGCCGCCACATCGCATGACATGTGTGACCCGTTCAGCCATTGGACCCCGGCAATTCGGATATATGAGTGCAAAGAGGCCCTTATCAGACACCCCAGGGAAGTCTGATAACTGTCCATCAACCACAGGAAGTTTCTGGATGATGCCGGCAAGGGGGTTGGACAGTTTCTGGTAACAAGCCCCCGCCAGAATTATACAATTAAATACCACATATTAACAACTCACTACTAACAGGAAAAACTTGACTTCCTGTAAGTGGTTTCATGGTCCCCTAGCAAAGCAAGAGAAAGGGGTGAAGACGAAAGGCAGAGCAAGCTTCCCGAATTCACCAAACAAACAACACACAACAATAACTCTAGAATAAATACAATAACACTATACCCAATAAACAAGTACAATTAATTAAATCATCAGCTAAGCAATTCTCAGAATCAAAAAGAATTTAAAAATGTTCAAGGATCATTCGAAATCCAACTCAATGTCAACAACGAGGGTGCATGGTACGACCATAACCGCATTTTCAAAAAAAAAAATCTATATATATATATTACATTTAATATTTATAATTAAATTTACCTCAACATGTTATTTTTCTATTTGGAACATGTTTCGAGAGTTCCTGTTCTCTCATCTTCAGCCTTCGCGATCTTGTTTCTGGTGAAGTATTTGTGTGTTGGCTGCTGGAAGCTATTAAGATTGTTTGTTGGTCTTTGGTATTTTAAAGTTGTATTATTGTGTGTGATTGTGGTATATGTTTTTGTATTTTGTGTATTTTCGATGTTGAGTGCTTTGAATATTGTGTCATGTTTCGTATTGATTTGTATTTGTTCTGGTATTAGTTTGTTTTGTGTTTTATGTTTGTATATTTGTACATTTTCCCAAATGTTCATTATGGTGCCTATGGTATTATGGTTCGTAATGTTCTTTTTTTTGTATTAAAACTCACACTTAGTGGTTATAAGTGTTCTTAGAATTTTTTCAATCTTTCCCTTGGTGGATTACGTCCCTCCTATGGATTTATAAGTTAACTTTTTTTTTCTTTTTTTTTCATAGAATTTACGGAATGCTGATGCATGGTACTTTCCAATAGTCTTTCTTTTTGTCGGATCGTAGACGATAAAGGTGTGTCGTCCTTTCCTTCTTTGTAATAAGTAGGGTCCCTCGTACAGTCTAAATAGTTTCTTTGCTGTATTGTCGATTCTTTTTCCCACTGGATTGCTTCTTAGTAGCACTATCTCTCCTTCATGGAATGTGATGAGTTTGTGCGTTCTGTTGAATCTCTCGATCCTCTTCTCTCCAAGTTTTTCCATCCTTTTCTTCGCATTGTCGTACTTGTGAATCAATGGAATTTGCAGGTTTTGGTTTGGAGGTTTATCAATGTTTTTCAACCAGAATCTAGTAGGTCTTTTATTCGTTTCCAGTTCCACCGGTGTATATCCTGTAGCTTCACTGTATGTAGCATTTATGGCTTGTTCGAAAAATGATAAGTACTCCGCCCATCGGTTATGCTGTTCATTACAGTAGATGCGTAAATGTTTTCCTAACTCTTTGTTTACCCTTTCAGCAAGGTTTCCTTGTGGGTGTCGTATTGACGTTAACACTGGTTGTATGTCGTGCTGCGTTAGCGTTTCTGCCCATGGAATACCTTGGTCACTCAATATCTTTTTGATTTGACCATACTTCGGTACGTATTTGCCTAGTATGACATTCAGTACACTTTTAGTGGTGGGTCTTCGAATAGCGTAGAGTCGAACTGCCTTGGTGAACACATCTATACATACAAGTATGTGTTTTGTACCCCCGTGAATAGCTCTCGGAAACGGGTCCAGGAAGTCTACTGCTACTAATTCTCCCTTTTCCTGTGTCTTGATATTTTGCATATCTACGTAGGTGTGAAGATTCGGATGTCGGGCTGTTTGACATTCGTAGCATCCTTTTAAGATAGCTTTTATTCTTCTAAACATATCAGTAGTATAGGTATGTATGTGCTGGGACAAGGTCAATGACCCCGGAAGTAAACAAAGATGAGCTTGACCCCCTCCGGAAGTAAACAAAGACGACCTTGACCTACAGCAAGGTCACGGCCAAGGTCAAGGTCGCGTCCAAGGTCAAAGTCACTACCAAGGTCAAGGTCACGGCAAAGGTCAAGGCTGGATATGACGTAAGCAATATGATCTCCAATGACGTGTTCAAGGGAATTACGTAATAACATGTGAACGCATGCGGTTGACCTTTCGATTAAACCGCGCCCAAGAAAATTGCGCAATAACACGTGAATGTATGTGGTCAATTAAACCACATCCAAGAAAATTGTGTAATAACACACGTTTTCATCATGATAGAGAAGTTGACGTCCATATTTTGAAAAATAAAAATACGAATTAATCAGGATCGAACCTATGAAACTATACATCGAATTAAGAAACAACGATTTAATCTACACGGCTAATTCGTATTTTGAATATCTTACTAAATCATGTGAGGAAAAGAGAAAATTCTTTAGAAATATACATATTTCTTTTCTTTATTTTTTCCAACATAAACATACAATTGTTATAATGTTTTTACATAATGTTGATAACTACATTTATTAACTTTCTGCTGATTATAAAGACCATTAGTAACATCATTTATACTATCAACTAGCTTAAATTGATTATGTTGTATGTTTAACATTACTTTGTACTCATTCACCTTTTGAGGTACAAATTTAAATATTTTACAATTACACATATTAAAATTTTTAAGCCCAATATTTTTAGTATCATAAATGTTATAAACTACATTCTTCCGCCGATTACATTTGTTTCGCGTGTTAAAAACTTGTTCCATCATTCACCAACGAATAATGACCGTAGGGCAGTGTATCTATTTTATTATCGCAAAGGATTCTTTTATTGTCTAAATTACTTAACGCCAATTTGTTGCACGTAATCGTTTCAACTAGATTTTTTTCGATCGGAATAATTTCATCATTCTATAGCTATTAATTTTATTATTATCCTTATTTATAGTTACGGGTTTATTATTTTTAAAAACGGTTTTAGAATAGACGCACTCTTTAAAATCTTCAAAGCTTATATGTTTGCTAATAACATTTTTTTAAATTCCTTTTGCTCTTTTTTTAATTTTGTTATCCGCAGTTTTAAATGTATATAATTTAGAGCGTAAACCGATAAATTCTTTAATCGGTACACCCACACATTCATCTTTAAATTTACCAATAACTTTTTTATTTTCATCCGAATAGCACGGATGATTGGGCAAATAATCCGATGTATCAAAGTGTGTAAATAAATCTGAATCTAATATGTCTTTATAAAAATCTTCTGTACGAATTTCGTAAAAAAAGCTATCTGTATCTGTATATAAGAGCAAAAGCTTTTCACCATATTTTTTCTTCATTATATCGTAATGAAAATCATACATTAACGTTTTACTTATTTCTAATACGCTAAATCCGATGTATATTGGTTTATCTAAAAATAAACGTTTTTTGTCCGATAATACCGCACATAACGATTTATTATAAATTATTCTGTCTTTAAATACCGGTTGTGTAATTAAATTTAATAATTTTTTCTCATCACTTACAAGTTTAAGGTCAATTCTTTTTCTCACGTTCTCCATACATTTACCGAACACCGAGTTGTTTAATAATTTAAAAAAGTCTTTTTCAAAATCATTTTTAGCTTGTTTTCGTTTTTCTGTATTTAAGTCGATGTACGTTTTTAACCAAGGACCCTGCAAAAATTCTATAATACGATGAATTTTTATAACTTTTAAACCGTGTTTAACAGCTTGTTTTAAATTAATGTAATGACATATATATTTTTCTTTATTTTCTAAAGTTGTTAACAATTTTTGTTGTTTTGTTCCTTTAACGAATTGATTAACCGGTAGAAACGGTAAATCGCTATGATGATCATGTAAGTGATGAGGATACTCAACGTCTACTTCTAAAATATAACCGACAGGAGAATCGTCTGCAATATCTAGTATATTTAAATTATCGTTAGGATCTTTCCAAGTAAAACCAGCATACGGCATACATTTACTCATTGCCCAACCGTACAGATTATTCGCGTCTAAATAAGTTAAAAATTTAATCGGGTTAGTTACATCAAATGTTTCTGGAACATATTTATTGTTAGCAACAGATTCTTTTTTTATGCAAACACTTATTCCCCCCCTCACCCCATTTTCAAAAAGTAAGTACATTTCATAATCGGTTAATAATTCCAGTTTAATTTTTGTATAACTTAACATTGCATCAAATGCAAAACCTGGTACTGTAAAGTAGTGTGCGCAGTCTAGTTTATAAGATTGCATACAAAGAGATCTAAAATTTTCAAAAATATCACACAATAATGAAACATCAATTTTTAAATAAAGATCGCTATACTCCCCAAGAGTTTGTATATTAAAATGATTCCAAACTTTACACGCGTGTTCATAATCATCATTTCCAATTTCCGAATCATTTAGTGAACTATAAAAACAATCTTTTGGAGGTAATCTACATTCTTCCAACTTTTTCCAGGAATTCGTATATTCGTAAGGATACACACCTTTCCTGGTAACTAGCGGCATACTGTCTACAGAAAAAAATTTTCCAGTATAAAAAAACTTATCCTTAGGTAGATTATTACTGAGCTCAGCTAACGAACAATTCATAAACCGATAAGTATCAATAAATCTAATATTTAAACCCGAATGTGTTTTCTTTGCAAAAGAAATATATTTTTCTCTAGTATTAGGAATTACATGAATATTTTTTACATCATAGCCCAATTGTCGCACTATAAAATGCGAATCATAATTAGAACTACCATGTATGAAAACTGGTACAAATTTCTGTTGTTGTCGTTTTAGGTTACACGTATTACATAATACCGCACGAAATCGACCGGTTAAATGACAATGATCGCGAACTTTGGGATATAATAACGTAAATTCCTTATTACACATTTCGCAATGTGTAGCCAATTTAAATTTTATTTTATCATCTCGATTCATATGTAAAGGTATATTTTTTTAATAAGTAAACCGATTAAATTAATTTTTTCAACTAAATATGTCATAAAATTTTCCGCAGCATTTTTACCACGATATAAGTAAGGTTCTGAAGGTAATCGGTTTCTAATACTTTCAGAGATATTGCTATCTATAACAAAATATACGCAAAAACTCATCGGAATATGAAATTCGTTAACTGAAGTAAATTTGTTTTCGGGGTTGGGCAAACAAGTACTAACAGGTTTCAAAATACATTCGAAATCTGCATATACCACAATAGGAACCCTATATTGATAATGAAAATTTTTAAATTCTAATATGTTGTTGTCAGTAGTTGGTAATGCTATTTTTACGGGCGAATACTTTCCGCAATATCTACTATGAATTTTTATTTTTTTTGACTTTTTAGTAAAAAACGAAAAACAACGTTTACATATTTCAATTACTTCTGTATGTTTTGTTAACTGTGGTCTTATTAACTTGGAAAAATCCTTTATATAACAATAATGGTAATTAGCATTATTCAATTTATTTAATACTAGAAGGTCAAAATGATTATTCTTTTCTTCCCTACACACTTTAAGAGGAAAAATTGATTTTTTTTCATCGATAGAATAAATGTTTATTGACACATTATTATTTTTTTCAAAACGAGAAATTTGGTTTAAAGGTGTAGGAAAGTCTATATGTTTAAAATCAAATTTATTTTCTAAATTAAAATAACAAAAATTAACCCGTTCAATGTGAGGTCCAGTAACATAACGACATAAGATTGACCATTTAAAACAAAAAATATCATTATTTTTCGGATTTATTATACATTTTTTATTTTGTAAGAATTTTGGAAGTGGAATATATGAAGCACCTCTTAATGGTTTAAATCGATTTATTCTTAGTAAAATTCCGTCTATACAGTGAAGACTCCATCCGGAACCTTTCCCCATATATATGTTTTCATCGTGACAAATCTCTCTAATCGAATTATTTAATATCATATTTAAATTATCGTTTTCTAAAACTGGAATGTTTTTTGTTTTAAATGATCTGTCCTGTGTTTCATTTATGACAGGTTTTATGTATGTACATTCGACAACTGTGTTGAATTTTATTGGACCAAACATTGAAATTATGTTACTTAAAATTGTAACTATATTTAATTTAATGTAATCTAATAACAAACAAATGTCCTTATAATTATTATTAGTGTTTTTATAAAAATATGTTTTTAAATTTCCTTTAAATGCATTCTCTATTTCTATGAAACTATTTGATTCAACAATTTGTTGTAATCTCGCCGTTTTTAATTTTAAATTTATTGATGATGATGATGATGATAATGATGATGCTGGAGATGATGGCGGTGTTGACCATGTTGTTGTTGACTCCAAATCTTGTACACGTGACGGTCCAGGTTGTGGCGAAGGTGTTGTTTCACGAGATGAAGCATGTTCTTCCTCAACAGTATTTCTGGCAAATTGTCTTTTTTTAAATGGCAGATTTTTGTCCATTGCAATCTATAAAATTATATTTAAACAAGCAATATTCATATCGGTTCTATAATTATAAAAATTTATTATCCTTGTATAATTTTTATACTTACGTCAGTTACTTGTTCTTCTTGTGTAAAGTAAACTGTATTGTTGGCTCCTTATGTGTGTGGTTGTATTATCTATCTTTATATAGTCACGTAAAAAGTAGAACAGCAGAGTGATCTAATCTTTATACTTTGAACTATTGTTGTGTAACACGCCCACCGTTTTTGCAATGCAAGATAATCTTTCTCGAGCGCGGTTTAATCGAAAGGTCAACCGGCTTTTCCTATAGCGAGAAACAGTATATATAAAGCGCCTTAGAATTGTATTGTACACGCTCAAACTGCTTCAATAAGGAGAATCAGCAAGTTGTTTCTGCATCGCTTTTTATACAGCGAACTCTATTAGGTAATTATTATTTTTTTGTATACTTTAAAACATTATTTACAAATTAGTTATGTAACAAAAACGATTATTTGTATGTTATAGAATCGATAATAGCCACATCAAATCTTTATTTTAAAAATTATCTAAAAACGTTTATTATTTACAAAATAGTTATGTGACAAAAACAATTATTTGTATGTTATAGAATCAATAATGACCACATCAAATCTTTATTTTAAAAATTATCTAAAAACGCTTATTATTTACAAATTAGTTATGTAACAAAAAACGATTATTTGTATGTTATAGAATCAATAATGGCCGCATCAATTCTTTATTTTAAAAAATTATCTAAAAACGCTTATCCACCTGAAAAGTTAACTAATCAGTCTGCGGGTTTCGATCTCCGTAGTGCGTATAATTATAAAATTAATGCTAACGGAAAAGAATTAGTAAAAACCGATTTAGCTGTTAAAATACCTGACGGTTGTTACGGGAGAATTGCACCACGTTCAGGATTGGCTCTTAAATATCACATCAACGTTGGAGCTGGTGTGGTAGATAGAGATTATAGAGGGAACGTAGGTGTGGTTATTTTTAACCATTCGTCAGCGTATTTTAACATAAATAAAGGTGATCGAATCGCTCAACTGATTTGTGAAAAGATTGAAGGACCGGAACTGAGAGAGGCATCAACTTTAGATAGTACTGAGAGAGGTGATAACGGTTTTGGTTCTACGGGTGGGATAAGCGGATTAAATGATAATGATGAAAATAAAGAATTATTGCTAGAAATCGATAAATTTTTAGCGGAAGGCTAATAAATTTTTTGTTTTTCTAGTAATGGACATCGCTGGACCATCTCACCACATCGAGGAACATGTTTCATTAGAAGACATCCTTAAGCTATTATATTTTTATAGACTTTCGTCTTTATGTTTATGGGAAGATGTGCTAAAGAAAATTAAAACTGATATTATCAATTCAGATGATGTAGATGTTTTTAATTTATATAGTAGACTAATAGAAATAACAAAAAATATTAGAATTGCTTTAGAATTAAAACTAGTTCGCTCACAAAAGGATTTATCACTACTAAATAATTATTTGTTTGATATTGATGAAGTATACGAATATTTAAATACAACAATTGTAAATTTTAAAGAAAAAAATATATTAAAATCGACATTTATAATTATTAATTCTTTAATAAAAAATAATATGATGTGTGATAACGATAGTGAAAAGTTTACAATAGATATAGATAATGAAGAGGAGGATGAGGATGAATTTGATAAAGTTTTTACATCCGTAAAAACTAACGAAAATGATAAAAACAATCTCCGTTTTGAACAAACTGTAATGTTTCAAGCTGGGGGAACAAGGAAAACATTGACCACACCTGGTGAAAAAGGGGGGTATTTAATCAAAATTGAAATAATTGACACAACAAATTTGGTAAATGTTGCTAAAAACGATAGATGGACTAAGGCCGCCTACAGGGCCACATTTTTAGTAGATTCTTCTAAAGACTTGAAATATGTTCAATTATATAAAATGATTTTAAATGTTGCGAAGAATTTGGCAAATATTAAAAATGTTAAAAAAACAAAATTTAAAAATTTTTAATGTTTTCCTTGTTTACTCGAATCTTGTATTTTTTTATTTAAAAATTGAGTGTATATTGTAAAACTTTTATGTAATAAAAAAATTTAACACAATTTTTATCTCTAGTTTTAAAAACACAATCCCCAAACATAAAACCTATATATAATTACAGATATGGAACCGACTGAGGTTTTTATCAATTTCTTCATCTTGTTGATGGTGACGATATATACGTCTCAGTCGAGGATCCAAAGACCTGTAGCCGTCGTAAGACCGATGCGTCGGCGGTTACCATCACCACCACCAGTACGAAATGTACGGCCACGAAGGGGACCGTCACCACCACCACCAGATGAAGAAACAATACAAATTATTGATGATGATGATGATGATGATGTTATAATAATAAACTCTTTATAACATAATACAAATTTTTTATTATTTCACATAAAGTTTATACATATTTATTTATTTCCGCTACACAGTCCCGGAAACTCGAAACTTGAAAATCGACAACGTATTCAACCATTCTTATTGAATGCGAAAGCGTGAATACTGTAAAAATATTCTTCATGCTTCATTATAAAACGATTAGATAAGCGATTTTCTTACGGAACCAGATAACGGTGTGTATTGTATAATTGTATCATAGATAATAAGACAGTAGATTGCAGTTTTTTCGGGTATATTTTGAGATGTTTCTATTTCAAGACGAACATCTATTGAACCTGTTTTTAATGATTCATTTTGCTTAGAACAATCGATAACAAACAGAGGCGTATGAGTTATAAAATTTTCACGATTCATCATTGGCGCGTCCTTACTACCATAGTAATATGAAGATTGAAATCGTCTGTAAAATTCGTGTAAAAGTAACAATTGACCATTCAGATTGTCGTATGGATAGTATTCTGAATTCAAATATAATTTAATATTACGTAGTGATACGGAATCGAAATTTGCCGAATTCTTGTGTATATTATTTTTCCTATCAGACTGAAAGCCGACAATAACGTAACGAGGTTTTTCTGCTTGTGATGACGTTTTGACAGTCCAAGTGTGCTGCTTCGCTTGTGGTGTAGACGGATATTCATAAAGCTCCCATTTCCTAAAGGGGATCAATATAGGTTCATCACGCTCTATTATTTTAAAAAAATCATATTTTTTTTTATCATTTACATACACATATGGCATTATCCATGATATTTGTTTTATTGTAAATTTACATCCAGTCACCGATTCTGGTAAAACAACAGCGTTACTATCAGTCGATGCTCTTATTAAAACTAGTTCTTGTTTTATATTTAGCAGAATACGTTTATAATCCTCAACGAATCCAAACAACATTTTTAATGGAATACAGAATAGGAGATCTTTTTCAGATGGTGATAGAGCCCCATATAAATTTTCATTCCAAGCGGCATTTTCTAAAGTATTAACTTCATAAGGTTTAATTGTTAATAGATTCTTCATTGTTGTCGTTATTCCAACATTTTTAATTCGATCAATTTCTGACCCACATATTTCGTATCTAATTTCATCAAATAAAAATGCCACAGCGTTTGAAACTAATTTATACGTTTGATCAAATACACCTAAATTATTTGTGTATTCTAGTAGTATGTAGAGATAGCTATCGTGTGGAAACGTAAAAACATCTTATTGATTGATTGGTATTCTAATTTCATCATTATTATTATACGTGCTTGAAGTATACGGATGATGGGTCTGATATTTTAATCTTACTATCGCATCATCTTCATATACGGGATTGTTTAATATATTTAAAATACTACTACTCATTTTTTCGAATATTCACTTATTACTGTTAACCCCAATAATTGTAAAAATTTCTTATTTTGAGGTGTTAATCGTTTAATATTTTTATCTCTACTGATCTTATTCAGATCGTTAACAACCGTTTTATCGGTGTTACCATAGCAAAAAATAAGCCTCATTTTTTTCTCAGGTGTAGACGTAACGTTATTATCTCGTCTCTAAAATTAATCGGTCTTCCTTGTTGATCTTCTAATCTTACTGTAATACGATGTATTCTCGATGTGTTTACTGGTAAATAAATTACATTTGTTGGTATTTCAACTATTTTAAATCCTGGTGGAACCGTAGGATAAAACTCGTGTATTATATGACCTTCAATACCGTTATTAAATGAATAACTAACAAGATTGCAAACTAATCGAACGGTCTCTACTCGAACAATACTTATTGGCAAGGTTGAGCTGTACCATTTATTAGGCTCAAGCACACATTCTTCAAAACCGAATATGGAGGCAAGAGAATTAGGTTTTTTAAAATCGATTAATACATTAGACAAAATTTCGCTTTTCAGCGTATTGTTATTCGCCTTTATCACCACCCGAACGTGTTCATAATTTTTAATTAAGTAATCATTAATATATGTTGCAATGTCTGATATTTCGTAAGAACCTGTAGGTAATTCTATTTTCTTATCGCTATCAAAATATAGTATATTATTTACACCTTCTTCCACGTTCGGTATTGAATTGTATGTCATGAAATCGATTAATCCAAGTTCCCATTTTTCGTTATTATTTAATTCAATTGGCGGAAAAATGTCACACTCCAATTCAGGTCCTTTGCCGCTTAAAGAAAACATTGTTCGCAAGAAATTGAAGACATAAGTGTCCACAATTAACTGAACCCAATTTTTGCTTTCGTGTATAATTATAACTAATTTCGATAGGATGTTCTATGGATGAAGAAAAATAGTTAATCAGCTCAGTAGGTGGTTTTAAATTACCAAAACTATCAAAATAATTAATTTTATTCTCATGTTTTACGTAACACACCCAATGCGTGCCTTGACCGTAAATACTGTCTAAATTAACAATACCAGCCTCATTTTTCCAAATAGCACTGTTTAAAGGTAACGTATCACGCATAAACACACCTCTAAAATTTGGAATTTTTAATCGATTAATATATAACAATAACTCGCTCGTTGAAAGCGGGCGAATTGGGATATGTTTAATTATTTCCGCCGCCGCCGATTTGATTTTTTTTTTTAACGCCTCCACCCGTTTTTTTATACGGTCGTAAGTATAATCCTTTACCTTTCAAACATTTCTTTTTTAAAACCTTCTTCTTCTTCTTTACACCCCCACCAAATTTGCTTTTCGCCTTCATAATATTAGTTACAGCCCACGCAGCGGCTTTCTCCGCGAGCGAAGCGTCTTCTGATTTAACACGTTCCCAAGCTCTTTCAGCTAAGTCTTTATCCGCTCTAGCACGGTTTGTAGAATCTGAATATTTAGAATAGGCGATATCGTGTTGTTTACACGCCGCGTCAAGCTTATTAATTCCAGGGTCTCCTCGTTGCAAGCGTTTAGCCAACTTCGTACCTGGTCCACAATATTGATAACCCGGTATATGAAGTTCAACTGGTAATAAGTCGATTGATTTGTTAATAACAGTACCAAGAATGTCGCCCACTAGCCCGCTCCCCTCTTTATCGTTCCGATACACGCGCATTTATGATTCTTCATACAAACTCTGTACCATATATATAATATAAAATTCGTGTCTACTTTTAATAGGTTTGTCTGTTGTAAGTTCTTTATATAATTTGTACAATATATTTAGCAATTTTTTATCATATTCGAGAAACTGATCATATACGTATTTTTTATGTACAACACCATAATCGCTTTCAGGCTCGCTAACATTAACAAGTTTAGCTTTTTTAAAATCCAGCTCACCATCGCTATTAAAATCTACTCTTTTGTCTATGTATTCTTCAACCTCGTGTTTCAAAGTGTTCAAAGTATTGTCTAAAGTTTGCTTATTTATACCATCAGTTAAATCGACAGGTTCGGCCACATTAATTAATCTATTATTCTTAAAGTCGCAACACCCAGGTTGTACAAGCGAATTGGGTAATTTATTATCCACATAAAATTTATTTGCGGCGTCTTCTTGTTCTTTAACGTGATTCTCAGCATCAAAAGAGTTTCTTTTTTTATTAAATATAATAGTATTGTTTCTTAAATATTCCACATTTACAACATCGAGTTTAGATATGGGTGAAGCAACATTTGTAACACGATTATTTTTAAACGAATAAACAGAACCATCTTTCACCTTAACCGGAATTCTATTAACTAAAGAAGTTTTCATCGTATTTTCACAATATATTTTATTCGCAGCATCAAAAGGTTCTTGCGGATCGGCTAAATTAGTAATTTTTTTCATTTTAACATCGAAATGATTACCAATATTTGATAAAGTAATCGAGTTTTGTTTCACATATTTAACGTTCACAGCTTCATTATCCGTTTTCGGGTCTCCAACATTGCACAGCCTTTTGTTATTTATATTAAAATTTCCATCCTTTGTTAATTTAAACCCCTCATCCGGTGGACCGCGTTGAATTTTTGATCCTGTCACCAGTTCTCCACTATAGTGTCCGAATTTGTCAACGCTCATTTTGAAAATATGGCCTCAAACGATGCACCGTCTTCTTTTATTATACCCGCCTCATGCAATTCTTCTATAATTGATAATATCTCGTTGCTATGACCTGAATGACCGGCACTTTGAGAAGCGATTAACAATTGTAGCCGTTTACATAATTCGTTTATATCATCCCAATAGACATAATTAGGTTTGTTGTTATTTAATTTTAATAAACCTCGACCAAGATTTTCCGGTTTAGATGTTGAAATAATCGGTTTAATTATATTTTTATATTTGTAACTAGCGCTGCTTTTTACTCTATTTGTCGTTAAATTTAAATATGCGCCTGTTTTACTTATCATATGTGAATATGCGTTTAAGTCTTCTTCCGAATATAAATATGCGTCCGGGTGTTTTTTGAAAATAAGATCGTACAAACCAGGCGTACCTTTATATGTAAAACCGTTGATTATAATATCATCATTTTCTTCAATTTTCATAGGGTATTTACCCAACATTAAAGTAGTACCATTCGTAAAATACGGACCAAAAACGTGATCGATATCGTGATTATCATCATCAAAAAATTTACGCATATATTGTCTCGCTAGCAGTCCTTAAAACCATATATCAATATAATGATCAATCGATTTTCGTCCTTCTGGTGTTGATATCAATTCTTCTGCTGTAGGTAGCGTTTCATACGTTTTTTCTTCTTCGCGCGGTAACGGAAGCGGTGTATTCGGTGGTGCTGGGCGTTTATTCGATAATGTATTGTTTTCAGATTCATCTGAAAACCTTTTGTTTTTTAATCGCTCCTGAATATCGTCCATTTCAACATCCGCATCTCGTTCTTTCTCCTTACTTGGCGGTGTAACAGTGTTCTTTTCTTGTACTAACTTTTGTAATGGAGCGACAACGGGCCTTAACGATTTTTCTGCAAGTTCTTCTTCATCAATAATGTTTTGTGTTAAAGTCTGATGTTTCTTTCGAATATTCTTTCTTATCTTCCCAATCTCTTTAGCAAGCTTCTCACACTCATCTAGAGAACGTGACTTTCTCGGTGCCATGATGAAAAATAATTGAACGAACAATTACAAGTCGTTAATATAGATATCAAAATCAAAACGGTAACGCCCTCCACAGTTTATATTGCTTTCTTTATCTATTACAAGGAAACCCTTTTTCCGTCGTGTCCACGCTTTTGTACAAATATCTTTAAACACTTCAAACGTCATGTCTGTATTTACGTGATCACTATATATATGTTTTAAATTTAAATCGTCCTGTTTAAAAATAATTATTAAATTTGCATTATCGCGTATCAAATGTTTTGGTATTCGAACATAAGTTTGACATATATATATAACATTGTTTTTTTTATGTCTACACATTGTAAAATGGTTTCTAATGTTGTCCTGTTGCTCGCACGCTACATCGTCAAATATAATAACCGAATTTGATTTAGCATCGTCAGGATGAATCACTTGATCATTTTCAGAAAACTTATAATAATCTATTTCCGACATATCGGATAAAACCATATCTAAAAATTTATATTTTGTTTGATAGAGCGATTTTGAAAAAATATATACATTTTCAAAATATAACCCGTTAGGATCAAACAGCAGATTTAACATTAAATTTTTGTCACTGGGGCCTATGATAAGACATCTGACATTATTTGGTAATAAATCACTATGAACTTTGTTCTCTTTTTCTATCGATTTACCAAAGTTGCGGATACGCAGTCTCTTTGTTTGTTGTACAAACTTCATTTTGATAATAACTAATACAGATTAAATAACACGATTTTTATCAATCCAGCTATTGCTAGATTTATCATATCCCAACCACTTAACAAATAATTTATTACCTCTACGCTTTAATATTTTTTCGATTAAAAATATATCTCCAAATTTTGTTTTACTAATTTATTGTTCGTAAAACCCCCCATCTAATACGATTCCTTTATCATCTCTTAAAATATAAGTCCTGGGTGCTGTTGGTTTAATACTATCAACTGTAAATATTTCGTTTGTCCAATTTGGTAAATAACCCTTTGTAAATACTTTCTTATATTTACTAATTCTTACTCTATCACCAACTTTAAATTTTGGCGGTTTCTTATTAAGTAGTAATCGTTTTTTATTTATTTGTGATAGGACTAACTCTTCATTATGTAAGCCTACATCTATTGGTTTCATCTTAATAGTTCTGTGTACGCTATTGTTATATTTATGTAATAAGTTGGGAAGAATTTCAATCCATGTATATTCCCCGCTAGAAGTAAACCACTTCCACATATAGTTTTTTAATGTGCGATTAAAACGTTCGATTATGGACGCTTTTTTATCAGAATAAGTAGAATAATGGTTTATATTATAATAACCAAGCAATCGTTGAACGTGTAAATTATAGAACTCTTTTCCGTGGTCGGTTTGTAAATGTTTCATTTTGTTCGCTCGTAAGATAGGTGAAAGAGCTTCCACAATATCGTTTGAAGATTTTGTTTTTAAAGGAATGGCGAACGCATATTTACTAAAACAGTTTATTATTGTTAATATACACTTATAACCTTTATTTAACTTTGAAAACGATATCATGTCTACGAGGTCGGCTTGGTACAAATCGTGAACGCCTTTCAACTCTACATTACGTGTTGGAAAATTCCGTCTGGCTTGTTTGTGTAGTTCATCGCTGATAATCTGTCTAACACTCATTATTATTCTAAATACAGTAACAAAGTGATTAAATAGGTTGAAAAATCAGTTAATAAACGCATACTATTTCTGTTATCACATTTTTTATTTACAATTGCACAGTTGCATATTTTATTTTACAATTGCGATTTATGTAATTTTACTAGTAAACAATCTGGTGATGCTTTTTGATGTTCAGTCCAAGGATCATCGGTCGCTTCCCATTCGTCAAGAACAACTTTACATTCTACACACATTACTTCATCGCTATTTCCTGTATAAAAAAATCCCGCTAATAAAAGCTTATCGGCTGCTGGTAAACGTTTTGGCCAAGCACAGAATGTAGCTTCCATCATTTCCTCAGTTGCACTAACACACATCTTTGCATCTGAATAATCTGCAATACACTTTTTAGATTTTGCATAGTTTTCATATTTGTAAGGCAAATAACGAACTCTTTTACATTTCGGATGTGAAAGTTTATGTATAAATTGAATATGTGTGATAGTAAAATAATTTTTTGTTTTAAATCCGCACTCGCTACAAACAATAATTCTTGAACCTGGTGTATGAATAAAACCCTCATTTTCAAAAAAATCTAATAAAAACTTTTCGCATATTGTCACCATCTTGAACCGATTATATCTTTTGTTTCTTCTTCACAGTCTATGTCTATTAGTATTTGGTAACGACATCTTTATAATTTTTTCAACACATCTGTATATGAATAAGATACTGGAAAATGAATCTTAATTATACACTCTTTCCTTTCAAATTTGATAACATCCGCTTCAGAAAATTCGTTAATTATTAGATAACACACATCGTTAAAAGAATACTCTCCTAAACCTAAGTGATCTACAAAATAAACGCGCCAATTCAAAGCGTGCACGTTTTCCGTATCACTCTGCAAAGCCATACTGAATGTGACTTATAAAAAGAGGATATATATATACCCCGACAGAAAGCATATGATGAAAATATATAAATAGGAGATTAAAAATAAATATTTAACAAAAATTTTTAAACTATAAATATTTTATTAATTCTTTCACAAACGGTCTTATAGTTGAGTCTGGTCTGTTAGCTATAGATTTTAGTTTAGTGATTTCCCCAGGCGTCAGACGTTTTGGAGAAAAAAACCATTTATGTAGGAGACGCTCCTCCTCCTTCCGTTTTACGTTCTCATGATCCATTGAGGTGGGCTTTCGTTTTACGTTCTCTTGATCCAGCAAGCGTTAACGCCTCGGCGCGCTTTGTGTAAAATTAAATACAGTTTATATAGCAAGTGGAACACGTGCTGTTTTTTTGTAATGCAAGCAGGATGTAGTTAACCGACTTACGCAACACACATTCACTTTCTGGTTATTACACAATATCGAGGTCAACTAACCGCTTAGCGCGGTATAAATATTTTTTTAATTTTTCCTTTGTATTATTAACTTCTGTATCAAATCTTTTAATTGATATAATACGTCATCATTTACACATTCCAATCCAAACACTGAAAGATTATTTCTTTCCGTTTTTGATAGCTTGCCAGTAAATTCGTTAAACGCGAAAATCGTATTATTCTTAAAAAAATATATATTACCATCTATGAACCTAAATGACGAGTCGATATTAGGAGGTATCCCTGGAAAACGTTGAGATATATATCCCCACGATCTAATTGTAAACGAACACTCATCAACCTCTCTAAAATAATTATCATTATGAAATATAAAAGTTTTACCTGTATAACTATTGAATACCGTATGCAATTTACTTGGCTGAATATTAAACACGGATGAAAGATATTTTGAGTAACCATGAATTAATTGAAGACTTACTAAGTCGAACATATAAATAAGCGAATCAACGAACATCACTATCTCACCAGACGGACGTTGATAGACGGCTAAAACTCTTGAAAAGTTTTTTGGTAAAAATGTTAACCAATCCGTTATAATAATCGGTTTAGAATATATCATATCATCGGTGTTTACTATCCATAACCATTTCTCGTATAATATATATAATCGTTTGTCTGCTATTAGAAACGTGTTAAGGTTTTTAAGACGATAAAGATCGATTTTACTATCAACAACAGAATAATTATCTTCTTCTTCAACTGGTGATCTAGGCGTTGTAGAAACTGGTACCATATTTTGTTTTGGTTTACCATACAAATTTTGAATAGCCAAAACATCATCATCGCTTAATTCAATTTCGCCATTATAATATGCAAACATAACAGAATCCGGCACATCGGAGTGTGATAACCCTATCGTGTGTCCGATTTCGTGAATTAAGGTTGAAAACAGATTTGTATAACCAGGAGACTGAATTTTGTCGCTAGAATATGACCATATCTCATCCTCGTCTACATGAATTTCCCGTCTTGAATTTGCATAATCCGGATAAAATGCGTGTGCTAGCGAGCCTGATTTACCATCAAACTCTCTCGTACACTGTGTTAATTGTGTTTGCATCACATGTTTTAGACGTTTATTAGAAATTAAAATGTTAGTATTTGTTCTGTCATGTTTAAAACGTATACCAGATTTTTGTTCCCACACAGCAAAAGCTTTACTTGTTAATTCTAAAACCTCCTGATTAGCTAAATAATAATGCCATGTAACCAGTGGTTTATTCCATTTAAAAGCTGTTAAACGAAAATCGGATATATTATCTTCATTACCGCATCTGGGTTTTAGCATTAAATCTTGAGTTTCATTATTTAATTTTCCATCCGCAGGTAACTTGTAATATTCTTGAAAAATAAGTAACGCGTTAAAAATGTCCGTTTCGTTTAATAATTCTAAAGAAGTATTATCTTTCACTTGAAGATAACCATATTTATATAAATATGATTTTACTTGTTCCAACGTTGCGTTATCCGTTAAACAGACCGGTAAAATAAATACTAAAATTATAATAATTTTCATGTTCACACAACACAATCAACTGATGGTTAATCACTGCTGAAAAATAGTAATATTGGAAAACGGGGGCGCCATCTAGGAAAAACAAAAAATAAAAACTTTATAATCAATTTTTTATTTATACAGTATCCAGTTTTCAATATATGTATAAACATCTGAAAACGTTTTACCGCTTATAACTAAACACATAATATTACAAATTTCGGCAATAGATTTAAAATAATAATTTTGTAACAAAAAATATTCATCTGTTGCTAAATTAGTGTCAAAACCGTTTCTTTTTAATAATCGTTCCTTAACACTTTTAATATCTGAATCTATTAAAATCAACACATTAGACGATTTAAAATAATCTAACATCCACGAAGGTATAATTTCCTGTAACTCTGGAACACTTAATTTTTCGCCTTTTTTATTAACTATACCATACACAAACGGTGCTACGGGCGATCTGTCACAACACATTATTTTATAATTTTTTCCAATTTCACCATTTAAAAATAGTTGTGTCTGATACATAGAGTACCAACTAATCGTATTAAATTGTATTCCATCGGTGCGGGTATACAACTCTGGAAATTCGTTTCGCAACAGAGTCAAATCGGATGAGGATGTAAAACAAACGTTATTTTGATAAAGATTTGTCAATATGCTTGATTTGAAACATGCTGCTGTCCCATCTAAATAATATACAATTTTTCCAGACATAACTAATTTTTTAATGTGTCACTCCTTTTCTTTACTTCTTCACATTTCGGCGACCACTTCTCATGTTCATCGAACGGATCATCACCAACCTTCCAAAGACCTAATTCGAGCCCGCAGGAATAACAGCGTACTCTATCGTCCGGTCTGCTATTACCGCAATCGCAACAGTCGTAAGAAACTTGTGGATAATAATAAAACCCCGCAGCTGCTAAAGCTGTTGGAGAAATATATGATAGAGGCCAATTCCTAAATGATAACCTCCTCTCATATAACTCCGTATGTGATTTATCAGGAGCGGATACACAATCTGCAATGTCAAATTTCACTCTTTGGCGGGTAGACGTAGAATCGGTCATACTGTGCTCTTTAAATAGACCGTTCTCCTTATTATCACCTGTTGACCCCTTCTCTTCCTCCATTATACAATAAACCCAACTTTCCGCGTCGCGTTTTACTACAGAATGACAATCGTCACATATAAAAAAGTAATATATTAAAAACGCGTATTTTAAACGCTATCTGGAAACGATTACATGTAAACACGCGAACCCGAAACACGCATACGTCAACTTTTCTATCATGATGAAAACGTGTGTTATTACACAATTTTCTTGGTTGTGGTTTAATCGAAAGTTCAACCGCACGCGTTCACATGTTATTGCGTAATTTCCTTGTACAAGTCTTTGGAGATCATGTTGCTTACGTTATAACCGGCCTTGACCTTGGCCGTGACCTTGACCTTGGACGCGACCTTGACATTGACCTTGACCTTGGCCGTGACCTTGCTGTAGGTCAAGGTCGTCTTTGTTTACTTCCGGAGGGGGGTCAAGGTCATCTTTGTTTACTTCCGGGGTCAAGATCATCTTTGTTTACTTCCGGGGTCATTGACCTTGTCCCAGCACATACATACCTATACTACTCATATTATTCAAAATGAAGTCTTCCTTTAAAGCTAAATGACATTTTAAAGCAGACGTATGTATGTGCTAGACTTTGATGACATGGTATAATTAGTGTTTTTAGCATCTCTGATGATAGGACTATTTTCCAATCATAATTGACGAGTTTGTACAATATACTATTTTTTATTGTATATCTACTAGGTAGTGGTGATAACTTCATGTGACTTATTTGAAGATCTTTGTTTTGTTCATTTGCTATATTGTTTAATAAATATTTAACTTTATCATCTGTTTGATATGTTATGTTTAATATTCTAACATCGTTCCACTTAGCTTCATGAGTTTCTTTTGTCTCTTGCGGTGGATAACGACTTAGGGTGTCGGCATTTATATTATCCGAGCCTTTACAATATTTTATTGTGAATGAATACTCTTGTATGGCCAGTATCCATCTCATTAGTCGTGCATTTGTTGCTTTACTACTTAATAAAAATGAAAGCGCTTGATGATCCGTGTGTATCTCGAAGTGTGTTCCATACACATAATAACGAAACTGCTTCAAGGCGTATACTATCGCTAAGATTTCCTTCTCTGACGTACAGTAGTGTTTTTCTGATCCTTTGAAGACTCGACTGGCGTATGCGATGACTCGTAGCTCTCCGTGTTTATCCTCTTGATACAGGACACTCCCTACTGCATAGTCACTGGCATCTGCGTAGATTATAAATCGTCCTTCCCGTTGTGGGTGATGCAGCATAATGTTATGTAGAAACAAATTTTTCACTTCACGGAACGCTTCTTCATGATGTAGCTCCCATTTCCATTTGCTTTCTTTTCTAGTGAGTTCTAGAAGTGGTTGGATTTTCTCCGCATATAATGATGAAAAACGTTGGTAGTATCCCGTGAGTCCTAGGAATGCTCTTAACCCTTTTATGTTTTTGGGTCTTCGGAACTCCGTTATACTCTTTAGCTTGCAAGGGTCTGTTTGTATTCCCTTGTCAGATATTATGGGACCCAAGAATTTTATTGAAGTTTTAATAAATTCGCACTTCTCTAACTTCAGTGAGAGATTAGCGTCTCTGAACTTTTGAAATATAGTGTTCAGATGCTGAAGGTGTTCTTCCAACGTTGGCGAGATTACAAGGATGTCGTCCACGAAGATCATGGTGTATGGTTCCACCTCTGGTCCTAGTGCATTTTCCAAACACTTTACAATTGCTGCGAGGCTTGTACTCAATCCAAAGGGCATTACTCGATGTTAGTATCTTTTGTTCTTGTACAGGAATGCGGTGTATTTGCGATCTTGTTTGCGAATGGGAATTTGCCAAAACGACGAAGTGAAGTCTAACTTGGTTAGATATTTTGCTCCTTGACATTTGTTAAATAATTCTTCAATATTCGGTGCACAATCAAAATCTTTTTCGACAACACTATTTAGATTCCGCATGTCTAAACACAGTCTTATTTCGTCCGTCTTCTTTTTGACGACAACGAGAGGATTGATGAAGCTGCTGTTGGACCGCTCTATTACGCCGTTATCCAACATTCTTCTGATTTCCTCGTCGACTGGTTCCGCATATTTCATGGGGATCGGATGTGTCCTCCGTACGAACTTAGTAGAATCGGTGACCTGAATCTTGTGTTCATACGTATTCGTAATTGTAGGCACTTCGCTAAATATATCTTGATATTCCTGTATCAAGTCTTCTATTAACTCTATTCCTTCATGTTGATTGTCCTCTTGTGTATTGATGTCACTTGCAGCGTGTTTTACAGCTGGTCTGGAGATGACGATTGGTTCCTGTTCTTCTTCCAAGTTGTTTTGACTTTCTTCAAATTTAATTACGTAGAGTCCTCCCTTAACTTTGCACGTCATTGAATTGTTTTCTAAATTAATAACTTCTCCTAATTTATTTAATACGTCGATACTTATGATACACTCATGTGTAAGCTTATCTACTACTATCATAGGAATATCGCATTCAAGTTTATTACATTTAAAATTAACATATATTTGTTGTGTGGCAATCTGTTTAATCTTTGTCGCCGTTGTTATATACTAATTGCTTATCGGTAACACTGGTGCATGTCTGAAGTGGTTCCTGTTCTTGTTGATGCAGGTCCGGCTGATTACGGATACCTCACTTCCAGTGTCGACAAGGATTTTTATATTTAAATTATTTATTGTTCCCCCTAACATAGGACAACAGGTTTTAGATAACGTTATTTCCTGTTGTGTATCTGTATTGTTTAGGGTGTCACGCAAATCATGTGTGTGCAGGTCGTTTATTAAACTTGTACGTACTGGCGTTTTGTTACCCTTCTGCAGTCATACAGCTTTCTTATCGGTTGGTGTTCTACGATCACCCCCTTCCTCTTTGGACGTTGATGGGTGTGTCGGCTGTTGCACAATTTTATTTTCATAATTATTTTTATTATTATGATTGTTATTTGTGTTGATGTTTTGTACATTGGAATTGTACGGTTTTATGTTTTTTCGACAAAAATGGGTGGGCGTACTCCTTTATTCGGAGTCGGGTTACCTTTTTCATAGGGTTGTTTATACTCTTTCCACTTATCTTTCCGTATGTCTTCTTCTTTAGTCTCGAACTGTGGCGATTTGTGGTGTATTTGATTTTGCGTAGAGTACTGCTGCTGCTGCGGCCGGTTGTCTCTCCTTTCGTACTCTTTATTAACAAACTGTGATGATTGCGTCACAAGGATAAGAAGTTCCTCAATGGTTTTAACTCCTTGGGTATATACGGCGAGTCTAATGCGTCTGTCAAAATGGTAGCTTAGTTTTAATAATAATTCGTGCTCAGTGAAACTTGGTCTAAGGTGCTTACAACGTTCGACGAGTTGTATGATGTAGTCTTCCATGGATCGTTTGCTGTTGACGTAATACCGCCCATACTCCAGCTGATCTCGTACCTCTCTCTGGGTATGTATATTCCAGTACCGATTTTCGAAGGATGCCTTGAACTGTTCATAAGTTTCTGTTTGGTCCCGAACAATCGTATACCATTTGGATGCTGTTTCCTGGAATTGTCGACTTACAAAATCTATACGTTCTCTGTCGCTTAGGTTGCTCCCTATTGTAGCCATTTCTCGTTCACACTTTTGTAAAAATTCTATGGGGTTCTCCCATTTGTTGTCTTTAAAGCTGATCTTCTCTCGATCTTCTACTTTTGCAGCACAAATCATTATAGCACTTGGTCGTCTGTTGACCTCCGCTCGTAGTTTTTCTACCCCCTCTTGTAGTCCATCTTTCATGTTGTTAATTTCCATGGAGTGGTGCGTAGTTTTTCTAGTGACCTCCTCCACGGCTATTTCTACTGTCTGGGTCCTCACAGTGAGTTCCTTTGTTCTATTTGTGTTGTCCAGGATGCGCTCATTTACGTCCTTGTTTTTGAGATCTTGCTCCTGCTTCGTAATTTTAAATATTTCATTCCACTGTTCAGCCAGTTGTTTAATGTGTTCTTTTATTTCACGTGTTGTATATTCACGCTGTTCTCTGAACTTGCTATCGATCTTTACAGCTCGTTCATTAAGAGACTGTTGAACACGGTTCGACGTCTTCAACGCGTGCAGTAAGCTCTGTTTTCAAAGTGTTACTGACGAGTTCTCTCTTAGCTTCTAACCTCATATTATTACTATCTATTTTACTTTTTAACTCATCATTATTACTTTCTAACTGAGTTTTTAATTCTTCAGTAGTGATTTCTAATCTATTACGACTATCTTCTACTTGAGTTTCTAATCTCGTATTACTATCTTCTAATCTTCCTAATTTATTTTCTAATTTTTCATTGCTACTTTCTAATCGAGTTTTTAGATCTACACTATTCGTTTTCAACTCCTCTTGCAGTCGTTGAAACATCGTTTCGAAGTCCATTGTTGGTTGCTTCGTCATTGTAGACTACGGTGTCCTAACTGATTCGTATACTAATTATGTGTTTAATTATAGGTCCACCGTGACTTTGTATTTCTTTATTTATAATTTATTTTATTTATTTATTAGTATTAATTTCACAACTTTTTTTTCTCTCTGTACTTAAATTTAACAATTTGTAATATTACATATTACTTGAATTTACTATTATTTTTCATACAATACTTGTGCAACTTATTTATTTGACTTTACTTATATTCTGGGCGACATTTACTTGTAATGATTATTCTCGTTTTTTTTCGTGTCAGGCCCCACCGTTGGAAACGACATTAATTATGCAACGATACTCTTAACAACTCACTTTTGCACATATGCTATTACTCATTTGTGCGCACTTACCCACGTCTCGAAGGTATACTCTTCTTCTGCAGTATTTACCTTGATGTTTCCCAGCTAGGTCGCAGGGTTTGGTAAGGGTGGATAAGCACGTGAATATCGTTACAAGTAAAGAGCACACAGAGGATTTAGTACTGGTTGTGAAATTAGTATGACTTTGTTAATAAAATTATATTTATTTTGTTTATTAATTAAAAACTGCAAATTGTAATGTTATTAATTAGTGTGTGGGTTAACTAATATTGAAACCCTTATATTCACTTATACGAATATCGTATAATTATAACGTGGCAAACTCTTAGCTCTTATAGTCTAAGACACATTATACACAAACATAAGACATATATGACCTGGAATATTTACACAGACATATAATACATAACACATATATTATTACAATGCGTGATGAACACGTACGAAATTGAATATTAATATTGACTTAGCAAGTGTGGTTTTCTTATTATGTACCACTTAATTAAAAAAATAAATAATAAACATTTATAAAAATTCTAATAGAGACCATTCTATTACTTTATTTAACTATACTCCTAATGTCTCAATTAATTAACATCTACAATTGAAGTAAACTTTCGTACTTGATTTTACGTTACAGTTACTTGTTTTTAATTATTTAATTATAATATAAAAATATAATAAAATATGGTTTCTCTAATTACCATTTATTTATGAGATTAATAAGTTTTATGTTCTTTGTTATAAATTATTATTCTCTGAACTTTTATTAATTATTCATTATGCAAATAAAAATAATAAAATTTATGTAAACTTGGATATGGAATCTAGAGCCTTCTTTTGATAGACCTCAGGGTCATTTATAAGATTGAATAAATGTCTGACTTCACATGCATATTTCTGCAACCATTTAACTGTGTTGTTACCGTCACCTGGACTCTCGAGTTTTGGGATCCCCTTCCGGTATCACCTTCTCTGTCTCTGCGTCGTTTGGAATTACTCTCTCCGTCTAATGGATGCTGAGTTCTGACATGGACCTCTGGTCGTGATGATGTACGGCTGGCTGTAGCTGCGTGTGGCTGTCCCTGCGTCCTCTAGTATATTGCTCTGTTTCCTCTCATCTCCTCGTCTTTTCCCTCGCGGATGTCTCGAAGGTCTACGTGGACTTCTTGAAGTTCATCGACGACGTTTCGACTCCTCGTAGTTTACGGTATTATTGTCTTTTACATCACTCGTGTATATCACTAATTACTTTCACCGACATACTGCAGGTTCCATCGCACTTTAGTTTACGCAATACGATTTAAAACATTACTTAAACTTTGTAAAATTTGCGGTGGTGAGATACATGGACTTCACGTGCTGTCTGTTGATGATCTGAGAAAGAGTGTGTCGCTCACTGGGGTTTTATACTCCTGCCGGCGTTCAACTCCTGTTGAAAACTGTTCGGACAGCGTTGAACAAGTCAGCGCGTCGGTTTATTAACTAATTACAACCTACACGTCTTTCTATGAAGCGCACACTTTTTTAGAAATATTATTCGACAAATCGTTAGGTACATTAATAAACTTAACCTATGCAAATTATGAACATTAAGGTGTGTAAACTATGGAAGTTATGGCAAAATTTCACACGGTAGCTGAACGGTTCCCACGATCATAGACCTCTTAGTATCGAATTGTAGCGCCGCGCGCCAGCTGTGTTTCTACATATGTCTATGATTCGTGTGACTTCTGGTTTTCGTTCAGCACTTTAAAAACTTTGTAAAATTTTCCATAATCGTATACATAATTCAACTTGTTCCTGCAAGCAATGACATCACAGCTGCCGGTCGAGGCGTGTTTCGTCTTCCTTTGCTGCGTTTAAAACCAACAAGACTTTGCAATTCCATATGCATGTTCACTAACAATTATTTCTTTATTTAAAATTAATTAATACGTTTGTTTCTTTTATTTATGTCTTATACCTAACGCTTAATTATTACATTATTTTCATTATTTACATCTTTCACACGACTCATACGTGCGTTCGTATGTTCTCATACCGCAGTAAGGGGTTGATACGGAGACTTATGCTAAACGTATCGTTGTAATATATAAAATATTTAAAATTTATATAAATTTTAACTCCTGTGTTTTCGAAACATGTTCCAAATAAGGGAAAAATAACATCTTGGGGTAAAATAAATATAAATTTTAAATATTTTATATATATCAAGAAACGAACTGTAGCAGAAAGTGATTGTATATATATATATATATATTGCAACAGTACAAATGTATAGGTTACTGTGCATTGCACGAAGTAATTAAAATAATTAATTAGAATGAATAAGTAATTCGTATTTTGAAATATAATAATAGTGCAGCTTGCAATATGAACGATCAAATTTTCATTTTGCAACAGGTGAAACACTTCAGCTGCTCTGGCTGTGTGTACGCACGTATGTTACATGTGTGTGTGTGACCTGTCCATTCCTGAAAAACGGCAACCCTTCAGGGGCGCTGTCAATTATTTGCATTTATTTAATTTGTAATACTTGTGTGCATAATAGCACAAAACAAAATACACCAAAATGTACGTATATGAAAATTAGACAAATGTGTGTATAAAAAATAGTAAAGAACGGATAAAAAGTGTAATTATAGGAGAATAAAAATAAATAGTGCTTATGTTAATTAAGATAAAGAAAACGGTTTGTGTATGATGAACACAGGTAAATTACCGACAGAATGAATATCGGGTAATGTGCAAAAGACTTCGCAATTCGCGAAGACGAGCAAATTAAATGTGACAAGAATCGTGGGTTAGAAGTGACGCTCTCGACAATATCAGACATGCAGAATATTGTCGAGACATGATTTTGGCGCCCTGGGTATAAATACAGGTGTTGCGGATTGGAAGCTCTTGAAAATCTTGAGTTGTTCCAGAAACGCTATGTGGAAAAGGCTGGGTTTTAAACGAAAAGAAGTGGACTGTAATTCTGTTGTTTGATATGCGTTTATTGAAATGTTAAAATTTATAGACCATTGTCGACACGTGCGGATGTTTTTGAGGCCATAACGCCCATAAAATTAGTTTTGAAAGAAGTCCCAGTCCATTGTAAATGGACGCAGGTTGTCTGAGTAAATTAGTAAGTACGATACATAATTAAGAATGATCCAGAAGCCGCGGCTGTAAGAGAAATTTTTTAACGAGAGTACAGCTCGGAGTCTGGTTAGAAACTAAACTGACTTGTCTCCGTCGGTCAGCTGACCGCCGGCAGCGCTTGATAAGCAAGTGACGTCATCCGCCCGTGTCGCATTGCAGTGGTCACGGCACACAGCTGATAAATAAAGTACAAAGTTTGAACATACTGCCCGCTCAAAATCGGGACGATTTTGTAAATTAAACATTAAATTAATAATATAATAGTTAGACTTACATGGCAAAAATAATACAACAATTGGCGTATTGGCTACAGCGCAATGACATAATAACCATAATATGATTAACATGATAAATTCAATTAACAATTACAAGGTATACAAGAAATCAACCCTTATGCAAATAGCAAGGGCAAACTGACAGTAAAATTACCCAGAACATAATAGTAGCACAATACACATAATAATACAATGATTAAGTAGACATTGATCTTTCCCAAATAATACCCATTGACATTTGCAAAGCATTATAATAACAAGTGATAACACCATAAAAAAATATAATAATTGCACCAATATATTGACACAACAAACCCCAATAAATTTCATAATATATGACCATTAGAAAATACAATACATACATAGAATAATTGATACCATAAGTAACACTTGTAGTTCTCGGAACTTTGAATATATAAACATACGACAATACCACAACATCCATAAATAATTGATAGTACACTGAAAACACAGTCACTATTGCAATAATAGCTATCGGCACGTAAATAATACTTACAACGTTTATGATACAATTGACTTGTATGCTCGCCCCAGGGAATGTCCCGGGCGTAGTCCAGGCAATGTGACAAGTTCACAATCCTAGTACGTCTCGTATGGCACGCATACGACTAGTTTGTTGTCACCGGAAGGGGGCATAATTTGTGGATGGGTCGGCGTAAGATACCTAGCGCGGTGCGAACTTCTGCGACGCGTACTAAGGAATCTTGACCCGGAAAAACATTGGTAATTACCCCACGCTTCCACTGTAGTGGGGGGGAATTATCATCCAAAATGAGGACAAGCTGTCCGACATTCAAATTCCTTAACGGGGTGCGCCATTTGTTGCGCTGCTGCAGCTGGTGCAGATAATCCCTAGACCACCGTTTCCAGATGGTCTGTGTAAATTTTTGGAGCAGAAGCCATCTGCCCAAATGACTAGTATTGCCTTGGGTATAGTCGGGTTCCGAAAGTGCAGTCAGTGGAGCACCGACCAGGAAATGAGCAGGAGTTAAGGGTTCAGGGTCTCTAGCATCGTCGGACACAGCACACAAAGGGCGTGAATTAAGGCAAGCCTCAATTTGAGAGAGAAGAGTAGAGTATTACTCGAAATTCAAGATCGTACCGCCTATTACGCGACGCAAATGATATTTAACACTCCTTACACCACTTTCCCACAAACCACCGAAATGAGGGGCTGAAGAAGGGATGAAAGACCATTTGATACCGCGGAGACCGCAAAACTCCTGATAAGATTGCTCAATCACCTTTGAGGTTAAAAATTTGTACCAATCATATAAGGTGTGGTTGGCACGACGAAAATTCGTACCATTATCTGAAAATATCTGCGCGGGAATACCTCTGCGCGCGATGAACCTTTTTAAAGCCGCTATAAAGGCGTTGGAAGTGAGATCCGACAACAATTCTAAATGGATGGCCTTTGTGCACATGCATATGAATAACGCGATGTATGCCTTGGACGTGGACTTTGAGCGCTGCCCGCCATGGCGTAAAAGTACAGGACCGGCGTAGTCCACGGCAGACTGTGAAAATGGCCTAGCAGGCGTGACCCTAGAAGGGGGTAACTGACCTAATTGATTGACCTAGTTGATTGGCGCCTTTAGCCCGGAAACGAAAACAAGTGACACACTTATGTATTACTGAGCGTATATAAGATTTGTCGTGGATGATCCAATATTTGTGCCTGAGCGAAGCTTGAGTTGATTGCACCCCAGCGTGCAACAAACGGATATGTTCATACTCAATTATTAATCTCGTGAGACGAGAGTGCGGGTGCAAAATTATTTGGTGTTTACTCGCGTAGTTAAGTGGGGAGAATTGTAAGCGTCCACCCACTCTTAAAATGCCTGAGTCATCCAGGAAGGGGTTGAGAGCAAGAATTTTACTGCTGCGAGGAAGGCACCGATGTGCCTCAAGTTCCTTAACTTCTACGCCGAAGCGCAACTGCTGAGCTTGCCGGACAAAAAACAAAAGTGTGTCATACAATTCTTGAGCAGACAAAAAGGACGTGGCCCTGTCAACAACCGGGAGCCTAGAATTGCGAATAAATCTTCGGCAATATGCGAAGACGCGAATGAGCCTAGTAAGAGATGAATAATTTTCAACATAGCTATGTGTTAAGGATGCGACAATTAGTGAGGTTTGAACCTGCTTGCGACGTTCCTGCTCAAGGTCGGGATAAGTACAGGGAGCATGAATGTCGAAGGCGCTGACTGGCCATGATGCTGACTCATGGGCCAACCAGGACGGACCATGCCACCATTGAGTATGACAGTGCAAACTACGAGGGAGGCAACCGCGTGATAAAATGTCGGCAGGGTTGTCAGTTGATGCTACATGATGCCAAGTTCCCCTGCTGCTAACATGACGCTGTATTTCCGCGACACGGTTGGCCACAAATACCTTCCAGCGGGAAGATTGTTGATGTATCCAATGCAACGCTATCATCGAGTCCGAATAGAGATATAGTCCGTCAAAATTGTAGTTGATGGCGTTTAAAACCTTGGAAGTTAATTGCGCCAGCAATAAACAAGCACAAAGTTCAAGGCGTGGTAGCGTTATCTGTTTCAGTGGAGCGACCCTAGATTTAGCACACAACAAATTTGACGATATGGCGCCGTTCGAATAGACCGCCCGCACATAAATGCAACACACGTAACCTTTAGCCGAAGCGTCGGCGAATCCGTGAAGCTGGAATGAACTAATTGGATAATTGTTCGAACTCTTAACCGACCTCGTAATCTTAAAATGAGTGTCGGAAACTAGTTGAGAGTATAGTTCTAGCCACTGATTGGCTAATGACCCAGATAGGGGTTCGTCCCAATCTGTGCCCGCCAACCACAACTGTTGCACGAAATGTTTGCAGCAAAATGTGATGGGGACGATAAGACCCAGTGGATCGTAAATCCCAGCAATGACCGACAACACGCTTCTTTTGTTGAACACGGTCGAATTATCATCACCCCGAACGGTGTATAAAAATTTATCCTTATCGACGTTCCATTGGATTCCCAATGTACGCACGTTTTGACCTTTGCTGAAGTCATGGGATACTTGGGCGCGAAGGGCCATAATCTTATGGTGGTTAGAAAACCACTTATGTAACGTGAAACCATACCTCTTTAGCAAATTCACGATCTCGCATTTCATTTTAGCTAACAAGTTCGGATCATCCGAACCCGTTATAAGATCATCTACGTAAAAATCATTAGCTATGGCCCTAGAAGCTGTAGGGTAGTCGGATTTATTTTCGTAGGCTATCTGAGCCAGACAACGTGTAGCAAGGAAGGAAGCACTAGCAGTGCCATACGTAACCGTCCTTAAAGCGTAATGTCGTAATTCCTTATGCGGCGCATCACGCCAAACGATGCGTTGCAGGTTTAAATCCTTTGGGTTAACCATGATTTGACGATACATCTTTTCTATGTCTGCAATAAGCACGTATCGGTGGGTACGGAACCGAACCATTATCGAAAACAGATCCTGCTGGATCGTAGGACCGACCATTAGAGTATCGTTGAGGATAGATTATTTGTGGTTTTAGCGGAGGCGTCAAATACCACGCGCAATTTAGTGGTTAGGCTGGAGTCCTTGAAGACTGCGTGATGGGGCAAATAAAAAATATCTGATTTGTCAAGCGACAAATCGTAATCATTAAGTGGAGACATGTGACCAAGTTTCAAGTATTCACTCATGAACTCGCTATAATCCTTGTAAAGGATACGGTTCTGTTTGAACTTGAACTCTAGCGATTGGAACCTGCGGATAGCTCCGCGGAGAGAATCTCCCAAATGAAATTTATCAGACCTGCGGGGCAGGGATACCACGAATCTCCCTTCGCGGTTGCGGATAGTGTTTTTCACAAAATGTTTTTCACACGGCGAGTCCTCAGAGCAGGGTTCGTGACTAGAGATCTCCTCCAACTTCCAAAATTCTTTTAGTTGCGAGGAAATCTGACTATCATCCTTACAGACCATAAAAGACGAAACTGTTTTAGTTATGTCGACGTTGAAGGGTAAGTTACCGGCCAAAATAAATCCTAACTTAGTCTCCTGAATTATAGGAAAGTGCGGTCCGCGCATAAATTTAATAGGTTCAATTAGTTGGAGATAATATTGAGCGCCGAGTAGTACATCGACTTGCGCCGAGCAATGTAGGTAAGGATCAGCCAAGAATACGTGCTTGGGTAAATTCAAAGAGGCAAGATCGAACGACTCCGCCGGTAAATCATTAGTTATACTGGGTAGTACGGCACAATGCACGTTTAACGTGAAGGGTTTATAGCGAGAATGTAGCCTTGTGAGGACGCGCTAACATCATTCTCTTGCTTGTTCAACAACCGAAGCGGCCGGAGACTCTGCTGGACGACAACTCTTCCACGTTCAACCATAGTCGCAGCCGGAGGTTCTGCTTCATGAGTACAACTCGTTCCTGATCGACTACTGTCGCAGCCAAAGTTTCTACTTAGAAACAACAACATTATATCTCAACCGCGGCAGCAGTAGAGACTTCACGACTACTCAACAGTTCGTGTGAGCACTTGCATCCTGAGGTCATGACGGGAGACGAAGAAGCAGCAAAGTAATCCAGAGCACGAGAATCTGACGGACGAAGGACCAAGACGCCAAGACTCCAAGACTCCAGGACTCCAGGAATTCAGAACGACAAAGGAAGACAATATCAAGGAGCCTCTGGAGATGTACCACAACAATTAAGCTGACAAATAACCATGAACTTGAAAACCGAAACTTAATCAAAAGATATTAATTAACAAAGAATAAACAGACAATTAAATACAAATATGAATCAATAAACTGTTATAACTGTAAATGTTTTGTATAATAATTAATGTAATGTTTAAGCATGTTTAACGATAATCAGTAACTTAAAACTACAAATTGAAATCTATAATTTATGGTATTTAAATTGATAAAGTCATTAAAGAATTTTATTAGAAAGCAATGCATATGTAATAAATTAATAAGAGATTAGATGATTAGAAGATTAGATAATCTAATCAGTATAACATAAATGAGCTAGCTGAGAGCAATATAAAAATTATAACCGATGTATTAGAATATAAGGTGTATAATATGTCTATGTGTAGTATAAGAGTATTACTTATGTGTAATAATTAGACGTGGAAGTAATAATGATTTTGATTCGTAACACAAATTAGAAATTTTATTAATAAATATTGAAATGATTTTTAACCAGATTACATAGCGTTATTATTATTACGATTACACCCATCTTCATCAACCACACGAATTTAATGTGTTGTAGTGTTATATAAGGATTTGTCGCACATTAAATAAATAAAATCGTTTGTAAGGTTGTAAATGGCTTCCAAAAACAAGGGGGCTTAACACATTAAAACCGTGTAGTGTTGTAATATATATATATATATATATATATATATTGTTCAGGCTAACTCCCATATCGCGACCCAATAACTCAGCAATTAGAATTAAAACCAACAGTACAATCACTTCAGAGCTGGGAGATCATTAGATCATAATATGGTATCATTCAAGAATTTAGATCAATCCCTAGCAGGGTCGAACAGGTTATAACCAACTTCAACAAGGTCTGACAGAACCAGGGGCATGCAGACAATTTTTCAGAGCTACACAAAACATACATAAAACCTGAAATGGAAAGCACCCGGTTTAAATTCATACACAGTAACTTAAGTCCAAACCGAGAACTAGGCTCAACACGTCCCCCATAAGCAAACTTGAATAAAATACATGACAAACAAACATATAAGTGTGTGTGACCCCCACAGAATTATATAAGTTACCTCCGGTTTACAATTTAATAGTAATAACATTTAAAATAATGAAGCAATTGCATTCAATGTAATAACATTCAAAGACTTAATTTGCACTAATAATAACAATGGTAACAACACACCTTTCAAAATATATCAAACGTTTTCTAGATTCATAAAACAATCAATGGCCACAAACAGTAATAAAAAAATTTCTACTCAATTCATTTTATAAATATTAAATATTTATATATAACTACTCAACCTTCCTCTCAGACCCATAAAATATGTGAATTCTTAAATCCCATTGCAAATCCTGCCACCTTCAGGTCAGCACGCCTAGATGTTATAACCACGCTCTGCTACCAATTGTAACGGCCACTTAGACCGTCACGTAAAATTTAAAAACTAGACTACTTGGCCTAGCGGAAGCGAAAAGTGTGCTGGAGCCCAGAGTGACAGGACTTCCAATAAAATACTCCTGTAACCAGTAACAATTTTTTATTTTTGTTATCATAACATGTTTAGTCAAAAGACTTCAAACAATTGAATTTTAGTCTGATTTACATTACAACATCAATTTAAATTATGCCAAAGTTTAGTTACAATATTTTATTTGAGAAGGCTAGACTTCTGGTCCGCTTTTGTTTAAGAGCAGGTCAGAAACAAAATAAAATGTCAGTTACACTTGATTTAAAACCGGTGGAGTTGTAGTTGACTGGTTTAGTAATTGGAATGCTCCCACCTGTACTTTTGAAGAACTCAAATGATACCATGTAAACCCGTGTGCGATGAGTGTTGGTGGTGATGCTTGAAGGGTGCAGAAGTTCCAGCTATTGTCATTCCGGGCCGATGTCTTTGATGTTCTGGAGGAGGAGTATTTCTGGGCCTGACAGAATCTAGGAGCATCCTGCTGTACTGCTCTGCAGATGGTGACTGGTGTTGGTGTCACTATCTCCGCATTCCCCTTTCTCCCGGCTGTACGGGGACCCTATAACATTTTTTATTTGCAGATTAGCCGTCAGAGAATACAACCACCCCTTCTCTCGCCTCGGAACACAGACACCACACACACACACACACACACACACACACACACACTGTTACAATTTTTATCAACAGTTTAGTTGCTCTTATTAATCTACTATGGCTTATTTTATCCATTTACTCTTAACTAAACTTTTACTTTTATTTTTGTAACATTTACTTTTAAATTTATCAAAGACAATTATACGTTATACAAGGTCGCCACGTGCTCTCAGACCGGAAGTAACGTGTAATTAAATTTTACAATAGAAAAGTATTACAATAAAAATAGGCTTTACAAATGTGTGGATCACACACATACAAAAATATAACACAAATAACCCATCATTAAATTAACATCGAATAAAATAATTGAGCTCACCTGAAACGCTTTACTAGACTACGAAGTCATATTAAAGATATCAACAACGTACTTCACCCTGGCCGCCTATTGGATGGTTATAGACGAAATGAGGGAGCAGCACGTATTCTACGAAACCACCATGCCACAGAAACTCAACATGTTGGGAATTGCCGTTCCATAACCTTTGGAAAGCTGTTTTCTAACAGCTGCGTCCAGCAACCAGCTGACAAGGTTGACTGGCTTACTAGATCGCGTCGCCGTTGCGCAGACATGGCCTTACTAATCAAGTTAGCTTTGCCACCCAACTGCGACGCGCTTTGGCGGCCTTCCACGTTTAAATTATGCCGGGAAAATTCAAACCCCGGCACAGTGTATTCAGCTAAATGCTGCAATTGCGATGGAGCCCACCCGGCTAATTGCTGAGGTTGCCCCATCTTTATCGCCACCATGAAGCTGCAGAGACCTCCTGCACGCCCTGGGGCGCAGGCTGGCCTACACGGCCCACTTGGTCCTGGCCCTAACAGGCGAGAGGCATTCCCACTTCTCACTGGTTCATTTGCAAAGGTCCCGGCACCCACCCCGGTTGCTTCCGGTGCCGCTTTCCCGCCTGCCGGAGCGCCCGTACCTTCCTACGCGGCCATGGCCGTTAAACCTGTCCTACCTTCTGCTCGTAAGGGCAAGTCTAACTGCTCTCGTCGTCGCCGGAACTCCGCCGGCCGACCTACTTCACAGGTTTTGCCTGTCCCAGCTCCGCGGGCTCGACCCGCCCCCAGTCATCAACCTCAACCTCCCAGCGAGCAGACTACTACTCAGTCCGTCAGCGCAGCGCCATCTGTAACCCCCGCTGAGGACAGCCAGGCTTGTCCTCAGGTGTCCCGGGATTCTTCTCGGGTGTCTGCTGATCCCCTGACTGCCTGGGCAGACAATCTTGTTGCTTCAATCAAGACTGCTCGTGACAGGACCACAGTGCTTGCCTTGGTCTTCGAGTCTCTAGCTACCCTTTTCCCTTTACTTCCTCTGAACGGCTAATAGCCTGAGGATCGTTGCGTGGAACGCCCATGGGTTGCTCCTCAGACGATCTGAACTGATGACTTTCGTGACGGAGTATGAAGTTGATGTCAAACTTCTTTTCGAGACTCATCTGGTTCATAACCAATCGTTTTCCCTTTCTGCCTACGTCTGTTATGATCAGGATCGTCCCCGACGGCTTCGCTGTCCCCCTTCGGCGGGTACAGCTGTCTTAGTCCACAGGAGTCCACAGGCGGATATCCCACAGACCTTTGCCTCCACTAGATACATCTATTATTGAAGGGTGCGCGGTGGCGGTGGACGCCGGCGGATCGGAGTTGCGCGTTGTTTCTGCGTATCTCCTGCCTGGCCGGCGAACTCCGCCACCGCCGGAAAAGTGGAACGCCCTCCTCGACCACCCCCTCTCAACCATTAAACGCCAAACACCCATCATGGAACAGCCGCGTTGTCAACGCCTATGGAAATTCTCTGTACCGGTTCGTCTCTGACGACCCGGCACTTAATGTCGTCTGCCCTGATGACCCTACTTACTACCCCTTTGCCGGCCACCGGCCGGACGTCCTTGACATAGTAGTTGTCAAGAACGTGGCCCGTCACATCGAGGTCTCGTCTGTGTCGGATCTCTCGTCCGATCACAATCCCCTTATTATAACTGTCCGAGAGCTGTCAGCTTCAACCAGACCTCCCGTTCAGATTGTTAGGAGAGTCAACTGGCGCTCCTACCATGACGAGCTCCCTCGACGGTTACCATCTCTTCCCGCGGACCCAATCGTCACTCGTGATGATTTGGATTTCCGCGCCACTAATCTTCAGGAGTTGGTCCAAGGTGTCATGGATCGACACACCTACGCACTCGAGGTGAATCATCCTCCGGAAGTACTCCACGCCATCTGGCTTCGGCGGAAGCTCCGCCGAAGATGGCAAAGGACCCGTGACCCCGTCGTTAAGCGACGATTTCAACAATTCCTTTACGTTCAGCAGCTTTTGCGGGACGTAAACTCCGATCGATGGGACTCATACATTGAGTCCCTTGAAGTCGACCACGCATCCGTCTGGAGAGCGGCGAGTAGACTGACCCGCGAGAAGAGAACTCGCAACCCGCTGGAAACTCCGAACGGGGTTGTGTCTTCGGCAGAAGGCAAGGCTGAGGTCTTCGCCGACTGCATGGAGTCACAATTTACTGTTCATCGAGGCGTCTCGGACCCTGTCCACTCGGCAGAGGTCCGCGACTTCCTATCTGGATATTTCTCTCACCCTCCCGCTGATCCAGACCTCTCGTTCGACAGAGACGAACTCGTTTCGTCTATCTGCCGACTAAACCGCCGTCGCGCCCCCGGTCCTGACCGGATCGGGGCCGCTACACTACAATATCTCCCGGCCTCGGGCGTTGACCTCGTGCTTGAGCTGTTCAACTGCTGTCTCCGGCTACAGTATTATCCCCGCCTGTGGAAAACTGCCAATATCGTATGATTCCCAAACCCCGTAAGCCGCGCATGCTTCCTGAAAGCTATCTATATATTCCTGGCCTATCTCTCTCTTGCCAGTTATCTCGAAGGTGTTCGAGCGTCTCCTGCTGGCCCGCATTTCACCGTTATGGGATAATTTTATCCACAACGAACAGTTCCTGTTTCGCAGAGAGCACTTGACCACTCTTCAACTCGTCCGCGTGATCACGCAACTGTCAGACGCCACGAACAGGCGAGCGGCTACGGCCGCCGTTCTGTTGGACGCGAGCAAGGCCTTCGACAAAGTCTGGCACGAAGGTCTTGTCTATAAACTTGTCCATTCTCCCCTCCCACCGTCCATTGTGTTCTTCATCCGGTCGTATCTCTGCGACCGCACCTTCAGGGTGAGCGTCGACGGAACCTGCTCTGCAGTTCGTCCCGTCGCCGCCGGCGTACCTCAGGGATCTATCCTCGACCCCGTTTATAACGTTCCGGGCTACGTTATAAATCCAGGGAACTCGTGATAATTGACGCTAGCCAATTATACAGGCTGCCTACGTTGTAACAAACTGAAAATCAACATAACACTTAGAACAATAATAATTACTCTAATTATAGGACACACGGGAAGGTAATTTAACTGATTTATGCACTCACTTCTATATGTAACAAGATGACATCTCATTATTAACAAATGATATATATATAGATCCCATTACATAAAATCATCTCTTACTGAAATAGTTAAAAGGGGTTTTCTGTCAAACAAACGATCAAACAGATCATGTATTTTACCTCGGATCCGAGTCTTTTTAAATCTAGCAAAGACGTCTGAAATTTACTTTACTTATCAAGAAGGTTGCATTGTTACATGAACACCATTTGAAGAATGGTATTATTTAGTTAAGGGATTAAAACGTATATCTCAAGCCTATTGTTACAACGTATGATTTTAGAAATTACTGGTTACATTTTTCTAAAACTTAATGCTTAGAGATTGTCTTTTTAAAAGTCTCTGACATGTATGAAAACTTATATTTTAAATGTACATAATTCTCGGTAGACGAGCTACCGAGTCACCTCTTAGATACGCTTTTTCTGTCCGTGTCCTGGGGCGTGAATCTTCGGTACTCTGTTAGTCGGGGTAGTCATCTGGGTAATGTTTCCGGTGAAAGTCCTCTGGGTGTATTAACGAGGAGATGGATGTTATGCTGCGTGAAGTCGTGCTGATCCTCGGCGGTTCTGGTAAGTGTTGTTTAGGTGGTAGTCGTCCGTATCTGCAGTTGTGCACGTCACATATTTACTGGCACCGTAGTACTGGAGTTTGCATCTTCTTTTTACATTAATATCTGAATTACATTACTCGAACAATATTCGAGAGTTCGTTTTTTAATCACCTTCTATACTAACCCTTTTTACATTATCACACTTTCTAACAAATTCCTCACTACATCTTCAATATATAACTAGCTCTCCACGCTTTTAGTGGAAGCTAACACTCAATTAAAAATCAAAAAGAATAACTAAACATTTTATGAAGAGCCTTCGCTTGGAGGTGTTTACAGTCTGAAAGCCGCATCGTTAATCTTGGATTGTTACAACAGGTAGATTGCAACGACGCGGAGTGAGTGCTCCGCCATAATATAGTTCCAACTCTTTATTAATAATACATTCTTATAGGATGACAAAATAAACTATCTAGACTTATCTTGTTTACAGGGATTATTATTACTACTACTTGTGACTTTAAATTATTAATTAAGTACATTACGATTTACAGATATTTCTAATTTACTGCAGGTTCGGTATGCACGTTGTGTCCGGAATAGACAGGTCAACGCATGATAAATTTACTAAAGGGTTAACTGTATTATTCTTAACTTTTACATTCAGATTTTAATTACTTATTTAGTTAGATTTTCTTAATTTAATTTTCATTACTATTATGAGTTAGTCCAGAGTTATTTGGTTTAATCGTGCGATTTAAAGTACTTACTTACTTTCCGTTTTTTTATATTTTTATTATTAATTTTTTTTTATTTACCATTTAAATCGTCACATACTCCGTCGCTTAAAATCGACATGGGGGAATTTTAATAAGGAAAATTCGAAAGTGGGGTACTGGGAGTATGCTTACCGTTACTGTGTTTAATTTCTCTCCTCCTTTTCCATTTTTCTTTCACTTAGTTATTGGCATGAGTTATACACATTTATTTCTTCTGAGTATAAAACAATATAGATATATATTTTCTTACAAAGTACTTTTTTTTATTACATAAAATTCACACTTAATGACTACATTTTAAAACACAAAACTTCTTCTTATTTCTATTACTTAAATCTACTACCGGTTTTTTCTTTCTTTGGGTTTTGGTTACTCTCTTCATAGAGTTACTTTCTAAATAATTTCTCATTTAGTGGTCATTTAGTGGTCAGTTTGTGGTCAGCTGACTACTCATTTTGCTCATCTTTTGCTGAACAGGATCTAAGGTTGATCAGGCCTCATTCCCAATTCTACGATTAACACTTAGCATGGTTACTGAGGTACAAGATAACTTGTCTACCTAGTATTACCTTTTTTATTTTTGGCGATGCTATTTCCTCTTCTCCTTTTTATACAATTTTATCTGCGAAATATGTGTTCTTCGTACATATTCTCGAGTCGGAGGTTCGTACAGGGCTACGGTAACTGGGGTTAAGTACTTCTGGATTTGGTACCACACCATCGGTATGATAGTTTAGAGGTGGTCTTATCAATTGCACTACTAGTCGGGTGTGTCTTGTACATTACTAAGTCACCGACTTGGTACCTAACTAAATTGTTATTGTTATGAATATTTCTCTCGTGGTATTTTCGGGATTTCTCTAAGTTCGCCCTTAAATTTGCGCGAGCTTTATTCCAGATTTGTTTAATCTGCTTATCCATTATTTACGGAGGTAGTAAGTCATGTATTTTCCATTTTGTGGACAAGGGATGGTTTGGTTTGTATTTATACAGTAACTCAAATGGGGTAGACTTATGTCCTTCGTGATAAGCTGAATTAAAGGCGTATTGTATCCAGGATAAGTTCTGGTCCCAAGACGTATGATCGTTCGCATGGTAGGCGATTAATGCAGATTTGAGGTTTCGCAGATACCTTTCAGCAATATTGCCTTGCGGTCGATACTCCGTCGTGGTAATATGGTCTATTCCTAACTTGAAATACATATTCTTAAATTCCTTCGCCTTAAATTGGGGTCCGTTATCTGACACTATACGTACAGGTGTACCATAATCTTTAAATAATCTCTCCTGTAATATTTTTACAGTCGTCGACGCTAACGCTCGCCGCATGGGATACATCCAAACAAATTTGGTGAACGAATCTACACATATGAGTAGCATAGTATTACCTGATTTAGAACGTGGGTAGGGACCTGAAAAGTCTAAATAAAGTTTAGAGAAAGGGGTAGTAGGGATTTCTGAAATTAATTGGCTTACCTTACTGTTTCTTGGCGGTTTACTGAGAGCGCATAAATTACACTTTTTTACGAAACTAGCTATTTCGCTGTTCATATTGTTCCAATGATATTCCTTACGAATGCGATGTATTGTTTTATTGATTCCCATATGGGCTCCAATGGTGGATGAATGGAAGTACTCCATCAGCATGGGCTTAATTACATCAGGGGCGATTATCCTTAATTCCTTTCCATTTCCTATTTTGTGGCATAGTATTCTTTTACTTAATACATATTTCTCTGATTTAATTCCTTGCTCAAGTTGTTCTATAATCGGTTTAAGAAGAGGGTCTTGTTGTTGATATTGAGCAATGTTGGTAAACGCAAGGGGGAATTCAGTAATTACGGTGTTAACAATGGGTGTTTCCAGACTCTCTTTGTTTTCGGGAGTATTAGTGGGCGACTGGAACATACGGGACAGGGTATCAGCGACTACGTTTTGAGTTCCTTTAATATGCTGCACTTTGAAGTTGTAACAGTTTAACCTCAATACCCATCTTCCAATACGTCCTAACTGTTTAGGGTGATTCAGCAACCAAGATAATGCTTGATTATCAGTTTCCAAAAGGAATTCTTTATGTTCTAGAAAGGGTTTAAACTTCTCAAACGCAAAAACAATGGCTAAACATTCCAATTATATGCGGAATATTTTTTTTCTTGGTCATTCAATGTTCGTGAAGCGTAACTAATTGGTAGTCTACTGTTTTCTATTTCCTGATAGATGACTGCGCCTAAAGCTACACGTGAACTGTCGGTTTGAACTACGAAAGGTTTCGTAAAATCTGCTAGTTGTAATACTGGGGGAGATACAAGCTTTCTTTTAGTTGTTCGAACTCATTTTGGTGTTGTGCAGTCCATTCAAATTTCGCTCCCTTCTTTCTTAAGGCATTCACTGGTGCTGCTATTTCGGCAAGATGGGGAATATACTTGTGGAAATAATTTACCATTCCCAAAAATCGGGGTATACCTTTTGCATCTCGCGGGGGTAAAAATTCTCTGATTTCACGGGTTCGTTCGGGGTCTATGCTTACCTTTCTGTTGGCTTTCACGATGTGACCTAAAAATGAAAATTGTGGGACTGCAAAATTTATCTTTTTGGGGTTAACTGTTAATCCTGCTTTTTGTAATCGAGATAACACTTCACGTAGATGTTTAAGATGTTGTTCCATCGATTCGCTATAGATTACGATGTCGTCCAGGTAGTGATACACATATTTAAATTTAATATCATGAAATATTCTTTCTAATAGTCTACGACATACGGAACTTCCTTGAGATATTCCAAAGGGTACTCTAGTAAATTGGTACAGGTTGAAAGGAACAGCAAACGCGGTTAGACGTTTGGATTCCTCCGAAAGGGGTATTTGGTGAAATGGTTGATTTAGATCCATTACCGTAATGACTTTCGCTTTTGTGAAGTAATGAAAAGCACTATGGATGTCTGGAAGCGGGATAGATTGAAATTCTATTCGTTTGTTTAATTGCCGGTAGTCCACAACTAGTCTATGTTTGTCGTGACCTTTTGGTACTAAAAAGGAGGGTGATGAATACGGAGACGTAGAGGGTTCAATGACTCCTTGTTCTAACAACTTGTTGATATGGTTCCTCATCACTTCCATCTTGGGAGGCGACAACTTGTACGGGGGTAGGCGTATTACTTTTTGATCGATCAGATTGATCCTATATTCTATTAGCTTCGTAAGTCCTAGCTTAGGTGTAAGAACGGTGGAAAATTCTTTTATTAATTTCTGCATTCTCAGCCTATCTCTATTTCCTAGATGAGATAATTCAGACTCTTGGTGTACTATGTGTGCAGTTGATGATCTAGTCCTTCTTGTTCATCAGTTTTACAATCAAAATTATACTTCCGTGTACGGTCGAATCTAAAATAATATTTCTGCTCGTGGATGTCAAGAATTATTCCCGTTTTACTTATGAAGTCTGCTCCCAATATTAAGTCGGGCCCTAAATCATTACATACTAACATTGTAAAAAACCACGTTAGATTCTTGATTTTTACTTTAATGGTGATGCTAAGCTTTATCACTATATTCTGTTTATTGGCTGTAGCACATTTTATATTCACAGCTTGACTGCGTTTCACTAGGTTGTGTGCGAATAATTTATCTGCTAACTTTTGACTGATTAAGGTTCTAGTAGATCCCGAATCGATTAATGCGATGGTGGAGATAACACCTAGGTCAATTTGTATTAAGGGCAATAGACTTTTAGTCCAATCACATTTAGTTATCGCGTTACATCTTTCAATAAACTTTCTAACATAGGGATCTATTTCTCTAGTGTTTCTTTTCCTTCGTTTTTTTTTATATGGTCGTACATTTCTTTGGGTTTACCGGATCTCAAGTTGCTGCGGAAGACACAGGATTTCGGGTCTCCCTGTCTTACATGTTTTTTGGATTAGGGTGTTTACGTTCGTATTGCTTGTTGTTACAGTTTCTACTTATGTGTCCATACTTACCACAGTTATAACACATATTCTTATTACGAGTAGGGTACCTTGCTTCCGTTTTAGGTTGTGTTTCATTTGATTTACCAGGGCTGTGCAAATTGTGCGGTCTATTGAATACTCGCCTTTCACGCTGGGTTGTCACATCGGGCACTAGGGTTTGCAAATCATTTCTATTCGCTTCGGTTGATTTCATCGCATGTCTGTTCTGATCTGAGTACCATACATTCGAAGAGTGGATACTCCCTTGTTCTAGATCTGCAAAGGTGTTGGGTCGATTTATCAACGCTAAACGAGATCTTTCTTCTGGAGACAATCCTACTAAAATGGTGTCGACCATCTGTCTCTCATTCCAATCTACTTGCAGTAGTCGAGAAGACTCCCTGATGTCTGAGATGTAATGGGCCAATCTCTCATGATTTCCTTGTACTCGTAGTACGGTCTTTCTCTTAAGTTCCTCGTAAATGCCGGTGGGAATAAAATATTTTATTATTGTGGTATGCAGTTCTTCTACTGGAAGGGTAGAGCTTAATGATTCTAGCACACGATTCTTTAACGGGGGTTTACATTTAGGTAGGAGGACTTGCAAAATTTGCCAGTCATTTACCTGCTGTAGATCCTTTATCTGCAGGAGATATTTGATGAAATTCAGTAGTTTAGTGACATTTAAACCATCAGTGTATGGAATTTCAGCTAAGAGTTTTTCTACGGGATGAGTGATTTTTCCATAGAGGTCTGCGTTATAATTTACGTGTGGCATCGCTTTAGGAGGACCAGATGATGCGTTCGGGGTTGTCAATTCGTACATTCCGGGGCGAATCTGGAAACCACTGGGAGGAGGGGCTTCAAATATAGTCGGGGCAATTAAATCTTTATTTGGGTATTGCTCTCTAGTAGGTTGTATTTGCGATGCGGCGGGTGAGTCCCGATCCGTGTTGGGTGGAGGGTGTTCTAACGTAGGGGATTGAACTGGAGAGATGTGTAGTTTCTCCAAGGACTTCTCAATTTCATCCATTCGGAACGAGTCAGATTTTCTTCGTAATTCATTGATAATAGTGGGTAATTGCCGTAAAGCTTCATCTGCAAAACTTTGGACTTCAGGAGATATTTCCGTACGGTTAGGCCAGTTCAGCAAATTTTTCATTCGCCGGGTTAAATGTTCTATCCTTTGAGTTGTCCGCAATATTACCGCAGGAGATTTCTCGTCTTGGAGGGTTTGGGACAATAAAGTCAACTCACTATACCTGGCATTACACGTTTCTCTCTCTCGCTCTCATAATCGAGTCCGCTTAGGTTGCTTAACTGCGCGGGTGTATCAAATCCACTTTCGCGTATAGACTTGCGCAATTCCGCGACTGTTACATTCGCATGGGGTAAACCACGTAAAAGAGCTTCATAAGACAGCTCGTCCTTTAATAGTAAATCTGGATTAAATTGTGCCATTTTTACCTTATATCTTATACTAAAATTTATTTAAAATTTATTTTACTACACTATAAACTTATTACATAGACAATTTAATTCATGGTTAAAGCATTTGCATTGTTCGTAAGAGAATTACCTCTCTTCTCAGAGAAAGACAAAATTCCACACAGACGTCAGTGTATTGTGAACGATCAGCTGTTCGCTGGAATGTAGGTCAGACTAGTTTTCTTTGTAAACAATGGCATACTTGTAGTATGCGTGGGAACGCGAGAAAGACACTTGGGGTGAGGGATGTTATTGTTCTATATAACAATAGCTGACGGCTATCTTTATCGACCGGTTTCAACTGGCTCCAACACGGGGGTGAGTGCGAGGCAATGATACACGTTTTACACAAGTTACAGCCCGTAATAAGCTGAGTTTAGTTATTAATTGTCTTACGTTCTAATTTTAATTTCTGTAATTCTATCTATTTTTTTTCTTTACTTCTCTCTCTAGTAGCAAAATTAAACTTACGAATTTATTTACACGTAATTAACCTGGTCTAATTTAGTCAATAGTATATATGTTTCACCGTGACAACAGACATACAACTTACATTCTATGCAGGCATATTCAGGAAACTACAGGTCTTGTATGGTCGCAATATAAACCTGTTAAAGACTGAACAGTTTGACAAGCACTAAAATTCATGTAGGTACTTGCATTGATGTAATACAATGATAGTTTGTATTATTTTCCCGTACTTTAAATAAATTATACACAAGTTCGTGCGTAATCTTACACAAAATAAATTCACAATGGTAAATTAATACTGTCGCTATTTTTCTTTCATGCAACTTACCCTTTTTGGGGTGACATGAAATACATTAACTGAGTGCATAGATCAGCAGAGAGTTATCTATTTTTCTTTTACTACGTAACAATTATTTCACACCAAAGCAGAGTGCCGCAATTCTATATGTGACACTCTGTACACGATCAATTCTTTTGTACAAAGCAGAGTGACGCAATTTTATAACGTTCCGGGCTACGTTATAAATCCAGGGAACCCGTGATAATTGACGCTAGCCAATTATACAGGCTGCCTACGTTGTAACAAACTGAAAATCAACATAACACTTAGAACAATAATAATTACTCTAATTATAGGACACACGGGAAGGTAATTTAACTGATTTATGCACTCACTTCTATATGTAACAAGATGACATCTCTTTATTAACAAATGATATATATATAGATCCCATTACATAAAATCTTCTCTTACTGAAATAGTTAAAAGGGGTTTTCTGTCAAACAAACGATCAAACAGATCATGTATTTTACCTCGGATCCGAGTCTTTTTAAATCTAGCAAAGACGTCTGAAATTTACTTTACTTATCAAGAAGGTTGCATTGTTACATGAACACCATTTGAAGAATGGTATTATTTAGTTAAGGGATTAAAACTTATATCTCAAGACTATTGTTACAACGTATGATTTTAGAAATTACTGGTTACATTTTTCTAAAACTTAATGCTTAGAGATTGTCTTTTTAAAAGTCTCTGACATGTATGAAAACTTATATTTTAAATGTACATAATTCTCGGTAGACGAGCTACCGAGTCACCTCTTAGATACGCTTTTTCTGTCCGTGTCCTGGGGCGTGAATCTTCGGTACTCTGTTAGTCAGGGTAGTCATCTGGGTAATGTTTCCGGTGAAAGTCCTCTGGGTGTATTAACGAGGAGATGGATGTTATGCTGCGTGAAGTCGTGCTGATCCTCGGCGGTTCTGGTAAGTGTTGTTTAGGTGGTAGTCGTCCGTGTCTGCAGTTGTGCACGTCACATATTTACTGGCACCGTAGTACTGGAGTTTGCATCTTCTTTTTACATTAATATCTGAATTACATTACTCGAACAATATTCGAGAGTTCGTTTTTTAATCACCTTCTATACTAACCCTTTTTACATTATCACACTTTCTAACAAATTCCTCACTACATCTTCAATATATAACTAGCTCTCCACGCTTTTAGTGGAAGCTAACACTCAATTAAAAATCAAAAAGAATAACTAAACATTTTATGAAGAGCCTTCGCTTGGAGGTGTTTACAGTCTGAAAGCCGCATCGTTAATCTTGGATTGTTACAACAGGTAGATTGCAACGACGCGGAGTGAGTGCTCCGCCATAATATAGTTCCAACTCTTTATTAATAATACATTCTTATAGGATGACAAAATAAACTATCTAGACTTATCTTGTTTACAGGGATTATTATTACTACTACTTGTGACTTTAAATTATTAATTAAGTACATTACGATTTACAGATATTTCTAATTTACTGCAGGTTCGGTATGCACGTTGTGTCCGGAATAGACAGGTCAACGCATGATAAATTTACTAAAGGGTTAACTGTATTATTCTTAACTTTTACATTCAGATTTTAATTACTTATTTAGTTAGATTTTCTTAATTTAATTTTCATTACTATTATGAGTTAGTCCAGGGTTATTTGGTTTAATCGTGCGATTTAAAGTACTTACTTACTTTCCGTTTTTTTATATTTTTATTATTATTATTTTTTTTTATTTACCATTTAAATCGTCACACGTTCTGTACCTTGTGTACACGAACGACCTGCCTGTCTTGTCCGGTGTCACGTTGTCTTTGTTCGCTGACGATGCTATGTATCACTGCAGCTCTCTGTCCCCGCGTTTTGCGAGTACAAAACTGCAAGTCAGTTGGACCAGCTTCCGGACTGGCTACGGAAATGCGGGTGACGATCAATATGGAAAAATCCGAGGCGATCTGTTTCACCCGTAAGTCCAACTCCCGATGCCAACCCCTATCCCTGGAAGGGAGGCCTGTCGCCTGCAAAGAGTCGGTGAAGTATCTAGCCGTTCGGCTCGACCGGCGTCTTTGCTTCAACACCCACGTGATCGATACCCTCTCCAAGGCTTGCGGCGTCCGAGCCAAACTTTACCCATTTCTCGCATGCCGCAGCCCCCCTGGTGCTGCGCACGAAAGTCACCCTTTATCTTTTGTTTCTTCGGTCTGTATTGACCTATGCGGCACCTGCTTGGTGGTCACTTATCTCCGCCACCAACAGGCGTAGGCTGGAAAGTTTTCAATCCAGAACCCTCCGTTCCTTGTCGGGATCTCCTTGGTTTGTGAGAAATAGTGTAATTCGAGGAGATCTTCGAGTTCCTACTCTCTGCCTTTGTCTAGTCATTAGCTGCATCTCTCTTTGCTGCAGCTGAGACCTATTCCTTCTCTTATCTACGGAACATCAGCACCACGCAACCGCCCCCCCTGACCGGGTCAAACGCCCTCAGGCGATTCTCGATGACCCGCCATAATTGTAAAAATATATATCTTTAACATCTGACCATGCCCCAGAGTTTACCTGCTAAGCTGTTTCCTTCTTCCCATCCTTGTACGCTGACCGCGCTGTTTGCCGCTGCTACGCGCTCCCACTGGCACGGAGGCTCTTTGCCTCGCGGGGAGCGACCGACGCCTCATGGCGTCTGCACGCTGGACTGGGGACGGGTGGATCCGTCACCTGAACCCGTTCATGCGGCAGTGCCCAATGATACGCACAAATTTTAAAATAAAATAAATAAAGAAATCTTTCTCCCTCGCCTTCTCAGTTAACTGGTTGGCGGTTATCCATTCCAGATTTAGGCATCAGTCGAATGTACAAGAACTATGTCTATCGACAGGCAGCCATTGGGCTCGTCCCAGATGCTGCAATCATGCACCGGGTGCAAAGACGCCCCGCTACCACGATGCTACATGCTACTTGCTACGCCATCGGACGCACTTCATCTCCTCTTCTCTCTCGGACGACATCGACGCGGAGCAAGCCGGAAGGAACAGCCGAAGAGTAGAATGGACGTTCTTCGCATTCTTCGCCCTGTAACGCACCAGCGATTGCCTTCGCTGGGCCGACAGCGGACTCGACGCAACCGATGCCGAAAGAAGAGGAAGACTGCAGTACGCCACGAACAGCGGGCGCAACCGCCGAACATCTCAGCGCGGCTCGGGCGGAACAACCATCACAGCGTTTTCGCCACACGGCCCTTTTTAGGGTCACCAAAATAAACTAAGAGTTGTATGATTGGCGCCACTTGTCATGCGAGAAGGCTTTTGACCGGTGACAGCACTTAATTTTTTCCATCATCTTAGTGTAATGTGCAAGTGTACAATGTTGTTGCATATCAATGTGTACCAGTTGCAGATCAGTTTGAAGAGATGGGGTTGTCGGCAGGGAAATAGATATTTCTTTTTATTTCTGAAAAAAGTGGCTGCGTTCATGAGAGACATTATGCTCTTTTCAGATACCAATATTACCACCTCCCCAATCTGGGACAATTGCATCACAACCAATAATATAAAGTTTTGTAATTATATCATCTAAATATGTTTTTGTCATTTTTGCAATAAAATCCACAAATACAGGTTGCTTCCATGCAGAAAATAAAGATTTCTCTACTACAACCTGAACCTGATTATGTGGACCCAACACTTTACCATTTACAGGATTGTACTTATAAACATACACAACTTTCATTTCGTCAAACTGTAACACAACAAACTTTTCAGAACTCTTCATTTTAATTGTGGCAACTTCCGTCAGATTAAGAACTCCAGTCAGACACCACTATGCAAGCAATGTTTTACTGCTGACTCTTTTAATGTAGTTAAGCATACATACATACATCCTCGGCGCTACAGCCCAGTCCAGGCCCTGGCCTCCAAAAGAAATCTTCCCCACTGGTCTCTACTCCCGGCCAATGTCCACCAGTTTGCTGCACCCAGCCTCACTGCCTCCTTACCAACCTGGTCCAGCCATCTTGTACGCGGTCTTCCCTTCCTTCTCCTTCCCATCGGCAAATAATTCATCACTCTTTTTGGAATTCTATCCTCCGCCATTCTCTGCACATGACCAGCCCAACGCAATCTGTTAATTTGTATGAGTTGCACAATCGGAAGATCTTTAAACCTTTCGTACAACTCTCGATTATGCAGTCGCCTCCAAATGTTGTTTTCCCTCACAGGGCCATAGATTCTCCTCAGTACCCTCCTCTCAAAAACGGATAGTCTCTGCTCATCTAGTTTTTTTAACACCCAGCATTCCGAGCCATACATCAGGACTGGTCTAATCAAGGTCTTGTATAGGGAGGCTTTTGTATCTTTAGTTATTAATTTTGATTTAAAATGTTTCACCAGTCCGTAGTAACACCTATTAGCAGATAATATTCGTCTTTCAATATCTCTAGAGGAGTCATTTCCAGAGTCCACATATGACCCGAGATATGGAAAACCCTGAACCTTTTCAAATTCATAATCGTTAATGCGCAGGGATAGGGCATGAGTGTTGGCACCTACAACCATATATTTGGTTTCGCTTTGGTTTATAACCAAGCCCATAGCCTTATCGGACAACTCCAGTTCCTGAAAGGCTTCCTTTAAGCCAGATTCAGACCTACTTATGACGTCAATGTCATCGGCATAGGCCAGAAGCTGTACCTCCTTGTGAAATATGTGTCCGCTAGTTTGAATTCCTGAATCCCTGATGACCTTTTCTAGAGCTATGTTGAACAATAGACACGCTAAGGCATCTCCTTGTTTCAACCCATTCAATGTTTTTAAGGAGTTAGATAGATTTGATTGTATTCTGATTTGGCACTTAGAATTGGACATAACTACTCCAACCATACGCACCAACTTAGATGGTATATGCAACTCCTTCATAGCTCTATATAGCATTTTCCGGTTGATTGAATCATATGCCGACTGGAAATCCACAAAGAGATGGTGAGTGGGCACTCCATATTCCAACGTTTTTTCCAGGATTTGCCTTAGTGTAAATATTTGGTCTGTTGTTGACCTATTCCTAGTGAATCCACACTGATATTCTTTTATGTTTTCCTCAGCGTAGGGAAGCAGCCTAGAAAATATGATGTTGGACAATACCTTATATGCTGTATTAAGTAGAGAGATGCCCCTATAATTTTTACATATAAGCGGATCCCCCTTTTTATGTATTAAACACACCACCCCATTGTTCCACTCATCGGGCATTACCTCCTCCAGCCATATTCGCTCTATAAGATGGGCAAATTCCTTTATGAAATCTCCTCCTGCGCTCTTTAATAGTTCCCCTGGTAAACCATCGGAACCTGCTGCCTTGTTATTTTTAAGCTTTTCTAGAGCTTCATACACCTCGTCATAGGATGGCACCAACTCCTCTCTATCATCCTCGAATTCTCCTACTTCCTCTTCATTCTCAGATGCCTCCATCGAAGCCTCCCCAACTGAGCCTAGCAACTCTTCGAAGTGTTCTGTCCATCTCCTGATCACGCCAGCATTATCACTCACTAGGCCACCATTATTATCCCTACAGGCATTTGTTCTAGGCTGAAATTCCTGTCTCATATCATTCACCTTCCTGTAGTTAAGCATGGTAGTGGTATATGCATTTTATTTCTGATGTGAATGTAGTAGCAGCCTTTACTTAGATAGTGAATAGTTAGATAGGTAATATCTTCACTACTCCCAAAGTTTACTTTCTTCTCCAGAATTTTACAAAGAGAATATTAATCTGTGTTTATAAAAAATCTCTCTTAAAATATTTTTCACTTGTTGAGGTATACAATTGCCTTTTTCTTTTTTCAAAAACACATTCTTTTTATAATTCTTTAATTTTTAAATCTTGTTAAATTTTATATCCCTCAAAAGACTTTTCCCATTTTAAATTTCGAATTTATAATCAACATTCGTGTTGTCAGATTTGTCAGAATTTATCCTGCACCCAATAATTTTTCCACTTTTTCAGATGCAGCATTGTTTAACAAACCCTGAATCATTTCTTTACGTCTCTATGTTTACTTCTGTCTTTTCTCGTTTATATTTTTTGTTTTGTTTATCTTAACTAGGTAATGATTTTAAAGATGGTACGGAACTTTTGTCAATAAACTTTTTTTAAATTCCATAAGTTCAGTCATAATATTTTAAATAAAATCATGGTTGTGAAGTGGCCAGAACAAACATTTGACATAACTATGATGTATTATTGACTTTTCTTTTACACTGGTCTACCCAAATTTTTGTAGCTGTTAATTTTTCAGGAAATCGTAGTAAGAAGTGCCATAAAGCTTGCCTTTTTTTTAAAATACGAGTTAGTATATGCAGCCACAGCACATCGCATTCCAAGCATTTTACCTTAAAAATAAGTGAACACCAGTTACGCTTTTACAATCACAGTACTACTGTTTTTATCATTTACTACACACACCACACTTACTTTGTGTTCAGCTTTTAAAAATAAATCTCACACACATTCACGTGTGGTTTAATCATACACGATGTAAACGCTCTAAAGATAATATTGTCAAAATGTTATAATATGCTAATTGGTTAGACAGAGTGAATAAATTCTACATTATTATAAACAAACTTACAGGAATGGGGAATATTCTATCTGTGCGCTGAAATGCAGCCAGGCACCTTGGACTACAGTGATGTTACTTGCCAACTGTCTCACAGTTCCAGAGGTGTAGCTGGGGGGGGGGGGCAAGGGGGCAGCCGCTCCGGGCGGCAAAGTGAGCACAGACTAGAAAAAATTGTTATCAGTTTATAAAACTACAAACAACTTGTTTCTTTGATATGACTATTTCTTTCATAAAAGAAGCATGTCCAGCCAGCTTGTCCGTTGTCATAAACCTCGCGTGATAAACAGTATTAGTCTATTTATACTTAAGCATCGTAATTAGTGTTCTCATTATGATAAGGTAAATCGCACTTGAAAGTATTTTTCTCCAACTAAAAAATCTCTATTTTTATTTTGTTGCACTCTACTTCCACAAAAATACTATCAAAGAAGCCATTTCAATAGCAACATTGGGTTTTCGTCGTGGTGAAAGTTAAATCACCGTATTCAGGATCATGAAAATAGTCCTGCTCATCGCTCTGCGTTTTTGGATTGGAAGGAATTGGAACGTTCTTTAAACAAAAGGGAACTTATTGATGATCTACTTTAGGAACAAATGAGTAAAGCAGCTATGTCATGGAAAGAAGTTCTCGAACAGGTCATTGCCACAGTACAAACTCTTGCATAATAAAATCTGGCACTGAGAGGACATCGAGAGTCAACTACTAACGATCCAAAACCCGGAAACTTTCTGGCTTTGCTAAAATACTTGGCTAAATTTGACCTTGTCATGAGATCTCTTTGGATTTAGGCTCTCATAAATCTGGGTGTATATCGTATCTTTCGCCAGCTATTCAAAATGAAATAATACGCCTGTTAGAAGGAGGAGTGCGCAAATATATTATTATTGCATGTAAGAAGGCAAAGTATTTTAGTATTATATTTGACACAACACCAGATCCTGCAGATGTAGAACAAATGTCTCAGATTATAAGATTTGTTGAATTTAAACGCAATTCTGTTGATATCAAGGAAGCCTTTATAGATTTTATTCCTTTAGAAACGAAAACAGCGGAGGGGATTACAGACGCTATTACAAGTAAGCTTGAGAGAGATGGATTGAATCTTAGTGACTGCAGAGGTCAGTCGTATGACAATCAGTCAACAATGGCTGATATACATTCAGGAGTTCAGAAGAGAATATTAGATTTCAATCCACTAGCTGTGTTTGTTCCTTGTGACAACCATTCACTTAACTTGGTTGGAGTTCACGCAGCTAATGTAATGTTTAGGCAGGGATATTTTTGGGACAGCAGAACATCTATTCACCTTCTTTTCCTGTTCCACTCATAGATAGAGTTTTCTTAAAGACTTTGTATTCATAAATATTACTCTATAAGGACATTGTGATACCAGGTGGAGTTCAAAAGTAGATGCGGTGAAAGTAATATCCACTCAGCTGTACTGGAGAAACTGAGGGATACACCGACTGAAAAAATTGATACGAGGGAAGATGCAATAGAAAGATTAATAATTAATGCAATAGAAAGCTTTAATTTTGTGACCTTGTTCTTTTTCTGGACAGGGGAGTATGCAGACGATTCTGCATTAACCGCTCGGCAAGAAATGCGACGTTCTATAATAGAAATTTGGACAAACCGTTAGTTAAAATTTCAAGCCGTTTCTCTCACATAAAAGAGTTAAGAAAACGCTTTGGGCTCGTCTGTAAATTATGGAGATATACATTTTAAGGAACAGCTTTCCCAAATCAATATTAAGTGCACAGTGCTTGCAAAACTGTATCCACATGACCCAAACAGTATAGAATTGTTCAGTGACTTAAAAGACGTTATAGTTTTATTAAAAATGGGCAAACGTTGAGGAGAACAAATGGACTTTACACCTCAGTGCCTGCTACAAGACATTTCTTCAGTGGGATTAGAAGCCTAGAAAACACTAGCAACAGATTTAACAAATTTTCTTACTTTACCAGTGTCTGTGGGTTCTTGCAAAAGATCGTTTAGTAAACTTAAATTGATTAAGTCGTACTTACAATCAACAATATCTCAAGACAAGGTATCAAATCTAGGGATACTTTCAACTGAAAACGACATTGCTTTGTCTTTAGATTATAGTGATTTAATAACCGACTTTGCAGCAATTAAGACCAAGAAAGTTACATTTTAAAATGTTTTGTTTAAATATTAAAAACAAATATTAATTGTTTATTAATAGAAGACGGAACGATTAACCTGTAATGGTAAGTTATTATTTTTAGTGTAGTTCTTTGTTTAACTTTATGTTGCTTTAGGATATTGTTTTGACGATGCGCTTTAGACTAACAAGGAATTTGCATGTTTATTAAAACATTTTTATGTTAAAATTTTTTTATTTTACTACATTTTTTATAGTCTACATTTGTTACTAATAAATGTATACAAACTAACTACCGGTAATTATTTCTTAATTTTGGCTTATCAAATATTCTTTGATAAGAATATTTGATAAGAATTTATCAAATATTGCTGAACGTGCTTTCAGACACAAATCTACACATTTGCATTTATTAAGTACTTTGCTCACTGGATGGGCCTTCATTTTTGCTCTTGTGTCCCCTTTTAATTGCGAAGGCGAGGCGGCCGACGAACTCCTTGCCCCGGGCGCCAAAAAGCCTAGCTACGCCACTGCACAGTCCGATCCACCTCCTCTGTTTGAAAAGCCTTGGGATAGAACTACATTTGCAACTGCTACTGCAAAATAATGAGAAAAGTAAGAGACCAAGTTTGCATTTTGCATAAGACTTACTTCTCAATTAGTGCAACAGTGGTGTGTGCAGGGCTGTTACGTGTCCAGTCTAGAGTTGCGGAAATAAAAAAAAAAAAAAAACTGGAAAAATATTTATGCTTGTGATTGATGTTTTTGCCACAGTACTGTGGAAACTGGTGAACAGCATATCAGTTGTCATACAAAACACTGAAGATGGGCTCCAATGTTGGGGATGAAACATCTGTTTCAAGCGGCAGCATTTGACCAGTGAGCTGTCAGAATATTAACAGAATTAAAGCATTTTATTTGAAAATAGTAGTTGTGTTTTGCCCCGTTCATGCTTGGCAAAGAAGTTAGGACAGATTTCCCTGAAACTGACAGACTTATGTCGGACACCAAGTAAGTACTTGTTAGCATTCCATCGCGCAAACACGCGAGTCACAAGTGTGTATTCACAAATCAGAAGCTCCTGACATCCTATTATTATCATATTCTATCTATTATAAGACTTGTATTGATGGCTGTTTCTCCTGTGACAAATTGAAACCAATAAAGTGTGGAATTGATTCTCTTGAAGCACAAGCTGCCAGAGCAATCTTGAGAGAGTGTTGATGGTTCTCAGATGGGTCAATAGTTGTTCATAGTGAAATGCAAGGAAATGTAGCATCTCGAAACTAAATTTTGTATCCTTGTCATTAATTAGGTTGGTCTCTTGAATTTTACATTACTTGTAAAAATCGAGGTTTTGTGTCATGATATTGGTAAGTTTCCTTTCATAGAAATTGAAACACTATTGTAATAACAAATAATGATGTAACAAGATGTATTATATAAATGCTGGCTTGAGAAACTGAGTTTGTTAGCTTTTTATAATTAGACAGTGAAACTTGTTCAAAATGGATTTGCAAGAGACTGGACATTTATTCAGATTGGCGCAATATACAAAATCATTCGTTATTCATTACCTGGATCAAAAATTACACACGTATTTTGTTTCTACACTATTACATACACTTTTGTCATAACAAAATTACTGTATTATATAAATATTTCTGTCTATCTTTTTATACCTTTTCCATGACATTGGTTGTTTTAGATTTTTACACATTGTAAAAATTATGGTAATTTATTAACTATATTATATATTATTTGTTACATAGCTATGTATTATATATTTTTATATATCTCATTAGATTAAATATGTACTGTTATTAAGTGTCTTTTGTGTATCTGTCTTATTTATTTTATAAACCAAAAGAGAGTTTAAAAACTGAGATGTAAAAATAGATCTAAAAAACAAACCTAAAAAATTAAGTCCCAAAATGGAAGCTTGAAAATGAGCTTGTTAAAATTTGCGTGTTAAAAAATTAAAATTCTAAAAATTGAGCCTTTGGTTTGTCACAGGCTAGAGAATTCTGACAAGATCGATACTAACTGGTTTTAATCATGCCAAAGTAGTTTGTACTACCACAGTGCATGCAAACCCTTCTAAATTCTAATTGTGAAGCCAGAAGAAAATGTAGCAAGTGTTACTGTGAAAATTATAATATTAATTGAAAATGGAAATTTTATCCTTGCCTTCTATTTTGTCATGGATCACAATTATCCCTATACTATGTGGATTCAAATACCACACTGTATGTTATTTGGATCAATTGAATAGATTTGTGGAAGATGGGCATATTTACTCTATGTATAAAATTATAAAGTAAAAATGTTTGTTGTAAAAATCTTAATTGTGAATACAGCAAAACGTTTTTAAGATAAAACGTGAATAAGACGGAAGTTTATCCAACTTGGAAAAATCTTTGGTCCCAATAGACAGAATAAGTTTAATTTAGTATTTATATGGAATCTGTTCAGCACACTGGAAGTCAATATTTGGGGAATTTACAAAGTATAACTTGAATAAGGTGGGAAAATGAAAATTGATTCACTATATCTAAGCTATACTATTTACCCTTTAATATGAAAATTAATGTCATAAAATGTCATATTTACTGTATTTAAATATGGCATTTTACAATACATGACAAAAGAAATTTGGAACAGGCTACATCAGCTCGAGTTTTGTGAGCTGTATTGGTTTTTTAAGAAAAAGGTGTCTACCACACTGGCCTGATCAAAGGGTTAATGAGGAAATCAACACAATAATATGGGAGTGGTTTACAGCAGCAAGATCAAAGAAAATTAAAGTTTAAGGACAAGTGATCTGAGTGAAGCTCTAGCAGTAGCGAAATTTCTGGGAAATGACTAGTTTAAGGTGTCTACAGGGTGGCTGCATGGTGTCAAGAAGAGACAAAATATTATCACTGGAATAAAGTTTGTGGAGAGTCAAAGGATAAATGGGTAGTAAATGACCAAACCAAAACTACAAAAACTTGTAGAGTGGATTTCTGGGTATGAACCTAAAAACATTTAAGATTTTTCTAGCTTCTACACCAAAATCAGTTGAGGGAGAAAAGTGTGTTGGGGGCAAAATGTCCAAAGAAAGACAAAGTGTTTATATATGAGAATTTGATGGGGAAATGGAAAAGCCTCTTCGTATTGGAAGGATAGAAAAATTGTGGTGCTTCAAAAATCTAAAAATTGATTTTTAATTTTTAATCTAATCTAAATTTTAATAATTTAAATTAAATTTTTAATCTAAAAATACCTGTAATTCATTATAGTACATATTAAAAAGGTTCGAATGACTGCTACTGTAATGTTAAATGGGTTTAATGGCAAAACAAAGAAGGAAAATGGAAAAGTGATATATTTTCTGGACAGTTTGCTACCTGACACCAAAGTTAGCACTTACAAATGTAAAACTGGTCTGGTTCCAACCAAATTCTTCTAATGTATACAGCCCCACGGATATGGGTATCGTTTATACAGTCGAATGTTACAGGTGCTATTTAATGCAGTCTCTGACTACAAGTATAGGCGAAGTTGCTACGATTTTTCTATGATTGGGTTGGCAGTAAAACATGCTAAAAAAGAAACTGTAATTAAATGTTTTGCTAAAGTGGTTCATGGAAGTGGTGACCTAGATGATATTAATGGAGCAAGTGAAAACATAATAGTAATATCTAACCTTTGTAAAGGAAAACATTTTAGCTCTAGTGTTGATACTTTTATTTGGATTTATGACCATCTTGCTACTTACCTGTTACTGATCTTTTTGCTAAAATCTTTTCGATATACAGAAACAGAAGATAGGACGGAAGAGCAGGAAGATGAAGGAAATCAGAAAAAGAAGAATGTAGAAGAAGATATGCACTCCATGAATAGGCCCTCCAGGGTATTAGGAATGTTGTAGAATTTACTGTTGATTCGAACTTTTCCAAACTTCTTGAACTGTTATACTCAGAAAAGGGCTGCATACAAGAAGTGATGGCAAGCAGGGGTGCCGATCCTCCCCCAACCCTATGACTCTTCCCCCAATTTTATAAAAAAATCTCCTCTCCTTTCTGACAAGATCTTTTCTCTCTTTTACTGTAAAATTTCTTACCTAGTCGAGCAAAGGCCAGGCCTTTCTAACTCAAAATGTTACCTTTAACCGAAACGATATATTGATTGTAGGTAGTTATTAACTAATAAAATAAGATTTTCTAATAATAAATCACAAATTAATATTTTCAGTAAAACGTGATTTGTTTTACAGTACCAGTACTCTATGACTTTATTGAATACATACTTAGTTTTGCAACTTAAACGTCTCACTTAAATCTGTTTTTATCGATAAAATGCTATAAAAATTTCAGTCTGTTTTTGGACCTTTTTGTAGTGTACCAAAATGTAGTAGAAAGCAAGATACATAAAAAATATAAACACAAAGTTCTATTGCACACTGCACTTTATTAATATAGTAAATAAAAAAATAAAATGTATTTCAAAATTACATTATCATAATATGAACAATGTAATATTTTAAGCTTACAATCACAATATTTGTGGTATCTGAAGTTGAAACATAACTTATAAGTAAGCAAAAAAAAGTAACTTATAACCTGTTTGAAGCATCGAGTAGAAGACTAGATCCTTTTTGCCGTCCACACCGCGCCTACAGCCCGCTTGAAAAAGTCAACTGGTTAGATTTATTGTGCACCTGATACGTGTCCGTTATAAGTTTTTTACAGTTTTGTAAAATTGGGGAAGATTTTTCATGCAATAGTAAAAACAAATCCCCCCAAAATTTTCTAAATGTCGCCAATGGCGACATGATCCCCCTTGTAGGCACCCCTGATGGCAAGAACTGGAAACAAATTTCACTGTGAGATATATGGAAAAAATGTAGTGATATGTAAATTTTAAGTGATAAAATTAAATAGTGATTAAGTGTAATAATAACAATATAAAATACATAATAAAATGTGTATGCATTATTTCTATAATAGGTTAATAATATCTGTGTGTCATCTATATACATCAGACAGACATGTACATCACTGTAAACAGGTGTGTAATAATCTTACATAGTCATAATTATAGATATTTCTTTTCATTTATATGTATCATTTGTATAAAACAGAAACGTATCTAATTCAGAAAAAATTGGTCCCTTGCGATTCCATCTTGAACAAGTTTTACCATATTCTGTTTCTCCTAGACATTATTTGATGTTTTCAAGAATTTAAATATTTTATGTTTAGATATTTTTTTTAATGTGTTTGAATGCATAATTTATAGCAGAGTTGTTAAAACGTTTTCTGCTTGTAACCCCCCCCATGCGATGACCTTAATTGCTGCTTAATAGGGTGTGATTAATATGGTTCAACAAATTAAATTTTGAAGACATTTATTTTTATACTTGATGTTTCAAACATTTCCTTGAAAATTTCTAAAGTAGTTGTTATGAAGGTAATAATTAAAACTTTAATTATATATCAAACTTAGATTTTGAAAATATTTTTATGCTAAACATAAAAATTAAGGAACAAACTATTTTTTTAATTTTGCAGTGTTAAATGAAAGTTAAACTGCTGATTCACTTCTCAGTTATCATCTTTTTGTTACCATGTATGTTGCTTTGGTAGCATAAACATAATTAAAAAATTCAGCATAAAAATGTATAACTGTAAAATTTAGTTCATTCTGAAAATAAAAGTTAACATAGGAATCTTGTTAACATGTTACTCCTCTTTATCTACTGTATTTAATACTGATTAGTTTTTAATACACACCTATACGCCATTGTGACAAAGTGATTATTTATTCTTCTTCATAGGTTGAATGTGAGTGGATTGAAGGAAAGATCTGTAGGTGGATAGTTTAAGAAGTATGGGAGATTTTTTCCGTTTGGAGGATTTGCATACTGCATTGTATAGGTGGGTTGGCAAGGTCAGTGGTGCACCCAGGGGGAGTTTTGGAGGTTAGAAACCTCCTCCCTCAGAAAATATGGAAAAAAAATTGTATTCAATGTATGTACAAATAGTAAGAATATAGTAATTACCATATTCTTAATATGTTAATTACTATATTTTTACAAACAAATTAACATTTTTACTATTACTAAATCATAAACTAAAATACAGAGTATGTAAGTTTACTTGATGTGAATAAACTGTTCTCGTGCCAACGGCGCATGATATATAATTGTGTTCGTACTTTCAAAAAAACACCAGTTTTCATTAAAAGCATAGTGCTACTTTATTGCTATATTTTCTGGTGAAATGGATCAATCTAGGTCAACTGTTGACTTAAGTGCAAAGGATAGTCATATATAGTCAAAGTCAGAAAATAATTTATAACCGGTACAAGTTTATTAAATCAGAAGATAAGGAAGTATCAGAAAGAAAGTTGCAGGAATGGATAGCTCAGGCATGCGGTGTGTCTCTAAATAGTGTTTCTATAATTATTAAAGAAACATCACATATATGGGTGATATAAAATCTTTTAGGACTCCCCATAAAAATTGTTCAACAAAGGAAATAAAAACTAATTTAGATGATTTCGACAAGTGAAACCAAGTGGACTGGTTTAGGTAATTTCGTTAGTGATTCAATTAATTATTCAATGTCAGTCCTTAGAAGGCGGAAGACTAACACTCAAAAATAATTTAAACAATTGAAAAGAACAAAATAATTATAATAGTTGTGCATCCAGCCTGAACTATGTTATTCGTCAAATGGGATTTTGATGGAAATGTGACAAAAGCAATAGGAAACTTTTAATAGAAAAATGTGGGATTAGAAACTTAAGAGTTGATATATAAGAAAATTGTGGCAATTGAGAGAAGAACGGTGTCCCATATTATACACAGGCAAAACTTACTTTCACAGTTCAGCGTCCGTTACAAAAATGTGGACAAATAATGACAAACACGGCTGAAAATTTCAATATATAAATCAATTCACCTGCAACATCATTAACAAAAGGCAGACCTGATTAAGTGGTTAGTTGATTCTATTTACTAATTAAACAAAATAACCCAACATACAAAACTTTTAAAATAAACACTATTTTGGCAAACCATGGATATTCCATTTTACAACTTCCACCCTATCACCCAGTTCTTAATCCTAGAACTGTTTTGGCAACTGTGAAGAAGCATATGCCTATTAAAAGAAAAAAAACGTAGATTTTCTGTAGACAATATTATAAAATTAGCAAAAAACGAATTTGAGTGTATTTCTCTCACACACTCATCAAGATGTGACCATTTTGCTTGTACAAAGGTTTTGTGAGATTGTACCAAAGAGTGTATAATGTAACAGATCGTTTCGAAATTAATAAATGACGGGATAGCAGCAGTGAAGACAATTTGAGTGATTATAACAGTGAAGGTAACATTAGTGGAGATTAAGAATTAAGCTAAATATTTGTAATTAGTTGTAAGTAATTAAGCGCTATATTACATAAATAGTTTTAGTAAAATTTTTCATTAATATTATCTCTCCTGTTCTTTATGAATAATTTACATCTGCTTGCTTTTAAACACACACACATACACAGAGAGTTGTTTCACATTTTGAACGTGTTATTGATGTTACTTCTTCAAACTATTTAAGATGCTAGTGCAATGTTGACGATATATGCTACGTTTTTGTGAATCGTAACATGTACACAAAGTAATGTATACTCCAAAATATACAATGCTTTTAATGTCTAGGCTCGACTAGGATATTAAGATTGGGAGAAACACTGTAATAGACCCAATATGCCAAGTCACTGTTTACATAATAATTGCAGTACTAAAGATTAAACATTTTATAACTTGGCGAAACCTTTGTATGGTCCCTCTATTGTGTCTATTGTATGTTTCATCTTGCAAAACGTCCATATGAATTGTTTAGTCCCATTCAGGGAGCAGGCTAATGTTTTCAACTGTAGCCTTTTTATATTCACGTGCATTACATTGTTCCCACCTTAACCCACTACAATGTGCACGACTGCTTCATGTCTGATTATTTTAACTATATTATTGTACTATTATTTCAATAAAGTCAGCGTCTACTGATTAAGTAATTTAAATTATTCAGTCAGCATATGCAAATTACTAAGCCTGTGCTTACGTGATTCTTACTCATAATTCTTACAAACATTGTGTGTATGATTCTTACTTGTGCAATATGTGTAAGAAGGGCTTTTTTGGCATTATCGGTGGAACATACACGAGTGAAATTCTATGAAGAAAGGACCAATTTCACCTGTTCTTGTGATATTTACTTCCTATAAGTTGCGTATTATCATTCCTCCAGGAAAAAGCCCTGCTTGTAGAGAAAAGAGTGAGGAAAACCAAAAATTGTGCACCTTGTTCCTAATTTTTCAACTCCCCGAAAAAAATTCCTCGGTGCGCCTCTGGGCAAGGTCATTTGAGCCTGGGGAAATTTCATTTAAAAAAAATAACAGCTGGTATGCAGTGCAAAAACAATGAATTAGATGTACAGCTGTCACCATAGATATATTATTTATATATTAGACTCTAGATGTTAAGATTGGGATGGGTCAATTAGTATGGTCAATTAGTCAATTAGAGTGGGGAGATCATATGATGCATTTAATTGTAGTTGTTAAGTGTGTGAATAGATATTGTTGTAAGGATGAAAATGGAAGACAAGTTACATTTCATAGTTACATTCCTACTGAATTATTCAACAAAAATCAAAATGTTTTTCTAATGATGAAATGATTATTTCATTTTCATTCTAAGAAAAATGATGGATTTAAGTGCATTTTGTGGCTAAAGATGATATACAGTTATAAAAAGCAGGATAGATTCAATAAATTTACAAAACCCATCTCTGTAATCTCTTCTTGGCATAAAAATGGAAACTTCTGTGTGTATTTGGTGCATAAATTATGTATATATTTGTAAAATCTATTTGTTTTTTTTGTAAAATAAATATATAAAAACAAGCATGTGTGTGAGTAGGCATACATAATTACTCACATTATTCTTGTTACTTAAAGGAATAAAAACTAATATTTGTATATTTTTATGAACAAGAACAATCAGATTTCAAATTTATTTAACATTTTATTTAAACAATATATTTCTCAAGATGACAGCAATTTAAAACTGTTGAAAATTCTAAAAACAATAACAAATATTTTTTTCTTAAAAAATATAAAATATTTATAATTTAAAAAAATTTGTGTGTATGTGTGTGTATGCATATACATATATATAAATTATAATAAATAATTATATAAATTACTATAATATATTGTAACTTATGTAATCTGTAATTATAACTATAAATATATTATACATAAGAATATACATAAGTATGTATTATTATGTAATATATATTATAATGGTAATAATGTTCTTAATTTATATAAATATATATAAATATGTAAATTTTAATTTATTTAATTTTGAAAATTTTAAATGAAAGTTTGGCATTTATTTTCATATCTAACTTTTATTTCATAACAATTTTTTTTTTTATTGGCAATTCAAATGCAAAATAGAGAAATAATGTAGAAATTTAACAATTTTGTACAGTTTCTATAGGCTAAATAATGCTCTTTTTCAGGAATGTGTGTTAATTTTCTTTAAAATGGACTGCTTTTAACTATCCTTAAAGTTTCTAACAGTTGCTATCCTAATGGTCATTATTAACGTCTATTTGGACCTCGTTTACAAATGTTCCTTTAATTAACTGTTCTATCGTAATTGTTGATGGTGCCCACACTATGGCGGAATTCGTGTGCTTCAACTGTGCACACCATTGGTGGGGCTGTGGAAATGGAGTGTTAGGGCTCAGCTGTCACACTGCACATTCCTTTTGTATCAGCATGTTAATAAACATTTTTTCACTTTCTGTTGACATAAAGGATTAACTAATTCTCATAAAATATTCAGAGTAATCTATTATAACTGTAAACTATGTTGTTCCTTTCCTTTTTATGTATACTTTATAGTTGTTTACCTGGCATCCATGACTCTCCTGAACACTTGTGACTTCCCTAGTTGGTCGGTCATGACCCACAGTTTGAAAATTCCTGATTTATAGGAATGGCCCACCAAACTGTTGATCATACCAATTGTTAGTGGGGATATTTTTGTTAGCTCATGAAATGTTGCCCACATTGCACATTGTACTAGGAGTTATCTTGCTAACGTGCTTCAAATTTCGATCAGTATCTATGACTATAGAGAAACATGACTGTCAGACTGTTGAAGTCAAGTACATAGTCAAAATTCATTAGATGATTACAGGCTGCGCTCAGCAGGAATTTTATTAATTGTTGTTTGTGATGCTGGAAGTTTTTATTTTGAAAGACGTGGTAAATCGTTTTCTGAATTTTAAGATTTAGTGTAACTGCAAGATTTTGCTTTTTTCTGAGGTTCAAGCTCAAAGTCTGGGGTCCAAGTATTATTTATCACTTTTTTACTCTTTAGAGTTATGTTTAAATTTCTGCATGAGTGTGAGTTTCTTTTTATTTTCCACTAATCTGGCATCCAGTAGATGAAATGCTCAATTATCTGGTTTACTAGATGCTTGATAGTTGATATCAGAAGATATACATTCAGAAGAAGAAGAATAATATAATAAAGTTGTTGCCCAGTTCTGTCACTTGAAAGTAGCTGGCAGATGGGTTTAATATTTTAAGGTCATGGATTGTATGGATTGAATTAACTGTGACAAATTTATTCAAAGTCTGTAGCTAAAGAGCCACTGCTATCTTGTTTCGCTGTATCACTGCTGCCTACATTTGAAATTTCTTAGTGAAACAAGTGATTTCTATATTACTATGCTTGCCATTAGGGAGCAAAATTTTAATGTGCTGTAAATTACTGATAATTATTTTTGTAATGAGGCCAATGTTTCTTTGTTCATTTGTTTTCATGGCGTTTTTCTTATTTAAAAAAATATTTTACGTTAAGTCTGCTAATGTAACAATGAATGTAACATTAACAGAAATACATTTGTGAATATAAGGGATAGAACTGATTTTGGTCAAAACTTTTACCAAAATGTTTTTTTATTTTTTCATTATATTGTGTGGATATAACAAGTTAATACCAAAATTATAAAAATCAGCTACTAGGAAATAAATGCAAAGTATACATGAGAAAATATATTGACTCATAGGGCCTATATGTGTAGAAGTTAAACAAATAAAAAAGTCTGATTGAGAAATAAAGTGTAGTAGAACCTTGGAGATGGAGGCTTTTTTGTAAAGCTGTTAAAAGTAATGGTGTTAAAAATTTGGAAATAGCTTACTGTAAAACACAAAAACTTGAAAGTATAGATCATGTGCAGAAAGGATGGGGACAAGCGTAAGAAAATTAAAAAAGATAAAGAGAGAAGTTAGATGCTTCAGGATGGGAAGTAGCTAGAAAGAAAACAGATTGACAGTAGACATCTTACAGATTTGTTATGTAAAAGTAATCAGGAATAACACAAAGAAATGAAACAGCTAGTGAGCGATCTATTTTTGTAAATTATCTTCTGACAGCAAGATGCTTGGCCTGTATACCTTCTGACAGCAAACTATGTTCCTCATATTTGACCTGTGTGTAGCCTACAAGGTGAAAATATAACGAGTCCATCTAACAGGACTTTACCTTGAGCAGTTATGGTTTATGAAAAACCTATTTACAGAGCACTGTGTACCTTCTGACAGCAAACTGTGTTCCTCATAGATGATGATGAGCAGTGTTAGATGATAATTAAATTTCCACAACAAACAGAAAATCCCACCTTGAATCTAAAATAAATTATCTGGCAATGACTTACAAAGGCAGTATTTGGTGATTTTTGATATTTTGCAACTTGGAACCCATATGGCTCTATTAAGTTATATTGTTGAATAATAGAAGGTTTAAAGTGATAAGCAGGTTCATAATGGCATATTAACAGGGCTGAAAACGCAGGACACTGAATGAGTTCCAGAAACAAACTGCTCATGCAAGCTGTCCGCAGTGAAGTAAGACAACGACAGAGATAAAACAAAAAGGAAACTGAGGTCAAGGTGAAGTACAAGAACAAGAATGTGCTGCTGGGGGATATAAAGAGTATGTAAATACTAATGAATGTAAGAATCATTAACATTTTTTAAATTTTGGAATAAATTTGTTTTTTTTAAATATGTAAGGACAGTTTCTGAAAAACTACCAAAGATGTGAAAACATCAGTTACAACTATTGAAAACAATTCATATTTTTATGACTTTCAATTTCCAAAGTTATTGAGAAAATATCATCAGAAAATCGATGACAGTCCATAAATGTATTCATGTATATAAACATTTTACACTCAAAACACAACTAGGAATTGTTATCAATTGTAAACCTCGTATAAAGCAAAATTTTAACTAAAACACATGTGATACATTTACAATAAGTTGTCGTATTTACTATGAGATTGTTTCTCTCCTTAGCATTTAGCTAATGATACTTGAATGGCAGTAAATAATTGTTAAACAAAAGCTGACAAAAGAGAGTGTAATCCTTCTACTTAAGAAGCAAGCTGGCTGATCTTTTCAGTATCGTTTTCTGCGTTTTTATTTGAATAGTATTGAAGTGTAGAGGTATATTGTTCAGAATCCGTAAATTTTACCCAATACATCGTTTACACGCAGAGAAGTTGAAAATATTTAAAAAGTATACTTTAAAGTATTAAAACTGAAAGTAAAAGTATTGAATTTTTTATTATATCTAAACAAATCTATCGAATATTCCCAAAGTGTAAAAAAATAATTTGATTGCGTAATGTTTGTTTTTTGCGTACAGTGGGGGGGGGTATTACTATTTATTAGTTTGTAGTCTTTTAAAAAATGATACATAATACTGTAATGTTTTCCATTAAAATGTATTCCGAATACGTTAGCATTTTTAATGTATGTATTTCTGTATATCCGACTACCAGGAGGACAAGACATTAGTAAGATTAATGACTCCTTGGAAATTATAACAAAACACTCTACTCGTGAGAAATCAATACTCCTTATCACTGCACTGCAAGTAATAAATCGCCACGCCAAAAATAAATTTCATTTAATGTGAGACGTAATAAAGTATGTGCGGTTAGTATGAAGATAGTTTGTAATTTTTCGGGCACAATCTTATCTGAGTTCCACAGAAGGGCTGTCGTTTGAATAACGTTTACAGACTTTCATAAAATACTACTTGGTTGAAACTAATGTAACAGACAGATTAGAAAGTGAGTGCTAGATATAACAAGCGTGAATGTCAGAAATGTGTGACAGAGTTGGTAACTAGTCAAATTGAGAGTAACAGTCTGTGCCACGACATCGCAAACGACAATCAATTAAATGTAAACAAATACAGTATTTCGTTTTATTAAAAATTTCGTCCTTCTTGTATATCAGATATGCTGTCTAAAATTATCCATACCAAAAAATGTTTCGTAGCTACACTGTAATTGGAGTGTGGGACGTCCATTGTTTCAATGGTGAAGCAGAATAGATCCGATGACTTAAATCGGAAAAGGACACAACGATGATTTTGTCCTTTTTAAGAGAATTCGTTTTTGTATTCTTAAATGATTATTCCTTTACGAAAACGCTCATCCAATAAAATTTTAATAAGGGTACAATATGTAAAAAACTTAGTAAAACTGTAGTCAAAGCTCAGGAAAATAACTATAAATAGGAACCTTTTCATGGCCCGTGTAGCTAATTCAGGGTGAGGACAATGAAGCGAAACGGAGAAACATAAACGCTCTTAGCGTTTAAGACTAGACGTAATTATTCGAGACAATCATGTTTTTGGATAAGTTAGAAGTTTAGTAGTGATTAAAATAAGATTACTTAAAAATTTTGTTTGTTTTTTACAATTGTACGAACAGTGAATGGGGACATTCACCGTTCTGTACTTTTACTTTTAGGTGACTCAGGCATTTTATAAATATATTTTTATGTAAAGATTCTTTTAACTTTTTGAATATGTATATGTTTCTTCCCTGAGCGACTGCCTACTTACAAAGAAGTTCTCTTCATCCAAGTTGACAAAGAATTCGAATTTGAAAAACAAATTGTACAAATAAAATTTGTAGAAGGCGATCAATGTATTACGTAGAATGTTCTTTCCTTGACACAGATTTCCTGAAACTTGACTGACACAGATTACGTGTAATTGTGTTTCATTTTTTGTGCAAGTGAGAACTTTACAATTTTTATAATTTGCTTTTGCAAAATAATTTAAAGGAAAATAATAAAATTCAAATAGGAACACTATGATTTTACCGATTTCATTGAGTCCATGTCAGTTTCACATTTGGCCGCTTGATATCGCCACGATATAATAAAGCGTCTGCTTGTTCCTACGTTCTAATAAAAATCGGTATTTCTAACGAACAACTGAATGAAAGTATCATTTTCTTATAAGTAATAACGGGGTCTTTAAATTAAATTTTGTGTTAGCTGTATGTATTCTTCATTCTTTACATTTTTTAATACATTAAAACAATGTAAAACTGTGTTAGTGGTTATAATCACAAACAGAATTAACACTGCTGCACACCGCTATAGAAAAATTATTCCGATTAGCGCTTTCAAGCTTCACAGCTCATCACTAGTTCATTTCCGATCTGATCTGATCTTGAAAGCGCTAATCGGAATATTTTTTCTACAGTGGTGTGCAACAGTGTTAATTCTGTTTGTAATACATTTTGTGTAAAGTATTATGTACGTTTCATGAAGTTGAATATTTAGGTGTAAGCGTGAACCAGTTGCCTCAGCAGGTATGTGGAACATGCGACGATTCATCAGGGTTAAAAATGCGTACATGCTTCTTTTTGTATGCATTCAGATAACACTGCAATTTAACCTGGTACATTCTTTTGTATTCAACACATTAGTTAACTTTATTTTCAGATTGATTAGTTTTCAAGGAAATTTAGTGTAAATATGTGTTATTGTCGGTGAATAGGAGTAGTTACAATTTCTCTTTTGGTGCTATAGAAATATTTACACATACAGTCTTACTATCTCTCTTGGAATTTTTTGCTCCCTAAGAACTTTCTCGAGCCCATACTGAGAACGGGCAGAAGTCTGTTTTGCGAACGAAATGCTTTGTTTATAGTCGTTGTACAACATATAGAAAACATTTATTAAAGGAAAATCTGTATATCCCAGGAATTAATATTTCAACGAAATATGCACGACTCGAAGAGAGTAATAAATGTCAGCCAGCAATGAGCTGTATTATTTTGGTAAAAAAATCGTTTGCCCTTTATTTTTGTCAGCGTACAGCATAACCAAAAAAAGGTAAGACGCTATAAAAAGCAACATACTACTCTTCGTTGGATCGGTGATATTTTTTTGTGTCGTATTCAAGGTTATTGGTTCGAGGGTGAAATGTGTGTTTAGTTTTGTTTTTTTGTTCTTGATTTTTGTTTTGTTGTTTTAATGTGTTGAGATTTTTGTTGATTGTAATAGTCTTTTGGTTTTTTCAAATCTTATTTTATTTCTATGTTATTGTATTTATTATTCCAATTGATTGGATGTAATAAACTTGTTAGCTCTAAGTGTAGTTTGTATATTCTAGTGTTATGCTATTTTTCTTACTGTATAATTGATTAATTTCGTTTTGTATTCATAATCTTTGTGCTTGTATTATTGTTTTTTGTGCAGTCATATTTTTGTTGTTTGTGATTATGTTGATGTATTTAGGTGTTAATTTATGTTTTTGGCATTGTCTATTGAAGTATATATTCATGTTTGTGTTCATTAGTTGTTTTTTTCGTGTTTGAAATTTGTTTAATAATTTGGTGATGTGGTTATATGGAGTTGTGTTTATGTTGTTTGTGTACATGGTAATGTATATTTATGTATATCTTCTGTATTTTTTTCTTTCTTTCTTTTCTTTTCATTCTTTTTCTTAGCAATACAGAATTTAACAAAACAGAAACAGAATATTTAAACAATATGTCAAAAACTAACATAACTCAAAATGCAAACAAAAATCTAGAAAATTTAATAGTAGAAACAGAATTTGCCATTAACCTAATAAAAGACAATATACAAGAAGAAAAAAGAACAGAAGCAACACATATAATTAAAAAAATAATCACTAGCGAAATGAAAAACAAAGATAAACAAAAGAAACACAATAAAACAATAAAAGAAATTAAAAATAAAGTAAAGAACAATAATTTAATAATAACTAAAGCAGACAAAAGTCAAGCAACAGTAATCATTGATAAAGCAGACCAACTTAAAAAAACCGAAGACTTCATCAACAATAGTAATTGCATACAACTGAACAAAAACCCAACAGAAAACTATCTTAAACAAACAATAAAACTAATAAAAACAACTAAAAATATTTTCAACATGAAAAACACAGACATATATATAAATAATAATCCAGAACCACCTAAAATGAATAGCCTAATAAAAATACACAAATTAAACAACCCAATACGTCCATTAATTAACTTTAAAAAATCTCCTACATACAAAATAGCAAAAATAATAGCACAAAAACTAAAAAATAACCATCTAACAAATAACCATCATAACATAAAAAATACATACGAATTAACAGACAAACTAAAAATAATAAATATAAATGAAAATACATTTTTCACATCATATGACATCACAAACATGTACACCAATATCCCAGTAGAAGAAACAATAGACATAATAATAAACAAACTTAAAGAACAAAATGAAAACAAACAATATATAAGCGAAATAAAAAATAGCCTCCAACTAATACTAAAACAAGATTAGAGGTAAATTTAATTATAAATATCAAATATATGAATATATAAATATCAAATATATAAATATATATATATATATAACTCTTCGGTTACTTTTCAGTTACTTCAGTTTCATATATATAGTTACATTTCGTACTCCATACGAGATCGATCATAGTGCTGGTTTCTCTTTGCCCAATAGAATGTTTACCTGGGCGCGGCAAAAAAACAAAACTGGTGACTAAGAGAAAACAATAGCTGATTTAGTAGTCGGGTAATAAATCGGTTTGTACACGTTATGAGATCTTTTGTGCAACTGGGAGAAGCCATGTTTGGCGGTTCAATGTCAGTTAATATTGATGAATTCATTACTGTACTAGAGGCTCTGACGAAGCTTATAATAAGCGAAAACTGGTTCAGGCTATAAGGTAAAGATTTTACAGTTTGACCAATATAAAACTTTGTGTTCCGAGTCGGTAGTTTTATACTTATAATCAGTTAATCAACGGACACGTCATGGACAACAAAATCCAAGAATCTGTATGTAGTCATTTATAGAATCGTAAAGAAATACAGTTAAAATCTACATGTCGTTTACCATTATTATAGGCCTATATTAAGTAATGAAAGGAATCACTTTGTTTTTACGATAAACAACGTTATTAATATTCTAAAAGAAGCGACGGATTGTTATAACAATTTTTCTTCGTTAGTCTGATACGCTATAAAAATTACCCGCTATGATATGCTATAAAACAGTCTACCGTGTTTAGACTACAATTTCACTGGTATTTTGGGTTTATCTGTAATAGTTTAGCCGCTGTTAACAGTTTTTTGAAACTCAGGAACACATCAGGACACAATTTAGACAACAGTCTCATTACAACAAGGATAGACACTAGTTATCACAAAATAGTGGGAATAACCTGTTCCATTAACATAATACTTTGAAAAAACTACTGTCCATCTGTGATTGTAACATGTTCAAATTGGTCTCTTCTGTTCAATTAAATAATGTTCAAATTTTAAAGCTGTTATTGCCCTATGATATTTCTTAAATAATTTTTAATAATTTTCAATTGAATGAAAATGTTTTCGCCTAAAGGAACGGTCGCAGGAATATATCAAAACTTTTGTGGATCACAGTCTGTGTTATCCAATATTTAAGAGGCACTGATAACAACTAACGTAAATTTCAAATATCTTAACTATTTAATCAATTGTCTTGTTGTTGCATCCTCTTCGTTCACTTTTTAATTTAATAATATATATAAAACTTTCACTACTGAACTTACTGTTGTCACTTCCCAAACGTTTCGAGATGTTGTTTCTCTTCTTCAGTGGGTGTAATACTGACTGTCGATTACAGAATAACCGTTACGGAAAAATGGTGTGTGTGGTGGGGGTTGAAGGTGGGAAGGGATTGGCGCTGAGGTTTGAATTGTGTGTGTGGATCAGTGTATCGAATAGTGTATGTGATTTATAATGTATTTGTTCATTTAATATGTTGTTTGGTTGTAGTGTGTGATATCTGTATATTTCAAATTGTTCAGCTGTGTTTAGTTTTCTACTTTTAGGTAAGTAGTGTAATATTTCCATGTTGTGTTCCATGTTTGTGTAACTGTGGTTTTCGTTATGTAAATGTGTGGCAAATGTGGAATGTATGTAGTTTGTGGTGAGGGCTTTTAAATGTTCAGAAAATCTGGAAGAAACATTTAAAAGCCCTCACCACAAACTACATACATTCCACATTTGCCACACATTTACATAACGAAAACCACAGTTACACAAACATGGAACACAACATGGAAATATTACACTACTTACCTAAAAGTAGAAAACTAAACACAGCTGAACAATTTGAAATATACAGATATCACACAAGTAGAGGGAAAGTGGGGGTACGAGAACACTTCCGGGTTCCGAACGAAAACACTGCCGGGTTCCAGTTCATGACGTCTCATAGAGGCACTGGCAGCTGGTGTCCGAGCTGTCCATGTGACGTCACTGTTTTGTGTGTGTGTGTGTGTGTATGTGTGACTGAAACACTACCGTGTTCCAGTTCATGACGTCACACAGAGGCCCTAGTCGCTGGCGTCCGGATGGCTAAAACCTGTTTCAAGACGTCACGGAGGCCGTGGTTTCTGCATGTCCAAAATTTGGTAGCCGAAAACAATGTGTAGCGGATGGGGGTACCCGGAATTCGGCGGTTGCCCGGACGCGCAGAGGCGATGTCATCGGGTACCGTTACTCGAAATTTTGGGGGTATCGGGTACCGTTACCCGAAATTTTAAATCAACGGATGGGGGTACCCGAAATTTGTGGGTACGCCCTAACCGGGTTCCAGTTCATGACATCACACAGAGGCCCTGGCAGCTGGTGTCCGAATGTTAAAACACTTCCGCGTTCTGGTTTATTTTGATGTAACAAAATAATCGTTCTCTCTCGAAATTTTTAATGTCTGAATTTTGGTACCCTAAATGATTAAAACAACGGATGGGGGTACCCGAAATTTGTGGGTACGCCCACATGACGCATGTATAAAACACTGGTTATGACGAAACAGGAGGCTATACAGATGGGTTCCGACAGGTGTTGGTTTCCACAAAATAAATTTTGACTCTTCGGGATTTGAACCTGGATCTGCGGTTCGCAAAACCATATATTGTATTATTATATATGAGTATATTGTGTTATAATAGAACAGATGCATCCATTTGAATATTGTTTAGAAAAAACATATTAAAATTATGCATTACTAAAATTGTGTAATTGTATAAATATATTTTACTCTGTGTACCTGCAAAATTGTAACAAACAGGTCTGGTTGAATCGCTGTGTGTTGATACAAACAGATTATACGCTCTCTCTCACTCTCTCTCTCTTTAGAGAGAGATGCATCTGAACCCTATAAACCGGTTTTCTTCGCATGCTGGCGCATACCACAATCCAGCTGTGTCTCTTTATCAATAAGTTGGCTGCATCTCAACTATAAAAACTTGTTATCTTCGCTGGCGTATACCTTATTCAAGTATGATAGGAATAATTATTTTGTATAAAGGTATAATAATAAAATAACAAAGGTTACGGTTTATATATAAGTTTTAATAATATCGAAAGCTTTTACAATCAAATCATAAGCTATAATTTTCTTTCTCTCTCTACACACACACGTTCTATATTCACAAGACAATTATAATTGTGCAAAACATACGCGCGCTCTTTATATACATAACTAAACAAAATAAACACTTTATCTCTCTCTCTATATATATATATATATATTTACATAATTGTACAAAATAATCTTTTTTTTCTCTCGCTTTCTCTCTCTTTTGCAGCCTTGAAGGTTCTCTATCTCTCTCTCTCTCTCTCTCTCTCTCTCTACATATATATTCTCTCTCTCTCTCTCTCTCTCTCTCTCTCTCTCTCTCTCTCTCTCTCTCTCTCTCTCTCTCTGTACATATATATATATATACACACACACACACACACACACACACACACACACACACACACATAATTAACAAAATAATAATTACATTTACTACAACCAAAACAAGCCTTATATGTCTAACAATATAAAATAATAATAATAATTAATAACATACAATATTACAAAGTTGATGTGTAATATGTTAATAATAACATACTAAATGTAGACACACATCAAATGATAATTACTATGGTGTTAACTACATGTGTAAAATGGTACACCAAAACCTTGAATTCAACTCTTTTTAGTATTTTAGATAATAACAAAGGTAACAACGCTTATAATTTTTTAAAACAATTGTTCTTCAGAGTGTAAATTCTCTCCACTCACAAGCACTCAGAATGTTACAGTGGTCACCATATGGTGGTGAACGACATACATCTGCCTCGCATTCGCACAAACACATAACATCGAAACAAGGTTTCTGTAACTATGAGAGAAATCTTTTAAAAAATTTAATTACACATAAAAATTTAATTAACACTTTAATGATTGTTTATCTTAACTTTTTATGTTATAAACCACATACGTTTTTTAATAATTAAAAACAGAATATAATTTCCTACAATTAATAATACTTGATCAAATATAAAAGAATGTAGACACATCAAATGATAGTTAGTGTGGTATTAAAAAAACATGTATTTTGAATTAAAGTCATTTTGATATCTTAGATAACAACAGACGCGACAACGGTTACGAAGCGGACATCCGCTAGAGTCATGCCTTGACCACTCATATTTTTTTACCAGCGAGGTATACGCTGTACCAGTAAAATTATACATCATATAGTACATCTGATTAACCAGCTTTGTTTTAGCAATTAGCAAATCTTTTATTTGAAGATATTCAATATTATGGTTGTTACAATAACTAATTGATGTTTTGAAGAGTTTGAAAAACTCATTACGAATAAATACTTTCATTTTGTAAATATTCTTTTCGTTTCGTATTGATATCCATCTACTCAGTGTCTTACGATTATTTCTAAAATTATAATCGAATTTAATCATGTCGCATTGACAATATAATCTATTATTACCATTTATTTCTCTGTTTAAAAGTTTTTCTACAATATTAGATCCAAGCAACACCTTGTTCTTTCTCTGAAAATGAACAGTTAACATTAAAAAACGACAAAAAAATAGAGAAGACTACTTCATCATTTAAAAAGATTTTACTATTAATGTTATTATTACTATTATTATTATAATAAATCAATCCTGTTCTCGTTTATTTGGTCTGGAAAAAAAAAAAAAAATTAATACATAACCACTTCTGTATAAGTAATTATTAGTGGTACTGAAATATCATACTCACATAATCAATATCCAACTGCACGCTCACTTTCTCGTTCGCCAGCGGAGTGTGTGAGGTTACGCATAGTGATAGGACACAAGGCTTCACAGCTTTCAATTGCTCCTCTGTAAATACGTCACACCATCTTTTAGGTAGGTATACATAGAACAGTTTACCCTCCGGCTGAGGACAGGCTCCGGTATCTTCCAAATCTACCACAACTGACTCCCCGAATTTCGTTTTCACAAATTTCATGTGAATTATATGATACTTTACTCCTAAAGAAAGACTTGACAAGTCTCTTTTTGGTAAAAAATTTCCAACTGTCTTCGCGTTCGCAACGATTCCTTCCATGGCGAGTACTGATGACTGCACAGGGAAACACTGGCGTATTTATTCTGTTTCCCCCGACCACGTTCCTCCCTTCTAAAGCGTCATCTCCTTCGGTCACGACCGGACGACGACACCCTACCCCGCACCCCGCACCTCTACCGCAACGGTAACGGCTACAATTTTCCTTCCTACCCCACCCCGCGTCGTCTCGGGCCACCATCTGCTTTCGGTCACGACCGGACGATGACATTCTACCCCGCACCCCCACACCGCACTCAGAGCCTCGCCACCACCCCGCACCTCGCCTACATATTTTGTTCAATTACTTTGTCTGTCGCTCCGCAACGACCGGATTTACCCCCCCCCCCCACCCCGCACCCCACCAACCGCAATCGAGTCCGTCGGTCACGGTCTCCCCTACCCCGCAACCCAACCCCGCACCCAGAGCCTCACCACCCACCCCGCACCTCGCCTACATATTTTGTTCAATTACTTTGTCTGTCGCTCCGCAAAAACCGGGTTTACCCCCCACCAACCGCAATCGAGTCCGTCAGCGACAACCTAGCTTCCTACCCCGCACCCCACCCCGCGTCATCTCGGGCCACCATCTGCTTTCGGTCACGACCGGTCGTACAACCCAGCCACCCCCGTACCCCGCACCCTACATCCCGCGGGAGGCGACTCAACGAGCGCGCTTCGGCCAAGGTCGCCGGCATCCTGTACTCCGCACCTCGCCTACCTCTCGGTCACGGACACCGGCTGCAACCTATCTCCCTACCCCGCACCACCATCCCACACCTTTACCCCGCACCCCGCACCGCATCGGTCACGGACGTCGGCTTCCTACACCGCACTCCCCACCCCACCCAGCCCTCCGCCACGCGCGTCATCGGTCACGACCGGACGATGACATCCCAGCCCGCACCCCCACCCCGCACCTCCAGCACACACCGCATCGGTCACGACAACCCCGCACCCCACACCGCGCAGCTGCTCCTCGCGAGCGGAGCGCGGCGACAGCGTTACCGGTCACCGGACTCTCTATATAGGGAACCGACGAAGCGAAGCCGGCCTCAGTCCTTTCACAATGGCCAGCAGCAGCAGCAGCGAACACCGTGCTATTAATGGTAATGTAATTACTATAAAATTTATGATACTTGACAATACACTAAACACACAAACAGTATTATTAGATTACAAACACACGGTTGTTGATAAGATTTGTAGCGAAGCCGTAGCATTAAATAATTATATAAAATGGTATTTAGCAGTTCGTGTATCTTTTAAAAAATTAATAAACACCGAAAATATTTATTGTAATGCGGTATTTAGATCGCGTACAGAACTTAAGTCACAGTATGACGATATCGATGAACAGTGTTCGATAGCTAGCGAGAAAATAATGGAATCCGTTGACAAATTCACGCGTGACGGAAGCGGGTGGGTCGAAAACGGTATAGAGTCGGTGGAATTAAATATTACAAAATACAATCCTCTTGTGGGGTCGAGCTTTCTACCTACACCATCGAAATTATCAAACAGTAGGAAAGGAATTATTAATGTGAAAAATTTAGAAGATGAAAAGTGTTTCTTGTGGTCTGTGCTCGCCGGTATACACCCGATCGCGTGTAACCCGCATCGCGTTAGCCATTACCTTCCGTACGAAGAAGAAATAAACATGAAGGACATACCTTATCCCGTCGCAGTCAATAAGATAAAACGTTTTAAAAAATTAAACGAAAACATATCCGTTAACGTTTTTGGCTACGAAGGCGAGGTATATCCTTTACGTATTACTGAACATCGCGGTAGAAAGTTCCACGTAAACCTACTGCTACTGTCCGACGCGAACACTACTCACTACTGCCTCATACGGAACCTTTCGCGTATGCTTTCGTCGTTGTCAAAACGAAACAGCGCTTCGTTTTACTGCAACTACTGTCTACACCGATTTTCGGACAATAAAGATTGCCCGAACGCCCGAACGAACTCGTAACGCGGCGCGAAAACGAGTTGAAGAACACGAACGCAACTGTTCTCAGCACGGAGTACAGAAAGTAAAACTTCCTGACGAGAACGAAAAGTGGATGTATTTTAAAAACTTTTCACTTTGTCACCGCGTACCTTATACGGTATACGCTGACTTTGAATCGTTTATTGTTCCGACCACCGGTAAAAACGTAGCACATCATATACCAGCCAGTTTCTGCTATGTGATAGTTGACTGGATTGGAAACGCCGTCAAGGAACCTGTAATATACCGCGGTAAAGACGTGGTGGACACTTTCCTTCGTGTGCTTTTAGCCGACGTTCAACGACTCGATAGAAAGTTTAATAAACCGATCCAAATGACAGCGGCCGATGATCGGTCATTCCGAAACGCTACGCATTGTCATCTGTGTAAGAAGGCGTTAACGGATGACACGGTTCGAAACCATTGTCACATAACGGGAAACTATTTAGGCGCTGCTCACAATGCGTGTAATATAAATTACAAAATACCAACACACGTTCCGGTTTTTTTCTATAATTTAAGTGGCTATGACTCGCATCATTTGATGCAAGGTTTCGGAAAGTACAAGGAAGATGAAATAACGTGTATCGCTACTACAAGCGAACGTTACATCTCCGTTACACTCGGTCAGCTCCGGCTTCTCGATTCTCTGCGGTTCATGAACGCGTCACTTGAAAAACTCGTCTCCAACTTATCCGTGGATAAATTTAAAATCCTTAATCAATTTTACACGCGTAATGTTAATTTACTGTTGCGTAAAGGCGTGTACCCTTACGAATACGTTACGGACGATTCAAAATTTGACGAGAGGCAGTTACCGGACCGCGAACATTTTTACAACGGGTTGACAGAGTCGGATATAAACGAAGAAGATTACGCGCACGCTCGAGCGGTTTGGTCGGCTTTCGACATGCAAACGTTCGGTGATTATCATGACCTTTATTTAAAAACGGATGTACTACTGCTTGCAGATGTATTTGAAAACTTTCGAAACATGAGCCTGCAGTACTACGAACTCGATCCGTGTAACGTTTTTACCACCGCCGGTTTAGCGTGGAACGCGATGCTGAAAATGACAGGAGTTAGGTTAGAGTTACTCCGCGATATAGACGTACACCTGTACATCGAAAGAGGTATCCGTGGCGGCTTAGCAGCAATTTCTAATCGGTACGCCAAGGCCAACAACCCGTACATTCCCGATTATGACGCAAGCAAGCCGCATAACTATTTACTCTACCTCGATTGTACCAACGTGTACGGAACGGCTATGACACAACCTTTACCACTGTCCAGTTTTTGATGGTTGGAACGTACAGAGATCGATACGTTGAACGTGCACGCGTTACGTGACGATGATGACACCGGTTATATCCTAGAAGTCGATCTGGGGTATCCACACTACCTACACGACTTACACAGTGACTACCCTTTAGCACCCGAAAAGTGTACTATTACGGACAGTATGCTTTCACCGTACTGCTATCGCATGAAGCTTCTTAAAAGACTTTGTGTGTAGTAACGGTAAGATAGAGAAACTGATAACGTCCCTCGAGGACAAGACAAAATACATTGTTCATTACAGAACATTGAAACTCTACCTCGAACTAGGAATGGAGTTGAAAGCGATTCACCGTGTGTTAGCATTCACACAGTGCGCATGGTTGAAACCTTTCATCTATTTTAATACGGAGCGACGAAAGGAAGCCAGAAACACCTTTGAAAAAGACTTTTTTAAGTTAATGAATAACGCGCCGTACGGAAAATCGTTGGAAAACGTACGGAAGCGAATCGATTTCAAGTTAGTTCCAAACGAGAAGAAACTTCACAAACTAACCGCTAACCCCAGGCTACAACATTTTTTCATCTATAACGAGGACCTTGTAGGTCTCACGACGAAAAAAACGTCCATTACACTGAACCGACCTTTGTACGTTGGGTTCAGTGTATTGGATATTAGTAAGCTGATCATGTATCGGTTCCATTACGGATTCACGATGAATACGTACGGGTCACGTGCACGTCTATGTATGACGGACACTGACTCTCTGTTGTACGACATTCGCACCGACGATGTGTACAAAGACATGGAGGAGCATCTCGAACTCTTTGACACGTCGGAGTACCCTAAGACACATCCGTGCTGTAGTGAAACAAACAAGAAAAAGTTGGGTACGTTTAAAGACGAAACAAATGGAATACCGATACTTGAATTTGTCGGGTTGCGCGCAAAATGTTATTCATTCGTTACGGCAAACGATAAAGAGAAAAAGGTAGCGAAAGGTGTGCCACGTTCCGCGATAGCTACACAGTTGAAACATCAACTTTATAAGCAATGTGTAAAGACCACTTCTCAGACTTATACTACGGCGCAGACTATCCAAAGCGAAAAACATATCATATACACAAGAAAGCTTACAAAATTATCGCTGTCACCATACGATGACAAACGATATGTCTTTGATGACGGTGAAACAACACTGGCGTACGGTCATTATAAACTCTGTCAACCCAGACGCGAGATAATTCAGCAAGCGAGAAAATCCGTTATAAATTATGCGTTCGATATACGTTGATATAAGACTCGCTTGCAGGAGCAACACACTGTCAGTAGCGACGATGAAGTCGGTGAAGTTCAGTGAAAACGTAACGGTATATCTCGTACCAAAATTTTGCGATTCTCGATTCGGGTGGCGATATGGAAAACGTACGCAAAATTATTGCAAAGGAATTGCACAGACCGGTGAGAAGGAACTTTCCCAGACGTGCGGTGGAGGTGAAGGGGTTACACGATCTGTACCAAGTGGATTTGGTGGAAATGATACCGCATGCCAAGTTGAACAAGGGGTACAAATACCTAATGACAGTAATAAACGCATTTAGCAAGTATGCATATGCGATTCCCTTAAAAACTAAATCGGGTGTTGAAGTAGCACATGCTCTCGAACCAATAATTGTAAAAAATAAAATGAAATACCTGCAAACGGATAAGGGGAAAGAGTACTTTAACACTACCGTACAAGCTTTACTAAAGAGATTCAAAGTCAAACACTATTCAACGTATAGCGAGAAGAAAGCGTCCATCGTAGAGCGATTTAATCGTACGTTGAAAACGAACATGTACCGCGCGTTCAGCGAGCAAGGGCATTATCGGTGGTTGTCGCTTTTACCTAAACTGGTGATGGAATACAACGACAGAGTGCATAGAACTATAGAGATGAAGCCGCGACAAGTCGACAAGAGCAACGAGCGAATTGTGTTGGAACGAATAAGAAAAAATACCGTACCGCGGAAAGTGAGCAAGAAACATAAGTTTAAAATAGGCGATCGAGTGCGTATCAGTAAATACAAAATCACATTCGCTAAAGATTATACACCAAACTGGACGAACGAGATATATACAGTGCACAGAGTTCAGCCAGCCGTACCGGTTACGTACTTGTTGAAAGATCACACGGGTGACGTTGTGGAAGGTGGGTTTTATGAACAAGAATTGAGTAAAACCAGCGTTGGTGATGTGTATCTCGTTGAGAAAATATTACAACGTAAAGGTGATCGCGTTCGAGTGCGCTGGCTCGGCTTTGACGGTAAACACGATTCGTGGATACATAAAAAAGATCTGATATAATAACATTACCACAGTATTTAACCGTACGTAAACGAGTTAAGATGAAGATTGAACAACAATCGTTAAAGTTAAATGTTAAGAACCTAGACTCTGCTAAGTACAACGGTGAAGTTGCATATAATAAACACAGTCCACTGTTTCCAAACACAGTTCGATGTATCGTGTGCGGCAGGTCATGTAGCGGGAAGTCAAACGTTGCCTTTAACATGTTATTCGATTCAAACGGACTGCGATTTCAGAACCTGTACGTGTTCTCCAAATCGTTATTTCAACCAAAATATCGTATGTTGGAAGACGTTTTTAATGCTCTCGCTGACGAAGGAATGATGTACTTCACATACAGTGAAAACGATGAAGTACCACCTCCGCACGTACTGTGGTATGTGATGTGATGTGGTATGTGAACGGCAGAATAACATACGAAAATATTTCGCTATGGGACGGCATAGTGGTGTGGACACTTTGTACCTTTGTCAGACGTACAGTCTGGTGCCAAAGCAACTGGTGCGTGATAATACCAATTTCTTAGTATTGTTCAGACAAGATGATCTCAATTTACACCACGTTTACAACGATCACGTTAACACAGACATGAAATACGAAGAGTTCAAAGCGATGTGCGCCGAAGCGTGGAAGGATCGTTACGGATTCTTAGTCATCAACAAGGACTCACCGATAAACGCGGGCAGATACAGAGTGGGTTTCAATCGTTTTATACATAAATAGAATAGTTTGTGCGAGAAAGTCATCAGTGTCAAGATGGATGACAAGCAATTGACACAAGAAATCGATGCAATTAGCGACAACATAAGGCAAAAGTATCGTGAGTTGAAACATGACCTCAGAGAGAGCGATGAAGCGTTAACGAGAACGTACAAACCTCTTTTGGAACCGTTAACCCAGATTTCGGAAAAGTTGAATGTCTCCGGTGATAAAATTAAAAAAATAAATGTTGAAGATGAAGATACAAAGACAGCTGTCGAGATGACACCACCACCATCACAACCTCGATTCCTTAGAACGGAAGTGTTGGCACAAACTCCTGACGTCGAAACACCGAACGTGACTCTTGAAGAGTTTTTAGCAACACCCGAAGGTCGACACGAAGCACAAGAATACGTTGAACAGTCTGTCGAAGGTCCGCTCGCGAGGAAATACTTACTACTCGCTTTACCTGATGATCGAGAAAAAAAGATGGATCATACGTACGGTATCCGTAACGTTGCAGACAAATGGATGGTGGGAAATTCGGTGTTGGAGATCAATCAAGACGACAGCTTCTACATAGCTGGAAAACGATACAGGGGTACACCGGGTCTCTACGAACTTATGTTTATGAAAGAACCCAACAAGAGCGTCTACGATGAAAACGATTTAGCAGCGTACAAATCTATACTGTCGGACACTAACGCACATAAACATTATCATTTACCCGGTGCTAAAATAAATACAAACAAAGGTGTAAAGTACAGAGAGATAATCGCCCGATTGTTCCCACCGCGCAGCGGACGTGGTATCGATTACATACACTGGAACGATCCCAACGAACTGGTTGAACGGTTGAGACTGCTGGTAAGTTCAAAACGCGCCGGTCACACCGGACACGACAACGAAATCATCTCCGTTGTGGAGGAATTACGTGAAGCCAACATTATCGTATAAATTTTATGAACGTCGGTGTAACAACTCATTGACGTCAACACTGTCAACATGTGCGGGTTAGATTTGACACCTGACTTTGAAGTCGAAAACGAGAGACTGAAAACCTTTACATCATGGCCTGTGCATTTCATCAGTCCAACCGCTATGGTTGCCGGAGGCTTTCATTACACAAATGAAATTGACAGGGCTCGATGTTCATTTTGCGGTATAGAAATCTTTCGTTGGAAAGAGGGTGACGATCCGATTGTGTTACACACGCGATGGTCACCAGAGTGTCGTTACTTAAAACGGTTAGCACATCATTTGTAGCGTGCAGTCGTACAATGGTTGTGGACAAGTTCGGGAGACATCAAAGCGCCGTGAGCGTGCGACGAGAAACAAAAAGACAATTACGCGATACTGTAGGATTTAAGATTACGAATGATGGGCATATAGATGTTGAAAACAAAAAGATCCGCAATCTGAACGAACCGGATGCAGCAAAGGATGCTGTATCTCTGACTTATATGCAAACACATTGTCCGCTACTCGATGATGAACGTAAAAGCGTGGACGTTAAAGGGTGTAGATTGAAAAATGTTGATACTCCTGTAGACGTTAAAGACGTAGTCAACAAATATTACGTTGATGACAACTGTATACAACACTCGAGTCAAGAGAGAGGTGAGGTCATCGATGCACGAGATCGATGGGTAATCAACGTTCGAAGTCCGGAACAAGCGACCGATGCGGTTAACAAAAACTATGTAGACTCGAACGTCATTAAAAAAGTATCGAACAGCTATTTGTTTGGGCAGAGCTGGTTGTCGGGAGTGAGTTCACCGATTTTTGCAGATGACGCGGTTAACGTAAAATACATGTTGCAGAACACCGTTAGCTTGGGCGAAGATGGTGTTTTCAAAGCAGCGGAAAAGAGAATAACAGACGTAGCGGATGGTTTTGCGGAGAGCGATGCTGTTAACTTACAACAATTAAATGACGTGAGACGATACGTAAAGAGCGAGATGTATAAAGTCGTTAAAACATTTCAGTATCAACTGGATTACTACTTATTGAAATTGTCTAAGCCACGTAGTTCAGAAGACGGGTGGACACTCGACACGAAGGAAATAAAAAGGTTAATAGATGAATACGATAAAAACACAGAAGAGAAAGACTGGAGATCGGTTTACGATGTACAACAACGTTAGGAGGAAAAAGGGGTGGGGCGTCGGAAACGTGCTTAAAAACGTTGTACCGTCCCTTGTTTCGTCAGTTATCAATCGCGCGGTGGACGCACTACCTGTCGAATTACATCTGCCGGGTTACAGATTCTGTTGACCGGGCACGAAACTCGAAGAAAGATTAGCGCGTGGTGATCGCGGAATCAACCAATTAGACGAAGCCTGTCGCGAACACGGCATCGCTTACGCTCAATACAAAGACAACGAAAGTAGACGTATTGCAGATCGTAAACTCGCGGAAAAAGCGTGGGGACGGGTAAAGGCTTTGGATTCGGGTATCAGCGAACGAGCTTATGCGACAGCAGTTGCAGCGGCCATGAAAGCAAAATCAGCAATAGGAAGCGGCCGACGTCGTAAAAATAAAAAGAATGTGAGTAGTCGTGGTCGTGGTGCTGGTGGTGGGATGAAGAAGAGGAGGAAGAGAACTGTCCGAACCGCTAGGAAGAAGAAGAGAACTGCGTCCGGATTGTATCTACGTCCGTACCGAAAAAACTAATTCACATACCGCTCCGCCCGTTGTCCGAAGATGAATTACGTGTATACGCAAAAAAGCTAAACATACCGTATTTTAGAGGTGTTTACATGCGCAACGCATTACCGGATACAGCGCCGTGGAAGAACGAAAGCGTCATCGTAAATTTGGACGACGAGAGCGGACCGGGAACCCACTGGGTATGTTACAAGAAGCGTGGAAATCGAGTACACTATTTTGACGGGTTCGGTAATTTACGTCCACCTCTCGAGCTGATGCAATATTTTGGTGATACAGCCGACGTTCGTTACAACTATGAACGGAAGCAACCTCCTAACACGGTCATCTGCGGTCATTTATGTTTAGACTTTTTATCGTCTTCTGATCAGTAAACTTCAGCATGTCGTCGCTAACGGTCACCGTGACGGGTACCGACGCTGCGAATCTCGTGTCTAACTTTTTCCCACCTCTCGAGTTATACGGTGAATGGTACGTTGGACTATTGGATTTTACATCGTATAATTCAATACCAAACGTTACTGAAGGAAAAAATAATGCATTTCCAGTAAAAATTTCCAAGGATCAGTGGTCCGTCATCAAGTTGCCTACCGGCACCTATGAAATCAGTGATATCGAAACGTATCTGCAGAAACAGTTAGGCGAGAGAACAATCAGTTTACGTCCAAACAACAACACATTAAAGTGTGAAATTTACTGTAAGCATGTCATCGACTTTTCGCATACACCGAATACCATTGCAAGTATGTTAGGATTCAAGGAGAATCAGCAGCTGGAAGCGTATATAACACACGAGTCGAACGTACCCGTCGACATAATCAAAGTTAACACCGTTCACGTACGGAGTAATATCGTACAGGGTGCGTACAAGGACGGTCAGGACCAGCACACGTTGCATTCGTTTTATCCGACCGTGGCACCAGGTTTCAAAATAGTTGAAACACCGACAAACGTAATATACTTACCGGTAAACGTACAACGCGTTGACAACATCATATTGTCTCTCGTTGATCAGGACGGGGATTTAGTCGATTTTCGCGGTGAAGTTATCACGATACGACTGCATCTGAAAATATGGGATTGTATTTCGGACAAACGTCACCTGTAAAAAGGGAGTGTGTACGAAAGAAACATGGTAGTTGGTGTTCAACGTTGAAGCGATTGACATCAAGGAACAAGCGTTTCTTACTTTCACTTGGATTTAAATTATACGATTAAAATAATGTCGGGTGAAATTCTAGCTATCGAACGAGGAGCGGCTTTCGATAACAGAATCGTTGAGTTCGAATATCGTACGCACGCACCGTATGCTTCCACCCGATACGGTAACAACGATGAAATACGTATACCCATCCAACAACAGGATGTTTTCACTTTACTGGCGGAGATTTTTCTGTACATCGAAGGAACATTGACCAAGGTTAACGCTACCGACACAGCGTTGAACGTGAAATTAATCAAAAATGCAATGGCTTTCTTGTTTGAGGAGATCCGTTACGAAGTGTGCGGTGTGGAAGTAGATCGTACGAAAAACGTTGGAATTACGAGCACTGTGAAATTGTTACTATCGACCAATGAGCATGAAAGAAAGCATCTAATCAATGCAGGATGGGTGACGACAACCGACGAGTCGTTGACAGTACACGAGAGTACCGGTGATTTTACGTTTTGTCTTCCGTTAAAAATGCTACTCGGTTTCAACGAAGATTATACACGCATCATGCTGAACGTTAAGCAAGAATTGATCCTGTTGCGTACCTCTACCGATCAGAACGCAATTGTGTTAAAAGAATCAAGTGCAACTGCAAACGGTAATCTCGTAATAACCAAAGTACACTGGAAAATGCCCTATGTGCGCGTGTCAAACAAGTACCGAATACCGCTATTGGAGCACATCGAGGAGGATCATGAACTGGTGATGCCGTTCCGCAGTTGGGAATTGCACGAGTATCCCGTTCTACCGACGACAAATCGACATTCGTGGACCTTGAAGACATCGTCACAGTTAGAAAAACCTCGGTATGTAATATTAATATTTCAGACGGATAGGAAGAACAATATAGCGAAAAACGCGTCGGAATTTGATCATTGCAATTTAACGAATGTCAAGCTATTTCTGAACGATAAATACTATCCGTACGATAACCTGAACCAGGATATCGATAAAAAACGTTACGCACTGTTCTACGACATGTATACACGTTTCCAAACATCATACTACGACCGTCGCAACAGAACACCTCTTTTGACACCTAATGAATTTATAATGAAAGCACCGTTGTTTGTCATCGATTGTTCCAGACAAGAAGAACCAATCAAGTCGTCTGCCGTTGATGTGCGTTTAGAATTTGAATCCAGTAACAATTTCCCAGATAAAACCACCGCTTACGCTTTGATTATACACGATAGGATAGTACAGTACACAGCGTTGTCGAATACTGTTCATCGTTTGTCATAAAAAAACTTGTTCTCCCCTCTACCAGTTTATAAAGATAGGTATTAGCGATCTCTAGCTTGTAAGAAGCACAGTCCGTTTCAACGATGGAAGGTGACTGTGGTAGCGGCGGCAGCAGCCATTGTGAGTATAACGTTTACTTGTCTCTTGCTTATCCGATCAACTCGTACTCTAAGTTCGTTACCGTCGGACTGTATAAAGAACTCAACTATGAACCGGGTGTTTTGTTTACAAACGGGAAAAAGAAACGTATATTACTTGATTTTTCTGAGTGGAATTACTTGATGATCTTTCGTGAACAGTTACTATCCAGTATGTTATTGTACGATGAAGGTGAAAACCGTGAAAATAAAAAGAGTGTGATGATCAGTCATCACTTTGGGAAAACGTTTGTTCGGATTAACGGTAGTAAGAACGAAACATTTGTTTTCACAGAACCCGAGTGGATGCGTTTTGGTTATTTATTAACCGTACTAAAGAAATATCTTATTCGCTTGTTTTATGATCAAGATCACTTCAAATCGTACATTAATCAAGTAGTAGCCAAGGGGTGTTATGTACCACCATCCTTCTTTTTCCCCTCGTTTTTTCGATTGGAAAGCAGTCGTCACGACCAACAGCTAACATTTGATCGTCTTTACGATGAACTGGTTTTGGAAGGAAAAGTAGAGGGGGAATTTCAAAAAATTAACGTACTCGATGCGGACATGTGTCACTCGGAAAAATGAACTTGAATAGGACGGTTATTGCCGAGTTTGAAGCGTTTCGCGGTGACAAAAATGAATATGTAATCAAAGAGTTCGTTACAGTTGACATAACAACCGGACGTTTTGTTATCGTGTTGTTCGCTCCACCATACGAAAGTGCACGACTGCACCAGAAATTCCGAAAAATCAATGACTGGTTGGAAACACATTATCACAGGATACGATGGAACGATGGTAATGTACCGTACAAGAATATGGTACGCATCGTTGCAGACATTTTTTCAGATTATCCTGTTGTCTATACAAAAGGGTTTGAAAAGGCAAATTTCTTACGACAGTTGTATCACCATGGTGAGGTGATTGACTTAAACGATATTCAAGCACCTGTAGTTCCTAGATCCTTTGTACCCATCATACAATGTCCTGTTCCTCATCGTCAACCCGTTACCACTCCCCCTTTACACTGTGCATTGCGCAAAGCTTTGTTTTATGCAGAATGGTTGCGGCAACGATATAAAATATAGTCGGTTGTGAACATGTTTTCATCATGGTGTTGGTGTGAATGCTACGTGGCAGAAATGTCCATAAACGTAGAATTAGGTACCGTAGTGTGTGCGTGTGTGCTAACCTTGACTACGTCACTGTCGCGGTAGAAACACTCATAAACGTAGTCCTGGTAGTTCAAGACGGGTCACTGGCACGGTAGATATACCTGTAAACTCGCCAAGAACCAGTATGGGTGTGAAAATTACTCATTACGGTACAGCAAATGTGAATACGCATCATGTATGAACAACATATTCACCCGATTAAAAAAATAAAAAAAGTAAATAAAAAAATATGTACTGCTTTTACACATTGGCTTAGCATTGCATAGTGTATCTTTATTATTATCTACCACTGTACTAGTCAATAGTACAGCGATAGATAACGTGGAGTAGGCCTGCTTTACGAATCTGTAAAGTTGGGGAAACCACGTTAAAAAAAAGCGTAGCAGGCTCTCATTCGCCTCCCTCAGGCTGCTAGGAAGAGAATGAGAGGTAAACAAATAAAAGTATAACGAAATGTTTATTTATTTAATAATAAATAAACTTATATTGTGCTTTTATGATTTTACATATAGGACGACAGTAGATATCACTCGTCCACCTCATGGTTACAAGTAAGAGACGAGAAGTATAAGTACAGAAATAATTACAGTTAAGCGATAACGGCCTCTTGGTGTAGTGGATGCACGCCGGTTTGGAGTACAGGAGGTCCCGGGTTCAAATCCCGGAGGGGCCATAATTTATTTTTATGTAAAAATTAATATCCAATGACATACCATTGTTACAGTCGAACACATGCGTCATGTGGTCGTACATTTCGGTGTTAAAATTTCGGACACCAAAAATTTCGGGTAACCCCATCCGTTGATTTAAACATTTCAGACATCACGCCCTCTACGTCGTCATGTGGGCGTACGCACAAATTTCGGGTACCCCATCCGTTGTTTTAATCATTTAGGGTACCAAACTTCTGACATTAAAAATTTCGAGAGAGAACGATTATTTTGTTACATCAAAATAAACCAGAACGCGGAAGTGTTTTAACATTCGGACACCAGCTGCCAGGGCCTCTGTGTGATGTCATGAACTGGAACCCGGTTAGGGCGTACCCACAAATTTCGGGTACCCCCATCCGTTGATTTAAACATTTCGGGTAACGGTACCCGATACCCCCAAAATTTCGAGTAACGGTACCCGATGACATCGCCTCTGCGCGTCCGGGCAACCGCCGAATTCCGGGTACCCCCATCCGCTACACATTGTTTTCGGCTACCAAATTTTGGACATGCAGAAACCACGGCCTCCGTGACGTCTTGAAACAGGTTTTAGCCATCCGGACGCCAGCGACTAGGGCCTCTGTGTGATGTCATGAACTGGAACACGGTAGTGTTTCAGTCACACATACACACACATACACACACACACACACACAAAACAGTGACGTCACATGGACAGCTCGGACACCAGCTGCCAGTGCCTCTATGACGTCATGAACTGGAACCCGGCAGTGTTTTCGTTCGGAACCCGGAAGTGTTCTCGTACCCCCACTTTCCCTCTACTCACACACTACAACCAAACAACATATTAAATGAACAAATACATTATAAATCACATACACTATTCGATACACTGATCCACACACACAATTCAAGCCTCAGCGCCAATCCCTTCCCACCTTCAACCCCCACCACACACACCATTTTTCCGTAACGGTCATTCTGTAATCGACAGTCAGTATTACACCCACTGAAGAAGAGAAACAACATCTCGAAACGTTTGGGAAGTGACAACAGTAAGTTCAGTAGTGAAAGTTTTATATATATTATTTAATCAAGTGTATTGATTATAAGAGATCCAATTAAGTGAAAATAACAATAAAAAAATACTATATCACAATTTCTTCGGCACTCGTAGGTTGTTGCGGTGCAGATTGCTATATCCTCAGCAAGAAGCGGTATCAATGGATTGGCTATTGTTTCCATTCCATAATGTGAGGAATACTGATAACAAAACATCAGAACGCAGTAAACGTTAAGGATTCAAAGTTGGTGTTGCACTCAATGCTTTAGCCTCCTCATCGGTTGGTACCACGAAAAAATTATGGTCAGATTAGCTCAAAGTTCTGATATGAACAACCCTTTTTGTAACCTGACTTATATAACATACTCCTTTGTAACATATTCCGTTTCCGTATATTATGCCCCATGAATCACCACACACCTGACAGCTACCGGAAACAAGTGCTAGATGTTCTAATCAAGAAATAACTATTTAGAGATCGTTATTGTGCAGTAATAATAACCTACATCATTATGAAGAAAGTAACTGAACAATTACAATAGAACACAAAAACGGTTAACGAATATACATTTTAGTATGCATGCATACATATACATGTTAGTTTTGTTAGATTCTAACATGATTTATAATATAAAACGGACGTTTTAAAGCTATGCATTTCATAATTTTAAAAGGGATAAGATCTCTGTGAGCGTTTATTTCATCAACAGGAGTTTACATTTGAGTGGGTGTGGAAGTATTTCTAAGCTGACGCTGTACTCATAATGTACGCATTATTACCATAATTTAACGTAAATAATCTAAAAAAAAGAATAGTAGGCCTACTGTTAGCAATTCCTGTAACCTGATGGCCTTTAAAATGTTTATAACGTTTAAAATGAGATGAACACCTTTATTGTTCGAGGTCAAAAGTACATGTTTATTAAATATATTATATATTATTATAATGTATAAAATATATTTATAATATATTTTAATAATAATACGTTTTATATATTTAAATAATATATTTTATAAATTAAATACTAGGCTTATAGCGTTTTTATGTGAATGCAATAGGTGTATGCGTTTCGTTAAGTACGGTATACACATTTTTATCGGTTCATAACCATTTTATGACATCATAAAAACGTTGTAAAACGTCATAAACCGTCACGGCTGCGTGACATTCATTGTGAGACATATTTAGAGAGTCAATAGAGATTTGGATTTGACTTACGTTGTATTATGTAGTGAATAGTAATATTTCTTTGTATAATGTTATAACGTGAAACACAATAGTACGATGTAGTGGAACACGTGTGTCAAATTTGTGCATACAATCGTACTCTTAAGTATGTATTTACGATTGACACGAGATGCCTACACGACACTTAAAATTAGCCAATAAAATAACAATATACTGCCTCTTCAAAATCGCTGATACTACAATAAGTAACATTCTGGCTTGACTGCATTTAGTAGATTTAAATTCTAAAAACTGCACAGCGGATTGGTTGAAATGTAAAGAAGTGGATAATTTTCCAGATACAAGTAATAGGTGCTATGTAACGGTACTGAATAACGGTAGGCCTACTCTTGAACGGTACTAAATATATAAGAACCTAGACAAAAGCTTAATATTGCCAAAAAATGTTGAAGTAAACGAATCGGTAAATAAGATTGAACTAAAAAGTATTAAAGTATTGGTTCAGCAACAAACAAGGCCTCAACTACAGTCTATGTCACTCGGGTAGGCGAGGCAACTGTTGGTAATTTTTATTATTCAATTATACATTAAAATAATAAAACTAATTTAAAGGGGTGTGTAATTTTCTTAAATTTAACAACTTAAGCTAAGAAATATAGTACAGTCATAACTGGTTAAAAAAAGTTTAATATATACTAAAGGACACTCTTTATATTTATCACCTTCAACATTGTCTGCATATTATAGAAAATGGTAACAATCGATCAAGTCTTCAAAAATTCAATTTTCGAGATTTATTTTTGCAGCAAAGATTTAGAAAATAGGCGATGTGTTCAGTTAAATGAACATTCAAATTTGAGAGTCGATATTGCCCAATGTTGCTTCTTAAGTATATTTTAATAATTTTCAATTTAATGAAAATTGTTTCGTTCAGCAATGACTAAAGGACTGGTATCCTGGAGGTTGTGGTCAAACAATCCTTCTTTGTTGGCGCAAATTAGGGTTAAATGTGTTCCTTCAGGCGCTATTTCCATATTGCCACCAACTGTTAAGTTTCATTCAAACTTTCCAATTCTTCGTCTTCTTTTATGCCATCTTTGTATGTCTACACTAGCTTATGCGCTTCATTCTTTAAATGTTTCACGTCCACCTTGTAGATCTATATTTTGTATCCATTTAGAAAACTAACCGTGTCACTAATTTGTTTTAGCTCCTTGAATCCGGTTTTTAGTTCATTCACTGCATTGGGAAATATTGATAAGTGCCAGGAAGGTTCGGTATACAAACATGTTTTGTAACTTTGGCGCCTCACAGTTATAACTTTGATAGCGTACCCCAGCATACTTCATCATACATGCAGATGGCTTTGGTAAAGTGTAGCTATGGAACTTAAAAGGTTAGGAAGAAGCACTATGATATAATGCAGACAGCATCAGCGAGTAAGGAGAATGACATTATTAAGCTCAGCTTAATATATGTGACGAACAACATAGTTTTTGATCAAAGATATTTACCGGGTACGGGAAAAATATTCTCAAAAGTCTAAAAAATATTACTCGATTAAATGCAACAGCATTAAGATAAGTAGCATACATGCCACACTCTATGTACAGTATGTTAGGTAATGCAATAAGATAATTTATTAAAACCACGTACAGAGTTCTTGTAAATAATAATACCTATTAAAATACACTACATATTAAAAAATAATTTTGTATTATTTCACGTTACACTAATAATAGTATAGGATAACAATAATAGTACAGCTACAGGTTAACAAACAGAAAACACATTATTAGCATATTGTCTAAAGTGGAATTTTCTTCCTTATCTCCTATAGAGAAGGTTAAAGCCGAGCTAAAGAGAAAAAGATTTCACAGATGCTATCAAACCGTAAGTGTGGAAGCGTTTATTTAGGTTTACAATAAACGGACCCTCTCTATGCAACGGGCATAATAATAAAATAAGGCAACTATTTAGCAAACAAGGTACTGAACCTATGAGGCTCAAATAGAAACTTTGTGTTACTAAATGTTTCTGCTTCTATAACGGACTTTTCTTATATATGCCAGTACACATTTATGCCATATTTGTGTACATAGAGTATTAATTCATAACTCTGTATGTTTTTTTGATATGACTAGAAATTTGTAAAAGACACGCAAACTATAATAAGATTTTAACAGAACGTTTTCGATGTATATAGTAGGCCTATATTAAGTAGTAGAAGAGCGTTGTATCCTCAGCCCATCTCCGGTACTCTAACTGTTTTTGACTATAAACATTATGATAAGTGATACTATAAAAAGAAAAACGCATTTATAAGTCGAACACTTGAATAGGAAATTTACTGTACAAGATTTGCTATCAGTTTAGCCTTTAGATGGACAATTAGGCTATGTGATTATATAAGCTATATATAGGCTATTAGATAATATAGCTATATGATTTCGTGTACAAGGCCTCTAAGAGATGTGATCTTGAGTTTTTGAATCTAAAATTAAATAGTAAGTCTTTTAATATTAACAGTAAAACAATTATTTAACTATAATTTGAATATAAATAAATTAAAACGAAAAACTAATGAATAATAGAAATAATTAATTTTCATAAAAACCACTCTATTTTACAGAAGAATATGTAAGATAAGAAAAGTACATAAAACACACGTACTTTAAACAGTACGATGCTTTCACGTACATAAAACAGTTATACTGAATTTCGTGGATTATAGGATACACTTTTTATGTAGTAACTCTTGTACTGCTCAGTCCCCACAAAAATAAATTATTCTTGAGAAATCGATCTGACTCAAATAAGTTTCTCAATAACTTATTTGATGTGGCAATGCCGACAAAGGACAAAAACGAAAGAAATACCATGGAAGATATATTACGGGATAGAGGTTTTCTAAGAACTTGAGTCCTTAAGAAATAGGACTTTCTGCTAAAATAAGAACAACTAGTAGCTAACAGTAACAAAGCCTATTTATAAATATGTGCAAGTCTTTTCACAATAATATGGAACTCCGACAACGCCTCCTCCATCATGAGGTTCTTGCTCGTAGTTTTCTTGAAACAGCTCTTCACTTCATTGAGACTGTAATATTCTGATGCCTAAACTACTACCAGTAAGATGTTTCAGTTTACAGCCGAATAAGAGCATCGTGTTAACATGCCAATTCATGGACAGCATCATCATTTAAACTTAAAAACTCACAAATCGCTTCAAATTGATTTGTTTTATTATACATCAAACTAAATAGAAAATGGACTAATGAATTGTAAACAAATAATATTGTTATTAAAAAAAATAAGAAAATATAGAAATTCATTTAACGTATATTACATTAAGAGTTTTAACAGAATGTTTTTAGATAGTTATTCCTTCATTTACTGTACTATCCGTTTAATATTTAAAATATATATTTGAAATTGCAGGAGTAATTTCAGAGCAAACTTTGCTGCTACACGGATAGGCTTCCGGAAATGAATGAGATTGTGTGAAGTCGATGTGTAAAGCAAGATTTCTCCTTCAGTTTACGTTTCATTTCCGACGTAAAATGAATTAATATTCAGTGTGCCAATTCAGCTCACCCAATGGTGAATGGCAAAGTAAAATTATTGATATCGTTACATTTGTTTATATTAAAGTTTACATTCCGACGCTCCTAATATAAAAACACTTCAGACAAACAGTTCAGACATCCCACTTAATCTTGTTACACTGCATAGTATACAAATTTGTACAGAAAACGTCGTGTATTTAACTCGTAAATTTCGCTGCTGTCATTATCAAGGAAGAACACCAACGATTAATTTCATTCAAATTTTATTTTTAGTTATTGTAAATCTTTCTCTCACTGTACGGTAAGGCATCCTCAGTGGCTAGCCCGAGTCTCAATGTAGACAATGAAGATATGTTAGCGTAGAATTAGCGAAACGTTTAATGTTACGAAAAACAAAACTCGTGTTAAACCTGTAAACCTTTATATCGATGGTAAGGTTCGAAACGGAAAATATCTTCCCTTTTCGCTCTCGTTTTGTTGCACTTTATTGATTGCCTACTGCTGGCGTTGTTAACACTTACAACGGCAATACAGGCACAGACAATGTATTAATAGTATAGCTTAGTAAACAATGATTAGTAACGAAGTTTGACTAAGAATTAGTTTCTGTGACTGTAATTTTATGTTCACGACAAGTAGTTATTACATTGAATGATTTCGTTGACTCAGCCAAGCGGTAAAACCGATTTAAACAAAATTATATTACAGAAAATAATTATGACACTGAATATATTAATTAAATTAAACTGTTACGAATTTTATTGGACTCAATATAAATCAAATCTGTGCAGGGTTGATTTTGTTTATTGTTTATTGTTATTGATTTAAAAAAATATAGTTGTCTCAGTTTCTGGAACGGTTCCGGTCGTTCAACAAGGTCACCTCTCTGCGGCGACAAGTAACATCCCAGATCGTATTAGCAAATTAACGAAAACGTCTGTGATTGAGTCGGAGAAGATAAAGAAATTTTAAAAATTTATTAAGTAATAATAAAACGTGCAATTTGTATTACATGACATTAATAAACTGGAGAGAATGGATACAGCATGTTTACATGTTTAGCTAACGGCTAAAATGCTGAACTTGTATTTGGTGGTACAAACAGTGTTTTAAAATGTCGGCTATTTAAATCTTTCTGACGGCATAGTGTAATATCGGTGCAAAATTTAAAGTTCAGATTTTTCTGCTATAAGTAGTTTCCTGAAATTGTCACAAACAGTTTTGATATGTCGCTAAAGTATGCTTATTTACATTTTTCATGACACAGAATGGTAGTATAGTTTTACCAAGTTATCGTCAAAATGTGCATGATAATAGCCTAATTTTGTACGGTCTTTTTGTATCTTAAAACTTAATACAACTTTTAATTCTTTAAAATAAATTTCTATCTTTGGCGTTTTTATACCTGTCTCATCAACGTTAAAAACCTGATGTGTTGTATGTTAAATGTAACAAAAGTGATTATTTTGTTGTTGTAATTTGGTATGCGTTCTGGAAACTTTACTGTCATCTGATGCATTTTCCCTGTATTTTTACAATATATGAAGAGACGAGATTTTTAAAACGATCAGATTAACCTTAGCTAGCAGTAAAGCCTGAATCTACGTTTTTTTGAATGGTTTGTACTATTTAAAACTGTATGTTCTATCTAGTGGTATCGGTTTATACCGAATCTTCATCTATCTAAACACAGAAAAATTTTCATCTTCCGAGTTTTTGGCGTAGTTGAACGAGATTTCATATTTATGGAATTCCAACAATCTACAGCAACGGAAGCTATAAATTTCTGTTTCTTTTTTTGTTTGCTTCGTCCTACTGTTGAATTAAAATGTAACGTTTTGATGCTTTCTTCTCACTTCCTTATATCTGTATTCAAAAGTAAATCAAAGCGTACATTTGTAATTCTAACGAAAAGAAAAAAAATGTTTTGTATTTCTATTCTAGTCAGTGTTGCTTTTTGATGAACAAAAATAATTAATTATACTTATTTTAAAACTTTTATTAGTACGTGTGCAAAATGCTACAAATCTTAACTTAAATTATTGTATGTAATTATAAGGGAAACCTGGCAAAAGTCTTAAAATAAGGTAACATTATACCGAACCTTAACTAATACCTGAAGCTTAGTAACCAGTGGGTATGGCGCCTGGATACTAATGTAGAGGGCCCACGTTGACATCCGGACCACAAAATGTGCGTTTATCAGCTTCCAGGTCGACTGAGCCTGTGAGAATTAGTGCCTAGAATAACGTCCTGGGGTAACGCTGCTTGCCACACTACTTTCCTTGTATGCCAGACTGCTTACATGAGAAGCCTATTCTGCCTTGCTTCTAGACTGCTTAGATCAAAAAAAGATATATATTACAATTATTATGATTATCGTTATTACTATCATAGTTAATACCTCAAACCGTATTATTTCTTTGCACCAAATACAGAAAATAAAGTAAAATTCTTTTCCAAATAAGGTAAATTTAAATTCCACCGATTTGTCGCACTAGCAACACTCAGTGTAATGAAATAGAGATAGCCATACAGAACACTATAATCACATTTTTTCACGTATAGTTTACACTTATTAAACTCACAAACAATAATCTTATCTTGCCTTACAACATTTTATAATGGCTTAAAAATTTATAATATGTGAGGCAAGTACATACCGCCAGGCATCGTGTCCAGTGATCGCGATTGCGATCAAACACGTGCTGTATTGTACACAGAGTTCAGGATTTCTCTAAACGTGTTGTAGGAACAAAGTATTATGCGGGTTTTCCCAATTTACTAATCGTGTTACGGCTGAACCCTGTTGTAAGAACAACGTGTTAGACGGGGCTTTCGCCCGTTCTTTAAACTCGTTAAGAGCTGATACGTGTTATAGAAATGCCATGCACAAGAGTTGTCTGTACTTAGATTGATACGAAATTGTTTACGAGCACAGTAAACATGAATAACGAATGTGTAACCATGAGTTTTGAGATTAAAAGAAATAGAATTCGGTGACACAGCATAACAGCGGATGATGGACAATAGAGCTGTGAAGAACGTATTCAATGGGAACTCAAGTGGGAGACGAACAGGAAGGCCTATGAAACGATGGGAAGAAAATGTTAAAGAAAACCTACACTGCCTGGGAGTGGGCAGTGGCGAATACAAGCACAGAAAAGAGAAGAGGGGAGGCGAGTAGTGTTGATGGTCTGGGCTCTGAGAGGGTGTTATGCTGATGCTGATCGTGGTCATCATGATCGACCTTTAGTTCTATCGAAAAATCCATGCTTTGAGAGTAGTGGCTTGCCTAGTTGTTACCTACACACATACGTTGTTATTTATCTACACACATAGGATTGTACGTGGTATTACTGTACAGAAAACTGAAAGACATTTATTTTAAGTTGTGTTTTAACTGCGATTCATGTAAATGGAAAAGGGTTTAGTACTGTTTCACATATATGAAGTACCTAGAAAGTATGATAAGAGATAATCGTGTGAATGTCATTTAGACCAATAGTCGACGAGTACTACTGCCGCTAATCTTCCGTGAAGATCTTGGTCATCTACTGCGGGCGAAACTTACTTGTATGGAACGACAGTGACCACTGTTCTTTGTACAATAGCTTTGTTGCTTTCGACTCAGTTGATTTGTCTTAGGAATTACCATATTTTGGGGGACTGTCTTTTCCTGGCCCTCTTTTATGAATGAAATTCTTCATGCTTGTTTTCTCTCGCTTTAATCAAGAATGTTTTCAAACGTTAATTTTGAAATCGAGCTTCACCAAAATTTCGGAATATCAGAATGGAGACATACAAAACGTTTTAACGATTTTGACTACAATCTTCGTAAAAGTTTAAGATGAATACTGGTAGTTTATGATAGATACTAGTGGAGGAAATATGAAATCCAGGGAATCGTGAAGCATTTTAAGATTTTATAATATTTAAAATTTATGTTAAATGTAATACGTGTAAAACCCTTTGAATACTTTAACTTATAAAAGTCACTCGTCTATTCTGCTGTTGTATTCTGTTTTTCTAATTTCAAAATGTTTTGCGATCAATACACGTCAAAAAGTATTGCAAAAATTAACACATCGCAAAGAGTAATTGTTAATTGTTTGTATAAAATCTGGATTGGCTAATGACTAATCATCTGGAGTGGCTAATGAATTGGCTAATAATCAATGGATGAAAGTGGCATAATTATTGACAGTATTAATCTGAAATAAAAAATTTTCTTCCGTCAAATAGTTCACCAAATAAGTTTTCTAACAACAAAATTATTAGGTCTAGGTAACAGGTGAAACTTATGTTAGTATTCGGTGAAAACATTGGCCCCACTTATCAGTTCGTCGTATGGTATTTATGTTAACCTGAGTCGTTGATTAGATTGACGATAATCGAAACGCTTATCTTGCCATATGACTTGCAGAACACCAAGATCCCGAAATACAAAGACTTAATTATTAGTTCGTAATGTATTGCATACATTCTGTATATAATAGTGTGAACTAATTAAATTTGTTAGGTAGAGTGGACTGGAGTAATATTGTTTTGGGGAGGAGTTGTCAAAAACGATATGTGAAGAATGGTAAATTCTGACATTTCAAGTTCAAAATCGTGTTTTGTTCTGCAGTTTTATTTACAAAAGATATAATAACTGTATTGTTACTCACTATAATATTTTTTAAAATTAAGGATAAAAAATCTCTTTATGTACGGTTTAATATAATTTGCAAATATAAATATGAAAACCATTCCTTTTGTCTGTATAAAAACCAGTCTTTGGGAATTTTATTTATATTATGTAAAAGTTGCAAAGACTGTTTTGTTTGATATAATGACATAATGGTTGATATGCTGGTATACTAAGCTAATTGTTTCTGAAACTTAACTGAAATGGTAAATTCATTTCATTTTCTTTCTTACTGATGGCTACAAGATAAACTAGGAAAATTGTTTGTATACCTTAAATCGTATACAATTTACAGTGCGGTCTTCCGAATAACATTATTTAATTATTGTAATATAAACATCTAGCGTTACAGTTGTATTGGGCAGTCATTACTGTAGTAAGGCTTCTGTTTGTCACATTTTAACGTTAAAGTAACTGATGTAAATAAATTGGTATGTAGTTTATTAAAAATAATTTTTACCGAGAAACTACCTATAAACACACATAAGATTGTACGTTGGTGGTATTAATGTACAGAAAACTAAAAGAAATTTATTTTTAGTAGTGTTTTAACTGCGATTCATGTAACTGGAAACGTTTTTAGTACTGTTTCACATATATGAAGTACCTAGAAAGTATGGTAAGAGATTTACACCAGACGGTTAATTTTAATTTTTTTTTTTCTGAAGCGGATTCAGTTCCCTATCATTCTAATGCTAGGATCCTAGCATCATTCTAATGCTATGAGTATATGTAATACGATGAAGTAAATGATACAGTAAATTAATTAATTCAGTTGAAAATGAAATAACAGTAAATAAAAATTAGCATAGAAAGATGGATTAAGAACACAATATCGTACTGTGACAGTAAGAACAATATTATAAAAAAAATGTACTCTACTCTACACGCAAAGGCACTATTTAGATTAATAGGCGTTCGCCTTGGTTTTGCTAATGACACTGGAAACGAAGTAAAATTTCTGACACAGAAAGGATTGACTAATGGTTGTGTAAATGCAGAGGATGAGTCGCCTTTACCAGAACGTCAGGATTTATGGTTGTCAGGAAGGCAGTGATTTACCAAGACTGCTTTACAGAAACTGTCACGGAGTTACTAGAAAACAAAAATAACAACAGTTTATGTTACTTAACGTAAAATAATTTAAATTTACTTTGATTAGAGAATTTTGTCTAAGTTCTGTCGTTGAAACATTTGCCGAGTCCCTAATCAATCGGCTTTCTTCGTGTTCTATGCAGGTTTAAACAGATATATCATACTATAAAATAGTTTTTGTAAAAAACTTCATTTATATTTCAAGTGGTTCATTTATTTTGAGAAATTCGAATTGGTGAAGCTGATAACAAAGCGCCCTTCAGTTAAAATATCTAGTTTAAAACGCTTAAACTGTCTTTCAGGTGTATGGAGCTGTGAGATTGTGTAATCTCGTACATGTAATGCAGAGCTTTAGTTGAAACGTAAAAAACCGTGATTTACTTACTTAATTCTCACTCATATTGACAGCGGAATTCAACAGCACTTTAGAAACTTTTGTATGTGAAGCGATGTTGTCCGCATAAATCATATTTTTATTCCTTATAAATATTTAATATTTATATTTTAATAATTGTTTGTAATAACCTTTATTTAACATTTATATCTTTTCATGAAATTAAATGATTTAAAACTGCTCAGTAATTTTAGTGACCAACAACCGATATTTTTAGCGTTTTGTACTAAAGAATCTAGTCTGATTTCACGAAGTTAGGTAAGCCTACACCTGTGTAACTTGATAGATGTTAAAGCAGATTACACATAGTGTAATGTGTCAGTTTCTGACACTTATATTGGTTTGCATTTTTTGTACGAGCAGGCAATCGTGAAAAATCAGGAATTATTTACATAACTTATGAATGAATACTGTAATTTTATTTTATGAAATTATTTATTTTATAACAATCTCAACACAATGTGTTCATGTTTGGTTCATGTAGTACTAGTTTATTTATGTAATTGTTTTAATATTTACAGTAGACAGATTTTAAAAATTAATTTTTAATTGCTCGTGCGAATAAAATATGTGTGAATTTAATATTAATTATTTTATTAATTAAAGTGGCAACCAAAATAAATTAATTGTTTCGGTGCAAATCACTCGAGAATTGAGGACCTGTTGTTATAGTATGAGTGAATTTGTTAGAAAATATGATATACGTATTTAGTATTTAGCTTTATTGATATTTCTATGGGGTATGGAGCCAATTAGTGTATACTGCAGATGCCATGCGTCAGGACTGGGCTGCAGAAAAGTTGTTACTTATTTAAACATGCGCTAACATTGCTGCAGAATCGTGCATTTCAGTGCGTTCTTGCATTTATAGACTATGTATGTATATACGTGTGAATAATATTGTGTGTGTGTGAGCGCGCGCGTTTTGTTTATGAGTGTGAATGTTCATTTACATTAAAGTTCGAAATAATTTTTCATTTAATTTTTTGATATATGTATTTTTTATTTCGGCAGTGTTAGGTTGGAAAATATTAAAAATTCTTATAAATTTCAAATTAGCGTATAACATTTCAAATAATTTTATTAACTTTAATAATTTTCATATTATGTTTTACGTGGGCAATTTAGGCAATTACAACTCAATTTACACAAAAGTGTGTCATTTAATAATATGTTAGTCGGTTGTTCTGCGTTTTTAGTTTCAGTTATGAATGTATCATTCATAGGTTACGACGAAATTAGATTTTATAACAAGAAAAATACTTTGTTAACAGAATCACTTTATGATAAATTTTTTTTTAATCACTGAACTTTACGATATTGTTTATCGCAAAGTGTGGCTGCATGTGTGAGCGGATGTAACGCTAATGAGAACTTTTTGTCACTTTGGCAGGTTATCCACCCATGCGAATTGCCTTCTTGTAACTTTTAATTTAGTAAGGGCAGATTTATATTAGATTAGCCAGAAAGTCCATCAAGCATTGTACGAGTAGTAATTATGATTATTAGATTGTACGATGAATGTCACTTGAAGTTCGGAGTACTGAACAAGCCAATAAAAACGAATACCCTACGCATATACAGTACAGTTTGTCTGTGATTAACCATTGTATTCCTTCTGTTATCCGTATAGATACATGCGATTAAACATGTTTTAGCATGAAGTGAAGTGATGATGCTGAAACCCATTGGATTTGCATTTCTATAAGCTACGTAAAGGCATTGTTATAAGATTCCATTGTCTTAACAAACCAATTTTTAAAATCGTATGGTATATTTACAGTTTACTATCTCATTTTTTTATAAACGTATTCTAATTTGTTTTACAAACGTAAAACCATACTAAATCGTTCAAGTTTGAGTTTAATAACGTATACAATTCAGACTTGGTTAACTTGATAACTCAACTGGAATAATATTCAATAGTAATATATTTTAATAGGAAAATACATGAATGTAATATTAACTTATAATTAAATTCTTAATTATATCAAAGCATCAGGTATACAATAGTCTTAGTTGTGTCCGATTTTTATGTCTGTATGGCGTATAGTTTTTGGCTACTCTGAGTAGCCACTGATGAGTGTAACAGTGAACATAACTACAACGCAATCGACGCGATCTTACTGCTAATTATTCTGTAAGTTTGAACAAAAACCCCTATTCAAATTTAAATTGCAAAGTAATTGTTAGATTGAAGAAATTCGAATTATTTCTTTTGGAAGCAAATTAAGCCGAGACCATTAACAATCGTCAACTAATTTGTGGACTTCAGGAATAAGCGTATAATTTAGACGTTGAACATTGTTGGAATGGTAGTAAAAAAAAAATAAATAAATAAAACTACACTCAGTTTAAAAATTATTCTGTAACAGGGAGGGATGTGGCTGTGTGCCTAATCATGTTTTGTGTAGTAGAAATAAGCGGACGCGCGCGCACGCACACAGTCACACAGAAAATGAGGTGAATATAAACGGACAGAAAACTGGCTTCCCTAATAGTGAAATGAGGTCTGATGAGAGGTGGAAAAACTCCATGTGAAATTTGTAATTAGGAGCAACGAATATGCAACAAAGACACAGACACTTTGGTTAGCGTGTGCAGTGCGACATTTACGGGTCACGTGTTCTTATCGCATGAAGCTGTCTCCCTTGGATTGTCTTTGTTCTCGATTGCAATTTATTAACACTTAAAATTATGAAATATTTATATGTAAATTACTGCGGAACAGTAACACAAATATGCATATTTTTAGAAAAGCTTGATTTGGTCACAAATCAAGAGTCTCACGTGCTCTATTAGGTGTAGGTCCCCCGTGTGCATAATGCATTATATATATATATATATATATATATATATATATATATATATATATATTGTAACGTCACAGAACGTTCCATAAAAAGAAATCATTTATATAGTAAGTTAGCATAAGAGGAAAGTGAAGTGAACAGTATCGAACCCAAGTAGTCCCAAAAATTGTGTAATTTTGTATAATAATTATTTCTATCAACTTGAAAAAACGACCAAACTATGACTAAGACAAAACCCCATATATATTATTAAAGTGAATAAGAGTGAAAAAACCATAAGACACTATAAGAGAGAGAAATAATGTCAGAATCCACCAGAATAAAGTCAATAATTATTAAGTTTTATAACTATGAATAGGGTATTAAAAACTATTTTTTGTGAATAAATGGACATGATCCATTAGTATATTATGTGATGTAAATAAAATAAATGTATTAAATGATTTAAATACATTATTAGAAAGAGTTTAAGTTAGAATAAAAATGATATATTTGTTATGACAAAAAATATTAATGTGTTGGATTTGAGACCATACACCAAGATTTCATGAAAAAATTAATTATTATCAGATTTAAATAAAAACTATATGTAATTGTCAAGCAGACAATAGTGAACAATTTATCTTAAATAAAGGAAGCTGTCAAATGAATAAAAAGCAGTCAAAATAGCCAAAAACAGTGTTAACTAAAAACATGTAATAGGCATCTAATATTGTATAATTTATGAATTTAATGTTGCCAAAATGCAACCAAACTGTATTAGAAAGCTGTAATATGATATAAAGCAACTATACTAATATACCTGACTGACTTTAACATTGTAATAGTCAAGTTAGCAAAATATTTACTTATACCATGTATGGCTGAAGCCAATCATCTAGTACAAAAATAATCATATCTGGCTAAATACTTACATAATACTAACAAAAATAAGATAGAAAGGTACAATACATCAGAATACCTTAATAAGAAACAAACTCAGTTGAAAGTAAAGTCAATTCTAAAAGAATTTAACTAATTAGAGTGAGATTTGTCACACCATAAAAAATGACATCTCAAGACCAATCAATGATGCTATGTCATCTTGTAATAAATATAATATATGTACAAAGTAACCAGGTATCACAAAAGATAGACAAAATAATAAACTCTGTGTGTATAGTGGTGAAATAATACATATATTAAAGAAAAAGACTAATCATTGTATTAGAAAACTGACAAGAATCTAGGCCATGAGCAGAGGCCATATAAAATTGTATTTATTTGTGTTTTATTGATGTTAAAATTTGTTTATTTTGTTGTAGGAAAGTAGTAGTAGTAGATGTTCAGCTTGTGGAAGGAACTTTGTAACTCCACAACAATTTTTGTTATAAAAATTGAGTTTTCAATGACAACAACTCAAGGTGAGGGTTGTATATTATATTGTTTATTAGACTTAAGTTAATTAGATACCAATCATATTTAGTATCGCTAGATTCAGTTAAAAACAAGGAATCTAAATGCATTAATGGCATACAAATTGTGAGTACTAATGTGAAACTGTTTGATAAATACCAGTGTAAATTTTGAAATATCCTTTGTATGAAGAATAAGAAATTCGTTCTAAAAGCTTCTACGGAAGTGAAAATTGTTCTATGACATTCCATTTCGTTTATTCTCGAACAATCTAGAAAGAATTTTTACACAAATATACCGGAAGTCGATGAAAACAGTCTACCTGATTTAGTATAAAAGCGAGACCAAATTCGACCCAAAAACACTTGAAGATTGAACTCCAGAACTGATGCATCTCACACTACACTGATCAACGCAGCTAAGGCGAAACCAAAGAGGCGAGAAATCGACAAGACACGGCAGGAAGGCTTTTCCCGTACATAGACATAACCGACTGACTTAACCTCAACGAGAGTCTACGCCAAAAAGTATCGCTGAAATAGAGCAGCGATACGGCAAATTTTAATAGAAATCACGCAGCCAGAACGTCGACGGCCCAGGAGGGACCAAACATTTAAATAGAGAACGAATTCTGCTGTGTTCGCATTGACTGACTAACGTGACAAATAATTCCCCCGAAAGTAAACAAACAATACACTAAGCCTTCCTCAACACTGCATGGGAATCAGCGCTGCGGTGGCAGATTTCTGAATCAACGCTAAACAGATGATTCGTAGCGGCAGCGTTTGAACGAGACTCTACTGCCAAACGTTTTGACATAAAGTGCGGAAAAAGTAATGATCGCAAAATTTGACTTTAAATAGATTCAGTGTACACCCGAAGAGGCGAGATTGAGAAACTACCCGAAGGAAGTGTCCAGTGAGAGAATAAACGACCATTGGAACGTGAGTTACCAAAATTAAAGTCATTTGTTACCTGGTTACATTTATCACACAGTTGTACTTTACACGCCACACATACACCTTCAAATCACTTAGTTTTTTCTTGTAAGGCATCTAATTGATATGTCTTGGTAGTTCAAAGGAGTCACGTCCTGAGAGTAAAGTTTTTTCACATATTAAACTCATGCTTTTCAACTGAGCCAGAATCTGAAATACTAGCCGATACTTGATTGGACATATAAAAAAATTGTCAATAATAATAACTTGTAAAATTTTTTCTCTGCAATTTTATAATTTTTTATGAATGATAGTCCTTCAGACGATTTGTTTGTTGTTTTTAAAGAACCATTAAACTTAACTGATTTTTCCAAGCTAAACTAACTTGTTTAAATTTTTTCGTAGATTTAAAAATTTTTATCAATCACATATTTTTTTTTTTCTTGGAACAAACGTTTCCAAGTGGCGCCCACAAAAAGCATAGTATTAAGTTGTGTTACAGGACTACATCGCTGCAGAGGATCCAGTCAACAGAGTAAGTAACAAAAGTGCGCGGAGGTAACGCCCGACAGATTACAACACAAACATTTAAACAACACCCACCATTTCTTTTTGTTATAATATATATATTGTAACGGTACATAACCCGGTCCCAATAAAGTAAATCATGAGAATAAAAGTCAGAAATGGGTAAAACTAAAGCTCGCTCAAAATTTAATTATATCACTCAACATAATAAACAATTCGAGTGGTATATAGTGCGAAGTGAGTTCTAGTGTACCCATTGAGGTGAAAAACCAAAGTGAAATTAATGTATTACTAAACTGTGCTGTATGTTTTGGATAGGATATAACTATGGAAGTAGTATGTAATAATACTAATTGATTTTTGTAATTTTATTTATTTATTGTAATTTATATTGTATGAACCACAATTTGTTATACCCAAGTTAATATTATATTGTTTCAAATAATTGTGTTAGATTGTGAGAAAACCCAGGGTTAATTTTAAAAGACATAAAAATTTTAACTACCAAAGATAATATAAAATTAAAATAATCCTATGAAGGAAATGGCAACAGGAAGTAGTACCGGGTATGAACACTATTCGAGACTAAATAAATAATATATAAATTTATTTAATGATAATAAAATGATAAAATATTTATATACAATGTCATAAAAAAAATTAACCAAAACATATTATGTAAATTAAATTAGTAAAGAAACCGGAATGGAAGGGAATTATTTTTCCATAAATAAAATATAAATTTATAATAATCACAAACTGCCTACATAATAAAAATACTATGTGTTACTAAGAGTGATGAAAAATAACAAGTATTGTTAATAAGATATAAAAATTTTGAACTAAACCGGAGAGTTGAAGAAACGATGCGACAAAAATTATAAAAAATAACCTTTTTTGGACGTTGGAGGAGGCGAAATTCACGCAAGAGTAATAAACAAAGTGAATACTAACTAATTATACCTGAGGAATCCAAATTAAATGGTGATATACATTAAAAACCAGTGGATGAAAACATTCTGAGGATCCAATATAGTTCGGCCTACTTCCAGTAGACAATTAGAAAATACTCCAAACGAAAAGGAAATAATAACGCAAGACGTACCTCATCACAGAATAAAACTTCAATCCAGTAAGGACAACACGGAGCGAGGTAATATAAACATTTTTTCGTAATAAGTCCAGAAGAAAACTCGTTTTTCAACAGTGAAATAGAACAAAAAATATTCATTTTATCATATGTTTCTTTCAAAGTAAACAAATACATGCTGCTCTCTTACGGCAATTCCGGAAACTACGTAATATTTGAAAAATAAACAAAATTATTTATTAATTTTTTGATATTTGTAAAGCGTAGCAATTATCCATTTCTGACACTCTCATAACACAAAGAATTCACCCTGAACCCTGGGGAATTATTAAGAATTATGTAATAACTGATGTTTTTTATTATAGCGTAATATTGGGTAAATAACAACATATATGTTTTGTTCCTTAGACAGATCTATGTTTACTCGGTAAAGTCGAGATGATGTTTTTTTTTTTCAAATAAGATTAATTGTGATACCTATATTTTGGTGGCAGGAGACAAAAGTCAATAATCAATAAAGCAATATTATTGAAAATTAATATTGAATTATAACGTGTTATAATTTATTGTAGTGGGTAGTTAATGAAAATTTCAGCACAACATACAGAAGAAATCGTCACAACTGAGGGGCAATAATGATACTTACTCTCTCTTCTGCATAAGGCTGAACAAATTACCTCCTTGACCCCAAATCACACACTCTCGATTTCTTTTAGATTGAGTAAAACGAGATAAACAAAATCCTTTATTTATACCTTTTAAAACGTCAGTTAGTATAATTCAAAAGTGACGCATACTGCGTGAGGCATATAATAACACTTCCATTACACCTCACGAAAAAATAAGCAGGACGTTACAAATTGGCGAACCCAACATTTGGGGCTTGAATGAGAAGGACGTTTCGCTAACACCCGCCTCTCGCAGAAACCGCACGTTACAGAATTGGCTTCCATCGCGGGGCTTGAAAAATAGCGACTGCTCATTTTACGTTACAGAATTGGCGTACAACTGTGGGGCGGAATTAACGAAGCTTGTAATTGCAATACACTAGTAAGTGGTGAATGCCTCTATTAAAGCAGGACGTTACAATATAAAAAAAAAATATATATATATATATATATATACATACACAAATATGTATTATATATCCCTTTACAAAAGGGATGTCAGAAAAATCAGAAAATGGTTAAAATTTGTATACCTTAAAACCAATTTTTCTCTTTCATTGTAATAGATATCAGGTAAATTATCCCATGAAAGATGGAAAGAACATGTATCCAAAATACAGGAAAAAAGGATTCCAAAGCTGGCCTTGAATTATCACCCGTGGGAAGACCAATGATTAGGTGAGCCGGAACAGGCAAATTTGGCTAACTCTGGAAGGACAGAAGAAGATTATCCCTTTCATTGTAGTTTCTCCTTCCTGAATCTTATTAGTAGGAAGTTTCGCCTTCTGTAAGTCTTCAGTAGTCTCATTATTCCGGATGGTCACAGTTATATTTTCATAAGTTTTTACGGATCGAGAAACCGAAACTATCTTTCACTGATTATTAGGGATATGAAAAGTACCTAACTACTACCTTTCATATCATACTTGTCGATGATCACGATATTGGCATAGAGAAAGATTTTGTTGGCATTTTGTCGATAGACTGTGAAGTTTCTTAAAGATTTGTCGTAGCTTAGGGATGACACCTACCGGAGACTCAAATACCAACCATTTAAATTCTTGATCCGTAGTTTATAATCTTTCATAATTATTTTTCGCAAATGCCCTTGTTAACATATAGTTTAGAAGCATGGATATTGAAACAATTAATGAACATTTTTATAGTGTTGAGAGAAAGGTTTAAGATACATCTATAACATCTATACCATATCATATCTATAACATATCTAACTGGCATAGTTCAGGGTGGCTTTGGCGCAGGTGCCAAAATACTAACCCTACCATCTCTACGGACACACTGTAAGTTTCTTTTATGAATTTGCTAACTGCTATAATTTTTATTGTCCGACTAAGCTTTTCGTCATCACTGACATCATCAGGTCTTAAACAACGTCTATCAACTGTACGTTGTAGGCTTTTATACTTTAGGCACCTCCCCTTACGTCATCGCCCCTCCTATTGTTTCTAGCTGCTGCCGCTCTTCACGGGAACTTTGTCTACATTTTTCCGTTAGGCATTTTTCTAACGTGCGTCAAATTGTTTTAAGAATCTCCCGTTAATTTCTTCATTCTTGACTTCTAACTTTTTTTTTGTAACCTTTTACATTTCGTCATTTTTAGTGTGTTATTCTTATTATTTTAATTTATTTTGGTTTATTGTTTAATATATAATAAAATAATTCTTCATTTGTAAAATCCACTTTTATATTCATTAATTTATTTTTATCTTCTTTTTTAACTTTAAGTATTTCTAGTTCTTCTATTAGTTTTCTTTTTTGCGGATTGTTTTCTATTTTGATTATTTCCATATTTTCATTTGGATTTATGAATTTATGGCCTGATTCATTGAAATGTCTTGCATATAGTGAGTTCGTTACTCTAACCCCTTCTCCTTTTGCGTGTTCATTCATTCTAATTTTAAATTTTCTTCCAGTTTCGCCCAGATATATCTTATTACATTCCCCACATTTTAATTTGTATACGCCGCTTTTTTCTGTTAATGGAATTTCTTCTGTTTTAGCATTTTTTATATATTCGAATACATTTTTCGTTTTCTTTATTCCTATCTGTATTTCATATTTTTCGAAGCATTTTTGTAACATTTTTGTTTGATATCCTATGTATGTTATTGCTCCTTTATATTTCTTTTCTTCATTTGTTTTTTCTTTTTTGTTCTTTTCTATTTCTTTATTTTCCTCTATTTTCTTAACTATTCTATTAATTATTTTAGGGTTGTAATTATTATTTTTTCCTATTTGTTGTATTTTCTTTAATTCTTTTTGTTTGAGTTCTTCATTTTCTAGGGAATTTATAGCTCTTTAGCAAAATGAATTTAATGCTGCCATTTTATAATTGACTGGATGATATGATTCTTGTGGAATTATTAAATCTGAGTATGTTTCTTTCCTATATATATCGAATTTGAGTTTGTTATCTTCAATTTTTATATTGATATTGTAAGCAGACCCTGTATGCAGTCTTTACAAATAAAGATAATCAAGAAAAAAAATTTTATTTAAAAAAAATTAAAAAAAAATTTTTTTTTATGTTTTAATTGATGTCGGTAATTGAGAAATAATTCAGTTTTAATGTTTTGGTAAAAATTCTAATAATTAATAAGGTATTTATTAATTATTTAGCACTCCTTGAAGATCTTAACAAAGTCCGGAGTTAATCAGATTAACTCCGGTCAGCAATCGACTTATGATTTTTCGGGCTGGTCCAATATCTCACTTTAAAAAAAATATTTTCTTCTTCTGGAAGTCTCGCTGCATTAATAAATAACCTTAAACTAGCATGGGAAATAAGTTATAGATACAAACAATTGAAATAAATGGATTTATTAACAAAATTAAGAAAGGATCGATGTTTAATCGATTGTGAGCAATTGTCGACTCCGTCTCAGGAGATAATCGATTTGTTCATACAGTTGAAAAATTAATACAAGTATTATAAAAGGTTCTTGGAGCGATAATCGTCTTGGTAATCCTTGAACTTTACTTGTGTAATCATATTTTATTTCTTTATATGGTCCTTTTTGTATAAATTGTTCTGCTTTTTCGATATAATCTCTTTTGTTCATTACCACTGCTGTGTTACCTTTATCGGCTTTTATAACTATCAAATTGTTCTCAGTGATTTTCTTTTTTAATTCTCTTATATTTCTTTTTATTTGTGTTTCGTTTTTACATAAAACAAATTAAGTAATGTAGAATGGAAAAACGAAATAATAGAAGGATTAGAATTATGCCTAAGCCAGAACTACTTCAGATTTAATAACAAATTTTACATACAAGAAAATGGATTACCAATGGGATCACCGCTTTCACCATTAATGGCAGAGATATTCATGAATAGCTTTGAAATCAAAATTTTAAAAGCTATAGATAAAGAAAGAAGAATTAAAAAATGGATCAGGTATGTAGATGACATACTAATAGTTTGGGAAGGTGAAGTAAATGAATTTAAAAAATTTACGGAAGAACTAAATAACATAGAAAAAACAATAAAATTTCAAGAAGAAATTGGAGGATTAGAAATTAATTTCCTGGATATCAATATAAAAATTGAAGATAACAAACTCAAATTCGATATATATAGGAAAGAAACATACTCAGATTTAATAATTCCACAAGAATCATATCATCCAGTCAATTATAAAATGGCAGCATTAAATTCATTTTGCTAAAGAGCTATAAATTCCCTAGAAAATGAAGAACTCAAACAAAAAGAATTAAAGAAAATACAACAAATAGGAAAAAATAATAATTACAACCCTAAAATAATTAATAGAATAGTTAAGAAAATAGAGGAAAATAAAGAAATAGAAAAGAACAAAAAAGAAAAAACAAATGAAGAAAAGAAATATAAAGGAGCAATAACATACATAGGATATCAAACAAAAATGTTACAAAAATGCTTCGAAAAATATGAAATACAGATAGGAATAAAGAAAACGAAAAATGTATTCGAATATATAAAAAATGCTAAAACAGAAGAAATTCCATTAACAGAAAAAAGCGGCGTATACAAATTAAAATGTGGGGAATGTAATAAGATATATCTGGGCGAAACTGGAAGAAAATTTAAAATTAGAATGAATGAACACGCAAAAGGAGAAGGGGTTAGAGTAACGAACTCACTATATGCAAGACATTTCAATGAATCATGCCATAAATTCATAAATCCAAATGAAAATATGGAAATAATCAAAATAGAAAACAATCCGCAAAAAAGAAAACTAATAGAAGAACTAGAAATACTTAAAGTTAAAAAAGAAGATAAAAATAAATTAATGAATATAAAAGTGGATTTTACAAATGAAGAATTATTTTATTATATATTAAACAATAAACCAAAATAAATTAAAATAATAAGAATAACACACTAAAAATGACGAAATGTAAAAGGTTACAAAAAAAAAGTTAGAAGTCAAGAATGAAGAAATTAACGGGAGATTCTTAAAACAATTTGACGCACGTTAGAAAAATGCCTAACGGAAAAATGTAGACAAAGTTCCCGTGAAGAGCGGCAGCAGCTAGAACCAACAGGAGGGGCGATGACATAAGGGGAGGGGCCTAAAGTATAAAAGCCTACAACGTACAGTTGATAGACGTTGTTTAAGACCTGATGATGTCAGTGATGACGAAAAACGTAGTCGAACAATAAAAATTATAGCAGTTAGCAAATTCATAAAAGAAATATTAAGAATGGCTGCTAATTTAAACAATACGAAGAATAAAACACTGTAAGTTTGTTAAAAGTAGTCGACTTAGGTGGATAGGATTCATAGGAATAATGGAGGATATACAGCCGACAAAGCAAACACAACCAGAAGCCCATGGGTAATTGAATCAGGTTCATAGATAGGCTCATTATGTTGAAGGATCAGATAAGGGAGGAACTGGGAAGGTTTAATATTGGACAGTGGAAGGCTAGAAAGAAGAATATGGACAATTGGAATCGACTCTTGGAACAGACCAAGACCCATGAAAGGCTATGGAGAGCCACATGAAATGGAAATTTGGACCTTGGCAACATGATTTGCACAAGTTTTTTTTTAATGAATCTAATATTTATTGCAGTTTTATTCTACGCTCTCATATTTTCATAAACATTGAGATTCTTTCTGAATCTTAACTTTCTATTTGTATGATAAGCAGAGTAAATATGACTTGCAGGTCCTAGGTCTGACAAAAGTAGTAAAAACGATTAATCTGAAAATAGTTAACAGCCAACGAAATCAAAAATAAACGTAGCCAACTTAAGCTAATAAGACTAAATCTAATTATTTTCCTGCAGACCACTTAATTGTAGGAACGCATTTGGATATGATGTGTAGTCAGTCATGGATAGACCATATATTTTAATACGGCGTAGAGAGTAAGGATGTGGAATATTTATTTCTATAAATATAAGCTACAAAAACTACAATTTTTAAATAAATAATAGAATAGAATATTACTATGCTTTTTTAAAAGTGAAAATTTGTTAGTTTAACGTAGGAATATTTTATAAACCACAATTGTGTTTTTCTGTTAAGTTTCTGAAGGCATACTTTCTAATTATACTAATTTTTTGTGCTGTTGAAACAAAAAAATGTCTGTTCTGATAGATTAAATCCTTGCTTTTATACATGCAGATTATATTAATAACATGTATGTGACGTAATATGTTGTATAACTTGTTTAATAGAACTGAACAATTGTGCTGGGTGCTTGAAGTGCAAATGCGTCCATCAGTTTCTAAGATAAATGTGCACTATATTCCAGAGACATAATTTTTGGAAGTTTTTTGCTATTGTTCTCTTAAGACTCCTTTCTCTCTCATTTTCCTTCTTTTCTTGTTCGTATATTGTTCAACTTTTGAGAAAGTCCAACGTGTGTTTGTCTAAATCAACGCGGACAGTTTACAACATAACAAATATTAACTTTTAATTGCAAACATGTAAGTCAAACATATCAAGCGTAAGATAAAGAGACCAATGTATCTTATAATGTATTTCCAGCTAAGAAAAAGTTTCAGATTTATAATGTAGTTCCAGTTTATAAGACGTCTTATCTAATGTATGCTTCTTATATAATGTAGTTCTAGTTTATACTGTGCGAAGACTACACGAAGGTAGTGTAAAAGTTCCGGCCTGAATTAAAAAGAAACAACATACTTTTAGGTTCGCTTCAATTTATTTTTCAACGTATCTCCATTTAGCTTATTATACTTTTCCCAAGGATGTTCTAGACCTGTAATACCAGAAGAGCCGATTTGTCGATGTCATTAAAATAGCCCTTACATCATCGCTGACTTAATTGACGTCCTAAATCTTTTTCCACAAGCCATTTTTGGGGGTTCGGAAATAGATAGAAGTCTATCGTTCCTATGTCTATGTCTGGCGAAAGTGGTGTGTGAAAAAGCAATTCAAACTTCAATTCTTCGAACTTTAATTACTGTGGAGTTTTTAGTCATCCCAACAATTGATATGTGAACAGCTTCATTATCTTGAAACAGCAATTTCATTTTGCTAAATGTAGCTATTTTTATTGAATTTCTCATTTACATATTGCAGTATGTTCGCATAATACTCGCCACTAATTGTTTTTTTCCTTTTCAAAGTAGTCGATGAAGATTTAGCAAAGCGCCTAGCAAATAACAGCCACCATAACTTTACCAGCAGATGGAATTGTTTTTGTCTTCTTTCGAGTTGGTTTGCCTTTCGGGGTCCACTGTTTGGAGTGTTGTTTGGCTTCAGGAGTTTTGTGGTGGACTCAGATGTGATAAACGGTTTTAAATCGGCGCAAACATTTAGTTGATTGCTTGTGTTGAGTGCCAAACAATCTGTATCGTTTCAATATTGTTTCTGTTCAGGTGTGAACAGATGCAGGACATCTCTAGGGCACATCTTTGTCATAGACAAATGCTCGTGTAAGATACTACGCACACATTCGGCCGAAATGCCAATAGTTTCTGTTAACTCATTAACGTTCACTCTTTGGTCTGGTAAACGTTTTTTTGTTTTTTGTTTTCAATTATTTCTGGCGTAGTCACTTCGCTGGAACATCCACTGCGTGGTTCATCAGCTGTGATTTTCCGATCCAGTTTTAATTCAGCAATCCAGCACTTAACCTTTATATTCAACAGAAAAGAGTCCCCCGACGTAGACTCCAGTTCTTTTTTTATATAAGTTACAGTTAAACTTAAAAAAAATTAATCTAGGCAAAAGTGTTGCGTTTTCTGTCTACTAGTGCTAGAGGCGCTTACTTCGGTATACCTTTAAACTAATACTAAACAAGTCATTGACTTCAAATATCTAAATTTCGCCTACAAAGGATGAAATAAAACAATACAACCAAAATAATGAGCATAGTAGTGGCGCCATCTACATGTGAGGCTTGGAACCTTTCATCCTACCCAGGTATTTATAAATTGACATGCATTCAACAGTAAATACTTTTTAGAGTTTAAAGGTACCTCGCTTGAATCACCAAAGGTGGTCAGAAACCTCTGGTGAAGGTAAAAATAAAAATAAAACCGGTAAAAGTAACTTAAGAAACGTGGAACAGCAAAACTATGTTGAAATGCGGAAAACTGTGAGTGAGAATTTATTGATTAAGGTAGCACTGTAAACAGAAATAACGGTGTAGGAAATTCTACGGAAGCGATTTTAATATAAGTATGTTGTTTGATAAGAGATTAATAATAATGAAACGTTTCTTATTAAATTTTCTTAGAAGAGATTTTATAAAGAAATTTTTGAAACATAAAATCGTAATATTACGTGTGGGAATATCAACTGTGCCACAGTCAGTACACTATTCAAAATATAACCCAGCTGTGCGCAGCAAACAAATTTACCGTCAAGAAAGGCTAGTCCGTTTGCTCGCTAAAGTCAGTTTTCATTCGATTTAGCCCCAAAACATAAGTTTTCTTTAATACTGAATTTTCCTTTGTTCGAATGTAACAAATTGAATACATTTTCATAATATTTTAATTGATACACACTAGAAACAATCGTGATTAAAGTATTAACGAAATTACTAAAATAAATTAGTAACTATATTAAATATAATATTAACTAACACTAGGAATTTTTATGGAAGTGTCAAATAAATGCCATGTAAAAATTCTATTCATTATATACGGTTTAAATTTCTATTAAAATGTGTTTAATCAAAAGTAGGCTTACAATATGATTAATCTATAGTTTTAATTTCTTACAAAATTTATGTGTGAAAAAATACTACACTTTTTATTACTACTTAATGCATTAACTAACAGAAATTCAGTCGGTGTATTTTGTTTTTATACGAAACAACATACTGCAAGTACATATAAGATTTAACACGTTACACGTTAAGCAATACAGATAAATATTCTAACAGCCATTTAAAGGGTACAAATTTAATTTTTAATCGAGAATATTTAATATTAAAATAAAAAACATATTTCAACAAAAATTATAAGCATACTAAACGAATAATAGTAACAATATATTTCCTATAATTTGCTAACGTTTTGAATCGGATTATAAAACATCTTTAATACGTCAGTATAAAAACCGTTTGTAAAACACTATAAAATTTTTGTTAACAACTTGGCAATAAATTAAGAAAACATCTACGCTCATCTGATATTACTGAGTTTAGAAAGGCGGTAAAAGATAGTGGTAGATGGAAAGAGCTGTTGCTTCAAACCAATCTCCATGATTGATGATCTGAGGAAGAGAAGGAATAAATAATGAAACAGACACTCTATGTAGCATTCAACTCCAACTCGGTTTAGTATTTTCAGTTTTTCGCATCTATGCCTACGATGTGGATATGGTTATCAGTAGGACTAAATCTATATTTCGTAAGGTTGTAAATATTCGTTTCTATCTCGTCTGTATATTGATTTCACAATGTTTTCGACGTGATTTGATTTCAGTCTCCAATATATCTCTGTACATCCTTTGACAGTGTTCCATACTGATCTATCTACATCTCTGACTATTACTCTATCTGGCTCTGTCTACCTACCTCATCCCGCATTTACTTGATATGTTCAAATCATGTCAACTGCTTGGCTCTTATATCACCAGATTTTATTTATGAGATGGCTGGTTTGAACATGGATGCACAATTAGCTTTTAAAATTAGTGTTTTTTTGCCAACATCTTGAAACAGTAAGATACACATTTAAAAGATAATAGTATACAAAAAGGTATAATATTTTACAAGTACTTAATATTTTTACATGCAAATATAGTAAGGAAAATATTTCTAGGTCTGTACAAGGTTGTAAGTGATTTTTATCCCTGTTTTGTGATTATTAGATTTCTTACTGAGCAGGATAAAGCGACTGTATTTTGGAGATGTATACACTTAACAATTGCGCACTTTGCAGTCAGTTAATATTAACGCTTTTGCTGTTTCAGTAAAGGGCTCTATGGGGGAAACTAAGTTGGCAAACTGCTACTAAATTAAATGAATCTTCTTACTCAGGGAGTTATGAAATTGTTTAAAATACAACCGATTTAACCTCTTTATTTTCCCTATCTTCTCTGTTTTGTGAGTTTCTGAAGCATTTTTTTTTTTATCGAGACTTCTACATTTGTCTTTTAAACCCTTCTACATGCGTTATAAACATGTCATTATGTGAAGAAAAGTTTTAAACCCTTTAATTTAAATGTTCATAGGAGTTATTCATTCGTATTTACATATTAATATTACATAATTATTACCTAATTTAGCCATCTTTGCAAATCTTAGTAGAAAATTATAAGTTAAATAATAATAGACATTTTGGAAATTTAAGAGTGAAAATAATTTTAAAGAGCCCTGTGTCGTGCTTAAGGACTCGTTAGATTTCTGTATAACGCCGGATATTTTACAATTTTCAACAAATATTTAATGCTAGAGGTATGAACGCGGACAGAGCTAAAATTGTGAAAAAGAATGAACAAAAGGATGAAAGACAACAACGAGTAAAAACTTGAAAGTAACGAGTAAAACTCAAATTGAAACTCAAACTAGAATATTCTGGTTTGGCGTCAATTTACAGCTGGGTTACGTCGATACCACAGCTGCAGAGCTTCTGACTGTATATATCTGCCGAGAGCTTGATCATACGAACCGAGATAGCACAAACATGTTCTACTATGTACTCTCCATTTACATGGAGTGGTCGTTACAATGCTATTAGATTATTTGCAGTTTCGTAGTTTCTGCGGTAACAGGTAACGTTTCTCTACTAAAAACGGGTATCAAACAGTTCACGTCCTGTCATTATTTAAAAACTAAGATCGCAGTAAATACAGAAAACTACCTGTTGAATAATGTATTTGACAAAAATTAAAAAAAGACTGCAGGTTATTTTTTTTTAATTTATTACACTCAGAAAATTTCCGGAAAGAGAGATAATAAAGCCCAATAATAATGTTTACGTTTATTACTTCTCGTAATACTTTACTACACAGCTGACAATATTACATCTTCACAGAAGTAGGCCTACTGTACAGACTGTGCCGTAAGCCGTTTGACACTCGGGAGTTATGAAAAAAAGGATTTTTATCAAACGAATTATGGGCTTTGCAAACGCGAAAGAATATTCTGATAGCTTTGTTAATGTGAATGTAATGTGTGACTCAGTATTTTGTAAACTGTTGATACAGAAATTTGACGGCCTCTTCTAACTATTGTGCAGGCATGCATCAACAGTCAGTAGGCCTACTTCAGTAGTTACAGATTTGTTAATATTACTAAGAATACAATACTACTTTTATATAGCAACATGTTACTGTTTCTACGTAATTTCTTTGTACAGAAATAACAGCTACATTGTTGTTACAAAAGGTACGTATGGGAGCCCATTCCATACATCCGAATTTATTAATTTCTTACTTTGTGAAGAACGCCTTCATTTAAGTGTGAAATTGTCTAAAAACCCGATAAAAACTATCCACAATTTTAACACGTAGCAGATAAATCAGCAACCGGTAGATGTTAATTTCTGTACGTACAAATTTAGGAATTTGTATCAAATTTATAAATTAATAAAAACCTTAATGTGTTACAAAAGGTAAAAATTACTGGCTGATATACGTAATTAAGTAAAAAAATAAGGTAAACAAAATAAAATAAAACAAATAAAATAAACTTTTGTTAAGTTAAAAAGAAAATTGAAATATCTCCTTTGAGAATAACAAAATTAAATTGCAGTTAATCAGTCGTCATAAAATAGTTAATGTAATCTGTATGAATTGTGCTTGTACACTTATATTACACAATATTTGATACTGATTTCAGTATATATACGAGACATCAGTACATAAAGAAAAACGACAACATCATATCATAATTGTTATTATATTGTACAGTTCTACAATTTCTGTGAGCGCCCTTTTGTTGAGCGATAAATATTTCGATGGAATAATTCCCAGTTATAAGGTGTCGGCTGGATAACACCAGTAGCACACAATTTTTAATCAGTTGTATGATTGCTCGCACCACACAGTTTTTCCCTGTGTGGTAAAGTACAAATTTTTTTCAATCTTGCAAATGTATTAGGTAGGATTATTATTCGTGACCTAAAATAAATATCGTTAAAATAAAGCCGGTTGCAACTACTAACTGCCACAAGGATCACAGCGATCTATCCGTAATTATCAACCACGCACGTTCAATCAATCCTGCCCCCCCCCCCCTGTAGTTGTGTCGACATTACTTCGTTAAAGCAGACCGATGTACGAACGCAAGCGTCTTCTGTAGAAAAGACCACGGCTTTCAGACTGCACATTGCTATAGAGAAAATAAGGGAGTCACAACTATTAACATGGTCTAGCGATTCCGTAAATAATTGACTGTATTAAGATATACAGATCTATAGCTTTGTAAATGATAATACAGAAGGTAAGACCATTATTAATACAGAAGGTAAACAAAGCTTTTACTTAAAATCAATCACATTGTGATTGTTAATTTTCGGTTAGTATTAATCAACATTGTTAGTCACATAAGTTCTGAATTACATTTAAGTCCTAAAATCGTTAACCCATTTTAGAGAAATAATTGCTAACCATGTTTCTCTACATCTTCTTTTAACGAGAATGCTCTCATAACGAGAATGCTGAATGAGAACGCTGCGAGATAAGTAATAATTAGTAAACTTTCTTAAATAAGGAGCTCCTTACTATGAGGATACTGATATGACTGAGTAAATAAATATACTGAGTATTGTAAATTCTTTAAACTTTTGTTTGGGTAAATCAAACGTCAGTATTGTCTGTTATAAAATGACGGTTTTAAACCACACATGAAGCTTATAATTTTAAGAAACGAGTCGCGAACAGAGTGTAAAATTAAATGGCGGCGGTAGTGAAAGAACTGCTATTGTCGTTATCCGATATCAGTAATAAGGGTTTGGGTAAATGGACAAAGAGAACATTCACAAGGAAACTTGCTCAATGAATCTTTGTATTAAAAGCAGGATTAAATGAAGTTGAACGATTACAACAGTTTTAAATCTATAATTTATTGTCGAAGTAGGTAGGCAGAATTTCCTACGGTAATATTTTTTACCTAGACTACGGCGGAAATTTTAAGCAAACAGCGATATTATACTACAGCTACTTCAGTCACTGTTATATGACATTGTTAAAAATAAGTTTTATCTCCAGATCTTTTTAAACTGTTACCGTTTTTAACATGAATCACTAAATGATATCTTTTCCTTTTTGCGATTTTCATAGATCAAGTAAAATAATCTATCTTTCGTTTAAATAGCAAAAAATTTGTTCCTTCTTTGTGATACAGATTGCTTCTATGGAACGTTTTTCTATAAACGTATATTCTAGTGAAATTTAAGTTAAACCATGTGATTTAAATTATATGATAATTAAAGTAATGTTAACGAGAAATATTACGTGTCCCGTATATATCAGACAAACATTAAAATAAATTATGTACTTTAATTTAAAATATATACTAAATGAACTTTTCCTTAAATAAAATAAAAGGATACAGAGAAACTATAGATAAAATAATCCGAGAATTTGGTGTTCAATCTAAATTGGCAATCTAATACGTGAAACCTTTCGGACACAGTCTCAAAAATAAAATTCATGGGAGAAATATCTCAACTGTTCAAAATAAACACAGGTGTAAGACAGGTTGGAGATTTATCCCCAATTATTTTCAACTGTGCCCTGGAGAAATTAGTAAGAAAATGAAAAATTAACGGAATGCAAAATATCAATGCAAAATGTTGGGAAAAAGGAACAAACATATATGATTGAGTATTGTAAATTCTTTAAACTTTTGTTTGGGTAGATCAAACATACGTATTGTCTCTCATAAAATGACGGTTTGAAACCACACATGAAACTCATAATTTTAAGAAGCGAGTCGCGAACAGAGTGTAAAATTAAATGGCATTTGCAGATGACTAAATAAACTGTTTGGCATTCGCAGATGACTTTGCTATACTTTCTGAACATCTGATATCTGCAGTAACACAAGTTAATTTTTTAGAGGACATTGCCAGTAGAACAGGCTTAAGAATTTTTGCAGAAAAAATAAAATTTCTCACGAACATTAAAAATGCCCCAAAATTCACGCTAACAGATATTAGTCGAATAGAGAAGGTTAGAAAATTTAAGTATCTAGGGGAAATAATTCAAGAGAATGGTTTAGAAAAATCTGCTATAGAAAATGAAAAGAGCATATGATAGAACTAAAGATATTTATAATAAATATGAATATCTAAAAATGGGAAACTAAGGCATTACAGTACAGTAGTGAAGTCAGAATGCCTATATACAAGTGAATGTCTAGCAGTGAATTATAATTTAGATAAACTAGAAATATTGGAAAGACGAATTATTAGGAAAATAGTAGGCTCACAAAAACTTCAGAAGGTTGGAAGTTTAATGAAGTAATAATGAAATATATCAAAGTATAGAGAATATAACAAAAACAGCGAGAAAAAGAAGACTAGTATTTTTTGGACATTTATATAGAATGGACGGCAATAGGTTAACAAAACAGATCTTCAAATATCTGTGGGGAAAGAAGTCAACATCAATTTGGATTATAGAAGTCAAAGAGGATTTAGAAAAAAATAATATAAACACAGAAGAAGCAATTGAAAGAGAAGTTTTTCGGGCAAAAGTGTTAAAAATGTAAGGAGCCCAGGATAAGAGAGAGAAAAACGCAGGTTTAAAGTGGACTGGAGACAGGAAGAAGAGACACAGTGAAAAGATGAAAGAATATTGGAGAAAAAGAAAAGAACAAGGAATAAAAATTGAAATTGTTATGTGGTCCTCAGATGGCCGATACAAATAGAAAGAAAATGAAAGTATACATTTTTTTTTAATGTACAGGAATATTTAATATACTGTGTTTGCGTTTAACATGATAAGGACTATGTTGTGTATAATGCGTTTGGAAAAACGAAGAAAATTCATGTGAACCATACTATAGTACGTCTGATGTCAAACTAAAGACAAGATTAATTATAGGACTCGCTCTTATAATACTATGTTCTGCCTTACACAACCAGTACGGGATGAATTTTAGATTATCTTGGATTAAAAAATTGAAATAAATAAAAGTAAACTTAAAGTTGTCAATAACGTTAACTGTTAAAAACAAAAAAGTAGACTGGAAATAGGACTACAAGAAAAACATATATAAATTAAAATTCAAGGTGTGTATTGAAAGTAATGTCCGTTGGCTCACAATTTATTTAATAACAGAAGTTGAAAGATGAAGTTATACACGTATGCATACTTAACCTTTGTGTCCCTATTCAAAATAATCTCCGTTGCAATCCGCAACACACGTTTGCTCCAACTTTGCACCCACTTCTGGAAATCACTTTGGAAAACATTTGACCCACACTCAAATGACATTTTTCACCTCTTCTGTATTACTGACCTGATACCCCGAAGTCCTTCGTTCAGGAGACCAAAGAGCTGACGTTTCAAGATCGGGGCTTTAAGAAAGATGGAGAACCACTGACCATCTCATGTGTGCAAGACATTGGTCTGTGGTTAGCGACGTGTGAGGCAGTTTAATTACATGAGAATATCATGATGATTTTTAATTTAATTACACGAAGATTTTTCTCAGGTTCTATACTGTGACGGCTTTTTGGAGGTTTTTCAGTAACAATCATGTAAAGACCACTTTTCACTGCTAAGCCCTCTTTAATAAAATTCAGCAAAATGACTTCTCTCATACCGGAAATAAGAACCATCACCTTGGCTGCAGACTTATATAACTTTTTAACTTCTTAGGTCTAGGTAAAGTACTGTGTCGCCATTCGATAGACTGTCTGTTAGTCATGAGGTTGTAGACAACCCAGACCTCATCTTTAGTTTCAAAATTTGAAAAAAATTCTGTCCATCGGCTTAAACACGGGTACCAGTCTAAACGCACTTCCTATGTTCTCTCTTTCAAAGCAGATGTTAAGAGATAAGGAACCCACTTGATACACACTTTCCTGTCGTCTTAGTCTTTTATAATCCTTTTACAGCATCATATCCATAACTCAAGCTAGCAACAATTTTGCTTGCTGCGATTCGCCTATTTGCATAAATCATGTCATCAACTCGCTGCCGGTTGTGATCAGTCACTACAGTTGCCAGCTTTCCACTGTGGGGTTTGTCGTCTATGGAAGTTTCATATGCTAGAAACTTACTGATCCATCTTCGAAAATTGATCTCGCCTATGCTGCCATTCCATACACGTTTCCGAGCTGATCATGGATGTTACCAGTTGTACATATCTCTTTAGTCAAGAATTCAACGACTGTTCTTTGCCTGTGCTTCACACTCATTGTTTATTACTTTGATTATAAAGAAAAATCTATTAGTCTTACATGCAGACAATCTCCAGTGGCATGAATTTCATATATACAACATCATTATTACAGATCAGATATACCAATAGGCATTAGTTTCAGTACAGCCCTCGTATATGTGTAAATTCATTTTAATTTAATGGTCGCTGAGTCAGGATGTAGTTGGCGTATATTTTTGATTGTCATTATTCTTGGTTGGCAAGTATATGTCTCCACTGTGTAGTTTATGTTTTAAAAATGTTATTATTTATGAAGGCCTCAATCAAAGTACAGGCAGGAGACACGCTAAACACCCACGCGGGCACACACACACACACCGCGTTATTTCTGGCCTCACTCGTGTTTACTAGCTTACGTTTGCATGCATTTTAAATGACACGTTTCGTTACCCACACAAACAAATACGACTACCCTCGCGTGCAAGCGATAAAGGTGTTCGGCGTGGATGGACCGTTGGCCAGCGTAACTGCACGTATTTTCAGAGAAACGGTTCACAGTCATTTCGGGTGCAGAGCGCTCCGTAGTGCGAAGGATCGTAAGGGAGGGTTGTTCTGTGAACGTACACTGTGTAAATTCCAGCTTTACTCTAAGCAACGCTGCGTAGTGCTTGCTGACAAATCGCAGTCCACGTTGACACAAATCCTCCTTTCATACACAAATCCGGCTCAGATGTTTTGACTGCAGCAATCATAATACTACAATTTTGAAGATTTGAGCATTGTTTAATGGAGAACAAACACCGTCTTTGACCACATAAAGAGACTTTTACAGAATTATGTTCCCATACAGTAATTATTATGTGAATGATAATCATTATGAAAGAAATCTAGATTTAGAGAAATGAACTGTCGAATGAATGAAACCTGCGTGTTTATTGACCATGAATGAAACCATTACTTTGACTTAAGTTTGATAGCTGTATACTTGTAAATGAAAGTGGTGATTATTTTGAGATTGACTATGAGAATGAGGAATTTTTTTTTTAAAGAATACAAGTTGTTTATAACTATAGTTTATGGCAGTATAATACTTACTTTTAAAAAAGTAATTTCACGAGTAGTTGTTAAGCTTTGTTTTCAGTTAGTTATACATTTATATTTATAATAATATACTGTACTAGCAAAATACCCGTGCTTCGCTACGGAGTTTCACGTTGTACGTAATTGTACAATTATTGCTCGCTTAATAGTATAGCATTAGATAGATTGTACAAATTCTCAACTCTTAGTTTGTTTATTTACATTCATAGCAACAGCTATTTATTATTTATTTCGAGAAAATCGTTAGAGCCGTTTCCGAGAAAAAAAGGACATACATTTATTAATTAATTGAACTTCGAAATTTTCTCGACTGTAAGAACCTGCAAACAACGAAGTTTTTCAATTTAAAACAATGATTAAAAACTCAGAACTAAATGTATTCGGGGTTTCCAATAAACTGAGATGTCAACCACTTCATTTACAAAGTATGCAATTCCTGCGATAAATTTCATTATTTGGTTTTTTGCCCCTTAGGAGTGAAAGTTTTTAAAACCGTTTCTTAGTGAGCACCTATGATGAAGCTACGTTCAAAGTTTCATTGATATCCATTCAGTGGTTTCAGAGATATCGTGATCAGTGAGTCAGTCAGTGGTATTTGGCTTATATAGATATCTATAAAGAAGTTTCTTAAGATGCATACACCACCTTTGATATCATAACCTATATCTTTATTTATAAGAACCGTGGACTCTGGCCCCGCCGTCTTTCGCGGGATCCGACCTAAGACTCCCCGGGTTCCGTGGATGAACTCCGGGGAAGGCCCGTCGGACGACTCCCGCGCTATTTCCTACGCGGGAGACTTCCACCGATGCTATGGTAACCAGAATCTATTCTATTGGGTTGCCATAGTAACCAGATCTAATAGTTTTTAAGATCCAAAGGACCCCCCAAAGGATCGTATCGAAAAAACACTTGTCCTATGTTGGTTCTCCCGTTGCGTAAAATATTTGTGCCAAGTTTGGTTGAAATCGGTCCAGTGGTTTAGGAGGAGATGTGGAAGACCCCAAAGAACCCCCAAAGGACCCCATCGAAAAAACACCTATCCTATGTTGGTTCTCCCGTTGCGTAAAATATTTGTGCCAAGTTTGGTTGAAATCGGTCCAGTTTTTTAGGAGGAGATGTGGAAGACCCCAAAGAACCCCCCAAAGGACCCCATCGAAAAAACACCTATCCTATGTTGGTTCTCCCGTCGCGTAAAATATTTGTGCCAAGTTTGGTTGAAATCGGTCCAGTGGTTTAGGAGGAGATGTGGAAGACCCCAAAGAACCCCCAAAGGACCCCATCGAAAAAACACCTATCCTATGTTGGTTCTTCCGTTGCGTAAAATATTTGTGCAAAGTTTGGTTGAAATCGGTCCAGTAGTTTAGGAGGAGATGTGGAACATACATACATAGATACATACATACAATAGGGGGGGGGGTTTGCCCCTTAGGAGTGAAAGTTTTTAAAACCGTTTCTTAGTGAGCACCTAAGACCTATGATGAAGCTATGTTCAAAGTTTCATTGATATCCATTCAGTAGTTTTTGCTCTACGTTGATTCTATGTCAGTTAGTCAGGCAAACTTTCCCCCCTTTTCCCCCTTTAAAGGTCGAATTTCCAAAAATCCCTTCTTAGCGGATACCTACATCACATAAGGAACCTACATGCCAAATTTCAAGTTTCTAGGTGTTATAGTTTCGGAGATTTCGTGATGAATCAGTGAGTCAGTGGTATTTCTCTTTTATGTATATAGATTATAATTTAATGCAGTAGAAAATTTCATCTCTCACACACACACCTCTCTGACTCTGTCTGTCTGTCTGTCTACCCGTTTCTCTCTCTCTCTCTCTCTCATGGTTCTATATACATGTATGAGTGTACAATAATACATTAAAATAGCTGTCGTAAGTGTCCAGGAGTTGTCAAGTGTTCAGGAAAATATTGTCGAAATCGCATGACATTTGCAAAGCTGTACCGTTTGTACTGTTATGCAGTTTTGTGCTTATATACAGTACATGTGCGCGCTCACTCGTGTATGAATAGCTTACATACCTCTAAAGCGGAAATTTCTGTATAGTTGTCGAAAGTTACTTTTTTGAAAGGACATAGAGTAGAATGTCAAGCTTTCAGCAGGTGAAATAATGTTGTTCAAGTACGTTAACAGACACTATTGTACAAGTGAACACACACACACACACACACACACACACACACACACACACACACACACACACACACACACACACACACACACACACACACACACACACACACACACACACACACACACACACACACACACACACACACACACACACACACACACACACACACACACACACACACACACACACACACACACAGAGGCTTTCAAATCAAATAAATTGTGGAAATAAGTAAAATACAAAAACACCATACGATGTGACACCCCGAAGCTTTTCAAGGACGACGGAAGCTACATATGTCTATATGTATATTCTATTCTTTACTTAAAAATAAACGTAAACGTACATATTTCTTTAGCGTAAAAATAAAAACAATAAACGAATTCTCAAAATTAACAAATTACAAATTATCTAACACATTCACACAAACACACAGTCACGAATTAACTCACAGATAGACAAAGACACCTACAGCAACGGGGTTGGAACACTTACCCGGAGTGACATTTGCCCGGAGCCCTTCCCTCCACATAATGGTATTTGGTGAGTCAGAAGTAAGACTGTGACACTTGCCCGGAACTGTTCAAAACGTATCCTCTTTCAATTTTGGAACGGTTGAATTCAGTGATATAGTGCAATATTACTTTTATTTTATGAATTTTAAGAAAATTTTGCCGACTTTGCGTCGTTTCCAGGGAACACCACGGGGAGGTAGTCTCCTTATCGTTCCCCATACATTTTTTTCACTTTATGTGAGTTCGTCAATTTTTTTTTTTTAATGCTGAATTAGAATATTTATAATATTTACAAATCTTTCCAGGTGAGAGTCTATTTCTGTAACCTATAGGCATTGCATTTACTTTAACTTCTGGACGTAAGCAACACAAACAAGGAAATACCTTAGTTTGCCATCTAGTTCCAGTTTTTTCAAGGTCTCTGAAATGGTTTCATCACTCTGCACTGCTGCTTTTTCCTCTTCTTCCCGTCAATATTCAGGGGTATTCTATCAAAAAAGTGGCCGTAATGCTCTGCATCCTCTCGTAGAGTCTTGAGCGGTGAATATACATTTGGATGAGACCTCGAAATTAAAATATTAATTCTTTGGTTCCTCCCTTCAGAAACATTGTTGGTCCGGTGCTGTCTTCCGCAACATTTCCACACTTTCCTTTGGATATGCTCTTTCTCAAGCCACTGATCGACGACGTAGTCATAGAACACCCGCAGTTTCTCGTCTTAGGTGTGCTTTCCTGGATACTTAGCCAAGCATCATCAATCAGTTCTAGCGGAACATGCGCGAGGGCAGACCACATTCGAATATGAAGTCGAATCTCTTCATTTTCTTTGTACGCAGGAGCAAGGCCATAATCTTGTACTCTCCTCCATAAACATTTTTTAAAATGGTAGTTACAACCAAAAATTTCAGCTTCAGGAAACAGAGTTTTAGCTGATTGGATGATTGCCATTTCAAAGTCCATTGTAAGTGTCACAGGATTCCATCCAGGTACGTTGTTTTTCACTGCTTTGAAAAAACGATCATATGTTTCTCGTTTCTTATTTGGCAATAACGCGTAGACTGCTGGAATAGTGTTGGTTTCTTTCCAAGAACTTCCCAAATCGGCGTGGATGATAAATAACTGCCCAAACTGTTTGCTTGAACTCTTGAAGGTTCCGTCGACGAAGAATGAAGAACAACTTGTCAATGCAGATTTTCCTTTTCGCTGGTAAACACCAATATTCTGTCTTTAGGCCCTCTGTTGTCGTCTTCAAGTAGAAAATTTTTACCGTCATTCATAAGTAGATCATTTTCCTCTAATCGTATTCCTTCAGAGTCGACTGGGTCCTTTGTAGACCCCACACTTTTTCTTCGAATGCGATGTAATGATTGTTTAGCACTTCTGTGTGATGGTAGTGAAGTCACAAGGTCATATCCTCGATTAAAGAGCGGGTCTACTTCTTCGGCGTAAATTTTTGAAATCGTATTATCTGTTTCCCTTCCACGCTTCTTTGCATTAACAACACTGCAATGTTGTTTGAATACAAACATGAGTTGCTTCGCCTACGACAGTATTATTTTCGTTGATATTCTGCCTTTACATTTACTTTTCTTATAATCAACACATCGCCAATAAGTCACATCTTCTTTGTTGGTATAGTCAACAATATACTACAACATGAATCACTACATTTATCACTTGCACAAAGTACTAGTTGTCTCACAGATGTCAACTAAGGCAATGAACTACTTAAATGTAAATCCCTCCCCCTCCCTTCCACTTGCATTCCTATAACCAGTCCGACTCACCCCCTACAGGACTCCGTGCAAGTGTCACTGACACAAATACCCATGATTAGTCACTTCCTGGAATGCTTAGGGCTCTGGGCAAATGTCAATAAATTCCATCTTCGGGCAAATGTCCCTCCGTGCAAGTGTCACAACTTCACAGCAACAGCAGAATTATTGGGATAACCCACATACAGCAGGTACAACAGCAGTTTCATTAATACCGAACGAAATTAGCGGCTTTGTGAAAGGGGACACGGAGAGGTCACGCGTGCAATGAATACAGTAAAATTCCGATTATCCGCGGAATTGGTTGGCGAAATCGCCGCGGATAATCCACAATATGTACAAAAAGGACAGGCAGTAATAAAAATCCTTTATTAACATTAGCTCTTTATTTAAAGTACAGCAATACAGTAAAACCCCGTTAAGATGCTCATCAAGGGCGTTTGCGAAAACCGCGTATTAAGCGGGATATTACCAAGTATATACAAACTGTAACTGTGTAACTAATAATCACAATTTCTATGCAGTTTAAATACTAATTCACACAAACTAACATTTCGTCAGAAGACGTTGCAGTCATAAATTGTCTTGTGTATCTCATTGGTGTATCATCTACACTGAGTATTTCTGAAGTTACTACTTGTGAACGTACAAAAATTATGTAGGGCTATGCAAAATACAAGTGGACGTCTCTCAAGTTTTCATACGTAGCAGGGATTAGATTCAGGAATGAATTACCGTAAAGGTATGAATTAATAAATGTCAAAAAAATACATGTCAGTGAAGTCATTGCTGACCTGTCGGCGAACATCACAGGTGGCGTTCACCGTCAATGTATAATTTTTCACTTCCATTAACTAAACTGGTAGAATACAACCGAGTAGAGCTTTCAATTATACCGCGTAAACATAAAGACATACTAAGAAAACTAAATGTTTCCAGTAAATGTTTCCACAAACGCATTAAGCCCGGATGACTCATGGTAGCCAGCGACAAACAATACTGTACCCGTTGTTGAGCCGTGACACACTCCGTCCCTCGGACATACCCTTCAATAACTTCGGTAATTTGAATTAAAACAGTATTGTTTGCAGTAGTTAATAAAATAGTGTATTAAGATTTAACGGGCAACAGCCTTATTATTGAGCTGAAATTTATTTCTGCTTAAAAAAATCCGCTGGTTGCCGCGGATAATCGGGAGTTTACTGTAGTAAGTTATTATAATGGTTTTATTAATTTTTGTAATAACATGTTTGCGTGCCTACAGATCATTAACCTTTACAAAAAAAAGATTTTATATTTGTAATTATATTTGGAATGTTATTAAAATAAGATAATTATATTACTATTGTAGCATATTAATATATTTAATAATATTATAATTTAATACTAATAGTTTTAATATTATAACGATAGCATAAGGATTTTAATGAAAATTAGGAATAATTTTTGTACAGTGCAATGGCCTATGAGACTCTGCACACAAAAAACACTGCGACTGCGACCTGGGTTTTAGACGTAATTGGGTTTTTCTTAGCTAGGATATCGGAAATCTCGGTTGCTTGAGATCAAAATAGAACACATAACAAATTTTGCTTCGAAATCTTACGAAAATTGATACTGTCAGTATACATTATACTGAGTATATTTGAACTACAACAAGAGACAGCAGTTTACAGACTGTAATTTGTTATTACTTGAACTATAAATATAATTCATTAACTAATATTCATTGTCGTTTTACCGCATTTGACTGTATTTGAATTTTTTGCAGGACACTTTCACCTTTTTCTGTGATGGTTTTAGCAATACGATCGCTGTAACACGGGAACTCGCATCACGTTCTGTGTCCTGACGGTGGCTTAACAAATTCACAGTCACTCTGTTTCAGGAATCTAGGTGTACTAGTTTTTATGTAAGTGATACCTTATATAATTAAATTTAGCGAGAATGAGAGTGGCACTATAGTTACAAAACTAAGTACAAAATTTGTTAAGCGTTTTGTAAAACAAAACTGTGCAGTTCTGGCTTAATGTTTCGCACTGTCCTGCGCTTTTACGGTGATCGCAAGTGGGACGAATTTTACGGCGTTCGTCAGGTGGTATTGGTTGCAAGGGGGAAGGCCTCCTCTTGGAGGCTGCAGTGTCGTATGTTTTATACATTCGCAGAATTGGCCTGGAGCAGGACATGAACACAGCGACATACAGCGACGACACATAAATAAACACTCGTAGGCGCATGTAAAAACACAAATATCTCTCTCCCCCCCCATAAACCCACAAATATGTAAACCCACACACAGTTATTTTTTACGTATTGTGAAAGAAGAACACAAATGTCAAAAAAACTCCTGGCTCTTTGACTTGATCACCGACAAAGATCTAAAAGGACTGAAGTAATTTGAAAGAGAACGTGAAATAGTGGAAAGAAGAAGAAAAATAAGAAGTGTTGTTTTAAATACTATGTGTATACAAACATAATCGAGCTTTTTTTCATGAAATAATATTTAAGGAAAGAAGTGAAAAAAAGACAAGAAGATAACGGCTTGGGAATATTATGTTAGAGTCTGTGTAATATTTATTATTGTGTTTATTTTATAAATAAAAAATAATTGTAAAAGCGTAAATATGTATAAAAAATGTAAATATGGGTCGCAACCATAGTTTTATAGGTTGCAAATTGTATTTAGCCGTATAGTAAAGGAAAATTAGTCAATGTATAAACAAATTTAATTATTTACACTCATTTAATCATGTACGTAAGTTCTCTGATACCGAAATATTAAAAAAAAATTGATTTACTAAGGTATGCTTAGAGATTAGAATTTACTTTGTAAGGCCTGGAAGAGACAAAAACATATTTTTGGAGATTCACTTAAAAAATATCAATTTGAGAGAAAGATGATAAAATTTCTTTTATAATTTATATCGTTCCCTTAATTTGATTTTATATTTTTATGATATAAAATGAACGAAGATATGGCAAGTTGAAAGTTCACTTCTCTTAGTACAAGATTTAAATTTTTTTCTTTTCGAAAGAAGAGTAATTATTTTAGCTGTACATTCATACACTGTTGGTTTTATATCTTTAAAACAAAATAACTTTAAAGTATAATTTAAGATATGTATATTAACAACGCCAAAAAGAGTTATAATTTATAAAATGTTCAGTGAAATGTATGTTTGTAACCTCACTATGTTTTTAGTATTTATTTTATTTCCTTTTAAATTTCTATCTCCTTGCTTGATGGTTCTGAAAGAGAGGTTACAAGTTATTTAAGACTAGGCCGAAGCCTAGAGAAGCAAAATTATGCTGGGTCCAGTATGACGGGACTTGCAATAAAACTCAGCTGTAACAGAACGCTAACAATTTATTTTCCTTCCTGCGTTGCTTTCACATCTTCAAATCAGAATAACATATGTGCCCAATCACAAGTATGAATACAAGTAAAAAAATAACAAGTATGTATAACTCTTAAGAATAACAAGTGTGTATAAATCTTAAGAATAACAAGTGTGTATAAATATTAAGAATGACAAATGTGTATAAATATAAAACATCACAAGTGTATATACATCAGTGGACACATGCATATATAATTATAAAATATTCTCACATCTCGTGGCTAGCTAGACACATAACAACACACACAGAACACAAGGTACACCCACTTACAGTTACATTAGTTTTTAACACGCCTGCCCCTGGAATGCACCCACCCAACAGGTAGAGTAACTACAATCTTATAACTCGGAAGTGATAAAATATACGCCAATAGGCAACCCGTTCAGTAGAATAACAAAAGCCAAAACCCCCAGGAAGAATGATAATAATTCATGAGGCACAAACAACCGGACCACCCCTTTATCTAGCATTCCATTGATCAATGACCCAAGATGAGTGTGTGAACCTTAAGTTCCTTTCACATCATTAATTGAAACTGACAACTACGTCCTCTATTTTCAGAAGGTATTTATAAAATTCTAAACAGTTATTTGACTTCAAAAAATTACAAAAAAAAAGAATCAATCTCTATATACATTAGTAAACAAAATTAATTGTTTGAGGCATTACAATTTCTGAAGATTTTGACAATACATAATTTACTGAAAAAGAAAATGATGAATACATGTTTTATAGTCAAAATAACACATCAAAGCTATAAATGGGAAGTCAACCCATATGTGTTGGCCCGTTAAGAAAACAATCAGTTTAGCCCTTGTGCAAGGGGCAAAATCACTTAAAATATTCCCATTACATTAGGAATTAATTCTATTAGCCTCAAATGACTATAAAAAAAATTAATTAAAGAAAAGAATACAGTAAGGTGGTTGTGCTCTGGCATCTGAGGGAGCGCGCCCACATGTACTTGACAAAAGTTGACAGGCATTCGACCTGTCTGAAGTTGTACCAGCGTGTCAGAAAAACTAAGTCCCATATTGTAAACCCAGAAAAGTCCCAAAGAAAAACCACCGGAAAGTCCCCAGCCCTTAAATGTGAAATCCATAGTCAAATTAAAATTTATACACAGCGGTTCCAGCCGGAACAGAACTACTGAGCAATAATTAAATTTTGTAAAGAGTAAAAGGTTAGAGCAACAATAAAATGGTACAAGATTAAAATCTCTCTGGCGCGCTCTCGCAGTGCAGCACGCACTTACAGGCATAGCATTTAGTGTTATTTAAATGAGTTATAAAAAGGTTTATGAAATTTAAGTTATGGTGTTCAGAGTCATGATCACAGCTCAACTTCCCGGTAAACAGTCTGGACACGTGGTCCCATGGCATCTATGCAATTTGCAGTAAACGGGCACACTGCCGGCCCGGCCCCAAAAAATGAAACAAAGTATAAATATCACCTCAAGTGTGCTGGCGAGTGCAACATAGGAATTCGGTCTCCGTCTCCCTCTTCGTAGGCGATCTTGACATGGTTCACAGCTTGAGCAGATGTTCAGCCCACAGCAAGCCAGGAACCCGGCTTAGTGCGAGAACCCTAAGAATTCAAGTAAATTAGAGAACAGTCTATAAAAATGTACACCCGAGTTAAGGTAATTAACCTCTTAACGGGCCGCCAGCTAACTCTCAAAAAGCACAATATTCATTAATAAAAGTTTTTACAACCCGCTTAAAGAGTCTGAAAATCAGCCATGGAATAAGTAATTTGCATCATGAACAGAACTTATTAAATTGTGGCTTAATATAAAGTGAACTGTACTCAGTCAACATGGTTCGACAAAATTTTGCAGGTTAAACCGGCCACGTGCAGAGCAGTAATCATTATTTGATCACAAAAAAAATTTAACAGCAAGTCACTCACAGCATTGAGAATGTTTTACCTTCAATTAAGTTTCATACACAGAAGCTCTCACACTTCATTCTCTATTTGTGAAGTTAATTAACAAAGACTGCGACAGTATACTACCTGCACAGACACAGTTCACTACTTGACTGCGCACCAAGTTTTTTTTATTAATTTTTATGTAATGCACTTTTACTATGAGAATGACTCTTGAAACTTCTCGCATTACTACAGAAAATACTAAGGCATGGCTATACAAAGGGCGTTGCGTACAACAGTAAAAAAAAATACCTCTTACATAACTTTGTCAGGTCGCACACACATAAATACGTATTTCACACGATAGCATATATCTTGCTATTAAATATCCAAACAACTAATGAAAATAATTAATTCTTACCGGGAGTCGTTTATTCTCTCTAGCCCATCATGTAGAGCGATTCACACTGCGTAGAATAATACAAAGAGCGGAGACGAGACGATACTCTGAACGAGGGCAAGCGTTGACTGCACAAGCCGGCACACAATTTTCATAGCACATAGCCGGGCTGCGCGCGCAACGCACACACCGCCGCTCCCCTCACACCGTCGCACAAAGTCCGCTCCGCTGCCACTGCTCACGTTACGTTACAATTACGAAAACCCTTCTAGAATTTTTTTTGTAACCGCCGGCATCGAACCGGCACATGTTGCCGTAGAAACTCGAAGTTTTTGAACTTTGATGTCTTCTAAGATTCCATACCAACTGAAATATAAATACGCACGCTCGCACACGTACGTATGAAAAAGTTTGATTAAAAACGTTCAGTTTTCAAATTAACAAGCAAATTTATTTATTTAGATTTGGAAACATCAGGAAATTCTGTAAAACTAATTATTTATGTTGCTTGGTATAATAATATAGTTTTTCGGATCCATTATATTTATATTGAAGTATTATCTCTCCATGTTAGTGTATTTACATTTTGTTTATTGCTGAGACGAAACGTACATTACCTTGATTTAATTTTAATTTCAAATTGAGTACCAAATGACATTTGCTTTTCGAGGTCCGTCAAACATTAATTTGTCACATCTCTTGTTGATGCAAAAATTGTTGTAGGTAGTACTGTTCTGGAGTAGGCCAGCTATTTCGAACATTTAGGCAATAATGTAACTTATATATTACAGGCAATGATATCATGAATAAGCAATATTTGTTCAACCAGGAGCATCAGGAGAACTCTAAATGAGTACAAAAACAAGCGTAAAGTTCTGCAAAGTGGTGGCCGTACCCATACTTCTCTATGGGTCTGTCAATTTCACTTTAACGAAATCCCAGGCCAGTCTATTTAAGCGGCCAAAATGAAATTTTTCAGGCACGTGGGGTGGTATACTCTTCAAGATAGTAAACGAAATGCATATATACGGCAGGAACTGAATATTATGAGTGTACTTATGGGATTGTCTAATGTCGGCTAAAATTGTTGGAACGCCTTAATGACTGCCGCATCCCCAAACAACTATTGAATTAATTATAAGGTGAAGGGACGGAGGGGTGTGGGACATCCGAAGATGCGCTACAGTGACCAGCTGTAGTTTATTTGGTTTTGGACCTGAACAAACCATTTTTGGTTTAATGTAGGAGATGATGATGATGCCTTGTTGAGATTTTACAAAGACTCTTTGCACGTACGTGCTGTTCATTTGGGTTTCAGTACGGTATCATTATTACCATATGGTATTCTATCGTGTGGAATTCTCAGGCTGCATTTGTACCTCTAGTTCGTGCTCGACACCCTGCATTGTGTCTCATCCAAGAGCGTCAATTTTCTCCTCTAAATCTTCTTCTATCCTTCTACTGTTTGTTCAGAAACCGTTGTTAGTAGTTCAAGATATGTCCAATCCATGATCCGTTTTTTCTGTTTATAACCCGTATAAGTGTTCTAAATTCTTGAATTCTTTTGGTCATTTCTTTATTACTTATTCTAACCACGCACCTTGTTACTATAATCCACATTTTCATCCATATTTCTAGGGCCTAAATTCTCTATTTATCATTTTTTTTATTCGTATAGTAAAACGATCCGTATAAGTCATTTCACCAATGTCTTCCACAGGCGTGTGTTCATCCGGGTATACAAATTTCGGGTTTTTCATATGAAACGCTTTTTCGCTGTAGGTATTCCACTTCTTTACTGGTCCATACTTTAATCAGCGTATACCCTAAGTGTCTGTACCTATATACCTGATTTATTACTTTTTTGTTATTTTTACTATTAATTATTAATCATGCCAGAGAGATATTAGCCAACCTTTAACCCACGCCCGGGGGTAAGCCGTGCAGTTGGGGGGGGGGGGAAGAGTGTTCTTTATGTGTGTAGTATATTGTGTGCCCTTGTTACTTATCTGGCCCGGGTATGCCAGAGAAGGCGTACGTATTATTTGTCCGCGTACGTGCGGGTAGACATCAAATAGAGCCGTGAGTTCTATCACGGCCGGAGGGCTCAACAGGTCTATGACCTAATGCTTGAAAGCGAAGATGATGATGATTATTAATCATTACTTATTTACATCGTTTCTCCAACTATTTTCATACGTACTTTTACTCCATCTCCTCCAACCAATTTTCTAATTTTTACTGTTGTTAGTATTGCTACCATTTCATCCGATAAAATCACAGCATAGTCAGAGAAACTTGAATATTTTAAAAGAACTCAACGCTAACTGCTTCCTCTCCAACTAAGATATCACTTATCGTGTTCTATATCCATACGGTAAAGAAATTCGAAGAGGACTTCCATCTCAGTGTCAAACTTCTTTATTAGACCTCCTGTTATTTTCGTAGTTATTCATAAACATAAAGTTTGTATAATTATTTTATTAATTTTCTATGTTCCCCAGCCTACACTTCCATTTTCTAATATATTCAATACTTTTTCTCAGTCATTTTGTGAAACACGTTTTTAAGCTCATGAATTATAAACCGATTGCCTTTACGCTCTTTACGAATCCTCCGCCAATCATTCTAATGGCAGGTGGCATCTCTAATGCATACGCTTCAAAAACAAAGTTGTTCCTCCCAACATTATCTAGTTTAGTCACTAATCGTCGGTTCAAGATCGTTGGGTTTTCTGGATAACTTTTACATGGATTTCAGTGTTAAGAAGAACTTTATAAGTAACATGTTTTTTTAAAAATTGTGTGTTATTTAATATAGATTTTTTGTACTGCGAAAATATTAATCGCTCTTTGAATATGTCACACAGTTATATACCTATATAATATATAATACCTCACTGTCGTTCTTTTCAATACCTTAAACAGTTATAGATAATAAAATCCATAATAAAGAATAAAATTAAATTGTGCTTAAATACAATTTTTCCGACGTTTGTCATTTAAATAAAAAGCTAAAAGAGGCACCATGTGTGTGAGCGCTGCGAAGTGAGCAGAAGTAGTGACTACAGTATTCAGAGGTATCAAAGTAGCGATTTCACGGGTCAGAAGCCAACAGTAAACACAGCCGTACATATAAACACTCAGCTGGTTTCGTTCTGTATTCCTATAAATACATGAAACCTGTTTTACATTTTACTTAGATACTATATTTATGTTTTTAATATTCTTTCATTTCATTGTTAATACTCAATGAGTTGTTTTCATAAATCTGTATTACCCTTTCTGTTAATAGTTATATTTCCGAATACTGTAAACCTGAAATGTAAAAATTTAGGTATTCTTACTTGGGACACTAAGGATGTATGGGGATGGTAAACGTGTATTCGATGCATAAGGATGATAAAAATCCTATTCAAATCATTTAATAACATGGATATTGTAAAGAAATAAATAATATTCTTATGCAGTTAATAGTCATTTTTTAATTCTTTCAGTAGTTATGACTGTACAGCTAACAATTTATTATAAACATATTAAATCAAATAACTATGTGTAGTAGTTTATTTAGTCGTACTAAATATGTGTTAAACGAACAATAACATAACTGACAATAGAATATAATTAATCACTAATAGTTAATAAATGAATTGATTTTCAAAATATAACGTAACGTAATTGGAAACATCTTTCGAATTTAAACACATAAAAGCAGATTAATTTAAAAAAATTAGTCCTATAAATTTCCACCCTCCTCACAATAACTTACATAAAACAAGTGGCCTATTTGAGTATGCTGAAAGAGAAGTAATGGTGGGGCATGCCCTTGCATATTTAAACCGTGGAAATTTTTATCCTAGTAAGTAAATCTAAAGCTAACTTTTTCAAATTTACTGGTGTTACTCTGTTGAAAGGAGTATAATTGTAAAACTGTTGATAAGACGACAACTAATGTAACAATTATTTAGTGCAGTATCAACATTTATTATTTTTATTCTTATTAAACTCCTTGTAATAAATTTTTAATTATTTATTTTAATATTGATCGTCAGTTTATCAATAAAGTCCCAAGCTAAGTAAATTAATATGTACTCTGCGGGTTATTTTAGGCCCCAAAATGAAATATCCTAGGCCATAACTGAATAACACGTGTTACACCAAAGTATTATAAAATTCTGGAGAGTTCTATTCTTCGGAGTCTTCTCCTTAGGTGGGTAGTTGTGTTGCTGGATTGAATTTTGTCATCAACAGCAATATGAACATAGTCAGTATACATCTATCAATTTTAATTATTCACTTCTTAATCCAATTTTGCGTTATTTACATTTAACGTTAATGCAAACTTATCGGACCTTTCATCGCTGTGACGATAAATATACAGAAAAACAAAAGTAGTAGCAAAACAATGCTTGTAGTACCACAAGATGAGAATCAAAGACAGCGAAATATTAAAATAGTAAATGGCTGTTAGTCAAACGATTAGTTATCGAGCTTAAAATGTTTGAGTTTTATGCTACCGGTGTTTGCGGCTAGTGGCAAACGTTAGGAGTTCAAATCCATGAGTGTACTATTTTGAAATCCTGTTATACTGTGTCTATAGCTGACGTTAGCTATCTGTGTAGCCAAAATACACAAGGAATCTTGCAAAGAAAGTCAAAAACGAAATCATGTGTCGCTACACTCTCTAGACAGTCGTATAAGTAATGAAACTAAATGAATCGTTCTTTTTTAAAAGGGCGTAAGTCCACAAAAGCAAGCTTTTGGAAAATTAAAAAAAAAAACTTTCTATTTCTTGAATATAAAGAAACTTTTGAACAGAAATGTATTTATTTTTTGGTTTACCTCTTTTGCATTACACTACGCAAGATTTCATAGTTTTTTAATACGGTAATCATGCGTGTTAACAAAAATTTTTGAAATTTGAAGACTTACGCCCTTTAAAAAAACGCTTTGAAATGTAAAAAAAATTCGCATTTTTTTCTGCAAAATACTTTTTATTGAGGAACAGAATTAAAATTAAAGGAAACATACAATATTCATCCATTGGTTGATGCAAAAGTGATGTGTCATTTTATAATTAGTATAGTATAGTAAGTATTCTGACCAAAAACTTTCATATTATCCTACTTCCTTATTTTCAATGTCCCAACATTTTTTTAAATCACTTTGTCTTTCAGTCTTGCTCTTAAAACCACCCTGTTTCCCTCTTCATCAAAGTCGCTATCAGGTGCATTATCTGTTGTTGTCCGCTTACAGATTTCCTCGTAATAACACGCATAAAAATGCAGGTTTGTTTTAATTTTACAGTATCTTGTATTTTCTCTTTCTTAACGTTCACTTTCCGCATAGGAGAAGCTAAACCAGTAGTGTGTTAAAGCTCCTTTGGTTTTCGCCATGAAGAAGTTGTGACAAATGGATCATTGAACTTTGTATAAGCCTTAATATAGCCTTTATTGGCTGAAGTGTACACAAGTGCAAAAAACTATATTTTCTTTCTTTTTTCTACTTGCTACCCTCTTGCTCCTGCAGACACACAACATATGTTATAGAAGTAAGTATACCAGATCTAAAATTTTAGAATGTTTGAAGTTGATATCTCTGTCACTTGAAGAAATTTGCCTGGCTTAGCACTCTGTATTGTTAGTTTTGTAAATTCTGTCATGTTGTCGATTGTCATGTTTAAAATTGTATCACAATCATGGTCATATGGTAAGAAGATGTATCCTCCTAACAGAAAAAATTTCTGAATCTTCTTAAATCCATTGGATTCAGTTAAGTACTACAAAAATCGGGACACACTTTGAATCTTGTTTTACCCACTGCAGTTATCACAAAGCAAGGTCGGTATACTTCTGTGAAAGAAAAAATAGGGAATTATTTAGAAATTAGCAAACTTCGTTTAGGCATTTCTAACCAATCCTCATGTTTTATTGGCAATTAATTCAGCTACAGCAGTTCTTTTGGCTACGTCATGTGGATATGGAGATCTAATTGTATGCATTTCTCTAAACATTTTCCACATTGTTTTTATGTTTAGATATGTGCTATAGTAATACACTTTATTACCGGAATATTTTGACTCTTTCAGTGGAAAAAATCTATTATGATTATTAACTAAGTCATAATAATCAGTTGAGGTAAGATGTGGCTGATGCTGCACTCTCTTTTATCTTCCGGGGTTTGCCCTGCCACCTGTAAGTCCCAAATTCTACAAACTCATTTTTCTTTGGTGTCAAATATTGCAACATTCTTTGATGATAAACCAGGATCCAAACATATATGCTTCTGTTTACTACCCAAAATTACATGATAACTAAAACTTGCAGATTTGTCAGGTTGTTTTCATTTTTCCTTGGACACCTTTGTTTTATTTCAGTGATCTCTATCAGACTTTTTTGTACAAACCTTGTTCACTTTTAGAGTTCACTTATAAAACTTCGTAAATATATTGACACAATTATCTTCCTCTATCATCTGCAACCACTCGTTTTGTGCCTAAACTAACAACAGACACAAAAATGATTAGACTTAATGTTAATACTTTGTTTTTCAAGAAGTAACCTACCTCCAGAAAAAAACTAAACAACAAAAGCAAGGAATAATTTTGGCCTGGGTTGGTGGTGATGATGTTCACTTATTTTTTAGGATGTTAATGCTCAAAGTACGGTAGGTCAGCCCTACTAAAGGTTGTAGGTTAAAATAGCTTTATAAGTTACAACAGATTTTTAACACACAGAGAGATGCATTACCTCTCACCTGCAAGCAAACTCTGGATATCTTGGAAAGACTTAATTTGCTTTGTGAATAATGTATGATTTGCTTTTCAGGTAGATTAATTTATTTTGTTGACTATATCCATCCATCCACGAGGATGGATTAGCCTACTTTAACTTCTTTTACTGGGAGATCTTACTATATTAGTACAAGAAATACTACTGCTTTTAAGTTTTAAACACTAATTAAAATGTTAGGTATAAAAAGTACAACTAAATTCATTAAGATTAGGGAAGGGACAAAGATCAGCTAATAAGTAACAACGGAAAAGAACAAGAAACCTGCAGCAGGTGTTTACTAAGCTACCTTAGTACAAAAATGATTTGCAGCACTGTTTTTTTTTTTAAAGAGCATAAGTCACTGACATACGCCTTTTTAAAAGAACCGGAATATTTATTATTTTATAAATCCATAACTAACTGCAGTCTATACGCCCTTTTAAAACAAATTGATAGGCCTACATTTAAAAAACATGAAACATTGAAAAAGTCAAAATGACCGAAATCATGACTTATGCACTTTTAAAAAAGATCGATTCAAATCGGGTGTTAATATTTTTATGAAATGATGATAATAATAATAATAATAACAACAACAACAATAACAACAACAACAACAATAATAATCTCATATTCTTTTTATTATTATTATTAGAGAGAGAGAGAGAGAGAGAGAGAGAGAGAGAGAGAGAGAGAGAGAGAGAGAGAGAGTGAGAGAACCTCATTGTTCCTCATTAGTCCTCACACCTATGATGATGATGTTGATGGTGGTGGTGATGATGATATAATGTATACCTAAAAAATATTTAGGCCTAGTTAATTAATGCAGATCTGAAACCAATACTGTTCACACAGGAAACTAAATGGTTCCTTAGGTTAGGTCAGGTTAGGTTAGCAAACAGAACATTATATTCAGAAGAACACGTAATAACAAAGCAGAGACACAGAAACGTAATTGGAGCAAAGGATTATCAAATTATTTCAAAATTGTTTTAAAATTTGCCATTCCTATTTGATTGCCAAGGCCGTGAGATAAATTAAAGCTGACGGCTGCGCACGACCTTAAGCTTGAGGTCCTTGAGGTATTAAGGGAGCCATGTGTATTATAAACAAGACACCCTGCAGCGGATACAAGCTGTAGTGTGTACTTCTCTGCAGGGAGTACACGATTCCTGCCGCAAGTGTTGTTTTATAAACTAATTGGTGCATGGGATCTACCTGCAAGATGGAACAAGTGACTATTAGATCGATTATGTAAAACACATACGTACATGCACGCACGCACCCACGCGCGCGCGCACTCACAGACGCACACCAAAAATTTGTTACACTATCCTCATAAGAACATAATTTTATGTCTGAATACGGGAGCTTATTCTCAAAAGTCAGTGTCATGGTTCTTATTCAGACATACTGTTAGGTGCACGTACGCTCGTACACGATAGCACAGCAGATAATCATTGGGGAGCGCTGTAATCAGTTCCTTAGTATCTAACTGCCGGAATACGGCACACAAACGCTGTCCGTACAGAAACCGTGAAATCACATGTTCCGTTATAAGAAAATTCAACATAATATTATGGTCACAATAGAAAAACGATGTTTTCCCTGTAAGGCAATGTTTGTGAGAGTCCCAGACATTCGCTTCCGTTTCGTAAGGCAAACCTCCGTTTTTCTCAATATATTGTGTGAAATTGTAGGTTGTACTAGAGAAGCCCAAGTTGTTTAGTCAATAGCCCAGTTATTGGCCTGAATTCAATGAACGCTTGCTTCTATGTTCAAGTGCCCTCTTCGATTTACAATTATTCTATTCGATTAACTACTTTTAACAATTTATTGTGTTAATTCACGCTGCCTTACGTAATAAAATATGTATTATCGTTTTTCTTATTGTTTAAACACGTTTACGATCGTAAAGAATTGTGAATGTAAAGTAATATTTAATATTTCACTTAAACACAAAAAAAGTACCTATTGACTCACTACTAAAAACAATTTTACACTAATTAGTAGTACTGTACCACGTCACTTGTGCATGATCATGTCCGTAGTTTCGCTGCGTTATGCATCTGGGACAAAATAATCAATGCAAGTTCCAGCATACAGGAAATTTGTCGGACGTGACCAGCACTTCGTAAAAGGTTTGAAATGTGCAACTGTTTTTCTCTTTACCAAGTTTATAGTTATTTTCCAGAGTTTTAAAGTTTTACAAGCCTATGTTTCTCATTTTGAATTTGATATGTGTGTGTTATCTACTATCTTACGTGTTACTTATTAACAGTCTCTTTTAAAATTGGTTATCTGCTTTTCAGCTGCAAATTTGATGTAAGTTTGTGTAACTACAGATTCGTTGTGGTACCTGTAATTATGATTTTTATTATGTAATGTGATATCTACTCACCACGGTTTCAATGTAATTATGTAAAAAATAGAAACATATCTGAAGCACAGATAAATGACACGGTGTTTAGATATGACTCTTCCAGCGTAACAAAAATAATTCAAAGCAAAAATATGAAAGTTTTGTAGACAAAGAAAAGGTTGTTGATTATAGGGATATGTTTCAGGGGAGGTGTCGTGGACATAACAGGTCTTGTAAGAGTGATGAAAAGTCTGTACGCTAACTTATTCATCAGAATTTTATTATGCAAGGAATGTATTTAAACTAGGCTATTTGTTACTGCTGTAGTTAAAGTCAATACAGATTAGATTATGTATCTTTCAGTTGTGAAAGATGGAAAGAATAGGTGGTAGAAGGAATAGGGAGTATTACTTATTGAAAAGAAAGTTTGATGTCAAACGCTAAGATAGTCAGTTTAACAAATAAAATTTTGAAGAAAATTTTCAGTGAAGGGTTTGTGAGGATCGGTCAAAAGTATAACACAAATTTTAACTTATTTGTGTCGACGTTTCGACAATGTTTATTGTCATCATCAGGACCTGTGTATGAATACAAAAGAAATGTCGAACACAACAGAACAACAGAACACAGATCCTGATGACGACAATGAACATTGTCCAAAGGTCGACACAAATAAGTTAAAATTTGTGTTATATTTTTGACTGATCCTCACAAACCCTTCACTGAAAAATTCATTGATTGACGGTCACTACGAATTCAAGGATTTAGTTATGAAGAAATTAATATTATCTTGATTTAATATAAATATAATAATATTTATATTATTATGTTTTTTGTTTAAAAAATATTATACTGAAACAGCAATGTAGACAAATTCTGTTATATAAGGTTAGATTAAAGTATATCGCGGTAGTTATGTAAGAAGTTTACACAGCCGCAGGGTTTAACGTCGAAATGTGTAGTTCTGATTATTAATCGAAACTGATACGAAACACCTGTCAGATTGAGGTTTGTTTATCTCAGGCTGGCCTTATAAATGCGGTCTTAGGTAAAAGTCTGTTTAATTTTAACGTATAATCTTAGCTGAGATTACTATTTTTTATTAAGAGTCTAAATGTTACAAGATCATTCACTTCTGTAATAAAATTTTAAATCTAACACTGAAGCACACAGACTACATACTCCCCATATGTAGAACAAGTGAATGTGAATGTGAACAGTTTGTAAAATTAAATGTCTTAATCATAGTAAACGAAGAGTGTCAGGAGCAAAATTCATATTTAAGGAGACAGGGGACGTGTTAAATCATTAAGACATCATCAAACTTTAGTCTGAATTTTATAAACAGTAATATATTAAAATAAACGATTTAAACATTATGAACAATAAACGCATAAAACCTTGGCTCTTAATAATTTCTGTATATTGATGCCCAAGGTGTTAACTGTACATCTTAAAATTTAGTTGTATCTCTTTTATGGGTTTTTGAAAAATGGACTCTTCCCCCCCCCGTAAACGTTTTCCTTTACGTTACATATTTTTCTTCTCTAGTTTGATTCGTTTCTAAGCAAAATATTTCTCTTATTCTGTCGTTATGTTATTCATATGATCGTATTATTATTAATAATCGTGCATTCTCCGGAGAAATGCTCATATGAGCTAGGATCCGCAGCCCTTATTTTTGCGGTTTGTCTCGCCGGTAAAAGTGTATTTAGCCAGAATTTATATAAAATTTTATAACATGTTTTTAGTACGTTATATTGTGCAAAGACTCTAGTAATAGATATATCAACCTCTAGTATAATAGATATATCAACCTCTAGTATATATTAGGTTAAAATTACAATTTAAATATTTATTAAGAATTTGTGGGAATATTTATATTTATATATTAAACTGAACTATACACAGTTATGTTTAACGTAGGAATAATCGATTTTTTTTACAATTACACTCTCGCGTACTGAGTGTGTGAATATATTATTATCAGGATTCTATTTGAATTTGCACTTCTTTTGTTCCTTTCAATGCAGTAAGTTCTTGCAGCAACTCGGTACTCGTTTCAAAGTTATGTTATTTTAAAGTGACCTCATATTTTAATTCAGACTACTTCATAAATATTATTACTGTATAAAGAGCAAATATGGGTCAATGTGTACTGTTATATGTGTGCAATCGTGACACAGTCAAGTTAAATGACACGCAAACGTGTAGCTGAATACAAATTACTGCATAGTATCATTGAGACCTCCCTCAGTGATTTCTTCATAAATCTGTGATAAAAAATTGGGGTAAACAAATACTTGGAAATTTTTACAATTGCTTTTTCCCGTTAAACACGTTTTTAAATATTTCACGGTGACAAAGAGTATCGAATTAACATTATTGTGTATTATTATTTTCATTGTGTTGTCATTATTACAATTTTTTATTGGCTCTGTGCTTTCGACTTGTATCAGGTAGTTCTTATTGTTTATGATATTTTGGATAATTTTTTCAGTTACTAGCAATTAGAAATTACAATCATGTCTGGCCATTTTCCATTCAGAAGCAGGAACGTCCAACAGCTACCTGAGGCCTGTAGATTATTTGAAGCTTTGTACAAAGGCAAAAATTATCAGGAATTTTGTTGAACTAAAATGATGCTGAATGTATACATTGTCGATTCCAAATCACACGCCGCTGAACCTGAACAATACAGTGGTCGTGACGCTAGCCAGGAAGACAATGTTAGTGAAGACTGCCATATTGCTGACAGGAGTTCAAGCCGGGCAATTCCAGTCTGTGATTTGAAAACAAACTTTGATACCAAATTTCATATTACTTTAGATTATTAAAGTTACTTCTGATACCAAATTACCAAATTACTCTTAAGGAAGGAGGAACTCAGGATTGCTTCTTTTGGTGAATTGTCATTTCTAGTTATGTAATACCTGCAGCTGTACTAAGCCAATTCTGTGGAACAATTCTGTATGGTGAGGTTACTTTCAGTATTCGGGTGTAGGCTTATAAACGGGAAGATATCAGTCACAAAATTGGTAAGGTCCAAAAACAAATCTTTTCTTATTGGCAACGTCGTGATATTATTCAGTGTATTTTTTATCATATATATATTGCAACTATACGTTTAGCATAAGTCTCCGTATCAACCCCTGACTGCGGTAAGATAACATACGAACGCACGTATGAGTCGTGTGAAAGATGTAAATAATGAAAATAATGTAATAATTAAGCGTTAGGTATAAGACATAAATAAAAGAAACAAACGTATTAATTAATTTTAAATAAGGAAATAATTGTAAGTGAACATGCATATGGAATTTCCAAGCCTTGTTGGTTTTAAACGCAGCGAAGGAAGACGAAACACGCCTCGACCGGCAGCTGTGACGTCATTGCTTGCAGGAACAAGTTGAATTATGTATACGATTATGGAAAATTTTACACAGTTTTTAAAGTGCTGAACGAAAACCAGAAATCACACGAATCATAGACATATGTAGAAACACAAATGGCGCCCGGCGCTACAATTCGATACTAAAAGGTCTATGATCGTGGGAACCGTTCAGCTACCGTGTGAAATTTTGCCGTAACTTCCATAGTTTACACACCTTAACGTTCATGATTTGCATAGGTTAAGTTTATTAATGTACCTAACGATCTGGCAAATAATATTTATAAAAAAGTGTGCGCTTCATAGAAAGACGCGTAGGTTGTAATTAGTTAATAAACCGACGCGCTGACTTGTTCAACGCTGTCCGAACAGTTTTCAACAGGAGTTGAACGCCGGCAGGAATGTAAAACTCCGGCGAGCGACACACTCTTGCTCAGATCATCAACAGACAGCACGTGAAGTCCATGTATCTCACCACCGCAAATTTTACAAAGTTAAGTAATGTTTTAAATCGTATTACGTAAACTAAAGTGCGATGGAACCGGCAGTACGTCGGTGAAAGTAATTAGTGATATACACGAGTGATGTAAAAGACAATAATACCGTAAACTACGAGGAGTCGAAACGTCGTCGATGAACTTCAAGAAGTCCACGTAGAACTTCGAGACATCCACGAGGGAAAAGACGAGGAGAGGAGAGGAAACAGAGCAATATACTAGAGGACGCAGGGACAGCCACAAGCAGCTACAGCCAGCCGTACATCATCACGACCAGAGGTCCATGTCAGAACTCAGCATCCATTAGACGGAGAGAGTAATTCCAAACGACGCAGAGACAGAGAAGGTGATACCGGAAGGGGATCCCAAAACTCGAGAGTCCAGGTGACGGTAACAACACAGTTAAATGGTTGCAGAAATATGCATGTGAAGTCAGACATTTATTCATTCTTATAAATAACCCTGAGGTCTATCAAAAGAAGGCTCTAGATTCCATATCCAAGTTTACATAAATTTTATTATTTTTATTTGCATAATGAATAATTAATAAAAGTTCAGAGAATAATAATTTATAACAAAGAACATAAAACTTATTAATCTCATAAATAAATGGTAATTAGAGAAACCATATTTTATTATATTTTTATATTATAATTAAATAATTAAAATCAAGTAACTGTAACATAAAATCAAGTACGAAAGTTTACTTTAATTGTAGATTTTAATTAATTGAGACATTAGGAGTATAGTTAGATAAAGTAATAGAATGGACTCTATTAGAATTTTTATAAATGTTTAATTATTTTTTTTTTAATTAGGTGGTACATAAGAAAAAAAACCACACTTGCTAAGTCAATATTAATATTCAATTTCGTACGTGTTCTTCACGCATTGTAATAATATATGTGTTATGTATTATATGTCTGCGTAAATATTCCAGGTCATATATGTCTTATGTTTGTGTATAATGTGTCTTAGACTATAAGAGCTAAGAGTTTGTCACGTTATAATGATACGATATTCGTATAAGTGAATATAAGGGTTTCAATATTAGTTAACCCACACACTAATTAATAACATTACAATTTGCAGTTTTTAATTAATAAACAAAATGAATATAATTTTATTAACAAAGTCGTACTAATTTCACAACCAGTATTAATCCTCTGTACTCTTTACTTGTAACGATATTCACGTGCTTATCCACCCTCAATTAACTACCAAAGCCTGCGACCTAGCTGGGAAACATCAAGGTAAATACTGCAGAAGAAGATTATACCTTCGAGACGTGGGTAAGTGCGCACAAATGAGTAATAGCATATGTGCAAAAGTGAGTTGTTAAGAATATCGTTGCAATATATATATATATATATATATATATATATATATGAACGTTGAGGCACTATGAGCCTTAAAAATAGAAGAGCACAATTGGCCTAAGGTGTATTTTTTATATATATAAGACTGGTTACTGTCTTATTGAGGGAGATATTTTAGGGATTCGTTATAGAATGCCTTACGTAAAGCACACAATGTGTGTTTTGTTCGGGTATTTGCGGCAGTGTGTGTTGGTCCTAATGGTCTATCAATATGATAAGCAGAGCTTGTGAAAATGGGGATGTTGACATTTTTGATCAGAATAATGATACCCTTAAGAAAAAGGCTATGAAGATACTGGGTGAAAATCGTTGTGAGACTTAGACAAGGGTAGTTAATTTATAAATGTGTTTGCGTGTACGCGTGTGTGTGTGTGGACATCGTATTTTGTATGTGTGTATAGCCAGCTGACACCTGATTATGAAAGACAGAAAATAGTGTGTCTGTGTATACTGTTTTTGAATCTATAACTGACTCCATTTACAATATGAATTATTAAAAATAATTCGATATATTTTTTAATAAAATTTCACAAATATAAAATATATTTTGCGAACCGTACAGTGCCATTAGAGGACGCTTGGAGGAAGGCGTGTATAGACACGAAATGAGTGAAAGTACACTATAATAACTGAACTGTTTAAAACTAAATTAATAACTTTGTTAATTAAAAAGAATAATTTAATTTAAATATATTGAACGAGTGAAAATCACGAATCACATGCAACTACTCGTTTGCACATGCACTGTTAAAACGACGCTTATGCAGGACGTAACAAAATTTGACAAGTCTGGAACGGTATTCAACAAAATCAGATCTGGCGACTTGCACCACACTCTAAATAGTAAAAAAAATACCACCGACAATTGGGAGCAAGGCAGAGAGACTGTGGTAACAACGACTGTGTGATTTATCTCACTTTGATTATATCGACGTGGAAGAACGTTTAAAGAGCGTTTCATGTTTTCGTTATAGATGCGCCTAAGAGGAGAGACCATCCAATCATAAAAAAACAGTGGACCCACAAAATATGGAGTTGGCTATACACGAGGTTCGCGACAAGCAAATGGAATTCCTAGAGGCTGCTAAATCTTTTGGAGTTTCCAGGTCTACTCTATTTCGGCTAGCTGTTGAGACGTCTAGTGAACCTAGTGTGCGACATCAAAGTCATTGGGTCGTAAATCAGTATTTGGTCCAGAATAGAAAAAGAATTGGTAAGGTATCTTTTATAAATGGAATCATTATGTTTTGGTATTACACGATTAAGTGTTAGAACGATGACTTACCAATTGGCCATAAGAAACCACATTAAACACACTTTTGGAAGAGGCCAAGCTGGTAAGGTTTGGTAAATGCATTCATAAACAGACATAAACATGTGTTATCAATACTTAAACCAACTGGAGCATTATATTCAAGGATCAGAGGTTTTAGTAACGATAAAGTATTAAAATATTTTGATTTCCTAGGATTTTACGAAACGTTTAATTTTTCGGCTAATCGCCTGTTTAATGTGGATGAAATGGGGCTTCGTGTACTACAAAGGGGCACATATATTGGTCACAGAGGCAAACGACACATAGTCGTCCCTACTGCTGCTGAAAGAGGTTCTCTGATCACTTTGATGAATGGGTGCAGCTGGTAATTTTGTTCTATCATGAAATGCTTAGTCATCAGTACTATGATAAATAACAAGTCGTACATAAAAAGATTTCAGCGACATGTACACGCTACGAATGCCACCAGAGAAGTAGCAGTTACATGGACAGCCAAGGATTCAGTTTATTGTCAAACGGGACTACGATGAATCCTTTCCCCAACATGTCTCAGTCTACAATATCTTCTTAAAAATTCGTTTGTCTGTGGCCTCATGTGAAAAGTTTTCAAAATTGAGATTAATTAGAAAATCATAGTACATCAACGATGAGCGAGTAAACACTCCAAAACTTGGCGCTTTGTTTATAGAAAGAAACGCTGCATCTTCTTTGTATTATGTCATAGGTAAATTCAGTAAAATAAAGGCTTAAAAAATTTATCGTAATTTAATTTCTATGTAACATAATTTATATGAAACTTCGACTTTTATAGTTTTCGTATGTCTTCTTGTTCTGTTTCGTTAAAACCTATAACTAGTGAGTTTAACATTTAGGTATGTATGCCTACTTTTAAAATCTATAAAAAATTATGCCTATACGATAAAGAAAACGTATCTGAGGACTCAAGACTTAAAATGAGATGTCTACCCGGGCCTTGGATACCCTTTGTCTCGTCAAACAAAGTTAGAAGCAAAAGTGTTATGACAGATGAGTAATATGGGAAGAATTAATTCCTTGGACAAAAGTAAATCACATATAGAAACATAATAAAATTTTGTTGTGTATTGTTGTGATTGTTAGTAACAATACTTTTCCGTTTCTAGGCAATGCACCTAAATTTATCTAATTTATTTAGTTTAATTCAAATCGGCAACGATCATGGAAGTATCCTATCAATGTATCTGCAGGTAAATTCATCTCGTGTCCTGTTTACCCACTGTGAAATACTCGAGGTACACGGGAATTTTACTGTTTTGACTGTTACGATTAGGACACGGGCATCACACTCACACACACCCGTTTGGCCGACACATGCTGGCGCGCAGTTTGCGTGTTGGGGCCAGTGCAAGCGCGCGCCTTGCGTTGACTCCAACACGCATTCTCGCGCGCACGCATGGGACGCCCTCGCGTACAGACTCACACCGCACCGCTTGAGCCGACACATGTCCTGCGTTGCAGTCTGCGTGTTGGGTATTACTGCGAGCGCGCGCGGCTTGCATTGACTCCAGCACGCACTCTGGTACGCGCACACGTGCGCTCGTGGTGTACACACATGCTTTGTCGTTTTAATCGTGGCAATCACAGTAGTACAATTTTTCAATCTGGAGTATGTTCACAATGGGAAAATAGAGCCAGGGACGAATTTATTGCAGAGACATAGAACATCGAAATATGTTAATGTTCGCAATTAACATAACACGAAATTATTCTTAGTATGATGCGGCACGCTTAATTGATGTTTCTAATAGAAACAAGTTTCACTGTCAACGGATGGTAAGATTGTAGGGATGGTAGCAACCTTCTGAAGTAATAAAAAAAAAAAATTGGTAACAGTGGCAAAAACTCTCTCAAAGAGTGTTAGAGTCACGGGTTTCAAACGAAGAAATTAAAAATATAACGAAAGAAAAGGACTTAATTGTGGAGAGAATAAATGTCAAATGGTATGGTCATCTATGTAGAATGCCAGATTTATTAACTACTGGCAAAAAGAATTACTTGCATCGACATTAGAAACACAGAAATAGGGACCGCAACGGAAATCATGGAATGACAGAATCCGGGGATGACGTTCAAAGGAGGAAGACTAATGAAGCTACAACCGATGGAAGAAGAACTTGTAAAAGAGGATTGGGTAGAGACCATTTTGTTACTGTAAGCCTATAATTAATTTATTTTTTACATACTGTACATATTTAATCCAAATTCAAAAATACGTAAGACCAAATATAACTGTTTACTTTATTTAATATACTGATAGCATTAAGAGATTACAGGTCTACATATGGTGTCCCTTAACATGCGTAGCAGACAGTTTAGACTATAATCGTCTCTTCTTTACTGTATTAAAGCCGTGGGCTCCAGAGACAGACGACGGCGGCTTCCATCAATTCAATTAGCTTCCTTAGTATTTTTCTCAGGAAAAAATATGATTGATTTACTTATGAAAGTAGCACCTCGCGGTTCAAATGGTGTATATCAGGCTGGGTGCAGACAAATTTGTTCACTCAGTGGTCTGAAAATTGTATTAATACTACTAAACCTATACAAGATTCACCAATTTTGTTAGTATTCGACGGGCGTATTAACCACAGACGAAAAGATAATTTTCTTACCACCCCACATCATACACAAGATACAACAACTAGATAAATCTTTCATGTACAGCAGTTATTACTTCATTCCCTACTTTCATGAGTAGTGAGTGAAATGGATGAGCCAGAATTTTCACAGTCAGCCAGTGATGAGATCCCATTGTGGTTGAGGCATAACACTAGGGTTCTTAGCCAGTATGATATACATAGTCTAACTGCCAGGACGCGCCTATCTGAAAGTACAGACTGGAGAAATTGCAGTTAGTGGTTTTAGAGCAAAAGGTATTTGCCCTGCCAACAGACAAATCCTGAGTGAAGGTGATTTCGTTTCCGCTCGTATGCTGCACTTTTACCAAATGATATAGACGCCGAGGAAAGAGACGAGTTGCTTCAATTCATAAAGAACGCCTCGAAGGCCACTCAAAACACTACGGCAGTTAGTAAGATCGCTTGATCAAGGATCAGGCTTATAAAAATGATGACACTTGGCTCCTCTACGTATCTCTGTATATTTTCCACCTCCACTAAGGAGAAAATTATTCAATTGAGAACGAGAACTGGTACGGCCACACTAATCACTGCTTCACCATAAAAGATGAGTCTGGAGATTTCTCTCAACGGATCCGATAGTAAACGTTCTCCAAAAACCGATAAAAAGAAAATTACATCACCTTGTCTCCCAACAAGTCTACCTGAATGGAAACCATTAAGGAAAAAGTTGTTCTCACTTCCACAAGATGGTAACTGTAGTAGTAACTCAGAAACCTGACATTCTATTCTGATAAATCGTCAGACCTGGAACTTGGAATCGCAGGTGATGAAAAGACTCCTGCTGACCACAATCTTGATGTAGTAAATAATTAGATTTTTTAAAACTGTTTCTGTTCTACATACAATTTTTTGTTATTTTTTCCACAGTTGTTAAAGACATTTTTGTTGCATTCGTTAATACACTAAATTTTCTTGTAACTCACCTTGTTAATGTGTAATTTTCAATGCAAAATATAATTTCTGACTAAAGAAATCAGGAATCTTGATTCAATATTATATTATAATATAATAATTATTAGACATTACTGTCAGTCATAAGAATTGTCCATATTACCCTCAATTTCCCAACATGTTTTTAAAGAGACCCATTTCAACAATGTGAAGGTTTAATTTTAATTTAAAATGTCAGGGATAGGTAAAAAGATACCGACTTTTAATTTAATTTGAAATTCATAAGAAGGTGGTATAAATATGCTTTAATATTATTGAAAAAGTAAATGGTATTCCATATTACCCGCACTTCCTCTACATGTATGCACACGTTCTTATAGGTAGATTAAATAGACTAATTTCGTGCCAACGACGCGTGTTCTTAGTGCGCATGCGTTAGCACACATCGTGCCTTATTTTTTACAAGTCGCGGGCGTTGCTGTGTTTGTACTTAGAACAAAATCAGTTTTTATAAAATGCATAACGTCAGTTTGCTACATATACCGGCTTGCGAAGTGAAATGGATTAATCTAGAACGTATCTTCTATGAATTATGGAGAAGAGAAATCATGAATAGTAGACGCCAGAAAATAATTTATAACGTATACCAGTATACGTTTTAGAAATCAGAAGATAAAGAATAACACAAGTAAATTTAACAGGAACGTCCGTGGAACGTCCCTAATAGTGTTTTTAGAATTAATAAAGAAGCATCAGCGTGTAACAGAGATAGAAAATCTGTCAGCACTCCATACTCTCCGTAAAAAACGTACAAGTAAACAATTGTATGATTCGACAAGTATTATTTGACGAGCTATTTACTAGTGTCACACATTCGAGCGGGATCACCAATATTATAAGTGAATTTAGAGTTAAGAAAATGATATAATTATAACGCTAATTTATTTAGTCCGAAGCAGGTAATTCCTTAAACGGGGTTTTGATGGAAACGTGCCGAAAATAATAGGTAAATTAAATTGAATTTTTGCGCATGCACCCCCCCCCCCCACCAATCACACACATTCAATTCCTTTATTTCTTTATTTGTTAGGGTTGCCATGAATATGTCGAACTAATACAGAACATTACGCAAAGGGATGGGCGAGAGGGGAGAAATTATTTTGATAAAATTATGTGCAGTTACAGTAATGACGTAGTACTTTGTTAACATATACGCAAACGTTCTACGGAATATAAGCCTATATGTCAAAACTTGACGCACGTCGACAATTATGCAGTGAACGGGCTAATATTTGCAAATGCAGCAGAACCACTTTCCTCTCACCTGCTTTATACTATTTCCTCCGTATCCCCATTATAACATGTGGAACTGCTTCATGTCTAATGATACGGCTTCAATGTGCTTTACTTTTTAGAAATACAGATTGCCTATTTTCTGATTAATATTTTTAACGTTATAACGTTGTAACATTTGATAAAAATTAAGATAACAATTACTTGAAATAAAGAAAATACCTCAAGCTGGATTAGTGTTGTGGGCCCAAGCTTGTTAGATTGGTTTTTCTATTGTGAAACGGGAAGGGACAATTCTATTGATTATTTTCCAACTACTCTTAATCTCTGCCAGGAAGCGCTGCAAGTCACAACCATTTATCAGATAGCTCATGATTGGACACCGTGTCCTACCTCAAGAGGAACCCCACAATCTCTCGTATAATAAGTTATAATTTATCAAAATGCTTCAGTGATTCAGTGAAAAGTGTTATATTTTATATTACCGTATATTCTCTAATTACTGTTATATTTTACAGTTTTCAGTCTAACATATTTTGAACATGGGATTACATAATGTCAATCTACGGTTTATATTCAAGCCGAATACGAAGATATGCCAAATGTTAACGGCGAAAGACAAGATATTTATTTTAACTCCTGACGACTGCAAAGTCTCGTGCAGTTATGGTAATGGGTACGTGGGCGAAGGAGATGGGCTAACAAGAGTACAAGAGCGCAGGAGGCACACGAAGATAGGAGATACGAAGAAATCAGGAATAGCGGAGCACAGTTATTAAAATAAGAATCACATCTTATTTGAAGAAAGGCGACCATAACGAAGATTCGTAACTATTTTCCAAGGGTGATCAGACAGGTGATAGAAATGTACAAAAGTTTGAATAATTTTAACACAGATAGTTATAGAGTTTGGAACCCGTTTAAGATATCGGGTAGAAATATTGTAATAAGATAAAATAACTGTGTTGTAACACTGGTAAAACGTTACTGTGTATTGTGTTTCTAATTATTTATAATATTACAATAATTATAATATATATAATAATGTTTCTATAATTTATTGTATTTTTGTTTGTTAATGGGTATACTTTGTTGTAACTTATGTGGTTGTTTGTAACATTGTTGAGCCTACTGTAAAGATAGGGGTGGGTTAAGACTTTGTGCTTTGTCTCATTCAAGCACCTGAAGATGCCTCCAACTGCAGCATGGGCGAAACATTTGGTTTTAAGAGAAATACATGGTATGCGTTAAACTGGACTAAAGTGTTGCTATTGAAGAGAATCCGAGTAGAATACGAAAAGTTATAAATAAATAATTTTGCTGAAATTGAGTTGTAATTTTTGATTTTAAGTAACTGTTTATTTGTTAAGATATACATTTCCACTCTTTCACACTTGATTACAATTATGATTATTACCTTATAAAACTAAATTATTAAATATCTTTTGTTATTTGAATAATGTACTGTTGGCTCACATTATAATATAAAGAGTTTTCTTTAAAAATTTTAAATCGTGTTGAAAGTTGTGTTATTCACAAATTATATTCTTTGTAAAAATATTAAAAAACTTAGTAATTTTTATTTTATGTGAAACTCACAATTTGCTAATGTGGTATTACTTACGCTATGCTACAATGATGTCTTACATGTCAGTTTTGAATAGTGATATGAATCCTAGTGTTACAACTTATGAATTCTGCGAGTTGTGAAGTTAGACGGATCCTCGGAGTGAGCTAACTTCTTTAATTTTGAGCTATACACGTTCACGGGTAAATCATGTCTATTTAATTGACGGCACTAATTACGAATACAATTGTCCATTACGTAATTGTATAATTAAGTTTCCTCTTAAAATTAATTACAAAAACTTATGACCACAAAAATTAACAGCAAAAAAATGACCAGCAGGTTTTGTGTAATATTATTTACGCTTTATTTATGCTTTTATTTTCGGAAATATTTACACTTTGAATGCAAATATTTGCACTTACAGTGTTTGTTTTGCAAATTCCATAGTGTAGTAATTTATTTTCTTAACGCTGTACCGATATTTGCCAATCGAATTTGGTACTCAGGACTTTCCGCACATCTTTGTTGGTTTGCCAGGTAAATCAGGATATGTGTTGAAGCTCGAGATAATTCACAAAAACGGAATATAGCAGTTCAACGTTGCCCCCGCTAAGCGGGTAAGGCTGCTTAGGTTAGGCAATGCTCTTAGAGACGTTTATAGCAAGCTTCCAGTTGTTTGACAGTCCGCTCAACGTACGCATTGCATTGGCGCTGGAACTTAAATTAACATTGTATTTGGCGATGAAACCGTCGTATCATCATCATAAAAAAAAGATCATCATAAACAACAAAAAACTTGCACGTTCACACCCAGCTTAGAATAACGTCGGCTCAGTTAAATTCTCTTTATTAGACCTAATAAAGTATATCTAATGTCTTACTCAACTTTTTCTTTTCCTCAGAGACATAGTACGTGTAATTTAGTTTGAAAACTAGGCGAAATCAATGCTTATTTTGTGGTTGTTTGACTGGCCTGACAACTGACTCTAGAAATTTTATCGGTCTCTTATGATGAGTGGAGGACTCTCATCACAAAAACCGACCTGTAATTGTCTGTCTTAGAATACTTCAGACACATTTTAAAATTAACTGTTTCCTAAAAATTCTTTTAAAATCTATCTTTTTTTGAAAAATAAGTTAAAAACATTCTTTATTTTGTGCCGGGGTTTGAATTTTACCGGCGCGGTTTGAACGTGTGCAGTGCCGCCAACGGGCTTGGCAGCTGTGCTTGCCACAGCCACGTGAATCATCAAGATATGATTGTCACGGCCGTGCCTGCGCTCCGCGGAGCGATCTAAGAGGCCTAGGCAACCGTATCAGCTGCTCGTTGTATGCTGTTAGTAAGCAGGTTACCAAAGGTTATTATTCTGGAAAACAGGACAGGTCGTTTTTATGGAGGATAGTGGGACCGACTAATCCAGGCCTTGTTTTCATTCCTCTGCCAACCTTCAAGGAAAGTGTCCAATGGTCTGACGGCCCAAGGTTTATGTGCAGATCTTTCCACATGAGTTTGTAATCCAGTAAAGGCTTTCAGGTTAGACTTAATTATATTATTCTGTGTTCATTTAATGATGGATTATGAGTTATGATTGTGTAAACGTGTGTGTGGCCCAGACTTCTGTAAAACCTATTTCATTGTAAAACCTTTGTATTGTGAATTTGATTCACACGTTACTTCCGGCCTGGAAACACGTGCTACATTGTATTCAATTGTCTTTTGATAAAGTTGATTCAAAGTAATGACTATAATTGAATTAAATAAACAATGCTAAATTAACCAGAGCAAATAAAATGTTGATAAAAATTGTGACAATGAGTGCGGTGTCTGTGTTCCGAGGCGAGAGAGTGTTATGTGTAGGTGTATTAACTGACGGCTAATCTCCAAATAAAAATGTTATAAGGTCCCCGCACCAGCCAGGAGAAAGGGAAAGCAGCGGTAGTAACATCAACACCTGTCACTATCCGCAGAGCAGTGCACCAGGATGCTCCCCGAAGCCGTCAGACCCAGGAATACTCATCCAACAGAATACCGAAGGACCCACATCTGCCCGGAACGAGACTCACTGGAAATTCACCACAAGCTAAGGACAATCTGCAACACTCATGGCACACTGTTCATCATGGTACCGTTTGAGTTCTTCAACACAAAAGTACAGGTGGGAACGTTTTAATTATTACCCTTCAGTCAACATCAACTCAATAGGCTGGCCCCCTGGGGTTCACGTTAAACATCTTGTTAAGAACTCACAGTACCTCAGATCAAGAACTCCAGCTGTTTAAAAACCTTGTAACTGAATACTTTGTAACTGGTCATAACTGGTCATACTTTGTAACTGAATATTTTGTAACAACATAAATTAAGGCTCTTATAGAAAATGCTACATGATTATAACAGTGTGTCACAAGTTAAACACTAATAAAAATTGTTACTTGTTAAAAGAGTGTTGATTGCAAATCCAGTCACTCTGTTTGGGCTTCAGCACACTTTTTGCTTCCTCTAGGTTAAGTAGCCTAGTCCTAAATTTTGCGTAACGGCCTAGTGGACGTTACAATGTTCATGTCACATAGATTAAGAATTTTAAATATGCGGTGTTTTCTGTGTGTTGTTTTTAGCATTCACATAAGTCATGGCCATTTGGATTTCTCACATCATTTTTACTTATACAAATTTTTGTTTTAAACACAGTTTAAAGTATTGTTAACCTGGGGGGGGGGGGCAGATACTAAGATGATTGATATTCCTCACGTCACGTTGACCTGAAAATGCCAATTATTGTTTTTGTTTTTCTCCAACTATTTGCTTTAAACGTCGTAGCACTTGACTTTCCGGTTAGCTGGCATGCTAGCCACTTGATTTCAGTCATTACGGATTTAATACGTATGCAGAATTCCGATCAGTACTCGCTCATATCTGTTGGACTCGAGTACTTTTATTTTTATTTGCAATTTTTTGTTTATGAATTTAAATATTTGGCCAGTTGTCGCAACAATCAGTTATCATTCCGTTAGTAGGTAGTAAACACTTTATTATCATTTGAGGAGGCAATAGGGCCTATTTTTGTTTGATCAGTTGTTGACCATTCCAGATTGGATGCATGGAAAGGAAAAGGATTTTGTTAACGACCTATCTAGATATCACATAAGAAAATTACCAAGAAATAAAGTCGGGTTTAAATTACAAACATCCACTAAATAGTACGAGAGATATTAGAACATACGTTCTAAAAAAAAAAAAAAAAATACAATTAAAAGTCTCTTCCAATGACTATACGAGTTTCGAACAAAACAATATAATACTTCTCGTAAAGCTAAGCTAATACAGCATTTGCATGTTAGTACACACAAAGTTATGTTTGTTTACTTTTTTCTATGAATCCTGTCATGTTTCGAGAATTGAGCGAAAACAATACCGCTGTTATAGTGATGCTCTTGATATGTTACCTTCTACTATATGTATGCCAATTTAGTGATAAGTTTTTTGATAGGTCTAGGTAATTAAGTTGACTAAAAATTAACCTAATTTTTATTTATTTTTTTATAGTTTAATTTGTTTTGCGTATACCACATGCATTTTGTTGTGCTATCTATCCTACACATTTTTACGTTAAGAACGTCTACAATTAATTTGTAACTGCACGTAGATAATAAGTATTTTATACGTCCAGATATGTTGCTCTTGCTTGGATATTAAGATTTATATTTAAAGGTTTGTTTGAGGATTATCTGGGTTAATTTTGATAGTAACTATATGATTATTGGCGATAATGTACGCATATCTACTTAGGATACATCAATATGCGCGCTGAAAATTTTGTTTTACCAGTGATGCAAAACCATTATGAGCTTTTAGGTAAGACTTGTTGCCAGCGTCCTGTAAGGCCCGCTGAAAATACTTGTTGCGAACAAAGCCGAGTGAGAATAATCAATGGAAACAACTGGTAACAGGTGAATCCAATGGGAATTCAGACGGAGGTGTAACGCCCGCAAATGTTTTCTTTCCAGTTATTTATGTAATCATCAGATGTCAAAGTTTTAGTGTATTAAAAAATGAAAACGAAAAAATAATTTCTATTAATTTTTTATAATTTTTAAAATAGTTTTATAGCAAATCTCATTTGAATATGTAGACTTTCAATTATGAGTTCTCATACATATCTTTTCAATATGAAAGAAGACTGAACAAATTTAAATCTCACAAAGAAAGTACAGATTGTGAGATGGCAATACCGCTGTTTCAATGCAGTAAAATTACCATAACACAAATATAAGCTCAAAATTTAAATAGTTTTTAATGAAAAATATGGAATAATTATAAAAACTACAATTTGATTTTGAAAGCACTTGACTTTAAATGCACATTGCTTGTTTGATACATTTTAACAAGTAAGTAACGCATGTTTGTATGTTTCCAAGTAAGAAAAGCTGTGTACCAAATATATTAATATGAGTACATTGTAGATTTATTTCAACTAATACGGTAAAAAAAATCGATAATATAAATTTTAATTGTAATAATCTGAAGTTCTAAAAATGTTATAAATTTAGTTTAATCTGAGTTCTTGGACAACATTTACACGATTTATAAACATTTTAAATGCATTAGAAAACCCAAAATATAAATCTTTCCGTGCGAGCAGTGACAAAAATAAATTAATGAGATTTAGCGTATTATTCTCGTCATTTATAAACATTGTAACAGTCATAGGAAAACGTGTACAGTGATTTATTATAAGGCTATGAATTATTGCAGTTGAGAGAAAAAAAGTAGATGTCCATTACTGTTTTGCAAGCAATAAGCAACTTGTCCAAACGATCCTGTCAGCAGCTGCCAGAGGAGCCATAGATTACAACAATGCTCTGCTATCTTTTTGTTAACGCTATCTGCTTGAGGTTATTCTCCCTCCTAGAGCTTGTATCTCTCAGTATTTTTGCCGTTACATTTTTTAAAAACATTATTATATTTTAATATGATTATAGATACTTTATACTTATCTTATTTTGTATTGCAAAGTACACTTTAATACTTTTACACTTTATAAATATTTTTTTAATGTTTTGAGAATTGGTGTTATTATTTGTTTCACTAAAACATCAGGCAAAATTAGTGTTCCGTGCTAACAAAAATTTGTCTAAGGGTAAAAACAAAACAGGACATATCCAAGAATACAGTTGCTTTTCAGTTCATATCTTTTGTGATTAAGAATTGTTTAAGCTGATAAAACTGATAAATCTTTTACAGTGTGCTTCAATGTACGAGCTTCAGTTGAAGTTTCTAATGACGAGTTTTCTATAACTTGCCGAAAACTGGTACGATGGACATAGTATTTGCTTTTGCGTGACACCTCCTCTTTTTTTAATTATAGCTGCCGTTATGTACAATATTTCTACAAATGAATATTTATAAAAAATATAAGGTCAGTGAAAGGAATGAATAAGTAAAGGTGTGCCTATAAAATTCAAAATTAATCAGAAACCTTGATCTTAAAATTCAGAATTATGTCGTCATTTAAGCGATACCATGCTTAAGCATATTTTAGGACAGAATACGCATGTAATTCATCAGTCAGTTAGTTCTTCGTCTGGTGGACTGCCGTTTTTTTATAGTGTTTCTCCTGGTTAGTTTGTGTACCGTTTAAATGTAGATATGTTAAAAGTCACTCATTCAAAGAAGCTGGTTATATTTTCTTTCTTTTTTTGTAAGGTGTACTTAGTAACAAAAGAGTACTTAACAGGTTTTTATTAGTTTGAGCAAAGATGAGTATAACGAAGTATTGTTTCTAGCGTGCAATTAATGTAGGACGTCTTTACGCTATTGTCTATAGTGGTTCCCAACCTTTCCAGACCTGCGTACCACTTTGGTCTTCCGCGTTCATTTCGAGTACCACCTGATAAGAAAACAAAATAAGATAAGAGTAGAGATGTAAGGAAATATTACCACAAAATGTTTAGATTGTGTCTTTTTTAAGGGTAATCGTTTTAAATCATGTCCGATGAAAATTTATTGTTGTTTTGAACATAAATTTGTATTTATTTATTTTTTCAGTAAACGCTTTTTTCCTAGCTAGGTCTTCATGCGTATCACCGGTCGGAAACTCCTGGTCAATACTGTATCGATTGTGTACAGAACATTATAGACCTACTTTATATATTATTTGATCATTCCTAATCCAAGTCACAGTACCTGTCACAAGTTCAAAAATGTAAGTCATTTATGTTAACTGCTGTTGGTATTAGAAATGTAGTAGTTAATCTTTAGGTAATCGTTTTTGTAAGCCCCACGTGAAAAATAGAACGCAGAGATATCGCAAACTCGTAAGCCGCGTTTAGGTCCAGACAGACCAGAGCAGGCCGGCAAGTTGTGTTATGAAAGCTCATTTCCAATTCAAACGTGAGTATCAACTCTGAGGGGAAACTCAGAAAAAAACGCACGTAGACAATATGTACACATGTATTTACTGTAACATAGTATCTGAAGCATTTCTTATTCAAATATCTTCTGTGAGACCTCACTAAAATGATACCACTGCCTCATCCGTAATAATGTTTCTGTTTACCACATTTAACGAATATGATAATCATAAACAGCAATGACGTTGAAATGAACCATATTTATATGTGGCTATAAAAATTGATTTATTTTACGACGACAAAAAAAAAGAAGAGGACAACAAAATGAAACAGAAAGAAAATGCATTTTTGGAATCGTTTCCTGTATAAAGCTAAGTGAATTTTTGAGCTAAGGAAGTAGACCATAGAATAAAGGGAGTACCACAGAATACGACTGTCTGAAGAAATACTGGAAGTGAAGAATGAAGTAATTGACCACGTAAACGTGGAAGGCGAGAGTTATTTATAGCATGGTAACATGGTAAAAATGCAGCCAACGTGGGTGGGGGGGGAGATATCCCGGACCAAGTGGATCTGATAGGCTGTACCCGGGATTTACAGTACATTGTCCAGGAGTTGAGAGGAAGTGAGAAATGTGTGCTGTAATATTAAACAGTATAGCTCTCAGAAAGCATTAGGAGATTATTTGAGAGTGCCTTCAAGAATATTTTACGCTTAATACAGAACTACTGTAAAACTGCGAATAAAGTTTTGAAGATTAAGTGTAAAGGTGTTATAATACTAGAATTTCTTGTATCGATTTGAGGTTTACCTAAAGTTTAGTGTACTATTCTCAATCGCCTGCTTACCAGTATTTACTTTAGATAAAGTTAATTAATAACATATCGTGTGAACTAGCAGTACTGTGTGAACAAAGAATATTTAAACACAGTTACTGAGTTACAGCGGCACGTAAATAAAATAATACTGTGAGAAGAGAATTCTGACTTTAGTGAAAATTCGAGTCTTCTGAGTTCTAAATCAAGACTTTCGTAAGAATTATTTTTCGTGGAAGAATATGAACGTCGAAAGTAAGTGAACAGCGAAGTGAGTTCTCAGTTTTGACTCGACTATTTAGCATTTGTAAAATATATAAAAACCTTTGTATTTAGTATTTTACAAAACCTTTGTATTAATATGTTTCACCAAGTGCCCAACGAGTCATCAATTAATATCGTATTTAGCATTTGTCTGTCTACCTGTTTCGAGGGATGTCCCACGATAAGATTTGAACGTATCAACCTACTTTCGTAAAACTTGGCATGCGTGTCTATACTTTTAACGTACAGAACCTTATTGTTTTGACATTAAACCCCCCAAAAATAGAGGGGCGGGAGGCAAAAATGTGCAGAAGCGAAATTGACAAAAACGCAAAAGTCCGTGTGAGGTATTAAAAGGAATTTCAACTAAAATCTGAAAATAGTATTCAGTTTAGGAAATCTCAAAAATGTACAAACCACAAAACCCAGGGTCCAAAAAGCGGGTTACAATTTTAATAAAATCATAAAATTCCACGTGGGGTACCAAATTACAGATAATTTTAACCAGAATCTGAATATAGTGTAGTTTTGAAAATTAAAAAAATTTTTGAACACAGGTTCAAAAGAAAGGGATCAATAATTTGAAAACATTGTAAAACCCATCCAGATGTCAGGCTAAAGTGAATATTAACAAAAATCCGATTGTTTGGAATCTTTAATATGCCTACTTCTCGTGTGAGTGTCTGCTCTACAATTGTTACTTTACTAAACAAAAATAATAGATTAATAGGGATTTTCGTAATGTTTCTGATAATTTAAAAACTATCTAATATCCAAATGTATCTAATAATAAATGTACTACGTTCAAAATAGTGAGCGTTCAAAATGTACTGTGTTCTGGAGCTCAGGGAGATACTAGTAGTACACTACAAGAGGAGAATGACCTGTATTATTTGTAAATTTACAGTTAAAATTTATTATGTAAGAATAAAGAGAATCCCATTTCAAATTAGTTACTTGTACGTATATGAGCTCTGTTCTCATCAAGACTGATACAAGAAATTCTGTGCGAATTAATGAGATGAAGATAACGAAAAAACAGGTTAATACCAATGGGAGAGCCGCATCATCTAATTCACTATTATTTCGTCATGATTTTTGGTAATTTAATTCCTTTTAGATCATACATGGTGTGCAGTATAAGTAGACAACAAAAAGTGATAACTCTTTTAGTGTTACCCCATACACGATAACTCTACAGAAATGTTGGAAGTGTGTTGCACATCACACGTAAACATCTGAGTAAGTGTTTCATGCCCTTCTTAAGTTTCCATATTTTTAAGTTAAAAGGATATTTCGATTACAATTAAATAATTAAGTTTGATTTATTCTAGAGCTTAGGCAAAATTTATTCCACCATTTAATTGATTCTCGCAGTGTTATTATAACAAAATTTCAGCGGTCTAAAACAATTTATGGAATGAGACGAGGGCGGGTTGTAGGGTGAACCTTTCTCATAAGTATGCACAGGCATGCTTCATCCACTCACTCCCTTTGTGAACAAATTCACTTATGTAATGTAGTTTACGATGTCATTTTACCACTTTGCCACAAAGGAGAAAACACAGGGTAAACAATGCTGTGTTTTAGTGAATATTTTGTCCTTACTGATAATAATCTGTTAACAGCCGAATTTTAATAACTGTTTCACAGTTGCTTACGATTTATAGAATTTGCTAGATATTAGTTGGTTTTAACTTTATTGAGAGTCAAGAATATAAACTTTGTGTTACGATTTTCATACGATTATTAACCTTGTGATTTATAAATATATTAAATTACCTTTCACAGTAAATAATTATAACGGATATAACGGAAATATTGATTAGAATCAAAAGAATGCCTGGATCTACATACTTTTTGCAACATGGTAATTACGTAATAGTCTTTCATATTAAGGTTCATGTTTTTCAACAACGTCAATGTGCATTAGTCACAGTAGCCACGTTTTTCCACAAAAGTCGCCGTGTTAATTATTCTTATATTTTTATAAGCGTTTCACTAACATTAGTAACGTGAATTGTGTTTTTAAAACGTTTTTCTCCACTCGCTGTGGTGTCTGTCTGTCCGGGTGGAATCTTGCGATTGATTTTTAACTACCTTGCAGACTAGCTAGAGCTTTGAAATTTGGCACACTTATGTATCTCAAATGACAACAATACAATAATCCATTGATGAAAATGTAAAATCAATTTTAATAAAAACATCAAGAAAATTGTCAATTTTACAAAATTATGAAAATTTGAAATTGTGCACACTTTGGCATTTTGAAACCACTTTCAACAAAGTATCAATCTACTCACTGAAAACACAATTCAAAATGTAATATAAAACTTCACACATCAAGAAAATAACAGTAAACAATATTTCTGCAGTAGTACACATGTTTTTCAGCTGTTTAACAAGTGTACCAACATTGGAAAGAAACATTATAGAGGTATAAATAAGCGTGAATGTATAAAAGACACTATTTACATTTTGCGTTACTATGGAAACAAAAATCAATGCTGTATTGAGTCAAACAAAAAAATATTAAAAATACTTATAGTTATCCGATTTTCATGATTTGTATACCATTTTATTCAGAAAAATGTAAAACAAAATATAAAAATAAAAACGCAATTTTTATTATTTTTCCATTTTTTTCGGTTCCGACTCCCCTTAAGTGAAACAAAAGTGTATGCTAGTGTTTGTTAAGTGAAACAAAAGTGTATGCTAGTGTAATATTAAGGTATTCTGAAAGATGCCTAACTCGCGTGTTCGTGCACTTGTGTGGTTACAAAGGACAGTTGTGCTTTAAGTACTTCTTTGTAAGAGCCGCTTCTTTGTAATGATGAAGGAGATGGCGACTCAAAAGAAGCGACGATTGGAGAAGAAGCGACAACACTATCGGCTCAAGCGTTCGCAAGAAACGGCTGAAGTTAAATTAAAGCGACTTGTAAATCGTAAAAAACGAGTGTCACAAGCTCGTGCTATTGAAACCGACGACCAACACGCTTATCATCTTGCTAAAGATCGAGAACGCAAATCGCAAGCTCGTGCTATTGAAACTAAAGACCAACGCGCTTATCGTCTTGCTAAAGATCGAGAATACACTTCTCAAGCTCGTGCGATGGAAAATGACGATCACAACGCGCTTCTCGACGCGAAAGAGATAGAGTATATACACCTCTCAAGCACGACTCTATGAGACAGAACAAAAGCGTAAGGATATACAGCAATGTCGCCGCGATGCTCGTGCTCAGCTGATGCGCAAGAGTTCCATAAGGAAATCAACAACTTCTGCGATAGGACATGTGATATCTGCACAAAGCAGTGTTACGCTAATCAAATGGTAAAATATCATGTGATTGCTGCCAAATCATATCTACCTCCGGAACTCACTAACAAAAATGTATTGGAAGTTTGCCATCGATGTCATTGTCATTTGAAAAACAATCGCAAGACTAAACATCCATCAAAGGCGTACTGGAATAATATGGAGCCCGGTGACATTCCAAGTGAAATTAAAGTTCTCACTCAGTTTGAGCAAAAACTGTTGTCTCGCATAATACCTCACGTTAAAATAGTCAAATTCGACGGCAGATATGGCCAATACGGATTCAAAGGCCAGGCCACGCTGTTCGCACTTGACATTTTCGAGGTAAGCGAGAAGCTGCCTTCTATGTTGCCTCGCGACAGTGATAATGCGGGAATGGTTGCAGTCACAGAGACTTTCGAAAATTTAAATATCTCTCGTGAATACACAATTTCACGCGAACGGGTGTATGCTGCGCTTAGCTGGCTCTTGGCAAACAATCCGCTTTATAAGGACGTGACAATCAACGAATTTGCAAGACTCGACCGACAAGACATGATTCACGTTGTTCCAGCTGAGCCACAACAGAAGCAAGCTTATTGCAATGAGGCTCATAGCAACGATAATTTTGCCAATGATGATCAGTTGCAAAGTGCGTATATGCCAATTTGTGACGGGGTCAAGGATTGTTCGCGCTTCCTGGCATCAGGGTCGGAGTGACATTTTCAATTCCAGTTACGCTGGTTCGCAGTGCTTTGCTATGATCACAGCAAATATTATTAGAGCCACCATTCTTCCTCCTGGTCGTTGGACCACTAATACCTTGAACCAGAATATGATTGAAGCGGATGGTTTTTGTGCGCTAATTCACTTTGAGACTGAAACAAGAGGTGGGGAGGCGTTTCCAATACCTCCTGATGGCTACCTGCAACTACGCAATCTGGACGTAGTCAAGAACGATATTCTAATGTTTGACAATTCGTTCGAGCTCGTTTATGATGACAACTGGCTATGCCAGGGCAGCTTGATGGATCGCATGAATGATGGAATCATCGGCCGAACTTTGCAAAATGCTATTAGTCATTTTAAAGAATTAAAGAAAACTAAAAACTTGTTTTCGTGATTTTCACTCGTCAACTTATGTAAATAATAATACACCACGACAGCTGTTTCGGCACACAGTGCCTTCTTCAGATGGTAAGAGCTGACTAGTTACGTACAATAAAATATCACATAAAGCCAGTGCTATGAGAACGATATCGACTTAAGTTCGAACAGTAAACAATACACATTACATATACACGGAATACACGGAAACTAATAAAAGGAATTAATAAGCGTAAAGATTTAGGTTTGCTTTTGAACAACCAAACTGATTTAAATAGCTCTCCGCTTTTAAATTTGAAATTATATAAGTAAATGTACGTTCCTTTCTAATTTGTATATAGTTGTGTATATGTAATGTGTATTGTTTATTGTTCGAACTTAAGTCGATTATCGTTCTCATAGCACATAGGTCATAGTATCGTTCTTTATGTGATATTTTATTTTACGTAACTAGTCAGCTCTTACCATCTGAAGAAGGCACTGTGTGCCGAAACAGCTGTCGTGGTGTATTATTTTTTAAATAAATTGACGAGTGAAAATCACGAAAACAAGTTTTTAGTTTTCTTTAATTCTTTAAAATTATAATGCATTTTCATCAAGTAAAGGCCTCCAGTATCAATTATTAGTCATTTGTTTGCAGAACATCAAGCTGGCGTTCTTGTTGTTGCGTCAGAGTCATTAGGCCTCATGCACTTCAATGACAAGTATTACTTTACCGACTCGCATGCTTGCGGCATCAAAGGTGCAAGCGCACGATGTGGTGACGGTAAAGCATGCATCATTGAATGCGACACGATTGAGGAATTTGTTCGCATTTGTCGACGCACCGTTCACTCGAAAAATGAACCTTTTGTGATTTACTTCATCGACGTGCGTGTGAAGGGCGTTGTCGTTCAGATGGATGAATGTTTGCGACAACATCAGCATGATATACCACAAGCAACTCACGATGATCCCGTGGTTGGTGTGCATCCTATGGTTGATACACATTCCACACCCGAAAAGCATATTCATGTTCAGACATCAGTCATGGCTCCTATCGATGTCGCTCAGCCAGATGTTGACGAAGTATTAGATGATGCATTTGTTGATGGCGAAAATTTAAACGAAATTAAACGTAAGACGAAGGACAATATTGCTAACATAATCACGAATTAAGAGCAGAAGAGTATTCGTGGTGGATGCTTTTTCCGTATGGAAACAATGGTTTGAAGGAGAACCGTGAAGTGATTATTACGCATTAGATTACTTTCAATCGAGAATCCTTGGTCGCGATACACGGTTCCAGCGCAATGACTATCTCTTCTATGCGCTTTCGATGAACGAATATCTCAAAATTCAGTCCACTATTTCTGCTTGCTGCAAGAAGGTAAGGGGACAAGAGGGAGCTGTCGAAGATCTTAACCTCTACATGCGAAACTTACGTGGGTCTGCAGCGTACTGGCGAATAGCGCATAACGAATTGATAGCGCAAATTCGTTGCCTTGGACCACCAATTTGGTTCTTAACATTGACCTGCAATGACATCAACTGGCCAGACATGCGAAGACCTCTCTTGATTGCTGACAAACGATCGAATGAGGACCCAACAAATATCAGTGTTGACGAATCGCAGCGTCTTATTGAACAATACCCGGTTGAAGTCAGCCGTCATTTCATGAGGAGATTTAATGCCTTCATGAAATATATTAATAACAACGTGAAGATTTTAGGTAGCAAAGTTAGAGATTACTGGTGGCGTGTGGAATTTCAAAATCGAGGCAGTCCGCACATCCACATGGTTGTTTGGATTGAGAATGCACCTTCATTCGAGACCGAAGAAGGAATTTAACTAATCGATGGAGTAATCTCATGCCGACTCCAATCTGAATCTGAAGATCCTGATATGCACAATTTGGTTCGCAATCAAACGCATCACCACACTCATACATGTTACAAAAACAACTCTCAAACATGTCGCTTCGCCTTTCCGCGTAAGCCGTGTCAGCACACTCGCATTGTTTCTCAAACTTTGGACGAGTTCATAAGAAATGGCGGACGGTTCTGCATTCTGAAGCGACGAACTGAGGAAAAATTGATAAATAACTACTGCTCCGCGATCCTTCAATTGTGGGATGGCAACATTGACATTCAGCCATGTGGAACGAACGAGGCAATCGCCCATTACGTTGCGAAATATATCGCAAAGTCTGAGCCCGTAAACTTGAATCAGGATATTGCAGAAGCGATCAGACGAATTCGTCAAGAAGATTCAAATGTTGCTCGCAAGTTGTTTAAAATATGCATGAGAATTATGAAGGAGCGTCAAATTTCTGCATCCGAATGTGTATTCCGGTTGTGTCACCTTCCATTCCGCGGAAGTTCGAGAAAGTGCGTATTCTTGAACACGCGTAAGCCTGAACAACGATATCACGTCCTGAAGTTTGACAGCAATCAGGCAACGGGAGTGTGCTCCAACATCTTTGAGCGATACGAGATGCGCCCTACAAATCATTCAGAATACAACTTCAAGGATATGAGTTTGGTTGAGTTTGCAATGCAATTTGAGCCATACTACACCAACAAAGGCGACACTGAAGAAAGCCTTGATGAAGACGATGCGGAACAGTCACAACAAAGGCGAAAGCTCATTACTTTCACAGACAAATAAAAAATGGTTGTACGAAATTTCCCAGCTGTCGTACGAGTGCCATTCTTCATGATACACACGGATCCCGAGAACTACTTCTATAGCCTTCTTCTTCAATATCAGCCTTACGAATCTGAGAGTGCTCTGCTCGGAGAGTTTGATAATGCGCGAGATGCATTCCTTGTCCGTGAACAAGAATTGAAGGAGAAGAGCAAACACATGGAGGCTTTCCGCAAAATAGATCGCCAACTTGAGATCGCTTTCAACCAAGTTCATGCATTCGATATTCTGCAGCGATCCCAAGAGTTTGTTGAAGAAGAGCTCGAGGAAGAAATTCCCGACCAAGGTATGAACAATTCCAATCGGCTTGTGTTGCGATGAACATCAAGCAGCGAGAGCTCTTCTCTGCAGTCACTCGCAGCATTCAGGAGCAGCCGAGCGGAAGCAAACACCGCCTCAGGCTGTTTGTGACTGGCGGAGCTGGAGTCGGCAAGACCTTCACTTTTAGTGCACTGAAAAATCAAGTCAATCGCTGCTTCGGCAAAAATGCAGTGAAAGTTGCAGCTTTAACGGGTGTAGCTGCGAGACTAGTCGGGGGATCAACTGTACATACTATGCTCTAGTTACCGATTCAAAAGGATGGCTTCATTGTCTCCAACATGCCGATGTTGACGGGAAATTATTTAAAGATTATGCGAAAGCAGTGGAAGGATATTGAATACATCTTCATTGATGAAATTTCGATGGTCCCTTACGAGATGCTTTGCATGATCGACTCGCGATTAAGACAGCTCAAGAATAAGGATGATGAAGCATTTGGAGGTCTCAACATCATGCTGTTTGGTGACTTGATGCAGCTTCCACCCGTTAAAGGAGCTCAGGTTTTTGAACAACCAGTACGATTCTTGCCAGCACCACACCTCTGGCGCTACTTCAGATTGGTTGAGCTTACCGAGAATATGCGCCAGCAGGGCGACACGTGTTTTGCCGATCTGCTCAATGCTCTTCGAATTGGTGAGCTCAAGGGTCCCCACTTTGACTTGCTGCTGTCGAAGACGTTGGTGGATGCAACAGGCGAATTCGCCTTGAACAAGGCGATTCGCATCTATCTATTGAGAGCGCAAGTAGATGCCCACAATAATGCTGTTCTTGAGTACTACCGATCACAGGGAGAGAGAATATACAAAATAAAGGCGCAAGATCATGTAGCCGATGCTACGCGCCATGTCGAAAATGTCAACTTGGACAATATCATCCCAGCCGACATCAACAAGACTGGGGGCTTGCCCAAGGATTTGGAGATATTTATCGGTGCAAAAGTAATGTTACGATCCAACATCAATGTCGAGAAGGGTCTTGTGAATGGCGCAATTGGCAATATCACCGAGATAATTTGGGCGTATTTCCGTCGCGACCAGATATACGACACAGATGTTCCCTCTGTTCGCATAGACTTCGGTAGGGATGGCATTCATCTGATTGAACCTCAATCTATTCAGTTTCCTGCTAAATTCAACTATGGAACGATCGAGAGACGAATGCTACCCATTGTCTTGTGTTGGGCTTGCACAGTTCATAAGATGCAAGGCTGCACCGTCGATTATGCAGTCGGGTACCTTGGAAAATGCTTATTCCAAAAGGGACAAGCATACGTCGCTTTAAGTAGAGTGAGATCGTTGGATGGAGTGCGAATCGTGGATATGGAGTGCAGTAAGCTCTCGGGAAAGATACCCTGCAACGAAAAAGCCATTGAGGAGATGGAGAGACTGCAAAAATATAATCCTCCAGATGATGCTCAACCAAGTTGAAGGAATTGTACTCAGAAGTAATTTCGAGAGATTGTTTAAATTATAATTACTCTGCTCTTTAATCTTGCTTTTGTTTATAACTGATGTACTATTGCGCTACTCATTCTATGTAATTATGTTAAATTACATAGAACATAATGTGTAATATGTTAAATTACATGGTATATAGTCTATCTATCTATCTATCTATCTATCTCTCTCTCTCTCGTTCCAGCACGTTTTTCATTGTAGCTGATATTTGGTCTCAGGTGTTTTAAGTATTTCCAAAATATAATTAAAAGGAATTGTACTCGGAAGTAATTTCGAGAGATTGTTTAAATTATAATTACTCTGCTCTTTAATCTTGCTTTTGTTTATAACTGATGTACTATTGCGCTACTCATTCTATGTAATTATGTTAAATTTTGTATACTTATGCATTAGCCCTATGGGGTAAATCCCCACGGGTAAATATATAGTCTATCTATCTATCTATCTATCACTCTCTCTCTCGTTCTAGCACTCCAGAACATATTTGTCGAGCACATTTGCAGGACTCAGAGACTAAAAATGATAAAATAATATATATTTAAAAAAAATAAAAAAAAAGTTTTTCTAATGGACTAAAAATATCAAAATAATTATATTTTGGAAATACGTAAAATACCTGAGACCAAATATCAGCTACAATGAAAAACGTGGCGCGCATTTCAGAAAATACGATCGTTACTCATATCATAAGGTTTAATGGAATTCAGTAATTGTTTCTCTAATAATATATTCAGAGGTATGAGTTTGAAAATAGAAGTCATTCATGAAAATACTTGAATACATGGTAATACTTGAAACAACTGAGACCAAATAACAGCTAATACAATGAAAAACGTGGGGCGCATGCCTCTTAATATACTATTAGAGAAACAATTACTGAATTCCATTAAACCTTATGATATGAGTAACGATCGTATTTTCTCAAATGCGCGCCACGTTTTTCATTGTAGGTGATATTTGGTCTCAGGTGTTTTAAGTATTTCCAAAATATAATTATTTTGATATTTTTAGTCCATTAGAAAAACGTTTTTTTTAAATTTTTTTAACTATATATTATTACTATAATTATTACATTTTAAACTAAACTGTAAACGCAATAAACTCTGTTGTTTTGCTTATTCATTTTTATATTAATAACGTTTCGGAACGAACGAAGTTTTGTAAAAAGTTTTGTAATTTTAATTATATTAGCACTCATATTTTAGCTTAGGTACTATAACGCTCGCCAAACATAAATATAATTACATAAACGTTCAACTTATTATAATTTTGTTATAATATTCTAGTCGCTTTTGCCGTTCTGGCGCTGATCAAAGAAAAGAATCCTGTTGATGTAGTTGGATTACGATTGTGTTTATGGCTAAAAGTGGTCATTGAAGGGCCAGCAGATATTTATGATTGGACTGTAGATCTACTGCGAAACTCCAGGACTTGCGAAACAATTTGGCTCTCGTTTTTTGTCTGCTGTGTTTGCGCTGACAATAATTGCATTGGGACAAAAATCGATATTCCTTCACTACCGTACTGAATCGTTTAATCGTTTAATGTGGTACAATCCAGTCACTACTGAGGATTGCAGGCGCTGAATAATGTAATCACACGTGCGGCATATATATGCTTTCATGATTAAGGACAGAAACGTATAGACTACATAAAAGCCTCCACACAAGTATAGACAATCTACAGAATATTTGTAGAGCGTTCTTTAATATTGAAAACACATATAGACACGCACACACGCACACAAACATTTGACACTTTTACACTAATCTCAGTTACAGCATTGTGGACCTACAAAGTCTAGGAATTATTAAAAGACTTTAGTCAAAATTGAAAGAAATAAAAGGGCAGAATTGGCAGGATCACTAACATTTAGAGTTCGATGAACATCGTTGCTTCACTGAATATATGAGTGGTCAACTTTGTGACAATTGGAATGAGGTTTTGTTTTATGACATAATCAAGATAATGAATGCCTTTTCTCCGTTACAATCGAAAATTTAAAACAAACTTTACAAAACAATAAATCACAACAAATAGAAGTGAGAGTAGCGGATGTGTGTGTGTGTGTTTATATGGTTGCGTGTGCGTTTTGTGGCGAATCACTGTACTCGTTTCGTAGTGTGTCATGTAGGCCTAAATGAGACCATCTTTATCGTTAGCGTGCATCTTTTATTCTTACTTCTGGTACGCCGTATGCATGTGTGTCACATTACACGTTGTGTACATACAGTAGTTGCTTTGCTGTTTCTGCGCCTTACAGAGGTCGGTCGTTTATTCTACCTGCATCTGGGACTCTAGTAACCGTTATTACGCGTCTCTGCTGCTCCTGTCGGCTGTAAATATAGTAACACCACAACGCCGCGACAAATTGAGAGTTTGCGATTCGGTGCGCCTTACTAGAGACTAGTGTTTAATGTAAACGTTAATGTAAATTATTTGTGTGCGGGCATATCATAACTTGGTGTTATTTATTATTTCTAGTGACAATGTGTACCGGAGAATTACACAACTAGAACTGTTGTATACGATTGTTTTTGTTAATTGAAAGCGCAAATAATTTATGAGTAAGGTTTCCTCTGAGTTCCATAATTTAATCCTCAGTTGTAAGAGACGATCAGTGCAATCGTCCAACAATGTGTAAGACTACTCTTTTGGCCTACAGGTTAATGTCCGTCCGTGAGTTAAGTGCCGGTGGGAGCGCGTTGTGGTTCGAATGTGTGTGAAATTATAAACAAGGGTAACATGCTTACACTCTCACAAACGCCTTGTCATGGTGTGTGCACGTATATTGAATAATTTTCTGTGTAAAATTGAACGAGTGTAATCTGAACGGCTTAGTACTGACAATTTGGCTTTTAAGTCCTAAAATCGCTGGCTATCGAGATAAATGCTTTCAGTGAGTTTAGGGATGATTTTAAACTACCCTTCTTGGTATTGTATTGTATACTAATCGTTCACGTAAGAGACTCATTTTGCCTCAGACTCAGACTACATTTAGCCATTTTTACGTTATCGAATAGTTACGACTTATTTTTAGTTGTTGACCAAAACTTTAATGTGCCATGTGCAGGAATCGTCTTTAACCAGTTTCATTTCGCTGTTAGAGGCATCCTAGACTATCCAGTTCTTGACAATCTCAGTTATTCTAACTGACTTATCTTCGTGGTCGATCTACACTTTGAACATCAAACTTTCATCGTCTTCTTCTTTCTTTAACACATCTATTTAAAGGCTACAAGGCCAATTCCAAATTATCCACGAGGCATGGAAATTTATCTATTCTGTTTTGTCTCTTAATGGATTTCAAGTAAGGCACTTGTGCCACCTAAATTATATTTTTTCCTTATTTCCTGCCTGTAGTACTTTATTCACTTTTATAAGAAAGGTCGGATTGGTTGTAAGATTTCAGTTCATTGTCCTTACAGGCCTCACCTTGCAAGTTTGTATAGGTTTTCACAGCTAACAATTTCATCAAATAGGGACTTGCGAGTGAAGTGAAATAATTTGACAGTGACAGAAAAATTCACGTTTCAATATTAGTGAGATGTGTGGTTCATTTTTCAAATTTTTGCATAAAAAATGCTTTATTCTACACTTGCGACTTTCCACTCGATAAATTCTGTTCTTTAGATAAAATCACATCTTGTAAGCACAACTAACAGCTTTTCAGTACGATTTAATCTGTACTAATGTAGGCCGCCACCTGTAGCTTTTCTGCAAAGCAACCTGTATTTGTCTAGGTGCCAGCCACTTTTCCTGATTATTGTTTTTATTAAAAAGTTGAACGCGTTTACCATTCTGAACGCTTTCAGTAGCAAAGCACACGACTGTGTTAATTACAATAATATTTAATTGTAAAGCAATTAACAAAACAGTATTTTTAACAGAATTACGCCAAATTTAACAACAGTGAAAACAAGTCATGAAGAAACCGTTGGCCATAAACAAATTTGTAATGACCAGTCCTTATATGTGGCTAAAATGACGTTATTGTTTAAAAAACTAATCAGGATAAAATACTCATATGCAATAATAAAAACGAGTTTTTATTTGGAAAATAATTTTATTATCAAATCTTTGTTTTTAATAAAAGCAGAAGTCCATCAACTTTAACGCATCGTTAGTTTATCTCTATGTACAGTGAACCTGTTTCTACAGTTGCAGATGACACTGCAGCCTTATCAGCTGACTAGGTAAAAGTCCATAAAAGCGAGTTATCAACAAAAGATCAATTCTAGCCAGATGTCGGTACGTCGATACTATCCTTCATTCTAACAGATGATATATGACACTGAGTTCAAAGGTTAATGTGAAAAGAGCATAGGCTGTTTATACAAAATAAAAAAAGAACTCGACACCAGATTTACAGTGTACTAGCTGCTGTGCAAAAAACTAAATTGTTGTCACACAACAATCTAATGCTTAAGAAACAGTTCTTGAAACATATTAGTACCTACTGTACACAGGTATATCTGTGATAGATAAAATTTCTGTGACATGAAAGCTCTGTGTGCTATGCACGAATAGGCTTGATACTCAAGTTCTTTAACGTTTTCAGAGTAAAACAAAACATTCGGAATCATAGTTAATGTTTCATTGGTATGGTAGCTACAGTCATCTCCATTGTGATCCGAAAGTAGATAATGTGAATAATGAAACCAAGAATATGCTCGACTTCATGAAGTTAACGAGTATTATGGTACTGTATCAAGTAGAGTTTAAATGGATAAATTCTTTTGAGATTATTGGATAATATTTAATGTAAACAATTAGGAACTTAACTTGGTTGAACTAGAATTTTACTCGTTGTACTGTAACGTAAGGTAAATGTTTTGGGTAAACCCTCATTTTATCACCGGCCACGGCATTATTTGGGGATTATGAAATTCTTAAAAAATCTAAGTGCACAAATGTTTAAGTGAATTTGATGTAGTGAGATAAGATATAGATATAGTTTTCTATAACACAATAAGAGCAAACAATATTTATCCTACATGGGGGATAGTCATTCAATTCAGTCTAAAGTTACGCCAGCATACCTCTTATTTTAACAACCTACTTTTTTAACGTTGTATATCATTATGTTATAATATAACGTTGTATTTATATTAGCTGCAGGTATTAAGAAGTCATAATAAATTTTGCGTATTTTCCTATTTTTCATTTCAGTTTGATAAGTCCATCTCAGAGTTTGTCAGTTATTCCTGTAGATATTAAAAGGCATATTAACTGGTCCAAAGTTTAGAGAAAGTAGAGATTTATACTAATAGTCTAATAGTCTGCGGTCACTTGTACAATAGCCAAATTTTTGAATAAATGTATATCACAAAATTCTTTATAATATGTTTTAGTTCTTTTAAAAAAAGGCATAGGTCCGCCAATTAGTGCATTTTTATGGGATGTCGGGAAAAATTTTTGTAATCCGACTGGTACAATTTGCTTAAACGGCAAAGTGCCTGTCGCAAAGTAAATTTACTTTGGATTCTTAGATATTAAAATCAAACATTGACACATAAAACTGTCCTTTGTAAAAATACTATAGCGAAATTAATAAACAAGATGGGTTGCTGGGGGATTGGAGATACAAATGTTTTAAAAAACAAATGTTTTAAAAAACAATTTCAGAGATCAAACTACTCTTCTTCACGATAGTAGGTAGAATGTGGACAAACAGTTTTGAAATGTATCTTGTAGAGTATATATGGCGCAGCTTACATAGAACTAATGAAGAATTGGTTGTGCACATAATTTGTGTAATAAGTTATTTCTATCCAGTAAACATATAACATAAGAAGAAAATACAAAACGCAAAATATAGAATAAAGTAAAACTGCACATAAGAATAAAAGTAATAAGAAAACTCTAAGAAAAGTTACTCTGACAAGGTGTATTATTTGTATTTTGGAGCCAAAGCGGTTGTCTTGTTTGGGAGATAAAACTACGCAGTTATGGTAAGTATAATTCTTTTTATGACTGAAATAATTCATAACTAATACCCAATTATTGCCACATGTATACAATAGGACAACACATAATATGAAAAACCAAGCCGAATTTGGATGTAAGGAAAGGTAATCTAAAAAGTCACTTTTAACCGATTTTAGTTACTACCTACCGACAGGTTTTGTAAGCCTTTCATTGTTAATAATTTAACCCGCAATAGACGGGCGTATACCTTGTTTTGCAATTAATTGCAGTATTTTACAAAATTTCTCTTCTCTTATCTTAATTTTTGTCAGTTGTGCTTCCGTGATGTTGGTTTTTGGGTATGCTGGATAATTAAACCACCGCATTACCATAACAGAATTTGCGAATCAGTACCAGATAGAAATGGCTCCTGAATGGAGATATGACATTGATACTGATTACTGATATGGCACTGGGGCTGCTTAAAGGCTTCCAACGTAGAAATCATTCATCTATGCCCACTAAAAAAGGCTGAATAGTACATGAGCAACAGAATCCTTTAGCGTACTTCATTCAAAATCCTTAAGGTAATAGATGCTATAACAATCAACACCAGACGGTGCTTATCCAGTCCGAGAGTTCATCAGAGCTGGGGAATTCAATTTCTGCTGAGCAACAGAAGATTGGAAAGGAAACGAAGTTTAGGACTTGGATGGTCCCGGTCCGAGTGGACCGAAACTGATGAATGAAAGTAATGTTCCACAATTGTGGACAGGAAGAATTAATTAGTTGGGCCCAAGTGGGCGAAAATTATGTTTCTTGAATTATATTCTGTTAGCTGGTCTTCCATGGTGATTGAAGATGATGTGTAGAATGAATTAAAAATTGCATTAAGAAATAAAAAGAAGTGGACTGTATACGAATAGTTTTAATATTGACTGATTACATTACAGCTGTAAAAATTGAAGTAGGCTGGCTAATGCTGCATATTGAATTAATATAAATTTAGTTACTCATGAAGAGGGCCTAGTCGGCCATAATAGAAAATAATAAGGCCTAAAGCCTACGTTTAATGTCGACAATGACAGCGAAAGCTGAGCTCGGCTCGGTATGACCGCCGCGAGCGTTTGATACGCACTGTGCAAGGTACAATCACGCGAACGTTGATGCGATATATAAATCAGATTAGCCAACCTAGAAAAATAAAATCATCGCGCTACCGTCCATAAACTGCCCGTCAAAAATCAAAAAGATTTTTTAATACATTTTTAATAAATTAGAATACATTTACAATTTAATTTAAAATAGTGCAGTTCTTAGTAACGAGAATCAGCTTCAAGGCTAAGTTGAACCTTGAGTTGAGATTAGATAACGGCAATCGGCCGCTAGTTTAGAGATAAGCATGCAGATAGGCGACTGTAGGCCAAGGTTTGGCAAACAGCTGTTCATGTACCAATAAGTCTGGTTAACCACTATTACTGACACAAGTGTGCACAGTATGTAACATTATAAAACATGAAAGGAAAATACATAATATGCAAGTCATAGAGTTACCTTAATGCTAGCTAAGGTCCGTAGACCTGTACAGAGAGTTCATTACATGAACAAAATTGTTGTTGAACATGTTGCAGTCGCATGTTTTATTGTATATTCAGGAGGGCGACATGTATCGACCTAGACATGATATTCCTGAAGTTTCAGGAATTTACAATATGTAACAATGTGTGGGCAAGCTAGATGCTGAATGTAGCCCAGATATGACATGTATGTCATAATTTTAAATAAAGAATTATGCATGCTTACCTACAAAAATGAATAAAATATGAAGTACAATGTGAATAAATTAGACGAGACAGTTACAGACGGCAGACGCTTACAATAGTTTTTACATCGACACAATTTATGTGAATACAACAACAATAACTTGAATAATTACAAGATAAATAATTGTAATGTCAAACAACAATAGAATACCGAAATTACAGAAACAATTTAACAATTTAAGACATTCCCAGAATAGTACATATTTATCAGAAACCATATAAAGAAATGAATGCATGGTTACTTAACAGCAAAACATGCGAATATTATGCAATAACATTTCATAAATAAGACCACCCAAAGACATGCAATACACCCCATAACATCAATGAAAATTTGTGACATAGTATGCCACAAAAATTAACATACAATACAAATATTAAGATATCACCAGAACTGTAATAATCAGAAGCGTGCCATGACGCAAAGTTGACAAAAAAATATTGTGACAATCTATCACAATTATGTTGACCAAATGGTCGTAATAAATAATAAGCCAATGGCGGAATAAAGCCGCATTGCGCTATAACCATAATGTCAAATCTCGTCTCGCGCTGGCAATAGACATAATTTATGTATTGGTCTCCGCAAAACACCCGTAGGCGTGCGAATGTCCACGACGCGAACCAAGTTATCTGGGCCGGGAAATGTGGCGATGATCACGCCAAATTTCCAGGCTAATGGAGGCAAGTTATCCTCAATGATCAAGGCTAAGTCACCAATGGAAACATTATCTTTGGCAAACCTCCACTTGTGACGCTGTTGCAGCTGGTGCAAATAATCGCGAGACCACGCCCTCCAAATGTCCCGGACAAACCTCTGAATCAGCTGCCAACGACCAAGACGAGAAACAGGAACGTGAGAAAGGTCTGGGTCAGGAATCGCAGTTAGGGGCGCGCAAATCAAAAAATGGCCAGGTGTAAGTGGCACCGGGTCGTTAACATCCGAGGAAATAGCAAATAAAGGTCGAGAGTTCAGACATGTCTCTATCTGAGATAAAACGGTCGTGAACTCTACGAAGTTTAATATAGATTTGCCTACCACGCGCCGCAGATGAAATTTCAAACTCTTGATGCCGCTCTCCCAAAGGCCACCGAAATGAGGTGAGGAGGGCGGAATAAATGACCATGATATCCCCTGAGAGGATGTGAATGACTTAATCGAGGTGATGGCATCCTTATTGTGCCAAAAGTTGTAAATGTCATGTAAGATGGTGCGGGCCTTCCTGAAGTTCGTGCCGTTGTCGGAGTACAGCTGACTGGGTATACCCCGACGTGCCATAAAACGACGTAAAGCAGCTACAAATGCGCTGGCAGTAAGGTCGGACACCAATTCCAGGTGAATGGCCCTAGTTGCTAAGCAAACAAACAGAGACACGTACGCCTTAGTAAGAGTTCTAGACTTCTGCCCGCCATGACGAATCATGAAGGGACCACCATAATCAACCGCGCAAAATAGAAACGGCCTTGAAGGAGTGACTCTAGGGGATGGCAAAATGCCAAGCCTCTGGACCTGCTGTGTGGCGCTGAACCGGATACACTTGAGACACTTACGAATAATGGAACGGATGACTAGCCGGGCATTAACAATCCACCAACGCTGACGCAGTGAATGATGCACGAGCTGAGCACCAGCGTGAAGTAAGCGAATGTGTTCGCGTTCGATGATAAGGCGTGTGACATGCGCCGAAGGGGGTAGTACGATAGGATGTTTCGAATCGTAAGGTAACTGGGAATGCTGCAATCGTCCGCCCACGCGTATCACTCCAGAGTCGTCAAGAAACGGGTCGAGAGAAGCCAACTTGCTTCTGATGGAAACAGAAGATCCGTTCCGAAGACAACTAATTTCGCCTGGGAAGTGGATCGATTGAGATTGTTTTATGAAGAAATTGAGAGACTGATGAATTTCTGCAGGGGTCAAATCGCCCGAAAGTTTGTCCGCAGATGAGTGTCTAACATTTCTGATGAAACGAAAACAGTAAGCGTATACACGTGTCAGCCGGTGTAACGAGGAAAAGTCCAACGATAAGTCAACAGCCAGGGTATACATTAGCGAACGGTTATGTGTAGTTTTCTCTTCCGCGGTGACTTCCGAAGATGATGGAGTGGCCGGTACGAAAGATGGGAAAGGATTAGATTCTGACGATTGAGACAGACAGCCAGGACCGTGCCACCAAAGCGAGCAATCGCGCAAAACGTCCGGGAAACACCCCCTAGATATAATATCAGCAGGATTGCGTCGCGAATCAATGTGATGCCAGATATAAGTTTGCGTGCGACGCTGAATTTCAGCAACCCGATTAGCGACGTATGTTTTCCAACGCGTAGACTGCGCATGAATCCAGTAAAGAGCCACCATAGAATCGGAATACAAATGTACATCATCAATAAACGAATGAAGAGCAGGAATAATTTTAGATACGAGTCGCGATAATAACAAACAAGCGCAGAGCTCGATGCAAGGTAATGACACTTGGCGTAGGGGAGCCACGCGAGATTTTGAACACAAGAGACGACAGGAAGCAGTAGCATCTTGATAAATGACTCGAATATACACACAACAGCCGAACCCTCTCTCGGACGCATCCGAAAAACCATGCAACTGAACTGTAACCGCCTCACGGTTGCAACGAATAGATCGCGGGACCACTATTTTACCAATCAGACTTAATTTGTTACACAAAGAATGCCAATCCGAAAGTGACTGACCGGAAATCGGTTCATCCCAACCAAGCTTACAAAGCCAAATTAAGTATATGAGTATGTATAAGTATACACATAAGTATATGTAGTAAGTGTGTGACGCTACTAAATTGATAGCGCCATGATCGATGAGTGTCATGTGCCCAAGATCCTTACATTCTTTGGTAAGGTCCGCGTAGTCGCGAGCGAACTTGGCATCGCGCCTGAATCGACGTTCCAAGCTTAAAAATCTTGATTCGGCACTTGTGTAGGATTCCCCCAAGTGGGGATTATCAGATTTGAATGGGAGCGACACTATAAATCTACCCTCGTGGTTGCGCTGAGTTGAGCGCACAAAATGCTCTTCGCAAGCCGACTCGCTATTAGGGGTATCGCCGGGGATCGTTTCTGCCTCCCAAAATCTCTCGAGAGATTGCAGGATTTGGCTGTCATTGTTCCTTGCCAAGAACGAAACAGTAGGACCCTGGGTGTGGCAGTGTTTGGGCAGATTGCCGGCCAAAATGTAACCCAGTTTTGTCTCCTGAATGATAGGGAAGTTGGGTCCGCGTGTGTACTTATTAGCTAATATTAAATCCAGATAAAATTGTGCCCCCAATAGTATGTCGATCTGTGAAGATATATTAAAATCTGGGTCGGCGAGAAAAATTTTATTTGGAATGTGGAACCGGTTGATGTCAAACGAGATTGAAGGCAGATTATGAGTTAAGTTAGATAGGACGGCACATTTGGCCTCGAAACTATGTCTCTGATAGCGAGACATAATACGCACAGAAACAATGTCAGTAGCGCAACACGCTGTGTTGCTTATTCCTGTAATTGGAATATTAGATCGGGTTAGTTTAAGGTGCAACCTTTTCGCAAATGATTTCGTACAAAAATTGATCTGGGACCCGGCGTCAAGAAGTGCCCGAGCCTTATGCCTATTGCCAGCCTGATCAATGACATATACAACCGCAGTGGATAAAAGTACATTGTTTTTACACTGTAATTTGAATGAGCAATAGTTACTGCTGGCAGCTGCTGATTTCGGCACGTAATTAGCGTGCAGCAAGGTGTGGTGACCCTTTGAACAAATTTTACAAACCTGTTTACTTTTACAATTTGTTATCAAATGACCTGCTCTAAGGCAGTTAATACAACATTTATGATTTGCAACCAATTGCCCCTGCTCAGCGGCACTTAATATGCGAAAATTATTACACATGTAAAGCGGGTGGTCAGATTTACAGCACACACATGAATAATGCCTTGCCGCTGCGTGATAACTCTTAAAGGTACTGCTGCCAGCAGTATTTCTTAAGCTACATTTCTCAAATTTATTGTTTGGTTTTACACTAGGTTTGTTGAATTGCTGTCCGGATTCAATTGGCATTGTATTTTCTAAAAGTTGTCGGCGCAAATTCAAAAAATGCGTAAAGTCTTGAAAACTGGGCAAGTTGTCAGGGTCTATGGACTCCTTCCAACGTTTTAAAGTAATAGGGTCAAGTTTGGTGGAGAGCAACTGTATGGTAATAAACTCAAATAGGTTTACGGACAGCTTCATTGCCGCCAGTGAATTAACGGAAGACGTTATAGTATTCGTAAACTCCGCCAAGCTTTGAACTGAGTCCTTTATTGTGGACTTAACCTGAAGTAGGTTCTGTACATAATATTTGGCTAATATAAATGGATTATTGTACCTCTCGGACAGCAAGTTCAACGCTATTACATAATTTTCTTGACAAATTGGTAATGATTTAATTAAGTCTAATGGTTCACACTTCACCGATGAATGCAAGTAATGCAGTTTCTGTACTGGCGTTAAATCTGATCTTGAATGCACTAGATCATTGAAAATTGAATAGAAATGTTGCCACTCAAGTATGTTGCCTGAGAAGCAGGGCAAACTTATCGGCTTTAAATGCACAGGCGTCGATAGTACAGGAGGCACAGTCTGAGTATTAAAAGTGTCAAGGAGTTGTAAAATGTTTGCCTCAGTTGAGTATATCGTTTCCTCAACCTCGACTCGGTCTGCCTGAGCAGTGCTCGCGTCTTTACTGATAAGCTCTATCTCAGACTGTACTTCGTCGTACTTCGAGGCTAAGCTCTTAAGATTTTCTAATCTTACAGTCAGAAAATGTTTTGTAGTTAAATTAATATCAAAAGAATTTACCGCGGATTGTATCCGCACTATCGCGGACTTTAATCCGCCTCTCTTTCTGGTCAGCACCTTGAGGCCTTCTTCAGACATTTTTTTACTCACCTTTTTACTGTTGCTGGTGGTACCTGGTTGGCGACTTCCCGCAGCGTCGGCTCCTTGGTGATGATGGTGAACAGCTGGCAAAGATGACCACTTTGAGGCACTGCAGCCGGCAGGAACTTGGTATTACGTTGCCCGAAGATGACGAGCGAAATGGCGACGCAAAGCACGCCACGGTCACATTGGCTGACGTGCTAGTCCGCCCGTGATGGCCAGAAAAAGATGTAAAATGTGTTAAATGGAAATCCGGCCCGGAGGACCAAAAAATGGATGGTCCCGGTCCGAGTGGACCGAAACTGATGAATGAAAGTAATGTTCCACAAGTGTGGACAGGAAGAATTAATTAGTTGGGCCCAAGTGGGCGAAAATTATGTTTCTTGAATTATATTCTGTTAGCTGGTCTTCCATGGTGATTGAAGATGATGTATAGAATGAATTAAAAATTACATTAAGAAATAAAAAGAAGTGGACTGTATACGAATAGTTTTAATATTGACTGATTACATTACAGCTGTAAAAATTGAAGTAGGCTGGCTAATGCTGCATATTGAATTAATATAAATTTAGTTACTCATGAAGAGGGCCTAGTCGGCCATAATAGAAAATAATAAGGCCTAAAGCCTACGTTTAATGTCGACAATGACAGCGAAAGCTGAGCTCGGCTCGGTATGACCGCCGCGAGCGTTTGATACGCACTGTGCAAGGTACAATCACGCGAACGTTGATGCGATATATAAATCAGATTAGCCAACCTAGAAAAATAAAATCATCGCGCTACCGTCCAGGACTAGTTAGAGCTTAACATCAATGAGTGGTAAGTTTTGAAATGTCAATTATTTGTCATTATATATAAACTCAATAGGCAATTTTTATGAGCTAGTTAAACATTTTCAAATTAAATTAATATAAAAGCATCGTGAATTCATCTTTTCTGTGCCAGCTTGGTATATAGTTCGTGGCCCTGTTACTGATGCCGTAACTTCAGGGGTTTATAATTGTGTCTGTATTTCAGTATAGTTTTTTGTATACTTACTACAAAAGAATCCAAATATATACTTTTATAAAGTGGACCTCAAAATAACTATGAATAAGAATATGAACACCCTATTCAAATTTTCAAGTAGTATAATAATATTCATAACATTGTAACCAAATATGAAATAACATGTAGGTGTTATAAAAATATAACAATATAATTTAGCAACATTTTTATATTAATATTTTAATAAAAATAATAAAATACGAATATGGAAATTTTAATATAACGATAAACTTAAAGTGTATTTTTCATCTTACGGAAAAATTAAGTAATATATTGGCAATCCAAAGAGCAGTTACTGTATCTAACAAACTCAAATATTGGCAAAGTAAACTAAAGGGGAGATATAGAGAACTGAGTGGGGTCGAAACCATTGATTTGACCACATACAATGTAGTTTATTAATTATAAGTCGCACATAAAATTTATCGTTATTAGTCTCTCAAACGGTAAACTAACTTGTCGTTACTAGTCGCTTAATTTTTATAACTTATATATTCTTCATATTGTACGTATAATTCTCAAGGAAATAGTTGCAATATTGTTTAGTATTTTATTTTCAATAACTGCGAGTTTGATTCAGACAATTGAGTTTAAAAAAATTTTGAGTAGTAAGAAATTATCGATTAGAACAATAAGTAAACGTGATTTCTGCAACATGTTTTATATTTCTTTTCTTTTAATACGAGAAGAGTTTATAACGTATACCTAAGTGTTTACCTTGCCTGTCTTTAGCCCATTATTATAGTGATTCTTGACACCACCTCTAGAAACGATAGTCAGTTCGACGAGTTCATGATTCGTCTTGTAAGATGCATTTTATTACATTTATTCACATGTTACAACGCAGTAGGCACAAATACAAGTGACACATTTTTTGTTGAACTTTCATTAATTTATCTTGAAATCTTAAAATTTTTTAGGCTATTGTTCGAAGCTGCTATTTTCATATCGTATTTCCTGCCAGTACCTGCCCAGATTAATTGTCTAACCTTTTGTTAGGAAATCCTGAGAGCAGTCTGATACCGTAGACTTGGAAAATATGTTACAGCAATATTTACAATAATAAGAAAATACCAGCGTGTAACTATTATTCTGTGGATGGTTTACGTTGCTTCTATAAATAGTGGTTATATTTTTACTGATTATATTTAAATGCAAATAGTTTACATTGAGAAAAATCTAGTGAAGAGTATGGGGAATGTGCTTAATTGTGGTAGCTATGTGAATACGTCTGCACTGAATTTAAAAGCTTTTCTTATTCACTTAGTAGTCACATTTCGAGCATTCGGTTTCCGTACCTCACTAATGTGCATTTCGTAAGACAGTATTGCTGGTTGCATGGGGGAGCTGTGTGCGATATGAGCTGTTAAAAATCTATAAGAATAAGAGCCGGTAAAAAAATAAGAATGTGTTCGTGTAGAAAAGTGTGAAGAATGCATCAGGGAACTGAAGAAATTTCTTTTATTTTCAACTCGAAATGGAGGTAAAAGTTAGTAATTGTAGAAACAATTGCAGTGCAGAGTGTTAGCAAGTCAAGTGAACGCTGCTATGTTGTAAACGAAAACGCGCCATTAAGTAAACGGTGTTTGCACGTCAGTGTCTTAGCGGCACGCGATTGCTGGCCATGAGGTGATGAGCCGTCACATTTGCATAACAAACATCATGACGTGTGTGTTAATAGAACAACGGTTCCCTTAAATCATGTCGGAATATAATAATTAAATATCGTTCCTTAGCTTTCAAACGATAATATTACGTACAACTTTGCATGTCATATCGGAATCGGAAGCACTGCCTTTAAAATAATCCTTGGAAACCACGTTTACGCACTGTTGGCATTACTAATTCTTGATAAAGTATATTACACGGTTGTCGTAAACAGTAACTGGCTGTTTCGTGTGGTTTTCCTGATCGAAAATCTTGTCAAGTAAAGGCACCATGGGATATGACACCGCTTCTATAGTATGGGTATTTAATCTGCATCGTACGTATTTAAAATTATATGCATTGAATTACGTCTATTTTAAATACGATTTTCTAACCTCTGTTTGTGAATATAAATTTTGAGAATAATCATTTTAGAAATAATTCATTAATTTTTAATAACATTCTTTTATACTTTGTTCAGTTTAAATCAGCGTAATTTGGAACGAAAAGTGTACCAATCGCCATGACAAGATATATATTGGATTAAATACTCGTAAAAATATGAATAATTACAGAACAACAACAACAACAACAACAACAACAACAACAACAACAACAATAAAAAAAGAGGAAGAGAAAAGAGAAGAAAAAGAAAAAGAAGAAGAAGAAGAAGAAGAAGAAGAAGAAGAAGAAGAAGAAGAAGAAGAAGAAGAAGAAGAAGAAGAAGAAGAAGAAGAAGAAGAAGAAGAAGAAGAAGAAGAAGAAGAAGAAGAAGAAGAAGAAGATTTGCACTTTCGCGGGGCCATTACAACGGCGTGCTCGTGCTAGTACACAATTTGCCGAGGCCGTTTACAAGAATCATCTGGTCGAATACGGCACCTGCCAACAGCAGGCATTATAATGCCTATGAGGGGGTTTGTCTGTGTCTTTGCCGCTCAAGCGTAAAATTTACGTGTCATCTACGGTGTCATCCAAGGAGCGGACACAAAGTCCACTTCTCGACAGACGAGAAGAGAACCGACGGGGCACTGACTTTGGCAGCTAGTCTAAACCCCCTGTAGAGAACGCTTTGCAGTTTTCTTTTATGAACAGTGGCAAGGTAACCCCAAACAGGTGCAGCGTAGATGACGATCGGCAACAGATACGCGATGACGATAAACTTACTAGCTTACAGGTTATAGCCTTGTTGGCAAGTATCGGAAACAGAGAGCCCAGACGAGCTGACGCTCTAGTTTTGACTGTCTGGGCGTGGGTACGCTAGGTGAGCTGACGGTCAAGGTGGACACCGAGGTATTTGACTTCTCTCGACCAGGGTAAGTACGTCCTGCCGATTCTCACTCGTCCTCGATGCCTTTCGGCGCTTGGAGAAAAGCACTGCGGAGCTCTTGGTCTCGTTGACAGCGACTTTCTAGTTATCTGTCCAGGTTACAAACGCACCGAGTGCTCGCCGAATTCATCCGATCGCCCTGTCAGTGCTCCACTCGGTGGTATAAGCCGCCGTGTCGTCGGTAAACAGGGCGAACTGGACTCTAGGCTCTTTGGGTACGTCGTTGACGTAGACTGAAAACAGGAGAGGCCCTAAGACGCTATCTTGAGGTGTCCCACTGTAATACGTCTTTCGGAAGAGACGTAGTCGTCTATTGTCATGCAGATGATCGCCTCCGTCAGAAAGCTAGCAATCAAACGAATATAGCAATCTGGGAGCTGACCGGGAAGCGTCCTTTCCCTGCTTCTACTGCTGACCTCTTTTAGAACACCTATATTACACTTCGCCGAGGTTGCAAGATGATTCTACGACTTCGCGATGAAGCGTCAAGGCTAGTCGCATAGATGAACGGGCCTAGCATTGCAGACCTTCTATGCATAGCTGCCAGGCCGTATGATGTGTGTTGCCTATTTCGTAGGCGTTAGAATATGTATAGGCCTATAGTAAAAACGCTCGAATACATAGGCCTATTAATATGTAATGCAACCTACATAAATATATGTCGGTGTGTATGTTTCTCTATAACACACCACGTGTGCGCGCGCATGCACACACGCATACACACACTCGCGCACTTAGAGGCATAACGAGAAGCATAAATGGGACTTACTGAAACAATTATTATTAACTTTAGTGGTATAAGTGGGACGGAATTGACGAAATTGGAACACATCTATAGGCCTATGTTAGTCTACCTAAATCTTTTCGCTGGGAAAATGTATTAGTAGTGTCGTTGGCAAGTAGCAGAGTTGTTGACGACGTAAGCGTTGGAGGTTTTGCGAGATCAAAGTAATAAATTGTTTTATAAATTACACTTATAACCTAAATGCCTATAATGTAGCCTAAGCCACTGTTATTCTACTAATTATAGACTTATTCATTTTACAATAATTGATCATGGAGAATGAGTAAGATGAGGTTCTTATTTGCGACAGAATCTTGTATCCAATTCACTCTGGTGGCCTTTAGCGTGCAGCTTAAGTCAGTGGTAGCTCGAACCTGATAATAGGAAGTAGACGTAGGGCTGCTTATAATTTGTAATCCAGCTGCTGACAAGACGTCAACATCTTAAATCATAGTGAATACGTTATTGCTTTGTGGCTGCTGTCAGTCAGCCAGAACTACGCAGGCAGTAAGCAGGATCTCGGTGTTTCGCTGTAAGATCTGTCGGACAAATACACACAAGTTTGCAGACAAAATATACATTCCTTCAATACCTTCACAAAGTATTGTTACAGTTATTATACACGGTTATTGATTTACATTAAACAATTAAGTTAATGTACTTATTTGTTGAAAAACTGTGTAAAAAATATGGTCATATATAAAAGCCGAATTCTGTTATAATGCAAATAACACATACTCTTTTTTTAAATAACTTAACCCAAATTGTTCTTTTTAAAATGTAAATTCTATCAGTGGCTCATGAGTCAGTGTTTACTTATGTAACATTTCAGGCAATGATTACAATAAATTATCAATACTGTCCTTCTAAAAAAAATACGAAAGCTGTATGTTGGTCGAAAACACGATTGTATGATGTCAATAATTAAACACGTACTATAACTTAATTGTAGGGTCTACCTTGTATACTGTCACAGTGACGCCGGAAGCCTATAATCCAATTGAATACAGCGGTAAGAAAAGAACTTTATCGAACCGAATACGCGTTTTCTTGTTTTCTGTGAAGTCGTTGAGTGAATTGTTGCAAAATTCAAAAGATATAACTTGTTTACTACAAAGCCTTAGCCATGTATATTGTAACGATACGAATGTTTCGTTGACGTTTCGGAGTTACAAAAATTATAATATAACTTGGTAAAAAATTTTGTTTGAAAATAAAAAATTTTTGTTTTCTTTTATTTTTTATTATTTATTCATTTATAAATTATTTATCTATTCATTATATTAGTCCTTACTTCTTTTTATTACTAATTTAGTTGATTTATAGTGTTATAATAATATTAATTGGTTTCCAGCGTTAAATAGATTATGAAATGTAATAATCGATTAGTGTTATTCAGCTACTCCGTGATTGTACTCCTTCGCAATGTTATTCTCTTTATTTCTTGGAGTCCAGGTTTCAAATATTACCTAAAACTCTTCTACATATATATATATATATATATATATATATATATGTTTACCATGAAATAAAACTCAAAATTAGAAGATTAAATGAATTTATTAATCTAATAGCGATTAATCGACTGTGAATCGAACTGCTAATCCACGGCTCAAAAACTCATATCTCAGGGCAAATCTGTGTCTTTATATAAATTATTAACATGGAATTACAGGTTCTTTTAGCTGTTATTAAAAGTCAGAGAAAGGGCAATGCTGAAAAGTACAACACTTACAATAAAAAAGTTCTTAATTATAAAAATAGAAATAATATTTAATATAAAAATGTTAATAAAATTAGATTTCTCGAACCAACAATCTGGGCGAAGGCTGACGTCACCACAGCTGGCTGGACTGGTCCGTTTTCAAAACAAAGATGGCTGCCTCCTTGCTGCTTATGTACGAGAAGTCTTCACGACGGAATTCCTTCAAATAAATGTTGATTCTTTATGTGTTCCTCATCCGAGCAGTAGTGATTAATTTCTCTTCATAACAGTGTAATTATTCTGGATTAGTGATTAGTTGTTTGGCTCCGCAATCAGTGTTCAAATGTGTTCTTGTTCCAATAGTTCATAAGGTTTTTCAATGGCAAATTTCGTATCGATAAAATTCGGAATTAACGTTTATATTGTTCTAATATCTGGGTTACGCCTTCCAATCTTCATAAATAGACTAATTTGATTTATTTCATTTGAACTCAGTGTTGATGACTCATATTTTTAAATTTCTCTTTTTTATTTTTATAGGTTTAGTTCGTATCCAAAATTATATCTTCTATCTTTTTTAATTTGTGTGAGATCGTTCCGATGTGTTCATCTCAACGTTTAACAATCAACTAACTCTCTTTCTTCTTCATACAAAATGTCCTGGCTGATTTAATATTAAATTCACATTGTTTTAATCAGCTGACACTTCAGCTTCAATTATATGTTGAACTAAATAATTGACTTTTACATTATATTATTAATTAGATTTTGCTTATTATTTATTCTTATTAAATACTAATTACATAATCAATTTCCTTATTTAATTCTGCACCATTTAATACCACACATGATATACTTTATAGTATTTTTTAACTTAAAAGTCATATTTACAGTATATTTGGTTGTAGGCTTTAGCTACTTTACTTCCTTCCACATTAAATGGTTTACAATTTCTGTTAGATTCTAATTATCATTGAACAAGATCCTTGATTGAATTATTATTGTTTGTCTTCTTTAATTCTCAGTAATTTTATGATTTGGTTAGATAATTTGAATATTATCTTCAATTTAGGCTTTTCCTTAGATTCCAGTGTTATTTACACTTACATTTTTTCTAATAATTTTATACATTCCTTCAATACCTTCACAAAGTGTTGTTACAGTTATTATACACGGTTATTGATTTACATTAAACAATTTTCATTAATTTAATTAATTTCATTAACATATTTACTAATTATAATGTTGGTGATATTTACCATTTGGCCTATATTTTATGTTAGTTCAATTACAAAGCTTATTATTATTTCAGCTTGTTAATACCCTTTCTAACATACAATTCTTATAAAATCTTAACTAAACTGCCCTTACTTAATTACAATAGTGTTTATTATTAATTGATATAATTAAAACATAATAAAGATATTATATAAAAAAAAAAATAGACTCAATCTCAAGCATTCAAGCCTTGAGTTCAATGAACTGTTAACATCAACAAAACACATCTGTTTTTTATTTAAATAGTTTATTAAAATTAATTTTTATGCAGTCTTTTGCTGTTTTTGTTTTAGTTTAGGGATTTACCCTTGTTCACATCACTATTTATTGCATTCTTGTATCTTATTTCTAGTCATTTTATCTAGTCTTGTAAGATAAAGAATATCACTTAAATGGGATCATCATTAGTTGCTTTTCATCATAAAAATAAATTGCACTGGTCCACTGTTAATCATATATCTAGAAACTTTACTTACATCTACTTTACATTTATTCTTATTTTATTGTATTATACTTTTCTTATTGACATTTCATCTTTTTGGGGGGTTTCTATTTTTATAATATGTGGTTGTTTTTTCCAATAGTTATCCTTTTATTATGGAGGCTTGTTTATCCGTGGTATTTCCTTACATGCTCCTATTCTACCTGGGTATAATTACTCTATACATTGGATTATCATTATTTTCCTATAACTTATTATACATTGTATGGTGGTTTTTAATTCACTTTATTTCTTCGAATCTATGATTTTAATTTACTGTGGTCCTTGATTAATTTTTATAGTAATTTTCCTTTAAGCCATTTTATTTTTATTCTATACCTGATTATTAACAAGGTGGATTGTCTGTCACGCTACAATATATGAAGAGATGTGTACAAACAAAGATGTTGGCCGTAATCTAAACGATATTAGATAAACAGGTTTTACTAATTTCAGAACAATGTGATGCGTAATAAACCATAAATAATACAGAATTTGTTCCAGATAGTTCAGTTGTGTGTGCCAGTTCGATTGCAGCAGTGTTGGCAAGTATTCGAAAAAACGAATAGAATACACTGGAAGTCAACTACGTAGTGTTCTAATAAACAACAAGCGAACATTTCTGTAGTTGATAGTTCTCTGTTAAGTGTAAAAGAATAAACTCTAAACATTTAAATCGTAACTATTGTTACGACGGTTTACTCGATCGTCGTAGGTACAGTGGAAACAAAATAAGGTCAAGACACCAATTAAGTCACTAATCATCAGCTTTAATTGTTACAGTAAAACAGTTCGTAATTAACAACACAGTCTCTACAACAAATCAAATGAAAATTGTTTGCACACGCAATAAAATGTCCACTAATATTAAAACTCAATTGTATTACAATTATACCGTCCGATTATAAAACGCAACACTTACTAATAACTACTTGAACGTACACAGTAATAACTCGAACCGCTCTGTAAATATATCGCACTAATAGTCTTGAACCGCATAGTCAAAAATTCGCCTAATACTGAAAACTAAGGCCGCTACCGCCATGTATTTATAGTCTCGCTCACACACCAGAAGCTTCCAAATTGTGTCTAATCTCTCGTGTGAACTATGTAATTAACTGCGGCCTTGACACAGGCCGAGCGCCCGAGCGAAGCCCGGCACAGTCGAGAAGATTCTCCCAAAATGCATCTAGTAGCACGTACGCCACACGCTTACATTCTGGATCTCTCTGGAACGTTCGATAAACACGTAGATTGTTCTGTGACGTCGTAACACTATAATAAATACTTGACGGTAGAACACTCATGTTTTCCTTATACATGAGAAAAGCAAGTCGTATAAAATACGCCTACATTCTGCTACTTTTTCTTGCACCATGTCGCTGATAAACCACCGATATAAGTGTGGTTTATACACACATGTATTTCAGATCCATTGAGTTGTTAATTGCTAAAGCATTTTTAACAAGAGACATGACTGTTTAATTGATGAGCATTAACGTTTTACGAACGTGATCTTTCTCCAACTCGTGCTGATCGCCTCGCCATCGCCTGTACCTTTGCTCCAAAACATGTTTAACTGAGAGCAGCAACTGAATCTATAAAAATGACGAAATATATAAGATTTACGATTGAAACATTGCCAATAAGTAACATTGGTTTTTAAAAACTTTGTAACTTTTATTAGAATAATTTTAATATTATTAATTCACTTTTCTCTGAACGAATAATTTTGTTAGAAATGTGTGTAATGTAACTCAACATAATGTACATTTTAGCAACATAACGTTAGAAAATAACTGAATAAATCGCCTGTAACTTGCTGTTTTACCGTAGTAACTCCAATAAAGGGGCTTAGGAACTCGGGAGCTCAGTGAAATACCATCGTATTACTGAAAAACTAATGCTGGAACAGGTACACAGTTTGTTGGGACGAGACAGTGCACGCTGCTGCAAACGGTCTTTGTTATTCAGGTAACCCACTTTACTTTAATTGCTGCTGTACCTACACTGTGCCACGTCGCGTCCGTATATTTATACGGTAAGCTGAAACGTTTGCCACTCCACGATGCATCCGCATACCATAACTGGACTATTAGGTCTCTTCGCAGCGAGCCCGGTATGGCAAATAATATCCGTATTATATGATGCAACGTGCCAGCGTATGAAAGTATTTTATAAATTTGTTCTTATTAGAAAGGCCTAACTTAATTGATTCTGTGAACTATCCAACGCTAGTTTTCTCTAAACATTTCATGTAGCGGCCTATAACACACACACACACACACACACACATTTAGTTGCTGACAAGAAAAAATGAAATTATATTATTACTTCACACAAGTAGGGATAAGGATAAAGTTAATTGCGTCGGTTTGAATTCACTGAAACCACATGTTAATGTATTTAATGTTTAGATATTACAGTGACACAGGCTGTATTGGGTCAATCCTCCCCGAGGGTTGAAAGTCAGACACTACAAAAAAGGAAATGTCAAACATTAGAAATCTGTGCCGGTAAAAATGTAGACATACGTATAACTCGAATTAAATAATTAGGCTAATTAGTTATGTGAGTGCAAGCATGTTTAATTCAGGTAATCTATAGCCATTTTGTTAATACGAAATCAGTTCATTGTTGTCTGGTGGTTGACCGATGGTTTGTTTTTCTCATAGTTTTTGAGGTTATGACAATCGAGTAGGAAATAATTGCCTTGGAATGTTTATTTAGCCCGCAGTGTATCCATCTTGGTTTACGATATTTATAGTGCATGAGTTTACTCCACAGCAACCTAAAACTTTCTATATTAAACAGTATTTTCTTGCGGTTCGAATCTTATACGGATGTGCCTATTGTTGTGAGCGGGTTTTCTATCCGTATCGAATATACGTATTGTTTATGTATACTTTAATTTAGTGCTTTATTACAATTTTAAAAACAAATCGACAATTAAAATCTTAAAACGTGTCCGTTATTCCCTACATACGTTAATCTGAGACCGAACTCGACGCTTCAAATACCGGTAAACCCAACATTTGTATGCCAACTCCAACCACGTATTTGCGCACCACCAGAGAGCGAGTTTGTAATGCTTGGCCTGTAGTGCCCATTTAATGTTTTGTTTTTCATTTCAACTCCAAAACGAGTAGACCAATTTAATTCCATTTGCTGATACTATTTACAGACACGTATTTACTAAGGCGAAATTTAAAAATAATTGTACGAAACAGTATCAATTATGCAGAAGATGTGAGAAATTTTTTCCAGTTTTCTAGTATCGTTCATTTCATTTGTGTTGTAATATAAGACTTCATCTTTACTGTTTCATCACTTTGTTATATTTTAAATATACATTAATATGCCAATTATGTTTCTACACTTACCTTTTTTATTACAACAAAATAAGTCGCATGTAACGAGTTCTGTTCCTTTAATTTTGTATTTTTTTTCACAAAATCTAAAACCCCACAGCTGACCAAAACCGCTTTCCAGAAAGAAATTCTGATTGCACTCCTCTATTTATAAAATCGATATCTAATTAAAATAACGATATCTATTACCCAAAAGAACGATACCTAATTTGTAACTTTTATTTGCTAAATGTGGTTATGTATAAACGTGGATATTTGGCTCAACACAATTTCTTTTTTATTTTGAAGGTAACTCTTAATATTTCTTGCAAGTTTTCTGTATTATAAATATTTTTTTCAAACAATAAATACTTTTGCAAGTATAAAATTTTATTGTATTATATTATTGTGTTTTCACCTGACGCACGTTTCACAGAATCATTCTGTGTCTACAGAGGTTTTTATATGAATTAACGAATAATCGATTTGTATTGATTATAATGTAAATTAACGAATAATCGATTTTATTTCGATTTACATTATCGGTTGTTGTAATGTTTACGTAGTCAACTGTTTATTAAAATATTTAATGTTTTTATTTTCACTATTTAAAAAAATGTATAATTTTAAATAAATCATGTTGTTTTATATACTAACAATTTTAAATATCTTGGGAAGAACACATCCCGAAACGCTTCACACAAAGAATCCTTTAAGATAAGGAAACTCAAATTATCAAAGGCCTTTACTCTAACCCGGGAACTGTACAGAAAGGAAAACCTTTCCAGAAGTGCGAAACTCCGCCATTATAGCACTGTGATCAGGCCGGTGATCATTTATGGAGTGGAAACAATGTGCTTTTAAAATTTTGAACCTCTTCTTAAAATTGAACGAAAAATTCTCCGGAAAATTTATGGCCCCAAGAAAACTGTAGATGGATAGAGGAATAGACCCAAAGAAGAGCTGTACACAGATCTGGAAGATCTGGAAATGGTTTTCCGAAGGAAAAGACTGAGATTCCTTGGACATATAGTTTGGATAGATCGGACCAGATTAAATAAACAAATTTTCAACTATATTTGGCAACTTTCCGGTCTGAACGGATACACCAAACAACTCAAGGAGGAAGTCATTAAACTGGGTATTTCTTTGAATGACGTGTGGATAGAAATACATACAGAAACAAAATTCAAAGTCTTGAGGTCTCTGCGGTGAGAAGAAGGCGAGAAAGGGGTGGTCAGTGGAAAGGAAGGCGGTGCATATTGTGCAAATGAGGGCCTTCTGGCAGGAGAAGAAAAGGAAATGATATTCGCGTGGTCCACGGCTGGCCTGTTCGTGTAAAAAAAATCATCTTGTTTTGTTTTTATTTTAATTTTTCTTTATTTAGTAATTTATTATTAGTGTGTTTGTAAATATTGAAATTTTCCCAGATATTCATTTTGTTACCTTTTTTTACGTTTTTAGTTAATTTGACGTTTTGAATATCTGGTGATTGGGGGTTATTATTTAAACAGTATGTGGTTAAATTAGACTTGTAAATGTTTAGTAAATAAAATTCAATAAAATTTTGCTTTCAGAAGTATTTATTATTTGAATAAATATTTGTAATTACTTTTGTAAATACTAGAGCGTGCACTCTGTTCAACCCCAAACACAGAAAGTTGTAAATTCCACCACAGACTGTGACATAACCAAAGGTACATTAAAAATTGCGTCTGTGGTAATAAATAGACCCTTTAAAGAACTCATACATGCGTAAATTGCGCTGTTAAAGAAAGACGTTAACCACAAGTGTACAAACAGTTTTAAACAAGACTAGGATAGTTTTATAGTTCCATGCATTTATGGACTACATAAAATATACAGTAACGCTGATGTTACATAAATAACACAAGTGATAGTGTACACTAGACTTATCACCGTTGTATAACCAGCAGGATGATGTAATATCCTCATGCTGTCTGGAAAGTCGCAATGACGCTCCACAGTGTGAGACGCTGCCTGAAATTCTCCAGACGTCTGGAATTTTCTCGTCAACTTGACTCTAACATAGACGATCTTGGCTGACTATAATTATTCGTGGTGATAACAGCTGAGGTCAATTAATTATTATGTGTTTAATTATTTAAATGTGTTGCGGACTATTGTAGTTGTTTAGCACTTTGGAGATTTTATTATTTTTTGTGAGAATAGTTATCGGACAACTGGACAAGAAGGGGAACTGCTATAATTCGAATGTAAATGCTTGGAGAATTGTAAATAAAAATATTTATATTATTTTATTATTATTATTTATTTAATATTTAATATTATTTATATTATATTTATATAGTATTTCCCGACTACTTTAGCCTTCAATAATTTATTTAACCGTTTAAGATTACGATATGTGTTGTCAGTAGTCTAGTCTATTTGGTGGTGCTAGTGGAATGTGTGTGCGTGCGTGTGACTGACCGTACTTGCTAAAGGATTTAAGCTTATGTATTCACAACGTTACGATTATGGTACCTTTGGGATTCAATAGACGACACCGCGGTTGAATACAGTGTCTGCTAGTGCGAATGTAACTTGACGTTTTATGACATTACCTTATGTTGTTACTATTTTTCCCTGCGTCTCTCAACTGTGGGAGTCTGCGACGTGTAATTACTAACAAAGATAAAAGTTGCCTGACGCTGATTCCGTCATTGTCAGTGGTGAGGCGGTCTGTCATAGGAAGATGGCCAATGTTAAATGTTGGGTCAAACAACTGAAGGGAAGGACAACTATTAGTTTCTTTACCTTTGACAATAAAATATACTGGAAAATTTCTTAGCAATAGGATAAAAACAACCAAACATCAAGGCAAAAAGTAAGGATACGCTGAAACAAAGCTACAGTCCGAATGTTTTTACCTCTCTCCGCGCCGACCCTTCCCACCCGTTTTCCACTCACACGCCGACGATTTATACCCCGTGGCTAGTCATCGCTGACATCACAGCTGAGATTGGTGGAACTGTTCGTCTGCATAGAACACGGTCTGGTTAATGCTGCCAGAGTACTTACATATTGAGCGTAAAAGTTTACAAAACAATTTATTACTTAGAATGAATCTAACGATTATTTTAACTTATGGTTTGAACCGAATTCTTAATCTCAATCAGAGGAAGCCAATGGCGATGCACGGCCCGGGGCGTTTCTTTTGGGCAGGCGGAGCGGTGGAGTTTTATTTTTGGGCCCCAGCTACGGTTCTTTTTGCATAGATAAATATTTTATGGTTTTTTTGCAATGCATACTTAAATATTTTACCCATTGTTTATAGATTTTAACGAAACAGAAAAAATAAAACTTGTAAAACTAGAAACTAAAATCATTATTTAATTTCCAATATAAGTTATTAAAATTTACTTTAAGTTATGACTTTCTTTCTGTAGACAAATGTTTTTCAGCCTTTCCTTATTCATAGTTGATATAAGATAATTTTTTTACTGACTGAAGAACTTCCTTGGCTGTCCACGTAACTGCCTTTTGCGGTCGCCTTAGCATCGCGTGTTTGTCGCTGAAATCTTTTTACTTCTTGCACCACTTGTTCTGTATCAGTGTCACCATACACAAAGTTGAAGTTTTCGGCTACCGATTTAAAATCATTATCAGAGGCTTCCACTTTCAGACGTTTCCGATTATATGACACACTAGGTAAATTCGGAATCGTTTTCTCGTTACAGTTAACATACTCTCTAGATCAAAAGCAAACAAAAACGTTTTTCACATCCAGGTTATTATTGCAGATATAAATGGTAGGTGTTGGGGTCCGGGACGGACCACCCCGTTGCTCCCTCCTTTGTCTATCATTAATTTCAACAAAACATAACGATTTTGTTTTACTCATCAGCAATTTTAGTCTATATACTGTATTTCATTTAAGTAAATCGAGTCAGAGACAGTTTATTATTATTATTATTATTATTTGTGATTTAAGCAAATTTGTTTTAAGATAAAAGCGGCATAAAGTGAAGATGTATTTTCTGTTTTGTGTTTAATACTCTAAACAGTCTGTATATGAGCGCGCATATGGGAGAAGTTACAAAATTGGTGTGGGAAAGAGTATTTTTGGGGAGTGGGTGGGTGAAATGAGAGACGAGTACAGAAAAAGTCAAGCCTTACCACGTTAAGTCTGGTCATTACGTTATATTGGCAGTGTTTGTTCACAGGTCACTCTACCGCAAGGCCGTCTTCGATGTCTTTGATAACAAAGATGTCTGCCAAAGAAAAAGTAACTTGTTGTTTCGTAATATTACGCGGAAATTGAATATTGGTGTTTTTGCTACAAGGTAACAAATTAAAATGCCTGTATTATGAAAGTCACCTAGAGTTTGTTTAAAGCGTTGGAGTAGGCCTATCATTTGGATACTTTAACCTGTAAATGCCGACAATGCAGATATAAACCTCTATCTTCTATATAAGACTTGAATTAAGAAATTATTAGTGTCATACGTATTGGTCTATATTTAATTGTCTTATCATCTAATTTAATAGTCTTTTCTTGTTTCGGTCGGCTGCACGAGGAAACCACATTATATTGACATTAATCAAACAATTTTTTCAATTATGTAAAACGTATATAAATAGGTTGCTGAACTTTAAATTTATAATCAGCAATGCAAATGTTTTATCAAACTTAAACAAACAGCGTTGCTGAAGATGACCACCATATTGCGTAGCTCAAACGTTCTGCAGAGAATTTGAAGACCGTCACGGGCAAGAATGTTTACATGTGTTCCGTCCGTGAATTTCTTCCTTCATTATTAAGTGTAGGCCTTGTTTGTAGTTTAGTGATCCTTATTCTACTTGTTTGAAAAAAGGATAATACCTTTATATTACACTGATACTTTGAATATATGAAATGACAATGGAGGGTCATAGTTACTGTTAAATCAAGTGTACAGACAAAACATTAGGAACAACAGGTTTGTGCTGTGTTAATCTTTAATAAGGTGTATGGATAACATGGCTACATTGAATGATATTTCAACATTAAACTGTAAAATATTAAATTGCCTTTGTCTAGTAGTAAACGACTGAACTTTGTGTTCTGTAAACTGAAGAAGCCGTTTGGGACATTAATTTATTGAAACTACGTTAACAGACAGGGCGCCAACCTAAATACAAGCATTCTTGCTCAGGGTTTGCGTCTAGAATGACCCCTTATTTATTACTTAAATAACAAGCGAAGGAAGAAACGTTTGGTTGTTACTTTTTAAAAGTATTGTACAGATGCATGCCAATTGTTACAGATATTTCTTAATTTCTTTTCACAAGTTGAACAAGCGACATTTAAATATATGAATAAAATAAGTAAAATGCATAGAAGGTAGAAAAGGCCTGAAAATAACATCTACCTCACAAGGATTTGGCGAATTTACCAGGCCATTTTAATAAATATTTACTGAAATTATAGAGCAGTAATATCTAACGACATCTATTATTCTGTGGTAAAAGGGCGTACGATTTCCAATATTTACAATACGTAAATTTTGCTTTTATTTTTTATTTAGAATTGCCTTTTCCTTTGCTGATGGTAGATTGTTGTACTTCCATTCTTGGAAGTTAAGTTTTTAAAGCTTTACTTTCATAAATTTTAAGTACTAGATTTATAATACTCTCTATAAGTACACTACATAATTTACAATAAACAATCTGAAATTTTAATGATTGTAATGAATCAAAATCATTTTTAAATAATAGGAAGGTATATTTTTTAAGCTCTTCTTTCTATATCTAATGGTTTACGCTTAAAGGTGATATGTAGAGTAACTAATAATTGTTTGCATACTTGAACTGGTTTCTGATAGCTGAAATATTCTGTTGACTTTTATTGACTTCATTCAACAAATTTATTTTCACTTATAACGATAAAAATTATATAAATATTCTTATGAATTATTATTATTAACTGTATGTTTATTTCAAGTTAAACATACAGCTATTAAAATCTGTGGCAATGTTGTCAAATGGTATTAGCTTATGTGCTATATTATTTGTTAGTTGACATAACAAGGAGTGTGGCGAAAGCAAGAAGTAAGCCTACTGCACTTCTTTGTAGTCTCATTTCATAATACTAGTTCGTACCATATAATTGTTTTAAATAAAATAACGGGGTAGTTTAAAAATTTCTCATGTTGTTTGTCTTATGAAACATATTGTTAACAGTCTGTATTAATGTATTAACATCACATGGTCAATAATCCACGTAACCTTGAGTTATAGTGCTGTATGTTTTGTAGCAGATGGTAATATTGACAACAGGAAGGGACATCATCAAACATACGCTAGGTTGTCTATAATTTTTCTATAGTGGTGTGCAACAGTAATAATTCTGTTTGTAATTGTATCTTATTTTAAAATTATGTATGCAAAAGTGCTTTCGTCATTAAAATCCTACCGACTGATATTGAATAATGAACATGTTGTAAGCTAAGAACTTATTTTAAGTATGTAAGAAAATAATTAGTTTGAAGAAAATAAAAATGGATAATAGTGAAACAGGAAGAGAAGAGGTGAACTGTAACTATGCCTTTTTTCTCTGCAGAGAACGAGAGGGTGAACAAGGTGAAAGTTATGTGCAAAAGCAAAGAAAGGGAACATGTAAATTTACTGTGTAAAGAAATGAAAGTGTAAAATGGGAGAAGAGTAAGTGGGGGCGGAATCACACGGAGTGCAAGAAACTATTTGCAGCCATGTTTTCATAAATATTAACTTTTACCTTTCAGAATATGTAGATAGCATTTATCTTTTATATCTGAGATAGTAGCCTATAGCAGAGTTCAGCATTACGTTTCCGACCAAAGAAAGAAACGTGTTTTTATATAGAACACGAAGGCAACCTGAATAAGTTACAGTTAGTAAAATCAATATTTACTTTGAGATCGAATCCCGCTAGGCATTAAATATTTCAGCGCCCTGCTTTACTCGACACCTCTCTGCTTCCAGATGTAATACTACTAATACTAGCAATACGAATTTGCAATTCATCTGTCAAGTTTTGTACTTCGTTGTTCTTTTGACCTTGAGTACACACATACGCGTTTGTCTACGAACCTCAATGTGTAATTTATGTTTTTTAATTTACTTGTTGTTTGCAATTCTTGTTCTATACACCTTCCCGAAAGTTAATTATTTCAGTCCCTCTTGATCTTTTATTATCATTCTTCTTAAATACGCGTACACTACCATACGGTCTTCACACGTACATGTTGGTGAAGATAAACTTCCATGTATATTTATTTCCTTTGTTTTTACATGAGGACACATATTTTTTGATTCACAGGAAACTTCCCCGTCCTTATGTATTTCAGAAATAATTTGGGGTAGGAACTCATTGTTCCTAGAGATTACAAAAAAAATGCGACGCGTTTATTGTACGTAGGCGGCGCGGCGCGGGCGTTGTGGAGCGCAGAGTCCGTCGTGCATGCTAGAAACGTTTAGCGTAAAGTCTGTGTAATACAGCGTTTAAAAATACCCTTATCTCAGCTCAGTTAATTACCTTTAATTCCCCTTAATCTGTTAACGAAATTAAGCCCAACGAGTAGTTGTTTAACTCATGTGTTAGGCTAAAGGTTATGGATTCCTGATTCAAATTTAACATTAAAATGTTATGATGGAAAGTACATGGATGCGTGTAACATAAAAAGTTTTAATGGTAGTTTTTTGTTCATAATTATATTCACGTTTTGTTTATTTTTATTACTCATACACTCGTGCGCGCGCGCACACACACACACTCACACGATGCAAGTTGCTACAATAGTTCGCAAAAAATAACAAATAGACACTCGATGTTTCCACTCTTATACTGTACTCTAATCAACTTATTTCTCAGAAATCTAACTGAAGTACGCAGAACTCATCTGTTACGCACTAGAATCGCTGATGTAACCTACTCTTGTTTCGGTTAACTCACAACTGCTTGACAGCTGCTCTAAACTTATGTTATGAACGACTCCGGAATAATTGCGTCTTGTTGGCGATTCTTCAATACGTGACAAGCGTCACGTAGCCTGCTATGCATATTACTTGTGTCGCTTCGATGTAAAAGAACTGGATTGATTGGTTAATTATTAGTAAATCTGGATAAAGGCCAAAGAGTAAAACAGTTGTCATAAACTATTTTGTTAGAAAACAAAACCAAGAAGTGAACATTAATGTTGGTTAACCTTAATGAACAACAAGTCAGAAGAACTGACCTTACTGTCACTGATCAGTTCTGACATATTGATTCATGCTCTTATATAAACTAACTTTCCTATTTTATATGGATATCTGAAGTATTCTTTTTTATTTTGAGGAAAACCAGACATAAAGATGTAAATAGATTTTATTGAAACTTAGGATCTGTTACTTGTTTACAGGCTATTAGATATTAATAATTAGCGTAATTTATACTAATCCTATTTCAACTATTTTGTACAATAACAAAATAAATAAATTTCTGTATAATTCAGTTTAGTGCAGAGACGGCTTAGTAACAAGTACAAGAAATTCAATGGAAGAAAAAAGTTTCCAGTGAATGCGAAGCTTAAGAGTCTTTTGCACGTAAGAGGCCTAACATGGCGTTCTTTGATATCTTGTGAATACAGTTAATTCTAAGTAAACTTTTTATAGAACTCTTATTTTTTTACTCTGTTGTGTAATTAACGGGTTATTTTTGTTTTACCTTTTTGCTTAGTTTCGTATGCAAATACATCAAGTTTTCTTTTTGCTTTTATTTTCAGTTGTAAAAACTTGAAAGTAGTCACGTTCTAGCTGCAGTTTTTTATTGATCGTTTTATGATGTCTCAACTTCAATGAATTAAAATACGTAAGTTTCATACTTTCAGATTTTTCGTGAAAAGTAAGTTTCTTGAAATACTTCGAAAATAACATGAGTCTTACTTATTGAATAATTAGATATGTGGTATAGCATATAAAACATGGAAAATAAATTATTAACATTATATATGGATACCATGAAAGAATATTTGATTGCGAATGTTTTGCAGATTGGATGTTTCCCAAGTAAATTTTATGTGACCAAAGTAATTTAGAGTAAGAAGGAATAGTTAAATGTTTTTAATAAAACATCTTTCCTTGAAAAGTGATATTTTTTCGAATTAATTTTTGATAAAGATACTCAATTACAAAACAGTTAATGAACTGTAAAGTATATTGGTCTAAATTATTTATTCTACAATTAAAATTAATCTTTTTATGTACTCAGTCTTATTGTGTGCTTCTATGGGTAAATTAAAACAAAAGTAATGTTGTTTATAGTGTTAGTAAAAAAATGCTGATTATAATTTTATACTACATACGTATATTTTCTAGTAGCCTATTGCTTATTATTTATATTTACTTATATAAACAGATTTTCATAAACTTTTAAAAATTTACAAACTCTGAGAAAGTAAATTATGAAACAAAATTACGGTAAATCACAAAACACGTACAAGGTATTTTACCAGGATGAAATAGAAAACTTTACATAACTTTGTATTAAACAAACAAACAAATATTTTACGTTCTCAGCTTACATAATGATAGGTGTAATGGAGGTTCTCACCTCAGTAGCTGTAAGTACAGAGGAACCTCAGTAATTCGACACCCACTAATTCGTCTCCCTCTGTATTCGTTACCCACTCAAGCTTTCATTTCTTTTTCTTTATTAACAAGCGAGTAACATTATAGCCCGGTGTAAACCAGAAACGTGCTTATTGATGCCGGGGTTCTAATAATAGCCAGGAGAACGGATTGCGGAAGGTATTAGTTCCAAGAATGTGTATTTCCTACTTGTGTATACGGCACAATAAGTGTTGTGTCGTTTCCAAAAATTCAGACGGATTGCTGATGCCTGGCAAAGTATTATAAAACACTCTAAAATTTATCTGGAATAGGTTACGGCCATCTCAATTATAACCAGCGCCTACAGAACCAGAAGGTCTTAACCACATATCGGAATTGTTAGATATCTGCCAATCCCTACCAACATTTAATTGGTGTGAAATAAACTTACCGGGTGTAGGCTAAGAAATGTTTAGTGACCAAGAAATTGTTACACACGTATCCAGAGAACCTACACAAGCTAATGATAAAGAAGGTGACTAGCCAAAAACCTGCTATCTCTCATAAGGAGGCCATTCAATCACTGACTACAGCAATCAAGTGGTACGAAGGCCAAGATGAAGCAGAACTGCTTAAAATAATTTCACTGCATACACAATTTAGCTCTTGAAGAGTACAGTCAACAGAAAAAAACATAAGAAAATTTAAGGTTTTCTCACAATCATTAAACAATTGATTTGTTTGTAATTGTTTGTCTTTAATGGGTTTGTTTCTTACTCCGCCACTAATTTGGTCTATTTCACTAATTCGTCAACCCTTCGGTCCCGTAGGTGACGAATTAGTGAGGTCCACATAATGTATTAGAGAAAATGTGAAATGTAATGTACGTGCAGCTAGAACAAGTAATGGTAAGTAACAGAAGACATGTAAATAAATAACGAAGTAAGTAAAGCAATAATGGTGGCAACAAAAGTACAGCTAAAGAATCAATAAACACTATTTAAAAATAACACTGACAAATATACTGGTATGCTGGCAGGGTAGAGACAATGCGTGGAGAACAACGTGACACTTTTCACGCGTTGTCATTACGCAACGTAACGTCACAACTATTTGGACGGAAATGAGACAGAAGACCGAAGTGTTGCAAATGTGGAAAAAGTTGCCATCTTCAAGTAGATTGTTGGGAGAATAAAATACAGAGAGAGGAGTCTGAACATAACAATTAGAGAAATAAAACTCCAGAACAGCACACAGTCTCCACGCTTCATAAGGGCAGTAGAAACTTGATTGTTCGTGGATTTGTTGAAAGTAAAACCAGCATCATTTACAGCTGACACGGGCGCTAAGTGTCCACAGTGCGCCCTGATTTAGTTAGCCACTACCAGCCTCGATTTAGATATTATGGCCGAGACTGGCCATACTGAGACTGGGAATTTAGCCATACAGACTGAGACTGGAAGCCCCATCAAAGTGTTAAGAAAGGATGACGTACGTGTACGCCTAGGTTTCCTTGAGTTTAACCAGTCTGCTCTTTGCAGACAATGACGATGAAGTGATTCTTGGCACTCACATTATGAATGTTGTAACATAACAAAATGTTACCTAACCTAAATGTATGTTATCAGATTTTATAAGGACAAAACAACAATGTAAATAGGAATATAGTAGTAAAAATAACCAAGAAAGGAGAAATCAAGAAAGAAGAATGAAGCAGAAGTGCCACATGAAACAGTAACCCAAAGACTGTTTGACACTACAACTAGACTAAGACTAAGACAAACTGATGGACAGAGTAAATTTACATTCAGCTGTCAATCAAGTCAGTAGTTGATATAAACCGAATGTTATATGTAAATAAAAAAATGAATTAATAAGCATTTAAATACTGTGAAATCAGAATTAGCATTCTGCTGATAATAAATTTGACAATGACTAGTAAATTATGAATGCCAAAACTAAAATTAGCAATGGGTACATAGTGAGAACAAAGATGTATTTCAACATCAAATATACTTGTGAGAAAGAAAAACTATTTATAAGAGGGAATCTTATACAAATAAGATACCTCCACAAATTACCGAATTGAGAACCAATAAGTGTTATTAAGGCAAAATTCCAATATGAGCGATATGTCTTAACAACGCCTAGACCAAGCATTAGTCAGTAAATTGACGATTGGGAGTTAACATAAGTGTAAATTAAAATACACCGAACAATGGTTATGCCCTGACATAACAAAAAAAAAATCATTATTAAAACAATATATTTAATCATAATTTTAATTGTTAAATAGTAGATTAGAACGAGTTAGCATAAAACGAAATGTCATAGTAAGTAGGATCATTCATTACAATGTATAGAGTTTAGGTGTACACATAATGTTCAGTAAAAATGTCAGTACAGAGTTAGTGGTGTTCCCACATAAACGTTTGAATAATAAAATGATATGTGAACACAAACAATATTAACCAAAAATGTAAAATCGGCGATTCAGAAAAAGCAGACGACAGTGAAAATGGTGTACCCGAACATTGATTTTATAACAATGTCGGTCAAAGTGAAAGTAATTCGATATCGAGTGATATCAAATTAAAGAAGAAAAAATGATCTTTAATTTGATAATGATATCAACCCAATCGCAACTGTATTTAGTGCGGGAAAGATGTTAGCATCATTTTCAAAATATGCATCAGAAATTTGTTTATGAATAACAACAACAATGAAAGCTATCTGTCACATCAACGTTCGACGGTTAAAAAACCGTTATCAACGGCCAAAATAATAATACGTCATACCTGTCACACCGGCAAGGACCAATCAGAAAATTAGTTAGTAATTAACATTTTTACCTAACGCCGATCAAAGAACGGGGTATATAAAGGAGGAAGCAGCCAATTTCAGACAGACTCTTACCAAACTTCATATAGCACAGACGTGCGCTCGCTGTCTCTACATTCTTAATAACTATTAGCGTCATCTACATATTACATCGAAACAAATAGTTCAACACCAAGAGACAACTACTTCAAGTTAATCTACAGAAAACAACAGTGATTATGTGCAGTATCATTTCAATTTTGTGCGGGAAATAATGAGCAGAAAAATAATTAATTGTCATCATTCACGATCCATTTAGTCAGAAGAAGATCGCATTATTCTGTTCTTGTGCGTGTGTTGTGCAAAGTTTGGTAATCATTATAATCCGATTACCAAAAGTGGTTAATGAGTTTTAATTAAGTAATTAAAACCAGAAGGTAACAGTGCAATTATTATTAATTTTTATCTGAGCGCCATAACCTGTACATTTTTCAACACTGGTCTGTACTGACGCAAAACACAGAAACATTTCAAGATTACACCACGTCTCAATTTATTATATGAATTTGTTATTATGAATTAAGCTGTATGTTAGTGGTAAGGGTTCTCACATGATAAATTTTGTCAATAAAAAAGCAAGCGTTGACGAACGCGCGACCTCTCAACAGGTCATTTTTATTTTGTTTACTTTACGAAAGTAACCTCAAAAAACGTTGTTGATCAATTTTATATCAAAAAGATTATTGGATATTGTGTAGGCATAATTTTCTTTTTCGTGTTTCAAAGAATTCACATCTGAGATTTTCATAATTTTAATGTTAAAAATAAATAACATCTGGACTTAGCCAGATTTATAATTCATGTTCTGAGCAAGCCGTATAAGGCATATAATAACTGATTTATAATTGTACAACTTTGTGTATTTTCATTATATTTGTTTTTTTTTGAATTCTCTATAAGGGTGTAAATAAAACCCATTATTAACAGCATCACTTGATTTGATTTATTTCTACAGGATAATTAAATATTTTATTTAGAAACTTAAACAACCTTCAGTTGTGTTTAATATTTTGGAATAGCATTGCCAAAAGGTGATACACAATTATTTTAATTTTCTAATCATTCAGTAATTTTATGTGTGGGTTTTACACGGGATTTTCCCTGAATAAATCCGTGTGGCGCCCACTAATTAATAAACAAGGTAATCTAACCTTGCAACCAAAGTGAGTTGGTGTTTGTAAACTGAGTTGACAGCTTAGTGAACTTCTAGTAAACACAACCAGGTACGTAAAAGTATATTTTTGTTTATGATATTGTCCAGACATTACGAGACGGAACGTACTAAGACTATCAGCAACCTGGAGAAGAAGTTTTACAGCCAATATCAACCAGACGTTCATCAATATCAAGCAACCAACTATTGTATTTTACATTTCAAATTAAGCAAATTTAGCATTTAATTATTATCAACTTAATTATTTTTATGTGTTTCATATAAGGGAATTCGTTTCAAACAAGTATAATTAAACCATTGTAAACACACTGAGTGTAACCTCGAATGTTACATTGTAAATTACTTTATCACGTTAGTAACCTTCAATTAGAAACAACTATTTCAAACTTTGATTTATTTCAAAAGAATATTTTACGCATAATTGAACTTTGTTTAAACAAGATCTTTAATATTTTAAACACGAACATAATTTTAAAGAACAGCAGCAACACTTTTATTTTATTGCAAGGTAACGTAAACACCGCGTTCGGTAGAATTATTTACAATATAAACCTAATTATATTTTACCGTAAACTATATAATCGTTATAAATTGGCTAGCCCAACAGTGTGGCTATTAAAGGACCGAATTACGTACGTTATAATGTCTACATTGTTTGTAGTTGATTCAAGAGAGAAAGTCCTGAGGATTGGTCAAGTGAAGATTAAGTTTTGCACGGATGAAATGCTAAGATCAGTCAACCACTCGATCAGGCAAGTGACGGTGGCAGAAGAAGGAGTCAACTGGTGCGGAGAAGAGGAACCCTTGGTGTTGGATGCGGAAACAGAAGACGAACTAGTAGATGAATTACCGGATTGTGTGATAACAGAAGTGGTTATCGAAAATCTAAATGTGGTCGTAGCGGAAAGGCTAATACTTGTTTCTAAGTTAAAGAAAGCATCCATGGGAGAAACTGCTGAAGAGAAAGAATTGGTTACAGATAAAGAAGATGTAGGAGCGGGAACAAAAGATGTACGGGACGCACAAAGAACGGACGAATTTGGAGATGGAATGACACCTGTTACAGGGTCAGAAATTTTGCTGAAGAGGATGTTACGCAAGAGGTTGGAAGCTAACTGGAAAATCAAAACGGAATCGAATGGAAAGTAAATGAAAAGAGGAATACAAAATGGAGGTGAAAAGAATGCTTTGAATAATCAAAATTGAGGCAAACAAGAGGATTTGCTATTTTTAGACGAACAGGCTTAAGGAGGGGACAGTGCTACGCTGACGAGATAGAGAACATGTGTGGCTATGTAACACTTTGCACGCGTGTTGATTACGCAACGCTCTCTACACGCATTCCAGAGGCCTGTCGATTATTCTACCGCCATCCTGGTCATTACAGGCGAAGAATGACAGCACGGCTTTAGACCTGCGATATAAATGTGCCTCATCGGAGTTGTAGACTTAACGGTTTAGTGTAAAGTGATTATTGTGTATTACGTTGTACGACACTGTTGATAAGGTGACATTTACTGTTTGTTACACTGCTGTGTGTTGAACAATATTTAGCTTGAAGAATTGTATATGATTCCCTTTGTTTAATTTTAACTGTAATTAAATGTGTAATCAGAGACTTCACCTGTTGGTCAGTTATTCTGTTTTCACTGTACAATCTGACGAGCCATGCCACTGTCGTTAACAATATAATGTAGAAAAGAAGACAATTGAATAAAAAATTAATGTAAGTGTAAAATGTCAAACTTATAAAAATTATCCTGAATTAAAAATTCAAAGCAATAAAAGTAGAAAAGTGCGAAATGCTACAAATGGTATTTTCGTACTAAATGATGTTGTCCATTAATGATAATAATGAAATATAATAGGAAAAAATAATATAGAAAAATTAAAGGAGCAAACAACTTGTATAAAACGAGGGCGAATTAGTAAAAAATTAAGTACTAATTCGATGCGTACTAATTAGCTTTGAAGTAATAAATTATTTTTTGATAATTGCTATTAGCTTTTGCATAATATTGCTAAAAGAGTTACGCTAAGCATATTCTTCTTCTTCATGTTACTTCCTCTATCTTCAAGTTTCGACATCTGCTTTGAGTACGACAAACGTTAGCAGACATGTCGTTAATGAAGTTTAATAAAGTTTTGGAAAACGCAAAGGTAAAAACTGATGACAAGATAAAGAGAACTGTAACTCAAGCGAAATACTCAGGTAAAATAATAAAAAACAATAGAGTTAGAATGTTAGGAATATTCAACAGAATATAGTCAGGTGAGCTTTCCTTTGAAAAGACAAGAAATTATATCACTTGAAAAATAAAACGGTTTGCTAGGTCTTTTAGTTTTAACAGAAGTACTTATCAATTTGTGGTTCCTACAATGACTTTATAGATAAAACGATAAAGAGAGAATACTAGAATGATATAAAACCTGTGACTGCTCAAAGAAGTTCTTAAGCAATGTACTTGGAGAAACGATGAAAGACAGGAAAACAATTAAATGGATACGCAACTAAACCAGAATAAGGGTAGATAAACTATTATTATGTAACTAAGGATAGAACGTTAATGTGAAAAGTATCTATGTTTGGAAATGGACACGTTGACTGCTGTTTGAAAACAAAATACATAAAAGAACAAAAACTACGATCTTTTACAAGACGAGTGATGAACTTTTTAAGTGCTGTGAAACAAAAAAATTGGACAAAATAGTAGAGAGTTGTGGGGGAGTTTAACCAAAGGAGCGTTCAGTAGGATAACTTAGGTTTGAAAATTTTACACTGTTTTTAAATAACTGAAACTTATAAAGTAAATTTTTTGGTACTTACTGTCAACAGGCGGAACGCTGTTCTTGACATGTGAAGGCAGCTCATGTTCTTGCTTTGTTGATTAGTAATATACCGTTGTAAACGTATAACTGTTTACTTCTGATATAAGCATTCCTACGTAGCAGGATAAGGGAAATGCGTACAAACAGATAAGACATGTGGTTGGATAACATCTAAGTGCTACAATTACATTTAATTTGTTTAAGATTCAACTGCTTGTTAGTGGGAATAGGTTAGTTCTTCAAAATTATAATGTGCTCTTACCATTGAAATTGTGAGAATCAATAAAAAGAGAGACACTAAATCTATACAAAAGGTTGTGCAATATGCTAGGAATCCCAGGTCCCTACTGAATACATTTTCTTTGAAAGCATATTTTATTGCAAGTACGATATGTTCCATCGGCTTGGTATTCAATCCTCCTTGCCAACATTGAACTCACGTCTACAGGGACTAATATAAATTACAACACAAAATTTATTGGAACGCTGAGACCACAAGAAGAATTATCTAATCAAACATACAAAGAATTGAAAAATGTTTTGTCCATGCCATAAAACTGTGGTGATGCAGACCAGTACATACGGATTAATGTAGTGTGTGTAAATTATCTTCAGAACACTCTTATAATAAATATTTATTTTGTTTTCACATACATATAAGGAATATTACGTACATTTTAAGTGCTTATATGGGCAACTGAATTGTATAATCTATGCATAGAAGGTAATTATTTCGAGGCACTTAATAAGTTCAGATACCTAGGTAATATGATAAATAATGAAGGGAGTATAAACACGACAACACATGACAGGAGACAAAGAGGAAATAGGGCATATTATGCTAACAGTAGACTGCAGCACACGTGTTTACAGTAGACTGTGTTGTGACTACAATACAAAAATGAAAATATATAATACATACACTTATTAGACCGTTTGTTGTTTATGTGGGATGAGACGTGAAGATTAGCGAACAAGAAACGCTGAGGTTAAGGAAGATGATGAGTGGAGAATACGAAATAACCAGAAGACACATGAGTTATTGAAACATGAGGATATCGTACGGTTCGTAAAGGCTCAACGAATACATTGGCTAGGTCATCTAGAACGGATGGGCGATCACCGTATACCAAAGACAATCCTGAGGGACGGTTGTATAAAAGGAAAAAGAGGGGTCGACGTATGATAAGATGGTTGGATGATATACTGGAAGATCTCAGAAGAATGGGTGTGAGGGGTTACGCTGAAATGGTAACAGGAGACGTTGGGAAGGTTGGTGTTGGACTGAAGGCTCACATTGGACTGTAGTGCTAAAAGAGAAGAATATGGATAATAATAATTTTAAAAATTGTGTAATATTTTACAAAAGCGGTGATACTTTGAAGCAAAAATTAAAGATTTGTAATTAATAGATCTGCTCGTAAAACATAAAACCTCATATAACTATAAGGTCGTATGTTATTTTCGATTCCTAAAGGAAGTTTTTTCATAATCATCCAAATATAATACCTTGTAAGGAAACTATGATACTAGAATAACAGTTAACCTCCTGGTGAATTGAAGTCATTAGGTGTAAGTAGACGTGGAATTAATAATAACGCCAGGCTACAAGAATATGGAATGAATCAGCGTCACTATATGAATAGCCACTACGATGTAATCAAAGGTGTACGTGTGTGATGTTTACTTGTAGTTTATACAGTATATAGTTTCAATAAATATTTGGTAAAGTGTATTGGAGAATGCTAAAACTGCTACTCCAAGGAAACATTAATTTCGTATATTTAAAAAGGAGTTACTACTATATTAGCGTACACAGCTAAAAAAAATTGAGAGATATAACAACCTAAATTTTGAGAGAGTAACAAAATTCGTCAACGTTTGGGGTCCTTCCAAAGCTCCAGGACGTGTAATACAACCAGTTAGAGATGCAAAACAAAACGTTACCGTAGAAGTTCTCTTATACTAAAGTTTTCGAGTATACCTTATACCTTATGTTTATTACAATTTACTTAATCACAGTTTATTATCAAAGTATAGGCCGCTATTGGTAAAAATATTTAAAATTGATTATACTCAAGTTGAAGGCACAACACAGTACAAACTGTCACCGGACAATAGGGTTGCCGCATGACAAATGGCGCCAATCGTACACTCAAGTGTTTTTGGTGGACCTAAAAAGGACCGGGTGGCGAGAACGCTGATGTGGGTAGTGCCGCGCTGAGATGTTCGGCGGCTGCGCCCGATGTTCGTGGCGTACTGCAGTCCTCCTCTTCTTTCGGCATCGGTTGTAGAGTCGGCTGCCGGCCCAGCGAAATCCATCGCTGGCGTGGAACTGGAGGGCGAAGACGCAAGAACGACGGTTCTATTCTTCGTCCGTTCCTTCCGGCTGACTCGGTGTCGATGTCGTCCGACAGAGGAGAGGAGATGAAGTGCGTCCGATGGCGTGGCGATGAAGAATGCGTCAAAATTACACGACTGGAGGTTGCGCGAGGCGCGAGTCGTGAGTTGTGCTTATGGAACTCGTTAACTTTAACTTATTATTGTGTGTGGGTGTGGTGTATATATTTGTTTTTTGATTTTTTTAAATGTTAAGTATTTTGAAAATTGTGTCATGTTTTGTGTTTACTTGTAATTGTTCACGTATTAGTTTGTTTTGTGTTTTGCGTTTGTATATTTGTAAATTTTCCCATATGTTCATTATTATGCCTTTTTGTGGTATGTATTTTATCAGTGTCAGTTGTGTCTGGGACTTCATGTCCCGTGTTTAGTGCATGTGTGGCCAAATTAGATTTGTAGCATATATTTTTGTTCTTTATGCATTTAAATGTTCAAAATAACGTTTTTTTCAGTTGTTTTTATGTTTGCCCTATGTAACACCTATTCCAATCTTGGCATTCAGTTTTGTATATTCCGTTGATCATTGTATTACCTTTGTTGTGTGGGTTATTTAGTTTTTGTAGGTTATTTTGTTAGTTTTTATGCTATTTTTATGTCTGTAAGCTATTTATAAATAGTTGTGTAAGCTTTGTCATCCTATTATTTATGTATGTAAATGTAGACTATTTTTTATTATTGTTGTTGTTGTTACTTACGTTTTGTTAATTTTGATCATTTTTTTAACGGTTTAGTTTCTATTTTAGATTTTATTTTATTTTCTGTTTTGTGTATAGTGTTTTTATTGTATCCATTTTTATCAGAAATTTGGTATATTCCTTTCTTTATTTATTTCCTGTTTGTTTAGGGGTATTTTGTACATTCTATTAAATAATGAATAGAAAACTGCCATTTTATGTTGTGGTAGGTGGTTGGAATGGTTAGGTATAGTGATGTTAGTGGAGGTCAGTTTTCTGTATATTGCATATTGTAGGTGGTTATTGTTTCTTGTGATGGTTGTGTCTAAGTAGTTGATTATTTTATGTTTTTATCTTTCTTCGGTGAATTGTATTTTTGTATGTATGTTACTGATTTGTTTTAATATTTTATCTGCGTTTGTGTTTTTTGTTATTATATATATATATATATATTTATTTATTTACTTACAGTATTATTAATAATAACAAAACTTTCTGTACAAGAATATACTTTTATTATTTTGTGAATTCCAATGTTTGAATAGTGTTCAACTATCATCATCTATATTTATAGATTATCATCTATATTTATGACTAGTATCATCATCAAAGTATTACAAATTAATGATGTAATATTCTGATGATAATTGTTCAACCTACCAAAACACTGTAATATTCAAAAAATATATAATATATTCTTGTAAGAAAAATGTTATTTATCAATTTAAAAAATATAAAAATGTATTTTATTGTATGTTATGCAATACAACTTCCTAGACAGATTAAGAACATACATTCACAACGGACCCACCACCATCACAGACGTGCAGAGTAAAATCATATCAACTGGGAAAGACGCAAAATTACATTTACACACATACAGAGTACAAATGCCATAACAATAGATTTCTTCAATAAATGTATGTTTGTTTTGTTTTTATATTTTCTTTCGCACGTTTATGGATACGCGCGCGCGCGCGTGTGTGAGTGAATAACCCACTCATACTTACATACAGTAGAGTGTCGATTAGCCGGATTGATAATATACCACAATACTGGGAGAAGTTAAAAATTGTTCGACAGGATTCTAAGCAAAAGCTACAAAATCATAATTTTTAGAATATGAGCTAACGAGTTTTGCAGGAATATCTCCTGAGTTGAAATGTTCTATGGAATTTAGAAGCGTTTTTACTTCACTGACTTTGCCTGACTTAGACTTCCATATATGTAATCGGAAATCAAAGCGATGGTTGAAACTAGACGTACTGTTGGAAATTACGCGACAGATGGCAGATAAATTTTAATTTAAAGACAATCAAATATTTTATTTTCTATTCAAAAAAACACCTAACTTTATTATTACATAACACTATAACTTTATTATTATTTAATGTCGATACAGCATTAGCCATTGTAACTAATTATTGTTTAAATAAATTCCACTAAAATTACCCATTCCTGGCGATTGATATTAACACAATTATACTACAGTGTTTGAGATTTTGTGATGTTTGTTATGTCGTAAAAATGTGTTAATAGTAAACATTACCTGCAAAGCTAACACAATTACGGTAACCACTGTTATGGTAATTGTGTGACAATTAATGACAAATGTGGTGCAATAAACTGCTGGCATATGTTTCAGCCAGCCCAGCCTGTTTGCTTTGCTGTCACTAACCTAATTTATATCTGTTTGTTGGTTACGTAATCGTGTGTCACAATTTACCCTATGCAGCATTGCAGATATCACATTACCTAACATAACAAGCTGGAATAGTACCAAACTATTCGTATCACTAACCACAGCAACGAATAACGATGATCCTTCTACGTTAATGAGAAAATTTTAACGTCAATTAAATGCAATCAGTTTTATTACTTCATTGGTCATTACTTCATTGGATACAATCAAGAAACCAACAGAAGTGGAAAACATAATTATGAAAATAATTAATCGGTATAAATGTCTGTTTTTTGTTTTCCCATACTCTTAAATAAATGTCTAGCAGCAAGCCAATACACAAGTTAGAATATATAGTAATATGTGCGTTCATTCTAACATATGAAAGAAGTACGTTTGTAGAGTTATTCACACAATAGGGGGTTTTCACGAGCTTAGAGGCTACGTTTGACTTATGAAGACACTAAACAACTAAGCATAAGCTTTTTTTTCAATTTATTGCAGATTTCTAAACTGTTCGACTAAACGAACATTGAACAAGTTGACTGACCAAGCACCTACATGATTATGAAGAGTTTACCATTGACAGCTCTTCATTTTATATATATATATATATATATATATATATATATATATATATATATATTACAATCACTTTCTGCTACAGTCCGTTTCTTGATGTATATAATACTATAATATTTATGACTAAATTTACCTCAAGGAAAAAAGTATATCTTGAGGTAAATTTAGTCATAAATATTATAATATATATATATACATAATAATTATATATATATATATTATAACAATATAAATTGCTTAATTTGAGTTGCAAATTTAATTTGAGTGTATATAAAATTCATATAACATTTCTGTAGTTGCGTGTATGTATAATTGGAGTTTAGGTGTAATCATAATAAGAGTAGTCCTTTTATGAATCGTAACATGTTTTCATTTCTTTATTCAAACGAAAAATAAAAAATAAAAATATATGATAATATTTACTTCGCCATAAAATATTAATTATCAATTGTTTCAATGTTTCTTTGTTGCCGTACATTCATCATAAAATAAATCTTATATCTTATATCTTATAGTAACAAAACTCTATGTTAAACATTTCTTCGTTACACTATAAATTCTCGACTACTCAGTCTGAATGTGTGCTTAATAAATTTGTTCTTATTTACATTATTATTCTATGCTTGGCATACATCTTAAGGCTTTATAACATTTTAAATAAACTAATCGAATCGTTAGTCTTCTTCTATATTTCCAACTACTTTACATTATACGCTTTCAATGAAAATTTAAAATTATTAAATCAATTGTTACTCCTCCAAGCAAGGATTTAAATTATCTTTAAATTAATTGTTCATCATTAAAGAAAATTCTTACTATAGTTAAATTACATTCTCTTATCTTTATCTAAGATACGATATCCTTAACACTTGGTGAGACGTCCTCCTGGCGTGCGTGCCCTCCTCCTGGTTGGCGTGCGGCTCCAGCTGCAAGTCTTATGCTCGTCTCGATGACGAGTCCGTCGAAACTGATAACACCAAATAGATTTCACACACTAATTGTCACTTTCGGAATTAATAGGGTTCTCGCTCGCAATAAGTTATTATTAATTTTACAACGTTATTGGTTATTCAATCTCAGGGTGATATGAGTAATTATTTAAAAAGCGGTGTATTGAGCTTACACCTTCCGGCAAATCTTGAAGTGTTCCGCGAAAGTACAGATTTACCGCGGTCAGTAAATCTCCCTAAGCCGATATCTTGCACTCCCGCGAAAAGCACTTTATACAATAATAATAATAATAATAATAATAATAATAATAATAATAATAATAATAATACGGCTGTTCACCAGATTGGTTCTTTACGAAAAGCTCGAAAAGAGTTCCAAGTTTTATTGTATTTTTAGATTTCTAGTAGTTCATACGAGAAAAACTCTCGTAGACGAACACAAGTTCACTAGGCGAATGCTTTCGATGAACTGCCCCGATGTGTGCCACACAGCGTACGGATCTTACTGAAATTAGGAGTTTCTGATTGGTCAATCAGCAGTCACATGGTTGATAGAAACAAAAGATAGATGGGTTACAGGCAAATCTTTATAAGTTAGCAATAGATTTTATAGATTTTATCTATAAATTTTATTATTCTCTCATAGATAACGGTGAAAAGTTAAGTTTTTCCTTATTAAAAAAACATATTTATAAAATAGCTGAGAACCACAGAGTATATAGAAATTGTAGCTATTTCCCTCAACAATTCACTGTCAAAGTTTCAAGCCGATGGGTTAATTAACACGGAAGATATAGCGAATAAGATTTATCACACGCGCACGCGCGCACAATTTTACAAACAAAGTACATGACATAAAAGAACAAAATGTTATAAAGAATTTGATATGGCCTAAGTCCTTATCCATCACTAAATACAAAACTTATAGCTAATTGACAAAACATTGTATAAATCCATTTAAAACATGTTAATGTCCGTCATCCATGCTCAGACACTCTTAATATAGCTCATCATCCTGTGTTTTGTTGCAATATATATGATATTAAATGTGATACACAAATGGCTAATACAGCACACTTGAAAACTATTTAAAACTGGACAAATGATCATTTATTTAAGTTGTACGTACAATATTGTTGTCAGAGTACACGACTTTAGAGTCCTGGGGTGTATCATATACTCCCAAAGGCGTTAATTAAGTTCAAAGGTGTTAATTAAGTATACTTTTCTATACGATGCTAATACTACTTTTATATCACATCAACATGGTGACATAATCACTTTATTCGTTAATCACTGTCGAATAACATACGATACGTTTTCAGTTTTTTCTGCTTCGCGAACCACGTCATTAGCACTAGCAGAGTAGGATCCTACACTACTTATGGGGCAACAAAATTTGCTCAACAAGCATGGACAATTTTCAAAAATGGTTACCGAATATTGTCTTAGAAAGCTACAAATAGTAACTACAATAGTTTTATATGTTACTGATTTTCTTTTTCTTATGTTATAAGTGAAGCTAAAAATGTTAAGAAAATGGAATTATATTAAAATTAACAAAAAGCAGTTTGTTTTACTTTTAGCATGTAGTGAGCAATTGTGAACTCGAAGACCGCATTACTTGTCATGAATTCTGCAATTCATCATTGTTTTCTTGCTTCTAACAGGCGAAGTTCAAGTCAACTGGCTAATGATTAATTATAACATGCTTGTATGTACGGGCAGTCAAGCCCTGATTGTACTGTAGAAACAACCATGTTTCTCGTCTTTTGATAAAAGTGTAATACTCATTTCTGATGGATACGACTTATTTAATAAAAGCAAACGTAAAAGATACAATATAAACTTCTTATAAAAAAACTAAAAAGGTATAATGTATTGTTTTTGGTCTAATCCAAAATACATGGTTTAATAGTATTGCTTCGCAGTTTGTTCGTTCTTACCCTCGGTTACTTTTATTATATCTAATTATTTCTAAGTGAAGTTGATTCTTAATTTGAGAAGGTGAAACGATGTTATATACTAGTAAGCTCCCTGTACAAGAACACAGTCGCCCTCTCTCTCTCTCCTCCCCCCCCCACACACACACACCCAAACATCATTAAATTAGAAGATTAACTTACACGCAAATGTTTAGACTTGTAAAGACGTGATTGGATTTTTATATAATGACCAAGTAACATAAAAACGTATTTTGTTATCATACTTTGGCGTGATGTGGAAAACGAGAATGAACAATTTCCGACGGCAAAATTCAGAATTTTAGTGAAAACTGTTGTAGGTTCTCTAATGAATACGTTAAATAAGACATTAATTAATTATTCATTAATAAATATTTGTCTATCATTAACGTACACACATTTGCGCGCGCGTGCTTTTTTAATTACAGGATTTCTCGTTATAGTTTTCTTTTAATGTCTTCATGCCTCATACGCCTCAACCCCAGCGTTTTGCCTAGCAAAGTCTTCTGTACACCTTATTTATTTTTTTATTCTACATACGATGTAACGCTTTGTAGTTTGATTGAGTATCATGTAATTGCTTTCTATTTTTTTAATTTAATTTTTATTTTATGTTTTCTTCCTAAAATAAAATTTTTCATACTAATATGTACAGGTTTAATAATATTTTACATATTCCTTTTTCTTACAAATTCATTTGTTATACTTTTAGGTCTGGGTGTATAGAATTGTTGGAAACAAACCATGGAGCATCGACTATTGATCTTAAAACTACAGTTTCTTTCTAAATGTCTACCAAAACCTTTCTGTAAACCGCATTTAACTCTCGTTCTTCGTAAAAATTGTTTTTTTTAAACCTACAAATATTTAGAATATTAATATTCTTTTGAGGTTTTTCGACATGATGTGCATTTTAATCCTTCGTAAAAGACACTCCAAACACTTATACTCGTAGTGCAAATGTAAACCACGCTTGTTTAACGTACCGTATTTTGCAGCTCGTTAGCATTATCTCCTTAGTACACAGGAAAATTTAAAAGATTTGGGTACAGCAACTGTGGTCACTCAAAACTTCTGTTTACCACTTCCGCGACTATTTAACACTTCACTCCTGGCAAGATTCACATCACTGAAACTAACTACTACTCATTTTTATATATAATTTACCTTAATTTCCGTCCAGTGACGTCAAGCGTAATTTGTTTTGGTTACGCGTTTCAGGCCATGTGGCCCATCCTCAGACCATCACTCCAAGAGGAGCTCGTTAAAAAATAAAAAATCCACAATAAAACAAACACATAATAAATAAATACAAAAATATATTAAAACATATAAAGGTGTTGTATTACACGAACACGGTGCACCGCGTTCGTGTAATACAACACCTTTATATGTTTTAATATATTTTTGTATTTATTTATTATGTGTTTGTTTTATTGTGGATTTTTTATTTTTTAACGAGCTCCTCTTGGAGTGATGGTCTGAGGATGGGCCACATGGCCTGAAACGCGTAACCAAAACAAATTACGCTTGACGTCACTGGACGGAAATTAAGGTAAATTATATATAATTATCATACAGTGACCTGGACCGCTTTAAATATGTTTAAATACTCATTTTTAACTGCCTGCACAATAAACCTAAAGAACGATAATTATTCTAATATTGCTTGCAAATCCTATATATATTTTTTTATAAGTAAACATCTTATGAGAAGCTCTGGACTGAAAAATTGTCTATAAATAGGCGTTTTTATAATGGGTTTCTTCTGCTGGTACTTGTCATACTGGAATTTTAATATGGACACAAGAGGTGTGTGGAGAAATGCGTTTGGACACAAGAAATGTTTTGAAAAACAAGAGAGAAAGTTTATAGCTTCAGTATAATTTCTATTTTTTTAAAAAGTATCAAGTTGGAGTAAAGAGTTTCAAAGCCAAATGTTTTACGTCTTCAGATTAGAGGGTTATTGAGTTTCATAATTCCGCGTTGAAAACTTTATTGAATATTCTAGGCATGCCAGCAGACTGTGGTAATTACTTTAGTTAGCAAACTCCTATATCTCAAGCTAGAACCTTTGTTAACACATTATATTTTATAGTTTGCTGCACAATAAGAATTGTGTAAAATTTTAAAACAAGAATGTATTCTATAATTTGTGTCCAGATATTTCTTTATCGATTTAAACAAAACAAATTTTTGTTGTTTTGACATGATCTTACATATATGTATGTTATCAGATTCCACACATTCGTAAATATGCAACAATTTTGTCTGCACGGTTTCTTCGCCGGCCTGCAAAGGGAAGATGTCGAGCAGATACTTCTTTAATTATCTCTGTTTTGTCAGGTGCCAGTAATAACGATAATAATATTACTAACAACAACAAGAACAAGAACAAGAACGACGACGACGACGACGACAACAACAACGACAACAACATCGACGACAACAACAAAAACAACCACAACAACAATAATAAATAATTCAATACATTTTAATTTCACTATCTTCAATGATTACAGAATAGTGTCGCACAGATGAGTGATCATAATTTAGGAATTTTTTAGTTTGTTAAAATGAAATTTAAAAAATGTTATACATGCTAAAATACTTGCATATGAGTGTTCTTGTTTATTTAAACTGTTATTACAGTTGAAAGTAACTATTTCTCTGGTGTTAAATTATGTATTGTAATGTTTTAAGACGGTGATCCATGTCATCGTCATTACAGTACGAATTTCAGCTAATCTGAAAAACCTGCACTATATTTGTTGTAGTAAAAAAGATAAGATTTATATATTTTTTGTTACAGTGACTTAATATTAAAGTTGTATGCATGTTAGTTTTCCATATCTTTACAGTTCTATTAGAACGACAATCTAATACCAAGAAAAGTAATGAAAGAACACTTGATAGACACTAGGCGAAGAAGAGGAAGACACAAGCTCCATGGCTGAAAAATGTTAAGTTGTTGTTAAGGATTGGTAAGGGGCCGCAAGAGATATGAATCATCTGAGCACACGCTGAAGGAAGTTAAGGATAAGTACAAGGTGTAGTACTACTAGAAGAAGTCGGATATATATGTCTGTTGTAAGTAGGCCACGAATTTTCTAATTTTATTTTCTAAGTTTATCCAGTTTCAGGGGATCCTTTCCTAGTCCGATTATTTGTTTGTGTTATACTTGTAGTGCCAGTTGAATTTAGTTTGTGTTTTAGCTGTCTGGGGGTTAATGGACAGAACTGGCCAGTTTCTAATAAAGTTCTCAGGCTTTCACCGTCTGCGTCAATATTATTTGAATGGTTGTGTGTCGGGCAATTAGGTCTTGGGTTATTAAAACCAAACTTTTCGGCCTAACCAACGGAGGACATCTTCAGTGGCAAAAAACACGCGGCAGATGTTCGCCTAAAAACCTCAGTACTGAGGCAAACCATGTTTTCGGACGAATATCTGCCTCATTATTTTGCCACTTAAGATGACCTCCGTCGGTAAGGCCAAAACGCTTGGTTTTAATAACCCAAGGCCGCGGCCTAATATCCCGGAACACAACTACTCAAATAGTAGACCTATTGACCTGTTCGTATTTTTTAAAATTATTTATGTCAGAAACAGTGCAGACGATAGTCAAAAATTCACAAAAGAGGTCCTGATCCTAGAAAATGCGATTGAAACATGTTCTCTACGCAACTGAGAGTAACCGTTTTATGGATAACGGTCAATAAATTGGATATATAGCAAATCCAAATCCATGTTTGTTTAGATATTATCGGACAGAATCATATGCCTCTTCGTGATTATATTTGAGTTAATTCAATTAGCATGTTTAAAATTATTCAAACGAAAGATCAGAGCAACTGAGCATAACATCCAGTAATAATTTTCAGCACATTTCAATGCAGATTATAATTTATGTACCTGAGTAAACGTGTTAATGCAAATTTTACACGCACACACAAGTGTCACAATTTATAGGTTTAAATAACGTTACTTATTAATTTTGTCCTGAAGCACAAAGCGCTTTTTTAAATTAAATACATTTAGCTGGCATACGGACTATTAAAAAATAACATATGTTAAATATTTTAAATAGAAATGTAGGCTAAATGACGTCACACTGTGATGTGTTTTGTCACTATTTACTTTCAAAATATAGTTCCCAAACTGTAGAGTAGACATAAAATATTTCTTTACCAGAAATATTACTTGTAATCAGGAAAGAAGATAGGCTATTTGTTTCACTTTTTGTTGTGTATGAAATTCCAATGATACTATACATACAGCAGAATGCTAAGTAACAAACCAAGAATACACAAAGCGTATAATATATATCTGTGAAAATTGAATACTCAGCAGAAACTAATGCAGAGGTGGAACCCTGTACCTGGTATGGCGAGGTGAAACGTATTACATACAATAATTGTTAAAAGAAAAAAGTATATACAATTTATTATTTTTATTTTTGTAACAATCAGCACCATCATTACCGCCCTTTCTACCCACTGCTGAACAAATGTTTCCCCCATCATTTTTTTACAGATTCTCTTGTGAACAACTATTGTTTGCAAAAATAACCTAAACTACTGAAATGTACTTGTAACAACGAATAATACTAATATACCTTTTCTGTTTAAACTTCTAGCTCATTCAATAACAGAACAACAGAACAGATGAAATCAATTCATCTAACACCATGTTCTTGAAGAAGACACTTATAATCATTATGCTTATGGCACTCTCGTCGCTATTGTCTTTAGCTTAAGCTGTTTGCATTACTTACACACAATTGTTTATAATTTTTTGTATAATATGGAATATTGTTACTAAAAACAATAGACTATATTGCATATACTGTTAAATAAACTATTTTACAGTAATAAGTGCTAGGCCAGTCGTATTCAAGCGGCCGGAATGAGATTTCTCAGGTACGTGGCAGGAGAGTTTCAAGGAATGTCGGTGTACCCCTGCTTCTGAATATTATGAGTATTCTGATAAAATTGCTGAGTATCGACTAAATGGTTGGAACATCTAAACCGAATCGATGACTGCCGCATCCCCAAACAACTATGGAATTATAAGCCGAAAAGACGGAGAGGTGTGGGGCGTACGAAGAAGCGTTGGAATGACCAGCTCTAGTCCGTCTGCTTAGGCCCGGAACACACCATTTTTGGTTTAATCCTTGCTGAAGATGTTGATAATGATTACAGTATACAGTGATTGGAAAATTGCTAGAGCTTTCTGTCCGTTCGTTGTAAAATACTACACAAATTTTAATTTTAAATACAGGAGAATATCCTAGTAAACATTAAGCCTTTATTTGCCGGGATTTGTATTGATTGTTTGTCAGTTACTTTGTCTTTGTTGTATCGTCAATTAAACTGACCCGATATACGACAGGGAGAAGGGTTTTACTGCAACAACACTGGGATTTGTGACGGCGACCAGTCTGCAATCAGCTGCTGATTACTAGCGGTCCACTACTGTTTCAATTGAACTCTGGAACAATTACGTGAACTCGGACCTGCTATCAAAAACGCTTTCTCTTCAGTCACATTACTATCTTTACGTCGTTAGTAAATATAAAATTAAAGTTTCACTGCTCGTTCGAAAAACCAGTTCTATTTAGTTTATCACATGTAAATCCAAATGCTTCTGAACATTAATAATTAAGAAATTTCGATTTTAGTGTGTAATTTAAGAATTACTTTCTTAAATTCATGCAGAACATTCTTCAGAAAGAGAATAAAGAATGGCCGGTAATCTTAAAAAAAAAAATTGGCACAATAAACGTTTCTATTTCTATTGGATAAAGGGTGAAAACATGGAGAAAAATTTTAACATGATGCGATACAGAAGGCATGTTTTGCCTCATAGTTCAGGTAACAGCGAAACAGGAATCTGTTGATGGAATGTAGCCTGTACATAGTACCAATGTACTACAATGGTAGTCAGCTCAGTGTACATAACACCCAATCAGCACCTGCTTTGCCATCTCGGCTGGGCTAAAAACCCATCGTTCAGGACGACTCGCCTCCGGGCGGTCCAGCCTATCGACCACACAAGCGCGCCTCAGGGCTGGCGACTAGCTGAAGCAATTCACTCAGAGATGCGCCCATGATATACATGCATACACCATGTATTTGTGGACCGCACCCTAACTTCTTGTGATGAGCGAACCAGCTGCACTGTTGGAACCTGGCGTTCATCGGCTCCGACTTGGACAACGCAAACAAACCAGGAAGCGAGACGCCACATGGGTCTTCTGTCTGTCTAGCCTGGAGTAGTAGTTTTGATGATGGCATGCATCTGCACTACTATTTTTGGTGACGTAATCATCTGTTGAAATAGTAACAGAAAATAATTTGTTAGTTATCTGAAAGGTACACGTCTTCCTGTAATTATATAGGAATGCCTGGGCTTATTAAACGTAATATGACGTCGTTGTTATATCTGTAGTTCTGCTAGATTACACTCATTCGATCGTGTAATATACATATTTGAACAACACCTGCGCTTCAATGATAAGTTGCTTTAAAAATCAAGTGGTTGTAAGTTAGAAGCGTTTGGTATTTGAGTAAATTTTTATGGAAACTGACAGTAATATGAATTAATGATTGGAGGTAATCCAAGGCTCTGACAAATTTATCGATATTCACTTCTAAGCTCGGAATCGATTGTAACTGAAAAAGCCACTGAGTAATACAAAAACCGCTGTGAAATTTAGTAATTGAGTAATACAAAAATTAGTCTGGAGGGAACTAATTTTAAATGTAGGGAGGGAAAATAGGTGTTCCGATTTGCACAGTTAGTTCTAACTTTCACAGCGGAAAGAATTCGTACAACTGTGTATTCCTGTTATACTATAACGGTATGCACGAAGAGTCAGCAATTTTTATGTTAAAAATGCATACTTTTTGAAATACGATCATGTCAATAATTAGAAACGCATATAGCTTTAATAGATTTAGAAAAGGCATACGATAGCGTCCCAATCTCACAGTTATGGAAGGAGATGGAGCATTTGAACATAAATGCAAATTTGAGATTGCAGCCACCAGAAGATATTATCAACAAAATATCACCAGGGTGAAACTGGGAAACAAACTCACTCTCCCATTCGAAACTACAAAAGGCGTAAGACAAGGATGCTGCTTGTCCCCTACCCTCTTTAAAATATACTTAGACAGATCTCTAGTAAGATGTACAAAGAAGTGTAAAAGCATGGGGCTGAGAGTAGGAGATGACAATCTGTTCACTCTATATTTTGCCGATGACCAAATTGTGGTAGCGGAGGATGACGAAGACGTCGAGTATATGGTCAGAAAGTTAATAGAGGAATTTGACGCAGCTGGTTTGACGATGAACATGGCAAAATGTGAGTACCTGATAGTGGGCAACGAAGAAGTTAAGGACTTAAAATTGGATGTGGACAGGATAAGAGGTGTTGAAAAAAGTAAATATTTAGGCGTTATTTTCAACAAACAGGGACGCAGCAAAGATGAAATTCAAGAACGTGTTAACAAGGGGCGAACCGTTATAAGAACGCTGAATTCGCTCTATGGGAAAGAAGTATAACCAGAAATACAAAGAAACATATATAATAGCATGGTGTAAAGTTTAATCCTTTATGGAGCAGAAGTTTGGAACGTTTCAAACGTAAATAAGAAAAAAACTGATGGCAGCGGAAATGGACTTCTTCAGGAGGAGTTGTAAAGATCAAAATTAGATAGGGTTAGAAGTGCGACTATTAGAGCCGAGATGAATATTGACAGGGCAATAATAGATGAAATAGAAAGGAGACAATTGACTTGGTTTGGGCATGTGAAGAGATTGGAAGATGACAGATGGCCCCGAAAAATACTGGAATGGATATCATCGGTGAGGAGGAAAAGAGGACGTCCACGGAGGAGTTGGCGAGATGACGTAGCGGAAGCAATGGTTGCAAGAAATTTAGAAGAACTTACTTGCTACGATAGGTTAAAATGGAAGTTGGGGACGGAGAAACGGCGACAGCTGTACAGATCCGTTATATATATATATATCAATAATTATTTTTTCTCCAATAAAGATAGTTTTTCTCCAATTATTATTGTTAAATAAAATTTAAGGCTGAAGATCTGCCTATTTGACATCTTACATATTTGACAACTTAAATTTGATATATTTACACTACGTGGAATAAACTTAACGCATTGCACAATCATTCTTTATTTATTGCGTCCTTTTTGAACACAACAGCTGACGCAGAATAGCAATTTAGTGACCAACACTCGTTTAAAACTTTACATATGAATAAGAAAGTATAGAAACTTACACTCAGGCATTAGAGAATGAATCTTTTTTTGTAAGACAGTGAATTAAGATCAAATTAATACAATAATATGTCCACCCAGTTTTTTTAATTTCTTAATTTTATAGCAGTAGCCACTCCAATAACTACTACAATGAAGCAAAGCTACAAACTGGGTTTTCAAACGAGCAGTTAAACTTTAATTTTATATTTACTAACGACGTAAAGATAGTAATGTGACTGAAGAGAAAGCGTTTTTGATAGCAGGTCCGAGTTCACGTAATTGTATTTAATTATCCTTTTCATTATTTTTCAGCTACATAACAGATTAGTTATAATCAATTGAATTAAACTAAAAAAGAAATCAACTGTATTCAATATATAAATATTTTGTTCCAAATTAAGTGGATCAACTCATAATTTTCATTTGCCGAAATATAATGATGTGCATTTGAAACTAAAAAGCCATGAGAAAGAACATTTATTTACTTAATTTTATGAAAACTCTAACAGCTGTTCTCTAGTTTCTTGAGTCAATTACAAGCCAAAATGTATACTTCATACACAGTGGATCATACTAAAAATATTTTTCAATAGTGCCACAAGTCACTAAATAAAATCATTGTTACAAATTTTAAAACTTAAATTCTACGTTCGCACTGATCACTCATCGATAAACCGTGGTTACGTATTCACAATAGTTCGATTAGTACTGTTATTGAAGACATAACGTTATAATCAAATGCAATGAATTTCTTTTTGTTTAGCTTAACAGTAGCCAAAGCAGCCATTATTAATAATATCTACACTGCGCCATTAAATTGTTATAACTTGCTTGTTGGTTAGAACTAGCGTGTATCTTACGATTATATTAGCTTAAGTTTAATATCTCGACATCAAGAATACGTTACATTTACATTTTAAATAGGCAATTATTCTTAAGAACCTCTTCAGATCCAATATAATCTCCTAATCTACTAAAATAAATCTCTATAGTAATCTGATTAGGAATATGAATAGCTATCTTGGGCCCTTACAACAGTAGATATCTACAATTTACAAGTGTTTGAACGGAAAATAATAAGAAAACATTTGTAGCCTGTAAAAGAAGGATAGATCTGGTGATGAGGAACAACTGAGATAAATACTATATTCGAAGGAAGAGTTATAATACGATTTTTTAAGTCCAGAAGAATTAGCTGGTTAGGGCGTGTGAGAGAATGGGTCGAGATAAGCAACCAAAAAGAATGCTGTATGGTGAAGTGGGTGGCGTGAAGCGGTAAGAAGACCGAGACGACGATGGCTGCAAGAGGCGGAATCAGATTTAGGAAGGGTGAGAATCAGGAATTGGAGACGCCTGGCAGGAGAAAGGAGTAAGTGGATGAAAATAATAAAGGGAGTCAAGGTTCATGCAGGACATTGGAAGAAGAATTATTCTTAAAACCAACATTAGGTGTCATATTTCAGTAAAACACGACGTGCAAGATACAACTGTATTTGTTTGGCGAAGATACGAGAAGTCAAAGTGTTTGTAAGCAGCAAAGGTGCATTATTTTGAATCAACCTAAAGACACAGTGTTAGTGTATAATTACGTAGTTCTAAGAAATTGTTACCTTCTGGCAATCACGTTGTACGCCACACCAGTATTCACACGGTATAACCAGTAATATTTAATACCGAAACACATCAGGTGTTTTAGCGTAAACAAAAGACAGTCCAGAACAAGTCGTATATCGAGGTGTTCTAGCGCTAAACGTTTGTGTTTACCGGACGATTCGTCGCTACAGAAGACAGAAATTTAATACGAAATAATCATTACTATTTTGATGTATACTTGCATCAAGACAAATGAACTTGTAAAAAAAAATGATTAAATATATTTCAACATGACAAACATGATAACAAAATCAGTGAACATGGTAATCAAATAAATCCAAGCAGTGAATCTTTACTGCGATAGAAAATTTATGCAACATGTTAAGTATTGTTGCAGGGATTACATGTGTAAATTAATAATTACCAGAGATTGAATACGGTGCTGCTGTGTGATGCTGTGCGGTGTGTAATGTAGTAGGATTGCTGCTCGCCTCAATCGATACTTACTGCCTCTTGCTAGCTGAGTACGTTACATTATACATTACTACTACACGCAGCAACAGAACAGTCTCTGTAATCTTGTTGCATATTTCTGCTGATCACCGTACAGTTTTTATTGTAGAATTTTAATACTCAGAGCTTCTTCAAATATTTGTTCAAAATAAGTTACAAAATGTTTGAGATAGATGAGGAATAAGTGTCTATAGTTATCTAATAACTAACTATGTAGAAGGTAAATACAGAAATACAAGAATACAAAAAATCAACCAATGTTAAAACACTGAGTTTAATGAAAAGGAGCATAACTAATTATAACAGACTAGAAAATACCAAAATCATAGTTTGGCAAGAATGGCTGTCTCTCTCGATATGTCCTGGTGAGCCGACTACAAGATTAAACGATTAACTGTAAGTTACCACGCCACTTGTTTGTATTTACAAAATCAGATGGAAATAATAAGACACAGATATTGCACACACGTTATTTGAGATACAGATCATAAATATAACGTTTGTAAAGTAATATATTACAAAACAAGAATCCGTAGTAACACATAAGAGTAATACATAAGCGAAATGGGAGTATTCTTATCATTAAATAATACTGTGATTAGTGCAGTTACTAATCTATCTCAAACATTTTGTAATCTTATTTTGAACAAATATTTGAAGAAGCTCTGAGTATTGAAATTCTACAATAAAAACTGTACGGTGATCAGCAGAAATATGCAACAAGATTACAGAGACTGTTCTGTTGCTGCGTGTAGTAGTAATGTATAATGTAACGTACTCACTCAGCTAGCAAGAGGCAGTAAGTATCGATTGAGGCGAGCAGCAATCCTACATTACACACCGCACAGCATCACACAGCAGCACCGTATTCAATCTCTGGTAATTATTAATTTACACATGTAATCCCTGCAACAATACTTAACATGTTGCATAAATTTTCTATCGCAGTAAAGATTCACTGCTTGGATTTATTTGATTACCATGTTCACTGATTTTGTTATCATGTTTGTCATGTTGAAATACATTAATCATTTTTTTTACAAGTTCATTTGTCTTGATGCAAGTAAACATCAAAATAGTAATGATTATTTCGTATTAAATTTCAGTCTTCTGTAGCGACGAATCGTCCGGTAAACACAAACGTTTAGCGCTAGAACACCTCGATATACGACTTGTTCTGGACTGTCTTTTGTTTACGCTAAAACACCTGATGTGTTTCGGTATTAAATATTACTGGTTATACCGTGTGAATACTGGTGTGGCGTACAACGTGATTGCCAGAAGGTAACAATTTCTTAGAACTACGTAATTATACACTAACACTGTGTCTTTAGGTTGATTCAAAATAATGCACCTTTGCTGCTTACAAACACTTTGACTTCTCGTATCTTCGCCAAACAAATACAGTTGTATCTTGCACGTCGTGTTTTACTGAAATATGACACCTAATGTTGGTTTTAAGAATAATTCTTCTTCCAATGTCCTGCATGAACCTTGACTCCCTTTATTATTTTCATCCACTTACTCCTTTCTCCTGCCAGGCGTCTCCAATTCCTGATTCTCACCCTTCCTAAATCTGATTCCGCCTCTTGCAGCCATCGTCGTCTCGGTCTTCTTACCGCTTCACGCCACCCACTTCACCATACAGCATTCTTTTTGGTTGCTTATCTCGACCCATTCTCTCACACGCCCTAACCAGCTAATTCTTTTGGACTTAAAAAATCGTATTATAACTCTTCCTTCGAATATAGTATTTATCTCAGTTGTTCCTCATCATCAGATCTATCCTTCTTTTACAGGCTACAAATGTTTTCTTATTATTTTCCGTTCAAACACTTGTAAATTGTAGATATCTACTGTTGTAAGGGCCCAAGATAGCTATTCATATTCCTAATCAGATTACTATAGAGATTTATTTTAGTAGATTAGGAGATTATATTGGATCTGAAGAGGTTCTTAAGAATAATTGCCTATTTAAAATGTAAATGTAACGTATTCTTGATGTCGAGATATTAAACTTAAGCTAATATAGTCGTAAGATACACGCTAGTTCTAACCAACAAGCAAGTTATAACAATTTAATGGCGCAGTGTAGATATTATTAATAATGGCTGCTTTGGCTACTGTTAAGCTAAACAAAAAGAAATTCATTGCATTTGATTATAACGTTATGTCTTCAATAAGAGTACTAATCGAACTATTGTGAATACGTAACCACGGTTTATCGATGAGTGATCAGTGCGAACGTAGAATTTAAGTTTTAAAATTTGTAACAATGATTTTATTTAGTGACTTGTGGCACTATTGAAAAATATTTTTAGTATGATCCACTGTGTATGAAGTATACATTTTGGCTTGTAATTGACTCAAGAAACTAGAGAATAGCTGTTAGAGTTTTCATAAAATTAAGTAAATAAATGTTCTTTCTCATGGCTTTTTAGTTTCAAATGTACATCATTATATTTCGGCAAATGAAAATTATGAGTTGATCCACTTAATTTGGAACAAAATATTTATATATTAAATACAGTTGATTTCTTTTTTGGTTTAAGACAATTGATTATAACTAATCTGTTATGTATCTGAAAAATAAAGAAAAGGATAATTAAATAAAAGTTAAAGTGGAGAGTAAAAGAGATACAATTTTTTTTAGTAGATTTCAAGAAACACATTAAAAATCTACATATTTAATTAAAATTAAACTAGCTTGATGTAAACGGAAAAATAAAAAAAAAAGAATGTTAAAATTGAATATATAATGTAACTGCAAATTGTAATTCTCAGTGTGGTAAAAGAAAAGAAACTTCTTTCACTGACGTAAAATATCTCGTTTTCTACTGAGGTTAAACACTGGAAATGATAAATGTAAGGGTAAAGAGAACGATACGTAGTGTAGTCGGAGAATATAATTTGTCAGCGACAAGTTTCAGATTACATGGTAAATTGGTAACTTAAGTAAACATTGATGTAATTTGTATAATTCAAGTGACTGAATTACACATTCATTATAAATTAAATAATTACAAATTACAGAAATAGACCTTTAATTATTGTACACTGTTTCTGCTGACCGTTTTTATGGCGTAAACTACAGAAAGTTTCTAGAGTTTCATTCGCATCGAATGTTGGCTGTATATTACTGAAAACTGTGACAAGTAGTTTATTAGTTTCACGTAATTAATTAATATTTTTATGTTATTTTGTATTAAATATTTCTTTAATTTTACTTTTAACGTTCGCCTAACAAGATTTAGCTCTTTCTGGTTTTTTAATTTATCTTTTCAAATACAATTAGATTACTCACAAAATTTCCAAATAGTAAAAAATGTATTTGAATATTTAATTTTGATAAAAATAAAATCTAACGAATAAAAAGTACAATGTAAATTATTACACTACAAAAATTTGAATAATTAACTTGTCCATGAGAAACATATACTTTTACACTACTTGCAAAATAAAAAGAAATGAATGTGACAGAATTGACAAAATCACAAAGAACAATCCTAAGAACTACATGTAACACAATTGTAGTTATGATTCTTTTGTTGATGTGATATGCAACTTAATGTACAAATTAAGAACAGAAAGAAAACAATTTTTTATGTCAGCCGTAGACCGTTACAGTCGCTATCGGTTAGTTTTCCTTAAATATGTATACAGTGACTATGCTTTATACAATTACAATTGGATTATTTATCCGTAGACTGTAGTCTACCGTCGTCAGTCGTATGTTGTATTTAGTTAAAAAGTTTTATGTTTACTTGTCTCCTGCAGAATCACAGTCTGCTGTCAGAAAAGTAGAGCCCTGGTCGATGTCCTTCACCAATCGCAGGCGTTGACATAGGACAAGACAACGTGCCGACCACCTGCTGTTCTTCTGACGTATCCGTCCGGCCAGATACACGCGGCAGCAGGGCTCTTCTCACTTCCACAGAAGAGTATCCATTATTAGTAATTGTTAGTAACGTACTGAGGTAGGCCAGTCCTACGCGGGCGTTTGAAATCTCTGTTGCCACGCATTTGAAGGTGTCCGTTATCGATACAGTCGAAACGTCTGGCAAAAGTTACAGGTATTTTGGATTACTGCTTAACAGCCCGGGTAGTTTAACAGTATTTACACTGGCCGTGAAAACTTACGTTCTCTCATTAAAGTTTACTATTGTTTCAATACACGACCTGAACGTGTCTTTGTCATCGTTTGTTTTTGCCTGTTTTACCGAAAACTATTCTTAAAAAAAAAGGAATAGGTCATTGTGTGGAATAGAACGATATTATAAGCTGGGAACGCAGAGCACGTCATACATGTCTGCTGATCGATCGTTGGTCATGGTCTATAGTACATAGACCTGTACTATGTTTTACTAAATGACCAGTAGAACACAGAACACGCTTGTAAGTTTTTCGTAGGGCCGAAGTAGTTTTTTATCGTAATTTTATTGAATGAATTTTTGATACAAAATAAAAAAAGAATATCTTCGATATAGCATTGTATGCCACTAGTTCAACATTTATTCACGATTCATCTTGTAAAGAAGTAGGAAAGTCTGAGAAGTACACGCAGGGAAGACAATACATTGGATACTAATTTATTATAAATTATTATCTCTGGATCTAATTTCGAGTACAAATAATAGCCGTCTAACATGGTGCTCGAGCACCATATTCTGTTGTAAACTAGTAAATGTTTACGAATACAGGAAAGACATTATTGAAAGTTTTTGAACCAATACGTTTATATTGTTTTTACTGTACGGGTATCTACTGGCAAAAAGACAATTTTTCCACTGATATTTTTTCTGAAAAATTGTATGCCTCTTTGTAAGAAGAAATATGCAAGTCGGAAAATTCTATAGTAGTTCTGAACATTATATAAAAATGTGTCTTTTGATGTTATAAGCATTTGTTATGTGTGTGTGTGTGTGTGTGTGTGTGTGTGTGTGTGTGTGTGTGTGTTAATGGTTGTTCAATAAGAATGAGCCTAGCTGTGGCACGTTTGGTGAAAATTTTTAGAAACGCTGTGTTAAGGAACAGACAATGAACTACTTACGTACGTATGTTACTGTTACGCTCCGCTGCTTGTAATCTGTATACTGTATTATGTACGGACTTTCTTCTTTTGTAAGAGCTCTTATTGTTGACATTGTAAACAAGTGTATATACGAATAATTAGCATTAACTGTTATTTAACTCACACTGGAATACAGCGTGACTTTAAAAACCATTACTTCCTTTCTTATGTTATTCAGTAGTATCGTACAGCATTCCAGAAAATATAATCTAAATACATTTTGAAACACTGTTAGTTGTTTATACGGCGAGATAATATTTATCGTGCATAGGCAGTCGCTTCAGCCGGTTTGTTGTTATAGTCGATGATATTATACTTAATATTTATTGTATTACCACAATTGTACAAATATAGTCGTTATTGCCGACTCGACGTTACAACCGATGTTAAAATATTCCATTATACAACACTGTTACGAAGATCGCACGGATATCGACCTTACAAGAGTGGAATAAATAATTAAGGGCCAGAGATATCGATACTCACGAACTTTAACATTTTTCATAAAAGAGCACATTGATATTACAGTAATTCTAGTCATATAATATTGTCCAATACATACCCCAATAACAAGTAATAATTTCTATAAAATTACAATAATTCACAGGCAATAATTAACATTTGATACTCCAACTAAAACAGTTTCTTAATGCCTTATCGCTTGAGTTGACAGTACTCAACTAACGACGGTAGTGTTTGCTTGGGGCGTATGAACGTCGTAATAAGGTTTACGAGAATTGTCTCCCATTTATAGACGCCTGAAGAATAATGGGCAATCGGGAGGCATAGCAAAAACCAGAAACTGCGAGAGGTTTAAAGGTTTCGTCAGCCAGTCAATTTTGCAATGCGCGGGTACTATGCATGTTGCTTGGCATAACATAAATAAATAACTCATGATAATCACCTTTTGTCTGTCATCTGCTCTGGGTGTTTTATTATTTTCGATGCATTATCTTCCATGTTTTGCTGTAATGCTACCAACCACAAACTGAATCGATTCTGCTCGATACTTATATCAATCCTTAAACTGAATCATAGCACGATGATAGCACTAGTTTCGAAACTAGCGCACTTTGGATTTATAAATTCTTCCTTCGTAACGGAAAACGTTATTGATAGATTCGGTATGGTTCTTTCATTCCAATGGTTTGTCATTCCATTAATGCCATTAATGCCTATTAAGGAACACATTGTTCATCAGTAGTAATAAAAAAATAAAATAAATAAAAAGAGTTAATAGAGTGAATATACAAGTGGAGGAAAGCGCTGTCCATATACGAGCAGGTTACAAAAATCTAATAACGTATAATTATTCTTCCTGTTAAAACGTGAATCGCGCTCACGTGAATAAGTTGCGCATTGGTCTAGGTGTACATTTAAAAAAATACTTTATTTTTATGAAACTTTGAAGGACTGGACTGAATTACGTATGATATACACTTCTCTAACTATATGACTATAAACAAATTATCTATAAGAATAATCTGGGTGATGTTTGGTGGACGAAAGTCAAATTGTAATTTTATGTAAGTATATAATGGAAGTGTACAGCACGACATCGCATGACAAGTCTAAATATTTCATAAAGTTTAATTAAGTTTGAGTTTCTCAACAAAATCTGTGTCTGTCAACGAATTAGTTAGTTTAACGTTTTGTTCCGCACGGTAGAGTAACCTGTTGTATATGGTAACAATCTGAAAAGAAATTTACCGTCAAGGTATACATCCGAGCCAAACTGTGTAGGAAACCAAAACACTAACCTCGTATATTCTCCAGGTAAACTTCAGGTCTAGCAAGCATAAATTATGTTTATATGTATTGCAACGTTACAAGTATTATAAAAAATTACACAATTACAATACCGTGTACTCAACGCAACTATGAAGTGTATTACACCGGCCAGGTCACAGGATTTTTTAATTCTCGTTGCGTCAAGTGTATGTAGTTGCACAATAAAAAAATAATTTTCAAAGAGGAGTGAGATGTTGATGACATGAAATAATTAATTAAAACCGTTTCAAAATAATCATTCTATGATTTATTAATATTAATAAATATATGCAAATATTAAAATTTCGAATTACAAAAATAAAAAAATATTCTCTTTTATAAGTTTACAAAAATACAATATAACCTTCTGTGCTGTTCATGACATATAAAAATAAACAACCATATAATCTTACTAGCTAAACAGATATGTTAAACAAATTATCTAAACACTTTTTATTTCAGTGTGTCTGATTGTGACTAAAATTTTAAATAATAATAGCAACTCATTTACAAACAAAAATAATATTAATTCTCAAGAATAAAACTAATTGTTGCTATAAAAAAAAATACATTTACTTCCAAACTATTATTTATTTCTACGGATACACCCAAATTTTAACATACAACAGAAGATTAGTATTTTTAAATTTTCTTGTTAAATTAAATTATTTTCTTTAACTACCATTTAAATTTATGTACAGTCATTATATTTAAAAATTTTAAGTGTTTGCTGTTCATATATATAAGTTTCTTTTTAAGAGTTATTTTCACAAACAAAAATATAATTGTTTATTCATCACCTGCGTACTGCCGACGTAGTTCATTTTCGCGATTTCGTACACATATTCTACTCGTAGCACGAGCGATATCATCGTTTTCGTAATTTTTTTCTGGTCACTCACATATAACACACTTATTAATTACTATTTAATTACACTAGTAGTTAACATTAAATTACTTAGGGTCTTTATTATTGCACACGACACTCAATAATTCCTTTTCTGTAACGTGGTAGTTCTTCTCACATTGATTTAATGCTCTGCTGGCAAAGCAGATCACCAGATGTTCGCCCTCCTCATCCTCCTGATGTAGTGTAGTGCCGAGGCTGATGTCACTGGCATCGCAATTAAGAAAGAAAGGTTTGCTAAAATCTGGATGGCGAAGTATGATGGGTTCAAGGAATTTTTGTTTTATTAATGATAAGATATTGTGTTGTTCATTACCCCAGATCCATTTATTTTTGGATGACAATTGCGGCTGAAATCTGGCAGTCAGTTCTGAGTACTTTTCCTGGAACTTGCGGTAGTAATTACAGAGTCCCAGGAACGACTGTAACTGCCTTCGATTCTTAGGTGTAGGAAAGTTCTGAATCGCTTCGACTTTTTCAGCCGACGGTGAGATTTCCTGATCATTCAAGATGAAACCCAAGAATTGTATTTCGTTAGCGATAAAATGAGATTTTGCTAATTTTAGCGTAATATTATTTGCCGCTAGCTTCTGTAATACGTGTTCCACACGGTAGCAGTGTTCCTCCCAAGTTTCTGATGACACTAGCAAGTCATCGACGTATACGGTGGTGAACTGTAGTGCTTCTTGGCCAAGTATCTGGTCCATGCAGTGCACAAAGACTGCGACTGAATTCACCAGTCCGAAGGGCAACCTCTTAAACTGGTAGTTCCGCCCCTCGAATATAAAGGCCAGATACTGGCGACTCTGTGGATGTAATTCCACCTGCCAGTACCCGCACACCGTATCCCAGGTACTAAAGTACTTGGTGCCGTGGAACAGTTTTAAAATCTCCTCAATCTCACCGGGCAAAGTCCTGTCATTAATGATCATCTTATTTATTTCGCGCGCATCTAAACACAAACGGACTTGTCCGTTTTTCTTAGGAATAGCCACGATAGGACTTGTATATGGGGAATGGCTACTCTCTCTTATGTCACGGTTAATCATTTGCTCTATTTCAGCTCTTACTGCTTGCTTTCGTGATTGCGCGATGAGGTAAGACTTCCGGTTAAAGTCCACTGTGTCTCGGAACTGTAGAGTACACTGGAAGTTTTTCACTTTACCGGGCTCATCAGAAAAGACTGATTTATATTTGTTATAGATGTTGATTAATTTGTTCGCTTGGTTTAAGGTTAATTTTTCGCCAGTTATACCGCTCCGGAAATCCCTGATCTCCTGGATTTTCTGTGACCATAAATCTTCATCGGAGGTGTCGTCTATCCTTTGTTCAATTATAGATGTTGGATGGATAAAGTTAATTTTGCGAATTTGCTGGTGGATACTATCGGGAATGACTTGGTCACTACCCACCAAGTTCGCCGTCCAAGTATGTCCGTTAGTAAACAGCGACAATTTCTCAGTTCTCAGATCAAAAATGGCGGAATTCCTCCTGAGCACATCACACCCGACCAGTATATTAAATGGCAGCCCGCTCGCCACCAAGAATTCCATATCAATTGCTATACCACAGCTCATCACACTGGCGGAGACTTGCCTACGTATTGTTTTATTTTGTCGGCCGGTTGCACCCAACAAAATAATATTATTTAATGGCAAAGTTGGTAAAGTTCTCCCGCACTCTCGCTGTATCCTCTCCAACTCCGTCGTACTTATGATTGACACGTTCGAACCAGTATCGATCATCAACTTGGCTGGGATGCCTTCTACCTCTGCGTTGACATGTATTATTTCGTTATTAAAGTTATTGGTGGGATTACTGTTATCCTCTTCCAATAACTCATGTCGGATGTCCTTTAGGTAGTTGCACCCTATAACTGTGATACGATTATTATTATATATACTATTACACTCATTATTAAGATACCCAGTATTTAGGAGCAGTAACGGGTTCTGGCGATTTATTACTGCCTGTGCCCGTTTAAAGGCTCGACATCGTTGTTCCTTTGTGCCATACTAGTTGAAGCATCATTTGGGATGCTTAGAGTGGGCCCCTGTCGATCTGTCCTATGGTCTTCCGGTCGTTCGTGGTTAGACCTCCGTTCAGCATCGTCTAAACTAGTACTCCTTCTCGTCGGATAGTACCTTGGTTGGTCCCGTTCTAGGCTCCTCCGCCTGTCTTCATATCCACGGTAGCTGTTTCTTCGATTGTTGTTGTATCTTCGCTGTCGATCATCTGTGGCTCGTATGAAATTCACTCGTGGGCGGGGAAACCTATTATTAACGGGATTACCATTATTTGGACCCGCACGATTATTGTTATTATGGTAACGATCATTACCATAATTGGGGCTTCTCTGACTATTTTGGTTATGAGGGTAGGGATTTCTGTTACCCTGATAACCATTAGAGAGTCGACTCGGGTTCACATGGTTTGGACCTGTATTATTATTATTATTTTGATTAGTAGCGCTAAAGTTATTATTACTGTTAAAACTATTATTCTGCGGGTATGCCCGGCCTCCTTGGTACCCAGTGTTGGTGTTGTTCGTACCCTGGTTGTTGTTCGGATACGTCCTTGGTTCGGGCCCATCATTTCTTCTCCGGTTCTGTCGGTAGTAGTTTTCGTTTTCGAAGTTTTCGAGGAGTTCGGTCATTGCCTGGATTGTTTTTATTTGGCTGCCTCTCCTCGCACGAATTACTTCTTCGTCATAATGATACGACAACTTATTTATTCGGCACTCCTCAGGTATGGCCGGTTCTAAATGCTTGGCCATACATACCTTGCCGAGGAAATATGCTGTCATCGAACCACCGACTTGTGGTTTGTAATGGCCGTGGCATATATTATCTCTTATCAAGTTTTGAGTCGTCTCCGACCAGTACTTGGCCTTGAAAAGGCTCTTAAATTGCTGATAATTTTCGATGTCGCTCCGGTTGGCCATCCACCAATGGTCATTCACCTCCCGAAGCGACTCGTCTAAGATTTCCCTGTTCTGGACCCATCGGTTCCCTCTGTGTTTTTCTAGGTATTCCTCTATGCGTGCCAAGAATTCCATGGACTTCCGTTTATACTGCCGGAAATTAAGCCACTCTCTATTTTCGGACATTGGGAAATGATTGTAACCTGTTGGTCTGTTCTTTATCAATTCAATTTCCTCTTGGCTCTGACGCACTTGTCCCGTGATGTTCGTCATAGCGGCTTCCACGCCGTCGCATCTTTCGGTTACATGTGTCCGCACTTTATTCATTTCTTCCAGGGCAAATTTCTTGTTTTCTTCCAGTTTCGTTTCCTGTTGTTCCTTGATATGTGTAATCTCTTTATATATTACCTCCCGGGCCTCCAGCACTTCGTTTTCGGTCTGACGACATCTTTCGTCTACTTCCCTGATCTGCTGGTTAACAACCACGACTTCCTGTTCTAACTTCTTGACGATGGATTTCTTCGTCTCTGTTATCTTTTTATTTAACTCCTCTTTAGCTAACTCAATCCTCTCGTCTAACTTATTCATGTTCTCTTGGTTAACTTCCCTTAATTCTTCTCTCAGCAGTTGATTGTCCTCTCTCAATTCTTCCAATCTTTCCCCCATCGTCTCTTCCATTTTCCTGTTATTTTCCCTTAATTCTTCTTTTAATTGCTGGTTGTCACTCTCTATTTTCTTACTGGTTTCTTCCATCTTCTCTTCCAAATTCTTATTATTTTCCCTCAATTCTTCCTTTATATTCTTATTATTTTCTTCCATTTTCCTTTCCATCTTCCTACTAGTTTCCTCAATCCTTTTGTTGGTATTTTCCATCTTACGACCCAATTCTTCCTTTGTGGATCGGTTGTCTTCCTTCAACTCCTCTATGTTTTTGTTTATCCCACTCAATTCTTCTTTCAAGGATTGTTTGTCTTCCATTAACGCTCTGAACATTTCTTGTACTGTCAGGTTTTCTGGTTGTGAGGGTTTCTCCTTCTCCGGGATATTGACTTCCCCTGTCTGTGTTGTTACTTCGGGTTGTTCCTCTGGTGGTGCGGGTTGTTTCGGTTCCACCTGGGTTAGTAATACTTCCGGATCCTCCACGGGTGTTGCCTCCTTATCCCCCATGTCAACCTCTTTTTCGGCCTCTGCCGCCCTCTTCTTCGAAGTAGCTCGTCTTTGCATTTTTCTTCTGTCTCTATTAATTAATCGCTGCCAGGCTTATCTTATCAAGCCCTCTAAGTTGGACGCCACTTTGTAACCAAACCCTGTATGTGGTCTTTACAAAAAAAGATAATAAAGAGAAAATTTTATTCAAAAAAAAAAAATTTTCAATAATAAAAAAAAATTTTGTTTATGTTTAATCAATGTCTGTAATTGTAAAAAAATCCTGTTTTAATGTTCCGTTAAAAATTTTAATAATTAAGAAGGTATTTATTAATTATTTAGCACTTCTGGAAGATCTGAACCAAGTCCGGAGTTAATCAGATTAACTCCGGTCAGCAATCGATTTATAATTTTTAGTGCTGGTTCAATATCTCACTGTAAAAAATATTTTCTTCTTCTTGAAGTCTCGTTGCATTAATAAATAAACCTTAAATTAGCATGTGAAATAATAATAGATACAAACAATTGAAATAAATGGATTTATTATCAAATTCAAGAAATAATCGATTTTTAATCGATTGGGAGCAATTATCGACTCCGTCTCAGGGAATAATCGATTCGTTCATACAGTGGAAAAAATTATTACAAGTATTATATAAAAAAGGTTCTTGGAGCGATTATATTAATAGTCAGAGAAGGGTCAACGAGAAAGTATAACATTAACAATTAAAGTAATTTCAATAATTATTATTTAACAATATTTAAATAATTCTGATATAATGTTTAAAAAAGTTGAATCATCAAACCATATTAGCTTCTGACGTCACTCGATGAGGAAGGCACAGAATCGTATTTTTTAAAGATGGCCGCTCCTAGGTATGGCTAGGTTATTGGAAATGTCGTCGTGTTAAAATTTCACAGTAAAATTACCTTCATAAATGTTTGAAATGTCCCCGCACTGGTGTAATCTGTCTAATAGGTTGTTTGGTGTGTTCTGAAGAAGTGTTCCGTGTATACTTGTGTTAATTATGTTATTTGATTTGTGTTCACTTCTGTGGGTTAACTATTCAAAAGGTGGTTATGAGTTGTAGCGTGAATTATCACAAATATATTGTTTTACTGTTTTAAATCACTAGTATAATGAAGTTTGGTGTTAGTTTTCACTATTGTCGCTAAAGTTTCTATAGTTTTAGTTAGAAAAGTGTTTAATTTATTTAACTCTCGCTTCACTGATATTAGTAGGTAACCGTAGTACCATTTTCTACACGGTTTTAAGGAACGTTATATACTGTATTTTAAATTGTCATGTATTGATAATAGAAATAATTGTTTGTATTGTTCGATAATATAAATCGATTTTAGTTATTTGCTGCAACGTCCTGCTCTCCTCTCGTCGCTCCCGTCCTGGCGTCCTCTTCTTCAGCGTCACTCCTTCCTGGTGTCCTCTTCGTCCTGTCGTCCTCTTCTACAGCGTCACTCCTTCCTCTTCTCGTCCTCTTCTACGGCAGGCGACTCCAGCGGCGATATTTCAATGAGTCTCGTTGTTATGTTTTACTAACATTAAATAGTTTCTTCTTAAATTGTTCACTGACAATGATTTTAAATTTCACTCGTACAGTTTAATATTAATTTATACTTTATATTTTCTTAATCTCAGGATTTATATGGGTTTTACTTAATGCGGTGCGTTTAATGTACACCTTCCACGATATCTTGAAGTGTCTTTAAATTCCCTAAGCGGATATCTTAACTTATACGAAAACAGCACTGTATTATATTTTAAATTTTACCTAAATATTTTACCCAGTCGGTTCTTAATGCAAAACTTCGTTAAGAATTACCAAGGTTTATTTTATATATGATATATCTACGTTCGTAAGAGAACAACTCTCTTCACCGGGCACAACTTCCCCTTGCAACTTCTACAGACAGACTGTGTCCATCCTTAACTCTACAACATATGAATCTCACTGAATTTAGTATATTCTGATAGGCTAAGCCCAAGTCACATGATTGATGGAACAAACAGATATACAAATTTCATGAAAAACTTTGTATAATTTAGCAAAGTCCTGCATGGAAATTATCTACGAATTTTATTACCCTATCTTTGATAAGGGTTACAATTGAGTTTTTCTTCACTTAAAAAAAATATATTTCTAAAATAGTTATGAACCTCAGAGTATATTGAAGCTATTTACCTAAATAATTCCTTGTCAAAGTTTCACGTAAATCGGTTAACTACCACTGAAGCTATAGCGATCACAAATTATCACACCCGCACACGCGCACAAATTCACACAAAAAATACATGACAATATAGAACATCTTTTTATGAAGAGTTTGGTATACTTTACATGCTTATCCATTTATAAATACAAAACTTACGACTAAAAGACAAAATATTACATAAAACAAATTTAAATAAGAAAATGCTCGTCATCCATGTGCTCTGATATAAACAACATAGGTTATCATCCTGTGTTCTGTTGCAATATATATATATATATATATATATTGCAACGTTACAAGTATTTCAAAATTTCACACAAATACATTACCATGTACTCAACGCAACTATGAAGTGTATTACACCGGTCAGGTCGCAGGATTTTTTTTAAAATTTTCGTTGCGTCAAGTATATGTAGTTGCACAATAATTAAATAATTTTCAAAGAGGAGTGAGATGTTGTTGACATGAAATAATTAATTAAAACGTTTCAAAATAATCATTCTATGATTTATTAATAATATTAATAGAAAATATACAAATATTAAAAAATTCGAATCTTAGATAAATAAAAATATTTTCTTTTATAAGTTTACACAAATACAATGTAACCTTCTATGCTGTTCATGACATATAAAATAAACAACCATATAATCTTACTAGCTAAACAGACATGTTAAACTAATTATCTAGATACTTTTTATTTCAGTTTGTCTGACTTTGACTCAAATTTTTATATAAAAGCAACTCATTTAGAAACAAAAATAATATTCAATCTCAAGAATAAAATTAATTGTTGCTATAAACAAAATAAAAAATATAGCATTTACTTCCAACCTATTATTTATTTCTATTGACACACCCAAATTTTAATATATAACAAAAGATTAGTATTTTTAAATTTTCTTGTTAAATTAAATTCTTTTTTAACTACCCTTTAAATTTATGTACAGTAATTATATTTAAAACTTTAAGTCTTTACTGTTCAAATATAAGTTTCTTTTTGAGAGTTCTTTTCACAAACAAAATATAATTGTTTATCATCACCTGCATACTGCCGACGTTACCGTTGCGTGTGTGCGTGTGTGTGTGTGTGTGTGTGTGTTTGTGTCCTGAATCCTGAGAATTTGATGATGATGATGATGATGATGATGCGGATGATGTGTTCTCTGTCTCTACAGTTTGCTGTTTGTGATGGTCCAGATTTCCTCCATAACTCTTGGTGTGTGTGGTAAAGATGTCGATCAGTCGGCAGACCGGCAGCGTGACGTTGTGTGAAGATTTCTTGAGTCTGAGACCGCCAAAAAATTGCCGGTGGTATTTATACTGGACGGCAATTTGACAAGTCCAGGACTGTTTTCGACCTGATAGATATTGTCACTTCGTGCAAAGCGTCCTTTTAATTACGAATCACTTTTTGGTTCATTTTCGCGATTTCGTAAACATACTCGTAGCACAAGCGATATCATCGTTTGCGTATTTTTTTTCCTGGTTACTCACATATAACACACATATTAATTACTATTTAATTACGCTAGTAATTAACATTAAATTACCTGGCGTCTTTATTATTGCAAATTTCTGCAATACTTTCACATCACTATATTCGTTAAAAATTCCTGAACATAATGGTTTTTTTATACTTGGGGTAGTCTTTGTTCACAGGTTTAAAACGTATTAATTAGTTTATTTTTATCCGGTTAAAACCTGATTACAGACGTACGCATCACCCCATCTTAACCTGTTGTAGCTTGCGTTCACTCACACAAACACACAAGCGCTGTATTCACTCTCGGGGGCAAGTGTACGCTTTCTGATAATTCTTATCCTGCATAATATTGTTAAAAACTGTTCATCATATATTTTTCTATGCTAAATATACCGCCCAGGACAAATATGCAAATATATGTATTGTTGCATATATTCCCCAGGTGGGTTTAAATAACATTTGACTGTTGTTCAAATTTTATTTACATATTCATATATGTACACTATAACTACAATTACATCTTATTATCTACATTACAATTGGTTTTTAAAAACTCTTTATAAAAATAAATATTTTTTTAGCTATATGTACAAACAAACCCCTTTGTTGTGGGCGACAAAATTCTTTCCCCCTTACCTATACAAACATAGCAGCTGTTCACATCCTGCTTTCCTGTGTCCCATTGTTATACGTATCGACACACTGGCATTACACTTGTTCCTGTGCATAACAATGATCATTGTACTACAAAGTTTTGTTTTCTACTGGAAATATTTCCTCATCGATGAAGAAAGATATTTGCCAATTTCTTTTTGTTTTTCAGTGTCATATACCATACAGGTTTGTGCTCCCCGTCTTGTTTGCAGAACATAGGGACCTTCGTATAATCTAAAGAACTTTTTGGCGGTGTTGTCTATTCTCTTCCCTACTGGATTACTTTGTATCAATACCATATCTCCAACTTTAAATTCCACTAACTTGTGTATTCGATTGAATCTCTCTACCTTCTTCATACCCTTATCTTTTATCCTATTTCTTGCGTTATCTAATTTTTGACTCATAGATATAGGTAGATTCTGATTTTCAGGTTTACTAACGAAGTTCTTCCAAAATCTAGTTGGTTTCTGCCCTTCCCCCAATTCAATTGGTGGGTATCCAGTAGCTTCACTATAATTTTCATTAATAGATTGTTCAAAGAACGCCAAGTATTCAGCCCATTTGTTATGCTGATCATGGCAATATATACGCATATACTTGCCCAATTCTTTATTAACACGTTCAGCAAGGTTAACCTGAGGATGCTTAATTGATGTGAGCATGGGTTTTATTACTTGCTGCGTTAACGTTTCAGACCATAGCTTATTCCTAAATTGTTTGGCTTGATCCGTAATTATCTTCTTTACGTGACCATATGTGGGTACATACCTTTGCAGTATTATCTTTAGAACAGTCTTTGTGGTGGGTCGCATAATAGCGTATAACTGGACAGCCTTGGTAAACACATCTACACATACAAGAATGTGCCTAACACCCCGACTTGATCGTGGCAGCGGACCCAAGAAGTCCAGAGCTAACCCCCCCCCTTTCTCTTTTGCTCTGATGCTTTGCATAGATTTAGACTTATACGTATGTAAATTTGGATGTCTAGCGGTCTGGCAATCATGACACCTTTTTAAGACGGCTTTAATCCTCCTAAACGTATTATTGATGGTGAAATCTTTTCTCAAATTCCAGTAACATTTTAATGCTGCTATATTTATTACAGGCTTTTTTATTTAAAGCATCTATTCCTAATATAGTGTGACGGACTAGTTTATTTACTACTAACATAGGTAATTCATATTGTACATTCCCACACGTTATATTCGGGAATATTTATTGCCTAACTCGTTCCCTAGTACGATTAGCAGTGGTTATGTAAAATTCATTAACAGGTAGAGTGGGTATCGATTTAAAATATTGTTTGTTGCTGTATAGCCATGTCTTACTAATAACAGATATTTCGCTTCCTGTGTCGATCAATGCCTGGACTTTACAGTTGTTGATGTGTACAATAACAATTGGATAGTAGTTACATTCGTTCACACGTCTTGCAGTTGTATCCGGTGCTGTGATGTCGGCGTACAAATCAGGCGGAAACAGGCTGTTCAATCCTACTTCATGTGACGGTCAACTTTGCTTTGAGGTAGATGGCATTTGCGGTGTCGGCTTCGTCGTCTTCTGAACTATTGTTTGTACATTCCGGGTATATGGTTTGTTACATTGCTTATTTGAATTCGGCCAGGTGTATCCACCCTTCGTATTGCTCTCCTCTGTTTTACTCTCTTCTTGGAAATTAGTTTTATTTCTGTACTCGGTGTGAAACATGTGTTCCGACTGCGTGAGTAAAATTAATAAATCTTCAACAGTTTTAATTCCTTGTGTGTATATGGCTAATCATATATCTCTGTGGAAGTGATGTGCTAATTTAAGTACCAATTCGTGTTGTGTAAATGTGGGTCTTAAATATTTACTTCTTTTCACGAGTTGTATGACATACTCCTCTAAGGTAAGTCTACCATTATGTTGATATTTACCATATTCTAATTGGTCTCGTATTTGTCTTTGTGTGTGAATATTCCAATAGCGGCCTTCAAACGATTCTTCAAATTGTTCATATGTTGTTAAATTATCTCTGACAATGGTATACCATCGTGCAGCACAATCTTGAAAATGCTTACTAACAAAATCAATTTTTTCTTTATCAGTTATAGTATTACCTATTAATTCCATTTCCCGTTCACAATTTTATAAAAATTCAACTGGGTTCTCTGTTTTCAAACCTTTGAATACTAGTTTGGTCCGTTCCTCTATCTGTGTTGGATACATCATCATCTGTGCCGGTCGTCTCTTTATCTCCGTTCTCAGACGTTCTACTTCTCCACGTAGATCTTCCTTAAGTGTGTTCATTTCACCTGAGTAGTCCTTGGTGGATTTTGCAGACTCTACTACAGCAGTTTCCAACGTCGTCGTTCTGGCTTCCAATTCCTGCGTTTTATTAATGTTTTCCCGGATTTGTTCACTAATTCTCCATCTTTAAAGCTTGTACGTTTAGTGACTGTTCTACTTTAGCTTCTAATATTTCAATTTTGGTATTAGTTTCTTCGAGTTTTGTAGTCAACTGTTCTTTAAGGTTATTGAATTCAGCTTTAACTTCCTCCCTATTCTTTTTTAATTCTTCATTATTCTTTTGCATCTGTTCATTATTTTTTTGCATTTGTTCCTGGAGACTTCTAAACATTGCTTCAATATCAACTCCTTTCTTCGGTGTAGCCATTTCGTTGTATTAGGATTAAATTTAAATTCGTTTTATTATTTTTAATTATTATTGGTAAACCGCGACTCTATTGGTTTTTATTTAATATTATTTATTTACGTTTATTATTATTATTAATTATCTCATACCAACAATTTCTCTCCTCTTTCAGTTTTGTTGAGCGCCAGTTGTGAAATACACAACAATATTACAATTACAATAAAAATAATATTAATAACAATAATAATAATATACTTATTAATTATGAACATATACGATAATTAACATACATCGAGACACACGTTGGGCACGCCAATTTATTATGCAACATTACAAGTATTTCAAAATTTCACACAAGTACATTACCATGTAGCATACACAACGCAAGTATGAAGTGTACATATTACACCGGCCAGATCGCAGGATTTGTTTTTTTAATTCTCGTTACGTCAAGTATATGTAGTTGCACAATTATTAAATAATTTTCAAAGAGGAGTGAGATGTTGTTGACATGAAATAATTAATTAAAACGTTTCAAAATAATCATTCTATGATTTATTAATATTAATAGAAAATATGCAAATATTAAAAAATTCGAATCTTAGATAAATAAAATTATTTTCTTTTATAAGTTTACACAAATACAATGTAACCTTCTATGCTGTTCATGACATATAAAATAAACAACCATATAATCTTACTAGCTAAACAGACATGTTAAACAAATTATCTAGATACTTTTTATTTCAGTGTGTCTGACATTGACTCAAATTTTTAAATAATAGCAACTCATTTACAAACAAAAATAATATTCAATCTCAAGAATAAAATTAATTGTTGCTATAAACAAAATAAAAAATATAGCATTTACTTCCAACCTATTATTTATTTCTATTGACACACCCAAATTTTAATATACAACAAAAGATTAGTATTTTAAATTTTCTTGTTAAATTAAATTCTTTTCTTTAACTACCCTTTAAATTTATGTACAGTAATTATGTTTAAAACTTTAAGTCTTTACTGTTCATATATAAGTTTCTTTTTGAGAGTTCTTTTCACAAACAAAATATAATTGTTTATTCATCACCTGCATACTGCCGACGTTACCGTTGCGTGTGTGTGTGTGTGTGTGTGTGTGTGTGTGTGTGTGTGTGTCCTGAATCCTGAGAATTTGATGATGAGGATGATGATGCGGATGCTGTGTTCTCTGTCTCTACGGTTTGTTGTTTGTGATGGTCCAGAGTTCCTCCATAAGTCTTGGTGTGTGAGGTAAAGATGTCGATCAGTCGGCAGACCGGCAGCGTGACGTTGTGTGAAGATTTCTTGAGTCTGAGACCACCCCAAAATTGCCGGTGGTATTTATACTGGACGGCAATGTGACAAGTCCAGGACTGTTTTCGACCTGTTAGATATTGTCACTTCGTGCAAAGCGTCCTTTTAATTACGAATCACTTGTTGGATCATTTTCCCGATTTCGTAAATATACTCGTAGCACAAGTGATTCCATCGTTTGCGTAATTTTTTCCTGGTCACCCACGTATAACACACTTATTAATTACTATTTAATTCCACTAGTAATTAACAATAAATTACATGGCGTCTTGATTATTGCAAATTTCTGCAACACTTTTACATCACTATATTCGTTAAAAATTCCTGAACATAATGGTGTTTTTATACTTGGAGTAAGTCTTTGTTCACAGGTTTAATACGTATTAATTAGTTTATTTTTATCCGGTTAAAACCTGATTACAGACGTACGCATCACCCCATCTTAACCTGTCGTAGCTTGCGTTCACACACACAAACACACAAACACACAAGCGCTGTATTCACTCTCGGGGGCAGGTGTACGTTTTCTGACAATTCTTATCCTGCATAATATTGTTAAAAACTATTCATCATATATTTTTCTATGCTAAATATTTACAAACATACCGCCCTGGGCAACTATGCAAATATATGTATTGTTGCTGTATATATATATATATATATATATATATTGTAACATTACATTTGGAACAACTTAATATCGTACCAGATTTAATGAAGACCATGGATAAGAAACTAAACAAGAAGAAAAATATCTTTCAAAATGATAGTGAAGAGGAACGAATAACTACTATAGTCTGACTAGTACTACAACTGACCGTACCCAAATTAATGATTAAGCAAAGTGATGCGAAATACCCCGATTATGACATGAACTTCAAATAACGACAAAATAATACTTATAAAGACAGACAGCTTATGTACCAATACTATAAGGAAACAAATGGTTTTAGCAAATGTATCAAAATATAAAGATAATCAAAGTACAAATTGAGGGATAATAGGCCCAAACATACAATACAATGTAAAAAGAAATATTAGTAAGTTATTAATTTGAATGATATAATGAAATAATATAACAAACTTTATTATAGATACATGAAACATACAACTAATTGTAATGAATAGTGGACATAATATTGTCAGGAGAATAATGAATAATAAACCATGAAGTACACTACAGAAAGTAAAGAAAGACTAATGTACCATAGTTTATAAGATAATACGGTAAATAATATTTTATAACAAGAGTGAAGTGATGAGGGAAAAGTTAGCAATAATTAATCAAACAGAACAGACTGTATAGATTAATTAGTTCTTTTAATGACAATAAAAATGTAAACCAAACACAAAAACAATGAATGTGACAAGTAGAAATACAATACAAGGTATTATAGTATTAAATGTATTTTAATGAATAAGGAAGTAGCTGCATATTATGTATCAGTGAAACCAAAACAATCAGTGACAAAGTGTATAAAGAAGTGAATTATAGTAAGTGTTAATCACTCAGACAGGACTGGGGAGATTAATACCAGTGTTAAGGTGGGCAGAATAATCATCAGCATAAATTAATAACAAATACAAGGTAAAAACAATAATAAACAAAGTGTTTATAAAGCAGTTATCCCAAGTCAGGTTCTGATATCAATTGTGTAGTTAACAATTTTAATAATAGTTGTTAATTTCCCCTATTCCTTAGACCTACTGAGTTATGTTCAAGGGAAAAGGCTACCATTAATTGTAATACATACAATGATTAATAACACATTCATATTAGAGTGAACAATGTGTAAATTCATAAACTAAGTGAATTAGTGCCTTTATACAAGGTTAAAGTTTTGTATTGAATAGAGAAATAATATTTGGTAGAATATTATTATGAAAACAGAGTATAAAAATGTTTCTAAGTGAGGGCCACTCTTTATCTAATAACATTTATTAAAATGAAAATAAGAGCAGGCAATAAATCAGTGAAGTGACAAAGGGTACATCCCCAAAACAAAATAAAAACAGCGAAGACTGCATAAATTTAATTTTAAGAAATACTTTAAATAATGAAGGGACAGATGTGTTGTTTATATTAAGGTCAATGAACTCTATACTTAAATGGTGGAAATAGAGTATTATGTTTTTTTGTTATTCTTAAATATTTATTATGTTTAATAGTATCAATCAAGGCTAAATGTCTGAGATGGAATACAATTCTTTTATTATAAGATATTCATTATATGTTTACTAGTATTAATCAAGACTGAAATGTCTGAGTTAGAGTACAACTCTTTTGTTTTCAAATATTTGTTATGTATTAATAGTAAGGATTAATTAATTATCAAAGCAAAATGGATTGAAAGGAGATGTTCTTACTATGTGTTAAACAGTTGTTTAGGTTTAATGAAAGTTAACTTATTTATTCAATGTCCATTAGAGTCATAGCCATGTGGGCATGACATTAAATTGATTTGATTGTATATTGTTTTGTTATTGTTCATGTAATGATGTTATCAGAATAGCCAGCAAAGTAACAAACCATTCTAAATTAACAAGAAATAGTAAAACTAACAAAGCAGACAGTAGTTCTATAAGGGTGAGCACATTTTTTGAACAAATAAATGGAGTAGCAAATGTTTTTGTGGATGGCAAACTGTATGAAGCCATGTAAAACCAACTTTTGTAAATTTTAGGAAATACTGTTAGAAGTTTGTAAAACAAATGTTGAAGGATAAATAGATTTATAGTTAATAGTATACACAACAAATCTAGAAGCAAAATAATCCGTTTTAAGTTATTTAAGAAAAATTCAAATAGCAAAAATGTAACATCTGTATTTCTTAAGTAAAAGTAGGCATGTTTAGTGTCTATATGTCACAAATGTAAAGACCAAAATAATGATGCTAGTAGTTTTAAATTCCCAATCAGTACAGAAAAGTAATACTAATTTAAAAGTTTTGAACAAATTCAGACATTGAAATAATGAATTTGTATGACAATGTATATCTGAATCAACCAACCAGATTTCAAGTGTTACCTTAGCAACCAAAAATTTCAGATAAATAAAATAGGACTTCTTTAACAACGGTCGTTGAATACAGACGCGTTAGTAAGACGTCTTATATAATTATACTTTAAACTGTGAAAAAACGTACCAGACTTATTAAAACAAATCGATGTACATAATACGAAATATTATAATCCAGAGAGGAACATACAGCATTTAATATAGAAGAATAGAGATCCAGGGAGAAGAACCGAAGGAGACGTGGACCCTATCTTCGTCTTAGAATCATTTAAAGAAGAGGATCTGGTGAATTTGAACAATTTATTATTTTATGTGTCAAAACCAACATTTGTGTACACGACTTCCTAGGAATTTAAACAAAATAAAACTACAGACACTATATCACACCAACACTAAAGAACACTCACAAATAACACGAATTGAGCTTTACACTTTTTTGAACACTACAAGAACCTTTAACGATAGCAAATAAGCACATAAACTGGTCATAACCTCTAATAACAAGCAACCAATACCCGACTGCCTGTGTGCACTTTACACACTAAAACGTTGTGATATCCTTGTACTGTGAAATTTGTATTTTGATTTAAAGAATAGTATTATTTGTTTAACGTAATCCCCGAGCCAGATACGCCCTGAGATAATTTATTTTAATAGAAATAATAACCAATGCATCATTCCTTTGGTCTGGCTGACTACTGAATAATATTTACAACTACTGTACCAACTGGTAAAGAAGACGCATAATTTTGCCACAATTGTAATTACCATAAAAGAAAACGAGAAATAATTAACCAATGCTTCACTGAATAAATGGTTTCTATAAAGATATATGTTTGGTGTTATATTTGCGTCATTATTATTGCTGTTTCATTTAAAAAATAAGTTAGCATAGAACAGCGGAAACAACAACGGTTGACAACTGTGGGTGACGTCATTGGAACTGCACGTATAGTGGGAGCGAGCGGCAGAATACAAATAATTCGCCGTTCAACATATCATAGTAATGGTTACAGATTGACAATAACAACGGTGTGGTTGAATAATTTTAATATATATATATTGAATTTGTTAAAATTTGACGCATGCTACGTGGAGCATAAGAACTCGTATCTCAACACAAATTGATATATTGTTTACTCGCGAGACCTCATCTCATTTATTTATTTCTGTTACAAATTGACGACTCCAGTGTGAGGCGAAAGTAATAAGTCTCATTTTTTATAATTTGTAACAATATATATATATATATATATATATATATATATATTGTAGCATGACAGATAATCCACTAAGTAATAATTCCATTATGATCATAAATACATTTAAATTACAAATAACTCAGAAGAACATTCAAATGAAAATAATTAAACATCAAAGCAAATGCCACCATAAAGGAAAAAAAGTAATTAATTCATAAAATGCAGCAAAAAAGTATCAAGAAAATTAACTCCGAAGAAACTAAAATGAAATCAGGAGAATACCCAGGTAGGTTAGGAGCAGGTAATAAAGAAGATACCCCGAACCAACCAACGGACAAAATGAAACCAAATTACCTTGTAAAACCCAAGAAGGAAGAAGAGAAGAAAGAAAGATATAGGATGGGAGAACTACGAGGAATACCCATGATAAACCTATTATTAACAATGATAAACCCCAAACCAAATTTTAATGTCACCCAAAGAAAGTATAACACCCCAAAACCTCAAAGCAATGTAAATTAATTATAAACAAAAGTATTTAGTAGTGTGAATAGAAGTGCACAAACTAAATTTATTATATAATAAAATAAACAAATCTTCACAGTCCATTATAACTAAAAGTTTGGTCTCAGAATATTGTAAAACTCAAATATAAGTCAGAACCAGCAGTGTAAGTGAACCAGTGCAAGTGATTTTAATATAATAAACTTCAAGTAAAGGTGTAACTGTTACTTGTACTATGTGCTATTAAATAACTTTTATGTTGTATATAATTATAGAGATAACATGTCATGAAATATTGTTGTGAAAATATTTCTAGTGTTTCATAGAAGAAGCCACTTTTTATCAAAAAACATTCATAGAAATGTAAATGATAAAGAAAGCAGGTGGGGAATAATTACTGTGACAGGGGATTAAATATAAATATACAATATAAACAGAAAGGACAGTAATTAAATTAAATTTAACAAAAATGAAAATTTTAAATGGCTGATTATGTTTGTATTTAAAGCCAATGAACTCCACATTTCAAGGTGGTATATAGAATAAGAATTATGATTAAGATAAGAATGTTTATTAGTATAACAGTGTGCATACAGCTTAAAAGGTTTATGTATGTATACTATACCAGTTTATAAAATGTTTGTTATATATTTTAAAATTAGTTCAAACTAAAATGTCTAACTTTAAAGACTAGAAATTAATTTTCAATATTGTTTTTGTATTATGAGCATGAATACATTGCTACATGTACCAATAGTTATATAAGGAAATTTTATTTAATATTGTGTTAACTTTAGAAGGTCGGAAGGGGTATAGAAATAACATTATTCGAAAAACAGTATATGTAAAAATATAAAATCTAGGCCAAATAATAAATTCCAAATAACATTATAATTGAGTAAGAAGGTTTAATAAACCAAGCAAACTAATGAGAATTATATAAGGTGAATAAATCACCAACTACTCTAACTGAAACTATACATTAAAAGAATAATATAAAAAGATGTATTAAATTATTAAAAAATTTCAAAATGTAATACCTAACTATTTCAGAGGAGGAATAGTAAATTCATGAATTATAACTAAAAGAATGATCAAATGATAAATTTGTAAGAAATTAAGGAAAGAGAAAGATTTATATCAATCTGAAATTTATTATAATCATATTTATAACACCTAAGATGGCTAAAATTTTGGACAAGGACAGGAAACAGATATTGAGCCTATATTTCCACAATGACAGAAATATAGCAATTTTGACAAAAATCTTTATAAATATGGACTATTGTATGTCAAATTAAGCAGAAGGAGTTAAAGAAACCAAATATGTAATTACTAGTTCACGAAAGTAATCAATAACCAAAAAATATTCTGAATATAATGTATTTTATAATCACATGGAGAGGAAGTGAAACATATTTGAAACAATACTTTTCTAATATTAACTTGGCAAGATATTTCAGGAGACGAAGGAAGTAAAACAGTTCTTAATTAACATTCGAAGCGAACGGTTCTTTAGCTCGCGCTAAGAACATATATAGCGAATATTTTAATGGCGTGTACAAATTTAGCCTAAAATCAGTGAACAACCGAGAGTTACCGAAATTGGTATATTAAACATATAATCAGTGCACAACACCACTACAAACAGTGAAAACAAACAATACTTAACCGAATACAAGTGAAATAAACCAATAAAACTATCAAACACTAATAATTCACATTACAAACGAACTTCACGATTTTTCGCCATACACCGACAAAAGTGAACACACCAAAGACCAACATTTAAAGCCAGTGAACACCGAACACTTAACCAGAACACCTCTAACAACACAATAGACATTATCCAATATTACGGAGAACAGAAAACAGTTGTGAAGGCAATTTTATGGACAGAAAATCCAGCGACGCCATTCCTGTTATACTGCATTAGCGAAGTCGCCGCCGTGATGGTTCCGTGATGCAAAGCGAACTCTCCCGATTGAATTCATCCAGTCACCATTGGGTATAAAATTGTGCATTATAAACATTATATCTTATTATCAAATTGTGTATTTATTAATTAATAAGGTTTATTTTGTAATGTTATACTTTCTATTCTTGCCCCTTCTCTGACTATTATAATTATAACCGTTAAAAGAACCATTCAAAATATCTATATAATATAACCTGTATTGAGAAACGATTATCCCTGTGGAAGAGTCGAACTTTATATCAATATCGATTTTAAATCGATATTTTCAGAATAATTGTCAATAAATCAAAATAATTCAATTAGCTGGTTTTAAATTTATTTCACCAGTTAATATAAGAGTTTTCATTAACTACAGGACTTACTGGAAGACGACCATTACTAAAGGAGAGTGATATACTGGAGCATAGAAGAAAATCGCCAACCGATTAGTCAAGTGAGACAATCTGATTAACTCCAGATTTATTTACAGTTAACCAGAAGTGAATAAATTGACATAAATAAATTACCGAATTTTAAATTTTCGACGAAAACACATAACAAGAATTATTTATTAATTATTTAAACAATAAACCAACATAAAAATTTAAAAAAAAATTTTTTTTTAAATTAAATTAAAATTTTTTTTTGTACAATACAGAAACATTTATTTGTAACCAGCATATACAGGTCTTGTTTTTATATATATATATATATATATATATATAAACACAACGAGCGTTATGTTACAATTCGTCTTGAGTTTTAAAGTCTAATGTGCACTCGATCAAACATAATTAACGAATTAACAAAACAGAACAAACATATCATAAACGGAAGTATATGGCCTTCACTAAAGAAGATTCGAGATATTCATTATGAAAGAGATCTTACTCAAAAAGTTGCTGAAGAAGTTTCTGACGAAGTAAAAATAACTGTAAGAAACTTTGGCTAACACCGAGGGCATTTGGTTTTCAATAATAATCTCAGTTGTATATTTTTACGTGAGGAAACCTATGTTTTCTTAAAAATAAGGAACAATGTGAAAAATGTTTGGATACAAATAGGTTGGAATTGTACAGCAGGCACAATGGTTTCTGTGTGAATTTGATTAAACAGAGAAAATAGAGTTCAAAGATTTTATTGGATAAAGACAATTATTTTTAAAGTATTTTATAAAATTGATTGTAAAAGAGGCAAAGACACTAAATTATAAAACAGAAGTAAAGTAAAAGATCGTGTTAAAAACGTATGTTATTGAACAACGGGAAGGATGCAGTATGAAATAGTTGAAGGATGGTACTTCAGCATAGGAAAATAGAAAATAGACCTCAAAAAATTTATACAACATAAAGATTTCCTAATTGCTACATAAAAGATAATCAAGAATCAAGTTGACGTTTAATAAAAAAAAAGATCAATCAAACGTACAAATAAGAAAACATCATAGTTTAGAATTTTCGTAAACAAACGGACTAACAATAATTCTAGTAAATACAGAATTGGCTGTAAATCGTGTGACAAATATGAGCTTCTCGATAATTTGTAGCGATGAAAGGCTTTGTGAGGTACACTCGTTAAAACGTCATTTTAAAACATCTTTGCCAACGTTTGAGAAATATAGATTACCATCATCAACACCCGTATGTGGACAATTAAGAAACACTTAATAAAAATACGAGGAGGTATAGTATAATACACATACAGTTAATACTGTAGTACCTATTAATATATATGGAATATAAAATTGAATTCTTACTTCATATAAGAATAATAATAGATGTCTATAGTTTTTATTACGTTGTTAAATAATGGTTGTATATTTTGTCAAAACGTAGGCTTAAATATTTTAAAATTAAAACATTAATTAATAAAGCATTAATGGCATAATCTCACAAAACCTGTCATCGTTTACTAATTCATAAACGAAGGTTACGTGTAGTGTCAATCGCGACTTATGGCACACTCTGTACTATAACATATATGTAGAAATAGCAGTGTGAGTTTGTATGATGGTTATGTAAATATGCTTTTACTCTGTAGACATTTTGGCGACCTGTACAATGAACATCCTCATGAGCACATCACTTCAACTGTTACAAACCTCGCTACATTTATCATTGTCAATCCAAAATGACAAATTACTATCTCACAATTTGGTGCCGTATTTATGCTGAAATACAAAGACGCAGATATTAAACTATATCTGCATTTCGTGTGAATGTGTGTGTGTGTGTGTGTGTGTTGGTAGGTTGATAATGCACATATTCCATTCCGTTTCTCGTTTTCTGTCTGCACGGCGTAGTAAAATAATAAAAGAGACATTGCGACCTCAAAGTGAATCATATTTAAAACCCAAAGTGAATCACTAATAATAAAACCCAATAAGGTTTTTTCCGAACAAACTTTTTTTTTCTAGGCCTCTCCATACATCTTCCTGGCTTTGGTAATTTGCATTCTGGCCTTATTTGTAGTGGAATAAACCAATTGATCTCTTTTTGTGGGGAAGTCCACCTTTCCCTGTAATTTTTGGATTAGTTGTTTTTGCTACTTGAGTTTAATTATTTACTTATATTTCACTTCTTTGTCTACAGATTACGGTGCATTTTGTTCACTTTTCTTAAAAACGTTACTTAAGGAAGACCTCAATTTTGCTATTTTAATATTTATCTGTAGTAGTCTAAGTTTGGCTTTCATACGTATAATAAACTGTTATTACTATTGTGTTATAGAATTTTAGCTTTTAATTTTCTTGTGTGTCTTCAAATATGTAGATACATTTTTTCTTATATTTACAAAATGTAGCTGTTCTCGTTATACAGTATTAAGAAATAAATTATCCTGAAATTTTTGAAATCAATGTAAACTGAAACGTAAAGAAACCTGCAAAAGCATATTTCAGTATAAATAAAAAATTAGTGCCTATGTAGACAGGCACTAGGTTTTCGGAACTGCCTCAGTATGCATTAGACACTGTTTGCTGGTATGGACACAAGTTACTATTTTTGGAGGCACAGTTAATTTGTTACAGTTTTTTCAAGTTTTGTCGCTTAAAGTATAGCCTATCTAACTAGCGCTCTCAGTCAGAGAGTGTTGTAACATATGGCTAGCAATTAAGGATTATCGACTTTTTACAATTTACTTTGCTTAATACCAAGTCACCTAAGGAGAAGACGAGATGGTGTACACTTCATGGACGTTACAAGAATCTATTACACATGGGGGCTAACGATTACCACTCCAAAACCATACCATGAAGGCCAGAACAGCGTCTGTGGGGATCTGTGCGGTTATTGTAGGACATAATAAAAACCACAAAGTGGCACACATTTTTAGGCATAAAGGCAACCGAAAATTGACGAAGTAGTAACGAAATAGCTTCAAGATTGGAGCAAACAAATTAGACAACTAAATGCCTTTTTATAGAGTGCAAAGATCTCAAGGGTGACTAATGTTCTTATCTATAAGTGAAGAGTCGAAAGGATAGCAACTTGAAATGAAATGAGGACACAACTAGACACAACTGGATGTAGAAATCAAAAATAAGTTAAAAATAAAAGCAGTAGAAATTATCTTACGGATAAGATGTAGCAATTTACTAGACTTGACACAGTAAGGGATGAAGATGCGGGCTAGGACAGACATTAGTTTAATAAAATAGTCACAACTGCATCAAAATGGCTGAAATAATATGGGCATCTACAGTGCGTGGCCTGAAAACTATAGGAATGGGCTCCACATTAAAAGAAAAACTAGGAAAGGCAAGAAAAACTTGTAAAGAGGAATTTGACGACTACGACAGAAAAAGGTCTTACAGGTTAGAACGCGAGAGACGGTGTCACCTGTAACCAGTTCAGCAAAATACAAGCTCCTTAAACTTATCCGATAGCATAAGTAAGTGATAAGTGAGGATAAATGAGTACCGAATACCTAAAGATTATGTACTTTATGAAACTTGTCTTTTGAAAGAAAGCGTTATCACATAGGCCTCTTTTAATGTTACGAATTTTTCTATGTTGCCGCAAAAAGTATATTCACTCAAAATATAGCAGAGCGTAATCAACTGTAAACATCGGAAAAGTTATCAGATTTTGAATTATAGTTTACCTCTGATTTATATTGTCTCTATTTAGTTTTGATTGGGCTGTAAATAGTTTTGTATGTGAGAGAAATGCCGATAAGATAAATTACTACCATTTATCAGTTCCTATCAAAGTATCGTGTTTCTCTAGTTTAACACAATTTAAAATTACGCCTTCTCTTCTTCCGATTTTACTACTGATTAAAACAACTTTAATCCATTTGTAATCGGGCGCTACTTTCACATGTATTGAAGGGGCTCTCCATCTTTTCTTGTATTTTGGGATTTAACTATTTAAGCTATTTGCGTTTGATTCTTGACTTGTATTTCACGTTTTAGTCTACAATCGGAATTGAAATGTGTTTGTGAGGTTGTGAAAACCACAGTCAAGAATCTTACGGAAGTACGTAATACAATCAATGAATGATCTTTGTAAATACGTACATTTTAATTTTTAGTAAAGAGTTGTATACTTCAGATATGCGTACTTAAGGTACGAATTAAATTATATTTGGATATAATTGTCAATACTCCACAAATAAAATGCATACACCATTATTTTGTTTATATTATCACTACTATATGCACTCTACATTACATGCACTATTAATTTAGTTATACTGGCCCAATTTTCTTAGGTAAACAGTAGAATGACATTTCCAGTTGAAGGATACTTAGGTCTCTAGCCCAACGTCCAAGTTGCCGAAACGGGTTTGCTCGCCGGGACGTTTTCTTCTCACCTACATTTTAGTTCACTCAACGACAGTAGAAACTCGTACACATTACGACGCAAATCGACATTTTCAAAGCGTATACATTAATTTTGTTGCTTTTAGGAAGGACAGAGTTCTGTCTATCGCTAACTGCTAGTTTCCGAGGTCTTCTTTCAGGTTAAAATTTACTCTGTATCTATGCCTTACTTCCGCAAGAGCACTACAGTCTTCGATAATATGTTTCACTGTGTTTCACTCCGCCACAAATGCAGACGGGTCGTTCTTGTCCTTGTAGGAGGTACGAAGACGTAAAGTTCGTGTGCCCAATGCGCAGTCTCGTGATGCAAACTTGTTCACGACGACTGCGAACACCTGCTACTTGCCATTTGCAGACGCTCTGTTTCACGGCAGAAAGTTTGCTCTGCCCTGTGTTCGACGTCTGCTGAAACACATTAATAATAGTTCTTGTGGCAGCTAGTTTCGCGTCATCAGGTCGTATAGCAATCACATCCACTTGTGGGCTTCTTCGTTACCTTCAATACCTACTTGGCACGGACACCAAATAAAAGTAAAAGATAAACCACGATCTTCTAACGCGTGGTATAATGCCATTATCTGTTGTAATAACGGATCCAGTGTGCTCGGATTGTCCAAGGCAGCTATAAAACTCAGTGAATCCGTAGAGATAACAAATTTCCTGTCACCTCGGTGTTCCCAGAAACGAAGAGCCTGCCACACAGCGTACAGTTCTGCATTGTATAAGCTTGGCGGCGCTTTGGGCAGGAGAGTGAGGCACCCTTGATGGAAAACGCTCTACCCACTCCGCTCTCCGTCTTCGACCCATCAATTTACACAATGGTGTGTTCCTCAACGTATTCTTCAAGGACTGATCTAAACAGGAGTTCAGTTCAGTTGCGTGGCACGATTTCTTTCTTCTACTGTTGACATCCAGCCGGCAATTTGGTTTGCGAAGCAGCCAGGGGGGCATACGCTTGGTCCCTCGGCGCCTCGATGTTGTAGCGCCGGGCCGCTTCGAGCGCATGAATGCCGGCTGGTCTGATGAACGTCGAACGTCGTGTATACCAGCAAGTCTGTTGTACGTCAGCAACACGTGGTTTATGTAGCTCGGTAGTGCTAATGTTTTCGCCACATATCTCAGCAACAGCAGTTGACGTCGCAGATCTAAGGACGTCATTCCTGCTTCACAATATAAGATTTGTGCAGGGCTCCTGTTGCGTAGCGCACTCTTGCGTTGTGAAGAGGATCCAGCTTTTTCAAGCACGACCTCCTCGCTGAAGAGAACACCACGCATCCGTAATCCATTTTGCGCGGCATACAGACGCAATACAACCTCTCTATCCGCTCCCCAGGTCATATGAGAGATGCACCTGATTGCGTTCAACGAGGATTTGCACCTCGCAGCCAGATCGTCTTCGTGTGCATTCCAAGTCGATTTTCTTGACAGGCATTCCAAGTCGAAAGTTAGGCCCAGAAACATGATGACGGGCCTATAGAGTAGCCGGACACCGTTTATGGTTAACGTCGGGTTCGGGTGCCTCCCTTGCTTTTGACAGAGGTTGACACAGGTCGTATTTGTTACCGAGAAAGAAAATCGTATGTTGTTAGCATTTTCTACCAAAGTGTCTATAGCGCCTTGCAGTTTATGCCTGATCATCGCCGTTGCTTTGGCCAAGTAGAACAGCTCAAGATCGTCGACATACAAGCAATTCCAAACTGACGTTTCTATACCCACTAAGATCCCGTTCATGGCGATGGTAAAAAGCGTGCCGTTCAACGGAGATCCCTGAAGTACTCCAGTTTCCAGTTCGTGAGGGGCCGACAGCGATTGTCCGGCCCGAATACGAAAATTTCTGTCTCTGAAAAAGCTGGAGATAAATTCAGGTTACCTCTGAACCGCCAATCATGAAGTTGTTGGATGATGTTATATCTCCACATTTTGTCGAATGCTTTCTCCATACCGAATAATACTGCAACGGTTCGATGAAACTGTTCTGAACTGCTTTCTCCAGATAAACCAGTTGATCAGTATTAGAATGTTGTCACCGGTACCCACACTGATGTGGAGTCAGAAGGCCGTATTTCTCCAGACACCAGGTAAGCCGGCTGCTTACCATCCTCTCCATAACATTTCTAGACAGCACGGCAAACGATACTGGACGATAGTTTTCCGCTTTCAAGGGATCCTTTCCGGCCTTCAGAAGCGGGATGACAATCGCCTCCTTCCATGGTTTTGTATACTTCCCTTGGGTCCATATGGCGTTACAGAGTGCTAATAATGTAGCCATAGCTACATCCGGCATTTGACGTATGATGCTGTAAGCATTATCGTCCGGTCCCGCCGCAATGTCGCCGGCAGCGCCGGAGGCGGACTGTAACTCCCTCACCGTGAAAGACACGTCATAGGTCCTTTACTCTTCACATTCGAAGTCAAGGCGTCGTGTTCGCCTTCATCTTTCCTAGCGAGGAAATTGAGAGGATAACTTTCTATACTACTGACCTCGGCATATCTCGCAGCCAAGGTGTCACCAATTTCACCGGGGTTGCAAATCAATTCACCATCGTGCTCTATGCATGTGATTGGCTTAAACACTGATGTGCCAGCGATTGCTTTAATCTTCTTCCATACCTCTGTCAAAGGGGTCGACCTTGTTATGGTCGAGACATAAGCTTTCCACTTGATCGTTTTGCAGCTAGTATTGTTCTACAAGCGGCAGCTCGTAGTCGCTTAAAAGCGATGCGATTATCTTCGGTCGGCGCTCGTTTATACCTGTTTAGGGCTCGTCGCTTCTTTCTTATTGCGTCTTTCACAGCGATGTTCCACCACGGTACTGGCGGCCTGGATATTCCACCACGACCTCCGGTCAATAGGATATTCTCCGAAGCTGTTGAGGTGATTGCAGCTGTGAAACTCTGTACGTTGTCGTCTATATTTCCATAGACGTTCGTAGTGTAAAAGCGGTTTCGAAGCCTGTCCAGTCAGCACGGTCCACGCGCCATCTTAATTGACACATTTAATTTGGTCAGCACAGGGATCATCACCATGAGCCGATTTCACACAGAGTCTCGTCTTGACCCGAGCACATCTTGATGCAGATTGCCCGAAACGCAAGCATTGATAACATTGCATTGGCTGAGGGATGAATGCTCTCACACTTAGCCTATGACTGCCCGCTCTTACCTTTCCTGGTAAAGTTATTCTGTTGAAGATTAGAACATGGGACTCAGATGGGAGCGTCTGTCCATTCCTTCGCACCGTTAGTCGTCGACATCCTGTGACTCCTTGTGGAGTCATGCTCAGTCTCAATCTCTTCCTCTGTGCTGTTCAGCAGATCCTTGCATACTACCACTCCCTTCGTGGTGTTCAGAGTGGTACGAGGAACGACTTCCACTTCTATGTCCCCTATCATCTGCATTTTCAGTAATTGCGAGCTCTGTTGATCGTTCAGAGTCTCGACAAGTAGTCACCTGAGGCTTTTCTGATACCCTGGAGGGCTGATCCAGCGCAACCGGTTACAGCTATTTTAATAAGGAAGGAACTGACTTTCTTGAAGTCACCTTCCTTCCGTCTGACAACAAGATACCTCGGCACCGCTGGCGCAGCGGCAGATGACGTCAAGAATCTCTCAGTGTCAACTGTGGAGAAATGTCGCTTTCTCTTCACCCTCCAAGGAGAGCTTTTTCAAGACGAGGGTTTTTAAGCGACCTCTCAAACCGAGGAATATTTGGAGAACCTTCAGTCTTGTTCCCACGAGTAGCAGGGTAATTGACAGACAACAAGGGCAGAACTTTTGACTATCACGGCTAGGACTAAATACAACAGGGTGCGTCCTAGTGCCCTGAGGCCATCGTTCGCGACTCACTACGTAGGGCCATCCACCAATTGGCACAATCGGTTCCACCGTGGCTTACGGTGTGTTTTCAAGCGGTGCACACAACCATGTCAAACTCACCTACCAGTGCCCTGTTTGCCGGCTAAAGACTAACAGCCGTTGCCCGCTCACCTCGAGGCCAAGATGTTGTAGGCCGGGAGTAGGGTTGGACTTATAGGGGGCATGAAGGATGTTATTATTTTGCTATAAAGTATAAAATAACGCAATATGTTTCATTTTTACGTTAACGTTATTATATTAAATATAATTTTTTCTTAGCTTTCTTAAATAGTAATGATTCAATAAAATTTTAATAAAATCTATTATTGTGCGTTTCCTAAAACCACTGCAAGTATGCATAACAGATACGTAACAGATGCACAACCACTCTTCTCATAACGGATACATCAGAGATCGGCGTGAGTTCAGTGATGTAAATGGTTCACCTCTATGTTCATTTTGTAAGACATTCGGTGTCCCTAATTTTTACATTTTCTGGTTATATCGATCAGTCTTTCATTGTTTCATTTTTACTTCCATGTTCCGTAAATAAATGGAAGTATGGTTATCGCGAAAAAAATCGTGTTCGAGATAAGGGCTGATTCTGATTGTACTACCCTCAAAACATGAAGAAAAGTAATTTTTCTAAAAGTGTCTGTGTGCGTGTCTATGTAGAATTTTTTCTATGGCGAACGATAACTGCCGCAAATTCAAACAGAATCAAATAATATTTTGTATATGTTCCCGAGTTGTAGAAGACTCGAGGCTTGTTGATTTTGGTGAAGATCGGTTGAGGGAGAGGGGTAGTTTACCTGCAACGTTTTACGTTTCAACAAGAGTAAAGTGCTTAAATTTGATAAATAAAGCATCATAAATCCACTATTGAAAGGTAGTATAAATATTGAAATATTTATAAATGAAAAGGGTAGTTGAAGGGGAAGGGGCAATTTTTCGGAAACTACCGTTTTGATGCCAAATAAAGTACTTCATTTTGATCAGATACAGTATTAATTACATATAATGAAACTATTACTTAATTTATTATTATTTGGTTTTCTGCCCTAAGGCATGTCTTAAACGGTAAAAGCTGTCCAAGCTGTCCTATCGCATGCCAGTTTTTTCGTTTCTTCGTAACACCCTCGGATTTTAATGCTATTTATTAACTTCATTATTGGAAGCCCTCTTCTTTTCCTCGTTCTGTGACACCCTCCATGGCAGTTGTAAGCAAACAGCCTCTTCTTAAACAATGACCTAACCAATTCCTTTTCCTATTTTCTATTACCTTTAGGATTCTCTACTGCCTTTGGTATTTTTCATCGATGCATTCCCCTCCCGGAAATCCGACTGAGGGGATATTTTACCTCCGGAACATTTTACATAGAGGGCCATACCATTTGCTCTACTAGGGGTATCCACCATGGATCCTTAATGTGGTGGTATCCCGTTTCCTTCCACATCCTCATGCCGTTGACCAAGTGGTTCATCCGCTTTTAGGGACAGTTTCCTATCTCAAGGGCAAGAAAGTGCCCTACTCTACCCGCTCATCCACCCTCCGAAGAGACCCACTTTAATAAAAGTGTAAATATCAAAAGTGGGCTTGTTCGGTTAAGGGGGAGGGGTAGTTTACCTGCATTGTTTTGTGTTTAAACAAGAGTAAAGCACTTAATTTTGATAAATAAGTGCCCCGAAAATAATGTCATATTTATTCACTGTAAAATGGTAAATGAGAGATGTATAAACGGAAAGGGTAGTTGAAGGGGAGGGGGCATTTTTTTGAAAATTGCTTTGATGATATCATGTAAACTAGTTGAAGGGGAGGGGGCATTTTTTTGAAAATTGCTTTGATGATATCATGTAAAGTACGAGTATTTAATTTTGAGCTATAAGGTACTTTCGACTGCATAATCGAGAGTTGTACGAAAGGTTTAAAGATCTTCCGATCGTCCAACTCATACAAATTAACAGATTCCGTTGGGCTGGTCATGTGCAGAGAATGGCGGAGGATAGAATCCCAAAAAGAGTTATGAATTATTTGCCGATGGGAAGGAGAAGGAAAGGAAGACCGCGTACAAGATGGCTGGACCAGGTTGGTAAGGAGGCAGTGAGGCTGGGTGCAGCAAACTGGTGGACATTGGCCGGGAGTGGAGACCAGTGGGGAAGATTTCTTTTGGAGGCCAGGGCCCGGACTGGGCTGTAGCGCCGAGGATGTATGTATGTATGTAAGTTACTTTAGCAATTACGTATTGTTACGACGGTCTAACTGATCGTCGTATGGTGCAGTGGAAAACAAAATACAAGACACCAATTACATCACTTACCACCAGCTTTAATTATCACAATTAAACAGTTTGTAATCAAGAAGATAGTCTCTTGCAACAAATCAAATAAAAATTGTTCACACGCAATAATAATGTCTACTAATAGGCTTATATAGCACAACTGTATTACAATTGTCCCGCACAAATATAAAACACATAACACTTCGCCACAATACTAAGAACCGACTCGAATAATATCGCAACACAAACTGAAACTGAGCGTCGCTGAGTACTTGTACTTATACCCCGCCGAAAATCCATAAACCTCCATACTACGCATTAACAACTCTACTAGAAAACACCAGAACGTAATTGGTTGCGACCTTACACACAGCGCGCGCGGCCGCGTGACTTCTGGTACAGTCTAGCTAACGCGTTGAGAATCACGTACGCAAACATATTACAGCCGGATTCCACTGGAACATTCAAGAAACACGCAGATTGTTCTTTAATGTCGTAACACTGCCCCCTCCTGAAGCCTGTTCGCCCAGAACTGGCGAACCATCTCTGAAGTAATACTCGGCCAGGCGATCTACATAGCTGGTCTACTTGCGAAAGATAAGTCTCCGGTTCTTCGAATTCAGTCTCGTGTGACCAGAACGTCAAGTTCCAAGGAATATAAGTCTTTCACTCAACCATTAGTTTTGCGGGAATTACTTCCGTTGCGTCATGTACTGATGACCTATACGCCATTAACTTGTCCAAGTCTGATTGGTTCTCGTCAACAACCTCTTGCGTGACTTCATCTTCAGTAACGTTTTCTCCGGGTTCTTCCATTAACTCAGGAGCAAGCAAGAGTCTTGTCTGGACAACAATAGTTGGCTTTCCAATCACTTATTTTGCCATTACCCTTATTTGTACTTCCTCTGCTAGTTCATCCTCCATTTCCGCTTGCAATAGGGAGGGTTCCTCTTGACCAGACCTGTTGACTTTTTCTTCGGCCAATGCCACTTGCTTAATCGAATGGTTGGTAGACCCTGTCATTTTAACCATGCAAAGATTTATCTTCTCTTGGCCAACCATCAGGACATTCCCTCTTAAGGCAGGGGGAACAAGGGAACAATGGACACTGTTGCGCCCGTGTCAACTGCAAATGATGTTGGTTTACTTTCCGCAAATCCATTAACGATCAAGTTTCCACTGGTCTTATGTAGCGAGGAAACTGTGTGCTGTTCTGGGACTTTACTTCTCCAATTGGTGCGATCACTCTCTTCTCTCGGTATTTTCTACTTCCAACAGTCTACCTGTAGATGACCACGTTTCCCACAGTTGTAACACTTCAGTCTTCTGTCTTTTTCCCATCGTTAAAACTGTTGCGGCGCTTCTGAACTTCTGAATTGTTTCTCCGACAACATTGTTTTTTTGCACCCATACTAACAGCAATGTGATACATGGATCTTCTGACTACAATGTGATGGCATAAACCCATTAATTTAGCGGGACGCTGACTTGGCAGCTTCAAACTCTAGGGCGTGAACAAGAGCATCTGAGCTACTTCGGTGTTTTGCCATTCGTAACACTTGCTGAAATTCACAATCTCCGATGCCATCAATAAATGTCTGCACCGCAAACCTTATTCGAAAATCATCTGTTGCTTCAGGATAGGCCAATCTAATCAATCTGTCGCTACTTGCTTCAAACTCTTGAAGACTCTCCCCGGTACGTTGTCGTCTTGTTCTCAACTGAGCGTAGTACACATCTCGCAAATGTTTATCACCGTACTGTAATTCTAGAGCTTTAGTCAATTTGTCATAGATGTTCTGGCTGTCAGGTGGCACTTTCTGTAGCCACAGGACCTTTTAATGTGAGAACGAGTGACACTGCCTTGTCTTTCTCTGTCCAATTATTTGCGCATGCAGCAGCTTCAAATTGGCGGAGGTACGTTGCCCAGTGACTGCTTCCGTCAAAGGTTGGAGCCTTGACATGAACTGTCCCAACCGCAGGGAAGGTGCTGTATTGTCTTTTCTGTCTTTATCATTGGTACAGTCTGTTCAGAAATTTGTTTTGGTTGTGTCTTCATGAACTGCTCAACTTCATTCTTAATCTGCTCTTTTATATTTGCAATCGAGTTTTGAACTGCAGATATATTATTTGACACGGATTCTTCTACGAGAGATATGTTTGTAGACATCGATTATTCAACACTCGAGACAGATTTTTCTACTTCAGCTATTTTTAATCTCATTGATTCTTGTACCTCCGATATTTTAGCAACTGGTTTATTAAGCTCACCTCGTAAGAGACCCAATTCTGCGGTACGTTCTTGCATCTGTTTCTGCTCCTGTACTAATGCTTTGATGTCTTCTGTTTCACGCTTCCGTTCCTCTGCCTCCTGCTTACGTTTTTCATCCTGTCGTTTTTCTGCTTTTTCCGCCTCCTGTCTGCGTCTTTTCTCTGCTTCTTCTGCCTCTTTTTGACGTTCTAATTTTTGTCGTTCCTGTGTATCCCGTAGCAGCGCCTGGAAATTTTCCATCATCTGACTGGCATCCATTGTTTACCGATCAATTACGAATTACAGTCGTCTTGTACAAAGTGTCCACTGTTTCCACTGTTAACGGTTCTGTCGCACTTCTGACCCACTGTTACAACGTTCTAACTGATCGTCGTATGGTACAGTGGAAAACGAAATATAAGACATCAATTACGTCACTAATCACCAGCTTTAATTATAACAATTAAACAGTTTATAATCAAGAAGATAGTCTCTTACAACAAATCAAATAAAAATTGTTCATACGCAACAATAATGTCTACTAACAGGCTTATATAGCACAATTGTATTACAATTGTCCCGCACAAATATAAAACACATAACACTTGCCCACAATACTACGAACCGCACTCGAATATATCGCAGCTCAAACTGAATCTGAGCGTCGCTGAGTACTTGTATTTCACCCCGCCGAAAATCCAGAAACAACCATACTCGCATTAACAACGCTACTAGAAAACACCAGAACGTAATTGATTGCGGCCTGGCACACAGTGCGCGCGGCCGCGCGACTTCTGTCGCAGTCTAGCTAACGCGTTGGGAATCACGTACGCAAACATATTACAGCCGGATTCCACTGGAACATTCAAGAAACACGTAGATTTTTCTTTAATGTCGTAACACTATGATAAAACCATTACTCTATGAAAGTGTAAATATCGGGGTAAATATTGGGGATCGGTAGAGGAGGAAGGATGATTATCTACATAGTTCAGTTTCTTTATAAGAATAAAGGGTTAGGCCCTTAGAGGTTAAGTGACTCGAATATATCATTATATTAAACGACTACCCCATAATAACAAAAGTATCTCTAATAGTGAACATAGTTTGCGGGTGGGGGATATTTTTTTTATAAATTATCGAACTGGATTCAAGTATATGATTTTAAATATTAAGTCTTAGAACACGGAAGTCATATATGGTTCTCCATACCGATATTTTAATATTCGTGTTTCATTAATTTCTCCTCTGATTTATAAAACTCACATTGGAGCAAGGATTTGTAACATTCTATTTAATATTTAAGCCTAATCGTACTTTTACCGATAATAGCTTTAATAGGAATCGGTCTGTGAGTTATTTTGATTATTCTAACTTAAATAATTTTTAGTATATGTTTGTTCCTCATGCCCAAAAGCTAACAAGAAATTTATTCTCCTGCGTAAACTTTAGTCAAGATCTTTCTTGACTGATCGTGGTAGCTGTGTCACGATGTACATAACTGCGTGTAACTGGTAGAGTCCAATGACAGAATCGTAGATTTCATTTTATCTGTTTGGATGTACATGTTACATCGTTTCACTGTCAAGTGAAAGTTAATCGCGGCAAATTGACCTCTGTATTGGTAAGGTGTCAAGCGTAAAAAAGTTATTTACATAACGAATCTCTCTGTCTAATGCTAGAAACTTTGTGAATTTGTGTTGTCGCGTCATCTCCCGTCATAATTTGCGTTGTTGTTTCTGTGTTCATGTTGTATATTAGTCTAAGATAAATACTACTTTATGTTATGTGAGGTGAGTATGTTATTCTTTTGCAAAATGGTCATCACGACTTTGAGTCCTTTTCTGAGATCTACGAAGCATAAGAAGCTTAGTAGGTTGTATTCGATCGTTTTCTATGCGAATTGTGTTAATATTAACCTTATTTGTAATAAGGAAAATTCACTACTTTGAAACATATTGTATTAAATACAAATTTACAAAAACAAATAGGTTCTGAAACAAGGACTGCTCTCTCGTTATAAAATAGTTTCTACAAGCAGTAGTGTAGGCCTAAATAAAAAAACAATTTAAATAGGAGTGATACTGCGATAAACAAGTAGTGTATTATACAATATGTAAAGTACGTATTTCACTAATGGGTTCTGTAAATCTACTAATATTAATCATTTGTATCATCTCTTCATTAGGAGAAAATAGAATAAAGACGGGAGATTTGATAAGACGCAGCTTTCAACCCTAGTTAATATGGTTAGAGCAGACTTCTAGGTTTTCCTTTTCAAGTGAATTGCAAACTGCAGTCGCAAACGAGCGCCTTGTACAAAGTCAGTTAAAACCTCACTTTTAGAGACAAATACGATTTCTCAGTCTGAATTCTTTTATCACATTTAGAGATATCTTATTATGTGTGAAACTGAATTTTAGATTACTTAAGTAGTATAAATTTCTTACTACCTGAACAAAAACATCTGGCTCTATCAAAGCAGAAAATGGATTCAAGGAATGAAAAAAAAATTATTTGATGCATTTCGTGTTCTTTGTATTTAGATTTACTGCATCCTTTTTGTTTATTATATTCTTTTTGATTAGTACTTGAAACTAGAAACAAAATGTAAATAATTGTTTTCAGGTTACTGTGTGATTTTAATGTGGTTAGTGGTACATCCGTTATAAATACTGTACAACAGCAACAGCAGCAGCAGCAGCAACAAACAACAACAGCAGTGGCGTACGCAGAAATCAATCTGGGGGGGGGGGCTTGAACCTTAGCAGTCCATATAGTAGCCTAATCTTCTACAATTTATAGTATAAGATAGAGTACATATGCCAGTTAATGGTTAAAAATTATTAATAGGCGTATTATTTTCAGTAGGTTTCACGTTTTCTTTATTAAAACTGTATTATTCGTGATTGGGGGACTTATGTCTCATTCCATTTTTTAATCAGTAATTTTAAAACATTACTTTTTTCAAAAACTAAATATTTTTTAATTTATTTTTTATGTTCATTGTAATATAAAAAATAGATTCATTTTACTTCAATTAGACTATAATATTTTATACATTAATTTCAGTAGCACTGGGAATAAAGTTTTGCAACATTGGTATTTTAACAACTATATATTTCAAAATATCTTGCTAATAACTAATTGTGTCAATACAGGAAACAGTTTTTCATTAAACTATTATACTTCTTACTGTTATACTACTATTTTACTAATACTTTATTAATGAAAAATTACACAAGTGCATATTAGCTGAATTCTTACTAAATTAACATTAGTATTTGCAAATAAAAAAAAAATACAATAAATAAGAATCAAATTAACTATTAATTTACAATAGGTAAAGCATTTGTGTCCAAGCAAACAATTTTTAATTTAAAAAGCCAAGTACATTCTCCTATTTCCTTGATTGGCAAACCGCTCAACAACATCTTCAGGAGAGATGTCGATTTCCCTGTGAATATTGAGCGAAGCTAGTCCATTAAGCCTTGTCTCCGATGTTGTAGACCTCAGCCACGTCTTCAACCGCCTCAGAGTAGAGAAGGACCGTTCTGGCTCAGCTGACGACACTGGGGTACACACAGTACTTCTAAACTTTTTCGTATGTTGGGAAATATGTCTGGATTGCAAGCTTGCAGAGAATACAGAGCTGTGTCTGGAACATTCATATCTACTTCATCCATCCACTTTTGCTTCCATATTTCTGCCTCAAGTCTAAGTTCCATCTTGGAAATGTCAGGGTACATGATAGAGGCAACAGACTGCTTGATCTTTTGAGTAGTAGCCATAATGATGAAATGAGGCACAGATACTTGAAGATGAGAAATTTTATCAAACTCAGGTCCGAAACGGGTTTCTAACTCAACAATGCAGTGATCAACAAAAGGAATATATAAATTTAGCTTGTAGTGTTGTTTCACGTCCAATTTCTGGCCAGCATTTTAGTCCTATTACATTTTCTAGGCACCTCAGACTGAACCTCATGTTCATCTGCAATTTCTTTTATTTGTTCAACCAGCGAGTTGAAAGATTCATCCACATTTCTCCGCCTTTCTTTCAAAGCATTTTGCAGATTAGTTACTGGCTTTTTGGCTTGGGAGAGAACAGTATTTTGTTTCTGCAAGTATCTTGTTACTGGCAGCATTAGACCGCTGATTTGAGCACAAACTACCAAGCTAGCTAAAAATTCATAGCTTAAAATAGCTTGCAAAAGAGAGAAGGCCATAGAGCGTTTTGAGCCTAACTCGTTTATTTCCTCAAGAGTTGTGACAATGGCGCCAAAAAATTTCAAGAAATCGATAAATTCAGTGTGTCTCTCCACCCACCTTGTCTCACACAGCTGTGTCAAAACAGTTTTGTTGGTTTCTTTCACAGAAAGATGTTTCTTAGATATATAGCTATCTCTAATAAAGTTAATAGTATTGTTAACAGTACTTAGCATATTGTTTATCTGTCGGGAGGCAGATTCGCTATTTGTAGCTGAGACAACTGTTTAAGTTTAAAACATGGCTCCAGCAATGAGTATATTCAGCGTATGGTTGTTTTTCCTTAATTTTAGCTTGAACACCCTGCAATTTTCCTGACATATTTGATGCCCCGTCATACCCTTGACCACGTAACTTGTTAATATCTAAATCATGGTCTTTTAAAACTTTTAATATGACATCTGCCAAGTCCTCTCCTGATAATGAGGTCAATGCAACAAAGGAAAGAAATGTTTCAATAATTTTTTTTCAAAAAACTGACACAGATAGACATTTGTTCAATACCAGCGATGTATGTGGTCTCATCACACAAAACAGAGAAATATGGTGACTTTTTAATATCAGTTATTGTTTTTTCATTGATCAGGTCTCCACATATTGCAATTAACTCATTCTGAATGCAGGGACTTACATACAATGCATTTTTTTAACCCTTTTCGAGATGCTCTTTTAATATACTATCACCAGCATCTACTCTGAATCTAAAGAGAGCATTGAAGGTTCCTCGATTTTGTTCAATTCCTCTCTTCCTGAAGAGAGGAGCAACTGCTTTCTCTGTGGCCTCGAAGAGGAATATTTTCCCTACCATGCAAAATAATTGTTTTCACAATACTCCACCAACTTCTTCCTATTTTCAGCCACCTTCTTTTTCACTGAACTGTTTGCAAGTTCTTGTACATTTCAAGTTATATTTTTGTATATTCGTTTAAACGATTCTGCATCCAGTAACCTGTTTACATGGTACTGAGACGAACAATGATTTTTAAATGTTGCTAAAGCTTTTTTCCAGTTTTTAAGTGGACGATTAACAAGAGTGCCAATATCAGCGTTGTGAGAAGTAGTTTTTCCAAAGAGAATACAATATTTACAATATGCGCCATCTTCACATTTAGAATAAATCAACGAATCATATTTCACCAACCAAGAATATTGGAATGATCGCATAATTACATCTTCTTTTTTTACAGGAAATTTGTGGTCAGCCATACTTTCAGTGTAATTTTTTACAAAGGACGGCATACTTCAGGTTATCATCAATTTTAGATTTATATTGTAATAATAAATTACTAATGTCTGTTACTTTACCTAATAATGAAGACTCGTTTTGTGAAACAACATTTGTGTCAGAACAGCTAGGATTTGTAGTTTCACTGTTGTCATAGAATTGAGAAACAAGCCCGGAAACGCTGTTGTCATTGCCACAAGCCTCACTAACACAAGTATTTTGTTGAGACGATGTAGGAGTTGACAAAGAACATGTAGGCCTTTCTGCTACACTATCACACTTCGCTAATTTAGTTTTTGTTACAAAGAAATCCAAAGTGCTGACTTTCCTTTTTGGTAATTTTGTCATGTTATCAAGTTTAGACTTATTAGTCTCCATCTTTGACGCAACAAACAATCACTAACAAAATTACGAAAACTGCGGATTTAATAAATACCGTACTGCTAAACAAACACAAACACGACAGCAACGGGTGCACGAGTGGTGTATAGTCTGAACGACTACCTCCGATCGCTGCCGAAAATAGACGAATATATGGAAGCTTGTAGAGGCCACCTCTCACCCGTGGCGCTCGTGCAGCGAATTTCTGTTCGCATGCCACAGGAATGCATGAAAACTCGAAATTTTGCACGCACAATGTGGAGTGTGTGCATGCTTCGAAGGCTCTGCATCCCGCAGGCAGGCTTGCAGGATTTGGTAGGCAGGTTAGTTATGTTTATACGTTCGGAAAATACAATATATTTTAAATAAAGTATTATTATTTCTAGAAATTAATTATTTTATAATAGTATGTATAACGATTTTATTTTTATTTTCAAGTAAAAAAATGAAATGTTTTTAAAGTAATTTTCGTTTTATTTATCGACTGATATTTGCAAAAATGTGCTGAATTTAACTTAAGTATTAAATAATATTTTTATAAAAATGTTTATGTAGGCCTACTTATTTAAGTATCGTAAAAATATTATTTAATACTTAAGTAAAATTACTTAGGGTTCACTGGTAGTAGTGGCCGTTGGCCGGTGTGGCCGCGCCGCTCCGCCGTCAAATGAGAGCGAGAGAGAGAGAGTGAGAGAGAAAACAGGTAGTTTACCGAACGTCACACTCAGCGTGATACACCGCTCAGTGAACTATAAATTATAACTGAAGTAACAATTGTTATTATAAACTACTTATTTTGTTAGTATTTAAATCCCCGTCTAAATCGGCCGAAATATGCAATTTTGTAATTTAAACGAGAGCCTAAGTATACTAAGGAAGTGCATATTATATTTTTGGGGTTGGGGGGGCTTGAGCCACCTGAGCCCCCCCTGCGTACGCCATTGAACAACAGCAGCAGCAGCAGCAGCAGCAGCAGCAGCAGCAGCAGCAGCAGCAACAACAACAACAACAACAACAACAACAACAACAACAACAACAACAACAACAACAACAACAACAACAACAACAATACTAAGAGACTATTAAAATATAACAGAATTCAGTTTCAATTTATGGTGTAATTTAAATCTCGAATACAAGAACCTGCTAAGATGCCACGGGGCAAACGCCACCAGATCAAACGTTTTGTTTTCATTTCTGACTTGTTGCCTGGGTTGGATAATAATATCCTCGTTTTACCACTCGTTTCCCAGCTAAATGGTTTAAAGTTTCAAGTTATAATAAACTCTCTTTGATCTGACTTCTGCTTCAGGACTACTTCTAAACAAGAAAGTACCCATAGCTATATACTAAAAATTTCAAGTACACAAAAATTATTTAATTTTTAATATTTTTCAAGATTTATTAGTGATTACAAATATTAACTTAAAGAATTAATATATCCCACCTATTACTAGACTTGACTAAGCAATAACCAAAGTGGCGGACATTTATTCACTGTAATTATATTCTATTAATTATTTATCATTGATTAAAACTGTAACTTGTGTTAGTTCTATTATTTGTTATAAAAGGAAACAAAACGAACCACCTAATCTTCTTGGGATTTATGTTAAACAACAGCCGCAATTTCTTTCCGGCCGTGTAGTTGGGGAATAGTCACTGGCTCCACAATATGGCCAGTTCCCTGAAAAATACAATAGAACGTATGGAAGAGAGTTACAATACAACCCCAGCTTGAAATTGAATTGCAGGCTTCTTTATTTTCCAGAGGGAGTAATTCAAAGTATTTTATTTAGGTTGTAAGCAGAAAATGGCGTGCTTTGTTTAAAACTCGGGGATCATTAATAAATAGGTATTTACGCTTTTCCATTACTGTAGTGAACATTCTTCATTCATTACACGTAACTCATTCTTTCCATAATCGAACAGAAAAATTAAATACATGTATTATTGTTATTTCTTTTGTTGTTGGTGTTGTTTTCGTTTAATCTAAATGTATAATATTGGCTTGTCTAACTTACTATCGCCTTTGCGCCAAGTGTACTGAGACTTATATAAACTTAAAATTAATTTTGATGAGTATGTAAACCAAATTCAGAGTAGACCATACTTGACAAAAAAATAGGCCTATATATTTTTTTATAACTTCAAAGAAAGCTTGAATCAGTAACTACACATAAATTTAAAAATTTGTGTCGACATATCGGGACTTCGTTGCCGATCATTCATTGTCATCATCACGACGTGAATACGGGCAATTCAGAAATCACTTATTTAATACGCATATAAGTTAAGAATTATGGAATACTATAGTTATACTTATTAACATAAGGATAATAATATATATTTGGTGTTACACTATTATTATTTTTAATTTTTCGGTGAAGGGTTTGTGAGGATCGGTCAAAAATATAACACAAATTTTAACTTATTTTTGTCAGCGTTTCGACAATGTTTATTGTCATCATTAGGACCTGTGTATGAATACAAAAGAAATGTCGAATACAACAGAACAATTATTTGAGTGAACGTGTTTGAGTATGTGAATGTGTTGCGTGTGCGTGCGTATGTATGTATCATTGTATATGTGAAGTAGTTGAGATAGTTTGTTTTACATCTTCAAATGATTTCTTTAAAGACAACGAGAAAATTATAATATCACAGAACTTAATTTATACAATATTACAATTTAAATTACTCATAATGTAATGATATTTTTAAATTAATTATAAAAGCAGTAATCGACAATTAGATATTATAATTGGTACAGAAAACGTTTGTACATATACCAGTCAACATATAGCGTAGTAAAATATATTATAGCTAAATACAGATTAAGGAATGTTCAATTCTATAATTATTGAAAGTTATTTTTAACATGTTTCACTCACTACTGGTATTAAAAACAATCATTAATTTAGAAAATTCTAAATTGCAAAATAACTGTAGAACTATACGAACTTACGTCAGATAATTTACATAATGTTACAACCACAAGTTTATGGTAAACCTATCTATCAAGTGGAATTGGATAATACTTATAATCATATGTTGTAAATTATAGTACGGAGTACTATTGAATATTGTAAAATTATGTATACGTCAACAATCACACCCTCTCTCTCACCCATTCTCCCTCTACCTCTCATTCTGTCTCCCTCTCACTCTCATTTGCACTCGCTCTCTTACTCTCTCCCCCTCACACTCACTCACACTTACAATAGATTGTAAGAAGCATTATAGATATCAAAATTCTCTTGAATTTGGCTTTTACGTTATATTCCTACAAATAAGTACAGACAAAATATAGATCTCAAAAGTCTCAGAAATTTCAGATTCTTTAAAGCGGAAAATCCTTAAATTTGATAACAACAGTCATTTTCATAGCCCTCGGAACAAGAAATGAATTATGTTATCTTAATCTTCAGAAAACTGACTCTGAAATTTTTAAACAAAATACTATCAATCAATGAGCTAAAAAAAACTAAGCCACTACTTACAGAAATACTACTAAGCTTAACTGAGAAAAAATAATATTTAAATAAATAAAATGTAAGTAAAATATATGCTAGTTAACAAAATAGGTTTAATCTAAAAGAATATATTTTTTAATAAAATTAGTATTTCCTAACTATAAATCCGAAGCTAAGATTTTATATTAAAATATAGTCTGAATCTTTCAGTGGCCGCAACCTGAAAATAAAGCGTTTCCACACGTATTGGTTACAGGAACATTTTCTTTACTTTCACCTCCACAAATGATCTGTCCTGCAGGCATTAAGTACGTCCGTTATTTCATGAACCATTTCTTGTGTATATCATGTACAAGTGTATGTGACATATTTGTCAGATACGATGATTCAAATGTGCTTATAATACATTTAAGATATCTTGCGATTTAACAATATTTATCTTTACCTAACAAAAATTATGATATTTAACAAGGCGATATGATATTTAGCAATGAAAATTTTGATAATTTTTAATATTTTTTTTATTGCCTATTTAAATTCAAATACTAATAGCAGTTTAAGTATTACATACGTATAAAAGACGCTTAGAGTAATACACTTGTATATAAACTGTAATACATAAAAGACAAAATGGAGCATGTTTACGGGTAAATTGAAGCTTATAATTGACGTAGTTTAGTTTTTCAGACGGAAATAGACTCTCTTCCGTATTTTGTGTATTTGTGAGTGATACGTTTGGATGGCTACCTGTTACTGAACGTGCTCATACAACAGGTTCATTAATTAATTATGTTTAGTTCTCACAGCGTTGTGGCGGTGATGTTAAATTAGACCTTGTTACGACACCCAGAATTGTGTAGCTACATAATTGCGTGGCCGCCTGTGGGATTACCACTGCCTCTGTAATTAACATTTTACACAGTGCTTAACGGAGCTTATATGTAATTACAAGAGTTACATTTCCTTTAGCCGTATTGTTTCCTTATTTTTAATTGCCTTTCTTACAAATAGAAATATTTATATTTGCCTGTTCTGTTTTTATGTAGGCCTACTTTAAATGCCCTTAATCAATGCTTACTCAATGCCCTTAACGCTTTTGAGTAACATACACATCCTTTATTTCAAAGCTGAAAAAGTTCAGTTCAGTTCTGGAAGCGTTTTCATTCATCAAGAAGGGCTGAATCTCTATTATTAGATAGATAGATACAGGTACTAGAAATTTTATATTTTTAAACACAAATATAAGAGTCTTGATAAGGCATTTAGTTAAACGCCTGAGTGTAACATTATTTTCTTTATCTTGTTAAGTTTATACTGTTAAGGAATGTTAATTTTTATAATAAAGAACACGTTTTATAATATTGAAACCTGGGATGTATGTAACCAGTTGACGCATGGCCAAATTGCTGACATTTATTTAAACTACTAGTTTCATTCACTATAAAAGTTCAAAAAGAAATGACGAACGATGCTATAACAGATTGTAGGAGTACAAAAGACTTTCTAACGCAATTAACGAACAATTTTTTGATTGAACATGTAAACGAATGCAAACGGTTATCTAATAGGACTAATATAACGGTTAATGAATGCAGGACTAATATTTCTATATAGTTTGTGAACAATGTGTTGAAATATTGTCTGCGCTGAAATAGCAATACTCTGTTGAAACATAGTTGTCTTTGTAGTAATTGAAAATTATGGATCTATTATCTGTATAAAGGTTTTAAAACTTATTGAAATGTATTACTAACCAAATCTAAAGGCTTGAAGTTCATCCGTGACAGTATCCTTTATATATCTTATTGGTAATTTTTACTGGAAATTTAAAGTGATATCTAACAGTCCTATGCTGCTCTAATTGTTTAGTATTTTCATAAGTCTTTCTTGAACCTTAGTATATCAAAGCCGTTCTTCCAAGCCGTGGGAACTTTGGCTTACCTCAGCACTTTTTAAAATAATTTAGTTAATTATTCTGTTAGCCCCAGCTAATATATTTTTTTGTGAATACTAAATTTTCTTGGCGAATTTAATATTTTTAAACTTTTAACGATATTGGTAACATTGTATTTAGGCCCCGTCCTATTTCGCTGATTAAAATTTGCTAGTTTTGTGTTCACACTTTATCGTAATAAACGACGAAATTAAAAAATGTGACGACGGAAACTGGAAATCTACAACAAAAATGTGGGAGTAGAGTTTGTTTATCATATTAAGTGGCTGATGAAATTAAATAATGAACGCTTTCACAGTCGACCACTGCATTTTCACAGATGAGTACGTTCTCATATTATGAGGCAATGGTTATGTTTTCCAGTAGTTTGATTACATTATTTTAGCATATAAAATAGTGTATAGATTTCAATTTATACTGTAAACAACTCAGGTGTCATTTAAAATGTTTATTAGATACTTCAATAATTAGTTCTGCAACCATTCCTCCAGGCTCAGGAGGTTAGCTACTTTTTACGAGCTTTACTTTATTTCGGATCTCTACAGGCGTTATAAAAATAAATTACTTTCCTTTATTCTAATTGGAAACGTTTTTACTGGCAAGCAAGAGAGAAAATTTAGTTTGTTTCCAGGTAGCAGACCAAAAATGCGGTCTTATCATATCCCCGACCAAAAGACATATACTACCAGTACTGGGTCCTCGACGGCAATCACCTTATAGAGTCTGATCACACCCGCGATGTGTCCACTACCGAGAGGTGTACATGTAAAATCCAAGAAGATGTCTCTGGTTTCCCCAGGCTGGATTAATGTTCATGTGTGTTGTAATAAGGAAAATCTGTTTAGAAGTTATTAATTTTCTTATTTACTATGTAAAACAAGAGATATTATTTTGATTGCAATAATTCCGTAGTAACACTGTGTTTTCATGCCAAATGGCAGCAGGATAGTCAACATTCCTTTCCAGCTCATGTTTATGTATCGAATGTCTAGTGTTAGTATTACCTGTAAAAGTAATAATTTTAATTATAGCCATCTGAGTTTTAAAACTGCAGGATGTTAATTTTCATAGTTGCTACTTAACGTCTTTTTATAATTCATAATTTTGATAGTTGTGTAAAAAAAAATTGTATCAAAGATACTGTTAATACGTTACTAATTCATTTGAATCTCAATACTTATGGGATAAAGTTCTGAAGTAGCCTACGACATTCAGGTCACCAAGTGCTTTTGTTTCTTTTGTAGTTTCTCGTGATTGTTTTATTATATGTGTATAAGGTACAACTGCCAGTCAAAAGATTAAAATTGGGAGAGATTTGATGTAATAATGTGTTCTTATATTTATACAAAATTATACAAATTTATACAAAATTCCATGCAGTTGCGGAAAGGTTTATATTTGCGAGATTGCCTGATTTCCAAAACAGTCCAAGAATACGTCAGACATACGAAGAACTCGGCAGCTGAAAAGTCTGCAATTGCTGAGCATTCAGCCTTAACTACTAATCACATGGTAACTTCGAAGTCGCATCTGTAATAAGGTCATGTAATAGGTATTATGACAGATTGATCCTAGAAGCAATAGAAATTAATAAACACAAGGGTAACTTCAACAGAAAAACCGCCACACTTAGTACGACTTGGTGCCCTTTACTTTCTGGTTTGACTGCACGCGGGGTTGGCTGACCGCACAAATAATGCACACAGCCTACAGGGCAGGGTCTACTTACCAGACCACCCACCGCCACTTCAACACTGTATAACTGAGTTCGCTTGCCGGCGTTTTTGTCACTTAGATCTGAGGATACTTATTGTAATATGAGTGAAACATTGTCATTCAAGACATTTTTGACGCGGTCCATACCGGAAGAAGACTTCAAAAACATAATGGACACCGGCCGCGGAAGCCTACTTGAGAATATAGTTCAAAAAACGCCAAATTTCATTCCTCTTACTACCCAGAAATCACAAAGGAGGTTAATTTAAACAGATTTTCAATTCCACCAATTTATCGTTCACTGTGCTTGTTGTCATTTCTATATTTGTGCAGTCAGCGTAGTGGTAATTGTTATTGTTGTGTTTCTACAGTTTTGTGTTGATTGTTTTGTAAATAAAGTAGTTTTTTGTTACGTACCGGTTTTTTGTTTTTTCCACGAATTTATTATCCGTATGAATTATTATTTTTATATTAATATGGCATCGTCACATTGGGTACAAATTTCTAGATTTTATGAACATACTGAGAAAGTAGACGGTCTTAATTTAACTTTTAACTTCTTGATGTGTGTGCCCAAGGTCAAATATATTAAACTTCGCTGACTGTAGTGTCTAATTTGAGGACACTTATAAAGGTAAGCAGATTAATATATATATATATATATATATATTGTAACATTACATAATCAGTGCCTAATACTGAGTAAAATAAAGAAATACCTATCATTATTATTTGAAAAAACTAATAATAAAAGTCAGTAGGTACCCCATTCCCCAAGTCAGAAATGAATGACAGTTAAGTATCATACTATAAAACATTTGTATAATCTTTACACTAAACAATAAACATTTTAGCAGTGAAAAAACAGCGTAATAAGTGTTACTATAGAAGTGCAGCGTATACAAAGTGCAACATAGTATGATATATAATATTACAAAGACATCAATCACAAATTGTGATAAAGATGCAGAACTGTTGTAATAAACAATAAGGTTAGTAGTAAGTTATTATAGTTTTATTTTGTTAGGCCACAAAGGCAATGTCAATGTAAGTAAAATGTTATTTTGTTTATGTTTGAAGGATCCAGGGTTATGCAAGAAATTAATCACTGCTAATTAGTATAAATTATAAAGAGATAGTGGAAGATAAAATAGGGCCTAGAGCAATAATACATTTACAGAAATAAAAGTCAGAAATAAACTAATTTAAAAACCACTAAATTATAACATACAAGTATCTCGCTAATATGAAGAAAAACATTATGTTAATTAAATGTAATTAGAGTTAAAATTTATAAAGGAGTATTTTTCCTAAAAAATGGAAGAACTAATAATATCTTAATACTAGCCTATTTACTAAAACTGTACCTAGGTTAGCCAATAAAAACTCATCAATTTCTTGGTTACTAAGAGTAACAGCGTTAACAAGATGAGGATTGTTAAATTTGATTTTTCAAGAGGGTAGATGACAGGAATAATGTCCAGCAATTTTCAAAGAATATTAACTACAGTTTTAACCAATCACTATTCAAAATTAACGAAACGGTTCAGTATAAGAAACTACGTCTGAGACATCCATTGAAACATAATAATTGATGCGGGAATATCCAAGAACAGTGAAAATTTGTCCAACCATAAGATCGCTTGAAAAATTTGAAACTGTCATTACGTTGGTGAGGAAGCCTACCTTAATTAACTAAAAAACTACACATCACCACCAAGTAACGAACACTAGAAACCAGTACAACATAATTCAATTGATAAGAAAACATAGTGTGAACATTTTAAACTTTATTTATTTAATCCAAAACAGTAAACACGTGGTTTCATTAGAACTTCACAGCAGCCATATTTCTTTTTTGCAATCGGTATGAATCCGAGTAGTCTGCGCTCTGGCGTCTAAAAAACGAACTTATTGACTCAGACTTTAAAAATAAAAATATTATTTATTGTAAAGTATGATACTCTTATCTAGGCATTTCTGACTTTCTTACAGCTCAAAGAATCCCCAAATAACCCTGAGATAAATAATTTATTAATTTTACTAATAACTATAATTGAATATATCTGTTGTGTTATAGAAAAACTTATATCGAAAACTGTTGTGATTTCGATAATAGTCGATCTGAAAATCAATGAACTGGATTTAATAGTTTCCAGAAAATAAACCAATTTCAATCAACAAATACCTTTCTTTTAGGGAATTGACTTTGTATTATTCTTTGTAGATAGCAGATTTGTTACAGGAAACTGGTGAATATTGTAGCACAACGAAGTTTTTACCTTGTTCTACAAAATAGGATAATTATATCAACAGACTTTCCAACCATGAGAAAAATAAATATATTAAGCAAATATAGAAAGGAGAAGAAAGACAGGACATATAATATCTAAAAAATATCATACTAGTGATAATCATATCAACTTAAATAAAAATCAACAGAAAAGTACTTACAATTATAAACAAAAGAACTTAACAGAACTAGAAAAGTAAATTCAAAGGAATTATATGTAGTCAAATCATAGCCATAAAGTGTTGAAAAATAAATAATAAGAGTATCATATCAGAGTAATAATTAGTGAACCCAGTAAGATATGAAGTAGTGAAGAGGAACAGCCCAGGACAAATAAATTAACATGACAATTAGCAAGATATATAATAATAATGAATAATAGTTTGGAACAAATAAAACAGAAATGACAATTTTTAAAATAGGAAACAGTGAAGAGTAATAGCCCAGGACTAATGAATTAAAGGGAATTAATAATCCAGATACCCAAAAAATCTATTATAAAGAAAAAAACCTCTAGAGCAGCAAATACTGTAAATGGTTCAAAGGAAATTAAATTATATTAACTATATCAATTTAAATGAAATGACTAGCCCAAATAAGAGAATCCAATACATATAATTAAAATGATGTAAAAATTAATTATGCTTAGAATAAATGTGATTAAGGAGCACACCCCAAACCAATTTGTCAAAAGGACAACAAAAAGACTATTATTAATATAAAGTTTGAATGTATTTATTTATATAATTATTTACCAGTTTATGTTATTATTGTTTGTGACTACCATACAAAATATGTTGACACTACTAAATGCTAGATGTTAGAATGTAAGAATTTATTGTATTTTAATCATGTTAATTAATATTATGTTTTGTAAAGTAAGGAAAGGCAAATTAATAATTCAAACAAACCAGAATAGTAGATCAAAAAATATGAACATAATAAGATGAATTAATAATAACATTGATAGGAAAGTTGGAAGTTGATGACCAAAACAAATTCAAATTTGACCATACAAATTTAATCAAAGAATACAAGTTGATAGAACCTAGACTTATTTGATGTAAATTACCCTATTCAATATACATATACCTTATCGTAATAATAACCACGACCTATAATGGTAATGAGAGGAATCAACATATAAATTTGACTTAAATTAGGTGTTTGTACCAGATAAGGCCATATTCAGTAAAGTGTACTAGTAAAATGCAGATAATTTGTTAAATGTTTAAAATAATAGCCAGATGTAAATTAGGTAAATTACAGATATTTAATTAGGAATCGAGTGAAAAGTAAATTGTAACATAAGACATATTTTAAACCAAGTAATTGGTAATTCTGTAAGTCAGGATAAGGCCTACAGATAAATTTCAAAGAATGTAATTCAGAAGCACAGTTCAAACCAAAATAGGGAAAATTTAGTATTAAATTGTATAAAATAGAATCAGGAATATTGTTATATAACTAAATTTACATAAAGTTACTAAACAAATAATTTATAGCCATTTAAACATAAAAATGTCAATATTTTTTATATAGATAAGATTGAATTCGAAGAAAACAGCTGATGGCTGAACAATGAGAAATGATACCGAAATATTATAAATCTTATATAGGAAGGAACAAAAATCAGTTAGCTGATTGTTAAAAGCCAAACGAGATAGACGTGTCAAAAGACTTCTCAAAGAAATATTAACAAAATTTTTATTAACATTAACCGATATATATGACGAAGCTATATGAAGATAAATAGAAGTTGAATTAAAGCGAAAATACTATAATATCAGTCACTGAACATTTAACTAGATTAAATAATATTAAATTAAAACGTCACTACATCTAGACACGACAGCAGAACAAAATTGAACTCAAATAAACGTTGTAACGTGACAGATATAAGCATAATATTGAATGGCAATTGATCATTAGAATAATAAAGTTATAATATTTAAATTTGGAAGAAAGCATTAAGTTTAATATAAAAAGATTAATTCATAGCAACTGTGTAAAGAAATCATTATTATAAAGAAAATACAAGTTCAAATAAAAGGAGTTACTAGTGATGAGTCATCCAAAACCAGTATCATAACCAAAGGTTTTCAAGTTATAACCCAGGAAGGTAAGAAAGTGAATAACCAAGCAGTACAGAATATGACCAAACCCACAACGAGGAAGAATAAATAGAATGGAAACCCTAAAATAAGCCAAGATCAACCAATACAGGTGGTGTATTTCTAACATCAAGAAGAAGATGGAGAAGATCCCAAGAAACCTGATGGCATCAAGAAGAAGATGGAGAAGATACCAGTCCCAGAAGGCAGGAGAAAAGAAGACTGATGAAAGAAGAAGAAGGCAGCATCCTGAAGGAGATGTCATGCTCTTATAAAAGACACCCAAATCCCCAAAATAAATCATTAACCAATAAAGGTATAACGAAATGAAAACCACATGTATATAAATTTAAGAGAGAGAAGTGTATAAAGTAAAAGTTGCCTGTGAACTAAGATGAAACAATAATATAGTACCCATGGAACAAATCTCCATTGTAAAACACTAACCAACTTATTATGTTAATAAGACTATACGACCATTTAGCAATAACATAATATAAAAGTGCAAAGTGAACCAGTGATAGTTTTGGGTATTATAGAAAATGAACCTTGTGTTTCATTCTTAGCAATCACAAACATTGCATACAATGAAATATGCAATTTTCAATGACTTGAAATGTGTACTGTGAGAATATGTTACTTATAAGACATAAATCTGTTTAAAATAACATTTTGTTTTATATGCAAAAAGAAAAACAGATTTCATAATACTTTTTGAACAATTTATACTATTTATTTATTAATGACAGGGTACAATTCCCCAAAGACAATGTGTAAAAGACGGTATGAAAACTGTAGAATCCTACTTATAATAATAGTTAGCAACAAGAATATAGATATAAGGTTTTTATGTATATAGTATAAGAATGTTTTAAAAATGTGTTAGATATAAGACCATTTGTTTGGGTCTGATACAACTAACATCAGAACTATAAAAACAACTACTTATAAATAGTAGGAAGTAATTAAGACTTGAGTTAGTAAAAAAAAAAACCTTTTTTGTGAACCGTATTTCCATGTTGGAAATAAGGATTTTGTTGTAAAATGTCTGAAGGTTGAAGACAACCATTTATTTAAAAAATATTCTTTATTTGTTTAACTGTTATTGGTATTGTAACCAACACTCATTGTTATTGTGTAATTTGGAAAAATGTTTAGTTTATAAGACTATATTTAAAAGTCAGAGAGGGTATCACACATCATATATTGTTTGTAAAATATTTTGTAAGAAAAAATTGTTAAAAAATCATAGGTCAGAGAAAGAAAAACAAAATTCATTAAAACAGAGAAATTACTCATTTAAATGCAAATAAACAAAAGGGATTTAGACAAAATAAACTTGAGATCAAGCCATATAATTGCACACACCATTTAGAAAGATTTTAATAAATTATATTCAGAATTATAAATAACAATGAAAATGACTAAACTCAGAAATTTAGACATGGGAGTCATATATTCCAGAATAATGTTTCAGAATACAACTAATTCAGTTAATTACAAGAAAATAAGGGAATATAAACCTTTTTAATACAGTATAAGATTATTAATATTAAATATAACTGATAAAATGGCTGAATTTTTATAATGACTGGAAGTATGTTTTGACTTTTCAGAGAATACTAAAATGAAAGTAAAATTACTAATTTTGGACAGAAAACACTATAAAACGGCATTATTTAATCTGAAAATAACCAGAATGAACTGAAAGATTAATTTAAATAACATCTAGTGAATAAAATTGATAAATAACCAAAGTTTAGGCAATCATATAGTGAATTATTATATATGCACAGGATATGAAAATATATTTGAACAATGTTAAGAATAATATTATATTGGCTAAGCGTTTAATTGAAACTGAAGGAAATGAGAGAGTTGATTATTGGTATTTGAACGGTTAATATGACGAGCGTTTTGTATCGAATCTAACCTAACTTACAACGGTAATGTCAAACGAGTGAATAGTACGTTTTTTGTGAAATCGCGAGTGACTTATAAAACACTTCTAGAACACTCACATTATAACAGAAACAATCAAGAAACAATAAATAACACTGAACAATACATATCTATTCCGAAAAAACACCACAAAACACCAGAAAACTGTATAATACAATAGCCGTATTAGTGTCGGAATAGGGAAAAGTGTTTGAACTTATATTTACACGGATACACAAAATACAACCCAGAAACATTACACCAGGCACTACACAACATTTAACAAGAGATTTGCAGACACCAGAACAGGAATACTGCCAGAAAATACATTAATCGGAACGTAGCAGAATCGAGCAATATTTGGACCAGTTTGACGGCAGCCATTTGCTTTTGTCAACCTCAATGCCTCTCCGTGCACATATCAGCTGTTGGTGAAAACAATTATATTATTTTCAAATTATTATTCAATGTCTGTATGTAGTAATAATTATTAATTTGTTGTAACGTTATACTTTTAAATATTAGCCCGATTTCTCTGACTTTGATAATAATTGGCTGTTTAAAGAACCCTGTATGAATTTTATATAATATACTTTGTAACTTTTTCGATATCCTGAGAATCGATATTATAATCGATAAGAGTCAATATTGCCATTAACTAATAAAACATTAATATTTCTTCAACACTAAATAGTTCTTTATCTCATAAATATTACTAGTTATCACTAATATAATTCTAGTTAACAATCTACCAGGACTTTACCACCTATAAGTGAAGATAACCTAAAAAATAAAAAGGTAAACAAGTATCGATTGGTTTGAAGACAATCATATGAGTGGTGATAGTTTATTTAAAATATACCAAAACTTCAATAAAATTTTTCAGAAGAGTGTTACACTTTTTAAAACTTCACGGCACTATATTAATTAATTGATTATAATTAATTAATTAATAAAATTATAAATTTTTTTTTAAATTATAATTTTTTTAAACACATTTTTTTTTATTTTCTTCAAAACAACAATTCTTGTTTTGAAACTTTTGGTGGAGCTGAACATATATTTCTTCATCAACATTACGCCACTCGACCGGTCTTGCTACCATTGGGACTCGACCAGCTGGGAAACTTAAGGAAGTGTTTCAGGCCAGTAAGACGTCGAGAGCCACACCAATTAAACACATAAGAACAAACAGAATAAACAGTCTAAATTTTTTTTATTTTATTACAAATTGGCGCCCAACGTGGGGCTTGATTACATCAGAGTCTCATCACATCACTCCATCAATCTAATTATTATATTATTTAAAATTGGCGCACAACTTTAGGGGCTTTAATTAGCGATTGGAAGGCCAATACATTCTGCACAATCACTAGTTGGAGCTAGGCAACAGCTACAAAGTCAGAGAAAGATAATAAACAGGGAACAGCGACAAGCAAAATGGCAGAACTTACACCAAAAGAAATGGAGATGATTGATAAAATGAAAGAAATGTTCCGGCGAATGGAAGAAGGAATAATGAAGAAAATGGATGAGTGCCACGAATCAATGATGAAGAAAATGGATGAGAACATGGAAGAGGAAAGAAGGGAAAGGAAGGAGTACCACAAATTTATAAGGGAGAAAATGGATGAGATGAATAAAGAAATAGGAGAGAACACTGAGAAAATAAGGGAGGACGTTAAGGAAATGAGGGAGGAGAGATTAAAAAGAGAAGAATTAAGAAAGGAGAGAACCAATGGAATAAAATATGATAGCAAACCAGAACCAGAAGAAATACCAAATGAGAAAACGCAGGAACTAGTAATGGTAGTACCTGAAATTGAAACTAACCGAAACCAGGAAAATATTAAACCAAGGAAAAGGAGAATGCATCCCAGAAACGTAATAACAACGAAGGAAGAGTTGGAGATGATGAAACCTGGGTTAATTGATGGCAATAATATCCCAATTACCGATGACAAAGACATCATGAATTCTAGGAATTATAGGAGCAGAATCGAAGTAATTTCAGAAATAATTTACCACAAGACAGTAGTCTACGACTGGGAAAGGACCAGAGGTAAACAGAATACGACATGTGGACCAGATCAGTTTCAACGCAGAACTGGACAGTGGATTTCAGAAAGATGGAAATGTGATATCGTACCAGACTGTAATGACGGCACAGATGAATCACCAGAATGTATTCCATTAGTGTGCCATCCAGAACAGTTCCAGGGTACGGTTAGACTAAAATATATTCCTTCAGAGTGGATATGTGATGGTAAACCAGCTTATGGTGTTTCAGATAAACGAATAATAAGTGATAACCCAGATGAAGATCCTCACATATGCTTGTCAGGTAATACAAAACATGGACCAGAGAAGTATTGGTGTATACAGTACGATGATAGAGGGAACCAGCCCAGTAATTACGACGGCCCTAACAACCCGCCGCGTAATAACCAGTTTAACGGCAATTTTAACGGCGTTAGGAATAACAACCCCTATCCAAACAATAGAAACAATTTTTATCAACATAATAATAATATTCCATACAGTCAGAGGAATCCATATCCCAACAATAATGGTGACAAACCTTACCCACCTAACCGAAATTACTATCATAATAATTTTAGTAATAACAATAATAACAGTAATAATAACCGAGTGTCGCGCCCTAGGGTATATTTTATAAGAGCAACTGAGATGATGGACCCTGGTTGACACAGATACCACACACCATCAAGAAAAGGGACGGAGATCATGATAACCGACTACGGCGAAAAACAATGGTGAAGGAGACGAAATAAATATCATTGAAAGGAAATGATACGAAGAATAAACATAGAAACAAAACTGGGTTTTATGAGTGAAGACTATGTAAGAAAATGAACATGACCAATAAAAATATGAGCAATGCAGTGACATAAAGAAAATCGTCCATCTTCCTGGGTATATAAAAGAAAAGAACATTTAAAAGAAAAGAAATAGTGAAGATCAACTCGTTAAAGTATAAATAATATGGTCCAGTGTAGAGTACAATATATGACCATATGTAGTGGTAAATGATAAGCATAACAATACATATGAGTTGAGGGAAATCGTTTCAGGAAAAATCAAAGGAGTGTACAATCAAGTTTCTATGAAGAAATATTATGAAGAATGAGTTGTGAGTTTTGAATTTTGAATTTATTATTATTTAAATAAAAATAAAAAAATTCTAAAATCTGTAAGAACAACTTACAACCTAACATTTTGAACAAACTTTATGGAAGACAAAGAGAAAGAAAAAGAATTTTTAATTTATAAATTTAAAAAATTCTAAAATATGTAAGAACAACTTACAACCTAATAATTTGAACAAACTTTTTGGAAGAAAGAGAAAGAAAAAGAATTTTTAATTTAATTATTAAAAAATTCTAAAATATATAAGAACAACTTACAACCTGATAATTTTGGAACAAACTTTATAGAAGAAAGAGAAAGAGAGAGAATTTTGAACTTAATATATTATAAAAATTTAAAATTGAGTAACTACATCTTACTACAACCTGATAACTTGGAACAAAACTTTTTGGAAGAAAGAGAAAGAGAGAGAATTTTGAATTTTCAACTTAATATTAAAAAATTTAAAATTAAGCAAGCACAGCTTACTACCACTGAATTATGAGAAAAACATTTTGGAAGAATTAAGAAGAAAGGAATTTTGAATTTAAAATACGAAAAATTTAAAAATGAAGTAAGACCAACTTACTATAACTAAGTTTATGAGAAAACTTTATGGTAAATAATTAAGAAGAATTTGAATTTGGAAAAATACCAAAACATTCAGAAATAATAGTAAGATCACAGTACTATAAACAATTCTGGGAATAAATGAATTAAACAGAATTTGAATGTTGATAGAACGTCAGTACTTTGAAACAAGATAAGATCAACCTATTACAAGGATTTATGAGAAATATTTTTCAATTAAATAAAAAGAATAGTTTGAATTTTACATTAAAACTAACCAAGTTCCAAAAAATAATTATGTGTCATTTATAATTGAATTGAGAAGAATATTAAGTGATTAATTCAGAAAAGAAGAATTAATTTTAATCCAGAATAAATGCTAGATATTCACAATAGCATTTGAAGGAGTAGAGAAGAATAACAAAAAAGAGTGTAATATGCCAGAGAAGGAAAAAATTTGGAAGCAAAGAGACTAATTACCTATGAAACGATAATAAAAACAGTTAATTAAGAGCAAAGAAGAACAACTCATACCAAACAGATGGAGAAGATGATTTTGAACGAATGATAATAATAAGACCTATATGAAATGCAAAGAGAAGAAATACCACATGAAATATAATATAAATGAATTAATGTTAATGAATGCGAAGGCGGATTAATAACTTTCTAAGAGAAAGGAAAGAACCAAAATGTTTAAATAAAATGATCAATATAACAACCTGTATATCTAAAGTAAAGATACAATGTTAAAAAATTAAACATAATATATTAAGACCATTCAAATAATGAATAAGAAAGACTATATATAAAGACCATGCTAATACTATGAGTAACCAGAAGAAAGTATAAAGAGAATTCAGATGGAGAAGAAAGAGAGTTACACTGTAAACAGTAACCAGAATTATTAAAAGAAAGTTTTTCAGCCATAATTAAAATAAAAATATCAGACAAGTTAAGAGTTTTGAAAAAATATATATATAATGAGTATAATAATAATTATGAAGATTTATTAAGATAGAAAATGTGAGATAATCTGAGAGACTACAAAGTGAAGAATCCAAAGATATTTTTATTAGTCCAAAATGAGACTACTTTTTATTTATTTATTCGATGACTGACTGAAGATAATTCCAGCAGCATTATGTTTTTTTGAGCAGGGATGGATATGCCTCTGTACTCAATTTATAGAAGTGGTGTATGGCGAGAAGAGAAGTAGCGTACAGTGCCCCTCTGATCTGCCCCAGCCCACGTGATAGGGAATGTTAGGGAATTAATATCCCAAGGATACAACACGAAGTTGATAAAGAAAGAAAATGTATTACAATAATAATATATCTCAGAAGACACTAACTATCCGAAAAGGATCAGTAGTAAAACAAGTAAACATATATATAAAATTAATTAAACTCTAATATAAAAAAAGTCGATATAAAAATGGAGAAGAAAATGAATTATAAGAAATGATGAAATTATCATAAGAAATTATTTCATCCATAAACATGTCTGAAATAATAACTTCTGGAGGAGAGCAATCTGTAACGTGACAGATATAAGCATAATATTGAATGGCAATTGATCATTAGAATAATAAAGTTATAATATTTAAATTTGGAAGAAAGCATTAAGTTTAATATAAAAAGATTAATTCATAGCAACTGTGGAAAGAAATCATTATTATAAAGAAAATACAAGTTCAAATAAAAGGAGTTACTAGTGATGAGTCATCCAAAACCAGTATCATAACCAAAGGTTTTCAAGTTATAACCCAGGAAGGTAAGAAAGTGAATAACCAAGCAGTACAGAATATGACCAAACCCACAACGAGGAAGAATAAATAGAATGGAAACCCTAAAATAAGCCAAGATCAACCAATACAGGTGGTGTATTTCTAAAATCAAGAAGAAGATGGAGAAGATCCCAAGAAACCTGATGGCATCAAGAAGAAGATGGAGAAGATACCAGTCCCAGAAGGCAGGAGAAAAGAAGACTGATGAAAGAAGAAGAAGGCAGCATCCTGAAGGAGATGTCATGCTCTTATAAAAGACACCCAAATCCCCAAAATAAATCATTAACCAATAAAGGTATAACGAAATGAAAACCACATGTATATAAATTTAAGAGAGAGAAGTGTATAAAGTAAAAGTTGCCTGTGAACTAAGATGAAACAATAATATAGTACCCATGGAACAAATCTCCATTGTAAAACACTAACCAACTTATTATGTTAATAAGACTATACGACCATTTAGCAATAACATAATATAAAAGTGCAAAGTGAACCAGTGATAGTTTTGGGTATTATAGAAAATGAACCTTGTGTTTCATTCTTAGCAATCACAAACATAGCATACAATGAAATATGCAATTTTCAATGACTTGAAATGTGTACTGTGAGAATATGTTACTTATAAGACATAAATCTGTTTAAAATAACATTTTGTTTTATATGCAAAAAGAAAAACAGATTTCATAATACTTTTTGAACAATTTATACTATTTATTTATTAATGACAGGGTACAATTCCCCAAAGACAATGTGTAAAAGACGGTATGAAAACTGTAGAATCCTACTTATAATAATAGTTAGCAACAAGAATATAGATATAAGGTTTTTATGTATATAGTATAAGAATGTTTTAAAAATGTGTTAGATATAAGACCATTTGTTTGGGTCTGATACAACTAACATCAGAACTATAAAAACAACTACTTATAAATAGTAGGAAGTAATTAAGACTTGAGTTAGTAAAAAAAAAAACCTTTTTTGTGAACCGTATTTCCATGTTGGAAATAAGGATTTTGTTGTAAAATGTCTGAAGGTTGAAGACAACCATTTATTTAAAAAATATTCTTTATTTGTTTAACTGTTATTGGTATTGTAACCAACACTCATTGTTATTGTGTAATTTGGAAAAATGTTTAGTTTATAAGACTATATTTAAAAGTCAGAGAGGGTATCACACATCATATATTGTTTGTAAAATATTTTGTAAGAAAAAATTGTTAAAAAATCATAGGCCAGAGAAAGAAAACCAAAATTCATTAAAACAGAGAAATTACTCATTTAAATGCAAATAAACAAAAGGGATTTAGACAAATTAAACTTGACATCAAGCCATATAATTGCACATACCATTTAGAAAGATTTTAATAAATTATATTCAGAATTATAAATAACAATGAAAATGACTAAACTCAGAAATTTAGACATGGGAGTCATATATTCCAGAATAATGTTTCAGAATACAACTAATTCAGTTAATTACAAGAAAATAAGGGAATATAAACCTTTTTAATACAGTATAAGATTATTAATATTAAATATAACTGATAAAATGGCTGAATTTTTATAATGACAGGAAGTATGTTTTGACTTTTCAGAGAATACCAAAATGAAAGTAAAATTACTAATTTTGGACAGAAAACACTATAAAACGGCATTATTTAATCTGAAAATAACCAGAATGAACTGAAAGATTAATTTAAATAACATCTAGTGAATAAAATTGATAAATAACCAAAGTTTAGGCAATCATATAGTGAATTATTATATATGCACAGGATATGAAAATATATTTGAACAATGTTAAGAATAATATTATATTGGCTAAGGGTTTAATTGAAACTGAAGGAAATAAGAGAGTTGATTATTGGTATTTGAACGGTTAATATGACGAGCGTTTTGTATCGAATCTAACCTAACTTACAACGGTAATGTCAAACGAGTGAATAGTACGTTTTTTGTGAAATCGCGAGTGACTTATAAAACACTTCTAGAACACTCACATTATAACAGAAACAATCAAGAAACAATAAATAACACTGAACAATACATATCTATTCCGAAAAAACACCACAAAACACCAGAAAACTGTATAATACAATAACCGTATTAGTGTCGGAATAGGGAAAAGTGTTTGAACTTATATTTACACGGATACACAAAATACAACCCAGAAACATTACACCAGGCACTACACAACATTTAACAAGAGATTTGCAGACACCAGAACAGGAATACTGCCAGAAAATACATTAATCGGAACGTAGCAGAATCGAGCAATATTTGGACCAGTTTGACGGCAGCCATTTGCTTTTGTCAACCTCAATGCCTCTCCGTGCACATATCAGCTGTTGGTGAAAACAATTATATTATTTTCAAATTATTATTCAATGTCTGTATGTAGTAATAATTATTAATTTGTTGTAACGTTATACTTTTAAATATTAGCCCGATTTCTCTGACTTTGATAATAATTGGCTGTTTAAAGAACCCTGTATGAATTTTATATAATATACTTTGTAACTTTTTCGATATCCTGAGAATCGATATTATAATCGATAAGAGTCAATATTGCCATTAACTAATAAAACATTAATATTTTTTCAACACTAAATAGTTCTTTATCTCATAAATATTACTAGTTATCACTAATATAATTCTAGTTAACAATCTACCAGGACTTTACCACCTATAAGTGAAGATAACCTAAAAAATAAAAAGGTAAACAAGTATCGATTGGTTTGAAGACAATCTTATGAGTGGTGATAGTTTATTTAAAATATACCAAAACTTCAATAAAATTTTTCAGAAGAGTGTTACACTTTTTAAAACTTCACGGCACTATATTAATTAATTGATTATAATTAATTAATTATAAAATTATAAATTTTTTTTAAATTATAATTTTTTAAACACATTTTTTTTATTTTCTTCAAAACAACAATTTTTGTTTTGAAACTTTTGGTGGAGCTGAACATATATTTCTTCATCAACATTACGCCACTCGACCGGTCTTGCTACCATTGGGACTCGACCAGCTGGGAAACTTAAGGAAGTGTTTCAGGCCAGTAAGACGTCGAGAGCCACACCAATTAAACACGTAAGAACAAACAGAATAAACAGTCTAAATTTTTTTTATTTTATTACAAATTGGCGCCCAACGTGGGGCTTGATTACATCAGAGTCTCATCACATCACTCCATCAATCTAATTATTATATTATTTGAAATTGGCGCACAACTTTAGGGGCTTTAATTAGCGATTGGAAGGCCAATACATTCTGCACAATCACTAGTTGGAGCTAGGCAACAGCTACAAACTCAGAGAAAGATAATAAACAGGGAACAGCGACAAACAAAATGGCAGAACTTACACCAAAAGAAATGGAGATGATTGATAAAATGAAAGAAATGTTCCGGCGAATGGAAGAAGGAATAATGAAGAAAATGGATGAGTGCCACGAATCAATGATGAAGAAAATGGATGAGAACATGGAAGAGGAAAGAAGGGAAAGGAAGGAGTACCACAAATTTATAAGGGAGAAAATGGATGAGATGAATAAAGAAATAGGAGAGAACACTGAGAAAATAAGGGAGGACGTTAAGGAAATGAGGGAGGAGAGATTAAAAAGAGAAGAATTAAGAAAGGAGAGAACCAATGGAATAAAATATGATAGCAAACCAGAACCAGAAGAAATACCAAATGAGAAAACGCAGGAACTAGTAATGGTAGTACCTGAAATTGAAACTAACCGAAACCAGGAAAATATTAAACCAAGGAAAAGGAGAATGCATCCCAGAAACGTAATAACAACGAAGGAAGAGTTGGAGATGATGAAACCTGGGTTAATTGATGGCAATAATATCCCAATTACCGATGACAAAGACATCATGAATTCTAGGAATTATAGGAGCAGAATCGAAGTAATTTCAGAAATAATTTACCACAAGACAGTAGTCTACGACTGGGAAAGGACCAGAGGTAAACAGAATACGACATGTGGACCAGATCAGTTTCAACGCAGAACTGGACAGTGGATTTCAGAAAGATGGAAATGTGATATCGTACCAGACTGTAATGACGGCACAGATGAATCACCAGAATGTATTCCATTAGTGTGCCATCCAGGACAGTTCCAGGGTACGGTTAGACTAAAATATATTCCTTCAGAGTGGATATGTGATGGTAAACCAGCTTATGGTGTTTCAGATAAACGAATAATAAGTGATAACCCAGATGAAGATCCTCACATATGCTTGTCAGGTAATACAAAACATGGACCAGAGAAGTATTGGTGTATACAGTACGATGATAGAGGGAACCAGCCCAGTAATTACGACGGCCCTAACAACCCGCCGCGTAATAACCAGTTTAACGGCAATTTTAACGGCGTTAGGAATAACAACCCCTATCCAAACAATAGAAACAATTTTTATCAACATAATAATAATATTCCATACAGTCAGAGGAATCCATATCCCAACAATAATGGTGACAAACCTTACCCACCTAACCGAAATTACTATCATAATAATTTTAGTAATAACAATAATAACTGTAATAATAACCGAGTGTCGCGCCCTAGGGTATATTTTATAAGAGCAACTGAGATGATGGACCCTGGTTGACACAGATACCACACACCATCAAGAAAAGGGACGGAGATCATGATAACCGACTACGGCGAAAAACAATGGTGAAGGAGACGAAATAAATATCATTGAAAGGAAATGATACGAAGAATAAACATAGAAACAAAACTGGGTTTTATGAGTGAAGACTATGTAAGAAAATGAACATGACCAATAAAAATATGAGCAATGCAGTGACATAAAGAAAATCGTCCATCTTCCTGGGTATATAAAAGAAAAGAACATTTAAAAGAAAAGAAATAGTGAAGATCAACTCGTTAAAGTATAAATAATATGGTCCAGTGTAGAGTACAATATATGACCATATGTAGTGGTAAATGATAAGCATAACAATACATATGAGTTGAGGGAAATCGTTTCAGGAAAAATCAAAGGAGTGTACAATCAAGTTTCTATGAAGAAATATTATGAAGAATGAGTTGTGAGTTTTGAATTTTGAATTTATTATTATTTAAATAAAAATAAAAAAATTCTAAAATCTGTAAGAACAACTTACAACCTAACATTTTGAACAAACTTTATGGAAGACAAAGAGAAAGAAAAAGAATTTTTAATTTATAAATTTAAAAAATTCTAAAATATGTAAGAACAACTTACAACCTAATAATTTGAACAAACTTTTTGGAAGAAAGAGAAAGAAAAAGAATTTTTAATTTAATTATTAAAAAATTCTAAAATATATAAGAACAACTTACAACCTGATAATTTTGGAACAAACTTTATAGAAGAAAGAGAAAGAGAGAGAATTTTGAACTTAATATATTATAAAAATTTAAAATTGAGTAACTACATCTTACTACAACCTGATAACTTGGAACAAAACTTTTTGGAAGAAAGAGAAAGAGAGAGAATTTTGAATTTTCAACTTAATATTAAAAAATTTAAAATTAAGCAAGCACAGCTTACTACCACTGAATTATGAGAAAAACATTTTGGAAGAATTAAGAAGAAAGGAATTTTGAATTTAAAATACGAAAAATTTAAAAATGAAGTAAGACCAACTTACTATAACTAAGTTTATGAGAAAACTTTATGGTAAATAATTAAGAAGAATTTGAATTTGGAAAAATACCAAAACATTCAGAAATAATAGTAAGATCACAGTACTATAAACAATTCTGGGAATAAATGAATTAAACAGAATTTGAATGTTGATAGAACGTCAGTACTTTGAAACAAGATAAGATCAACCTATTACAAGGATTAATGAGAAATATTTTTCAATTAAATAAAAAGAATAGTTTGAATTTTACATTAAAACTAACCAAGTTCCAAAAAATAATTATGTGTCATTTATAATTGAATTGAGAAGAATATTAAGTGATTAATTCAGAAAAGAAGAATTAATTTTAATCCAGAATAAATGCTAGATATTCACAATAGCATTTGAAGGAGTAGAGAAGAATAACAAAAAAGAGTGTAATATGCCAGAGAAGGAAAAAATTTGGAAGCAAAGAGACTAATTACCTATGAAACGATAATAAAAACAGTTAATTAAGAGCAAAGAAGAACAACTCATACCAAACAGATGGAGAAGATGATTTTGAACGAATGATAATAATAAGACCTATATGAAATGCAAAGAGAAGAAATACCACATGAAATATAATATAAATGAATTAATGTTAATGAATGCGAAGGCGGATTAATAACTTTCTAAGAGAAAGGAAAGAACCAAAATGTTTAAATAAAATGATCAATATAACAACCTGTATATCTAAAGTAAAGATACAATGTTAAAAAATTAAACATAATATATTAAGACCATTCAAATAATGAATAAGAAAGACTATATATAAAGACCATGCTAATACTATGAGTAACCAGAAGAAAGTATAAAGAGAATTCAGATGGAGAAGAAAGAGAGTTACACTGTAAACAGTAACCAGAATTATTAAAAGAAAGTTTTTCAGCCATAATTAAAATAAAAATATCAGACAAGTTAAGAGTTTTGAAAAAATATATATATATAATGAGTATAATAATAATTATGAAGATTTATTAAGATAGAAAATGTGAGATAATCTGAGAGACTACAAAGTGAAGAATCCAAAGATATTTTTATTAGTCGAAAATGAGACTAATTTTTATTTATTTATTCGATGACTGACTGAAGATAATTCCAGCAGCATTATGTTTTTTTGAGCAGGGATGGATATGCCTCTGTACTCAATTTATAGAAGTGGTGTATGGCGAGAAGAGAAGTAGCGTACAGTGCCCCTCTGATCTGCCCCAGCCCACGTGATAGGGAATGTTAGGGAATTAATATCCCAAGGATACAACACGAAGTTGATAAAGAAAGAAAATGTATTACAATAATAATATATCTCAGAAGACACTAACTATCCGAAAAGGATCAGTAGTAAAACAAGTAAACATATATATAAAATTAATTAAACTCTAATATAAAAAAAGTCGATATAAAAATGGAGAAGAAAATGAATTATAAGAAATGATGAAATTATCATAAGAAATTATTTCATCCATAAACATGTCTGAAATAATAACTTCTGGAGGAGAGCAATCTGTAACGTGACAGATATAAGCATAATATTGAATGGCAATTGATCATTAGAATAATAAAGTTATAATATTTAAATTTGGAAGAAAGCATTAAGTTTAATATAAAAAGATTAATTCATAGCAACTGTGGAAAGAAATCATTATTATAAAGAAAATACAAGTTCAAATAAAAGGAGTTACTAGTGATGAGTCATCCAAAACCAGTATCATAACCAAAGGTTTTCAAGTTATAACCCAGGAAGGTAAGAAAGTGAATAACCAAGCAGTACAGAATATCACCAAACCCACAACGAGGAAGAATAAATAGAATGGAAACCCTAAAATAAGCCAAGATCAACCAATACAGGTGGTGTATTTCTAAAATCAAGAAGAAGATGGAGAAGATCCCAAGAAACCTGATGGCATCAAGAAGAAGATGGAGAAGATACCAGTCCCAGAAGGCAGGAGAAAAGAAGACTGATGAAAGAAGAAGAAGGCAGCATCCTGAAGGAGATGTCATGCTCTTATAAAAGACACCCAAATCCCCAAAATAAATCATTAACCAATAAAGGTATAACGAAATGAAAACCACATGTATATAAATTTAAGAGAGAGAAGTGTATAAAGTAAAAGTTGCCTGTGAACTAAGATGAAACAATAATATAGTACCCATGGAACAAATCTCCATTGTAAAACACTAACCAACTTATTATGTTAATAAGACTATACGACCATTTAGCAATAACATAATATAAAAGTGCAAAGTGAACCAGTGATAGTTTTGGGTATTATAGAAAATGAACCTTGTGTTTCATTCTTAGCAATCACAAACATAGCATACAATGAAATATGCAATTTTCAATGACTTGAAATGTGTACTGTGAGAATATGTTACTTATAAGACATAAATCTGTTTAAAATAACATTTTGTTTTATATGCAAAAAGAAAAACAGATTTCATAATACTTTTTGAACAATTTATACTATTTATTTATTAATGACAGGGTACAATTCCCCAAAGACAATGTGTAAAAGACGGTATGAAAACTGTAGAATCCTACTTATAATAATAGTTAGCAACAAGAATATAGATATAAGGTTTTTATGTATATAGTATAAGAATGTTTTAAAAATGTGTTAGATATAAGACCATTTGTTTGGGTCTGATACAACTAACATCAGAACTATAAAAACAACTACTTATAAATAGTAGGAAGTAATTAAGACTTGAGTTAGTAAAAAAAAAAACCTTTTTTGTGAACCGTATTTCCATGTTGGAAATAAGGATTTTGTTGTAAAATGTCTGAAGGTTGAAGACAACCATTTATTTAAAAAATATTCTTTATTTGTTTAACTGTTATTGGTATTGTAACCAACACTCATTGTTATTGTGTAATTTGGAAAAATGTTTAGTTTATAAGACTATATTTAAAAGTCAGAGAGGGTATCACACATCATATATTGTTTGTAAAATATTTTGTAAGAAAAAATTGTTAAAAAATCATAGGCCAGAGAAAGAAAACCAAAATTCTTAAAACAGAGAAATTACTCATTTAAATGCAAATAAACAAAAGGGATTTAGACAAAATAAACTTGACATCAAGCCATATAATTGCACATACCATTTAGAAAGATTTTAATAAATTATATTCAGAATTATAAATAACAATGAAAATGACTAAACTCAGAAATTTAGACATGGGAGTCATATATTCCAGAATAATGTTTCAGAATACAACTAATTCAGTTAATTACAAGAAAATAAGGGAATATAAACCTTTTTAATACAGTATAAGATTATTAATATTAAATATAACTGATAAAATGGCTGAATTTTTATAATGACAGGAAGTATGTTTTGACTTTTCAGAGAATACTAAAATGAAAGTAAAATTACTAATTTTGGACAGAAAACACTATAAAACGGCATTATTTAATCTGAAAATAACCAGAATGAACTGAAAGATTAATTTAAATAACATCTAGTGAATAAAATTGATAAATAACCAAAGTTTAGGCAATCATATAGTGAATTATTATATATGCACAGGATATGAAAATATATTTGAACAATGTTAAGAATAATATTATATTGGCTAAGGGTTTAATTGAAACTGAAGGAAATAAGAGAGTTGATTATTGGTATTTGAACGGTTAATATGACGAGCGTTTTGTATCGAATCTAACCTAACTTACAACGGTAATGTCAAACGAGTGAATAGTACGTTTTTTGTGAAATCGCGAGTGACTTATAAAACACTTCTAGAACACTCACATTATAACAGAAACAATCAAGAAACAATAAATAACACTGAACAATACATATCTATTCCGAAAAAACACCACAAAACACCAGAAAACTGTATAATACAATAGCCGTATTAGTGTCGGAATAGGGAAAAGTGTTTGAACTTATATTTACACGGATACACAAAATACAACCCAGAAACATTACACCAGGCACTACACAACATTTAACAAGAGATTTGCAGACACCAGAACAGGAATACTGCCAGAAAATACATTAATCGGAACGTAGCAGAATCGAGCAATATTTGGACCAGTTTGACGGCAGCCATTTGCTTTTGTCAACCTCAATGCCTCTCCGTGCACATATCAGCTGTTGGTGAAAACAATTATATTATTTTCAAATTATTATTCAATGTCTGTATGTAGTAATAATTATTAATTTGTTGTAACGTTATACTTTTAAATATTAGCCCGATTTCTCTGACTTTGATAATAATTGGCTGTTTAAAGAACCCTGTATGAATTTTATATAATATACTTTGTAACTTTTTCGATATCCTGAGAATCGATATTATAATCGATAAGAGTCAATATTGCCATTAACTAATAAAACATTAATATTTTTTCAACACTAAATAGTTCTTTATCTCATAAATATTACTAGTTATCACTAATATAATTCTAGTTAACAATCTACCAGGACTTTACCACCTATAAGTGAAGATAACCTAAAAAATAAAAAGGTAAACAAGTATCGATTGGTTTGAAGACAATCTTATGAGTGGTGATAGTTTATTTAAAATATACCAAAACTTCAATAAAATTTTTCAGAAGAGTGTTACACTTTTTAAAACTTCACGGCACTATATTAATTAATTGATTATAATTAATTAATTAATAAAATTATAAATTTGTTTTAAATTATAATTTTTTTAAACATATTTTTTTTATTTTCTTCAAAACAACAATTTTTGTTTTGAAACTTTTGGTGGAGCTGAACATATATTTCTTCATCAACATTACGCCACTCGACCGGTCTTGCTACCATTGGGACTCGACCAGCTGGGAAACTTAAGGAAGTGTTTCAGGCCAGTAAGACGTCGAGAGCCACACCAATTAAACACATAAGAACAAACAGAATAAACAGTCTAAATTTTTTTTATTTTTTACAACGTACACCGAGTGAAGGGAACCTTTTGGGACATAACACTACTATCACCGAACCAAAATCCTGTGGGTAAACAACACTATACTCTACAACTCGTGGATCGTCCAAGAACACCATCACTGGGGAGGAAATAACCAGCGGAGACATTTATTTGAAGAAAGAATTCGTAGCTGAAATTACATAGCAGTTCAACTCATTAAGGAAGCCATTTTTGATTCCAGTCGAAGAGGATGCCGGTAACGTGACGAGTGACGTCAGAAGTCAACAGTATCGTAATATCAACTCTTTATATACATTACACTTTATCATTTTTGTCTGTTTCATGAATATGCTTTTTAATACCTTGTAAGTATTGAATTCTCTTGCCTTTCCTGACTATTTCTACAGTTAAAAGAACCTTATAATATAATAATTACATTGAAATATTCTGAATATATAAATTAATAGAATTTTAACTTTTTATCGAATCAGATTCAAGCAGTTGCGGCAAATTCAAATAATTGTTTGACAAATAAACTCATTTATCGTTTTAATACTGTTTTATTGATCAGCTAAGCCTTAAATTGAATTACTTTAATTATTTGAGAGTAAAAGTGAACTTCTTAAGTAGACGAGCTAGAAGAAGAAGAAGAACAGATTTTAAATTGTCTGTTACATGCAATCGATACGGCTTAGATAATCTATTTGAAGTGAAGAAATAAACAATTTTGCATCAGAGCACACACAGTCATTAAACAGTATATTTTTTATTAATTGAAACTAAACAATTAAAAAACAACTACACCAATTAAAATTAATTAACGACATGAAAAATAAACAATAAAAATAATTTATTAACTAATTATTATTTAATTATAGATTATTTGTAATTAAACTGGGTTTTATTACAAATTGGCGTTTCCAACGTGGAGCTTGTTAAAACATTCATCTATAACAAACGTTTTATTACAATTTGACGCAACCAACTTATGGGACTTTTCACCAATGGACAAAACACTACATTTATAAAATTATTATTTGTAATTAACATAAAACTGTTTTATTACAATATCATAGAAGAGTGCAAAAGTTAGCTCAGTCATCATAGCCTATGAAGTACAACAGCCAACATAACCTGTAACTGGTTATCACATTGAAAACAGCTGATGCAAGGCGCGTTAAAATAAAACGATAAATCAGTACACCAAGAGAGGAACTCTCTCTCTCTCTCTCTCTCTCTCTCTCTCTCTCTCTCTCTCTCTCTCTCTCTCTCTCTCTCTCTCTCTCTCTCTCTCTCATAACAACTGAACTGTAATACCTGCAAGGAGATAAACAACGGCAAAGGATCCCGTGGTTTATTTTAACTAAAGAATTACACAATAAATAAAACAAAATCGGTATGGAGAACCATACATGACTTCCATGTTCTAAGATTTATATTTAAAATCATTTACGAAATGAAATGTTTCATAGAAACTACTTCTTTCCACTTACTGCTTCAGCCTTAACCACAGTACTGTGGTCACTAACATATACCACCACACCTTATCGCACTCGATTTTCACTGATGATGGCAGTCGACGATACTGCCGAAACGTCTGGTTTTGCAGAAAAGATTAGACTACAGCCAAACAACCCGGGAAGGAATTTTAACAACAAACTACTACTTTGTTGCCAATAACGTAGTACATATAAAAATTATACCCTCCTCCTTCAACTATAATTTTCATTTATAGAAAATTACCCCCACCCCGTTCAACTAGCCTCTTCATTTATAGATATTTCATCAACGTTTCTACACTGGATTATTAACATCTTCTTATCAGGATACTTTATTTATCAAAATTAAGTACTTTACTCTTGTTACAACAAAATATGTTCCTGGTAAACTGCCCTTTCCCCGTAACCGATCTTCACCAAAATCAATAGGCCTTCAGTCTTCTACAACTCAGGCACATATGTAAAAAATTATTTGATTCTGTTTGAATTTACGGCAGTTATCGTTTGTGATGAAAAAATTTCTCTTGTTACAACATAAAATGTTGCAGGTAAACTACCCCTTTCCCTTAACCGATCTTCACCAAAATCAACAGGCCTTGAGTTCTCTACAATATAGGGATGTATATCCTTTGCAAAAAGTTATTTGATTCTGTTTGAATGTGCGGCAGTTATCGTTCGCCATAGAAAAAATTAACCTTGGTATCAAAAAACGTTGCAGGTAAACTACCCCTTCTCTTTTCTGATCTTCACCAAAATCAATAGGTCTTGAGTCCTCTACAATTCAGGGATGCATGCAAAATATTATTTGATTCTGTTTGAATGTGCGGCAGTTATCGTTCGTCATAGAAACAATTACTCTTGTTAAAAAATTAAAGGTGGCCGGTAAACTACCCCTTTCCCTTAACTGATCTTCACCAAAATAAATAGGCCTTGAGTCCTCTGAAACTCAGGGACATATGTAAAAAATTATTTGATTCTGTTTGAATTTACGCCAGTTATCGTTAGTTATGGAAAACGTTCTCTTGTTACAACGTAAAATGTTGCCGGTAAACTACCCTTCCCCTTAACCGATCTTTAACAAATTCAACAGACCTTGAGCTATCTACAATTGAGGAAGGTATGCACCAAATTATTTTATTCTGTTTAAATGTGCGGCAGTTATCGTTCATCATAGAAACAATTACTCTTGTTAAAACATAAAATGTGGCCGGTAAACTACCCCTTTCCCTTAACCGATCTTCACCACAATCAACAAGCCTTCAGTCTTTTACAGTTGAGGAACGTATGAAAATCAATCTTTGATTCTGTTTGAATGTGCGGCAGTTATCGTTCGTCATAGAAAAAATTACCATTGTTAAAACATACAATGTTACAGGTAAACTACCCCTTTCCCTTAACCGATCTTCACCAAAATCAATACACATTGAGGTCTCTATAGCTCAGGAAGCTGTGCAAAACATTATTTGATTCTGATTGAATTTACGGCAGTTATCATTCGTCATAGTAAAGATTACCCATGTTAAAACAAAATGTTGCCGGTAAACTACCCCTTTCCCTAACCTGATCTTCAACGAAAACAGTAGGTCTTGAGAACTCTACAATTCAGGGGTGTATGCAAAAACGTATTTGATTCTGTTTGAATTTGCGGCTCTTATCGTTTGCCATAGAAAATACCCTTTTAAAACAAAACGTTGCTGGTAAACTACCCCTTTCCCTTAACCGATCTTCACGGAAAACGATAGGTCTTGAGAACTCTATAATTCAGGGCAGTATGCAAAAAATTATTTGATTATGTTTGAATTTGCGGCTGTTACCGTTTGCCATAAAAAATACCATTCTTAAAACATAAAAAGTTGCAGGTAAACTACAACTTTCCCTTAACCGATCTTTATCAAAATCAATAGGTCTTGAGAACTCTGTAATTCAGGGCAGTATACAAAAAATTATTTGATAATGTTTAAATTTGCGGCTGTTACCGTTTGCCATATAAAATACCATTCTTAAAACATAAAAAGTTGCAGGTAAACTACCCCTTTCCCTTAACCGATCTTTATCAAAATCAATAGGTCTTGAGAACTCTGTAATTCAGGGCAGTATACAAAACAGTATTTGATTATGTTTGAATTTGCGGCTGTTACCGTTTGCCATAAAAAATACCATTCTTAAAACATATAAAGTTGCCGGTAAACTACCCCTTTCCCTCAACCGATCTTCACCAAAAACAATATGTCTTGAGTAATCTACAAATCAGGGCTGTATGCAAAAAATTATTTGATTTTGTTTGAATTTGCGGCTGTTATCGTTTACCATAAAAAAAAATCTACTGACAGACAGACACACACAGAGACACTTTTCAAAAATGACTTTTTTTCATGTTTTGAGTGTCGTACAATCAGAATCTGCAATAATCTCGAACACAATTTTTTTTGCCATTTCCTTAAGGAACATGGAAGTAATAACACAGTCAGAGTATTAAAAAGACGTAACACATAGAGAAACCGTCGTAAGAAAGCTAGCGGTACGTTACAATATATATAATGCGACAATACAAGCATATGCTGTAATGTGCATGTATTAAATAAAATAAATATTTAGATTAATTTTAGTAATATGTAATAGACGAGCAGGTGTGAAGTTGAAAGCTGAGTTAGACGCAGGAATGAACATGCATGATCACGCGATTATTGCTGAGAGAGTGTACAGCAGTAAATAGTGTATATGTGTGAAGCCTGTTCAAGCCTGCAAGTTTGCAATCTCACGCCAAATAGATACTAAATTAGAGTTTTATTTAATTATAAGTAAACCGTAAATGTTAGAAAGATTGTAAAGACTTCTAAAAATGCATACAAATCAGACACATGTGCAGTGCGAATTTGGTGCGATTATGACTTCAGTGCGAATTCTGTGCGATTTTAAGAGCAAAGTTATTACACTAATGATGCGATCATTATGATAATTACGTATAATATGTGTAATTGAATCAGACAATGTTAGATCACTTTGAAATCTGCATTGGACATAGCAATTGGCAAAAATGTGCGAATATGTGAAATTGGAAGATAGTGGGGGAACTGATGCCACTGACAGTTTCTGACCTGCAGAATCCTGTGACGACAGGTGTGGTTTTTTGGTGAATATAAATACGGGCCCAGGAGAGCCAAATTTACTCTTCAATCAGTCTTCAGTCGCGGCGGTAAGCTCTGCCCGTCAGCGACGCGAATTTTTAATACTCTTCAATCAGTTTTCAGTTGCAGCGGTAAGCTCTGTCTGTCCGCGACGCGAATTTTAATTACTTTCAATCAGTCTTCAGACATAGAAGGACGCTATGTCCAATATCGACAAGATATTTTGTTTATAAACTGTAAAGTCTAATGGACAATACGTAAATTCAAGTAATCAAAACCAGTAACTATTAGTTTGGTTATTTTTAATTACAATTATCGGACGTCTACAACCAGTCTACAACCACAAACGTCAACACTATCGACAAATGGCGAGAGCACAGCAGCAGAGGAACGATATGCAGAGCAATAGAGGCGGTTGCTAGAACAACAGCAGCTGATGCAGAGCAACATATCATTCCATTCTACAGCAGCAGATGGGACCATGAAGGACGAGTGACTGGAGGACGACAAGTAGAACCGAAAACGCAAGAGGAAATCCAGTAGGAGAGGACCGACAGATCACCGGAGGACACGGGTACAATCGGCAGAATTGAGGTGACAAATAACCAATTTATAATTATGAAAATAATAAAGACATTGAAAGCACATTTTTAAAATTTGAAAAGTAAAGAAAATTTATGTCATATGTAGATAGAGATAAGAGAATGTAATTTAACTTTAGTAAGAATTTTCTTTAATGATGACCAATTAATTATAAGAATTTAAATCATTGCTTGGAGAATTAACAATTGAATTAATAAATTTAAATTTTCATTTAAAGTGTATAAAGTAAAGTAGTTGGGGATAGACGAAGACTTACGACGCGAGTAGTCCAGTTAAAATTTTATAAAGCATCAAGATGTAAGCCAAGCATAGGATAATAATGTAAATAAGAACAAACGTATAAAGCACACAGTCAGACTGAGCAGTCGAGAATTTATAATATAACAAAGAAATTTAATGAAGAAAGTTGTGTTAGTGGTTAAAATCACAAGCAGAATTATTACTGTTGCACACTACTATATAAAAATTATTCCGATTAGTGCAAAGCACCCGATTAGCGGAGTGGAGTGGTGGTGAAGGGGTTTGTTTTCAGGTTATTTGTTTCATATCCGATCTGACGATGAGCTGTGAAGCTTCAAAGCGCCAATCGGAATAATTTTTATATAGTGGTGTGCAACAGTGATAATTCTGCTTGTAACAAAGAAATGTTTAACATAGAGTTAGTTTGAAATTTACATTAAAACTAACCAAGTTCCAAAAAATAATTATGTGTCATTTATAACTGAATTGAAAAGAATATTAAGTGATTAATTCAGAAAAGAAGAATTAATTTAATCCAGAATAAATGCTAGATATTCACAATAGCATTTGAAGGAGTAGAGGAATAACAAAAAAGAGTGTAATATGCCAGAGAAGGAAAAAATTTGGAAGCAAAGAGACTAATTACCTATGAAACGATAATGAAAACAGTTAATTAAGAGCAAAGAAGAACAACTCATACCAAACAGATGGAGAAGATGATTTTGAACGAATGATAATAATAATAAGACCTATATGAAATGCAAAGAGAAGAAATACCACATGAAATATAATATAAATGAATTAATGTTAATGAATGCGAAGGCGGATTAATAACTTTCTAAGAGAAAGGAAAGAACCAAAATGTTTAAATAAAATGATCAATATAACAACCTGTATATCTAAAGTAAAGATACAATGTTAAAAAATTAAACATAATATATTAAGACCATTCAAATAATGAATAAGAAAGACTATATATAAAGACCATGCTAATACTATGAGTAACCAGAAGAAAGTATAAAGAGAATTCAGATGGAGAAGAAAGAGAGTTACACTGTAAACAGTAACCAGAATTATTAAAAGAAAGGTTTTCAGCCATAATTAAAATAAAAATATCAGACAAGTTAAGAGTTTTGAAAAAATATATATATAATGAGTATAATAATAATTATGAAGATTTATTAAGATAGAAAATGTGAGATAATCTGAGAGACTACAAAGTGAAGAATCCAAAGATATTTTTATTAGTCGAAAATGAGACTACTTTTATTTATTTATTCGATGACTGACTGAAGATAATTCCAGCAGCATTATGTTTTTTTGAGCAGGGATGGATATGCCTCTGTACTCAATTTATAGAAGTGGTGTATGGCCAGAAGAGAAGTAGCGTACAGTGCCCCTCTGATCTGCCCCAGCCCACGTGATAGGGAATGTTAGGGAATTAATATCCCAAGGATACAACACGAAGTTGATAAAGAAAGAAAATGTATTACAATAATAATATATCTCAGAAGACACTAACTATCCGAAAAGGATCAGTAGTAAAACAAGTAAACATATATATAAAATTAATTAAACTCTAATATAAAAAACGTCGATATAAAAATGGAGAAGAAAATGAATTATAAGAAATGATGAAATTATCATAAGAAATTATTTCATCCATAAACATGTCTGAAATAATAACTTCTGGAGGAGAGCAATCTGTAACGTGACAGATATAAGCATAATATTGAATGGCAATTGATCATTAGAATAATAAAGTTATAATATTTAAATTTGGAAGAAAGCATTAAGTTTAATATAAAAAGATTAATTCATAGCAACTGTGGAAAGAAATCATTATTATAAAGAAAATACAAGTTCAAATAAAAGGAGTTACTAGTGATGAGTCATCCAAAACCAGTATCATAACCAAAGGTTTTCAAGTTATAACCCAGGAAGGTAAGAAAGTGAATAACCAAGCAGTACAGAATATGACCAAACCCACAACGAGGAAGAATAAATAGAATGGAAACCCTAAAATAAGCCAAGATCAACCAATACAGGTGGTGTATTTCTAAAATCAAGAAGAAGATGGAGAAGATCCCAAGAAACCTGATGGCATCAAGAAGAAGATGGAGAAGATACCAGTCCCAGAAGGCAGGAGAAAAGAAGACTGATGAAAGAAGAAGAAGGCAGCATCCTGAAGGAGATGTCATGCTCTTATAAAAGACACCCAAATCCCCAAAATAAATCATTAACCAATAAAGGTATAACGAAATGAAAACCACATGTATATAAATTTAAGAGAGAGAAGTGTATAAAGTAAAAGTTGCCTGTGAACTAAGATGAAACAATAATATAGTACCCATGGAACAAATCTCCATTGTAAAACACTAACCAACTTATTATGTTAATAAGACTATACGACCATTTAGCAATAACATAATATAAAAGTGCAAAGTGAACCAGTGATAGTTTTGGGTATTATAGAAAATGAACCTTGTGTTTCATTCTTAGCAATCACAAACATTGCATACAATGAAATATGCAATTTTCAATGACTTGAAATGTGTACTGTGAGAATATGTTACTTATAAGACATAAATCTGTTTAAAATAACATTTTGTTTTATATGCAAAAAGAAAAACAGATTTCATAATACTTTTTGAACAATTTATACTATTTATTTATTAATGACAGGGTACAATTCCCCAAAGACAATGTGTAAAAGACGGTATGAAAACTGTAGAATCCTACTTATAATAATAGTTAGCAACAAGAATATAGATATAAAGTTTTTATGTATATAGTATAAGAATGTTTTAAAAATGTTTTAGATATAAGACCATTTGTTTGGGTCTGATACAACTAACATCAGAACTATAAAAACAACTACTTATAAATAGTAGGAAGTAATTAAGACTTGAGTTAGTAAAAAAAAAAACCTTTTTTGTGAACCGTAATTCCATGTTGGAAATAAGGATTTTGTTGTAAAATGTCTGAAGGTTGAAGACAACCATTTATTTAAAAAATATTCTTTATTTGTTTAACTGTTATTGGTATTGTAACCAATACTCATTGTTATTGTGTAATTTGGAAAAATGTTTAGTTTATAAGACTATATTTAAAAGTCAGAGAGGGTATCACACATCATATATTGTTTGTAAAATATTTTGTAAGAAAAAATTGTTAAAAAATCATAGGCCAGAGAAAGAAAACCAAAATTCATTAAAACAGAGAAATTACTCATTTAAATGCAAATAAACAAAAGGGATTTAGACAAAATAAACTTGAGATCAAGCCATATAATTGCACATACCATTTAGAAAGATTTTAATAAATTATATTCAGAATTATAAATAACAATGAAAATGACTAAACTCAGAAATTTAGACATGGGAGTCATATATTCCAGAATAATGTTTCAGAATACAACTAATTCAGTTAATTACAAGAAAATAAGGGAATATAAACCTTTTTAATACAGTATAAGATTATTAATATTAAATATAACTGATAAAATGGCTGAATTTTTATAATGACAGGAAGTATGTTTTGACTTTTCAGAGAATACCAAAATGAAAGTAAAATTACTAATTTTGGACAGAAAACACTATAAAACGGCATTATTTAATCTGAAAATAACCAGAATGAACTGAAAGATTAATTTAAATAACATCTAGTGAATAAAATTGATAAATAACCAAAGTTTAGGCAATCATATAGTGAATTATTATATATGCACAGGATATGAAAATATATTTGAACAATGTTAAGAATAATATTATATTGGCTAAGGGTTTAATTGAAACTGAAGGAAATAAGAGAGTTGATTATTGGTATTTGAACGGTTAATATGACGAGCGTTTTGTATCGAATCTAACCTAACTTACAACGGTAATGTCAAACGAGTGAATAGTACGTTTTTTGTGAAATCGCGAGTGACTTATAAAACACTTCTAGAACACTCACATTATAACAGAAACAATCAAGAAACAATAAATAACACTGAACAATACATATCTATTCCGAAAAAAAAACCACAAAACACCAGAAAACTGTATAATACAATAGCCGTATTAGTGTCGGAATAGGGAAAAGTGTTTGAACTTATATTTACACGGATACACAAAATACAACCCAGAAACATTACACCAGGCACTACACAACATTTAACAAGAGATTTGCAGACACCAGAACAGGAATACTGCCAGAAAATACATTAATCGGAACGTAGCAGAATCGAGCAATATTTGGACCAGTTTGACGGCAGCCATTTGCTTTTGTCAACCTCAATGCCTCTCCGTGCACATATCAGCTGTTGGTGAAAACAATTATATTATTTTCAAATTATTATTCAATGTCTGTATGTAGTAATAATTATTAATTTGTTGTAACGTTATACTTTTAAATATTAGCCCGATTTCTCTGACTTTGATAATAATTGGCTGTTTAAAGAACCCTGTATGAATTTTATATAATATACTTTGTAACTTTTTCGATATCCTGAGAATCGATATTATAATCGATAAGAGTCAATATTGCCATTATCTAATAAAACATTAATATTTTTTCAACACTAAATAGTTCTTTATCTCATAAATATTACTAGTTATCACTAATATAATTCTAGTTAATAATCTACCAGGACTTTACCACCTATAAGTGAAGATAACCTAAAAAATAAAAAGGTAAACAAGTATCGATTGGTTTGAAGACAATCTTATGAGTGGTGATAGTTTATTTAAAATATACCAAAACTTCAATAAAATTTTTCAGAAGAGTGTTACACTTTTTAAAACTTCACGGCACTATATTAATTAATTGATTATAATTAATTAATTAATACAATTATAAATTTTTTTTTATATATAATTTTTTTTAAACACATATTTTTTTTTATTTTCTTCAAAACAACAATTTTTGTTTTGAAACTTTTGGTGGAGCTGAACATATATTTCTTCATCAACATTACGCTACTCGACCGGTCTTGCTACCATTGGGACTCGACCAGCTGGGAAACTTAAGGAAGTGTTTCAGGCCAGTAAGACGTCGAGAGCCACACCAATTAAACACATAAGAACAAACAGAATAAACAGTCTAAATTTTTTTTATTTTATTACAACGTACACCGAGTGAAGGGAACCTTTTGGGACATAACACTACTATTACCGAACCAAAATCCTGTGGGTAAACAACACTATACTCTACAACTCGTGGATCGTCCAAGAACACCATCACTGGGGAGGAAATAACCAGCGGAGACATTTATTTGAAGAAAGAACTCGTAGCTGAAATTACATAGCAGTTCAACTCATTAAGGAAGCCATTTTTGATTCCAGTCGAAGAGGATGCCGGTAACGTGACGAGTGACGTCAGAAGTCAACAGTATCGTAATATCAACTCTTTATATACATTACACTTTATCCTTTTTGTCTGTTTCATGAATATGCTTTTTAATACCTTGTAAGTATTGAATTCTCTTGCCTTTCCTGACTATTTCTACAGTTAAAAGAACCTTATAATATAATAATTACATTGAAATATTCTGAATATATAAATTAATAGAATTTTAACTTTTTATCGAATCAGATTCAAGCAGTTGCGGCAAATTCAAATAATTGTTTGACAAATAAACTCATTTATCGTTTTAATACTGTTTTATTGATCAGCTAAGCCTTAAATTGAATTACTTTAATTATTTGAGAGTAAAAGTGAACTTCTTAAGTAGACGAGCTAGAAGAAGAAGAAGAACAGATTTTAAATTGTCTGTTACATGCAATCGATACGGCTTAGATAATCTATTTGAAGTGAAGAAATAAATAATTTTTCATCAGAGCACACACAGTCATTAAACAGTATATTTTTTATTAATTGAATCTAAACAATTAAAAAACAACTACACCAATTAAAATTAATTAACGACATGAAAAATAAACAATAAAAAAAAATTATATAACTAATTATTATTTAATTATAGATTATTTGTAATTAAACTGGGTTTTATTACAAATTGGCGTTTCCAACGTGGAGCTTGTTAAAACATTCATCTATAACAAACGTTTTATTACAATTTGACGCAACCAACGTATGGGACTTTTCACCAATGGACAAAACACTACATTTATAAAATTATTATTTGTAATTAACATAAAACTGTTTTATTACAATATCATAGAAGAGAGCAAAAGTTAGCTCAGTCATCATAGCCTATGAAGTACAACAGCCAACATAACCTGTAACTGGTTATCACATTGAAAACAGCTGATGCAAGGCGCGTTAAAATAAAACGATAAACCAGTACACCAAGAGAGGAACTCTCTCTCTCTCTCTCTCTCTCTCTCTCTCTCTCTCTCTCTCTCTCTCTCTCTCTCTCTCTCTCTCTCTCTCTCTCTCCATAACAACTGAACTGTAATACCTGCAAGGAGATAAACAACGGCAAAGGATCCCGTGGTTTATTTTAACTAAAGAATTACACAATAAATAAAACAAAATCGGTATGGAGAACCATACATGACTTCCATGTTCTAAGATTTATATTCAAAATCATTTACGAAATGAAATGTTTCATAGAAACTACTTCTTTCCACTTACTGCTTCAGCCTTAACCACAGTACTGTGGTCACTAACGTATACCACCACACCTTATCGCACTCGATTTTCACTGATGATGGCAGTCGACGATACTGCTGAAACGTCTGGTTTTGCAGAAAAGATTAGACTACAGCCAAACAGCCCGGGAAGGAATTTTAACAACAAACTACTACTTTGTTGCCGATAACGTAGTACATATAAAAATTATACCCTCCTCCTTCAACTATAATTTTCATTTATAGAAAATTACCCCCACCCCGTTCACCTAGCCTCTTCATTTATAGATATTTCATCAATGTTTCTACACTGGACTATTAACATCTTCTTATCAGGATACTTTATTTATCAAAATTAAGTACTTTACTCTTGTTACAACAAAATATGTTTCTGGTAAACTGCCCTTTCCCCGTAACCGATCTTCACCAAAATCAATAGGCCTTCAGTCTTCTACAACTCAGGCACATATGTAAAAAATTATTTGATTCTGTTTGAATTTACGGCAGTTATCGTTTGTGATGAAAAAATTTCTCTTGTTACAACATAAAATGTTGCAGGTAAACTACCCCTTTCCCTTAACCGATCTTCACCAAAATCAACAGGCCTTGAGTTCTCTACAATATAGGGATGTATATCCTTTGCAAAAAGTTATTTGATTCTGTTTGAATGTGCGGCAGTTATCGTTCGCCATAGAAAAAATTAACCTTGGTATCAAAAAACGTTGCAGGTAAACTACCCCTTCTCTTTTCTGATCTTCACCAAAATCAATAGGTCTTGAGTCCTCTACAATTCAGGGATGCATGCAAAATATTATTTGATTCTGTTTGAATGTGCGGCAGTTATCGTTCGTCATAGAAACAATTACTCTTGTTAAAAAATTAAAGGTGGCCGGTAAACTACCCCTTTCCCTTAACTGATCTTCACCAAAATAAATAGGCCTTGAGTCCTCTGAAACTCAGGGACATATGTAAAAAATTATTTGATTCTGTTTGAATTTACGCCAGTTATCGTTAGTTATGGAAAACGTTCTCTTGTTACAACGTAAAATGTTGCCGGTAAACTACCCTTCCCCTTATCCGATCTTTAACAAAATCAACAGACCTTGAGCTATCTACAATTGAGGAAGGTATGCACCAAATTATTTTATTCTGTTTAAATGTGCGGCAGTTATCGTTCATCATAGAAACAATTGCTCTTGTTAAAACATAAAATGTGGCCGGTAAACTACCCCTTTCCCTTAACCGACCTTCACCACAATCAACAAGCCTTCAGTCTTTTACAGTTGAGGAACGTATGCAATCAATCTTTGATTCTGTTTGAATGTGCGGCAGTTATCGTTCGTCATAGAAAAAATTACCATTGTTAAAACATACAATGTTACAGGTAAACTACCCCTTTGCCTTAACCGATCTTCACCAAAATCAATACACATTGAGGTCTCTAGAGCTCAGGAAGCTGTGCAAAACATTATTTGATTCTGATTGAATTTACGGCAGTTATCATTCGTCATAGTAAAGATTACCCATGTTAAAACAAAATGTTGCCGGTAAACTACCCCTTTCCCTAACCTGATCTTCAACGAAAACAGTAGGTCTTGAGAACTCTACAATTCAGGGGTGTATGCAAAAACGTATTTGATTCTGTTTGAATTTGCGGCTCTTATCGTTTGCCATAGAAAATACCCTTTTAAAACAAAACGTTGCTGGTAAACTACCCCTTTCCCTTAACCGATCTTCACGGAAAACAATAGGTCTTGAGAACTCTATAATTCAGGGCAGTATGCAAAAAATTATTTGATTATGTTTGAATTTGCGGCTGTTACCGTTTGCCATAAAAAATACCATTCTTAAAACATAAAAAGTTGCAGGTAAACTACCCCTTTCCCTTAACCGATCTTTATCAAAATCAATAGGTCTTGAGAACTCTGTAATTCAGGGCAGTATACAAAACAGTATTTGATTATGTTTGAATTTGCGGCTGTTACCGTTTGCCATAAAAAATACCATTCTTAAAACATATAAAGTTGCCGGTAAACTACCCCTTTCCCTCAACCGATCTTCACCAAAAACAATATGTCTTGAGTAATCTACAAATCAGGGCTGTATGCAAAAAATTATTTGATTTTGTTTGAATTTGCGGCTGTTATCGTTTACCATAAAAAAAAATCTACTGACAGACAGACACACACAGAGACACTTTTCAAAAATGACTTTTTTTCATGTTTTGAGTGTCGTACAATCAGAATCTGCAATAATCTCGAACACAATTTTTTTTGCCATTTCCTTAAGGAACATGGAAGTAATAACACAGTCAGAGTATTAAAAAGACGTAACGCATAGAGAAACCGTCGTAAGAAAGCTAGCGGTACGTTACAATATATATAATGCGACAATACAAGCATATGCTGTAATGTGCATGTATTAAATAAAATAAATATTTAGATTAATTTTAGTAATATGTAATAGACGAGCAGGTGTGAAGTTGAAAGCTGAGTTAGACGCAGGAATGAACATGCATGATCACGCGATTATTGCTGAGAGAGTGTACAGCAGTAAATAGTGTATATGTGTGAAGCCTGTTCAAGCCTGCAAGTTTGCAATCTCACGCCAAATAGATACTAAATTAGAGTTTTATTTAATTATAAGTAAACCGTAAATGTTAGAAAGATTGTAAAGACTTCTAAAAATGCATACAAATCAGACACATGTGCAGTGCGAATTTGGTGCGATTATGACTTCAGTGCGAATTCTGTGCGATTTTAAGAGCAAAGTTATTACACTAATGATGCGATCATTATGATAATTACGTATAATATGTGTAATTGAATCAGACAATGTTAGATCACTTTGAAATCTGCATTGGACATAGCAATTGGCAAAAATGTGCGAATATGTGAAATTGGAAGATAGTGGGGGAACTGATGCCACTGACAGTTTCTGACCTGCAGAATCCTGTGACGACAGGTGTGGTTTTTTGGTGAATATAAATACGGGCCCAGGAGAGCCAAATTTACTCTTCAATCAGTCTTCAGTCGCGGCGGTAAGCTCTGCCCGTCAGCGACGCGAATTTTTAATACTCTTCAATCAGTTTTCAGTTGCAGCGGTAAGCTCTGTCTGTCCGCGACGCGAATTTTAATTACTTTCAATCAGTCTTCAGACATAGAGGGACGCTATGTCCAATATCGACAAGATATTTTGTTTATAAACTGTAAAGTCTAATGGACAATACGTAAATTCAAGTAATCAAAACCAGTAACTATTAGTTTGGTTATTTTTAACTACAATTATCGGACGTCTACAACCAGTCTACAACCACAAACGTCAACACTATCGACAAATGGCGAGAGCACAGCAGCAGAGGAACGATATGCAGAGCAATAGAGGCGGTTGCTAGAACAACAGCAGCTGATGCAGAGCAACATATCATTCCATTCTACAGCAGCAGATGGGACCATGAAGGACGAGTGACTGGAGGACGACAAGTGGAACCGAAAACGCAAGAGGAAATCCAGTAGGAGAGGACCGACAGATCACCGGAGGACACGGGTACAATCGGCAGAATTGAGGTGACAAATAACCAATTTATAATTATGAAAATAATAAAGACATTGAAAACACATTTTTAAAATTTGAAAAGTAAAGAAAATTTATGTCATATGTAGATAGAGATAAGAGAATGTAATTTAACTTTAGTAAGAATTTTCTTTAATGATGACCAATTAATTATAAGAATTTAAATCATTGCTTGGAGAATTAACAATTGAATTAATAAATTTAAATTTTCATTTAAAGTGTATAAAGTAAAGTAGTTGGGGATAGACGAAGACTTACGACGCGATTAGTCCAGTTAAAATTTTATAAAGCATCAAGATGTAAGCCAAGCATAGGATAATAATGTAAATAAGAACAAACGTATAAAGCACACAGTCAGACTGAGCAGTCGAGAATTTATAATATAACAAAGAAATTTAATGAAGAAAGTTGTGTTAGTGGTTAAAATCACAAGCAGAATTATTACTGTTGCACACTACTATATAAAAATTATTCCGATTAGTGCAAAGCACCCGATTAGCGGAGTGGAGTGGTGGTGAAGGGGTTTGTTTTCAGGTTATTTGTTTCATATCCGATGAGCTGTGAAGCTTCAAAGCGCTAATCGGAATAATTTTTATATAGTGGTGTGCAACAGTGATAATTCTGCTTGTAACAAAGAAATGTTTAACATAGAGTTTTGCTAATATAAGATATAAGATTTATTTTATAATGAATATACGGCAACAAAGAAAACATTGAAACAATTGATAATGAATATTTTATGGCGAAGTAAATATTATTATTATTATTTTTTTGTTCTTCACTTATAATTTCGTTTTAATAAAGTAATGAAAACATGTTACGATTTATAAAAATCGGTATGGAGAACCATACATGCCTTCATGTTCTAAGATTTATATTTAAAATCATTTACGAAACGAAATGTTTCATAGATACTACTTCTTTCCACTTACTGCTTCACCCTTAACCACAGTACTGTGGTCACTAACGTATACCACCGCACCTTATCGCATTCGATTTTCACTGATGATGGCAGTCGACGATACTGCCGAAACGTCTGGTTTTGCAGAAAACATTAGACTACGGCCAAACAGCCCGGGAAGGAATTTTAACAACAAACTACTACTTTGTTGCCGATAACGTAGTACATATAAAAATTATACCCTCCCCCTTCAACTATATTTTTCATTTATAGAAAATTACCCCCACCCCGTTCAACTAGCCTCTTCATGTATAGATATTTCATCAACGTTTCTACACTGGATTATTAACATCTTCTTATCAGGATACTTTATTTATCAAAATTAAGTACTTTACTCTTGTTACAACAAAAAATGTTTCAGGTAAACTGCCCTTTCCCCGTAACCGATCTTCACCAAAATCAATAGGCCTTCAGTCTTCTACAACTCAGGCACATATGTAAAAAATTATTTGATTCTGTTTGAATTTACGGCAGTTATCGTTCGTGATGAAAAGATTTCTCTTGTTACAACATAAAATGTTGCAGGTAAACTACCCCTTTCCCTTAACCGATCTTCACCAAAATCAACAGGCCTTGAGTTCTCTACAATATAGGGATGTATTATAACGGCTGTATACTATCTTTTATAACTTATGTATACTATCGCCATTATAACCTCGGGAGCCCGGTTAATTGACGTCGGTCAATTAAGCAGGCTGCCATAATACTCACAAAATATATATATTTAATTAAAATACAACGTAACAAAATACTTAACTGGAACCTGTGAATTAAGGAATATTAGCTTCGTGTTGCCAAATTAATTCACGCATGTTTACGTCCATGACATCTCTTTATTTACATACCTGGTAATTAGCATAAAAGAAAATGAGTTACTGTCTTGTTATTAAAAATTAATTAGGCTTGTGATTTGTATAGTTAAAACATACATGTATATACTTAACCTACTTTTCGTTTACTCTATTTCGTTCAACTGATTATTTAACTATATTAAACAAAATAATAACTGCATAATGTATTCATTAATCAACTTGGTTAATTATTTATAAAACTTTGGTAATTCATACCCTCGGATCCGAGATATATCCTTTCTTTATATTAAAGTTAAACAATTTACTTTTGCTGCCATTTGAAGAATGGAGTTATTAGTATTAGCATGTTATAGTCATTAAAGCTAAATACATCATATTGTTTATTACAAAGTTACAATGGTAATTTAATTCGGCCAGTCTTTTGTATTATGATATTAATTTTATTTTGGTGTCAATTGTCTTTCATATTTTTATTAAGTGATTTCTGAACTACAGAAGTTTGACTTCTGGGTCACCTGAATGTAGTAGCATCCTCGGCGAATCGGGGTTGTTTGTAGTAAACGGTGGCTCAGCGGCTTCTGGTCTATCCTGGAGACTGAAGAAGGTGTAATAACGGAAGGTGTGGTTCTCTCTCTCTTTTTGCAGGGTTTATCAGGTTCTGGTGCTGGCGGTGGTGAGAAACTTTCACTTGAACTCACTTACTTCAGTTTACCGCACCTTATAGTTAAACTGTTACATATACTGTGATCTCTATCACGTTGACGTGATATTAAATCAACTGCAGAGATGTCATAAACACACACTTAAAACGTATCAAAGATGTTAAACATATTGAAATTACTGATAATATTTGCTATCAGCTTTACTAAGCATTAGCTTAAAGAAACTAAGAGAGTGAATGACATATTCTTTCATTCTCTATAACTTTGTAGTTACTGACTACGTTTTCAACTGTGTTGTTCTCGCTGCGGAGTCTGATTTACAACTAATTTTGGGGGCGCACACCGTTGGCATAGCGAAGTGCTTGTCCGCGCGTGTTATTATTTACCGGCGCGAGAAATAGTTCTTAATTTATTAATTATTATTTTTACTTATTTTAAATTGCTGGTTCATTACGTCTCTCTACAATTTATTACTCGCTGATGAAACAGGAGGTGGTTTACATATTTATTTGTTTAACATTATTTAGTTTTCTATTTATTTCATAGGGAGAGAAGTTATGGAAATTATATAGTTTCATTTAGGATTATATTATTTTTAACTTTTTTTTTATTTTGTGCTATTTAACCCTATTAAATCGTCACAGTATGCAAAACATTATTTGATTCTGTTTGAATGTGCGGCAGTATCGTTCGTCATAGAAACAATTACTCTTGTTAAAAAATTAAAGGTGGCCGGTAAACTACCCCTTTCCCTTAACTGATCTTCACCAAAATAAATAGGCCTTGAGTCCTCTGCAACTCAGGGACATATGTAAAAAGTTATTTGATTCTGTTTGAATTTACGCCAGTTATCGTTCTTCATGTAAAACGTTCTCTTGTTACAACATAAAATGTTGCCGGTAAACTACCCCTTCCCCTTAACCGATCTTCAACAAAATCAACAGACCTTGAGTTACCTACAATTGAGGAAGGTATGCACAAAATTATTTTATTCTGTTTAAATGTGCGGCAGTTATCGTTCATCATAGAAACAATTACTCTTGTTAAAACATAAAACGTGGTCGGTAAACTACCCCTTTCCCTTAACCGATCTTCACAAAAAACAATATGTCTTGAGAACTCTATAATTCAGGGCAGTATGCAAAAGATTATTTGATTATGTTTGAATTTGCGGCTGTTACCGTTTCCCATAGAAAATACCCTTCTTAAAACATAAAACGTTGCAGGTAAACTACCCCTTTCCCTTAACCGATCTTTATCAAAATCAACAGGTCTTGAGAACTCTACAATTCAGAGCTGTATTCAAAATATTGTTTGATTGTGTTTGAATTTGAGGCTGTTATTGTTTGCCATAGAAACAAATTACCCTTGATTAAAAAAAACCATTGCCGGTAAACTACCCCTTTCCCTTAACCGATCTTCACCAAAAACAATATGTCTTGAGTACTCTACAAATGAGGGCTGTATGCAAAAAATTATTTGATTCTGTTTGAACTTGCGGCTGTTATCGTTACCCATAGAAAAAAATCTACAGACAGATAGACAGACAGACACACACACACACACAGACACTTTTCAAAAAATGACTTTTTTCATGTTTTGAGTGTCGTACAATCAGAATCTGCAATAATCTCGAACACGACTTTTTTTTGCCATCACCATACTTCCATTTCCTTAAGGAACATTGAAGTAAAAGGACTACTCTTATTATGATTACAACCCAAACTCCATTAATAATTAACACGCAACTACAAAAATGTTATATAATTTTATATACACTCAAATTAAATTTGCAACTCAAATTAAGAAATGTGTACAGTTGTATAATTTTGTCTCCCAAAAGCGTGGGGCTACACAAATTATATTAAATTAAATTGAATTTGTGTATTATTGTAATATATATTGCAACAGTACAACCATTAACGGTACTGTGCATTGCCAAAATATTTTAAATAAATAATAAACATAAATAAATATGGATTAATAAACATGATTCAGATTGCAAGCTGTATCATAGTTAAAAAGGGAACGCACAATTCACGCATGGACACGCACATCTAACCCACCTGTCGCTAGCGTTGTGTACACGTGTATTTTGTTTGTGTGTGTGAAGTCTGTCCGTTCCTGAACTGTAACCAACCCTTTTCAAGTAGAATAGTTTTTATGTTTTATTTTAATTATAAGAAAAATATGTACGATATGGTAAAACAAAAGACACCAAAGTGTATAGAAATTAAAGGTGAACAAAGGGTTAAAAGACCGTCCCAAAGTGACGTAAAGTGTAATTACTATACGTAAAAAGTGAACAGCTCTGTTTGTAGTTACAATAAAGAAGTGTAATTTACGTATAGTAAACATATAAAAAATTAGCGATCGATTGAACATCGAGTGGTGTGAAACAGACTTCGTAATTCGCGAAGATAGGCGAAAATAGTGAATTGAACCTGAGTGGGGGAAAAGACGCTTCGACAAAATCTGACAAGTTGAAAATTGTTCAAACCTGAGCTTTTGCACGCCCTAGCTATAAATACCAGGTCGCGCTAATAAAGTTTCTTCTTCTCTATTCAACCGTTGCCACAGGAGGCTATGTCAGTCAGAGACGCTATTTTAAATCTACAGCGAGAGTCACAGGACAAACTGGAAGTCCAACCAGAGCAGCAGAGCACATACGAGAAGGTCTATGGACACACCTGCAGCATATGATGTGAGGCGAGACCACTATTAAACAGCACATGCAGTGGATCCGGGAAGAGGACCCGAGGACGGAGGACACGGAGCACGAGGACTGAGGACCAAAGGAGGACATATGGATGAGTAACCACGTCAAACGAGGTGATGAAAAACCGTAGTACTTACAGACATTTGAAAGACACTGATTAAAGTTAGAATGAAAGACATTCAACCAGTTTATTAAAATAACTAAATTGTCATAAATGTAAAAGCAGAGTGAAATTTAGAATAATATCTCTTGTATAAAATTTAGTAATTGAGAGTAACGTAAATGATAAGAGAAATATTTGATTTTTAAGTTAACGTATTTAATAAAGTCTTTGTTGATAAAGGAGAATGCATATGCAGTAGAAAGTTTTAAAGCCAATTAATATTAAAGAAATTGGAATACAAGTAAATGCATTATTGAAGTAAATTAATCAGCAATTGCAAAAGATGACCACGAAATGAGTAAGCCGAGAGCAAATAAATATTTAATTAATTAAGATTAGATAATAAGATTTATGTATAACCTGTTGTATGTCATTTGTTAGCTATAAGTCGTGTGCGAAAGAGTCGTACAAACGATTTAATAATGAGTATTATTTCAATATCCGAAATGAAAGATTTTGTTTAATAAAAAATAAATAATGGAACAATTTTAAACTTATATAACGCGTCATCTTCTTTTTACGATTACACCCATGAATACATTCAATTTGTTATGTTATATAATTTGGCGCTCCAAAAGCGTGGAGCTTCACACATTTAAATTACATTAAATTTATGTGTTGTTATGTTATAATATATTATATATATATAACTCAAAGTCTGAGGATTTATTTGTATTGAATACAAATCCACACCGTTACACCGATTGCCACCAAATTTTGCACAGATAACCTTTACACAAAGCAAAAACACTGTTTAACTTGGAATTTGATATTCTGTCCGGTTCGCACTATTTAGGCCCTTTTAATTATGCCCTTTTGTTGACGTGTATAAAGATGTCAAGAACACCATGGAGACTAGAATTAATTACCATAGTAACAATTAAATAAACAAATGCTATCTAGCGACACGGGCCATTCCTTATCCGTTCCTGCAGTACATTTTCGATGTTTTTAATATGCAATTGTATCGATATATTTCGATGTGAAAAAGTAGTATGATATTACTACTACTACTACTACTACTACTACTACTACTACTACTACTACTACTACTACTACTACTACTACTATACTATTACTACTAGTACTACTACTACTACTTAATTGTATTATTGGAATTGTAGGCATCGATTTTTACTTATTTATTTATAGCCTGTATCGAGTTTAGAAGAAAATCGATATTTTAACTGGCCTTGACACCGTAGACCCACTCAAAATTTGAATGGCATTCGTGTCTTTCGTTGATTTTTTAAATCAACATTAGCGTACAGAGTATGTCGTTGACTACTATCAGTTAGCAGATCTCACTGCCTAGTGCGTAGTTGTTGATTAATCTGAATGACACCGAGTCGCTGTCCGACTTGAATTTACTATCGCCATTAATTGTTTCTCAGTTCAGCAACTTTGCGTGAGCGTTTGTAAAAAAATTCTCGGAGGTTCTGGTGCTGTGTTCGCTTTTTTCTTTCTCTTTCTTTTCTAAGGAAGCCGTCAATTAAAATTTGCGGTCAATTAATTTTTTCAGTAGATGCAAGTCGATTGATTTGTCTACCAAAAAATTCTTAATAAATCGTTACTTTTAATTAACCAAAAACTGAAGTGTCAAGTTTTTCATCCGACAACACATCATTGTAAGTCATACAAAAACAAAACATACTTCACATTTTTCACGACCGGAATTTGATATCTGCTCTCTTTTGCTTTATTTAGTCAGTGATCCTCTGTGGTCTAATCCAAGACAAATGGAATGTGGAAAAATAGAGTCTGCACTACAGCGCTCACCAAATGTACAAAGCAATAAAGAGTACTGTATTAAGTAGAGCTTAGGTGATTTTGATTTTTCTGCTTGGAAGGTTATCCGAAGAGTCTTTTAATATTTATCGGTGACTCAGGCTTCGTGGAGACGCTCAACTAATACGTCCCACTGGCATTCGCTTCACAAATGCCTTTTTTCTTGTCTTACGGCGTTGTTACATTCACAACGTTGTGGATTCTGAGTTCACCTCTATCTACCCTTTCCTTAACCTTTCCAACAAAAGTACGTTTCAACTTTCCGTAATTAGTGTCAGAGATTTTGGGGAGAGGAGAGAGAGAGAGAGAGAGAGAGAGAGAGAGAGAGAGAGAGAGAGAGAGAGAGAGAGAGAGAGAGACAGACAGACAGACAGACAGACAGAGAAAGAAGAGAGACAGAGACAGAGAGTGAGAGAGAGAAGAAGAGAAAGGTGTAAAGCTACAGTAGTAAAAACCATGGGATTTTTATTGGAGGTGGCTACTGTTAACGTACTTGAAAATAATGAACGAATATACTCAGACAAAGTAACCTTATCCAATCCGACTTGTGACTTCTTTTTAATATATTGTTAAGACGGTCTACTTGGTCGTCGTACTGTAGATACAGTGGAAAACGAAATAAGTACAAGACACCAATTAAGTCACTATCACCAGCTTTAATTTTCACAGTTAAACAGTTCGTAATTAACAACACGTCTCTTATAACAAATCAAATAAAAATTGTTCACAAGCAAATAAATGTCAACAATTATTTGACCACAACTTTCCTAATTGCGTCTTAGCGTCCGTGTGAGCTACGTAATTAACTGCAGCCTTGACACAGTCCGCGCGGCTGGCGGCATCGAGAAAACTCTCGAGGATGATTGACAGTCACGTATGCCACATAGATTAGCGCGAGATTCTTCTGACATATTCGACAAACACGTGACTGTTCTGTAATGTCGTAACACTGCCTCCTACTTAAGCCTGTTCGTCCCGAACTGGAAACCCGTCTCTGAAGTAATACTCGACCAGGCGATCTAGGTGGACGTCTTTGCGTAAGATAATTCTCCGGTTCTTCGGATTCAGTCTCGTGTGATCCGAACATCACGTTCCCAGGAATGCGAGTCTTCCGCTCAACCACTAGTTTTGCTGGAATCACTCCCGTTGGGTTATGTACTGGCGACCTAAACACCACTGGCTGATCCAAGTTTGTTTGGTCCTCGTTAACAACCTCTTGCGTAACCTCATCTTCAGCCACTTTGCCCTCGGGCGCTTCTATCAGTTCAGGAACAAGCAAGAGTTTTGTCTCGACACCCATAGTTGGCTTTCCAATCACTTCTTTTGTCGTTACACTTATTTGTATTTCCTCTGCGATCTTCCTCCATTTCCTCTTGCAATAGGGAGGGTTCCTCTTGACCAGACCTGTTGACTTTTTCTTCGACTAATGCTACTCGCTTAATCGAATATTTGATAGAGCCTGTCATTTTAGCCATGGAAAGCTTTATCTTCTCTTGGCCAACTTTCAGGACATTCGCTCTTAAGTCCACAACGAATCCGTAGGCATTCATAATGTCCGTGCCAAGAATCACTTCATCGACAATGTCTGCAACGAGCATTTGGTGGCTATACTCGAGAAGACCCAGGCGTACACGTACGTCTACCTTTCCTAGCACCTTGACGGGGCTTCCAGTCACAGTCTGTATTGTACAAGAGCTAATTAGAGGTTGGCGGTTGCTGACTAAGTCAGGGCGCACAATGGACACTGTTGCACCCGTATCAACCGTAAATAATGTTGGTTTACCTTCCAAAAATCCATTAACAATCAAGTTTCCACTGGTCTTATGTAGCGTGGAAGCTGTGTACTGTTCTGGAGCTTTATTTCTCCAATTGGTGCGATCAGTCTCTTCTCTCGGTATCTTCTTCTCCCAACAGTCTACCTGTAGATGACCACGTTTCCCACAGTTGTAACATTTCGGTCTTCTGTCTTTTACTTCCATGTTCGTTAAGGAAATGGAAGTATGGTGATGGCAAAAAAAATCGTGTTCGAGATTATTGCAGATTCTGATTGTACTACACTCAAAACATGAAAAAAAGTCGTTTTTCGAAAAGTGTCTGTGTGTGTGTCTGTGTGTCTGTGTGTCTGTCTGTCTATAGATTTTTTTTCTATGGCAAACGATAACAGCCGAAAATTCAAACAGAATCAAATAATGTTTTGCATACAGCCCTGATTTGTAGAGTACTCACGACCTATTGTTTTTGGTGAAGATCGGTTGCGGGAAAGGGGTAGTTTACCTGCAACGGTTTTTTTATCAAGGGTAATTTTTTTTTGCAAACGATGACAGCCGCAAATTCAAACAGAATTAAACAATGTTTCGCATACAGCCCTGAATTTTAGAGTTCTCAAGAGTTATTGATTTTGGTGAAGATCGGTTAAGGGAAAGGGGTAGTTTACCTGCAACGTTTTATGTTTTAACAAGGGTATTTTATATGGCAAACGATGACAGCCGCAAATTCAAACAGAATCAAAACATTATTTGCATACAGCCCTAAATTGTAGAGTTCTCAAGACCTATTGTTTTTGGTGAAGATCGGTTAAGGGAAAGGGGTAGTTTACCTGCAACGTTTTTTTAACAAGGGTATTTTCTATGGCAAACGATAAGAGCCGCAAATTCAAACAGAATCAAATAATTTTTTGCATACAGTCCTGACTTGCAGAGTCCTCAAGGACTTTCGATTTTGGTGAATATCGGTTAAGGGAAAGGGGTAGTTTACCAGCAACCTTTTATGTTTTAACAACAGTAAAGTACTTGAAAATTCATTTAAACTTTTTGAAACAATGGTAATTGTTAAAAATAAAATAATTTTGTTGCCAGGCAATAAAATTATAATTTTTTCATTTTAATGTAAATTATGTATGAGTTAATATACATGTAAAAAATAATATATCGTTCGTGGCAGGCAAGCATATCTCAGTTATGTAATGTTTACGTTTCCATTTTATTATTATGACTACCGCAATAAAAAGGCAGGGAAGACACACACACACACACACACACACACACACACACACACACACACACACAATTCGCGTTATTTCTGGCCTCACTCATGTTTATTTTCTTACATTTGCACGCTTTTTAAATGGTAAGTGTCGAAACCCATACCAACATAACGCAAGCCGAAAAAGTGTCCAGCGTGGATAGCGATTTGCTTCCTGTGGATCGCTGGGCAGTGTAACTGCACGTGTTTACAGAGGAACGATTCATAGACAGACTTTTCGTCTTTAGGGAATGAACCCTCTGCAAGATGCTGAGGGTCCATGAGTGACTTCGGAGCGCTCCTTCTTTTTCGCGTGTTTGTTCTGTGAAACATACACTGTAGATTCGCAGCTTTACTCTAAGCAACGCTCAATAGGAAATGTTGAAAATTTTTGTCTACGGTGTACCCTCATACACACTAAACCTGCTCTGATGTTTTAATTACGGACATCATAATATTAAAACTTTGGAAACTTGAGCACTACTTAATGGAGATCAATCATTAACTTATACAAGCCATTAATTTTATGCATATTTTTTATATATATGTGTACAACGTTATCGGCAACAAAGAAGTAGTTTTTGTTAAAATTCCTTCCCGGGATATTTGGCCGCAGTCCAATGTTTTCTACAAAACCAGACGCTTCGGCAATGCCATCGACTTCCATCATCAGTGAAAATCGAGTGCGATAACATGAGGTGGTATACGTTAGTGACCACAGTACTGTGGTTAAGGCTGAAGCAGTAATTAGAAAGAAGTAGTTTCTATAGTAATATTTCATTTCGAAAATGATTTTAAATATAAATCTTAGAACATGGAAGTCATGTATGGTTCTCCATAACGATATTTCAAATCGTTGCGACTCTCTTGAACTTTTGAATTGTTTGTCCGACAACTTTTTTTTTCTGCACCCATCGTAACAGCAATGTGATACAGGGATCTTCTGACTGCAATGTGATGGCACAAACCCATTAATGTACCGGGACGCTGACTTGGCAGCTTCAAACTCTAGGGCGTAAACAAGAGCTTTTGAGCTATTTCGGTGCCTTGTCATTCGTAACACTTGCTGAAGTTCACAATCTCCGATGCCATCAATAAATGTCTGCACCGCAAACCTTATTCGAAAATCATCTGTTGCTTCAGGATAGGCCAATCTAATCAATCTGTCGATACTTGCTTCAAACTCTTAAAGACTCTCCCCGGAACGTTGTCGTCTTGTTCTCATCTGAGCGTAGTACACATCTCGCAAATGTTTATCACCGTAGCGTAATTCTAGAGATTTTATCAACTCGGCATAGATGTTCTGGCTGTCAGGTGGGAATTTCTGTAGTAGTTCTGCCGCGGGTTCTTCTTATGCGAGAACGAGTGAGACTGCCTTGTCTTTCTCTGTCCAATTATTTACGCATGCAGCAGCTTCAAATTGGCGGAGGTACGTTGCCCAGTGACTGCTTCCGTCTAAGGTTGGAGCTTTGACATGAACTGTTCCTACTGCAGGCAAAGTGACTTTCTCTATTAACGTATTTTCTGCGTCTTTTTCTGTCTTTATCATTGGTACAGTCTGTTCACAATGTTGTTTTGGTTGTAACTTCAGGCACTGCTCAACTTCACTTTTAATTTGTTCTCTTATGTTTGGCATTGAGTTTTCTACTGCAGATATTTTATTTGACACAGATTCTTCTATGACAGATATTTTTGTAGACATCGATTCTTCAACAATCAAGACAGATTTTTCTACTTCAGCTACTTTTAATGTCATTGATTCTTGTACCTCCGATATTTTAGTAACTTGCTTATTAAGCTCACCTCGTAGGATACCCAATTCTGCGGTACAGTGTTCTTGCAACTGTTTCTGCATAGCTTCAAAGAGAGCTTCCGTTTTATCTGCTTCTTGCGTACGTTTTTCATCCTGTCGTTTTTCTACTTCTTCTCTTTCTTGTCTTCGTTCTTCTTTTTGTCGTCTTTCTGCTTCTTCCGCCTCCTGCCTGCGTTTCTCATCCTGTCGTTTCTCCGTCTGTAACAGCAGCGTCTGTAAATTTTCCATCATCTGACTGACATCCATTGTTACGTCCAGTGTAATTACGAATTACACTCGTCTTGTATAAAGTGTCCACTGTTTCCACTGTTAACGGTTCTATCCCACTTCTAACACCACTGTTACGACGGTCTACTTGATCGTCGTAGGTACAGTTGAAAACAAAATAAGTAAAAGACACCAATTAAGTCACTATCACCAGCTTTAATTTTCACAGTTAAACAGTTCGTAATTAACAACACGTCTCTTATAACAAATCAAATAAAAATTGTTCACACGCAAATAAATGTCAACTAATATTAAAACACAATTGTGTTACAATATACCGTCCGATTATAAAACACAACACTTAACTAGTAACCACTTGAACGCACACAGTAATATCAATTGTAATCACCCGACAATAACTCTCGAACCGCACTGTAAATATATCGCCACTATACTGAAAACTAAGGCCGCTGCCGCCAAGTATTTGTACAACGCTCACAGACCAGAACGTTCCTAATTGCGTCTTAGCGTCCGTGTGAACTACGCAATTAACTGCGGCCTTGACAAGTCCGCGCGGCTGGCGGCATCGAGAAAACTCTCGCGGATGCGTTGACAGTCACGTATGCCACACACATTAGAGCGGGATTCTTCTGGCACATTCGACAAACACGTAGACTGTTCTGTAATGTCGTAACAGTATAGATGACGCGTTTCAAAGCATATGGTTCAACATCAGATCATAAAATATCACTCGTATGTTATCATCAGTTAACAATCCTTTGGACTGTATACGCGTCAGTACGTCCGCACCTATTCACGTTTGGTCGACCACATTGAGTTTAATCATTATTACATAGCCAGTTTAATGTGTATGTGTATGATCAAAATGTTTATATTTAGTGTAAAAATGCCCGAAAGTGTTTAGTGTTTAGCACGGAACTATTCTACTTTTCATGTCTGTTATGTCTACACTAATTTTTACATACAGCAGCCCAAGGCACTCATTCTGTACTTCACAGTTAAAACTCTGCTACTCATTCATACATTCGCTTGAGGATATGTGACTGCTTAGTAATGTGTTTTGATGTTTAGTGTCTGCAATAAGTTCACCCCTGGTTGTATTTGCCCAATGTGAAAATACTCAGATTGGTAAGTTTTACTATTCTGAGTGCCACGATCAAACCAACAAAGCATGTGTGTGCACCCCGAGCGCAACATGCACGCGCGCATGCCAGAGTGCGTGCTGAAGTCAATGCAAGCCGTGCGCGCTCGCACTGAACCACAACACACAGACTGCAACGCAGAACATGTCGACTCAAGCGGTGGGGTGCGAGTCTGTACGCGTGGGGGACACATGCTTGCGCGTACCAGAGTACGTGTTGGAATCAATGTAAGCCGTGCGCGCTCGCACTGACTCCCAACACGCAGACTTCAACGCAGGCCGTGTGTCCGCCAAACGGGTGTGTGTTAGTGTTATGCCCGTGCCCTAATCGTAGCAATCAAAAGAGCAAAAAATCCCGTATACCTCCAGTATTTCACAATGGGTAAACATGCCACGAGATGAATTTATTTGAAGAGACACCAACGGAATACGTCTGTAATCGTTGACAATTTGAATTAAAATAAATAAATTAAATAGTTTCGTTTAATTTCTTAGAAACAGACAAGTCATTGTTAAAAATTACAACAATTAAAATTTAATAGTAAATTTTTGGAAGCATGTAAAAGTCAAAAATTCGTGTTAAATACTCTCATTTTGAAGAAAACAAGAGGTAAAATTTATTTTATCTAAAATTCATTAGATTTCAGAATTCACCTTAACTAAAAGAATTTAGATTCTAAAATTCTGCTTTCTGTTAGATAATCTAAAATATTAGAAATCTTTGCCATCACAACGTCAAATCCGCCTCAGTTTCTACCTCCAGCTGCCAATTATTTTTTCACGTCAGCTTGTAGATTATAAAAGTAATTAATTTAGTAGCCTAATTATTGTCTGTTCTATTGAGTCATTTAATGCTACATCGCCGTGCAGGCACAGTACAATATCAGGAGTCAGTACTGTGAACTGAAAAATGCAGTAGACAAAGAATATTTAACTACCTGCTGCAATTAGAAATAATCATCATCCTCATCTTCACTGATAAAGCCAAGGATAAATTGTTCCGGTCTCAAATAGGCAAAGATTAGAGCTGGCCACTCCAGCGCTTCCTCGGACGCCCCACACCTCTCCATTTCTCGGTTTATAGTTCCAGAGTTGTTTCGGAATGCGGCAGTCATCCATTCGGAGGCTTATTAATGAATGTTAATGTAATTTAATGATTAAAATAAAATCATCTATGATTTTTAATTATTAAATTATTAATGATTGAATTTTTTAGTGCTAAATGTTTTATGTAATTTTTTCTGCAACGGAAATATTAATTAATTTTTTTTTGAAAAGGTTAATTTGTGGATTTATTTAACATGATTTTAATTATTTCAACAGCCAAAGCAGCTTGCTCAATAAAACAAAAAAAAAGAAAACAAATTTTTAACTTTTAAATTTTAATCAGTTTATTTGATTTTATTTTTAACTTTAATCAGTTACTTTTTCGCGGAGCAGGGGGCTGTGCGAGGCGAAGGGCATGCCCGTCGCCCGCTCATGTACTGCGTTCCGAGCTTCAGAAAGAGCTCCTGCCGCAGGGTCTGTTGATAGGGTCTGGATTTGGGTGTGGCCTGCTACCGGCCGTGGGAGTTCAATTAATTAATTAATTGAGGGTGAGTGTTCGCCGAGGCCGGGTCCAAGATTCTCCTGGCACAGATTGGTAGCGACCGAGGGCGCTAATGAGATGGTTGCCCTGGAATCGGGCGAAGCGATGATAAAATTTTCGGGACAGTGTCCGTATAGTGGCGTCCAGGGAACGGACACGCAGAGAGTCTCGGATTGTTTTGTTTGAGGTCAGATAATGGGCTTTGCACGCCCAGCGCAATCCTCGGTCAAAGAGAGACTGAAGCTTTCGTTTGTGGGTCTTGGCCAAGTAGCCCCATACAGGGATCGCGTAGGTAACCATCGGCGCCACATAGGTGGAGACGATAAGTTTCCCTAGGCGGCGGGTCATGGCGTTGCTGCACTGCACAGGACGGAGTTGGTATAGGCGATTGGGCGGTCTTGCGGGCTACTTGTGCGGAGTGTGTCCGCCAGGTAAGACGACGATCGAGGTGGACCCCGAGGTACTTAACCTCTCGAGACCAGGGCAACTGTGTATCGCCTACGTAGAGTCTGTCGGGGAGCCTAAAGCGTCTGGAGAAGACTACTGCTGTGCTCTTGGCCGCGTTGATGGGAACTCTCCATTTCTCTGTCCACTCAACGTATTCGTCCAATTGTTCCTGGAGCCAGATAACGGCCTTTTCAGCTCGACGATCGACGGCATACACCGCCATGTCGTCGGCGAACATGGCCAACCTGGTGCCAGGCAACTTGGGCACGTCGTTGACGTACACAGAGAAAAGCAGGGGGCCCAAGACGCTTCCCTGAGGTACACCAGCAGTAATAGCCCTTTCCGAAGAAAGGGTGTTGTCTACTCTCACGCGAAAGAACGCGGTTCTGTTCCGGAGAAAGCTAGCAATCAGATGAAGGTAGCAATCCGGAAGCAGAATCTCCGTGAGTTTATAAAGAAGGCCTGGATGCCAAACACGATCGAAAGCCTTCTCGACATCAAGGAAAACGGCGACGGTCTGCTCTCGCGAGCAACCGGCCTCGGCCACGGTCTCCACGAAGCGCATCAGTTGATGCGTCGAGGAGTGCCCAGCACGAAAACCGAATTGCTCGGGGACCAGAATGTCGAACCGTTGAAGGTGATCCGCTAGCCGCCGCTGGACTAGTCGTTCGAAGACTTTCGAAGTGGACGACAGCAGGCTGATAGGCCGGAGGTTCTCAGCGAACTTGAGGTCTTTCCCCGGCTTCGGGATCATCGTGACCGTAGCCGAACGCCATTTCTTAGGAAAGTAGGCGAATCGGAAGCAGGCATTGAACAAATCGACCAGGAAGCGAACTCCCCGGTCCGGAAGTCTCTGTAGGGCGGTGTTAGTAACATCGTCCGGTCCAGGGCTCTTCCGGGGCTGAAGCGCTAAAAGCCTGTCCGTTACTTCTTCCACCGAAGTGGGTTCGGGTTCGGAGGTGATCGGGCTGCCGAGATAAGCCTCAACTTCGGCTTCTATCTCTTCATCGGAGTCTGGATCCCCGGACGGGTTAGGAGCAAATTGAAGCTCCAGGTGCCCGGCCAGGAACTCAGATTTCTCCTCCGGCTTGGCAAGGGGAAGGTCCCCGGGTCCGTTGATGGCCGGGAGTGGAGGACGGCGCCTCTTCCCGGTCATCGCGGAAGGAATCCTGTAAACAGAGCTTCCCTCCTGTGTATCGTCTGCCACTTTGGCGACTGCAAATTCCCAGCAGCTTCGTCGGAAGGCCTGCAAGTCACGACGTAACTTGCCGGCCGCCCGATTGTGTGTCGGGTAGGCACGTGCACCTCAATGGGACAATGGTCAGAGGACTGCTCCGTTAACACGGAAACCTCAATATGGGGGACAACGCCCTTGACAATAGCAATGTCAAATATGTCAGGTTGGGCACCAGGTCGGCGGGGATAGTGAGTCGGTTGTCCGGGTCCGTAGACTCGAAGATGGTGGTCGTGAAGGTACCTGTGTAGCTCCCTCCCGGATGTTGTAGCCAGACGACTACCACAGTCGAGATGTTTGCTGTTCAGGTCACCCGCAAGAATAACCTTCCTATGCGCTCGGAAAAGAGCAGACAGGTCGGCGTCTAGAACTGGAGCGTTTTTAAGCCGAAACCAAGAGGACACCTCCGAGAACTCCGGGGAGCTCTACGGCGGTGGGCTCGATATTTTGGCGAGGAAGCAGAACCACGCGGTGATGAGAGAAGTTACTTTTTGCATGCATTAACTTTAACTCTAACTCAGTTAATTTTTGCGGGCACTAACTTTAAATTTAATCAGTTAAAAATTTGCATTAACTTTCCTAAGTCTGAATCTGTCTTAAATGCGCACAAAGTAATAAACACGTACGTATTATTATTACGTTAAAAATACGTAATTACATTTCTGTATCTGATTCTATTCTGCGATCACTGTCTTTACACTCCTCTTTCATTCCATGATTACAGTGAAATTGTTTTACCCAACTAAGTCACTAATGATACTCGTAAAGGAACCTACTTCCATAATTTAATGAAAATATTCAATATATGATGTTTTGGAAATGTATTTGACATTTTGGAAGACATTGTATTTGACATTGGAAATGACAATTTGCATAGTAAGTTTCTTTTACAACAAATTTGATTAGTACTGTATTTTCATACGTGGAACGTACAGTGAATGATGCTTTGTTTAGTTCACAGCGAAGAGTGAACAAAGTACATGAACATTGGCGAATTCCTAATCACTGAGATCCATTTACAATAGGCTTGAGTTAACCGTCTAAATTAAAGAAGCTTTCCTTGTCGTATACATTAGAAAGAAATATATTTTACTCAAATTCCGATGGTATCTGAATTCGTAACACAAGAAGACTAACATTGATAAGAATAGTAATTACAGTAATAAAATTATTAGTGGTTTGTTATTTATTTCTAGTCTGAAGTAGTATGTGATGGTGAGCGTGCAGAAGTGAAACAGATAAAATTCTTGTTTAAGGTAGTTATGAAGTGAGATAAAGTGATTCTTTGAGTCGCAAATATTTCCGTCTTTATACGCAAAAGTGTCCCGGAAGTAAATTGCGAATGCTACAGACTCGAAGTTTATATTACAGTGATAATAGTCTATAAAACTTCAAGTCATACGACTTACAAACTTTTCATATAGAGTTTGATAACACGCGATACATCATTTGTGGAAAACGTATTTATAATAAATAGACATCTTTGTTCTGACGTTAACATATCACAACACTGTTGGTTTCCAAACGTTAAGATTCACAGTTAATAGGCGGAGCATACACAACATCTTATTCTCAGTTTCTTAAGTCTATTGAGAAATGGAATATCGCATTCAGTGAGTAACGAATGACTCAGGCAGACCGTAGTATTCAATTATACACGTGCATTTTATGTTTTGAGATAATGAAACGAAGAAACTTGATTGCGAGATAGCTGGGGTATTTTATTTAGTATCTTTTAACCAAATGTTTATTGATTACTTTAATTATATTGCACGAAGCTCTACTGATTTTATGTGTTAATATTAAGTCTGTTTGAGTGTGTGTGTGTGTGTGTGTGTGCGCGCCCGCGCCCGCGCCAGCGCGTCAGTAATAAAAAGGCACAGCAACATAACATTTACCTATAAGTCAACCATTAAGTAAGTGCCGGTTGTTCCAACCGTAAACTGAAACAAAGCTCCACAAAAATTTGGTAATCCAAAAATCAAGTCTCGAAAAAACTGTAATAAAAGCGTACTCAGCTACATTCCTTAAACCTGTTTTCGGACCTAAAGTTTGTGGTTACAAAAAATGATTGCAAAATGCATTTGCTTTCGTGAAATAAAAGCACTCTTACAGTGATTACTATCTCAATCAGTGACCACGCTTATGAGACAGGTCGCGGATGATAACCGCAACCAACACTGTAAACGAAGTTGGCTCTCTCACTAGCACACAGATAGGCTTAATGCTTTTCCAATCTCATTCGCACGTATAGTACATACGGACAATTCCTTATTCTCCTCTGACTTTATTCCCCCTACATTTTCCTCATTCTCTTTACTTATTTCTACAGATTTGACCTTTAGTCTCTTGGCGAAAAGGCACTTTTTGATAACTTCTATGATGAAAGGTTTCGGTCATTGGTTTTAAAATGGATTGTGTCGATGTTGGGAAAACATTATTATCATCATCAGGATAGGACAACATTATCGTCATACGGGCAATACAAAAATAACTAATATGCTTATAACACAGGGCAGCGCTGAAAAAACGTTGCTTTTCTTTCGCTAAACACTTAATCCTAGCTTTTCTTTATGTACTTTTGGATGCTGAATTCAAAAATTATAATAAATCAATTCGTACACCTTTATAAGAAAAAGAGTATTTAACCTTTACAAAGGAATTTTTTGTTATTTTTGAAATTATGCATACAAAACATGTTAAATAATAATTGATAATTAAAAGTAACTCATTAACCGTTTATAATACATTTGTTTTCCTTTATTGTAGTGTGGATATTACAAATTTTTATTATTAGTAGCATTGCACAAAATTACATTTTTGTATTATATTGGCAGAATATTCTCTGTGAATGAATGATTCATTACCACTTAGCTGTGACCTGTTTTTCAAATGTACTGGAGTTGCAAATGGAAAGTTGACTAGTTAATTTGTGTAGTGGTAATTGTGGTCTGTCATGGTCTGATATCAACTTCAACAGTGAATTTTGTTTTGTTGTTTTGGGTCGCTGTGTTCATTGTTCTTTTGTTACATTCTGTGAGTTTGTGGTTAAAAACCATTTGATGATTTTTATTAAAAAAGTGAACCCGCCTAGTTTGTGAAAGCTGGGAATTAAGGATAAACAATGAGTTCCTCATAAAATTTTGTAGTAAATGTATCGAAAATTTAAAGAAATGGTTAACAAATACTCAAAATCTTTTACATTTGACGATTCTTAATTTTCAGGGAGGTAAAAAACATTATAATTATTGTTAGTTTTGGTTTTGTAACATAACATTTTATAATGCAAAGAATAAAAAAGTAACTTGATACAACTTTTAAACCTTACATAGTCTCTACAATCTGTCTGAATGTTACAAGGTACCTATCTATTCTTCAAGAAACATTAGAAGAGCCAGAAAAATGATCTAAATTAGAATAGTAAGTAACAGAGTATGGGTCAAGGATTTCAGTGTGATGGGAACAAACAAGCTGTTCACTTGATGTGAATCGATTGATCTATGTGAGATTTAGCAAAACCCAAGAATTATGCTGAACGTTTAGACTCAACACTAAAATAAAATAATTTTTTAGTAGCAAAAATATTAATCTACTTGTATATAAAGAGAGAAAATGGCCTTACTCGCTACTTTTTACAAAAAAGCAATTGTGAAAATGTAAACGTTTTGCACAAGAGAAAAGCTCCATACTCGTTTTACACTTCAGACTAACTTACACTTTCCTCTGTAAAACTTCAGACTATGTAAAGATATTTTAACTTTTAAAATAAAACTCATGGTGAAAAAATGTATTGAAAAATGTCTCAATAAAGTCTCAGTTGTTTTATTTAGCATATTTTACTTACTACTTGACTTTACCTATATTATACTATCTTACCTTTTTACAGTTATTACTCACTTTTTATACATTTACCTTATGTACTTACTTATTATACCCTGGTATTACTTATTTTCCCGTGGTAAAACTACAATGTAAGTAGTAGTGAGTAAAATAAAGGTAATACTTTATTTTACTCACTACTACTTACATTGCAGTTTGCAAAAAATGGTAATGCAGATTGTGAAAATATTGTATGTGATAGACTAAGGTCATATTTGAATTCAGCATATAAGAAACTATAAACTCAGAGTAAATTAAAAACATATTTAAGAACCTAAATTTTGCGTATAATGGGTAATGAGTAATGAGTATTACTATGTATTGAATAGTACAATTATATAGTACCATTATAAGAATAATTATATATGTAATAATAAGATATTATAATTATTCACGTAATATACACACACATTCACAAAAACACTCATTAGTGGGATAAGTCTATTAATTAATTCATACATTGCTCGTATAAATGTCCCTACTATTATTATTTATTAACTGACGGTTATTTATTAAACTAAGGATAGTAGTGTCAATCGTCTTTCTGGCCAATCTATAGTAAACCATCCGGTAGCGCTCCTTGCCTTCTTGTTGCATTGGAAACTACGCATTTTATCTGTAGAGTCCAGAGTAATTGAATTAATTGTCTAATCCGTCGAGAGTGGCTTTCGCGAATGTCAATAGAGTAATCCTAAATATTCTATTCACGTCTTAAAAAGTACATCCGGCGGATCTAAAATAACGGATTGTCTTATAAGCCCACGTTGTTATGCATGTGCGCGCGTGGTAAACATGTTCCATCCATCATTCAAATCTTTAACAGTACAGAACACTTGTTTACACCGATACTTTTCTAAAATAAAGTAATATGTCTCTTTTTCTTTCTCAGATTATCTCAGTAAAACCCCTAAACAGAGTCCTATAAACGGCTGGAAAGTAGTGGGATGGAGCCATCGAAAGACGTCTGAGAGAGATAGGCGGTCAATAGAGAACCCGGATTTTACATATCCCAGGCTGTACAATACTTATAACACATACACTACTACATTGACACCCATCCTTATAGAAATTTTTATAGAGCATGGTTGGAACAAGGCATTGGTTGAGTTGTGTAAGGACTTTGTTGTTTCGCTCTTGGTGAATGTTATGGTTGTGCACCCTGTATACTCAGTTAATACGCGTCTCTGTACGTGAATATTTGCTTTGACGTGTGTATGTGAATGTGAACTATTTTTATAGTTAAAGTTTTTGATCAATATACACAGAGCTAATATTAGTTTAACTAATGGAACGCACGTTGAGCGGTAATTGCTACAGTCTGTGGTGACATGACTGTGCGACGTCGTCGTCTGTACACAGAAGTCAATATCGCAACAACCGAGACACAGTTGGCAAGTTGACGCAAATTTAATTTACTGTTATTAATATGCTGCCTCCTACTACTGGCGGTAAAAATTTGACTGCTGCGTTCTTTAAGTTACTTATTCATCGAAACTGTCAAATATCAAATATCCCTGTGTCGTTTCTAATCCCACAATTGGTGAGGCTTTGCTGTCACATCAGCGAGTCTGAATTTTACCTAATTATTGACCTATGAGTCCCTATATTTGCTTTACTTGACTTTTGTTTACCCTATATTTAATTTCAGTTAACATCCTACCATCCCATTTATTTTAACATTTTTAGGCCTATCATTCTTCATACAACAGTTTCTGAAATCATTATACCAACATAGAGCCTTAAAAATGTATTTTCATGCAGTCGTATAATCAACATCCTCTCTGAATTAAGAAGAATATCCTTATGGGTAAAATAAAAAAATTATATCACGAGTTGGTTGTGCAAACATGCTTGCAAATATAATTGCACAAAAAAAACAAATACGAGTTTCTAACACAGGGAAACTCCTTTCCCATATAGCTGAGCTAAAATTCCAGTGCTCTGAATGTACACGAATAATTATCCAGCAACTTTTAGCTTTTTATTTTATAACTGCAATAAACAGACGGTAAAATATGTGTTTTGAAAACACTCCACTGAAGTGTTGTGTTAATTTGTGGTGTATAAGGGTCGCACAGAATAAGCAATCGAGAAAGAGGTTATTGGATTTATTAAAGATGCTATTAATTTTTCAAACAATATACTGTGCCTTTAATTCAGTTTTTAAAAAATGCTTAATTTGTCTCTGTTGACCTTCGTAACACAAAATAAAATTTAATTTTTCTACAATGAAATAAATTGCTATTAAGAAAGTTCTTTTTGTATTACCTAAACTAAAATTCTTTACTGATGTAAGTTGTACTAGAGTATTTCTTTTAAATAAGTTTTATAAGTGCGCACAGAATAATATAAGATTACTTAGCTGTAATGTCAACTGCAGGTTCTACAGACGACACGGACGGGTTGATACAACCTGGAGTAATACGTGGCCTGAGGGTCGCCTCCGGGCGTGTAAATAGTTCTCATGTGGTTACATACAATTCCACACCGCGAACCGATACCGTTACTGCTCAAACTGGTATATTAGGCTTATACCTTTCCAGTTAGCTTGAAGTTTCTATATTAGCCCAGGGAAAAATGGTCAAAAAATTTGACTTTAAAGGAAAAAATGAGATAAAAGCTAATTTTTTGCACATATCGTCCTTGAACCATACGTTTAACGAAACCAATGAGTCTACCACTTAAATTTGTCCGGTGGTGATTTTACAGGGGTTGAAAGGAGTGAAAAAAATGATTTTTCGCATATCTCGTAACTTAAAAACGAAGTATTTTATCAAAAAATGTTTCAAATAAAATTTGTAGCTCACAAAATTCCCTATAACTTGGTGAGTGTCACATTCCTATTCGTCGAAGATTGTTCGAATAGGCCACATTTAAAACTTAGAGTATACTGTATTTCTTTGTATTTTGTGTGTATTACATGTGAATTATCGTTTTTTTTTTTAGAGGATGACGCCTACATAAGCCGAAGCTTGTAATGAGATGGGAATGACTTGAATGATGAACTATTCAAATTATTCAATAATTTGTTGATTCCTATTCACCTTACCGGGAATAAAACCCTGACCCTCTTAGTCTAGAAGCCAGCGCCCTAACACTAGATCAAACCGGTCGGTCAATATTTAATTTAAAATATTGTTTGAGGCCGATTTTACCCATATTGAAATATGTAAAAATTTGTTTTTTTTTTTGCTGATGCAAATGAAAAATTTCGTTAAAAAAGTATCAAAGAAAATAGTGTTTCACATTTTTAGTAACTTCTTTACAATAACGTACAGAAAGGAACTATATAATGCAGACCAAATGACCTAAGTATTGCAAAAGTAAAGTAAAAACATTTTTACCTTTTTTTAGTAGGAAGGTGCCACTCCCTTCCCTGAATTACTAAGCGTAATTTATGCCCAAAATTCTGTTTCGCATAATATACTAACTGGGCACGCATGTACTCGCGCTATACGAGCACATATATTACTATCTCTACCACTTTCAAAAATTATTTTACAAAACATAGATTAAGTGAAGACGAGAAAAACGAAATTCGGGAACATTTTTTGATTTTAACGATTTACTTACAGAAAAGTTTGCTATTGAAGAAAATGTCATTGTTAAAAATATTACAAATAAATTTGAAAATAAATTGAAATATATTGAAAAAACAATGGTCCAACTGCTCAGTTGCGGATTCAGAATATTAAAATGGTCACACTAATTAGAAATTTTATAGAAGCTGAAAGAGCAGGAGAGTGTGAAAAACATCTTTATACAGTAAAATTAATACTGAATTTTTTCATGCAAGTTGTCACTTGCAGTACGCTAAAGCTTGTCATATTTATTTACAGCAAATGCTTGAATTACAAAATAGAACGAGTGACTCAGAATTTGATAAATTTACGAAAGGTTATATTACTGTAAGGCGTAACAAAACATTTTTCACTGTACTTGGACCAATATGGACACAGAACAGACAGCAAATCGAGAATTTAAAGTCCAAGGTGGCGTTGTTCACCAAGGATTCACAGAGGAAATATTAAATTTACATATCACTACTAAATCAGCATTTCCGGATATTTGTCAAGAACTTGAAAATTTTTGCAGCACTACATTTTTCACATCTGAACAACATATTGAGTTAAGAGAAACTCGAATTGCATGAAATGGTCAATATCAAATATCGAATATGTCAATAAATTTTACGATTGGCTTATTAATCACGACCCGTTTTCAAAAACGCAAATCATTACGTCACTCGGCACTGGAATTATTGGATGCTATTAATTGTCATAAATCAAAGGAAATTGGTAAAAAAAATATGAAAAAATTGTCTGGAAAATGTATAAGGACGTTGTCATAAAACGTTAAAACAGGGTACGTCCTCTGAGTGCCGATAATTCGTCTATAAGGGTACGTGAAAAGGGTATTACTATAGATCCTTTAATTCTATATCGAAGAATGCTGTTGTGCAGAGAATCGAGTGATGATACATCAGAGTATTTTAAATTTGAAATTGCACCGTACTCAGTGTCTCTTTTCACAAATACTGGAATTAAAAAGAAACCACCAAGTCCGCTTTATATGGTGAGTTTAAAAATATTGATGACAATTTACTGAACAAGACAGACATCTACATAATAGACGGAGGGTATTTGTTGTACAAAGTGAAATGGAATTTAAAAAATGCGGTAATTATAAAGAAGTATACAATGTGTACGTGCAATATGTTTCGCTTACTTTTAAGTCTGCAGTAATCGTCTTTGATGGATATGATAATCCTGATAGTACAAACAAATCTGAACAGTAACGTCGATATGCGAACGTCTGTCCACAGTTCAGCATAACGGAAGTAAACCCCTGTCTGTCGGCCAATAAAAGTTTTTAGCTAATAGTGAAAATAAAAAACAACTCGTTGAAATGTTGAAAAAAAATTCGAAGAACAAAAGTTTCAAGTATGACAGTCATCTGACGACGCAGATACACTGATTGTGCAAACTGCCATTCAGAAGTCTCAAAACTTGCTAGTGACAATTTTTGACCAAGATACTGATTTGCTTGTACTTGTGATAGCTTTAAGTCCAGCAGACAAAGATATATTTTTCTTGAAACCAAATATCGGCAAAATTAAAGCAAAATTATTTGCCTCGCAAAATTTGCAAACACAATTCACAAATATCAAAGATTTCATCCTTCTAGCACATGATTTTAGTGGCTATGACATGACTAGTTCAGTTCATGGGAAAGGTAAAAAACAATTACTAAAGCTATTGGAGAATGGACAATTCTGTAGCAGTGTTTATTAGTGTGAATTCAAACAAAAGTGAAGTAGAAAAAGCTGGTGAAAATTTATTTCTAATTCTGCATGGTTCGAAAGATAAAAGGCAAACACTAGAGGAGTACAGATTTCAGATGTTTCAGATATCTCTCAAAAAGGCATTTGCCAAATTAGAGCTGTTACCTCCAACTTCAGCACACCTCAGCATTTCTTTAGAGTTTACTACCCAAGTTCAGAAATGGCTAGGCAACCATAAAGTCCAGAGGAATGGGGATGGGAAAGGAAAAATATTTTTTTGCAGCCCACTAAGACTTCATTAGAACCAGCTCCTCAATCAATTTTGAATTTAATATCTTGTGGCTGCACTACTGACTGTTCTACTTTTCGCTGTCGCTGCCTAAAATACGAATTGCAATGCACAGTTATGTGTAAAAATTGCCAAGGATCAACGTGTCAGAATTGTGGAATGCCAGGTTATAATATTAATAGCCTATAACTGATAGTGAAGAGAAAATGAATGATGATGAAACTTACTAATATTAAGAGACTTACTATACTATATTATAAACTAATACTATAATATACTAATACTAATACTATAATACTATATTACTAAACTTACTAAGAGACTTATTAATATTGATGATGAAAATGAAAGTGAATTTCTTATTGAATATCTTGAAGAAACAAATGTCAATGATAACAATGTTAATGAAGACTTTTGTGACTTAAATATTTATTATTAAAAGACTCTTACAAAAGGAAAATCTGACCATATTTTTAAAAATTAGTGTATAATTTCCTTGTATAATTTTATTGTATTATTTTTAAATAAGTTCCATTTAATTCAATTTAAATTTATCATCTGATATTTCTGAACAAATTATTTATTCAGTTGTAAAAATTTTACTTTATCTTAAGTGTTTGTTTTCGTAAATGCTTTGTGTTGATTCTACCTTCCTCTTGTGTAATTCACATATTTGACTTCATAAACATTTTATGATATGTGTTTAATTATGTAATTAATTTTTTTAATGACTTTTGTGTACAGTTCAAGATTATTTTTTTTACATCATTTTAATTTTAGTCATTAAGTTAAGTAAAAATGTTCGATTTTAAATTCAATAATTATTCTATTTGCTTTTTTTATTTAAACAATGTTTTATTATTATTTTCTTTCATTTTGCGATCCTTTTACTATATTATTCTTACTGCTATTATCCTTACAATTTTGTAAATATCAAAAGATACTTTTTCAAAATATTTCACCTGGATTAATAAATTATGTGAGCTTATCAAAAATGTGTTTTTTTCACTTTTTTGTAAATATTCATCCTCTTAAAAAAACAAAAATAACGAAAACAAACGATCATTCACATACAATACACACAAAATACAAAAAAATACAGTAAGTTTTAAATGTGGCCTGTTCCAACAATCTTTGACATACAGAAACGTGACACCCACCAAATTATAGGGAACTTTGTGAGCTACAATTTTTATTTGTAACATGTTTTGTTAAAATATTCCGTTTTTAAGTTATATGCGAAAAATCGTTTTTTCACCACTTTCAACCCCTGTAAAACCACCCCTAGATACTTTTAAGTGGTAGACTCATTGGTTTTGTATAATTTATGGTTCAAGGACGATATGTACAAAAAATTAGCTTTTATCTAATTTTTTCCTTAAAACTTCCTATTTTTCCTGGGCTAATATGCACCTAAAAGGACTATCTTTCACTTTGCAGATAGAACACAATTACTGTAGTAACTGTACAGGATATTTTTAACTTGCGTTCGTCACAACTGGCAGACCAAACTTCTTGGACCAGCGCAGCGTCCACTCGTCATCGATTCTATAGGCAGACTAACCGAATGTTCACTATTTTACATTAAAACTAAGTTTCTTACAATTTGATTGGTTCCTCAATAATATCTTTGTATGTTCTTCCTGCAGATAACAGCTTTACCTGTACAAGAACGCTTAGAAACAGAATAATTGATGTTAAAAAAAAAAATTTTTTTTGGCCGATTTTATTGGATATAAAACCTTTTTATTAAAAAAACGCATACATTCAGTAACTAATTTTTGAAACAACTACTGTTATCAGGTCGGTCTTTTTAATTTAGCCGTATATTTATTGTCGTGCGTTCCACCAGATTTATTAAATTAAAATTGGTGTTTCTTCCTCTTTGTATTGTAAGCCAAAATTGTTCGTTGAAAATCAATTCGTGCCCGCCATTGAACTATATATCTACTCCTATAATAATAATGACTTATGATAGTAAGCGGTATTCCTATTTCAACATCATCAACCTGCAGGATTAAATCCGTTTGTTTAACAATAAATATACTACTTGCATTTGAGATTAAAATTTTTAATTTATTTGCTGGTAGAATAACTACACGTTTAAAATATTTACTATTTTTTAATACAATTTAATTGATTGTAGATAATTCAGCACCAGTGTCAATCAATAAGTTAGAGCATCAGTGTTCTAATATTACTTGCATACGCAGTTAGTGGTCATGTATCAGCGCGGGTGTGAATAGTAACAATGTTATTATTTTTAAATAATGTACGAGTAGATCACTAGGATAAATACCACTTATTTTTCTACATTCGTTCATAGAAAAATATACTTTATTTCTACATCTAGACTTATATATAAGTGCTTGAATTTCAAGTGTCTGTTTCCTCGTGGACGTTACCTTAATGATAAATATTTTGATCTTTATTTTATGAATAGGTTGTACCTTTCTTCGTGTCCAATTACTTCTGTTATTCCAACTGCGAACTGGTTTATTTTTATTTTGTGGTACATTAGGTTTAGGTACAGGTTTCGTACTGTCAGACGTGTGATATGCTTTAAGAGATCCTCTATAATTAATTTCCAATATGGTGACACAACTAAATGTGATTATAAATTATTTATTCCCCGTATCAGGATCGTCGTGCTTACGGTTTGATTAAAATGATAACTAAGTTTGTGGATTAGTTCCGACTCAGGTAACTGGGTTCTTAAGTCTATGGCAACCTGTCTTAAGTCATGTATTGTTCTCTTGTAAGTTTACTAGGTGTATTAGGTGTATATTTGTCAAACTTTAATCGGTGACTCGATCCAAAGAACGTGTTTGTTCCAATACCTTGATTCAAAACATTATCATATGTTTTACCATTGTCGCGTACGATGGTGTGCCAAACAGGAGCAGATTCCTTAAATTTTCTGATCACCCACTCGATTCTATCTGTTATCCGACATATTCTACAGCTCACATTCCGCGTTCACTTTTCCCTATAAATTCCTCGAGGTTTTCAGTATTGGTACCTCACCAAATTTTAGTATGACTCTGGTGGTGTCTTCGCTATGCTTATCTACACACAGCGTTGTGTTGACACGGCTTAATATGTCACGTGTAACCTGTATTATTTTTTAATGTACCTGTTTCTGTAAATCAGTTTGTGATTATAAATTAATTGTATACATTGTATCCAATCCTACCAATATAATGTGCGAATGGTCTTGCTACATAGTTCAGCGGACAAACGATATCCACATTATCGTCAACAAATGATACTCTTGCTCATTTAGATTATCGACTTTTTTGATATGTACCTTATTAACGCACATTGATAGTTTAGATTAGTTTGTTTTATTTAGTCCCCGTATCAGAACTGTCATACATACGTTTTTATTAAAATAATAACTAAGTTTGTGGACTAGTTCTGACTCAGGTAATTGGGTTCTTAAATTCCACACGATTACTTAAACACATAAAAATTTGCGCATTTTCAGTTTGTCAAATAAATTCAAATTCTTCACCACGTTTTAACTCATTATTTTTTGTTTCTTCCTTGCGCTTTAATTCTTATGTTTTGTTTTTTTCATTTTGTAACTCTCGTACTATCATCTGTACGTCACGTTTTGTATTATCGGTCATTAATTGTTAAAACATACGCATAAAATCAGATTCTTCAGTCACAAGAATTACTGCTTATTATACTAGTAAGCTGGCTGAGCTGCAGAACTAGCTTAGTATTTTGATCATAATACATTTATTATTAGATAAAATAAAATGAATGAAATACATTTTTTAAGCCACGAATCAAGTTATTTCTACTATAATTCTGTGCTTTAGCCAAGAAAGACCATGAAAAGGCGTCCATACAACCTTCCAACGTTTAATGGAGGTTTTGTTGTTTCTTAAAAAGTAAAAAAAATAATTAAAATAACGGAAATACTTACTACTCTACTATTTTTTAGTATAATAATAATAATTGTAAAGGAGATAATCATTATTACTTTTTATTATTATGAATACAAAATCATTAAAAAATCCCGAACACCGCATTGTTTTTTAAATTAAGTTTATTTAATATATTTACAATTTACAAAATATCTCTAATTTTCCAGCCTCATATATTCCGACATTTATTTTGCAACATTACAGGTTGGGGCTGTACAGAAATTACAAAAGTTCTTAGGACGAGTGATTAATACATTTATTGGTAATGCAATTCAATATAAACATACAGTTACTTATTGTTATCTCCATAAACTAAACAAACTTTATTAATAAAAATAAATGAAGTAGTCTTATGCTTTTTGATTTTATTTAAAAAGTAAAAGTTTGTAATCTTGTTTAGTGTCAACGTTATATATAGTTAAAGCAAGGTTATAAAATCAAAAACATATTATTTTACTGTTTTCATTCATGAAATTGAATTATATTAAAACTATAGTCTTTTAATAGCGGTCGTGCTATAAGTCTTTACTATTAATTTAAAGTCTTTAAATATTTTGACTGTATTTGAAACGTTCTTTTTATGGAATATTATTAAAAATAATGATAATATTATCCTCAAATATCTTCAATTCTGATATTGAAGACGTTCGAGGCGTTGATCCCGACGTTCGAAAATCTCAGCCCGTTGTCCTGTGTTCCTGTCGTTTTCCCGGGGAGTTATTGGGAAGCCATTCGTCAATGTCGCCTCTTCGGGCAGTCACGTTTGCAAAAATTTGTTTTAATTGTTCTACTCTTGTGTAATGTGGTACATCAGCTCTACGATTTGACGGTGCTGAGTCACGACTTAGGCCTACTTGTCGAGGTTTCAAACGGAACTGTTCGTACATTAAACGTGACTGACGATGCATACATCTAATGTCATCATGGTGAATTGCAAACATGAATAATCTGTTTTACGACTGGCCAAAAAGGCTTATATATTGTATTTTAAGCCTCCAACCAAAAATTTTTCGAACGTCTACAATATAAAGACCACGCGATATAAATATCTAACGTCCAGTCTCGAGTATATTTTCCATATCACGTGCTTGAATTACTCATTAAATTGTATCCATTTCAATCCATTGTTAAGATTGATAATGATTTATTTTTTTAATATTTTAATTATATTTCCATAAAGCTTTCACCATTCGGCACGCTAATATGAGTATGTAACAATGTATAGGTGTATATATCTACATGAGTAAAATGTATTTGAATGAATTCCTGCAATGTGTTTATAATGATACACGCACAACATTACACTATTTTTATGACATAACTTTTCAAAAAAACTACGCTTTAGTTAATGTTATAATATTTCCTTCTTCAAGGAGATGATGCTGATTAGTCATGTTCAACTGGCCATGACCGTACTGCATGATACTCCAAACAAGTATTATTAAGTATGCTTTTTCCATATACGCTTCCATATTTTGATTATACATTTATTTAATTTTAAGTTATTATTACGTCAATAAAAATTGAACAAAATTATAGCAAACACACGCACTCACACACAATATATATAAAATAGTAAATGGAAAAAGTAAAATTAATCTAATTAGCTGTTATTCATTCAACTTGTTCATTGTTCTACTTGCTGTATGTATTGTTACATTGATTGATTTTTATTTATTCACAACACACAAATGAAAATGAAAGTAAACTATCTTGTAACTTTTACTTATCAATAACTTCTTGAAAGATAATTTTCTTCACAGAAATTAAATGTACTTTGTGATTCATTGTCAACGATATTAAAGAGAGAGAAAAATAGTCTCAGGGTCGTTTTGTCATTGATTTTACTAATTAGTCAATAATAACAAATTATTTCTGTCATTATAATAATAGTTATTGATATCCAGTCAAAATCCATAAATTAGGTAAACACACCCCACTTGCAAACTGTATTTTTTAACAAACATGAAACTAGGAATTAAAATTGGTTTTAATACAAACTTGTTTTACACAACCAAAGAAAATATAAGGATCTACGCATGGCTCATTTTTTAATGTAATTATTTTAAGATAATAAACAACAGATAACAAGTTGGCAGTCTGATATAATTTGCACTAATTAATCTTTAAGTATGATAAAAATCGAAGACGAAAAAACTATCTACATAAAAATTAATAATTAGGTTAATTTGTATATTTTATTTCTTTAGTTTTGCTAGGTTGTTTTGTTTGATGTCTCACATTATTTACTTTTATCAGACTTTTTACTTGTGCACATTAGATGTTTATAAAAGGTCTTCATAATCTGAAGTCCACCTGTTTTGTTCAAATAAAATATATTATGCATACATGATCACATATCTTTTTATTTTTTATAGTCCACTTCATCTTCGTATTTCTATAGCGTATTTTATTTCCTTTCATACATATATATTTACCATTTATTTTATTAAACTTTTCTTATATTTTATTTTGTTTTAATTTTAAAGGCATAATTTGTTGTAAGTTTTAAGTAATTAACGTATGTATTTAATACTTTATTTTAATATGGCATTCTATTTTAATAAAAAACATCTACCATTGAAAAACGTCTCTAAGGAAAATTTTAAATCTTTTGTTTAACTATATTTTTAACTAATTGTCTCATTCTATTGTCGAAATTTTACTGTGAAAACAATACATTTTTAAAAATTATTATAAGTAATGCTCACCAATAGTTTGCTAAGGAAATAAATACAGAAAACGAGAGATTAGCTACTGTAGTTTATTTATGAATGCAGTGCTATGTTATTGCCGTTTACACATTTACTGAAAATTACAGCTGTGCGCTGTGCTAAAAATTAATACGGAAAACACAGCTTTAAGGAAACTCATTGTCTCAAGCGTGCGTGTATCAACTGTTCAGCCTAATAACTTAGCCTACTGGCACGCAATCGCTGACGCTCTGCACGTGTACGACGATGTCTCATTCAAGTGCAAAACGGTAGCATATCTCAGTTATGTTTTATATTATTAGATGTATCTTAAAAGGAAAATTTATTAAATAAATTATTTTAAATATTATATTAATTATATATTAATTAATTTATTTAACACTAACGTTAACTGTAAATATTAATGCTTTATAATATTTCTAAGTAAAATTATATAACACAGTTGATATAATTCTCTGCCGGGATATTTAGGCCGAGGCCTATTACTGTTTACAGTCAACAGCTATGTAAACAGTATTAGCTCACGGCCTAAATATCCCGGCAGAGAATAATATCAACTGTGTTGACGTCGGCCTTGAAAGCCTTAGAAATTCATTACAATAATATAACAGTAAATATAATTGGTAAATACAAATGGTAACACTAATTTTATATATAATATTATATAATATAATATTATAAAGTAATTATAATATAATTTTCCATAATTCGTAAGGTAAGCAAAACGTATCTGATCGTGAGTAATAACAAACATCTTTTTATAGCTAGTTACTTTAGAACTGTAAAGACAGCACACTAAGCTCTGCTGACGCAAGAATATAGTTAGTTGTCATCCATCAGTCGCTTCCCTTTCGGTAGATGTAGTATGTCTGAATGACAACTGACAAAACGTTGTAACTAGTGTTTATGTTCGATACTACGCAGCTTATGCGCAGATACATACAGTACACCCTCTGTAATCCGGCACTGCGGTAGGCCGGCCCCTCCAGTAGTCCGGCGTTTTCAGGCGGTTGGAGGAGAGACAAGTCGCTGACCATAGACGTCAGTTGCGTTATTAGTCCCTCGCTGTGTATAGTATCGTTTATTTGGAGTTGTATTTTTCTTGGTGTAGTTATTTGCCGTGTTTACGTAATTTAAGATCGTGAGTGCAAAATGGGTCATTACAATGGAAAAGAAAACATAAAACATTAACACTACTTTAGGAAAACGAGATTTTAAAAAAGACCTGAAAAAGGTGATAAATTAGTTAACCTCGCTAATGAATACGGTGTTGGCCGTGCTACGATACACGACATAAAATAACAGCAAAATTTTTCACATTTTTTTCAAAAACAATGGAAATAAGAAATGTGTAAGAAAAATATTAAAAATTGGAGAGTTCTCTCAACCTATATACTAGGTTCCTTCAAGACTGTAATCGAAATACGCCTATTTCGGGAGAAATCCTTAAGGAAAAACAAAATTCTTCTACAGAGAAATTATGGAAAAAGACGATATTCAGGCTAGTAAAGTTTGGTTGGAAAAATTGCAAAAGCATTTCGGAATTTGGCTGTTGAGTACTACGGGCGAAAAACTGTCATGTGATGTTGACGCAGTCGAACCGAAACAGAGAAAATTGACAGCTTTTTGTTCTCATTGAATAGTACTGTACATTACTCTGCAAGTTTCATTTTTTCCTACGTTTGACTAAATTATAAACACAAAACTAATCTGAATAATTTTAAGAAAAATAGGAGATAATTTAATATATTTTTAATCCGATGTTTTAATCAGGTGTAAGTTTTTTCCATTTCCAATCAGGTAATGTTTTACCATTATGTACAATATACGCTACTTTTTTCATTTAAATGCGTTTTTTTTCGAATAGCTATCCATAATTCCGGCACTTCCACTAATCCGACACTATCCTGGTGTAATATCTCCCGGATTAGTGAGAGTGTAGTGTGTATATTTGCACACACACACACACACACGCGCGCGCGCACGCGGTGCTGAAAACATGATGGATTAAATTACACGTATCTATGAAATTTACGTATATCTAAACAGCAAAGCAGCGAACTCTATAAAAAAAAAACTAAAAGTTTTGCAACATTGTAATTTGTTACACAAAGGTAATGTTTTATCCCTTCCCCGTCACTCTTTCTCTTTCTCTCACTTTCACACAAATCTTTATACAAAAATCGTGAACACTGTGTACTAAAGCTGAACAAACACAAACTCAAACACATCATTAATTTTGATGCTATAATAAATTTAAAATTTAACAATAAAAAGTTAGCAATACCAACAAGACAGAGCACACACACACACACACACACACACACACACATTCAACACACAAAACAGAAATGAAACAGATAAGTAAGAAAAGCAGAGCTTGCCAAGCACTAAAGAAGAGGGTACTCACTGTATTTGAAAAAATAAATACGAAGTGTTCTTAAAATAACAGTTTGATATAAACATATTACATATAATTTATGTTAATATATTAACATATTTATAATATAATATAATATTATATATAAATTATTACATAATATTTATTTAGTAAAGAAGAATATATGTATCGAGATTATGTGTGAAGTATATGAGTGTTAACTTCCAGTCACCGTAAAAAGTCAATTAACGTTTCAGCTAACGTCTATTTTGTTGAATTTTTTTTGGAGCAATAACTGAGACATTGGATTTTTTAGGTTTGGATCGGATGATCGTGGGTTATGAGGAACAGCATCTGGCGCAACGGGAAAGCAGTTTCTAGATTCGCAGTAGTGAAACAATTTTCTACGCAGTGCGGCAGCTGGGTAGGTAGAAATTATTCAACATACTTACGTCTGCCCGTGGCTTCATTTATTTTTCATACCAAGAAATTTACAGCTTGCTGCAACGCTATGTAACTTATTAGTTTTTATAAGATGGCAAACCTTAAGTATGTAGGCCATACTGGCTACTATGTAAAAGACACTGAGCAGGTGAGAAAACAGTGTAAATATGAGTAACAGAGAGAACATTATACTTTAGCGAAAAACCTATAACGTTTAAACAAAGGACGTTGTCATTTATTAAGCTAACTCAAATAAGACAACTGATTAACAAATCATGGTGAGAAAGTTATATATATACATTCCCGAGTAACTTATCCTTCTGTCTTTCATTTGTTTAGCCAGAAACAATGATTTAAAGTCCTTTTTAGTTCATGTCGTTTCAGCCTTTTTATAAGACTGAATAAATAATGTCGTAAATAAATATTTTGTATTTTATCTTTTGAAGATGAAGATAAGATGATAATTGAAACGAAAATAAAAAATTTTTTAGTCGATTACGTTAGGCTTATATAAAAATAGTACATGACTGAATTTAAAATTAAAAAAAAACTACTCCTCTGAGACCTTCAGCTACTTTAAAAATGTTATATTACTTCTTAAATACTTTTCTTCTTGTTGCCTGCACGGTGAACCTTGTTTTCAGATATGTATCCGAATATAAAAGTAATCTAGATATACTAACCTAATTTTAAATAGGGAATACTTTCTACCTTAGTCCTGAGAAATAAATGAACACAAATTTTTATAGTATGGACTGACCATTGACATGTTGGTACGTAAAATAGTAAAGGGTACTATTTGGGATGCCATTGGTTCCACACACAATAGGTATAATGTACGTAAAATTTAAATAATATACCTGTAATTATTTACAAATGAAGTCTTTTTTCAAATTTTTAAATTTTAGAATTTTTATGTATTTCCAAATTATGTAATTTTACAGTTAGAAGAATTAAAAAAAATTGTTGAACAAGTAAAATAACTATAATTACGAATGACTACTAACGCGTTGAATTGGCATGTTCAACCCAAGTCACATAATGTAAGTAATATTTATTGTAATCTTGGTTTTAGGAATACAGCGTATATTTTCCCATTGTTGTTGACCTACATCTTTCTCTAATGTCTACTCAATTCGTGTTTACAATGAAAGGAGGCTAACATAAATGTAATATGTAGCTCACTTTTATAAAATAATTTTTGAAGAGAGAGGTAAACAATAATGATTGAAAAGTCTGGATTCAAGTGTCTTATATTTGCTTACAAGCTTGTAAAATACAATAAGGTTTAGTACAACAGTAAATCAGGAAAGCATGTATCAGGAAAATTGCGGTAGATATATAAATGAAAATAAATATCGTTTTCGTTGCTTATCCGGTAGTTTATAGTAGCTTTACTTAAAAATTACATATTTTAATATTAGTAATTATTTATAACAAGTTTATGTTACCGGTTTAACTTTACTAGGTTAAGTACAATTTATTTTCTTTAATGTTGTTAACATTGTAAAGTATTTTTTTTATAGGTATCAGAGTTCTGGATACAACATACAAATCTGATTGTGTATGTTCTTTATTAATCTTTTTCAGTAGTACGAACTCCGATGAATAAATAACACAAATATTCATGTAGTTTTCTCTAGTTTTTCTTAATCGCTTAGTATATTTTATGTTTTAATATTTTCCTGCTTGGTTTATTGGTTTGATGGGTATGGTTCAATTATATCTTGTATTCAATTTTAATATCGGTATTGTTAAATTACCCACAGATGTCAATATGAGAATTCTGTTAATAGACGTCACCTATCAGTAAGCATTATCCATAGTTGCAGTTTTTCATTAAATGTAATGAAACATAGCAATATCTTATTATTATATGAGATAATTATATATATATATATATATATATATATTGTAACGTGTCGTTTCACTAAACATAAAACACAACATACTCGTTAACATGTAAATAATAATTAATTAATAGAATTATAAGGTACAAATGTTAAACTTAGAAAATAAGTAAAAAGACATTTGTTAGTTCATAAGCATTAGATTAAAACTATGAGGAGGTCTGCGTGCCTCAGACAGTTGTTTTGTATCATTGAACTACAAACAGTGAATGTTATAAATTTTACAAATATAAAAAATCAAACTATAATTATATAAATTAGGTTGTGTGATAGTGCTAGAAAGTGAAAATAACAGTGATAGACTTTAAAAAGGAAAAAATCAGATATAAGGAAAGTGATTAAACATTATTATAATATGAGCATTGAATGAAACATATAATCTATATGAAACAGTTATGTAGCCCATATAGTGAGATCAAACCAAGTGTAAATAATTTAAAAGATAGAAACTCTTACGTTAAAAAACTTATAATAATATAGTTACGAAGGAAAAAATAAAGTAAAGGTCAACAGAATATTACTAATTAGAAATGGTAAACCGAACCTGTGACCCATAAAAAATATAGCCATGGCCTTTAACTAATAAAATTAATGTTTTGAGTGAAGAAGATTGTTGTTAAAAAATTGTGAATTGCGAGAGAACGTTTAAGATAAGTGACTGCTGAGTTGATAGAAATTGAGGACCGGTGGAAACTGAGATGACCAGGAGAACCAACCCGGGACCTAGAGGAGTGATGTTTTGATAGAGAAAGAGCGAAAAACCAGGTGTCCAGGAGCGGAATCCACGAATGAATTCATTGTGAAACCTGCAAAGTTGGTGAGATCATACCACAAAAACAATAACTGAATAAACAATAAACAAATAAATAATAATAATAATTGTGACTTGAGTTAGTGCACTATTATGAAAATGGTTGTTAATTATAAGAGTTTTTTGTTGTAGTTAACAGTAGTTTAAAAGGACCCACAAACATTCAACAGACATTAACAACACTGTATTACCCAGCCTCATGCATCAATGTTGTATTGTCTGTTCTATATGTAAATTGTATGTTGACCCTGAGGTTCAGATGAATAATCCTCTATTTAAAAATAAAACAGGTTATACTTTATTAGTAAGAGATACTAATTTGTTTTGATGTTACAAATTGACGCTCAGAAGTGGGGCCTCCACATTCACTGGATACATAAGGAGGATTATATTTACAGAACGTTACAAATTGGCGAACCCAACAGTGGGGCTAACGTCAAAAACAAAACGTTACAAATTGGCGCCCAACCGGTAGAGCTGAAATTAGGCAAAACCAACTAACCGAAACACAATTAGTGAAATAACGATTGACCTAATTTTAGCTGGCAACTGCTAGAAGACGAAAAAATGCGACGACGAGAAGCTTCTCAGAAGAGAGGACAAAAGCCAGAGACAGAAGAAGATAGGCGGGAACAAGAAGAAGAAACAGTCAAAGACAGCGAAATGGAAGAACAGGTGGGTGATAATGAAGAAGCCAGAGGAGGCCTGGATTTACAAAAATTATGGGAATTAATTAAAGAAAATTCCAAGAAACAGGAGGAAAGAATAACCGAAAGATTGGATAGGACTAAAGAAGAAACTAATGAGAAATTTAGGAAACAGGAGAAAAAATAACCGAAAGATTGGATAGGAATAAAGAAGAAACTAATGAGAATTTTAGGAAACAGGAGGAAAAAAATAACCGAAAGATTGGATAGGAATAAAGATGAAACTAATGAGAGTTTAAGACAAATGAATGAAGAAAATAATGAGAACTTTAGAAAACAAAACGAAAAGTTTGAACGAAATGAAGAAAGTTTAAGACAGATGAATGAAAAGCTGGACAGCATTAAAGAGGGTACTAAGGAAGATTTTAGGCATATTAATAAGAAAATTGAGAACTCTAACAAGGAATTAAGGGAAACTCTCAACGAAAAAATAGAACACATTGATAAAATACTTAACCAAAAAAGTGATCAGCGCAATGAAGCTGTAACGCAGCCAACTGCAGAGACAATTGAATGCATAGATGGGCTTTAAAAAGGGCCAATGAACATTTAGAAAATAAAATTGATGTTTTAAGAGAGCAAAATGACAGTAGTGTAAGCCAGAAAATAGAAGGTAGTAAAGAAATAGAAAATAAAGAAGAGACAATTGAATTATTACCTGAAAATAATCATAACAGGAACAAGGAGAATACTAAGCCACTAGAAAAGAAGATAAAGAAAATAAGAAGAATACATCCAAAGAAACCAATAAATACAAGAGAAAATTTGGAGATGATGAACAGTGGACTAGTAAATGTACTTAATCTCCCTATTACCGACCATAGAGAGATAATAAATTTTAAAAATGGTAGGAGAAGCTTAACAGAAATTATAGAAAGGACTCACAATAAAAAACAGTGAGTAAGGACTTCGGAAAATTTATATTCAAGGTAAATACACTTGAAATAAAAATACTTGTTAAGATATCAGTGATACCACCGATAGTTGATATACCATCGACATATTTGTTTAGGAAAACGGATGATAGAGTGATTAATATAGGACTGAATACTAGTGAAAAGGTGGTATTAGTGGAATTGGTGTATGAGGTAGCAGAGACCTATACCACAAGGAAGGAAATAGTTCTGCACACCAGAAGAACCCGGATCGTGGCAGATACCGAAAACGGATAAACCAAGTAGGAACAATATTGTAAAAAGGGACTGATTTTCTGACTACCGACAAGGCAAACCAGTTAAGAAAGGAAGAAGAAAATAATGATAATTAAAACAAAAATAAAATAAATAATCACCCTAGACTTAAAGAAAATAATGATAATTAAAACAAAAATAAAATAAATAATCACTCTAGACTTAAGAAAAAATAATGATAATTAAGAAAACATAACCAAAACTGAAGAAAAAGCTGATAAGGAACAAAAGGGGAATATAAACGGAAAAATAAGAAGAAAAAAGTATTAAACTAACAATTAATTAAGACAAAATATTATTTAGAAAAATATATCAAGGGATTCATTAGAAAGAAAACAGGGTAAAGCGAAAACAAACTGAGACATAGAGTACATCAAAGTAAAACACTACACGGGGTGCTGACAACAGTCTTGATTAAAACATGAGCGAACACTTCAGGAATGAAACGAAACGCAGGAGAATAAAACGGAGAGAATACGCACGCTGTCCATAAACCAGATACAATTATAGGAGCCACAGGTAAATAATATAAGGCCCAAAAGCAGCAAATAAACCTGAATGTTACGAGAGAAGGAATAGGAATTCCTTTGGCGTTATTAGTAACCCAAGGGTTACTCTTTAAGGTATAAACAGAGTGTTGTATGCTACGGCGCCACTCTGCGATTATGAATGATCCGCTGAGATAATAGGAAGCACAAGTGCTCCTCAGGACAGGACTTCATACTAAGTTAGGGAAAATGTTAGGGTACCCATAGGAAACAAATAAACCGTAACAGAACGAGAATCATGGCAGGAAAGACTGCAGGAAATCAGGGCATTCCAAGGAAAAGGATATACAGAGATCAAGAGTGTGGCACAAAAGAAGAGGTTAGTGAACAATTACAATAACTACTGCATCTTATTCTCCAACTCACCGAATAAAGCGAAGAATTTAAATAATATCCGGTTAAACAGTTGTTCAAGAAAGCTGTAAGAAAGTAAATCCAGCGCATGATAAAAGAAGATATTATAGGAAAGAGTAGTTTGTCAATTACCAACCCCATTGTAGCAATACCCCAAAAGGAATATATAACTAAACCGAGATAAAGAGGTTTTATGAAAAGTGAAGACAGTTTTTGTAGTTTTTTGCCATTTATTTCAGTAACTCCTAAAAATACCATTACTGAAATAACTTGTCTTAAACGGGGGGCTTTATGTAACGTGTCGTTTCACTAAACATAAAACATAACATACTCGTTAACATGTAAATAATAATTAATTAATAGAATTATAAGGTACAAATGTTAAACTTAGAAAATAAGTAAAAAGACATTTGTTAGTTCATAAGCATTAGATTAAAACTATGAGGAGGTCTGCGTGCCTCAGACAGTTGTTTTGTATCATTGAACTACAAACAGTGAATGTTATAAATTTTACAAATATAAAAAATCAAACTATAATTATATAAATTAGGTTGTGTGATAGTGCTAGAAAGTGAAAATAACAGTGATAGACTTTAAAAAGGAAAAAATCAGATATAAGGAAAGTGATTAAACATTATTATAATATGAGCATTGAATGAAACATATAATCTATATGAAACAGTTATGTAGCCCATATAGTGACATCAAACCAAGTGTAAATAATTTAAAAGATAGAAACTCTTACGTTAAAAAACTTATAATAATATAGTTACGAAGGAAAAAATAAAGTAAAGGTCAACAGAATATTACTAATTAGAAATGGTAAACCGAACCTGTGACCCATAAAAAATATAGCCATGGCCTTTAACTAATGAAATTAATGTTTTGAGTGAAGAAGATTGTTGTTAAAAAATTGTGAATTGCGAGAGAACGTTTAAGATAAGTGACTGCTGAGTTGATAGAAATTGAGGACCGGTGGAAGCTGAGATGACCAGGAGAACCAACCCGGGACCTAGAGGAGTTGTAACGGTCTGAGTTGGTCACCAGTCTGAGTTGATCAAATGACGTCACTGGCTTATGACATCAGAGATAAAGAGGCCCTGGTAGCTGGTTTCCGCTGTCTCTGTGTACATGTACGTTGACGAATTGGAACGTGTGGAAAAGCATTGCATTGCAAAAAAAAAATATCGGTATGGAGAACCATACATGACTTCCATGTTCTAAGATTTATATTTAAAATCATATTTTAAATATGATTTTATTGAAATGAAATATTTCCTTAGAAACTATGTCTTTCTACTTATTGCTTCAGCATTAACCACAGTACTGTGGTCACTAACGTATACCACCTCACGTTTTCGCACTCGATTTTCACTGATGATGGCAGTCGATGGCACTGCCGAAAAGTCTGGTTTTACAGAAAACATTGGACTACGGCTAAACAGCCCGGGTAGCAATTTTAACAAAAAACTACTTCTTTGTTGCCGATAACATAGTACACGTATAAAAAATTCTCCCCTCTACCTTCAACTATAATTTTTAATAATAGAAAATTACCCCCACCCTGTTCACCTAACCTCTTCATTTATAGATATTTCATCTACGTTTCTACAGTGGATTATTATGAGCTTCTTATCAGGATAATTTATTTATAAAAATTAAGTAGTTTACTCTTGTTAAATCATAAAATGTTTCAGGTAAACTACCCCTTTCTCTTAACCGATCTTCTCCAAAATCAATAGACCTTCAGTCCTCTACAATGCAGGGATGCATGCAAAAAAATAATTGATTCTGTTTGAATGTGCGGCAGTTATCGTTCGTCATAAAAAAAATTACCCATTTTAAAACATAAAGCTTTGGTGATAAACTACCCCTTTCCCTTAACCGATCTTCAACAAAATCAACAGAACTTGAGTTCTCTTTAGTTCAAAAAGGTATGCAAAAACGTAGTTGATTCTGTTTGAATTTACGGCAGTTATTGTTCGTCATATAAAAAATAACCCTTGTTAAAACATAAAGGGGTAAACTACCCCTTCCCTTAACCGATCTTCAACAAAATCAACAGATTTTGAGTTCTGTATAATTCAAAAAGGTATGCAGAAGAGTAGTTGATTCTGTTTTAATGTACGGCAGTTATCGTTCGTCATAAAAGAATGTACCCTTGTTAAAACATAAAATGTTGCAGGTAAACTACCCTATTCCCTTAAACGATCTTCACCAAAACTAACAGGTTTTGAGAACTCTACAATTCAGGGCTGTATGAAAAATATTATTTGATTATGTTTGAATGTTCGGCTGTTATCGTTTGCCATAAAATAATACCCTTGTTAAAACAAAAAACGTGGACGGTAAACTACCCCTTTCCCTTAACCGATCTTTACCAAAAACAATAAGTCTTGAGTACTCTACAAATCAGGGCCTTATGCAAAAACTTATTTGATTCTGTTTGAATTTGCGGCTCTTATCGTTTGCCATAGAAAATACCCTTTTCAAACATAAAACGTTCTCAGTAAACTACCCCTTCCCCTTAACCGATCGTCACCAAAAACATTAGGTCTTGATCGTCAACTCTACAATACAGGGTTGTATGCAATACATTGATTCTGTTAGAATTTGCGGCTGTAATCGTTTGCCAAAAAAATAATTAACCTTGATAAAAAACTGTTGCAGGTAAACCACCCCTTTCCCTTAACCGATCTTCACCAAAAACAATAGGTCTTGAGTACTCTACAAATCAGGGCTGTATGCAACAAATTATTTGATTCTGTTTGAATTTGCGGCTGTTATCGTTTGCCATAGAAAATACCCTTGTTAAAACAAAACGTTGCAGGTAAACTACCCCTTTCCCTTAACCGATCTTCACCAAAAATTATAGGTCTTGAGGTCTCTACAATTTAGGGCTGTTTGCAAAAGAGCAGTTGATTCTGTTTGAATTTGCGGCTGTTATCGTTTGCCATAAGAATAAATTACCCTTGATTTAAAAAAACCGTTGCTGGTAAACTACCCCTTCCCCTTAACCGATCTTCACCAAAAACAATAAGTCTTGAGAACTCTACACTTTAGGGCTGTATGCAAAAAATGATTTGATTCAGTTTGAATTTGCGGCTGTTATCGTTTGCCATAGAAAAAAAATCTACAGACACACAAACACACAGACACTTTTCGAAAAATGACTTTTTTTCATGTTTTGAGTGTAGTACAATCAGAATCTGCAATAATCTCGAACACGATTTTTTTTGCCATCACCATACTTCCATTTCCTTAAGGAACATGGAAGTAAAAAACAGTCGCTCTGAGACGTTTTTAAAGTGTGGTTGACTACGTTCGGCTAAATCGTGTCTTTAAACATCGTCGCTTTGTTATAAATCAACGATATTATTATTTTGTTGTTGTGTTATATTATTAATTGTGTTTACAGTGTTTTAAGTATCTTACTTAATATTCGACAGTTGTTCGTATTTTGTTTGCATATTCAGATCTCAGTTGGGATAATTAAAATGAGTGTTTTCGAAGGAGGAATAACACCGCTGGATATACAAAGGTTTTTAATTACTGGAGCAATTCCTGAAAAGTGTACAAAATCGTATCAAAGTAGAAACTTTAAGAGACAATGTAAACTTTATGTTATTCGTGACAATAAACTGTTTTATCGTAAATGTGACAGGCTAAGAGGTACAGAAAAATTAATAGAAATTGTTCACGACGATAATAAAAAAAAAAAAAATTGATGGGCGTAGCCCACAAAGGTGCTGATACTAGCAAACAAGCGATTGGTATGTCTGCACATTGAGGAATTAATAGCACCGTGGACATACTTTCACAACGGTACTACTTTAAAAATATAAAATTAAGGGTGACAGATTTTGTAAAAAATTGTTAAGTGTGTCAGAAAGTTACACCTCCATGGGTGTCTTGTGTACCCGAAATGAAGCCAATTCCTGTTCCTAAGAGAGTCATGGAACAAATTGGAATAGATGTTATGCAGTTACCAGAAGTGCAGGGCAAAAAATACATAGTGGTGGCAGTAGACTACTTTTCAAAGTGGGCTGAGCGGAAAGCCCTTAAAAATAAGACTGGCATTGAAGTGGCTAAATTTATTTATGAAATTATATGTAGACATGGTTGCCCTAAAATACAAATTAACGATAATGGTCGCGAGTTTGTAAATGAAGTTTCTAAAGAATTGCATAGACTGACGGGGACAAAACAAAGATTAACATCACCCTACCATCCACGGGCTAATGGATTAGTAGAACGTCAAAATAGGACAATAAAAGATAAACTGAAAAGAACTTTAATGGAAAACATTAATAACTGGCCTGATGTTCTCGAGAGTGTATTATTTGCGTACAGAATATCTAGACACAAAAAACAGGATTTTCACCTTTTTTTATGTTATACAACAGAGAAACAGTTTTACCATTAGACCTTGTTGATGAAGATAATTTGACCGATGAAGACGAGGAGTCTCTTCAGGTAGCTGAAAAAACAACGGATGTTCAAGAAGTAGAGGAAGATATTGTCGAAGAAAATAAAGGAATGGAAAGAAAATTACAAAAAATATTAGAAGTGAAAAAAGTAATTGATGAAGCAGCATTAAAAAATATCAGAAGAGCTCAGATTAAACAGAAAAAGCAATTTGACGAAAGACATACAATAACAAAGAAAATGGAAATAAAACCTGGGAGTAGAGTTTTGGTAAAAAATGTGACAAAATTCAAAAATAAATTAATGTTTACTGAACTTCCATGGAGTGGACCATTTACAGTTAACATAGTTTTAAGAAACGAGTATTGTATATTACAAGATGAAAGTGGCAAAGTGAGGAAAAAGAAAGAACATGTAAAAAATTTGAAAATGTTCTACAATCTAAATGATGATAAATCTGATGTGGAGGTTTCTGGTGAGTGGTGTGAAGTGATTTTTTTTTTTATGATCCGGTTGACGTAGAGTGGCAAATGGAAAAGTGTAAAGTGTTGGGTCTGTCCTTTGAAGGACAATGCACATTTATTAGAATCGGTCATAAATTAGCACTTGCAAAACCACACGGTGTGAAGAAAATTGTGGGTGACGGAAATTGTTGGTTTAGGGCAGTTTCCTACGTAATTACTGGCAGTGAAGGTTATCACATGGACGTTAGAAACATAGTTGTCAATTATATGGACAATGAATTGAACAACAACAGAGCCAATGATTTATTTAAAGGTAGGACGTCACTAAAAAATATGATAAAAGAAGGCACATGGGCAACTGAAAGTGAGATATTTGGAACTGCATCACTTTTGAATACAAACATTATTGTGTACACAAAGATAAACTCAAAAAATGGAGAGAAGTGGGACTGGCAGTTATTTACAGCAGGTGCTTCAGAAAATTTAAAAAAAAGTGAAATTCCAAGCCAAAAATATATATACATTACAAATGAAAGTGGTTGTCATTATGAAGTTGTTATTTCAGTTCATGGAATGGGTGTAGTTTAAGCAATACCTACGTGTCTACAGAAAAGTAAGTAGGCTACTATACTATTATTTTATCTCTTACTGTATATAAAGTGTAATGAAAACTAAAGACATCTTTTTATAGTGTAAATAATTAATAATTTTGTTTTTATTGTTTAAAATTAATTAATTGATACAGCTTTAAACAATTCGTTAAAACGAATTTTAAAAAGATTAATTATTATGGCAACTTAGAAAGTTACATAAATTTAGTTTCATGAAACAGATAGAAACTAATTTTGTACTGAGAATCCCCGAAATACTCCACTCTGTGCAAGCCGAAACATAACGTTTATTGCATACTGCAAAAATATTTTTGCTATTAGTCTTGTCTTTCTGATTGCATATAATTTACTTTAAGGAATAATGGTTAACACACAAACTAAGTTATTTTTTCATTCAAGTGAGTTTACGTTAAATTCGAATACTTTTAATCCTATAGTCGTTTAATTCTACAAGACCGAAGGAAGTGACAATAAAAGTAAGCGACGATATGACCATCCAATTTTGAATACTTCATTCGCCGTGTTTAAAGATGAGCTTCTGGAATTTGGAGCTACCAACCACGAAAACATCAGCTCGCACAGTTCGGCGAAATTGGTAAGAAACCTGTAACATTTACTCTGAAATAATTAAGAGGGTGAAGGGGCGCATATACGGGGGGGAATGGGACCGGACCCCACCCCACAAGGTCGACAGTTGACAAGAAATTTTGTTAATCTCCTAATTTTTAAGCTGTTTTATTAATTTCACAGCTGTATACGCTAATACAGTAGTACCCCTTTTTTAAATAGAGGTCTAAAAACAAATTTATTACACAGAATATGCGTGTACGTTTGAAATATGAAATATAGGAAATTCAAGTAAGTCAATAAGTATCTTATAAACAATGTTGCAATAGCGCTTATTACTTCCATATTCCTTAAGGAAATGGAAGTATGGTGATGGCAAAAAAAATCGTGTTCGAGATTATTGCAGATTTTGATTGTACTACACTCAAAACATGAAAAAAAGTCGTTTTTCGAAAAGTGTCTGTGTGTGTGTGTGTGTGTGTCTGTCTGTCTGTCTATCTGTGTGTAGATTTTTTTCTATGGCAAACGATACCTGCATCTTCGAAGAGTTGCTAGGCTCAGTTGGGGAGGCTTCGATGGAGGCATTTGAGAATGAAGAGGAAGCAGGAGAATTCGAGGATGATAGAGAGGAGTTGGTGCCATCCTATGACGAGGTGTATGAAGCTCTAGAAAAGCTTAAAAATAACAAGGCAGCAGGTTCCGATGGTTTACCAGGTGAACTATTAAAGAGCGCAGGAGGAGATTTCATAAAGGAATTTGCCCATCTCATAGAGGGAATATGGCTGGAGGAGGTAATGCCTGATGAGTGGAACAATGGGGTGGTGTGTTTAATACATAAAAAGGGTGATCCGCTCATATGTAAAAACTATAGGGGCATCTCTCTACTTAATGCAGCGTATAAGGTATTGTCCAACATCATATTTTCTATGCTGCTTACCTACGCTGAGGAAAACATAAAAGAATATTAATGTGGATTCACTAGGAATAGGTCAACAACAGACCAAATATTTACACTAAGGCAAATCCTAGAAAAAACGTTGGAATATGGAGTGGCCACTCACCATCTCTTTGTGGATTTCCAGTCGGCATATGATTCAATCAACCGGAAAATGCTATATAGAGCTATGAAGGAATGAAGGAGTTGAATATACCATCTAAGTTGGTGCGTATGGTTGGAGTAGTTATGTCCAATTCTAAGTGCCAAATAAGAATACAATCAAATCTATCTAACTCCTTAAAAACATTGAATGGGTTGAAACAAGGAGATGCGTTAGCGTGTCTGTTGTTCAACATAGCTCTAGAAAAGGTCATCAGGGATTCAGGAATTCAAACTAGCGGACACATATTTCACAAGGAGGTACAGCTTCTGGCCTATGCCGATGACATTGACGTCATACGTAGGTCTGAATCTGGCTTAAAGGAAGCCTTTCGGGAACTGGAGTTGTCCGCTAAGGCTATGGGCTTGGTTATAAACCAAAGCAAAACCAAATATATGGTTGTAGGTGCCAACACTCGTGCCCCGTCCCTGCGCATTAACGATTATGAATTTGAAAAGGTTAGCACGGCAGGTCCTTCTGCGACTGCACCCAAAGCGCGCCTCTTTAAGTGTTTGTTGAATTGTTACATTGCTGCAAACAGATTACTCAACTATGAATGTGTAGTCTAAACGAACACAAGGAATGATTAAACAAACAACGCACACTACCTTGGACAGGCACAGAGACAGCGGAAACCAGCTAACAGGGCCTCCTTTATCTCTGATGTCATAAGCCAGTGACGTCATTTGATCAACTCAGACTGGTGACCAACTCAGACCGCTACATGTTTTGATAGAGAGAGAGCGAAAAACCAGGTGTCAGGAGCGGAATCCACGAATGAATCCATTGTGAAACCTGCAAAGTTGGTGAGATCATACCACAAAAACAATAACTGAATAAACAATAAACAAATAAATAATAATAATAATTGTGACTTGCGTTAGTGCACTATTATGAAAATGGTTGTTAATTATAAGAGTTTTTTGTTGTAGTTAACAGTAGTTTAAAAGGACCCATAAACATTCAACAGACATTAACAACACTGTATTACCCAGTCTCATGCATCAAAGTTGTATTGTCTGTTCTATATGTAAATTGTATGTTGACCCTGAGGTTCAGATGAATAATCCTCTATTTAAAAATAAAACAGGTTATACTTTATTAGTAAGAGATACTAATTTGTTTTGATATTACATATTGACGCTCAGAAGTGGGGCCTTCCACATTCACTGGATACATAAGGAGGATTATATTAACTGAACGTTACAATATATATATATATATATATATATATATATATATATACAGGGTGATTCGGAACTGCACTCTAATCTCTCGGTAAATTACTCTATAGCTGAAAATAAGGAAAAAAGTTATTATAAACTAAGGTCCAAAAACCCTTCGTTAGCGAGTTACGACTAGCGAAAGATTTCGCTAATTTGCAGCCATATTTAATTTTACCGGTCTGAAAGTTCGATGCAAATTTCTTTGTTCTATACGTTTTTTGACCTGAAAAATTGAATAAAACAGGTCGCAGAACTGTAACTCTAATAGTTTTTAAGTTATCTGACGTAAAACACAAAAAGTTGAACTCTAAAAATACACTTTGTTGCGTTTGGAGTAAAATAACTTTATTAAATGGCTAATAAATGCATTACAGTTTCAAATTTAATTCTGAGTTAATTGGTGTGATTAAAGCCAAAAAAAAGTAAATACAAGTCCAAGAAATCTTAATTTTATTGAATGAGAAACAAAACAGAAATGATTAAATTATGTGAAAGTAACCTTACATTCAAAGTAATTGTTCGATGTGGCCACCATTCTGTTGAATGCAGCATTTAGCACGACGACTCCAAGCTTTTCTATCTTTGCTTAGTGTGTCAGGACTATTTTTTAGAGTTGCTCCAGCTTCAATGATTCGATTCATTAGCTCTTCCTGAGTGTTAATGTGTGTTGAATATACCAAACTCTTCATCGATCCCCAAAGGTTAAAATCTAATGGCATGAGATCCGGAGATCGTGCAGGCCATTTTACGGGTCCTGCTCGACCAATCCAGTGGTTACCATAGGTATTATTTAAGTAACGTGTTACAGAACGACTGAAGTGAACTGGCGATCCATCATGCATAAGCCACATTCCTGCTCTGTATTGAAGAGGAACATCTTCCAAAAGTTCTTGCAGATTTGTTTGTAAAAAATTCAGGTACTCTTCTCCATTGAGCCGTGGAGGTAAGAAACACGGCCCAATGACATGGCAGCAAGAATTCCACACCACACATTAAATGAAAATGTGTGTTGGAAATGTGTTACGGCAACTTCATGTGGGTTTTCCTCTCCCCAAATATGGGTGTTACGGAAATTTACAACTCCATTCCTAGTAAAGCATGATTCATCTGTAACTAGAATCCGTTTAAGGAAATTGCGATCAACTGATTTTTGTCTTACTAACCATTGGCAAAATTCTTTTCGATTATTGTAATCTTGCAGTAGTAAATCTTGCACTGGTGTGACATGAAATGAGTACAATTGTTGCTCTCGCAAAATTCGCCATACGGATGTTTGAGAAATATTAAAGCGACAAGACAGTCTTCTACTACTTGTTGTTGGAGACGTGTGAACTGCATCAAGTATTTCTTCTTCTACATTCACGTTTCTAACAAATCGTTGTCGGCCAGTATCTGTACGTCTTGTTATTAGCGTAACTGTTTCTCTGAGACGTCTTTCAACTGCTTCAAAAGTTTTACAGCATGGTATTCTTCTATGAGGATATTTCTCGCGGTATTCTCTAACAGCAGCTATGCTATTACAATCTACTTTTCCGTAAATTAGTAACATATCTGTAAATTCTTCGAAAGTAAATAAATTTGTAATGTCACCCATATTTACAGTTTAACTAAATAACGATCTGTTATTAATACGCTGATAACTTGTAAACTCGTAGAGCAACACACAACTAATGAGATACTTCACAAAGACTTTCAAATGGGAGTATGTAAACTGCGCACTTTATTATTGGTCATTAATAACAACAAAGGATTAGGCCGCTAGAGGATATGTTTACATACAGTTTATTGCAATCAGTTGTTATTTAGAAGCTCATTGTTGCTATTGCCAACTTATGAAATCGAAGAAAAAATTAAGAATTAAATTAAATTCTCTATAAGTTTTATTTGAAACTGTAATGAATTTATTAGCCATTTAATAAAGTTATTTTACTTCAAACGTAACAAAGTGTATTTTTAGAGTTAAATTTTTTGTGTTTTACGTCAGATAACGTAAAAACTATTAGAGTTACAGTTATGCGACCTGTTTTATTCAAATTTTCAGGTCAAAAAACGTTTAGAACAAAGAAATTTGCATCGAACTTTCAGACCGGTAAAATTAAATATGGCTGCACATTAGCGAAATCTTTCGCTAGTCGTAACTCGCTAACGAAGCGTTTTTGGACTTTTGTTTATACCAACGTTTTTCATTACTTTCAGCTATAGAGTAATTTACCGAGAGATTAGAGTGCAGTTCCGAATCACCTTGTATATATGAAGGACAATTTTTTCTAAGTAGGCCTATTAGAGTATAATACGAATGCACGTTTTGAAAATGCGTATATATAAATATTTTATGTACCCGTATATTATATGTGTTGCTTGTGATGTTTTTAAATTATATTAATAATATATTTGTTATCGTCACTAGATGTGTTACTATATTTATTAAATATTAATAGTTATTTTTTGCTTTAATTCAGTAAGGAATCATGATATTTTACTGACCTCATTGTACAGAATACTCCAACAATACTTTTAAAATTACTTTTTAAAAAACATGAAATAGTGTAGTTTCATAATTTAATAATATTTTTCTAACTATGGTTTTGTTACAACAACATAAATGAGATTCATATATGCCGCTTAGTTACGTACATATGCTTCTAGTCGACTATGTCTGTAACGCTTAACTGGCTGAAATGAAATTCCTGACTACATTATCAGTACGAAACTGCATTGTTTAGAACTATAACTGTCGTTATAACTTAAACTTAAATTACACAGAATGCAGTTTCGAGAAATAGTTTCCTTATAGGCTGACTATGGGAAGGAAGATCTTCTAATAGTCGAATATGAAATTAGATTTTATGATTGATTGTGTTCGTTGTTGCAGTGTAACGATTAGAGTGAATAGCGTCACTTGTATTACACGTCGCGGTAACAATATATAAACAGAACGTGAAACAAACAAACCTGTACAAATGTTGGTTAACACATGCTTAGCTAGCTACGCATCGAACTGACTAAAGAAAAGAATATAAGCATGACAGCTGCTACATCATCCAGGCCCGGGTTTCCGTGAGGCAGTGCGGGCGTCTACTCGCTGGCGTTGCCCACCTCGGCATGCAACCCGGTGCAACCAAAAGCATTATCAACCAGTCTTACTAGTTACACCAGTATTGTTGTAACCGGGACCCGGATCTTAAAATTCTTGTGCTACAAATGGCGTTCATCGGGCTGCGACCCGGACAACGCAAACACTCCTCGCGCACTTCTGCTTGTCTCTACTCATGATGAATGAGTGTTGTGATATTGGTAAATAAAGTCTGATATTGTACACTTACTATGAGTAAGACAGAGTCAACATACAATAGACAAAAACCATCAGAGGAAGAACTAATCAACTAGTGGAGGTTCAGAGAATTTCCCAGACGTTCCCGTTTACAAAATAAAGGTTTTAGGAAAAAAGAGAAATAAAGTAATATAAATATATAGGAGAGAAAACGTTCTAATTAACCCTTGTTTTTACCCTTATTCAATAAATGATTGTTCTTGACTATATGCCTGTCTCTAGCAGTCTACTGAAAAGAAATTGTATGATTATTCTGTGGCCTGTTTCACGAAATTTCTTTATTAAAAGACCGTTTATTATCTGGCGATAAAATTTTTAACTACCGTACCTTAATAGCGGTTTCACCAATCGACCGTTTGGACCCGGTTAGTAAACGCTCGTTAATACGACTATGCTACCATGATAATTGTCGATTTTGCTTAAAGCGGAAAAAAATAGATAAGCATTTTAGATAAGCGAAAAAATTAAAGTAACTTGTAAAGTATCTGTAGGGTGGTGTTCCTATTTTATGGTTTTGTTTTATAATAATTTTTGTAGACCTATACGTTTTTGTGATTTTATTTACTGTTTGATCTTTTCGTTGTTTGTCTCGTGGTTTCCTCTAAAGTTTTTGACGCATATCTTAGTATAGTTTTGTGGTGCTGTAGTGCTGTAGTCTTGAAATTTTGTTTGTTGTTTGCCTTTTTTGTAGTTGTTTATTCTATAATTGTTAACAAATCATGTTAAAATAAAATCTCTCTGATTGGCGGCGTCATCTTTTCGTGTCTTCTTTGTTATAAGTGCATTTGTATAATTTTTCTTTTTGTAGTTTCTATCTGTTTTATTCCTGTTTTTAAAGATATTCCATAGTAACCATAATTCTTCAATAATTTTGAGAATATCGTTTTTTGAACGTCATTCTATAAATTTTGACTTGCCTCAGATTCTCAAAAACGGCATTTCTATTACCGGTAACATTTGACCTTTGTATTCTCTTTGAATGACATTACAAATAGGATTACATCATTTCAGTATTACATTTTCTTTTCGTTTGTTAGAATTGTTTATATTGTTACGACGGCACACCGATCGTCGTGATGTTCAGTGCAAACGGGAGGACTGTCACCAATGAATTCACTAATTTCAAACTTTAATTAGACACAAACAGTAGTTATAAATAAACAAACCATTCTTATAAAACAATTCAAGTTAAATATGTCCATAATAAATATGTCACCTTATTACAGTTTTGCACTAATCAACACAACAATCACTACTTCACAAACCACAACGATCACTGCAAACAGCACTGTAAAGTCGTCAGGTGTCACTAGGCCGCTTTGAAATCGAGAACAGTAGAGCACAGATTATCCGACGATTATCCGAACCTCTCAGGACAAGGACCCGTTCGGATAATCGATATTTCGGATAATAGATCATAAATTGAAAACATTATTTCCCTTTACAAAAACAAAGGTTTTTATTAAAAAATCATTTCTAACATACTGTTATATAATAACAGGAACCTGTACATACACTATACTGTAAAGTATTACTAAGGCTTAAAATCATTGGATTAAAACTGAGTATAATGAATAAAAATCAAAATTTAATTTAAACAAAATTAGAGTGTAATGACAAACACTGTACTATAAAATTAATTTTAAAACAAAAAAAAAACAGTAACATGGATTTGCACTCTTTTGAAAAATCTATCACTGTCTGCTTCAATTCTCGCTGCTAAAGATTGAAGTCGTTCAAGATTTATAAGCTGAATATCTCGACTTCTGTTTCGATACATTTACATAATTGTACTTTTTATTGAGTTCGGATAATAGATCGTTTGGTTAATAGATGTTCGGATAATCGATGCTCTACTGTATTTATCCTCCCCCCCCCGCTTTGCACTGTAGTGAGCTAGAGGGGCTCGATACCGGTAGGGTAGTCGAGTAACGTCTCCCATGACCTATAACGACCCTGAGCGTTACGTCATTCAGCCATGTGGTACTACCTATTTCGTCAGCGTAACAATATTGTATACACATATGCAACGATTAGAAAAGAAATTAACTTAATTATTTAATGAAAGAACAGAAAACACGCACAAAATATTTTTCTTATAAACTACTAAAGACTGCTTCAGAGAAAACAACGTACATGAAGTGATTCCAAACGTAATATTTAAGTTTTGTCTCATCATTTTTTTTAGTAACCTAACAGACCGCTTGTTGCCCGTTAAGATGACAGGCATTTTAACGGGCGTTTTCCTTAACTGAGCTTCGTGAATGGGTTACCTCCCGTTAAAACCTTAACCTTAAATCTCCCGTGATTTAACGGAGATCGGTGAAGCGGGGTAATAATGGTTTTAATTATTCAGTGACCGTGTTTCACTTTGCTCACGCTGTTAAGTACTCGTTTTATTGTACACGTATTTCCCTAAAATGAATCATAAATTTAGTAATGACCGTCGATCAATAAATTTTAACGAAGGAAGGTTTAGCGAGGGATCGGTCAATAAGTACAACACAAATTTTACATTATTTTCTCTTGTGTCCGTACACAGGTCCTGATGATGACAATAAATATCGTCGAAACGTCGACACAAATATAATTATATATTATAATTATTATTTACATAATGATATAATTATTTTCACGTTAGCATTTTGTGTAGTTATTCATGTGCACTTACTTATCCTTTTGTTCTTTTCCATTAACAAATTCCTGTTATTGCCCAATACGATATACAAACTACAATTATGCGTAATATCTTGTTTCCATAAGTTAAACACAATGAACAGAATCAGGTTTTATATATAAAAACAAAAATTAGTATTCATCAAACAATTGATAATATTAAAAAGATAAACCGAATTAAAGTATTTTCAAAAATTTACAAACTGGTTGTTAGGTAACGATGGCATGATAAAATTAGAAACTTAGCACTCATCTGAGACAAGCTAGAGCTCATAGATTTAGTAACAACGGTTTTGGATATGAATGTTGGGATATTATTTGTGTGTCATTTCTCCAATATTTCTCGTAGTTTTCTACTCTTAAAGTGAATTGTAAAATTAGGATTAATGGTTAAAACGCTTTTATGGAAATGTTTGGTTTATATATTATTTTAAGAATATTCTGTTTTGTTTATTTTAAGCTGAAGTTGTATACCGCTAATATGGTAGTAAATTTAACACCACCACATTGCTATCGCGTATATTTTGTTTGTTCTATTTGATGCAGGCTCACAAACCATTATATATTGGAGCAGGTAGCTGGTTTAACTCCCTTCTGGCATTGCGATTATCATGTGAACATTTTTATTGGAAATATAAAACTATTAATCTATCTATATTCCGCCTTCTAACGATCTATCTTCGATTGATCTTTCGTTTCCTATTTCTATCAATCGATTAGTATTCCATCTATATTCATACCGACTATTAGTGTTATAGCTTAGTAGTTATTACAGTGTGTGATTATTACCGGATTGGTAAGCACAATACAGTGCAGTTCGTGTCGGTAGCTACAGTACAGCAGCATGGCGAGGTGTATTGATTCTACAGATGCTGACCCCATACACTACGTACGCATTATGTACACTACTAACCTACCACAAACAGATTGCTCTGTAACTAATATTCATTACATTCCCGTTATTCCTCCCATAGTACAGCATCGTAATTCCTAGATTCTAACAATAAAAGTATTTATGATTAAAAACATTCATAATAAAAGAAAGTTGTGAACGTAATTATGAAAAATATTTTTTTTTGTTACTAAGACTTAATTTGTATTAGCAAACATTTAATCATATATGTAGGTGTGTGTGTGTGTGTGTGTGTGTGTGTGTGTGTGTGTGTGTGTGTGTGTGTGCTGAGACGTTATAAACAGTATCGCATGTGGAAATGTGACAAAATAGTATTCAATGCATGTCTAAAAATATTCTATGTTCGATCCTCTAACGACTATAACGATGGATTGAACATAGTAAACCAGCTTACATTTTATAGTGAGCACGTGTATTTTAGGCGATAAATGGTGCGATACATTAAAGTGTGCGTAGCTGTCGTAAGTTCGGCTTACGATGTCGTAAGTTCGAACGTGCACGTTGTAGCTACGTGAAAACATGTAGACAATCTCTTTACTAGTTTCAGACATGGTGCTTCAAGCAGAATTGTTATGACAAACGGTTTTCAATAATTAGATGTAATGTTCACAAGTGGAAAATGATTAATAATAATAATAATATTCGAATGTGACCTCAAAGGAATTAGAATGGTGTAGCTTTACTAGACTTTTTGAAGACGGTCTTAGACAGATCGAGACAAAGATGTGATAGACAGATGCAGACGATTTTACCACTCTATATCTGAATTTTATTAAAATAAGTAAGGAAGGCTTTTAACTATTCAGAATTTGCGGATTGACCAACTTGAAGTATCTCCGAAGAATTCGTGCGGACGGCCGAGGGTCGTCAGAGTATTGGTGATGAACAGGCACTTTTGAGTAGTCACGAGAGACATTTGCGGCTACAGGTGATACTTAATTTCCAAAGTTTTTAAAATCTTAAACGAAGAAAGTTCCAACATTTTTGAATGTGCCTGTCAGTTACTAGTGAACCAGTAAATTTATCTAAACAAACATTTTACAAACGATACTTAAATGAACATAAATATAAAGTGAAATAAATAAAAATAAAATTAAATGAGAGTTATACTAGTAAACTCCCTGAGCCAGAGAAGTCGTTCATTACTTTTAACGAAATACATTTATTAGTAAGTAAATTTTGATATTACATGCTAAAATTGTTTTAATAATGAGAAAAATGATTAAAACACTAATTATTGTACTGTTTTTCAAAATTAAAATTATAATTGTAAAGGAGTACAATAATTGTAAACGTCCAATAATCACTAATTTTTCTGAGCCACTGCACTTTATTTTTATTAATTTTATAACCATAATACTTAAATAACAAATAATTTAGTCCAAGCTTTAAAATTATGTATATTTCCATAGATATCTATACACCTATATCTAATACTTTCACAAATATACGTAACTGATAACTTTACAAACATAGCTTATAAACGATTTGAACGCGATCCAAAATTTGCAAAGGTGTTGACAAATATTAATTTTGTCAATTTATTAAAGATATAAAATCTATATTTTGAATAAAATTCTTGATAACTTGATCCATACAGACTTTTCCAATTTTCATAAAACTCTCGCTTTCATTTTTGGCCATTGGTGCCCCCAAAGGTAATTTTTAATTAAACGGTACATTCGAATTTGGGTTAAAATTCCATTTAGTCTAACACTCGGCTGGATTTTTACAAATGTTCAGATTTTCCTACCGTCCATAATGTTAGAGCAAGCTTATACGACGTTGTACTTTCTATTCTGTTATTGCTTTGAAACTGACAAGTTTACTTTCTTGTTATGTAATAAATTCATCTTGCCCTTTGACTTGCTCTGTCAGTAATTTCTATTATAAATAGTTTCTTATAAACGATTTTTTTGTAAACATCCAAATAACTAAAGGAGTACGTATAAACTACAATTCTAACTGCAAAATATTCTAATAACTGAAAAAAAATTAACGAATAAACGATATTCAGAATATACTGCATACTTCACTCAAAATAAGTGAAATGATTCCCACCAATTGGTTTACAATATTGCCTTTCAGGGCACACAATTATTTTCTTATAGGGAAGCTATCTTATATTTGGACTTTAAATGGTTAGAATAATTTGGAACTCGTTATTTTATTTTCATTGTATGGGGATATTAATAAGAGAGTTTTGCTTGATATATAAATTAGTTTCATAAACAGGGGAAGAATTAACTCCGAATTACAAAAAAAAATTAACAAAAGTGGATTTGAGGCAGTTTGGTTCTAAGGGACAGATATTTAATCAGTATTTAGATAGGCCTACTTATTAGGTATATCTATCACATATCTAGTTATCGGTTATGTTAGATTTAACTAATAAGTATATGATATTTATTTAAACTATATTAAAAATTTAGTATACTGATTAAATTTAGTAATAATATATTCAATTTTTTGCATATTAAATGTATTGGTTATAAATAATAATAATGTTAGTAACAATAGTAACTGCCATGAAAATTCTAACGTTTATAAATGTATTGAATTCAATAATTTGTATTCACAAAACTTTCAAAAAAAATGGAGAGGGAGATATGAGCAGCTAGTATCTTATTATGTTATTAAATAAAAGTGCAAGCTACAATGTACAATACGTTTTTTAGTAAAACTTATTCTCTTATGTTATAACATTTTCTGATAAAATATTCCGTAAGTTTTGACAAATTTTATTTAAAATATGATAATTTGTATATTATTAACATTATGTTTAAAAGTATGCTTTTTCTATTTACTTTTGCCTGAAAGGGCCTGGTTAAACTTTGTACCTATGAAAACTTTGTACTTTAAAATGCTGCATTGCAGGTGCGTGTAGTGACGTCATTTTTATATCTGTTATCTGCTGCAGGTTTGATACAGGCCGACAGCAGCCAAATTTAAGTTAGTTCCTTGCAAGACTCCGTACAGGCAACAAGCCTTGTTCGCAAGCCGCGGCTACATAAAGTTTTCAATATTTCATAATTTAGCATGACCATCATGCGATAATTTTACTTCCATATTCCTTAAGGAAATGGAAATATGGTGATGGCAAAAAAAATCTGTTCGAGATTATTGCAGATTCGATTGTACTACACTCAAAACATGAAAAAGAAGTCGTTTTTCGAAAAGTGTGTGTGTGTGTGTGTGTGTGTGTGTGCGTGTGTGTAGATTTTTTTATGGCAAACGATAACTGCCGCAAATTCAAACAGAATCAAATAATTTTTTGCATACAGCCCTGATTTGAAGAGTACTCACGACTTATTGTTTTTGGTGAAGATCGGTTGAGGGAAAGGGGTAGTTTACCTGCAACGTTTTATGTTTTAACAAGGGTATTTTCTATGGCAAAAGATAACAGCCGCAAATTGTAACAGAATCAAATAATTTTTTGCATACACCCCTAAATTGTAGAGTTCTCAAGACCTATTGTTTTTGGTGAAGGTCGATTAAGGGAAAGGGGTAATTTACCTCTAACATTTTATGTTTTAACAAGGGTATTTTCTATGGCAAACGATGACAGCCGCAAATTCAAACAGAATCAAAAGATTATTTGCATACAAACCTGATTTGTAGAGAACTCAAGCCCTTTTAATTTTGGTGAAGATCGGTTAAGGGGAAGGGGTAGTTTACCAGCAACTTTTACGTTTAAACAACAGTAAAGTACTTGAAGATTCATTTAAACTTTTTCAAACAATGGTAATTGTTAAAAATAAAATAATGGTGTTGCCAGGCAATAAAATTATAATTTTTTCATTTTAATGTAAATCATGTATGAGAGAAAATATATCGTTCGTGGCAGGCAAGCATATCTCAGTTATGTAATGTTGACGTTTCCATTTTATTATTATGACTACCGCAATAAAAAGGCAGGAAAGACACACACACACACACACACACACACACACACACACACACAACATTCGCGTTATTTCTGGCCTCATTCATGTTTATTTTATTACATTTGCACGCTTTTTAAATGGAAAGTGCCGAAACCCATACCAACATAACGCGTGCAAGCCGAAAAAGTGTCCAGCGTCGATAGCGGTTTCGCTTCCTGTGGATCGCTGGGCAGTGTAACTGCACGTGTTTACAGAGGAACGATTCATAGACAGACTTTTCGTCTTTAGGGAATGAACCCTCTGCAAGATGCTGAGGGTCCATGAGTGACTTCGGAGCACTCCTTCTTTTCCGCGTGTTTGTTCTGTGAAACGTACACTGTAGATTCGCAGCTTTACTCTAAGCAACGCTAAATAGGAAATGTTGAAAATTTTTGTCCACGGTGTATCCTCATACACACTAAACTTGCTCTGATGTTTTAATTACGGACATCATAATATTAAAACTTTGGAAACTTGAGCACTACTTAATGGAGATCAATCATTAACTTATACAAGCCATTAATTTTATGCATATTTTTTATATATATGTGTACAACGTTATCGGCAACAAAGAAGTAGTTTTTGTTAAAATTCCTTCCCGGGATATTTGGCCGCAGTCCAATGTTTTCTACAAAACCAGACGTTTCGGCAATGCCATCGACTTCCATCATCAGTGAAAATCGAGTGCGATAACATGAGGTGGTATACGTTAGTGACCACAGTACTGTGGTTAAGGCTGAAGCAGTAAGTAGAAAGAAGTAGTTTCTATGGTAAAATTTCATTTCGAAAATGATTTTAAAATAAATCTTAGAATATGGAAGTCATGTATGGTTCTCCATACCGATATTTACTTGGGCGATCTCGGCCTCTACACTTTGTTATGGGTTTTCAATATTTAATTCTATATTAATTCTCGGCATTATGCCGCTCTAAACCTGCACGCGCCAGCAATTATTTCTTGTCAATTTTTCAATAAACTATTATCTCATGAATATACAGTCCACTTCATCATTTCATTTCACACCAGCACCTCAATAAGCGTTCTAAGACCAACTTAAGATTCATCGTGAGCATCTAAGGCGCAACATTTTGGTCCCCCGGGCCGGATTTCACATTTTTGGTCCACCGCGACCGCATTTTGGTCCTCCGCGGCCGCATTTTGGTCCGCCGCGATCAGATTTTGGTCCACTACGATTTCAGAAATATTTTATTTAATGGGTCCAAACGACGTTTGGTACAAGCCCCAACATTTTCAAACTTCAGATTGCTGGCCGTTGCATGCCTTCTACAAAGTACTTCATACTCAACACTGCAAGATTCTGCAGAGCAGCAACTCTGAGACGACAAGACACGGCAAGACAGCATCATTTGTTCTACAGCAACGAAATTCCACAACTTTAAAGCTACAACTTCAAGCGTCACCCGACCAGCAGAAACAGGCGGTGCGCCAACTTCTAAGGATTGCCGAACAGGATCGAACAACGGGATCGAAGCCAGCTTGAGCACGCCGGGATTCAACATCCACGTGACTACAAACTTTCATTTTTTATAATTTTTTCATGTATAATTGATGGGTACAGCAAACTAAGTAATATTTTTGCACAGATTTAATAGCGTTTAATAATTTCTACATGAACAGATATTATTGTCAAGTGGCCATAAACTTGTATTCTTATGTAGGTTTTCATGTGTACATATGTACATAAATTTTGATTTACGTAGCTGTGCTATAATGTATTAAGAAATTTAAGTGATGTGATAAGGCTATAGGTATATTGTCATTTTGAATAATTCATGTTTTCAATAACTTTCATTACTATTTTTTAAGCAAATGAATTACCTATTATAGTAAGTCATATATTAAGGTGTACACAGATCACTGGCTCCCGCATCATATCAGATTTCAGCAAATTATTCACAATTACAACAATTGTTCACCTGCTCTACATTTAACTATCGTTTTCAAATCATATTTTATATTACGGTCATGGCTGATGTGAAGGCGTTAAATAAGAAACGGGGCACAATTAAGGTGTCTATATCCCGCGTGAATACTTTCGCTGACAATTTTGACCCGGTCTTAAGCGACCATCATGCTTTGAAAATTAAACTCCGCCATTTGATGGAATTGTCCGCGAAGTATGACGAAATTCGGACTCAGATTAAGGCTGACGATTCCGATTTCGCATCAGTCAGTGACAGAGTTCAAACAGAGGATGATCTCTGTAATATTGAGTGCAAGTTACACCATTTATTAGAGCAAGTAGAGGAGGTGAACAAGAAACCGTTGATTCAAGCTCAAGTTACACCAATTAACCCCCCCCCCCCATACAGTTAGAACCGATTAAACTGCCCTGCTTCGCAGGCAGCATTATTGATTGGCAACATTATTATAGTATATTTGTGGAATTAGTGCACGTCAGAACTGACCTGACGGACATTCAGAAATTACACTATTTGCACTCTTCATTAAGGGACGAGGCGTTAAATGTAATAAAATCTCTTCCAATCACACATGAAAATTATGCGGTAGCTATTGATCTATTAAGGGCCAGGTACGACAGCAAATTAATTGTCTCAGCCTATCACATAGGGAATGTCTTGGGTCTTATGTCCATTCAACAAGAGTCCATGGTTAGCATTTCCAGGTTCATTGACGAGATCACCGCGAATATAAATGCTTTAAAGTCATTGAATTTAACGGTAAATACATTTGAAATCATTTTCGTTCAATACTTAACGCAAAAACTCGATAACCAGACGTGTCGACTCTGGAAAGAAAGTCTTTCAGATGAGCGATTTCCTAATTTCGACAATTTTATTAAATTATTAAATAATAGAAGGCAGTTATTGCAAAACGTCAACGGCGCAGTAAGCAGAATACACGTTAGCGATAAGAATCACTATCGCAAGGCTATTAAACCGGTTGACATAACAAGGTCGACATTTCATTCTCATATCGGTAATAACATGTGTCAGCTGTGTCGTGGTAGACATCGCCTTTCTGACTCTCCAAAATTCATGGCTATATCTCCCATGGAACGAAAAAACATTTTAATTAAAAATAAACTCTGCTTAAATTGCTTACGTCCAGGCCATGATCTCGCACACTGTCCTTCCAAATTTGCTTGCAAGACATGCGCTAAACGCCACCACACAATGATCCACGTATCAGGCAATAACGCTTCGTGCAGCAACAATCAGTTTTCACTAAAACTGCAAACTAACAAATCTATATTATTATCCACCGCTGTCTGCATGACAACTGACCATGCAGGTAGGAAGCACCCAGTTAGGATTTTATTGGACTCAGGATCGCAAGCCAACTTCTGCACCATGAATTTCGCACGTCGCATGGGTCTAAAATTAATTAAATCTCAATTACCCATCACCGGTATAAATAATTCATTATCTCAAGCTGACTTCAGTACTAGGGTAAGGTTGCATTCACGTTATAAGAATTTTAGTTTAAACATACATTGCGCTGTGCTTCCCAGTATCACGAATAATCTCCCTGCGGAATCATTTCATATCTCATCCTTAAATTTACCCAAAGGCATATTCCTAGCCGACCCACAACTGAACTTCTCTTTGCAAATCGACCTATTACTTGGTGCTCAGTATTACTTACAATTAATTGAACCTGTCAAATTCATCCGTAGCCCACATTTTCCCATAATACAGGAGACAAAATTGGGATTCATTCTCGCGGGTAACTTGCCATTTAATGTCGACATGACAAAACCTGTCTCATCATTCATAGCATGTGAGGATAATAATGCTATTTCCTCGCAACTAAAGGACTTTTGGAAGTTAGAGGACGTTGCTATTCGTGCTCCCTCCGCTGAGGACACGGAATGCGAAAGTCATTTTGTATCTAATACTTTCCGTAATAATGATGGCAGATTTGTGGTATCCCTACCTCGCAGGTCATACAATTCTCATTTGAGCGATTCTCTTCACGGAGCTATCCGCAGGTTTCAAGCACTGGAACTCAAATTCAAGCAGAACCCTGCTCTTCACAAAGACTATAGCGCGTTGATGCATGAATATTTAACTGTTGGTCACATGTCTTTGCTTGACGCATACGATTTTTCAGTTAACCAGTCAGACACTTTTTACTTGCCGCACCACTCAGTTTTTAAAGGCTCTAGTATAACTACCAAATTGCGAGTTGTGTTCGACGGCTCCGCCAAAACGACAAATAATTTGTCCTTGAACGACACATTGATGGTTGGTCCCACGTTCCAGCAGGATCTGTTCTCTATTATGACTCGATTCCGCACTCACCGATATGTCCTCATTTCGGACATTGAGAAGATGTATCGGCAAATTTTAGTTAATCCCAAGGATTCCAATTTGCAGCGTATTGTCTGGCGCGACGCCCCCCATAGAGAACTCCAACATTACGCCTTGAGGACAGTCACATATGGGACTGCCAGTGCGTCATTTCTTGCTACAAGATGTCTGGCTCAAATAGCCCAGGAAAATAAAACTAAACACCCTATAGCTTGCTCAGCCATCGCAAACGATTTTTATGTGGACGATCTCATGACCGATTCAGATAACCCGCACATCCTAGCTAAAATGAAATCCGACATCACAGATTTATTAAGCCAATACGGTTTTACCTTGCACAAATGGTTTTCCAATAATCAGACTACTATAGCTTCGCACGCTCATTCTTCCCTCTACCTTAGCAAAAATCAAACTGTGCGGACTTTAGGTATTCAATGGAACATTGACGAAGGTAGTTTCGTATGTAGTGTCCAGAGACATGTCAATGTAGAGGTATTCAACAAGAGAAGAGTATTATCAATTATCGCAGGAATTTACGACCCTATGGGACTCATTGGCCCGGTTACGTTCTGGTGTAAGCATTTTATGCAGATATTGTGGTTAACAGGTACAAGTTGGGACGAACCCTTATCAGATTCATTATCTAATCAGTGGGTAGAAATTTATTCTCAGCTGATTTCAGACACTTACTTTAAAATGCCAAGGTCTGTAAAGAGTTTGAATAATTTGCAAATCATTTCATTCCAGCTCCATGGATTTGCCGACGCGTCAGCAAAAGGTTACGCGTGTTGTATTTATGTGCGTACGGTCTATTCAAACTACTTCATCTCATCAAACTTTGTATGTTCTAAATCTAGAGTCACTCCCTTGAAGCAAATACAATTACCCAGACTTGAACTTTACGCTTGTCTCTTATTGACTCAGTTGGCTTCCAAGGTTATAGACGCCGTGAGTTACAAATTCGACGACTTATATTTTTACTCGGACTCGATGATAGCCTTACACTGGATCCACCAGCAATCTTCCAGATGAAGGTATTTGTCGCCAACCGTGTTGCGGAGGTACAGCGTCTCACTACAAGGGGTACCTGGCATCATGTCTCCTCACTGGACAACCCTGCCGACATATTATCGCGTGGTTGTCTCCCTCGGGTTTTACACAGTCACCCACAATGGTGGCATGGTCCATCCTGGTTGTCCCATGAGTCATCATCATGGCCCATCTGTGCCTTCGATGCACATTCACCCTGCACTCATCCCGATCTTAAGCAGGAACAACGTAAGCAGGTCCAAACCTCATTGATTGTCGCTTCATCTACGTCTAGTTATTTTGAAAACTACTCATCGCTCTCAAGGCTTCTTCGTGTATTTTCTTATTGCCGTCGGTTCATTCGGAACTCTAGGCTCCCCATAGCTGATAGGGACACTTCCTTTTTAACTGCCCAGGAGTTGCATGATACACTTTCAGTTTTTATTCGCCAGTCCCAGCGATTGCACTTTAGCATCGAAATTAAGGAACTTGAGGCACAACGCTGCATCCCTAATAATAGTAAAATTCTTTCCCTCAACCTCTTTCTGTATAATGCGGGGATATTACGCGTGGGCGGACGTCTTCAGAACTCTCAGCTTACCTATGACAGCAAACACCAGATCATACTCCACCCGCACTCTCACCTCAGTAAATTAATCATAGAGGGCGAGCATCTTCGTCTACTACATGCTGGGGTACAATTGACTCAGCACTCTCTACGGCAAAAATATTGTATAATTAATGATAAATCAGTAATACACAAATATATCTCTTGTTTTCGTTTCCGTGCTAGGGGCGCAAGCCAATTATTAGGACAATTACCCCCTTCTCGAGTTACTCCTGCTAAGCCATTTTCTCAATCTGCAGTCGACTACGCCGGTCCCGCACTTATACGTCATGGCGGGCAGCGTTCAAAATCGACGTCAAAGGCTTATATTGCTCTATTTGTATGCTTGGTCACTAAAGCTATTCACCTGGAACTAGTCTCAAACCTTACCTCAGACGCCTTCATAGCAGCATTAAAACGATTTATAACGCGTCGAGGTATCCCTGATCAGATGTTTTCCGACAATGGTACAAATTTTCGTCGTGCTAGTAGCTCACTTCACGAATTGTACAAACATTTTCATTCTAATGGTTTTGAACAGACCACCCAGGATTTTACCACTGCCCAAGGCATCAAATGGTCCTTTATTCCCCCCCCCCCAGCACTCGGCGGAACCATTCTTACATTTGAGGAATTTTACACTATCCTAACTCAAATAGAATCCTGCCTCAACTCACGTCCTTTGTTCGCCATCTCCAATGACTCTAGGGACCCCTAACCTTTAACTCCAGCTCACTTCCTGGTTGGTTCTCCTCTCACTGCTCTCTCGGAACCTGACTATTCCCAAGTCAATATTAGCCGTCTGGGCAGATGGCAGCTGCTCCAAAGATTCACCCAATCTATATGGAACAGGTGGTCGAAAGATTACTTGCACCAGTTACAACAACGCAACAAATGGCGCATCCCGTCAAAAAATTTGACTCCCGGACAACTCGTCCTTATTCTAGATGACAGTTCCCCCCCACTCCAGTGGAAACGCGGGGTAGTCACGAACGTCTATTCAGGTCAGGATTCAATAGTGCGCGTCGCGGATGTTCGCACCGCTAATGGTATCCTACGTCGACCCATTCATAAATTATGTCCACTTCCAGTGGCCTCAGACTAATCGCATGAGCATTCATACAATACGTGTCAGTAATGTGAACTTTATAGCATTATCGTGCTTCATGCCCGGGACATTCCCCGGGCGATCACATGATTTATATTGTTATGATTACTCCACTATTATTATGTCTTTCACTATTGTATTTATTCTATGGTTATGTATTTTTGAATTTTTTGGGGATTATGATTCTAATATTACTGTATCAATTATTATGTCTTTCACTATTGTATTTATTCTATGGTTATGTATTTTTGAACTTTTTGGGGATATTGATTCTAATATTATTGTATCAATTATTATGTCTTTCACTATTGTATTTATTCTATGGTTATGTATTTTTGAATTTTTTGGGGATTGTTATTCCAATATCATGCATGTAAATTATTATGTCTTTGTCATTGTATTATCACCTGTTACATATTATTGAATTTTTTGTGATCATTATCCTATTATTATGTACTGCCAACTATTATGTCTGCCTGATTGTTGTATTATCATGTATCATTACCATGTTATTATGTGTTATGGAATTTTATTATTATTGTTCTATTACTATGTAACGTAAATCATTATGTATTATGTATCCTTATATGAATTTGGTATGTTAATCATATTGTTATCTACTATTAATTTTCTGGGTGTCATTGCTCTACTGTTATACATGACAATTGTTATGTCGTTGTTATTGTATTAGCAGTTGTTATTTATTATTGAATTTGTTATCCTGTAATGTCAATTATCATGTACTATTCACACAATTAGTTAAGTTGCAAAATCGCCCCGATTTTGTGCGGGCAGTATGGTTAAACTTTGTACCTATGAAAACTTTGTATTTTAAAATGCTGCATTGCAGGTGCGTGTAGTGACGTCATTTTTATATCTGTTATCTGCTGCCGGTTTGATACAGGCCGACAGCAGCCAAATTTAAGTTAGTTCCTTGCAAGACTCCGTACAGGCAACAAGCCTTGTTCGCAAGCCGCGGCTACATAAAGTTTTCAATATTTCATAATTTAGCATGATCATCATGCGATAATTTTATTTGGGGGATCTCGGCCTCTACACTTTGTTATGGGTTTTCAATATTTAATTCTATATTAATTCTCGGCATTATACCGCTCTAAAACTGCACGCGCCAGCAATTATTTCTTGTCAATTTTTCAATAAACTATTATCTCAAGAATATTTACAGTCCACTTCATCATTTAATTTCACACCAGCATCTCAATAAGCGTTCTAAGACCAACTTAAGATTTATCGAGAGCGTCTAAGGGCCATTTTACAAATTTAAAATCAGTATAAAATATGGGAGTTTTAGTGTAGTTCTAAACAAAACGTTGATTTCTCCTTGCGTAAGGGCAGATGCTACTGGCTGGAACATCACATTTGTACTGTCTGTATACAAGCAGGTGTAACAGATTTTCACCTTCTGACTCCGGTTTACGAGAACTCGATCTTCCTTCTAACTGACCCAACACATTAAATCCATTAAGTCGGAAACTCATTTTTCGACTTTTGAACAGGTTTTTGGAATTTGAAACCACTTACGGAAATCCAAAAATTTTAAATTTCAAGAAATGAACACCATATTCTCCTTTAATTTGATTAATATGGATTTTCAAGATTTTTTACAATTTTGACCCCCTCACATTTTTGCTCTCCTATTTTTGGGGTATCATTCTCAAAGACAATGAGGTTCTTTAGGGTAAACGTATGGTCAGGCACGCTAGGTTTTACAAAAATCGATTGTTGCTACCAAAAGTTGTCGTGAGACAAAATAGATAGACAGACAGGCAAGTGCCAGAGTCGACTTGAAATTGAGACCTCGTTTCGCTCTGTAGACTTTTACCACAGACTGAAACCACAGAATAACAGATAGCTGCTGAGTTTGCATTAAAATTATAATACTTCTTCTCTTCAGTGTATAATGTCCGCATAGTGCACAATAGCATACTGATCTTTGAGATGTCATATATTTCGGTAGATTAAATTCTAGGGATTTAAAGTAGCCTATCTAAACACAGTACTAAATCCTACTATTCATTTTGATACTTCGTTTCAAAAATTTGCCAAGTAACTTAATAATATATTTTAATGAGTTAAATAGATAGTAGTTACTTTTGTAGACCATAAGTTATATAAAGACGGATGTCCACATACACACGCGCGCTCGCACTTTATTTTCATCATACTTACATACATTAATGTTGCTTTTTTCTTGATATTTTGATAAAGTGACTCAATATTAATCTTTGCTTCAAATTTCTATATACAAAGAATTCTATGATTCAATATGGTACTTATCATTTCTACTGTAAATATTTTTTGTTTACAACTGAAACAAGAATCTTAAAGTAATGTCATTTGATTATGACAAATATAATTACGTATGAGATATCTGATTCTGAGATGCTTCAGAAACTGGGACTATTCAGCTTACAGTGTAAAAATATTTCTATTTATCGCCTTGTATATAGAGTTTTCCTCTGTAGACTCGACTTGTGCTTCGTAGCTTACTAAATGGAGTTAACGATGTGTGATGACATTTGTACATTTGTCACTTTCGGACGGTCGTGACAGCACCATAAACCTATTACGCATGTATTACTCAACAGACGGTTTCCTCAATTACCGCAAAATGGCGCCATGTTGCCATGTTGAACTAATAGACCGTCCTATGTAGCGGGAAGGGCGACTCGAGAGGTATGAGGTAACTTATAAACCCTACGCTTATCGTATACAATAAACGCCAAAAGCGATGTTAGTAGTCTTACGCATTACCTCCAGGATTACGGGCATTGCAGAATAATAGAATTATTCATCCTACAGCATTCATAGCAATTCTGTATTCGGAAGAATATCGTCTGTAGCAGATTGCGGAACCAAGTTTTGTTGGGACTAATATTCTATGACTGGTGTTTTTAATGTGTTAACTGCTTTCCACAATTGGGCAAGATTGGACAGATCGATTCTTTTTTTATCTGGCCTCTTTTCTTAGCGGGCATCATATTGTACAACAGACCGATTAGCATTTTAAGGGAATTTAGCTTTCCCATAGCCACACACACGCAGATACTTGTAAGAAATAGATTATCAATACGTTAAACATTGGAAAGGCTTCCCTGTTGCAAAAACAAATCTGCCTTTCTGCAAATAACATTTCAGAAAAATAGCAAAGATTTTCTAAGAGTAACAAAGATGTAATTATTACTTCTGTTAATTTACATATATTGATGAAGTTTATCTTATTTAATTTCAGTTAATTCAGTTTAATTAATTGCAGTTGCTTAATAATATTTTTCTAGTTAACTGTAATCTGCTTTATCAATTACAATGCCTAAGACACAGGTCAATGTTATATCTTCAGTAGAAATTACTTTTAATATTCACTTTTAGTTAAGAATCTTAACAAAGTTTGTATTTGTACTGGTTCAGTGGGCTAACAACCCTTAGTCCCGACAACTGTGTAACTGTATTAATTTGGTTTAACAAGTTTGTTGGTTCTTTTCCTTTTTCCTCGCTTTGAGTAGTGAAAATAAAAGGCAACTGACAGTTCGGTAACTTGTATTTTCCATCCGGTCTGCTGTAATATTTTCTCGTTTTTGCTATAACAAAGGATAACATGTATACTGTAAACAGAATGTGGTTTTAGTGCATCCGGTTGGTCTGCAAAAAACAAGATACTGTAGTATGAATAACTTAACTTTAATTTTACATGCAAAACTTAGTAGACGTGTTTGTAAGGCAACAAAAAATAAAACTGTTTTGCTCTCTAAACACGGATAAATATATTTTAAAACGACATCGAAATAATGTGTCTGTTGCAAAGTTTCTTTATGATTATGTTCAAACCCTTCCATAACAATCGAACCCTCGTAGATTTTGGCGTGTAGTGAGCTCGTTGCACTGGAAAAACGCGATGTTGAAAAGTGTTAATTGAAAAGTGGTTGTCTCGTCCACAGCATTTTTAGCAGTAAGAATCATGCAATTCATTATATTTAAAAATCATGGTCCACAAGAGTTTTTAAAATAAAATTATATTATGAAAATAATTAATTTAAAATATCAATTTAAAATAAATAAGAATGCCTATTCTCTAATTATTCTGTTATCTTTCTTCATTAACATACGAAATTACACCTTGGCTACTAAGGTCTTTAGCCCAACGACGTTGACCAGGATTATTGTTCGACTATATGTTTGGTTGTCACCTACATTCTAGCTTAATAATTAAAATGGAAAGTTGTCTACAGATAGATAATAGTCCTGTGAGAGCCGATACGGTAGGCTTGCAGATTTCAGGAAAGACAGAGTTCTGTCTATCGCTAACTGTTCATTTCGAAGGTCTTCTTTCAGGTAACATTTACTCTGTATCTTCGTCTCAGTTCAGCAAGAGCACTACAATGACACCTCAAGTGCTCCGCCGCAAGTGCAGACCGGTCGTTCTTGTCCTAGTAGGAGGAAAGAAGACGTCAAGTTCGTGTGTCCAATTCGCAGTCTGGTGATGCAAAGTCGTTCACGACGACTGCCATCATCTGCCATTTATAATTCACTGACGGTATGCTTTACTGCAGAAATTTTGGTTTGGTGTGAATTCCTTATCTGTTGCCACACATTAATGATGGTGGCTGTGGTAGCTACATTTGGGTCATCAGGTCGTATGGAGACTGGATAGACTTCTGGGCTCCCTGGAGCGTGTCTCGCTGCAGCGTCAGCTTCTTCATTACCTACATGACCGGGACAACAAACACAAGTAAAAGATGAACCAAGGTCATCTAATGAGTAGCCAAATGCCACTATCTGTCGCAATAACGGATCCACTATGCCCGACCGTCCAAGTTAGTTAGAAAATTCAGAGAATCCGTACAGACAACGTTTTCTCTCACTTTGATGTTTACAGAATCAAAGAGTTTGCCACAACGCATACATTCGATAATGTCCAAGGCAGTGCCCAAAAGTGGGAGGCGCCTTTGATGACAAACCCACTACCCACTCTGCTCTCCGTTTTCGAGACAACAGTAAACACAACATATTACACCAAGGATGGTTTAAATTGGGAAATTGTAGTTCTGATGGGTAGCATATGGCATAATTTCTTGCTTTTACTGTCAATATCCACTCGGAAATTTGGTTCGCAAAGCAGCAGACGCACGGAACGTGCGCTTGGATGTAGCGCTAGGCTAGTTCCAGCGCACGGTTGCCGGCAGATCGAATAACCGTACAACTGGGGTCGTATTTTCGTTTGCAATCAACACGTGGTTTAATTGGCTTTGTAGTGTTAAACGTTTTGCCACATATCTCAGCAACGTCTGAGATGTAATGACGTCATTACTGCTTAGTGCTGGGTTAGTGCGGAATTCCCCAGTGGCGTAGAGCATTGTATACACGATATAGCTTTTTCAAGCATGTTCTCCTAGCTGAAGAGTAAACAGCGCATCCACATTTCGCATAGCACTAATACGGTGTACAGCGGCAATAAAATTTCCGTATCATTTCCCCAATCCATATGGGAGCTAGACTAATGGGATTTAGCGCTGATTTCCACCTCGCCGCTAATTCGTCCATATGCGTTTTCCACGTCGTGGTCGTTTTTGTCGCCGAGGCTCTTAGCATTTTCAACCAACGTATCTGTAGCGACTTACATTTTACGTTTGATCATTGCAGTTGCTTTAGCTGAGTAGAACAGCTCCAAGATCGGCACGTATAAGGAATATATAAGCACTTCCAAACTAATGTTTTTATACCCTCAAACATCCCGTTGATCGCTACAGTAAAAGCGTGCCGGTAAAAGGAGGACTCAATTTTCTCCAGTTCGTGTGGGCCGGTAGTGACTACCCGGTCCGAACACGGAAAATCCTAGCCCTAAGAATGCCAAAAAGTAGTTGTTTCATGATGTTTTATCTCCATGTTTTATCAAATGCTTTCTCTACGAAGTCTGTGTCCGCCTTCCTGCAAACCCGTCTGACTATCTGTACTGAGTATGTCTTATCCGCACCGCACTTCTGATTTCTTGTAACTTCAGAAAAGTATAATTCAATGAAGTGAGTAGTATATTCAATGCTGTTAGTATTTCTTTCACAATGGGGGTATGAAGTACTGTAGATTTTACAGCCTGTACATAACTGTACACTAGTTTCTTCGCATCGAAGTAGCTAACTTTTTTCAGGTACGTACTTCCTGAAAAAATAGTAAATAATTCGTGTTTCCTCTTGCTTATAAATATGATATTTGGGCGATCTAGATGAATGTTGGCCTCCGGGATTGACACATTTCATAGGTTCAGCACAGGAGTCATGACGGTGAGCCGACTTTCCACTGAAGCATGTCTTGACCCGGGCACATCATGACGCAGTGTGCCCAAAACGCAAGCACTGAGAACGTTCCATTGGCTGAGGGATAAAAGCTCTTACACTCAGTCTGTAAATGACTACTCTGATCTTTTCCATCGAACGTAGCTGGGAGTGTCTTTCCATTTCTTCGTACTCTTAGCCTCCGACATGCTATAACGCCTTGTGAAAATGACCACCTCCTTTGTGGTGTTCAAGTTGGTATGGAGTTCAACTTCAAGGTGGAATGGAGTTATCTTCTGCAGCTTGAGCAGCTGTGATCTCTGTTGGTATTTCAGGGTCTCTACCAGTTATCCACCTGCGACTTTCTGATATCCTGTACAGCTGATCCAGCGTAACAGGTGATAGCCTTTTTTATTAAGAACGAATTCACTTTAGAGAAGTCATCCTCCTTTCTCTTGATAACTAGATACTTCAGCACCGCTGCTACACTGGGAGAAACCATTTTGCATCAGCGAAGGAGTGTTGTTTTCTTGTCTTCACCATCCGAGGAAGGTTTTTTCCTGGACGAGGGTTTTAAGGAATCCCTCACGTCCAGAAGTATTTTGAGAAATAGGTCCCACGAGTACTAGGAAAATGAACAAACAACCGCGGTTAAGCTTCTGATGCTCTAAGCGACTCACTAACGTAGACCCTTCTACCCATTGGCACGATCAACGTGGGTTACGGTGTGTTTTCACGCGATTCACACAACGTTGTCAAAACTCTGTTTCTACTGACCTGTTAGCCTGACAGCAGTTGCTCGTCCCCTACGAGGCTAAGATGTAGTAGGCTTGGTCATAGGGTTGGATTTTATGGAGGCTTTTAATATTTTAATGGTATTGATAATATATCATTGTATCCATCCATATATGGAAAGGACAGAATGTAGGCCAAACTTTAATTGTAGTGCCTCCATTTGGAATAAGTATTTTATTTTACAACTAGCTGAATTTTGAAAAAGTTAATAAAATTTATAAAATGGAAGAAGAGTTGCCTCATTGTTAAATAAATAAATAAATTATTAATTCTTTTATTAAAGAACAGCTAAGAATTAACTCTAATACGACAGTGTATTGAAATGTTAAAGTTACTACAAATAATAAATAAATATATTTACCTTTTTTCTCCTGTCTCGAGACCACAACATAACGCAATGAATTATAATTGACGCGTTTCGAAACTATGTCTCGTCATCACAATATTAAAATTTATCACTCATTGAGATCGTTAAAAATTTTTTAAACTTTAAAATACAAAATCGAAACCAAATCATATAAGCATTATGTGAAGCGAGTGCGCACTCGATGAAAGCCGGCCGGACACTGAATGTTATCAGTTACAGATAAATTTTAATTCTGTGTCATACAATGAATTCGACTTGAAATGTAAGTGGTCATTTAATATGAATTTACAGTAGTATTTGTCATTATGTGCTTTATATATTTCAAATTCTTCACGTGCATTTAAATAAGCGCCCTTACCACAGACATGTACGGGTTTCAAATTGGTGTCAAAACTGGTAAATAAAGGTAAATATATTTATTTATTATTTGTCATTATAAGTGACCTGGATACCGACAGACATGTTATTCAAATTGGAAGCTAGTCAGGCTAAATCGGTATTTAAATATCAAAATATCAAGATCCAATTATTGAAAACAAATTTACATATTAAATTTAATAAATTTTGTTTAATGCATTGTTTAACTCCAAAGTACGCTGTCATAAGAATAAATTCGTCTTCTAAATCAGCTAAAACGACAATTAAACGTGCCCAACTCCTATACATTAAAGAAGAAATTAAGTCATTATATAACAAAAAATCTGCCCTAAACAAACAATTACTTAACTCACACCTAAAGATACTAAAACTTGTTCTAACAATATTCATAAGAAAAACATCATGTTCTACGCACGATATGTGGATGATACTTTCATAATATACAAGGGCACATTACGTCAAATAGAAAACTTTAAAAATCATTTAAATAATATCAATAAACACATTCAATTTACACATGAAACTGAAATAGATAACAAACTGAATTTTCTTGACTTGACTATCACCAAATGTGATGATAAATTGAAATACAGTATATATAGGAAACCTACTACCACAGATGTAACCATACCGGCTGACTCACACCACCCATTCTCGCAGAAAATGGCGGCTTATAATTATTTCATACACAGATTGTTAACGACACCTCTTAATGAAAATGATTTTAGAAGTGAATTAAATATTATAAAACACATTGCTGTTGCCAATGGTTACACATCTTCCATGGTTGATAACCTCCTTACGCGTATGCGTAAATTGTCAAAACCACGAGTGATACAAGATAAGGAACCAACCTTTATTTCAACAACCTACACCAGTATTATGCCCAAAATTTTATCAAAAGTATTAAGTAATAACAATAGAACTGTAACATTTAAAACCAATAACAATCTGTTTAATAGGCTTTGTAATAGAACCAGTACACCTTTGGAAATGAAAACAGGTGTTTATAAGCTTTCTTGTAATGACTGCGAATGCTTTTATATCGGTCAGACAGGGAGAGGTTTTTATAAATGTTTCGTTGAGCACACTCCTAAGCATGATGTAAAAGACTTGACAACACAATCTTATATAAAGTCTAACTATGCTCGTCATCTTATACAGGAGAACCATAATTATACAAGTTTTGACACCAATTTGAAACTCATACATGTCTGTGGTAAGGGCGCTTATTTAAATGCACGTGAAGAATTTGAAATATATAAAGCACATAATGACAAATACTACCATAAATTCATATTAAATGACCACTTACATTTCAAGTCGAATCCATTGTATGACACAGCATTAAAATTTATCTGTAACTGATAACATTCAGTGTCCGGCCGGCTTTCATCGAGTGCACACTCGCTTCACATAATGCTTATATGATTTGGTTTCGATTTTGTATTTTAATGTTTAAAAAATTTTTAACGATCTCAATGAGTGATAAATTTTAATATTCTGATGACGAGACATAGTCTCGAAACGCGTCAATTATAATTCATTGCGTTATATTGTGGTCACGAGAGAGGAGAAAAAAGGTAAATATATTTATTTATTATTTGTCATTATAAGTGACCTGGATACCGACAGACATGTTATTTAAAGTTACTATCTACACAAATGTTAATAACTTAATTATAACACAAATAGTACACATACAAATTAATATAAACTCCTTTTTTATAAATATGTTATATTGATCCTACAATAATACGCAATTATATTAAATAAATTACTAGATAATAGTTTGTATACAGTTAAAATATTTAAAGCTCCGAATGAGGAAAAATTAATACCTTGTGAAAAAAGTTTGATGTGTTTTTAAAACGTTTATCCGCTTCGAAATAAAATTTTCAATAACTGAATACATATAACAGAAAATAAACTAAATAGCAAAAGTGTTCTAATTATTTATATGTTTCTTCTTCTTGTTCTTCGTCTTCTTCTTCTTATTCTTCTTCTTTTGTATGGCGTCACAGTTCGGAATCGAAACTTAGCCTCCATAATCATTCGCCTCCATTTTTCCCTGTCCTTGGCGATTGATGTCTATCGTTTTATTTTAAGTAAAGTAACAGTATCCCTCCCCACTGCGTCAATCCATCTTCGAAGGATCCACTGCGATGGTTCCGACAGTCTTCTACTCTCGATTTGACTAAATAATACTTTTATAGGTATTTGGTTGCCTTCCATCCTAATGATGTGTCCTGCCCATTTAAATCTATGCAGTCGGATGATAGTGGCCAGATCATTGTCTTGTACATTTCCTCATTGTAACGTATTCTCCATATCCCATTGACTTGGATTGGTCCATTTATTCTCCTCAAAATTATCCTTTCAAAAGTATTGACTATGTTAGCGGCTCGTTCATTCAGAGTCCAAGTCTCGCTGCCGTATGTTATCACCTTGGACTGACGGATATTCCTTGCCTTGAATATAGTTGTGAACATATGCTCTATTTGCGGCCTGTATCCTTTTCCTTATTTCATTTATTTCATCATTATCTTCTGAAAATAATTAGTTTAAACATACTAAATATTTAAACCGATTAACTATTTCCAGGCTTAGTGGTTCGCTTGTAAACTCTTCAGGTTTTCTGGTTTTCCTTCGAGTTGTAATCATAACTTTTGTTTTATCTGTATTCACCTGTAATCCTATCTCTTCTGCCTCACCTTTGAGTTCCTGGATTCATATACGTGGTTACACATACTTTTTTATTTAGTTAACATAAAAATAACGTTCTTGGAATGTTATAAAAAATAATTTTTTTCGAGACAATTATATTACAAATGCAACATATGTAGGCGTTATAATGTAAAATCATTAACATAGGCCTTTTGTTTCGATGGTCACATGGATAGTCGTGTTTTCAATGGAAACAGAATAACTGACACTATTCCGGTGTGAATAGTGACACATAGGAAACTACGTGTATGTCCGACCTTGCCGGTAGAATAATCAACAAACGTCTGGAACGTTGTCGCGTTTGTAATGTCACGTAGGCACGTTCGTTAACTACCATCTCAACGTAGCAATATTGTTACACCAATTATTCGTAAATAACATGCTTATCCTGCATGAACCTAGTCACGCAGTGCTGAGTCAGTTTATGAAAGGGCTGTTATTTAACTATCTAAGTACGGTGTAGCTGATGTTTGCAATTCCAGAAACAGATTTTTGCAAATTATTTTCCACAGGGTGACCTTGGCTGGCTATCAAAGCAATACCGAACAGCTGTAGTAGAGATCTGCAATTCATTACTGGTGCGCAACGTACATGTGTAGCTGCAGCGTGCGACTTTACTTAGCGACATACAATGCATTATTTTCGCGAGGACATCGAGTATTGACTAGTGAAGTTTATTAATCTGGGTGACTTTTATTATTTATTCTGTACAGTGGGTAATGGATAATTGTATTACTAGGAGCACAAGCGTATACGGGTCTGAGTATTTTAGAGAAGTGATAATACAAATTACGAATATGGCCTTTTCTGGCGTTCAATAATTTATTCTATAGTTGTAAGGTTACGAAGAATGGAATCCGTGTAACAGCGCTGTTAGAAATTGGACATGTAGGGAAAGGACATATTGCAACTTTGATTAGAATTCACTTATTTGCAAAAACTGATCAGACGATCACCACTCCAATGATTATTCTAGACACCAGTCCAATTACACGTTTGTGCTAGAACCTACCTGCGCTGTAGTGCCCCAACTTGGAATAGAAGAATCGAAAAAGACGTTAAAGCGGAGAATGTCAACGGGAAGCAGAAGAAACAGAAAATGTCAAAACGAGAAACCCAAATGAGAAACAAACGATGCAGAAAAACTTGATTTTCGTTACGTTTATTGGATTGGTCATTTCTTTCGTTTATGTAAATTTTATTGTCTTGTCACTGTTTGGTCTTTATGCTAATGACTTTGGCTTTGGCTAACTTGTCACACCTCTTCACTGATTTGATGTGTCGGCATATATACATTTTATATGGCTGCCATAAATGGGAAAACTAACCAATAAACGACGGTAAGAAGAAAGGGACTCACAAAAATAAAGCGAGTTTAAGACTCATCATAGGCAAGTAAATGTTTTTTTTATCGATTTAAAATGTGTTTAAATGATGTTTTTAATAGCAGTAATAAATAACACATGCTGGATCATACTTTTATAGTTTTATCACGTGCTTATTAATTTCATTAACCTTTCATGATTCCATAGTACCAGTAAATGGAATAGACTAGTACCAGTAAAGATATTAAATAGAATTTATATCTACGTATAATTTATATATGCGTATATACAAGTGTATACATATGTATAAAATTTACGCATACTGATAATAGCAATTATTTCCGTCTGCAAATGTGAAACGTTTAGTGTCTGATATACTTATTACAGGATCATGTTTGCTTGGTCATGCTGAGAAACTCAATGTCTCATGTATTAACGTTGCTTCTGTGGTGTGTGTGTGAAATAGATAGATACATAAATATACATATTGCAAGGTAACAGGTAGTTAGCCGACCAGACTTGCAGAAAAGAATGCTCCATTAGTGATTACATACATTTATTGATTTTTTTTCTTACACGATACTTGAATTAAAATGTTTTCTTGTTATTTAAACAATAATATTAATTTAAATGTTCAAGTTTTTCTTTTGAAAATGATACTATTTGCAAAGTTCAACAATTTTCTTTTGATAGCTTTATATTATTAAAAATCAAATTAGTTCTTAAATTTTGCTTTCCTGAATTCTCGTCTTCGTTGTTGTCCCGGTCGAAGATCTCGTTCCCGGTCTCCAGCGATCCAGCGTCCGTGTTACACGTTCCAGCCACCACCTCCAGGAATTGCCCCGCGTCTCGGTGTTCGTCTCAGCCGCCACGATCAGCAAACGGAGTTCAGAAACGGTAGCAGAAAATCTCGTACACCGTGGTTGCTCCCTGCCGAAACTCGCTGCTTCCTCGACTCTACGGGCCCCAAGGGCTGCCTGGAATGGATGTTGGACTAAACGATGAATACACTGGAACCGCTCTCGATGAGTGCTACATGAAGACTGCTGTTATTTTCTCGTACACTGAAACTGCAGCGATATAGGGTGACGTCACAGTTTACCTGCGCACACACATATTTCCTATACACTTCATGTTATACGTAGGAACATTCTAGACACACCACGTGCTGCAAATTGTACTTCCGTTTTCCCGATTTTTCTAGAACAACGTTTTCACTACACACGAATAAATTAAATTAACCTTTTAAATATATCGTAATTACAATAAATCGTAACTCATATGCAAGTGAATATGCACACTTGTTGCGTGTTTACCATTGGCTAATTATCACTGTTCACACCTCCTTTTGATACGCGCACAACACAACACTTCGCTCCAACACTAAACTACAGCTTCATAGTCTTTATATCGTCTTATAACTAATTTATACTATTATTCTTAATTTTTAGCAATATTTTTACTTTCAATCACACCCCAATTGTCCCGGACACCCATTTCAGCTGGTCATAATTATGCTTTACACATTCACATATGGTGTGACCGCCTGTCACATTGCAATATATATATATATATATATATATATATATATATAGCGACAGTACAATCATATGCTGTACTATGCATGTAATAGATTATATAAATATTTAAATTAAATTAATAAATATGTAATAAATAAGCAGGTCTGAGATTGAAAGCTGAGGTGATGTTAAAAATACTGCATGTAGAGATGCAGGAACCGACCTGTACGATCACGTGAGTCGCTGAGAGTGTGTACAGTAGTAAATAATGTGTGTGCGTGAGGCTGGTTCAAGCCTGAAAGTTTGCAATCTCACCCCAAATAGATGTTAAATTATAGTTTTTATTTAATTATAAGAAAACCATAAATGGTAGAAAAATTGCAAAGACTTTTAAATATGTATAAAAATAATACACATGTGCAGTGCGAAAACGGCGTGAATAGGACGTGCAGTGCGAATTCAGTGCGATTTTAAGAGCGTAGTAATTACACTAATTATGCGATTATGATGGTAATTACACTGAACATGTGTAATTAAATCAGACACCGTTAGAGCACCTTGTAATCCACATTAAACATTGCAATTGGCAGAAATGTGCGAAAGTATGAAAGTGGACGATAGTGGGGGAACTGACGCCACCAAGCATTTCCTGATGCTTAAGTCTGTCCCAACAGGTGCGGTAAGATGCTCGAATATAAATAAGGGCACGAATGAAGCCAAATTACTCTCAATCAGTCTTCAGAAGCGGCGGAACGCTATGCCCAGTATCGATGCAATTTTTAAATTTTGTTAATTGAACTGTAAAGTCGGATGGACGATATGTTCATCTAAGTAGCAAACAGTAACTCTTGGTTTGGTTACTAATACGATTATAGAACATACTCTACGATCTCGACACCCACAAACGTCCGTCACTCAAGACAAGCAACAAGGTTACATCAGGCAGAGGAACGCTATGCAGAACAATAGAGGCGTCTACTAGCACAACAGCAGCAGGTGCAGAGCAACATATCACTCTACACTACAGCAACCAGAGGGGACCATAAGGAACGAGTAACTGGAGGACGACGAGTGGAACCGAGGAACGGGCAGGGAACTCCATCAGAAGAGGACCTACGGATCAACGGAGGACATGGGTATGAGTTACGGAATCAAGGTGACAAATAATCAATTTATAAATTTTATGTGAAAGACTAAAGACAGTTAAAAGACACTTTGAAATTTAGAAAAATAAATAACAGATGTAAAATGTAGATATACTGATTCAGAGAATAAAATTTAAATTTAATAAATATTTTCTTTGATGATTAACAATTAATTGAGTCAATTTAAATTTTATCAATAACTAACATGTATGCAATGTATAATCAATGAGTAATATGTATGCAATGCATAATGTAACGTAGTAAAAGTTATATAAAGAAAATAAAACAAAACTGTAGTAAAGCTCACAAATCAGACTGAGCAATCGAAATTTTAAGATTAACAAATAAAGACTTAGAATATAATTTTGTTACTGTAGGATATAAGATTTATTTATGATAAATGTACTGCAACAATTGAACGGTAAGCAAACAATAATGAAGGTTTATGACGAAGTAAATGAGATTTTTAAAAATGCTTTTGTTTTTTTTTTAATAAATTGATGTGAACTTGTTAAAATTCTATCAATGACTACTCTTATTACTATTACACCCAAACCCCAGTAATTGGTACATATTAGCAGTAATGTTAGATACATGTTGGCACAACACAAATTAATTTACATTTTTTTTGTATTTTGTTGTGTTGTTGTATAGAAAGAGTGGAGCTACACAATTTAAATTACTTTTAAATTTGTACACAATTTGTATTGTTATAAAATAACGGATTAATAAAAGCGTTTTTTTCTTAAATTAAAAGATAAATGTAAATAAAATATAAGATAAATATAAATATAAATATATATATATATATATATAGAGAGAGAGAGAGAGACAGACAGACAGACAGAGACAGAGATTAATATTTGAGAAGCGACGCTGGTGTAGTCGAGCGTGATTGGTCTTGAACAACCCGGTCAGTGAAATCCATGTCGTAACTTGGGTGATGACGGTGCGAAAGGGTCAATATGTTATTTAAATATGACATCTGTTTGGTGCTGACTTCTCTGATATTCTCTGTACTGACATCGTGTCATACTTAGTATTACACAACTTATTATTTCTATAAGAAATCTTTCCTACTATGAAAATTATTCCCATTAATATTATTTCGAAAATCAGTAATATTCTCCTACATAGTTTTTAGATTTTTCCTTATCTGAAAATTATTTTTTTTAGATTAAGATTAGTTTGACTATTCTTTAAAGTTGCTTTTCAATGAATGTTTATCCAGAAATAAATTTGGCACTAATACTGTATATACATTTTTTTTAAGACGGAGCGAGAAGGGGAGAGAGTGAGAGTTTGTGTGTGTGTGTGTGTGTACCTGCGTGCGTGATCGCGCGAACTCAGGCGTAAGTGGCAGTTTGTGTTTTAATAAGTTAACATAATATAGATAATTATTTTATTACATATCTCGCTATAAATGTGCATAGACCTAACCACAATATGTACGATTGATTAATGATTTTAATTTAATTGGTTTACTGTGTTTCGTAAGATTTTATTATTTACTGGTTATATTTGCAATGATTAGTTTATTTATGATTTTGTTACTCAACGGCCATTTTCCAAATCCGTAAGCCAGTAAAGGAAGCATTACTGTACGTCACTTTACATCTAGGCAAATATTTGAAAAGTAATGTGACAACTTACTTAAGATATGTGCTTTAAAATTCACACATCTTTGAACTAGAACTTTTCGGATGATACCAAAACAAAGTTTGAAAGAATAATAAAACAAATATTCATCGAAAGTATGTAAAAACTCCAAATCTCAGGCAAATATGCACCTGTGTTTTTTCTTTTTATGTTTAATTTGCGTATTAGAGTTCAATTATCACTTGTTTCTACAATTAAAATAAAGATTAGTGGAGAACGGATAATCTAGTTAATTCAGTTTTGTCAAGACGCTAAAAAATGAAATTTATTTAAAACATAAATTTTTTTTAAACATAATATCTAAGTTTAATCAAGTGCTAGACTAGTTTAAACCCGGTATTTAATTTTGTTTTGGTTAGCGAAAGAAAAATATTCCAACAATTAAAATACTATAACTATCAGTAACGGACATCCACACACTCTTACCATAGCTTTTAGTTTATCTAAAGAATATTTTTCTTATTCTATAAATAAAATATTTAATATGTGAACACCTATGAAACATCTGCTAGAGAACAATAACCCAACAACCACTCTACTACTACTACTACTACTACTACTACTACTACTACTACTACTACTACTACTACTACTATTACTACAGCAACTAGTACTACTACTACTATGACAGCTAATTTTATTTCAGCTGTACAAAAACGGATTAATAAAAGCGTTTTTTTTTCTTAAATTAAAAGATAATCACTATAATTTTATAATGTAAATAGTTTTTACAATAAAACTAGTAATAAATCAAAATAGCTGTTCACTGTCTGGCTTTTAAATATATGTGGTGTGGTGCCCATTTAAATGAATGTAAGATTTCTAAACTTTATACTTTCTTAAATTTAAAAAATCTAATCAATATTTTATCATGTTTCAGATATGAAGCATTATCCTCCAGTGTCATCTCCAAAAGATAAAGGTGACGTGAAACAACTTGGTCGATTGAAGGAATATACAGTGCAAATGAATATACATTTTTTGCGAATTTATGAGTGCACAAATTTTTTTAAGCTATAATTGATAAGGATACGAGACTGTTTTCCCTGGCAAACAGTAATATGTAATTTTGTTTATGAAGGCCTCTCGGTGACTTCTATGTAACAACAGACGTTGCTGGGATATTTTGCCCGCTAGTTGAATAAACATTAGTTTGCTTTTAGTTATTTGTATGGAGGGGAAAGTAAATACGCGAAATATGTCTCGGTTAAATGGAGCTTTTCTTGTTTTCCGAATACCTTAGAGCGGATGTATCCAGGGGCCACTCCCTTTGGGATGAGCAACAGTTGAGGTGCACAGGATCCCGCGATCACTCAGTAAGAAAAACGTGGTTAAGAAAAACAACGTATAAGAAAGAGTAAGTGAGTACGAGAGAGAGAGAGAGAGAGAGAGAGAGAGAGAGAGAGAGAGAGAGAGAGAGAGAGAGAGAGAGAGAGAGAGAGAGAGAGAGAGAGAGAGAGAGAGAGAGACAGACAGACAGACAGACAGACAGACAGACAGACAGACAGACAGACAGACAGACAGACAGACAGACAGACAGAGAGTAAAGAAGTAAATTTATTATTTTCATTTATTCTAATTTTGTTTTTAATTCTACTTCCTGTTTAATTTTTACTTAATGTCGGTTTCTGAATTCATCCGTAATTGTCGGCTACAAAATATAACGCAGTAACAAGTAAAACATTATTAATGGAGTTATATCCTTCAAAGAAGAGCAATCATACAAATTTCAAGAGATTAATCATAAATCATTTAAGAGATTAAACAATTAGTCCAGCTTCAGTGCGAGACGCGAAAAAGTAACTGTTGAGAAGGTGGGTTATACAGCGTAGTATGGGAAGTTACAAAGGCCCCGCAACCAGATTTGCAGCTGGACCCGCGGTTGATAAGGGCGCGTTTGGCTGTAACCGTTACAGCTGCCCTTGTTACTCACCATGCTACAAGTCTTAATACCTGACGGAAAATAACAGATGGGACGGAATGTCTTTTGTGCTCAGTGGAACCAAAAATATAGAGAGGTTATATAAAATTAATCAAATAAGTAAGAAAGCACAAAGAATAACGTTATTTTACAGCACATGATTAACAAACTGATAACTTTTTTAAAGTTTATTTTTAAAATTTTTTAAAACACTTATTTTTATAAAGTTTATAAATAGAATATGTTTTATATAACACAAATTACTTTTAAGCTAGACAATAAGTCTCACTTTGAGGACCCAAATTCTTTCATTTTCCTAAGTACAAGAACAAAAAGACGAATTTAATTTTTCATCAACAGGAGGTTCTCGTTTCTTACAAAAAAATTAACATTATAGGCATAAAATAAGCTGCGTCTTGCATGTATATTTATACATGGAACCAGGTCACCACTGTCAGCTAATACGAGAAGGCCTAATGGTTGTGATTACCGCAGAATATACCGCAATACCAGCATTCGGTGGTTTTGCTTGTGTAATACGGTGATCCCTGTCTCACCGGTATTCTACAGGCCTATATTATTTTGGTATTTTATATATAAATATATAAAATATGAAATTACAATTACTTTTGCAAGTAGAATTTTTTAATTTTTATTGTTTTATGTAAATATAAATAAGTACATTCTACTTGGAGAAGTTATTATAGTTTCATAATATCTATTTTACTCAAGAATCCTGCAATAAACATAACGAGTTACTTACAATGAAATATTATTTGGTGTAAAAAAAGACTTAGATTAATTCAAAATATGTTGTTCAGTCTAGCGAGTAACCCTTACAAATTGATGCTTTTCTTGGGTCTATCATAACAAGCTTTTTGCAGTCTTAGAAATCCATAAAACTGTCTTTATTGGCAAGTATCACTGGAAGAATTGTCTAAGTTGTGTTCTGCTGATCCAAATGCATATATCTACGGATATATGTTAGCCGTACATAAAATAGTTTGTCGTAGAATTTCTTTCATTTATTCTCTTAGTTGAACGTCTGTAAACTGTTGTATATTGATGTATTTCTTTCAAGATTACTTTACCTTTTTCAAGAAAAAAGTCCCGTTTTGTCTTCATTCGACTAACTTCTAAAGCATATTGTTGGCTTAAATTCTCTAGTTAGCCCTTTTCTCTTGTTATGCTTACAACCATCATCTTAGTTTCACTTTATAATTCTGGCAAACTTAATTCTGTAGTATTAAAATCTTTCGATCTTACAAGTTTAAATTTTATAAAAACGACAAAAGGCACGTTAAAACAGTAACAGTCACGTTAAAAACATTCAACGTTAAAACAGTAATAGAACAAAAATAGTAATACAAGAAGGTACTTTATTAATTAACGTAAGTTATTTTATTAGTAAATAGTAAGTTATAAGTTTTTTAGCGCTGCGTTGAACATTGAAAAATAACCATACTGAATAACTAGACAAAACATAACCCAAGATACCACCGAGTTTATCCCGCATTTACCCAGTTTGAATCATATGAATTCTACACACTGAACAAAATAAGGTAACCAACAATCATAAAAACCAACACAAGCTTTGCACACTATGTGTTTAGATGAAATTTGTTTAAATAAATGTAATGTGTAGACAACTAAATAAAATATAAATTGCTGTACAAAAAGTTAGTGTGTGTAAGCGATAGGTTAGTAAGAGAAGTCGTAACGTGGTGTATGGGGAATCAATACACCTCGCCATGCTGCTGTACTGTAGCTACCGACACATACTCATCACGAATTATACTTACCAGCACGTCTGGACCCGATAATTATATGTGAATATCAGTGTGAACATGAAACAGTGCAACTACTAATAGATAAGGTTTGTAAACGCTAATTTATGAATGCTAATGTCAACGTGTAATATAAAACCTATTTGGTTCAGCATATGTAAATACGGAAACAAGACAAAATTCCAGTGTACACAGCACAGAGCCAAACGTGTGAGAGCAGAATAAAGTTATACTGCACACAGTTTACATTCTCAGTGTTTAACATTTTTTCATGTGCAATTATTATGTTCAAAAAAATATTCAAGTGATAAAAATTGCCTTTAAGTTCATTTTTATTGCAATGGGAAATAAAATATCCATACATTACTTGCATCTACGCATTATGTGCCGTTTATGAAAATATATATATTGCAACAATACACATATTTGCATATTTGCCCTGGGCGGTATGTTTGTAAATATTTAGCATAGAAAATATATGATGAACAGTTTTTAACAATATTATGCAGGCTAAGAATTGTCAGAAAGCGTACACCTGCCCCGCGAGTGAATACAGCGCTTGTGTGTTTGTGTGTGTAAACGCAAGCTATGACAGGAAAAAGTCTACGATGGGGTGATGCGTACGTCTGTAATCAGGTTTTAACCGGATTAAAATAAACTAATTAATACATTTTAAACCTGTGAACAAAGACTTACTCCAATTATAGAAACAGCATCAGCATAATCATCATCATCAAATTCTCAGGATTCAGGACGCACACACACACACACACACACACGCACACACACGCAACGGTAACGTCGGCAGTAAGCAGGTGATGAATAAACACTTATATTTTGGTTCGTGAAAAGAACTCTTAAAAATAAAGTTATATATGAACAATAAAGACTTAAAGTTTTAAATATAATCACTGTACATAAATTTAAATGGTAGTTAAAGAAAATAATTTAATTTAACAAAAAATTTTAAAAATACTAATCTTCTCTTATATGTTAAAATTTGGGTGTCAGTAGAAATAAATAATAGGTTGGAAGCAAATGTTATATTTTTTGTATAGCAACAATTAGTTTTATTCTTGAGATTTAATATTATTTTTGTTTGTAATTGAGTTGCTATTATTATTTAAAATTTGAGTCAAAGTCAGACACACTGAAATAAAAAGTGTTTAGATATAATTTGTTTAACATCTCTGTTTAGCTAGTAAGATTATATGGTTGTTTATTTTTGTATGTCATGAACACCATAGAAGGTTATATTGTATTTTTTGTAAACTTATAAAAGAGAATATTTATTTTATTTTTATAATTCGAAATTTTAATATTTACATATTTTCTATTAATATTAATAAATCATAGAATGATTATTTTGAACGGTTTTAATTAATTATTTCATGTGAACAACATCTAACTCCTCTTTGAAAATTATTTTATTATTGTGCAACTACATATACTTGATGCAACGAGAATAATAAATCCTGAGACCTGGCCGGTGTGATACACTTCATATTTGCGTTGAGTACATGGTAATGTATTTGTTTAATTTTCTGAAATACTTGTAACGTTGCAATATAATATATAGTCTATATATATTCTTATAATTGGATTTACTGCTTAACAAGTATTATTAAATTATTAAAATAAATTTGTCTTACCTGTAAAATGTGAGAGTGAAATTTCGTGACTGAAGCATTTGGTAACAAAAATAAGGTACGTTATTAATTAACGTAATTTATCTTATTAGTAAATAATAAGTTATAAGTGCTGAGTTGAACATTTAAAAATAACAATACCGAATAACTACACAAAACATAGCTCAAGATACCGCCGAGTTTATCCCAGTTCTGAATCATAGGAATACTACAGATTGAACAAAATAAGGTTTCATAAAGCCAATACAGGCTTTCTACATTCTCTGTTTAGATGTAATTTTTAAACATTTTGATTAGTGGACAACTAAATAAAATACATATGTGTATGTTACTGTACAAAAATTAGTGTGTTTAGGCGATATGTTAGTAACAGTGTACATAGCACACACGAGTAGTCAGAAGAACCTCGCCATGCCCAGGTTTCTTTGCTTAGGCTTCCCTCCACCCGTTTGTTCACGCACTCTCACCTTTACTGTATCGCTACACAGCATCGCCAAGCCTATAAAAGAAGAATTGTAACGTTCATCATTGTTTTATTTATTTTTTATTCAATTTCTTTTTTTGTCGGATATTAAATTGAACGATTAGTTTAACTTTTCACTCTTATTTTAAATGTATAGTAAATGTACATATTAAAATATAATTCAAATATAAGTTAGAGTGTGTAGTAGCTTATTTTGGTGAGATAAGCTATTAACAAATACGCTTTATTTTGTTGTAACCTATTCTAGCCGGCTGAAGAATAGTTCCCATTATCACTTCTTGCTATGTATAATCGGCGCTTAAAAACTTGTTGGTTCTCAGATTCTTCTGAAAAGTTTTCTTGGCGGCACAGAGGCTAAATAGCATGCCTTGTCAGATGATTATGAAGTCAAGAGACTTGTGAGGAAGGTCTTCTTCTTCCATCAGAGGATAGGAGAATTGTCTGTTCCTGTTCCAAAGAAATACACCACTTCACCTATCCTATCCTATTCACGCATCCTAGGTCGTGAATATTCACGATCCTATCCTATACTTCTTTGTCGAAGCTTGTATTACCATCTTACGCAACCTGCCATCTGCCATACTATTCATCCTTCTTTGTTTACTGCAGTGCGACTTGGACATTAAAAATGTTCAATTATTTGCATGTGTCTTCACTGTAGAGTCGATCTCTTTGTGTGCAACCTTTAACAGACTGCAAGAACTTCATCTCCGATTCCTATATCAGAGTTTTCTTCACCGGAAACCAAGTGTCAGAACCATACAACAACACTGACACAGCCAGTACCTTATACAATTTTAGTCAAACATCTTTCCTTGTTTTCCTCGATAACGAATGACGAATTGTGACACAGTTGCCTGAAACATGGTCAACTTATGATCATCATCATATTCCATATTACAAGTGATATCACAACCAAGATAGAGAGAATGTGACATCTGCTCTAGACTCTTATTATCCAATATAATCTTAGTTCTCAAAGGCTATTTGCCCATTCTGTTGCCCATTTGTGTACAGTTTTTACCTTCTGTACGCCATAATCTTTACATAAATATTTACGCCGTAATTTGAGTAGATTTTAACTGATACATCAGTCTCTGGGGTTTGTGTTCGTTGTTTTGTATGATTACTTATTTATTCCCAAACAAAATTGTATTCAATTAAGTTCTATTATTTATTCTATTCCTGGGTCCACTCTGGATTACCTTTCTCTAACTATGTCTAACATAGTTAAACATTCTCTAGATAATATAGATGAAGATATAGGCCTACTACAGCCTGAGAGCACTCCCTGATTAGCGTAAATCTCCCCTGTAAAATCCTCTCCTATACACAACAATATCCTTGTGCTATAATATAATCTCTTTATAACGTCTATAAGATGTTTTAGATATGCCCTCATATTTGGGATGTTCCGTAGAATGGATCTGTAAACTCTATCAAACGCTTCTCGTGGTCAGTGAAGTTAAGACATGTCTCCAAATCAAATTCCCTTCTTTTCTCAATAAATATTTTTAAAGAGAATACGTCATCAGTTTAAGATCTTCCCTTATGGAAACCTGCCTGTTTGTAAAGAATAAAAAAATGTCAAGACAGAACGAAGGCTTTCAATAATAGTTTCCATGTAACTTGTAAGTTGTGATTATCAAGCTTATACCTCTATAATTCGATGGAATCGTTCTACCGCCTTTCTGAAAATGAGTACCCCTGGGCTCAAGCACCTCGTCTAGTATTTATTCAGAAAATATATCAAGTAACATCAGTAACAGCAATGTATCATCAAGAGTCTACATGTGGTGGATACGGGTTTCGCGCCCGATGTATCCCAGCTGGATTCTTACTCTGTTTCAACCTGTATTGGGTGAAATTCGTTCTTTAATCGTTTCTATCTGGTCTCTTTTGACCAAATCTTGGTCTCTTCGACCCCGACGCTATTAAGTTTCGAGGGTTAGGGAGTCTTTTTCATAATTCAACTTTACTCTGTCATTATTGTTTTTCTTTCATGCTACTCAGTAATGGCCAACTGTCCTAGAGACGGAAGAACCAAGGAGGTGGGTCTTCGAATAAAGCCCAGAGCAGTACCAGAGACTCCAAGATTTCACTCTTATTACTGTACTGTACAGGATACCGGCAAGGTTCTTAGAGGAAATTTATCTAACTGAAAATTCTTAAAGCTAAGGAAGGTTCATATTATAATCTTGCCAATTTTAAATGTAGATCTATAGATTAAGTGACACTTAACTGAAGAGAATAGGCCTAGGAGACTAACTTCGTACCTACTTTAATACAAAATCCCAAATTTTGTAGACAAGTCTGACGTTTATCGGGTTGCTAGGAAAACGTTTTCGTAGTCCAAGTGTTTTAAATTCTTAATATCACTAACACTACTACTTGCTTTAAACTTTTGCTACAAAAAGTTGAATTATGGTTTAGACATTTAGTAGAAATAAATTAATGTACTGGTAGTACTAAGTAATACTTGCTTGAATAACTGAATAATTTTAAAACTGCATTATTCACCAGAACGATTTGTATACTTTAACTAAAAACGTCATTGCTTTATGAAACACAGCAATGATTCCACACTCTTTTCATTAAATAGATGAGAGTGTGTGTATTATGTAAGCAATTTGTGCCGTACTTACTCGGTATTTTGTGTAATAGGCCTAAGCGTTCTATAGACTCACCTCTCATTATTTACCTGACACACTATACTATAATGTAGTGGTAGACAAAAGCAATGTCTAAGGTCTAATATGAAACGTATAACAATACAACGCAGCAGTACTAAACAACTACTTATTAGTGGTAGTAGTATTACCAACGTATTAGAATTCACTATTAAAGATGGGAGTCTTACGACAAGAGTATGCAGAACCTTTTTTCAAAGCAACTTTGAACTTCTTAATACAGAAAGGCAATTGAAATAAAATCATGGTCTAAGTTATTGCATGTTACTATACGTTACTCACATTAATAGGCTCGATATTATATGTTACAGATATCCGAACTATAACAGACATAAACACTGGTGAGAAAGTATTGTATGGAAATTTTTAACAGGTCACAATGGGCAAAGGGTTTACCGTGGAATCAAAAAAAGTAAAACAATTTTAGAAATTTGTACAGAAACATGATCTCAGCAAAGAATAACGTTACAATCGTGTCAACTTAAAAACCATTAATTTTCTAACAAATTTTGGGCTTTTGGTTCTTAATACTTTTGCTGACAAGTCAAGTACACTACAGTATTCCGATTACAACTACACAAATTTCATCAAGAACATTATTGCAAGATTCATAGCAAATTCAAAATTTTGTTTAACGTTACACATGATAAAGTTCACGATTTATTCACTTGATTCAGGAATTAATGTGTTAAGACAGGTAAAACTCTTAACGTTGACGACACGAACATATGTTCTTAAAATTCCTAATTTACCTTAATCGTAAATACCGCATTCTTGTAATTAATAACAAACTTCCAACAAAGTTTATTATATAGAATTTTAAAAAAAAGCCTTCTCCTTATGTGTTACAGAATCTTGCTTCAACAGCAGTGTTTGTAGTATTTTACCAAAATATTTCAATGTAAAATTAATATGAAAATTAATGGTAACAAATAAGAATATGAAAAACTATCTAATTAAATAGATTAACGTTCCCTTATACACCAGAGAGGCAGACCCTCTTAGTGTGTTTCTACTGGCTGTCTAGTTGGAAAAGCTTGACTGAAGACGTCTAGTCTAAATAATTAGAACAAGGTCTCTTGACAATAGTATTTACTACAAAAAGAAAGCTGACCACACATAGATTCAGTGTTCATTCTAAGTTATAAACAAAGTATCTACAGCTGATTGGACCCACAAACAGATCAGTCAAATCAAATCATACGATCTTTCTAAGAAGCTTCAAATTCTTACTAAATTATTTAATTGTTTTGAATTTTCAGGACTTCAGAGACACAAAGACTCCTGAAAGTTAGCTCTATAAACAAACTTTTACCGATTAAATAATACTGTCAATCAGCTTGAACGGACACAATTTTGTTTGATTCCCATTGCAATTAATAAAGGTTAACGAAACTCTTGTAAGGATTAGCATTTAATTGTACATACCTTTGTCTTATACGGGTGCAGTTACCATGTTCGGATACACCAGAGTGTACGGATATCTATTGAACGTGGTAGACTAAATGGGAATTGCATTAAATTGGAATATCTATGCCAAAACTGACGACCCAGTAGTCTAAAGAAGTTAATTGTCTTACCTAGCCACTTTAAAATTAAAACAATTATTCTACTAATGTTATTTTTCTGTTCTGTAATAAAATAAATTAGAATTTAGTTAATTATTTTAAATATTATCCTTTAAAAAGATGAGCCAGAACTAGGCAGCAGTGCCCTTGCAACCAAAGAAACAAAAACTCAGTAGGTTGGAAAATAATTTTAATTAATTTGGAAACAAACTAAAAAAAAACAAGACAAAACAGAAAACAGGTAAATACTGTCAGGGCAACTTATCAGTATTAGATAATTAGATAATACAATTTGTAAAGTGAAAAGAAAGGTAAAAGGCATCCGTAAAATCTCTTAAGATATCTTTGAATGACTGGGCTAGGTTATCGAAGGTGAATGGAGACTTATTTTTATACCTCTTTTCAAAGGTATTTACTCTTCATTCATATAAATATAAAAGATAAAATAACAATTTTCTTGATCGCACATCTACAGATGTACCTGCTTATAAAGAATTTTACGGTCACAGACATAGAAGACGAGATTATATATCTCGACAAAAAGAAAAAAGAAACTACCGAGATATGACTTTGTAAACTGTTAAGTTTTTATCAAAATTATAAAACAAAGCATTCAGTTACTAAGAATGCTTTTCAACACAATCATGACAAAAAAAATATTGGCCTGTCTAAATAATATTTAAAAATAATAAACAATAAAAAAAATGATTAAAAACATGAAACATATAATACAGACGCATGAAGTCACTTCATACAGACCAATCAGCTAGCTTCCACAACTCACTGACGATATATACGATATTAAAGATATTCCACAACTCGTATAACGATATTAAAAAGTCCAGAACAGTAATTTATTTTGTCGAATATCAGTTTAGCTTTAGAAGGTAGTGATTTAATTTTAAAAATACTCCACTCAATGATTCAACAATGTCATAGGATATCAACAATAACTAAAATCATTTCACTCAAAAACAATACTCATACCGTTGTTTCTAGATATACAATAGACATTCGATACGGTTCGACACGAGGGCGTATATCATAACTGACAAAGCTTTTGATAATTGAGAACTATGTTATTTTAAATACAGCTTATTTTTAATTACAGAAAAGCACTTCATAATTAAGTATAGAAACGTATACTCCTCGATTTATCGAATTAACTCCGCAGTGTCACAAGGAAGTAATTTTGGTCCAACGATTCTAACTAGTCATGTAGATTCACAATTAGCTACTGCATAACAACGAGCTCACCTGCTTGTGTGTGTTCGAGAGGAATGATTAAAATAAGTATAGATACAAAATAAACTGAACCACAAGCTCTCTTGTGTCGTTCACTTAAAACACGTTGATAGATCTGAATAATGGAATGGGACAGAATGGGTGGAATTAAACGCGATATTATCTAGTACAGCTCTAAAGGAAATATTAAGGAAGTGAACAATAATTCATAAATGAATTTGAAATAACAGTTTATGCAATATTGTGATGCAAGAAGAGAAGGCCCCGACAAAATTAAGTACAGGAACACTCATTGGACGAATGAAAATTAACACACAAAAAACACAAATATATTAAACTAGTGAAAGAAGAGAATAAGAGAAAAGTAAAATAGTTTACCTTTTTCTTGTCCGTCTGGTGGCCTTTTCTCTATATTTCAATCGACGCGTTTCAGGGCATATGCCCCATCATCAGGATATCCCTTGTTAAAGGTCGTCAATGGTTAAAATATTAAAAACACTGCACACACAATTCTAACACACAACAATAAATGTAATACAAACATAAAAACACATAAAATGCCCAAATTATAGACACACACGATATCGATGGTGCGCACCACGACATGCTATAGTCGACTGCAGTGTTCATGTTGTTATATGTCGTGCACTATGGACCTTGTTCTGTATTCTTATCGCTGTGTCGTATAATAGATTGGACTGGAAATACAGCTGATCGTTAAGGATGACTTCTTCTGTTTTTTTATTTTTGTAAGCTTTATATATTTCGTATTCTTCAATAGCATTCATATAATTACCTTTTTTGCATATGTGGAGGGGTTGAAAGTTCGTTGTGAAATCAGTATAACTATGGTTGCTGTCCATCAGATGGCGCGCGTAATTTGACACTGTTTTACTAAATTCTTTTCTAGGTAAATGTTCTTTGAATCGTCTTTTAAAAGGTCTACCAGTTTGGCCAATGTAAAAGCTGTCGCAGTCATTGCATATTATCTTATAAACGCCCGTCCTGTCTTCAATTGATTTTGAATGTTTAGGTACGAGTATCTTATTAATGTTATTATTAGTTCGGTAAGCCATTTTAATATTTATCCCACCGAATACTTTGTTTAAAATTTTGGGTAGGGTGTTACCATATTCCGATGCTATATACCTAATTTTATTTTTATTATTTTCTTGTAATTCTATGTTGTTTTTCTTTTTTCTGTGTTTCTTGACCAAATTATCCACGATTGATCTTTTATAACCATTGGCCTTAGCTATGTGTTTGATCGTGTTCAGTTCTTCGTGAAAATCTTTGTCATCTAATGGTATGGAAAGTAACCTATGTATTAAACTATGATAGGCTGCCATTTTTTGAGAAAAGGGATGATGTGATTCAGCATTTATCGTGAGATCCGTGGTTGTCGGTTTTCGGTATATTTGGTATTGGAACTTTTCATCTAGTCTTGTAATTGTCAGGTCGAGGAAGTTAAGTTTATTATTTATCTCTGTCTCGAGTGTGAACTGTATGTTTCTATTGACACTATTCATGTATAATTTCATATTTTCTATTTGTCGTATTGTGCCATTAAAAATTATAAACGTATCATCAACATAGCGTGTATATGATATTATGTTCTTGGAAAGTTTATTTATGCCATTGAGCAAATAATAAAATAATAAAAATAAAATTAGGTATATAGCATCGGAATATGGTAACACCCTACCCAAAATTTTAAACAAAGTATTCGGTGGGATAAATATTAAAATGGCTTACCGAACTAATAATAACATTAATAAGATACTCGTACCTAAACATTCAAAATCAATTGAAGACAGGACGGGCGTTTATAAGATAATATGCAATGACTGCGACAGCTTTTACATTGGCCAAACTGGTAGACCTTTTAAAAGACGATTCAAAGAACATTTACCTAGAAAAGAATTTAGTAAAACAGTGTCAAATTACGCGCGCCATCTGATGGACAGCAACCATAGTTATACTGATTTCACAACGAACTTTCAACCCCTCCACATATGCAAAAAAGGTAATTATATGAATGCTATTGAAGAATACGAAATATATAAAGCTTACAAAAATAAAAAAACAGAAGAAGTCATCCTTAACGATCAGCTGTATTTCCAGTCCAATCTATTATACGACACAGCGATAAGAATACAGAACAAGGTCCATAGTGCACGACATATAACAACATGAACACTGCAGTCGACTATAGCATGTCGTGGTGCGCACCATCGATATCGTGTGTGTCTATAATTTGGGCATTTTATGTGTTTTTATGTTTGTATTACATTTATTGTTGTGTGTTAGAATTGTGTGTGCAGTGTTTTTAATATTTTAACCATTGACGACCTTTAACAAGGGATATCCTGATGATGGGGCATATGCCCTGAAACGCGTCGATTGAAATATAGAGAAAAGGCCACCAGACGGACAAGAAAAAGGTAAACTATTTTACTAATATATACTATAAGTGGCTTGGATACCGAAAAACATGGATCTAAGAGAAAAGACTAAGAAATGTTAATGTAAGTTTAATGAGCTAGAGAGCTTTAAGAACCCGGATCCTTGGTAAGCAAGCAACCAAAATATAAGAAAGGCAGAAATAACAGGGTACAATCAGGTTTTATATAACACATTATAGATGTAAAAAGTTGATTAGAAGCAAGTTATTATTATTTTGGTCTTCCACAAACAAAAGATGACATAAAACAGTACTGTGACGAATGAGACAGTGTACACAACAGAGACATTATGCCTCACTAGCACATGTGAGAAGGAAAAGTTTTTTTGTGAAAAGTAACAAGGAGAGTATATGAACTAAAGAATATTACATCATCATAATCACCATTGCTTAAACATTAGACCCATGGCGTGTAGCGCTCGCACACGTCACACCAGCGGCAGAGAGAATCTAGTCTGCATTTAACAATTTGAGGCGACAAGCTGTACAGCGAGGAGGGGGTATTGTTTTGTATTTGTTCAAGTACCCAGATTGCGATTGTTTCTGATTCAGTTCCATTCGTCTCAATCAGACCGCTGTGTTTCTCCAGCGGCAATTAGACCAGGTTGGACTGACTCGACCTTGAACCTACGCCATTGTATAGCACGACAAATAAACGTAAAGCAAATGAATGATTTTCCACTGAGCTACTCCACCGTCTGAACCAAAGGAAGTATGTGGAGGATTGTACAAACAGGAGATAGGCAAAGGTAGGGTGAAACTAGTTACAGGCACAGAGACTGAGCCTGGACTTATGGATTATAAGTGGAAAACAATCAGCATCAAATGAGATTATGAAATGGAGACCAGAGGAAAGTAAATTCAGATAAAACGTGACGATGAGATGTGACAATGAGGTTTAGGTCATTGAAGACACGAAAACTATGAGACTGACGTAGTACCTAAAAAATGCAAGACAAGAAAGACAATGGTGGAGGATAGTGGATAAAGCAAGGAAACATAGCAATGTGTAAAACAGTGTGTGTGTGTGTGTGTGTGTGTGTGTGTGTGTGTGTGTGTGTGTGTGTGTGTGTGTGTGTGTGTGTGTGTGTGTGTACGCGCATGCTTGTGTTCATTTCATTAATAATCTCTGTCTTCATTTTCAATTTTCACGACCTCAGTCAAAGGAGGCTTATAAATATTACGAGGCTGCTTGGTTCTCCTAAAGACCAAACACTTCTCTTGTTATGGTCATTAATCACACTTATTCATCTTGACTCCGATTTAATTAAGGAAAAATACTTCACAAGCTATTTTTAGGTACAAAAAATATATACCATTTATTTTAGTTCATCAGTTTTCTTATTACAGTCAGCGTAATAGAAAACCTTATTACCTTTGAGTAACAGGCTTAATCTCAGTCTAATTCACGTTTTCGTATATGTTATTTGATTAACGTGAGGGCTTTGAACATGAGCTGCTTATTTTCCGCATATTCAGCCAGCGTACTAATATCACTTTCTTGTCCCTTCTTTCCTTCGAACATTCATTACTGATTTTCTATAGAGTAAATTACAACGTTCTTGCAAATGTGATACAATGTGATTTTCTATACCCTGTCCAATTCATACAGATGAAGGTAAAATACAATTTTCACTTAAAATTTACCAGCTGCGTAATTGTTTCTTATTAAACGTCAATGTGTTTGTTATTTCTGACACACACACACACACACACACACACACACACACACACACACACACACACACACACACACACACACACACGTATAGTCTAATGTAAATTCCTAATGTGATCACTCTTACACACTATGAGGTAGGATGATTTTCATGCTTATATATTCAGTCAATTAATTTCCCAGTTTTTATAACATTTATTTTTTTATGAGTTAAAAGTTTTGAATGTTATAGTATTTGCGCAGTCAGTAGACTTTCAGAAATCTAGACTATCCGACTCTGGACTCGAGCAGAATAACTGATTTTTTTATTTTTGAATACAATCAAAATTACTACGGTATATTAAGTAGAAGGATAGAAAGGATACTTAAACAAACTAAGTCTTTACTAAACATATCATATCTACTATATCTAAACCAAAAACCTGCACAATAATTGATGACATAATTTCTAATTAATTATGAAATTGAAAATTCTTATGAACTTATAAAGATTATTTTTTTAGCTGATATCTCGATTTCTGAAAGAAAATTACTTAAATCAAGAGAATTCCTAACAAGAAGAAAGTCTCTTCATTTTTTAACAACTTTGAGGTGCATTTTTTGGGTCAATGTGTTTGACTGACTGTACTTACAGGATGAGTATTAAGTCTGTGGATTGATTTTATAGCCATAAAATTTCGGTTTCCAGTATTGAATACATTGACTTATCCAATGGATGCGTGATTATCGATGCCTCCCGTTTTGTAATTTTCATTATATTCCGGGGGGATACGCGACCTCAGCTACATTATTAGCCATTTCTTATATTTTAATAGCCAAGTCCATTAAACGTGCTGAGTAGTCGATTTACTGTAACTTTGAAACTTAATACCGCTGTGTCAGCATTATTAACGTTCCGTATTAGTGACATACAGATTGTGTCCAATATACTGTAGCTACAGGTAAACATCACACCAGAACTACGTATTTATACTGGTATTTTGTCTCGGTACCAGACAAATACTTTACTTGATAAAAAACAACGTAGTTTTTATCTTTATTTAATAGAAAGATAACATTATGACAACACACGAATAGTGATATTAAGACGATTGTATACATAATTGAACACCGGAGAAATCGTTAGTCACATTCTAACGATAGGTAATAAACAAGTCGCCCGAGTAAACAATTTTGCAAGTTCACAAGTGTCCAACACATAATGATAATACAAATCACCAATAAAAAATGTCCACATACAATAACGAACAATTTATACTTTACAGTAAACCGTTCTCAAATAACACAATAAGACGCACCGAATCGCAGCTCACAACTAACTGGCTGGTCGCTTCCGAAACACCACACTTTGTTCTCAGTAAAGTCGAATGCATAACGTAATAATGTTACGGCATTTCCCAGATGCCGATAGAATAATCGGTGTCACTAGTAGTGCGGGCAGAGAAGTGTGCGAGTAACAGGAATGTTGCGAAGAGTGCGAACAGTGGGTCACTCTGATATCTGAGGAGAATAGACCGTGAAGTCACAAACACTTGACATGCGAAGTATGAGGACACCACCAAAATTTGCACGCTTCTGATATTCTTGTCAGAAATTATTTACATTTTAACTTTTTCCATAATGTTATTCATTACGCTGAACTTGGCAACACATCTACTCATTACTTTGAAGACACTTATTTTAGTTTTTCGTTTTTTTATTTTTATTAGGTGTAAAATTTATTTTTTCAAAGTTATACAAAGTTTGAAAAAAGAAGCGGTGGTCACCAACAGTATGTATATGGGAATGGAATTTAGCATGAAAGGGACTGATATATTTTATAAATTTGTGTAGGCAATGTGTATTTAGAATTACATAAAAATGTCGCTGTTTATCTTCAAAGATTATATGCTTAAAAAACTATGACTTAACTTTAAATGTTAGGCCTAATTATTCCTTATAAAAATATGTGACATAATGAAAAAAAATATCATAGTAAATATGAGTCACCTTCACAAAAATAGGATGAGACTGAAAAAGACGACATGTATTGGGATTCAATTCATTGACTTGTATATTCGATAACCCTCTCATTTTCCCGTAGACTGAAAAAAAGGCAATACTTTTATAAATACATATTACCACTTCATGTAAAAGACGTAAACCAAATGTGTATGTTTGTGACCGGTTAGACACGACCATTATTTTCTTCCTTCACTTTCTTAAGAACAAAAGAAAAACTAATCCACACAAACTTGTTACCACGGTAACCATACGAACGAATTCTGCAGCAAGCTGCAGCCAAATAATGTACCGTGACTTTGTAAAAACGTTAAAAAACTGAGTACCTATAGTTTTCCAATGAAAATGTATTTGTTAGTTATATCTAAAAATAATATGTATTCTGCACATAAACGTTCTACCCTTTATTATTACAGAAACAAAAAATACGATAAAATGAAAATGCAGATCACTTTCTTACAATCAGTAAACAATTATTAAACAAAATAACAGATCACAATGTGAAATTTCAAATTATAAATTTATTTTATTTTTATGTCACATAATCTCGTAACCAAATATCTTACTAGAGCTATTACGTATCCACCCTCTTCCATCAGCTACTCTCTGTGTGTACAGAGAGCATTGCCCGGGAGTCACGAACTTGGACGCTGGAAGTAGCATTTGCTGGCAGTGCTGACTCGAGCTGGTTAGCTCGAGCTCTGACTTGTTCGTCAGTACCAGTGGGCATTAACCGAACCCTCAGTTCAGTACAGGTTACCAGCCTTTGACTTCCAAAAACAGACATACGTGTACCTGCATCCATAGGTATATATCTAATTTTTTGAATTTAAGCATATGTATATTTGTTTGCTTTATTTTTTGGTGTGTTTTTATATATACCGTATATATGCAGTACGTCATACGTAAAAGTTTTAAATACAAATATTTAAATATAATACATAATACAATACACAATACAATACATAAATACTAATCTATCGAGCAGCGTCGGCCGGTTCCTCTTACGTGCAGCCAGTCGACTTTCCTTCTGCGTGGCGTCGGTCGGCTTCCCTTCTGCTCAGCGTGGATACGTGTAGCTCCGTCGGCTCCCCTTCTGTGCAGCCAGTCGTTTTCCTTCCGCATTGGGTCGGTCGGCTTCCCTTCTGCGCAGCATCGATACGTGTAGCTTCATCGGCTCCCCTTCTGTTCACGTCGACTCGATGACTCTTCAAGAGGTCATCAGGTTCAGCAATAACGACGTAGTCCGGACACGAGTGCGTGTCTATTTAACGAGACGAACTTAACAGACTACAGAAACATACGACTTAAGTGGGGACACGTCGAAAGAGTGGACAATCAAGTGCGAAAACGGTAGAAAGAGAGATGAGATAAGTAGATAGATGAAAGAGGAAACCCTAGAACTCGCTGGCGAGATAACAAAGGAAGAAAACTAATGAAGAATTGATGAAGGCGATAAATTGATAAGCGATGGCTAGAGATTGGTCTTGTTGGAAGAACTAAAAGGAGGTTCATGACCCAGAAGGCCCATTAAATAAGAAGAAGAGGAAGAGGAAGAGGAAGAGGAAGAGGAAGAGGAAGAGGAAGAGGAAGAGGAAGAGGAAGAGGAAGAGGAAGAGGAAGAGGAAGAGGAAGAAGAAGAAGAAGAAGAAGAAGAAGAAGAAGAAGAAGAAGAAGAAGAAGAAGAAGAAGAAGAAGAAGAAGAAGAAGAAGAAGAAGAAGAAGAAGAAGAAGAAGAAGAAGAAGAAGAAGAAGAAGAAGAAGAAGAAGAAGAAGAAGAAGGTCTAATACATCTATGGAATCGTCCATGATACAAAGTGGTTCTTTGGTGCAGGACAAGTGTTATTCTTTTGGTCGTCCAACTGATTACTTCATAGATTACTGTGATTTGTAATTATTCACATAATAAAATATAAAAATATGTTAAAAATATAATGTAAAAATTTCCACAAATAAATTTAAGATATGGTTTGCAGAGGAAACCAGGCAAATTGAAAATAATTATTAACAATCAAACACTTTGTCAAGCAAATTATTATGGCTACTTGTGTAATATTAATAGTCATAAATAATTACCCAATTTATATTAAATAGTTGATTAATAATCATAAACAAAGACACATAGATAATAAAATATAAACAAAGATACGTAGTACCGTCAATAGAACCCTTAAGAATATAGTGCGACCTGATACTACAATTAAATTTCATTGTAGCTGTCCCTCATATTGTATGCTAGTGAGGCGGGTTTGCTGAAAACAAATATAATCTGCCGAGATGAAATTCGAGACCTGAAAGAATGTACAAGAGTTCATAGAATTAGAAATCAAGACATAAAATCAATGCAAAAATATATTATTAACAAAAGAAAAGAGCATTTAGAAAAGATGGAAAACTAATTCTACCTAAACACAGTCTCAAAGACAAAGCAAAAAGGAAAAGATTGCAGGATGACCAAAGAAAAGAGAAAAATGATCAGTTACTTACTTGAAAACGGAATACAATGCCTAAGCCAGAGAGCGAAGATGATGGACCAACCAATGCGAATTTCGAAAATAAAGTGAAACAAAACAGAGTTCGTATCCTTAGTTACGTAGCCTAAAATTAAATGTATTGTTGCTACGTGTATTGTTAAAAACGTATGCCCTATTGTTGTATTGTTAAATAGAAAGTAAGTTTAATGAAGAACGTACATTTGTAATAAATTAAAACTCACTCTTACTCGAGCACACAAATGAATTGTAAAGCCTACAAGTTAATATGTTGTCTGAATGCGTTTGGGGACGGGATTAGCCAAGGACCATACAATCATATTTCTCTGACGGTCTGTTGATCATGGGATGCGTCTGTTACGGTGAAGCGTGTTAATCCTGACTGAATACATTTCTTTAAAGTACGCGTGTAAAATTATTAACTCGAAGGTCATGTAAAATAGGACAAAATCGTATAAAAAACGTGGGATCCTCTTGTCTCTTTGACCTTGTTATGGAGGATACACTTTTTGCATTACTTGCTGATCATTGGTGTAACATTGATCATTGAAGCTGAGGCGACCGGTCTAGCCGAACACCCAGTTACTTCACCGATTCGGTATCGGCTGTCGGTCGATGCACACCATTAGTGATTATCTTGTTTTAAGAGGAACAGATCAGTTTTGTGTGTAAGTGTGTAGTGTGTGTGTTGCTTTTATATATACTTAAAAACGTAAAAATAAAAGTAAAGAAATTAAACGATTAAAAATATATACAAGAACAAAAATACAAAAATGTAACAAAAAAGATTGCGCTCAAAGCTGATTTTTAAACGCGCAAAAGTTACTGTCAATTCTATCATTTTGCCAATAAAAAGTGTGATGGTAATCAATTTTCAAAAACATATAGTTGCTTCAGTACGATGTATTTGATATAGCCTAAACGAAAAATATTCACTGTATCCCTCCCGTCCGATTGTTCAAGCACTATTCGCGCACTTCGCATGTAAAATGTTTTTGATATCGGAGTCTACCAACCTCAGGTATCAGTGTCCCACTGTCGGCACACTTCGCATAGTTCCTGCACAATTCACTGTCCGCACTCTTCATATATCCGAATATTTGGCCAGTTACTGGACAGCATAGAAACCTCTAGACCATTCGAAATTGAGAAGCTCTGAAAATTTTAAATATCGCTGTAGAATTTAACCTGTCATACAAGTTACCTACCACATTGACGTAAGATGGTGCTATACGCCTATAATTTTTCTAATAGGTCAAATGAAAAAATACAAAATAAACATAAAAATATTTACTGACCTGGATATATAAAAATGGGTATCGAATTTAATCATATATCCTTCCACACGAATCCATAATTTCGGAACATTCTTTTCAAAATTATTAGAGAAATTATTTTTTGAAAGCGAACAGTATTATCGCTAAGATTGTAATTATGCATTACAGTTGCATTACGACAGCATGATGTATGAAACATCCAGATGCTGATCACTGTGAAGTGAAAGAGGAAGAAAAGAGTGTGGATAAATCTTATGACAAGGCTCAAGAGTAAACACTCCCGGATAACTACATATTATAAATTCAAAGAAAATGGATTTTGAAGGCAGATTCTATGTCTTTGTCAGCGAACATGTTCCTCTGTTGGCAATTTTTTTCAAATTTCGTCAAAATAGCTGAAAATTATTGTATTGCCTGAATAATATTTTGTATTCAAATGGCCACAACGAAGAAGAACAAATCTACCCATTTCCCAAATACATAAACGGCCATACACAAGCAATCACTTTTCACGATAGAAATAGAAGGAAATGGCGTCCTCCTTTCCACAATGTCCTCAAAGAGAAGGATGTTCATTTTAGGCCCATAGGACACGACGAGGAAGCCAAAAATGATTGTCTATCTAAACTCACACCATCATCCGGCACAAATCAATCGGTTGTAAGTTCTCTGGTATGAAATTCACTTCTCCCCAAGGGCACAGAGCTCAGGAAACATAATTATGGTACCTTATCTTAAGAGAGTAGCTGTACAAAAAAAAAAAAAAAATCAGCAAGGTCTTGAAACGTAAGAAAACAACAGACTAATATACCGAAATGATCCGTAAAACTACACTACCACACATCAGGGGCATGACGGAGAAAATAAACAAATTTTCACTGGAAGGTCCAAAACCGTCCAAAAACAAACACTATAGGAAAAGCGAGCGTTATCGGAAACGCTGGTAGTAGAACAATGCATTTCTACCACGGTACTGGCACAAAACCAAAATCTGTTTGACGGCATCCTCACAGCTACATCCTATACAGATGGAACATACGGATGTAGACAGGAGATGATCGAACACGTAGCTAAATAGACAGGACGACGACATCGCCCACGGCCCGCCACAAACAATCCACCCAAACAAGCACAACAGAGGTGACAAGAAACTACACCAGCATGCAGAATAACTCGAAGAGTTTGACCAATGAAATTGCACCTAGCAGTAACTTTTAAACATAGGCTACAAAGATCAATGACCTAGCAGTAACGAGAACGCAAGAGATTGCGTTCTCTTGCGATTGAGTAGACTGACGAGTCTACTCAGAGATAATCGCAATGCTGCATCAGCCTTTCGAGGAACTACACAGCTGTATTAGATCTTTCAAATATAAAAAGTTAAGAACCAAAATACTTTAACCCGACCTCTTAAGGGAAAAATCTGGCTAGAAATAACCTAAAACTACTAGGAAACCTAAAACTAGGCGAAAATATCGAATGAAATGTGCGCGCGCGCGCGTGTGTGCGTGGGTGCGAATAAAGATTCGCAATCTTTTTTACCGTAAGTTTTAAGGAGTATTACATTACAATTTTAGTGCATGTAAAAATTTACTCCACAATTTTTTTCTCACATAGCCTAGCTCCACTCCACGTTATATGTCTTTCACATAGAATCAATATTACTTAGCGATTTGTTTTGTCTTCTTGTTTTATCTTGTTCCCCTCTTGCTTTTACTATCATGTATTTTGAAAAGATACCATACACCGAACAAATTAAGCTGTTGTTTTTAATTTTTTAAGTTGCTGAACTTAGTCTTACTTGTTCATTTATATGGTTTCTTATTCTGTCTCTTCTAGTTATGCATTTGAACTTTCTCCAGCTACTTCACACTCATCTCTTGTAGGCTTAATTTGTTTTTGATTAGGCTTAATGTAACACAACTCACAGTTAAAGACATTTCGTCTTACTTCCTTTACTTCCTGCTTTCTTCACAAGATACAGAGCAACTATGATATTTAACTATCCTCTCGTTTACTTGACCGTTCAAGACGTTTCCCTGTCTTGTCTGCGAATACGTCTTCCGCACCGTGTTAAATTTATTTAACCCACGTTTAAAAAATACAATTTTGAATGAAAACTGAGAAGAGTATCTATTTATGTACGTCTCCTCCAGCGCCTGCTATCCTGAACCAGTCTCTTCATTTCCGACCATCTACATCAAACGTCTTCAACAACCTGCGTGAGGTACGCCAATCCCTCCCAGCAGTTCTTTTCCATCACTTCTGGGTATCTCCATCAACTCTCCTCCTTTATTCTGGATATCTCAACCAGCGCCCGTTTCTCATTATTAGTTATACACAAAGGTGTTTCTACTGTTACTTCCAAAAGCAGTTTATTTTGACAATTTGTCCACCCATTTTATTTTTAACCTTTCCTGTAGGTCTTCAGTGTAAATGCTTCTATTGTTCATCTGTCAGCTTTCCCAATTATCCAAGCTTTGCATCCATATAGCATGTTACTCCAAACGTATAAGTTTACAAATTTGTTCCTGATCCCTGACCCAACACGTGACAACAAAAAATTTTCGTTTGGTAAAAAGCCTTGACATTAGCCTCATTTCCTCTGGTCCGTCACCATTATATCAATTATTTCACTCAAATTACACGTATTATCTTATGCACTTATTATTATCCAAGAATTCTTTTAGAGAAAGAATATTTCTCAGACGTTTCGCAAATTCAACACCTCTAGTAGGTCTTGTTAACTTCTCTATTTTGATTTACTAGAGTAATTGTTTTTCTAGCTTTCTTAATATGAAAATCTTACTTATGGAAAAAAGCATTAAATACACTTATAATTGTTTATCGTTTAAGAGGTAAAGAAGATTTTCCAAACAGAAGAAACCAAGTTTATTAAATTGTAATGAAGGACAGCCTTACATACAGTTCTTAGTTTTAAATTAATTTACTATCACAAACAACTTGATACAAATTACTTATTTATATCAATACAACCTACGTTTACATGACAAATGAAAAAAGTTGAGAAAATGCGTTATTTGCTAAATTAAACTATAAACAAACGCGACAAACGTTTAAAGCGTACGGAGAATGAAAAAAAAATATTATGATGACTAATATCAAAATAGAGACAATAAAGTTGTTTACTATTAGTATTTGTCGCATAAAATAAATTATCCTTTTTTTAATATATACAAGCGAAATGACAGAAAACGGATGAAAGAAGATGTTAATTTAATTTAGGAAAACCACGTGACTGCACCCAGTGAATTACTTATTCTGAGAAATTTTCTCTACTTTGCTCAAATAAACTGAAACCACCAGTTGCTTTGAATAATTTATTTCTCTGAGTTTGCCGCATTGCGTAAAGGGTTTTGTGTTGTTCGTATACGGAAACAATGAAACAATACAGTGATTTAGCTTGACTTGGTCACAGCAACTTGAAGCAAGCACGTGTTGCTTCATGATATATTCAGTTTCCTTGTGTGAAGAGCACTTCGAACTCTAAAGTCAATTTAAGGGATTGTTCTCTTCTTATCAAAGTCTACTAAACACTTCATAATTTTTATTAATTTTGTTTGCATAAAAGCTTATTTGCAAATAATTTATTTACCTAAGAGGACAATTTATTTCCTAAATACGATACAGAAACGTATAATTTTGTATGAGGTTCGTTTTACTTTAAAACAGAAGGGACAGAATAGATAGGCGTTGGAGTTCTAAGTTCCATAAAATTACGAGAAGAATGTAAGAATATACACTGATCTTATAAAATGGCGACTTACATACGCCAACAACTGCGAACAGCAAGGAAACGTAAAGTTATCAGTAATTTATAGGGGTTAAACTATTTTTGTAATTCACAGATTTCAAGAATACTAAGTGAAAGGTTTAAAAATTTAGTTCAAAAATGGTTTCAAGCATACTTGGTTTAAAAATTTTCATTCATACCCAATGGTGGATGCCTATTATGATCATCGTGGGAACACCTTATATGAGATCTTGATGCACACAGAATATGGTTTGATCTTAGACAATCGGATAGTGTTCAGATCTTTCTATCTATATTTGTATACTTTTATTATGTTTTAAAATGTTTACAAAGCGAATGAACATAACTAACAAACCTATATCGATGTATTCAGCACAAAATTAAGTCGATTATTCAACCTTAATAGTTTAAATTATTTAATCTCTCTGTGTGTTTGAAAGTGAGAAAAATAATGAATTATTTTGAGTATAAATAAAATAAAATATTTTTACTAACGTTGTTGTATGTTACTTATAGACAAGGAGTTATTGTTTTCTGTCTTTAAAAAATATTTGAAAAACAAATAATTGCTTAATTGAATATGTACATATTTTGAATTTAAATACCGTATAACTTATTTGTATTTAAGTAAGAAGAAAAATAAATGCAAATCCTACGAATATAAAATAACTTTACTCATAAAAGAAAATACAGTAACCCACATGGAATTTATCCAACATGAAACATTCTGTAAACACAAACGTTGTAAGTATATTTCAATTAAATATATTATTACTTCTTTTTCACCTTAGTTGTATTCTATAATCAAATATGTTTCAAAGTGGAAAATATTATGTAAAACCTCTTTTAGCTGTAAATTAATTGGAACTAATATTTTTATTTAGATTTCAGTTTCTATAAAAATATCCATCTTACCAAACAAATTCACACATTAAATTAATATCACCCCAAATTGGAGCCAGTACTACATGTGTCCAGTAACACCGACCTGTGCAGAAGGATGATGATGGTTGCCCTTTTGATGTGTAGGACTAGTGTAAACTACGTCACTGGCCCTATTTTTACCAGTATACATAATGAAAAACGCTATTTACAAATCCAGAACTCATCTACTTTCAAAACAGGTGAAACTTTCTCTAGTCTTAATGTTGTGTCGTAAAAGCATATGTTTACCTTACATGACTTCCTGATTAGTGCCGTAATAAGATTTAACCTAGAAAAAAAAATGTGAACAGGGCATAAAAAATGAAAAGAAAACATTGGAAGCTTATTGAAAAGCATTACTTTGTTACGTATAAGAATTGTTTTAGAAGTATGCAATATTTGAGACTGTGAAAGACAGTCTCAAAAAATGTGAAAGACATATTACATTAAAAATATAAAACATAAGTGAACGTAGTGGAAAACAAAACTTATACAAGACTTGGAATATAAAATTATGTTATATTACGCAAAATACTCAAAACCTTTGATAAATTAACCGTATTAAAAACTGAAGAATGTATGAAAAAATTCAAACACAAACAAGTTTTTAAGCAACTTTTTATTAGTTGCAAACAGTAAAAGAGAAAAGAAACTTTAACATTAGTAATAAAGGTAAAAGTGTTTCAAGTAATAAAATATGATCCAATAAATTATAATTAACACAGTGATCAGCAAGTTCTTGTCTTAAATAACAATGTTGTGTCAAATAACAAGCAGCCCTGCAGCAATTCTATTTACACTACCTATAAGGCGTACAGGTATTTCTCACATACGTTAATCTTTAAATTTGACAACATGAAGCCCTTTAAACAAGCAAATGTTAGAAGACACTACCAGAGTTATATTCACTAAAAAACATGATTAAGATAAATAGACAATTGTATTTCTGTTACTAATATCAAAAAGTTATCAATCTAATAAAAAATCAGCTACCAAATTGATACCGTCCCAAATTTGAAAATCGTCCCTCAGTAATCCCGATGTGTGTAGGTGAATGATCGCGTTGACTTGGTATGAGTTGTGTTCTACAAATTTGCTTGGGGTTTTGTGAGATTCTTCAATGGCTTCTTAATAGCCACATTTGGCTACAACCAAATATATTTTCATTTCTAATAACTTACACTATCACTGAGAATATCCACAGTGTATTTATTCTGTCACTGGTTACTTTTAGTCATCCCCAAATCACTGGATTAATTTTGTTTGTTGGGTTTTTCATTTATGACAAATAACTACGAGGGTCCTGAGACCAACTTTCAGGCGACTCGAACATTAGGTTTTTAAGAATACAAATTTCTAGAACAAACACAAGTTTTTTCCAAACTTTACGATGGTACGAGAAAGGGGCAGTTTGTCGTTTACATTTTTCGCAGAGAGGAACAATGGATATTAACGATAAGCTGTTCTAAGTTTTCTAAAATACAGAAATAATTCATCATCTAGTCTTGTGCTCGCTCGGAGGAAATTGCGGCGCAACTACATTTTTTATTTGTTTAATCGACAACTAAAAGTCGTGAGCGGAGGCGACATGTAAAGCAAGTACAGATGACGAGACGTGGAACAGTGTACACTACACGAGAGAAATAGCGTTAAAATCCACATTTGTGTGTAAACAAAACATTTATATTTACAACGTTAGTGGATAATTTTTTCATTTATAAGTTGATTTAAAATACCGAGAATCCAAACATACGAATGCTCACAAAGGTAATTGGGCTCATTCGCTCCCATATTGTGTTGTCTTTTAATGTAACTCTAGCGACGAATATTCAGTTTACAACTATTCGGTATGTAGTTTTACAGAACAGTCAAACATAGGTTTTAATAACGGAAGTCTCAGGATGTATGCTGTACCTGAAGTATGGTGTACATTACTGGTTACAACATACGCATACAATTTTAATTACGGATGAAACTTCTGTACTGCAAACTTTATGTTATTCCTAATAACTAGAAACTAGTTTTCGTTTGTAAAACGCTTTTATTAAAAAAGTTTACTAACGTTTAGCATCTGTCATTATTAAACCGCCGAATTAATTACAAAACAATTATAATTTCCTCTTTCTCTTACAATTTAAATTTTAGGGATTGGTGAGTGACCTTTTCAAAACCTTTCACATATATTATTTCTGCAGTTTTGTTATCGACTAACATCGACTGTTATCTCTACTGATGGTTCAAACTATATATGGTTCAAACTTGATGTGTGTTATAGTGTATATTAAAATATATGATCAGGGTTACCAACCTCTGCATGGGTTTAAACTTGATGTGTGTTATAGTGTATATTAAAAATATATGACCAGGGTTACCAACCTTTGTATTATTATAGTGTATAGATCAGGTCTGGCAACATATGATTGTTGTCGACTACGATATCAAGTTATCAACTCTCTCTCCCTCCCTCTCTCTCTCTCTCTCTCTCTCTCTATATATATATATATATATATATATATATATATATATATATGTGTGTTTATGTAACGTCTCTCTCACTGCCAGGTGAATGTACATATTAGCAGTCATTGACTTTAGCTTCTCATAATCTTAACGTACAAACACATTACGATCTCTCTCTCTCTCGCACTCACTCACTCTCTCTCTCTCTCTCTGTCTCTCTCTCTCACTCTCTCTCTCTCTCTCTCTCTCTCTCTCTCTCTCTCTCTCTCTCTCTCTCTCTCTCTCTCTCTCTCTCTCTCTCTCTCTCTCTCACAATTGAATGTAAGTAACTATCTCCCAATAAGGATTGTGTGTACTATGTAAATTGTTTGTACATCAATGAATAATATAATCGTACTAGTTTTAATGTAATGTGTATTGCTGCAGACGTCGGCAGAAATTCCCTCATTCAAATCGTTGACAGTGTCAATAAGGTATGATTTGAATCTTCCGGTGCACCATTCCACATAAGTTAATGTACTTTACAAATAATTGCTCACATGTTCAGAGGATTATAGCGAAATAAATTAAATAAACCATAATTTGTTTAAAATGATTAAATACATATATTGTAACGTCACAAAGCGTTCCATAAAGAAAATTATTTGCATAGTAATTTATCATAAGAGGAAAGTGAGGTGAACAGTATCGAACCCAAGTAATCCGAAAAATTTTGTAATATTGTCTAATAATTAACATCATTAACATGAAAAAACGACAAGACTATGAGTAAGACTCAAACCCCATATATATTATTTAAGTGAAGAACAGTGTAAAACCAATAATATACTATAAGAGAGACAGATAGTATCAGAAACAACCAAAATGAGGTCATTACTTATTAAGAAATGTAACTCTGAATAGGGTATAAAAAATTATTTATTGTGAATTAATGGACAAGATCCATTATTATAATTTGTAATGTAAATAAAATAAATGTATTAAATGATTTGAATACATTATTAGAAAGGATGTAAGTTAAAATAAAAAATATATAAATGTTATGACAAAAAATCTATGTTTAAGAGCTGAGCCCAATCACTCAGATTTTATGTGAAAATTAATTATTATAGCATTGAGATAGAAACTATATGCAATTGTCAAGTAGACAAAGACGAACAAATTATCATAATAAAGAAAGCTGTAAAGTGATTACAAATCAATTAAAATAGTCAAAAACAGTATTAACTGAAAACATGTAGTAGACCTATAATATTGTAATATTTATGAATTAAATGTTGACAAAATGCAACCAAATTGTATTATAAAGTTGAAATACAATATAGTGTGACTATACTAATATATTTTACTAACTTAAACATTTTAATAGTCGAGTTAGGAAACTATTTACCTATACCATACCTGGCTGAGGCCAAGGAGCAATCACAAAAAACAGTCATATTTGACAAAATAATTGCAAAATATTAGCAAAAATAAAGGAAAAAGGTACAATCCTATAGTGTACTATAGAAACAAACATACTCAGTTGAAAACAAGCTTAATTCTTAAAGAATTTGAAATATGAGAGTGAAATTTGTCACACCAAGAAAATGAATCACTTATGCAAACCAATATGATGCTAAGTAATCTTACAGTAAAAATAATACGTATCAGGATAAACCAGGCATCACAAAAGATACACAATATAATAAACTCTCAGTGAATACTCGAAAAATCCCATATATAATAAGAAAAAAAGACAAATTATTGTAAAGAACCAGTGACAATAACATAGGACATATGCAAGGACCATGTAAAACTAAACTTATTTATATATTATATGTGTTAAATTTTGTTTATTTTGTTATAAAAAGATGATTATATTATGCATTAACGTTGTAGAAGGAACCAAACAACTTCACAACAATTTTATAGTTAGAAAATTGAAATTTTATGAAACCATTCCAAGGTAAGAGTTGTATTTTATGTTATTTTATTATAGTTAATTTGTTCAAAACCAATCGTAATTAGTATCATTAGATTCAGTTGAAAGCAGAGAATCCAAAAATAGTAATGGCATGCAGATTGTAAGTAGTTATGTAAAATTGTTTGACAAATACCAGAATAATTTTAGTAATATCCTTTGTGAAGAATAAGAAATTTTTGTTCTAAAGCTTCTACGGAAGTCAAATTTGTTCCATGATGTTCCATTTGATTATTCTCGAACGTTCTAGAAGGAATTTTTACACAAATACACCGGACGTTCATGTCAAAAAGTTAAAACAATGAGCCTTACAGAGTATAAAAGGAAGACGAAATTCGACCAAAAAACACTTTATGCTTTGAATCCAGAAGAGACACATCACCCACGAAACTGATCATCACATCCGAGGCGAAACCGAAGAACGAGGAGTCGACACGAGAGAACAGAAAGGCTTTTCCCGTACATGACAAAATACTGACTTAACCTCTACAGGGAGTATACGCCAACGTGTTGTTGAAATAGAGCAGCAACACGACATATTTAATAGAACGCACGCAGCCAGAATATCAGCGGCCCTGGAAAGGACCAAATTTTAATAGATAATTAATTCTGCTGGTGTTTGCTAAGACAAACTGACTTTGACAAAAATCCCTATAACGTTACGTACACAAGCCTATTCTCAACTGTGAGAGGAGAACCAGCGCTGTGGCGGCCGATCGAGAAACCACGCGGACAGCTGATTATCGCCGGCAGTATTCAAAGCGTAAATTCACTGCTAACTTATTTCCAATAGTGCGGAGTTTTAAAAAAAACCATATTTTGACTTTCAAATAATTATCAGTGCACAAGGAACGTCAACACGAAGAGGCGAGATTGAAAAAGTCCCCAAGAGAAGTGTCCAGTGCAAGAAATAACTACCCACCGGAACGTGAGTTGTTCAAAAGTTAAAGTCATTTTTACCTGGTATCATTTGTCACACAGTTGTACTACACATGTCACACACCTTCAAATCACTTAATTTTTGTAACGCATCTTATTGATCTGTCTTGGTAGTTCAAAGGAGTCACGTCCTGAGTATAAACATTTTTTCATACACTAAACTCATGCTTTTCAACTGACTAAATAAAATATTTATTAGCCGATACTTGATTGGAGAAAAAACTTGTCAATAATAATTTTTTGTAACTCTGCAATTTTATTTAATACGAGTGTTAGTCCTTCAGACGATTTTTAAGGTTCATTAAAACATACGTTATTTGCAAATTCAAACTGTCTTATTCACATTTTTTCATAGAATTAAATTAATTACTAAGAAATCTAAATTTAATTTTAATAATAATTTCTTGGAACAAAGTCCAAGTGGCGCCCACATACACATAGTAGCTTAAGTTGTTTGCAGGACGACCTCATCGCAGAGGAACCAGTCATCAGTAAGTATCGAAAGTGCGCGGAGTGTAACGCCCGACATAACACGAACAACACACAATACACATATGTACGATTTCTCTTTATTATAAATTGGCAGCCCAACTAGTGAGGCTTGAAAGGAAAGGAACAAGCCCGGCAACTATCAACAAATGAAGATGCCGCAACCAAAAGGAAGGAAGGTGAAGAAAAATGTAGAACCCGAATTAAGTGTGGAAGACGGAGAGGCAGTCCAGGTCGAGGAAATAGAAATAGAACCGCCCACACTAGAAATTGAAAGACCAATACAAACGGGAGATGAACTAGAGGAACAAACGGGAGAAGGACCCATACAAATGGAAGACCAAACAGAAAAACCCGAACCGGAAAAAGCGACTGGGAGCATCGACATGAAGGCGATAATGATGATGTTCCAAACGATAAACGAAAATATGAACAAAAATGCTAATAAAAGTAATGAGAAAACGGAGACGTTAATAGAATCCCTGAAGGAGGAGAATAATAAAAATAGACAGGAAGATAGGGCGGAAGTAAAAGGAAGTATAGAATCCCTGAGAAAAGACAGACAGGAAGATAAGGAGGAGAATAATAAAAACAGACAGGAGGATAGGGAGGAACTAGACAGAAAAATAGAGTCTTTAAGGGAGTATATAACCGATAAGGTAAATGACAATGGGAAAAAGCTGGAGCTATTTCAGGAGGAAAATAAAAAATGTATAGGGTCCCTGAAAAAGGAAATTAACACAAATTACGAAACAGTAAACAAAAGGATCGAGGATAGTAAAATCGACAGTGACAGGAAGGTCGAGACAATGGACAAACAGTTAGAAAGGTTGCAGGAAGGCAATAATACCCGTTTTGAAAATATAGAGGAGCGAACCGTAGAGACCAAACAAGATGTTAGAACACTCGAAAACAAGGTAAGGCAAAACCAAGACGAAATCATGCAGGAGGTAGGAGAAGTCCGGAAAGACGTTAGCGAGAGAATACAGAGAACGTATGACATAGCTAATAGGTTGGACGAGAAAATAAAAACTAATAGAAATAACATACAGGAAATAGATCAGAGGGAGAAAAACCTGCAAGAAAGATTAGAAGCGCTGAGGGACGCACCTATATTGAATACCCATACGTGTCATAGCGAGAACAGGGAGGTAATCAACTTCCAAAACTATCGCCGAAACCCGATGGAATTCTTAGAGAGGATGGAAGAGTTCATTGAAAGAAATAGAGAAACAAGGTGGGATAGAATAAGGGAAATGTTAGACGAAACGTTCCGAAACACGAGGGATAACTGGTGGATAGCGGTACGGCCCGAAATAACAAACTTAGTCGAATTTAAACGCCAATTCAAAGAAAAGTATTGGTCAGAAATAGCGCAAAACAAAGTAAGAATGGACATATTCTACGAGAAATACGACGCGTCCAATGGACAATCCCCAACATCTTATTTCCTGGGAAAAATATGTTTGGCACGAAAGTTAATACCGCCAATCCCGGAAGAATGTTTGGTGAGACAGTTAGCTGGACATTATAGCTACGGTATTAAAGATGCCCAATTGTACCAACAGCTCAGTAAAATAACTGATCTAGCTAAGTTATTAGAAAACTGTGAGTCTGCTGGAAGGTTCCAAGACTACCAACCCCCCAGTCGTAAAGTAGACTATAATAACAGTAACAACGAACCAAACCGGAATGGAGGTGGAAATGGTAATAATTTTAACCCGAATAACCAGAACAATAGCACCCCACCAAATAGCCGAAATAATAACAATCGAGGTCCAAATAACCGTAACTATCCGGGACCAAACCGAAATAATTACCCCGAAAATAATTACAATAGGAACTATAGTCAAGGAAATAGCTATCGCGGCAATAACTATAGAGGGAATAATTATAGTCAGCGAAATAATTATCGAAACGGAGGTAATCAAGGAGGAGGTGATAGGAGGAACCAGGAGTATAGACCCCAGGTAAACTATACAATGGCCAATAATCAACGACCATACCAACCCAATTTACCGACTTACGTGTATTACCCACAACAGACGCAATGTAACCAGAATAATACAACGAATAGCCGACCTATTAGTGGTAACCCCGAGGTTAGGCAGGAACCACAAACAAGTCAGCAATCCAATGTTCCGGGAGACCGGGCAAATGAGACGGGTGGCAGTGAAAAAGGAAAACAGCCCTTCACTGAACCAATATTATGGGGTAACTGAATACAAAAATAGACAAGCAAAGACAGGACAATGACAATGAGAACAAGTAATTATCTTAGAGATATTAGGGAGGAATTGTTAGAAGAGAGGGATAATATAATTAAAAATCATAATAAAGGAAATATATGGCATTCATATTTGAAGGAAGAAACTATCAGTTTAAACGATTACCCTTTGGTTTGATAAATTCAGTGGCGGTATTTGTAAAGATAATGGACAGAATATTGGGGCAGGAAGTGCTGAAATTTACAACAGTATATGTCGACGATTTACTGGTAACTTCAGCGAATTGGGATGACCATTGCAATAGGGTTGAACAGGTGTTAGAGAAGCTATCAGAGAATAATATCACCCTCAAATTAGACAAGTCCCAATTTATTGCAAATGAGGTGAAATTTTTAGGTTTTAATCTAACCAAGCAAGGGATTACTCCATCCAAAGAGAAAGTAGAGGCAATACAGAAGTTCCCCACCCCAAAAAACAGGAAACAGCTTCAATCATTTTTAGGAATCTGTAACTATTACAGGAAGTTTCGGTCCAATTATTCAGAACTAACTGCCAGGTTTCAAAAGCAGTTATCAGCTAAAGACAAATGGACTTGGGGACCAGAGCAAGATGGAGTGCTCAATCTAATAAAGGAAAAATTTTTAGAAGCAGTTATGTTACATCACCCCGACTTTACGAAGCCATTTTATCTGAATTGCGATGCCAGTAACGTAAGTTTAGGTGCAGCCTTATATCAGGAAGATCAGGATGGAAACCATTTAGTGATTAGCTTCGCCAGCCGCATGATGAACAGTTGCGAACGAAACTACAATACCACTGAAAAAGAATTATTGAGTGTAGTTTTCGCATGCGGTAAATTTCGAACGTATATATTAGGATACCCCATCACGGTTAGAGTGACCACAAATCAATATCATTTTTAAAACATTGTAAGCTAAACCACGGAAAGCTGACGAGATGGGTTTTGGCCCTACATGAATATAATATCACGTGGGAATACATACCAGGCAAACAAAACATAGCAGCCGACGTCCTATCCCGCATCAATTTACAAAACCAAACCTTTGACGGCGAAAAGGAACAAATAGCGAAGGTGTACCATATTATTAAGAGCAGGGAAGATTTAAAAAATATTTTAAACGATGTGAAGGCACAACAAGAGGCCGACCCAAAATTAGGAAATATTAGGAAAAGGGTACTGGAAGGCGATGAAGTTATAAATAAATATTACTGTATACACGACGATACTTTGTTTATAAGGAATACCCCACACCAGGAGAATTGGAAGTTAGTAATTCCACCAGGGATGGAGAGGCCACTAATCATCGATTATCACAATAGGTACGGACACATGGGTGCCCTCAAGGTAAGGAAAGCATTGGAAGAGCAAACATACATCAAAGGGATGAATAAAAAAGTGCAACAGGCGATACAGTCATGCGATATTTGTCAGAAGGTAAAATGTAATAACGAGAGAAAGGAAGGGGTCATGATACCCATAACATCCACCGAAAAATTGGAAAAGGTATTTCTCGATATCTGTGGACCATTTCCACGCAGCGGTGGAAGACACAGATATAAATTCATCGTAATAATCTTTGACCATTTCAGCAAATATACTAAGCTTTATCCGATAACTAGGGCTACGACCAAGAAAATTATAGAAATCATAGTAGAACGGTATATAATGGAGGTAGGCAGACCGTATTCTATAATTACAGACCACGGTACCCAGTTTAAGGGAAAATTATGGAAAGAGAACCTTATAGAACACGGGATAAAGACGTATAAGGCATCCGTGTATCACCCGAATAGTAACCCAGCCGAGAGAGTGTTGAGGGAAGTAGGACGGTTGTTGAGAACATACTGCCATGACGAACGAGATGGCATGAATACTTAGCGTCAACCGAGGATTTTCTCAATTTATCATATCACAATACCATAGAGAAGTCACCGTACACAGTTATGTTCGAAAGACCACCACCACGAGAGATAAAGGAGATTATTAGTTTTCCCGACGAACTTGAATACCAATTTGAAGGAACCAAATTTTATAACAAAGTGTTAGAAAAAACAGAACAGCAACGGAAGAAATATATTCAATCCCAACAAAAGGCAATTAAGTATAAGGTAGGAGAAAAGGTGTTAGTCAGAAATAGAGAATTGCCCAGTACTATACAAGGCATAACGAAAAAATTGTTACTTTTATATACAGGACCTTTTACAATTACGAAAGACAATGAAAACAATACATACGAGGTAACAGACACTGTTAGTAACAAAGTAAAGGGTACATATAATCAAGCGTCATTGAGAAGGTACCATGAATAAAAAACACAAGTCAAATCCAGCGTCATTGAGGAAGTACCATGAATAAAGACAAGTCAACGTATATTTACCAACTTACCCGTACTCATAGAAGGAGAGAAAGGATTATTAATATAAAATAAAAATAAAAAATTACGAGAAGGATACCTTCCACCAAAGGCAAAAATATATATGTAAGATATAGATTTTATTTCCAATAGCCATGTCAACGTATATTTACCAACTTACCCGTACTTATAGAAAAGGAGAGAAAGGATTATTAATAAAAAATAAAATTACGAGAAGGACACCCTCCACCAAAGGCAAAAATATATATATAAGATATAAATTTATTTCCAATAGCCATGTCAACGTATATTTACCAACTTACCCGTACTTATAGAAGGAGAGAAAGGAATAGAGATTATTAATATAAAAATAAAAAATTACGAGAAGGACACCTTCCACCAAAGGCAAAAATATATATATAAGATATAAATTTATTTCCAATAGCCATGTCAACGTATATTTACCAACTTACCCGTACTTAGAGAAGGAGAGAAAGGAAAGAAGGAAAGGACATAATTAATTAAATGAATTATTGAACAATCAAATAACAATTGATATTACTAAGGAGGAGAAATACTGTCATATAATTGATACTAAAAGGAAATGATAAATGAAAAAAAAAGAAAACAGTGTGTAACATAAGGAGGTAATGATGAATCTATAAATATAGCTATTAATATTGAATGATTTTAAAAGATAATTTTACCTGCAGAGAACGATATATTAATAAAATTGAGAAATAATCAGAAGAGTTTAACAAAGTGAATTTATGTGTAGGAGCCTATGATCTTTGAATATTATATTTTTTTATTATTATTATTTGTTGCGAAAGAGCAATTATTATTTTCTGGACAGAGATGTGTTGCCTCTGATTTCAGTAATTATAGTTAGGGAAGGGCGGAGAATGTATGCCATAGCGAGCCACTCTGACTTCCAACCCGCTATAAAAGTTAGGGAATTGTTATGGAGTTATATCAAAGATTAAATAATTAACATCAAGGAAAAAAGTAAAGGAAAAGGATATACGACAAAGAACGAAACATGAATAATGAGATGGATTAATATATTAAAGGAGTAGTACAGGAATTTAATTATAAGATGAAAGAATGAAATATAAAGAAGCTAATAAAAGGTTAATATAGAAATGATAATTTCATCAAAACTGAAGAAATGTTTTTCCCAAATTACCATTTTAACGGAGAGGCATGTGTAACGTCACAGAACGTTCCATAAAGGAAATTATTTGCATAGTAATTTATCATAAGAGGAAGGTGAGGTGAACAGTATCGAACCAAAGTAATCCGAAAAATTTTGTAATATTGTCTAATAATTAATATCATTAACATGAAAAAACGACAAGACTATGACTAAGACTCAAACCCCATATATATTATTTAAGTGAAGAACAGTGTAAAACCAATAATATACTATAAGAGAGACAGATAATATCAGAAACAACCAAAATGAGTTCATTATTTATTAAGAAATGTAACACTGAATAGGGTAGAAAAAACTATTTATTGTGAATTAATGGACAAGATCCATTATTATACTTTGTAATGTAAATAAAATAAATGTATTAAATGATTTGAATACATTATTAGAAAGGATGTAAGTTAAAATAAAAAATATATAAATGTTATGACAAAAAATCTATGTTTAAGAGCCGAGTCCAATCACTCAGATTTGATGTGAAAATTAATTATTACAGAATTGAGATAAAAACTATATGTGATTGTCAAGTAGACGAAGACGAACAAATTATGATAATAAAGAAAGCTGTAAAGTGATTAAAAATCAATTAAAATAGCCAAAAACAGTATTAACTGAAAACATGTAGTAGACCTATAATATTGTAATATTTATGAATTTAGTGTTGACAAAATGCAACCAAATTGTATTATAAAGTTGAAATACAATATAGTGTGACTATACTAATATATTTTACTAACTTAAACATTTTAATAGTCGAGTTAGGAAACTATTTACCTATAACATACCTGGCTGAGGCCAAGGAGCAATCACAAAAAACAGTCATATTTGACAAAATAATTGCAAAATATTAGCAAAAATAAAGGAAAAAGGTACAATCCTATAGTGTACTATAGAAACAAACATACTCAGTTGAAAACAAGCTTAATTCTTAAAGAATTTGAAATATGAGAGTGAAATTTGTCACACCAAGAAAATGAATCACTTATGCAAACCAATATGATGCTAAGTAATCTTACAGTAAAAATAATATGTATCAGGATAACCCAGGTATCACAAAAGATACACAATATAATAAACTCTCAGAGAATACTCGAAAAATCCCAAATATATTAAGAAAAAAAGACAAATTATTGTAAAGAACCAGTGACAATAACATAGGCCATATACAAGGACCATGTAAAACTGAACTTAGTTATATATTATATGTGTTAAATTTTGTTTATTTTGTTATAAAAAGATGATTATATTATGCATTAATGTTGTAGAAGGAACCAAACAACCTCACAACAATTTTATAGTTAGAAAATTGAAATTTTATGAAACCATTCCAAGGTAAGAGTTGTATTTTATGTTATTTTATTAGAGTTAATTCGTTGAAAACCAATCGTAATTAGTATCATTAGATTCAGTTGAAAGCAGAGAATCCAAAAATAGTAATGGCATGCAGATTGTAAGTAGTTATGTAAAATTGTTTGACAAATACCAGAATAATTTCAGTAATATCCTTTGTGAAGAATAAGAAATTTTTGTTCTAAAGCTTCTACGGAAGTCAAATTTGTTCCATGATGTTCCATTTGATTATTCTCGAACGTTCTAGAAGGAATTTTTACACAAATACACCGGAAGTTCATGTCAAAAAGTTAAAACAATGAGCCTTACAGAGTATAAAAGGAAGACGAAATTCGACCAAAAAACACTTTATGCTTTGAATCCAGAAGAGACACATCACCCACGAAACTGATCATCACATCCGAGGCGAAACCGAAGAACGAGGAGTCGACACGAGAGAACAGAAAGGCTTTTCCCGTACATTACAAAATACTGACTTAACCTCTACAGGGAGTATACGCCAACGTGTTGTTGAAATAGAGCAGCAACACGACATATTTAATAGAACGCACGCAGCCAGAATATCAGCGGCCCTGGAAAGGACCAAATTTTAATAGATAATTAATTCTGCTGGTGTTTGCTAAGACAAACTGACTTTGACAAAAATCCCTATAACGTTACGTACACAAGCCTATTCTCAACTGTGAGAGGAGAACCAGCGCTGTGGCGGCCGATCGAGAAACCACGCGGACAGCTGATTATCGCCGGCAGTATTCAAAGCGTAAATTCACTGCTAACTTATTTCCAATAGTGCGGAGTTTTAAAAAAAACCATATTTTGACTTTCAAATAATTATCAGTGCACAAGGAACATCAACACGAAGAGGCAAGATTGAAAACGTCCCCAAGAGAATTGTCCAGTGCAAGAAATAATTACCCACCGGAACTTTTGTTGTTCAAAAGTTAAAGTCATTTTTACCTGGTATCATTTGTCACACAGTTGTACTACACATGTCACACACCTTCAAATCACTTAATTTTTGTAACGCATCTTATTGATCTGTTTTGGTAGTTCAAAGGAGTCACGTCCTGAGTATAAACATTTTTTCATACACTAAACTCATGCTTTTCAACTGACTAAATAAAATATTTATTAGCCGATACTTGATTGGAGAAAAAACTTGTCAATAATAATTTTTTGTAACTCTGCAATTTTATTTAATACGAGTGTTAGTCCTTCAGACGATTTTTAAGGTTCATTAAAACATACGTTATTTGCAAATTCAAACTGTCTTGTTCACATTTTTTTATAGAATTAAATTAATTACTAAGAAATCAAAATTTAATTTTAATAATAATTTCTTGGAACAAAAATTCCAAGTGGCGCCCACATACACATAGTAGCTTAAGTTGTTTGCAGGACGACCTCATCGCAGAGGAACCAGTCATCAGTAAGTATCGAAAGTGCGCGGAGTGTAACGCCCGACATAACACGAACAACACAAAATACACATACGTACGATTTCTCTTTATTATAATATTCACATCACTGTACACAAACTTAAATATGGTTTACAGACCTTTGTAATACAATTATTCAAAATACATTTTTTACATTGATTAAATATATATATATATCACAAACATTGTTATAAAATAAATAAAATATTAATAATAATTTTGACATTGTAATATTTTAATAGGGGGTAATATAATACAATGTGATAATGGTGGTCGTGGTGGTAACGACGTCATCAGAAAAGTCTGTGTCCCACTTTAATTTACCGCTTTGCATGTATGAACATGTCTCCCAGACGAAATTAGAGACACCAAAAATATAACAATGTCATTAGGAAAGTCCGCATTCCACTTTCATAAGGAAATAGTCATCGCTTACAGCTATGCATGTATGTACATGTCTCCAGCAGAATAAGAGATATAAATGTCATCACTCGTTGTGACCTACTTTCTAAATTTTGTCACATTGAAAATGTTTGTTTAAAGCAAAAATCATGAATCATCCATTCCCGAATAGCATGCACTTTATAGTTTGCACATCGGTCAGAAGAATTGAAATGTCTAAGACATTCTGTTCCATGAAATAGATACGGTATGTTTTTAGGACAACCAAAGTCATCGAGATTGATGATATTATTGTGTATTATCTTTGATTGTAAAAAACGTTTTTTCTCAAAACCCTTCACAAACACATATTTATATATACGTGTATGTGATGTTAACAATGAAACAAGATTGTCGTACGGTGTCTCTCCTTCGCTCCATCTAAGTCTGTGATAATTTGACGTTAACCAGTGGTTTGTCCTAACGTATTTTGGATTCTTAAGGGATGTAGCAGGCGGAGCGAAAATCCAATGTCTACCGGCAAATTTCAGAACGTCCATGACTGACAGTTCCTTCACAATATATTTTCCGTTGTCGTCGAAAAAGCACTGGAAGTCAATTATAACTGCGGTGTTATCCATAATACTGTAAGACAAAGAAACCACACATTACAAACTCTATATATATATTATGTTTAAACACACAAATATCGTTGTGATATTAATATGCGAACTTACGTTTACAGACGTCTGGACTGAAGCGCCGAGAGACATCAACTGACGAAAGAAACAAAAGTGTTGGGGGCTACTATACATGGAGGCGAATTTTTTTAGCAGGTGGGGAAGTGACGTCGTCATCGTTCTCCATATTGATGCGACGTATCCGATAATGACCGTACGCAAGTGTATCACGACCATTGTTCAGTATATAGCGCTTATCATCATACGGTGACAACGCTTCCTTATTTATTCGCATCGTGTACAACGTATGATGATCGCTACGTAAACAAAGCGCACTGGTAGAAAACTGACAATGATCAGTGAGACACTTGCGATACATATCGTGTCGTAGTCTCCTCTTAATTGCAACTCTGGGTACACCTTTACATACACGTTTTTGACACTCTTTGCTAGGATCTTCGTGGGCCACAAGGAACGAATAACATTTCGCTCTGAGTCCCACGAATTCTCTAACAGGACGACCACACGTTTCATCCTTGAATAGTCCGACAACCTTTTTGTTTTTAAGACTATAACAAGAATGAGACGTGGGGTAATCCGACGTGTCAAACAAGTGTAGGTCCTCCTTCATGTCTGCATACAAGTCAGATGTTTGAATACTATACTTCAGACTGTCTGTATCCGTCATTAGCAATCTAACGTTACAGCCGTACTTGGCGACAGCATAACGATAATGGAAGTCATACATTATCGTTTTGCTAACGTCAAGCACCGTGAAGCCAACATACACGGGACGGGAAAGAACGATGGATTTTTTACGGAGTGAGAGCCCCACCAGATCGTTCGTATAACGAATCATAAGTTTCAGCCTAGGTGTGGAAACCAGTTTTTGAAGCCGTCGTTCATCAGAGACTAGTTCAAAGTCTATATGTTTCCATACGTTTTCCAGCGACTTGCCGTATACGGCGTTGTTCATCAGTTTGAAAAGGCCTTTTTCAAAGCTGTTGACGGCTGCTTGCCTCTTGCGGGTGTTGAAATCGATAAACGGTTTCAACCAAGCGCTTTGCTTAAAACACAACACCCTATGAGTCGCTTTCAGCTCTAAACCAAGACTTAAATACAACTTCAAATTTCGATAATGGAGAACGTAATGTTTTTGTCCTCCAAAGTCGTTAACAACTTCTGTACGGATGACATTGTTGACCCTGATTCGTTATACGATGATCTATATATACTCTCGTGTAAACGTTTGGAAAAGGGAGAAAGGATATCGGGTGTTACGCGCTGGCGCACAGGTGCAAGCAGATAGTCGGAATGCAGGTCGTGTAGTGTATCAGGATAGTGTAGTTCGACCTCGAGGATGTACCCGATGTCGGAATCATCACACATATTACGTACGTCCAAAGACTCGATTTCATTGCGATCGAGCCATCGGAAGTCTGAGTAAGGGAGTGGTTGCGACATGGCTGCACCGTATAGATTGTTACAGTCCGTATACAGAATGAAGAGGTCGGTTTCGAAAAATCGTACTGATCTGGGATCAGAGGGTTGTTAGCGATGGCATTACGGTTGGATATCATAGCACCGCCCCCACGGACCCCAGACTCAACAAATAGATGTTGATCTATATTTGTCAACAGCTCCAATTCGACCCCCGTCATTTTTAGCATCGCGTTCCAAGCGAGACCAGGAAGCGAGTAAAAATGACACGGGTCCAAACGGTAATCGCGTAAGGCCATGTCCCGAAAACTTTCAAAGACATCTGCCAGCAGCATTACGTCTGTCAACAAATACAGATCATGGTAATCTCCAAACGTACGCAGATTGAATGCACTCCACACGTTTTGTGCGTGCTCGTAATCTGCGTCCGAAATAGGCGATTCCATCAACCGGTTATCAAAGTGTTCACGAGCGGAGAAACTTGTTTCATTGAACCGGTCAATACTGTCAACGTACTCGTAAGGATATACCCCCTTGTGTACGAGCAGATTGGTCTCTTCGTCGAAACCTCGTCTAAGCATTTCCTCTCTAAGCAAAGGAAATTGACTCCCGGACGTGGACAGATTGGTAACGAGCGTATCCAGAGAGCGATTAAGAAACTGAAAAGAGTCTACGAAACGCAAGGGACCCAGGGAGAACGACACGTAACGCTCACTGGATGTTGCAATGCAGGATACGTGTTGGTCCTTATATTTTCCCAAACCCTGCATTAAATGGTGACAGTCGTAGCCACGAAGGTTGTGAAAGAAGATGGGGATATGACAAGGCATCTTATAGCTCAGATTGCAGCTATTGTGGGCTGCTCCCAAGAATTTCCCTGTAAGATGACAATGATTGCGTACCTTGTCATCGTCTGTCAAAGGGCGCTCACACAAATGGGAAACGGTGGCGTTAGTGAACGCAACATTGTCATCATCGGACATAATTAATTTTACGTTATTTCGTATAACCTTCATCATATCCTCGACGTCTTTCATCAACCACGAGAAGAAAGTGTCTACAACGTTTTCACCACGATAGATTTTAGCCTCTCTCCAGAGACTATGAGTGTGATCACCGATAGCATAGGAGAAACATGACGGAATATGCATCGCTTCGTATGATGTGGACGATACAGGAGGAGAAGGTATTTTCTGGCGGACACCACTGCTATCAACTGACTAGAAGTCACCTAAATCTGTCACTGTCGTCGGGATGTCGTTACCTGGTGAACGCGATTGAAGGGGGACGATAAGGGACTCGAAGTCGGCGTAGACAGTAAAGGGTACTTTCAGACAGTGCGTATAATTTTTAAATGACATAAACTTCTCGTCCTCTGTGGGCATTTTGGTTTTCTGTTCACCATAAGGTGTACAGTAGTGGAGATGCTCGGACAGACCATGTTCTGTAGAGAAACGATGCAGGCAGTAGTCACAGTAAAATGATTTATTGGTGTGTTTTGTTAAGGAATATAACAATTTGTTAATGCTAGTGACAAGACAGTAGTGTTTTCGGCTGTTTGTATCGGACAGAAGCAAAAGATTAACATGATGTGACCTGTCCTTATTTGGGGTAATTCTTAATGGGTAAACCTCATTTTTTGATTCCTTTCTGATATTGTCTTCTATATCATAGCCGAAAACGTTTATAGAAATGTTGGGATTCTGTGTTTCAAATTTAGAAATGGAGTTTACAGAAACAGGGTACTCGATACCAGACATACTTATTGTGTTTATGAAGGAGATGTATTTTGAAACACGTTCTTTATCTCTTTCTTGAGGGTGTATGTGGGCTAGAATAGACCATAGAAAACACATTTCATCTTGGTGGTTCTTGATATTGACTACTGCCTTGGTGAGTGAGAGTTTTCGCGGGGTAGGAATGTAGGAGGACGCTGCTAGTGGCCGGTACCGTCCAACAACCAGTTCCAGCTTCAGTACAGCGTCCACCGACCATCCGCTCCCGTCACGGGTAAAATTGGATATGCTATTCATGATTTTATCGTATGATTCGTCTAGTAGACAGTTCAACTCGTTGTTGTCGTCCGTGAGCAACGTGCGACAACGTCGGTGGAAGACGGCGTCTTTCTTTACTTCTTTTTCTTCGCCGCTGTCACCATCTAACACGGTTTTAGTGAAACGTATCCTGCACGCAATATGCCACTTGATATTGCGTAAACGTGTTTGTTCTACCAGAATATCCTCGCACAATAAAGGTCGCACCTCGGTCATTATGGATAATATGTCCTGGTCTCCCGTGTCAGTGTACACGGGTAGGTAGTTGAATGTTGTGACAGATCCTCTGACACTGCTGTTTCTTACGATATAAAATCGTGTCGTAACTGAAACAATAGAAACATGTGTATTAGCTAATAGGAATGATGAATAACACACACAAATTCATGTTTGCGGTAAATAAATAGATAGTGTTCGTTAGTAATATGTCAGTTTATTGCAAACCGTGAAGATGGCAGCTACTCCCGATTTCAGCATTGAAAGTGAAAGAAGAAAATCGTTCAAGTATTGGGAAGTGACGTTTGTCAGCCCCGACGAGTTAGCATTTGCCGGGTTTTACTACTATCCGCTAAATTATGATGTTTGTGGACATAGTATGTCATTCATAGACGATAGAGTTAAATGCTTTTGTTGTGGAATTGAATTAGTTCATTGGAGAGAAGGTGACAAACCTATGGTGGAACATGAAAAATTTTCTCCGTCATGCCAATTTCTAAACGATGTCAAGAGACAGTTCATTGGAGAGAAGGTGACAAACCTATGGTGGAACATAAAAAAGCAAACCGTGAAGATGGCAGCTACTCCTGATTTTAGCATTGAAAGTGAAAGAAGAAAATCGTTCAAGTATTGGGAAGTGACGTTTGTCAGCCCCGACGAGTTAGCGTTTGCCGGGTTTTACTACTATCCGCTAAATTATGATGTTTGTGGACATAGTATGTCATTCATAGACGATAGAGTTAAATGCTTTTGCTGCGGAATTGAATTAGGTCATTGGAGAGAAGGTGACAAACCTATGGTGGAACATGAAAAATTTTCTCCGTCATGCCAATTTCTAAACGATGTCAAGAAACAGTTCATTGGAGAGAAGGTGACAAACCTATGCCGGAACATAAAAAATTTTCTCCGTCATGTCAATTTCTAAACGATGTCAAGAGACTATCTTGTGTACGTTAGACAGAGTTGGATCATACGTTAATTCGTATCAAACAAGTTTTCTTACTACATAATTTCTTAACTGTACCAGTTGGTATTTAAATTTACCTTGTTCAGGCTGTTCCTGTTCCTGCCGGTGTTGTTTCGGATTCTGTTGAAGGCCGGACATGATGATATTCAGACGAGAGAGAGAGTGAATACTGAAAAACAAAGGAAATGTTATACATATATATATATATATATATAGTATTTTTAATGTTGGTATTATGTTAGTGTATCTTAAACCATGAACAACGCACGCAAGACTATAGCTATACACAGAGCAGCGAGAAGGAATTTCGTTAGACGTGCGGTTGAATTGAAGGGTCTACACGACTTGTACCAGGCGGATCTTGTGGAGATGATACCATACGCTCGAGTGAACAAAGGGTACAAGTACATGATGACAGTGATCAATGCGTTTAGCAAGTACGCGTACGCTGTACCATTGAAAACATAGACAGGAAAAGAAGTAACGTGCGTACTGGATCCTATACTAACTGCTAACCGAATGAAATATTTACAGACGGACAACGGGAAGGAGTATTACAACAGTACAGTACAAGCGTTGCTAAAAAAGTATAATGTGAAATATTACTCAACCTATAGTGAGAAAAAAGCGTCCATAGTGGAACGTTTTAATCGCACACTGAAGACACACATGTATCGAGCTTTCAGCGAACAAGGACATTACCGCTGGTTGGATCTACTACCTATATTGCTGAAATCGTACAACAATACCGTACACAGAACCATTGGTATGAAACCTAGTCAAGTGAATGACGGCAACGAGCATATAGTGTTGGAACGAATATGGAAGAACACAGCGCCTAAAATCAGTCCAGTGAAACCACCTAAATTTAAAGTTGGTGACCGTGTTCGTATAAGTAAGCACAAAGTGACGTTCGCCAAAGGTTATACACCAAATTGGACTAACGAAATATTCACTGTGGATAAAGTACAATCCACTACCATCCCCGTCACTTATCTGCTAAAAGATCACCTGAACAAAGTGTTGAAAGGTGGTTTTTACGAGCATGAGATTAGTAAGTCCAAAGTCGGTGACGTATACCTAGTGGAAAAGGTGTTACAACGCAAAGGTGACAGAGTGCGTGTTCGTTGGCTCGGTTTCGATGGTAAACACATGCATGGACACACAAGAAAGATCTAATATAAAAAGGTGACAGCACGTGCTGAAAACAGTATGCTTCGGTATTCATGAAGATGAAGATTGTACAGCAAGCAAACAAATTGCCAATAAAGGATATGGACTTTTTGGCAGGTGACTAAGGCAGCGCTGAACGTAAACATGGTCCACTATTACCGAACAGTATTCGCTGTATCGTTACGGGCCCAAGTTCTTGTGGAAAAAACCAATGTGCTGTTCAACCTACTGTTTGATGCCAACGGTCTACGTTTCCGCAACGTATACGTGTTTTCAAAATCATTATTTCAACCAAAATATAGAATGCTAGAAACAGTGATGAAATCACTCGCTGATGAAGGTTTAGGTTATCACGCATACAGTGAGAACGAAGAAGTCCCACCACCAAGTGAAATCATCGGTCTCAACTCTGTAATCTTATTTGATGACGTATCGTGTGAAAGACAAAACAATATTCGAAAGTATTTTGCTATGGGGAGACATAGCGGTGTGGACACATTCTATCTATGTTAGACATATATTCAGATTCCGAAACAATTGGTGCGTGACAACGCTAATTTGTTGGTATTGTTCAAACAAGACGATCTAAATTTACGACACGCATACAACGATCACGTCAACATGGATATGAAATATGATGCTTTCAAAGACGTCTGCACAGAAGCGTGGAAGGATCGTTATGGATTTCTAGTCATAGACAAAGACTCGTCAATAAATGAAGGTAGATATAGAATCGGCTTTGATCGATTCATAATTGTTTCCGGCGAAGTATAAAAGAGGTTGCACTGTAGTAATGTAATCAGTCCTCTTGCTAACACGCGATGGCGATGAATGAGGAGGAACGACTTACGTATGATATAGATACGATAAGCGACAACATAAGGAAAAAATATCATGCATTACAACACGGTATCAGAGAAAGCGACGAGAAGTTCAGAAAAAATTACAAGCCGATTGTGAAACCGTTAGAAGCTATTTCACGAAAGTTAAGTGGTAATATGGTGGAGGAGGAGGAGGAGGAGGAGCAGCAGATAAAACAAGAAGCGCCTACTCAGCACGTAATAACCGAAACCGAAAGTGGCGCGCAGAGTAATAACGCTTCTCATTTCAGTGACGATGGCGCGTGAAACCCTAACGCTTCACACTTCAGTGACGATTCGTTAGCAAACAAATATACGCGTTTGTGTGAATCGGCTGACTGTAAACAGATTATAGATCGTATGTATGGCGTTCGATACCAGGCTGGTAAATGGATGATAGGTGATTCAAATGTGAAAATCGGTGATAGCGATAAATTTCATGTCAAAGGAAAAATTTACGAGGGTACACCCGGTCTGTACGAACTTTTGTTTATGAAACTACCGAAAAAATACAATAAGGACGATATGAGGAAATACCATACTACTGGCAACCAACGGACACAAACAAAAGTATAAACACAATGCGCGAATAAACAGTAACAGTGGCGTCAAGTACCGACTAGTAATATCTAAATTGTTTGCGTCGAGTGCGCGAAAACGTACAGGGAGTGGCTATATGGAGATGAAGCCGAACACTGCAATCGATTACGTACATTGGGACGATCCTAACGAGTTGGTTAATCGATTGAGAATGTTAATGGCTTCTCAAAGTAGTGGACATACTGGACATACGAATGAAATCGTTTCGATATTGGAAGAATTACGTGAAGCCGGCATTATCGTATAAAAACAGACGCACCGTTCTATGACCACCAGTTCTTCATAAATATGAGTGTAGACAAGTTCGGTAGACACGACAGCACTGTAAGAGTGCGAAAAGAAACTCATCGAAGTCTGCGTGAGGATATCGGTTTAGGAGTGACTAACGATGGCCACTTTGATGTGAAAAACAAAAAGATACGCAACTTAGGTGATCCCGAAGAGCTGCACAATGTTGTTTCTTTACAGTACGTAAACGATGCGTACTTACAGTACAAGAACGACGCTACCGTCGACGCAAAGGATCATCGAATAATAATGCTAAACGATCCGCTTAAATCAAGAGATGCAGCCACAAAACGATACGTAGACGCAAAGAGTTTGAGAAAAGATCATGTAGGTAACGTAATCATTGATGACTGTCGGCTAACGCACGTGCAAGCGCCAGTCGCCAGCAAAGACGCTGTGAATTTAGAATTTTTATACGACAACACAATCAGTTTACAAAACAATGCTTTCTACGCTGGCGAAAGAAAAATTACGAATATAGCGGACGGAGTAGCTGACGCAGACGCAGTCACTGTGCGACAAATGCACGAATTAAAACTGCATATAAAGACTTAATTGTACAAGGTCACTCAGGTATTTCATGCACATATAATCAATCTGATAAAGTTCGTCTATAAATATCAAGACAGTGCGACACAGCGTTCAGTCCTGTCTGAATATATTGAAGAGGTGGGACGTTTAATAGACGTTCTCGATACGGAAACGGAAATCAAGGATTGGAGATTTGTTTACAAGAATGCACGTACTTCGTAAGAAAAGAATGGGGCGTGGTGTAATTGGAAAAATACTTAAAAACACTGTGCCCGCTATCGTTTCGTCAGTACCTACTTTGATTAATCGCACGGTGGACGCTTTACCAGTAGAGTTACACCTACCTGGCTACCGATTCTGTGGACCCGGAACAAAACTCAAAGAGAGATTGGCACGTGGCGAGCGTGGAATCAACGAGCTGGACGAAGCCTGTCGCGAACACGATATTGCCTACGCAAGGTACAAAGACAACAGTCGAAGACGTATAGCTGATCGCGTTCTTGCCGACAAAGCGTGGGAACGAGTAAAAGGTTGGTATTCAGGTGTTAGTGAAAGAGCGTATGCCGCAGCCGTAGCAGCCGCTATGAAAGCAAAATCAGCGCTAGGTGGAGGGAGCTCACGTAGTGGTCGCAGAAAAAAGAAGAAGGGTTCAGGAATTAAACGTCAATCCGCGAGCAAAACGACCTCTAGACATAAACGTAACAACACCAAACGCAAAACAGTCTCAAGGCATAAACGTAACAATAAAATAGCATCGGGTCTATACCTGCGTCCTTACAGACAAAAAAACTAATTTGCATACCAGTGCGTGCATTGTCCGACAGCGATTTGTATGTGTACGCAAAACTTTTGAAAATACCTTATTTCAGAGGAGTTTTTATGCGTAACACTTTACCACACAGACCGCCTTGGAAGAACGAGAGTGCGGTTGTAATCTGGACAGTGCAGAAGGACCTGGTACGCACTGGGCTTGCTACAAGAAGCGAAACAATCGAGTTTACTACTATGACGCGTATGGTAATATGCGGCCACCTCTTGAGCTGACACAGTATTTTGGAACCGACACTGATATTTACTACAATTACGAGCGTGAACAGCCGCCACACACAGTCATCTGTGGGCATTTATGTTTGGACTTCTTGACGCGTGAGTGATCAGTAAGCGACAAGATGTCTTCGCTGTCGGTCACCTTAACAGGCACGAATGCTGCCGCTCTTGTTTATGACTTTTTCCCGCCTCTCGAACTAACAAACGGCGAATCGTATGTAGGTCTATTGGACTTTACTACATACAACAGTATACCGAACGTGGTTGAGGGGAAAAACAAAGTGTTTCCGGTACTACGGGACGGAACAACGTGGGACTTGATAACTTTACCCACGGGTGCTTATGAAATCGACGACATAGAAGCCTTCCTCAAAAATCAGTTAGGAGACGCAAAGATTAGTCTACGTCCTAACAACAATACACTGAAATGCGAACTGACTTGTGCACTGAAAATTGACTTTCAACAAACAGCGGGTGGTATCGGTGATATGTTGGGTTTCAAGGAAAAGCGTTTGCTTGAAGCGAATAAAACTCACACGTCTGACGCCACAGTTAACATTATAAAAGTGAACAGCATACTGATAAGGTGTCATATAGCACAAGGATCATACAAGAACGGTAAAAACGAGCACACATTGCACTCATTCTGTCCGTCAGTCGAACCAGGATTCAAAATAATTGGATCACCTGCAAACGTCATATACCTACCTGTGAATGTAAGTCGTTTGGACAACATAACATTATCTTTACACGACCAGGACGGAGACGCGATAGATTTTCGTGGAGAAGTCATCACTGTGCGTTTACATCTAAAACGGCTTGTACTTTCTTTCCCCGCCGCTGCTACCACCGTTGTCAGAAATAAAAGAAGAAGAAAGATCAGTTAGGAAACGCATCAGTACTCGTTCGAAACTGAAACGATTAACATCGGTTAACCGTCGTTTCCTGATTTCACTGGGTTTTGTTGTAAACAAGTAACATGGCGAGTGGAATATTATCTGTGGAGTAGCAACCGTTCTTTGAAGACAGTATCACGCATTTTCATTTCACTCACACGCACCGTACGCGACAACAAGATATGGAAACAATGATGAAATACGCGTGCCAATACAACAACAGGACATCTTTACACTGCCGTCTGAAAGTTTCCTCTACATCGAGGGCAAGTTGGTTAAAAACCCTAGCGTGGCTGCAGATACTGCGCTGAATGTGGAACTGGTGAACAATGCTATAGCATTTCTCTTTGAAGAGATTCGTTACGAGTTGGCCGGTGTGGTAGTGGACCATACTAGAAACGTCGGCGTTACGTCAACTATTAAAACTTTTCTATCACTCAACAACAACGCACGTGCCGCAATGGTAAACGCAGGTTGGGTGGCACCGACGCGAACGTGATAAAAGTGAACGATGACGGTGAATTCAACTTCTGTATTCCACTGAAAATGGTAATGGGATTCGCAGAAGACTATACACGCATCGTCCTGAACGTGAAACAAGAACTTATACTCCTACGCACATCTACCGACATAAACGCCATGGTATTAGCAAGCGGACAAACGGCTGCTAATTGTGTTCTTGAACTGGATAAAGTTTATTGGAAAATGCCTTATGTACATGTAGCTAATGCGTACAGATTACCACTGTTACGACTCATAGAGAAAGACCACCCGATAACTATGCCTTTTAGAGCTTGGGAGTTGCACGAGTACCCTGCCTTGGCACAGACTAAAAGGTAGAATTGGATTGTCAAGGTCTCGAGTCAGCTAGAAAAACCACGCTTTGTTGTGTTAGCGTTTCAGACAGCAAGAAAAATGTACTGACGGCACACGCCGATGAATTCGATCACTGTAACGTGACCAATGCGAGACTGTTTCTAAACGACAAGTATTATCCTTACGATAATTTAAACTTGGATATTGGAAAAGACCGTTTTGCATTATTGTACAATATGTACGCCAGTTTTCAAAGTTCGTATTACCACCGTCTAGACCCCAGCCCACTACTGTCACCAGAATTATTCAAATCAAAAGCCCCGCTGTTTGTATTCGATTGTAGCAGACAAGACGATTCGCTTAAGTCTTCAGCGGTTGATGTACGTTTAGAATTCGAAGCGTCAATGAATTTTCCCCCACAGACTACCGCCTACTGTATGATACTACATGATTCGCTTTTGGAATGTACGCCATTGTCCAACACAGTACATAGACGTGTTTAAGTCTTATTTTATACATATTTTGTAAATACTAGTTTTAAATATATATATATATATTTTCATATTTGTAACAATATGATATTGGAGCTGTATGTATTTTAATTGTAAAAACTAGTTTAGATATATTTTCATACTTGTAACAATATAATCTTGGAGCTGTGTATGTATTTTAATTGTAAAAACTAGTTTAATATATTTTCATATACTTGTAACAATATAATTTTGGAGCTGTGTATGTATTTTAATAAATGTATATAGTATACACTTTATTATTATTTGTAACCCACTTCCCTAATGTACATAGATTTTTTACTTACTTGCAACAAACTAGCGAGCGTTGTCCACACACACACACACACACGTACCCTTAAATGACAGGTGTTGTGTATACTGAAGGCTCGTACGCTTAAATTCAGCTATACCTAAAATATATCTTCGATTAGAAGTGTAATATAAAAGTACAGTGAGAATAAATTTCAGAAATTGTAACAGACACTGACATAGTAATTTGACCACACACACACACACACACATACACACACACACACACACACACACACACACACACACACACACACACTTAGCGATGATATAAAGTACTATGAGAATAAATTTATTAACGTATTCAAAATGTTTCATGTACACTTACCAAAATAGCGAGCGTTGTCCACACACACACGTACCCTTAAATGACAGGCGCTGTGTATACTGAAGGCTCGTATGCTTAAATTCAGCTATACCTAAAATATATCTTCGATTAAAAGTGTAATATAAAAGTACAGTGAGAATAAATTTCGGAAATTGTAACAGATACTGACATAGTAATTTGACCACACACACACACACACACACACACACACACACACACACACACACTTAGCGATGATATAAAATACTATGAGAATAAATTATTGAAATTGTAGCAGACACTAACACATCAAGTACTGTTTTGGAAATTATACGCTTATAACTACAATATGTCGTTAAATAACACACACTTGATAATGATTTTTCACTTATTAATGTATTCAAATCTTTTACTCACCTCTTAAAAAAATACTGTTGTACACAATGATCGATTTCACAATGAGTGCGTCGTATCAAGTACACGAAGGCTATTGCAATGAGAAATCGTGACTGCTCTTCTCCGTGTATATATATTCATGTATTATACAACGGTAGTAGGGGCGGCTTCTGCGTTCGTTTTGGGAGTAAATACTTTCTAAATCCATAAGTAGCGCGACTTACTGACGGCGCTTAATTACTATTTTTGGCGTATATAAATTTCTAAATCGCTGCCAATGACCGCCATGTGTCAAAATTAGAAAGTAGGACGTAGCGAGGTAGGTGATAAATATATTTCTTGGTGATGGCATTTTAGTATCGCTAATTACAACGCTGAATATAAATTTCTAAAACCAGTGTAAAGTCGTGTCAATGACCTCTTGCATTACAATGATCGGTAAACTATATTTTAAATTTGTGTACACGGGTTGTATCTTGCAATCACGAAAATTATTATTTAAACTGATAATTGTTTTTATTAAAATCTTACAATGACGAAATATTATTATTATTTCATATTGTATTTATTTTTATATATCATTGTTTACGATATATATATATATATATATATTTAATTAATGCAAAATGAATTCTTTTTTTTTTAATTACAATGGTCTGTAAACCATATTTAAGTTTGTGTACAGTGGTGTGAATATATATATTTAATCATTTTAAAAAAATTATGGTTTATTTTAATTTATTTCGCTATAAACCTCTGAACATGTGAGCAATTATTTGTAAAGTACATTAACTTATGTGGAATGGTGCACCGGAAGATTCAAATCGTATGACATAAAGAGAGAGAGCGAGCGAGATAGTTACTTACATTCAAATGTGAGAGAGAGAGAGCGAGAGATGTGTGAGAGAGAGAGAGAGAGAGAGAGAGAGAGAGAGAGAGAGAGAGAGAGAGAGAGAGAGAGAGAGAGAGAGAGAGAGAGAGAGAGAGAGAGAGAGAGGGAGATAGTTACTTACATTCAAATGTGAAAGCGAGAGAGAGAGAGAGAGAGAGTGAGAGACACACAACAGTAATCTAGTAAATGTGTGAACACCCATAAAGTCAGCTTAATTAATCATCAGCTTTAATTTTCACAGTTAAACAGTTTGTAATTAACAACACAGTCTCTTATAACAAATCAAATAAAAATTGTTCACACCCAAATAAATGTCAAGTAATATTAAAACACAATTGTATTACAATATACCGTCCGATTATAAAACACAACACTTAACTAATAACCACTTGAACGCGCACAGTAATATCGCCCGACAATAAACTCGAACCGCACTGTAAATATATCGCAACTATACTGAAAACTAAGGCCGCTGCCGGCTTGTATTTATACATCCGCGCACAGAGCAGAATGTTCCAAATACGTGTTAGCGCCAGTCTGTACTATGTACTTAATTGCGGCCTTGACACAGTCCGCGCGGCTGGCGGCTTCGAGAAAAGTATCGCGAATGGTCAAGACCACCTCGTTACATTCTGGATCCCTCTGGAACGTTCGATAAACACGTAGATTGTTCTGTGATGTCGTAACGCTCCCCCCTCCTTAAGCCTATTTGTCCCGAACTGGCAAACCGTCTCTGAAGTAGTACTTAGCCAGGCGATCTAGGTGGACGACCTTGAACTTTCGCTGCCCTTCCTGTTGAATCCGATAAACAACATCGTTGATTCTTTTTTTCACAGTGTAGGGTCCTTCCCAGTTAGACTGAAGCTTAGGTGAGCGACCACGGCGGCGCTTGGGTTGAACAACCAGACCTGATCTCCTTCTTGAAAACCCACACTATTGCTGCGAATGTCATACCGAGTTTTCATTTTATCACTGGCAATTTCAGTCGTCTTCTTACCAAGCGATTAATTTCTCGCAGTTGGTTTTCTTATTGTGAGGAATAGTTATGTGTAACTATTGTGGCTCGTATTATGTTATGTTATATATGTTATGTTCGTATTGTGGCTCTTGGGACTGAGTCTCAGGTAATCCGAACATTAAGTCTCCAGGAAGATGAATCTCCCGCCCAAACACCAATTTTGCTGGAGTCATACCGGTTTTGTCGAAAGGTGCTGCTCAAGTGTCCTATTGAATCTCTCAACCATCCCGTCCGACTGAGGATGCAGAGGCGTTGTCCTGGTCGTTAAATTCCGAGTAGACGGCATAATTCTTTAAACACTCCTGATTCGAAATTTCTCCCTTGATCCGTATGGATTTCCATAGGGGCTCCATAACGGCAACAGAAGTTGTGCACTAACTGCTTTGCCACAGTGGTAACCTCCTGATTTGGAATTGCGTAGGCTTCCACCCACTTAGTAAAGTAGTCACCTACAACCATGATGTACCGGTTTCCAGTGTCAGTAACTGGGAATGGTCCAGCAATGTCTATGGCAATTCTCTCGAAAGGCAGTCCAACGTTATACTGTCTCATTTTCCCCCCGCTTCTGGTTTGTGGTCCCTTGCTTGCAGCACATATTTCACACGTCCGAACCCATTCCTCTACGTCGTGGCGAAGATGAAGCCAATAGAATCGCTTCCGTTTTTTGTCAAGGGTTTTGTTAACGCCAAGATGGCCTCCAGATGTTCCATCATGCATCACCTTCAAAACAGACTGCACTTCACTTCGGGGAACTATCAACTGCATGACCACGTCTCGTCCATCTGCACTTTCCCAAGCCCTTTTCAGCAATCCGTTTTCTAAGGTAAGAGATTCCATTGTGCCCAGTAGCCCTTCAGCACTTCGGAACCATGGCAGATATCTTGCCAATCTGGGCGACGACTTTCCTCTTTTGCTGTCAAGATCGGTCCAATGACTTCATCAGTCATTTGTTCTTGTCGACATTCTTGTGTTGTCCAGCCGTCTGCCAGGAAATCTACACTGATGGCTTGAACGTGTTCGCTTGAGTTTTGTTCTTCCTTTCTGTGGCAATGTCGGCAGTCTTCCGGGCACGGTTTTCGTGATAAGCCATCTGCATTACCATGCAGGCGCCCCCGTCAATGTTGTACCTTGAAGTTGTACTCTTGCAGACGTTCGAACAGCCTTGCCAACTGTCCTTCCGGATTTTTAAATCTCAAGAGCCATGCAAGCGCGGCATGGTCGGTACGTAGTAAAAACTCTCTTCCATAGAGGTATTTATGGAAGTGCTCCAACGCTCGGACGATTGCCAGCAACTCTCTCCTTGTAACGCAATAATTTCTCTCAGGTTTAGAAAGTGTCTTGCTGTAATACGCTATTACTCGTTCTTCACCGTTTTGAACTTGAGACAAAACTGCTTCTAGACCAGTATTGCTTGCGTATGTGTCCACAATGTACTTCCCTTAGGAAGCTGGGAAAGCGAGAATTGGCTGCGAACATAATGCAATTTTCAAAGTCCTAAATGCTTGATCACACTCCCTCGACCACTGGAAGTTTCGTTTATTTCCCGTTAGCTCATGTAGTGGTTTAGTTAGTAGCGAAGCCTTTCACAAAACGACGGTAATATGAGCATAACCCCAGGAAACTCCGAACTTCGTGTTTACTCTTCGGCACTGGCCAGTCTCTTGCGGTGTCTACTTTACTAGGATCCATGCTAACACCCGCTGCATGGCCCAGATACTGTACTTCCTTCTGGAATAGAGAACACTTCTTCGGGCTAAGCTTCAGTTTGGCACCGTGAATTCTGGTTAGAACCTCCTTAAGGTATTCCAAATGGTCTTCGAAATTTTTCCCGATGACTATGACATCTTCTAAATAAACAAGGCAAGTTTTCCGTGTCAGGCCTCAGAGTACCAGCTCCATCAATCTTTCAAATGTTGCCGGTGCATTACAGAGTCCAAATGGCATGACGTTTAATTGGAATAAGCAACTTGGGGTCGAGAAAGCGGTCTTTTCCTTGTCTTATTGATGAAGACCCACTTGCCAATATCCACTCTTCAGGTTTAATGTGGAAAACCACTGTGCTCCGGACAACGTGTCGAGTAACGTGAGGTAATGGATAGGAGTCTTTCTTTGTAACGTCATTTAACCTCCGGTAGTCTACGCAGAAACTCAATCCACCATCCTTCTTCGCTGCCAGCACTACAGGAGAAGACCAAGCACTTGACGAAGGTTCGATTACTCCCTCTGTCAACATGTCCTGTACTAACCGAGACATTTCCTCTTGCTTAGATAATGGAGGCCTTCGAGGAGGTTGGCGTATCGGTGTTGTGTCCCCGGAATTGATGCGATGTTGCACAAGAGAGGTTCTTTCCAGTGACTGACCCCGAACTGCAAAACAATCTTTGAATTCATGTAACAACTGTCTGAGTTCTTTTACCTCACCACTTGAGAGGTCGTTAGAAGATCTGTTCAATAATTCCTGCAGTTCCTCTGGTAATTTGGAAGTATCCGAAGCACTGGATCTTCGTTGCGTCATTCCGGCTACCCAGGCCACAGGAGTCAATTTGCCTAGGAGCGTATTGCTTTGTGAAGTGACAGCTTGATCCAAAATATTCGCCACTCTACATTTCCGGTTTCGTCAGGTTTTACTAAACTTCTGCCAATTAGTATGCCCGGTGTGCTGACTACCTGGGGTTCGAATATAGAGTTGCCCCTAGGATCTACCTCGGTTCTAACCATGATAATCTTTTTGGAGTTTGGCGCAACAGTTACGGCCACTTGGTTTATGACGTCCATCGATTTTTCTGCTGTCATCATTGTTGATAGCATAACCTCTTCGCCTCCGATTCTCAAGACATTGTTTTTGAAGTCGACTATAAATCCGTATGCGTTCATAACGTCCACACCAAGGATTGCTTCATCCACAATGTCTGCATCAAGCACTTGATGATTAAACTCAAGTCGACCGAGGCGTAGGTGTATCTCCACTTTTCCATACACTTTTACAGGCCGTCCAGTAGCTGTTCGCAAGCTGCAAGAGCACTAGATTGGTTTGAGATCTTTCAAAACGTTGGGGCGCACAATAGAAACTGTTGCGCCTGTGTCAACTGTAATCGAGGTTGGCCTTTCTTGAACAAATCCAGTAACTACCAAGCTCCCGCTGTTTTTCTGAAGTGTAGAAATTGCGTATTGTCTAGGGGCTTCGTTCCTCCAGTTAGTCAGCACACGCCCCGTTGTACCGACTATTGCTCGTTTCCCGGCTGCTGAATTCTAACCCGACAATCTCGGTGTAGATGTCCAGGTTTCCCACATCTATAACACTTCGGTCTTTCATCCTTTCTTATTTTATTCTGTGGCTCCGACCGTCGAGTATCTGTTCCTTGTTCTTCTTCCTCATGGTCTGTGCCGTCGCGATCTTCTAGCGCGCAATTTATGACTTGTCCAACCAGACGCTGATTTGGCGGCCTCAAATTGCAAAGCATGTACCAGGGCGTCCGCACTGTTCTGGTGTCTTGCCATTCGTAACACTTGCTGTAGTTCGTTATCTCGGACACCGGCATTAAATGTCTGCATCCCAAAACTCGTTCGAAAATCTTCTGGCGCTTCAGGATAGGCCTGTCTAATTAGTCTGTCTATACTTGCTTCAAACTCTTGAAGGCTCTCCCCGGAATCCTGTCGCCTTGCTCTCAACTGGGTGCATTACACATCTCGCAAATGTCTATCACCATACCGTCATGCTAGAGCTTTTTTCAATTCGGCATAGGTGTTTTGGCTGTCAGGTGGCACTTTATGTAGTAATTGTGCCGCAGGTCCTTTTAATGTAAGAACGAGAGAAACAGCCTTGTCTTTCTCTGTCCAATTATTTGCGCATGCAGCAGCTTTGAATTGGCGTAAATACGTCGCCCAGTGCGTGCTTCCATCAAAGGTTGTGGCCTTGACATGAACTGTCCCAACCGCAGGCGAGGTGACTTTCTCTATTGACTTATTTTCTGTGTCTTTCTCTGTCTTTGTCATTGGTACAGTTCTTCAGAAAATTGTTTTGGTTACGTCTTCAGGGACTGCTCAACTTCACTTTTAATTTGTTCTCTTATGTTTGCCATTCAGTTTTCTACTACAGATATTTTATTTGTCACAGATTCTTCTATGACAGATATTTTTGTAGACATCGATTTTCAACAATCAAGACAGATTTTTCTACTTCAGCTATTTTTAATGTCATTGATTCCTGTACCTCCGATAGTTTAGTAACTTGCTTATTAAGCTCACCTCGTAGGAGACACAACTCTGCAGCGGTTTGTTCTTGTGTCTGCTTTTGCTCCTGTATTAACTCCTTGATGTCTTCTGTTTCACGTTTACGTTCCTCTGCTTCCTGCTTAAGTCGTTCCTCTGTTTCTTCCCTTTCTTGTCTTCGTTCTTCTTTTTGTCTTTCTTCTGTTTCTAGCGTTAGTGCTTTCTGACGTTCCTAAGCCTCTTCTCTTTCCTACCTGCGTTTTTCATCCTGTCGTTTTCTGTTTCTTCCGCCTCCTGCCTGCGTTTCTCATCCTGTCGTTTCTCCGTCTGTAAAAGTAGCGCCTGTAAATTTTCCACCATCTGACTGGCATCTATTGTTTTCCTATTAATTACGAATTACACTCGTCTTGTACAAAGTAATCCACTTTTTCCACTGTTAACCGACATATCCCACTTCTGACACCACTGTTACGACGGTCTACTCGATCGTCGTAGGTACAGTGGAAAACAAAATAGAGATAACAATTAAGTCACTAATCACCAGCTTTAATTTTCACAGTTAAACATTTCGTAATTAACAACACAGTCACTTATAACAAATCAAATAAAAATTGTTCACACGCAAATAAATGTCAACTAATATTAAAACAAATTTGTATTACAATATACCGTCCGATTATAAAACACAACACTTAAGTAATAACCACTTGAACGCGCACAGTAGTATCGCCAGATAATCACTTGTAATCGCCCGACAATAAACTCGAACCGCACTGTAAATATATCGCAACTATACTGAAAACCAAGGCCGCTGCCGCCTTGTATTTATACATCCGCGCACAGACCAAAATATTCCAAAATGCGTGTTAGCGCCAGTCTGTACTACGTAATTAGTTGGGGCCTTGACACAGTCCGCGCGGCTGGCGGCTTCGAGAAAAGTCTCGCGAATGCGTCAAGAGTCACGTACACCACCGCATTACATTCTGGATCCCTCTAGAAAGTTCGATAAACATTTCGATTTTTCTGTGATATCGTGATAATATAAACCTGTTCCGGCACCCATCTCATCCTCGGACAAATTTTATATTGTAATCTTTGTTAACTAATTCTAAACAAACCAAAAATCTACATCACATATAAACTGTCTGTCATATGGTTATAGCCTTACTGTTTGCAATAATTTTTTACAGGACTAATATTGTCATTGGAATTATAGAGAAGAATTCTGATAAAATAACATTTTATTTTAGAATAATAGGCTGTTCGTATTTCAAAACATTATTTAGTATAGGAGTAATATAAAAACATAATTTGAAGAATTCTAGCGTTTACAAGGCAAAATAATAATACCTAAAGGTCATTACTATATTTAAAAAAATACTAGTAAATTTCAAGAAATTTATTTTAATTTTCTTTTATTTGAAACTTTTGTGATCTTACTGCATTATCTGATGCAAAAGTGTTTGTTATTTTATTAATAGCAATTGACCTAGCGGATTCATATTTAACGCTTAATGCAATACGTCCGCTCAGCTTTTTTCGAGTCGTCGTACACAGATAAATCGTAATCAATTTCAGCTTGGAGAATGTTCGTTCGACCGAATTGTGGTGGCCTCGGTGCGTTAGTAAATGAAATCACCATTCTGTTGTGCACTTAATTTACAAGATCACGAAAAGCAAATAACATGGAACCAAATGACAATGGTCTGAAGGGAATTACAGGTGCAAAAATTAAAAATATTATCTAAATTGTATCTGTTACAGAATCGGATCGCTGCGGGGCCACTTTGTATGGCTGTGGAAGTATTGCCTACTGTTATACCACAAATACCTACTTGTACATGTTACGGGAAATAACCAGAAGACGAAGTCACGTCGCTATTAAAGTAGCAAAACTAGATTGTTAAAAAGGGATTGATTCGCCAGATTTTATTGATATAATTAACAAGAAAATCCTCAATACTAGGCTCCGAATAAATGAAAACTAGACGGACTTTAGGAAAGAACGCGGACGCCGTGTTTACATTTCCATAAATTATAGAAAAAGAGACAGAAGCCTACACAAGATGAACACATTACGTACATATAACGTACACCACACAACGTATATAAAATAACATACACACGTAGTGTACACATAGAAGTATTTAATCAATTGAAATAACCCATACTTACTTATCACAGGCAATTATAACAAATACGGAACAAGTATCACTTAGTATCATAATTCCTCAAATCATAATTCTATTTATGCCGCTACAAAACAACTCACTAACTGGCCTTTGCGCCATCTATGCTTATATGCGACGCAGTCAGTGACGAATGCAAGAGTTTTGACCGCACCAAAAATTGGCTCTCAATAATAAGATTCATATTGTTAATGATAGGGTCTTACAAAGGTATTTACCTTTCATATTGTTATTTGATCCGCCATTACGTTTTAACAGGCAGTAAATAACGGATCTGTAGTCCAAAATTGTTTTATTTCGATTTTTAATTGTCGCGATACTGCCATCCTTAAGTCTGTTCGTCCCGAATTAGCAACTCTTCTCTAACACTGACGGCATATTTTCATTTTGGTTAGACTCTGGAAAGCTCTTTCACACTTGCGAGGAAAATTTTTTCAGTAGGCAAAACAGAAAACAGCCTTTCCTTCGATACAATGTGCCACTTCGATCGTTAACAGTCAGTATTTCATCATTCTGTTATTTTTTCGTCACAACTAATGTGGTATGTTCTCACACCAATCAAATCCGTCAGTAACTGTGGATAGAAATTTAACAAAATGCCTGAACAATATCGTTGTATCTATTATTGTAATATATAATTTTTAAAGTTTGCCAATCTCTCTTTGCCAGCCACCTATCGTGCTATATACCTCCATACCTGCATTCCATCCCCAACTCTCTTGAGCTTGAGGATATGCCAATACAATGTTGATCTCATACGTTTGAAGGTTCTCTCCGAAGTGGTATAATAACGACTTCTGTTGTATACGTTATACATCTTGTAACTTTCAGATATCGGTCGGTGTATTGCAGTTCCAGTGTCTATATTAAGTTCCTCTAAGTCCTATAGCTGTCAATTGCTTCTTTTATATTAGCTCTGACGAAAGCTCTACAGGATTAAGAAAAAGTGGACAGTTTTCCCTGTTTTTAGTTTTTTGGTTTGCGGGTACAGTAACTTAAAATTTGGAATAAATCTTTCTGCTTTCGTGGAAATGAGCTGATCCCAGAACAATTAATACAAATTTTTCTTTGATCTTATTTTCTGAAGCACTTCCCAATACTGTTATTAACTTGTTTAATAACCAATACTATTGCTTGTTTGATTACTTCTTTCGAAATACCGTGGTCTTTTTCCCATTTTTTTATGATCTTCAATTAACTGTTCAACATCAAAATAAATTTTTCCTTTAACACTGGCCGTCGATTCTTCGATACTTTAAATTTGAGTCCTTATTGACGCTAACTCTCTTACTTCAGATATCCATGTTACAGTTCAGCTGTTACAGTGTGCTACATTGCCGGAATATTGCTACACTGAATGGCTTAAACATTCCTACAAATGAATGTAGCCGTGCTTAAATCACTGTATTGCTGTACGAATACACGGCGAAGCAGATAGTTACGAATGTCTTGAAAGCCTTGTCTATAAAAATTACAGTAAAAATTTAAAATAGACGTGACATCTAATAAGAGGAAAGCGTGACATTTAAAAACTATTGCATGCTTTTTTTAGACGTGAAATTTCTTGGTTTTTAATAGTGATAAAGAACGACACGGTGGAACAGTCTCAACTATTTATGCTGCGGAAAGAACAAAGAACTCATCTATTTTCTAAAAAACTTGGAACTCTAAATTTCGAAATTTATTTCACACTCGATACATATTTTATTTCAAACAAATTTATGATCGTATATAATGTTTGACACGACAAACAAGACAATCATTTTACTTACGACTTATTCTAATTTCACCTTCAATTTTAATTTTAATTTTGCAATTTCTATTTTTAAAATTTCAATTATAGTTTTTTTCAATTTTATTGTATTATAGTAATTATATATATATATATAATATAATATATATATATTAGGCCTATATAATATGTTATTAAGTACATGTGTGTGTGAGTGTGAACATATTTTTTGCAGCATGTAACACAAATACTTGAAACTTTACGTACGTAATTTCGCGTTCCCTCTTCTCGAAAGAAAGACAAGCCGTGTGAGTAGGGGCAGAGGGTCACCACACATACACACACACTCAAACTCCGGGAAATTTTGTATGAGTGCTAATATATACAATAAAACTGAAGTAAAGGGGAAAACCATCCCAACATAAGTATTACAAGAAGAGGGCTGGCTGGTCTGTTTATTCTATTAAGAGATACGCTGCTTGTGCTAACATCCGGGACATTATCTCTGTTTACGTTAGTGTACCGGTTTACTATACTGCTGGGAACGTTGCCTTAATGCCTTACGTGTGAGCTGAGCAAAGGGTAACGTTAACTGTGTGGGATACAAACAGCTATGAAACTACAAGTACGCCTACCTTTAAGGTGCTTACTCTACACTGTTGGAACCGTCTCAGGTAATCTACTTTATGGCAAAATAATATCTAAGTGTGAAGTTTGTACAACTAAGAAAACATATTTGCGCAGTAAAATATATTTTGGCAATGAAAATGCACGCAGTAGCATATAAAAATGACGTTATTTGGAGAAGAATCTAAATATGTAAAACGTTTAATCACACATTGCGCTCTCACAAAATCGTTACCAGGATAGAATGGTTTGCGATTTTAGGACAGTGAAATTATTACCTTAAAAAACTAGGAAAATCGACACTTGCAAGTTTTATTAAGTTTTCTTTCACATTATCGATCAAGGTACGGTCATGCTCAAAGGGAGGTCACGGTCAAGATAAGGTCTTGCGTGTTCACACAGCAACGTTATGGACGGGGACTTCACCGACCAAGAGCTTCTTATAATATCACTACTTCTTGACAAGGATGTACCAAATTTTCTACGCAGATCTAGATAAAAGGAATTTGCACGTTCCTTTATCAGCTTGCAGCTTATAAAACGAAATTCCACTACTGCTTTATGCTTTAGAACTGACGAAGAACTAATTGTATCAACTTTTCTTCCATTGTAGAACTCAAACACAAAACAGAGTTGAGAAAAGACGTTCTACAGTTACCGTATGTACAGCTCTACTGGCTTGAACTGCAGTCTGGGTTAACCGCGGTTTGTGCCTCTTAGTGTGAACTGTGACCGAGGCGTGAACGTTCCCATAGCCAGAAACAACATTATCATGTCCTACAAAACAGTCACACACTAACAAAAGACGACAATAATTATTTTATTTTATAAAAGTTTCCGTTACGTACTACATACAGCAAATAAGAATAATCACTGAGTGAAAAATTTTTCTAGTCCGTAATTATAAAAAAGAAACTTACTAACTATTGCGCACACTTATCGCTATAAAATCTCTTGCTGTCTGACTAATTGTATATCTGCCGGTGCCAAGGTTACCTGTATCATAAATAAATATTAGGGTTTTTATATTAGGTTGGGAATTTCCTGAAAGTGAGAGTGCATGCTTGTCTTAGAAAAACTAGAACATCTTAGAATATGTTGTCCACTTGAATATTACATAACCACAGTATGTAACCATTACATAACCTGTAACCATATATGCATCCTCGTAACAATATTGTCTCTTACAAAGACATGCAAATCAGTTTTTATTAAGGAACACACACACACACACACACACACACATATGTATGTATGTATGTATTGTTAGCAATGGGCATTCTAACTGCATATGGAATGTAGCAGAGAGTAAAAGCATGTGATATTATATAAAGACACGGTGTTAATACGTAGACATTGCAGGTTTGACCATTATAAATTAATTAATAAGTTACATTAGAATGTTCGTAATAAAAAGATCTAACTGAGGACAAGATTTATTTTACAAACCAGTAACTAAGTGTATGCATAACTTAAGTAAAAATGTTGTACGGCCATAAATTCATTTGTAAAAAATTATCAGGGTTTTTTGAACAAGAGTTGTTCTGTTCGGAAGCCTTCTTGGAAAAGAATCTTTATTATCTGTAGAAAACTCATAGAAGGGGTTACCGAAAACTAATCAGATTACCAGAATTCAGCCGAGGATAATTATTTGAAACTTATAGATCAGCCTCTCTTGGGAACGATAACGTGGAAGTGTGGCGAAGTTCATGACGATCGGTATACTAATCACGACTAACACAAGTTAAAAATGTTCTAGAGTTACTACAAGAAATATTAAAAGTGTGTTATTCCGCGAAAGTTCAAGATACCCGATTAGGGTATATAGGCACTTTAAGCCGATTGGATAAAATGTAAGCATAAGACACTAATTTAGTAGTAAGAATATCTGTTCGCTGTGAAAGTACGAGAAATATAACCGTATATAACCGTGAGCGTGAGAAATATGTACACGCCCAAAAGCGACCATAAGGACGGACAAAGTATAGAAAACCCACGTACTCATTCAGATCCAGGATCATCCTGGATCAATCCATCGTCTGAAGAATCTGCAGTCGACATTAAACAGAAGTGTACCTATATTATTTATGTACAATACAAAATTTATTTTAAAGAAAGTTTTATTAAATTAATATATCACATCAGTGAAGACTTTACAGTAAGTACAACGAAAAGAACTGGTTAATTAATTTATTAATTTATTTCATTGTATAGAAAACAAATTTAGTTATGGTACAGATGTCAATAGAAACAGATTAATTATATTTTTTATTAACTGGCTCAATAGATTATCATAAAAGAATAGCATCGTTAATAAATGTACTTCACTCCAGTAACATATAACTCTACTACTTATTTTATGCGACATCTATACATCGAAATATGTGTGTATGTGTGTGGGCGCGCGCACGATAAAAAGAATAGCGATATCCCTTCTCTTCTGCAAAGCACGAATGCGTTATTTTGTATATTTTTTCTAAATGTAGATAAGTTTTTGCTCTATCAGTACTTAACCATTATTGACTGAATTAACTCAGGAATGAACAATTAGCTCAACCAATATTATTAATTTTTCAGACTCAATTTTATAACTATTGGAAATATAAATTTAAATAAGTATTAAATACAAATTGAACAAGATATTGCTTAAAATGTTATGATGTGAAAAACTTATTGAATTATACATCACACAATCACATATCAATTTTCTTTACGTCTCAGGGTAGACATCAGTTGTAAGCTTTAATCACAAAGTTTTTTAAAATAGCAAAAACCTAGTATTATGAAACATTTTAAAGAGTCTCTCACCATTACCCTACAATAATTATTATTGTTGATAATTTGATTTTCCTTGTATATATAAACACTTAATTTTATTATAATATTAAAATTATATCTTATGATATTTAATTATTATAGGCCTAATTATTATAATATAGGCCTAAATGCATAATAAATTACTATGAAAGTATTTTATAATGAAATATGAAAATATTTGAAAATATTTATATGGAAAATTCAAATATTCACATTTTCCAAATATTATGTAGGAAAAAAAAACAATTAAAAGAAGCATATCTACAACAACTAAATGCGTACATCAAATCAAACTTGGCCACCCATTTGATTAAATAATTTTCATAAATTTATAGATTCAAGTGATTTAAAATTAATCAAAAAGTGGCCAAAGGAGAAAAATAAACACTTTATAAATTGTCCACATATGTGTTATTAATTCACATTTTGAAGATCGGTAAAGACATATTTATGTGTAATTTGAACAAGATATTGACGTTATAATCACACGGCACTTTTTTACTCTACATGGGCACACGTGTACGTAGGCCTACAATATATATACAGTATTATACTGCATTGAACATAGAATTATAGCAACGATCGAAAAAGAAAGAGAGAAAGAAGGGGAGAGAGTCACAGACAGAAAACAGAAAAATCTAGTTGCATTTTAATTAATATGAATTTAAGTATTGGTAATTTTAACTTAGAAGAGACAGACTACTTTTATTAATATAGAAACATTATCTAAAATAAAATATAAAACGTAATCGAGACTAGTATATAAGATTTAGATTTCTATAATATAAATATTTCAATGTGCTAATTCTAATGTTTAAATACTTAGTAATATATCTAATTTTAAATCCCAATTGCTGAATCATTAATACACTTCACTTTGTTGTACAAGAATGTTACAGCCTTTAAACAGAATCAGCTCGGGCTTCTCCTTTTTGCTGCAGTTTATTGTAAAACAATATGCTTCTTTAAAGTAAAATGTTTACTAAAATTGTATATAAGCAAAGAAAATTATACATAAAAACCTCTACTTACGGTATTAGTTCCTGTAACACTTTCTTTTTCCTTTACTATCGCCAGATTAGATGAGATTAATTGGTTGAGCTGCGATTGTGTAGTGAGTATAAACCTATTAATTACAGTTTTCATTGTTTTTTCTGCGACTTATAAGTAGGCCTTTGCAGTTTTTAATACCAAATCTGAACAATACAATTTTTTATCAGGAAAGTAGATTTCAGTGTTTGAACTTTCTAGGCTCACGTTTCCATACGAAGTTCTAGTTTATGAACACACTATATGTATAGCTTTTTGACACTCTTGGTAAATGTGTTTATTGCACAGAGTCTTAACAATTTTATATTACTCGTATTTACAATTTCAAAGTACTGTAGACTACTGGCAATTTTACCAACAAATAATATCACGAGACACTTCTACGGTTTTACTGAGATTGTGTTCGTGAGAAATTGGAATTGTTTGAGTTAGACAAAAAGATATATGTAACTGATTATGGGAATAATCGATATTTTAACCATTTTGTGCTTAACGTTTATAGTTACTGAAGTTAGGTGTATAGGTGAAGCTAAAATATTCTTCTAATCTTACGCCACGAAAACAGTATTTTGTACATGCTTGGATGATGTGTGACACGTGTGTGTTACAATTACTTGAATCGCTGTATTAAATACCACAACATTAATATAACTTACCAATACCACAAAAACTTAACTTAACTAACCTCAACATGTCAGTAACTTACAAACATATACATCGAATCTTATACGTATAATAGTAACGTAATAGTGGTATGTGTACTAGTAACACATCTTTTGTGTCAGTGACAAGTATTTTTAATAGTTCAAAAATGTAAAATGTACTTAGCTTAAATTAAATGGCATAATAATTGTTCTATAAGGTATGTATGTGTATGGAGAGAGAGAGAGAGAGAGAGAGAGAGAGAGAGAGAGAGAGAGAGAGAGAGAGAGAGAGAGAGAGAGAGAGAGAGAGAGAGAGAGAGAGTATGATTACGATCTAAGTATTGAAGTCGACTATTATTGTACTAATATTGAGCTCAGATAAATGAAAATGAACGTTTTTTGGCGTATTCGCTTTATTTTTAAAGTAGGTCTACACAATGCAGCGTGTACTAAGACACGTTGTTGTTACCTGTTTAATATGTATGAACATACTGTTGAACTAGTTAAAAGTTTGCTTGTTACCAGGAAATACATTTTTTGGTCATAGATAAAACTACATGAATTATTATATTTCATAAATATGTTATTTATACCATTTACTTTTTAAACATAAAATCAAATACTCATCATTCCGGAACATAAATGGATAGGTCATTATAAAGCTATCTGGTCTAATAATAGTGAAAGCCGAGCATAGTAATATAGAAACCAACTCTGTTGTCTACCAGGGATACTCAATAACAATAGATGAGCGTGGAAGAACTAAAAATCAAAAAGCAACGGGACGTGATGGATTGAACACGGAATTGTTCAAGTCTTGCTTAAACTTGCATTTCCATAATATGTGTTGGAGAAAACAACAGGTCCCGCAAGACTGGCTAACTGCTCAGGTGGTACCTATTTTTAAGATAGGAAAACGGAGGGTTGTAATAATTGTAAGGGAGTATGTTTGGTAAGTACTGGATACAAAATATATGCAAGGATCATTAACCAAAGTGTTAAGACTATTTCCGAGCATCTTATTTTGGAGAAGCAAAACGGCTTCAGGGAGAGCAGATCTTGTATACACAATGCTTTTAGTATATTACACAAAGTATTGTGTACACTTTTTAGTACTTACACAAATCATTGAGGAACATAGTGAATTGAATAAAGAGACGCATGTAGCTTTCGTTGACTTTGAGAAGGCCTTTGAGAGACTAGACAGAAATTAGCCGTTGGAAATATTATAAGAACGAGGGTACCCACAACAACTTATAAGAACTACACAAGGCCTAATAACGGAACAAGAATAGCTGTTAAAAATAATTGTAGGATATCTCAACAAATATCTGTCAATCAAAGTGTTAAACAAGGGTGCAGTATATCACCTATTCTTTTTAATATTTATACTGACGATCTGGTAAGGAAGTAGAAAAATATAGTAAATCCTGGTATTAAATTATCACGAGACATGGGCCTATATTTGAATGTGTTGTTGTTTTCTGACGACTTGCTCACACTTCCAAACACAGAATCTGATTTGCAAAAATCTGTTCTTAAGTTTCATCAGATTTGCAACCAATACAATATGAAAATCTCCATTATAAAAATAAAGGTAATGGCATTTCGAGGCAAAGAACCAACAAGAAAAAAATAATGATTAATTGTCGAATTTTAGAACAGGTTAGCCATTTTAATTATTAGGAAAATGATATTGGCTAAATAGCAATTATGATATTGATGTTAAGTTAGGTAAGTTCCAGACGATCTGTGGTACAATCAACCATACTTTTAGAAACAAGGTACGTCTAGATACACAATTAAAGTTCTATAAAGTTATGGCAGTGTCTGTATTATACTATCCTATGGGTGTGAATTATGAACAACAATCACGAAAGAAGACAGTAAAATACAGGCCTCAGAAAAAGCGTTCTTAAGATGAGTTAAATTTGTTCTAAACTTGACCGCATAAATAATGAGGCCGTACGAGAAGAGTTACAAGTGTTTAACTTGAATGAAAAATTAAAAGATTACAAAAAATGGTAGAAAGAACACTTAGGAAGAATATCATATTCCAGACTGGCCCCAAACAAGTTTAGAAACCTATAGGACACAGGTGGGGTAGACCCAGGAAGTATTAAAGGAATAAAGGAAGAACAGGCAGCACCTTGTCTATGCCGTGTAGTGAAGATGATGAAAATTAAATACTAAGACTTTTATCTGCGCTCTCGATATACGCCTACTTTATTGAATTGTAGTACTTATTACAATTTTACTTTCTAAATGTACCTTAGTTTGTACAAGTTATATTTAAATTGTGCTTAATTCTCGGGGAGTAAAAAAGGCGTTCCATATATCCTCTTTAGCTGATCGAGTAGGTTAGTTTCTTTGAGGCTTTATATGTGAGCGTGAAATAAGAAATTTAATCTGATTTAATGTATTAACTTCTAATTTTTATCGTATACTGCTAATATGTTTGTAATTACTCTTCTGCTTTGTCACAAGGCAGATACTTTATTAACATAAATTAGGTAATCCAACTATTAATCGATCAAAGCATTTTAGTTGATCACACATTTGTGTTAAAATTTGTATGTCTATTGTGTGGTTAATGGATAACTATTAGTTATATTTTATTTATCTCTAAATAGGAAACGGACTTTTGATTATAGAAGTGTCGTTATATTTTTTAAATAGCTCGGAATACCATTTATAACACAGAATCGCTATTATATGTTTCTTACTAATGAATTAAATAAAACAATGTCCTATTTAAATATATTTTAGTATTATTGCATCTAATTCTAAATTATACTGTAATGTTTCGCATTTTTAGATACATCTATTCCAGATTCTTTCGGCTTGATATAACAATTTTAATAATAAACAATTTATTTGTATTTGTATAAGTTACGTTTTAAAGTTCACATTAATAACATGGTTCACAAACATAGGGATTTTATACTATGCTGTGCACAAGTATTCTGTTTATTAGATCAGTTGATTCAGACTGTTCGTCAAAAACAAGTGATAGTAAAGCATAAGTTAAGTGCGTAAAACATGATGTTCTCGATACTGCATTGCATATTTGTGTGAAATTGAAACGGTAAATTGTATATTCTAGACACAATAGAATTACAAACCTGGCTTGTACAAGAAGGTACGCACAATCTGTTTCATATTAGACATACATTATGTGCAAACATGACAATGACAACAGAACAGAAGATTCGCCTGTCCATTTCCAGGCAATACGTCACAGTAGTACAGACTCAATAATTAATTGTCACCTGCCCGTCATATCCCCTTGCCGGACGTGCGTCAAACATTAATAACCAGCGCGCCGCAACAGTACTGTATTATGTGACTGACAATGGTACTAGTTAATTTTTGACGGCAATTCTACAATTAATTTACTATGTAGTTTTGAAAATTTGCTCTATCGATTAACACTTTCGTATATGATAATATGAAGGCAGTGTTTTAATTAAACACTGTGCCGTAACTAACTTGATGACTCGTCACTGTTTTCTCTGTGACAACTGTACAGCATTCAGGCAAGTTTTTCCGAAACTAAAACGTGTGGAATTTAAAAGTTATAATGAATATTTCGGGAAGTTTATGCGCCTGAGTTTGAAATTTAACTGACTAATTATGGCAAGTGTTTCGGTTGATAATAATTAGCTTGTTTATTCCACTAGAATTACAGAACTTTGACAACAATAGATTTTAGTATATGCTGTGTATAATTGGATGTGTTTATTAGAATGAATATCACAGGCTGTCCCAAATTAACAAAGAAGTCATCAACGAACTACTTTGAAGCAGTTTGTTCATTAGGCCTACATAAAAATTAACAAATTTAAAACTACGTAATATGTACGGAGTGAATACATTCTCTTTACCGAAAGTTGAGAGTAGACGGATGCAAAATAAGTCTAATTAATCGAGTTAATGTGAACATTAGGAAAACTTGGACCCATACGAGACCAAGACACACATTATACCACATGAACCAAGAAATTCTAAATTATGTTATTGCACGAAGTTATGAAAAAAATGTGTACTTGACAATTACGTTACTGAAACTTGCCGAAAATGTGTACTTGACAATTACGTTACTGAAACTTGCCGAAAATATGTACTTGACAATTACGTTACTGAAACTTGCCGAAAAAGGAAATTACGCCGCTGTTAAAATAGTTTTCTCGTAATGAGATTTATCGTAACGTTTTTATCGTAATGAGGTGGGTAACGATGAAGTAAGAATGGCTTAGGCGACAGAACAACACTACATTAACATGCCTAACACTAAGATTACCACTCAGTTGTTAGCATTTTATCATGTGACTACTCTCAGCTCTCGCTAATTGAGCTGTAGTTTGTTTCTAAATTGTACAGCCAATTTTCTCGTAGCATATTACCAATGTACTGTGTAACTATAAATCAATGTAAAAAGCGTAGCCTATTATAAAATAAAGTTCCGAACTGAGGAAAATTATAGCGGTAGGCATGTGACTACAAAAGCGATAGCTTTTATAGTAGGTGTGTGTGCGTGTTTCGCTAGTTTAAATGACGTTAGTGTTTAAACACAGACACATCGACGCGCGCACACACATCATGCACGCGCGCACGCAGATCTAGTTGGTAACATCGGTACTAGTTAGTACGCACGTATAAATTTGTAGTCGTTTGTAGAAAAATAGTAATAGAATAATGTAATCCTAGAGCATATAACTCAGCTAGAAGTGGGATTATCTTAACTAGATTAAATTAACTGTTTAGTTTAAATAATGTGATTGCAAATTAAATTTGTTATAATTTCAGACACTTGACTATCCTACTCAGAACGAAGTTTTGATAAAATTACAGGTATCGGTTCTATCGGTTTTATGAACAGTCGAAAGCAGATGGCTTTCTAAATTTTTTCATTTCCCAAAACCTCACGCTTCTTTCAGAGAACTCCTATTCTCAGAATCGGTAATAAAACAAGTAACCTTATTAAGCAATGTAAGAAAGGTGTACACAAAATAATATAATTCTTAGTAATGCAAATGAAAAATCAATCGCAAAGAGTTGAGTACGCCGAACAAGATAAGGGAGGTCTAAATTTGAGATTTGACTAAATGTCCTGGTAAAGAAATAGACAGTCACGATATGGGCTGACTGCTGCCTGCACTAACATAATCAGCGGGCCTACATTCTGTAGAATTAAACAAGAAATTCAAGACAAACTAAAAAATACTTCAACAAAAACGTTACTTTATATTTTTATTCACATATACATAGACGTAATTCATATTCCATTAATTGCACAATGAAGTTGATAAAATTTTTAATGGCTGTTTTAATTTCTATTAAGTCTTAATTAATGCTTTGCCTTAATTTCGCGTATTCTTTTTTCTCGATTCACGTCGTCTACTGCCTGTCTACTTATTAAACGTGTACAGTCAATGCGGAGATAACAAAATTTGACAGCGTACGTAGTATACGCATTGTTGTATATTATCAGTAAGTGTTTGGAAGTGGTCTTAATGCGGATACCTTAAGGTTGATAGTCACTGCAAGCATTTTATTTTTTAGGAGTAAGGACTTTAGCAAGTAAGGGGACGTTAAATTCAAATGAAGAAGGAATTATTTTTTAAATTATCTCTCATTATCAGACTAGAGGGCGAGGTATAGAAGCCAATAATGTATTACCACAAAAACGTTAAACAGGCAAATAAAGTGATATGAAAGTTACTAATGATGAGGAGGATTATAACAAAGTATAATACTTAATATTTTGTAAAATCGGAACATAAAAACTTTGTGGTGTTATCGCGTGTGCTATAAAATACTGGTGTTTCCCGTATACGTATACGTAATTTACATAAGGTATGTTCGTAATATTGAATTGGGAACGATAAGTGTTGACGCGCACACAAATCACGTTACGATAATGTCACGCGTCACATGACAAGATTAGTTCATGTTGCTTCAGTATTCTCTGTTATTACGTTTGACACATTTAGTGAAAAATCACAGCCGTGCCGGCCTGAATTTCAAATTACACGAAAGTATACAAACCAGAAGGAAATGCGGTGTCTGTTTTACCTGATCGACCTTATTGTCTTGTGGCACGCAACCGCAAATTTAAAGGAACACAATTATAAAGCGTTATAACTCTTTCATATAATACAGGGAGTTCTCTGTTTTCAATTTTCGTGAACCGTTACTTGCACACTTCAGTTATAGAACACTCTATGTTTAAGGGTAATAGGTGCTTAGTTGCAGGTTGTCCGGTGAGTATAATTCAGTGATTATAAGTGTACATTTTGCATACACATGAAGGTCTAGTTACTTTGATCTACGTTTGTTATTCGGGAATAGAGAATAATCGCAGTACTGCGGATAGTTGGGAATGCAAAATTACATCATTGCCATGCAAACAAATACCAATGTATTCATGTTACAACGAATCAGGCGCAAACTGACAGATCTTAACAGTTTAATTGGATTTATTCTATCACTACAGACTTGTCAACTTAATATGAACTCTGCAGCAAACTTGTGTTATGTGTTCGGTAACAGACTTATCCAAATATAGCTTTCGTATTCATGCCCTCAGTTACAGTAGTTTGTAAGTGCTTTAGTTTACGAAGCTTAGTTTACTTAAATACGTTACGTGACCTACAAGAACAGTGTGTTCAATCGCACGAGTTATGCGATAACACCAATCCCTCAGTGTGCAATGTACTTGTAGCAATATTGAAGAGTTTACGCACGGTCAAGACCACTTTCAGACTGGAAATGACGCGACGGGAGGAGAATGAAGAAGTTTGCCGTGTGACTGTGTGGCAAGCATAAGCATTTGACCTGTGCTCGTTTTTGACCCTGAGAAAAATGTAGTCTCGATTTCCCAGTTATTTAGTAAATAAGTTTGCTATTTTATTCTACTGATAATTATTTATTACCTATTTTTGTTCATTGTTTTTTATTAAAATTTACTGTAATTCATTAACTTTATCATTACGCTATTGTCTACTGACAACGTTACTAATCCTATCTTTATCTTTAACATCAACTTGTAAACGTAAGTTTGTTGTTAAAATGGTAATTTTATGAGGCTCTATTAATAAAAACATGAAACGTTTTGGGTATTTTCGAGGAATACGAAAATATTTGCGTATTCCTTATATACGAGGAACACTTTTAATATTGTGGGGCTTGTAATGGAATTACGAAACAGAATACTTTCCTTTTAAAAACAAAAATATGTTAGCTTCTGCAGAAACAGCAAATTTTAAAGCGTAATATTGTAGGTAATTAAAACCTAAAACCTGTTACAGCCATGCTTTATTTTCTAAATACGTTTTGGTCATGTAGTATCCGTAATATATGCTTTCAGCTTAGCTATGATTTCTGAGGAGCCCACTAATCATTAGGGCATCACAAACTGAAATGGTGGCTGGTAAGCTTGGCTGTGCACTCTATCTACTAACTGTAAATGGTTTATTCCATAAAAGTGTATTGCTAAGTCAAGAAATGTATACGTGATCTTTAGTCAGTGGAATAAATAAATAAATACCATATTGATTATTTTAAAATTTAGTGTGTGTTTTAGCAAACAAAGGCAACGATTTTAAAACTTTTCAAATGCCCATTACAGACTACCGCAATACAAAAGAAAGTCACGCAACTGGATGCTTTATTCGCTAAATTTTAGTGTTAAATCTGTTTTTTGTTTTTAAGAAATTCAATCTTTAAAATTTTTTCAGTAAGGCGATGTCTTTCAAAGCAATTAAACTTTTGGACCAACGCAAAATATAGATGAATCTCTTACCGCACTGAGCCTAGTTATGGAGTTTGAGCTGCACTTCAGTCTTGATATTGACAGAAGTGTTTCATGTTAAGACTTCTATTTTAGTGTTCTAATTCGTACCTCGACTTACACATTATAGAGACACTTACGAATTGTATTTTTCTTTATGTTTCAAAGTGTTTATAGGCCTAAGTGTTATATAACTCTAACTTGGATATTTTCTCCCCCTCCCGTTGTATTAATGAAGTAAATAAATTGCAAATGAAACATTTTATTATCTTTTAGTAAATTTGCTATTATTCTATCAACTGTTTCATTGCACTTTCCTTATTATGTTCTTCACGTTCCACCTTGAACGTTTCCCCCCGCTGTTTCTCAATCTAAAACAACCCTCCACTAGTCACTAGCGACTACAGCGCTTTTGTATTATAGGTTTTAATAATTTATTTTACACTCTGATAAAGATAAACGATTATCGTAACATTTCGGGAAATATTTTTGTTATTTGCGAATACTAAATTTATACTTGACAACAATATAAAGACATTAATTTTTGTGTTGGCATCAAGTGCCAACCGAATTGAATTGACTTACTTCATTTATTATTATTTGGAACTATAAAGAAACTGATACTCGTAATCCACTTTTTTGTATGGATAAGTTTAAAAATGGAAAGAAAAGATTACCAACGTGTTCTGCACTTTCTCAGTACATATGACGCGAAAATAATGCGGATCTTTTGTCCTAGCAAATGAACATAACGGTTTGCTATGTAATTTAAAATTTTTAAATAGCATTATTTACTCACACAAATTTTACTAACATGATTTTCCAAAACAAAGTAATTTTACCTCACTTTGCATTTTACTAAGTCACTCTAACTTTCCCTTTCATACATCTAACTTCAATTTATCTTTGTACGCCTCCTAATTGTTTATTAAGAAAATATATCAGATACGTATCAGTTTCTGTAGACAAACATTTGATTATTTTTATCCTGTTATTCTGAATTTCTTTTTGTTTTCCAAAGCTTTTAATATCTTTGGAATGGGATACAGATTGCTTTCTAAAGAGTTTTCATTTCCCAAAATGACACGCTTCTTTTATAGAATTCCTATTCTTAGAATCGGTAATGAAACAAGTATTAAGCAGTGTAATAAAGGAATATACTTGTAATGCTCAGGAAAAATTTATTACGAATAGTTAAATACGCAGCCCTTTCTACATCTCACTTACCTGTTGCTAAAATATTATCCTACAGATCGCTGCAAGCAAATCAAATATAGTGTGGAAACCTGCACATAATATCCCATCAAATCCGGAGTACCGCATAGTGTGTTGCGTTTGCTCTTATACAGTCGACATCTATAAAAGGCGAAGTTTTCAGTCGATATTCCAACAAAAAACGACACCACAATACCGACATTAGCCGGTTACACCGCCATAACAGCGGTGAACAAATAATTTTGACTTCAATTTTCAGTTGGTGCTGCCCCTGAAGATAAAAACTTTCAAAGCCAACACTACATTCGGATTTGATTTAACATAATGTCCCTTATTCTTATGTTTGGTATAAAGTTCTACAATTTTTTTCAAAATTTTTAATAGATGATTTAAATTATTTTTAATTTTTTATCCCACTTGGATTTTTGCGATCTTTCTGAAATTTTTGTACACGTTTTAAACCTTGGTGTCCCAAACTTTTAAAATTTCAAAAACTGAACACTGTACTCAGATTGTTGTTAAAATTCTGTTTAATTTGATAACCACGTGGGCATGTTACAATTTTTTCAAAATTTTACTCCTTATACTTTTGGCCAAGGTACCTTCTTTTTGCGGGGTCAGTCTTAAAAACAATAGGGTTTTGTAGGTTATATGTATAGGATATGCATGCTATTCTTAACGAAAATCGGTTAGTGGATTCAAAAGTTATCGTGAGACATATCTGAAATAAAAAGATAGATAGAGAGACAGACAGACAAATACCAAACGATCGAGTTAAAAATGAGAACTGGCTTCACTCGTTCAACTAAAGATAAGATTAATAAAGCATAATGAGAATTATATCCTTCTTAACTGTTAAATGTGATCCAGTGATGAGAAGTATTAAATTAATTCGTCAAATCCAATTGTTACCAGCTTGCACAGCGCTTGACAGTTTAAAGATTTCTCTAAAGCTTAAATGATAAGACTACAGAAGCCATATTGATTTCTACGCAGTTCTCAGATTTCGCTGCTTACAATCCTGACTAATTATTGTTTCGTGCAGTTTTCCAAGAACGCTAAGTACACACAGTGGTGTACGTATAAAGGTTATTTAATCTGGTGCCATTCTTCCTTTCGAAACCACCTTTTAAAATCTAGCTGTTTTCCATTCAATTGCAAATTTTTGTAACTTCAGCAGCGAATTCCAGCATTGTAATTCTAGCTTCCTAGCATTTATAGCAGCCAGCCATTGAGGCATGATTTTTCTAACTTTTATCGTAATCCGATCATTATTATTTTTATAATTTTCGAGCGGACATTGGGGAAAAAGTAACAGTAATACACACCAAATCTATCCAATTTAAAACACACATGCCCGTTACCACCTGATCCCTTTCCAGTATATCCACTCCTTTATTTACAAATATTAATTATCAATAATAAGGCATTTTAGTTAACTTCAATGGTTGTACTTGGCATATTATAGTGTACTTGAATTGAAATATAATACGTGCACATTATGCACGTAGTCGTATATGTATCCGGTGTGTCTGCTTTTGTGAGCCCGAACGTTAGGGTATTAATAACAGTTGTTTATAACAATTTGTAACAATTAAATACGCATGACTGTCAATAAGTCAATTCTAAACGATTTTGTGGGAGACATACAATATCTATAAATCGTTCAATTTATCATGATTCAATCGCTCTTATTCTTGTACACTGACATATGTGGAGCATCTGTGTCTAGAGCACTTTAATTACACTCAATACTGTATAGCTGTAAATTTAGCGTACTTACAGTGTCAGAGAGTGAAGCCTAGGCACAGACATCTGGGATGCAGATAGTAAATTATTTATTTTTCTAAGCTACTAACAGTGTTACTTTCTTAAATTTTTGTTTTAAATTGACCTAAAAGTAGTTTACAATTTTGTAGTCTGTACGCTTTCGCTTTATTTTAGTAATTTAATCAGTAGGATAAAGTAGATATTTTAGCACATCAGTTTTGTACGATAATCTACTATATTCTAATTTTAAGTGGGATAACTTCTATAGTTGTAGTTATTTCTGTAAGTTTTTTACGACAGCAAGGAAATATTATTTCCAATAACAAACCGGAATTGGAATGAGGATATGAGGAATGGATCGTGGAAAAATCAAAAGTAAAACATCAGCTAATATGAGGAAATGGGCTACAACATGAAAACATGAACTAAATGAGCTATATGGAATGTGAGGACGATGAGGAGATCAGGAAATTGCTGGTGAGATGATGAGCTGGAACATTGACATACTGGTCAAATACGCTGGCCGGGTCATGGAATGATTGATAAGACAGATTATACCTTGATATATAATGGACCAGAGTAGTGAACGGGATTATTTGGGACAGGATCCATGATAACAAAAAAAAATTAGGGAGAGTCTTATAAACCAGGAAACCATAAATGATAGAATCTGTAAAATAAGGGTGATAGGGATATTCAGGAATATAACAATATTATCAGTTTATGCTCTTAACTGAGGAAAGAGAGGAGATAGAGAAAGAGAGATTCTATGATAAACATGATGAGATTTGCAGTTTCACCGGCACGTATAATATGATGCTGGTTGTAAGAGACTACACGTGAAAGTGGGAAAAGACAGGCAGCTGGACAGTATTCACTACACAATAAAAAGAGGAATAATGGAAACATGCTCGTTGAATTTGCTATGAGGAACAACTTATTAGTCACACGCACGTGGTTTCCTAATAAAATAATCCATCTGGGCACGTAAAAAGTACCTGAAACTGACGAGACCAATCAAACTGTCCATTTTTTGGTATCACGAAAACATTTTCTTCAGGACAAGATGTTAGAAACTGTCAAGGACCTAATTGTGATAGTACCACTACCTGGTAAGAGCAAAAATTAGAAAAAAAGTGATGATTCAAAAATCAAATTAGATGAGAATAAGAAAAAAGTGGGATACAGAGAACTTTAGTAAATATCTATGTGTATGAAGAACGTTTGAGAAACAGGTTTGCTATCGTCTACGTAGATGGTGCGATGGAGGATGTGGAACATAGCTAGAAGAAAAAACATGCTTCACATGACCTAATTGGAGAAAGATAAAAAACTGGAAATGGAGATTGGTTCAATGAGGAATGCATTGAAATTGTAAAGAAGGAAAATGAACCACGGCAGCGTATAATAGAGAGAAACAAACAAACGAAATAATGCTGAAATATACAGGCAAATCAGAAGAGGTTTTAGCATATACTATGCTAAAAAAAGGAAGATCATTATGAAACAGTTGGAAGAGGGTAGACGAGTTGTATGAACAAAGTCAGACCAGAAAATTTCACGCGGCTGATAGCAGATGACAAAGGAATTCCAAGCTTCTGCCTCCCAGACAACACTGTCAGAGAAAATACAATCAAGTATCCATCTCCATCGCATGAGCGTGAAACCTAAACCAATGCAGTGTGTTCAGTGATTACGTTTTAGGCGCACGGCGTCCATATATACCCGAGTCAAGGGTTGCTTCTGCGGGAAGTCAGCTCATGACGATGATCTTTGTACCGAGCCAACAAATTGCATTAACTGCGGTGGCCAATACTTTTCAAGGTCATGCAACTGTCCTGTCTGTAAGCATGAGGTAGCGATACAAGAATTAAAAACACTGAAGAACTCATCTACCTCGAAGCCAAGATAGTTGTTTGTCCGATGAACCAAGACAAAGTTAGTTATGTACAGTCTAAGTTAGGGTAAGAACATGCCGAAGCAGCATTACTGGTAGACTGCAGCTTACTCTGAGACATTACTATACTGTGAGGCATCGCGACAAGTCAGCTAACAAACAGTTTACTTCGTTGTGCAAAACAAAAGTGTTTTCTAGTAGTGGAATGTGTTTGTCACTGCAGTTATTAGATTATAGTTCAAAAATGTCAAACGTTTTTCTTCATTATAGTTTGTTGTTTGCCTAGTTTCGTTTTTATAAAAAAAAACGACATATTAATCTCTTCTACTCAAAGGCTGATATATTTCTTGCATTCAGAAAAGGAAATCGCTTTTAACTTCAAGTAAAGCTTTTACCTTACTTATGGCTTTTAAAACTTAAAGATATGATTTGATGATTATAAAGACATGACCATTATACTTAAAGATATTTATAATGAGAGACAAAGAAACTAAGTCTATCAAATCGTATTTGATTTATAATTAAAAATCAAAATAATAACTATGAAGCCGGAATCACAACCAAAAACGCATACGAACTGACGAGATAGGAACGCGTCCACATGAACTCAGCTGCGCTATGGAATGAGGGAAGTCATGTGATTCAGTGAACGAATCAGGTAGCACGCCATGTTACTACATTGCTGTCTTCCGTGAGGCAAAAACAAAATAATTTGTTCTTGCTTCACTCTAACAGTAAGCTGCACAGTAATGTAGTACAGTAAGCTTCGACATGTTCGCTCCAATTCAAATCTATACATTTGTTATGACATCACTGTCGTACAGTACATTAATGTCTCAAGTAAGATGCAGTTTACCAGTTATGCTGCGTCGGCATGTTCTTACCCGTAGTAAGCATGGTTTGCAGCAACTGATTCTTCAACATCCAGAGCGGAAAGCAAAATTCTGTGGAATATAAACGCTTGCGCTTCGCGTTATTGAGAACTGAAGATGCTACTGGCCAGACATGCACCGATGTATTTATATGTATGTGTGTGTGTGTGTCTGGGAGGACACTCATTTGAACCCAAAATAACTTTTTTATATGAGGGGATATGAGTCTGTCCGCTGTAATTTGACACCAAAATCGTAGCTAGGGATGGCGTTCCTATACTTCTTACCGACGCATATCCTGCCAGACGTATCCCGCTCGCTACTCCTCTACAAGTAGTACTTATCAGTTTACTACAGCCACTGAAGATGACGATCTGCTGCATGTATCATGGGGAGCAAAAGATCTACAGGATATGGTCAAGCAGCTATCATCTCCGTTACTCGTAGTTGGGGACTTCAACGGTCATAGACGAACAGCGCTGGATTAAGAACTGAAGATCTATTGCTAAAAAACGAAATTTTTTTTAAATACCGGCGCGAGCATACGTTTTAATATTGGATGTAGCATTTTATTGGCATCGTTTGTCAATCTGTAGCCTGAGTTTTAGGCTACACTACTGGCACAGTTCAACGTCCTATGGATGCAAGAGGACAACCCTAAACGATGGATAGAAGCAATTACATCTTGTTTCTGAAGGCCGGCAAGGATACACTTAAAGCAGAGAACATTCATGCAGTATCGTTGACGTGCTGTTTAGGAGAAATTATTGGAGACGATGGTTAACAACCGGCTCATCTGGTGTCTCGAAAACCACGGCCCACTGACTGCACACCAGTATGGGTACCGGAAACAACACCCTACAGATCAACTGGTATATCTGGAGAGGCCAGTTCAAAACAGTTTCATAGAAGAAAAAACACATGGTTTCAGTATTCTTCCATTTAGAGAAAGCTTTCCATAAATGTGGAGATACAACGTCATGAAACAGCTACATGATTGGTGGTTAAGAGATAACCTGCCCAAATTTATCTCCAACTTTCTCAGCGACAGGACTTTCCGTGGTCCGGTCGGGAAATCAAATCACTATAAGCCCCACACGACCTGGAAAATGGAGTACCCCAAGGATACCCGTTGAGCAGCACCCTTTTTACTGTCGCTATCAACGCGATCTTTTAGGGTATAGAAACGTTAGTTGGGAAGTGTTTGTAGGTTTTCAATCTTGCGCTGTTCTGCTTGGCTAAAGCAACTGCAATAATAAAATGTAAAATGCAAGACGCTATAGATACGTTCTTTCTCGACAACAATGACGTCGTGTGCAATGACGTTCTGTCGACAGCAAAGAAGGCACCCAGACCTGATGCTAACCATAAACGGTGTTCGGCTGCACTATAAGCTGACAACAAAATTTTAGACTTAAGCAGACATAAAAGTCGGCTTAAATATTGACAAACCCAACGTGGAATGTGCATGGGCAAATCCTCGTTAAATCCCATTAGATGGATCTCCATGGGGGCGGATAGGGAAGTCTTACTGCGCCTGCATACTATCGAAAATGGATTTGGATGCGAAGTGTACTCATCAGCCAAAGGATCGTGTTTGAAAAAGCTAGATATTATTCACAGTGCTGATGTAGACCACGTCACAGGGGCATTCCTCAGTAGCCCAGCCAAAATCAAATATTGTGAACTAGGAATTACATAAATTGCATCTTCGATGTCAGTTTCTGTTGTTGAGATATGTGACTAAAAGCTTAGCACTACCGAACCACGTGAACCACATGTCGAATGCGAACAACAGACTTGTAGGCATATAACTTATAACTGTCACAGTTGTGCGTTCGCTCCACCAGCCGGCATCCATTTCGCTCGTAATCGCCCGGCTCTACAATATCCAGGCGCTGTTGGTCGAAGCGCACGTTGCATGCGAGGTATCTCCCTGGCTGCTTCGCAAACCAAACTGCCGACTGGATGATGCCGTAGAATCAATAAATTGCGCCACCAAATTGAACTCAATCTCCTTACCATATTACACACTGATGGCTCGAAGACGTTGAGCGGAGTTGGTAATACGTTTGTCATCGAGGGCGCCTCACAAGAATCTGTCATATTACAAGAATTCACATAACGAACGCATGAGTGGATACACAAGCGTACGGTTAATTAAAGAGTTCTGATTTACTACCACTCTAATTCAAACGAATTTTAAATTATAAATAAAGATAATACAATTACTAGTTATTTGGATTTAGTCCTTGATGTCCATAAACATAAATATAGTTTAAAAAAGAAAATAATTTATTTCTAGTAAGCCCGTATACGAACTGTAAAAATGATCATTCAAGTCATGACATTCGTTCCCCTGTGATGTTTTACCTCCATGTTTTAATATTTAATACACAAATATGCTGAAAATTAGAAACACACAGGCATTCAGGGACGTGCGCGCACATACGATAATACATTCTAAACACTGGCATTCCCTTCTACTCTAAAAAACATGCAATGTCACAAATTATGTGACTGAGTTATTTTTGCTCAAGAGTCTTCTTCTTCTTCAATTGGAAACAACAACTTGTGGGTTTTTGCCTTCTCAACAATCTTCCTCCATTCCACTAATTTCCTCCAGTTTCTCACTGTAATTTCACTCAGGTCTTCCTCCACGTCACCCCTCCATCTCTTCCTAAGTCTGCCCTTCATATTTTCTGCGAAGGTATTCACTCGAAAGTCTTTTTTATAATACTACTCTCATCCATCCGCGCAACATGTCCAATCCATGCGATCCGTAGTGATTTAATATACCTCACTACGTCAGTTTGTCATTATCTGTCATGATCCATGCCTCATTACCGTAAGTTAATATTGACTTTATTAAGGTTTTGTATAAGGTTAACTTTATTTATCGATCTGGCAGTTTAAACGTTATGAACGTTTTGTGTCCGTAGTAGGAACGATTGGCCTTTTGTATAGCCTATGTGATTTGATTTCAGTAGTTATCTTGTTGGTCTTGCTAATTTCAGTTCCTAACTTGGTGAAAACTTCAGCATGACTTAGCAGTGTTAAAGTCATTATCATTTAATATTTCTTAGACTAATTTCCATATATTAATTTTATTTTTCATTAATACGTAGTCTCTCTCCTCTTAGATTCTTCAATGTCTAGTTGTTCCAACATATCCTTCAAAGATGTTGTAATTGTTGAAATTATTACCACATCGTCAGCATAAGCGCAGAGCTGAGTGAATTTAATTCCAATGTAACTACTCAGTTCTAATTTTTTTTTGTAATGTCTAATCTCTAACGTTAAATTTAATAAGATTGCTGAGAGTGTATCACTCTGCGTAACACCGATGTTAATATCAAAAGCACAGCTTAATTCATTATTCACTCTGACTGCTGCTTTAGACCATTCTAATGTGGCTCTGGTAAGACTTATCAACTTAGATGGTATACCTAATAGCGTGATATCATTAATCATTTGTGTTCTATTCACACTACCAAAAGCGCGCTAATAATCTGTATATAAATAATATAAGGTAATATGATGCTCACACGTTTTCTCATGAATTTGCCTAAACGTAAATATATACGATCTATCGGTTGGCACGGAACCCACCCCGATACCCTCCCAAAGCATCTTCGGCACAAATAATAATAATGTTTTGAATTAAGTTAGAGAACATTTTATAGGCTGTCCTGAGTAAGTTTGGTGCTTGACTTCCTTTAGTTAGAACAGTCAGTTTGGTCTCCCTTTTTAGAATAGGCTGTGCAACATCAACCTTACTTCCTCTGGTATCTTCCCCTTTGATAACATTTGTTTTATGAGAAGGTATAGTGTCTTCCATAGAGCAGACCCCGTTTTTTAAGAGTTCGGTCACTAAACCATCTCCCCCTGGTGCTTTAGAATTCTTCAAGTGTTTTATTATGAGGACACATTCCTCAGTAGATGGTTCTCCTACATAATTGCATGCTGTATAATATTTAATTTTTTGTGTTCTTCGTTTTCTACATTCTATATTTGTGCTCAAGAGTAAGGAATGTTATTGTTATTGAAAGTTTGCGATCTGAGGACGTAAGGAAATTAGAAGATCAACGTGAATCAAGTTATCTGAGTTGTTTCGAGTAATGACTACAAACTTATTTAGCCAAGAAAAGATGAAAGAAACGGGGTGATTTTATTTTTGAGTCCAAGTCACTATTATTTTAGTGACAGAACATTGTAATAGTGTGCCGACTCTAGTATAGAATCGGCGCATGTCCAGTATATAACGTCCGGTAAACGTTAAACGCAGTACTAATTTGAAGCGCTTTAATTGGTGCTGCACTCTTGCAGCGAAGATAAGGCACTAATTCTGAGCTTATCAAGTGCCTGAGAGGTGCTGGCCTCTGGTGCCAGCCGCTGTAGGCAAACGAGAAGGGCGGAAGTTATTCTGTTTAAGTTCGTCTCTCACCAAACTTCGTCACTGATGGCTGCATTTTTTTTGTACTCCGGGAGATGAAGAAAATTTCGTCTAACATCCTTCCCACTATGTCAGGCTAGATCTGAAATCGACTGCGGTAAGTCTCGCCAATACTTTCATAGTTATAAATTTAATGTTTCACTAAAGAAAGACTTGTATAATAGGCCCCAGTAAGTGAATTTCTGATAACCTTTAAAAACCGCATGGCATTTTGCAATACGCAATTTGAAAGTAAAATTTTTAAAACACAGTAAAATTATATTAAATTCACGTGGCCGAACTACGGCACTAAAAGTCAGGGAAATAGAAATACAGAAGTATTAGTTTAAAATATGCAAACATGGATGTAAGCAGATTCCTATTAAGTACCTATGGTTATTGCACAATGCGTAATTCGGTCTAAGTTGCATACAACTTTTACTAGTATTGATAGTAAAACTTTATTCATATCAGGAAACTTACTGAGGCACCAATTGAAAGTCATATAATCGCCAAATGGTATTAATTAATATAGTAAAGACGATGTAATCAGATTTAACCTCTCGACCACGTGGTACTAAAGATTCAGACTATGTATAAAGTTATTAAAATTGTAACAAGCCATAATTAACTATCAAAAATTCAAACATGGTAACCCGCATGGGTGAAGTTATTATTATAAAGATTTGCTGTACTAAATATTATCAAATAGGGCCTGTTGGCCATATAACCTTGTCAAATTTTATATTTAGGTAGCTCTAAAGCTATGTTAAGATTATATATGGGTTTTGGGGGGTGTGAGAACTTTCTCTGGGCATTGTGTTGTGTACTCTGGCTGATATAATGTTGTGTAATTAGGGTCCTCCGAGCAAGTCGAGGAAAAAGCCCAACAACATGACCTGAACATGAACACCTAGAACTTTCTCACTTCATCTACCGGAGGAATAGCCATGACGCCACACCAACACCTGTAATGTAGGCCACGAGATTGCCACCTCACCCCATGGACAAAAATCAGGTGATCTAAAACCATTATATTATGTATACGTAGAGATGCACTCAATAAGACCCAGTGAACCAGTTCAATCAATCAACCACAACACTTTCAAGTTTTTAAACATTTAATTGGATCCCCAATTAACGGGACAGTATAGTGTGTGAACTGGGTGTGAAATTATTTGTAAATTTTATTAATTTGTTGTAAAATTGTCAGCTCAGAGGCTGGCATGTATCTTAGACAGTTCAACATTCAAACGTATAATTCCCTCTTATTTCAGTATATATGTTTCATTACAGCTTTTAAGTCAGTCATTCAATTTGTAATTTCTCGGTTTCAATTTAGTGTTCATTTTATATATATATTTTCTCATTTTTAAATTCAGTTTGGTTCATATGGTATAGAAATTTCTGGGGTAGTTAAGTGGATTCACAAGTTTAATCCTGAGTGGGTGTCTGTTCATACAGTATTAAACGTGTTGTTGAGACAGGTTAAATTATGCACCGACTGGCAAACGAACATGTCGGTCTCTGGGCCAAAAGTACTTTTTAAAAGGGTTATAATATTCATGACATATTTCTATTTTCACTACTTAGCAATGTTTCTATATATATATATATATATATATATATATTCTATTAATTAATTATGATAACTGGGGGGGGTTCATTGTTTTCTAAATTTTATTTCTCACAGTATAAGAGCCCAGTGGGGCAGAATTTTATAACAGTATTAGGCACTTGGCCAAATTTTGGAATTTAGTATGTCCAGGAGACTACTGGAGTTGCATAAGCATAATCTAATACACATGTCATGTGTTATGAACCAATTAAGTATTGTTATCCTAACATGGATGTCCATAAAAGAATTAATAATATACCTCATGGGGGTAAGAATAGGGCGTGGCAAGAGATCTTTGTATAATTGTACTGTATTGTGGAACATGTGATGTATTGTATATTTGTGTGTGTATTTTGGGGGGTTATATGTATTGTACATTTAGGTGTATTTTTGGGGAGGAGTTTAGATATAGGGTTTTTAGAAAAGAAAGATGAAACATAGGATTATATATCCTTTTAATTTTGATGACATTAATTTATTCTATCTCAATTAATTTTTGCTGAATATTTCTTCTAAGAAAGTAATTTATTTTAATTAACTTTAATAACCATATATGGATTGGTCACTATTTAATTTTAATGAATTTGTTTGAGAATTTGTTATTCTAATTTGTATTATCTAGAAGTCTATAAAAATTTTTTCCATTAAGTTCAATGGATCATTTTAAAGAGAACATAGGTAATAAATTTTATATTATTAATATTTTACAGGAAACTTTATTTAAAGAATAGTAATGATTTTAAATATTAATTAATTTTAAAGAGAGATAACAAATAAATTTTATATGTGTTAATAATTTTCAGGTGACATTGTTGAAGGTGTATAAATTATTTTACTTAACCATTTAAGGGGATAATAAATTTCTGACTGTTATGTTTATTGATTTTGTTATTAATTTTGTTTACCAATGGAGATAGAATAATAAAATGGATTTAATTAATTGTTTAATTTATGAGTTTTCATTGCGAGTCCCGTCTCACTGGATCCAGCGCATTTTTGGCTTCTCTAGGCTTTAGTCTAGTTCTAATTAACTTGTGGCCCCTCTTTTCAAAAAATTTTCAAAAAAAAATAATCTTTTTTTTACATCCTAAGTTAAAGAGGGGTTACAATAGTGAAAACTAACGCAGTAAACAATGCACCGTAATAAAGTATCTGTAACGTTTAATTTATTTTAAAAAGTCTAATAAGAATGGGTGGAATCGTGGTTGGAAGACAGTGGTAGCGAAAGGACACATACAACCGTCGATTAAAGTTTTGTTTAGGATATTGGCATGAAATAGAAAATAGAATTAAGTTTTGACACCTCCTGTCAAAGAACTGCCCAAAAGAATATTTGCGTAATTTACCGCTTTGAAAATTGGTAGAGTGAAACTGCAGACCGGTGAACTACGACGAAACTGTAAGATGACGGGAAGTAACGATTAGGTGTTTTTTAAGCCCATTTTGTGATTTTAGTCAGCCAATTGTAGTTTAGACAGGATGACTTAGTTCAGGATGACAAATCCCGTTTAAATTGTTATAGTTCTAAAAACGCAGGTCAAATGTAACTTCGACCAGAGACGTCTTTCCGAAAGTTGGGAGCGACCCAGGATTCACACATATTATTAGCAAAGATTATTCAGCCATTCCATTTTATACACATTCCGGAGTTTATGTCTGAAATGCTCTGATAACGCGTAAAAAAGGTATCCATAACTTACAAATTTTCTTGCGTACCTCATAATCCCATTTATCACCTTCTTCCTTGTCCCTCTAGTGTAACAATTACCTGTAAGGAATAACTCACCTGCTGAGGTCGTCACTAATTACAGCTGTGGCAGTGGAGTAATCGTCACCGCTGTATACTTTATTGGCACAGAACGCGGTTTCTCGCAACAAGTACAGTACTTGTTACATTAATTACGGTTTACATAAATAACTTTAACACACACACACAAAGCTTGCAGCCACTTCACGAACGTTATGTATGCGGCGAAAACAATTTCAAGCAATTTTCAAAGCTAGTCGCAATGAAATGTAGTGGTAATGGAAAAGGTCGAAAAAAATGTAATTACAAGAATTTTTAATTCTCTGGTAGTCACCGCTTTACATGCCTCCTTTGTTTTTGAAACGAATAATAAATAATTCTGGAAACCAGCTTTGCATAGCATAAATAAATTATAACGAAAGCATCCACGTGTAGTGTGAGCAAAACCCGTATACTGAAACAGTGCAGTTTACAAGTCCGGTATGCAAAGATCGAATGAAACATTCTACATGTTTTGAGTGTCGACACCGCAAACGAAGATGTTTAGTACACTATATATTAAATATTGCATTTTTTGCATGAGTACCCGCACAAGGAATTGACTCTTCTCTTCAATACCGGCAGATCTCATGAAAGAGTGAAGAAAATTGTATATTTGCTGCATTAAATTACAATTACAAAGAACTGAACATAACGTAACTGTAGAAGAAAGGAGAGTCCATTTTCCGTAAGCAATTTATCAATTTATTCAGGAGTACGTATATCATCTTAACAAATATAAACTCTATTCTATAACAGAATCTAATTTTAATACTGTACAAAATGAACAATAATTTTTGAATTCACACAAACTTGAACACTAACTTTAAGTGTTTTTAATCCAAACAATTTTAATCTGTAAATGATACAAAATTTTTACTGTTGTTTGTAATTATGTTAAAAAAATTAATAATACGGATCATAGAATTACTTGTTGATAAAATAAAATAAAAATATTGTTGTTGACGTATGTGTCCCATTATTTTCTACATTCAAGCGGCCGAAATGAGATTTCGCAGTCACGTGGCAGAATATACTATTGAAGATCGCACAAAGATGCAGATATACGTCATGAACTGAATAGTATAGGTATACTCGATAGGACTGCACAATATCGATTAATCTGGTTGGAGCATCTTAACTGGTTGGATGACTTACACATCCCCAGACAACTATTAAATTATGAGCCGAAATAACGGAGAGGTGTGGGGACGTCCAAAAAAGCATTGGAGTCACCAGCTGTAGTTTATCTGCTTGGGCCTGGAACAAACCGTTTTTGGTTTAACCCTTGTTGAAGACGACGATTTTATAAATTCTAAGTTTTTTGTTACACAGGTAATCAGAGACGTATAAATCATACAAATGTTTACTAAGTTAACAAGTCATTGGACTACTAGATGGACGTCTACCAAACACCCGCTGCACCTATTGTTAATGAAATAAAGCATATTAACGTTGGACTACGTATTTCTTAAAGTTATATGGGGTAGGTTACCATATGGAGGTTGAGGTGTAATGAAATCATATAACCTTTTGATAAGCTCGCTATCCTTGGTTGCTGTATCAAGAGCAATAACGCCCATTTCGTTTTATCGTGCAAGAAGTAAAGAGTTGTTTCCTGCTATGTGCGTATGCACTTAAGCTACAAATAAACAGTGAGGCAGACTCGAAGTGGGTTGAAATGTCGTTCATTAATGTCGATGGAAGTCCACACAAAAACTGAACCAATGTGAGTTATGATAAGGTCAGTCTATAAGAATGTTTGTATAATTCAGCAAAAATTTCATAAGTATTAAGTTGTATGATTGGCCAGTCATCTTAGAAATTTACCAACATTATACGTAGCCTGAGTGTTGATTTTGAGAAGATGGGAATATTCACCGTGTACAGTATCGCCCTACCAGCATTCAACGAGGTTATTGTCAAAGTCGAACGGACTTGGTCATCCTGAATATCTGTCGGATCTCCCGCCATTGGATTGCAATGATTTCGCCGCACCTACGGCAGATTTCTGTAAAAACACGAGACAGTTACGTAAGCCATATTTGGTCGAACGATGAACATGCCGACGAACGTGGACAAGATATCCTCGCCAACTAGGAAATACCTGCAATTATAGCATAATAAACTTCACATCCACAAGGCGGCATAATATCAATTTGATGATGACGGTAAATTCTAGACATTCGACCACCTTGGGTAGACGGTATTGTTATTATCTGTACGGAATAACTTACCTGCCGAGTTCGTTACTCATTGTATAATCGACAGTGTGAAGGGTAAGCGATTTGTCACGGACTTCATATCACAGACTTACGTTAGTCGCCATACTGTGTTACGATGTTATTCAATAAAACTATTCCAACTGAAACAACTCGAGGTTACCGGTCACGCCTTCACAATCCGATCCTCAACATCCGAATTATATGTTCTATGGTTAGACGCGACAAGTAAACCATATGTTATGTCTAATTAGACAAACAGAATAAGTCCTACATTAGAGTCCCTAAACATAGCCAACCCAGTTTTTATGGTATTGATACAGTCGCTTTTATTTATCTCCAAACGATTTTAATTTAATTTCCTACGTAGTCGCCAGTAACTCTTTGCTCATTTGCTATGTTCCTACTTCACTGTAAACTACTGTTCCCTAATTTACCTAAACCTGTAAACGTATTTTCCTAAAAAGGGTAAGTACCGCTTTTTTAAAAACGCCTATCTTATTCTGTGTATTCGATAAAATGTCGTACACAAAAATTATGTTCTATATTTGATATTCAAATTTCTGATTTAATATCTGTTTCTTTGTGCGCGTGTTCTAATACGCTGCTCCTAATATATTATTATTAGGAATTATTATAAATTTAAGACTATAGTTCATATTGTTAGATGAGTATTTGAATTGTTAGTAACACAAAAATAAATATGTTTTTAAACTCCATCCTTGAATACATTTAAGTTTTAGATGAGAATCCTACACTTTTACAGTTTTCGTCATTATTATAAACAAATTATAAATGTGAAAACATGTGGTAAATGTGATAAAAGTGAAATGTGAATTATAATGGATTTATCGTTTCTTTATTATATGATACCTGTTACGTTAGTTACCTGTTCGTAATAAAAATAGTCTGAGGTAGAGTCTATTATTTTTTAAAGAATAAAATCTACCTATTAATATTTTTATTGTTATGAAACTCTACATCTCATACAAACGCTTATAAATATTTACAGTGAACATTCATGTATAGATATTGTAGCATGACAGAAAATCCATCTTATTATAAGACCAAAAAAGAAGCAAAAATAGAATATAGCATAGATTATTAACAAACAAAACTGGGAAAAAAAGAAAAACTATTATAATAATTAATCAAGAATAAAAGTAAAATGAAATCCGAAATTAAAAGAAATTAAGTTAATTAAAACCAACTTAAGTGATAATCCAACTTATATAGTATATATACCCAGGCAGAATAGGAGCAGTTAAGAAAAAACCATATATAAACCAAAACCACCGAATGAAAATATACCTATTAAGCACATAAAAACAAAACCCCCAACAAAGCATAACAAAGAAAAGTACAATACAGTAGAAAAAAAAGAAACTATGTAAATTAAATATAAGTAGAAATATTAGATGTATGATAGAAAGCGTACAAAGATAATTTAATTTGATTGTGAAAAAATGACAAACAATAATCCCATTTAAGTGATGTTCTTCATTCCTCAATGACTAGATAAAATGGCTAGAAATCAAATTTGGGAATATTTTTAGTGAATAGTGAGAGTAAATCCCTTTTTAAACCAAAAACAGCAAAAGACTGCATAATAATTGATTTTAATAAACTGTTTAAATAAAAACAGATGTGTTTTGTTTATGTTAACAGTTCATTGAAATCAAAGCATTAAATGCTTGAGATTAATTTTATTTATTTTTTTAATATATCTTTATTATATTTTAATGATGTCAATTAATAATGAAAACGGTTGTAATTAAGTAAGGGCAATTTAGTTAAGATTTTATTAGAATTGTATGTCAGAAAGCGTATTAGCAAGCTGAAATAATAGTAAACTTTGTAATTGAACTAACATAAAAAAATAGGCAAATGGTACCTCTCACCAACATTATAATTAGTAAATAAGTTAAGGAAATTAATTAAATGAATGAATATTGTTGAATGTAAATCACTAACCATGTATAATAACTGTAACAACACTTAGTGAAGGTAATTAAGGAACGTATAAGATATTATTAGTAAAAATGCAAGTGTAATAACACTGGAGTCTAAAGAAAAGCCTAAATTGAAGATAGTATTCAAATTAGCTAACCAAATCATCAAATTACTGAGAATTAAAGAACCCAAACCATAATAATTCAATCAATGATCTTGTTCAATGATAATTAGAATCTAACATAAATTGTCAACCATTTAATGTGGAAAGAAGTAAAGTAGGTAAGGCCTACAACCAAATATACTGTAAATATGACTTTTTGAGTTAAAATACTATAAAAAAATGTATCATGTGTAGTATTAAATGATACAGAATTAAATAAGGAATTTGATTATGTAATTAGCATTTAATAAGAATAAATAATAAGTGAAAGGTAATTTATAATATAATGTAAAATTCAATTATTTTGTACAACATCAAATTTGAGGCTTAAGAGTCAGCTGATTTAAAACAACGAAAATTTACTAATAAATCAGCCAGGACCTTTTGTATGATGAAGAAAAAACGAGAGTTGATTGTTAAACGTCGAGATGAACACATCACAACGATCTCACACAAATTAAAAAAGATAGAAAATATAATTTTGACAAGAACTAAACCTATAAAAAAAAGAGATTTATAAAGAGAATTTATTAACACTAAGGTCAAATAAAATAATCCAACCATTACATGTAGGAAGATTGGAAATTGTAATCAAGATATTGGAACAATCCAGGCACTAATTCAGAATTTGCCGATGTGAATATTCTACCATTACAAAACTGTACGAGATACTTGAACGAGTACACTTCTACACACTTATTGCCGAACCAAACAACGGATCATTAATACGGAATCATTACTCTAAGACGAAGAAAACCGATTACTACTACTATGATGAAGGACACATAAAGAATAAACATTTATTTGGAGGAATTTCTTCGTGAAGATCGTAGTGTGCATACGCAGCAAGGAAGCGGCCATCTTGTTGAATCTCAGACCAGCCTCAGTCAGTGTGGTGACGTCAGCCTATGCAGAGCTGTTGGTTCGTTAATTTAATTTTGAATAACATTTTTATAATAAACATTATTTCTATTTTGTCATTAAGAACTTGTTAATTGTAAGTATTGTACCTTTTCAGCATTACCTTTCTCTGACTTATGATAACAGCTAAAAGAACCTATAATTCAATGTTAATAATTTATATAAAGAAAACAATTTGCCCTGAGATATGAGTTTTCGAGCTGTGGATTAGTAGTTCGATTCAAAGTCGATTAACCGCAATTAGATTAATAAATTCATTTAATATTTCAATTTTGAGTTTTATTTCTTGGTGAACATATATTTAGAAGAATTTCAGGTAACATTTGAAACCTGGACTCCAAGGAAGAAGAGAATAACATCGCAAAGGAGTACAATCACTGAATAGCTGAATACCATTAATCGATTATTACATTTCATAATCTATTTAACGCTGGAAACAAATTATTGTTATTATAACACAATAAATCAACTAAATTAGTAATTAAAAGAATTAAGGACTAGTATAATAAATAAATAAACTAATAAATAATTAATAAATAAATAAATAAATAAAATTTTTTTTCTTTAATTAAATTTAAACAAAATATTTTTACAAATTCATATATTTATTTTTGTAACCCATACAAAAGGAAACGTTACAATATTTATTTTGTGTTTTATTGTTGTCTGTGTGTAGATTCCCCAGCTAAAAAAGAAGAAAGTCAGTTAAAGTTGCAAGTAATAGATTTGAAGAATGCCAGTAATGGTCATTAGTTTACTTACATATAGTGTACATAAACGTAAAATACAAAAGAAATTAATATCTAAACAAATACAAGTCAACACAAAACATGACATAATTTGTAGGCCTGAAGCAGTAAAGGTTCGAAACACTTACAGAACAACATTATTCTCCACAAGGATTTGCAAGAATGAAAAAAAAAGGCTCTCCAGTTACAAACAATATTAAACCAAAACAGAAGTATTTCACCAGGGAGAAAATCAACCTGGTTAAGAAGGGAGTACTGTACGATGGTCGAAACATGTTTGAAGTAAGCACGAAACATCTTGTTAGCACTTTCACATCACGCGCATACACAAACAGATGTGTCGACAGGGGACAGAGATAGAGACTGATGAGACTGGAAGAGGGTCCACTTGACGTTTTGTTTTTATTCTTCCTTATCCAAACTAAACGTTAATTAGATGAATAACATATTTGATATATGTGAACAAAAATACTAATTTCATCGTCTAACTGAGGCAAACCCGACCACAACGCAAGGTTTAAAGAAATTTAACTTTTTAAAGTAAATGCATAACAGACATATGTTAGTGTTCGATAAGCCATAGAATCAATGGGTGATTTAAGACTATAAACTAAAATGCCTACCTAATTCCATTCGAACAACTGGATCCACATAAATTCTGTACCTAGCTCTAAAAAAAATATGTAAAGTTATACATGTCCTTGAAAGCAGAAAATAAGTGAAACGTATAACTATTCGCTTTGAAGAACACCAATCATGAACAAAAGCGTATAGAAAAAAATGTATAGTAAATGGGAAAATGAATTATATTAATCTGCAGAGTAATACTATTATCGACAGTGATAAACGTTGAAGTGCCTAGAGAACAAAACGTTTTAAATTATAAAGTTGGGAAAATCAGTGTGCAGATAACTAGTAAGCACCGTGTGGCAGTTTCACTACTAAATTATAGGGTGCATTAGGTGTTTGCTAAAATATCTCGTGAGAAGTTTATTAATGATTGACTTTGCGTGCGTATCTTGTATGTGCGTGCGTGTACCGTGTTCTTGATACGAAATGGAGCAGTAGAGTTGCAAATTTGAAGTTATACTAACATAAATTTACAGAAGAAACAAAAAAAGAAAAAGAGTGAAGTTATAGAAAGGTGGAAAAAGTAGACGTCCCAGACGAATCTGAAGGTATAATGTGAACAACCCAGTAAAACATTAAATATCGGTATGGAGAACCAGACATGACTTCCATGTTCCAAGATTTATATTTAAAATCATTTTCGAAATGAAATATTTCCACAGAAACTACTTCTTTCTACTTACTGCTTCAGCCTTAACCACAGTACTGTGGTCACTAACGTATACCACCTCACGTTATCGCACTCGATTTTCACTGATGATGGAAGTCGATGGCACTGCCGAAACGTCTGGTTTTGCAGAAAACATTGGTCTACGGCCAAACAGGCCGGGAAGGAATTTGAACAACAAACTACTTCTTTGTTGCCGATAACGTAGTACATATATAAAAAAAATTATCCCCTCCCCCTTCAACTATAATTTTCGTTTATAGAAAATTACCCCCACCCCGTTCAACTAGCCTCTTCATTTATAGATATTTCATTTACGTTTCTACAGTGGATTATTAAGATCTTCTTATCAGGATACTTTATTTATCAAAATTAATTACTTTACTCTTGTTACAACAAAAAATGTTTCAGGTAAACTACCCTTTTCCCGTAACCGATCATCACCAAAATAAAAAGGCCTCGAGTCCTCTACAATCTAGGCATATATGTAAAAATTTATTTGATTCTTTTTGAATTTACGGCAGTTATCGTTCGTCATGAAAAAATTTCTCTTGTAACAACATAAAATATTGCAGGTAAACTACCTCTTTCCCTTAACCGATCTTCACCAAAATCAACAGGCCTTGAGTACTCTACACTTCAGGGATGCATGCAAAACATTATTTGATTCTGTTTGAATGTACGGCAGTTATCGTTCGTCACACAAACAATTACTCTTGTTAAAACATAAAATGTGGCAGGTAAACTACCCCTTTCCCTTAACCGATCTTCACCAAAATCAATAGAACTTCATTAATTTACAATTCAGGAACGTACACAAAGAATTTTTGATTCTGTTTGAATTTACGGCAGTTATCGTTCGTCAAAAAAAAAAATTACCATTGTTAAAACATAAAATGTGGCTGGTAAACTACCCCTTTCCCTTAACCTATCTTCACCAAAATGAACAGACCTTGAGAAGTTAATAATTCAGGAAGATATGCAAAAAAATATTTGATTTTGTTTGAATGTGCGGCAGTTATCATTCGTCATAAGAAATATTACCCTTGTTAAAACATAAAATGTTGCGGGTAAACTACCCCTTTCCCTTAACCGATTTTCACAAAAAATAACAGATCTTGAGAACTCTACAAGTCAGAGCTGCATGCAAAAATTATTTGATTTTGTTTGAATTTTTTCATGTTTTGAGGGTAGTAAAATCAGAATCTGCAATAATCTCGACCACGATTTCTTTTGCCATCACCATACTTCCATTTCCTTATGGAACATGGAAGGAAAATTATCCCGTCCCCCTTCAACTATAATTTTCATTTATAGAAAATTACCCCCACCCCGTTCAACTAACCTCTTCATTTATAGATATTTCATCTACGTTTCTACAGTGGATTATTAAGATCTTCTTATCAGGATACTTTATTTATCAAAATTAAGTACTTTACTCTTGTTACAACAAATAATGTTTTCGGTAAACTACCCTTTCCCCGTAAACGATCTTCACCAAAATAAATAGACCTTGAGTCTTCTACAACTCAGGCACATATGTAAAAATGTTTTTGATTCTGTTTGAATTTACGGCAGTTAATTCGTCATGCAAAAATTTCTCTTGTTGCAACATGTAACGTTGCAGGTAAACTACTCCTTTCTCTCAACTGATCTTCACCAAAATCAATAGGTCTTGAGAACTCTACAATTCAAGGCGGCATGCGAAACATTATGTGATTCTGTTTGAATCTGCGGTTGTTATCGTTTGCCATACAAAAAAAGTATCCTTGATAAAAAAAAACGTTGCCGGTAAACTACCCCTTTCCCTTAACCGATCTTCACCAAAAACAATAGGTATTGGGCACTCTACAATTCAGGGCTGTATGCAAAAATTATTTGATTCTGTTTGAATTTGCGGCTGTTATCGTTTGCCATAGAAAAAAATCTTCATACCGACAGACACACAGACAGACACACAAACACACACACACACACACAGACACTTTTCGAAAAATGACTTTTCTTCATGTTTTGAGGGTAGTACAATCAGAAAATGCAATTATTTCGAACACGATTTTTTTTGCCATAACCATACTTCCATTTCCTTATGGAACATGGAAGTAAAAATTGAGACCTGGAGTTTGGGAACAACGTTCGAGAGATAGAGAGCAAAGGATGCTATAGAAATCCAGGTTCTTCCCCTCTCTTCCTACACACACACACACACACACACACACACACACACACACACACACACACACACACCTATATTCGGGCACATGCACGTACGTATCCACGGTTATATATGATCCAGTAGATCCATGTTCCCTATGGTGAGAGAGTAAAAACGAATAATTATCATAATACCATACATACTGACAAACTGTGCTCGGTACTTAACTAATATAACTTAGCACATATTAATTCAATGCAATCAGAAAACTTATCAACATATATTACCATCACATCTTAAAGATTAATTATCTTAAAGACGGTCTTAGTATTTAACTAGCACCTTGCTGCAATATGAAATTGTATTAATCATACTGTACATATTGTACTCCCATTTAAAAAATATTTAAAACGTAAAAAAAGACGATATTTGTGAGTAAAAAGTTTGTGTACAGTACGTTACCGTATTGAAACTGTTGACGGGAAAAGATTTACCTCCTGTTTCCGTTGACTGTGAGGAGACGGCAGATACAGTTTCTATCCTTCCTTTTCTGAATGCAGAGATGAAGGTGAGTTCATGACGTTTTTGTAATATATATTTTTAACACGCGTTGTCTCATTATTGAAAAGCAGAACAAAATTTCATTTGGTTAAAAATATTTACTTTAGGAATAAGTGCGCATCTTCAGACTATATTATTATTACGTAATAGATTTAATTTTTTTATGCCTACTGCACATTACCATTGAGTACAGAACTACACAATTTATAAATGGTTATGTACGTTGTTTCAAAGGGCATTCGCTGTTTTTGAACATGCACAGACTCAGAGAAAATGATACGTTTGCTTAAGAATTACAATGGTTTTCAATTTGTAATGAATAAAAGTAGTCAGACATGTTGTCTTAGTCTGTTCACTGGCGCCATGTGAACTGTACTGTATCTAAGAAAACGAGTAAAAATCTGTCAAGTCATAAACAGGTCACTGGGTAACAAATGTCTTCGCTGCACCGTGTCTGGCATTCTACCAGACTCAACTAAGTTTCTTCACGTTGACATTGCATACAGCGCTTTAAAGATTTTTGTTTTGACTTTATACAACTTTTAGTATAATTACTATCTTCAATTATTTAACAGCACCATTCTCTTTTAATTTGTTCTATAAAATAACTAGTTTCTCGTTTGGTCTTTGACAAACTATACAAATTACAAAGTTAAGGGGAAAGTTAAGGAAATATTTTTTCAAGAGAAAACTAAAATACGTGGATTTCTACATTCAATTCTTGCACCTTTCGCTTGTACAATATAGTAGCACACTGAAGGCACTTCCTCTGCGCTGGTAATTTTGTACATTCCTATAATGGCCTACCTGACATTATTTTGTTGAATAAAGTTAACGGTTGAAATCTGTAACTTATAGTTTTGTAGATTTTGTTTTCCACATTATATGCAGAATGCTAACATTTAGAGCCATATTTGATGAGAACTTTTTATGATTTAGTAAATGAAAGATGCAACAACAGATGGGCAATGAATATTAACGTAAACTAAGATGTACAAATAAAAGCTACTGGTAGTTCAAATATAGTATAACTAAGAGAGTAGTGTTTCGTTTTCTTTGTTAATAAATGTAATAGATTAATACGTTCGAGATCAGATCTGTTTTTTGTCCTGGAAAAGAATTATCACACTATCTCTCTTTTATAGTCACATTAGTTGATACTAAGATTAACTATTAATTAGTTAATAAACACCTAACACCAGTAAAAACGAATCTACGACCCTTCATAAAATATAGAATCATTGTTGGGAATACAATAGTTCACTATTTATTAGGCCTACATTACTACGTACAGTATATAGTTGTTTGCAACGTACGTAGTGTTTGCAAACACTTTGTTGTTTGCGGACGATCAGGCCATTCTGTGGGACTCAGAAAACAGATTGCATATGGGGATACGTTTGTTAAATCGAATCTGCAAAAACTCTGGATTGCAGATATCCACACGTAAGACCAACGTGACGGCTTTATGGAACTGATCCCGTACTGGTAAAAATTGGTATAGTTGGCACTGTCCTTTAACAAGTTAGCAATTTTGATTACCTGGGCTACAGTGTGTCTTATAATGCATGCAACGACGTTGTGAATAAGTTGCATAAGGTCAACCTTATGTGCTGGACCATTAGGCGAACCCTTAAGTCAGCAAGTAAAGGAACATGCCTAAAATTCTACAAGGTGATGGCTCTTCCCACACTTCTTTATGGGTCTGATAATTGGACTTTAACGAAAGGCCAGGCTAGTCGCATCCAAGCGCCTGAAATGAGATTTCTCAGGCTCGTTGCAGGGTATACTCTCCATAATCATAGAAGAAACATAGACATACGGCAGGAACTGAATATTATGAGCAGACTCGACAGGATCGGTTGAATTGGTGGAAACATCTTTGCCGAATGGATGACTGCCGCATCCCCAAACAACTCTGGAACTATAAGCCAAGGGGACGAAGAGGTGTGGGACGTCCGAAGAAGCGCTGGAGTGACCAGCTCTAATCTTTGCCTATTTGACACCGGAACAAACGATCGTTGGTTTAATCCGTGAAGATTATGATGATGATGATGATGATGACTACGTACAGTATTTTTGTGAACAGTTAGTCTTCGTCAAGAAATGAAAAGATTTTAGAAATCTGTGAGAAAGCCAAGTTTGTGAAAAACTCCTTAGGTCAAAAGATGGACATGTAGATATATGTTGAGAGGAGTGTTCAGTCAGTAACTAAACGAGCTGTGGAGAGGAAAATTTAAGGAAAAGACGAGAATTAGAGTAAAAGGAGCAGTTTTGTGTCGACATAGAATGTAGGTGGTGTATTGAACACTGAGGCTGGCAGACAGGAGCTGGTGGATCGGTTCAAGAGACTGCCGAAGATAGGTCGTCATAGTAACTGACCTTATACCCAATAGTTGAACTGTCAATTAAAACCAGCTTCAATTGCCATTACCAAAGTCCTTCCAAACGCCGTTGAAATATAGCTTGATTGAAATACTAAGATTCAGACCAGTTAATCGCAGTGAAAAGAGAGGTTTAGATGCGAACTGATTAATGAAGATAGAAATGTACTGTACTTTTTCAAATTTTTGTATACTGTTTTCACCTTACTGTTTTAATAGTACTTTACTATTAATGGGTGGTTAATGACAAACAGAAAGGTGTTTTGCTGGCTTTCTAGAATAAAAATGAAGAGTGGAGTCCGACTATCGGTTATCTAATGGTTGCCTCATCTACTCCAATGACCAAGCATACTTGTAATTATAAAAAAGCAATATGCATACGTTGTATGTATGCTTACTTATAAGTACATGTGTATGTGTACTTATATGTATAATGCTTACTCAGTAGTTCCACATAACATTTAATACTCACGTTTTCAGAAAATCGTAACAGTCAAATGTTACGCGGCCTTTAACAAATGTCCTAATCAAATAAATGTTATTTTCGTAATTGAATATATTTATATTCTATTAGGGAAACACCTACCTCGAACAGAATCGAAGTAATGATAATAGTATATTACATCAGTAATAATGTAGTAAAGAGTTATACAATCAAACCCCAATATTAATATATAATTACTAATATAATAAATAATATTACCTTACTATTACTAACGTTTCGATCCGTCACAATCTAGGATGGTCTACGGGTAGTCTAAATCTTAGGGAGGCGTATACACCAACGGCGTCTACGCTTGCCGGACGTTTAGATATTCTGAAGACAAAAACTGAAGAGTAAAATGGTGAGGAGCTGCTTGTAGATGCAAACGTACAACCAAAATTATTGATTATGAAAACTGTACTGAAACCACATACTGCATGTCATTTTTGAACTAACTATTGAGATAACTGATTACCCTTGTTGGGTAAATTATAATATATTTTAATATAAGAAATGATATTGATGAAAAAATATAGGTCTCTGAATATTTTTAAACTTATATTTGTGAACTAAATTAAGAAAGATAATTTTCATTAATTACAATGTCAATAATAATAAGTAACACGATGCACTGTTTCCGAAATAGGAAATTTACACATACTCTGAAAGTTTGCTGAACTTTTAGAAACGAGTTTTAAAGAATGTCTACTTCAATTGTGTGTGATTATAAGCAGCAATCTCAGAACGGTTCAAACTGAATTAAAAAATGCTATAAAGCTTAAAAGGTATAAATGTAGGAATTTTAGACATGCTGAAACAAATTATTGGTTTACAATGAAGCAGAAGGGAAGACTTTAAGTGCCTGTAGAAGATTATCCCAGTACAAACCACAGTTCTCATACTGGAGAGGAACAGACATTTTGTGAATTTTAACAAATTCATTAAATGACAATTGAACTCAATTACGACTGATACGAACGTTATAGAATCCATTTGATCCCTAGTGTAATTAAATCTTTAAACTTAACTAATTGATGTTCTCGTACCTTATGGACTGCCACTGGGAAGATTTTAATCCACGGATTTACTTTACACAAATGCTGAGAAGGTCTAAGCAACACGAGCCTCACCTGATAGTTGCTGACATTGTGAATAAAAAAACTGGTTTAGACAGAATGCATACTTAATGGCTTTATAGTTGACTCTGAAAACATTTTCTGAAGATTTGATTTGCACTGAGTATGTGTCGAAAGGATCTGCGTATTTTATCAAAAAAAAGTGCTCACCAAGAAATTGTGGTGAGAGGAGAATCAGTCGATTCTACAATGACGAAGTTGAAGAGGCAAAAGAAAGGCCGAAAAGCAAATCAATAACGATGAGAAATATAGCAGAGGTGGTCGTTATGGAGATGTCTGTGATCGCTTAAGTAATTTTGTTCCTGAATTAAAGAAAGTGACTATTAGGGAGTTTGCAAAGAAAAAAATTCTACAATGTCGGTAGAAAGAACAGATGTGACAGAAGTAGAAGGAATAGATGAGGCTATTGTAGTTAACAAAGTGGTTATAATAAAATCGAAGAGCACAGGAGTACTACACAGTTTCGAAAGAGATGTGAAAAGACTATAATTTAAAGGGAGTGCATTTCTGACCCCAAAAGAAAATTTTGTCAGTAATATAGAAAGAAGTAGAAAGCAGTATAAAAGATAAAGTAATATTAAAACAATTTTTTTTAATTCGCGGTGTCTTTTCAGGAATCCTTCGTCAGCTTAAGAAAGGAATCTTGTCACGACAACTCAGGAAACGAATAAAACAACGACGGTTTAATAAAAAGAAAGTTACGCATTGTAGACTCAAATAGTGTAGAGCTACGTATGGATACGAACGTAGAACCGAAATTATTGACTTAGGAAATTAGTTAGGACAATTTATTCGAATTCAAATTATTCTGACGAGTAACTTCAGATAATGTTAATCAATGTTTCAATTAAAAATTTAGAATTTTTAAATGAAAAATAATTAAATAATTTTCAAATTGAAAAAAATGTTTAAAACTAAATTGAAACTAATCTAAATTTTAAAAAGTTTAAAAATGTTTAAAACTAAATTTTCTAAATTAGTTAAACCTTGACGCCTATGTAAGACGAAATACGTGGGTCATGTTTAGGTACTGTGTTACAACAGTGCTGTGAATGTCGCAGTGTGTTATGCGACGCGATTTTGTCAGGTTACTTGTCAGGCGGTAACTTCATCTGTTCAGTTCTTGTACATACATACGCAGCAAATCCTGCGCCTTCTGAGCTAACTGATATAGTAACTGTCAATAACTGTTTGATTAAGTCTACAACTGTTAATAAAATTCGTGGACTGTTTTATTGTTTCTGGAGTCGAAATGGGTTTCCACTATTTGTACGTCATAATTCGCGTATCAACTATGAAACAGCAATGCCTAGAAACGTTCGTGTTAATTTTATCTACTATTTAAGGATGGAATTAAAATACAAGTAGATATTGGGAAACATAAAGATTTGAAAGCAAGATTGTATAGTTAAAATTAAATTACAATTGAAGTTGAAATGGAACTACATGTGAACTAAATTGTGCAGCATACTAAGTTTGTGTCTGGATCTTTTAAAACCGGTCTGAATATTAGAAATATACAACGAATGAACTGTAGGTAACTACTTAAGCACTTGCTACTAATTAAAACATTAAAACTTAGTATGTGTAACAATCTACAATTTATTAAACATATTAGTAAAATCTAGAAAGCAACAAGAAATTTAAAATTTAATTACTTATTGTCTTTTAGAAAAGTAAGGATTTGCAGGAAACAACAACAAAGGTAGAAGAGAACTACATTTGAACAAAGCATGCTAATTTACTAAATTGCTCATTACTAATGAAGTAGTTTAATATTTGTGTAACTTCATAATTAAGTTTGGAAAAGCTTTGTTATGTAAAAACTTCCCTGAAACTTCCCATTCCTTTACACTACAATCAAAGAACTCTCAGATTAAATAAGAGAATTTTGTTATCGCGAATTGTTTTGTTTCTGGAGCAAACGTATACTGCATTGCGTAGAGAGTGCAGATTATGGCATTTAACACACCTACTTGCGCAAAGCACACGTGGCCACGTGGGATTAAGTTTAGCTCTCCCATCGGGGTTAGTTCAACATTTACCTGTGCGTCTGTTTTATTTGTATGGTAGATGTTATTTCATAGTAAAAGTAACTACAACTACGTCAAGGTGACAGCGTACATTATTTTATAAGTATCTGTTTAACCATGATTTCTTGCTGTACCAACAAGTTCTGTTCTCTGCGTACTAACACTGTAATTATATGAACATTTCGTTTACTATCAGTCTTACTAAGGATGTGGTTTATCTCGTGACCCTCTTATACAATCTATTTCTTTACAAAAATTTGTTTTGAAATATTTTGAACACTATAAATTAAGCGATCTTTTGTATCCGAGTTTGCTATATCCAGATGTATATTGTATTCCTGTTTCACCAACGAATGTTTTTTAAAACTAAATACTTATTACTTATAATTACGCGACGAATTTATGTTCATTTATTCAGAACATTCGTTTGACTTACTCGGACGCTTCTATTAAAGTTATTTAAATTAAATTAAGTGCAATGATATTTCTCAAGGATCAGTGTCCTGTTTAGACGCTGCAGTAATTCTATACTTATGAAAATTCCCTCTTTATGTATTATTACCACCGATTACATATATAAGTTAGATATTAAACATTATTAACAAACTTAACATGCACAGTCTATAAGAAACCTTTATAACCCAACTGTACTACTTTTAAAAAATCTGCAAATATTGGTATCGTATCACGAACTTACAGTATTACGCCTGATTATCTGAACAATTCTCATTTATGATTACACGAAAATAGTATAACGGACTACGGACCATAATAAACATGTTACTCGAAAATTGATTATACGCTTTGTCTCTTACTGTAATAACTGCTTCTCAGTAACAACTAGCCTATCCATCAACAACTCTTTATCAACGAGAACGCTCTCATAAAGTGATACCAAACTACTGTCATTCCAGTTTAACACATTTCCATTTCAGTTTAGCGTATCATTTTAGATTGATGAGTAGGCCTAAGTACTAAGCAGACACTGAGGATAATATTATATGCAAACGATAACTGCAATTTGTGCACTTACTGCATACTCCCAATGAGTCAATGATTCTAGTTTATGTAGGTGCCTAATTTACCAAAACTAGTACACAGTGTAATTTGCAACAAATAGTACAACTAGTGTATCGCTTGGTTTTCCTGACGCACGTATTCAAGATTTTAAGCATCTCATTTGGTCTCCAAACGACTATTATCATTACTAATGTTTACAGAACACAGATATACTGTTTTATAAGGCTGTCTCCTGTATTTATTCCCAGCACTTGAAGTGTTGCAGCGAAACCCGGCTAGTGCTCGACATCGATTTCGTGGAGTCACATAGACTCCGACAGATGTCTGGCGCATATAAAATACTCAGTGTGCTTTATTGTCATACAAATTCATTTTTTGATACCGGTAACATCGTACGTGTGCCAGTGTTTAGAATTTAGACGTATATAAACATAGAATATATAAAACAATAAATTATTTATTATCTTAAACACAAAATTCGGTTAATACTAATAACGGTAACATTTTCAAATCCATAAATTTTATTGAATGTATAACAAGTATAATTAAATAAATTAGGGATATGTATATATTTTTTGTTTTCAATGTGAGATGTTTTTTATACAGTTGAATTTGCAAATAATCAAATTTCAAATTATATCTGATGATAGTCTAGTTTGAAGTTCTGGGTACGTATGTCATTGCCAATAACATCAAAACTTACAAAAGATAAGCATCTAGTGAGTGCTTTATGTATATAATGCAAGTACATATTTTAAGGTAAATTAGAGTAACGGTAAAATTTGTGACTAAATCTGACACGTTTAGTAAGTATTTACATGTAACAAACAACAATTTTTAATTAACTTTATGAAACTTACACTTACTTCACGATTTCCTTTCCCAAACCATCAATTAATTAATATTCATTAATTCAAAAGCGATAACAACTATTTAGTCTTTAAGTTAATAATTATGTATTAAACGAAATAAATACTTAATACCAAAATGCGACAATTACAGCAAAAAGAAAAAAATCTTAGCTACTAAATAAGCTCCGTGCCATGAAAATTCTCTGGACAATAATTAGTACAACGTACTGTTTATATCTTCTTATTATCAATTATTATTATCATAATTATTATCTTCTTATTCTTATTATTATAAGTATCATGTATTAGTAATATATTGTTTATTGTCTTAGAAAAATCTTAATTGCTATTCTCGATTTCTACATCACCATGACAACATAATAGGTATCAGCTTCTAACTGATATTGTTCATAATATATTCTGCGTCCGCTTGAGTGTGGGCGTGCTTTGCTTGAGTTCTAATATTTATGCAAGATGGTTTATAAATGTGTTATTCACCGAAAAAATGTTTACAGATAATTATGTAATTTTATTGAACGAGCGAAGCAAATCTAATTTTTAACTCGACCGTCTGTGTAGCTATCTATTTGTGGGGGGGGGGGGTAACGATCTATATGTCTTACGATAATTATTAAACAAGTGAATCGATTTTCGTCAAACCCTACAGAACGCTATTGTTTTTGAGTTTGATCCTCTAAAAATATGAGGCGGGAGGCAAAAATGTAAGGTGGTCAAAATTATGAAAAAACAGATGAATCCCATATAGGGATCAAGAGATTATCAAGAGAATTTTAGCTACTATTATACTATTTTAACTATTATCTGAATGTAGTGTTAAGTTTTGGAAATTTCAAAATTATGGAAGACTAGGGTCTAGAAAAAATTAAAAATTTGCAAAATTGTGAAAATCCAGCCGGGAGTCAGACTAACAGTAATTTTTACCCAAAACCAAATGTTCGAATTTTTAGTGTTTATTGTATGATTGTTTGCTCTACAATTATTTTTGTATAGGCCTACAATAATGTTTGCTCTGCGACCAAAAATATACCAAAAAAGCATTACGAACAGCATTCAAGTAAGCGCAGCGATTCACTGGCTCTTATTGGCTCACAGATCACGTAACACTTTTTCTTTAGTAAAAAAAAAAAATAGTAGATTAATCGGGATTTTTGTAGGCTAATTTTCCCATAAGTGAAAAATTATATAATATCAACCTTATGTGATAATAAATGTATTTTTTTTTTTAAATAGTGACCGACATCTGCAGATCATGGACCATACTATTTTATAATGCATATTTTTTAGTAAAGTTTCTTTAAAGTCATACAGGTGTTTTATACAGTTAATATCCAGTATCTTCAGGAACCTAAAACAAAATTGGCATTAATATCGACCCAGCATCTTCACATATTAGCTTTCAGGACACAACTGAGACACAGGCAGTAAATTTGCATTTCTATTTGGCCAGGGTACAAGATCGCTTACCTGTATTGAGCAGCTAATAACTGAAAACATACATATTCATGAGCAGTGTGTCGTCTACATGTTTGCGTTATCCGTTTCTCATTAGGCATGCTCAGTTTTATGCAAAATACGTGAATTTTCTCTAGTGTACACTGGCCCATTTCATCTGTGTGCTTCAGTGCTGGTTAAGTGGGATATGGTTTGGTGTGTCTCGGCCACTGCCGACTGGGGCAACTACGTGAATGTTGTAGATGACTGTCTCTAATAACGTTTTGAATGTTAATAATCGTAATGGAAAGCTTATTCATATGAATTACGTTATTGCTATTATTATTATTAATATCATCATCATCATCATCAACATTATGTATGTTTTTAGTATTTACCACTCCAATTGTTATGGGGCGTTTACTTTGCAACTTATAACTTAGCAGCTATCCCTGTAGTTTATATGCTTCCTCACTTCACTAGCCAGATATACTCTTCGATTATAATATTACTAAATACAAAAATACTTATATTCTCACTTATAAAGGTATAAATGGTGTACTGTCCGCGCGCGTGCGTGTTTTGTGTGTGTATGTGTGTGTGTCCGTCCGTCTCCGTCTGTCTCTGTCTGTCTGTCTATCTCTCTCTCTCTCTCTCTCTCTCTCTCTCTCTCTCTCTCTCTCTCTCTCCCCTCTCTAGCTGTTTGTGTCCGCGCGTGTGTGTGTCTGTGTGCACACGCGCGTCTGTGGGTGTTTTTATTAAAAATTTCCTTAGTAGATTAGATTTATTATTAGTGAAGAATTTTAGTCTGTAGATGTCTGCAATATGCCGTTCTTAATATCTCTGATTTTCATGCAAATTTGTTTGCTTTGTATTTCAGTGTTTACTCATAACGTGATTAGAAATAATATTGCGGCTAATAGAAATCAAATCGCGATTATAGAACAAACATCCATTACTCGAGTGACTTATGGTTTCATAATATTATTCCAGGATCCATAATACTTTTCCAGTATCCATAATCACAATCCAGTCTTCAGTCCACTTCCAACTTTCCTGTAGAATGTTTTTAATGTCAAAAGTTCTTTTATGTTATACTCAGGAGCATATACGATGGCGAAAAGTGAAAGCGTATTGTGTAGAGGCAGACAAAGTGAGACAGTTAGCAGGCTGTGTTTGTGGGGGGGGGGTTGCATGCGTGGAGAGTAATTATGTGTTGCATGCGTTGAAGATCTTCATATTATGTGTAATGTTGAAGTAAATACTTAACTTTTTTTGTGATGAACGTGTTAGCTCCTCATGCACAGCAGTCGGGGTTTCCTGAATTAAATCTTGTTGCACATGTTGGGATGGTTCCAACCATGTACATCAATATATCCTGAAACAAATACAACTGAATGAACCGTTAAAATATTAAATTGTTCTAAAATGGTGACATTGTACAGGTACCGATTGCCAAGTCGACATTTCACCGTCTCTCTTTTCTGGAATGTTTCAGTCTAACCACAAAAACCCTTTAAAAAGTAGTTAGCGAGTCTGCACAACAGAACCTGTTACTGGAAATGTCTATTTTCTAATTATAAACGATATAATTTGTGAATATAAGTTGTGGTAGGTGTGCACACTGACCTTAAAAAGAAAAAAACAAACGAGATAAATTTCTGTATAAAGTAATAAAGTAATTAATATGCTAAAAGTATAAATTACATAAAAAAATGTTCTTGTAAATGGAAAATAAAAAATAATCAAATGATTATTCTTTTACCACACTTGTTGATACATGTAAATAAATTGGGTTATCTGTACTTATTGGCAATATCAATTTGATGGCGAATGAATGGTGAATGGTCTCTGAACATTTGTGCGTACTTGTATATGTTGGAACGGTATTGGAACGGTAAGAACCAAAAAAAAAAAATACAATATGCAAAAAAAAAATACATATGCTCGAAAAATGTACAAAATAGTATGTAATGAAATGGGGTAATGTATAATGATATAATTACATAGGATTAAGTGTCTAACACAATTGAATGGCTATAAAAAAGCATACCATACCTTTCATTCCATTGTGGTGCATGTTCGAAATGATGTTATAAATTTTTAAGTTTATTTCGGCAACTGATTCTAATTAATAGGCATCTGTTTTTGTAATTATAGGCTGCTATAACATTAACACAGCCGTGCTTACAAGAATGTAAAATGATTTTTGAAACTATTTGTTTGATTTAGGAATTTACAACAAACAGGAGCGCCGTGTTAGTTACTGACATCAATGCTTATATAAGAAGTTGTAATAAGAAGATGGCAATATATGTGGAACCTTCTCATTAAGATTGTTTGCTCTTTATGTTCACTTCTCTTGTTTATTGTTGAATCCTTTAAATATTTTGAGTATGCTTGTTTTTGTTTAAACAATTTAATCATCCCTTCAGTTAAGTTACTTAAAATATAGTGTAAGGAATCATCACGATTAAAAATTCATATTCAAAGTAAAAATATATACGCGTCTACACAATTAAAACTTTAGAAAAATGTAATCTAAACGCTTAAATTTTATGAGTAGCAATTTATTGTTGGTGATAAAACTTACAATATTGTCCTAAAACTTACAATGTATTATAAAATTTGGGCTCACCTAAGTACATAATAAACTAGTTAAAAACACAAAATGACATGAGCAGTTTCTTTGTGTGCTTCTGGAATTACTTAGAAATTGTAAAATTGTTCAGTAAAACATACAATTAAACTTTTATCGCGTACATACTGATTGCACTAACAATACTACACAAATATTATACTAATATAGAATATTGAAACTTTCACTTGTGAAACTTACTTGTCTTTTCTTCCCGTACGTGAAAGTTTCAATATTCTATATTAGTTTAGTGCTGTGAAAAAAGAAGATGAACAATCAAAACAAATATTATACATTTAACATTATTTAAAATTTGAAATATTAAAGATCATAAACTGTATAATGTTAAATTAGTAATAAGCTGCAATCCGTAGACCATTATTTTGTTCGTATGAGTTATTGATGAGAAAACATTAATTCTCTTTGTATTGTAAAATACATGGTCGCCTGTACTGACAGTGACATAAGTGCAGAGACTCCTGAATCTGACCTCGACACTGCTCTCCACGACACTGTCAAGTGGACTATGACCCACGGCCCATGCAACGATACCTTTATGGATCATATTACCCTAGAGTTGTAAAATTCCATTAAGCCAATGAAGTACATGTGTAAATATGTGAACAAGGACAGTCACGAGACGACATCCGGAGCAGCGAGTTTCTGATGTGTTTAATACACGACTGGGGGTTGCGAGTCCCGAATCTCCAAATGGACTACTGCCACTGGATAAGTTTGAGTTTAATTTATTTGTTATCCAATTGTGGGAGGGCGTGAAGCGACCTTCAATTGGTGGATTATACCACCAGGGCTAACAAACAGGGTCGCTTCCAAGACTCACCTGGCCTCTGGAGCATCGATCTATGACAGCATGCATGGTAAACCCACACGGGACAGGCGAGGAAATCGCCAGCAACACGTACGTGTTGACTATGAGCTTTCGTACCCGGAGGGTTATCGCCGAACTTGAATGTACGGGCCAGCGTCTACTGAGTTGATCGTGGTCTGATTTTCTGTGCGTGGGTACGCCAGGTCAGTCGGGAGTCTAGGTGAATCAGGAGGTAATTCACGCTATTGGTTCAGGGCAGTTAGACTGGTCTTAAGGTAAGCCACCGAGGCCGCTTGCGGCGTCGCGAGAATATGACTGCTGCGCTCTTAGTAGCATTAACGACAACTCTTCAGTTCTCAGCCCAAACGACATACGCGTCAAGTTGGCGCTGTAGCTTGATGACCACAAAGTTTGCGTTCGTCTCCGCAGCAAGAGCCGCGATGTCGTCGGCAAACAGCCACCCCAGCCACCCGGGGAGTGTCGTTGACCAACACCGAGAACATGAGAGGCGCAAGGACGATGCTCTGAGGAACGGCAGCGGTAATACGCCTCTTTGAAGAGAGAGCGTGGTCTACTCTATCTCGAAAGCTACGGTCTCACAAAAATCTGTCGATCAAATGAACGTAGCCATCTGGAAGAAGGACTTTTGTGAGTTTGTACAGGACACCCTCGTGCCACACGCGGTCAAAGGCTTTCTCTATGACTAAGAAGAAGGCGGTCGTCTGTTTGCCCTGGCAGGCGGCCTCGTTTAAGCTCTCCACGAGTCTCATCAGGCGATGAGTGGAGGAGTGCATCTCACAAAAGCCGAACTGTTCGGCGACCAGCACTTCGAGTCTATCTAGATGGTCGCGGATCCGACACTGGATCAACGCTGGATTTTCTCAGTGACCGCCTCAGGCGAGATGGGCTCCGGCTTGACGGTGATAGAGGCTGAAAGAAAGCGCTCTACCTTGCGGCAGATGTGCTCAGTGAAGACAGGGTTCTTGGATGGTCTAGGCGCTAACTGTCGTTTCAAACAGCCAGCCAAGAATTCTGCTTTCTCGGGGAAGGGCCGCCGAGGGGTTGACCGCCGTGTCCTACCAGTGCGGGGAGCGGCGCGCGTTTGCGATTACCCGTTAGGAGACTGGGAATCAGCCAGACATTACAATCCTTAGCAGGGCCATCCATCTGTGCTACAGTCAGCTCCCAGCTGCGCCTTCGGAACATCAGCATGTCATGAGTAACGTGCCGGACGCTCTGTTGAATGCAACCTTGTCGGCCAGATGCGCTGGTAATCGGGCGTGAACCCCGGCCACATGCGGGAGGCCGTTCACCGCCAACTCGACGGCCGTATCGAACAAGGCAACAGCCTCATCAACGTACAGGATAATCTGAAGCGATACTTGGTCGGGCAGGCGGCAACTGAACGCAGGGCCAAAGCGTTCCCACTTGACTATCCACCGCCCGTCGCGAAAGGTGTGGTGCTGGGTACCCTGATGCAGACTGATGGGGCAGTCTTCCAAGGACAGTTTAGGAATGACGAAGAATCGGACCTGGCAGAAAACGGCCCTGACCGGAGGCTATGACCGGGGAGTTGGCCCTGGATGACTGAGTAGGTAGGCTCAGTCAGGCTCAAGACCGTTACCCGAGCCGCATCACCGTACCTGTGTAAGTGGTCCCCGTTTCGGTTCATAATCGGCTCACCCTATCTGGGTGTTTACAGTTCAGGTCGTTCGCAAGGACTGCCTCCCTGTGTGCACCGAAGACAACATCCTGATGGCTAGACAGGAGCTCCGGTTGTGTAGGCTTGTAAGCGGAGATCACGAGAGCACCATGGAGTTCAATAGCGGTGCACTCGAAGTTCCGCCGCTGTGGCAGTACAACGCGGTGGTGGCGAAGAGACGCTTTCACCCCGATGGCCGTGCCACCTTCTGCGCTACCCGTTCGGTCGTCTCGGTACCACAGGTAGTTGGATAGACGGATCTAACGATGCGGGGTCACCCAGAAGACGTACGTCGGGCTTGTGGCTGGCAACGAACTCTAAACGATTTCAAAGTCTAGCTTAAGAGATTGCCTGTCGTTTATAACAGACCGGTAACACGCCAGGCTTCCATTAGAAGGAGGAACTTGTCTTGGGGAGAGGCAGTGGTCAGGCTCCCAAGAATAGATCAAAAAGTCGAAGCTACTTTCTGCAAGTCGTAGCTTGCGAGAAAGTCTGTTACGGCGGTGAGGTAGTTGTCATAATCTTGGGGTTAGAGCTTGGCTGCAGCCACATAGGTGCGCCGGGTCGAGGCGGTGGAAGCCTTTGGGGCAGGTTCTGGAGCAGGTGGTCGCTCGGACTTTTGGAGGGGAGGCTTGGGTGCAGTGGCAGGTTTTGGTTGGCCCGTGGGTTTCGCCGAACCTGTCTTAGACTTATTGTCTTTCCGGGGAAACCTTGGTTTGGGTGGCGGTGGCAGGAGAGGATCGAGATCCTCGTCCTGCGACAGTGGGAACAAATGCACGGGCATATAGGCTAAGGTTCCGGTTTTGAGGACGCGGCTTCTAATTTAGCCTTCTCAGACTTTCTCGGGCTTACTGCACTTGGGGGCTTAGGAACCAGAGAAAACTATGGGTTTCTGTGCCGCCGCCGCTGAGGGTTTGGCCGATGAAGTTGGAGGTGTAGGCAGCTGTCGAGGCTTAGACTGGTTCTCTTTAGTCAGTTTGTTCAGCTGCGTTTTATAAATAGGACTGCGCCTATTGTTGTCTGCGGTGGAGCCACCACAGTTGATAGAGTATCTGTGGTTGTTAGGAACGGTACAGGCATGCTTCAAGTGGTAACAGGCAAAGCTACTGTGGCCAAAGCTTTGACACCGGTGGAATTGAAAAATCTGACGGTCTGACGGTAGGTCTCTATGCTGACGCAGAGCCCGAACAGCTCTTGCGCTTCTCCACAAGGAACCTGATGAAGGGCAATGGCTTACGACCGCCAAAGTAGAGCCGGGAGGCCACCACAACTTTGTATCCCTCGTCGCACAGTTCGTCCAGGAAGACCTGCGGATCGGTTTGGATGTCTAGTCCGCGTGAAATGAGGGCTGCGAGTCTTACTCGGTTTAGCGAGTAAGTGTGGAACTGGAACTTTTCCTGTTACAGCCACTGGACGACTCCAAGTATTCCGATTCGCTGCGGTCACGCGGACGGTCTCGTTTGCCGGGAGCTTGACCAATACGTTCTCTGTCAGCACAACGAACTTTCGGAGACGGCGCGAAAAGCAGACCACGCTGACTTCGGTGTGGTGACGGGACACGACCTTCGGAGGTGCGACTAGGTGCGACCCCAGAGAAGGCTTAAGATTCCGCCCAATTCGGAATCGAATCCAGCGAAATGCTAGACTGAAACCTTCCCGCCTTCTTATTGTGTCTTACTACAACCCATTCGGTGTAAGCCGAGGTCTTCATGACCTGGTGATCAGACTCCTGAGGAGGTACCGGACTGACTGGCCGGCTAGAGACAAGGCAACAACACATTCCGGACCTTGTGGCAGATGATGGGCCTAACAATAACTGGTCAAGATCTTGCGCAGGTTGAGCAGGGCTGTCTGCTCAAGTCGCAGGGTTCCCGGCAGGCCTAAGTGGCCGATCAGCGAGGCTAGTCGCTGCTGCACAATGCTTTGGGGGCGCTGCTAGCTGGAGTACTGCTGATTAATTCAGCTTTTTACCCAGAGTGTCTCCGGAAGGCGAAATTTGACACCGCTACAGTAAAACGGAATCGGCGTCTCTATTAGTTAGCCCTACTCTAGGGCTCCACAGAACGCTGGGCAGCGCTACCTAATCGACTTACTTGCACTCTGCGGCAGTCCCAGTTGTCGATTCCTTGTCTTCTTGCTAGTTGCAAGGCAGGTTGACCATTTCTACGTCTGGTTGATGTTGATGTTGTTCCGTCTACGGTTTCTTCTTCTCCTTCCCAGATGCCGTAGATGTTGATTGCCTCTTCATTGTTGACTGTCAAGGGCGAGGCTTATCTTCTTCTGCGTTGATAGATGATGACGTGTCTTCTATGCTGTTCAGACGCAGAATGTCCTTGACGTCTGTCTCTGATGTGATTCCGCCCGTATCGGACAGAGTCGGCAGACGCCTTGAGGCGTAGGTCGTTGTCCACAAGGCAGAGAATCTCCGTTTCGGTGGCAAATGATAACAGGACCAAGCAGTGTGCTAGACATGCATGGGGAAGGATTACCCTGAGAAGCATAAGTAAGACAGAGCGCATAGGAAGATACTCGGGGCTATTCAGAAATATCTTGGAGAAGCTGACTTTACACGGGGAGGGGTCATCAAGAATCGCCCAAGTGCGTTTGACCCTGATTGGTGATGGTGGTGCAGACGTACTAATGGTTCTGAAATTGGGGAAGAAAGACGTAGCAGCTGAAGCAAAGAGAGTTTTAGCAAGCGACCGGACAAAACAGCAAGAGTAGGAACACAAAGACCTTCACGAATTACATAATTTCTAACGAACCATGGAGATTTCGGCAAGGAACAGAGGGTTCTGGATTGAAATTGTTAGTGGTCGACAAGAGTTACCACCAGGCGGGTGCAGCATAGGTCAGTACTGACCGACGAAACAAGAGATAGATGGTGACTTTAGTGCGCAGAGCCAGGCGGTTGCGACACGAGAGTATGGGAAATAGTTTGGTTCGAACGCCGCGAGCCTTGTTGAGGGTGTCAGTCACGTGAACATTGAAACTAAGACGCCGGTCTAGCCGGACGCCTAAATCCTTCACCGACTCTTTTCAGGCGATAGGGCTGCCTTCTAGGGAGAGGGGACTGGCATCGAGAAGTGGACGTACTAGTGAAACAGATCGCCTCGAATTATTTCTCCGTGTTGATTGCCACCCGCCACTTCCGTAGCCAGTCCGGAAGCAAATAAAACTGACGCTGGTGTTATATACTCGCAAATCGCGGGGAAAGGGAGCAATGATACAAAGCGTCGTCGGCGAAGAGGGACAACGTGACTCCGGGTTAAACTGGCACGTCGTCAGTGTACACGAAGTACAGAACGTGGCCGAGGACAGAATCCTGCGGAACGACAGGAGCGATGGGTCGAACTGAAGAACAAGGCCCGTCGACGCTAACCCTGAAGGTGCGATTGCTAAGGTAGGATCGAAAGAAATGCACAATGGACGGAGGGATGGGAGAATGAGCCAGTTTAAAGAGAAGTCCTTAGTGTCAGACTCTGTAGATGGTCTTGCTCATATCGAACAAAATAGCGCGCGTAGACTCTTTCTTGTTGGCGACTTCAGACAAACGTTGTAACACCGCGTACTAGTTGCAAAGTTGTCGAGTTCTCTGCGAAACCCGATCTGTTCCCTACGGATAACATTATCCAACAGCGGCGAGATACGGACCACAAGGAAACTCAAACAAACATCTCAAACACCTTTGAGTCAACTGGCAATAATGAAATGAGACGATAGCTGCAATCATTTGTGGCTTGCGGGGTTTTGGAATCATACAGATATTGGCAGTTTTCCACAGGCGGTGAAAGTAGTGCAGTGGGTGACAGGAGTTAAACAGTTTAAGAACCAGTTCAACGCCTAAATCCGGAAGATACTACAGAGCTGCTACACCGATCCGATCAGGACCGGGGGGCGTGACTTCGGTATAATCGACAGACAGACAAACTAGTTCGTCTGTGTCAAACGGTGCAGGGGATCGTGTGGAGGGCGGGGAAAATCACCTGACAGGAAGTCGCGGACAACTACCGAGTGGGCACGGTCCGAGACGCCTCGATGAATAGTGAATTGAGCCTCCATATAGACGGCGAAGTCCTCGGCCTTGCCTTCCGCCGAAGACACAACCCCATTCTGAGTTTCCTGAGGGTTGCGAGTCCTCCTCTCGCGAGTCAGTCTACTAGCCGCTCTTCAGACGGAGGCGTGGTCGACTTCCAAGGACTCAAGACATGAGTCCCGCCGGTCAGTGCGTACATCCTGCAGAAGCTGCTGGACGTAAAGGGGACTGGGCCTGAAAGCACCGCTTGACGAAGGGACCTCGGGTACGCTACCATACGGAGCGAGATGGCATGGGGAGAACTTCCGGAGGAAGGGCCAATTTGCGATGGTTTACTTCAACAATGTATGTGTGTCGATATAATCCAACACACTTTGTACCAACTCCTAAAGATTTGTCGCACGGGGATCCAGATCGTCACGAGTGACAATTGGATTCGCTGGGACTGAAGGAAACGTCGAGATAGCTCGTCATGGTAGGAGCACCAATTGACTCTCCTGACAAGACCAGCCGACAGTTCTCAAGCTGTTACGAACAGGGGATTGTGACTGGACGACAGGTCCGAAACAGACGAGACCAAAATATGATGGACCACGTCCCTGACTACGACAATATCAAGCACGTCCGGTCGTCGACTGTTATAGGGAAAATGGGTAGGATCTTCTGGACCGATGACGTACGTATCCGGGTCGTCAGCGACGAACCGGCGGAGAGAGTTGCCGTAGGTGTCGGTAGTCCTACATTTTCAAGACGAGTGTTTGGCGTTAAGGTCACCATTTATAATGGTTGAGAGTGGGTGGTCGAGGAAGGCGTCCCACTCCTCCACCGGCCGCAGACCAGCCCAGAGATACGGCGAAACAATACCCAACTCCGATCCGCTCGCTTCCACAGCCACCGTACAGCCTTCGATGAGAGTAGTGGTTAGAGAGGGCGGTGGCCTGTGGGATATCCGCCTGTGGACCAGAATCGCATTCTCCTCGGACAGGGAATGGCGCGGCTGTAGGGGACGATTCTGAGGATAACAGGTGAGAAAGGAAACGATTCTGAGATGAAAGAGAGAAACGGTGGTAGGGGGTAGATGAGTTTCGCAGAGTAGTACGACATCAGCGTCGTACTCCACGACGAATGTCACCAACTCGGACCGGCAAGGAGATGCGCCATTGACATTCTAAGCGACGATCAGCAGTTATCTAGCCATTGAGAAGAAGAAGGGTGAAGAGGGCAGAGGGGATTGGAGGTGGTATGTGGAGCAGAGCTCATGGTTTGGTCCAAGTCATCAGGGGCCAGTAGGAGCCGGAAAAGGATCACGATACTTCCGCGAAAATGCCTGTGGAATTTCGGCCGGTACACTAGATGGTGCAAAGCTGGCGGACTGAGTGCTAGTCTGCTCACTGGGTTGCGGTTGGGGAATACTGGAGGCGGGGGTTTTCCGCTGAGACTGAGTAGGCTGGGTCTGCGGAAGACGTCGGCCGGCAGGCTTCCGGCGGCGACGAGTGCTCACAGTTTTGCTCTTTCGAGCGGAAGAAGGAGGCGAAGGTTTCGCAGCAGCAGCCACGTAGGACGAGCCGAGGGATTGGGACCGTCGCAGGCGGCGCCTGCGGGCAGACGTACGCTCCAGAAGCGACTGGCGTCAGCCTGGAACTTTGGTGTCGAATAACCAGTAGGCCTAAGTGTCGGGAAAACCACTCGCCGGTTTGCGACTGGGCCAACTGGTTTTCCTCGCGAGGGCGGGCAGATCAATGCTTCCGTTCTGCTTCAATGTGTTTGATGCAACCAAAACTGTGGCAGACAACTTGAAACTGCTATGACAAGGTGTAAGTCAGTATGTGTATTATCATTTTTGTGAGATGGTTCTTTGTAGAGCACTTTGATGTACGTCTTGTAGCTTGTTTACTGAAATTCATTTAACAACTTCATATCTGCTTAATCAACTATTAGTTTTTATGAGAGAAAAGAGTATTGTGCAACTCCACCACACAGTAAGTAGGCCTACTCCCTTTGCGTTAAGTAAATGTAATAAAATAAATGTGATTAGTTAATATTATGAATATTGCGTAATATACAGGGGTATTTATATCGGACAACTGTTATACTGTTATATTGTGAGCGTGACTGTTGATGCTTTTGTCATTGTCTCAGATGTTTCGTTGCTTCCACTCAAGATTATCCACTTAACAGTATTAAGGTTGACAGTAGGTAGGGAAGCCTTACGAATGTCAAAGTAATAACTGGTAAAAGTTAAACAAAATGAAGCTTTACAATATCATGACTTACGTGACGGTTATTGTCACTTATTATTATTATAAATCGAATCATTTGCAACAAGTGGTTTACTTAATGTTATGTGGAAAACAGCTTTTCAGGAAAGTCTGTATCCCAATAAGTTTAAAATTAGTTCTTACAATACTAATCGACATTTCGATTTTACAATACAGCCTACAGTAAACAACATTTCAATAATCTGTTAACGCACGGTCACTTATCATCAAACCATGACGAATTGTAAAACAACGTTATCAACAGTTCTAATATTGTTTGAACAGCAATATCAGAGACGTAGGCCTACTTCTAAGAAGGTTAAATTTTAACACCCGAAATCCATCTGAATTTTAACTTTTGTAATAAACGAGAACTTTATTTTTCCACCTGTTTTCTACTTAACAGTTGTCTAGTGTAAATTAATGAAGGCAGAATATTATAAGTATACATTAAATCGTGTATACATTACATACTTAATGACTAATAGAAATTTTACATGGCTAATGTCAAAATACCCAACGTGGTACCCAAAATATGAAAACGTATCCCAATATTCATAAAAGTAGTTATTTGCCAATTTTATGTAATTACCCCTATATTACACCCTACTAAGGGTTAATTTTTTATTTGTTTTGGTTTTCCTTCAGATGTGTAATACTCAACGGTTACAGCTGTAATGTTTACAAATTTTTCAACAGTTCAATTGGAACAATACTTACAATATTCCCACAATACATGCCATACAGAAAAACCGCGTTAGATCACTGATAGTTAACAAAACTGTAAAACAAATAGTTAAGTTGGTAGGAAGACATGGGAAGAAGAATTATATGAGTAAAGTAATATCATACTGATTCCTAAAGAAATAAATAAGTAAAGGAAAGTACTTCTATATTATAACTAATGCTGTATAATTCTCCAGAAAGGTTAGTCTTCCAACTATGTTTCTAATATAACAGTTTTTTCCATCTCGAAATGACCAATTTTTAAGACACTAATGTATGTATTTTAGAATGGTGAATGCGTCACGTTAGTTTGAATACTCTTGTTTACACCATTTTTATTTCGAATTAAAAAATTTAGATTTATATTACGTGTACTTCAAAATTTTCATTCTGTTGTTAGTATTATTTTTTCATGTCAGGAAAGACAAAGAAGTAGAACATTCTGTATCTAGCTCTAAAGTACGTCTAAAGAGATTCTTTAGATTCTTAAAGATTCTTAAGTCTTTTCCTGACCTGCTGTTTAGTTGCGAATCAACCCGCTGTCATTAAGGCCCGAAGGCGCAGGCCACTAATTTCACGCACCAAGTTAATCTGTGTGTGTGTGCTATACCTCTTATAACGTTCTGAATAAGTAAGAATGAGAGAGAGGCGGTCGAAGTCTGTTGAATTTGAACGAACTATTTGTATTCTGCGTTTGCATGGGCATGCCCAGTGCTTCTTTCAAATGCTTCAAGTGCTAAATCTTTGACCACGATTCGCCGTCTTCCCAGTACATAGAACGGGCTCTTGCGGATACGTAAAATATAGTTTTCTTGGCAAAAGAAAATGAAGTGTCTCGCTGGAAATGGTCACCTGCAGCATTGCATTATCGACTCACATGATGTATGTCCTGCCAGATGATTATTAAACAACGACCTGTTGAAACGACAGTTTCCTTACTGCTTAGCACTTCGGCTAGATAAAATGTTCGTTAGCGGTTGCTTGGTCGCGGCCACTAGCTAAGCTGCACCCGGGTGTAGTATTATTTATAGCGCAAGGTACAACACGAATTCATTACCAGATTTAGACTAGTAACTAAAGTCCCTCAACAGAAGAGCTTGTTAGGGAAGGAAGTCTATGTCAGTTCTCTATACACACATTATCTGGGAAAGTAACAAATACCATCATGTCTATCGTTAACTTAAATGATCTAGCACACATGGCCGGAATTATGTCAGTTAAAGAAAGTGCTTTAATATAAGTATAGATATCATAGCATGTTCCAGTCTGATCATTAGACCCACTGAAGCAAAGAAAAGACAACGTACCAGTCCCACAACCCTGTACTTGGTATGGCTGTATTATTTAAATGTATTCTTTCAGTTGTCTCGTGCAGCGTAATGTATTACAAGCATACAGTACATCTCGTAAAGTATGCACATTCAGCTCTACTGGAATATCTTCACTGGGGATCTGTTGAATTTTTCAAATCTCACAAACCGTCAACAGGGGTCTATCGTGGTGTCATATTGCTACTTTTATATTTAGGTGCTATCTGATCAATGCGCCTCTTAGCTTCGGCGTATCATTAATTGATTATTTCTATACAGCTGTGTAGGAGCCATAGTCCGTTTAGGGGAATGGTTAAACAAACGAGTACAAATCTACTTATCATTTTAAACCGGATGTATAATAAATCCATACATATGCATTTAATCTTATAATCAGAATAAAAAATTTTGTCGTAAGATTAAATCCCACTATTTTATGAATTCACTGTCCATATCTATCTAAAAAATCATATATTAGTTTTGGCACGATTTATTTTACACAGCTGAGAGACGATACCGATAACCTAGTCGTGTGAATAACATTATTACAGTTTAAATAATTTAAGATTTGGATTTCATAATGATATAAACTTTCATATTTAATAATTCTTTCAATAAGGACACATATACTTTAATTTTTGAAGGGATATTTCAATGTAAGTTGTTAACTGCAAAACTGTTTACAGGTTACTGCATTTTGATAAGTCTGTTGATACCTTACCTAACACTCGGAACTTTTGAATGTAGAGATATCGTGAGCTTTATTTAAGTGTACAGTGTGAAGCCAGTGACGCTGTGACAGGTTGACAGTTTTCTTCAACTTATAGAAGTTGTGTGCACACTGTTGTTTTCTGAACCACATACCTATAGAACTCCTGAAACAATTTTGATGTTCAGGTCTACTGGTCTAATGTTTTCCTCTCTTAATGTTTTTGGCGTTTTAAAATGGACCATGTTTTTAAATTTTATAAATATAACAAATCAAAATTTTTATACAAATCATATTTTGTTTTGTGTATAGATGTTTGGTTTAATCTTTTAAGAGTGTGGGACTTCCAAAGATTTTCTATTCTCGTCCTATTTAAATTATAGTCTTCAAGATGTGTGGTACGCTGCACATTTTTTGTATGGTAATAAGAACACACAGTCCTCTATCAAAACATTTTACAGGAGTCGTTTTATACATACGTATTAATAAATTATATTTATTTTTTACGTTTCTTTCAGAACATATATTGGTTTATATTCGTAATATGGAGATTGTTCTATTGTGAAGTGTGGCTGACTTCCGTTATGTGATAAATTAAAGAAGTCTTCTTTGTGTGCGCAGTTTATATATCGGACGGTATAAGCGAAACATGTTCTGTTGTGTTCAGTAGTATGTTGGTGACACAGGTGTTGTGATACACGCGTTTTACAAGACTCCTTCAGCTATTGTTAATAACTCCTTCGTTACTGCTAACGCAGTCTGAAATTTACTTCTGTTTCAGCATCCAATTATCATTAGTAAAAATTTCTGTTTTTCATGCTAAAAGAGGCAATTTGCTGACAATTAAATCTCTTGTCTTGTTATTGTTTCGTAGTCTTACACTAACTAAAATGTTTGAGGCACGGCAGTCCGTAAAAAATGCATACCATATCTATGTATTCTGTTTTACAATAAACTAGTAAATAATGGAGATTTTAAAAATTTACAAATAATTTATCAAGTACGTAAACTTAAAGAAAAACTCCAATCTCCAGTTCTAAGGATTTGTTTTTTATACGTAAACGCAATTTAGAAAATAATAATAAACAAAATGTCATTAAAATATTTTAGTCACTTAAGCAAAACCAATAGTTCAAAGTTGTAATAGCAAACATTCCTTGTGCTAGTAAGCAGCAACGTACAATAATAAAACAGATCCGTTTTACTTGGACTAATCGCAAAGATTTTACATTGTAATCTGTGAGTTATAATCTGACTACATACACGGGGAGACAAACATGTTCCATATCGCTTACGTCGTTCAGTGTCAATACAATGACAGTCCGCACATTGTGTGAGTGTTTGTGTGCGTGTATGATTAATTACACCCGTGGAAATTTACACAGTACTGGCAAATGACAACCGCGCACACTCCAACACGTGCGCGAATGCTATCGTTTAATTAATGCAATGTATGCTACTCTGTGAAGCCGTGTGCAAATTTTCCTCTCAGAGGCTTTTTTGTTTCTTATTCTGTGTCATTTTCAACGCATATTTGCTACGTCAAAAACTTAAGGATTGAGCCACTGTCATAATTGACAAACAATACATATTCATATGATTGGATAAAACTTCCGGGCTGAAAGGCCGTGGTCGATTGCTTGATGCATTGGCGCTAATGATGCATTGCTTACTTGATGATGTAGCGCCAATGCATCAAGCAATCGACCACGGCCTTTCAGCCCGGAAGTTTTATCCAATCATATTGACACCGGCCGTGAAAGCCTACGTACTAAAATACATATTCATTTGAATGTGTTCCTGATCGATATCTTTCATTACAAACGTAGATAAATCCGTTTACGAGTGGAAACGCAGCAGAAAGCAAGCATTTACCACCTTATGGGTGCTAAGCTGAAAAACAGACTATACGCGACCTGTAGATCTGAGGACTGGCTGAACCGAAGATGAGAAGATTTGTAGGGCGAGTTCCGTAGCCGGACAACCACAGCCGAGATTCGAACTCTCCCTCCTTCCAACTTATGACTGCCGCCAGTACTACCACGCAGAGCATTAAAGTAGATGTCAAGACTCTTACCGTCATGCAGAGGTTTATATCCTCGGATGAAGTATATAATATGGTCCTTCAGTCTTTCGACTGATTTGTACCCTCCCCGCATATACCCGTGGTGCGTGTGTTACGGAGTCTCTCACAGGTATATGGGACCTACAGTTTAACGCCGGATCCGAACCGCATAGTTGGGGAGGGTTTATACTAGGCAGGATACCTCTCGCTGGTTTGTCATTGCCTTGCGAGGGGGAACGGTCGTATATAAATCAGAAAATCAGATGGCCCCGGCAGGAATCGAATATGCGCCGACAGCGTAGCAGCACCACACGCTAGCCACTACGCCAAGACCGCTCCATATAATGTGGAGCCTTTTACATTTTTGTTAGAGATTAAGAAATTAAATTTTCGTTTAGAAATTAAATTGTTAGAGCAACCATTTCAGTAACAATTTGTGAGGAGCAAGGAGCAAATAATTTGGTACACATGAAAGTCAGCAATGGTATTTTAATCGCCAAATGAACCGGTGTTGTACCGCTGTGAACTAGTCTACGCCTTCATGGACAGGGGGACAACCCTGAAAATGTTATTTCCGTAGGGTGGTAGCATGTTCAGTGGTGTTGTTTGACCTGTCGGCCTGCTGCTAAATGTGAGCACAGACAGGCTGTTGGTTACAATACGTAAACACGTACTTATAACTTACATATATGACTACTGAATAGACGATAAAGTACACATTTTCTTTTTACTGGCGTACTTCTAATAACGAATTAAGCGTTTCAGTGTAAGGAAATCGGTGGCTAGACTAACGAAAGTTCAATATGGAGTAATGTAATAAAGATGAGAGAGAAAGCGCGCGCGCGCAATTGTCACGTCTTATAAACTGGTTTATGATAAAAACTATTCAAATTTGTTTATAAGTAGTTACACTAACTGATGTATAAGTGCAGAATCAAAATGGACTAAGAACGATGTTCAGGGCCTTCAAAGGATGCTCCCTTGTGTGTTTGAAGGTTTAACTGAACGAGAGTGGCGTTCAGATTTCTTAAGAAACATGAACAAATCGTTTAAGGTTGAAGTTTGTTTTGTGCTCAGACAGACATCCCACCTCCGAGCTGAACAACGGCTGTTTTGTGTTGTGTAGCTTCACATAAGTACATACACATGCGATTGAGAGAAACGCTAGAGGGGTCTGAGTAAATAAAAGTTTTCTTGTAAATATGTTGATCATTTGTTACGATACAGGTTGGCGAATACAACGGAGGACTTTATATTCTATCTGTGTGGCCCATAAATCTCACGCCCACCAAGCTAAGCGTCTATTGATCCTCGTTTACACGTTATCCAAAGAATGTAGATGAGTACACCAACGGTGCATACCTTGCAACACAATCATGTACCCGACGGCGCTCACTCTGTGGGTCACTGAGTTTATTAGGATCACATAAGCTAAGACGTATATAGCGGATCCAGGAGCAAAATAACATGTAACGTTTCTTCGGAATTTTTATAGGCTTATATATTGGAAACAAGTTTTTGTAGCAGACTTTTTGTACATTACATTACATTTATTTATATTCATGAAATAGGCAGCAAATAAATAGTTACTTTGCTCATCCGAAACTGTGCGGGGCTGTGGTCTCAGTTCCAAATGACAACGTTAACTTTTTGTCGTATGGTCTACACACCTATACTGGTGTCACTTGTCGGGTGTAAAACCCTAGATACATAACAAAGGACTAGCAAAGTAAATTAATGAAATGATCCTATTAATTACGTAATTGGTTTATTAAGTAACCTAATTAGTTAATTAAGTAAATTAAGACGAATGAGAAAATTGGCTGTATGCTCTAAAAATCGATTTTCTAAAAGGTGTTAGCATAGTTGTGCTAAACAATGATAAACAATGATCATCATTATTACAAAAACAGACAAAATTCACATACTTACGATTACTGTCGTGTAAAATTTAGTACTTAACACAAGTAAAATTACTGAAAATTGAAAGTGGCGTAAAAGATTTTTCACAATATTTTAAGCAGTCCCACTAATGTTGTCTTCAACTTGAAGATTCAACAGTGAAGCAACTTATACAAAGGTATATTTCATTAATTTGTATTAATTAACAGTATGAATTCTTATGTTTTTCTATTCTTAAAAAATAACACATTGTGGAAACTATATAGAAGTTAGGAATATGTGCTGCAATAAAAAGTACAAATAGGGGAAATAGGGGATTAAAGAAAAGTGTCAAGCACTGTTGCGTAGCTGTCTCTTCAATGTATGTGTAGAGAGTGTAGAGAGTGCATGTACGAACCTCTTCATAGAAATGTATTAAGCAGAATCTGAATAGCATTGCCAGCAAAAATAAAATATACTTATCTTGTATAATAAAATGTGAAGTGTAATAGTCCTGAGTGATTTTTGTAAAGAACAGATAATAATTAAATAATTATTTCTCACCAATAGAAATAAGTAAAACAAACACTGGTAATATCTGACAAACTAAGTACCAAAACTATGTCGTCTTTGAAAATGAGTTAAATCGTCTACTTTCAGTAAACAAGTAGACGACAACAACAAATTGGTATGTTTGTCTACAACAAATATATTGAATATAGAGATCTGAATTCATGTAAAAGAGTAAATGTTCACCTGAAGCTAACTTTCAAATTTCAAAAAATGATAAACTAATTTAATTGCGTACAAGGAACGCTGTTTGGCTTGACGCTACATTTAAAAACATCAAAATAATCAGTGAAGGAAACGTAAAAACAATTCGCAAACAAATAAAACACACTAACAAGCCTTGCACAAGACTCCAATTGAGTCATCATAAAAAAAAATAAACATATGCAAATGACTGCCAATAAAGTATTGAATTGAATTGTATCTTGGAATATAGTTTGTGCAAGGAAAAGAGAGATACACTGAGAAATAAGTTTTCAAGTTACTTGAACATTTTTAAAAGCGTGCAAATACATAGTCATCATATATTTATTATTGAAACGGTTGCTATATAAGTCTTGGTCACAAATGGCTTTTCGATTTATAATTTATTGTGAGTAGTATAAGTACTTTTTTTGTAAATAGAATTGTATATTACATTTGTTAGATTATAATTTAAATACTTTTAAACTATAAATTTAAACTTATGCTCCTAGTTATAAAATTTAAGTGTAGTAAAAATAGTGATATTGGTCGACTGAAGTATGGAAAATATCACTGCTGGGACGTTGTTGCTACAGCATAATGACAAAATATACTATTTCTCATGATATTAAATCACTCATATAATGTCTATGTTAGAACTATATTGGTGTTCAAAATATATGGCGCATTTTAAAAATCATTCAAAGGTAATCTCCTCTAAGGACATTCGTCAAAATTAGTTTCTTAAACGTTTCACTTTAACGTAAATCAATAATAAATTCTTATTTGTTTATCCACGCTTTATTGCAAAGTCTCGTTAAAAGTCAAGGTCATTCCTACGTTCACGCTCAAGGCTTATAACGATTTTTCAGCAGTGTGTTTCCACGTAACTTGCCTGGGAACTATGCAGAAAATCTATGCATAAGTTAATTCCATGAATCTGTTGTCTACTGTATACAAAAAGTTTAAACCAAAATATTTATGTAAATGCTAAGACAAATATAAATATTCATTCACACAGCCGATTTATTTTTATATAATCATATGATAATATGACACAGAAGGGCTGTACATCAGCAACGTTAACTTATTACAAATAAAACTAAAACGAAGAGGATTTTCAAATGGTAACTTTTCTAATATAGCCAAATTTTGTGTCTAGTATTTCTCAAAAATGAGCACATTGACCTATGAGCTGAGAAATAAGTTGCCTGACGAAATCCTGAACAAAATAATATTGCCTTGATCTTGACCTATTACTGGATAGTAAAAATTATATTTGATTGTTTTCCATTTTCGATTACTTTTGTCAAGAAACTCAGACACCTTCATCAAGAACGTATATCTAATATAGGTTATAGCAAATATTTTCACTGTTTATTTTTTATGATATACGGTAGTTTAAATACAATTTCTACGCTCAATTTAATACATCATCTACAATTATGAAAGTACAATTAATAGAATTATGATTTATAAAATAACCTCTGATGATACTGATTTAATAAGTGAAACGTGCATAAGGTGATAATACAATATAATTTTACTTGCAAAAATAGTTAATTTTTGAAGACTTGTTTATAATTATGAGAGTGTAATGGTTTTGTTGCAAGGAGACTATACAAAGTTGCTTGTAGTCAGAAAGAGTTAAGCTATTTGCATTTTCAGCTAAAAAATTTAAAACAACAAAAAACTGAAACCACAAGAATTCGGATACAGAAGTCTGCAAATGTAGGTGGTTGATAAATGAAGACGAATAGTTGTGAGAGAAGAAATGATACCTGTTATAAGAGAAGAAATGGTAATCGTAAATGTTTCTAAAAAATGTATATAATTCATTCGCAGTCTTTGGAACTAAGTAAATATAAAGAACACGGAAATGAATTTTTAAGACGTGAAGAAATAAGAATATATTTTTTAAGGATTCTGTATACCTACTCAATTTTACATTCAAAGTTTAATTTGTTTTACTGTGTAAAACAGAATACCCGGTAAAAGTCCAGTGTAATATCTAATACTAGTAGGTATGAAAATAAAATGATATAGGAACATAAGGTCTGTTGAAAATAAATGGAAAAATCCAGAATAGTTTTAGTGTCCGAAAAAGATCAAAACTACATTATTTACTGTTTACTTGCTGTATATATTCACTTGTTTTCATGGTTTATCTTCATAAAAAAAAGTCGTCCATGGGCACGATACACTGCTTCATTTAAGTTTCTATTCCACTGAATATTGTTTACTGATGGCATAATCGAACGGATGGTAAATTGAAAATCACTAAAAATAACATCAGACACAAGTAGAAACCTTGTGTTATTTGAAAATGTGTACACAAACTACATTACATTTCTCAAGATGTATGACGCTTTCTGTTTTAACAATGATAATCGAACACTGAAGTTGGAACAAACGATTTGAAATTTCACGACGTCTCATATTTGTGTGTACTTATAACATATCTGTCTTCTGTACAAATAAATGGCATGCAAAAATGTTATGAACAATTTATCATTTGTCAGAAGGTCAAACAACATAATTGAAACACTGTATGCGTGTTGGAAAAAAATTCAGTGCGGAAGGAATGTCAGTGTGACCGTAATTCTGTTCTTATCTTCACATACGTATATTCCATATCCAGTGTGTTACATTAGCGTGACAAAGTATGTGCTATGCATTTACTCTGCAGTGTCTAACGCTTATGAGGTAACATATTTTATTACTTAGCCCTATAATAATAAAGTGTGAATTATATATTCTCGGCATATTTGTTTGATTTTTTTTAATTTGCATTCTTTGACCAACAACAACGCATTAGTTTCACTCGCTAAGTCCACAAATCTGGGCTTATAAATAAGCAATTCTCTAATCGTATAAAACACATTTTCAGACAAAACAATGTTATAAAAATGGTATCAAACGATAAAAAATTCGGTTACCACAAGGACTGTAGTTTACTACCAAATCAGATTTTTCCAAACGCGCAATATGCTTTCCGCTCTCTCCATTAAAAAGTATGTGTAGCGGTTCTAATCCATTTGTGCCCGCAACCAATGACCTGGAATAAAATGAAAAATATAGACTTTAAAACTCTTTTCCAGTTTTGGGAAATCGGAAAGCAGATGTGCCAAACCTGATATGTAAGGATAGTGTGGAATAACAAATTGTGTTAAGCTTTACGCTTTTTTCCTTCCACGATTTTCGACAACAGTGTGGCGTTGCATTGTCATGATACAAAAAAAAAAAGAAATGAATTTATCCTTTTAGGGTTCGTTCTACGGATATGTTGCCTGAGAATCCTTAAGGTTTTACAATATATTTCTAAATTTATCCTTGTTACCTTAGACAGAAATTACATGTCAATAATGCCTCTTGCGTCCCAAGAATACGGTGATCATTATTTTAAGAAGTGAAGAAACTGTTTTGTTAACTCAGGTTGTATGATGATAGTCCATGGATCGCCTTTTGTTTTCTTAGTCGTAATGGTAAACCCAGGATACGTCTGTTGTGGAAATACCGGCCTTCAGCTATATTGGTTGAGGAAAAAAGACTCTGCCTGCATTTCTTCACGAGGAATTTATCAACTGTCCCGTGACTTATATGGTACAGACGATTAACGTCTTAATGATACGGTGTACAATTTTTTTGTCTGCCTAATATTTTTATCCAGTTTTATAGTTGGCCTAATATCTTTTTGCTTGTTTTGGTGATTTCCTTGATTCATGGCATCCACTCTGCAGGTATTCGAGCTACTTGATTTAACCCCGTCAAACACATTAATCCCATCTGTACAACAGTTATTGGCACGTCGGACCTACTGACGGACGTTTTTCGCATCCGTACAAGAATTGCTACAAATTCTGCTCATATGTCTCTTAACAACGTTTGGCGCGTAACCTTCTAGTTCCAAAAGTATAATGATCGCTGCGATTCACTTAACGCGGAGAAAGCACTCGTGAATAGGAAACGCTGTGTCTCAATGAAGTGTAACTAACTAACCTCGTTTGCACTACACACCGTCCGCTACAGAACGCATGCCCAAACGTTTTCCTCGCCTCAACAACAACGCGAAAAGACACCTTACTTAATAATGAACCCCTGCACAAAAGTACCCAAAGTTTGTCATAGGTTTGTTTGGCTACACGGGTTTTCCACGTTTCCACTCATACATTCCATAGGCATTTGTTGTGTCTACTTTCTTTGCATACTGATTTTACAATGTAATATATATGTTAAACTGTATATCGTGATTGCTCTTCATGTCTGTATTTTTTATAACTATTTAAGTTTTAAATATATGTTTTACATTTTAACATTACATTTTAAGCGGAAGAGTGATCCAATCTTGAATCAATTACCTTATTCAAACTTGAGAGGAACATGTGTTTTGGACTTAGTTATGTCACTACAAGGGTAGTAGACAGGGATATTCTACACCTTGTCTTCCATGGCGTATTGCATGATTCTAATTAATTTCTAGTACAGCGTAAAATAGATACGAAGCACATTGGTATTTATGCATCCGGGAGAAAATAGATGGTATGATTACTGTTTGAGAGTATCCATTAGCGAAAAGAATTCTGTAATATGGGACAAATTTGAAATTTGTAAAGAGTTTGAAGTTTTAAGAGTTAATGCAATAAAAAGAAATTGTTGTACCACAAAACCCTTGTCAAAATGAATATTTTAATACGATCACAAATAGTAAGTAATACTCACAATACAATAAAGAAAGCACTAAAATATTTAATGTAAAAGGTGGAATTTAAAATTGGTAAAATTGGAATGAAAGAGCCTTGTATATAAGAAAAATTTTACTTAATGTGAAACTAAAAATATCAAATACAAAAATAAACCTATCAGATTTTCTAGATTCTTGTCACACATGCTACAGGTATAAGATCTGCTGTGTACAACCACTAGTGCGTAGTCGCACTACAGTACGCGGGCGCTTTATTGATTGTGGCGAGGTGAAGCAGCCAGCGTGCAAAGCTAAGTATTTTAAATTCTAAAAATTTTAATTTTTAAATACACCTCATCTGAAATACTAAACGACTTTTCTTACGTAAAATTCTATGACCTTTAAATTTTCTGGCTTCACATTAACTATAGATTGATTAATTATTGTTAATGAACTATTAAAAAAAAATATTGGACGTGTTTTCTTTGCTATGTATAATAACTTTTCCTTTATTAAGTATATTCTATTTGTAACGCAGTTTGATAATATTTTTCAGACACTGGAACAAGTGAGATAACGTTAAGAAATTTAACAAAGTAAACAACAGAAGAAAAATAATTTACGAATCTAGATAAGTCGTATCCGAAACCGAGAGAATTTATGCACCGACAGTGTTTACACCTGCATCCTCCTACAGTGTTATAGGCAGGATTTGTGTCCAGTAATTTTTAAGTAAGTTCTCCACGGTGTTTAGAGACTGAAGCATTTTACAAAATGATTTATATCTTCACTAAGTAATGTTAAGAAGAATAAACAACTAGTATAAAATGTTCGTATTGTTAATATTATATTTGTTTGGAAATTGAGTTTACTTTAGCAATTAAACAACCAAATGGTCTTAATGCGTAATATGTTACTGAAGATCATGCGTCTCGTGATCGTCATGCGTAACGTAAAGCGGCGTGGCTCAAAATCAGCAACAAGCAACATGTGAGAATGCCACTCAACGCCAGACTCCACACAACTCGCACAGTCCCACGCAATGTGTACTGAATAACAATAGAAAATGCTACAAGCGATTTATATTACGATATGAGCCTGTTGATTTCTACGGAAAACGTGACATATTGCTGCTTATACCATCCGATTCAGCCTGGGATTGGATTACCAAATTTCAATTAGTATTAGGCAAATTGAAAATGTAGGTTTTGATTTGTTCAAGCACTGATTGCTTTGCGCATTTATTTTTCAAGAACTTGATCCTCTGAGCTAGTAAATATATAAAGACTTCACTAACACGACAGCAAGCGGTAATTCATTTCCTCAACAATAACACTGTGAAAAAAATATTCATTGATCAACCAAGAATTACTGATTCCTTGGAAAAGCTACTTGAAGGAAAACCAATCTAGTCCATAGCATTTCTGAAAGTAGTTAAAGCTTACAGCAAAGTTTAGTATCGCAGACTATAATGAAGAGAGATTTGCCAAAAGTCATAGCAGTGTACTCATATCCACATTTTAAATAAACTTCCGAGTAAAACGTAAAGACGGTATTTTTGAATTACGAATATTGAAGTTACCCTACAACACACATTTGCTGTATTTCAAAAATATACCACCTTGAAAAGTGGTCGACCTTACTGTCTTTGTAGAGACCATCACAGAAAGCAACATTATCCAGGAACTGTCTGAGAAACTACAGAATGTCATTGACAAAGTCAACTGTTATGCTAAATATAGTGATTTCCAAATATATGATGGCAGCCGACGACTGTATCGTAAAGTAAATACGGGGTGGACCTTCTCCTCCTGCCACTTGGCTGCTAAGAAAAAGATAATTTTCTAAAGATTTTCATTAGTTAAAATGAATTTCATCTAAATTAATTTAACTAATTTTACTTCACTAAAATTATTTTGAGGTAACTAAAAAATAATTTGAGGAAATTGAAATTGTCACTTTTTTCTGGAGATTAGTGGATGTGATTTTTAGCCTAACATTGTTTCACCACCTGTAAAATTTGAGCTGCTATTTTTGTTTGCTATAAATATTGGGCTAGTCGTCGCTGAAGTCCAACCGATTTCATTGCTTTATTTTTATCAGTTGCCGCTTTGTGCAGTTTATTTATACAGTACTTTACAAGATAGCCTAGATAGATATGTTTAATTCTTTTGTACTTGGTAGCCCCAACCACTTTTGAACTCTCGGTTTACCGGCTGGACACCACATGGCGAACAAAACTAAACGAATAATTAATTAAAACTTCCGGGCTGAAAGGCCGTGATCGAATGCTTGATGTAAAATCGCTAGACGTTTCGGCCACACCACCGGTGACCATCTTCAGTAGCAAAGAATGTTCGTAATAGATGGTATGCCGAAGAATTCGCCCAGTGAAATGGGACAAGCTTTAACAAGGAAGATTGCTTTGGGAGATGACGACGTTCAGTGACTTGCCAAATTACATAAACACCAAAAAGTCGAGGCATTGCAGCTTCTGAAATACCTTGATACTCATTACAGTACACTCCGATTGAACACAATGAAATCAGTTGAATTAAGTTTTTTAAAATTTTAAATGTTTATAAGACGTGTCACACATTTGAAAACGACTGCTGGTGAGTGATCGAAAATGGGAACCGGTGAGTTTCCATAGAAACTACTTCTTTATTGTCAATAACGTAGTACAAATATAAAACTTCGCTTTTGAATGCGATTACATTTAACTTATAATCTGTAGATTGGTAAATGAAGAATGAATTCATTTATTGGTGAATGAAGAATGAATACATTGATTGGTGAATGAAGAATGAATTCATTGATTGGTGAATGAAGAATGAATTCATTGATTGGTGAATGAAGAATGAATTCATTGATTGGTGAATGAACATAAATATATATATTTTTTAGATTTATTGAAGCATTTTCAATGCCCTTCTCCGTACATTGCATGGAATTTTATCATTTGTTGATAAATTGTTTTATTGTTTTGTTTATATTATACATAATGTACAACGGAATGTAAGTGACTGCAACACTTTTGCGCCATAACTCCGCCTAATTTTTAATATTATGCAACCATAGTTTGCATTGAATTTTAAATAGGTGTGACAGAAATCAATATAGGCCTACTCTATAGGCCTACTCAGAGAAACACACCTTAATTATCTTCTTCTAGCACTATGGTCTCTATAGAATCCTGACCTGCTCAACGATTCTCTTCCATTCTTCTCTGTCCAGAGCCTTACTCTTCCGACCTGCCGCTCGCATCTCCCTCAAATCCCCTTCCATATCTTCATACCATCTCCTCCTCGGACGTTGTCTTCTCCTTACTTCCTCCAGCTTACTTTCCAATGCCATTTTTGGGCCCCGATCACTTCTCATTCTCACCACGTGCCTCAACCATCTCAACCTTTGCGTCTTCACTGTCGCAACTATGTCCGCTTCTCCACACAGGTCTCTTAGCTCACGATTCTTTCTTATCTTTAACAGCTCTCCGTCCCACACTGGTCCATAAATTCTTCTCAGAATTTTCCTCTCGAAAACAGCAAGGTTTTTCATATCTTCCAATATATGAAAAAAAAAGCGGTACCCATGTCTCGCTTGCATTTGTTACTATAAGTAAGTCACTTACTCTGGTGTATATTTTCTTTTTGACATCTCTTGATACATTCCTGGATTAGAATATATTTCTTAAGGCGTAGTAGCTTCTGTTTCTTGCTGCTAGTCACCTTAATTATTATCAGCATAATTTATTATACTTTACGCAGAAAATAGTTTTCTGCAAATACATAAAATTTGCATTAATTTCTAGCTAGCCAGCTACACAATCACGTAAACTTTGTTTTGATTTAATGTGACTGCTCCTCATTTGTTTGTGCAACTGTACCGAGGTGAAACACTAAATATTTTTAATAACAGAAAAGTAATAAGAAAGCAAGAAAAAATAAAACAATAAAAATATAAGTAAATTTATGTAAACGTTTTTCTATCTTTTTAAGCGTATGATTGTGTATTATAAGAATTCCTGTAATTCGTACTTCTACGGTAATATTACACAGAGAATGGGATGGGTTAATTCAGTATGATACCTTTTCGCACAGCAGCGTGGAACAGTCATACAGAAACTGCATTCAACAGCACGGTATAACAGACCGGGTTGTTTTCATCAACATTACATTTGATCGTGACACCTGTGGTCTTTATTTATTGCTTCGTTGTATTATGGCGGAATGTCTACACTCTTTTCTAAATGTAACAATTTTATGCTTACTTTTAACTTCTATTATAATAAAATATTATGCTTTAGTAAAGACTACCTTTGCTACAGTTAATTCCCATGCTGTTACTCAAGAATCTAACACGTCTGTTTACATAAAAATTATAGTGGTGAGGTTAGAAAAAACTTTTTGGTGTTGGTTCCAGACCAAAAACTAATAGTGTAAATTGTTAGATTGTACAATGCGTGTCCTTTCAGATAAAAGTATGGCGACATGACAATAATCAGAAAAAAAGATTCATTTGATAATACAATGTTAATGTTAGTAATTTTACTGAATCAAACCTAAACCTAAGAGACAATTAGACGTTAGTTTTAGTTACGTATAATAAGTTAGAAGTTGTAATTCTCAAGATATTCCAATACTATTTAATATACTCGTATATTTAGCTATACGTAAGACTTTGCTTGAATAGGATCACAGTATTTGTGTATGAAAATAAAGGGACCTCAAGCAAGAGCCAAACAAAGAAGAAATTAGATTGAAATTTATTTTCAGCTACAAAATTTATTCATTTTGGCGTACATCGTAATCATCATCATCATTATAATAACTCGCTGCAATGTTGTAGCCGCTCGTTCGACCCCTTGTGACAAGTAGTAGTGATATTCACTTCACGACGTACCTAGTTAAGAAATTTCTAATAACATTTCTAATACCTAGTTAATAACATTTCTTTACAAACAAATTATTCTATTGATTGTATACTTTATACTGAAAATACCTCATTCATTGTACACGTGGTAAAGTACAGAAGTAATAAAACAACTCATTGGATAAAATTTGTGGTTGGCAGGTAACTGTCAATCTTGAATCTTGTAATTATGATTGACCTTGTAAATTGAATATAGTGTATTATTATTATTAACATTACTATTATTTTCTGTATGTGTGAGGGTTTGGTAACTAAGGTACTTATATAAGTGTGGTCCACGGGAATCTGACGATTTTTAAAGCGACATAGGTTGGCAACCCTGCCATGCAGGTGGGAATTGGAATGGCTGTGGCCTTGCATACCTGATGCCCATTGAGTTGCAATGGAACAGTGGACTGCTACACACAGTGCGTTCGTAGTAGAAACTTATTTTAAAATTGGTGATTCAATTGTGATTACGCAGCGATTATTCCATTGTCACTTTTAATGTTCCACATCATGATGCTGTTCCTTGTCGCAATACGATAAAGTTGTGGATAATAAGCACTGTCTGGTGTGCTGTGGCAAATTTTGGGATCATAGGCCCTATATCTTTGAAGAAGAAGGACAAATGGTAACAGTCACTTCAGATCGATACACAGTGATGTTATAGAAATTCCTTGCTCCTGAACTGCGTCGTCGTGGGATCGACTAAAACGCTGCGCAGTTCCAGAAGATTAGAGCAACAGTCCACACTGCCAGAGCATCCACGGTGGTAGTTCGAGAGATGTTTCTATGCCACGTGATTTCTGGAGGAGGAAATGTTGCATGGACGGCAGGATCTTCAGATCTGTCAGTACGTGACTATTTTCTATGGGATGTCTAGAGTGTCAGTACGTGACATTTTCATTAAGGCTGGAGTGTTTCTTAAGAAACTTAACGCCATTAATGAACTCAAGACCTTCATACAGGAAGAAATCACAGCCATACCAAACAACATGGTGCAAGCAGCAATTGCGAAATCTACAGGACAGAGTGCAGTAGTCCATACAAAATGATGGAGGACATTTCAGAGAAGTCTTATTTAATAAATGAACTTACACCTGTAATTGTCAACAAATTTGCAGTAATTAAATAATAAATGGAAGTAAATAAAATATATTTATTTCATTTTTAAAACTCGTCAGAATCCTGTGGACCACCCTGTGTAAACGAAGTCGACCATGAGTATTACTGGTTATCATTCTCGTTTCCCACAGGCTTAACAATGAAAATGGTAAGTTGTACACAAACTCAAATCAATCCTGCCAGAAACGATACTTCTAGGAAAGTTGCTACTTCTATTAAGGTCAGCGTTCTGTCTATCTCTAACTGTTCATTTCCGAGTCCCCTTTAGTTTACCTTTTACTTCGTGTCTTCGTCTGAACTCGGGATAAACACTACACTCCTGGTACGACAGAAAGTCGTTCTTGTCCTAGTGGCGGAAGTTATAAGACGTCAGGTTTTTTTGCCCAATTTGTAGCCTGGTAAATTTAACTGTTTTATGAAGACTGCGATCACCTCCCATTTGCCATTTACTGATTCTCTACTTCACTGCATAAAACTTGGTATACATTGAGTTCCATATCTGCAATGGAATAATGGCGGTTGTGGCAGGTACCTTTGCTTCCTCACGTCTAATGGCAATTCCATCTAATGATGGGTTGTCTCAACGTTTCTCGCTGCAGCGTAAGATTTTCCATTACCTTGGATACCTACACGACTCGAACACCAAGTAAAAGCAAAAGATGCACCTGTTTTTTCTAGCGTATGGTATAATGTCATTACTTGTTGCAATAACGGATCCACTGTGCCTGGATTGTCTATAGCAGTTAGAAAGCTTAGTGAATTCGTACAGATAAAAAAATCTTCGACCACCTCGGCAGTTACACTATCGAAGAGCTTCTCGAACTGCATAGACTTCGACAGTGTACAAACCAGTTCACGACGACAGCCTCAAAACACACACTACCCACTCCGCTCTCCGTCTTCGAGCCGTTAGTGTAGAGAAGAAATTTCAGTTCAGTTTGATTACACAATTCTTTGCTTTTGCGAACAACATTCAGCCGACAATTTGGTTTACAAAGTAGCCAGGGCGGCACCTCTCATGGAATGTGTGCTTGGACCATCGGTGCCCTCGTTATTGTAACGCCGGGCAATTTCGAGAGCACTGATATAAAACTAATGTTCGAGTAAATGTACAACGGAGTTGTGTGTTCGAGCAAGTTTGTGATTCGCAACCAAAACATGGTTCAAGTGACTTGGTAGCGCTAATCCTTAGCCACTCATCTCAGCAACACTAGTTGACATATAAAATATAATGACGTCAGTCCTGCTTCACAATATAAGCTCCTTTTTAGACTAATGCGGAGTATCCCTGTGGCATTGCGTACTCCAGGACTGCGCAAGTCATCTAACTTTTTTATACATGACTTCCTGGTTCAAGAGTGCACCTCAAACCAGTTTGGATAGCTCTAATGGATGTGCAGGCGAAATAAAACCTCTCCTTTCTACTACTTTCTCAAAGGAGATGCACTTTGGTGAATTTAATGAGGATTGCACCTAGTAGCCAGGTCGACCACATGCGAATTCCACGTTATGTTTTTTAAAAGTAAGAATAAGTCATAAAAATTTAACTTCTATTGTATACTGCAGACAAACACCGCGTATAGTTAACATCAGGTTTGAGTGCTTTCCTCGATATTGATAGAAGTCGACAGAAGTCATCTTTGTTGCCAAGAAAGGAAACTTTACGATTTTAAAATTTTCTACTAATGTATCCATTATGCCTTGCATTATCTGTTTGAGAATTGCTTTAGCTGAGGAGAACAACTGAAGATCGCCTACATACAATCACTTCCCAACTGATGTTTCTGTACCCTCAGTACCCAACTGCGATCCCGTTAATTACTGTAGTAAAAAGCGTGCCGTTCAACGGAGATTCCTGCGATACTCCAGCTCGTATTGGGTCTATAGTGATTGCCCGACTCAAACAAGGAAAGTTCTATCCATGAGAAAGCTGGAGATGAACTTTGGCACGTTACGTCTATAATCTCTTAAGGATGTTGATCTCCACGTTTTATCGACTGCTTTCTTCAAGGCAAAGAACACAGAAACCATGCGTTTTCCTTTGATGAGAGTATTTTGAACTGCTTTTTCCAGTATGCTACTTGATCATTAGTTGAATGGTGCTTGCAGTATCCACACTGCTGTACAGTCAGTAAGCTGTGTCTTTCAAAATACCATGCTCTCAAACAGCACGTTAAAGATACTGGACGATAGTTCTCTGGTTTAAGACGATCGTGTCCAGATTTCAAAAGCGGTATGATGATTGTTTCCTTCCACAGTTTTGTGTAATACCCTTGCGTCCAGATGTTATTATAAATTGTCAGTAGTGTATCCTAATATAGTTCACCTATTAGGATATAGAGAACAGCGCCCTGTCCCACTGCAGTGTCCCTGGCAGCGTGCAAAGCAGTATCCCTCATCGTGAAAAGGAGGTTACACGTCCTATCACGTTCAGCTTGGAAGTCTACAACCTGTTCGACTCTGTCTTTTCTTTTCAAAAAATCTTGAAACTAGCATAAATAATACTTTTACTTTACCTTTTTATTCCAAAAATTTGTTTTCTTTCTTAAGCCGAGAGTTTTTGCCTTTTAATATCTCTGCTCCTTTCACCCCCTTTTAATCTCGAAAAAAGAATTTAGAGACTAAAAGGTTTTGCACGCGCGTGTTTGCGTGTGTGTTTATGTAAGTTCATCTGCATACTTAGGTACTATGCTGAATCAAATGTGTCTAGGAAGCTGTAATTTTAGTTTTAATTTTTTTCATTTCTAAATCTACAATTGTTTTGGTTTTTTACCAGCGTTACTGATATTCCACGTTAACCTCACTGTTAAACATCAGTGATGGTTGTGTTCCTTTCATATGTAACTGACGTAGGCCTACAATTTATCTGATATATGATAAAATATTACGCATAATTATACCTGTGATACTATAATTGTAAAGAAAGGGTGTACTTGTGTATACAGTTAAATATAATTATATTGTTACGACGTTTTCCCTGATCGTCGTATGGAACAGTGGAAAACAAAATAAAGACACAAATTAAGTCACTGATCATCAGTTTTAATTAATCACAATTAACAGTTTGAAATCAACAAGTTATTCAACAAGATATACTTGTGCAATAAATCAGCTAAATTTGTCCACACGGAATAATAATAATAATGTCAACTAATAGTCCCGCACAATAATCAATTTCACTAATAACAACTTGAACGGACTGAGTAATCGTCCGACGTAAACTGACTGAAGTGACCGTCGCTGGATGCTTATATTTCTACCCAGTTGAGGTGCCAGAATAATCTGTCACTTTTTACATGACGTGTTAAACAATACCCTATTACAGGCGCACTAGAAACAGTGCACAATGTCTGGCCTTGAACACAGTGCACCGACCGGTACGGTCTGGAATAGCCTCGATCGTTGAAGCATGATAAGTGTCATGTAATTGTCTTTCATCTCAAAGTAGCAGCAATATGTACGCACACAAACATTACAGCTGGGCTCTGCTGGGATAGCCGAGAAAAGCATAGAACGACACGCTCCATTGTTCTAGAATGTTCCGTTGCGTAACAATATATAACATATATAATTGCTTTCAAGATTACTTGAAATTAGTACTGTAATATTATATTATATTATATTATATTATATTATATTATATTATATTATATTATATTATATTAATTGATATAGTAAGTAAGTAATGTTCATCCACTTACAGTAGTTCCTTTATACCACCATACTGTTTAGTTCACGTACAGTTGTAACTCCAATTACACACTTGTCATACGCTTGTCATTTCCATTGTGTTTGCGTTGGTGCGTGTGCGTGTCTGTAAACGTTTTAACGGTCTAGACACACGCGAACGCGCGCACATACACACACACACACACACACACATACACACACACACACACACAATAACAAAAAAGAGGACGACCAGAATTAATAGTTTTTTTTTAGTTAAGTGATACAAAGGTTTTTTCATATCTCTCTGGGATAAGAGGTTATTTGAAATCGTCGGCTACAATATCTAAAAGTTAATAGTAAACAAACAAGTTGCGAGCATAGAGGAGGTTGTAACAAGTGTTAACCTAAAGTCTTTTAGACAGTTGCTACCTTTTGGTTAAGTGGTTCCCTTGTGTGATACTTAACACTACAGCCTTAAGACGATAGTTCTTGTGATTCGCAATCAACACATGGTTTAAGTGATTTGGTAGCGCTAGACTCTTAGCCACATTTCTCAGCAGAAGTAGTTGCCATATAAGATATAATGACGTCATTCCTGCTTCACAATATAAGCTCCGTCTTGGACTAATGCAGAGACAGACAACTTTGTCTGTATAATTTAGGAAGCTCTGTGCCCAATACAGCAACGTGTATTCCTTAACTGTTTCTGGTTTTTAAACATGGAAATTTACATAGCACAATTTATATAAATCACAATCTTAAGAACAGTCCACATGTATACATATTTTCATTATGTTTTAAGAGACTGCAGTATATAAAATTATTATAATAACGAATTGCAGATATAAATTTATCCCGGTTCGTTTAATACTCTTAATAGTTAACCAACAAATATTTAATGTCTAACTAAAATTGATGCGTACTATTATGGACAGTGAAACATTCCGACTATGCCGTTACATCTCTTACAAATATTAGCGATATACTGCCTCTGATTTTTAACTGGAGTATCTAGCCAATATAGCCATTTATGGTATACTACACTATTCACGATCAGACTTTATTACGTGAGTGAGCGTTATTCACATAAATAATACATATTGATGTCGACAATTTTACTTTAACTTATTATTTAATTTGCCAGGTCATACTCGTACTTTCACAAACTAACGTACATTGGAAATAAGTTCATACATTTTAACTTCACGAAAACTATCACCTCGTAAAATTTCCTACCAATCACCTTTACCAGTGCTACGACAAAATATCCAACAGTAATCTGCATGCTCACAGCAGCTTTCACAGAAGAGCAATGTACGAAAAGGTAGTTTATTCCGTTTACCACGGCTCTTCGAGAGATCCACTGCTATTTGATGTCCAGCGGATCACGGTAGGAACCCCATGAATACATGCATGGCAGTATCTGGAGAAATCATTCGGCTCAAAAGAGTCGATAAAAAAAGTCTGAAGCAAGAATTTCACTTAAGTATTACCCTGAAGGTGGTAGCCGGTTGCACATTGGAAACCCACCACAAGTGCCACGGGAAGACCACGGGAACATTTTTTATGAGTCTGACAGTGTCATCCAGTGAACATCGACACAACACGGTGGAATCCCACGAACACTGGCCAAGTCTGGTGGACTCGCCCTGCCTTCGAGATTTTTCTCGGTATTCGGAGAAACGTCAGGACACCACTACAGTCGACAACCAACAGTCGATCGGACGACCAGCCGAGCAACTTTACTTGTCCCCTTCCCAAGAAGGAACAATACTGGAGTATTCCAACGAATTCTGCTCTTACTTAGCTTTTCCGGGAAACACCCGACTATCACGTTCTCGCATTGTGAATATGGTATATCAATTTAAATCTAAGCTAACTTGATGCTACAGAATACATTTAAGCGTTTTCCTCTAAAGCATATGTCTTCCTAAAAGTGGAAACCAAGCTTGAGGAAACTTCGCTGAATTTTAAATTGCCGTCATTTAGATGCGTTACTAAATGGTCACTTAAACATTTCAGTATCTGAAGGAATTTTTGTGACGTCTTTATAAAGCCTACATAAGGATTATTTACAAAATCGGTATGTCTTAAAGCTTCATAGGCATCTCTTTATAGTTACAGACGCTACAGATGTCTTTGACGGAGGTGCTAGCAAGCTTATTTTATTATTTCTCACCAAACTAATAAAACTGATTTTAAGTCGGTTAGTAGTTTTTATAAATTGAACAACTTGAGCTACAGAAATTATCAGTCATGACTTGCTTAAAAATGTTCAATCTACAAATTTTAATCTAACTTACAGCTAATGTAATTTAATTTTGTATATGACAGATTTTTAGGTTTCTAAACGACTGACAAAGTAGATCATATATCTTGATCTATATAACACTAATTATTAATGACTGCATCAGATAAAATCAAAATCGGTTCCGCGGTAATCATCTTCAACATTGTCTGTTTATTATGAAAATTAGTATATTGAATGGTACTTACTAGTCTCTCATGGATACAACTGACGCAAATTTTTGCGTAGATTTTGATGATGTCATCAAAGCAAATAGCAATGATATTTTGTAATGAATTAAAATAATACGCAAGTTTAACATTATTTAAGTGTAAAAACATAAGCCAAGACAGTCGCATTTGTCTCTATAAAACAGTTCTTAAGCCAGTGGTCATGTATGGGTCTGAAACTTGGACAATGGTAGTGACAGAGGAAGAGTGGTTGCACAGGTGGGAAATAAAAGTACTCAGGAGGATATTGGGTGCAATGAACGTCCAAGAAACATGGAGAATAAGGATGAATGCAGAAATCCAGCAAATCTATGGAGACCAGATATCGTCACTGACATAAAGAAAAGTAGAATCCGGTAGGCAGGGCATGTCCAGAGAATGTTAGAAACATCCACATTGAAGAAAAGTTTTCTTCCTCTTGTAGAGTAATAAGGAGGGGTCGGCCCAGAAAAAGATGGGTGGATAATCTTGACGACGACCTGTTCAGGCTCGGTGTAAGAAAATGGAGACTGAGAACAGGATCGAGACGACTGGAGGCGGATTATCCAGGAGGCCAAGGCTCTCCAAAAGCTGTAGCGCCAATTAAGAAAAAGAACACGAAAGCAGGCGATAAGAAAGTGTTTTTAGAGAGCCTGAATAATGAAAGCGTTTTTCTGGATGGCGAACTAGTTTAGTTTATTTATTCGGTGACTTTGTACATTGGTCTTGGGTAGCGAGTACTGGATAATTCTATAACTAATGAACTATTTTAATATGAATGTCATAGTCTTAATAAAAATAAATTGTGAATACCGACTTCCCTAGCGTTTAGTGACTTACAGCACTTTTGGAAGGATCTTACGATCCTCGTAAGAAAACAAAGAGTGGGCCTTAACTCGGTTGACACTGGATATTAGACTCAATTTAGTAATGACCGTGAATTAATAACGAAGAATGGTCTTGTGAGGTTGAGTCATTAATTAGGCACAGTTTTAAAATCATTGTTAACGACGTTTCGACTAAATTTATTGTCATCGTCAGGCCCTGCAAACCAGAAATACAGAAATAGTTAACAGGTCTACACATATAACAACTGTTTTCATGTAAGTGTGTGTATATATTACAAAAAAATAATAATATGTTGTAGTAACAGTATTATTTACGTGTAATAATAAGTACCATAAGTACCGGTATTTTACAATAATTTATAAATATCATGTAATTATTACAATATTTTATATATAACACTCCTGATTTTATCAATAGGCCTATTATTTAGTTATGTATTGTGTGTCTCCAGGTCTTGAAGATGACAATACATTTTGTTTAAAACTAGGCACAAATGTTTTGAATTGTGTGTAGTAAATGGCAGATCCTCACAAAACCATTCATTTTTGATGAATTTTTGTCAAGCTACTTATAGCCCAACATGAACACTACTGGTAATTTTATTTTGGTGCTGCTCTCTGTATTCACTGTGTAGTAAGTTCATGAGAGAAAATGTGTTTTTCATTGAATCTGGAGCAAACTCCCATTACTTTTCTGATTATGCCTGTAGATTTTTAATTGTGACTCCAGTTGTCTATTATATAATTGTAGGTTCCTCCAATGAATTTAAACAGTTATTTGAGAACAACTTTATAATAATAGCAACATACATTTCATGGATTTCAGAACTTCAAATGCAAACCAGTTTGATTCCATTCAACAATTTGGCTTTCTGTGAACCCCATGACAAATTTAATTATTATTCTAACTTTTATGTACATAGAACTGATGTAGTTAATTACAAAGTTACATATTCTAGAAAAGGACGTCTCAAAGAGTACACGCATAGGTTTATTTCTATCTGCTGGGGTCTCTTGGCATACATTGTATCGTTAATTTTTGAAAAAAAGATCATCGTATTGTATAGTGCCGTGAGTATAAAACAAGATGGAGCTGTCTGAGCACGTCTGAAATGACTACTAAAAATTTATATAACATACGCTTAGGCTTATATCTCGACTCATGTATTTTATATTTCCTAACACCACACTGTAAATTTATTTTCCTTTTTATAAATTATATTTAATACTCTCTTGTTTTTTATTCTTAAGTTACTGACGCTAATAGTTCTATTTTATAAAATGTTATTATAAAATTTATTTATTATTTCCTACATAGAAGTTTGTACACAGGAAATATGTTATACGGTTTAATACGATGAATTTAATTTACTATGTTTTCGAGAGTCAGAAAGATATTTGATCCAAAAATTTAATGAATATATATCCTGCTGAAGACATCACTCAAATACACAGCTTGCTGTACATAGTGTAACAACTATAAAGCAGCCTGCCATTTACTCTATATTACTGAGGGCTGTCATATTCAGGTAATACTGTCTAACATGACTTCGGGACAAAGTGCATTACTTTAACGACTGAAATTAATCTAAATAAGTAATCTGATGAGTAAGTTAAAAGTAAATCGTGTGTAAAGATAGTTTATTTTAGTAAAATTATGTTTCCTTTGATATTTATTACATCATATTTACTGTAGTATGAATAAAAATATTAAAAAATTGGTATCCTATAATAGTACCTTAAATGAATAAGTAAACTAATTTTAGAGCACACAAATTCTTTTTATCGGTATTATAATTAATAAACTATAAAACGTTTTATTTACGTATCGATAATATATTCATTTACTAAATATTAGTTTATTATTAATACATGAACGCAACAGAATCAATTAGTATCTGACTGATGGATGTAATAATTAATTAGTGATTAGCACAACTGTGTCTGCAGGTGTTTGTTGAAATTAAAGTACTCACGGTGCAGAGGGGAAGCAAATATATGAAACTGACTCGTGGCTGACTAATGACTGAGGTGTTAATGGCAGCTAAAATGTTGCATTCACATTTCAGAAATTTGCACTAAAACTTTAATCGCAAAATATCAGTAATTTCTTAAACATCGTACGTAGCTGTGAAAAACTAACATTTTATTGTAATTTTTTAAATAACTGAATACAATTTGCCGCACATTAATATACGAATTAGTAAATAAATACTGTAAATTGTCGTAGCAGCTTTACAGTTTTGAAATCTCTTTAAACAATATACGTTTAAATCGCTATATTTTTATATAGACTAATACTGTTTCCTGTTTTCTTTACAGTGATAGAGAACATTTTCCTTTTCCTTTATTAATGTTACAATTTATGTCACATAACTTGTTCATGAATACCATCATTTCTTCGAATTACATAAAGTACGAGTAGATTCAAACAGTATGTTGTAAAACAGGGTAAACACTACAAAATAGGGGTAAAATAATTTAGATTACTTGTGCATCTAGTGATAAATGAGAAATGTTTATTATCTAAAAAAAATTTGTATTTCTACATATAAACGTAGTAAATTTATTATCTCAACGTAATCCATGTATGATCGAATGTGAATTATCTGTCAATTTTATTTTAAAGTATGAAGAGAACGGAAATTGGCTTATTTTTCTACATGTAATTTTCGTGTAAACTTTCTAATAAAGCATAACTAGAACTCTCATTTTAAAGAAATTAGTATCGAGATAACAAAATTAATGAATATGAAATAAATTCACACAAGAGCTGAACCCAAGAAAGATGGAAATACAAATTTTAGGATGCGTGACACCAGTGTAGTATACTAATTCAAGACCTGGGTTAGCTCAAGCCAAGAAGGAGGTCCCCTCCTTAACATTCCAGACTTTTTGAAGTGACGTGTTATTGTGACAACAACACAGTAGGCCTACATTCTAATTTGTATAATGGCCTCAACAATAACCGTGAAATTTCATCATTAGAAAGGAAAAGCAAGCACAGAGCTAAATATTAGAAATTTGAGACATTTTTATGACGCTAAAAGGAAAAATCTAGTTTCCGACTTATATAAAAACAAATAAAACCTGAAGCACTACTCTACACGTTCTTACCGGACAGTCAAGCCTTAACAAGAAATTCGCAATAGTTTCTTCTCCATAATTTTGTTTAGAGCAGTTGTGGTAACTGTAGAATATGAAGAAATCTAGTGATGAAAAACCGTTTACATCCTGCTATACAATTTGTAGACTTTGACAAAACCGAAGTCAATCTGTGAGAATAGCAATAAATAGAAGTTTGTGATGGGTACGTTATTTTTCACCAAGGTTTGCATGAAACCCACGTACACGATCAGCTACTTCGAAAGATTGAGCTGTACGTTTTTTTGGAGCACACTAAGCAGACTACAGTTTTCGTGGCATACTTGTGCTCTGAACTCAACGTCAGTGAAGTACAAAAGTCGTTCCTGACAGTTTTCATCATTAGGTCTATCAGCAAATTTCGTAACTGTTAACTGACTTTTGTTGGTTATGTCAGTTGCCTCGTCAAATATTGGGGAACGAATGTTGTATTTGATGTTTCTGATTTGATTCTGTCTGTAATTACCTTACCTACTGCATCTATAAAGTGATTTTAAATTACCGGTTAAAAAATCGGTTGCGGGTTTAAATGGTTTGCTATTCTTTGATCACGTGCTGATAAAAACTTCATAAGTTCTATGGATTCTATGCATATGTTGAGTCGTTTAGTTTCTGTATGGCTCCTAAATTGGTACTCTTGCTTCCCCATGTATATTACTGCATAAGTTACTATTCATTACATAGAGTGTCAACAAGCTTCTTCTGTAAATTAAGAAAATGATCGATTCTTTGAAAACCAAATGTCTGTAACATATTGAATTTTTATATATGACTAAGTAATTTTTTGTGGTTATCACAAGAAATTTAAATGATTAAATCCTGTCAATCGTGTCAAATTTGAAGAACATGTATCGATGCATAAATGCGAACAAGCCCAGAAATACAATTTAATAGTTTAATGAATCCAGTTAATCTATCCAGTATTCTTTGTAGTTGGCCTCACTGTAAATCTATTTGTTTCATTATGTTTACTTTTAAGTTATTGAAGGGATGGCTGAAACCCATCTGTCTTTACTGTTTAAAGCTTATCGCTCTACGGAAGCAAATGGTATGACCACTCATATTAATTTATTATTTAAGCCGCACAGAACAAAATATAATTCACAAAATTATAACTCATTTTAAAACGAGCCACTACTTTGCTAACTACAATAGCAACGCGCAACAAATGCCTAATGTACGTCACAATGTTGTAGACAGGGAGACGACTTTAACAATGTGTTGTGGCTTGTGCTAGCTCTTCATCCAGCAAACCCTTAGCCCGTTATACAACGTTATTATCCCCACCAAATCACTCACCTTTGTCATACCAACGCCATGAATCATAACGCGGAAACTCTTCGCTACTTGTTTGAGCAAGCTCGAGTAAAGTAAGTTAGGGCGATTCAGGCGCCGCATGCCAAGTTTCATTTTTCCAATAAAATGAAACATTTTTTAAATTCCTAATTTGTTTTGTACTTTAAACTACGGGATTCGTAACTAGCCTAGCCACCCTAGAATATTTTTGCTTGCAAGACACGTAAAACGAAATAATTATCAAAATAATTTCCAGTGTTGTAAATGTTGGAAAGAATTAAAAAGCATAAAACTCACATTTAAGGCAAGAAGACAGTCTGGTCACAAGAGGAATAATGAATGCCAGCAAGACATAATCAGGCTAAACGTGAGATACAAATAACTGTTCTTGTTTAATGTTTGTGGAATCGTAGCAGTTCCAATCCGATATCGACAGCTATTCCTTTGGTTCCGTGAACTCTTCCTAGGTCACTGCAAGGTAAAGCTTCATGATTAAGCAACTGGCATTATGGTTCATTCATTTACAATGAGTGCGTTTTGTATTCCTGTATCCTTGCTTTCTACTCCATTTTTAATGCAGGTGTTTATATTTGGTTTTAACATTGTAGCATAACAAAATTATCACATTAGAATTTTAACTTAATGCAACATAAATAAAGAAGAAAAGGTCCATAGTGAGTGAGAAGAATGAATTGGTTAAAGATTAAACTAAAGAAACTGTACATTAAGTCAATAATATGTTAATAAGAATAAACAATAACAAAGAAAACAATTGGTCAAAATAACTTACTATGTAAAAACCCAATAAACCAGCAGTATACCCAGTAGATTGGGGAAGCAGTAAAAAGGAAAGAAAAGAAAAAGGAGATAAAAAGGTGGAAACAATATTAATAAGGGAAATTTATAAGGTCAAGAAGCAGAGAAACCACAAGACAAGAAATTTACTAATATAATAATGAAGAAAGGACAAAATATGTCAAGATTCCTACAAAGAGCCTAGAAATAAGAAGAGCTATTCCAAAAATGGTAATAAAGGAATACATGCCATTGAACTAAATTAAAACCAATATATTTAGATCCAGTAACTCAAGTTACAAGATACAATCCAATGAAAACCGAGTTGTAAACTAGATATAAGTATTATATGTAACAACCAAAAGACTACCAATAGTGTAGAAACAAACCAAAAACTACCATAGTGTAAAAACAAAAGACTACCAATAGTGTAGAAACAAACCCAAAACTACCATAGTGTAAAAACAAAAGACTACCATTAGTGTAGGAAATATAAGGTGAAATACCATAATAAATACAATAAAAGTTAGAGACTACAGTGAGTGTAGAGAATAACAAGTGACACACTATAATAAAAAATAGTGTAGGAAATAAAAATTATTTAAGAGGACTACCATTAGTGTAGAGAGATACAATATAAAAAAAAACAAGAATAAAAGACAGTCTAATGACTGAGAATAGTATTAGTAATAAAAATGTTTTAAAGATTAGGTATAATAAAAATTAATAGATATAAGATGTTGTTATCACAGTTAAGTTGTTACCAGAAAAAACAAATACAAAAGACAGTTAATGACTGAAAGTATTATTAGTAATAAGATGTTTTAGTATAATTAAATTTGTTACAAAAAGAACATAAAAACAAAGGACAGTTAATGACTGAAGGTATTGTTAGTAATAAGATGTTTCTATTATAGTTAAATGATATATAAAAAATAATAGGCATAAGATATTTTGTTATCATTGAATGATACAGTCAAAAATAATAGATATAAGATGTTTTTGTTAAAATTAGGTGATATATGAAAAATAATAGATATAAGATGTTTTTGTTAAAATTAGGTGATATATGAAAAATAGTAGATAATAAGATGTTTTGTTGTATTTAAAATCATGTTAACTAATTTTCAAGTTTGTAAGGCAGAGAGGCAAGTAGGAAATAGGAATGTTATAATTTTATTTAAAACTGTAAACCATATGAAAGGTACAAAGCAGATTAGCTAATACACCACTCTAGAAAAACAGACCAGTAATGTAAACCAAAACTATCTATCAGAGAATCAAACTACATAATATAGGGAATAGAATTCAGTCCATACAACACAGAAATTGAAAATGTAATTAGTACAGATACAAATAATAACGAATGGAATGACAAAGGAAAGAAAATTAACTTTTTTTGGAAATAAATAATACTAGGCCTATAATGGTAATCAACTCAGACTAAAAAGTAAATTAATCAATATTGAAGTGTTATAACAACAAAATTATGAACAACAAAAGATAATCACGGAGTGATTAATATTACTCCATGGAAATATTATCAGAAAAACACTTGTAAACCATTTAAACACTAAATTTGTACAAAATATGAGGCCTACAATAATTATCAAAAATTGTAAATTTTAGGCTTATATGAACTTAAAACAAACCCAGCTATATATCCAATTATGTAAAATTAATTTAAGAATATTGCTGAATAGTTAGATTTTTGTAAAATTAAGAAATAATTGAATTACAGCAATAAATAGGAAAACTTGTTATGTATATTTAGAGGATGAACCAAATCTGAGACATGTACTTTTATAAATAAACAATGGAAAGAGGAAAAAGACATTTCATAAATTACCCCAAAACGACGACTTTCAGAGTTTAGTCTATTGTTAATCGTTAATATGGCCAGTTGAGAAATTACTAACAGAAGACCGAAAAAGTATAATTTTGTGCAAAACCGTGAGTGTAGCAGAGGTTAACTAAATAAAAATAACACTAACAGATAATAATTAACACCTAACTAATTCAGAACAACAGCAAAAACACTATCTAACACGAGCACAAGAAATCAACGGCCATTTTGAGAATATTTTAAACCGTATAGCAGAACACGAATACAACACATTTGAACACCGGACACTTCACCAGTAAACCATCACGAAACGACATCGCAGGAGAAGGGAGAACACTCTACACTATATTCCAGGACAACTACAACTTCGCAGAGAAGGGAATACTCATTTATTTCGGTGGGAGAAGCTCAACCAGCATCAGCAGTGCATAGCAGAGAAAATCGAGGTTACGGCGGCCATACTTAATTTCCGAACGAGTCCAGGACACAGCCTGCTTGAAGCCAGTGACGTCATTTCGACGAATGTTTCGAAGTTACTTTTAATAATTGACAATTTACATAATAATATTGTTTTTTCAGCCATAATAACTTATTTTAAAAATAGCTGTAAGAATTGTATCTTGTTCCTTGCCCTCTCTGACCATTTCGACCGCTAAAAGAATCCTAATTAATTAATCTTGTAAAAAATATATTTTGTCAATCTTGTTCGCTACCGACTTGAGCAAATATTAGCCAATGCCTGGTTCACGCGCAGCCAGAATGGCGCATAATTTTAAATGTCAATAAATGAACATAATTATTCAGTTATAAGAGTTTGTATTTATTTGTATAGTGAATGTTAGCTAATCTTTCTTCTAAAAAAATAATTTACAGTGATAAAATAAATATTTGAGAGGAAGAAGAAGAGCAAAGTCAGCAGAGAGAGTCAACAGATCTAACTACACAATTAAATTATTAATAGAAACAAATAGTTTCGAACAACAATTTCATACCTATTTAATTGGAAGTATATAAAACACATACAATTAATTAATTATTTATTTATTAATTGAATTAATTAATTAAACAAAAAAAAATATAAGTAAAATTTCATAACTTACAAAAATTTTTTATTATCAGCAAATCACACTTTATTATAATGCATTATTTATATTTAATTTATTCTTTGTAATTGGGAATAATTACCGATTGGTGAATCCAAAGTGGAGCTGTATCATCGGCTAGTTCAACACCGAGATTCAGACAACATTTATTAGCATCACAATTTCTATCTTTATATATTTATTTAGTATTTTAAATTTAAAACATATTACAACATCTATGTATTTTCTCGTGATAATAAAAATTTAAAAACTTTGTCTTAAAAGTTCAAAAACGTTTTTAAACAGAGAAGACGCCAATTACTGGCGATCCTAAGTTTTTTTAGAACTATCAACTCTGACTTAACTGTATGTCTTTGTACAATGTAGGTCGCTTTCTTTTGAATATTTGTCCGTCTCATTAGTCCCGTTTTGTCTTCTGCTAGAAGATCTCTGTATAGCTTGTTCTTCAGAGATATCCAGTCTGAATTTCTGACTACGTTCATTTGCTACAAGTGACTTTCAACAGTTTTAATAAAATAAATTTTTGTACAACTTTTGACAGTAATATTTCCATGGTAGCTTCCTGATTATGTTAGCAGATATCTTCTCTAAATAAGCAAAATTTAGGCGTGGTTCTCTATTTTATTCTCTTCACCTTTCTGTGTAAGGTACAGGAGTGTAAGGGTTTGTTTAGAATTGTGCAAATAAATTATCACAATTTTCAACCTATTATCACGTATTATATGTTTCAATACGCATCCGGCATCATACAGAGAGTACTCCAAAATATTACGACTTATAGAACCAGACTTAAATTTAATTAAGTAATGGCTCTTGTAAACTGACTGAATTCTCAAAAAAAGAAATTTTGAAGGGCTAAAATTGAGAGATCACAGGATAAATAAAAAACTGTTGGAATTAAATAATTTTATACTAAACAGCAGCAAAACTATTTATTTAGAAAATTTACAAAAATTAACTGAAACGGAAGTGTGTTCTTACGCTGTTCAGGTGTTGGTGTAAGTTTTTCATATTCCCTTTTTCGTGTGATGAAGGTATTGTACAAAAACGTCAGGAAGCATGTAGCTCTGAGGTGGAGCCGTGTAAACTTTCTTTCTCGAAGTCGTTCATGAGAAAATCCATATTTCATTCCATGGGCGCGCGTCTCACTTACTTGTAGCTGTGGTCGTTCTATATGAACCGTGTGGATGTCACGGTGTATGCGATGAGATTGTCCACGTTGTTCGGCATTATATATATGTCTCTGAGGATTCCTGTTGCTTTGGGGATAGGTGTGTTGGTAACGAGCAACATGGTGTCGACGCTGACCAAATCGCCGTGTATGTGTTGATGTGTACTTTCTGATGTGTCGACGAAGTTTCTAGAATTATTGTTTGAAACCGTCTCTTCTGCTGTAGTCTGAATTAATAGTACCGTGTTGATGTAGCATTATGATGGTAAATTTTAGGCACAGACGAATAGTTTTAGAGGATAATGCATAGTATGTTTGGTAATTTGTTGATTCTATGAGCTCCTGTCTTGGGTGAGTTTTTGTTTGGTGTCCTCAGGTTGTGTAGATTTTTGAACTTTTTTTCATTTCAATATATGCAGTGAGATTAGAACGGTAGCTCAGTAGTCGGGTGAATCTGCTGTAGACTAAATTTGCATTTTTCTGTTGAGGAGTAGGTGACAACTTTGACAACTTCTAAATTGAGAATATTTGTTTTTTAGAATGAGTGTATTCCTAACTATGGGGTTTCCACTGCAATCCGTTGGTGCTTCTTAGTTGAGAAAACGTATTTTTTTCTGTCGGGCCGATCTAATAGTTGAGTCTGTCCTTACTCGGTAGTGTAAAAGTTCCTCAGTCGTTTGCCAAATTACTTAGATATTTAGTGTGCCAAGAGACTGCTGTTCGACTGCTCGTGTAAGTGGTAACCTAATATTGCATAGTTCATGGCATTTATGGTTGATGTGTTCCGGAATGTATTAACTCAAATAAGAGCATGAATTTGGGAAAATGAAATTCCTACGTATAGGAAAATGGTACTTTTCTCCCACTACTGAGGAAAAGTTTTCCAGTTGTTTCAGTTATGTCTCTGCAAACACAATCTTGCAACCCAATTTACCCATAGAAAATTCAACAACTTCTTATGTTCAAACATTGTGTAACATATGAAACATTTTCTCTTCTTTAACCAACAAGTCTGTGTTTTTTTCAAAGTATAGAAATTCCGTAGACTTTAAAGGAATTAAGTATATTTCTCTAGTTGGTCAACACGCGCTTCGTTTGATAATAATAATAAATGCTTATTTCCTTATCACATTTCTGATATTAAAGTGAACCAGCGATTTCTCCCGAAGCCAAACAGTTTAGTCATTCATGTTTTATCCCACTTCAGCATCATTTATTTCGTAGACGATACTGGAAACATCGACCGTTATATGAATGCAAATTTATAGAATCACAAACAGTTACAAATAATATTTAACATTCTAATACAAATTACATGAAACACAGAAATTCTTCTTCACAAATTCATTAACCTAACGTATACATTTTACTGTATCTCTGTATTAACCGAACAGTATTGTAGTCGCAAACAGTGATCTCACTGCCATTAAAAGCGATTTTCTAATATAACATTCCGCAGACACAGCGCTGCACATCAAACAGAAAGACATTACAATGGAATGAGAAGGGTTGAAAATAGGGAGTGCATCTGTTTAGACTTATAGCCTACCATAGTCATGACAGAAGATACAAAACTTAATATAGATTATTTAGGATCATTCGTATTAAATACCCTCGGGGGAACCTGTAACCCCTAGAGGGCGCGTCCCCAGGTGGCGGATAGGGGGATGCCCTAACCGGCTTAGGCCGGCGGGTAGGTGGGAAATAAAATACCACCCGCGGACCAACAGGTGGGGCAGAAGGGGTTCCTTAGCTGTAGAGAAAGCAACCCTTCTAGGAGAAGGTACTCTGAAATAAAACCCTGGTCCTCCAGGTTGGGGGTTGAGGCATTGGGCTAACTCCCCAATACTCGGAAAACCATTTATTGTTAAAAAGCCTCGGAACGATTGGATAAAATGGACACGAATTAAGATATGAAATAGGACACCGAACTTTGGTACTTGGAACGTACAAGGTCTCTCTCAGAAATTAAACGACGTTATTTATGAAATGAACAATCCCAACATAGACATAGCTGTACTCACAGAAACTAAGAAAAAAGGGACCGGCTCTGAAAACCTTGGGTACTATGACCATTTTTATGGTGGGGTAGCAAAAGAAAAGAGAGCGCAACAGGGTGTCTCTATCCTTATACGGAAAACCCTAAGAAGATTCATAACTAACTGGGAAGCAGTAAACGAGAGAATTATAAAAATGAACTCAACCATCTGCGGATATCGAATAACCATTCTTGGTATTTACGCAATAACAGAAGACGTGCTAATAGAGCTCAAAGACCGGTTTTTTGAACAACTGCACCAGGTAATATCCACAATCGGGAGCTCTAGAGAATCATATTACTTGGTGATCTAAACAGTAGAGTCGGCAAACAAGAGCAGGGAAGCACGGCGAAAACAATCTAAATGAAAATGGCAAGAAACTAATAGAAATTTGTGAGCAATATGATCTGCGAATATTAAATGAATTTTATCCACACAGAAATTCATACGTACACCTGGACCCATAACTTAGGCAACTGAAATCGATCATTGATTATGCAATAATAAAACAAAAAACAAAAAGAAAGTTCAAGATGTGCGGGTCTATAGGGGGGCAACATGTGGTTCGGATCACTACCTCCTCAAAACTAGAATTGCATTTCCGAGAAGAAAAGAAAGCAACAAACAACACACAACAACAGAAAACCAGCAAGGGTCGGAAAAAGAAGTAAGATATAACTTAAATAGCCTAGACCATGACAGCGTTAGGACGTTATATGGAACTCGGTTGGACGGAAAACTGGAAAACAAGCAATTTAGTAGTTTTGAAGAATACTATATGCACATTCAAAATTGCATACACGAAGCCGCAAAGGAAGCACTGGGATGTTATGAAAAAGAAAGAAAGACAACGCGTTACTGGTGGAATAAAGAAGTAGAATTACTAATCAAAAACAAGAAAGAGAAATACGAAACATTTCTAACAACTAAAACAGTTGAGGACAAAATAACATACAAGGAGGCACAAGCAGCGGTGCGAAGAATGATGACGCAAAGGAAAAATGAAACGTGGGATAAGAATTGCGCCCGACTGAATACTTATATAGGAGGCAGGCAATCCACTGAAAGTTGGAAATTCCTAAAGACGATAAGACAGGAAAAAAAGGAAGATTTAATATCGCCAATATCTCTACAGATATGGGACGATTTTTTAGATTTTAGTAACCTAAGAGAAAGCAGACCAGAATTTCAAAATAACACCGATTATGAATTCGACAAAATTAGAACGACTTCCTTGCCTGTAAGGTTAACCACGGAAGAGATAAAGGAAATATGTCAACATCTGAAAAATGGTAAAGCCCCCCCGAACTTGGCAACATCCCTGCGGAACTGCTCAAGTATGGCACAACAAAATTATATGAACATTTCACGAAACTATTCCATAGATGCATAAATGATAAACAAATACCGCAAGAATGGAAACATCTTTTGTATCAACCATTCACAAAAAAGGTAAAACAACTGAATGCGACAATTTACCGTGGAATTGCGGTGACGAGTTCAATCAGTAGAGTGTATGGAAAACTTCTGAAGAAAAAAATTGAACATCAATACTCGGACATGGAAGCAGAGGAACAAGCTGGTTTTCGGGCGGGGAGATCAACCACAGATCACTTATTTTGCTTGACGCAAATCATAGAAAAGAAAACTGCTGTAAATCAAGAAGTACATTGCCTATATTTTGACCTTAGGAAAGCGTATGATAGTATTCCACACACCAAACTTTGGCTGGCACTTTAACGAACAAACATCGCCTCCACTTTAATCGAAGCGATTAAGACTTTATATAACGGATTGAAAGCGCACGTAAAAATTGGAAGTAAAGTCTCAAAAGGATTTAATGTTAGTAAGGGCCTGAAGCAGGGATGTTGCCTCTCACCGACGCTTTTTAAAATATACTTGGAACAAGCCCTCAAAACCTGGAAAAAGAAATGCCACAAAATGGGGATAACTCTAATTGACAACACAGTGTACACACTGTGTTTCGCTGACGACCAAGTCGTGGTAGCGCAGGACTATCACGACATGGAATACATGACACGAAAACTTATAGAGGAATATAAGATATGAGGCTTTGAAATAAACACAAAGAAAACGGAGTATATGTGCATTGGTGGGGAACAGAAGAATTTAATTTTAGAAGACGAACAAGAAATAATAAATTGCAGTGGCTATAAATATCTAGGAACAACAGTTACACAAGATGGTAGTCTAGATAAAGCGATAAGAGAAAGAAATAACTTGGGAAGAAAATCAATAGTATTGCTGAACAACATATTGTGGAACCAACAAATATCAAAACAAAATAAACATCGTATATACAATACAATTGTGAAACCAATTACGTCATACGGGCGTGAAATATGGCCAATAACACAAAGAACAGAAAAGTTGTTGGAAGCTACTGAAATGGATTATTGGCGAAGAGCGGCAGGGAGGTCAAAACTGGAAAAAGTAAGAAGCGTCAGAATCCGGGAGATAATGGGGGTACAGTGCCCTATTGTCGACGACATAAAAACAAAACAGCTAATATGGTTTGGACATGTGTAAAGAATGCCGGATAATCGACTCCGCAAGCAAATTTTGGGATGGACACCATATGGTCGTAGGCGAAGAGTAAGACCTAGGTCGAGTTGGAGAGAAGGCATCAATCGGGCAATGAGAGACCGGGAATTGGAAGAAGAATCTTGGTTAGATCGAAGACGTAGGATAACGTTATGAACCGATTTATATATATATATATATATATTTTTTGTAACAATACACTAAATATGATAGGATTGTAGGAATGTTCCCCTTTGGAAACGCCAATTTTGTAACGTTCCTTGTGTCTTCGTTAAGCCCCCACTGTTGGGCTAGCCAATTTTGTAATATTACTCAATATACTGTGTAGAAATGTTGTAACAATTTGAAATAAAAAATTTTAAATTTATTTCAAAAAAAAATGTTGCTGAAAATATTTTCTGTGTAATTTTTAACCCTAATACTTAGGAAATAATCGTGTTTATTGTTTGTGTTTCGAAATGGAATGGTATTATGTTTATTAGTGTAATAGTATCACTTTCTGTAAATTTACTTAATGATAATCTGGTTAACTCCAGTCCTAGTCGAAAGACGGCTCTCTTCTTCTTCTTCTTGAAGCGTTCGTTATTTCGTATGTACCGCCTTTCGGTTAGTCTGTGTTCTTGATTAATTTATTTGTCAAGCTTTTTTAAAGAAAAATTAAATCCAAATTACATAACAGAACGTTTATTAATAAATTAGGTAATTTGATCGATAAGAATCGATGTTACAAAGCAGTATCGACTCACTCAGGGCCGGTCGATATAAAAAGTTACATTGGTAGTATATAAAAATATAGTTCTTTGAACGGTTATTTAAGAATAGCCAGAGAAGGGTATGGACAGGAAAGTATAACACTTACAACGATAAATGCCTTAATATTAAACAATACAATGTTATAATTAAAAAATAAAAGTTTATATAATATTTATTCAAACCAAAAGCAGAAGAAATTCGTTTCTCTACAGCTGGAGTGAGAACAGCGATGAATCAAAATGGCCGACTGGCGCATGCGTAGCGGAGGCTAGATAACCTTGACGAAAGATTTGTTTAAATAAAGATGTCTTTTCTCCGTTTAAATGGTCTCAGCAAATGTGTATAATAGTTGTGGAGTTAATTGAGTGTCACTGGTGTATGGTTTAATAGTTCACTTGGTGTAAATTGTTGTTATTGTGTCTATCTCACTTGGTCTATATGTGTCGGGTTTAACCTTGATTGTTCGTTTGTAAATTGTGTGGTATTGGTGTTATTTCAATTAACTAGGCGTATGTGGTTCTGTTTATTGGTGATACACTGTTCATAGTTTAATTTCACCGGTTCACAATTAAAAAATAACTCGAAAGAAAAATTTTATAAAATTTTCACCGAACTCGGTTTACTGATAGTTCGCCATTATAGGTTATTTCGAACAAATAATCTCGTTAAGTACACTCGTCAACGGATAATAATGAACTGTTCTCATTTCCTTCGTCTCCTGAAAATCTTAGCCAATTTAATATATATTATACATTGTTTCAAATTATCTTAGCTTCCGATACATTTTATTTGCATACATTATACTCGGAAAATAATTTCGTTATTAATTAACTGTATGAAATACTAAATACATATTCGGTTTCTTTATTCTATTCTGCTTATTTTGATACTAATTAATATAGTTTTACAAAGTTTTCATTAAAAAAATTATATTTCTTACATTTTGGAAGGTAGGGTTAATATTGTATTTCCTGTTCTCTAAGCAAATAATAGCCATTTTCCCTGATATAATTATTATTCTATTAAATCTGAAATTGATATAATTGTCTATTCTTACTTAATTTCTTGCAATTTAGTTTATTAATGATTGTTTTTAAATATAATTCATTTGTCTATGACTCCTCTTCTGATAATGTCAGTTAGTACATTCCATTTTTATTTGTAATTTTACTTATCTGCTGACCATATCTTTATAAAGTATTATTTACATAGTATTGCTATATGTTGGGTTTATCTTACATAAATATTATCAGTTTAACTGGTTTATAGTACTAGATTTGTTAATTATTCTGTAGTCTAAATTTATTATATGGCCTAGATTTGATCTGTTGCTATTTGCAAACTTTTTTATTAATATAGTTAGTTTGTGCCCTCCTCTGACTTTCTATTCTTATATAATTTATTAACAATTTGTTCCTTGACTATTATAACATTGAACATTGATTTTACAATTAAAATATAACACATATCTACTATTAAAACTGGTACTTTGAATCATACCTTTTATGTGTACTGATTACACCTAGTAACATAATAAAAACATTTTATACTGTAGGAATGGTATCTACATTTAGATATGGCATTCCTAATTTAAATTAATAACAAAATAATATTTTATAACTATAATACTGCTTAATAATAAATCTTATTTGTCTAGTTAATATATGGAAATAGGAACATAACATATTGGTTCCATTAAATGGTTAACACTTTCTTAAACTATTTATTTACAGTCTGATCTGTACTTCCCAATTTTAAGGATGTATTCCCCGTCACTTTATGTATAACACAAGCTCGCTGTTTATATTATTCATTCTATGGAATGTTCTTATAAACAGTGGCATTTTATTAGAAATATTATTCCTTTATATCAAATATGATACTGTTCAAAAACACTTAAAGTTATTTACTGGCACGGTAACTCATGTACCTTTTCAAAGTTTATTGATTACAATTTAATAACTTGCACTTGTCCCTGGTTATTTATTGATATTATCACTAGTCCTTTTCTAGTTTTACAACATGAAATATTTAACCATGGGGGGACTGTTAAGGTTTGTCTATATAAAATACACAATAACTTTTTTGGGTGCACTGTTACTTAATACTCTAAACACTTTTGGTTTTTATCAGTTTTACATTAGTATATGGTTTTTTGGGGTGTTATACTTTCTTTTGGGACATTCATTTATTTTGGGGGTTTTTTGGTTTGCTCCCTATGGGGTTTCTATTTGGTATTGGTCGTTTCACTTCCTTTATTCTAGTGGATCTTCACTGGTTTCTTATTCTTCAGTATTTTAGTTCATTCTATTTTCTTCTTTCTTCTTTCTTCTTTCTTCGTTCTTCAGTACCATTTCTTTTATATTCCTTTGTTTACTATGGTCTGTTTCCTTTGTCTATTCATTTGGTCTGGGTATCTTCATTGCCTGCTTCTATCCTACCTGGGTAATATTGTTATTCAAATTTTAGTTTTCTGGGTTTTTAATTTGTTAGTATAATTATATTATTTGCAGATTTTTTCTTTATGTTTACTTTTCTTGTGATTATAATAATTCATAGTGCCTTTTAATTGACTCTCATTTGGATATTCCATATATTTGAGTTTTATTAATGATCATTTAGTAATTGATTTATGTGGATTATCTGTCATGCTACAATATATATTTAGTCACTTTTTGCTACAGTCCGTTTCTTGATATATATAATACATTTAATATTTATAAGTATAATATAAATGCAATATATATATATCGTATTAAATATTGAATGAAAGGTCGTAGCGAAATCAAAGGTAATAAATAAAAATTATGCTTGGTAAGTGTTGATACTTATATTATATATCATTTTAAATTTACTATATTATAAAATGGTTTCTCTCGTTAATTCAATGTTAAGTTTGCATTCGTATTTGCATTAAATGTTTTAATATTTAATTCTTTGTCTGAACTAATTGTTGGGTGAAACTATTGCATTAAGCTACTCGGCAAGTGAGAACTGAAAACTTCTCAGGCAGTGTTGCGATTAAAACTGTGGCAATTACTAGGTAGACACTTGTTGAATACCATTTACTATAATAATTACGAATTTGGTGTAATTAGAATGTAAGTAACAAAACTTTATAAGCAAAAAAAATCTGTATAAAATGAAAAAGTATGTATTTAAATTATTATTTCAAATTCCTACTCTAAAATTAAAGTAAATTAAAAATTAATGCCTATGTTGATTTCATTCTGGTTATTTTCCGGCTTGTTGGAAATTACAATTATTTACGTACCTAGGCCATTCAGGTACTTATATTTAATCATAAGTCTCGTTGATCAATTAGTAGACATTCGGAACGGGAAATCTGTTAAAATTCTGACTTTAAATTTGTGATTGTTATGTAAACTTTGTGGAAAGTATACAAACGGAGGATACAAACAGGGAGTACAGGGTTAATAAAATATACATGTACTTGTAATTTCTTAAGTAATAATATATTACTACCTACTAACTAATAATTGTTGAAATTCATGGGTTTTGATGTTTATTGTGATGTTCTGTAATTAATTTAGTATTGCGTGGCACATATTTTGAATATATTAAGCCCTTTTCTATAGCATTATAGAAAACTTGGAAATTAATTATACATTTGTGTGTTGTGTTATAGTTTTATATATTCTCTTTTATTAAAAATGTTGTACATTAAAAAATAAATTTGTTTCTTATATTTTCTTATAAAAGGAACATCTAAAACATCTGCCTAATTTTTTTGAAACATCTGAAACTAATGTTTTATTAGTATACGAAGAATAAAATTCAACATTAACAAATACAGTTAAATACACAACATTATTTTATCAATAAAACTGACAATAACAAAGAGTTCAGTAAATAGACACTGTGATTGGATTGGGGAGAGAGAGAGAGAGAGAGGAGGGGGGGAACAGTAAGATTTCCAGTGTTCAAAGCAATTGTTCGGATGTCCATTACGCTCTGAGGTAGGCAAATCACTGGCGCTGTAAACACAATAGAGGGCGTAACTTCCTCAATGGATAAATATTTACAGAAAAGGACTGACTGTCAGCGAGAAGAGAGCACTTCACGGCAAGTATAATGAATAAAACTCAGAGCTGTGCTTTCGAACACTCAAGTAGTGAACTAGTAAGAGAACTTGACGCGCCATTGTCTGAATGTGTGAGTGCGCGTGTAATTGTGGTAGCTGCCGATTATTCGTTCATTCCCTCCACCCGCAGTTGGTTTAAATCTTTTAGAGCAGACATATTTGTAACTAACAAAACGGTAACATCTTCGAAGAAGTAACATTCTTATGACTTTTAATCTTTGGAAAGAATTCTTTATGAAACTGTTAAAAAAGGGTATACTGTGGTTAGTCCAATTAGGGGTTATAGTTTTAAACATGTTAAACATAAGTACAGTATATGTATAAACGTCTACAGTTATTTAGTCTATATAGCATATATTTTCTAACAATTTCTAGCAGTTTTTAAGTTTCATTAAATTAATAACTAACAAATTCGGAATTTATGTTATCATAACACGCTCTTTTATAGAACTGCTGCAGACACCATGATTGGCATGCGAAATGATTTTCACTGACATACTGAACGGTTTATAATATGTTACATGAAATACACATAAATGAATATTTATTATAATTAGTTTTTTAAATATTGATTTTTAAAATTAATGAGTAGAGCAGGTCGTAACTACAATAGCTGTATTACAGTATGACTTGGATACTGGAGTCGGAAGATTGTGTCAAGCTACAAACGATCAAGTACACATGCTTGAAATTGAAAAGTTCATCAAGGAGAAGCTACGCTAAGTATCCCATTGATGTGATATTTAAGTATAAAGTTTAACAACTTTAAACTTCAAAAATTGTGACCTAGTTCTTTAGAAAGTAACTTCAGATATTAAATTTCAATACAACGTATGTATGGACTTTAATTATAACTTCTGTTTCTACTCAAGTTAAATATATACGTCAAATTAAATATCTCAGAAACCTGGTATAATTCTTTTTCATTCAATTCTGATTTCGATACGTATTATATAATAAAAATGTTAAAAGATCAAGTATTTTATTTTTGTAATTGGTGAATAGTTTCTGTAGGTTATGCTGTAAAAATACCCACGTATATTTTCAATATGTCTTCAATAAATTTTGAGTTCGTTCATGTTGGCACATCAAATGGCACTGTATATTACCTAGGCACAACACTACCGAAACGTTGACGATCCCTGCTCAAATGTTTTAATATCTGAATTTTCCCGTTTGTTATTATATATCAGATTTGTAAAACTTAAAATGTTTCCTTGTTTTTAATACATCATCTTCATATAAACGCTATTTTATAGTCTTCATTTTTTTTAAGATATATTAAGATATTTTATGCCGAGTCATCCTTGTCACCCTTACATGGGTGTGACAGAACAGGACAAATCGGGAACGCTGGTAGTTTTAAGCATACAAATTTATTGGTCGTGTACCCTCCTACTTATACAAACCCAAACCTTCGTACATGCCATTTGTATCAAACGGCGCTGTGGCGTAACCCCACCCACTACTGTGTTTTCAATAGAACGATAGACTCGATATTTTCGCAAACAAATATAGCGTAAAGTAGGGCACGTAAAGCGCTGTGACGGTACTATGAGCTTCGTAATGTGTAGCTTGTCGACATTATTACGACAAACAAAACTTTGCAGGTAATTCAAAAATCGTTTATTTATAGGGCATAAATATATTCAATACACAGCAGTATTTACTATTAAAAGATAATTAAATCCTTAAATTCGTAGTGACCGTCAATCAATGAATTTTTCAGTGAAGGGTTAGTGAGGATCGGTAAAAAATAACACAAATTTTAACTGATTTGTGTCGACGTTTCGACAATGTTTATTGTCATCATCAGGACCTGTGTATGAATACAAAAGAAATGTCAAACACAACAGAACAATTATTTGGGTGAACGTGTTCGTGTATGTACGTGTGTGTGCGCTCACACGCGTGTGCGTGCGTATGAATATATCGTTGTATATGTGAAGGAGATGAGATAATTTGTTTACATCTTTAAATGTTTTCTTTAAGAAAACGAGAAAATCATATATCATAGAACTTAATTTATACACTATTACAATTTAAATTGCTGTATGTATGATATATTCGTACGCACGCACACACGTACACACACTCACATACACGAAAACGTTCACCCAAATAATTGTTCTGTTGTGTTTGACATTTCTTTTGTATTCATACACAGGTTCTGATGATGCCAATAAACATTGTCGAAACGTCGACACAAATCAGTTAAAATTTGTGTTATTTTTTACCGATTCTCACTAACCCTTCACTGAAAAATTCATTAAAACATAATGGTTATTACATTTTTCAGGTCAACTCATTACAATCATGGACCGTTGAAGACTCTTCATTTCTGATTAGAACATTAAACTTTGTTAAATTCTTTGTTAAAATCTTTTCTTTCGGTCCTTTACTGACGTCAAAATGCTTTTTTCAATTCTTTCTTCAGAATTCACAAAATAATCCGCCAAAATATAAACGTTTTTGACAAAAAATGTTTCATTTTGTTTCGACACAATCTACATAATAGCAACTACGAGAGTGCCTCACCCAAACGCACGTATATTTGAGGATATTTCGAGTGTCTTAATTATCTAGGTTGTAACAGACGCATATTTGGGTTCTACACAAATAGTGAAAGATTTATTAATAAATTTAAAAGAATTTATTAACTTTTGTCACTTAAATTTTTAACTTTAAATAATATTTAAAGTTATATCTTTATAACTTTATATATTATATCTCTTATATGCACAGCCGAAAATATAACAAATATATGCTAAATGAATTAGCATTTCATTGGTCGTATCACATGTGATATACGAAAACTTTCATATACGTTAGTCTCTGATTCTTTAGAAAAAACATTGATTACAATCTAATAAACAGTTTTATATTTATCAGTTATATTTTCTCACAATATTCCAAATAATAATATTTATATCTCATACTGTGTTATTGATTATTAATAAATAATAAATTCTCGTAAGCTGTGATTATTTGCTAGCCTCGTAGGTAGCGATAGCAGGAACAGGCTGTCTGGAGTGTATCGATAGACTCGTTACGTGCAAATGCCACTTACTGCCATCAGCAGTGTATGTCGTTTGCTGTAATGGCCTAGCCATCAGCACCACACGACGGTTAATCTCATGTAAACACTACTGTAATATACGTTACACAATCAGTAAACCAAATACAGTCATGGGAAGTTGACTGCAACAAATTGTCACCATTTAGGCCCATATCTTAATTCAAATACACGCAGGCCTACAAGATGCGGATGTAATCCAAAACATATCCTACAAATACATATGAAATGTATGTATAACTCTAAGACAAATAGCCGTGAAACACAAATATGAAACTATGTGTTATATGAGCGCATACATACCTAAGATAGATTATATTATATAAGATAGTATTTATATTCAAACACCTTTTGCTACAGTCCGTTTCTTGATGTATATATTATATTTAATTTGTTTATAATGAATTTACCTCAAGATATTTCTTTCCTTATTAGGAACATATTTCGGGTACCATTTTGTACCCATCCTCAGCCTTCCGGATTTTGTGTCTGGTTAAGTATATGTGTGTTGGTTGGTCGCTATTGTAGCTTCCTGTTGGCTTCTGGTACTTTAAATTGGTTTTATTGTGTGTGATTGTGGTGTATGTATTAGTATTTTGTGTATTTTCGATGTTGAGTGCTTTGAAAATTGTGTCACGTTTTGTATTGATTTGTATTTGTTCAGGTATCAGTTTGTTTTTTGTTTTATGTTTGTATATTTGTAAATTTTCCCAAATGTTCATTATGGCGCCTTTGTGTGGTATGTGTTTTATTAGTGTCATGTTGTTTATGTTTGGGAATTCATGTCCAGTGTTTATTGCATGTGTGGCCAAATTAGATTTGTATATTTCTGGTTTTTTGTATGCGTTTAGGTGTTCAAAATAACGTTTTTTCAGTTGTTTTTTGTTTGTCCTATGTAACATTTATTGCAATCTTGGCATTCAACTTTGTATATACCATTGGTTATTGTATTATCTTTGTTGTGTGGGTTATTTAGTTTTTGTAGATTATTTTTGTTAGTTTTATACGCTATTTTAATGCGTGTGTTCTTAAACAGTTTTGTTAGCTTTGTCATTTTATTATTTATGTATGTGAATGTGGCCCATTTTTTATTGTTGTCATTGTTTTTGTTTTGTTCATTTTGATTAATTCTTAATTGTTCAGTTTTTATTTTATATTTGATTTATTTTCTATTTTGTTTACAGTGTTTTTATTATATCCATTTTCACAAGCAATTTGGTATATTATACTTCTTTCTTTGTCTGTTTCTTGTTTGTTTAGAGGTATTTTGTACATTCTGTTAAATAGTGAATAGAATGCTGGCATTTTATGTTGTGGTGGGTGATCAGAATGGTTAGGTAGAATGATGTTAGTGGAAGTTGGTTTTCTGTATATTGCATATTGTAGGTGGTTATTGTATCTTACGATGGTTATGTCTAAATAGTTGATTTTGTTGTGATTTAATTTTTCTTCTGTGAATTGTATTTTAGGAAGTTTGTTATTGATTTGTTCTAATATGTTATCTGCTTTTGTATTTTTGTTACTTGATATATATAGCCCATCATCTACATATCTTATCCAAATGCCATTTGGATCAAAGGATTTTATAATATTTTGTATTTTGGTGTCTATATGTTGTAAGAATATTTCTGCTATTATGCTAGATAATGGAGATCCCATTGCCAATCCTTTTTTTGTTGATAAATTTTGCTACTTAATTCAAAGTAATTTTGTTTTAGTATTAGTTGGAGGCTATTTTTTATTTCAGTTATATATTGTGCGTCTTCATTATAATCCGGAAGGCTGAGGATGGGTACAAAATGGTACCCGAAACATGTTCCTAATAAGGTAAGAAATATCTTGAGGTAAATTCATTATAAAAAAAATTAAATATCATATATATATTTTTTAAAACAGTCCCATTTTATTATTCTTGTTGCATAATGAATAATAAATATTCTTTTAAAAGAATATATTTTATATTTAATTATATTTTATTACAATATTTCGACAGTTTTTTTATTGTCATCTTCAGACAATACGTTTTCTAAACCTCAAAGTGACAGTAAAAAAAAAGAAAACTGTTGAAACATTTTGAAATAAAATGTAATTAAATCTAAAATCTATTCTTCAAAAATATATTATTTATGATTTAATATTAACTATATATATATATATATATTGTAACGGTACATAACCCGGTCCCAATAAAGTAACTAATGAGAATAAAAGTCAGAAATGGGTAGAACCAAAGCTCGCTCAAAATTTAATTATATCACTCCACATAATAAACAATTCGAGTGGTATATAGTGCGAAGTGAGTGATAGTGTACCCATTGAGGTGAAAAACCAAAGTGAAACTAATGTATTACTAAACTGTGCTGTATGTTTTGGATAGGATAAAACTATGGAAGTAGTATGTAATAATATTAATTGATTTTTGTGATTTTATTTATTTATTGTAATTTATATTGTATGAACCACAATTTGTTATACCCAAGTTAATATTATATTGTTTCAAATAATTATGTTAGATTGTAAGAAAACCCAGGGTTAATTTTAAAAGACATAAAAATTTTAACTACCAAAGATAATATAAAATTAAAATAATCCTATGAAGGAAGTGACAACAGGAAGTAGTACCGGGTATGAACACTATTCGATACTAAATAAATAATATATAAATTTATTTAATGATAATAAAATGATAAAATATTTATATACAATGTCATAAAAAAATTAACCAAAACATATTATGTGAATTAAATTAGTAAATAAACCGGAATGGAAGGGAATTATTTTTCCATAAATAAAAATATAAATTTATAATAATCACAAACTGCCTACATAATAAAAATACTATGTGTTACTAAGAGTGATGAAAAATAACAAGTATTGTTAATAAGAATAAAATTTTGAACTGAACGAGAGTTGTTGAAGAACCGATGCGACAAAAAGTATAAAAAATAACCTTTTTTGGACGTTGGAGGAGGCGAAATTCACGCAAGAGTAATAAGCAAAGTGAATACTAACTAATTATACCTGAGGAATCCTAATTAAATGGTGATATACCTTAAAAACCAGTGGATGAAAACATTCTGAGGATCCAATATAGTTCGGCCTACTTCTAGTAGACCATCAGAAAATACTCGAAATGTAAAGGAAATAATAACGCAAGACGTACCTCATCACAGAATAAAACTTCAACCCAGTAAGGACAACACGGAGCGAGGTAATATAAACATTTTTCGTAATAAATCCAGAAGAAAACTCGTTTTTTAATAGTGAAATAGAACAAAAAAAATATTAATTGTATCATATGTTTATTTCAAAAGTAAACAAATACATGCTGCTCTCTTACGGCAGTTCCGGAAACTACGTAATATCTGAAAATTAAACCAAATTATTTATTAATTTCTTATATTTGTAAAGCGTAGCATTTAGCTATTTCTGACTCTCTCATAACACAAAGAATTCACCCTGAACCCTGGGGAATTAATAAGAATTATGTAATAACTGATGTATTTTATTATAGCGTAATATTGGTTAAATAACAACATATATGTTTTGTTCTTTAGACAGATCTATGTTTACTCGGTAAAGGCGAGAGGATGTTTTCTTTTTAAAAAGATTAATTGTGATACCTATACTTTGGTGGCTGGAGACAAAAGTCAATAATCAATAAAGCAATATTATTGAAAATTAATATTGAATTATAACGTGTTATAATTTATTGTAGTGGGTAGTTAATGAAAATTTCGGCACAACATACAGAAGGAATCGTCACAACAGAGGGGCAAATTTGATACTTACTCTCTCTTCTGCATAAGGCTGAACAAATTACCTCCTTGACACCAAATCACACACTCCCGATTTCTTTTAGATTGAGTAAAACAAGATAAACTAAAATCCTTTATTTATACCGCTTAAAACGTCAGTTAGTATAATTCAAAAGTGACGCATACTGCGTGAGGCATATAATAACACTTCCATAACACATCACATCAAACAGCGGTACGTTACAGAATTGGCGCTCAACGTAAAAGGGCGGTAATTAGAAAAGAATTTCGATATTTAATAAAAAAGATATATCAAAAAATCTAATTATCGTTGGCAGTTATGAGAAAATAAGAAATGCCTAATACCCGAGGAAAATCGAAGAAGAGGGCAGAAGAAAAGGAGACTGAAGAAGGTGGACAGGAACAAGAAATAGAGTTAGTCACGGACAGTGAAATGGACCAACAGACAGGTGATAAAGAAGAAACAGAAGTAGTTATGGACCCGGAAACGGAAATAATTGAAGAGGATGCCCAAGGGGACCAACCAGACAAAGCGGTAGCCAGAGAAGAACCTAATTGGCAAGACATGATGAAATTTATGGCAGAATAATTTAAGGAACAGAAGGAAGATAATAAGCGAACCAATGACCAAAATAGATGAAAATTTTAGAAAACAAGAGGAAACTTCAAAGCAAACCAATAACAAAATAGATGAAAATTTTAAGAAACAGGAGGAACAAAATAGACAGACCAATGAGGAAAGTAAGGAGAATTTTAAGAAACAGGAGGAACAAAATAGACAAACCAATGAGAAAATAGATAGCATTCAGGAAAGTTTAGTCAAACAACTAAATGAAAAAATAGAAACCATTCATGGAAATATCAAACAAACCATGAATGAACAATACAATGAACTGAAAGAAACTGTTGAAGGACAAAGAGAAGAGATGAATGCAAAATTTGAAGAGAATAGTGAGAATTTAAAACAAATTGAGGGTAAGATGGAGAATTTCAATAAGGAATTAAGAGAAAATCTAGAAGGTAAAATTGAACTGGTCAATAATACGTTAAGCCAAAGAGTAGAGGCATATAAGGAAGAGGCAGAGAAGAAATTAGTAGAAACTAACCAAAGATTAGATACAACTGAAGAGAAGATGGAACTAATTAAAACTGGAGTCGAGGCACGAATGGAAAAAGAAGAACAAGATAATCAGGTTCGTGTAATGGCCATACGACAAGAAAACAATGACCAGTTAGATAGCATTAAAAGCAGTCTAAACTGTAAATTTTCAGAGTTTCATAAAACTGTAGAGAATGTAAAAAATCAATGTGATAGCCAAGCAGAGAAATTAGATAATTTGCAACAAATACAAACCAATTTTCAATGTGATGTAGATAGAATAAGCGCTAGATCTGCATGCAGCAGTCATCAGGTTTATCCAGACAACAAGGAAAGTGTAAACTTTCGGGATTATCGCAGAAACCCACTTGAATTTTTAGGGAGAGTAGATGAAATTTTGAACAGATCAAAGGAGAATAGATGGAATATGATAAAAGGTCTATTAGACGAATCGTTCAAAAATATCAATGATAATTGGTGGACAGCAATTAGGAACGAGGTGTGTGATTATGAGGGTTTCAAGACTATGTTCAAACTTAAGTACTGGTCCGAATCAGTACAAAACATTATTAGGGACGATATCTGTCATGGTAGGTATGACCGTACAGTGGGACAAACACCTACTGCTTACTTTTTAGGGAAGGTGTGTATCGCCAAGTATCTAGACCCTAAGATACCTGAAGAGTGTCTAGTGACCAAAATGGCTTATCATTTTGAAGAAAAGATCATCAGTGCACGCTTGAGTGGACAAATCAAAATTATTGGAGGCATGGAAACGCTGCTAGAAAATTATGAACAGGAATCTTATTATAGGAGAAGTAGATGGAGGTCAGGGAATACCGAGGAGCGGAGGAATGAACCACCAAGAGAAAATAGGCCCCGAGTTAATTATGTACATGCTAACAACAGTTATTTCAATAACAGATATCGCGGAAGATGGTCTAATAATAATCGACCGAATTACAGACAGGATTATTATCATAGAGACGAAGGTACATCAAGGAGTATGAACATCGATCAACCTAGATCCAGAGAGAGGGATGAAGAAAGGATACCGATAAACAACATTCAACATAATGAAAATGTTGAAGCAACCAATGGTAATGATATAAATAGGGGAAACGGGTACCAGCAGTGAGAAGATGTGATTGCCCGTCACTGCTAGAAACAACAGGGCACAGAATTTACCATACACCCAATTATAATAATAATTTGAATAAACCAATAACCATTATCAGAAATAATTTTCTAAAAAATATACAATCCGAGTTAATGGAAGAAAGAGTAATCAAAGAGTCATCACCGAACAATGACATAGTCTATATACAATTAAAATTAAATGGAGTGTCAGCAGAGGCCATGATTGATACAGGGGCCAATATTTCAATTATTGATCAATTAGAATTAGATCGTATTACTGAGTTAACTACTGAGAGAATACCTACTTTACCAATTAACAATTTGACAATTGTTGGTGCTACCGGGAAACAAAATAAAACAATCAAAAAACAAGTGTCTTTGAATGTTACCACTAATGGAATAGGAATACCTATGGGATTTTTAGTAGCGAAAGGGCTACCGTTTAGGGTGTTAATAGGGTGTGATATGCTACGGCGACACACTGCAATTATAAATCTGGCCAGGGGTATAGTAACCTTGAGCACAGAAAATGGTGAGTTAACGGCTGAGATAATTGGTAGCCAAAGTGCCCCTCAGTGTCCGAGCTCATTTTTTGTTAGGGAGAATAATAGATTAACCCTAGGTAATAATATAGAAGTAACAGAATCAAAGATTTGGAAAGAGAAGATAGAAGAAATAATGGAGTTTCAGAATAGGCAGGCACCGGAAATAATTAGTATAGAACAGAAACAACAACTTATAAAAATTTATAATAAATATAAACCAGTATTCTCAGAATCACCAGGAAAAGCTAAAAACTTCTTGTGTGAACTAAAATTTAAATAAAATGTAAATTTTAATAAACGATCATACCCTATTGCTCAAGCTTTGAAAGAGGCAGCAAGGAAAGAAATTCAAAGAATGATATTAGAAGACATAATTGAAAGAAGTAACTCTCCATATACTAGCCCATTGGTGGCTATACCGAAGAAAGATGGTCAAGTTAGACTATGTCTCGATGCTCGGGAGTTGAATAAAATGCTCATTAACGATCGCACGTCTCCAGGTGAGATTGAGGAGATTATGAAGAGATTTTTTGGATGCAAGTACATGAGTACTTGGGATGCAGTCTGTGGATACTGGCAAATAGAATTACACCCTAACAGCAGACAATATGTTGCTTTCATATTCGAAGGACGAAATTATCATTTTAAGCGTTTGCCTTTTGGATTGGTAAATTCTGTGGCTGTGTTCATTCAATGCATGGACCAAATTTTGGGTAAGGAAGTTTTAGATTTTACTACAATATATGTGGATGACATACTAATTACGTCTTGTACTTGGGAGGAGCATTGTAACCGAGTGGAAACAGTGTTAGATAAACTTTTGCAACATAATATAACTTTAAAACTGGATAAATCTAAGTTTATCACCCATGAACTACCATTTTTAGGGTTCATTTTATCTGCTACTGGAATTAAACCATCTCCTGAAAAAGTAAAGGCTATTCAAGATTTTCCCAAACCCAGAAACTTGAAACAATTACAATCCTTTTTGGGGATATGCAACTATTATAGAAAATTTCAACAGAGTTATTCAGAAATAACAGCTCAATTTCAATATTTACTTTCAAAGAAGAACAAGTGGAAATGGGAAGAAAGTGAAGATAATAATTTCCAGATAGTAAAAAATAAATTTCTTGACTGCATCATGTTACATCACCCAAATTTTAATAAACGTTTTTTCATAAATTGTGATGCTAGTAACATTAGCCTTGGGAGTGAGCTATATCAGGAAGATGAAGAAGGAAATCATGGAGTTATAAGTTTTGCAAGTAGAGTACTAAGCAGTTGTGAGAGAAACTATACAGTAACTGAAAAAGAACTGCTGAGTGTTGTGTTCTCATGTATAAAATTTCGAACATTTATTTTGGGATACCCAGTGACTATCAGAACTGATCACAGATCAATTTCATTTTTAAAGAATTGTAAACTTAATCACGACAGACTTACTAGATGGGCATTAATACTTCAAGAGTATAATTTAGACTGGGAATATATTCCAGGTAAGAAGAATGTAATAGCAGACCGATTATCCCGGATTAACCTTGAAAAAGGAACTTGTGAAATAGAACCAGAAAGCATTGGAAAAATATATCACATAATTAAAATGTCAAAGGAGTTACAAGATATAATTAATAAAATAAAAATCGATCAACAAAGTGACAATAAATTAACAAAAATTAAGGAAAGAATATTACAACATGACCCTATAATAATGAAATTTTTTTGTGTTTATGAAGAGATCCTTTTTATTCGTCCTACCATTAAGGATCATGTCTGGAAGATATATGTACCAGCAGCAACAGAAGTAGCATTGATTCAAGATTATCATGAAAGGTATGGCCATATGGGATCACTCAAGGTTATTAAAGCTTTATCTGAACATTGTTACGTGAAAGCTATAAATAGAAGAGTAAGAGAGATAGTGAAAACCTGTAACATTTGTCAGCTTGTAAAAGTAAATAATGAGAAGAAAACAGGCGCCATGATTACTATAACATCTAATAAAAAACTTGAAAAGATTTTTTTGGATATCTGCGGACCTTTTCCCAGAAGTGGAGGAAGACATAAATATAAATATATTATCATATTATTTGATCATTATACAAAATACACAAAACTCTACGCTATTAGTAGAGCTACAACAAAGAAAATTCTAGAAGTAATTATAAAAAAATACTTACCTGAAGTGGGAAGACCGGAAATGATTATAACGGATCATGGAACGCAATTTCGGGGGAAAAGGTGGAAGGAAGAATTGAGAAATTGGCAAATAAGAACGTACAAGACATCCGTGTACCACCCTAGTAGCAATCCTGCTGAGCGTGTATTAAGAGAAGTTGGCAGAATTCTACGCACCTATTGTCATCAAGAACATAAAAACTGGAGTCAGTATATTGAACCAGCCGAGACTTTTCTTAATTGGTCCTACCATGACACTATCGGTACTAGCCCTTATCAAATAATGTTTGATAAACCACCACCAAGAGAAATTATGTCATTGATAAATTTCCCTCCAGGAGAGAGAGTAGAATTCGACCAAGTGGAAATGCACAACAGAGTGTTACATAAAGTGGAACTTCAACAAAAAAGGGATCAGGTAAAAAGGAGAAGATTGGATACATACCAGTTGGGAGATAAAGTACTAATAAAAAATAGACAACTACCCAGTTCTATAGAGGGTATCGCCCGGAAGCTATTGCTACTTTATACTGGCCCTTACCTCATAACCCAGGTGAAGGGTAATAATACTTACGAAATTAAAACAATTACCAATAATAAAATAAAGGGAGTGTATAATCAGTCGGAAATGAAACGCTATTATGAAAACAAAGTCAAGACCATTAGGAGACTTGAACAAATCAACAATTTATTTCTATCAACGAGTTGAACTAATATAAATTTGTTCTAGTGGGGGGGCTTTATGTAACGGTACATAACCCGGTCCCAATAAAGTAACTAATGAGAATAAAAGTCAGAAATGGGTAGAACCAAAGCTCGCTCAAAATTTAATTATATCACTCCACATAATAAACAATTCGAGTGGTATATAGTGCGAAGTGAGTGATAGTGTACCCATTGAGGTGAAAAACCAAAGTGAAACTAATGTATTACTAAACTGTGCTGTATGTTTTGGATAGGATAAAACTATGGAAGTAGTATGTAATAATACTAATTGATTTTTGTGATTTTATTTATTTATTGTAATTTATATTGTATGAACCACAATTTGTTATACCCAAGTTAATATTATATTGTTTCAAATAATTATGTTAGATTGTAAGAAAACCCAGGGTTAATTTTAAAAGACATAAAAATTTTAACTACCAAAGATAATATAAAATTAAAATAATCCTATGAAGGAAGTGACAACAGGAAGTAGTACCGGGTATGAACACTATTCGATACTAAATAAATAATATATAAATTTATTTAATGATAATAAAATGATAAAATATTTATATACAATGTCATAAAAAAATTAACCAAAACATATTATGTGAATTAAATTAGTAAATAAACCGGAATGGAAGGGAATTATTTTTCCATAAATAAAAATATAAATTTATAATAATCACAAACTGCCTACATAATAAAAATACTATGTGTTACTAAGAGTGATGAAAAATAACAAGTATTGTTAATAAGAATAAAATTTTGAACTGAACGAGAGTTGTTGAAGAACCGATGCGACAAAAAGTATAAAAAATAACCTTTTTTGGACGTTGGAGGAGGCGAAATTCACGCAAGAGTAATAAGCAAAGTGAATACTAACTAATTATACCTGAGGAATCCTAATTAAATGGTGATATACCTTAAAAACCAGTGGATGAAAACATTCTGAGGATCCAATATAGTTCGGCCTACTTCTAGTAGACCATCAGAAAATACTCGAAATGTAAAGGAAATAATAACGCAAGACGTACCTCATCACAGAATAAAACTTCAACCCAGTAAGGACAACACGGAGCGAGGTAATATAAACATTTTTCGTAATAAATCCAGAAGAAAACTCGTTTTTTAATAGTGAAATAGAACAAAAAAAATATTAATTGTATCATATGTTTATTTCAAAAGTAAACAAATACATGCTGCTCTCTTACGGCAGTTCCGGAAACTACGTAATATCTGAAAATTAAACCAAATTATTTATTAATTTCTTATATTTGTAAAACGTAGCATTTAGCTATTTCTGACTCTCTCATAACACAAAGAATTCACCCTGAACCCTGGGGAATTAATAAGAATTATGTAATAACTGATGTATTTTATTATAGCGTAATATTGGTTAAATAACAACATATATGTTTTGTTCTTTAGACAGATCTATGTTTACTCGGTAAAGGCGAGAGGATGTTTTCTTTTTAAAAAGATTAATTGTGATACCTATACTTTGGTGGCTGGAGACAAAAGTCAATAATCAATAAAGCAATATTATTGAAAATTAATATTGAATTATAACGTGTTATAATTTATTGTAGTGGGTAGTTAATGAAAATTTCGGCACAACATACAGAAGGAATCGTCACAACAGAGGGGCAAATTTGATACTTACTCTCTCTTCTGCATAAGGCTGAACAAATTACCTCCTTGACACCAAATCACACACTCCCGATTTCTTTTAGATTGAGAAAACAAGATAAACTAAAATCCTTTATTTATACCGCTTAAAACGTCAGTTAGTATAATTCAAAAGTGACGCATACTGCGTGAGGCATATAATAACACTTCCATAACACATCACATCAAACAGCGGTACGTTACAATATATACACGCACATCAATTTATGTATACGTACGGTAGATATACGTACATAGCTATCTTTAATAAATTTATTGTAAGTACTGGAATTAATTTCACGCAGGACGCGAGAATGTTATTACCAGACATAGCAGACCACAGTGTTACAGGTGTAAACTATTAATACAAGTGGGTTATGACCACAGTACCACCATGTGCTGAATTATAAAAAATCTTCATTTTAAGCAATCAAACAATCTGTAATATAATATCTGTTAACTACTACATTGCATTTTAAAATTAAATAATATTTCAAGAAAAAGTAAGTGCTAATGACAAAATAAAATTATAAAAACTCTTATTAGGGAAAACGGAATTATTTTGTAAAAATCCAGCGCGTACATAACGAAGGAACCTATTCATACTTCAGGAAGAAAACACTATCATAAATAACACAGTACAGTAATTCTTATTTTAAAGGATTAAGATAATAATTGTTTGATATTGGAGTAAATTTATGTCACAGGCAAAGGTTTTTACACTTTACGTGCAGATCACAGCAGATAATGTTTATTAACCTGTTAATTGTGTAACCTATTAAAAATGATATATAACAGCCATTTAAATAGCTAATCTTATATATATATGTTTACTTAAAGTTAATTAAACTTTATAGACACGTATTCGTCTCCCAGGATCATTGGCAAGCGAAAGGCGACGGGTATTAAAAGTTTATAATTTTTTGTATCACCAGTACAGCAACCCACCGTTTTGTTTCTTTCAGATACCATATGATCTAAGACATACGCGTTGACGAGAAGAATAGATTGAACCCTGTTTTGTCAAAGTCGATGGAATCGTTTTGGAAATATGGGGGAAAACACAACCCCGTCCGACTTGCATCGTCGTGCAGAAGAAGGAAGAAGAACTTATAAGACATTTTACTTTGGAATTCCTTACGATGTAACGAATTGACATGACACCTTTTGTAATATCTTCTACATAGTATTTAGGTAAAAGTTAAATCAAAGGTTTTGGGTACGCTCTTCAAGTGGATTGTTCCCACCCCTTCTAAGTAGGTAAAAAGTAAAAAAGAAAAATAACCCCTAAATCGATAGATTATGAAATTATAAAAAAAAGTTCACATGCACTGTTTTGAAGCCATTGGTTTCCGAGTTATTACGAGTTAAAATTGTGATTTTCACCCCCTTAAAATTGTTACCTCGTGACCTTTGCTAAATAACTCGTAAAACATTTAATATATTAAAATATTATAGGGACTCAAAATACAGTTCATTTTACTTGAATAAGTTGGATTTTTTATTCCCGTAGATTCAGTCATTTGGGAGTCATGACTGTTTAAAAATGGTAAACAATTTCTCTTCGATTTTTTCCGCCAAATACAATTTTTGACTCTCGATAACTCAAGAACTATGGCTTTGATAAAACGAGGCCTATGACCTAAATTCAGGGTCATGGATTAGTTTGAAAATTAAATTTTCCTTAGCATAATAGCAGTCAAAATAAAACTTTATGATCTGAAAATTGTTTATATTTAAACATTTTTGGGAAACAAAAAAATATATCTGATGTAATTTGCTACTAAGTAAATTAAAAAAAAAAGGTTTTGCGTATCACTAACCTACATTAAGTATGCTAAAAATTTTAAAGATTTTTCAAGCTCTTTGTTTTCGTACTATTAGAGTTTGGTTTTTAGATAATCCATATGAAACTAAATTAAATTTAGCATAATAAAGGTTTGCAGAATAAAGGTAATAACCATCTGTTTGTATTTTCATTACAGTGGGACTAACATTTTACGAGCTATTATTGTTTAAAGGTCTAAAAACTGCAAGGGTCTTTCAACCGCCACTCAAAGCTTCTGAGGACGATTCCTGGATTTAGGGATCAAAACGCCAAGCAAGAAAAATATTAGAATGGAAGCAGTCCGAGTAGAGCAAGAAATCACCCTCCGCTTAGGAGTTTTACAGAATATTTGACTTCGAATATCTATAAAAGCACACGTCTTCTCAAAACAGTACTCATAAATTAGACAAAAATGTCCTGTACATTGTATTTCTAATGAAGTCTGTTTTATAATAATATTTGAATAATAACAAAGTTATGGTCAAAAAACCTTGTGTGTTTTCCAAACCTTTTTCGAAAAATTAGCAACTTTTCTGGTGTAATTTGGTATTATTAAAAATTAAGAAATGTTCTGAACAGGTATTGTTAACTTCCATTATTTTGACCACTCTGAAATTTTTAAGTTTTTTTTACAATTATTACTTTTTAAAAGCTGGGATCCGTGGGCTATGCCAGGAACAGGCAGATGAAATACGTTTGAAGCTGTGAGGTCCCTAAAAAGGGCCGTGCCGCCAAAATGTAATCTTGTGCCGGCGAATCTGACGAATCCCATACGGGACTTGAGAACGAATGACTTGATCGTTATTCTTCCAGCTGACACGTAGAATTTCACTCTTCACTATGGTTCCTCTGGTGCTGGGTTTTATCTGTGACCTCTTCCTGGCGGATATTACGTCTCTGTCCCGTCATGTACTGCCTACTTCCAGTGGAACGGCGGCTTCAATGAGCAAACTGACGGAGTTGCGATGGGTATCTTCTCAGCCATGTCGTCGCAATCTTTTACATGGAGAAGTTCAAAGAGTTGGCAGATATACACGCGCCGCTCAAGCTGAAGTGTTGGTTACACTGTATAGACGACACGTTCGTTGTTTGGAGCCACGGGGAAGAGGAATTTGGACGTTTCCTGGCGCATATCAACGGCGTTCAACCTCACATACAGTTCACGATGGAGAGGGAGATGGACAATCAGCTGGCATTTCTGTACGTGTTGGTCCTCGGCCGACCGTAGCCTGAGATATAAGGTGTACAGAAAGCCAATGCACACCGACAGGGACGCTGGAAGACCGGGCGAAGAAGACCTGCAAGCCCCGGTTTCTCGATGCTGAGCTGCGGCATCTGGAGGAAGCGCTGGAGTCCAACGGCTACTCTGCTGCAGAAGTGAGAAGAGCAGCCCGGCCGAGACAATCTGGTGGGTCGGGGTCGCAGGAATTTGTCGGCTTGGGCATCTTGCACTATATGCTGGGTTTGACGGGCCGCATTGGAGGCTGTTACAGAGACGAGGCGCTAGGAAGATCATCAAGCCGACGAGAAAGATCCAGTAGTTCCTGAGACCGGTGAAAGACGCCCGGGATCCGCTGTCGTCCTGCGAGGTATATTAGGTATCTTGCTCGTGTGACCAGGTATACATTGGCATCAAGAAGCGTAGTGTCCGCACCAGCATCGGTGAACCCAGTGTTGCTGTCATTTGGGCCAGCCGGAGACGTCCGCAGTCGCAGAGCACGGTCTTACCAACGCAGACTATCCCGTTTCCCTCGAGGAGAATAAGATCAGGATCCTCCCTAAGGAGTTACTTCGCTTACCTTCATATGGAGTCGGTCTATATCCAGAATCACGCCCAAATTGCAATGAACTGGCGCATTGCATTGGATTGTTGGAGCCTGGTGTCTTTGCTTCCACGGCTGGATCTGGCTCAAGCCCAAACACACACACACACAAGCAAACCAGAGTACTTCAAATAAGACACAGACGAATTTACCCATTTCCTTTTCCTCTCTTTACTAGCTTACTATTAATGCGCTACTCTCTCGTCTCGTATTTTCTTTCTGCAACTCTTTTTTCACCCCATCTTTAAATTCTAGTAAATAGCTTAAAATATATTTTGAAAAATGATTGCCATCGTTTGAAGTCTCAACTCTGTTAGCCAATTAAGTGAAGGGGTTTTTGAAATAAAATAAAATTTTGTGTAAAACGTTGTAGACTAAACGGTAAATGAATGGTAAGTCGTTGTCTCTGCTTTCTATTATAAAAATTGTATTTATTAAGAAGCATATACAAGGAAAACATTGAGTTTAATTATAAATATTATGTGATTAATCAGTAAATGTTATTTAAGATATTAATTAATAATATTTCATATAAATAATATATTTCCTGTAAAATAAATACTATTTAGTGATTGCATTGGTTCCTACACAAAGGCATTTACGTTTATTGATGTTCACAATCGGACCACTAATAAATAGGATATTATCGTTCCAAATTTTGCCACAGATGTATGAGTAACAAGATTTTGTCACTCTGAATTACCTCTGTTCTTCTATATTTGTGGTATTAAATAATGCTTTTGTTTTCGTTGTACGTAATTCCATAATATCAACTAGGAATCTTGTTAAAAACTACAAAATTGCCTGACCATTAATATAGTAAACAATTTATACACATTGAAAATTGTTTAAATGGGTTTCCGTATTACCGAATCAGTTTTTCGATACTCCGTTAAGGAATTGATACTTTTCTAGTATTATTTATTTCGGATCTCTTTAGCCGTTCTTTGTTTCCCTTTGTATTCAGCATTTACAATTTTGACACAGCAAAACATAGTCAGTAGTATTCTTACAGATACAATAGTACTACGGATAAATATTCTAAACTAAGTTAGACAAAGTTAAGTAGGTACGACAATTTAAATGGAAAATTAGACTACGCAGTATAGTATTTTGAACAAAAAAAAAAAGATTTGGAAGGCGTAGTCAAGGTCCGCGCCGTAGATTTTCCGTGAAAACATCACAGTCTACCGTAGCACCCGCCATCGACGCACGCGCATTGATGCCCGACGTTGACAACACGACGATATTTGGTGATCGCAATACATACTCGTCTGGCGCTGTCACGTTGCCATTGATCTCTATATTATCACTGTTTTCTGTATTGCCTTCCAACGACGTCTGCACATGATCTGTGGACGTTTGGACTGTCGGTGGCCGCTGTACGCCCGATGGGCCACCTACGTTATTGCTTTGCGCCGTTTTTTCATTTTCTTTTCGATGCTGCCGTAGCTCTCGCATTTGCTCGGCACTGGACTTTTTAGGTTTTTTAAATTCCTTTTGATGCGAGCTTTCCTCTGATTTGCGTTTTCTATAATTCCGCGCATATTTACGACTCATATGAGACGACATCTTTAATTTTTTTGCAATTTTCAAATTAATACCGATTTTTACATATATTTCCTGTCATGTATTACATGTATCCCCCTGTCACAATCTAATAGATATCTGCAAGGAAATAACTGTAAAATATTATGAGGGATTAAAGTGTAAATCTCACTGTTAACCATTAACTACGACACGATCACTTGACCGTTGACATGTAGAAAGGTTATGCTGAACATCGTGTCAAATAAAGGAAGGACTGATATCTGGACAAACGGCGTTATCACAAAATATGGAAACATTGTGAACTGAATGATCATTAATGCAGAAATTATTCTGATTAATATTATATTACAATTATAAGTATACCTACGCTCATAAACTAGATTATAAACAAAACACTTAGAGACGCATTTAAGTTGTATGTTGATTTAACTTTCTTAAAGTTTTGTTCACCTTGTCTTAGAGATTCGCTCTTATAATAACAGCATGTGCTTTGTAACAATATGTATTACTTCTAATGATTAAACTTTGTCTCTTGTTACAAATATTGTAGATTACAAACAGTTTGTATTAACAAAGGCAAGTCATAGTTTTCTCGTTTTAAAAGTTCTGAATTTAATGAACATTATTATACATACATACATACATACATACATCCTCGGCGCTACAGCCCAGTCCGGGCCCTGGCCTCCAAAAGAAATCTTCCCCACTGGTCTCTACTCCCGGCCAATGTCCACCAGTTTGCTGCACCCAGCCTCGAACATTATTATACTGTTCTCCAAAACCCTCTGCCAGAGTGGCACAAATAACCTTATGCACGGAACACGATTACATTTTGTACACCTCTTGTAAAAGCATTGATATAAATTTTATTAATTTTTGAACTCATGTATTTGCTTGTAATTAACGAATCGGATACACCAATGTAATAATTCGTAGTTGTTAGTTATTATTATACGGAACTGTTCACAGAGATTTAATACGTAAATTTTCAGTCACGCTAATTGTTAGAAATTTAATTACGTCCTAATCATTAATTCAAAACGTCATAGCCTGCAAATTAAAACCGCAAGCTATAACGATCCGCATAATGTAAACACAGAGAGTGCAAAGCAATCGTAAACGACATTTGAAGCGGCAGTCATGATCTCATCCCTCTTCGACGCAGTAATACAATTCCTAAAATCGATTACAGGTGTTTGAGGTTTTATATTTTATTTGGCCATGGAAAAGTAAATTTTAATTTTCAAAAAATTTACTACATTCCGTCCTTCATAAGTTAAAATTGTATTAATTCCGTTAACATTTACCTTGATGTCTATTCGTTTTTTTAAATGTTATACAAGGGTAAAATAAAATAACCTGTATTTTATTAAATAAAATATTTTCTATCCCAGGAAGTTTCATCGCCGTAGAGCAAATACTATCTCAGTAATAGTAATGTTATTACTGTAAATATAAGAATCATAATCGTAATAATTACAATATTACGACTACAAATGTAGTCATTTAAAGACGATTAAAGGGTAACAAGTTATTTTCATTTTTGTTAAATTGTAGGTATTATTAATTTAATGAGTTCATTCGTGTAGCGCAAACTTTGTTAAAAACATTGTGTACATTTTTTGCCGTTAAAATAAGAACGTTAATTATTAAAAGGTGTTACAATGTAACCTAGAGTGTGAGAAAACGGTGACAAGAATTATGGATGTAAGAAAAGAGCAAATATTATATGAATAGCATGACCACTGAAGGAAAGCATTAATAGAAAATTTACTTCCTGTATACCAAGAATAAGTTCTTATTCATAAAATTAAATCTAAAAGGAAATAATGAAATTGAAATCATGTTAAAATATAGTGATACTGAGATCATACTGATATCATGATAATTTTACTGATGACATATTAGATTCAATTATGTTAATTCGTTTTAAGTATATTTAATAACGACTGTGAAATACCGACTACAGTCAAGTACATACACACTCGAAATAAGTACTAATTAAACAACTTTTCTCTACCGATATTGTTTTTATACTTTTATTGAAAACGTTGCGGGCAGAGTTTAACGTGACAATATTACTATGTTTTAAGAAATGAGTATGCAAACAGGTTTCCTGCATAAAGCTATCTATTTATTGATACAAAAAATGTAGTCCTTAGAAGTGGCAACATAAACACAGTAGTCGATTCCAAGACACTGTCAATATCGAAAGTTGTAACAAAAGTATTTTAGGAAACGTAGATAATACAGTCGCGTCAGTAGCGCCTCCTCTCTATTCACTGCGTATCGAATAACTCCTCGATCGTTTAGTGTAATTTTTTTCACAGCAACTAGTAACTTTTGTCAGTTGTACCATAGCACATAAACTGATCACGGACCCATCGTGGATGTCACACTTCTCTTGGTCGTCGATCAAAAATTATTTGTGACTTTAATTTAACATCTGGCTTGTCGAACAAGAATGTGTGTGTGTGTGTGTGTGTGTGTGTGTTGCAAATATATAACAGCTGTATCAAAATAAATACTACAGAGACCAGAAATTTATTAAAATAAAATAAAATAAAATATACTATATCTGTCTGGAAAATTACAATTTAATGAGATTCCGTCATTTTACCCAATTTTAAATGTAACTTATTTTTTAAAGATATGAATATTTTACACTGTGTACAGTAATCCGTCAATACTAAGGCTTTTATAGTTTATTCAACTCACGTACACTATTACAAGTACTTTAATTGGTAAAATTATTGCGACAACTAATCTTCGACAACTTTAGCTTTCAGCCTTATCTTGAACTATAAGATAAAGAAATGTATAAGTAATCTTTTTTATGATTTATGATATTTTTCAAGTATATCATCATCATCATCATCTATCCAGGATTAGGCAGGTTGCCTGTTCCGGCTTCACCATCTCCGTCTCGGTCTGCCAACATTTCTTCTTCCGGTTGGCTATAATTCAGGATTTTTCTTTGAATTCTTTCTGGAGACATGCGCATAACATGCTCTTTCCATCTTTTTTATAGTTTTTCGCTAGTTCCGTTACTGGTTGTACTTTTAATTCCTGTCTTATATTTTCTTTCTTTATGTGATCTAATCTTATACAACCTTTCACAGATCTAATATTTCAGTTCAGACGTTTCCATCTATCTATAATAATCTTTCTTTCTTGGTGCCCATCATTCGGACCCATATAATAAATAGCATGGGGACTGCCATCACCTTATAGAATTTTATTTGTGTTTCTTTCGTGGTTTTTCCTTTGAGTGTTCTCCGTAATGTCCCACATATTCTTTGGAAGTTGTTTGTTTTATTAAGAATATCTTTGTCTTCTTCATATGTAATATCACGTACTACGTAATTGAAATGTGATACTTGTTCTAAAATTTTATTTTCAATTACAATTTTTGTCCGAATCGAATCTTTTCCTAGGAATCCCATTATCTTAGTTGTTTCTATTGAAATGTTCAAATTATAACCTTTTGATAACAGATTTAGTTTGTGGGTAGCCAGCTGTAATTTATCCTCACTATCTTGGATTACAAATTGATCAACGGCAAACAGCATAGTGTTTAGGAACTCGTGTCGGGTAATCTGTATACCTAGAGGAGCACTTTGTTCCAGTATATACAAAACATTATAATTGTACAGAAATGATATGAAGTCTCATGGCAAATTGGAAGTCATATTTTCTATTAGTCATCATCTTCTAGTCACAACATTCGTAACACGAATAGTGTAACATTCATAGTTCGTAGAAACGATAGGTATATAAATTACATTGGGCATTTGCTGCGGCACTTTCCCATAGTCAATGAGAATAAGATCCGGCAGGAAGTAGGCTACATCAAGAGAAGGACTAGATCCCATGTCAACTATGTCATAATGGTAAGCGTCACTATTACCGAATTAAAAAGCCGTCGTTGCAGGTAGATTACTGCATTTGAACTAAGGGATTGCTGAACTAGTATGGTCTAGACAAAAGCATTTAACAAAATGTGTAATCGTTTTCGATTTCAGGCAAAAAAAATATAGCTAAGAAATAATAGCGTGGTTTTTGTTTTTCATTTAAACAGAAAAGTTAAGGAACTGAAAGTCATGTATTTTTGTGTACGTGTATTATGTATTTTTTTCCACACGTAAAATAAATTCATATTCATTAGTATACCTAATGTATTGTTTCACATTGCATCAACGTTCTCCAAATTGCAGCAAATAAAACATCTTAAAGACACTTTGTCACGTACGTACCAAAATGTGTAACAATAGAATAACAGTGTTAGTAAAAAATAATATAGTTTTAATTACAATTTCATTGTGTCAGGACGATGCGAGAAGCAAAAATGGCAATATAGCTGTCTGTAGTCGTCCAAAACAGCTTTGCCGCGTTCTGTGATCTATATGTTAAGAAAGAAAACTGTGCATCGCATGGTTTCATACAATTATTACAGCTGTTGGAATAAGATCGCATGAGTAAAGCGGAGTAACTGTCTATAAGGAAACGTTCAGAATGTCCCACCAATGACACGACCACTTCATTCTAATGCACGTTAACCTTGACTCATAGCGACGTTTGCCTGACTCATAGCGCAGACAGGAACACGTTGTGACTTTTATTGTTATTTGATTATTATCGAAGATTGATAATTATGATACTACAACACATAATGGATAACTGAATTTGCGAAGGAATATTAAAATTATTTTATGAATTAGATGTTATGATAAAATTATTGTTTCTGAGATTCATTCCTCCCAACCGTCTCCGAAGCCCACGTGTCCTTTTTACATAACAATGTAAACTTATCCTAAAAATATTTAAAACTGATATATCATATCAAAATGCTTTTAAACATTACGACGTATCTTGGATATTGTACATTGAATTCACCAGCTGATAAGAAACCAATTCATCATATGTGTAAAATTATATTTAACACATTAATTTAAACTGCTATTCCGATTCGTCACTATCTACTACCAGTTATAATTCATGGTATACTCCTCTCATCTACTAAAAACGTTTGCATTGAATTCGATAATGTAATTGGATCCTCAGAACCTGTTGACTTCAATAATGTCTTGAATTGTCGCTCAAAGTTTATAGTATGTAGCCTATATCGTAATAGCGTTATGCAGTGATGCTCAGAAATACGTAGACGCCAGGTAATATCGATTCCTTACACAAACAAACTGTGCCTTTAACAAGCTCTTTTAAATAGATTGTGAGGTGCCTCACATTTTAACGAAAACCATCAAAAGTGTTACAATCTAAAGAAAAAGATAACGTTTATTTAGTTCCTGCTTAATAATTTTTGTAGTGGATAAAAATGCAGTAAGCCTACTCATTTTCTCAGACTGTCTTGATGTTACTTTAATGCTGATTACACATGCTCAAAGAAGTAGCGTAATAATTTTTAAGTATCTTGATCCCATCACCTACTACTATCTAAATACTTGTGTTGGTTTTCTTTATCATCCAGGTGTATTATTTGGTCGCTGCTGTTGGCTTTTGATTGTTTTTTGTTGAATGGAGCTTCTGGTGGAATTGTGATTGGATGTAGTACTTAAATCTGTTCGCTGAGTTATCCAATGTTTAGTGTTTTAAAAATTGTGTCGTGTTTTCTATTGATTTTGTTCTGGTATTAATTTGTTATGTGTTCATGTTTATATATAGATATCCCCAAATATTCGTTGCAGTGATTTTTTTTTTGGCATATGTTATTATTAGTGTCATGCTGTTAATGTCTGAAAGTTAATATCTTGTATTTGTTGGGTGTGTGGCTAAACTGAATTTATGAGCGTTTTGTTTTTTATATTCATTCAGGTCTTTAAAGCATCGCTTTTATAAATGTTTTTTTTGTCTGGTTTATGTAACTTTTGTTTCATTCTTTGCATTCTGTTTTGTAGATACAATTCTTTTAATGTCTCACCCTTACAGCATGATCCATTTAGTATTTGTATATTATTATTGTTTGTTTTTACGCTATTTTAATATCCGTATTTTGTGAGTTTGTAAGTTTTGTCACGGTGTGATTTATGTAAGTGAATGTAGTCCATTTTTATCAACGATACATAACATAAATTGGATATACTGTAATTTATGTGTCCCCACGTTCTTTGGGACGCCAAAATTATACAACGATACCTTTTGTATATGCAGGTTGTAAATAATTATAACAATACCAGGTGTAACTATAATAAGAGTAGTAAATTTATGAGTAGTTAAAATGTCATATTTGTTATTTTAATAAGCATTATAAATAATAAAACTTTGTTAATAATCTCCGATCAAGATAACACTCATTATTAAGTTCATCTCTTAAGCTATACGGTGTTACACACATTTAAAACCCTCTTACCTCTAGACATGTTAATAATCTTAATCTAGAAATGTATTTAAATTGATTTAATAAAAAAAAATAAAATTTAAATGTAATTAAGTTTTATTTTAATTTAATTCATTTAACTCAGATCTGACCTCAGCTTGCTCAGTCTATACCAATGTTTTTTTTTTTTTTAATAATTTAAAATTATATTGTTTACTCTTAGACTGGCATTTGTTTCTTATTCAAAATTTAAAATATTCTTTTCTACAAAGTGCAAATATCAAATAATTTCAGTTATTTTACTTTGGTAACAAAAAATATACTATCTCAAAATTAAACTCTCTTTTTTTTCTTCTATATTTATATTTATCTATATGCGATCCCTCATTCTTACGACTAAAACATTTACATAAGACTCTATTACATTCTTTCTAATTATAAAGTTTTTTTTTAATTCATTGTCTCTTTATATAGTCTTTATGACCTCTTTAAAAAAATCATTTATAAATGAATTGTGCATGTCACCTCGAGTTTTGATGACCTTACGACTTATTGACGGGGTCCAGCGTTGTCCAGAGTTGGGTTTCCCTTACTCCTGGCTTGGCGTGGTCCTGGATATGTCCAGAGTCCAGCGTCGTTCTCCAGCAGTGTGTGGTCCGTCCCAGAGAATTACTATCTGCTGCGAGGTGGATCTCGTTCGGCTGTTAGGCGTCTAAAAAGCATCTCCTAACGTCTAGCATCTCGCGTCGCTCTTTGTAGCTTCTCTGTTGATACTCTTGCTGACCTAAACGGTCCCGGTACTCTACGTTTCCCGAAATAGTGTAAACATAATTACTGAAAGTCTTTATTCGTTCGTAGATGAGACTTATAATAAAATAAAACTGTTCTGCCGACGGACAGCATGTCCGACTGCAACTGTGTCTTGAAAAGAAGGGAAGGGCTTCCAGTCGAACCCTTAAGTTATACCCTCTCGAGATTCCGCACCTGTTGGTTCCGAAATTATCCTGTCGAGACCTGCAGATCACATGATAGCCCCCACTCCCGAACCTTTTCATATATTTGCAATTTTTCGCAAATGGCAATGTTTTGTACGGAATTGAGATAGCACAAATCATAACTAATTTGATTAAGCACTCACTGCATTAATTTGAGCGTGTTAGTATTATTTGCGTATTTTTGGCACATTTATTTCGCACTGACTTCGCGTAGTGCGTCCTATTAACGTCATTTTCTTACTGTGGATACCTATAAAATTTACACACACTTTGGTGCCTTTTGTTTGTTTATACACTAATTTTCACACAGTGAATTAAAATAATTATTTTAGTAATTAATTGGGGAGGGTAGCTGAGATTCCTGTCTGTACATGCATCACTAACACACACAAGATACACGCGTAACACACATACAATTGAGCAGGTGTTCTTTGCCTGTTGGAACAGGTTAATTTCTCCCCTAGTATAACAATGAAACATTTTTACAATCCCAGACCTGTCCATTTACCCCAAACTTATAATAATTTTACAAATTTTATATTTATTTAAATCAATGCTCAATACAGCATATGGCTGTATCGTTGCAGTAGCCATTGTTATTCTTATGATAATATAATAATAATCATCATCATATTTTATTAACTAAATTCAACAAACTAAATAATAATTATATTTGATGATGTAATAAATAGATAAGAAAAATAGGCCTATATTTAAGACGAAAATGAATCAGCAGACTAATATTAGTAAGTAGCGGGCTTTGCAAATGTTATAATCATTTTCCAACTTTGAGCCTCTTTAGAAACGGATACACAGTTTAAATATGCAAGATAAGAGTTAAGGAATTATTTTCAGACAACCCATTCGGTGAATGAACGTGAAGTTTCAACCCATTAAGCAATTTTAGAGTTACTTCAAAATATTTCCATTAAATAAAAGGTAAGCTTAGAATGTTTGTCGAATCTTCGTAATTAAGATATTAATTAAGATATTAAAAAAAAGTGTTAGCTAGATCTTAGGAACATTTGCTTTAGATGCGTCTTCTAAACAGTGTCATTTCAGAAAAATTAAAGATGTAATCAAAACAGAAGTAAGAAATGAAATACAATGTAGAAGTATGTAACACGCCTGTTCAATAAACATTTATAGTTAACAGAAGAAGAATAAAAGCAGTAAAAATTATATTTTCAACAGCTGTTAAAAGATATGTTAATTTGAATTACACCTATTGGAGTTGTGAATTTATAGAGAAATGAATTAAATATAACTTAAAGAATCCAAGGAAAGACTGACAGAAGTATACTGCGTTTGTCAGAAAACATTAAATTTCAATGTAATAGGATAAAGCTTAAAAATCATGCTAATAGAAGAACAAAACATGACAATAGCCTTAGAAACAAAGGGAATTATTTGAGTTTGGGAGGAAGCCATCTCGGCCTGGAAATGAATAAATGTTAAATAGAAATATTAGAATTATCTTCTGAAGCAAGACGGACTGGATGTGCTCAGGTAAATATATCTTTAGAAAAAACACAACTTTATTCAGGAAATATGGAAGAAAATGCACCGCACACATATGCTGTAGGCTTTGTATTGTAGGTGAGGGATGGTATGATACGATTACGTTTATATTACGTATAGTGTAGACGAAAGAGCATCAATAGCACCGATAAAGTGGGAAGGAATATCAAACATGGGCGAAGTGTAAAGCTAGATTTTTCAATTTGTGCATTATAAACCTACATGCATCTACTCATAACGCCCGGATAAATGAAAAAGGAGACTTTTATGAACAAGCACAAACCATTTTAGATAAAATCCGTCAACAAAGGAAAAGAGATATCATCATTCTAATAGGGGGATATAAATACAAAATTGGAAAGTGTAAATATTGGTCTAGAAGATATTATGAGAAAAGCAGGATTAGGGACTGTCAATGAAAATGATAAAATATTTACTAAAATTAGTGCCTTCAATAGACTGGTTACATGAGGAAGTATAGCCTATCACAAAAGCGTTCACAAAACTATTTCTGTTTCTCCAAACAGATCAACTGTGAATCAAATATATAATATTGCTGTATCACTTCATATAAATGAAGAACATCAGTACTAGATGTTAGATCAATGAAGGAAGCTGATGTAGATTTTGACTACTTCCTTGTCTTTAAAATAAAGTTGGGAGCAATAAAGCGATTACAAGGAAGACAGATATATAATATAGAGAAACAACAAACTTCAAACCTAATTAAATTTGTGAAGGAATTTTTAGAAAAAATGTAGAAGTGAAATAATATGAATGATGAGATAATGTTGAGGATTTGTGGAAAGGATGCAATGAAGATTACAATGAAACAATCTAAGTACGAAGTAAAATGAAAGGAACGTATAAAGATTAGATAACTATAACAAAAGTGGTGGAGAGAAATGATAATAAAGGGAAAATGCTTGGAGCACATTTATTAGAACGAAAACAGACTTACAAAAAGAATGTAAAATAAAAGAAAAAGCAAAGAGAAGTGCAAGGCTGGTAAACGACATCGTATAGAGCAAACGATGGAACTGCTGAGGAAGGTGCTAAAGCAATGATGTGAATATGCTCCAAGCATAAGAAAGTATTTTCGATAAATTTTTGAACGGCAATTGCATTGAATTAAAACAAATCAATGTCGAAATTTGCAATAAAGTGCCAGCTAGTGGTTAATTTTATATAAACTGAAATGCTATCTGGCAAAAACATTTTTACAGTTCTTTTCTACTGACAGACTAGAAACTCTAAATAAGAGCAGAGTTTAAATTGGCTGTAATCATTTCTTTAATGGGCGACCATTACTGTTCTGTCATTTTTAGCATTTAATTAAATTATGTACGTCTAATTATTATTAAAATATTTGCAACACGTGACAATGGTAATTATGTTTTCGGTGCTGAATTAACTTCATATAATTATCGGTCGTGTGTTGGCGCATACATATATTTATACATGTAGTATTTATTATAATATGCAGTTTACAGATCAGTGTGCCTATTTTATCATTGTTCAATGATTTACTCATTTGTAATTGGTATACATTAATTTTGATTCCAGTGAACCGGACAGGATGAGTGATGTTATTTGTTGCATATACTAAATTTGGTGTATGTTTGAAAAAGAGTACTCAACGTGAATTTCAAATTAATTAATTCAATTCAATTAATTAATTAATTTCAATCACACACACACACACACACACACACACAGAGGGAGATAGAAAGAGAAAGAAAGAGATAGAGAGAGAAACGCTTCTTGCTACAGTCAATTTCTTGATACATATGTTATCTAATATTTATTACTATTTTAAAATAAAGATATATTTTTTCCTTACTTGGAACATGTTTCGGGAATTAAATATTTTTCCCATCCTCAGCCATCTTGGTTTTTGATCTTGTTGAATATGTGTTCAGGTTGGTTGTTGCTATGGTTATCTGTTTGGTTTTGGTAATTTAAATTGGTATTATTGTGTGTGGGTTTGGTATTCATATTTGTTCAGGTATTAGTTTATCTTGTGGTTTGTGTTTCTATATTAGTAGATTTTCACGTTCATTATTGAGAATATTTACATAAATTTACAATATTGGGAATACCACAGAAAGGCACAATAATAAATATATATGTAAACATTTACGCATATATAAACATGTTCCAAGTAAGGAAACAAATATCTTGATTTTAAAATAGTAATAAATATTACATTCTGTGTTCGCGCGCGCGCGCGCGCGCGCGTGTGTGTGTGTGTGTGTGTGTGTGTGTGTGTGTGTGTGTGTGTGTGTGTGTGTGTGTGTGTGTGTGTGTGTGTGTGTGTGTGTGTGTGTGTGTGTGTGTGTGTGTGTGGGGTCTACAGATTAAGAGATGATTTTTATTCATGACAGCATTATTCCTGCAGATGATACACAGGTCTCTTGACGCTAATCCAGTCCTAAGTAGGTGTTCGTTAAAAGAATCGTTACAAGTTTCCAGTCAGAATAGAGCAGTAGATTATGTTCTTGGTATACGTTAAAGTTATACCACGTTTGATGGGCTTTTAGTATGCTGGGCTATGTTGTCATATATTTCCCTGCTACAGCCTGTTTGACGTACTGGTTTACTCGAATTCTGCATGCATTTGTTTCATCAGTATTTCATATCGCCAATTTATTGTTATCTTATGTGCCGGTTTCTGACCTCCCTTTTTAGCCAGGATCTGGCCGATTATTTCCCTGCAGACTAATGTGAAATGGTACCCATCGCACGGCGTTGTTTCATCTTCATCTGTTAGTGATTTGTGTTTGTGTCTAATTTCAACTAAGTCTTCTGATTTTATTGCATGGATATTTACTGCTTTAATAGCTGACTTTAAATCACCTAGTACTACTATTTCTTCTCGATTACTGGCCGGCCTGTTGAGTACTTGTTTTATGGTTATTGCTATTGCTATGGTTTCAGCTTCAACGTTCGTTGAACCTGGGCCAACTGCCATATAGTGAGAGAACAGTTAACAGAAAAAGAGCTCCAGGTCTATTGTTAATACACATAAAGTTGTTTCATTAATACGTTTGTCGAATATTGTTTTACACAATCTTATTTTAGTGACAACAGTAATTTTAAAATCTTCAAATGTTACGCTACTTTGCAGTGCCAATGGGTTTTATCCTTGGTGCAGACGCGTTTGTGGAGCTCCATATAATTAAGAAAAGGAAGACAACGGATTAATCTATTATTAAAAGAATTTTTGTTTGTTAGTTATCAAATCCGAGTAAAAATTACACAGCATAAATTATTTTAAAAATATAAATGCATATTCTTAGTTACATTTGTTTATATAATTAGAGACGTTTGTGTCACGAGGATTTAAGAACTATTTACTTTGCCTTCTCGTGAAAATATGGAGTATTTGAGCCATGAATATGCTTGCTGATGATCACATTAGAATACGTAGAAAATGATATATGTGTCAATAACAAAAAGCTATTTTCCTATTGTTCAGTTATCTTACAAAATCTATTAAATCTAAGTTCATACCAAACATATTTGATAAACAAAACTCATTAATTTCGATTAAATAATATAAAATAATCTAAGCAGTAATTCAAAGTTATCTTATGGTATACAGCAACACTCGTACAGAATTTGTAAGTGCCAAATTCACTCAGTACACAATAATGTAAAATTGTCTGAAAAGTTGTAAACGTATTATGTTAGGGTGCATAATATCACGTGATTTAAAAAAAGTAAAATGTGGAACAAAATAATTTATTTTAATTACTGACATAATATATTTTTCGTACAACGTATTTCCTGTTGAAATTAATAGTAAACGAATGAGGTATCATATAAATGTATAAATGTGTAGTTAATTTAAGGGTTTGTAGGGAATAATTTTAACTGGTTTGTGTGTGGGGGAGCCACAGGTTTCCGGATAAGGGATGAGTGGCGGGGGTGAGTGGTGCGCGGAACGTCTCTTTACCTCAGTATTGTGCGGGTGCGTGAAGTGTTCACGTCGCCAATCTTCGCGTTTATTTTTTAAGTGTGATGTGTTGTTAAGTGTGTGAGTGCGAATGAACGGCAGATATCATGTGGCAAAGCGGGGGGATGGGGGGCCATGCTCAAAACAATCCATGGATGAAACTTATGGGGATAGTTCACAAGGAACGCCGCCACCATGATTCTGGACCGTCAGCTGCCGCAGATCGAAACCAGTAAGTGCAGACAAGTATTACTTAATTATTTCGAATGCCAATAGTATCATATTATTACTTTATAATTAATTAAAACGCAATCATATTAAACGTTTTCGTAAATTGAATTTGATCGTTGCATGTAATTTAATATACAGTTATGTTTCACTAATAAAGATAAATATAAAGCAGTAAAACAAGTGAATAAATCTAAAATTAACATATAGTAATAAACAATACAAAAGAGCCTATTTATATTTATGAGTTATTCTTAAACCTTGTCAATGTAATAAGTGAAACTCGTGTGTTGTTCCGAACAAAATCTTTCGCGTAATATTTTTTAATTATTGTAGCTGATGAATAAGTCCCTTAGCACGCGCACACGTGTAAATACACGCACAACACACACACACACACACACATACACACACACACACACACACATCCACCTGTAACTGCAAAACTTTGTGTCTTGTTTTATAAACGCGCAGCGGAAACTGTTCTGTAAAGAAGCGGGAATAGTTGGCCAAATTCACATCTAGAGTTGTAATTTATACGTATCTTTCAATTTACTCAAGTACGAATACATGTGTTATACGTTCACGTACGTATTATTCGTTTGCACATTATGTGTGTGTGAATAAGTATATTACGCGTGTATGTGAAAACGCGTTTATGTTGAATTCAAAAAAGCAGTGTGCAATAAATAATAAATACAATACAATAAATAGATTTGAAAGTCTAATTAGTAATAATTTTTTTTTCAGTTGTCGTCAGATTAATAAAAATTATATAAATTAAATCATTTTATAAGTTTGACTTGAGTCGTTTGTAATACAGACACATCTTGTGTGTGTGTGTGTGTGTGTGTGTGTGTGTGTGTGTGTGTGTGTGTGTGTGTGTGTGTGTGTGTGTGTGTGTGTGTGTGTGTGTGTGTGTGTGTGTGTGTGTGTGAATTTTTAATTTTTGAATTTTAATATTCTCATTATATAATTAATCCTTTTAATATCTGAAATTACCTACAGAGACATGAATTAAATTACTATCAAGAAGTTCAAGATAAAAATAGAAATTAAATACTAGTAGTAGTAGTAGTAGTAGTAGTAGTAGTAGTAGTAGTAGTAGCAACGACGACAACAACAATAGTAATAACGGCTCCTGTGTGTAGCAGCGGAATAGTTTTATGGCTTGTGTGAGTCGCTCGGCATACAAGGGAGGTATTGTGGCCAGTACTACGCTTCAGCCAATTAGAACGTGTTTTTAATATTTTATAAATCTGACATTGAAATCATGATAAATTTTATACATCATGATTATGATTTAACTTACCATTGTAGAGCCAGGAAATTGATTTATCGGGTGAAAAATATTTAAGACACTCAAATGCTCAAATTACCCGTAGTTCATGCACAATATTTGTTTGCACAGTAAACAAATTTTTGTACTGAATATACAATTTAAATGCTATGGTATCTGACGCCAAATACCGTTGTTTTAATTTTATCGGATATCATCAGTATACCAAATTACTTCCTAACTCGTCGAAAGTAGTGAAAAATTTACAGGCATTGCACAAATGCAATGAACAGAGAAGGGCATTGAAAATGGTTCAATAAATCTAAAAAATATATATATTTATGTTCATTCACCAATCAATGAATTCATTCTTCATTTACCAATGCACAGATTATAAGTTAAATGTAGTCGCATTCATAAGCGAAGTTCTATATGTGTACTACGTTATTGAAAACAAAGAAGTAGTTTCTATGGAAAAGTCACCGGTTCTCATTTTCGATCCCCACCAGCGATCGGCCGCAAATGTGCGACACGTCCTTATAAACATTTTCAATGTTAAAAATGTATTCCTGCCACGTAAGGAATATACGAACGGTACCTTACATATTATGTCGTATCCCACATACGTACTACATGTAATGTCAATTTAGTAGTGAGGCATGTGGAGATGTTTTAATGATATTATGACACATTACTTCACATTTTGTGTCTGTTATGTGAAATTACAATTTACTTAAAGCCCATACGATTCACTGTGCTCTACATTGACGCTTGTTCCATTCTTGAGTTACGTACGAGAGACGTTACCGCAAACCACCGGTCGCCAATTCTACGTTGGACCATTATTGTTCTTATTAGAGTTCAGAGACATTTCCCTTTGTATAACGTATATTCAAATTAACGTTTTATTTTCTCATGACTACAAACGCAACGATTCTTGGCTAACGTGAATTAATTGAAACCAAAAAGATATCGGTTTTAAAAAATATTATTAATTACAAGAGAATAACATTAATGTTTGAAAATATTTTAATCCAAAAAAAACCACATTTACATCGTTAGGAAAATTGCTTGAGTTACCTGTTACATAAGCATTTAATTAGATGAAATTTTAACAGTGTGAAACAATTAAATTGTTCCTTGAATTAAATAAACACTATAAAACTAACATTAATATCATATTCTTACCTCTCACTCTCTCTCTCTCTCTCTCTCCCTCTTTCTCTCTCCCTGTTCCTCTCTCGCTCTTTACACTAGGTCGTTTTTACCATCATCTAGCCATTATCACTAGTTGACCTATTACAGAATCCATTTCCTATTCGGTCTACAAACTCTCATTCCGTTACGCTTGTTTCTCTAGGTTGTGACTAGTAATCTGTTATCTGGCATGCTGTCAAAGTATTCGGACTATCTCAATTTATTGTCTCTTGACTATTCAAAGATTTTATTTTTTTTACTTCTTTTCTAATGTTTAGTATATTTATGAGGATATCTTTCCCGACATAAGCGGGAATATTCTTGTATACTAATGTAATGTGCAAGAAGTAAATTATATAAGTTTATATACATATATATGTATATATATACATACATAACACTATTTTATAGAAAACACAGCTGTGGGTGTATTTTTGCTTGGATGTCGCAGATGTTGCTATTAGGGAAGCTAATGCGGCGTTTCGATAGCATCTCCACCACTTATCTTATGGTCTGCAAGCGTACGCTTCCAAAATTGTGTAGTTGTGCCAATATATCTTGGCGTTGGACTGATTAGTGGAAAACGTCTACAAAGACTAGATGCCGAATACAAGAGTACAAGAGTGTGAGGAGGGTAGCCGGGAAACTAGCAGTTCCCTTAGAATTTACACTTAGGACTAAAACATCGCAATATTAAGCCCTTTAAAGCCAAAACAACTGAGACAGTTCTTAATCGTCAAAACAGTAACATGAGAATTAGCACCCTTGTCACTGAAAAATATCTCGCTTACTAACATATCGTATTAGCATGTGTGTGTTTTAATTCACATTAATACACTAAGTAATGAGATGTAATTATTATTTCTAATACAGTATCTACAGCAAACAGTATAATTATAATACAATTATTGTTATTCTAATTACAAGTAGGCCTAACTGTAAAGTAAGAATACGTATGAATTTAATGTTAATTATAGGAGTAAGAATGTGATAATTGCGATGGTATGATATGATGCAGCAGCTTCAGCAACAGCAACAGCAGCAGTAGTAGTAGTAGTAGTAGTAGTAGTAGTAGTAGTAGTAGTAGTAGTAGTAGTAGTAGTAGTAGTAGTAGTAGTAGTAGTAGTAGTAGTAGTAGTAGTAGTAGTAGTAGTCTAGTAGTAATCGTAGTAGCTTTCTTCGTGTAGTCGTTGTGGTATCATTAATTCATTAAAATAAATAGAATTTTTACAATGTTGCTTCTTTAAATGAAGTTATTTGTGTTTGCTCATTTGCAGCAACACTGCAGTCCCTTTACTGCTATCAGTAATGATCTTTCGTATTTACAGTATATACAAGTTTTTATCTCTATAGTTCAGTCATAACTCAATATTTTGTTATCAAGAAACTTAATTTTTGTCTCTGGATACTGTGGTCAAAAAATGTGTAAAAGGCATATTATGGAAAGTAACCATTCAAAATGTACCTTTTTTAAGTTACTTCTAAGGTAAACACTTTCATTCGCAACGCCAATGAGTAATTATAATTTTGAATTAAATTAAGTTACATTTTGTTTAATGAGACTGCGTTCGTTACTCTGCATATGGTCACGGTTATGTGCACAATTTTGCGGTGGCAATGAAGATTAAAAATGTAGTTTCCACGATATGGATTTAACACAACAAAGAAGTAAACACACACACAAAGTTCTCTAAATGTCTGTATCACGTACACAAATTAGTGGCACGAAGGCTAAAATGAAAACGTGTAAATACATTTTCTGCAGAACAGACTTGTTCAGTCATGGAAATATCATTGAACACAATGACGTTAGCAGTAATATTTATTCAAATTTCAAGACTACATTTTCAGCACCTTCGTGTGGTACAATATTACGGTGTCAGGTTTGTAACTGAGAGCTTCACAAACATTTCACTTCCTAAGAGATGTGAATAACGACCTAAAATTTCATGCACTCTTTTCCACAAGCTCTCCATACACGTATCAACTCTATATTTTGTTATCTCTTCCAGTGCAACGGATTCTGAAGACTTAAACGTATAGTGTTTCATTCAAAGCACATTTAAACAAAAACTTTAACATAATAAAATATTGCAAACTCTCGAATGGACGGTTTATTCAATTCAGTTATATTTACGATCTAGGGATTATAGAAATGTTAATCGACAACAAAATATTTAACTCTTAATATAGAGTTTTATTAAGCTTTTTGGGGGTTAAATAATTATATTAGACTAAGAGTTATATTATTAGCATTTTTCATCTTTCAATAGTTAACTTTTATAAAACCACACGTATTGTAGATGTTTGGAAAAACTACAAAAATGTACAACTATTCTTCATTATTTATTTTTTAGGAAAGGTCTAGTCATTAACACACACACACATATTGCAATGGAACATCGCAGAAACGTTATCTGTAGCCAGGACTACATGCTTTTATACCAATTTATGACGTTGTAGACATGTTGAAAATTGATTTTGTTTAAATTTTGTAAAGTAGCTACAAGTTTTGAATTAAGAAGTGGCTAATTAACTGTTATGTGTCAAAATGCCCATAAATTTATTTTCTGTCATGTCAAGTGCGAATTTAGTGTGCGAGTGCGCGGGTGCGCGTGTTATTCGTATTTATGTGAATAACTCTGGTTAAAATTAACGTATTGAATTGAGACTTGGACAGCGTATGCATCTAAATTAGCGCTATATATTTCTTTTGTCAAAGACCCGAAATAGATTATTTTAATATGTATTTTTTAGCAAAATTCATCTTTCTATAGATTCCTTATCTTCTAAAAGTAATAAAATTTCTAGATAAAATCTATACCTGCTTCTGCAGCTTTGAGCAAACTTTTTCAGGACTTATTTCTATCAGTTTAACCCATCAATCACGTGTTAGGGATTTCGACCAATCAGCGGCCCCAATTTTCATTAAGATTGGGTCTCCGTCAAGGAAGTTTCAGGCAGTTCCATCTACCAGCTCGACCTAAACAGACGTTCTCCCTGTGCGAGTTTTTCGTAGTAGAATACGTTCTTATATAAGGGTTACGAGTAGGGAATCTTAGCGACGAGTTGCTCGTTTGCTAATATCCTATTGGTACAAGAACTCAGATAAATAAAACTAAAATAATTATTTTAACTAGTGCTAGTCTCGCGAAAGCCAAGAGGGAAGGGAAGGTATATCTACCCGAGATACACCTGTGTAAACGCGAGGACACCTCAAGACGTGGGAAGGTTTACGTTCAATACACCAAATCCATATTAATTTAAAGTACAACCCAGTATCGAGCCCTGAGTTAAGAGATAACCGCTATCGGTGTGTCGGAGTGCGTGCGTGTGAGCTGAGTGTCCACGTGTTGTCAGTGTTGCAGATATCAGCTGGCAGCGAGGTGGCAGATTCAACTGACCGCGACAGGAGCAGTGTGACGTATCAACGGTATCAAAAGGGAATTCAACGAACAAGTAAACATAGACATTTAAAGCAAGAAAGTCTCAAATCATTAGTAGACATTATTAATCTAAAATAAATAATTTTGTTAAACCACAGACCATATTTAAATTTGTTTAAATATACAACCTTACTCCAGATAACTGACGCTATTATTATTGTGTTAAAAATACTATGCCTAATAATGGTTTTGTCGCAATATATACACACAAACTAGCCAAAAGTAATAAATAAATAAACACAAAAATAGAAATATTAACATTGCGGAAATAAGTTCGTACATAAAATGGACAATGTAAAACACAGATGCATTAAACAGATTAAATTCTGATTTTATCTAATAAACTTCATTAAATTTACAAGTCACGTTTAAAAAGACAAGTTGGACCGTTATCGGAAAAAGTTGGACCGTTTTTATTTAAAAAGACAAGTTGGACCGTTATCGGAAACTTTTATAAAAATAAAACTGTATCCCAATAATAGAAAATACTGTTTATTATTGTATTCCTTACAAATTGAGTTACATCACACAGAAAGTTAAATAAATTACTCTCCTCTTCTAATCGTTCGGCTGTTGTAGTCAGTTATACACAAAATTCCTCAATCGTCTAAGCCTAAAGTTTATATGAAACGTTAATAATTTTACACTAAAATTGTGTAAATTAAACAAAAATTGTGCATACACTATATGATATGATAATACAGGTGTACGATTAATTAGAAATTTAAGAGATGGTAATAATATTTCTTTGTATTACCGTTATGTTTATTACAAAATTTTACTGTTCCAGGTATTAACAGTTAGTGTTACCTACATTGTACACTGTAGACTACTTATACAATATTGTGTGTTTTTTACATTGTAAATAAAATTGTGTCTATTCGCTCTTATATGTTAACACAGTGTAAGCTTGTCTAAATTACTACCTGGCTTAGACAAGCGATTTCACATAACAGTGTGTTTGCAACATTACTGGAGGCATTGGACTAGCCACTTCAATAAACTAAGCTTAGAATGTCACACGATATAGGCTATTGTGCACTTCGCAAACTGAACAAATTATTGTTGCTACCAAATTAGACATAGATTATGTAAACACCACTGTCCACATTAGACCAGCCATTTTGAATAATTATTTCTTACACATTGTACTATCTCCACTACTCCACTCGCCATCGGAAAAGTCTGTTAGAGATAACTCGACCTAAGGCCGACATACACAATGTTGTCACTTCTACTGGATTACCTAATTCACGTAATTACCTTGTAATTAATCACGCCATTAACATTTCGCTGTATATTAACAGGCCTATTGTTTTCTCTGCGACGTTGTTTTTTATTCGGTTGTAGTCAGATTATTAAAAATTATATAAATTAAGTCATTTTGTAAGTTTAGCTTGTGTTTTTTGTAATACAAACACATATCGCGCGCGCGCGCGCGCGCGCGCGCGCGCGTGTGTGTGTGTGTGTGTGTGTGTGTGTGTGTGTGTGTGTGTGTGTGTGTGTGTGTGTGTGTGTGTGTGTGTGTGAAATATTCCGTATGAATTTTGGAATTTTAATGTCCTCATTATATGATTAATCCTTTTAACATCTGAAATTACCTACAGAGACATGAATTAAATTACTATCCATAAATTCAAGTTAAAAATAGAAATTAAATTTTTGTAAATTTTAGAAATGTTTGTAAATTTCTTAAATGGCAAATGGAATGCGATACCTCAGCTTATAAGTATGATTTTTTCCGAGGTCATTGTTTTTACACATACATATAAACGAACCGAACAAGAGATCGATAAAAATTAGAACGAAAGACCACACATCTGATCCCCCCCCACACACACACAATCACAGCCTCATATAAATACACGGACACGCATACTCTCGACCTTAGTAATGTTATGTGTAAAACATATCACGCAAGAATGTTTACAATTCTTATTTGTAAATGAAATTATAGAAGTATTTTTTAAGTATTGTAATAATTGATTATGCCTAATCAGTAATGTAATAATTAATAATACATTGTGCAAAAAAGCTTGTTACAGTCGTTAATATGCTAAAAATATTCATAGGTTCTGATTATTGTAGATTCGGTAAAATTCGAATTGTGTAAATTGTTTATGGTCGTGTTTTAGTTAGATAATTAAAACTTTTAGAAGGAATAACAGATTGTGAGGGTATTAAAGAGAAAACCATAGATGTTAACGGGAGAGATATCGTTTTTGATGTTTTAGTCTTTTTAATGAGCTTTCTGTACTTACATTTCGAGAATCTGTGAAAGCCAATCTGTTTAAAACACTTTGTTCGATATTGAAATTATCGCATAACCGGTATGATAACTAAAATTAAGAAAGAAGCAAAAAATCGAACGTAAAGATAATTTTTATTTAGATGAAATCTAGATCAAAAGGTAGGAGGAATATTTATATATTATGCGAAGACTAATAATCTGTCTCGTCTGATCAGCAGAATGCGGAATAGGCTACTTACCTTAAAGTTAATAGAGTTATCACGGTGAAATGAATTCCTACCATGACGATGATGATAAAGGAGATGATGAATTTAGTTTCTTTAAAGAAGTTTACCATATTGATCCGGAGGATAAGGATGAATTAACAACGCATGTTTTACCGGTAAAAATAACATTAAAAAAAAAACAGAAAAAATCCCATTAATATTTTTCAGTATAAAATATTTTAACTTCTAATAACAAAACAAAGTATGAAGATGTATTTATTTAGTTTTATGATAATAATAATATTTTCCTCTTTTTAGCAAAAACAGTTATGTCTATTTCATTCATAGATTACTAACTGAGCTACTGAATTTAAAATAAAAGAATTATTAATAAACGTATGTTGTAAGCCCTTTTTGTTGTTTTCACTACTTCATATATTTCTATTTACTAGCATATACAGATTAAATAAAGCTGTTTACAACCTAATCAGCTTGTTTTAAGCCTTTCATTTACTCGCTATTGAGTACACAAAAATCATTTCTTTTTCCCACATGTCATTGTTCAGTATCGTTTTACTTTATTTATAATTACTTTTTTATTTAAACCGAACTTCGAAAACCATATTTGCGAATTACTTTTAGCGGGACGTGCAGTTTTTTTTTACTTTTTAACAAAAATATTATTCTGCGTAATGTTTTTGAAGTTTACTAGAGAAAAGAATTTACAACCGAGGAAAAATGATTAACATGTTACGATAAAATTTATTTCGCGGTTAAGTTTGGTTATTACTTTGAATACTGCATTATTTTGAACTTAGAATTTGAACTAATGTAGCGCTAGCGAAAAACACATGAATGCCTCCAACAGACATTTCCGATGTAGCCATTTCTCGTATCTGTGGCATTTCATAAACTGTATTGTCCACATTACAATCCCTTCTAAGACTCTGTACTGTTTGCATTATACTAACCGTTTCTTATATTTGTTATTTCTCAGATTCCACTGTACACACAAAGTACCCACGACACACAACTGCTTCCATTTCGCACCTAACCTATCACAGTCGTAGCCAACGTGTTATTAGTATGACCCAGTTTGAGTCATATGATGTTAACTGATAGCGATGAATATCACGCCACCGGCAAGTTGGAATTTCGTTGTTAGACATGGCAAGTTTATGTTATAACACACACACACACACACACACACAAGGGTGTTCCGGGAGGAAAGGAAGTTATTTCGCGAGGTGATTCTAGAACTAAAAATAGCAAGAAAATTGCTGACAAGTTCTAAAATGGACCCAGGAAACATAAATTTTATATTTGGTGTACAAAAACTTACTCAATTACGCTAATAAATAAAGGAAAATTTCAAATAAAATTTGTAGAGAATTTTAATGAGATAATTGATGTAAATAACGCCAGTTAAAAACAAATACAAGTTTTAGTAATTTTTTGTCTTGGATTAAAAACAAACCATGGCATAAAATGTTACGACTCTAAATAAATCAAAATCTTCAAAATTTAAATGTAATCTGTGTTTACTGGGAGAATTCACATTTGTTTACTAGAAGAACTGTCACTGCTACTACGAATGGACATGCATTTTTAAGACAGTGGACTCCTGCACATGACATTCATCATGTGAAGGGAATTTTTAAATTGCCATTTTGCTGGAAAAAGAAATGGTATTGGAGGACCTGTTAACAGATTATCTCCATGCCTTACTCAATTAGTGCTTATGGGGTTGAAGGGAAAGTGAAGTTTATACACAAAAATAATACACAGGATGAACTGAAAGCTCGAATTTTAAATACTGCCTCCCTTGTACATGTACTGAGACGAGAATACAAGGTCTTGAAAAATGAGTTAAAAGTTTATTGATTTTAACAGTAGAATTATTTAACAGTCATTAGATGAAAGAAAATTTATTTATTTTTGTTTTTGTTTTTGACGTTATGCTTAAGATAATTCAGTATACTTTTTATTTGTTTTATGCTGGTAACTTTGATTATGTGCTGCATTTTTTTTCAACATTATCTGCCACATTTTATTTTTAATTAAAGTCAAATTTTTCAAATCTATGTTTCCGTAATTTTCGTCTTGCATTATTTTACTTTTGGAACATAAACATGGGCAAAATGTTAAACAGTAAATACACTGAAAACAAAGCATTTCCCAACCCTTGTTAATATGGCATTTTGTTCTTTTTTTATCGCTAGAATCACCTCCAAAAATAATTTCCTTTCCTTCCAGAACATCAGAATACAAGAGAGAGAGAGAGAGAGAGAGAGAGTGTGTAGGTCACTGAGAGTAATAAACGAAAGGAAAATGCACGTTAATACAAAATTGAATGTTCACGAGAAGATATTCATGACATGTTGAATGTTCATGACAGCACATGATATTGCCAAAACGCTTTTCTAAGGTGCAAACAGAGATATGAATACGGTTGTATACTTTTCTCAAACAACTAACACTGTATTCTCTAATGCAGAGGCGTCGCTGAACTTATTTGAAAATATAAAGTAAAATAAGTAGAAGTGTACTGTCAGAAACAGTATGACTGACTCTTCAGCTTTAATCACACAAGTCCATAAATTTTATTCCCATTAATTCTTTTCCATCAAAAGGCAAAAGAACTATGTTTTTTAAGTAAGTTAGAATGGTATATTATTATACTCAACAGCTTTATGGTAACTCGTTTTTAAAATTCTCCTAATTTTTTATTATTATTGTTATTGTTACAATTTTTAATATCACCATCACCAGCACCATCATTGTCATCATCTTCTTCTTCTTTTCCTTCGTCATCTTAATTAAATTATTATTATTATCCATCCCCAGACTTTCACAGAAAATCAAATACGTCGTCTTCTAAGTTTTGTTAACGGAGCTAATGGAAGTTGCTAAATTTATTGAGCAATGTCTTATGGCATCATTACTTGAAAATAACTACTAATAAAATACTTAAGAGGTTCCAATTTGTGATCGTTTTTCGTTTGTGATCGTAATTTGTTATCGTTTCTACAGATGTTTCCAGTTTTTGTAAAAATAAATACATTCAATTAGGTAAATTAATTAAGTATTACATTCTAGCTTTTACTTCATATCCAATAGTTGATTGCTTCGCAATACATGGAGAAAATAGAACCCGTTTATTGAACGGGTTGAATAACAACTCGCTGTGATTGTATAACCAGCACCTGTGCTACACGATTATGTGTGTTTACTTCAGTAACCGCTGCGAAACGCGAGTATGTAAAGCACTTAAATACTCGTTACTGCACTTAACACAGCCTTAAAACATCTGTGTACACACTGTTGTGTTTGTGTGCGCGTTTTAACGAGGTAGACGCCAGAAAATAACTGTCCACAAGCTCTAGTAAAAAAACATTTCGTTTATGCTTTTTGTTTCAGTAAGTATGCTTCATTCTTCCTAAAATAAAATTTTTGCATCTCGTGTTATTCTGTTTTTCGTATTCACTAAACGTTCCTATCATTCACAAAATTTCACTAACTTCAGTATTTGGTTGATATTAGCTATACAAGTAAATAACATCATTAACATAACGTACGAGAGGTTTATTCTTTGATTTACCATATTTGACTATAGAGATTTGGGTATTTATAATTATGGTAACGTTGTAGATTGCCAGTATTATGGTAAACGTTATGGTAAATTTTAGATCTGATGTAGGAAATGTAATAGTACAGTTACTTCTACATAGGAAATGAATATATCTATAGCTAAATGTGTCGAAGCTGAGGTAAGTTAAGATACAAGTATTGGGATTCTTAGTCCTAATTATAGTACTAAGAAATTATAACAAATAGTAGACGACAATTGTAATGATAAAGGCCATGAGTCCAACCACTTTAGCTTACAAACTACTGATTTGTATTAATCACGGAATAAATTCCCAAAGTTTGACTCCAGTTTTTACAGATTTTCAATATTGTAGCATCACAAAATGATACCAACATATACACTCAACTGAAGTATCAAATTAGTTAGGGAATTTGGATTAAATAAGCCATTAATTAAGGAAAGGAAGAATTATATTAACTAAGTCTATCAACCAGGTATAGATAAAGAATAATCGTTACAGAATCGTGAACAGAATGAAAACTTCAAGTAGCCTTATAAGCCAATGTATTAAATAACTTGACAAACAGACCTCTAAAAGACAAGACTAAACTATAACTTTGACATTAACAGTTACCCAATATATTAGTAGAGTGAGAGAATAAATCATATTACAATGTTGAAACCATAAATGATTAGTATATAAACCAAATTATATTTGAGAATAAGAGAAATCAGTCGTGTAACTAAAATAACAATTAAGCTAGGTTTCAGATCTAAGACTGAGTTTGTAAATTATCATAATAATTGAATATAATAAAAAAAAACTAGAGATTTAGGAGCATAATTATATGTATTACAAAGAAAAAATTGATAAACAATGATAATTAAAATGTGAAATGACACAGTATAAACAATCAATAAAATGTAAAGTCTTATTAACAATGTATAACTAGTAATTGGTAACATAACCTTGAAAGAAATGTATGACAAGGGATTATAAACATTGATTAAATATAAAATATACTGAATGTATAGATCCTATAATATCTGAGAGTAAATAAGATACCATGAGACAAGTATAGTGGATAACATTATATGATAAGATTGTTGTAAAAGTGTTAATTTTGTATAACAATGTAGTAGAGTATGTTAAAAGGGAAGTCTATTATTGTACATTTAAGAATAATAGAATTGTAAGAGAGCATGTAAAATAACTAAACTTGTAGTATCAAGTATGGCAATTGAACTGGCTACTGGCCAATGATGTTAAATCAACCAATATTACTTAATACTAGAGGTCCAATACTTCTACTTAATAGAAGGACAGAGACAATATATGGCATAAAACTTATAATAGCCTATATACAATATGTCAAGAAAAGAATTATGTAATTAGATTAAGACATGATTAATCTAAAAATGCTTCTAAAATAATCATAAGGAGATAATTCACCAGATAGGTACTTGGACCAAGTGACCCTACCTATACTGAGTATGACAAATAAAGAGATTGTAAGATATATAACATGCTTTAAAGAACCAAATGTATATCAAAAGATTATAATGTCTGTTAGGAGTAAGTATCAATTGTTACAGAGTATAATTGTTATGCCATTTTCTTATAAGAAGAAAAAATAGTCATAGTGACCCAACACAATGTTAGGCCTATTATAGAAATTAAGAGTTTTATAGCAAGTTAAGATTTATTATCATGTTTAATACTAATAAAGACAATTAATAATAGTTGTCTTGATTATTCATCTCTTCTTTCACAGCACTAACACTTAACTAAAAATGAACTTTTTTCATGTGAAAAACTTACTAATTTTAATGGACGCGTTTCGGCTTAGTATCCGCCTTCTTCAGCTTTGGTAACAGACTGCCAGCATTTTGTAACGGTTGTGTGGAAGGTGAAGTGGGGGTGGTGTGTGGAGGAAGGGGATTGGCGCGGGGATTCAACTTACTGTTTGTTTTCTGTATAATTGTGTCAAAAAGTGTATGTGATTTATATTGTAATTGATCGTTGAGTATGTTGTTTGGTTGTGTTGTGTGGTGTTTATATATTTCGTATTGTTCAGTTGTGTTGAGTTTTTGACCTTTGGGTATGTAATGTAAAATTTCAAGATTAGTGTCTATGTTGGTGTAACTGTGGTTTTCTGTGAGTATGTGTGTGGCAAATGCAGAGTGTATATCACTGGTGTGTATATAGGCCAGACGGGAAGATCTTTTTCATCCCGTTATTCTGAACACTTAAAAGCTTTAACCAACAACAATATACACTCTGCATTTGCCACACACATACACACAGAAAACCACAGTTACACCAACATAGACACTAATCTTGAAATTTTACATTACATACCCAAAGGTCAAAAACTCAACACAACTGAACAATACGAAATATATAAACACCACACAACACAACCAAACAACATACTCAACGATCAATTACAATATAAATCACATACACTTTTTGACACAATTATACAGAAAACAAACAGTAAGTTGAATCCCCGCGCCAATCCCCTTCCTCCACACACCACCCCCACTTCACCTCCACACAACCGTTACAAAATGCTGGCAGTCTGTTACCAAAGCTGAAGAAGGCGGATACTAAGCCGAAACGCGTCCATTAAAATTAGTAAGTTTTTCACATGAAAAAAGTTCATTTTTAGTTAAGAATTAATAATAGCATACTATCATGTATACAAGAGAGGAAACAAAATTGTAACAAAAAATATAAATTTTAAAATGATGTATTACTATAGGTAAATCGTTAAAATTATTTATTTTCTTATTAATGTATGAAAACATGTCAAGTGAGGACTTAAATTGAACAGCATTAATCAAGCAATTGAATGTTAATGATGTAATAACAATTGTAATTATTATAAGAAACTTATGTTAGTTACAAGAATTTTGTGAATTATGATATAGAAACTGAATACTAACAACACAAAAGCAGACGCCGTCTTTGATAATGACGTAATTATCGTTGACCATGACGTAATTATCAACCAATTGGAATGTTATGTTAACCCCGAAGGAACAAGTCTCGACATCAAAAAGAGACGCGAACAATCAAATAATTCAGCGCATCACTGGCATTCGTGTATCATCATCCAGAGGAGTAACTACGGCTCTCCGCTGCAATTTTAACCTCAAACTAATAGTACGAATCAACCCAAGGAGGTTAGGTATTCCATGTAAACAAGAACATAACCCCGAAAAAGTATCAAGTGTTGTGAGTGAGTGGTGACATATTATGGGCAATAAAGTGAATTATTAAGTGAAAGTGAATAAGAACCAGTGAATAAAAACAGGGAAGTATAGTGTCCATACTTCGAAAAAATTTAATGAAACTATAAATCATAATATTGTTATAACCGCACTACTTGATATACACTTATGTACGATACCCCACTACACATTAACACTGACACATTAGTAATTTTTAATTTTTTAATTATTATTCATAGAGTTTCATGTTGGAAACTGTTTAATACATCCACATGAGGATAGCCTCACTTATCCACAGTTCGGCCTAGACAAACTTTTTATTATTGTTAAATTTAAGATATTATTTATGTTTACCATAAACAATAATTTTTGTAAAGCTTAGTAATTCGTGGCAGTTAATTTCGTTGAACATTATTGTTGATCAAAAGAATTCATGCCTGAGAGTACTATCAAACAATTTATAGTAAAGTTTAATTGTAGTAGATTTGCCAACCTACTGAGCTAGAATTATCATAAGCCAAGTCAATTTATTGTCGAATCAAATGTTATTTAAATGAAATTAGAAACAATCAAATATAATTGAAGGAATAATAAATGACTTGTAAATCAGATTAATTTCATACGACTTGTTCTTTTCATAATTGATATTTTTTATTTACGAAAGTTGGAATTTTCAAGCAACCTTAACGATTACGTTGGCAGTGCCGAATCTGGAGGCGCCACGTATTATCTAAATTCTCAAACCAAAACAAATGAATTAACATCAAAGTGAACAAGAATAATTAGATTAAATTAGTGATTTCAAATAACCAAATAAAATATTGATTTCATTAATAACAATAAATTTATGGAATGCTGATCCAAGGTTCCATATGGCTCCCAATTCAATTCTAATCCACTCTTAAATAAATTTTGATAGTGGTGATTCATATCAATTGCAATTTAATTTATTAACTGAACAACAGATAGTATAAACATTACAAGATTCGACTTTACAAAGACGTAACGACGAAGTAAGTATAAGATAACGGCGGAATCATACGACGACGTATACAAGCAGGTACGTAAACACTTGAACGTTATAGAATTGGCAAACCAAAGTGAGGCCTTTATTATAACCATTTAAGGAGAAAACATAACAACATAACCACATATTTTATAGATACGTAAAACGTTTCGTATCAATATTTACGATTGTATTGCGAAGTAAATATACAAGCTGAGGACTAATGGTCACATGAAGTTTGTAGCTTATATTTACACGCAGACGTTATGTTGACAAAATGAATTTCTTAACAAGCGTGAACTAGGCATAATTATGGACAAACGATGTATCGTGTAGCACACAGTTGTTTGTGTCCACCATTAAAAACTTTTTTAAAGAATAAAAATACATAACCCTCAATTCCTACGTAAAGACCTAATAACCTAGTAACCAAATAACCTGATTGCTAGATCCTTGAACAGAGTCTTTCAACCGCCACTCACAGCTTCTCAGGATGATCCTTTTGTGACGCCTCCCTTGTTAAGATATCACAAATGTCGGGAACCAGTTCAATTTGTTATCTGTTAATTGAACTAGCTGCCGTTGTTAGTAAACCTTAATCACTAACAAATTATAACACTTTATTATTCAGGAATTAAGCAAGGATTGTATAAATTTATTCACTCGTTGGGTGTTAGCAAAAACATCTCTTTATTAACATATTTATCTCTCATACTTTACTTTACTTTTAAAACTCATATTCTAAAATTTCTGCATTAATTATTTTGTAAATTTACTTCTTACTCTTTTTATATCAAAAGCATTCAGCTAGATATAGTTTTCAGTACCACGGATCCGGGTTTCAACTTAGTTACGTTTTTATTACAACTTCAACCAAATTATTAGAAGAAGAATTTTGGTTATAAACTTTAAAATTAATTTAAATCTAAACATCGTAATGTCATTACTACTTCATTACAGTGATTACAAAAATCTATATATTAAACTTTAAATTATCAAAAGTTCTTTACTGTTCTTTTGTTACTGGTCTTGTTGTTTTACAATGAATTTGTGTTACAAGTGTTATACTTTTAATATCACCTGAATATAACAATGTGTATGCTGTGGGGTCCATGATGGTCATCTTCAGTCCTCTTCTAGGGTGTGATCCACGGTTCCTCTTGATGTTAAATGAGGTTGATTGTTTCTGGTTGTCTTCCTAGACGATTAGATTTTGGTTCTAGAAGTTCATCCGGTTGCTGTTTGTGTTATCTTCTTTCGGAGTCGGTAGTTTTCATTTTACTTTTGGTTACAGTTCATATTTTATCCGCACTAAAATCTGGTAATTAACATTTCTCACCATTTACAGCTTACTAAGAGATGTGTCGGCTAAGTTTCTTTTTTTTTATTCTTTGCATGTTTCTTCACGCACTACATTATAATTTTGTTTTTATTATTATACTATATAGGTCAAATCGAACTCATTATAAACTTGATTAAATATTGTTTAACGGTATACACCTATGTGTATGTTCACAACACAACAGCTACATCCTTACATCTCGGTGTCTATCGGGCGAGTGAATGCAATGTTTAGCGGCAAGGGGTCAGTAGCTGGCGCGGTTTTACGCACTGAGAAAATAGTTCGTTCTTTTATGTTATATTAATTATTTACTAATTAAGTCGTAATACATTATTTTACCTTTTGGTTACTAATTATGAATTTCTTTATTTATTTTGTACATATTTTTTTATTTAATTAAAGTAATTATTATTATTAGCTAAATAACACCGTTCTTAACGTGTTGGTACGGGACAATTTGCACGTTGTTGCATGAATCTAGGCATAGGAAAGGGGTGGATAATACTCTTACTTATATTGAAAGCAATTTTTTATTTGTGCGATTTAAATATTTTTTTTTAAATCGTCACAATCCCAGATTCCAGGGATCGAACGTCAAGCAACAAAATTATTACGATGGAAGCAGTCTAAATAAAGCATTTACACATAAGAAATCACTCATCGCTTAGAGGTTCTAAAGAAGCTGCAATAATATTTACATAATATTTTTGTTCCAGATTAAAGGTCTCATATTCAGAATGAAAAATCTAAGATATTTTATATATATATATATATATATATATATATATATAAACAATTATATTTCAGACTGTCAGTAACATGCACGACAAAATTTCGTTTTTGAGTCATCGTTTTTTCTGATACAAGACACCTGTGTACAACATGTAGGTGTCCATAAGTGTAAAATGACATTTTCGGTGTTAACGAGTGGGTGTGTCTTTAACCCATCACCCACCCGGTTTGATACTCATAACTTACACAGTATCAAATCTTCGAATGATGTTAATTTTCATAGTTTTTAACTTTTTTTTATAAATGTAGAAAATAATTGAATATAAAAATTATTTTATAAAATTTCATATTAAAATAGCCAGATTTTATAAGAGTTAGACTTATTTAAAAAATAAAAAATTATCATAAATAAAATATATTTAGACGTACCGTGTGTTCAATTTACTTACAACAAATTAATTTGAAAAAAAAAATGTTATTCCCCAACAAGCAACTGTAGATTCTAACCTTGCATTCTGTAGATTCTGTTAACACTTTTTTAGCTCCTAGCTACTTGTTAAAAAGCGTAAAACGGTTAAACATAACTTTTGTTTAACCCTTATTCGTATGATCAACACATTCGATCAAATCGGCTGAAAAATGCATGCACTTGCATTGAAAACCTTGTAACGTACATTATAATTATAAGTATGAACTACGAATCTGAACTGTTTTTCTCTTTACATGTTACGATATAACATGTAACCGAATTAAAGTCACATTTGATTTGTAACCGAATCAAATCAAATGTGCTTTATTCGGTTTAGGATCAAGTGATAGCAAATTTACAAATTGATCAGGATTGCAGATTAGAGGTAATAAAATGTGCAAAAACAACATCAGGTTGAAACACAAATTCCTAAAACGATTAAAGCCTTAATTAGAGACTGTTTACTATGAAAAAAGCTATACAACAATTTGAATTTAAAAAATCGAATTTTGTAATTTTGATTAAAAATCCAGGAGTCATTCCAAAGCGCACAATCTTCGGTACCATCCAGCTTGTTCAAAATACCACATTTCTTAAAATTGTTTATAAATGTTTCACATATTACTGCTTTCCAGACGTTTACGATCCATTCTAATACGAGTGAAATTGGAGGTCTTTTCAAATTTCCAGACTGTGTGTATGCGTGGTCACCATCGCACATCCATTGTGTATAAAGTTTTCTAGACTTGCCCTTAAAAAGTATATTAACAGACAGATCTAAAGGCTGAATTACATATGTTAAGCCACCAATAACCACTGCTAAAACTGTTTTTGTTTCCTGAACCATTGATTTTACTTGGTTCATCAAATGCGCTTTAAACTCTCCAAAACTAACAAGTTCCTCTTCCTTAAGAGAGTACCAGGCCTTCGGTTCCAAACTGTATCGATCCAGCCTAAAACAAGCTTTTCTTCCATCCACCCTTTCTCCTGGACGCGAATGATTACACCAATCGGAAATTTTTCTTTAGGCAAAGTTTTTCTCTTTAAAACCACATATATGGAAGTAACTTGTGTCCGTCGTCTGTAATCGATAGCATAACTGTGGACTTTTGTTTGTCGTGTCCTGTTGATCTGACTGGTACAGATCTCGCACCTCATCCATCCAATACTCATAGCCATTGGCTTATCCCAAAAGATAAGCCTGATGGCTTAATTTTCCTTCTTTTTTTTTCCACTCCGGAAGATTAGATTCCGCAACATCAAATTTACGCGATGCGGTGCGATTACCATTTTCTTTTGTGAATTTTGTTACGGATAATTTAAACTGGACCTTTTAGGATGAACGAGATGTTCTTCGACTCATTATGAATATACAGTCTGTCGCTTCACACGCAATACCGGTATGAACTACTGTAGAAACAACAGACTAACACCGACAAACAATTACGGTAAAAGAATGCTACAACCGAGCGCCATTATAAGTCTACGATGTGATCAAGTAGCTGGTGGAGAAGGGATGAAAACTGGTAACCAAATTAGCGGTAAATTTCACTTTACTATTACTAGATTCAAGCCTGCCAGTTTTAAATGACGTTGCCAACTCTACAATGCGCGATCTTACCGCACACGTGCGAATCTATAATTTAGCATGTAAATTATATTATTCGTGCATAATGCGCAACCTCATTTTTGGAAAGGAAATCTGGAAAAAAGTTCGCATTATACACGAGAAAATACGGTATGTATTTAGAAATATGTAAAAATAAATTCGTTTTGTGATTGGCAGCCCAGGTAAACTTCCGCAGCCGATCAATAAAACTATGGGTTAGGCGACAATATATGAATTGGTCAACGAAGTTGCTGGGCTCAGGACAGACAAACATGGCATACTGATGAATACGATTATATGCAGCGACGTTACAATCTATGTAATATCTGTGTGGTTTACTCAGAGATAGGCACCATTAACTCTCATCACTTCTGGTTTGGAATGTGTCACAAGGGTGATGAAAAAAATACTTCTACTACTACTACTACTACTACTACTACTACTACTACTACTACTACTACCTCCACCACACACGCACGCGCACGCGCACGCGCATGCACATTTCTACCAAATCGGTATAGTTTATTGTCAATTTCTACATAGAATTTACTAAAATGCCTATGGCATCTTTTCCTGTTTCATTAAAAAGAAGAAAAACCAACAAAAGATTTTAATGTTAGCTTAACAAAAACTGGTATACGTACTTAGTACAGTCTGATCGTAGAAGAGTATATAAAAAAACAACACCTGTTTCGAAATTTTTCCCCACAAATATACATACATTTTTGGAATAATTTAACACATTATCATGAACAATGTACCTTTTCTCATTAATTTGCCAGCATATTATTCTGAATTGTTTTACTTTTTGTAGACAAGAACAAGAGTAGCAAACCTAATCAATCAGATATTTTATCGCATATGATATTATACAATGCAAATTTTTTAATTATTGAATTAATACAATTTTGTGTTTGTATTCGGGTTTCTCTAGTAATGATACCTGTAGTACTGAGTTTTCTTGTTGTACTGACACGAAAGTAAACTTTATTTTCTAAACAAGTAAACAAATACACACATGTATTTTCTCGTTTCGGATACAAGAAATGTTGCGGGTGATCATCAGATGAAGATTTATAAGAAGAATAGCCCATTCTGCTTTCTTCATATTATCTCAAATATTTACATTATCGCTGATGGCTTTTCCATAATAATATTGCAGATAGTGTGTCTACGTATCAACAATAAGACGCTGATGAGCCTCTCCATCATCAAGCGTTTTCTCTTCTTATAATTTCTTAATTTTCTTACCCTGACGCTCATCATTGTTAGATATGTTCAATATACACTAATTTTGTTAATTCTGTGTTCCCATATGACCTCATTTCAGTCACAGCTTTCCAGGCTCTCCTCTCACCATCGCCAATATACTTGATGTATCTCAAACCTCCTAATCTAACCTAACCTCACTATCACTAACATTTACATCATATTTGTTGTTGCTAACAAGGTTTATACTTTCACGAACTCTGTTAAAACAACATTTTTATAACTTACCATAAAATATTTTTTAGACCAATTAATATTGAAGCCAAAGTGGCATATTGTAGCAAGATTATAAACACTACCACAAACAAAACAAAACCTTCAATACATTCAAGAAAGGGAAATAGCTGAGAAGTTGCCTTCAGTGTAGCGAACCAAACAGTATAGCCGACAAACATTTATTTAAATACAAATCTTTAGTTCTTTTTTGTCACTACGACCTTGAAGATTTACCCTGATCAATTTTATCATAAATGGCCGTATAAGACTAGGATCTTTACCTTAGAAAGGAGAAAGAGATTCTTAATACTGCGAAGTTTTTGAAACGTGAATCTCATAATGTGGTGACAGAGAAATTTCACTAAGTCTAATTATATCCTAATTAATTATATTCACTATAATTTCTATACTAATTATAGACGAATTAAATTAAAAAGTTATCTTTGATCTGAGAAATGTTCTTCATATATTACAAAACACATGAGATAATTAAGAAATTATAGGAAGGTGAGAGTAAATTTATGAGGACTAGACATTTATTTACAGGAATCGTCTATAACACTGGTCAACAAAATTTAATTTTTTGTTTGTTAAATGAATGTGAATAACTGATTCTTATACCATTTTAGTGCTGATTTCAAATATGTTAACAGTGTTTTCCTATCGGGCATAGTTTGTTAGTACAGTGAAACCTGCCTAAGCCGGACGCCCTATATACCGGAAACCTGGACAAACGGAAAATAAATTTCGGAACGGAGTTATTTCCTATGTAAAATTATACTCTAAACCAGAAAACTGCCTAACGCGGAACGGAATAATTTTCGGAAACCGTTTGCGTAAATAACCTGACTAAGACGGATTATTTTATGCGTAATACTGTAATTAACATTTTTCTGTTGCAAAAAGAAAATTATGTGACCGTAATGTAACAATATGTTACATGCACTTGTACTTACCTAAAATCTACTTCTTTAGGATTTTCGTTGTAATTTGCTATAGGTAGGTAGATCCCTCTTTAGATTCCAGCAGTAGTCAGCTAATATTTTTGGGTTCCATTTTCCCTGGTAGCGTGTTTCCATGGTAGATATTTCCTGGTGAAAGCGTTCACCATGTTCGTCGGCGCCAAGATTGTTAGGGAAAATATCCAAATGTGAATCTAAGAAATGAATTTTGAGTGACAGATTACATCCAAGTTCTCTGTAGTTTTGAAGAAGCCCACTTACAAGTTCTCTGTAGTTATCCGCCTTATGGTTTTCCAGGACGTTGTTAACCACATTTCGAAATGATTTCCATGCAGCAACCTCAAATTCATTCAAACTTTCTTTAAATGCAGGATCATTCATTAGTCTTCTTATTTGTGGTCCAACAAATATACCTTCTTAATCTTAGCATCACTTATATTAAGGAACTTGTTTTTTAGAAACTGAAATCCTGCACCATTACAATCCATTGCTTTAACAAAATGTTTCATTAAACCAAGCTTAATGTGTAGTGGCGGAAGCTTTTTCAGGTTTTACTAGTGCTTGATTTACAACATTCTTCTCTCCTACAGTCAGTGCCTCCCTCTGTGGCCACTGCTTTTTTATGTAATGACTCTTCCTACCCCTGCTGTCCCATTCAAACAAGAAGCAACAGAATTTAGTGTACCCAAGTTGCAATCCAAGTAAAAGTGCTATCACTTTCAGATCTCCACAAATATGCCATGAATATTTCTCATACTGAATCCTGCTAAATACAAGTTTCATGTTTTTATATGACTCAGGATGGTTCATACGTCCCAAAGCTTCCAGTAAAGAATCCACGTCATTGCAGTACAGAAAGTTCTCGTACTAGGAGAAGAAATGTTCAGATTCAGACTGCCTGTCACGGAAAACACTTATTTTAGTATTCTGCTGTAAAAGATTCCATCCTTTCAATCTTGATGCCAGTATTTCTGCTTGACTCTTTGATAAATTTAGATCATGAACGAGGTCATTTAATTCTGACTGATTAATTAAGTGATGTTCAGTATATGTATTTTCCAAAAACTCTGGGTCTCTTCTTTCTTCATCACGTGATGAGTCTGCACAAGGTTCACCATCAGTAACAACTTTATCTTCGTCTAAGGTCCATGTTTCTGGTAGTACTGGAATTGGAAGCTCTGGACTGTGTGGCACTGGCCTTATAGAAGAGGAAATATCGGGATATTTAACATTACGTCTAGTCTTAGCTGTTATCCCAGATGTTTTTGTTATACAAAAATAACAGTCCGTGGTGTGATCCTTCGGTTCTCTCCAAACCATTGGAACTGCAAATGGCATGTGACGAGATCCATTTTGCAATCAATAAATAAATAATGATGACTATTTACTAACCCAAACAATTATATTTGACTTATCAATTTAGTTGCTCCAATAAATAAACCAAAGCTATTTAGTTGATATTATTTAAGTTCACAAAATTCTATGCATATGGAGTTCATTCATGGTACTTACTAAAAAATAAAAAGGGCAGTTACAAAAAAACTGAGGATGTTAGAGAAATTCTGACTACATATTCAGAATCAGCACCCAAAAGTACACAAGAATTAGCCAAAATTGAGCATTTAACAAAATCATTGTTGACCAGTGTAATAGATAATATATTTCGATCGTTATATGAAAAGTCTCATGACATTGCACGCGCGTAACGTCTCTGTAAGATCATTTGTTCTTCTTTTCAAAGTGGCATATGTCATATTTATTTGACGTTTCATTTTAAATTTTATCGTCAATTTTATATTCAATACGTAAGTGAACATATCAGTAACAAATTTATTATTAACTAACATAGAAGTTAAAGTCTGTGCATGTCTACAACCTAACAGTGTAAGTATATATTTGATTCATTATATTCATGTGTTCCCGAAACATGTCGTAAGACATCAAAGACGTAGTCGCAGCACGGATAAAGAAAAAGGTATATATTTGGTTGTGATCTTTGTGTAGTGGTTTGCTCATGTACAAAATGAATTTACTGGTTGGTTGAAATTGGCAAACTTTCAAGTATAAGCATCTACAGATATAATATTCTTACATCTCAGCACTAAAAGCAATGACCAACGTTTATCTTGATAGACTAAAAATCTAATAGTAACAGGACAGGAGGGATTGAACGCAGAATTCTTCAAGTATGGAATATCTTGCTTAAAGTTCGATTATTACATTACTATAAGATGTGTTGGAAAAGACAACAGGTCCCCAACAAGATTGGTTAACTGATCGGGTGGTGTCTATTTTTACGAAATAAAAACGGAATGTCTGGTTGATATGGATACAAAATATATGCAATGGCCATGCTTGTACTGTAATTTAAAATACAAAATTTGCTTTACAAATATCTGTTTTTAAGCTTTATTAGATTTTCAAACAATACAGTATGAAAATATCCACTACAAAAACAAATATAATGGCATTTCAAGGCAAGGAACCAATAACAACAAAAGTTATGATTAATAATCATATCGTAGAACAGGTGAACCATTTTAAATATTTGGGAAATGACATTGGCTATGATAAAAATTATAATGCTGATGTTAAGGTAGTTGATCTGTGGGACAATCAACAGTATTTTTAAAAACAAGGCACGTCGAGATACAAAATTAAAGTTTTTAAACGTTATGGCGGTCGCTGTACTGTCCTATGGGTGTGAATTATGAACAACAACCAAGAAACAAGAAAATAAAATACAGGCCTCAAAAATGACGTTCTTAAACGGAGTTAAAAGGTGTTCTAAACATGACGCTATAAACAACGAGGCCATAAGAAAGTTTTTAACTTGGGCGAAACGCTAAAAGATTATAAACAACGGTGGAAAGAACACTTAAAAAGAATGTCAGATTCAAGACTGGCCAAACACGTCTGGAAATATAAAATATAACTTATAGGAGAGATTTGTCAAAAATGTTAATGACAGTAGGAATGTTCTGTTTAGGTTATAGTAGTAGTAGTAGTAGTAGTAGCTCTTGTGTTATTGTGGGTGGTCGAGAACAATGTAACAAGAAAAATTAGCTCACACACACACACACACACACACACATTTATGTGTGTATAAATAAATAAATATATATATAATTTAATTTCATATTAAAACATATTACAGCCTTTCATACATATTTCATATTACAGCCTTTTGTATTCAATTTCATATAGAAAAACTTTTTTTGATTCAGATCTATTCTGTGAAACGTGCGTCAGGTAAAAACACAGTGACAATAATTTAACAAAATATACTTGCACAAGTATTTATTATTTGAAAACATATATTATTTTTATATGTGTACAGTGTGTCTTTATATTTTTGTTTTTCTCTATAAACCTTTTTGATCCTCAAATACGTTCCTTATGTTACTGTCCGTTAAACGTTAACAGACACGTCTATGCAATTTTGTATTATATAATATAAAAATAATATTATAATATGTTCAAATTATAATACCTGTATTTTTGATAAACCTGTGTTTCTCTTACACCGTATACCGTACACGCTAATTATCGATAGTTACCATTCTTCGTTAATTCTCATTAGAAGGGCATGCTAAAATAAAAGTCTGTGTATTGAATAAAAGGCTCGTAAATTAAAACAAGATTAATAGTTGCAGAAGGCAGCGACGTTTCTGTTGTACTGCCACTCCAATAGATATTGTCTAAGATTAAGAACACGTTCGTCTATCGATCCGACCAGCGTGTACCATTTTAACTGTATCCGTGTAACTGTATCCGTGTGTCTCAATAATTCCCCTAACTCACTCCTTTTCTTATTTTTTTCATTGTATCTCTTTCTTCGCGCTTTTCAACTCTGTATTTCTATATTTTATAGTTATTTGGATTTTACACCATTCTGTGTCTAATTTCACCTTATCTTCTATGATTTATGTCATTTGTTTTGTTAGTATACATTCGCTAGTAGGAAATCACTTACATTCCCGCCTGTAAACGTGCACATACAGTTTTAATTATTATGCGAGTGCACACAGATGAGTTCATGAATGTCACGAATGCATAAGACTGCGCGCGCGTTTGTATGCGCGGCATGAGTCTTGCGTGCAGGTATTTTAATTAATTAGGCCTATTTGATGATTCATGACGTTTCGTTTCACAGTTGTACGTAATTTCCCGAATCTATTATATGTATTTTAAATTGAAACCGTAAACATTATTGACAAATTAAGAACGTTGCATGTAAAATTATTATTCCGTGTACCGTGTTTTATAAGACAATAAAACTATGAATATATAATAATTCATAAATAATTCAAAAGTTTCCCTATAAAGGCGTGCGTGCTCTTGGTACAAAAAACTAACAAGTGCAGACAGACTTGCTTCGTTTTGCTTTATTTGCAAATTATTTGTTTGCGAGTGTTTGGGTTTGTAGTACGTCGATATACTGATCAACATCGTCTCTAGGTGCTTGTTATTACAAATGAGGAAATGCTACCTATGAATTTATTACCGTTAAACTATCCGAATCTGTTGACTTTAGCATATACTGTTGTAAAAGTTTTAAAACACACACACACGCACACACATCCCGGCAGACCTTGCAATAAAATGTCTCGCATGAGTGCTTCACGATATTCTAATATCTAATATTACCACTACAAAGACAGTCCACGTGATTTTAGAATCGGACCAATGCTGTGTTGGTGTAGTGATAGGAAGAACTGGTAAGGGTATTATACAAGCCATCAACAGTTTTTTTTTAATGTTGATAGTAGATGCCGTTTGGTATCAGAATTTTAATGGAGTCTATAAAAGTGTGAATTGTTCTAGTCAGTCACTGAATGCAGAAAGCAGTTGTTTCTCAGCGCACTACTCCAGTGTTGGTTAGTGTATCAATAAAAATATGATTGAGTTGTAGTTATTTATCTACGAGGTAGTTTGGGTGGCGATTTCCAAATGGAATTAAAAATCTGAGAGGACGTGACTCGAAGAACAGGATCATTTAGTTATTAAATGATCGTCGAAAGTTTTTCCTTAATGATACTTACACTAAATGTAAACTTGAAATACGTGTTTGATTCTTTTTGTTCCTAGTATTCTCACCAACCTATGTTCTGACTTGGACGCAATTAAAACATCCAAATACGGTATGGGGAAACGTGTCCTTGCCATATGTCACTTACTTAATTCGTTTATTCTTGGTTCAAAAATCGAGAAGTTATATTCATACATTCAATTTGGTAAAGGTATCAGAAAACCAGTTAACTTGTTGAAATCATCTTCCACATGTGCACTTCTTCAGCACAAAGGGCAAAACACATTTAATTTACTAAATAGTATGAACACTAGTAACAAAGTAAAGGTGCTAATTGTATTCTGTGCTAGTCCGCATTCTTTAGTGTTAACAAAGAATATACCACGTTACGGGGATATGGTCTTCTTCTTAATCTTTAATGGTCCTCTTTCAGCTCTTTCATTAGGTCTACACAGCAAATTAAAACAATTTTAATTTTTTTTAAACATCACCATAATAATTATAATCTCAATTTATCTCCCAAAACAGTTATAGAATGTACTCTACAGCTACATATGCGTATCGTCCTTTCTAAACTGAGATTCATAAACATATCTGTGATAAAAATTAGTTTGTGCAAACACTTTCATATAATGCACATACCCTTGTTTGACCGTAAAAGACTTTGCATGATATAATCAAATCCTTCAATAAATAATGTTTCTTTAAAATAAGGTTTAGTTCTTAGAATAGTTAAAATAATGTTCTTCTTATATGAATTAAAAGCTTTTATATTAATAGGTTAGGCAAATTTATTCTAAATAGAAGAGAGTTTCTTGACTCTTGAGATAATTAAAATTATTCAGATAAGAATAATGATTATGCATAAATTTTAAAAGTGTGTCACACAATCATGCAATTTGAAATATTATCTACTGTAACGTTATAGTATCTAATTTGTAAAATATTAATTTAATCTGGCATTCCAAATTTAATCTGTAGATTCGTTGTCAAGAACTCGAGATTCAGTTCGTGAATATCAAGTTGTTCTTATACAATCTAAATAAAACATTTTAAAAGTATTTACAGTACCGTGTTATGTTTATAGAAGTATATATTAGGCAGTACTATTTGTATGAGCACTTAACGTTATAGCAGTCTTGTCAATATTTAACACAAGCCGTATCGATCTGACTTAACTTGCACTAAGATTTTCTCATTAGGCTTTCTTAGTATTATTTATACACATTAAATAAATCTCTGTCGTACGTAGTATTTAGAATTTCGAAGGGTTTTGTTCTTTTGCGACCTCGCAGAATGACGAGTCTCTAGCAGTTGGATTATTTTACTGACGTCTTTATGGAAGTGTATTCTTTTGCCGTATTTCTTTTCAAATCATTGAATTCCGTTAGCTCACGAAGTCAATTTATAGATTGTCGTGTAGGTTATTGTTCGATGAACTAAGACGCATCCAGGACATTCTTTGTACTTTATTCTAAAAATAATGTGTAATATTATATTAATATTGGTATTTTTGGAACGTTCCATATATTTATAAGATATAAGCATTATAATTATAAAACATGTTGTGTGGTTCAGAAAAGGAAAAAGGAAAAACACGAAGAGAAACAAATGTCATTTACATTTCTTTTGACTGTAATTAAATATGGAGATGAAATATACACCAGTCTTAATTAAACTAAGCTTTTATTGATCACGTAAGTAGTCAAAGCAGAATATTTTTTCCTCTTTTGGGATTAGTTTGTTTCTAATAAATTGTAATATTTTTTTTAATAAAAATTTGGTCAACACTGAACTGTTAAATTAAAAAAAAAACTACTTACACTGTTTTTACTGTATCTATTATTTCGTGCATAGATTCAGTGTTATTTCTTTCACAAAAATTGCACTTAAGATAAAATAAATAAATAGTAATGTTTGTCTTAATTATGAAAACATTTACAATTATCCTGTTGGTCATAAACACTTTTGATATAGAAAAATTTAATCATTTTCTGAATCTTGTGAAGTAAGAATTCATGCAACTATGACTTTTGAGTTAGCCTATTTAAGGAATTACATACAAAGTGTAAAGACAATGCTGAGACTCACTTATTTAGCAGTGGAATACAAGTGTTCCCGTGTGAAAATGTTTATGGGGCAAGCAGGGGAGCCTAATACGTAAACTACAAGAGAGAAAGGTGTATTTTGATGTTAGCAGCATGTACTTCTACCAAGATGTCTCGGTGGGAATGTTTTCTTGTTAACGTCTTGCTTCTTATCCCTCCTTAAGTCTTCAACAATTTTCTAGACTTTTTTAAACCTACTCAAAAACGTTATCTTTACCAAGGACACTTATTATTCAAACGTATGCAACTGTGATTTACGTTTAAAGGAATACAGAAAATCTTGCTTAGCAACCGTAAAACACCAAAATGGTCTGGCTTTTCATCAATAAGCATTGCTATTGCAGAGTATTATATTTTTTAAGATTTGTGGTTTTTTTGAATTTTTAATGTGATATTTGTTTGCTTTCTTTTCGTTTCGTTTTGTGACTTTTTTCTCGGACAAAACAATTATTAATTCAAAATTCTTTGTTATAGAATTAAAATGTTAGCTTTCAGAACGGAAAAAGATGTTACGCATTGCTATGAATCAGTCATAAAGTGAACACTAACTATTACACAGGTATTTGAGATCATCTTACTTTTAATCAATCACAGTTGCCAAACTCTTCACTAGCAAGTAAAAACCCTTCTACGTTACTCCTATGTTACGCCTTATAAACAAATTTTTAGAGCATTATTTGTATTAATGCTTACCTTAAGGACTTCTCTATCTATATAGCCAACAGAGCCAATGATTAGGAGAATTTTACTTGTTTAAGGGTTTTTACTTGTGTTGGAGACGCTTAATAAATCTACAAATTATTTATTAAATATAAATTCGTATAAGTGATACGGTGTACTCTGTTACATAAAACACGAAATACTGTAAAATCGTAATCAAACTTTTGCTTCTAATTGATTATATCGTACAGATAAAAGAGTTTAGTTACTTTTATTATTATTATTCCGGCTGTACAATGTTTACACATTTTCCGGAACTAAAATGATTACAGAAGTGATTGAGTTCTCATCTCTTACCTTTATTGAATCCATCCGGTCGTTAATGTTGTATTTTTTTAACATTTTCTTTTTTCCAATGAATGAGGAGTTGGCCCATTGCATTAACCCTCAACCTGGAGGACCAGGCAATTTTTAATCAAGGTTTATTTCCTTCTGCCTTTCAGAAACCAACATCCAACTACAAGGCAGCAGCTGCTAGTTTTGGTCCGCCCCGGGTATTTTGTTTCCCCGGTACCCAACATATCTGGTGAGCATTCCCCTATCCGCCACCCGGGGGTGGAGCCCGATGGAAGACTGGCAACTCCACACGGGTTAGTCACTTTTATCGGTATCTAAAAAACGCCCAAAGTAAAGTATTTAAGTATAGCATCTACATTTTGTTTTCCGATAGTTTGTATATTTTTTTATACATTGTTTTACGTAAAAGTTTGGTTGGTCTTCTTCTTGTCACTTCTAAACAGTTAACGATACACTAATTTGAATCACAACAATTAAAACCATTTGAAGTTAATAACAGCAACCATGGCATGTTTTGAGTTGTATATCATCTTTTGATTTTGTGAGCTCAGTTATAACACGTGTATTTTAACTACGTAATTTCGTCAGTTACTTAAATTCACTTGCTCGTGTTTCTTTCTTCGTTGTTTATCGTGTAATTGTCTAAATGGTTAATACAATTTTGGTGAAATGTCACGTTTCTCACTAAACTTAGGGAGTTAGTTTGAATTAAAAAGTAATAACATTAAGTAAATATTTCCTGTACTGGAGAAATCGAAGTCAATAAATACTGCACAAAATAAAGAAGAAGACAAAATTTATGGGTAAGATATTATCAGTCATAACTCGGATTTGTTACTGAATTTAAACAAGCAAGTTGTCGATGTGTTTACAATAAAGTGCTTAACAGTTTACTTATGAACCATAATTTGATAAAATTAAAATTTACAGAAGCTATTAGTGATCAAAAAATTAAAGTGGTAACCATTTTGAAATTTGAGATCAAGTAACCATGAGTTTTTATTTATTAAAGAATATTTATATAAACCAGTGTACCAAATTTCATCAAGATATCTCAGTTTTCCTTGTGATACAAATTTTTTGTTAAAAAATAGAAACTAGCGGCCAGATGAAAAACGAGACGTTTATGGACCTATGTTAATAGGAATATTTTTGTTACTGATGCATAGAATCCGAATATGTGTAACGAGGACACATTTTACGTTACATTCTGTATATAATTGGGTGATGCATACAAACATTTCTTTATCAAAGTCTGCTTCCACTATTAAAAGTATAATTTAATTAAGCGAAACAATATTGATTTCTTTTCTTCTTTTATATTTAAATTTCTATAGCTTATTTTATAATGATAATTTATTTTGCTATTATTTAGTGTACGATTTGTAGTACTATCTATCCTACAAACAAATATTAAAACAATGCCATGCGTCCAGTAAGAAAGTGCATATATAAATCGCTTTCCACGTCATATTTGTAATGAGAATAACGTATTGGATTTAACGTGCAATGTTAATATTTGAAGAAATCACAAAGTTACAACGTTTCCTCCTTTACTCAGTGTAATATTATTGAAGCGTCCAGCACCTTTTAATTTACAAAAGGGAATATAACAATAGAGGTGTGCTCTTTTTGTCACAGCAGTAGCTAGATTTAGCAATTTGCTAATGATACGACGGTGTCTCTGGCAAATTCATTGGCTCATTTTTACGTGAGTAACATTGATTCCATGGATAGATCCTGCAGTGCGTGCGCTTTGTTTATAACTTGCAATTCTAATTACTAATTTTAAGAAAATGTTACATACAAGCAGGCCTAGTCTATATAGTATAGCGAACGACAGTCCATTCATTTATTGGATGTAAAGTTTTTTTTAATTCCTGTACTACAGCTACTGACAGAAAACCTACCACTCATAGAAACCAAACCAAATTTTGAAAAATTTAGCATTTAAATTACTTCATTGCATTGTTTTGTTTTTCACTACATTACTCTCAGTTAGCATTATTCGCTCTGGATTAAACCTAAAATTACTATTGTTTTTAATTAGCGTTAAATACAAGTTGAGTTAAAAACTAAAATACAATTCACACATTTTAAGATTAAATGAATTAACAAAAATAGGTAAAAAGTATAAGCAATAAGAACATTGATCCATAGTGTTGATTAGTTTAAGATGTAATTGAGGAGCCTAAAGTTTTCTTAATTTCTGCCTATTCTTATATCAATATTAAAAGTAATTAATTAACTCATGAGTCATACATAACACAAAATAATACATAACATCATGGGTAATATACGTAAAAGTCATTACGCTTGAATGAATCAATTCATAGTATATAATGTTCTGCAAGTAAGGGAATTCTTTCACATTATTTAGTATGCAATTAGAAACTGGAGGAGTGTGGCTGAGCATAGAGAAAAATGGCAGAATCTTCTGAAGAAGGCCAGGAGCCACAAAGGGCTGTCGAGCTAATGATGATGATGATGGTTTAGTACGAAATGCTCGTTTGTTTAGTTATTAATTGTACAAGAATAGTTAATGAGTAAAATGTGTGTTTCTAATTTTTACATTTATGAAACACGTTTATGAAAAAACTGTTACCGTTGTTCTGCAGAAACAACGGTCAGAGAATCGGGAAAGCTCGGAGCTTTGTACTGAGTGCCTTCTCATCGGTAGTTTTTCTCGGTAAGCCACAATTTTATTATTGATAATTATTGTTGATATTTTTTTTTCCTGTACAAGTGTGTTTCTTAGTTTCAACAATCTTACCGCCGTAGACTTTGAATCAGTACACTGAAGCAAATAATAGAAAACTTAGCGTTCATCTTTTATTGATCACAAAACTATCTAACAAATATCAGAAAGCACTGTTGTAAAAATTATTTTAGTTTCTCCTGTATGTTGTCTCAGAAGCGTTAATTTCATGTATGTGCAAACACATACGCATGTACGATTTCCTTGAGTTTTTAACGTTTTGTATAATTCTAATTTCACATATATAAAATGACGTATATTTTCAGTATTTTTGCGAGTATTCCTTATCCACAAAATACGAAAATGATTAAGTGTCGTAAAATTTGCTAGATTCCATTCCGCTTATTTTGTAACTTGAGCCGTCTTATTTCATTGTTCGATTACATATTACTTGACAAGTCAAACATCCTCCTCTTATTTGACCATGAGTTGAATATCTGCTACACTATGACGGTCGTACTTGTATATTTGAGTTTTCTCATATTTTCTTATGCCTCGTACTATTTTATATTAGCATACTATATCTTTTTATTTATCTCAATTAGGCAGTTGCGTTTTTAATTTCTTAGTTTATGATCTGATTGATACGAATCATTGTCTTGCTCGAATCAGCTGTTTTCCATTAGAACTATATACTATCTTTTATACGCTCGAGAATTCTCAAAACCTCAATAGTGGGTTGGATATTTCTCTGCATAAATAATAAATCTAATTACTGTATCGGAGTTATTTCTATCCATGAAAACCGATTGCATAAGAGCCAGTATCGTTTTCACTGTAACAGGAAATTTTGGACAGTAATAGAACAAACGTGAAAAAATAGTTTTTTCTTATACATTTTTTCCGTGTACGCTTCAAATGTTACTCTCGTACCGTCAGTGTGCTATGAGTGTTATGACTTTGTTACTATATTTTGGATTAAAATGTGCAACGAACAACTATAGTGAATCCTCTCGTTTCGTTCATCACGATGAACCAACATGGTAAGTTAATTTCTTACAACATGGTCACGTGCCTTTATTTTTTTATTTCATTGTTTCCTTCGTACTTTTTTTAAATACCACATTCTCTTATACACGGAATGCATACAACATGGCTAGACAGGAATGCGTAACGACTATTATATGTTCTAAAATTTTTTTTTTATCTTTGTTATTTTCTGCAGTAGTAATAATTGCGCAGACATAATGGAAATTAGAAAACACTGAAGAGAACAAATGTTGTTGTAACATTAAAAAGTATTCTTCATAATTTCTATATATTAAATATAATTATTTCACTACCGACTCGGAACACAAAGTTTTTTATGGGTAAAAACGTGAAGTTTTACCTTATAACCTGAGGCCTCTGATGAAGCTTTTTAAAAGCAAAAACCGGTTCAGGTTATAAGGTAAAACTTTACGTTTTTACCCATAAAAACTTTGTGTTCCGAGTCAGTAGTGAAATAATTATATTTAGTTAAGTAACGGACACGTCATGGACAACGAAATCCAAGAATTCTATACATTTTTTATCAAATAGAAATAGAATTTTGTAGCTACAAGTTTGCTTACAAAAAAATTAATATTTTCGGTTCAGTTCCGACCTTACATATAAAATAATTATATCCCCAATATGCAGTTGCAGCAATGTTAATTATATCAACAATGTTGCAGTTTTTATTTATAATATGTTGACAGGGTTTCGTAGTAAAATTATTCGTTATCATTTATGATATGTATGGTGCTAATAGTTAAACAAACACTCATAATAAAATATTTCTTCTATTGTAACAAATTTATAAAACGACATCCAATTTAAGAAAAACATCACTGAGTGGAAAATAAGAACGGACGGCATTCAAACTATTTACTGACGAGTCTTTTGAAACTATTTTATTTTTAAGAGTAATTAAGAGGTTTACGAGCGTCGTCTCTACATACGATGGTCAGCCTCTTCATCATTGCAGATAATGCCACTTTTGTTCAATGTAAGTGGTAAATGATCTTCATTAACAGATTCAATGCAGTGTAAAACCACTCGTCACTAATTCAGAATGGACGTTCCTATTTTTACTTTAACATCAACTTCAATATACTTTTACAACCACTGGTAAGTCAATCTCCTCAAAACTGAGGCCTTTCATGGCTATGTTGTACTTTCTCGTTGTTTCTTTCCTGATTACTATACAGTAATTTCGTTTATTCTTGAATTATACCATATTTGTAACCCGATAAATTAGGTGTTCAGAAGATTTTTAAAAAACGCAGATCCTATTTAAAAACGGACATTCTGGTTTTAACAATTATTTAATAACTCCACAGAATTTAATATCCACAATACAATTGTAACAAACATTTAATATAGTATCTAAGGCCTACACGACCGGAGTCAATGTTGTTAATATCTTCAGACTCCAGGATGTTTACCATGAACCATTGCAACACAAATTAGCAAACGTTGGTACTGGCATGCCACAGTACCAGTGCCACCTCTAAAGTGTGAAATCTGAGTTAGAGAAAGCTTGATCAGCCGTCGATGGCACTGGCGAGACATTTGCTAATTTATGTAGCAATAGACCACGGCCAAACAGCCCGGAATCTAAAGATCTTAACAACATTTAAATAGTATATTGACTGAATATTATCGACACAAAACAGAAACCTCTTAAATTAAAATTCACTATTCCTCTGTAAGAAAACGTTACGTATACTCAGTGGAAAAGTCCGATGATACCTATTATATATCCTCGTTTTCAACTTAATAAATTTAGTTTATAAATAGTAACTAGATTTCCTCTTAAGTGCTAGTTTTTACAGATTCAATTGAATGTTTAAATAACACTAGCTCACTATATACGTGTACGATAATACAAAATTTTACTGAATCGTTTTTTAAAACTAAAATTTATTGTTGATTCATGTGTAGTTTGTGTAGTTTGTAAGTGTAATGTATAGTTGCATTTGCCTATTTAATGTGACTCAGACTATGAAAGCTTCTTAACATGAGACGTGACGGTCTGGATGGTGAAGTAAACCCCCTAAGGGCACCGACTGAGGACTGTCTGAATGTGTGAGCTTTTTCAGCTGGACTACCGGTTCTTCTCACATTTTAGCACGAACGGTATATATAATGTAATTATAAATACATTCTTTCACAAGCTGTGCACTTTTAATATACAGGTTATTAAATAAAATGTACAGAATAATTAGCTTTGACAATCAGCATAATGTAAATAATAACCTCTAATGTCGTAACTGAGTTAGAGTTTTAAAATTCTCAGGAGCTATCGAATAATCCTGATGGAAACGATTCAAGATATTTCACATTTTCAGTAAATTTGCTGCTTCAATTTCGTTCCTGCATACAGCTAAGGGAATTTATTGGTGTAACGTTTAGTCGAAGTTAATCGTAGTTACATAATATAATTTCAGTGCAAAACTAACAAAAAAGGTGTATCAGTGTTTATGTAAAGATATTACATGGCACACAGCGTTTAGTGTATTGTACTTCCCCTTCCTCCATTGGAATCAAAGAAATATTGTCCGATTTGATGCAATTTCAAAACAAAATAAGCAAAACGTTTAAAAATTAAATAAAATATGAGTACCGGGATTTACGAAACGTTAAATAACCTGTATAATTACAGAGGCGATGACTATACACCCGGCGACACTCAACGTGGAACGTCAAATTACCCAAAATATCGAGTAATTATCGTTCGAGTGGGAGGCCTGTATAAAATGTAATTTACCAGAGTTTAAGAAGTTAAAACACTCATTATAAATAAAACCGGGTACGTTACCTGAAACAGTATTGTGTGGTGGGAGCGTTTCAGCAAGCGCAGTCGTTCTGTACTGCATGTACGTAATTTAATACTGGCACTAGCCGAGGTTTCCGCACTTGATGAGATTGGCAATTCAGGTGTGTACACATTGTTTAACTACAAGTTACTCCTGTCTATTAATATCAACACTGTGTGCAGAATACGAGTTTGAATCAAATTGCATATTACTTTACGGAATTACGCTGCTTTGTAAACATTAGTAAACGTTTATGTCATTCGAGATCTAATGGCATAAACGTTGCGTGTTAATTAACTGCTTCAATTTCGCTACTTCACACTGCTACGACAATTTATTAATTTATTATCATTTATTAATTAATTTATTTATTTATTTACTAATTTATTAATTTAGTTAAAGTTAATCGTACTTTCTATATAAATTCTAGAATTTTGAAACTTTTTCATTTTTAATTATGAAAACAGTCTAAAGCGTCAGATTGTTAGAGACTAATCTACAAAATATATTTTCGATGTAAATTACAAGTTAATTTACAGGTTTTCTATTAATATTACCCTTAATGTAATGTTTAAGATTACTTACCTGTAAATGTATTACAGGTGAGATTTGATAAATTTTGTCGGTTCAATTGGATAAGAGCTATTAATAATATTTCAAAATATCTGAAACTATTTCAGCAACTTGACGTTTACTGTACTACATTAATAATGTACAATTTTGGAGCGTAGTACAATTTTGTACTACAGAAACAACATCACAACGCACAATTTTCCAGCAATTTGCTCTCAGTTTTGTGGTATTTTGGCGAAATTTTTTATCTTCTTTTAAAAAAGTGTTCATAAATCACGAAAAGTAAGCAAATTTTTATAAATAATATTTTTAGTGTAAATGAAATTGTAAACACTTGTATCAGTTTTAACTTTAAAACATAACGGTTAATTTACGATGATTTACCGAAACTCATTAGCAATACGGAGAAAATGAATTACTTCTTCTAGGAGCAGCCGAATTTACAAACCAATTGGTGTTTTCAGTTTTACATGAAATTTAAAAGTAATAATCATCACATGTTTCTGTGTTATTTAAGCAAATCTTGCTTCCCAAATAATTTTGATAATTTAAAATGGCTCTTAAATTGTAGCCTCTCATCTTCGCACGCCCTCACGCACACACACACACACACACACACACACACACACACACACACACACACCCATCGATGTCATTGATGTATGTACAATTATATAAAAATATTGTTTGATTTTTATTAACAATTTATTTCCTTAATAAATATACAATTAATTTTTATTATACAATATTATTTGCATATTTCCAACAAATTTATCTAGTATACATTAATATCTAGTATTTATCTGGTATACATACATTTATCTCTAACTCAGCAACAAAATGTAAGTTTCTATAATTTTACTTTTATTACGTTCGCTTTATAATTAGTTCGGAATATCAAAGCAACCCGTGTGGAAAGGGATGAACACCTCAACTGAGAAGAATTCATTAATCTAAGACGAACGGGTTCAAGAGGCGTTAGTTGTAACAAGCAAATATTAAAATTTTGCAGAATTACAGACGTTTCTCGAGATGACAGCTACGGTGAATCAGTGATCAAGATTATCACTGTCTGGCCGTCTTAAATTACAAAGAAATTTTTGCAATCTGTACATCGGACATTCGAAGTGACTTCTATATGATTGAACTGACTTCGTCGTAGGCAACACCTCTTAAAAATAATTTTTTTACTTCAAACTGTTCTGAATTATGTTAACCATGGTTAAGTTAACCCTTCTTTATCTTAAATGTACATTCAATTAGTTAATGAAATAATACATTTAGGCGTAATTACGTTTGTCACGTTTATTGTTGAAATCATTCCATGATACTGGTTAATATGTTTTTAATTATTATATCATCTTCATTATTTGTATTTTTATAGAGCTTTTATGACTAATATAAGCTCTGAACAAGCTTTAGTTACTTATATCACTACGTTAATTATATTTATTCTTTGCAAATTGTAATTAATTTTTAGCAACGTTTTCAAATTCGTAGTTTACATTACTTTTATTCATCATAATAACGTATGAATTATAAAGTATAATATTTCTATCTGTGTTTATATAAGTACTTATGGTAATCTAATAGTAAAGTATTCAGCATTGTAACATGAAAATTAACATATTAATTTATGTAAACAGTATTAGTATTAATATCAGAAATGCCTAATCAAAATAATGAGGTAATTATTTTTAAAATCTAAATAAGAACGTAAAAAATATTACGTCGTAGTACTGCAAGTCTCAAAGTAATGCAAGTAACAAAAGCAAAATACTGAAAATAAAAATTTAAATTACACAGTTCTGATTAATAGATTATATAAACTTGACAATTGAAGTAATTGTATAATTAATCTTTTTAAAATATAGATTAATTAATTAGAACTATATATTTATATTTAAAATAAATTTTCATTAAGCTTTTCTTTGTGTTATTAAATTTTTACTTTGACAAAATGTCAGGTGAAAACTCTTGAAAATATTTGACGAGTTTATTTGTGGCTTTCTAGCGGGAAATGTTCCTTCCTCTTATTGAAGCAGTATTCTTGGTGTACTTTGTCTAGAAAAGCTGAAATACTGTGCAGTCTGTAGCGTAACAGGTGTGCTGTGTCGACCACACAGAATTCCTCCTCATCCAATGAATCCGATTTACAGCATCCCACGGCCACGTTTCCCCCCTTACTGTTACAGTAGATGTAGGCTACAAGTATGTTTGAAAATGTGATGAGCTTATATATTTTTTTTACTGTATTAATTGTATTTTTATAGGGGAAAAATGTTTCATACATTATTATAAATTTGTTTTTCAATTTTTTTTTTTCAATTTATTGGAGATTTGTAATCTGTTCGACTAAGCGAACATTGAACAAATTGGCTGACAACACACATTCTGGATTATGAAGAGCATACATTGACAGTATAGTTTAAGAAAAATTTTATAAATATAATATACACCTCAATATATTGTATACTAAAAATTCTAATAATATTATATTACATAGTATATATTATAAATATTATATATTATAATATATAATAATAATATATCTAATATTATTATATTTTTATTATATAAATTATAATTGTTATATTATTACAATCAAGACTTAAAAACTAGAAGGCAAGACGATAAAGTTTATGATATTATTTTGTTCCCCGTGATATAGGAAGCATATTAGTTTCCTTTTCGGTTTAGAAAATCTGGTAGGTTACTTTATATCTCTTAAATTCAAAAAATTTTAACTCAATTTAGGGCTTGTACAGATTAGTGTATGCATAAAGAAAACATGTTCAAACACAGGTAAGAATTCTATAAAGCTAAGTATTTGATATATAGGTGTCACATTTTTTTAAATCCATATAATCATTTTATAGTAAGATATTATCACATCATTAAATGCATCTTTGTTACCGCGAGACGAAAAGACCGAGAGAGGAGTGAGGAATACATTACTTAGTACAAAAATATCCATTTAAATGACAAGCATACAATAGACGCGCCTTGCTGAAAGCAGATATTAATGGTGACCTTTACAGCTAAGCACATTTAGCCCTATTGTTTCTATGCTCGTTATGACAACCTGCAAAAAACGATGACCCGTTTTCAAAACATATGAACGACGTTTATTATCAACGAGAGAAAATGTTAAGGTAAGAAATGACTACGGAAATTTATACAGAAACATGTATGTATTCGTTTGCGATTAAATTATAAGAAAATCACTCATTTTCTACATGTCAAATTTTTAGTGCCTTTAAGTTAAATATGTTTGGGTTTGCCATGTTCCATGCTGTTAGTTTCATCACGGAACAACCAGATTGGTAATGGTCTTATAATACGTTACCGATATACAACCATACTTTGTACGATTATATTTTATCTTTATGCGTCTACAGTTACAATAACTAGCAACTTAGTTTTAGTGTGTACCAATCTTGCTTCTAAACTTTTTTCATTAGTACCTGTTAGCTAAATTAATAAATATTATATCTTCTTCCATCAGGGAGTAGGCGAATTGCCTGTTCCGCTCCCAAAGGAAATATATCAATTTCACTAACGCTTCTAGGTCTTCCTATACTTTTCTGCTCAATAAGATTGTTTTTTTTTTACACTTCCTTAGCAACCCGTCATCCAGCATCCTATTCTGATGAACACCTCTCTTTGTTTTTTGCAATGTGATGGACACAGAACTTTGGTTATGCCTTCACTGTAGAGTCTCCTCGTGAGCAATCTTTAACAGATCACAAGAATCTCATCTTTGATGCCTGTACCCAGTGGTGTGCAAATCAGAAGTGTCTTCACCGGAAAGCAAGTTTTACAGCTATACAAAACACTGGGACAGCCATTACCTTATAACATTTTAGCTGAGTCTCTTTCCTTGTTTCCTCCGATAAAGCTTTTTGAATTGTTCCCAATATTGACTGAAACTAGATCAACTTGTGGCAACATCTTAATCTATGTAATAAGTGATTTCATAACCAAGAAAGAGGAAATTTGATTACTGATCTATACTCTTACTATCTAGTACAGTTTTTGTTTTATCTAGTACTCTTAGATATCTAGTATCTAGTTTTTGTTTTCTGACCAGAGATTTTCGTGTTGTAATTCGAACAGACTTGTAACTGAAATATCGATCTCTAAAGCTCACATTCATTGTTTTGGATAATTACTTCATCATCTGCAAACAACTTTGTATTCAAAAACTTACTACTTATTTTTATTCCTGGATTCAATATGGCTTTAAATTTCCACTCATTAAGAGTATGATCAATATAGATATTAAGGATTGTTGGAGATATGCAACGTTGGAGCCTTGGCTCACACCCTGATTAATGTAAATCTTGTGAGTCAGATCCTTTCCTATAGACAATACTATTCGTGTACGATAAAATTATCGTATCTTATAACGTCCATAAGATATTTAGGATGACCCCTCGTACGCATAATGCCTCACAGAATAACTCTCAAACGCTTTCTCATTGTCAATGAAAACAAGCTGTATGTCCAAACTAAATTTCCTTCTTTCGTCAGTCAATAAGTTCAAAGAGAATACGTCATTAATGCAAGATCGGCCCTTACGAAATCCCGCCTGTTCGTCAAGATGTGAATTATTACAGACAGAACGAAGTATTTCATTAATAACTTTTCCATATAACTTGTAAGTTGTCTTTATCAAGTTTATACCTCTACAATTTGATACGTTGCTAACCTTTAATTACGGATCCATGTCCACTATCGAGACAAAAAAACCAAGGAGCATTCAATATTCCAAAATATGTCCCAATACTTAGTGGTACTGCAAAACGCATATATTTTCGCTTTTGATGAAACCCTGAAGATAAATTTTAAGGTTCATACATTTGTTTTTACGTTTTCAAAATACAATATCAAACACACTTCTGACGACCAGTGCTAAGTGTCAGACCAGCGCTAATGTCACGGAGCGATTTAATAAAATAATAACAAAGTTTACCTACCGAACAGGATTAAAGCAGAACCAAGTTTTGATTATAGCACGGTCATCCTATAGTAATAACTGAAAGCGGAACATAAATTAGATGGACTTGTCGCCTAATCTTTGCGCAGGACAACACTGATACCATCTCATGAAGCTATCTTATTAACGATAAAATTATTTTAATCATAAAATGACAAACAACAATTAATGGAAGAAGTAACACAGGACCAGAGAATTATTATATGAAGTAGCATGGGAAGCTTCATCTGTAAATAAAAAAACATAACGTACTTGCAAAATCATTTCACTTCTTTTACAACGTCGACAGCACATTTTTAAGTACCTAAATTTTCTGTGGGCGTTATTTTCATCTGTAAACTCCTTAATATGCCTGAGGTCCGGAAGGAACTACGCCAAAGAAATTTACATTAAGCATCTGGGCACAACTTGATAGCTAAACAAATATATAAACATTTCCCTGCAAAGGTGATTCCTTACATATTCATTCACCTTATAAAAAAAATTCTGTGAGTCTGATATAATCCCATAGGGAGAAAATCTTCTTAACTTACAGTGATTACACAGCTTGAAATCCGCTAAGCGATTCTATATCCTACCTATCTATATGTTTTCTATCACTAATGTTTGAAATTTGATAGACTGTTAGTAATTGGAACTGTGAGAAATTGTTACTTTACATGAATTTATCCCTAACACCAATTTGGGTACGGGAGAAACCATTCCACGACTCACAGTGACATTAAATATTCAGTAATATCAAGAAAAGATTGGAATAGACGTAAATGTGTTCGTTAGTATTTTCTGACACTCAACAGACCTTTGACAAAGTATAATGTCTCTATAAATTGAAAATACATATATAAAACTAACTTTATCTCCTATTTAAATTATACGTAATTACCGTCACTTCAAGTCAAAATTAAAAACTGAATTTCTGATTACTTAAACCGCACATCAGGAGCATCACAGACTAATGTGCTCGAGCCTTTTGTTAATTTACATCTGGTGTCAGATAACACTAAGTAGAATGACAACATTCGCGGGCTAATCTGACATCCTGTCAGCAAACGGAAATCTAGATAGACAATCCTAAAATAAAAGTCAAAAGCGATAAATCTATACAAATTACTTTTACGACAATGCTCCACTAGTTAGTGTATATCCAGAAGTTATCAACAACGTACAGGTCAGGTCAACAAGTCGTTGAGTCAAGTCAGGTTGGTAGTTAGAGGAAAGCTCACATAAAAGCTAAAAAAAAATTAACCATACATCCAGAAACGTATACAGATTAATATTAATACAAAATATATTAAAATTAGCTATTAAAATGATTTAATTATTTATAAAACTATTACGACCCGTCTGAATCTATCAGATAGAACCTATTTCCAGATAGACTTATGTTGCAAACATCCTACAAGCTTTCCAATCTTAGATGATCAGCATGGCAGATATGATATTTCCTGGTCCTTGACCTTCAGGAGGATCTTGATTCATTTTTCATATAAGAAGAGATAAGTATTCATGCAGACAAATGCAGAGATTGGATTATAAATTGTGACAACCAATTATTCAACAAACTTGGCAACCTCTAGTTAATAGCCAACTTAAAACAATAACTTTGGACATTTGTGCACGGAAACCACCCCAAATGTTTTCTTACTTAAACTGCCTATTCTTTCATTAAAAGTACACTAAGTTCTTCTTTTTAGATGAATGCAATCATAGTGTTTTAACATGATAATGTTTTTAGGCTGGGGGTCATTCCACAAAATGCGTGATGCAAAATGTGTAACGTCATCGAAAAATTTAACGCTCCAGGTGATGGTTAACACTATATTTCTTCCACACTTTCGATTCCCCACAGTCGAGAAATCTTATTTTTAAAGCATAGAAACATTATCATGCTTCGATGTTTCGGTTTCGTCGAAATTCTTCTTTATCCAGGTTTCGACAAAATTCACTGTCATCGTCAGGACCCGTATGCGGGCAATGGGTCTACAGAAAAACATTAATGGATAATAATATTGTTTCTGATCTTTTCTCTGTAAGTCCCCATAAATGAAACAATTTTTATTGTAAACCAATTTTTATTTATTTATGAATTTTCTTACAAGAAAGTTCTATTGTTGTTAAAATTCACTTATTATTATTTTTGTTTTCTCCGCGTATAAATATGATTGTTTAGCCATGTTTTATTTCCAGGGTCACTTATTTATTAACGTCCCCTTCTGGGATTCTTTAACCGTTCTTCTTTAACCATTCTTTAAGACATCGATCACACTTCCGAGCATCTGAAACATTATTTCCTGAAAGCAGTATACCTTATTATTTTGCACATTTGAATCGATTGAACATTTCCATTTATTTAAAATAGATATATTATAGTTTGACGACCAGCATTTATTCTTATTTAATTTATAATTCTTTTATAAATTTATAATTTAATACATTGTTTCTTTATAATTAATTTCTTATGAAAATTTTTTATATTTAATTGGTAGTTCATTTCTGCTTTAATTTTTACATCGTACATCTGATTTAATTTGTCTGCAGCTTCTTCATTATTTCCAGCGCAATGTCACAGCAGCTTCATCATAATTTGCTATATGATTGCTTTAAACTCAGGTTACTGATGTACAGAATCAAAATAATTTATAGCCCAAGTTCCTTATCTGATTCGATCTTGATTGACATGACATCAGTTTAGAGGATGCGTCCTCTTCCTTTATGCTAAAAACCTCGCTGATGACTATAATTTAATTTTTGGATAGCATTATTTTGAATTGTCACTTTCATCTAGCTTTACAAACTGTATGTTTGTAAGCAACATCTAAAATAATCTTTTTCATCTAAACAGAAAAGATCTATTTCCTTCTAATAATTTTTAATATTATCAGTATAATGGACAATAGGTGGATTCTTGAGTGCTGTTCCTATCTTTCAGCGGAAACTAGTAGTTTGGAATTGTAATTTTCTAGTCTTTCTTAGTACTGAATTCTGTACGAGTACGGCAAACATGACACAGTATTTTGTTGTAGATATATCACAACCGGCACCAATGAAATTCGTTTATAAGAGTACGTTTCACGTAACAGTTTTGCTGCTTTCATGTTTTTATATCATGTTTGTTTTCTGTTTTCTACTACTTCCACAAACTTGCTTCTATTTCAGCATAAAGGGAGCGTCTGTTAGTAATAGTTAATGTTGTTAAGTGAGGTTAGTCACTGTTACTTTTGCTCGCTTGTACTTCGATCATCAACCCAACCAGCTGTGTTTCCTTGAGATTTATTCCGATTACTTCTACTCCTTCATTACTCTGTACATTCAATACCAAAATTCCATAATTTTTCACAGTCCTTACTACAACTGGACTATATTTTAAAGTATTTCCTGTTATTGGGCTATCAAACCTTAGTGGTTTGTTCCAGCCCTTTTCTCTGTGAGTTCCTCTAAATGAAATAATTTAAATTACAAATCATATTTATTTACGCATTTTCTTAAAAAAAATTCTGTTGTTAAAATCTACTTACTTTATATCTTTTTTCTCGGTTTATAAATATGATTGTTTAACCATGTCTTATCTTCAGGTTTCCTTGATTGTTACTGTCCTTTCTAGGTTTCATTTGTGAACTAACGGCTCGATAACTTTCATGGGATAGATGTTCCCGTAGTGTCTTCTCTCTTTTAATTTCCATGTTTCCAAAGCTGATTACTGAATATGAATTATTCTGCTTCTTCATCAGCGTGTTCATTTTGTTTAAAGATTCACTTAGATTTGTGTTTAGCGCTAGTCTGAATGTTTTACAGTTTCTGCATTTATTGACAAGCACTTGTCCTGTACAGTTTCTTCCTGTCAGTGTTGTCGTATAGAGTAGCCAAGCTTAAATACTGTCTTTTATCCATTTTGAAGTAATGAGTAATAAGTTTCTGATTATAAAATTTCAGATACTTTTCCTCAATCAGTGTACTATTATGTTTACAACTCAACAGAACTTCAAATTTGTATTCTTCCATTGCATCTAAAGTTTGTTTTCCGTTGGCTTTGTAGGTACCTATTCATACTAGGTGCACAGGCTACCATGTGAATTAAAATTTTCTCTTTATAAATCTATTTTTTAATTTATTGAAAATTAATTAAAGTCATCTGTTTTTATCAAATGTTTAAAGAGACACTCTTTTACCATTAATACTACGAGAAACTCTTAGTTATAAAAAGTAGGGCCGTATACTTTTTCCCTCATTTTTGGAGCCATTTTGCTTCTTCATAGTAATAAAGGCCAGTTCTCATCATTTCTGTCCATCTACCCGTGACTAAAATTTTGAAGTTTTACGCGTGACTTCGTATCTTTTAAGGTTGATACAGGAGTGGCTAACAAAGTGCATTTCAGAAATGAAACATTCGTGTGGTTAGAATGGGTAGTAGTTCTCATTAATGGTGCAGAAATCTAATGTTATGCTATAGTTCTAAGTGTGATAGACATTTCTAATTATATTTTAGCTCATTACATAGGCCTATGATTAGCGTTTTCTTCAAAAGCTACGTTTTTGTTAATGTGACATACAATTTCATGATTTTGCTAAGCGATAATTTCCCCTATACAATTCAGGTTTACGATAATTTATACGTAAACCTTTTACTCAGGGGGTATATAAAAATTAACTTTCGGAAGACTTGGGATTTTTCGTGACACATAAGTAATGGAATCGTAACAAGAGCAAAACTCAATAGTACATAAGCGATTGTAACACACACACACACACACACACACACACACACACACACACACAAGACCTACAAGTAAGTCCTAATAAGATCTAATCATGTTGACATTCCATTACTATATGTAACAAAAACCATATAAATACGCGCGCGCTGCGTTAGATAACGCAAATTTATTGAATGAAGAAATAAAAACAACCACGTACAATCTTTACATTTTCAAAAACAAAAAACTTAATTGTTATTTGAGGACGAAGAAAATAATTGTCAAAGACTGTTTCGTTCTCAAACGATAGGCAATCGTATGGTTATTGTAGCAACATACAAACATTTTTGCAAAGGAAACAAAAGTTGAAAGGTTTTGCTTTGAAAACTTAATTATTTTGTAAGAGAGAAACTAAGATAGATTCAGAAATAGATACAAAATGCCACAGACTGAGAGGAAATTAAAAGTGAAGTATGAGAGGACTAAGAAAGTGTTTTATTAGAAAAAAAATTTAAACCTGGTAGTCGTGGGACTACCGGTAGACATGGAATCATGTTAACCGGCAGCACTTTAACCATGTTGTCTACCTTCACTGGCACATTTATGACTTGGCCCACGATCCCATACATACCGTCTACATAGCGGAGCCGACGAATCTGCATGAACGGTAACCGCGGGCATATAAGTCTCTCTTCAACGGGATTCAGAGGCGGCAAGTTTGGCGGGGTCGGTGGATATTGGAAGCCGTATGATTTGCACAGCGGCGGTACGTTGCCTTGTTTGAGACTTGCAACACACGTAGAGCACACGCCTTCCATATTACTCGCACTTGAGTACTCGTCCGCTCCGAACACTGTGGCCAAGAGACTTATGTATGATGGTACGCACGGTCTTAGATCACTCTTGAACCACAAGCGATCGCAGATCCCACACACCGAGCCGAACGGATTGTTAATAAAGTGCTTAGAGAATTCCTCGTCGACTCCTTTGAAGCGGCGACTTGGACCGGGCTGTTCTGCGCAGAGCATCGAGGGTCCAATGTTGTCGAAGCACAAGTTATTAATGTTCTCATCGTCTGTTTTCTTGCTAGCTAGCCGTACGCTCGATCTGAGTCGCTTTGGGGGCACGCCGGATGACCCAGGTATCGGAGATGCGGGCCGCTTGGGCGCTGACGGGGTTTCGTCAATCTTCAAATAGTTGCCATTTTCTAAGTTCTCGGCCGATTTCTTTGATTTTAGTCTCAAACGATAGGCCCGTTGACGCTCTGCATAGGATTTGCCGGTTTTCGGTTTGAAATTTTTGGTTCGAGTTTTATCGCGATTTTTAGGTCGAGGCATTTCAATTTTTTAAGTTCAAATGTTGTTATTATTTTCTGTGAGTGCTTCTGGTACTCGGAATTGGTGTTAGTGGAGAGATTTAGTTCTGAGGATCACAACACACTTTGTATTTTTGCGATCGGACTTGTAGTTCCCGAGATATTTAAGTTTTAGTGGAGCAATTTAGAAATTTTCGGCGCAAAAACACCCTCACGCAGACAAAGCCTAGAGGCGACTGAAGTCAGTTGTCAAAATTCTCAGTACTATTGGTGGAAGGGGGCCGAGTGACTCGATCACTTGACACCTGGTTTGCTGGGATTGGTTGAGCGGTTCGTGAGATAGTGGTATGCCGAAAGTACATTTGAAACATCACGGTCGATTTTCGCGAAACGTGCGAGTAAGACATTACATACCTATGGATTCCATGTCAAAAAGCGAAAAGAAAGACATCGGAGTTGAAGTGTTATTGTATGAAGTGTGACACATTCAGGTACTTTAGCCAGTACACACGCGCCGACGCTTAACTGAATCAGTACTCTACTAATAGTTATTTAACTGTATGAGCTACATCGTTTTGACCTATCATTATTTTTCACAAAGCAGTTTTAATATATTGTCCACACAGTGTGCCACAACTAATATTGAAAAATAATTTGATTTTTAAGCAGTTATTATTAAAACAATGATTATTAACCAGAGACTGCCGCACATTCCAAGCTGTAACAAAATGTTTGTATGTCACCTAACAGTAAAGTGTGGGAGAACTGGTACATTGGAGCTGAAGTGTTATGGATAACTGAATTGTAACTGAAATTCTGTTGAAAATTCACGTTGTAACAAGTGAAGCCTATAAAAGAACGTAATTGAGTCAGTAATTCAATTAATCAAGTGCCCGTGTGACAATATGCTTGCTTCGAAGCGTAATAAATGCGTGCTTTATATCAATGATAAACTAATTTGCACACCACTCATACGAATTTTCATTACTGTTTTTTAAATTTTTTTTAAAAATGTCCGTTGTCTTACACTACGATGGTTACGCGCATAATGTGTGTGTGTGTGTGCGCGTGCGTGTGTGTGGGTGTGCGCGCGCGCGCGTGGGTGTGGGGAAATTGTGCTTTACACGGTAGATGAGTAAAAGAAAAAAATCAGTGAACGAGATTAGTCTACTAATTATATAACACTCGGTAATGTGGACGTTGTTTTTAGTGAAGTGTAAAAACTGGCATAATTAATACTGACATTTCCATCTACATGTGCAAAAAGAAGTTTCTTTGCTCTAAATCTGAAGTTTTAGCTCGGAGCCACGCAATGACAGGTCCTGTTGAATAACTCGGCTGTTATATCTGCTGAGAAAAACATTCTGATGGATATGAAAAAGGCGTTTGAAGTTATATGTTCCTAAAATTCAAGTAAAATGAGAGAAAAATAGAAATCTTCATCGAATAAAGTATTCAGGATAGGCCTACATAATATTGTTATTTTACACTGGTACGTAGAGCTACGTTAATATCGCGTACTTTAGGTTATTATGTTTTAGTAAATAAGCCTAAAATATTTTAAAGTTCTTTACTTATTGTTTATATCTAATAATGCAATTTCATAATTATCGTTGAAATTAACCATTATATAAATTATATTACACTGACGTGTTGTTACATATTATTTGACTCTAAAAAGCCTGGAATGTGAACGATGCCTTCATTCTCTTCAGGGAATGAGACAGCCTAGGCCTTGAACTTAGGATACGTACGTCACTGTCCTGAATTACAGTATAGTGTAAATGACTTTGAAATTAATAAAATGTGTTCATAGACACTACTAACTGTCAATTGGTTCATGACGCTCCTACAGTATTTTCAGGTTTGATTGTCAGTATAAGGATGAGGTTATTTAATTTTTAAACTATTCACTTCAGAAACAAACATAAACTAATTGGATGATTTTGAAAAGATAAAAGAGACACTTCTGAACTCACATTTTATGTCGGCCTTTCAACATAAGGAAGATTGCTACTAGTTACTATAGATGACACACACACACACACATTCTTTCTGCAGTTTGATGTAAACTGACGTCAATCAAGTTCATATTGTATATTGTTCCTGGCAGTATGCTTCATTATCAGCAAATTGCAAAACTCTTTATAATTGACTTTTATTAGTTACATGATAAAACCACGAATTCATTTAAAAGCGTTTACATAATTTGCCAGAATTCAAAACTCCTTTAAAACTTCTAATTTTACAAAATGTACCATATTTCTTTAATGGCGTTTCGTCTACTGAAAGTTGTAAATGTCTTCAAATGTTGACTAAGTCAAGTAGATTATGTTTATAAAATTTTCTTCCGGTATGGACCGCGTCAGAAATGTCTTGTATGACATTTTGACTCATACGATATATTTTTGACACGGTCCGTACCGGAAGAAGATTTTATAAACATAATGGAGACCGGCCGCGGAAGCCTACGTGAGAAAAAAGTCAAGTAGAGTCCAGAAACTGTAGCATATTAGTTCAAAGAGACGAAAAATTGTTGCATCGTTAAGTGGACAATGTTTAACTATTCAATAATCTGTTATCCCGAACAACCCATTGTGCAAGGTTGACTTACGATGGGTGTAAAGAAAAATGCCCATGTACACATTTCCCAATGCTTAGAGATCTTTGCTATTAGGTCTATATGTTTTGTGGCACTGAGAGCAACCGGTTGTTTACACACTTATTATTATTACAAGCTATTAAACCTGTAAGTGGCCTAATTATGGGTAAGACTGTATTATTCTATGAGCTGTCTGTAATTATTTCACTGGTAATTGAAATGAACCTCTTACTATAGATCAATACCGGTAGTGTTCCATTTGTCCCAGTCACCTGGGCGGTACAGTATCAACCTCTGTATTGTACAGCATATTTCTTTTCAACAGTAATTCACCACGGTCGTGTTACATTATTGTTCCACTCATTTCTTTACGTTTTTCTTGTATTGCAGGTGTGTCACTTTTTCCTTGATAGTGAACTGTTTCCATCAAGGAAACCTAATTTACTTGTGATTGTTTGAATGAACCTAATTTATTTATTTCATATTATGTTAACATCAAATATGATAAAATGATTGCGGATGTCTATTAAAAAGGTTTTCCCTCCACTTTCATATTATGAAAATAAGTTCTTAAATCGTTCTAATTCTGTTAAAAATATATAGTCTGCATAGTCGAAATCAATTTATTGTCGGATCTTTCACATCCTATTTAACAGACAGTTGCACTCAAACACCTTTACGGCTCGTACTAGATCAAGATCTGAACTTTTACTACAAAGGACAGAAATCGCACACTGTCATTTCAGCAGCAGCATAACCTGTTTAATTATCAGTTACTACCTAGTTTCCACTGTTTTCATTCGGTTTCCGTTTCGACTTCACCACGTATCTCACTCCGTAGAAACTAATTAGTAAATGGTACATGCACTTTTGTAACAATTCTGTGCCTCACATTTTGGTTTATATTGCAGAAAGCACAAGTTACTTGTCCGCACTTTACTAGTGGCATAACGCCTTACGGTGTGCAGATATTATTATTATTATTAATTTGGGATCAAAACGTCCTAGGACGTTGTCCGATGTCTAATCTCCATTTCTGTCTGTCGTTGCAGTTTTCGTCGTTTAATCCTCTCTATCCCTCATCGATCTTCTTATCCCCTCTATCCACGTTTTGTTTGGCCTTCCTTTCTTTCTGTGCTCTCTAGGTATCCATCTCATTGTTTTATTTGGTAGTCTGTCTTGTCCCATTCTTTGTAAGTGTCCGTACCAGATTAGTTTTTTTTCTTCAATACAGCTGATGATTGTCTTTTGTAGAAAATACATTAGATCATACATTTCCTCTATGATCGTTTCATTTCATACTCGTTCTAGCCTTGAAGTTATAGCAGCTCGTCTCAAAGCATCCATTTTTGTAGCTTCTAACTTTCTTTTTACATGTTCTTTTATTCTGCATATTTCGGATCAGTACATCAACGTGCTCTTAATCATACAATCGTATATTCTTTTCTTCCTTCCTTTTCCAATTTCTGTGCTCCATAGAATCCCATTCAATGATCTAATTATTTGTTTTGCTTTCTTTATTTATTTCAACAGCATCTGTTCTTTCTTCATTCAATTGTATTACTAAGTATTTATAATGCATTTGTATTATTGCATTATAAGTTTATTGCATTTTTTTATAATTTGTGGATATACAAAACATAAATTGATAAAATCGTAACGTGATGGAATACCTAATTACGTAATGCAGAATTCACAAAGTTTATATTTATAACATGGATTTAGACTGTATGCCTTCAAAAATATTACATGTGACATTCTTTACCTGCGCGAAAAAGAATTCCGTAAGTAAGTTAATGGCTAATAATTTTCTTGCCATATCAGAAATCCAAATACACAACAAACCGAAAAACTTGACTTCAGATTCAAATAACGTTCAGATTTCATACATTAAAGGTTAATACTATGTTACTAAGTTTCATTTATTGTGTATGTTATGAGGAGAGTTGAACGTGTGTGATCTTGTCATTTTTACAACTGACAGAAGCATGAACGAACTGCTCCTATTATAGGCCTATACTTTTAACAGTTAAATTGTTAGATTGTTTAATACTTCTATTACAAATAATCGTATTTCTAGAAATCATTTCTTTTTATAAGTTCAACCTATTCCCTTCTGGACGTTGAACAAGTGTAGAGACTGCGCTCCATTGGCATAATGTTTTACCGGGATTTAAATAACTAAACGGTAAGTAAAATTGTTTAAAATTGTAAATCTTCCATTCTTGTTTCACGGACTACAAAGCACTTCACTTGCGCAATTGTTAACACGATTTACGACAAATGTAAACTTTTGTCGTCTAGTTTAAACAACTTAATGCAACATAATTTATATATACTATTTTGAATGTTCATCACTTCTTTGTTTACACACATAATAATTATTAATATTGGTGTTACTTTCACTGTAAACTTACTTGTTTTATTCACTCAGACGACGTTTCCGAGTGGTGTTCTCCTATTTCAGTGAGTTTGGATACGGAATGTGCCAAGTTGTCGGTAATTTTATGTGTAACGGTTTTTAGTTGCAGGTTGTGTGTGGGGGTGGAGGTGGAGGGGATTGGCGCAGGAGTTTGAATTGTTGTATGTGTTGTTTATTATTGTGTCAAATAGTGTGTTTGATTTAAATTGTAAATGGTATTGAGTATGTTGTTTGGTTGTGTTTTGTTGTGTTTATATATTTCAAATTGTTCTGTGGTGTTGAGTTTACGACTTTTGGGTAGTGTAAAATTTCTAGGTTGTTTTTATATTGGTGTAACTGTGGTTTGCTGTCTGGATGTGTGTGGCAAATGTGGATTGTATGTTATTATTGGTTAGTGCTTTGGTGTGTTCAGAAAATCTGGATGAAAAAGATCTTCCTGTCTGGCCTATGTAGAACTTGTTGCAATAATTGCATTTTAATTTGTAAACACCTGTTTTGTTGTATATGTCAGTGTCTTTGTTTGTGCCGTTGATGTACCTTTTGATGGTGTTGTTGGTTCTGTATGCTATTTTGTAGTTGTATTTTCTGAATGTGTTGGCAATTCTGTGTGTGTTTGAGTTGTAGTATGTGAGTGTGATGTATTTATATTGTTGTGTGTTGTTTTTATTTTGTGGTTTGTTGTTTTTGTTTTGGATCTGTCTATGTAATTTGTTTATTAAATCCGAGTTATAGCCATTTTGTAGTGCTATGTATTTTATGGTGTTGAGTTCTTCTTCGTAGTCTTGTTTATTCAGTGGTATTTTAGTGAGTCTTTGTAGCATGTGGTTGAAGACTGTATGTTTATATTGTGTTGGATGATTTGATGTGTTGTGGATGACCATGTCAGTTGTGGTTGGTTTTCTGTAGATTTTATACGTGTGCGTAATGTTTGTTTTGGTGATAGTTAGGTCTAGAGAGTTTATACAGTTGTTTTTTTCTATTTCTATGGTAAATTTGAGTTTGGGGTGTATCGTGTTGATGTATTTGTGGAAGTTTTCCACTTGTCTTTTTTTATTGCCTCTGTATAATAATATTATGTCATCTACATATCTATGCCAATATATGATTTTGTTGGTATATTTGTTGTTATGTATGAGATTTTCTTGTTCTATATGGTGTATAAATATTTCTGCTAGTATGCCCGAGGTGGGGGAGCCCATGGGGAGTCCATCTGTTTGAGTGTATATCTTGTTATTGTATGTGAAGTAATTTTGATCTGTGAGTATTTTAGTAAGTGTGATGATTTCTTGTATGTGTGTTTCAGGTGTTTGTCTGAGTAGGTGTTCAAGTGTTTGTATGGTGTCTTTGACAGGTACATTGGTGTATAGATTCGTGATGTCAAATGATGCTAATGTTGAGTTGTGTGGTATATGGATGTGGTCTAGTTTTTTGACTAGATCTATATTGTTTTTAACAGAAGTGTTGTTGATTAAATTTATGTGTTTTCTGATTAGTTTATCCAGGTGTCTGGCGATTTTGTGAGAGGGTGCTTGTGTGTTATTTATCAATGGTCTAATGGGTATATCGGGTTTGTGTATTTTAGGTAATGCGTTTAGTTTTAGGGGGTTAGGTTTAATTTGTTTTAAATATTTTATGTTGTCTGTTTAAATTATGTATTTTGCATTATTTAGCACATTCCGAATCCAAACTCACTGAAGAAGGATAAAACCACTCCGAAACGTCGTCTGAGTGAATAAAACAAGTAAGTTTACAGAGAAAGTAACACCAATATTAATAATAATTTATATAATTTAAACAGATATATAATATGCAAATTTTTTACAATTCTTAGTGTAATTTATTGTACTACTTACACAAACGTTTTAAGAACTATTCTTAGTTTATACGTTTACACTCTGTTGAAGAGAGACAGAACCGGTCCTCAAAAGCACGGTGAAAAATTAAAAAAATGACTAAATAAGAATATAAAGTTCTTTGAGTATTATTACTGTAAACGCAATCTTGGATCGAAATAATTTTAAACATCATTATGTCGGAAAAAATTCTAATTTGATGATATATTTTTTAATTTCAATGTAATTTAATTCGTATTTACACTGAATGTTGTAATAGGCATAATGTAATGATGTTTGGAAAACAAAAGATTTATACTGTATAACACTAAAATGTTTCATTTTGCAAACAATATAGTTATTTAAATCATACATTGCTGTTCAGGTCTCTAAATTGTATTCAACGACATTTCTACTGCAAAACTTGATTTATTACAAAAAATACTCAGCAGTATTAAAACCCATTTATCATATCATTCCTTTTGTTGGCAAACAGTACAACTAGTCTTTTATTATCTTGTGACAGCTTTCGTAATGTGGGTTACCAGAGAGTTTTCAATACAAAAATGGGTCTTCTTTCAGAAAATAAATAAATTAGTATATTAGATAATGAATTTTACCAGCACGTTCACTACTTACTAATTTAAAACTATTACTGCTAATTGAACTAAAGTATTAGGTTCTAAGTGAGAAAAATAATTAAAGTAAATATTCATTTAGGAACAATCAAATTTAAACTTCTTAAATAAAATAATTTTGTGTGAAGTGTAAGATGAGCAGCCAGAACAATGTAATAGTTACAGACGAAGCCAACGTTTAGTTGTGTATTTGTTTCCAGTAACTAGCCTGCATTATGTTGAAACACACTAATTGTTTGTTTAGTTAGGCTCTAAGTACTTTTTGTGCTAGACGTCTCTGTGTACTCTAGACATAGCTTTTGTTTTTCATTTCCCCTAGTTGTAGGTGACTAATGAAAGCTGAAGCACACTTTCAGCGTTGTCTCATACACTGTAACAGCCGGATGGTGTTACAGCAAAGTGACATAAGCATCCAAACAATTTCAGCTCATATAATTTCTACTGCCGGTTTACAGTGCCGAAAAAAAGTCAGCGACAATTTACAAGCAGTTTAATTTATTAAGTGCTAAAATATTTGTCCTAAAGCCTTTACGTTCCAGAATGATGAAGGTTTGCTGAAGTGTGAAGTAGTACAGAAATTGTTTAAACAGCCGTCTTATCGTTAAATGACTTTTTAATTTAATTTATACGAATTTTTTATTTCTTAAAAAACATCAATTAATAAAAATATCGGTATGGAGAACCATACATAGCTTCCATGTTCTATGATTTATATTTAAAATCATTTTCGAAATGAAATATTAACATAGAAACTACTTCCTTCTACTTACTGCTTCAGCCTTAACCACAGTACTGTGGTCACTAACGTATACCACCTCACGTTATCGCACTCGATTTTCACTGATGATGGAAGTCGATGGCATTGCCGAAACGTCTGGTTTTGTAGAAAACATTGGACTACGGCCAAACATCCCGGGAAGGAATTTTAACAAAAACTACTTCTTTGTTGCCGATAACGTTGTACACATATATATAAAAAATATGCATAAAATTAGAGGCTTTTATAAGTTAATGTTTGATCTCCATTAAGTAGTGCTCAAGTTTCCAAAGTTTTAATATTATGATGTCCGTAATTAAAACATCAGAGCAGGTTTAGTGTGTATGAGGGTACACCGTGGACAAAAATTTTCAACATTTCCTATTCAGCGTTGCTTAGAGTAAAGCTGCGAATCTACAGTGTACGTTTCAAAGAACAAACACGCGGAAAAGAAGGAGCGCTCCGAAGTCACTCATGGACCCTCAGCATCTTGCAGAGGGTGCATTCCCTAAAGACGAAAATTCTGTTTATGAATCGTTCCTCTGTAAACACGTGCAGTAACACTGCCCAGCGATCCACAGGAAGAAAAATCGCTATCCACGCTGGACACTTTTTCGGCTTGCACGCGTTATGTTGGTGGGGGTTTCGGCACTTTCCATTTGAAAAGCGTGCAAATGTAAGAAAATAAACATGTATGAGGCCAGAAATAACGCGAATTGTGTGTGTGTGTGTGTGTGTGTGTGTGTGTGTGTGTGTGTGTGTGTGTGTGTGTGTGTGTGTGTGTGTGTGTGTGTGTGTGTGTGTGTGTGTGTGTGTGTGTGTGTGTGTGTGTGTGTGTGTGTGTGTGTGTGTGTGTGTGTGTGTGTGTGTGTGTGTGTGTGTGTGTGTGTCTTCCCTGCCTTTTTATTGCGGTAGTCATAATAATAAAATGGAAACGTAAACATTACATAACTGAGATATGCTTGCCTGCCACGAACGATATATTTTCTCTCATACATGATTTACATTAAAATTAAAAAATTATAATTTTATTGCCTGGCAACAAAATTATTTTATTTTTAACAATTACCACTGTTTGAAAAAGTTTAAATGAATTTTCAAGTACTTTACTGTTGTTAAAACGTAAAAGGTTGCAGGTAAACTACCCCTTCCCCTTGACCGATCTTCACCAAAATCAAAAGGCCTTGAGTTCTCTAAAATTCAGTGACAAAAGCAAAAAATTATTTGATTTTGTTTGAATATGCGGCAGTTATCTTCGTCATAGAAAAAATTACCCTTGTTAAAACATAAAACGTTGCAGGTAAACTACCCTATTTCCTTAACCGATCTTCACCAAAACCAAAACGTCTTGAGAACTCTACAATTCAGGGCTGTATGCAAAACATTATTTGATTCTGTTTGAATTTGCAGCTGTTATCGTTTGCCAAAAAAAAAAATTACCATTGATAAAAAAACGCTGCAGGTAAACTACCCCTTTCCCTTAACCGATATTCTCTGAAAACAACAGATCTTGAGTACTCTACAATTCAGGGCTGTATGCAAAAAATTATTTGATTCTGTTTGAATTTGCGGCTGTTATCGTTTTCCATAGAAAATACCCTTGTTAAAACATAAACCGTTGCAGGTAAACTACCCCTTTCCTTTAACCGATCTTCACCAAAAACAATAGTCTTGAGTACTCTAAAAATCAGGGCTGTATGCAAAAACTTATTTGATTCTGTTTGAATTTGCGGCTGTTATCGTTTGCCATGGAAAATACCCTTTTTAAAACATAAAACGTTGCCGGTAAACTACCCCTTTCCCTTAACCGATCTTCACCAAAAACAACAGGTCTTGAGAACTCTACAATTCAGGGCTGTATGCAAAATAGTAGTAGATTCTGTTTAAATTTGCGGCTGTTATCGTTAGACATAGAAAAAAATTACCCTTGATTAAAAAAAATCGTTGCTGGTAAACTACCCCTTTCCCTTAACTGATCTTCACCAAAAACAATAGGTCTTGAGTACTCTACAAATCAGGGCTGCATGCAAAAAATTATTTGATTCTGTTTGAATTTGCGGCTGTTATCGTTTGCCATAGAAAAAAAATCTATAGACAGACACACAGACAGACAGACACACAGACATTTTTCGAAAAATGACTTTTTTTCATGTTTTGAGTGTAGTACAATCAGAATCTGCAATAATCTCGAACACGCTTTTTTACTTCCATATTCCTTAAGGAAATGGAAGTATGGTGATGGCAAAAAAAATCGTGTTCGAGATTATTGCAGATTCTGATTGTACTACACTCAAAACTTGAAAAAAAGTCGTTTTTCGAAAAGTGTCTGTGTGTGTGTGTGTGTGTGTGTGTCTGTCTGTCTGTGCGTCTGCCTGTCTGTAGATTTTTTTCTATGGCAAACGATAACAGCCGCAAATTCAAACAGAATCAAATTATATTTTGCATACAGCCCTGATTTGTAGAGTACTCACGACCTATTGTTTTTGGTGAAGATCGGTTGAGGGAAAGGGGTAGTTTACCAGCAACGGTTTTTTTTTTATCAAGGATAATTTTTTTTTTGGCAAACGATAACAGCCGCAAATTCAAACAGAATCAAATAATGTTTCGCATACAGCCCTGAATTATGGAGTTCTCAAGAGCTATTATTTTTGGTGAAGATCGGTTAAGGGAAAGGGGTAGTTTACCGGCAACGTTTTATGTTTTAACAAGGGTATTTTCTATGGCAAACGATAACAGCCGCAAATTCAAACAGAATCAAATAATTTTTTGCATGCAACTCTGAATTGTAGAGTTTTCAAGACCTGTTGTTTTTAGTGAAGATAGGTTAAGGGAAAGGGGTAGTTTACCTGCAACGTTTTATGTTTTAACAAGGGTAATTTTTTCTATGACGAACGATAACTGCCGCATATTCAAACAGAATCAAAATTTTTTTGCATACGTCACTGAATTTTAGAGAACTCAAGGCCTTTTGATTTTGGTGAAGATCGGTCAAGGGGAAGGGGTAGTTTACCTGCAACCTTTTACGTTTTAACAACAGTAAAGTACTTGAAAATTCATTTAAACTTTTTCAAACAGTGGCAATTGTTAAAAATAAAATAATTTTGTTGCCAGGCAATAAAATTATAATTTTTTAATTTTAATGTAAATCATGTATGAGAGAAAATATATCGTTCGTGGCAAGCAAGCATATCTCAGTTATGTAATGTTTACGTTTCCATTTTATTATTATGACTACCGCAATAAAAAGGCAGGGAAGACACACACACACACACACACAATTCGCGTTATTTCTGGCCTCATACATGTTGTAACATGACATTTGGAACAACATAATATCGTACCTGATTTAATGAAGACTTTGATTAAGAAGCTGACAAGGAGAACAATATCTTCCAAGATGATAGCGAAGAGGAACGACTAACAATTTTAGACTGACTAGTAAGACAACTGACCGTACCCAAATTAATGATTTAGGCTAAGTGATGCAAAACACCTTTAACCCCAACTATGACAATGAACTTTCAGTATTGACCAAACAAAGATTTGTAAGGACAAATGGTTTATGAACCAGGACTATAAAGAAACAAATGGTTTCAGTTGATGTATCATTAAATCCAGACAATCAAAATACAAAGTGAGGGATAATAGACCCAAACATATAATATTATGTAAGAAAAATATTAGTAAATAATTAAGTTAATTGATGTAACAAAAATATAAATACACCTGGTTATAGATACAAGAACCATACAAAAAATTGTCACATATAGAGTTCATAGGGTTGTCCAGTAAACAACAAATTATAACATGGTCACAATAACATTTATAACAAGAGTAAAACCCATATAAACAGTAAATGTAACAAGATTATTAGAACTGTGTGGTGAGGTAGAGCAACAGTGTTCACTTTATTGTAATTTTTGTAAGTCAAACATCAGTAAGTATACGGATGTTGAAACCCATATAAATAGTAAATATGACATAGACAGTGTCAGAATAATGAGTAAATTAGCTGACAAGGGACTAACCAATTAGTATAGAATTTGTTTTGTAAAATGTGCATGTTTTATGTTTTAGGCACAGTGTTATATCATAGTATTTGTGTTGTGTTTTTTATATGTAACTGATGATACAGTTAGTTTAAAGGAATGTCAATTTAATGATATTAATTCCATTTTTTTATGTTGCGTTAACAAATATAACAATAGAACTGATATTAAACCATGGTAAATTGATTAATTGACAAAACAGAATGGACTATATAAAGATGTTTTGTTAAGTGTCAAACATTTATACAGTCTGAGTAGAAAACAATTATTTGTGCAAGGATTTGGTATAATCATAGCCATGTGGGCATGAATTTAACTATTAGAATAATATATTTTTTGTGTTGTTAAAATAACGTTATATGTTAAAATATTTTGATGAGTGTTAGAAGTTAATTTAATTGTTAAAGATGTTAAAACATGGTGATGAAAATAATACTATTACATAGGCCAGGTGAAACCAACTTTAGTAAATTTTGAACAATTATATTAGAAATTTTGTAAAGCAAATGTGAAAAGGTAGATGTATTTATAGGTAATAACGTATACAAGGAATATAGAAACAAAATAACACATATCAAGTTATTTAAGAAAATTCCAAATAACAAAATTGTAACATCCATAGTTCTTAAACAAAAATAGGCATGTTTGGTGTCTAAATATAACAAATGTGAAGATCAAAATAATGCTGATAATGGTTTTAAACTCCCATTCAGTATAGAAAAGTTATGTTAAATTAAAGATTTTGAACGAAATTTAGATTCTGAAATAATAAAAGTATATGACAATGTAGATCCGGATTAGCCAACCAGGTTCCAAGTTTACCCTTAGCAACCAGAAATTTCGGATAAATAAAATGAGACTTCTTTGACAACGATCTTAGCAGATAGACGCGTTCTTAAATCGTCTTACATTATATGTTATAAAGTGTGAAAAAACTATACAACTAGATAAATACAGTTAGAGGTACACTACACGGACTTTTTGCAACAACAGAAGACTACCCATTAGATGGATTAGAAGAAATAACAACCAGGAAGAAGATTTGACGAGGAAGATTTGAAGTGCACGAGGGACGAGAAGAAGATCTGACGTGTACGTGGGCCCCATCTTCAACCAAGAAGAGTACAAGAAGAGGATTTGGTGATTCTGACATCTCATTATATCGTACTTCAACACACACCTTTGTATACACGTATTTTAAGTAATAATCAATTTATCTACAGACACCATATAACACAAACACTAAAAAACAATCACTAATAACACCATATAAGACTAACACCTTTTTAAACACAACGAGAACTCTTAATTTACATAATAACGAACAAAGTCTGAACTGGGCATAACCTTATAAAACTGGTAACCACTATACAATTTCTGTGTGCACGTATCACTCTAACGTTGTAATATCCTATAATTGTAAAATTGTATTTCGATTAATAGTGTAATATTTTGTTTAATTTATGATCCCCGAACCATATACGCCCTGGGATAAATTTATTTTTATTTAAAAACGTTAACAAAAAGCATTGTTTTGGTCTCAAGAAATACTGAACGTTTGGCTACTACTGCTGCCAACTGGTAAAGAGAAGATTTATAATTTGTACTACAATTGCGATTATTCTGTTTAAAAATTATTAAAACAAGTTAACCAGTGTTTTTTCCGAATAAAGGATTCCACAAGGATATATGTTTGATGATAATTGTGAGTCGTTATTATTGCCGTTACATTTAGTAAATAGAATTCACAGGTTGTAGCTGACCCGATAGTTGGCATCGGTGAGTGACGTCACGGAAAAGGAGCAGCGTAGTGGGAGAAGCGGCAATTTACAAAGTTATTCGCCGTTCAACATAACACATTCATAATTACACATCGACGACTCCAGTGCGAGTTTGTCGCTACATTATTTATATATATTACAAGTTCACACTTCCTACGGGTGGTGTAATCCAAGTGCACACGACATATATACAAGTAACCTATTCACAATAACATTGTATGTAACGAAATATTCTCTGGTTACAAATAGACGAACCTGAGGTGAGGCTACATTACATTTCATAAGCAACCCTACGAGAGTTATATTACTGGTTACAATGTTTATTTTCTTACATTTGCACGCTTTTCAAATGGAAAGTGCCGAAACCCCCACCAACATAACGCGTGCAAGCCGAAAAAGTGTCCAGCGTGGATAGCGATTTGCTTCCTGTGGATCGCTGGGCAGTGTTACTGCACGTGTTTACAGAGGAACGATTCATAAACAGAATTTTCGTCTTTAGGGAATGCACCCTCTGCAAGATGCTGAGGGTCCATGAGTGACTTCGGAGCGCTCCTTCTTTTCCGCGTGTTTGTTCTTTGAAACGTACACTGTAGATTCGCAGCTTTACTCTAAGCAACGCTGAATAGGAAATGTTGAAAATTTTTGTCCACGGTGTACCCTCATACACACTAAACCTGCTCTGATGTTTTAATTACGGACATCATAATATTAAAACTTTGGAAACTTGAGCATTACTTAATGGAGATCAAACATTAACTTATAAAAGCCTCTAATTTTATGCATATTTTTTATATATATGTGTACAACGTTATCGGCAACAAAGAAGTAGTTTTTGTTAAAATTCCTTCCCGGGATGTTTGGCCGTAGTCCAATGTTTTCTACAAAACCAGACGTTTCGGCAATGCCATCGACTTCCATCATCAGTGAAAATCGAGTGCGATAACGTGAGGTGGTATACGTTAGTGACCACAGTACTGAAGCAGTAAGTAGAAAGAAGTAGTTTCTATGGTAATATTTCATTTCGAAAATGATTTTAAATATAAATCATAGAATATGGAAGTCATGTATGGTTCTCCATACCGATATTTTTGCCAACACCATACTTCCATTTCCTTAAGGAACATGGAAGTAAAACGCAAGTAAACTGTTTTAAATGTACACACGCGCGCGCGCACACACACATACAACATATGGCAGCTATACACACACGTGCGCGCGCGAGCAACACATGTACGCGTATGTGTGTGTATCTTATAAAAAACATGTTAGCATCTGAAACTGCTAAACTTAACTGAAACGCTCACTATTTTCAGCGGAATACATTTATTATTCCATAAAATTAAATTAATAAATATAATTTTTTTAAGTCGTGATTACATTTTTTGAACCTTACATTGTTAGACGAGAACGACAAAGCTGACCACGGTTTCACACGATGAATACGACGCTACCATGGTTTGTACAGTACCGTAAAAAGAACGGTACCGGTACCATAAAAAAAGTAAAAAATTAAAAAATTCCATATATACTGTATATAATAGGGTTGCTACAGCTAGTGCCGTCATCTTTCCTTCAACCTGGCTTTCCAATTCTCCCGATGTTCTCATTGTCCCTCCTCAAGTCCTATACATTGCATAGATTCATCCACTTCGTCCCTCCAAGATCTTCTCGGTCTTCCCCTTTTTCTCCTTCCTAATGGACTCCATTCCGTCAGTTTGTTGATCCACCTATTTTGGGCTCTCCGGACATGACCGTACCACACCAATCTTTTTTCTTCCATGTAGTCAATTACACTTCTTTCATCCTCCATTTTTCTTTTGATTTCCTCTTTTGTTATTCGGTCTGCTCTAGTTATTCCACAGCACCTCCTCCAATATACCATCTCTGTTGCAAGAATCTTTCTTTTATTATTTTTGTTAATAACCCATACTTCCGCTGCATACATCATAATGCTTTGGACTATGGTCTGATATATCATTTTTTTTTTGATTTTTCTAATTTTTTTGTCCCATATAACACTGTGTAATTGTCTAATCCCAGTTCTAGTCTGCCCTAATCTACTTTTTATTTCCTCTTCCGTTGTGCCTTGTTTACTCAGTGTGAATTCTAGTTACTAACATTGGGTTAGAATTAGGAGTCCTCTAATTTTAACATTTTCGTCTACTTCTAAATCTGTTGTTTCTTCATCTCTAATTGCCAAGTATTCAGTCTTTTTTATGTTTATTTTCAATCCCATCTTTGTGTATTCTTCATTCAGCTTCCTGACCATGTAGCTTAGACCTTCTTCATCCTGGGCTATAACTACCTGGTCATCGGCGAAGTATAGTGTGTACAGGTGTTCATTTCGTATCGGTATTCCCATTCCATGGCATTTCTGTTTTCACATGGTTAATGCATATTCTAAAAATATCTTAAACAGCGTGGGCGATGTTGGGCAGCCTTGCAATAACCCTTTGGATGTTTTAAACCTACAGACAATTTTGTTACCTACTTTAATAAAAAAAAAAAAATACTTTAATAAAAAATTCCAACTATTCTATTTTTTTTAATAAAATACTGATTGCAAAGGAGATAATCATTATTATTTTTTTATTATTAGGAGTGTAATAAACAATAAAAATCCTGGACGCTGCATTGCTTTTTTAGTCCATAATTATAATTTATGGTTATAAATTTAAATTTATAACCATAATGCCTAAATGAAAAATAATTTAGTCCTAGCTTTACGTTTATATATGTTCCCATAGATATGTATGCCTGTTTGTCCAAATATCCCATTTGCTGTTTCCAAATATATGTAAGTGATAACAGTATGTACAGATTTTGCAACCGTAGCTTAGAACTTTTTTGAGGCGTTCCAAAGAGGAACGCTGACAGATATTCATTTTCTCAAATTATTAATCATAACGCTATCGTATTTTGAGTAAAACTGCTCATAATTGTATGCTAAATGTAGATTTTTTCAATTTTTGTGAAATTTTGACTTCCATTTTACCTGTGGTGGTGCCAACAAGTTAAAAAATTTCTGTGTAAACAATTTCAAAATTAAATTTACTTTATATTTTAACTAAAATTGTCTGTAATTTCATACTCTACATGGATTTTCAGATTTTTTCAAAATTTGGATTTTTCACGTTTCTGCTCCCTGCTGCCCTACTTTTAGGGAGATCTCTAAAAAACAATAGGGTCCTGTTAGTTAAAGGTGCGGAAACGCATGCAAGCTTTTATAAAAATCTGTTGATGCATTCAAAGTTATCATGAGACAGAGGCTACACCAAATAGACAGATAGAAAAATGCCAAAAGAGCGAGTTAAGACTAGGAACGCTTCATCTCTTCAATAAGTGTTTTGTTATATATTAGTAATGACCTTGAAGTGTGTGAGTGATGTTAGCACTACTAAGGAACAAAATACTGTGTCACAGACTAAGAGTAGAGCTCGACGAGGTTATTAACGTGTTTCCTTATTTATTGTTCATTGTTCGCTCTCCCCTGATACTCTGCATTAATTTAATTTATACCTGTCGCTCAGCGTTTGTCTTGATTTTCATTATATGCTTTTCACAATACATTAAGTTCCCTAAGCCCTGTCTTTTCTTACCATCTGTATTTTCAGACATTTAGCTTACTTTCTCTTAAATATGTATACGAGGAATTAATTAAAGTTTTTACTAAATTTTAAAGTTATTTTTAGTCTACAGAAAATAGCCTAATAGTATCACCAAAATGTGAATATAAATTTAATTTTGAAAATTTGAAAATTTTTATACTCCATGGCACAAAAAGTGCAAGGAAATTTTGAAAAAATCACAAAGTCTACCCCGGATATCAGATTAAACAGAATTTTAAGCCAAATCTGAATACAGTACTCAGATTTTTGCAAATTTCAATATTTAGACCTCTAGGGCCAAGGAAAGGTACAATTTTTTTTAATTTTTATAAATTCCATTCCGGTATCAGATTAAAGAGAATTTTAACCCAAGTCCGAATGTAGTGTTTATACAGAAATTGTTTAATATTCTTTTAAATTCACTAAAAAAACAATTAATTTGTGACAGTGTTCGCGCGCGCGCGCGTGGTCGGCGTGTATGTCCGTGTGTTAAAAAATTATCTCAAAACATTAGCAACCATAGTATTGCTACATTGTACAGCATTGCAAACTGTAGCGAAGGTGGATACGTTTATTGTGACCTTTCTAAAGTATCACGCTTCTTTTTATGGGTTCTTTATTATAAAATTTTCTCTATTGCATTTTAATAAACTGAAACAACAAACATAGCTTCGATGTTGTTTCCTGTGAACTATTTAGTTTTCTTTTACCCTAGTCTAAAATAGTGTTTCGGCAAATTTTTGACATGTATGCCTGTATCATTTATTTTAACATTAATGTAACATAAAGTAAAAAAAAAATTAAGACTTCCACATGCGCCACCATATTTATAAGTGTCTACAATAAAATATTTCTTACAAATGTTATCGACTAAACCTTGATCCTGACACTTCACACAGCGTTTGTCACGCTTACCATTATGTACCATAGGAGGCGCTGACATGTCACTATTAGCATGTGGTTGTTTAGGACTACTGTCAGAACTGGCCAAGACAGGGAACGTTACTATTGCTAGCAACCACTACAACAGGGTTTTTTGCCATCTATTTTAAACAGTGTTCTAGCTACTGTATTGAATTATTACAGAATTTTGTTTGTCAGTTAGTGCCAGTATATTCTTAACCCGACCTATTCTATTCTGCTACACACTCCTTCTTGTATGATATTACTGAAAAACGTACAGCCAGTCAGTGATTTATAAACAATTTTAAAAGAGAGAAAATTTATCTGGAAATTATTTCATAAAATCAATAAATTTTTTAATAGCATGAAACTCAAATTTTATCTTAATGTGTTTTACATCTCTATCTTATAAACTTTTTATCACGTTTCTGTCATTGGAAGGAATATTTATTTAACTGTTGCAATGACGCTAATTCGATTTCTAAGTAAAAATCTATCTGCACTGGAGAACTTACTTAAATAGTTAATACTATTGTAAGCTAAGATGGCGCCGCTAGTGCAGTTACATATTTGTGTATGTTAATAGCGAGTAATACAAAAAAACTTTCACAGGTACGTAGGGATGACTTCTACTTTCATAAGTTTGATCGTACGTGTTGCGCTACGCAGTAAACGTAAGCACCATGTGATGTGTAATATTTACGCAAGTGCTTAAAGCTTTATAAAAGACAAACGGAAAGCTAGCAGAATCTCACAGATTTTAACATTGTCTGCACAACTTCAATTTGATACGATCACATTTATGATTTTCCTGAATTTGAAACAGACGTTGTAACGTTACCAGTTTTTATTAGTACCGAAATTAAAGTTACAAGTACGTGTAACTGGATCATTAGCAAAAGGAAAATCTTCTTTACTAATGGAATCCAAAATTGTGTTTCACTAAATGGTCATGATAATAACCTGAAATATAATGTTTCGTATAAACGGTTATGATAATAACCTGAAATACAATGTTTCGTATAAATAAGTTAACTTAATTTCCTCAACTCATGTTTTATCAGTTTACTATTAATGCACTTTTGTTTCAGACGATTGCTTTAGTTAGGTCTCAGTCGAATGAGCTAACGATTTTTATTTTTTAGCACACGCCATAAAATTAAGTTTTTCGTTTAATTTTTAGCCAGTTATATAGAAAGAAAGATTCTTATCGACAAACCACTTGTTTTCCGGTAGTGAAATAAATTCCAGCGTGTAGCTTAATTCCAGAGATTAATTTATAAACTCTTCGTAAAAATTAAACTCCATTTTCAATCAATGTTAGTACGGATACTATTGTCTCAACACTGCATATAAAATTTTGATTGCTGTGTTGTTTTAAACTGATTTCATTTTCTAAAATAAAATATAATTATTTATCTATACACGCATCCTACCCGACACACACGCACACACACTCACACGCGTACAATATTTTTAATCTTGTGACAATTGTTGCTAAGCATTACTACTATAATACTGAAAAAAATGTGTCATAGTTTATACAGAAGATATAATAATTATAATTATTATTATCACCGAGAAAGTAATATTACGAATACTGTCATATATAAATAAATCGTCATATTATAAATCTTAGAATATATAATAAGGTTATATTATCGTCGTTGTCTTCATCAACATCATCTTCAACCTACGATGTACCTATAGGACCACTGCGGCTCTAAGACTATAATTGCTGGATCCATTTCTTCAAGGCTCGTTCCGGGTCTCTTCATCCTTTAGGACTATAGCTCAGAATTTTTGATGTCATGATCATATCGATTTTCTCTTAAAGTAACCTACCCTATCAAATTTAATACTTGTAGGTATCGTTATATGGCTGTATACAAATAGATAAAAATGGATACATTTCATCTTTATTACGTTTCATTCCCAAACGTGTATAGCCAATCACAAACCACAATAACGTCACCTCCAAAGCCAAAATTCGTCCAATCCTTTGTTTAGTGAGATGCTACGATTCTAAACCACAAAGCCAAAGGCATGATTTTTTTGTTTTTTGGTAAAATTTAGAAGTATTTCTTTCCTAACTTTCCTTACCAATGTTCTCTTTATGGAACCCGATATATATTTTTACCTACCTGTAACTTGTTAGTTATATCATTATTCCTATCACAGGCTACATAATGGTCTGGTCACCGGCAAGCAATTTAACGTAATAGCATGGTCTGGTATCCACATCCACTTGTCTATGTTATTACGAAACGTGTACCTTCGTATTAAGAGTGTTAATATGTAATAAAAACTGGGTTGTTTAATAAATACTTTTGCTCTATGTGTATCTGTTTTTGTCAGTTGATACTAATGGTTGCGTGTTTATTCCTCGTATATATATTATAACGTTGCAGAAAGCAGGCCCTATAGGGGATCCACAAATATTAGATAAATGATAAAGGGTAAAATAATTTAATGAATAATAATGAAAAAAAAATATAAAATAGAATTAAGAAAGAAAAAAGGATACTTGTAAACAAGAATAATAAATAAGTGAATAGACTAGACTGACAAACAAATGACTATGACCCCACCCCAGAGATTTGCCACATAAAGACAATAAAATGAGAAAAGACAAATTAATGATAAAAAAGGCACAAACAAATAATAAATGTCTAGTAACAAGTAGTAAAATAAAATAAAATAATCTCAGTTAAAGTACACTAACCAGAGTAATAGATATTATGTTATTAATAACTCTATGATGATAAGTAAATCAAAACATAAAATTGTTAACAGACTGACTATCAATTGTGTATAAAACAATAAAAAACCCAAAAGTGAGAGATAGGTAGGAAGTGAAAGTGATTAACAGTGTAAGGGTTAAAAGTGAGTAAAGGAAATAAATATTAGGGAATAACCACTATTAACACTAAAGTGTAGTAAAAAAGTGCAAAGTGCAAGTGTTACCCAAAATAGAGGTAAACAACCAGAATGATAAATCAGAACTCATATAGAAGTGAGAGTGAATAAGTAAATATAAAACACAACATATAGGTAAAGACACCAAAACCAGTGATTAACACTATAGTTTAAGGGTGAAAGGTACCAAAAACTAAGAGTAACCAGAATATTGTTATTATAGTTAGAATTGATAGTAGATTAATAGTACAGTTGTAGTCAGGATAAAGATCCCATAATGATATTAAGGATGTTATTATTACAATGTTTAAATAGTAAAAATATATAGTAAATATTAAAAGATGGATAGACAACTAACATAATAGTGTTAAATAAGAATAAACTAAATAATATGAGTGCAAAATAAATAAAACATCCTATGTTAATAAAAATGTTCAAAGAGATGATTAGAAAGATAGAATAAATGGTGTTATAATGTTATTCACCAAGATAGTTATTTGTTCAATTAAAAGAGTTGAGTTTGTAAGAAGGAATATGGCTGAAAAGTAAACAGACCATAAACCTAATTTTTGTGTTTTGTTTTATAAGTAATATTAAATGATAAACAAATTATAAGAAATGGCGATAGATATGAGTAAGGAGATAAGATTTTACACACATAATAATAATCATTAGAGTAAAGACAGAAAAAGAAATAAGAGAATAACAGACAAGCAGTGATTTTGTAAATTAATAAGAACATTCAATTTATTGTAAAATAGCCCAAATTAATTCAAAATGTAAACAAGTGATAAGTGACACCAAGAAAAACATATGTAAATGAAAAATAATCTTTAATTTGTGTAAAATAAGAAGATATAGACAATTACTACTTAGGCCTATAAAATGCCTAACTGTATAAATCCAAAATAGACAAATTGTAAGAAATTAACTATTGTATTAGAAAATTCAGGGCAAGTAACTCATTAAGTACAATTGGTGAACCATATTAAGATGTCAGAGTTAGATTAAAAACATAAAATAAGAAAGAAATGTAATAACATAATATTAACATTTTTGTCAAAACTTTAATACATGAACAAACCCAGCTTTGTGGGATGTCAAAATGATCTTTGAAAGAAAATAGAAACAGTTGTGATAATATCTAATACATAGATAAAAATACAGAAGAATAATAGCCGTCAGAAAATATTTATTCATTTTGAATTAAAATTCAAATATTATAACAACAGACATAAATGTAATCAACCAAAATTATAGACAGTTGCCATAACAACGGAACGTTATTTAATATAATTCCATTATAAAACATTAGTCCATTATTGACGATCAAGAGATACAGAAGCCAAACCATATTCGACTCGATTTTCAATTAAAATCATAATAAATACAGCAAAATTTAACGAGATGAGGACGCAAGAAGTCTAATGAAGAATTAGTTAACCCAACAGAGGTAATAGACCAGATTTTAATATTCAAAATTAATTATTTTATCCAAATTATTTGAAAAAAAAGCCAGATGCAATCCAAAATATAAATCATTGCAGATTGATGATCGTATAGACCCAACCTAACTAAGAACAAAGTGACTCTTCACCAGAATTCAACAAGATTTGTTAAGTATGTCTGAACTACCCGAATTTACGAACTAAATTCTAATTAACTTTTCTCACAACACAAATAACTCTCACTCCGAACTTGGTAACTAAATTTCTTTCAAGGATTGATTGATAATAAAAACTAAACTTGTATGTAAACATAAAATAACCTATGTGGAAATTGCGAATTATTAACACACACTTTTTAACACTTAAAAAACGAATTGTATTTAACTCTAATAGTATATAAGTACCATTGATGTAAGGTAGTGTACTTTATTATCACCTTATTAATATTTTTTCGTAATCAAAAGAACTCAACGATTGAACGAACTGTAGAAAATAAACATTGACGACAGCCATGTCGATTTAGAAACGTTTCAATCAACTTAGCCAACCTGAGAATAGTGTCTATTTATTGCCGGAGCAACCTTATTTAATAACAGTATATTTTTGTATTTAACTGAATAACTATCAACTATTTCTCGTTAATAAACTAGTACTGAGTAGTAATAACCGTCCTTTATTTCATTATAAATTGTATTATAAAGTTTGTGTACTTTAGCAACGAGCAAAATTGTCTGCCAGCGTTAGACGTCGGCAGCACGACGAACTACAAGCGATATTCAAATGCCCGCCAGTTGCAAGGTAATTTGAATTAGTCATCACCGCATAAAACGGCCGCTCAGTTTAACTTTTTTTAATTGTTTTCATAAACAATTTGGCGCCACCCGGGAAATAAATTTACTCATTGAAGGACAGGAAGGATTCCACTCGTGAAGCTATCGGTACTGGTAATTCGTGCGTTCGCGATGGACATCGTCAGCGTAAGAAGTTAGAAAAGGTACGACTGTTAGAAATAAACATAAAGTAACGACTACAACGTGTGGGGCTAACACATGATAAAACACACATTTACAGAATACGACAGAGTCGAGTCGTTACAATATATATGTTAATTCTATTTAATTATAATTTTATTTTGGATTCATTTTATGGATGAATCTTCTTTATCGGTTAATTCTAGAATTAACTGAAGAGAATTCTTCAGTTCGTCTGCTTCAAATCTTTGAATATAGCGGTTGTATCGTCCCAAAACAATTTCTTAATGAATACGTCCGATTTCCATCTCAAACGTATTCGTTGAGGTTAATTTCGGTTTCGTAATTTTTGTTATTTTTACAACTCGCAGACGTCTTCTTGATCTTCGTGCGTGTAGAGCATATCCTATTTATACTTTACCTTCGAGAAATAAAACACATGGAAATGATATTGGTAATAATAATTTTTAATCTTTAAAATTTTTATTCAGTTTTAGTAAAAAATTGTTATTTCGATATTAACGTTACCAATGATCGATTCTTATCTCAGGGTCATTTGTCAAATGAAATAAGTATATAGAAGTGAAGTTCTTTTGGCTGCTACCCAAGGTTCAATTAATTAATAAAAAACAAATAAAGAGTACATTACAATGGAACTAGATTAATACTTATATCTAACATAATATTATAAATAGCTATTAATGTTTGAACAATATGGCCTGTAATATTTCATTTCGGTATGTGCGCAAGGCATGCTGGTTGGTTAGTGACGTCAATATCATGGCAAGCTGTAGTTAGGGTAAATTAGTTCCCAATATATATTAATAAAATATTGTCACTTAGTGTTCACTATTTCTTATATTCTGTTCTTTTTCCTTTTATAAAATGTTATATCAGTTACTAATGTGGTGTGAGTTGTTGGTGTTGCTGGTGATTATTCGTATTTGGATTACAAGAATTGGTTGGTTAAATTTTGTAGAATACATACATTTCTTTAGTTAATTTTAATTTCGGCTTCCTTCTTGTTCATCTCGTTATATTTTCGTGAACTTCACTGGTAGTCGTTCATGTTGGGTTAGATGACTTATTGTAATGACTTCATGATTTTCTTTTTTTTTTGGTAATTCATCCTTCTGAGTTTGGTTCCTTTCTTGAAACTTTTTCACATAATTTTTTATCAGTACTCCTCAACCGTATTCTATCGTGGTTAACCATCAAGTGTCCCAATTTCTTCTTTTTTTTTTCACAGAAGCTGACCAAAATTTCTTGGATTCTTATTGGCCCATTATGCAAAGTTCAAGTGTTACATTACCATGATCATTAAAATACATTACATTTTATATTTTGCCTTCAAATTACCTTTTTATCATAACACAATAATATTTAATACAATTTATATGTGGTTATTCCAAATAAAATTATAAATCATTTGATACCAAACATGGCTTGGTTTGCTCATGTAAAAACTAGTATGTTGTGGATTTTACATTTATCTTACTAAACAATTTAGAATGATGGATGACAGTTGACTATGACACTTTGATACAATATTAATTTAACTTGATCTGCTAGTAACAAGACCTTTTTTTAATATAACACAAAACTCTTAACTATACTCCTTACCTTAATAATTATAATTTCCTACATTTAACTGGTTACACACTGCTAAACAATTGTCTGTGTGTTATTTTCTAAATCACTAGTATCAAATTCTGTTCGATTGAACATAAATTCTTAATACTAAATAACACCCTACTTTTTAACTATAGTCTGTGTGATTATTATTACGCCACCTTTTATATGTCTGTTCTCACTTTTGTCACTATAGGGTTTTGTGCCCTTTTGTCACCTTATTTTACTAAAAGAAAGATTTTTACTGGCCTATTTAGTCCTATAGGTAATACACATTTTATGTTATGAAGTGGCTGTACTCTTTATTATTTTGGTTATTGTTTCTTTACTTAATGCTCGTTTACAGCTTTACTTTTTTACTGATTTACTGCCCTATCTAACTGGGTAATGTCTGGTTATTATTAGTTAGTCATAGTCATGTCAATTTTTGGTGTTGTTGAGTTAATTTTGTCCATTCATTATCTTTAATTTTGGGGTTTTCGGTTTATTAGCTGGTGATCATAATGCTTGGTTCTATTCCTGAATGAGTTTTCACAGTTTATTATTTATAATTAGTCATACTGTTTCTGTTTCGTTACAATGTTCAGTTATGCTTAAAACTACTGCATACCGTTGTATGCTTTATACAACACCGTTAATGTACGCATGTAAAAATTAAAGGGCTAATTACAAGCACACTGGTATCATTCCTTTGTTAATTAAAATGTTGTCTCTTCCTAACTTTTTTGTCTACTGTTTTCTCAATAGTTATTTTTGTATCAATAGTTGAAGCAGTTTTAATCACATGACTGTGTAAACCTCTTTTACCCACTTTGCCCCATAATATTCTTATATGCAATCTGTTAATTTTTTTTTAAATATTTAATGTAGGTTATGTAGAGTGGTGGGAGTTAAATTCTGCTTCAATTAAATAAGTCACCTGGAAAAGTCTGTCCATCCCAATGATTTATTTAGTCACTCGTCACTATGGAGCACAACCTGTTATATTCGGTGCAATTTTTTACATTTACGTCATTCAAATAAAGGCGACACGCATTCTTCTTTTTATTTACTAAGTTCCTTAAGTAGTCAGTAAGTTTCTTAGACCTGGACGCTGTAACTACCCTTCCGATTTCCTATTGCCTCATCTCCTGTTTTGATATTATCCACTATTGTTTTCTGTATCAGATACTTTGATATTTCAAATACCCACATAAATCGCATACAGTACGGTATTAATAGTGTCACTGGGCAGTATTTTCGGTATGTAATAACTTATCCTTCTATCGGACAAATAGCTTACACTACTGTCCTTTATCAAACGTTGTTTGTACAACAACCTTCTAGTATGTTTCCTTTTCATGAATATTTCTTCCATCTAGTTGGTAGTACGATCTGGAAACCATTAAGAATCCACATCACTTCTTCTATATACTCTAACAGTTTATAAAACAGAAGTTGCTAGCTATAATGTGATGTTTTATCGAATGTAATACTCTTGTATACTACGTGTATTTATAAGAGTTTACGTGTATATTTAAAAATCTATTTTACATCTCCGTTAAATTATGTAACAGTTGATTTTTATTTCTAATAACAATTTGTTCTTGATGTGATTCAGTTACATCTTTTATTTAACTATTTCCGAAATAATTTAATAAATTAATCTTGCGTTGAAATCCCCGGCCAAAATAGCACAAACGTTTTTATTTATTGCAACCAATGACGCTCCAAGGACTGATAAAGCGTTATTGACTCATCGACTACCCCTTCCCCTGATTTAGATATATTCATTACTCCAATGTATATACGATTGATTTTAAAAACACAGTAATAAAATTCTTTAATTAAAACATGAGTATCTATATGTTTATTTCTCTAAATATTTCTAATAAATCCTAGGCAGCTGTCATTTCTCTTTATTAAGACCACTATAAAACATAATATCCTGTCCATAAAATTACCATGAAACAACCATGGTTTCTATTAACAGTTATAATTCCTATTGTAAATTTACTAATAAAGTGTGATAAACCAAACACATCAAGTTACTAAACAAAAAAACTTTATCGCAAGGAAGACTTGTTTTCCAAATAAATGAAAAATAATTTTATCTCTCTTCTTTCTCTTACCAAACATATTTCTGCATTACAATTGTAAATCAAATTATCGTACCCATTATTCGATAATGAAAGATTAAAAATCCTATTTGTACTTCAGTTTCAAATGGAATATAGAATTCAGTTACATATGGAGATTGTAGAATGGACTTACAGTTTCAAGCTTATAGGTCTGTTATTTATAAAAATCTTAGAAGCGAATGAATTTTTTAGAAACAATAACACTAATGGTTAACAAAATGTGTCGTTCTCTACGCTAGAAATTATTGCAGCATTGGAAAAACAAGTTTTGTTGCCGATAAAGTTGTTGCTTTTTATATTACGGATTACAAACTGGTATAAAAATTAAACGATAAACGTAATTTCACGGTTTATGGTAAAAATCAAAATCAATAATCTCATTCGAATAGTCAATGATAAAATCTAATTCAAAATGTTATTACGCTAATTGTAAGAATTAAATGTTCCAGTGGTATAATAACAGAAGACTTCCATATAAACGATAATAAGAGTCAATTAGTGTTTATCTTCGTATGACGTTGCAGCTTGCTGCATATTTATTGAAACAAACACTGCCTAAAATTAATTTATAGTGAATGTGGCCTGATAAGCCATTGCTGGAGCTTTGCATGTTAACAAAACATTAACCGACAAAGCGTTTGAAACTACTCCGTGACTAGTGACCGCAGCAGTACGAACCTTTACTTCTCTCGTGGCTTATAAATAACCGTTTTATGGAATGTTCAGTGTTTATTGGTAATGGTAATTTTAGCAGTTACATCACTGCTACTTGAAATTGCTATTTGAAATGTTTACTTAAAGAATATAAAAATAAATTATTATAAAAAGCATCGAAGAGTGGGAAAAAGTTGTAGACAAGAAGATTTGCAATGTTCTTTAAGTTGTATCAATATCTGCGAAATTATAGGGAACATTTACAGGGCGGTTACATTAGTGAGGCGCCGTAAAGACTTGGCTCACGGCCACCCTTCTTCAGAATAGCACATTTATTAAGTGCACCACAATGACACAGCAACATATCATGTCAAACACACACAAGCATTAAAATTCAATTGTTAAGATGAATAAACATTATGTCCCACTAAATGCTACAAATTACACTACACCATTCGGTTTACAGAAAGATCCAAGACTAGGACTAGGAAAATATTGTTTATTTAAATGCCGTTGCCTGGTGAGAGAATTCAGTTACTACTTGCATACGGAAAACAACTATTATTTGATGAAAGCTACTATTCATTTTAGTGAAAACGATGACTCGTTCAGTAAGGTTCAGTAATGGATAATGTCTGGTTAGTTTTACACAGTACTGCGATACGTTTAGCAGATTGCATTGCATGGGCAACAGCACTGTCAGATAGCGCAATATGTTGGCGCTGCTTGTCAGCTGATTGTGGAGCCGTCCACACGGCTTCCGTTATCCGGATATGTCAACTCGCTACGACACGACGCTATCCATAAATGATATTTGTTTTGTTAATGTAAATACCATAAGAACTGTACTGCCCGCATCGTCTGTAATTGTGTATGTAAAGATGTCAACTGTAGTTTTGAGTTTATACGGAATTTACAGCAACAAACTGCAAACGGCTTTCTTTGGATTTAATTATGCGTTGTGTTCTACCTTTATCTTGTACAATATACCCAATTTATTCAGGTATTTTAAAAACACAACCCTTTTATTACTGAATATAAGGATTTCCAGTGACTGTGGACATATGGGGCTATTTAAGTTTGTTCGTCTGTGAAACGCAGATGAAGCATTACAATAAAGTAATAATAATAATAGTAATAATAATGTTAATTATTAATATTAATATTAAAATTAAAATTATTATTATTATTAGTAGTAGTAGTAGTATTACTGATTTTTAAATTTATTTTTTCTTGTAAGTGCTCGACAACTAAAAGTCTTAAATTCTTCGTTTCTTAACGGTCAAATAGTACTCAGAAAAGAGGAGTGGACTTCACTTGCTGTGGATATTGGTTACCTCCCAGAATAATTGTTTTAAAATCTGTTAATCAAATGTTAATAAGACTAAAGTGATGATATGTAGCAAACACGGGCAGTCCAGTATGAACATATTTCTGAATGAGCAAAATATATAGGAAGTTAAAGAGTTTACCTATTTACGCGTTGAAAGTAAATAACAGAAGACGGAAAAAGTAAGAGTAAAATTTTGAGTAGAATCGGACAGACTAAAATTGTATTTAACAGTAAATGGGATTTACTGACTTCTAATAAAATAACCCTGACAAGAAGAAAGATGTTCCTGAAGCATAGCTCTGTATGGATGTGATGAGGTTCCTGAAGCATAGCTCTGTATGGATGTGAGACGTGGACAATTAGAACAGAGAAAGAAAGACTTGACGCACTGGAAACGTGGTATTGTAGGATGTTACTTAAAGTAAGATGGATCGACAAGGTTAGTAACGATGAGATTCTGACTAGAGTTTGGTTATGTTAGGCAAATATTTGTGAAGCGAGGAAAATATTGGTTGAACGTATTGAACATATGATATGGCAGTCATAAGAATTTGATAAAAAATAACAGAAGGTTACATGGAAGGGAAGAAAGGAAGAGCAACACGGAGACTCCAATATATGAAACAGATCATAGTTGAAATTGCTATGAGGAGATGAAACGGAAAACACAGAGAAGATCGGTGTGGAGAACTGCTACAAGCCAGTCTACAAATTGATAATAAAAAAGAAGAAGAATCTATTAAACAAGTCAGCTACTTTTAAGAACAACAGTTCTCTCAGTTGCTGTCGTTTCATCGGCAAGGTCTGTTTTCAGATCACTTCTGAGACCGCGTCTGTGCCTTAAGCCTACAGTAATGTGTAAACACATTACAGTAATAAATAAACAGAATAATGTGTTTTACACATATTTACATAATTGCAGCTGTTTATTTTGTAGCGGGTATGACGATATTAAGTTCATTTGTCCGTGCTCGTCTGTTCTCAGTGAACATCGTGTAGTTTACATGGGTTTGCTAGATACAGATCTTTGAAGCACAACTCAGTAACAGCTTATCACGTCTAAGCTGTACTGAAGAAACTCCTGCATTGATATAAAAAGGCTTACTGTCGGGCTAGTGCAAAGAGCTCCAGTGGCATAACGGAACGCTTATGCACTTCGTATGATAGTTTTAAATTAGACTTTCTAGCTAAGAGTATGCTGAGAACCCATAATCCGTTTTTAAAATGATCAGGGCTGTGTATAGGTGCAGGAGCACTTCCATATCTGCTCTCCATTTGAAATGGGAGTGCAATTTGGAATCTAATGCACTGAGTGCTGATTTACATCTAGCAGCTACTTCTTCTACATTTAATTTCTATGTTAATTGTCTGTAGAAGAGTAGACCCAGAAAGAAAACTTCCTGTCGTACTGAATCCCAACTCCGCTTACCTTTAGAATCAGATTCGGGAATGCTACTCTTTAAGTCAGAAATGATCTCAGGTTGTCTTTATTTCTGAGAAATAAAAAATCACATTTTCGGCGTTCTCCGTAATCTTATTTACGCCTCTTTGGAACTTGTATTTTATTATCGCTCTTGACAATGACAAGCTCGTCAAAGTATAGATACTTTTCTACATGTTACAATGCCCTTAAAGATGTCGTTGATAGTGATGATAAACAGCGTACGCTCAGCGGAGAGCCCTGAGGCCGCTGTTCTCCAACACATGCCGGGTTGAGATGCTTTACCCGAGGCGGACATGGAAGGAACATTCGGAGAGGAATCGCACCCGTAGAGCCGTTGTAATATATTGTTCGTCCATGTCAGGACCAGTTCAGTAATCAAGTTTCCTGAACAGTGGAGAGTGGATCGATGTTTCCTGGAGAGTGGATCGTATCCTCAAACACCAGGTGAGCCGATTTTTCATCACTTTCTCTAATGAGTGGCTTAAAAAGCATGTAAGAGAGACTGGACTGTAATTCTCTGAGTTCACTGTATCTTTACGGATTTAAGACAGAGAATAACAATTGCTTCTTTCCACGCTCGTGGACGAGCCTCTTGCGTACATATTTTTAACAGGATTGATTTTGTTATCTCCGACAGATGTTTTATGATGCTGTAACCAATGTTATTTGGTTTCGCTGAAGTACTGTCAACAGCGTTTTTAGCGGCGTTTAATTAATCGTAAACAAGTTTAATTCATCGACCTGTTTCCGAAGTCTAGAGCTTCTTGCTCTGCTTCGTTTCTTTTCCTGAGGAAATCTTTAGGCCTATAGCTTTTTGAACTATCGAGTAGAGCATAATGTGCAGCCGCAATCTCATCTTCCGTGCACACCACTTGACCGCTCTTCAACAGTGCAGCCAAAGGTTTATACAGCGATGAACCACTGATCTCCAGATCTCCGCTGCTGGGGTCAATCGGCTTTTGCCGGACACAAATTTCTTCTAACTGATTTTTTTCACAGCCAGAATCTTTCCCCGGGTTGCGGACTAAGGCGATTGTAAACGATCAGGTTCTCTAAAGTCGTCACCCGTTTAAATTTTTTGAAAGCCTACTGTTTTTCTGTGATCTCTTGGTTAACATCCGCGTTCCATAGAGAACGTCCAGTTCACAAAATGCGACTCTGAGCCACTGCCGTGGCCGTGAAACGACAGAACGGTGACACAGGTGTCGGCAATCATCGCCAAAGCCCGTTCAGTTGGCAAGATCCGTTCACCACCTCCCTCGTCCGCGTACTTTCAGGGTGCTAGCTATAATAAGGAAAAGGAAGCAGTCACTTCCATGAAGATCAGGAACAACTCTTTACGTGAGGCGTGGAGGAAGAGTCAGGCATCATAGAGGGAGATCAATGGCTGGGAATTTTGGGAATGATGAACAGTGTGTCGTCACCGCTGTTCAAACCAACCAATAGATTCTTGAATATCAATTCCTGTAATCTAAAACCGACCCTGTTTTACGGCAGTTAGACAGCCTCAAGTAGACTTTTGAGAATGAAAACCAAGTAGAACTTTGCATCTGGCAGCTGCCCAGTTAGGTGTTGTAGGTCTCCTAACTGCTATCGAGTACCTACAGGTGTACTCGACAGGAGATTGTCATCTTCAGTAATTGAAATAAGTTTATGATAACTACCTGCAGAGGTGTGACGAGGAGCACATCCTTATTTTATTACTAAGAGGGATAGCAACACCCCCTCTAGCTCTCATATTTAGTTAAATCTCAAAGCGGAAGTTCTCATACCCTCTCGTACTGAAATGCTCTGCTTCTTTCAATTGTGTCTACTGGATGTACACACACATGGATGTGTATGTTATCAGTAGCGTCTTACATAAATCGTAATGCGGCACACATCCGTTTATATTCCACTGAAGAATATTTTCCATGTTGCGTGTGAAGGATTGCTAGTACGCAAGTCTACTTTCTGGGCTTGCTTTTTTCCTTTTTGCGGACCTCTCTCAGTTATGCTAGTTCACTGGCTCTAGGTAGAGATGGTCCAGATTGCGCTAGGTCTAATCCCGAGGTCATCTCATTAACACCGGGGGCTTTTCAGTCTACCTCCGGTCTCGCCTTTAGAAAGTCCTCCCTCCTGTATCTGAAAAGGGAGAGTTTATGAGAAACGGCTATCTACCGGCTCCCCACCATGGCTGGATAATCGCAGCCGTATAATTGCTATGTTGTTCCGACTAGTTCTGTCGGTGTCTGGTGGCTGTTCCGTTATGATGCTGGTTCATTTACCTTGGTCGTCATCTTGTGGCTTACGGTGAAACGTCTTCAGGTATTTCTCGATGAATCCGTCTATGCCTGGCATGATATCTTTAGTCATCTGAGATGCTGAAGGTGATGCTTTTGTTACTTGTGCGTAACTCTGTGGTTGCCTCTTTTTCTCTGTATCTGGAATGACATATTTTCATGCCTCCATATAACTCATTTTTTGATGTGTTTTTACTTCTTGTATACGTAAGTTACTTCTGTTCTGTATGTAGGGCAGTCCGCCAAAATTTATGCACTTCACCGTCACATAGCAAGGGCCATCGCCGTGGATTGGTTTCTCGCATAACCAGGTTTTGGGGTCTTCAGTTTATTAAACTCCAGCTAATTCTTCCTAATCACTGATTTTTTCAAATTTCGTTTCTGCATTTCCCTCTAACGTTAATATCTTCGTTAATATACTCTCCCATACATAGAGGTTGTGTGTCCAAAGTGGAAACAGTTGTAGCATTGCTCAAGTTGGGGTATGAAGCCCCTCACGCCCAGCCTGAGGATACCAGCTTTGAGGATTTTCTGGTAATGTTGTGCTATTAAATGTTAGAAAGTATGAAGCATATGATAACGTTTTCCCATCCTTACATATTGTCAACCTATGAAACGCTGAGAGGACAGCTCGGTGAGTATCTCGTCCTCAGATCAACTGAGCACATTCCTGCAGACTACCGCACCTTTCGTGCTGTCTAATGTTCCATGAGGAATCGCTTCAACATCAATGTCGTCAATCCGCTTCAAAGTTAACAGCCGCTTTGTTTGATCGTCTGATTACGTTTCAACCATAAGGCCTACAGTAGTTCTTTATCTCTTTAACTTAAAATCGAGCACACGATGCAATAATTGATTTACCGCTAAGGAAGTGACTCAGTTTACTGAAATCGCCTTCTTTTCTCTTCACAACCATATACTTCGGCACTTGATTAGTGTCAAAAGCATTTTTTAATAAAAAGTGGTGTGAATAAGACGTCTTCTCACCCTCTAATCAGGAGAATTTTCATGGGAATTTTATTATTTAGATATTATTATAATCTAGGACTAATAATAAAAAAAGACTGACATTTTGGTCTTACGACTAACGGTGAAATAGACAGACCACCGCTGCAGAATCCTTGAGTACAGCATCTAGGAGCAAATACAACAGGCTGGTTTTTGGTGCCATTAGGTCATCGTACACGACTCACAAACGTAGAGGCATCCACCCGTTGCCACCATCTGTTCCGTGTGTTACGATGTGTTTTACAGCGGATCCCATACCTACTCTTGTCAAAGCTCTTTTTCCATTGCCCTGTTAGCCAGCTAAAATAATAATTATAATATCAGATTAACTGTTACTTCTTTAAAACATCAATCCTACATCTGTCAGGGCATAATTGTTACTACTTACAAAATAAATGTACGTTAATACTGAATCAAGAATAGAAAGACTAAAAGGTTAATTCGTTCATCTAACGTGCTCCCTTGATTGAATGTTGTTGTATGCAGAGTTTTTTTCCGCCACAACGTCTTCTGATTTTCTGTCTTACGCTAAATATGCTCAAGTTTTACCGAAAGTTATTATTTCTCAGTGAATGGGTACATATGAAACCTTAATACGTGAAGGAAACTCTTCTCCACGCCTCCGTACGATTGCCACTTGTTCAGCACCCGAAATGCACTACTATACTACAGTGTTGGTACCGTTGTAAGAAAGGTCACGCACTCATTTAATAAAACCACTAGCCTTGCTAATAATCATTCACTAACTGAATAACAATAATCATTTTCTTAATATTTGATGTCAAAGACACAGAATCTATTTTAGGTATCCAGTCTGTGAGTGCCCCCGGTCACGCCATCACTATATCTATTCTCCAAAACCGACTTTCTTTCCCGGACCGTTCCAATTTAGAACTTGGCGTCGTTAGATTATTTCCGTCTTTTTCGCCGAGCTGTTCTGTCAGATTCAATGGTCAGTTTACTCAGTCACATCGAATCTCCTTTGGACATTTGATCTTCCTTTCTCAACAATTCATTCAGCTGCGTCACGATGTTACAGACGATTCCAAAAAAAATCACTCCATCGTTCTGTTACCTATGTTTTGTATTACGCAGAAAACTATTCTATATCTGTTCTTTTCTATAAGTGTAAATAATCTATACAATTGAATTGGTCATTTAAAGAAGGGGGTATGTTACAAAGTAATAATTTTAAGGTAAACACAAAAATTACTTCTCAGGTCAATTATTGTTTTTATTGCTAAGTTAATGTTATAGGCTTAATATATAAGTATTTTGTGATGTATGTTTTATATTTTCATAAAAATAAAATGTTTTTGATTGCCAAAGAAACACAATTACTTTTATCACATACCCCGATATTGCAGTGAATCTTAATGTTTTCTAAAAAAAAAAAAAAACAATTTAAAACTAAAATTTCCATTAAATTAAAAAAGCAACAAATTTTTTTTTTTAAGGAATAAAAGATGGCATCAATACTACAGTTTTACTGAAAAATACTTTAATATTACTTATATTAAAAATTATGTCTGAAAAATGACGGTTTCTTGTTACATTAATAATATAGTATCTGGGAAAATAATGTTCTTGAATAAAAATCTGAAAATAACGTTCTTGAACATAAAAGCCGTCTTGACAAATTAATAAAAATAATATAAATGATAACTTTATACTTTTGACCTGTATATATTTTTTTAATTAACACTTCACTCTTTTCACTTTCACCATCACTGTTTTCATTTAAGGCCTGCCTTCTTCTTCAGAGCTTGGCCATCCTTGTAACACTGAATAAAAGTCATATCCGATAATATAATTTTACAATTTTCTTAAATCTTTAAATTTTGTGGATAGAATTGATACATAGCCTGCAGGGTAAGCTATCAATAAAGCCAACTGTACAGCTAAAGTCCTGTTAATTGCTAAAGAAAATGTGTGAAACACTGTAGCATTGATGTAGGGTCTGACTAAAACTTTACCGGGAATGTCAGATTTAAACTCAAACTGCCGATGACCAGCTACCTTAAATAAGATTTTTCATTATTTCTTGGTAAGACCAGAAGACTTGAACGTCACTGAAACAGGTCTTTTTTATTTTAGCCAACACTTTTTAAATGAAAAAATATCTGTAATATGAACAAACCTTCAGAGCTTGCTCCTATCATTATATTTCTTGGTACTGCTCAGGTGTATAAATACGATCAGATCGGCGTACAAGTCGTTTGATGCATCCAAAATCCCTGTTACAAGATAAAAATGAATGACTGCAGACAGGAAATAGTGGAGTAGGGACAGGGAAGTAGTATGCAATACTCTGAAATCGGCCAACCTTATGTTCAGTGTAAAAAGAATATATGTATCACACACATCCCCTTCTTACTGTGAACACAGATTTCATGTGTTCACTGTAGGCTATGCAACTACATTATTTGTCCCGTTTTTACACTGAACGATGCGACTACGCTTGTAGAAATAGAACCCGGTGATAATCCAGTTTCATGAAAAATGTCACATACCCCCTTTTTGCAATGACCGATTCAATTACATTTATTTAATTTCAAAGTATGCTATTTGTAGACAGAAAAGTTTTGGATTGTTAATTATGAATTGGAAAACGTTTTTGACTATATCAGACAGGTGAAACAACTGCGCAAATTGACTACATACAAACTTTTTGACTTTAAATATATCAAATCTAAATACATACTTTTTCCTAAAACAACATAAGGCTACCTAACGAAAAAAATTTTACAACTTCTTCAGTAATTTTGATTATTAGAAGAATCCACTGTAGCTTCCGGTGACTATAGACGAATGTCAAAGTTTGTTATAAAATGACTTTAGTAATTATTAATTCAGGATCTCTTATTTCTTCTGTTCCATGAGAACGAATGTTATATATGTGCGTGTGTTTTGTGTAAAATTGTTATAAAATATTTATCAATAATATCCAGTATCACAAATCATAAAACATTAAATTTCAATTTACATTTTCAGTACGACAAATTATTATAATTAATTTTACTATTATTTATTGTTTAACTGGGATCAACAATTAATTGATTCATGAAGGTGCTTTAAATATAAAACGTAACTTTACCTAGGTACGCGACATGCTTCACGCTTAGTAGCAGACATATTTATAACGTATATTCCTGCTTGACTAAATCAAAATATTTTGTTTCTCATCTTACCACATTAAGCATAAAATCCCAGTACCACTCACCTACAACCACAGTACGAAAGCGAAGTTCCATGCAAATACACGAGGTATCACGAAAAATCATATTACATTGTCACTAACGTTTTTGTCATGATAACATTCGGCCTGTTAAAGTGTTAATGTAACACTCAATATTACTGTAAATAAGGGAATAGTGCGGATTCATCGTGACAGATGTTTTGTGAATTGAACTTGTATGCACTATCAGTAACCTTGCTGGGCGCACACGGAGAGTTGTTAACAGTGATTGTAACAGAAACTCGGTATACACACCGGTACCAATCTGAGAGCGTGACCTTGACGACAGCTGGCAAGGACAACAGCTAACAGTCAACTTAAAAATATCGTGCCGTTACTCTATAGGTGACTATTTGCATTACTTTATACCGGATCATATTTTAATAGTTTGCGCTCATTTATAACAAATCTTTGGTATACTTAAATTTATACATTTTCTGAGTAGTAGTTGAATACTGAAGCTGTAAATTATTAATGTAAACTGTAAATTTCTTCAAAGAGGCATCGAATAAGTACGCGAGCGTAAGCATTTTTTCATCCAGCGGGAAACTTTTTTTGAGAAAGTGTTGAGGAAAAGTTTTGAGATATCAAGGATGTAAGCAGAGCGTAGCGGAGCATTAACAGAAAAGACGGGAGCTGTGTTGTGCTTATGTATACATGGTGGGGTGGAGTGTGTAGCTTGTATGTTATAATATTAAACACACACACACACACACACATTGTTTTCTTATACGCCTATTTCGTTGAATCAGTATTGTTTAAAATTGTAAATCAAAAATTATAGTTTATAAACAACGTTGACTATAGTGAACAATTATGAGTCAACGAAATATGCGTTGAAATAAGAAAATAAAATAAATACGAAAATATTCGTATAGTTTTTTGGTTGTTTAATATTTCAAAGATGCAAATACTCCGATATGAAAACATTAGAGGTCTCTCTCTTTCTCTCTCTCTCTCTCTCTCTCTCACACACACACACACACACGGACGCAACACATAATTCGAAGAATAGGCCAATCTATTGCATACTGAAAATGTAAAACACGTTTTGAAATAAAGTAAATACAAACTAATATCCTAAACATCGTAAATATAACTTACCATAATGTCCAGGACACCCAGTACTTTGATTTTATGAGCTTCTGTTGTTTCCACCAATCACTCGATATCCTTGCACTATTTTTCGTAAAAAATGCATTGAAGTAAACACTGCATACAAGTTATTTACATATAACGATGTCTAAATACACGTTTCTCGTAAGAGTTACAGGGTAAATTAATACAGTAAATAAAATTGGAAATATTATAATAGACGCACTACTAAAATGCACTATCTAAATAATTTTGATGTCTACTGAACTTCCTTTTAGTCAGGAAACATTTCGATACCGGGCATATCTGCGTCGGAATCTGTTTCCGGCTCAAAATCACTGTTACTCTCACTATCTCTAATGAAATCACAAACCTATCGGTTTCTTCGTCAACAATTATGTCTCTTTCACAGCATTCCCTCTCTAATCTTTTAACTCTATCACACAGAGATTTCCAGTCATCTTCGGACAGTTCAGTAAATTTTCATTCACACAAGGCAATTACATCATTCATTTTAAATGTAGTATTGTGTTTTGCAACATGCCCTTTCACGATAGACCATGTCATCCCGATCGAGTTTAAATCGGGATGATATGGCGGAAGTCGCAGTGTCGTATGACCATGTGCTTTCAGTAGCTCGTCAACTACGTACGTTTTCTTGTCACTCTGGTGGTTTTTTATAAGCGTTACAAGTTCAGACGTCAACATATTTGTCGAAAATGGGACACTGTTATCCTCTAACCATTTTTTTAACATATCCTCCTTTTGGAATTCGAGGTGGATGCCTTATTTATCTCCACATTGTGATAGTGATAGGCTGCATTATCACAACACATTCAGAAGGTAGGTTGGGAAGAAGTTTCTCTTGCAAATATTTTATGTAATTGTCTTTATTCATTTGGTCATGGAAATCGCCACTCTTTCTACCAGCTTTCCACATTAAAAGACAATTCGGTATGCAACCCATTTCGCCACCAGCGTTGATAATTATCAGCGTTTCGCCTTTAGATACTGGCCGGTGTATAGATTTTGCACTGTCGTCTCTGCACGATTTAGATGACACATGACTAGAGAGAATATATGACTCGTCCACATAAACAATTGGTCTTTTCTCTTCTCTGTGCTTAATGAGACATTTTAAATAGTGAATACGCTTTTGGCGTAAGTCACTCTTTTGAATAAGAACTTCCCTATTACTTGGGGTAGCTTTCCACTTAAAACCTTGCGATTTCAAAATGACTCTTAAACTACGGTCGCTACCTTCAAAATTAATCTTTTCTTCAAGTTTTCCTAATTATATCTGCGGTTGGAATTCTCCGTTCAGCCACATACACTTCATGAACGGTTCTACGAACAATGCATTTCTCGAAATCGTCGATACCAGTAATGGGTTTGTCCCTTTTATATTTCTTTGCAGTCGAAAATGAACATATTGGACTGCCATCCTCACCCATTTTTTTTGGCTTCTTTCAATATTGTCTGAACTACAGTCCTTGAAACTCCACATGCAGCTGCTGTTCTTTCTTGGCACTTTTGAATGGCTACAATAAAGCCGTCGTGACATTTTTCAGTTGTCATTTTTGCTTGTGTTTCTTTTTTCATGAAATGGTAAACGTTTTTTATTATTTCCCTGATCTGACTATGCAGTTTCTTGCCTTTTAATTTTGATACAAACTCTGACATATTTGCCAAAATTGCGAAGCACAAACACAAAAAATACGAATACACAATTGAAGACTCACTACACTAACAAGACGCGCCAACGAATATAAACAAAATGATACAACACAGATTACGCAATACATTTCGAGGCGTAGCCGTACACTGAAGTAAAAAAAATCCACCCATTTGCAAGCCGTTGACAGCGGATGTTTTCAGTTCCAACTGCATACAACCCCGTCATTTACCCCGCCTGTCGGAACGAACTGTTTCAAAGTCAAGCTCTCAGATTGGTACCGGCTTGTATAACATGAGAGGTGTTAGGTGGGACAAAACAATCTTAAATTGATACTGTAACAAAACACCTGTTTGCAAACAACGGTACACGCCTTCGCGTTTAGTGTAGTCTATTATTATAATATTTATTTTTAAGAACGAAGTTTAACATATATTACTGCACATTGCACATCGCCATAAAACGAGGAAACCCGACAGATTTGGTGCATAAATATACATTGTTTCAGATCTGATGTACAGGAAACCCCAAACTGTACAATGTTTTCAATTAACATCAGCATGTAAATAACAATATTTTTTCGAACTTGTTAGAAATGATTTAGAACTTGTCATTAACTATACTAATTTTAACATTTTGTTTTTACGGTGTACGTATTGCATGAACAGTGTATTTACTGACTCACAAAAGGTCAACGAATTGAGTTACGTTTTTATCACCATAATCATTTTCGTAACGGTCTGTGTTGTGAGGAAATATGCTGATATTTGTAATGAAGTTTATACGGACTGCTTAAAAATTATCGTATGCTTACACGCAATACTTTAAAGTAACCTTCTACAGACTTTCAGTACAGACACACATACGTCCTTCTCGGTATATGACTAACATGTATACACAACGCTGTGTGTGCGTACGTGCGCGTGCGTGTGTGGGGGAGAGAAAGACAGTAAGAGAGGGAGAGAGAGAGAGAGAGAGAGAGAGAGAGAGAGAGAGAGAGAGAGAGAGAGAGTAGTCACTGATTTTGTTCGTACTTCTCTTATTTAAATTGTACAGTTCAATAGTCTTACATTCGTTGCTTACAAATAAATTTCTTTGAAATATCCTCATCAAGAGTGACTGAATCCTCCGGTGTAAGTAATAAACTGGCTGCTGCTGAGTCTTTTAAATGTTAATTAATACGTTTTTAAATATATAGTAATCGTAATGGCAGTTAGTGGAAAACGAGATACATTAATAACCAGTAACTCGAAGAAAATACTCCATCACCACACACATACCAATTAAAAGAATACAGTAGTTATCATGTACCTTCATCAGTCAAAAAATATAGCATACATGACTTATTCAACCTCGCAAGAAATATAATTAACGCGCGTCATAGAGTTACTAAGGAGCCTTTGTTCTTTGTAGACCCTGAGCCAGTAGACAATAACAGAGGTGTATATCAAATAACAGGCCTCCAAAATAAAGTTGTACAAATTGAATCCCCGCGCTCGATTAAAATTAGTATAATTCAGTGTAAACAACGCCAAAAATCCAAATCCTTCTGTACTAAATCGTTTGTTTGTGTCAGGTGGGTAGGATACCACAACACAGTATATGTTGCAAAAAACCTACAGAAATACCTGCAAAATGCGTATTTTGTAAAGTTAATCACCCCGCCAACTATAAAGGCTGCAAGGATTACATAAATCTCATCGAAGGAGCAAAAATAACTATTATCAGCAACATTTAAGATACCAGAAATAACCACAACTACTTATACAATTAACGCACAACAGTCACCTCGTCCAGTCTTCAAGAATACCTTAATCTCATTGGAGAATAGCTACAAAAAGTGAAAATCAAGGCCAACAAATCCAAATCGTTACATATTATAAGTTATTCATGAACGAGACACCAGACACGGTGGAAACTTTACTAACATACCAACCCGCTACCCATACCATTTCTGCAGACTGCAATCAACAAGCGATTAAGAAAACTTTGGCCATCCGACCTTTAAGAATCAAGAGGTCCATCGCTGGACAGAACCACCTCATCATCCAATTAGTTGTATTCTACTTCAGTTTATAGCCTGATCAATAGACTAGTTTAAGGAATGTACGTAGGCCTACTGATTGTTAATAAATAAATATTAAAAATTTATTAGCAAAAGATCTGAATCTTTCTCCCAACAACATTTTAGTATGTTGATTCAAATTTTACAGTCCTCTACACGTTACTAAATATATAGATACAACATTTATATGTATGCGTATGTGTGTGTGTGTGTGTGTGTGTGTGTGTGTGTGTGTGTGTGTGTGTGTGTGTGTGTGTGTGTGTGTGTGTGTGTGTGTGTGTGTGTGTGTGTGTGTGTGTGTGTGTGTGTGTGTGTGTGTGTACTCTTCTGAACAGATAGAACATGTTACAACCTTTGAGACAGACACTAAAAAACTTTATTAAACCCCGTTTTGGTTTATTTTTGAATTCGCATGTTCCCTTGGCTCAATTAGTAGATACCAGCATTTTTTTGTAAAAATAAGCAGCTGCTTGGTGATGTACATGTAGACGTACATCACACTCTTCTGAAACAGCATAAGATGTATATATATATATACGGTAGCACATGGTTTACAAGTATAAATAAGTGAAGAAAAGCTGTATAATAAAAATTATTAAATAGGAAATGATAGAACAACACCACTAACTGAATTTGACGTAGACAAGGACAATGACGATGACGAGACCCAATAGATTGGAAAAGGTGATCCAGAGAAAATAGTTAAAGTCACAATATAACAATATACCCAAGTGTTAATAAGAATTATATATATATATATATATAAGTACAAAATTAAGTAGGGAGATAAAGAGTTTATAAACAGTAGGAAATTTAAAAGGAAAATGAAATGTAAGAACAAATATAATGATTAAATATAGAAATAGTGTTGATAAATAAACTACAAAAGACAATATTATAAAAATAAACTAAAATAGCAATAATTAAATAGGAAAGTGGTGGTAATGAATGAACCTTCATAGGACCCAGTGATAATAAATACATAAAATGTAAAATACCATGTTAGAAGGTGAACAAAAAAGTGGTAAGTAAGTAAGAAAGATAATAATAAAATGAACCATGATAGGACCCAGTGTTAATCAATGAACTACATAAAAACGCTAGGTAATAAAGTGAAGTGTAGTCAGGAATAAAGAAAGAACTTGTGATAATAGTCTATAAGTAATAACTGGACCCAAATGTGATAAATAACCTGTATAAATTATAAGGGATTGTTATAAGTAGACATTGGCATAGTTTTAATGAAATCAGAAAATTTTTGTATTTGATATAACAATGTTTGTTAGAAGCAAACCACTGATAATTATTGTTTTCCATTATTTTAAGAAATTTTTTTAGTATATAATAAGGATGATAAGGAGTCCACTGTTTTATTTTAATGAATTAAATTTATAAATTTATATTAACCACTGTTGAAAATAATGGTAACAGACTAATCTGTTATGCTGGAAACAGGCAAAGGGAGTTAGACACCGTATTCTGTAAGTGGAATTATAAGGGAATACTAGTACACACCTACTGTTCATTTTATTATATTTTGTTTTGGGTTTTGATTAACCCCAAATGTTATTATGTTGAATATTATGTTTAACAGAACCGTTTAAAATACATGTAAAACCTTAGACACTAGCATTGGCCTAAAAGGTTTGTTAAGGAAGTATGTTATGTTATATGATGATTAAAAATAATCAAATGTTATAATTTAGTCTATGTTATTACAGTAATTATGTTTAGAAGCACAAGAAATTAACAAAATTGACATGAACAGTGGTAATGAGTATAGGGGAGGTGAATTATGAACTCTAGGCAATTAGGCCTATAACTGGTAACCAGAAATTTGTGAAATTTAAGACAAAACAATAACAATTGAAAAAATAAAGTATATAATCTGTTTAGGTTTCATAATAATAGTGTAGGACACAAAATTGGGTAGAAAATAATTAGTTTAAAGGTAATTTACAAAAGAAAACCAAATGGAAAATGTATGAATCTGTTATAATTTGAAAATATCGGTATGGAGAACCATACATGACTTCCATATTCTAAGATTTATATTTAAATCTTAATATCGCCTGCCAAGCGCGATATATTTTCTCTTATACATGATTTACATTAAAATGAAAAAAATATAATTTTATTGCCTGGCAACAAAATTATTTTATTTTCAACAATTACCATTGTTTCAAAAAGTTTAAATAAATTTTCAAGTACTTTACTCTTGTTAAAACGTAAAATGTTCCTGGTAAACAACCCCTTCCCCTTAACCGATCTTCACCAAAATCGAAAGTCCTTGAGACCTCTACAATTCAGGGACATATGCAAAAAATTATTTGATTCTGTTTGACTTTCCGGCTGTTATCGTTTGCCATAGAAAATACGCTTGACAAAGAAATGTTGCAGGTAAACTACCCCTTCCCCTTAACCGATCATCACCAAAAACAACAGGTCTTGAGTACTCTACAAATCAGGGCTGTATGCAAATAATCGTTTGATTCTGTTTGAATTTGCAGCTGTTATCGTTTGCCATAGGAAATACCCTTGTTAAAACATAAAACGTTACAGGTAAACTACCCCTTTCCCTTAACCGATCTTCACCAAAAACAATATGTCTTGAGAACTCTACAATTTAGGGCTGTATGCAAATAATCTTTTGATTCTGTTTGAATTTGCGGCTGTTATCGTTTGCCATAGGAAATACCCTTGTTAAAACATAAAACGTTACAGGTAAACTACCCATTTTTCCCTTACCCGATCTTCACAAAAAACAATAGGTCTTGAGAAATCTACAATTCAGGGCTGTATGCGAAACATTATTTGATTCTGTTTGAATTTGCGGCTGTTATCGTTTGCCAAAAAAAAAAAATTTCCCTTGATAAAAAAAACCGTTGCAGGTAAACTACCCCTTCCCCTCAACCGATCTTCACCAAAAACAATAGGTCGCGAGTACTCTACAAATCAGGGCTGTATGCAAAAATTATTTGATTCTGTTTGAATTTGCGGCAGTTGTCGTTTGCCATAGAAAATACGCATGATAAAAAACGTTGCTGGTAAACTACCCCTTCCCCTCAACCGATCTTCACCAAAAACAATAGGTCTTGAGTACTCTACAAATCAGGGCTGTATGCAGAAAATTATTTGATTCTGTTTGAATTTGCGGCTGTTATCGTTTGCCATAGAAAATACCCTTGTTAAAAAAACGTTGTAGGTAAACTACCCCTTTCCCTTAACCGATCTTCACCAAAAACAAAAGGTCTTGAGAACTCTACAATTTAGGGCTGTATGCAAATAATCTTTTCATTCTGTTTGAATTTGCGGCTGTTATCGTTTGCCATAGGAAATACCCTTGTTAAAACATAAAACGTTACAGGTAAACTACCCCTTTCCCTTAACCGATCTTCACCAAAAACAATAGGTCTTGAGAACTCTACAATTCAGGGCTGTATGCGAAACATTATTTGATTCTGTTTGAATTTGCGGCTGTTATCGTTTGCCAAACAAACAAAATTACCCTTGCTAAAAAAAAACCGTTGCAGGTAAACTACCCCTTTCCCTCAACCGATCTTTACCAAAAACAATAGGTCGCGAGAACTCTGCAAAACCGGGCTGCATGCAAAACATTATTTGATTCTGTTTGAATTTGCGGCAGTTATCGTTTGCCATAGAAAAAAAATCTACAGACACACAGACACACAGACACACAGACAGACAGACAGACACACAGACACTTTTCGGAAAACGATTTTTTTTCATGTTTTGAGTGTAGTAGAATCAGAATCTGCAATAATCTCGAACACGATTTTTTTTGCCATCACCATACTTCCATTCCTTAAGGAATATGGAAGTAAAAAGGTAACCTTATGAGATATCAAAATAATTTGTAAACAAAAAGCAAAATAATGGTGTTATTACAAATAAGATTACAGATAGTATAAGGGAGTTATGATAGTTTAAAGATTTTTAGTAATTTTGTATAGAAAAATGTTAGTTTTATATACCAATGTTGTAAATTATCAACCAATGAAAATTAGTGTTTGAAAGCTAGAAACTATGGTAACCAGTAAATAAATTGTATTATTCCATTATTAGCTCTTGATGAGTGCAGACGTATTAAACCGCAATGAGTAAAGAAAAGAATTAATTAAACAAAATCTATAAAAAATTAATGACGAAATAATAAAGTAAATTACAGAAAATAATTAACAATCACATGAATTAAAAAATCACAAGAAGAAATTAAATAATCCATGAAGAATTGCTGAGGAATCCCATGTGACTGACTACGAACCATTGGAAGGAAGAAAATAACTAAAACCCATAAATGAATGACGGAATTTTCAATAACAAGGATGACTGATGAAAAATAAATACCTGAACCAAATACCTAAGAAAATAGAAGAACGGAATTAACGAAAAAAGGACAACCAGCAGTATTCGTGAGCAATATTACCCGGATAGACGAGACAGAGGAATGCTAAGTATATTTTAAAATACGACTTAACAGTAACACACAAGAAAACCAAACAATAAGTGAAAATACCCCTTCAACACCATTTATCACTTTTTTAACAAACACTTGAACTTTCTTTGATTAAATGGACACCTCAAATTGAAGAATAATCTCAATCTAACATTGATTGCTTAAGTGAATATATTTTAAAACGTAAAAATTTACTAAACTCAGATAACCTCCAAACGCTAAATCCAGTAGCTATAGTTCACCACTGTAATTATAAGTGTATTATCACCTTTAATATGTTATTTATATGGTATTTGTAAAATTTTGTACTTTTATTAGTCCATTTGACAGCATTTTCTGTAGTGCCAAGAACTTCGACCTGAGATTATAAATAAACGAAAAAATCAACTCCAGAACCCTAGTCTCGATACAACGGCTGGACAGAATAGCCAACCGCTAATAATTAAACATGCCGGCGCAAAATAAAATATATAATTTGGAAGAAATTGTAATAAGAAAAACTAATTGATAATTGTTAATAAAACATAATAGAAGCATTGAACTGTATGTTTGAATTTATTTAACTATTCTTTAAAAATTGAGTACTCACTTATCAAAAATTAACCTTGCATTTTTGGGTTACCAAGAAGAGTTGGCAAACCCTTAGTTGAGGCAGAAAATACGAATTTGAACATCCGAACTGGTGAGTAGACACTCTCCACTTGTAAGTATTTTAACGAGCAAGATAGACATCGTTACAAAAATATATATATACATATATATATATATAAACCAATAATAAACATAAAAAATAAAAAATAATAAGCTCTGACTTCCTGTAAGTCTTATAAAAAATGTATTTTGGTTCCGTTGATATTTTTCCAAATAAAATTCTCTTAGTTAGGCCTCACGTTGTTTGCGCCAGTTTGTAACGTAAATACAAATAATAAGAATAAGAGCTTGCAATATCTCTTTTTTAGTATGTTGTTGTTGTTGTTGTTGTTGTTGTTTGGTTAAACACCCCAAGTTGTGGATGCCAATTTGTAATGTACTTACAAATAAATTATTGTGCTGATTCTGTTAATAAACAATCATTAATCTAATAAATTGTTAATTCTTTTATGCCCCAGAGTTGGTGCACCATTGATGTAATATCCTAAAAAGTATTACACTTGTTGTGATAAACAATTAAACTTTCAAATTAATAAAAATTTATTAAATGATAACTGAGTTGTGTATTCGACTTGAGTTGGGGTTAAATTTATACCTTTACTTGTTGATGTGTACCTATAGTGTTCCAGTTTTGAGGTTATTTTCATGAATTAATATAATTAATGTTTTAATTAATTAAAATTATTTAACTTCTTTTAATTCCTTCCTAGAGCTGACTGAATTCACTTACCTACTTTAATTCAAATCGCACGTGGTACCCAAACAAGAGGTACTACCAACTTCTTCTACGAATGTTTATTAAAACACTGAGTTTAGAATTAATATTAGGCAATTACCTGTATTAACTTCCGTCTTGTGACTTCTTTAGTTTTTTCCTTAAAACAACGCGTTTCGAGAATAAATTCTCATCATCAGGTTTAAAAAACTATAAAAACATCAAATTCACCCAAAAGGGGTCGTCAACTATTTAAAATACACAAACACAAAAACACCACACATAATTAAACACCGACACAGTCACGGCACAGTCCGATGCGCATCGTCTCGCCGCCAACGACCAACTGTTGCACTTTGTCTTATACGACCGTTATCATTGCCCGCTGACCCATCGATATCGATGGCCGTGTTGTACAGCAGATTCGATCGGAACGAAACTTTGTCATTAAGTAGCTGGTCCGTTTGTAACTTAGAAGCCCTATATATCTCATATTCCTCCACAGCGTTCATGTATGCACCCTTTTTACAATTATGAAGCAGTTTGAAGTTTGTGTGGAAGTCTGAGTACTTATGATTGTACAGCATTAAATGCTGAGCGTAACTGGATCTAGTTTTCGAGATATCACTTTTGGGCAGGTGTTCTTTAAAACGTTCGGCTGACGGCCTGCCCGTTTGTCCTATATAGAATTTGTCACAGTCATCGCATTCAAGCTTGTACACTCCAGTTTTCTCTTCAGCCGGGATATGAGTTCTTTGTCCCAAACGTTTTTTGATGTTATTATAAATGTTATATGTTATAACATAAGAATGTCTTGTGTACATTGGACTATTCTTTGTTTCTTACTATAAATTGCTTAATTCTAATACTAGTTAACATATATTCATTATAGACCATATGATCTATTACTGGACATATCATGATCTAATATAACATTTATACATAGTAATATCCCAGTCTACCTTCTACAGTAGATGTATGTTTTTTTGTCCAAGTTAACATCTTGTTAACTACATTATTACTAGTACATAACAAACATTTAAGATTACTTATACCTTAATCTAATAACATATATTATTTTTTTTTATATTGGACATTGTCTATTACAATTTTTATACGTAATATTGTCTCTTTTTATCTACCAAGTAGATGCAGGTTTTGTGTAACATATATTTCTTACTAATTACATTATTATCTTGTCCATAATCAACAGTAGTTACTTCTTATTTCATTAGCTAGTAGTCTGTTTATTTGTCACACTTTCTACTACTAAATTATTTACATCACATTCTTCTTTACATCTTTATCATTCTTTTAACATTCAATATTAGTCTTTCCTTCCTACCACACATTATTACATTTTTATACAAAAATAAAACTTTTGTAACCCATTTATAACATAATGATCTCTATTTGAATTGTCTAAGCGTCTATCAGTTACACTAAGCTATCACTACTGGATCTAGGTTTACAGTTTTTTTATCTTACATTTTATTTAGGTTATGTTGCCATGTTTCCAGTTACTGGTTATCCAGCTAGGCTCTGCATTATAGGTTTGTACCTATTCTGTACATGTTTTCTTATGCAGTTTACTGGAATTATTGTTATTAAGTTCATTCTATACATGTTTGATATTTTAGTTTCTTATTTTACTTTACTATGGTCTTAAATTTACTTGTGAATACATCTATTTCATAACACAGGTTTATTACTTTAGTGTTGTTTTGTACTTCATTATATTTATGACAATCTTTATGTTGAGGGAAACGTCACGTTACAATATGCCTCCTTCAGAATAACATATAACGTTTCGTTGGATGTCATTTAATATTTTATAATGCGTGCAGATTATCTGTGGATTCAAGAGAGGACTAACTGCAATGCTTAGGATATATTAGCAAAAGATTATTTATCCTAAAGAATTTACTTTTCTTTCAGAAATGTAGGTAAGCGCGCTGCACTAATACGAGATTCGTATTTTAAATTAATACTCTTAATTTCATATATCTCTAAATTTGGTCCAGTAGTTCATATACAAAGTTTAGAAGTACACGAAGTATTTTAACTAGACCAAATCTACTTCTGATTATAAAGCTATCAGATACTGGCACCAGCACATCGTGCCTTCGAAAGCTACTGACTATATTCAAGGCTAAATAATTAAAAGTAAAGTATAAAAACAAAGCTGAAATTGTCTACGTAGAAATGTTAATGAAAAATGTAATCAACCCGACCTTTAAAAGGTTATTCGTAAAGGTTAACAAGGTTTAGTAATGGACTACAAAATATTTTGTTATAAATGCATAGTGCCGTTGATCGTATACGAGCAGGAGCGTTAAAAATGTTTACAACTTTCCAGCACAGTCTATGGACAAAGTTAAGTGCTAACGAGACACGCTTGAGGTGAAACTGGGGGGGGGGCATTAATTACATCTTCGTTATCTGCAGTATAAGTAAACGTCTGTCGTGTTTTGTTAGAATCTGCCATCATGTTCTGCATATTAAGGCAGAAAATTTAAATAATTCTTTTTCCATATTGACATTACAGATTGTTTGTACTGAAAAAGGTGTTCAGAAGGGGAATCAATTCCGTCTGCTGGTTGCACATTTGGAATGAGTCCAATCTTTTATGCAAACTATACTTCCAGCTCAATACTTCTCTAACGTGTCGTTTACCTTGCACAACAATTTTTTTAATACTCCTTCGTGTCGATTAACCAACGTTCAATATTATCGCCAATACTTGCAACACTAATTTTTTATTTGAAGAAACTTTGATCCTAAAATTATTCAATTTTAGAGTGTAAAATGAGTTCAGTTCTTGAATAAAAAAGAGTTATTTCAAATATTATTAACCTTAGAAGTCATATCCATAACAACCGAATCATGTTTAAAACTAATCCACCTCTAATGTAACTCTTTTGCAGAGCATTCCTTCTGCTCTAAATAAGTTGTTGGAGTGTGGGGGCAGCCTGCTTCCAGAACCTTGATCGAAGTCATAACTTCTTTCATCTAGCTTTGTGTCTGATTTAAAATAACTTTATTGCTTTTGGAGAAAATATCAAAGATAGCTGAATGATTACATTTTTTTATAATTAAAAATTATTAATGTCATAAAATCCGGACATTTAAACGTACAAAAATAAAACGCATAATAAACATAACACATATAGAATGAAATTTGTATATTAGGAAACCGGTACGATTGCAAGACTCCAGCAAACTGATGATGAGTGACTAGACAAAATAGTATTCAACTAGCTGGAAAACGTCAACACAAAACGGTATGTGATACAGTGTATGAAATGTTCAGCTCAGATGGTCACTATCAACATTCAAAATCTTTTTAACCTGATTACTGTTGACCACAGTACATAACCATGATATAACCAGTTATAACAGTCATGATATAACTAGTTATCATGGATGAAAGAATCTTAAGAATAATCGGTGCAACATGAGACACTAGTGACAAATTCTGTTTAGTGGTACAATTATGTAGAGCGTTAGTTAACAAGAACAAAAATACCCAAAATATTAAAAAATGATTTCCGGGTTGCATGAAGCGTTACATGAAAATGACATGAAGGGCGATTCAGGATAACTAGTTCTTGGACATTAGTTGATTAGTTTCATAGAAACATCACGAAATACGTTTCAAAATTTAAAGTACTGTTGTTTGATTTCCACGACTGTGAGTGCGGTAGTGCCATCTTTCCCAATGTCTTTCTGCCAGATTCATCCTTATGTCCAGTATACAGGGAGGCAGACCCCACTTGTTTTATTATTTCAGAGAGGCCCACAATAAATCAGTAAATGTAATAAAGGAGATAAACCTACCAGTTCTGCTTTGAAGTATTATACCTACAAAGTAACGAGTATTAAACCAGAAATCGAGATTGAAGAAGTTAAAATGTCGTGGCATGTAATGGAGCTATTAATGATTTTGACTAAGATGTGGTGTAGCAACGATTTACAAGCTGTAATAAGTCATAGATTTTATCGTCTTATGTGATGAGCGCACCCAATTTCTCTATAATTTCCATCAACCAATTTATAATGCATTTGTTATCGAGCGCAAAATCTTTGTTACCGCTAGTGCTTCGATACTGACAAGAGCAGCTCGCTTGTCATAACTGTAGTTCGGAAGGTTGGCAGTAGGTTAGTTCTGTTGGTTTTATTTTGTTGTATCTGCTGCCTATGCGTGTCCAGCTGTCTAATTGTCTATTGGTCTAGTCATTTGAACAGTCGATTCGGCGTGTGTTTGAGTGTATCGCTTGAGTCCTATGCTGGGAAGCTGGTTTCAGCAGAGAATGGAGGATATGAGATTTGATTAAAAATTGTAGTTGAGCTGAACGGAGTTATGAGCTGATGTCGAGGCGTGAGGTAAATAGTAGACTCATTGCTCCTTTCCATAATCTAAATTCTAAGACTAGCCATTTATTTCACCTTTATAACAAAAATGGGTGAATAATTTGATAAGGTGAATGTTGGTGTGTGTGCTGTGAAGGAATCAAGTCAGCTGTTGTCGCCATCTGAACAAATGACAAAGTTAAGGTTGTTTAATAAAAATTTAGTCTAAATGTAGAAAATTAGTAATTAAACTAATAAAGGTGTAAGTATTGGCCTGATTGAGATGAATAAGACAAAGACAGTACTTAGAAAGAAAGCTGTACAAACCTAAAATTTATGATGCCGAGCAGCCTAAAATTTATGATACCAGCTACGAATTAATTGAAATATTTGCATAAAATAATGATATTAGGGAGGTACCAAAAATTGACGAACAAATGATTGCCTTTGAAATGACGAGCAATATAACAACAATAACAACAAACTATGTAATGATATTATGAACGATGATAGTAAGACAATAAAATGAAGGTAAGCCAGGTAAGAAGACAGATTGTCACGAATGATGTTAAATTGGAGAATGAGAGTTCCAAAAACAAATAAAGATGGTCCTTTGTGAGATGAATGGATGACGAGGTAAAGCACGGTGGCACGAGAGAAGGCATCGAAGAATGACTAAGACCGAATTCGCTTAGGAATGAGTAGAGCAATGGTAATGAAGGGGGTTGGATGGAGGTCATGATGGCAGCGGTATATGGTTAGTGTGTCATCAATTCCAGCAAACAAATTAAAATATGGCTTTTTGAAACCTAATCTTCATTTTCATATTAATGTCGAACCAGCTAGTAGTAATATCTCTCTACTTAGCCCTGCAAAACCTTCCTACGTGCATGTAAAGGAAATTTAGTGCGCCCACACAATAATATACGCAGTGACCCATAGCACTTTTGAATTTTTGATCAAGATGAATGCGAAAAAAAATATGGTAATAACAAATGGAGCTGATGTCATCAGCTACATGCATAATTAACAACAATACAGCTAACTTGTGGAAGTCAATTAGCATAAGAAATAAAACATTTCACTGCTAAAAGGGAATATTTTAACTGACCTATCATTTAAAGCATTTATATTAACGGTATTTGGTAAGATCATATTTTATATTAAATCACAGTGTTAGTGTTCTTAAACAATAGATTATTCAACAGTAACTAGTAAATCATTACAAAGCCTTAAAAATAGTATAAATTTAGAAATCATAAATTAAGGGCTTGAAATCTTTTCTATATTTTAATTTAATCTTTAATTTTTTGATATTTATTACTATAATGAATGTAATATATTGGTAAATTGTAGATGAGTAACGTGTTGTAACGTAGTGGGAAGTAACTGTTCATTTCCTCTGACAACACCAAGGTAAAGTCAGCGTCTTGTTGCTCTGCCATTTTTTGTGTTTGTGTATGCGTGGAAGTACCACAATTTTCTGCGAATAAGATTGTTACAGAAAAGCAGGTGTAGGTAACAAAAATCGAGCGTATTTTATGGGAAAAAGGACTTGTGTTGTGTGTGGAGCAATAATACCGTATTCACGTCTTTACCTAAGCTAACTCCGTTCTTCCCTTCAATTTCTCATCTCTTTAGTGAGTCTTGACAAAGTTTTACGGTAGCAGGTTATTGCAAATAGAAGAGTCTTCATATGTGCAACGGTATTTCTTGTAAACCGAAGCTTTTACATTTTTTCCTTTCTTAGTACATGTTATTAAGTTTTATATTCTTTAAAAAGTAATTATTATTTGTATAATATCCTTTTTTCCACGCCTGACTGTTTTCTGTCTATGCTGTCTATCTGTTTGTTTGTGTGTCTGTCTGTCTTTTTCTGTCACACTCAGTCTCCCTCCTTTCTTCTATCTTTATCTATCTGTATATCTATCTATCTATCTATCAATCCACCAACCTTTACCACATGTAAGGTGGCGTCTGTGTATCTGTCTATCTATATGTATCTTTCTATCTATCCACCAACCTTTACTGTCTAACACACACATACACACACTAAATAAATCAAAAATTATGTTTGGGCTTGCGCGCTCTATCACAAGAATATTATTAACATTTAATATTAATAATTGTGAACATAGTGTAAGACATGTTAAGAGTAAAGATTCTTAAACTAGGATTCATACACTGAGATTCTTAAACGAATTATCCATTACCGTGATATTAAACACGGGGCTACTGGTGTGCATGGTATTGTAGTGAAATCTGTCTCCGAAGCTGAAAAAACTCCTAACACTTGTGAACCAGAATGCTATAAAAGCATAGATCTGAAATTGTTTCATATTGCGTTCCTATTGGTACTTGTTGATTAAAAGTCAAACAAAACGCTCGATTAATAATAAGTTTTATTTTATTTTAAAGCATGCACAATAGATTCTCAATCTCGTTTATGTAACACATATAATACAAAATATTTGCAAACAAACAATGGCACAATTCGATTGAGTTCCATGTTTCTTTAAATTACTATTACAAATTATTAATTTTCAGTTTATACAAAATATTTTAAAAGCAGCACCCGGGACGAGCAGCCGTCTTGGCTCCATCAAACTCCTACCTATACAATAGCCGACGCAAACGACTAACGATAATCTCACAATTCGTTCTAACTATAGTTTCATCACTTAGTTATGCAGGCGAAATATCAAAAGTCCAAGAAGCGTTGTGTTTGTAATGTATTTAAGGTTATCTAGTTATCTTGAATGAATGTGTTTTAAATATAATAAATATGATACTACTCTTTACCTGGTACGTATTTTGTATAATTCGTAATATCAGTAAGTTATTTATTTGTGACTAGGCTTTTCGTTGTACGTTAGTTTTTATAATTTGTCTTAAAGATTATTCTCTTCGTATGATGTTAGTGATATAATTTTGTAGGCCAAACTTAGTGATATTTTTTCTTTTCATCTTTTAAACACTATTAGGCCCATTATTCACTATGTCTCTTATTGATTTTGAACTACCGAATTGACGGTGATTAAAATTAATTGCTATACCGCTCTCCTTTGGCTTTAATCAGACTCTTAAACAAGGGTGAGTTGGTGTCCTTTTTTTGTAATACATTATTGTAAGAAAACGCTCCCTTCTTTGGCCTTTGGTTTAGTTTTATACTAAATGTTTTTAAATTCTTATTTTCGTATGTAATATGATTTTTGTGTTCACTATATTGTTTAAATACAATTATTTTTATGTAATTTATACCTTGTTGACATTTTAAACTACTTCATAATTTATAAGACTCATTATAGTACCTAGCTTTACACAAAAGTGGCGTCAGAAATGGGATAGACCTTTAACAGTAGATACAGAGGACACTTCGTAGAGAGTAGTGTGCGTGGCAATCAATTTGCAAACATGGATATCAGTAAGACGATAGAAGATTTACTACAAGCTCTTCTACTGCAAACAGAGGAGCAACAAAAAGAAGAACCCCAACGGGAAGCGGAAAAAGCAGAAAAACGACCAGATGAGAAAGCGGAAGAGAGACAGAATGCACTTCTGTTAAAAACACAACAACTCCAGAATGCATCATTGCTCGATTCAGCGAACCGACCAGACGAGAAATGTAAGGAACGAGGAGACGACCAGACGAGGAGGCAGAGGAACAGAAGCGTGAAACAGAAGACATAAAACAGATGTCTCTGCAAAGGTGGGTCTATTACGAGGCGAGATTAACAATCAAATTACTAGAATATCTGACGTAGAGGAAATTATGTCTACAAAAATATCTGTCTTAGAATAATCCATATCAAAATAAAATATCTGAAGTAGAGCAATATGAAGCAATTGTAAACGATTCAGTGTCAACTATAACAGTCAATTGCAAAAATAAAAAAGCAAAATTAATATGAAGTCGTGAAGTTAATGAAAATACAGCTACGCGTTTCGTAAAAACCGGTTGAAGAGAGAGTCGTTTTCTTATGTCTTCAATCATAAGATTGGTTTGCAGCAGTCTTCCATTGTGATCGATCTTGTTCTTTTCTCTTCATTTCTCATAAGTTCCACAATTTACATCATCCATAATTTGCTTTATATACTGCAGCATTGGTCTTCCTTTATATTCTTCACCTTCTATTATTCCTTCTATTACCAATTTTAGTAGTCCTTCATGCCGCAGTGTATGTCCAATAAGTTCTACTGTTCTTCTAATTATGCTTTTCAACAAACACCTCTCATTGCCTATTCTGTTCAGCACCTCTTATGAACACAGAGTGTCAATCACAAAGTCAGAAGAGTACATAGAGTATATGGTATCAGAGAAAGTGGCTTTGACTGCAGTTGGGCCAGTTCACGTTAAAGCCCCAATATTTGACGGAGCACTTACTGGGCGACGTATTTTCGGCAATTTGAAGCCGCTCCATGCGCAAATAGCTAGACGGAGAAAGAGAAAGCAATTTCACTCGTTCTCGCTTTAAAAAGATCTGCTGCAGAGCTACTATACAAAGTGCCACCTGATAGCCAGAACTTCTATCCGAATTCATAAAAGCTCTAGAATTACTGTTTGGTAATAAACATTTGCGTGATGCGTGCTATGCTCAGTTCAGAGCAAGGCGACAGCATTGCGATGAGTCTTCAAGCGTTTGAAGCAGGCATCAGACTGGCCTAATCTGAAGCCCTAGAGGATATTCGAATACGATTTGTGATACTGACGTTGATTGATGGCGTCACAAAATGTGAATTCACCAAGCTTTACGAATGACGAGACACCGAAATAGCTCAGAAGATCTCGTTCAAACACATGAGTTTCAGCTGCCCAGCCAACGTCTCGTATCACACTGTAGTCAGAAGATCCGAGTATTATATATGCCGTTACGATTAAGGCAGAAAAGAATTGTTGGAAAAAACAACTTAAAGGGTCAAGAACGCTACAACAATTTGAACGATGGTGTTACAGCTATGTGAAACGTGGTCACAGGCAAATTATTGAGAGAATAAATTACAGGAGAAGGGAGTGATCGCTCAAATTTGAGAAACAAAGTTCCAGAACAACCAGAAATAACGCTCCATTGGTCTAGTGGAAACTTGATCGTTAATAGCTCTGCGGAAGATAAACCAACATCATTTACAGTTGACACGGGGGCAACGGTATCTACTGTCCCTCTGACTTAATCAGCAACCGCCAGCCTCAATTTAGCTTTTGTACCATGTAAACTATAACTGGAAGTCCCGACAAAGTGTTAAGAAAGGGAAACGTACGTGTACACCTGGGTCTCCTCGTGTTTAGCCACCACATGCTCTTTGCAGACATTGTCGATTAAGTGATTCTTGGCACGGACATTATGAACGCCTACGGATTCTTTGTGGACTGAAGACAGAATGTTCTGAGCGTTAACCAAGAGAAGATACAGTTTTCCACGGCTGAAACCATAGGCTCAACCAAGCACTCGATTAAACAAGTGACGGTGACCGAAAAGAAGTCAAAAGGTGCGGAGGAAAGGACCTTTAGGTTTGAATGCAAAAATGGAAAAACTAGCAGATAAAGGGTCGATTTGTGTGGTGACAGAAGAGGGATTGGAAAATCCACTATGGCCGTCGATGGGCGTTTCTTGTTCCCGATTTAAAAGAAATGCCCTAGGGAGAAGACATCTGATGTCGGGCTGAAGAGGACGTTAGATAAGAGGTTGGTGACAAAAACCAAACTAATTAGGATGTTTTTTGTACTGTGAAAAGGGGAAACAATGATCTCGTTCAAGGTGTCCACCTAGACCTCGTGGTCAAGTATTACTGCAGAGACAGGTCGCCAGTTCGGGACGAACAGGCTTAAGGAGGGGGAGTGTTATGCTGATGAAATCAGTAGTACCACATCGTTGAGTTCGTACACGGATCGCCTGACTGTTCCAGACGTTTACAGATCATTCTACACGGCAGAATTACGTAATGGTCAGGACGGTTCTAATTCATACGAATTGCTGATGCCCCTTCCAGATACTTACTCGACTACTCTGCCAACATCCAGGCACGCTATCTGACTACAATCCAAAGCGGTGGAGATATAAATAGTGGATAAGTGCAGATCGAAGTATTGTGGCGAAGTGATCATTGTGGTAATTAGTCGGAACGATAATAAAGTAACATTTATTATTCTGTGTTACACTAATTTAACTCGAATTATTCTATAAGAATGATTTCATGATTGAAAACCGTTGTTTGTGACTTAATAAAGTTTGTAGTGACTTCATTGGTGTCAGCTATTTTGTTTCCACTCAAGAACACAACAATCGCTGTGACCGTCATAACAAATTTCAGTCGTAATAAGCGCTTTTTGTTACAAAGTATGATCGGGGAGGTCACTACTTGCACCAGGGGCAGTAGGGAGGGGTTTAGGACCAAGTAAACATTAAGAAGACGCTAAAAATTTTGATGTAGCATTGCACGAGAAATTCAGTAATAAACTTGCCCCTTTACATGCTTGATCATCTAATCTATTTCAATTCTATGTAATGGTGCATTTAAAATTTTGTACATCGTCTATGAGTCCGGTAGCAAATTTCATTCCATATGCGGTACGGGGTCAACATCGCATTCGTGTAATCAATAAATTTGTTTAGATTTCTAAACAAGAATATGGCACCAACAAAGAAACTATATTTAAGGATGCTGATGTCAAATGTAGCCTCTGAGAGACAAGTTAATAGCACAATTCATTGCTGTAGCACAACTCACACATTCCTCATTAGAGACTAATAAATTTTATTGACTTTTTGACATTAATTATTTGATAATATTTAATAATCTTCTGTCTTTATGTACATTAAGCTATTCTTCCGTACATATTTATGTATTCGCCGAAGAAAGTTTCATAACTCAATTTGCTTCAGTACATTGTCCACGAACGAAGGTAGTCCACAACAGACGTCGCGAAGCTACTGTGGGAATGATGATGAAGCCTACGCAAGTGAAGGACACCAGTCATTATGTGTTCGGCTTTGTTGTCAGTAGATTCCGTCAGTGGTCCAGTGGTCAGCGTCAAACATCTACTTAAAGGGTGTTTATAGGGTGTTTCAATTAACCTTATTGCTATTTTCTTCTTCCTTTACGACGGTAATCTTCCTATTGTTACGACGGCCGCGTGGATCATCTTGTTAAAACAGTGGACTTCAAGTATGCAAATCGTTCTACAAACTTGCGATTGTCCAATACACACTAAAGTAACATACAATAAACATTAATTTTTTAACAATGTTGCGCTAAATAACAAAAGTCACCAATTAAAAGTTGTCCGCACACAATAATTCGTAATAATCACTGTACAGTAAACAGTAAGTCACAACACAAGAACTTCGCTTTGCAATCCCAGACTAACTGGCTGGTCGCTGGACATGTTTTTATATCCCGCGGAGGTGTGAGAGAATCTACTGGGCATTCTCGGCCATGTGTCGAGGGTAATCACGTAGTTGAAGGCACCTAGAAAATACTGGAAGCTTTTATTACACCATTGCCGAACTTGTATACACCTGTCCGACTGAATGACGTTTATGCCACGCAAGTTGCCTGTCTCACGGGCGTGAGAATATTCTTCCATTCAACTGTAACTTTCATCGTTCATGAATATACAGTAGACTGATATTTCATTAAACATTACGTCAGGACAGTAACATACCTAGTTCCGTAATTGTTAAACAAATAAATATAGTATATTCAAAAAAGACAGTAGATTTAAATGGATATCAAGTGTATACGCAGAAGTTATTTAGTGTAAGAATGAGCGTAGACTGAAAAAATCGCCCAACAGAGGAAGGGGTAACTTTGCGCTCAGCCAAGCAACAAAGTGAGAAATATGCGTCCATTTTCCAACTAACATATGAACACTGCCTGCAGATTCAGTTGTTACGTTTACCAACAAAGGAGTTATTATTATCTTCTGTCATAAACTCTGCGTGAACATTACTGTCACATTGTCAACGGATATGAACTGTTACTTCCAAGGTATGTAATTAATAAATTAATACTGTCGAACAGATAAACACATTTGTATAACCTACTACGTAATTCTAACTACCATTTAATAATAATATTATTAAATAATGATAATAAGTAAATATTACGGATTAAGAAGATATTAAATATCAAATATAATACAAAATAATACTTATATTTTAATTATCTATAAAAATTTTTTTCATTTTGTTGCGTCCCTTTGCTTTGGTGCCTGTTATTGTTTTCACAATATTGATATGAATCTTCATGAATAGTTTTAAGAAAAGTTTAAGTAGGCAGGGCTGTGAACTAATTTACAAAGTTATAAATTCATGACAGAAGCAGCTGGGAAAAATTTCTTTGCTACCGTAAAGCGAATTTACAGGCTGCTGCACATTAGGCATTACTATTCCTACTATTTTCAATATAAAAGAATACAAGTCCCTAACGTCTCGCGATACTGATTCAGTCAATGCGAAATCAGTATTTCTCAGTGAAAATGCCAAGAAAAGTAAAAAAATAAGTTATAGGCTTCACGATTTTGAATCTCTTTAAAAAATTAAATTAAATTTCAAGATAGCGAGAAATGCGAAGACGATAAACTGGAAATTACTGATTGGTTTTAAATAAACAAACACACACGCACATACGCATTTGTGAGTGTGTGTATGTGTGTGCTTGTATGTGTACATATTTAATTATACATTTCTTAAAATTTATATTTGTGTAGATGAAATATGTGCAAACGCAATTACACAAAGTGAAGGAAGATAAACTGGATTCCATTATCTGATGAGGTGGGCGATTTTTCCCACTGGAACATGTATTACCCGAAATGTCCCGCTTCCTTCCATTGGATGGGTTTTCCACTTTTACCGGTATTTATTCTTCCAGTATACTATCTCTTCGTCTTTGTTTCTGTTACTTCTCTCATATGAGGATGAAATACTGTTTCAGTTCATGATGATTTTATTTAAATAACTTCCTATTCACTTCAATTACAGTGCTACTTTGATAAGAGGCAATAATATACTTAATGGAAATTAATTTTCTTCCAACTAAGCAACCATAAGTAGCATGGCTATTACGCAGAGTACTGACGACTCCAGACCCTTCTCAGCAATTACAAATTTGATGGCAATGTAAAAGACTAGGTGAGTGACAGACGTCAGTTCTGTGAATTGTTTTACAGTGATACAGAACTGCGGCATAAGTGCTACGCTACAGAGTTAGCGAAGTGTTTTTGCAAGTGATTAGTTTATGCCGGTGTTAAGTGTTTAATTATTCATTTGTATTGTAAACGTAGTGACTGTTATTTGTAGTTAGTATTGAACGCCTATAAAAATCGTATTAAAAAAAATTGTGAATCGATTTATATGGCGTTTATCAATTTATTACTCTGTTTTAAGATCACGTACTATAAGATCTTGGCAGTAATATATGAAAATCAAAATGATATCTCTATTACTTCCCCGACTGCTATACATTACCGTTGACAACAACCTGTTCGGTACGATGTACTGACAAGGCGTACTGATTCATTGTACAAATGATTAACATAAGAAGTCATACGAACTAATATTAATTTTTTTTATATTCGTGTGAAACTACGAAGAAAAATATATTTGATTACAATACTAAGAATGAAAGTCATTTGACTTTGTTATCTTATATAGCTCACGTTTTCAAAAAAAAAAACTTTTTTAACTTAATTTTCTATACGTTTCAAATTAATTTTTAAGAAACTCTTTCCATTTTCCGTCACGAGTAATGTTGCTGTCTACTCACTGCGTACAGTTAACCTGGTTCAGCTGACACATGGTGGACAAAACCTTGCTTCAGTAATTACAATCGGACCAGGGTAAAATGTTATGCTTTCAAGTACAACAAAATTTATAGAAATTTTAAGCATTTGACATAAATATGTTACTAACATTTATTCCCTTTGGACTCCAATGTGATAATAAATAAAACATGAGTTAACTTCCATATTGTAGACGAACCTAAAGGAAAATTAACAAATACATCCAAGTAAAAATTATAAAAAGTTTATCACCTTTTATTCTTTAACCATAAAGTTTAGTTACTTATTCAACCCTTAAAGTTATATTTCATTTAGGTTCACTTGACGTAAGTTGTTATTAGGTACTTTACCTAATGTTTATCATACAAATAATAAACACACACCCTGTTATGTCTTATATATGAAGCTATGCTTTTAACATTAAACGTTTATATTAACGTGTTTGTATGAGCGCGCTAAACAAGCAGGTTAACATAGAATAAAATGGTCTGTGTAAATAATAAAATGTTTGTTAACTTGTGTAGAACAACAGCGCGAACCAATAAAGGTTTAACAATGAAACAGTTGATTGTGTATGCAAGGATTGGTTCAGTTATTGGATGTAATTAGGGCCAAGTTCATCACACAATACACGCAAGCTACCTTATATACCTGGGAGCACTGTAGGCCGACCCCACTCTAACGCTCACCCCTACTGTTAGTCACACACGCCAACATACCTTTTAATGAGTAATAATTAATGTATTTTGTTTGCATTACAAAATAAAGATTTAAAAGTTCAAATAAACCTCTAAAGATTCTTCATAATTATAGAAGTCTCTAGTCAATAACAATTAAAATTATTAACCACTTAAACTGGCAAAATTTCATCACTACTAATCTCGTAGTAAGAATTGGCCTTAACATAAGAACATAATGTACACTACTATGTTCAATAAACACGCGAATATTTACTATGTTACTTAAAATGTAACTGAATTACAAATTACTGAAACAATGAAAATTAATCCCTCATGTCGTGACAATATATAATTGTAAAATTAATGTGCAAAATGAGCTGTATGCCCTTGTCTCAGTACATCCAGAGCTGAGCATTAAATGCATAATACACACGCCCATGTGTATGTTTTGAGGCTAATCTAAATACCACGAATTATTGTTCAGCACACCCTATACTAATTTAGTAAAACGTCTAAAACTCCTCTGCGATATATCGTAGGCCTATATCCTTTCTATCTAGATACTGTCTCGTTACAAATATCTAGTGTAATCTATGACATGCCCTGTATTTTTTAGTTTAGTTAAACACATGAACATGGTGGCTCAGTAGACCAGTGGGTATGGCACCTGGCTACTAATCTAGAGGTCCTGGGTTCGATTCCCGGGCCCGCACCATAAAATCAAGGTGCGTTTTTCAGCCCCCAGGTCGACTCAGCCTGTTGAAAATGAGTACCTGGGATAACATCCTGGGGATAATAATGGGCGGTTGAAGCGTAGTGCTGGCCACACTGCCTTCCTTGTATGCCGTAGGGCTCGCATATGGCAGCCTACCCTGCCTAACTCCTAAGCTGCTTCGGTGGTACACATGGGAGCCATTATTATTATTATAAACACATGAACATAGTTTTCTTGTATATTTGTAAATTTTCCCAAATGTTCATTATGGTCCCTTATACCACATACCACACAAAGGGACCATAATGAACATTGGGAAAAATTTACAAATATACAAACATAAAACACAAAACAAATTAATACTTGAACAAATACAAATCAATACAAAACATGACACAATTTTCAAAGCACTCAACATAGAAAATACACAAAACACAATTATACTAACACAATATACAACACAATCACACACAATTATACTAATTTAAAGCACCAGAGACCAACAGGAAACCAAAGCAACAACCAGCCAACACATAAATACCTCACAAGACTCAAAACAAGGAAGGCTGAGGATGGGAACACAAGGCTTCCCGAAACATGTTCCAAATAGGAAGAAAACTTCTTGAGGTAAAGTAATTATAAAATATATAATATATATATATATAACAAGTGTTTGCATATTTGCCCAGGGCGGTATGTTTGTAAATATTTAGCATAGAAAAATATATGATGAACAGTTTTTAACAATATTATGCAGGATAAGAATTGTCAGAAAGCGTACACCTGCCCCGCGAGTGAATACAGCGCTTGTGTGTTTGTGTGTTGAACGCAAGCTACGACAGGCAAGAGTTACGATAGGGTGATGCGTACGAATTCTCTGTAATCAGGTTTTAACCGGATAAAAATAAACTAATTAATACGTTTTAAACCTGTGAACAAAGACTTACCCCAATTATAAAAACACCATTACATTAAAGAACTTTTAACTAATATAGTGATGTAAAAGTATTGCAGAAATTTGCAATAATAAAGACGCCAGGTAATTTAATGTTAATTACTAGTGTAATTAAATAGTAATTAATAAGTGTGTTATATGTGAGTGACCAGGAAAGAATTATGCAAACATTATCGCTCGTGCTACGAGGATGTTTACGAAATCGCGAAAATGAAACAAAAAGTAATTTGTAATTAAAAGGACGCTTTGCACGAAGTGACAATATCTAACAGGTCGAAAACAGTCCTGGACTTGTCAGATTGCCGTCCAGTATAAATACCAACGGCAATTTTTGGGCGGTCTCAGAGACTCAAGATATCTTCAGACAACGTCACGCTGCTGGTCTGCCGATCGATCAGGACATGTTTACGACACACACCAAGACTTATGGAGGAACTCTGGACCATCACAAACAACAAACCGTAGAGACAGAGAACACAGCATCAGCACAATCATCATCATCGGTAACGGTAACGTCAGACACGCAACGGTAACGTCGGCAGTATGCAGGTGATGAATAAACAATTATATTTTGTTTGTGAAAAGAACTCTCAAAAAGAAACTTATATATGAATAGTAAAGACTTAAAGTTTTAAATATAATTACTGTACATATATTTAAAAGGTAGTTAAAGAAAAGAATTTAATTTAACCACAAAATTTATAAATACTAATTAATTAGTAGCACTTAATTAATTTAACAATTAATTTTATTCTTGAGATTGAATATTAATTTTTGTTTGTAAATGAGTTGCTATTATTTAAAATTTGAGTCAAAGTCAGACACACTGAAATAAAAAGGTTTACATAATTTGTTTAACATGTCTGTTTAGCTAGTAAGATTAAATGGTTGTTTATTTTATATGTCATGAACAGCATAGAAGGTTACATTGTATGTGTGTAAACTTATAAAAGATAAATATTTTTATTTATCTAAGATTCGAATTTTTTAATATTTGCATATTATATATATAATTTTAATATATTATATATATATATTATAATTATATAATATTCTACTGAAGTGTTGACACGCCCTTTTATAATTATTTCTTTAGATTAGAACGTTTACTCTCCGCTCTTATTTTCGTCGTGTATCGTCATTTATTTTTCTACCGTTTATAGCGCTTCTCCGTCGCCCTGTATGTTCTTTAGTTGCCTTTAACGAACGGTTCGGGTCATTGTCGTAGTATCTATCTACTTTTTAACACAATTTTGGTGAATTGTTTTTTCTCTATACTCAAAGCATTAACAATCCACGACTGAAGTTACTTTACAATTCATGATGGAAAAACCTTTCTTTTGAAAGTGGTCACCGTATTAGCAATACGAACAGAAGCATATAAGCATCTTCGCTAGTCTAATGGGAACTAAAATATTGTTACGCCGTTACAGAAGATTCTAAATTTTTCTCGGCTATTCCTGTAATGTGTGTGTGCGTACATGTTGCTGCCACTTTGAGATGAAAGACAAATTACGTGACACTTATCACGCGTCAACCACCGAGGCTGTTCCAGACTTCACCGGTTCGCGCGCATTGTTTTCAAGGCCGCAAGCAAATACGCTCCAGTGTTTTCTAGTAATGTTGACGCGTATTAGGAATTATTCTGGAACACTTGTGCTATCTATTTAAACAACGACAGCTGCCGCTTAGTTTCAGTTTAAGTAGTGATTTATTCCAGTCAGGTTCGGAGTTATTGTCGGGCGATTCACACTGTGCGTCTCAATTGGTGTATTACTGAAAAGTGATTGTAGTACGGAATTATTTATAGTTGACATTATTATTTGTGTAGACAGATTAACTTGAATTATTGTACGAGTATTCTCTTGTTGAATAATTTGTTGATTACAAACTGTTAATTGTGATCATTAAAGCTGGTTTTTAGTAACTTCATTGGTGTCATGTATTTTGTTTTCCACTGTAACATACGACGATAAAGGAGACCGTCGTAATAATATATTGTTAAAATAATTACCGTATGTTAAAGATATAAATATTAAATAAACAAGAGTTGCGTGTTACAATGTTAAAATGTTAGTAATATTACTTTTTTTAACATATTGTTTGTTGAATAAAGAATTGTTATTGTCTGAATAATATTAGATGTGATAGTAGTATAATTTGTCTCGTGATTGAAGCACACACAATTTCAGGATAATATACATTTGTTACTACTTTGTAATGACGAACATGGTTATTTAGCGTTCAACAACTTGAATTTAATTAAGTGCATGAACTAGAACGTTTTTGTATCTGAAATCGTAATGCTCCGCATTAACAATATTTACTGACCCAGTTGTAAAAAATGTTGAATTTGAGGTTAGTTGTGTGTAATATGATAATAATATGAAAAGATTGCATGCAAAGGTAAGGAAAGATCTGAATTATGATAAATCCATGGTAATGGCTTGAAATTAATTTCTATGCTGTTGTACAAGGATTTTTAGTAAAATGGGTGGTATTGATGTTCCGGGATTAATATTCTGTGTTACTATTTACGTGCAATTTATTGGTAAAATTAACCGCGAACTCGCGATATTTAGGTAACACCAAGCAGAGGCAGACTACATACACAAAGTAGTATTAAGAATTATATTTATATTTATAGACTTATTTATTTATAAAGACAGACACACACACACACACACACACACACACACACACACACACACGCAACCTTTACTTATTGATATAACTTCTTTATATGTTATACATCGTGCACAGGCTAAACTCAATTTGTTTGAACAAATAATAGATTGAACAAATAATAGTACAAGATAAAATAAAATTAAACGAATCCGTGAACGGGTACACTAGAGATAAAATCAGATTATTCGATAAGAAGACCTAATATAAATGTCGAGAACGCTGACTATGTTAATAAAAATAATATGAAGAATACTAAAGTAACTAAGGGCATACTCAAAAACACCGATGTTAAAATTATATCTATTAATATGAATCCCAGAGGAGTTAAAACTAAGACTTCGTAACTTGCGCACTGAACAGGACCAGGTTGCCAGCATATTGAAGTGGAAGGATAGTTTACGACCCGCGATATAAACTGGGGGGGAATGTTCTGTACAAAATTATGGATGATCATTAGAAGATTATCGTACCTCAACATTTAGTGGAAGATATAATATGGGCGTGCCATAAAAGCTTGGCGCATGCTGGTGCCTACAGGTGTTGCCTTACGAGAGGACTTCATTTGGAACTCAATGATGAAGAAGATACGGGCAAGTTTACGTACGTATCATGACATGATTGTCAAACATCTAAATACCCCAACCAGCACACATATGTGGAGATGAGTAACATAATTAACAAGAGTATAGGTGAGATATTGTGTGTTGACTTTCTAGGCCTGTTACCGAAAGCCACTCGTGGACTTAAACACTTAATCAGCCATACGGACTGATGCTTTTACTAAGCTAGTAAAATTATATGCTATTACGCGATCTACAACTAAAGCCGTATTAAATGTATTTCTCAAATAATATATTCCTGAGGATGGACAAGTCAAAAGGGTCTATACCTTAACCAAGGGACCAAGTGACCAAGGACGTAGTTTCAAAATAAAGCGTGGTGTTTAAAACACTGATACAGCTTGGGATTAAACCTGTTTTGACTCCTGTTAGGCGACTTGAAGGTAATTTAGATGAAAGAGTCAATAGGGAGTTAGGCAGGTTGTTCCGTGTATACTGTCATAAAGAGCATAATAGTCGGCCGCAGTATATACAATTCTTCGAACAATCTATTAATGAGACTTATAAAACATCAATGGAGATAAATAGTTCACAAGCGAACGAACGGATTCAATAGGTAGCCAACAAAAAGACTGAACAGTTCAACGCAACGCACAAGTTACAAACCTTTCGAGTTGGAGAATTAGTATTGTTAAAGCTCATAATGTCGGAAAACGGAGGACAATACAGAGACGAAATTCTTTCAACTCTATATTGGACCATTTCTTACGCGAGAAAGTAGGTAGAAACATTTATTGTGGCGGATGAAAAAAGAAATAAAATTATCAGTAGGTTTCACGCATCCTCACTTCGGAAATATTACTAGCTCTAAAATATACAAATTAATAATAAACAAACTAAATAATAAAGCCTAAAAAATATTATAATATGAATGTGGCAACTGAATGAATGAAAGCTTGACTGATCAGCCGACGATGTAAACAATGTATTGAAACCTATTTAGCGATATAGAGCATACTTTACTTATCAAAAATATGCTATTATAGTTCTGAGTTTGATAGATGAAAGGGTTCTTTATTTATGTTATTGCAGTACCTTTTTACTTATGTTGTACGAAGAAATTTGAGTTAAAAGAAAAGAGACAAAAACTATATTTATAAAGAAAATAATGTTGACCCATTCAGGGTGTATTTTCAATGGGCACAATAATTGCATATGATATAGGCTAGCACAGAGTAAAAGAATATGATAGCATACAAAGACGCTGTGTGAATAAGTAGAGATTGCAGGTTTGAACATTATAAATTAGTTGAAAAGAACGTTGTTAAAAATGTTAGTTTTAAGTATTTTTAGGCTTGTGAAACAAAGTTACTCGCTTAGGATGCTTAGCCGCATGTGTAGTGCGCGTGTGCGAGGGTACGTAATTATTTTACAGGACATTAATAAGAAACACGATAATTTAAATAACTTTCATGATATGAAAAATTTTTAGATGAGACTTATATCAGAATTTTCGTAATAAAAAGACCTAACTGCTGACAATAGTTATTTTAAAAATCAGTAACTAAGTGTATGCATATCGTAAGTAAAAAGGTTTTATGGCCATAAATTTCGCCGTAAAAATTATCAGTTGTTGGAACATTGTTCTGTTCGGTAGCCTTCTTGGACAAGAACATTTATTTTCTGTAAGAAAAGCATGAGTAGGGGTTTCCGTAGAACCAATCAGATTACGAGAATTTAATCGATAATAATTATTCGAAACGGATAGATCAGTCTCTCTTGGGAATCGATAACGTGTGAACGTTTTGCTGGTACAGACTATCGGTCTGCCTGTTGCAACGAACGCAAGTTAGAAAATTCCTGAAGATACCGCAAGAAATATTATAATATTTCTCGTTCTCGTGAGAAATATCTACACGCTCGAAAGCGACCCTATAGAGTATATCAACCCACGTACTCATCCAGATCCAGGATCATCCAGGATCAACCTGTCGTCTGAAGAAACTCCAGTCAATATAAAGAGAAATGAACCTATATTATTTATGTACAATACAAAAAATATTTCAAGGAAGACTATGTGACATTAAAAAAGACTTTATAGTAAATAAGACAAAAAGAATTTTAAAATGATATTTCATTGTATAGAAAGTAAATATTTAGTTATGTTACAAAGAACAACAGAGACGCATTAATTTTTTTTATAAACTGTTTTAAAAACTCAGTAGATTGTTAAAAATAAGGACTATACAACAAAAAGATTTACAGGACCTACAAAATAATAATACTATAGGTTCATAACATTTTGAGTTCAGATGCTAGTTGTAGGGTCATCTGTTTGCACTTTAATACTAAACGTTTACGCGACCGTAGATGTCTATATTTATGAACATCATTTCTTTATACTCCCTTGTTAAGTGTATATGAAGGTTACTATACTTCTGCATTTTAGAGCACTGGATTTCCTTAATAGCTCATAGTGTTGGTATTGTAATATGCATTTACTAGTAGTGGATATTTACTTGAATTTCTGCATATACACAATGTTTAAAAAGTGCCTGAAAATTTATTTTATATTTCAGAAACGAAGTTGTAACGACTGGTAGTCGTTCCCTGCACACATGACTGGTCACTCAAGCCGTACTGAGTTCTTTGTTGCGATATTATATTACTGCAATAAGCAATTTACTTAATAAGAAATAACGTTTTTTTTACCTTCCTCTCATCGTACACTGGACCTTAGGGGTTACGTTTGGGGAATCCAAACCTGCTATGGATACTAGTATACAACTGTGTACTTTCTGTAATTAATTAAAATGATAAGTGTAAAATACCTGAACTAATCTGGTAGTGATAAATGGTAAAAGTTTTCTGACCTGCTTATCCTTACAACTCACCTCTACCTCTGTTTCTCGTACGTAAGCTGTGGATGAGAACAAGCATCATAAAATTCTGGTCTCTGAGGCAGTTCAGATTTCTTTCAATCATGTAGAAGACCAGTATGTGTTGAAGCTGTGTTGCCATTATATTCTTGCTAAAATATACATAACTGAAATGAAATATAGCTCTAAACATTACTGGGAGTCCACCAGTTAAGAAAGATAAATTTTGTTTAAAATTTCACATTTTATATAAACTTAAATTAATTATAACAACACAAACATGCATCAAAATGTTAATAGATTTAAAAATGCTCATAAATAAAGCATAAACGAAAAGTCAGTGCAAAATATACGGTAAGGGCAACTGTAATAACTGTAATAATTCATAAAAATAATGGTAAGGGCAACTGTAATAACCATCTCACTTTTATCCAACGTACTGTACGTACGGGGATAAAATGTCCATATTTTATACGCTGTTAAACGTTATCTTCAATAGAAAAGATGAAGGCAGTAGTAACAAGATACTGAACGGTTATGAACTTAATGCATAACGGGAAACTTTACGATATAGATTACTGAGCCATTTAAAACGAGATACAATGTACCTGGGAAGACTGACAAGAGCAAAGACGTTATATACTCTGCCGATAACTATAAAAAAGAATTGCTAATAGTCTCACACAATAACAAGGCAGTCAGCAAAATTTCATTGACGAAGTCTCTATTGGTAAATGATTTTAAGGTATTTTACTTACATTTTGCAAACATAGTGGCTATTAAAAAAACACATTTTATAGAAAATAAAATAAATTCATACTGATAAAATAAATAAAATCAATACTTTGACAGTGAATTCCTAACAATACAATGATAAATAATACTTTATCTATTTAAAAACTTAAAATTCCTCTTAAAACAACGCAGTAGTATTTATTATTAACTATTATTACAGTTTATTATTAAGAATAACGCGAGTAAATATGAATAAACAATAAAAATATGACCTCTTAAATAATAATCTCAAACCTATTCTCGTTAAGAAACATGAAAAGCGTAAAAATGCTGCGTAATTTAGTGTATTGTGAATGTATTCAAAATTGGCTCATACTCTTGCAACATCTGAATAAAATTTCTAACGTCATTAATAACAGTCACTAACAACTAACCACAAATATAACGTTGTACGCACACAGAGCAATTATACGCAATATAGTAACCTTCCCTTTCGAATACACACACACGTGCATGCATACCTTAGCTTCCTGTTAGCTTCAAGTTTAATGAACCTCAGGCAGTCTCGACATTACAGGAACTTTTTGGCTATAGTGATATGTTATATCAGCTTCTGTGATCAGTACCTTCTTCGATTATATTCTTTGAGCGTGGTCCGTTGATAATACTATTATCAGATAAATAAATTACTGTTTTATGTTTGTAAATAAAAAAACCAAAGTGATAATTAATTACACTTGTAAATTTTTGTATGATAATAGTCTCTCAGAGCTTTCTTTATCTCTACTATTTCTGTTTCCTTAGTTACATTTCATTTCATATTTTAATACAATGTATTCTCAGGATTTAGTAATGTAAAGTATGTTCACTTTTCAAGTGGATCCTCATGTAAACAAAACCATGCACTTGTACTTGAACCAGATTGGTTAGACCAGTCGCCGCTTCACTAAATCTTCCACTAGGAATAAACTAGTTCTCAATTGATTATTATTAATTTATTAAAAATATATAGACAGACTTTTTAAAAATACACTCGGGATTACTACAACTAAAAATTAGATAAATAATGTTATAATTATTTGCGTCTGTTAAGAAAGTTTTAACTTTTCACTGTAATTGCCTCAGTGTTGTATCACTCCTCTTTGTTTACATCAGGCTACACTCTAAGAGTGAACAACTTTATGCTTGTACATATATATTGTGATTATACATATACAATACCGGATCTGTATACATATACATTATCTGTATGTATGCAGATTGTATGGCGTGTATGTGAGGACTGACTAGAAAATCAACTGTAAAATATTTATATTTATAAATATGAAATTTCTCTCACGTAATTGTACCGTTACTTTATTGGTCACTTTTGATGCCGTGTTGTCGTTTTTACTTCTCGTGTTCTTTATTTTTCAGTAAAACATATATCAGAAACACATAAACGGTGTCCCAACATACGCGCGCTCACACACACACATATTATTTAAATGACCTACCTGTAATGGAATTACAAATTATATCTAAAAATTTATATAAAATTATATTAAAATCTATTTGATACAAAATAAGTATCAACAATACTTAAAAACGTTGTGCTGCAAAACCACACGTGTGTGCCAGCGTTCACCCTCTCAGTTAGCACGTTCCACATTAGCTTGTGACCCATCTCTTCTATTTTATATGAAGTAAATAGCTACCGGATATATTTAAGGAAAGCAAGCAGCATGTTCAACGGTTTCATAATCACTTTGGTAATCAATTTTTTATTTATATATAAAGACTAGGATATTTTTTATTCCTTTCAACAAACACCAGGCAAATTCCGCCAGTGTCTAAGAGATTGCAATCTGCGTACTGTTAACATGACAGTGAAACACAATTTTAATCGATGCATTCATGCGAAGGTTCCATTTGTTTTTATGAGAAACGTGAAAGTATTAATCTAAAAAATTTCTTCTCACGTCCTAACGTTATTCCTTTATCTATATCTATAAAAATGAATGTTTGTTTGTTTCTTTCTTTCTTTGTCCCGTATGCGTTCCTATACCATTCATCCGATTGCGATGAAACTTCGGTGAGTTGTTGTGCGCACGCCCGCGAAGGTTTCTGAATTTTTTTCAATGGGGCCCTTTGGGGGGTTCTTGGGGTCTTCCACATCTCCTCCTAAACCACTGGACCAATTTAAACCAAACTTGGCACAAATATTTTATGCAACGGGAGAACCAACATAGGGTAGGTTTTTTTCGATGGGGTCCTTTGGGGGGTCCTTTGGGGTCTTCCACATCTTCTCCTAAACCACTGGACCGATTTCAACCAAACTTGGCACAAATATTTTACGCAACGGGAGAACCACCATAGGATAGGTGTTTTTTTCGACGGGGTCCATTGGGGGGTCCTTTGGGGTCTTTCACATCTCCTCCTAAACCACTGGACCGATTTCAACCAAGCTTGGCACAAATATTTTACGCAACGGGAGAACCAACATAGGATATGTGTTTTTTCGATATGATCCTTCGGGGGGTCTTTTTGGGGGTCCTTTGGGGTCTTTCACATCTCCTCCTAAACCACTGGACCGATTTCAACCAAACGTGGCACAAATATTTTGCGCAAAGGGAGAACCAACATAGGATAGGTGTTTTTTCAATGGGGTTCTTTTGGGGGTTCTTTGGGGTCTTCCACATCTCCTCCTAAACCACTGGACCGATTTCAACCAAACTTGGCACAAATATTTTACGCAACGGGAGAACCAACATAGGATATGTGTTTTTTCGATATGATACTTCGGGGGGTCCTTTGGGGTCTTCCACATCTCCTCCTAAACCACTGGACCGATTTCAACCAAACTTGGCACAAATATTTTACGCAAAGGAAGAACCAACATAGGATAGGTGTTTTTTCGATGGGGTCCTTTGGGGGGTCCTTTGGGGTCTTCCACATCTTCTCCTAAACCACTGGACCGATTTCACCCAAACTTGGCACAAATATTTTACGCAACGGGAGAACCAACATAGGATAGGTGTTTTTTCCGACGGGGTCCTTTGGGGGTCCTTTGGGGTCTTCCACATCTTCTCCTAAACCACTGGACCGATTTCAACCAAACTTGGCACAAATATTTTACGCAAAGGGAGAACCAACATAGGATAGGTGTTTTTTCGATGGGGTCCTTTGGGGGGTCCTTTGGGGTCTTCCACATCTTCTCCTAAACCACTGGACCGATTTCAACCAAACTTGGCACAAATATTTTACGCAACGGGAGAACCAACATAGGATATGTGTTTTTTCGATGGGGTTCTTTTGGGGGTTCTTTGGGGTCTTCCACATCTCCTCCTAAACCACTGGACCGATTTCAACCAAACTTGGCACAAATATTTTACGCAACGGGAGAACCAACATAGGACAGGTGTTTTTCTCGATACGATCCTCTGGGGGGTCCTTTGTAGTCTTAAAAAACTAACTTATTAGATCTGGTTACTATGGCAACCCAATGGAATAGATTCTGTTCTAAATATATTATCGCATTAAATTGAAGACCACGCGAACGAAGTCTTTATATATTATATATATACAAACACTTTCTTTCTTTGAGTGGCATTGCAACGCATGCCGGGTACTCGCTAGTTTCTAAATAAAATATTAAGGTTCAAAGTAATCTACGATACTTTGATTTGAATGATACCCCCCTATTTGAATGAATTCAAGTAAAAATTATTGGAACACTTTGCATATTATGTGATCTTTTTAAGTTTCTTTTGTACTCCATTAACGTTAAAATTTAGTGTTTTCAGCCGATTTCTTGACATTCTTCTATCTAAACTTTAATTGTGAACATAGCCTTTTTGGCGTGCAACTGCTCACTTTTCCCCTTAAGCCGTGTAATGATTCACTACAAGCACTAACAACCAGATTTTACCTGGAACGACACTCAGACATCGCACCCGGATGAACATCGGACCCATTCCTTCCTAACATACGTATATGTTATTGAAACTGCAGGTACAGTAATATTATACGTCGTATACGCTTACGTGAGCATCAGACCCATGCGTAGGTGTATCTCCATTTCTCCAAAGACATCACTTCCAGTGGCCGTCCGCAACTTCTCCAAGTTGAAAGAGCACCAAATTATCAAATTAGATTGAGTTTTTTCACTAGATCATGGCTCACAATGGAAACTGTGGCACCCAAGGGCAACTGTAATTGAGATCTGTCTTTCTTGAATGAATCCTTTAACTACCATGTCCCCGATGTTTTTCTGAAGCGCAGAAATCGCGTTCCTCCAGTTAGTCAGCACCGTCCCGTTGTACCGACTACTACTCGTTTCCTTTCTGTTTCGTGAATTAACTCTGAACCGGCAGTCCCATTGTAGATGTTTAGATTTCTCAGAGTTATAATATTTCGGTCTTCCATCCGTTCGTCCCTTGTATTATAATGTCGTTGGGCCTCTGTTCTCTTTGTTTCTTCATCATCTGTGCCGATGCGTTCATTTATTGCGCGCAGTTTGTGATAAGCCCAGCCAGACGGTGATTAGTGGCCTCAAACTGTATTCTATGTACAAAGGAGTCTGCACTTCTGCACTATTCTGGTGTCTTACCGTTTGTTAGATTTCTTCTAGTCATCCGTCTCTCACTCCACAATCTATATCTGCACATCAAACCGCATTCATCTAACCAGTATATCGATACTTGCTTCAAATTCTTTAAAAGAATTTTTGGAACGCTGTTATCTTGTTAACAGATGGGCGCAGTACACATTGTGCAGTTGTTGACTATCATATCATAATTTCAGAGTTTTTTAATTCGGCGTTCATATCTAGCTATCAATTACCACATTCTGTAATAGCTCTGCGACAGGTCGTCTTAAAGAGAGAACCAGTGAAATTGCTTTCTCTTTCTCTCTCCACTTTTTGCGCATCCAGAGGCTTTAAATTGCCAAAATATGTCACCCAGTGAGTGCTTTCATCAACTGTTGAGGGTTTGACATGAACTGGCCTAATCGCAGGCAAAGTAACTTTCTCTATTACCTTATTTTCTATGTATTCCTCTGTCTTTGTACTGTCTGTTCAGTAATTTATTATGAAACGCATGGATGTATTTTCAGTGAGCTATCGATTCACTTTTAATTTGTTCTCATACTGCAGATATTTCTGTTGACATTGTTTGCTCTATATTTGAAACAGATTTGTTTTGCTCCTGTACCAGTGATTTATGTCTTCTGTTTCACGCTTTCGTTTCTTTGCTTTCTGCTTACGTTTCTCGTCTTGTCGTTCCTCCGACTCTGCTGTTTCTGTTTTCCAGCTAGAGTGTTTTTTCTTTCCTCTGCTTCTTCTTTTTGTACCTGCGTCTCTCATCCTGCCATTTTTCTGTTTCTTGTGATTCCCGTCTGCGTTCTTCTTTTTGCCGTTTCACTTTGCAGTAGCAGTGTTTGGAAGCGTCTATCGCCTGACCGGTATCCAAGTTTTAAATCAATTACCACGCACTCTAGTATTCTACGTAGTGTCCTCGGTTTCCACTTTTAAAGGTCCTGTCCTACTTTTGACACCAGTGAACTAGTCCAACTGTAGGCAAAATGATATTCTCTATTGTCTCATATTCTGAGTCCGTGTCTGTTTTTATTATTGGTCCTGTGTCTTCAATAATTTGCCTTGAAACACGTGGCTGTACTTTCATTAACAATCGATTGTTCTCTCATTTGGAACTGGCTGTTTTCTACAGCGGATATATTTATCGACTTTTATTCTTCCATACTTGATACACACATTTTTACTCCAGCTACTTTATTATATATTGTTTCTTCTACCTCAAATATTTTTAATGTCAACGATTCTTACACACCAGATGTTCTAGTAACTTGTTTCTTCATCGAAAAAGGCTCAGATCTACAGTGATATGCTCTTGCATCTGCTTTGCTCCTGTATCAACGCTTTGATGTCCTTTTGATTCCTGGTTACGTTTCTTATCTGTCGATGTTCTGCTACTTCTGCTTCTCGTCGGCGTTTCTCATCCTGTGTATGCAGTGCAGCGCTTGGAGAGTTTCCGTCATTTGGCTGGTATCCATTTCTGTAAATCAATTATTACTCACACTACACTCTTTTACGAACTGTCTTCTGTGTCCACTGTTAAAGGTCTTCTGACACCGATGTTACGACGGTCTCACAGGTCATTGTGTTTGAACAGTGGAAACAGGACATTGACATCAAATGAAATCGCTATTTACACATTTAATTACAGTTTAAATAAATAAAGCAATAATAAACGCTCGTATACAACAACTCTTGAAGCTTACAATTGACCAACACGTTACTTATTTAACAATATCGCACTAAATAACACAAGTCACCAATTGCAGATGTCCACACACAATACACAATAACAAGTCACAATAACAAGGGCTCCAACAACGATCACCAAATCGCAGGTGTAAGCTGATTAAACTCCGTTTCTGAAACTTGTAACGCTCCATGTATGTCGCAAAAATAACCTGGAACCCCGTAGAATAATCGACCATAATCTTTAAGGCGCGTCTCCATAAAAGTGGAGAAGATGCCTAATTATTACGCTTACACAACGCGTGCAAAGTGTTAAGTATGTGTAAGACATGTCATTTATCGTCTCAGCGAAGCAATATACTGTGTGTTCACAGTTTTCGTAAACAAAATACAAACAATTACTTTGATGATTTATAAACATTGTCGAATATAGTGTTGTACTGTACAATTTAAAAAAAAATCTCTTATCGAAAAGAACTGTATTTATATATTTTTCGTCTCCAATTATAACAAAATATTTGCTGTGTATGAAACTATTGGCTTTTTAATGCCCATATTATAAACTTTTATAGTTCTTCAAATAATGCATTCCGTCATAATATATATTTATTAAAAATGGACCCAAGTAAAAAAGAGTATTTCTTCGTCCTTGTATGAAGTTGTAAAATAAACTGAAGAAAGTGTGTTTATGTATGTAGAGAGGAACGTAGGTCGTTAGTGAGTCTCAAAAGCCCATCAACATAACATTATGAATACAGCAGGTACACATGACTGTATATGTTATTTCTTCTCATACGCATTAAGTAAATTAATTAAATATTACGACAGGAGCCTGAATGTCACAACAATCTCTGCTAAGCATTTTTTTAACATTTTACAAAAGTATTGTTTAATAAAAATATGTAAATATCTGATTATTTTACAATATATTTTGTAAACTTTTAATGATTGTGCAACAGTAATGTATTTTAAAAATTAACAACTTACACTGTAAAACAACCAAGTACTTAATTTTAAATCTCCTTTGTATCCTCAAAACTAGGTTCAAACAACAAAGTTAATGTGTTTCGACTTGAAGTCATAAAGGTATCAACTCAAAGTTAAGCAAGTAAAACCTAATTAATGTTATCTTACTATTACGCGTTCTGTATGTACGTGTAACAGAAACGGTTTAAAATCATCGCCTTCAACAGAATGCGTATTCGAGCTTATCTAAAATTTTCTCGTAATAAACTCTGCAAGAGGAAGTTACGCCTGTGTTCAACTGCGTGTTATTATTCTCCCTCGACCTCTCGTTGCTAAACTATACGGGCATATGAGACTAATAATATTATGTCTACGTTAACCGCTTTTTTGAAATTCATCTTAAGCGATTTAATAGTTTTTGTAATTACTAGCCAGACAAAGCATAAATCATTGAGTAGTTCAGTAGCAGATGTCCCTATGTGGCGAAAAAGATACTATGGTTCAGATATTTTGTGTTGAGGCGAGCCATAATGATGTCATATCATAAATGTCAGATATGATATTTCTAACTGAAATAAGTTGAGGCGAGCCATAATGATATAAATCAGAATATTGTAATTTATTTTTACTCTTTCTTCAGATACATGACGCTCCCTTGCCTACTTGTAGTGACACTCCAGACATTACCAAAGCACAGTTTACTGTAATCATTTGAGTCTTAGATATATTAATCATGCAGTTTCAACGTAAGTGTGAATGAGTATTTCGTAATTCACAGTTTTTCTTAAGTACGTGTAATAATTTGTTAATATAAAACAGCTGAACATCAAGCATTAAATTTTAGATCTTATTTTTAACTTCTGTAAAAGCTTTTAACTCTTATTGATTAGTTTATCGCCACGCCTTAGTACGTGATATTAAAGCATGACCTTTTACCTGTACAGTCTTTCAAGTAATCACGCTCAAAACTTATAATAGATATCTTGAAACTGTATGCAGTGTGAATTACCTACGTTCGAATAACTGTTCATGTTAACATCTGAGTTACGTAGAGCAGCTTTAGGGTCATTTGTTTTATGTTTGGTTTATGTTTATAATTTGCAATTATAATATAATTTAAAATTATAATTTTCATTTATTTATTATAACTTATGTTTTATTTGTTTGAACGTTGTACCTCAGACTTTTACTCAGGTATTTACAGGTATGTTATAGGTGTATTAGGTAATGCATATTACAGGTATTTACTCCACTCTGCAAAAGATTCTACAAATAATTTTTCTACTTAATAAAAATACCCTGTTCCGTTCTAAAAAAAATGGTTCTAAGGTATATTTCTCGTGTAGTTGGTGTAGACAACTTCTTGTTTAGACAGAGTATTGTGTAGTGGTCTCTCGTTAAAATAATGTTATATCTTTTTTAACGACCTAACATGTGTACTTTAGTTACACAGCAACTAATATACGAGGTCATTAAGGTGAAAACATTTAACGTGTACTAGGGCTCACTCACTGTACATCTATTGGCTTAGTTCATGATTGTGTTTAATCTTTGCTACAGTTGTCCGTTTATGTGGTTTTTAGAACAAATCTCTCCCTGTTTTGTACCAAAATATATTTGTCACTTTATGTTCTGTCTTGTTATAACGAAAAAATTATGAAAGTTGACAATATTTCTACAATACATTTGGATTATTGTGGGCAGCTTGATGTAACAAAATTTTATTTTATTTGTGTTATGAATACTGTAAACGCACTTGTAAAACCAAGTAGAAATGTTTTAAAGTACACATCAATCCAAGTAGACTTCAGTAGTAAATAATTTGATAACATCTTGTTCGTTCATGTATAGGCCTATGAATTTTTGGTTTCATGATGTCGAAAAGGACAATATCGTATTTCCTTCAGTTACAATAGTACCAAAGTACAATAATAACTGACATTTATTTTTTATATATTTTCTTTAAGTGAAAAAGATTTCTGTACACACTTCATAAACATATCTCACCTAACACTTAATGGATATAAACATTAGTGTCACAGAGTATGAGTAATAACTTGAATGTTCTTCTAACATCTATTTGTTCAGCAAAAAATATGCTATTATCAAGTAAAATAATAAAATGACTTACTTTAAAAGTAATCTAGTGCTGTGTAAAACATTTTTAATTTGTTGGTTTGAATGTTCTAATTTTTAGAGTCAGATATTACAGAAAATTTCTATATTAATCAATTTATTAATAACATAATAAAATCTGTATGTCCAGTTTACCACTTCATACAACGATGTTAATTAAAAGTTAATAATAAATAATAATAATAATAATAATAATAATAATAATAAGAAGAAGAAGAAGAAGAAGAAGAAGAAGAAGAAGAAGAAGAAGAAGAAGAAGAAGAAGAAGAAGAAGAAAAAAACACAATAGGATGGTTTCTATGAAGAAGGTTCAAATAATATTCGCATGGTTGATTATGGAAAACATCAAAACATTTTTTAATGTTTAAGCAATAAATAAAACATTTATCTTATATACAGAAAGTTTCATTATTAAAAGACCTGAGTTTTATTACTTGAGCAAAAATATCATTCTATTTTAGTAGACAAAAAAAAACTGAATATCCTTCGGAAAGGTAATGGTGTACAATGCAAATATAGCAGCATTATAGACAGACGCGGATAGTTTGGTGTGTTCACTAAAACACTCACGTACCGACTAAATGACAGCACTTTTTACTGAGATTATAAAACCCTATTTTTCATTATACAACTTCTGTACCTAAGGTTTGTACCAATACCTCATATACAAAACATTCGCCATCAGTTCGTACTAATTGCTAGTGATACTAGAAAGCCTAAATCGAAATTAACAAGAACCATTCCAAATTAAATTCAGTGAGATCAGCTTCTAAATCGGATTTAGTACATAGAGTATCTGCCCTAGATTAAAAAATACTCCGTAACATACTTTCGCCAAAAAATGAAATTTGGTCACTACCTATGACAGAATTCTTAAAATACCATATTACGCTTTAATTTTATTCGTATGAACGAAAAGTTAGGTCATAAGGTAGAAACCAGGCGCAACCCTTGTAAAATTAACGTGTTTCAGTTTTAGTGTACGCCTAATTCTGCTAGCTGTGATGCAATATTGAAAGCTCAGAACCACTTCAGTGCACGAGTGGGTGAAAGCCTTCCAGTAAAATGTATTCCACCCTTCTCATCTTATCAATAATTTCGGCAGACTCGGTTTATTTGTATCTTCACTATAGGTGTTCTTCAGCGTGGAAGAATTAATGAATTTACTTCTGCAGCCTGAATTCAGTGTAATAAAGAATTCAGTGTAGACTGTATGGTAATGAATTTAGAGCATCAACTCAGAATTTACAAAAAGAATATCAAATACTAATTTTATAATTGCTACCGTTATAAACAGATAAAAATTGCTTCCACAGTAAATACGATTGAACTATTAACAGTGAGATGTTACTCTTACAAATTATATTATTTTGTTATAACTCACAAATGAAACCGTAACTGAATTTAACTAATATTTATAAGCGATTGAACAAAACTGACACATAGTAAATATATATTTTCTTAAAACTTAATATAATATCTTGTGAAAAATTTTGCTCGTATAAATAACAACAACTACAACATCAGCATTTATATTCTCAGAAAATGTAAAGCAATAGCGTATAATATAGTAAATTGTGGGAAAAATTACTTATAAATATTATTATTATTATTATTATTATGTTTTATTGCAGTTCTGTGAACTTGCTGTTGTGAGGCTTTTATTCAATTTTTAATTTCTCAAATTCTATTGCTTACTATACTGATTATCCACTTTAGACTCTTAGGTATACAATTAGTACACGTACAGAGTCAATACAGAATCAAACGAAAATGTCGCCTTAGGATTTCCTAAAATATTTATTATTTTGAATTCATATATTAACAGCAAGATACATTATTAAAATACGACGAACATGCTAATAAAAGTAAGTAGATTAAGTAGAGTTGGAAATACATAATTTGTATAGGCATGAGCAATACTATATCTTCACGGGTAACTGTAAAGCTGAAAGAAAACAAACACTTGTTGATTGCACGTTTGGCTTCAGACCAATTTTCAGCTATGAATGGTACTAAAATGCGCTTGCCAAATGGAAGCTGTAATGAGCCAAATGCGCGATGCCTCGGTTAAGTAATTCCACACAACACATACGTTCCCCATTTAGTAACATGCAACAGGCATTTATGACAGTGTATGAGCCTATTGCCATTTATTATAAATTTTTTATGTTATTTTCTGACCACACACTATTTGACAAAAGTATTGCAAGGAGCTAATGTTTACATGAACTTTAGGTAGATATTTGTAAAAGGAAATTAAATCGTACAATTTTTAATGCCTGATAGATAAAAAAATATTGTTCCTATATATGAGTTAATATGTTAATATATATTCCTTTTGTTAAGAGTTTTATTAGTTTAAAATTTGAAACAAAATTTGAAATAAATAAAATGTAAATTTTAGCGTGTAAATATGACAATTTGGAGTATATTAATATACAAATTAAAATAAAATTAAAATGTTTAAAACAATTAACAATCGTTACAATTGTTTAATGAGAAATAAGATCATCGTACAGAGTTTACCAATTAGATCGTCAGTCATTACATTAATCTTTTATGTAATTTGATGAGTGGAAGACACAATAGAATTAAGAACTTTAGTCAATCATTGTCAAGAGAAATTTTAAATAGCTATCGAATTGCATTGTTACTGTACAAGCAAGTTATAGTTTCATTAAAATATGTAATAACTTAAAAGTCAAAAAATTAATTGAATTAGTTAAACGGAAAACTTTATCTAAACGTTGTTGATACATACACATTTCTATATCACACGTGTTCATTAAGTATACAACAAAAGGGAGTGGTTTTATTTTTTATCACCATCATTATCTTCGGCAAGGATTAATCCAAAAATGGTTTGTTACGGCCCCAAAGAGACAGACCAGAGTTGGTCACTCCAACCCCTCTTCGGACGCCCCACACCTTCTGTCCTTTCTGTTTGTAATTCCATAGTCGTTTGGGGATGATGCAGTCATCCATTCGCTTAAGTTGTTCTATTCATTTTTGCCGATATTGGGCAATTCTATCAAGTATACTCGTAATATTCAGCTCCTGCCGTACATCGACATTTTTGCGATCTTGGGAGTATATTCTGCCACGTGCCGGAGAAATCTCATTTCGGGCGCTTGAATACGACTGGCCTGTTACTTCGTTAAGGCCAATTCTCAGACCAGTAGGGAAATGTGGGGAGGGCCATCACCTTGTAGAACGTTAGGCGTATTTCTTTTCCTCGTTGATTTGAGGGTTCCCCTGATGGTTAAACTTGTGGAGCTTTCTCACTACATCATTATTTGTAATGTGAGATACATTCAAGCCCAGATATTCAAAATTGCTGACCTGGTTCAGAACACCACCAGGAGAAAAAACTGTGTTTGTTTTGCCGGTTCACAATAATAATATTCCTATTAATTTTTTTTATATTCGGTGTTACTAGTGACAATAATTAGTATTAGTTAACCGATTTTCTTAATCTACAGATTAAGAAGCACACCTACCCCAATTCTAAATAGGATTGCCAATTTTTATATAAATAAAAGACGTTAAGCATCGTCCAAGTAATAAACTAGTTGTAAAAGTTTTACAAGATATTTTCGGTAGAAATAATATCACTTGCATTATTTAAATAACAAATAAACTAATGATTCCAACGTAACGATAATTACAGTGGAATTTTATGCGTCACCGTCTTTTGTCGGTAAACAAATAAAGCAGATACGATTTAAATCGTGTTCACACTTTATTGTTTTACTCTGGAAAAAACAAATGAAGAGGTCGGAAGCACTTTTTTGTACGTTTCAGGATAGCGGCGCTTTAATTCAACATGATGGCTATACTATACCTCTCCCTAACTCCATCAGCATAGACGGAAATGAACAGAGAAAAAACTGGTTGTTTCGCCGGTTTACAATAATTTAGTTTTCACTCCAGTAAATAAACGTTAATAAATAATGTCTGCAGTGGCGTTGTATTGTGAGTGGTTATACGTAGACGTTTAAGCTACCAGAACACATTCATCCCTAACAGTCAACATGTGTGACTGAGGATTTACTGGTATTGCACAACAAATTTATTGTTGTTTATTATTTTATTGCACACCTCAACAATGTTTGTAAACAACGCAACTTTTTTACTGAAACGGAATTAATTCACCGTTTAGTACTAATTCTTACTACACGACAGTCGAGTAACGTACAAACGTTTCGAAAGCCCGCAGTTTCTCGCACTGCTTACGTGGCCAATGATTATTTCTCTAAATACGTTATTTTAATATTGCATCCATTATCGTATTTAAACAAGCTATCTGTTGTTTATAGGTTAGCAGAATATGTCATTATGACTATACACATATTTTACTCAAAGCAACTTTCGTTGCTTCATTATGTAATAGATTCTAATCATGTTTTTCTGCAACATATGTGAAGTAAATAACGCGACGTTTCATACATATACAGAAAAATTGTTTATGACTATCTAAAACTTAGAGAAGTGGAAAAGCTAATTAATTTTTTTTATACCTCTGTGAAGTAAATGTGCTACATTTACGGTAAATAAACAGGAATGTATTTTTTAATTTTGTGTGCCACAATAATTGATCATCAATTTTAATAAAGTATCATAAAAAACTTTATCTTATTTTCTAAAATAAATAGTTGGAATCAAAAAAAGTATTTTATAAATACTTACTTTTTGGTAAATGTAAGTTAATTAAATTTTCCGATGTATCTTGCAAGAAATAATTAATTTTTACAAAAAAAATAAATTGACAGTAAAAACTCTGTTTTTTTAAAGATTCTAGCCCTTCATAACAAACGTAGAAATTTTATGAAGTATTTTAGTAAATAGATGCGTTATACAGACCTCGGGGAAATGCATTTTGTGGCTTGTTAGGGGTAGTTGATTCTGTAGTCACTTTTATAGATAAAAATTATTTGAGTTTATCAATCATAGCATTGAGAATTTTCTTAAAACAGAATATTTTTTATTTCTCGTTATTAATTGATTACATCTATTCATTACACCGCCGGTATAATTAGACGAGAAAGCTCTGCGTTGTTTTTATTCTGGTAATAAGTTTTCTTAGACTAAGAACATGAACATGACTTAGACATGGCATAGGGTATCAGTTATACCATTATAGAGGACTACTGACGAATGATATCTCAACACTTGCATAGACGATTATCATAACTTCCTTTAGCTGCCTGCGGAATTGTGTTTAAAAAAGACAAGAAAACAACCCCAATTATCTCATTTTCAAGGACACTATCTTATTTGCTGAAATATTATGCGCGTAATCAACAATCCCAATCCGCCCAGATCTTTTTAGTGTTTGGAATACTAAGAGTTACCAGACCAATCAAAAGTTATTCAGCTCAAATTTCATTAGCGCGGAATGTGAGAATAGTGATTTGGATGTGGTCATCGCATTGCAAGGAAGTAGTAGAGTAATTGTGTAATGGTGTAGTAGTTGCAGTTGGGGAACATATTACATAATCTGTCAGCAATTTCACACACTTTGCCTGATAGCCACACCGGTGCAACTTAACGCTAGACTTAAATTTGTAAGTTACGTTTATATCTAATAGCAGAACCAACGAAGAGGTTATTTAAAAATCCGGCTCAACATTAATAGAGACACTCGGAATAATGAAACAGTTTCATCTCTTCAATCTTGGATGGGTCAATGCCATCGTATATTATTTGAAACTGGGGATAGAACTAGGAGACGGATTCGTCCAGTAATGAAAGAAAATAACATTGCAACTACTACTTACTGTAAATTATATCTTTATATGAACCATGTACAAGAATTCAAACTTTAAAATGGAAAAAATATATTTAAAAGATAACTCATTTTATATCAATTTAAATCACATTTCAAAAAACCCAATAAAATGTACCCATACGTTGACAATGTATCGTATTACTGCCTTGTCACTTCAGTAACAAAGACAGAAAAAACAAAAACTTTGACCCATCACTCGCACAACCCAGTGTTATCAAATTTAAGGTCGTTAGCGAAATAACCTAAAGTCTTACAAAGTATTATTTTAACAAACGATTGGTCGAAACTGCGTGAAATAAAATAAAAGTGCTTGTGGAGTTATACGCAAATCATCTCAAAACAAGAAACGGAATAAAAAACCATGGATGACAAAAGCTTTCTTAAACCTGATGAAGGACATCGCACATATAAAGGCAGAAACACGAGCCTACAGAAATATGTACAGGAAGTAATATCCCGAAACAATTATAAAAGAAAAGACACAAGATTTTAACAGTATCAAACAGAACAGAGAAATTGGAAGGGAACTATGACTTGTTGAAGAAGTAAAGGACGGCAGAATTATTCGTGACAACGTAAAGGACGGCGGGAAGATTAGGAAGCACGAAATAGAATACATTAACAAGAAGTGAATAAACTCAAATGTAACGCAAAGCTGAAAGTGCCAGTCTGAGAGTAAAACTAACATATAACAAATCTATGATGGCCCATCGTCATATATACATATTAGTTACACGACATATTAATTATCAGTGGCCGTTCTAATATCATCAGTAGTTCCAATTAGTGTGTATCTTCAATGTACTCTAATTCGACCCACTGTTAATTTGGAATGATTTTTTTAAAAGTCTGGAACGGCAAAACTGTTATTAATGAAAATAACAAATTCTTTTAAACATATAGATAATATGAATTATTAATTCTGTACTTTAGATCCGTGCTTTCGGTAGCTTTTGGTGTATTTTAGTGCATGCTTTCGTGAACAAGATAGATATAATGTTTATTATTATTATTCCGGCTGTACAATGTTTACACGTTTTCCGAAACCAAAAATTACATAAGGGATTGAATTCTCTGCTTCCACTGCTGCTTCTCCATCCAAAGATCTTCTTGAATTTCTCGCTCCCCCAATATAGTCAGAATTTCCTCTATCCAGGTGATCGGTGGTCTTCCTCTTTTCCTTCTTTCTGGTGGAGTCCATTCCATAACTCTTCTTGGCAATCTTTCCTGTGTCATTCTTTTTGTATGTCCATACCATTGTAATTTTTTGGGTTGGATAAAATCAACAATTAAATTTGTTACATTCATTCTATCTTTAATGACTTCATTTCTAATTTTCTCACGTCTGGATACTCTTGCAGAACGTCTCCAAAAGTCCATCTCTGCTGTAATTAATTTTTTTCTTGTATGTTTATTAGTAGTCCAAACTTTTGAGCCGTAAGTCACGATACTTCTAACAATGGTTTTAAATATTTTGATTTTAGTTTCTGTTGTAATTTGCTTATCCCACAAGATTCCATTTAATATAGATACAGCCATCTTTCCCAAATTAATTCTGGATTGTATTTTTTTGTCTTGCTTCCCAATGGCCGTAATTTTCACCCCTAAATACTTGTATTCCTCTGTATACGAAAGCTTCTCCATGTCTTCCTCCAATATCAAGTCTTGATGAAGGTCAAAAAGCCAAATAGATTCTAGCCGGATGGATTCAATAAAGGTAAACGACAGATATAATGTTATTTGCAAATTACTCCAAGTCCAGAAGCGAGCGGCACATAGTCTGGAAGAATTGAACAGCTGCAGATACGTAAGGTGCCAGACAAACAACAAATGGAGCTGGCCAACAGAAATTTTATACTAATTAGAGCATGCCCTGACTACTTTAGAAAATCCTTCGCTATCTAAACCTTGTTGTGCGGACTTGGACTTGGGCTGGTCTTGTTGTTAATACAAGCTTGGGCTTTGAATTTCATTAAAATTAAAAAAAAAAACAAAGTTTCAAAATCTGAAGTTTGAATAGAACGTTGAAAAAATATAGGTACCCGTAACTAAAATTCGTAGTATATAAAAATACAGAAAATACATAAAATGAAATTACATAAAAATTCCATGAAATAGATATCGAAGTTTTAAAAATTAATTTATAAATATTAAAAACTTGTATATAAGTAATTATTAATTGTTATTTATATTTACCTTAATACATGTTATTAATGCAAATCAAACAAAATTATGTGACGTAAAAAACAATGCAGAAAAATATGAACATTCTAATTAAAAAACGCACGTGACCGATGTGATGTTAACATCAACACCTTATTCGTAGACACGTTACAGACTGTAGTCAACATTCTGTGAGGACAAAGCACGTTAAGAATATCTCTTTGATCACTAAGGCCAACTGACAAAGTGACACTTCTCGTGCTAAAAAGTACATGCAACTCTTACTTATTAGTTCATAATTTGTTAGATAAATGTATGCATCAGTAACTAATAAAAGACAAAAGATTTTTGCTTGGTTTCCAAATATTATATATGAAATATATCTGCTAGTTTTTCCGTCCTCATTTTAAACAAAACTGCAACCTTTAACATGGTTGGATATTCAGATCTCTGTATAAACACGTGTCGTATTCACTATCAACAAGAAACCGATAGTATCAACACGCTCCCTCACTAAGGCTCTATGAGACGTCTGCTAGTCAACGATAGCCACATAGAACGAGATACCAAGCCACATATAAAAGTATTTCCTGTACCTGTAGTCATATGAAGCTGTATGACAGTATGCTACTGGAACCATACCCAGTACCCAGTACCCGAGGAGTTCTGCGTATGTTTTTGTTTAAGCAGATGTGAATTATTTCTGTTTGAGTTCATTAATACTGATTTACTGTTACATTAATTCATATGCAACTTCAATAATCCTCGTGAATTCTCAAATTATACACACAATATCGAGCCTTCAGTTTATTTCACAATATTCAGAATAACCTATTAACTGTGAATACTAATCACACAATTATGGTACAATGTGACATACCACTATGAGAAGACAAAGTAAGTACTGCACTGTAAGGACACTGACATTACAAAAGACGAGATGGAATAAAAAACATGTGACACGGTGCATATAAAAAGAGCAATTAGTGACAAATTAGCTGCATGTAGTTGTTATTTTGATACTATTATTCAGTCTAAGGATTTATCTTCGATACACGAAGTCAAATGCTGAAACAATTTTATTCTTGCGTTATAAGGCCAACTGCTCGTTCAAATGTTTAGTTTAAAACATTACAAAACATGCACAGTCAGGAATCAAAACTGAGAAATTAAAATTAGAAGTTACAATTACAACTGAAAGTTAGAAGTTGAAATTGCATCAGAAATATCTGTATTTTTGTAAACATAAACTTATAATAGCTGGTTGGATTTTATTGGTGGATAAGATCATATTCTAGACACTATCCTAGCTATACTCATGTAGTTACGAAATTACCATAAAATACATTGTTGTAACTTAACTGTGTACTCAGTTTGTAGAGTATATTCATTGATATGCTACTTAAAACAAAACATCACTTTATATTACACGGGTGTGGTATACTTGTTTGGAATACTAGTTCCAAACAACAAAATATATATTATTATTAACAGAGTAACTAAACCTCATAAATAAATTGAGTTAGTGTAAAATATTAATTTTTAAATTAACGTAATATTTGCATTTACTGATGTATAAAATTATTAACTTTGTTGATTCGTGCGCTCCATTTGTGTGTGATCGCGCGTCTACGTATATTGTAACGATGTGTAATTTTTAGATTTTCTGAGTTACAAAAAAATTGTAATAAAACAAATGTTATTTAATTATTTAATTATTTTTGATGTATTTATGCAATTTTATTTCTTTTAATTGTTAATTTAATCAATTTAATAGTTTAGAATAATCAGAATTGTTTTCCGCGTTAATTATATTATCTCATAACATAATCGATTAGCGGTCTTTCGTTATTCTGTGATGTTACTCCTTCAGTGATGTTATTTTCTTTTTTTCTCGGAGTCCAGGTGTAAAATATTATCTGGAATTCTTCTATCTATCTTTTTATCAATAAATGAAACTCAAAATTATAATATTTAAATAATTTATTAACGTTAGAGATACTAATCGACTTTGAATCGATTAGTTAATCGACAATTACAAACTCTATCTCAGGGCTATTAAACTCAGTATATAAAATATTAATGTTAAATTGCAGGTTCTTTTAGCTGTTATTTTATAATAGTCAGAGAAAGGGCAAAGCTGAAAAGAATAGTGCTTACAATAAAAACTGCTTAGTTATCTAAAAATACATAATTATTATTGAATAAAAAATGTTAATAAGATAAATTCTGGAACCAGACTTGAGGTGCCGTCCTGCAGTCGCCGCAAAGGATTCTGGGATTATTCCATCATGGCCGCCCACGTGATGAGTGTATACGAGACGCCTTCAGTGCAGAATTCCTTCAAATAAATGTTGGTTATTGGTGTTTTCCTCTTCCACGCAGTAGTAGTTAATTCCTCTTCATCACAGTGTAATTATTCGATCTTAGTGATCAGTTGTTCGGCTTGGCAATCAGTGTTTTCAATGTGTTTTTGTTCCAATGGTTGTGAGGTTTTATAATGTCCAATTTCGTGTTGATAAAATTTAGAATTCTCGTTTATTTCGTTCTACCATCTGTGTTGTAACTTCAAATCTCCATAAATAAATTAATTTGGTTGATTCCAGGTTCTCTCAATGTTTATTAATTATATTTTTACACTTTTCGTTTTATTTTTTTTATAGGTTCGGTTATATTCAAAAATTACCTTCTCCCTTTTTAAATGAATTAATTTGTCTGAGCTCGTTTAGAAGTGTCCGTCTCAACGTGTAACAATCAACTAACTCATTCTTCCTCTATACAATCAGTTCTGGCTGAATTAATATTAAATCTACATAGTTTTAACCAGATGGCATTTCCGCCTAAATAATTGACTTTTACATTATATGATTTATTAAATTTTTACTATTATTTAATTTTATTAAATACTAATTACATAATTACTTTCCTTAGTTAATTCTGCGTTATTTGATATCAAACATGATATACTTTATAATATTTTTAACTTGAAAAGTCAAATTTACAGTATATTAGAATGTAGGCCTTAACTGTACTTCCTGTCACCTCAAATGGTTTCAATTTCTATTATGTTCTAGTTATCATTGAGCAAGATCACTGATTGAAATAAAATGGTTATTTTCATTTAATTCTTTGGAATGTTATGATTAGGGTTAATTAATTTACATATTATCTTTAATTTAGGCTTTCCTCTTATATTCCAGTGTTATTACACTTGCATTTTTTCTAATAATATCTTATACATTTTTTATATACCTTTACAAACTATTGTTTCAGTTATAATATACAGTAATTGATTTACATTATATAATTTTCATCAATTTAATTAATTTCCTTTATTTTATTTACTAATTACAAGGTTTGTGTGATTTACCATTTGGCCTAGATTTTATGTTAGTTCATTTACAATGTTTATTATTATTCCAGCTTGCTAATACCCTCTCTGACCTACAATTCTTATGACATCTTAACTAAATTACCCTTATTTAAATTACAGTAAGGTTTATTTATTAATTAATATTATTAAAACATAACAAATGTTTTATAACAAAAAATTATACTTCATCTCAGACATTCAAGCCTTGAGTTCAATGAACTGCTAAAATAAACAAAACACATCTGTTTTTCCATCAACTAAAATATTTCTTAAAATTAATTTTCGTGCAGTCCTTGCTGTTTTTGTTTTATTTTAGGGATTTACCCTTGATCACTCCACTTATGTATTGTATATTCTTATATCATTTTTTGTCATTTTGTCTGATATTATATGATAAAGAATATCACTTATATTAGATCATCCGGATTCGCTTTTCATTATAAGATTAAATTGCACTGGTACACTTTTACATTTATTCTAGAACATTCACTTACACCAAATTCACATTTACTCTTATTTTATTGCATTATACTTTTCTCATTTAGTTTCATGGTTTTTGGGGGCTTTTAAATTTATTACATATGTTTGTTTCTCTAATAGTTGTTCTTTTATTTTGGATGTTTGTCTATATTGGGCATTTCCTGACCTACTCCTATACTACCTGGGTCTAATTACTTTATACATTGGCCTATCATTATTTTTCTATAATTTCTTAGAATAAATGCAATAAAACCATTGCATGTTTGATTTTAATTATTTTATCTCTCCTAAGTATTATTTCACTACTTTGTGGTCCTTGACTAATTTTTATAGTGGTTTTCATTAATGTCATTTTATTTTTATTTTATATATGATCATTTTTTAAATTAGAATAATGTGGATAATCTGTCATGCTACAATATGAACAGATGTCACGAGTAGTATATTGTTACGTAATGCGGAAAAAGTGTTACGTAGTACGGAACGTTGTATAAGTATCTCGAATATTCCAGTTGTAATGTGTGTGTGCGTACATAGTGCTGCTACTTTACGGTGAAAGACAATTACGCGTCAACTATCGAGTCTACACCGGACCATACCGGTAAGCGCAGTGTGTTCAAGGACACTGTTTGTAGTGAATTCTCGAGAGCGGCTGTTTGTTTAACAAAGTGACAGATTATTCTGGCAATCAGCGGGGTATAAATACAGCCATTCAGCGACGGTCAAGTTAGTTATTGTCGGGCGATTAAGTGATCACACAGTGCGTTTAAGTGGCGATATACACACTGCGGTTTGAAGTATTGTGGCGAAGTATTACGTGTTTTATAATTGTGCGAGACAATTGTAATACAAATTTGTTTTATATCAGTACATTTTATTGCGTGTGAACAATTTTTATTTGATTTGTTGTAAGAGACTGTCTTGTTAATTACAAATTGTTTAATTGTGATAATTAAAGCTAGTGATTAGTGACGTAATTGGTGTCTATTTTGTTTTCGACGATCAGTAGACCGTCGTAACAATATGAATAAAGAGATTATCTGAACTGAAATAAGTAAGAGCCACTGATTTGCGCCACCTTGCTTGTGCAACCTAACAGACTTTGTCGACATGAATCGAAATGTTTCTGATTCAACCACAAACATTTCTATTAAATGTTAATGCGTGATTTCATAAAGTTAATGCGTGAATGAAAGGCTGCACTTACTTCTCATACGTATACTGAAATCATTCCATAGTGTTTGGTAACTATCTTACATCTTGTTGCGGAATGTATTAAACTGTCGTTAATATAGGGTTAGGTTATTTCCTTTGTGTACATTTCATATAAATCATAATAGATGGAAAGGATATCTTCTTACTCTAAGTACTGCCATTAATTCCTCCCTTGTGTTACTATGAAAACGTTTTCAAAGCATAGTCAATAACGGCAATGTATCCTTTGATTAAAATAGGTTTTTATTTTGGTTAAAATAATTTAATGTTGTTTCTCTTAAAATATAGAACATAAATAAAATATTTCTGGTAAACAGCCGAGAATATAGTGTTACTTAATTATAAAGAAATGTTCTAGTTAATTTTGAAATTATAGCTAAATCAGAAATAAACCATTTCTATATAACTGACAAAAATACAATTCAACACCTAAAATGTACGTACTTAAGCCTTTGAATAAAAAAACTGCAAAAACATCAAGAATATATGACTACTAATCTAATAGTTAATTGTGCTGAAACACTTTCCTCTAATCAGACATTAAACAATTACAGGTACATATTTCATAGACTGCCGTACAGAACAAAGTTTATGAAAAACGTTAGTTGAATACAGTTTGTATAAAATGTTTTTGAAATCTGTATAAAAGCCGCACGGTAACCGTGAGAGAGAGAAATAGGCAGCCCTCTTCAATAATGGAATAATTGTAGAGCATTATTCTCATAAACAATAGCTCAGTACGAGAAGAGATGAATAGTAATTATTGAATTCCACTGTACTAGAATGTGTTAATTTCAGGTCAATGTAATGCATAAGAAAACGTCACACCGCACCAGACGCACGCAACTTTTCTAATCAATATTACATTCACTAACTGAACACGAAACTCTATAATTTCTTTGACAGTGTTTACCACGCGCCACTAACAGTCACTAGCCAGGCCAGCAGTTTGTGATTCGTTAACATTTCCCTGCAGATGACGGTCTACGTCGACAATCAATTTAATTATCATAAACGAAATTAAAATTCTATTAGCTAGAATTTTAATTAAGTACGATCCAAATCAATTTAAAGATTTTTAATAATTAATGACTTTTTATGAGATCAATTATTCTTGAATACATTAATACATTGAATACACGGTTAATACTTTAAAGCTAAACAAACGTTTATTAAAAGTTTGAATGACAAACGGAAATATGGCATTTGAATGACTTTTTAAATATGGTTGGAACATAAGGGGAAAAATATTTTTCTTCGACGAGTAGACACGCAGAAAGTGAGCTGTTTATATTTGTCCTGTCGCCGGTTTCAACATTACTTGTGTGTCTGTTTGTTCTAGCTTATCCCAATTTGGCACTGACCGGATCAAAGTTTTGATTTCCCACAGGCAGTCTACCCACCTTGTCATAAACAAGACAAATGTATAAAGAATCCAGCCCAGAATTTTTAGAACCAAAAGGACGCTACCTAATTTAATTACTATTTTATCTTATTTATTAACCGCAAATATGAATTCAACGTTATACACATTAGTTGTAAAACTCGCTTTCATAGTCACATATTATTAAATGATATATTATCTATATATAAAATTATTTATACACACGCACTCGCGCGCGCGCGCACACACACACACACACACACACACACACACACACACACACACACACAGTAGTGTAAAGAGGAGCTGCTCCAGGAGGGAGGGATGAGACTAGGTTATACTATGGACTCCCCATTTTCCTCAAGATATTTGAGGCACTTGCTATGTAATTATTTATAAACCTTATTTTAACACACTAAACTGCCTAAAAATAGGCTTACGTTTAGTTTTTATGGAATTTCACTGATATTTGGAATTTTAAATAGTTCAGAGAGACTGATCTCCTCCCGTAGTTGCGCCTCTTTGTGTGTGTAATGCACTTTACTTTTGTGTGTGTGTGTGTGTGTGTGTGTGTGTGTGTGTGTGTGTTAGTGTTTGCGCGCGTGTAATACAAAATGTAGCCGTACATTGCCACAGGTAAAGTTCACTACCTTTCACTGTTTGCTAAATCTCGCTTCGCCCCATGTGTCAGAAAATAACAACTCTTTTCTTTACAAAATTTCTCGTTTATTTAATCTCTAGTTTGTCTAAGTCTTCTTTGTTCCTATTTTTTTCTTTTTAAATTATTGTCACTGGTCTTGTCTCTTTCATACTCTGTGAACGTTCCCCTCGACTCAGTGTCATTAGATTGCTCCCAATATCCACATTTCACATTCCAACCTTTCTTGTACTTCTAGATTCTTCTCATCTCCACAGTCTCTATTTTGCTGTTCTATCTTTCACTTAACACACATGACTCACAACCATGTATCAGAACTCTACGAACGGTCCAAATTATTTCATCTACTTTTCTTAGAAAAGTTTTATTTAATATAACACAATTATTTATAAACTATATTCTTAATTATTATTTATTAATTTCTAACATGAACTATTATTATAAGTTAGTAGTAATTACAAAAAATATAAATGCTTATTTATACAATTTTCCTTCATATCATAATATTGGGTTAGCGTTCTTTCGACTCTTTTTTTAATTTATAATTTTTGTGATTCTTTTTTATCTACTGCCACTCCCAGATTTATCTGTCTATTGCTTTGTCATTTCCCCTTCAATTTATATTTTTATTACTTTTTTCGTATCATTATTTATTATTACTTTGATTTCTACTACTTTGATTTTCCTACTCTTCTATTACTGTTTTCCACACGTCCAAATACTATTGCAATTCTTCCGTTTCCGGCTACCAACAATACATTATCGCAAAATCTCTTCCCAAAATATTTACCCTTTTCATATTTAGGTGCACTAGTATTAATTTTTTACTCTTTGCTGAACACACTCTGATAATTCTAATCGTAAACAATATGAATAACAATGGAGTCTTTTTTCTCTTGTCTTGAACGTTTTTCTGTTATAAGTTTATCTGCGTTTAGTTGTCACAAACGAGAGAAACGTGTTTCATCTACGTGAGAAATCAGGATTCAACGTAAAATGTTCTTTGATTAAATGAACAGGTTTCAACAATTTTTGTAATTGATTCATACGACTAGCTTACAATTTCTGTTTTAAATTACGTCACAACTCACATAAACACATATTTTCAAAGTAAGAATTTACACTAAAACACAGGCACAAATATGTTAAAAATGATCAGTATAAAACATTTTATTACAACACTATATTTGTATAATGTCATAGGTCATAGTACCCATTGGATTATTCAAACCATAAATAAATTATAAAGGATACTAATGTAAAGAGTTTTAACAGATCTTTCTTTTATAGGTATGCTATGCTAACGTATAGTATTATTCAAACCAGTCAGCACTGTTAGGAATCAACCAAAACTGTTAAAAGTGAAAAATTTCGCTAGGTTAGGCTCGGCTATTTCTTTCATCATTTAACACTCCATTACAGTTAAACGGTTGTAAAAATTAAACTAACGAATTAATTTTTATAACGAATTGTGCCGTACTTAATACAAAAATTATGTTTAAAAAGTTTGATTGGTAATACAATTTGTAAATTTAAAACTAGCCTATAAGTGTTGTCTAGTAATAATTATGATACATGAAATTAACAAATCAGTAGTTACCACTCATTTCATGAACTCTGCATTAAGTGATGTAGATGTGACGATGATCATGTAAAGGTAGAACCAAGATATAAATTTTTAACTTTCAACTTTAAATTCAATGTAATAATTATAATTAATTTGGTTAGTTTGTTAAGTTTCAGTTTTTAAAACTGTTTTTTTTTAAATATAAATTTTTAGAATAATAAATGTTTACACTACGTTTTAGTTCATAACGAGTGTATCCAGTTTTTACCACTTTATGCTTTTTGTATTAATTTCTATTTACATATTAGCTGACAGCGATATAAGATAATTCGAAATTATTGTCACTGATATAAGAAAAATTATCATGTGAAAACACATAAATAAATAAAAGTAGGTGACGTTAGGGAGAGCGGTGCGTGCTGTCGGCAGTAACAAACCGTAATCTCTGCACGCACGCACGCAACCGCTCGCATCGGCACTATCAGCAAATACCAAGTCAACAGAAGTGTTAATGTTTGCTGCGTACTCTTGTACAAATCAGTCGCTAATTAAAAACATATGCAATTTAAATATTGGTTAAATTTATAAACGCAACGTATGAGATACCGGTATCTGCTTTGAAGATCCCACTTCTATTGAATCCTAATGCTTAATTACTTTATTCCAGATTGACTCTTGGTTTCGAGTAAATGCGTAATTGTTTCGAACATTATTATAAGTAACACGTTTTCCTTACAGGGATTTGAAGTAACTCTCGCAAGTGTAGTAGTCTAAATAGTAATAACTTATGCTAATGATCAATAAAAGAGATTAGAAAAACAAGATTATTAGAGGAAAGCGTATACCAATTGTGTCTGTAATTAGTCCCTTTGTCAGACTACACCACCGTACAAACTTTTACTTTATGCTTAGACCCAAAAAATCTATCTTTTTCAGAAACTGTTTTTTAGCGGTTGAAAGGTCTCTCGTTAGGTTTCAGACCAATACGAGGAAAACATAATAGAAACTACAGTTTACTTGGTATGTCGCGACAGTACTTTGTGTTCATCAGTTTACGTTACCCTTAAGTTATATTACAAACTACGGTGTCTTTACAGTCCAATATCCTAGAAACGAAGAGGGTGACCTACGTCACTACTAACCGAGTAACAAACACCTGCAGAGTCAACTTCATGTTGTGTCACTCCACGCCAACTTGTCACGTGTCACTAAAGCAGATAAATGAAGACAACAAATAAATAAATAAATAATAAAACAGTAAGCCAGTGATTGAGATTCATGTGTGAACCTGATATATTTTGGATGTAAGTGAGCTGGATGTTTTCATTACGGTAGGTTTTCAAGGCGCGCCGTTTGGTGTGAGAAAGCGGGGAAATTTCCCCTCACACGTTGCCGGACTGTACAAATGCTCATCTAACCTTTTCAGTTTATCTAGCACCCGTATTCATTATTCGTATTAGTTTTGTTTCTTAAATTGTTAGGAAGACCAAAATAACTTTCTTTCCATGTGTGTAAGGGCCACAAGTATGTAAGCCTTTTAAATATAAACTCATTAACAAATCATTGTACAAATATAATCTCATTAACAAATCATATTAACTATTAATTTATAAAGTTGGCCCTATATTCATATTAATATGTTTTAACTTTTAAGTAGTTAAAGAGTTTAACGTCTAAGAATTCATATATCCTAAATAAATTATCATTTATATGTGTAATTTATTGCCAAACGTCATCAAAAATATCCTCAGTTCTGAAATACTGACCTTTTTGAAACCTCATAGTTTTATTTAACGGCTCTCAAAACAAAACAAATTAACGCAAATTATACTCCAGATTTACAGCGAAGGTTTTTATAATTGTCAAGTTATTCATAAAATCAGCTGGTGTCAAGTAAATTTTGATTTCATAAAGTGTAAACCAGAGTAACATTTAAACTGGATATATTTCTAACACGCACACTTCAAAATCCGCCATTGTCGGCTGCACAAATTGAAATGTAAGCGTAGGGTCAAGAATAGAATTTTGAATTATTTCCGCGTCATTAAACTGTATTCTCCTACCAACTTATAGAGTCTCCTTTAGCAAGATCCCGTCGCGTTCATCTTACGATAATATTGATACGTATTGATTATGTTACTACGACATTATAATTTTATATTTATGTAATAAGTATTCATTGTATAAGCCACACATAAATCATAAAGGTTAATCATAATTGTTTTACCTAAATAGTTGACGATGCTGTAGCTAATGGTATAAGTAGGCTACTGTAAATTGAGTACACCGGCTACTCTAAAAATAGGAGGAATACAAAAGGAAATTGTATAAACATTCTAATACGTACCTGACAATTTACAAAATAAACATAACTAAACTGTGATAGTTAAAATACGCATACTTTTTCTTCATTAATTCTGACTATATATTTTTTTTGTTAACATTGTATGTTGTTATTAATAGAATTTTCCATTTTAAAAAATAATCTTTTTAGTATGTAATACCCCAACCTTTTCAGTATTGCGAATCTTTGTTCCAGATTGCAAATAATTTCGACTATAAATGAAATATTTTCACCCTAGAATGTACACTGGGTTTAGAACGTCCACTAACTCACCATGCTTTTGTGATTTATTGTCTTAACAGCTTGGCATCAAACGAAAACAATGTACTGTAGTTTGAATTCACATCTGCGCTCTTTAAATTTATATGTTATTATAAACGTTAAGCTCTTTGTTTTTGTTCAAGTGGCTTAAAGTAATTTAATTGTTTATATTATTCAACTAAATAAATTTAAAGCAATAATTATTTATGCTCTGTATGACGGTGGTTGGCGTGTGGACCCTTGGCCTACCTGCTGCCTCTCTCCCATTGTAATACTTCCGCCCGGGCTCCACAGCAGCTAATTGCCGCGTGAGTCACCTCACTGTGCGTACAGTATGAAACAATTTTTGTTTTGCCTCGCCCAATAGTGGTAAAATTTTGTTATATTTAAAATCAGCGAAAAAATACGTTGAAAATGACACCAAACACGACTAAGAAATATTAAAAATTGGGCGTTATAAAGTAACAATGACTGAATAATTACAATGACTTTATTTGTATTACTTAATTTACAATAACTTTACATATTTACAATGACTTATACTAGCGATTGTAATAAAACAGGTCAAAGTTGATGCTGGTAAACGAAATCGATCCGAGTCACCAGAGAACCTATGAAAAAAACAAACATTTGCTAACATTTTTCTGAAAATAATTATTTGTAAATAAGACCAGTTATGACTTAGCTTATGAAAATAAATTTGTTTCTACTTATCTTTTTTTACTATTATGACTTAGCTCATAATAGTACCCTACTTTGATATTTTTTTAGTTTGTACTACATTTTTATAATATCTTTTGGAACAACGTTTCTCAAACATTTTGACCTTTGAAATATAAGGCAAAAAAAAATTAAAACACTAAATAAATATACCAAGTCTACTTATTCTCATTAAAACAGCTATTCCAATGGAAATGTTCCCAAGTCTTCTTCCTCGTCAGAGTTCCAGTCACTCCCGTCATCATCTGAATCTCCTGGAGCTAAGTTGTGATCATTTCCTGGACACTGTGGTCATCAAGTCCTTCACTCAGCCAATCATCATCCATTTCTTTCTTTACGTGTTTAATGCAGTTTTTCCACGAATCTGCTTGGTAGGAGTTTACAGCTTCAAAAAAACAAATTTTGCACATCGTCCAGTTTGAATGTTGTGTTGCGCTGTTTGACGTAATTCTTCAAGTGATCCCAGACCTTTTCAATAGCATTGTAGTTACAATGATAAGGTGGAAGCCGAATAACCCGAAATCCAAGCTCAGATGCTTTCTTGTCAATGACATAAGAAGTCAGTTGGGGCTTGTGTAGCTTGACGAGATAATACAGTTCGGGCTTACGCATGTCGTCCGTGATACGAACTCCTCGTGAGTTTAGCCAATCTGCCATTTCTCCTTTCCTTAAGGATGAGGTTGGAGCCGAGTTGTTTACTCTTGAGTGGTAAGGAGCGTTGTCCATCACTATAGTTGAACCGGGTGGTAGTGAAGGAAGCAACACTTCAAAAACCAAATATCTCAGAATATCTCAGAATTCATTTCCTCGTGGTACCCAACCGTTTTCGTAGATTTGAAAATCAGCGGGGGTGCATTTATCCATCCGTTGACGCCACCTGCGTGGCAGATTATGAGTCGCTGTCCTTTGCCTAGAGGTACACCCAGAGTAGAGTTAACACTGCCGTCGGTCCATCCAACATCTTTGGAGATATTACTATTAATCCATGTTTCATCTAAAAACACCACGTGTTCATAAGCTAATGAAAAATAAAAAATACGCATTACTTTAGGCCAATTGACAACCTGCTGCAAACTGCCTCACTAGGTTGCTGAATGACTTATTTGATGGAATATTAAACGAATGATGAGATATTAAAATTATAACCGGTACATGAAATATTTGATATACTACCGATATCAAAGTAAGTCTCGACATACTTAAAGCCTAAGATTCATTATTATAATATAATAAATGTATAATTTCCATTATAGTATTTTATTATAAACGTCACGTACATAAATAGGCATAACTGTAGGTATTCTCTGTAGCCAAGGATAATAATACACAAAGCGGCAAAAAATATATTATTGCTTACTTACCCAATGTGTCTCGCCCACTGGTGGATATAAGCTTCGTCTAAGGGTTTCCAATATTGTTGATGCTGCGCCTTGGATATCCAGTTTTGCGCTCTCTTTATTAGATTATCCTCCCATTGGCTGGGAAGTCTGTCTCTGCTTTTATAATCGAGTCTTTCGTGGTCAGCATTCAAAGATGATCTTATCCATCCAATATCCCTTAGTCGTATATCATATCCTACCAATCTTCGTTCAGCTAAGCCGAATGTTTTATAATATGAATATTAGTAAGTACTGCAATTACAAATGCGTTTTTAGAACACGTAGGGACGCGCCAAGGACATCTTTTCCATTGTACTCGAAAAACTTGTAATTACGCCACTACGCGTCATGAATTCACACAATGACATGCGCAGGCACACCAAACACACAAAACTGTGTATTCTACATTTTATTTATGTTTTTATTAAATAAATTTCCTATAAATGCAAGGCAAAACAAAGTAAAAATTTACAGGCATTGCAAGGGTTTTGAAAATGCTTCAATAAATCTAAAAATATATATATTTATGTTCATCACCAATCAATGAATTCATTCTTCATTCACCAATCAATGAATTCATTCTTCATTTACCAATGTACAGATTATAAGTTAAATGTAGTCGCATTCATAAGCGAAGTTTTATATGTGTACTACGTTATTGACCACAAAGAAATAGTTTCTATGGAAACTCACCGGTTCCCATTTTCGATCACGCACCAGCGATCGGCCGAAAATGTGCGACACGTCCTTATAAACATTTTCAATGTTAAAACCCAAACAAAGTATTATTAAACTATTTTTATATATATTGTAAAACTGTAACTCCCAATTTCCTTGTAGCTTTTCCAAGTGTCACAAAAGTAATTAGTTTTTTCAGAAAGCGTAAAAATTGTATTTACTAATCCGCGTTTACGTAAATACAATCTGCATCACCAAGTATTCAATTTTAGTATAGCTATTCAGGTACAGCTCACTCCTTCAATTTGCAATCACTAGTTTTCATATGACTATACATAACTAGACAGGTAATCTGTTGAGAATAATGTATTACTTATTACTCTTAGTTGTCATACAGTTCTATATTTTTTGAGCTACGAAAGTAATAAATGTTTTTCAGTCGTACGCATACATTTATTACATTGATTCCTTGGAAGTGTGAATGGACATAATCAGAATGTGTAAAGCAAAAACAAACTCCAACACGTAAATTGCTTTTTTGGTACAGAGTTATTCAGAATTCCATGTCACCAAGTGATGGCAAGTTTACATCTCGCCGTTGATTACCCAGGTACACTCCAATTATTTTTCTGTTGTCCCAGTCAGGATTGCAGCACTGTACTTTATAACTGGTAACTAGTACTGCCCAAATATTCACCAAATCGAAAATATTTGAGTACTTTTGAATCTCGGAGTTTTTCAAAATCCATCCAGCCATCTCTGCCCATTTAGTCATTCGATTTATCTGTTTGACTGTCTCTAGTAAATCTTGTTTTTCCTCAAATATTAGGATTCATATATCTGCTCGATAATTTGCCCATATATCTTTATTTCTTACTATTTCTACTATACTACCAGGTTAGTCACAAGTGTTTGCTCTTCGGCTATAATTATAGCTAAATTATATGACTTATTTCGATTTATATGTAATTGTAACATCTGTTTAAATACAGTTAGCCGTCAGACAATACAATAAGTCTAAATTATGATATATTAATTTGGTATTATAATGTAAATTTGGTAATATAATGTAATTTGATAAATATAAATTTGGTAATATAATGTAAATTATAATGTATTGCTGAGGTGTATTACCAAAAGTGTATAGATTTAATAAGGTAATCATCGTCACTGTATATTAGTGTTCTGTTCATTGTTTAAACAATTAATTTAACTGTTAAATTAAATTAAATTAAACGTCACGTACATAAATAGGCATAACTGTAGGTATTCTCTGTAGCCAAGGATAATAATACAGAAAGCGGCAAAAAATATAGTATTGCTTACTTACCCAATGTGTCTCGCCCACTGGTGGATATAAGCTTCGTCTAAGAGTTTCCAATAATTTACTGGAAATATAATCCTTCATCTTTATTTGTATTTCCTTCTCGAAATGTGCGTATTAAATATTTTTAATCTCGTTAGTTTCACTTGATCACTGCGTGACGTAGTACAGTATGTATAAATTGGTCAGGTAAGTTGAAAACGAAGTTTTTGACGTTAATACTGAGAGGAGGTTAATTTATGAGAAGTAATTTCCATCTACCAATATCTGGTATCTTTTCACAGCGTACCTACTGGAGTTAGAGGCGCTATTCATACTGGACTGCGTTATACTCTGCTCTTTCAGTCTTTTCATTGCAATGAAAGAGGAAACCCTTTTGAATGAATTTTTTAAAACTTTACTCAAAGGTAAACACCTATTTCTATGCAGAAACGTCTATTGTAAGGCAACTGTGCAGTTGTTGTCTTAAACCTAACAGATAATAAAACACTTGGATGTATGTATATTGTTTTTATGCACACACACATGTTTGTATATTTAATGTAGTATATTTGTATACGTCAAACTTACATGTTTCCCTTATAGAAGTGTGAAACAATTCATAAACTTACCGTTAACTATGTTTTCAAAATATTTGTATTTATACCCCCAACACTGATGTTTGATTAGGAACGTACTACAGGAACCGTTCAGTTGTGTTCTAGATGTAAAACTGAAATAATTAAGACTTTGTAAAAGATAATAATAAAACAAAATGATAAAGTAAAAGTGATGAACAGGGATGGGGTCTCTTCGTTGGTATAAACAATTACGTACAAGGCGATGACAATACCTAGTGGAAACCAAAACGTGTAAACAACAGGACAATGTAATAGTAAATGATGGTTAATGGTTAATTGCAGACATTGTTAGTAGAATGTCAGGGCAGTTCGTTTTCTTCCCTCTCGTTCCACTTACCCGTTCCGGCTTCCCCATATTATCTGGCCCTCTTCCTTGATCCCCCAAACTTTGATTTCTTGAGTATATGAATGTAAAGGCTGCCTTCGTATTCCACTGCCTCCATTCTGTCTAGATCAGTGGTCCCCAAATTTTTAAATCCGCGGATCCCCCAAAATTAAAAATTTCACCCCATCTGAGTTATGAAATAAAACAAACAGTAAATATGATACAAATTCCTATATTTTAATTAAAATATATTAAAATCAAAATTCTCTTAACTTGCAAATATAATATTAATTATATTAAACATAGTTTAATGTGACCAATGAAGCTGCTTTTGGAAAATTTGCTCTGCAATATTAGGTTTAATGTCTGATAATTTCAATATTAAGTCATTCTCGACATCAAGTTTATTTCTTAACTTTGCCAACCTCGGTTCTATCTTTCCAGCTACTTAGACGTAAAACCAGCTGCACGGAAAACGTTATGCTTAAGATACAGTGCTTATACGTGGAAAAAACAGCGCGAGCAGTTCTGCGTTGATGCGGCACTTTAGACAGTTCGGCTGACAAACAGGTCTGGTCTCCTACACGACATGATTTAAAGATATTACTAAAGGCATTAGTTTTAAATTACATTTACAATTACAATTAGTTTGAACAAAAACCAAGTACTGGAATCTTCTACTAATTGTTTAAGATTCTAAAATTTAGATTTTAGACTATAAAAAATCGGAGAGAATTAGGGTATATTCTGTTTTTTCTTAAAAGTGTCTGCGGACCCCCTGAAATATAGTCGCGGACCCTACTTTGGAAACCACTGGTCTTGATGATTCAGCTACACCATACTATTCTGGATTTTTACGTTTATGGAGAATATGTCTAAATTATGTCGTTTGCTAATATGGTCTGCTTTTTAAAAACTTTAATTGGTCTTAAAAATTTCTTCCTGTGCATATGATTATGTACGAGTAAATATGAAAATATGCGTGTAAATTGTGTTAAGTACGTTAATATAGATATATGTGTAAATACCATTAAAAATGTAGTAATTGAGTTTCAAATTCGCCAGGCTTTCTTTAATTTAACGAATTGTAAAAATATATTTAGACATTGCTCTTAAGTCGATGAAGTCATAAAGTTGTAATAATGCTGTAATTATTGGAATTGTTCTTTCAACGAATCAAACTTTAATACAACAATTAAAGATTAGAATTTTTGATAAAAATCTATAAGTAAAGGATTTTTTTTTTTTTTGAAACTGGTCTAAAAGACCAACCATCAATTTACATCTAATGTTGTTATAATTTTAAGTTACTTATACAGTCGCCCACTGGTGTACTATATATTACTTTCTAGATTTCTGCACACACTGCACTACACTAATTTAAACACTAATTCAAAAGTTTTAGTTCTCTTCAGCCTTCTCACTGTATTGGCGTTGTCACGCAGTTGAATAGCTTCTACATTGATATGCTGGTGTAGTCTAGACTCGTGCTTTGCAGCAAACCTTTTAATTTCACTGGCGACATCAGGGATCCTAAGGTCTCGATGTAGATCACTATTTCTGATGTACCATGGAGCACTTACCATGTTCCGTAGCACTCTATTCTGGATATAAGTAAAGGATAAATAGTATTTCGTTACTCATGCAATTGTTCAGTTGAAATGGGTTGTTTAAAATCAAATACGAATTTACCTATGTTTGTAAAATTTGTGTTTATAATTTTGGTAACAAAGCATGCGCTATTGTCGACGACAAATCTGTGGAAAATAATGCGTTTATTACATCACCTACATTCAGGTCACGGTAGTCAGAGACCGATGGCAAATATTTCATATATATTGTTATCTCATAATTTAAATAATACTTCTGCATCACATTAATTTGTATTTCAGAAACATTACAACAAATTTCTTTATAGAGGTTTATGAATAAAATATTTATGTTGAAAGCATTTATTAAAATACAATTACATACCCAATACACATGATTGGCACCACCATTACTTTTAATGAAATTAATATTTATTACAAGTACCCTCATCACTATTACGCAGTTGAAAATCGGACCACATATTGTAAACGTTTGTTCAAAAAACACATCTTTTTCGTTCAATTGTAAGTTATGTAATTTTGATTATGTTTTCAACATATGAAAGTGCGTAATAATTTAATTTAAAATATATAATCATTTCATTTCATTTACGTAATGATTGTGCTTTCTTTTACTCCTTGTTGAAAATTATGTATTTTAAATAGTTTTAAATAAAGTTGGATATTGTAACGAGACATATAACCACGAAATTTTAAACGTCAAAATATAAGTAACATATCGTAAAAATTGAGGGGGACAAGACCCAGTAAGTATTTACAATGAGAATGCCAAGCATGAAAACTACATAAGCAAATAATTAAAGAAGAATGAACTCACAACAAGGGAGTTAATACAGTAATGGTAATAATAAAAATAACAAGACAGAAAATGCATCAAATAATGATTATACAATAGAAACAATAATCCAATAAATCCGGTGAGTAAGAAGCCAAGAAACCAAGAAGGAAAAATGTTACAAAGAAGAAATAATAATAATAATGATATCAATCAGAATGGTGACCTAAGAAGAACCAAGAAACTACAGTAACAATGAGATAAGAAGGCCAAATGTGAAATAAATAGCCAACACCAGTGAAGTACTAACTGAGAGGCAAGGACAGATAGACAAAACACTAACTGACTACTTAGATGACCTGAATATGACTACTAGTCTAGTAAATGAGTAGGGCATTCAATATTAGCCAAGAGAGTGAGAGTAATAATAATATTAGTATAACAAAAAGCAGTAAAGAACAGTATAATAACATATTATGACCAGAATTAATGTAAATGGAAAGGGATTCAAAATTGTCAAATAACAGTAATAATTATTAACTAAGTTATGGAAAAAATGATAATAGAAAGAAAAAAGAACTAATTAATAAATTACAAGTGATAATTAATAACATATTACTAGTAAAAACAAGATTAAAAGTGTAAATTAAAATCAGCTCAGTCAACCCATTGTTGCTTTAGAGTGGGAAGACACATAACCTAAATACAGGTACTTTCCACTTGGTTAATAAGAAATAATAACTAAAATATATTTAAACTAAAATCTCTTGGACAAAAAAGTAGAGGTGGTAAGGTTTCTCCCAGTACCAAGATCAGCTACCTAGTGTAGTATTTATATGATAATTAATGTAAACCAAATGAACAAAAACAGACAAAATGGGAATCACCATGTAAAACTTAGATAAAACCTATTGTAACATTAAACAGGAATAAAAAGGGTGAAACCTGTATAATAAAGAAGATGGTATATCACTAATATAATCTTGTAAGATAATTATTATCCATAATGTAAGGCATAATAATAATAATTAAGCTCATCTGTCATGTGACACTAGATGCAAATACTGTTATTCAATTCTCAACACGAAAGAACGAACCAATGTATAAAAAACACCAGATTGTAAACCAATGTAATAACTGTAGTGAACAATTCTGAACAAGATAGTGGCTTGAAAGAACACTACTTAATTAAAAAAAGAAATAAAGTAAGGAGACACCTGATAGTACAATACAGAGGTGGTTAAATAGAATCAAAACCAGGGAATAACAATGTATTCCCAGTAACTAAGTCTAACAGTAGTTGTAATGACACTGTATGTATAATTGGGACACCACAGAAATTGCCCAGAAACAATTTCTCAATTATAATTAATCAGTATAGCTAGTAGACTCATAAGCCTAAGGCAACGTTAGCATAGGAGATATATTTTGTTAATAATCATTAGTAGATGATAAGTAAAGAGTGTAAAGGGACTTGAAAAGCATAATCTCGAAGAGATGTGATTGTCATTAGTTAGTTCTAATCAAAGAATATATAAATTTATTAATAAATAGTGCAAAGTGTTCATTTCAAACAATATCTTCCTTAATCATGGACGAAAACATATCATGTGTGGACTCTAAATTAAGAGCAAAATATTCGCCATACCGTAGTAAGCTCAGATTCACAATCTGACGTGTGATAAGGAAGTTATATCAATTTAAAAATATTTGATTTATTTTGGAAAAATGTCTAGCGTCAGTTCATACTCTTGAACCCGAAGACCCACGCTTATTGTAACAATTAAATAATTTCGCGAAGGCGGTATGTGTGCCAAAGTAAAGATCTTCAGCCAATCAAACAAGAGAATTCAATAAATTTTACAAGGAATGCAGACGAGAACGCCAGAAACAGACGCCATCTCAAGACACATTTTGAATAACCTTTGAAGAGTACAGAAAACAGCTTCGCATCGCCAGAAAACAGCTGTCTAACCTAACTTTGTGCGTGTTATCGAAGTAAACAATGAAAACATAACCTCGTTTGTGCGAAATCATAATAACGTTACAGTTGAAGATTAGTGAAGACTAAATAGTGCGATATGAATTGCTAAGTGTATAATCCATAGCAATTACGCGATATACAGGGAGTAAAGTGATTTTTTACTTTTATTAAGGAAGTTAAGAAATTGACGATACATTTTATGGAACAACATTAATACTATGTGTACAGACTAACGAATAAATGGCATTGCACCCTATTATTTTCATTCAGCAATTGATTATAAAAAGAATTCTCAAATTCATTTTATTTAATTAGTAAATAAGAGTTATGAAGATGATGATAGTTTGTTCAATATAAACACTAAGAGCGTTGCAATTAATAACATATCAATGAAGTCATTAATCGTTAAACCAATATTAAACTAAAATAGTTAGTCAGAAGTTTGAGAATTGTCAGCTGACGAAATTAATTATCAGCAGTTAAAAAATGAAAATATAATTTGTGTTTAGAATTAAGAACGAGTCTACTACTATTACGATATTTCGTTATTTTATTGATAAAAGAGTTCATACCAAGCGAAATACTATTCTAATAATTAAACGATTACCTATTTGAAGGAATCCAGTATAACTATTCAGATGATTCTTCAAGGAACACTGAATTGATTCATTATTTTATTGTGTTAATATTTTATGTATTGTAAAGAATTATTAAGTCATTTAACTTTCATTGTCGATTGACAATACAACAAGTTAACATATGATGCCGGAACCAGGCATGGCTATACTGTTTACTATTATGCATTAAGATGTAATTGATTCGTAATCACTCTCCGACTAACCAAGAATGGTAGAATAAGTTTTCTAGTTATTTTATTTGTATTCTGCAGGCTAAAAGAACCTACATTTTAACTAAATAGTTAACCAAAAAATAAGTTTAACCAGTCTGATAATTGTAGATCAGAACTACTAACCCTGAGACAAGATTTTCATAAAAGTAAATTCCATTGTAAAGCAAATTAAACCTAGAACAGTTTAATATATTTTAAAACAAATTAAAGAATATTATCATAAAACAAATCACACTTTCACACAGCAAAATAGAGTCAGACGATTTATTTCAGTAGACTAGGTTATTACAGATCAGGTGGACATCTCTCCATGTATGGCAACACAGACAGCGGCAAATTGAATTTAGGGTGTATAAATCTAAAATTAGATTGTCACCTCAACACTGCGCGGTCAGCCAGACTCACTTCAAGTAGGTAATTATTTAATAAAAAACTAAAATGTACTTTCAGTGAGAAATCGACTTCATAGATTCGCCTAGTCAACAGAAGAAACCTAATCGAACAATTTTAAAACAATTTTTAAAAACAACGACAAAAGACATTAACCGAATTTAAAAATTATTAATTTAATTAAACAATTAAATTCAAAAACATTCTAAAATTCTTAAATCAATAAAAATAGAAAGGACCCGTATGAGTTTAGTCACAATATGTATGTACATGCAAGTGCATAAAGTTGATGTGAGCGTAATAGTTTGTCAAAAAGTGTATTGACAGAATTTTTGTATAATACTTTTACGAGTATTAAAATTAAAGATCTAGATTTATGGTTCATAAAAATTTGTCCTGTATCTTCAGTAGTACAAATATTTTTTGAGATATAAAAATGCTTTGCTTAATTCTGTTACATGAGAGAGGGTAATTATTTTTATAATCACGTATATGACGAGGTATATGTTCACCAATAACACTCAACAGAAAGCATATATCTCACTGTAGCAATGGCGGGTATTTAGAAATCCATTTTGATGAAGGTCTCTTCTGAGCCAACTTTAGTACATTTTACATACAACCTTACTGTCAATAATTGCCTATATTTTTAAAACGTTATTGAATTTTAGCTGGCAGAGGGGGAAAACGGTGAAGGGCGAAGTAGCGGGCTTAACCGTAAGAAGTCCTACAATAAAACTTTTCCAAATTTTTCACGATGTAATAGGACATAGATTTGAATAAACAAAGAGATACGACACATGTTTTGCACTTTTACAAAAATATAAATTATTATATTACTACATAGACCTTTAGAAATTATCTAACTTTTCTTTGTGTTGTCACATTCCAATGAGTTTGTGTCTTCTGGCACGTACTCTAAGGTGCACAAAAATATTCTTTGTGTTGTCAATTGATATTTGTACAATTAGCTTCTTGGTTAGGCATATTACACTATTGTTTTAGAATGAATTACTGACGCAGTGTGAACGTAGTGTTTAAGGACCGCCCCGCTTAGAAGATTTTGAGAAATTCAAAACATTTTAAAACTTAGAACATAAAAGTGAAATAAAAGTTCGCAAGTAACATCTAAGATCTTTAATAAGTATTTGCAAGCAAACTTAGAGCGACTACAGTCTCCGCGCAACTAAACTTTTTAGCGTGTCGTGTCACCCATATTCTCTATAACTAAGTTAGAAAATCAATATTTAACTACTTTGCATCAAACTTGTATAAAACAGAAAAAATTGTTTAAGCTTTTATGAGTGGTTTAGGGTATACTGCACATTGAGGTTGATGTGAGCGTAATCAATAGGTTACATATAACATATAATAATTCCTAATATATGCTATTTTTGGCAACATTACACTATTACTATACGTACACATGCTTTTATATACGCTTTTAAAAATTGGCTTCAAATAATTACGTAATGAAATATCCTTGGGGGTTCTTCTTTGGGACTCGAGAGCAGATAGAAAATCGTTTTCGTTGTTCTGTCACTGGTGGGTACCATCTCTGTCCGTAAACAGTAAACTTGAATAAGGGTGTGTTATGATACAGCAGATGAAACAAAAAATATGGCACTCGAGTTTCAGCATTTTCTATATTTACAGTCTACTGGAAAGTTAAATTGATTAAATAATGTGACTAATTTTTATTGTAACTGAACAAGTAGAAACAGAACTAAAAACCAACAATAATACCTATTATGACAAACCAAAAAATAAACAAACAAAAGCGTAATGATTTGATTTTAAAACTAATAAGCAGCGCCATGCCTAATCACAATCTTCGGTAGACATTTGTGCAATACTGGAACCGTACACAGGTCAGTGGTGAGTGACGGCATGCCCATCACATTGCCCCTCTCTCTCTCTCTCTCTCTCTCTCTCTATCTCTCTCTCTCTCTCAGAGACCTGAGCAAGACCACTCAACCTTCAACGCCACATAGCAAGGAAAAGAGGGACAGGGTGAACTGTTTCGCGATTATTTTCGCGCCTCCTCGTGGTTATAGGTTAGAAAAAAATACTGTTTTAGTAATTCCTCAAAAGCCTAAAGGAAAGTAAAAAAATAAACATTAGATTTCCAGGAAGCGTACAGTTGAAAAAAGCTGCATTATCGGTGTCACGGTTTTTAGCGGTTTTTCGCGGTTAGGCCTTAAAGTTTTCAAAGCCCTTTCTTAGCGAGCATCTATAAGCCAAGAAAAACACACGTGCCGAATTTCAAGTTTGTAGGCTGTATAGTTATGGAGATTTCGTGATGAGCGAGTGTAGGAATGAGTGAGTGGTATTTAGCTTTTATATATATATATATATATATATATATATATATATATATATATAGATAGACCTACATATAGGTGCTGTGTTTCACCAGCATTGAACCATTTAGAGTACAATCAAAACAGGATAAATTTTGTTTGCTTGAACGTTTTTCGTATGTAACTGGCCAAACAGTGTCTCCGTACCCTGTTCGGAATATATGTGCCGAACTTAGACCTCAAAATAAACCCTCAATGCCACATAGCAAGGAATAGAGGGACAGGGTGAACTGTTTCGCGATTATTTTCGCGCCCCCTCATGGTTATAGGTTAGATGAAAAAATATTATTTTAGTAACTCCCCAAAAGCCTAAAGGAAAGTAAAAAAATAAACATTAGACTTCCAGGAAGCGGAAGCGTACAGCTGAAAAAAGCTGCATTATCGGTGTCACGGTTTTTAGCGGTTTCTCGCGTTTTTTCGCGGTTACGCGTTAAAGTTTACAAAACCCTTTCTTAGAGAGCACCTAGAAGCCAAGAGGAACATACGTGCCGAATTTCAAGTTTGTAGGCTTTATAGTAATGGAGATTTCGTGATGAGTGAGTGTATGAATAAGTGAGTGGTATTTGGCTTATATATATATATATATATATATATATATATATATATATTCAATCACTTTCTGCTACATTCCGTTTCTTGATATATATAATACATTTAATATTTATAAATAAATATTACATGACACAATATTCAAAGCACTCAACTTTGAAAATACACAAAAAACTAACACATACACTACAATCACACACAATAAAACCAATATGAAGTACCAGAAGCCAACAGGAAGCCACAATAATAATAGTCAACCAACAACACATATGTACTTCACCAGACACAAAAACCGGAAGGCTGAGGATAGGTACAAGATGGTACCCGAAACGTGTTCCTAATAAGGAAAAAAAAGCTATATCTTGAAGTAAATTTATTTATAAATATTAAATGTAATATATATATATATTATATATATATATATATAGAGAGAGAGAGAGAGAGAGAGATCAGGAGTGCCGTCGACATAGCAAAACGTTTGATTGATAAATACAATATACGACCTCACACCAGCGACATCAAAAATCAAAAGTCCGAATGATAAAACGAAAATTAGCATGCTTGAAGAAATGAAGAATACAAGTAAAGGAGAGGAGAAAATAAGAATCTGCTGTGACCCAACACCAATCTAGGGGAGGAAAATAGAGGGAAGGGTTACTAACAAGTCTGACAAAGATACAAATCTACGGTAGTGTCTACTTTATTCTTTAAATAAATATTCACTTTACTCTGAGACCAAAAGTCAATGCCATTAATATTTGTATAGAAATTTAATAGACATTAAATTAGGGCTCAGAAATGAATACAGATAAATTTATAAATGCAAGTTATAAATTAAAACTTTGTTTACAGTACCTGCCAATTAACCGAGTAGTACACATACTGAATCATAACTACTGTGAGAGGGACGGGTAAAGTCTAAACTTTCATTTATTTTCTAATAACATTCTACGCGCTTTAGCGTATCGCTACTTTCAGTTTCTAGTGCGCAGATTTTGCAAATTCTAACTGTAAAAATTTTTAGTAATTGTTGCAGTCGTTTATATCTAACATTTGGAAATATTTTTTTTTTAACTATTTAAAATGTAAAAATACGAAAGGAAAATATATTTATTGTTTTACGTTGTGATTACAGTTTCTCGTCAGTTTGCATATATTTTCAGAGTACTTACGGTAGGAAAAGTAGTTCAGAGTGTATTGATTAGGTTTAGCAATTTTCAGAATTTCCTTTGGCTTATTACACGTTTGTTACTTATACTTAAATAGCATATAGAAAGCGGGAATACGCTTAGAGAGTCTATGAATATTGTAATAAACTTTTGCATATTTTTTAACAAGAGACGCAGATTTTATACAAAAATTTGAGAGCAGACAGACAAAGCCATACAGAAACGGACATACAGCGTTCAACTAACCAAACTTTGAAAAGTTACTGTTACAGTAACAGGGATCTCGTCTCGTTTCCCGTTGAGTAGGAATTTTAAAGGTTGCTAACAATAAAGGCAGCCAACATTTTATACTACCATTGAAGCAGAGAAAAATAGAAAGGTTAATTACCGGAATCAGTAACTTTCATAGAAACATAATGAAAGCATTCGACGAATTCGACATAATTGAAAGCCAACGGTGAAAAATAAAATGTGATTCAGAGCCGGAGTAAAGCGGATTTTAAAAAGAAATAATTCAAATAAAATACAATCTTTGGTTACAAATAGAATTTAAAAATATTCTTTTTGAGCATGTGAAAATTATGGAAATCAAGTTAGGTTAATAAAAGACCTTAAACAAAACAGTCCAGAGAAGACGGTAGACCGACTGTACTTACATATGGACAGGATGGTACCTGTCAGAGTATAGAAAAAGTGCCTCTATAAGCTTGTTTTTAAAGAGTGAGCATTTCGTCATTATTCATGCTGGAAGAATAAATTGTTTTGTCTGAAATTCCTTAAAAATAAGAAACAGGTCATAATTCAGGAGAGTACCATTAACAAACTAAAAACAAGACCTTTCAAACAAGGAGACCTTTAAATTACTGCCTAATTTAGATACTTGAACTGGCTACAGATCGATGTCTTGAAGTGATACGGCGTCTTCTTCAAATAGCACTGTGAACGAATGATTGCATCGCTGCAAGACAGCGGAATACCTTGAACCGGAATATAGCTCATATAGCTGCACAGCCCACCAATAAACTATTCGTCGTCTAGGAACTTTTGGAGAGACGTAGAGGATACAGTGTTTTATGTTCCGCCTCTTACAGTCAGAATTAAATCCAATCCAACTCAATTAGTCACACATTAAAAGTTACATAGAACGGAACAACAAATATTTCACTTTCACCAACATGAGGGGCATATACAAAAAGAAATTTCCTGAGATGGAGGAAGAAGATCAGCGTCTGAGGCGAAGACGTGTAAAGGGCATTAAAGAATCCATATCATAAGAACTCACAATTGACTTACTCCTGATTAGGATAAGCGACGACAACGCGACGGCAGTACTTTGGATATAGCATGAACAGATCTCAGGTATTAAAAAATTTACCTACATTTGAAATTTGTAATTTTCAGAGGATGAAAATTTAAAATTATCACTACTATTAATTACAATGTAATTTAAGTAAATGTAAAATAATTACTATTACTTAATTCATAATAATTATTTTTATATGCATAAAACATATAAATAAATAAAATACATGAATTTTCTTTAATTACGTTATACTTTTGAAATTTTAAACAAATAAAAACCAGCTCACTTTAAACAATTGGCAATTAATTTTCGTTCAATAAAAGTTATTTGTGCCACTAAACAGTAATTTTGTTAAGCAAAGTAAATTCAAATGGTAAGCATGACTAGTTAATTTTTGTAGATAATGATAATATAGTCGGTTATAAACGTTTCTACGCTGATATTACAATAAACACACACATTGTAGCCGTACCACTGAAAAAATATTATTAGTAAATAAAGCGTCGATAAACAACACAAAATCTGTAATCCTGCAAGGCGCACAGATAACTGACCTCTAATTTGGGTTAAGTTTGTCTTTATGTCCAGCCATAAACAAAACGCCGGTAAAGAAGAGAGGGAAACTACTGCAAAACTATCTTTTTTATTTCCCATGTTAATAAGACGATTCTACACAATATTGGACAGAAATATAAAAAAAATGTTTAATAAAATTCGCATCATATGTTTTTACTGGGATTTGTGTCACTGTGTCATTTGTGTTACTGGGAAACAGTTAATAACAGAAACCTTGACCAAAACCTGCAGATGTGTCTATGTAAATTTTGTTTAAGTATTTATTTATTTTTTTATATTGATTTCTTGGATACTTTAATACTGCAAATAAAATTTTTGAAAATAGCTAACATACATCAAGAAGTATGTTAAGAATAGTGCTTTCATCAAGCTGGCAATGCGACTCCAGTGACAAGAGAAAATACCATTTATTACCATTAGCATCTCCATAATTCGCTAATAATAAAGTACACTTACTGATTGTTCACACATTAATTACAAATATATGATTTATTATAGAAGACAACACTAGTTTTGTGGTAATAAATCTACATCATTCTCCCAGTAACACTTATGGGTTATATGGGTAAGGAGAATTAGATTACATTCAGAAGCGTCCTGATGAAAACTACCTAGAATAAACAAAAGCTACATAGTTTTTCCCTAATGTTCGGGAAATTAAATGTTATTCAGTTTATATGCAATTAGAATCAAATACAACTACGTAATTTATTTTGGGGGTAAGTTAAAACGTAATAGTGGATAATGATTGTAATTAAAAACTGATCGGTATAAAAATATTTTCTGCGTCAGGGTGACACTCAAGCAGGATTTTGCTTTTAGAACAAATTTAATCAAACAATCCAAATCAGTTAGTCTCTCTATTACTGTAACCTATATCATATTAACAAAATTTTGATACTCCATAGGATTAATATTTCGTGAACACTACACGTCATTCCGAAAAATGATATAGTTACTGCAATTGTTTTATGAATAATTAAAGCATTAAATAATCATATATAGCATAGTGTATGCAAATGAAATTTGGTGCACATATCCTTATACACATTGTGTCAGTTTTATATATAACTGAATCATTGTAGCATAATATCCAGAAATGATATTATTCTTATATTACTATTTAAATTCAATTGTTATTGTTAAGGTTTTTCTCACTCTCTGCAACCCAATATGACACACTGATAACTGGTGTGTAGTTTGTGTTTGTTATACAGTAAAACCTAGTTAAAACGTAATTCACGGGTCCCCGTGATAACAGCGTATTAAGCGTGGACCGTGTACAAGTTGGAGGTGTCGAAGTTTATGCTTGTTCATATTAGTGTCGTATTTTAAAGTATTTTAACGTTATTGATATAATTAAAAACAATACTGTAAACAGAGAAACTAGATATTAATTATTAGTGTCATATGTTTGATTTACATTTCTGTATTTACTTACTTCTTGTCAAACCAATTCGTTTACGATATTGATCCTTGAGCACTTAATTTTGGTCCACTGGATTTAACGTTTGCTGGCTGTGATGTTAACGACATTCCTACTATGATTGGAAACAGATTTTCCAAACCATCAAAGTGTGCAGCAATGAACACTATTATACTGAACTGTTTTCACTTCACTTTAGTTAATTCCGCAACTTTAGCTTTACAAAATGTATGATTTGTCTGGCAAAGTTTAAAACCCAATGCTCCTAAGGTAGATTATCCAATGATCCAAGCAAGCCCTATTCTTTTCAAACATTAATTAAAATGAATGAAAAATTCTAATGGAAAATATATTATGCAAACTTTGAGCGCAGTAAGTAGAGTGTTCTGCAAAGTATTCTGTATATGATACGTGCCGGACAAACACCGCGTATTATACGGAATAGCGTAATAAGTGGGAGCGTTTTAACAGGATTTACTGTGTGTGTTAAGTTGTACGTTTGTGTTATATATCTTTGTATAGGACTACAAAAAAGCATTTGTGAAAAAGGAAGATAGCCGTAAATACATTTCGTTGATTTTTTATGCAAGAGAGATTAGACGATATTACACAATTAACTGAATAATATTAATAATATTTGTGAATTTCAACTACTAAAAATATACTCTAATTCTGGATTACAGCGAGGCGTTTGATTGTGTGGGTTAAAAAAACGTGTGGAATGTCTTGATAAAGATGTATATATCATGTTTCCTTATACACCTTACATTGTTTAACAAAATTAACGCAATGGTGATTATCAATGTTAGAAGACGGATGAGTTCAAATCAGACGAATTGTGAGGCTGAGTTGCTTACTTAGTCCGGGTTATTTAGAATGGTGCAAAGGGTTGAGTGGGTGGCGTGGGAGAATATCAATCAACGGTGAAATCACCACAAATCTGCAACATGCAGATGACATAACATGTAGTAAGGCGTAGATTAATTATCAGTAAGTGTATACAAAGCAGCTTAGTTCTCTTTGGCTATGGTACATTTAAATTAATTACTGATAAACTACTGTTACCTAACCGAAAACAATCAGCTATTCCATGTTTGTAAATAAACGTACGAAGCTATACATTAAAAAAAAAACTATTAAATTATGTAATAAGTTTATATTTATCATGTGTTACAAGATAACTAAATAATACGGGAGAGAGAGAAAGAGAGAGAGAGTGATGCCGAGGGGGGAGGGAGAGGTGGACCATAATCAAAACACTATATGGAATGGAGTAGTTTATATATAAAATATACCAACTATGTTGCTTATTGTCATTTACTGACATTTAACACGGACTCTACTGTATTGCAGTTGCCAAAAAAAGAAAAACGTGGTGTACTTTCTAAATAGACAAGCCGTGGCTTTAGGTTTTAGGCTACCCGGAGCAACAAACTCCAAATAGCAGAAGTCCTAAGCACCCGTATGACAGAGAAAACAACTTTAGACAGACAAGGTTTTCTTAGCCCTCAATGATGTCGTCTGTATGCCACAAATATTGAGATCTATTAGGATAAAATTTACTTAATCAAATCTCTTATCTTCTGTAAATACAAAGAATATTCTCTGTATCTTTACAGAGGTGAATCTGTTTCTCCGGATAAATGAAAAAGAGAAAAATCACAATATTTGAATTGTGATGTTGGAGCCACGTGATCGTGCTGAACTGTCCATACGCTCATTACAAAAACTGCAACAAGGCCCAAAACAAGCCTGTTCATTACATGTATACAATTTATCGGTTACACCACCTGCAGTAACAATTAGTCTCTGGGAAAATTTCAGTTTGTTAGACAGCTATAATGAGGAAAAGACAGAGGTAGGTTCTTAACGCCGTGGGTCTATATTGTTTATCATAATGCTGTCTAAGCCAGAATAATGGAAAAATATTATACACTTAAATTAAAGTATCCAACTAGCGATGGCAACCTTCAGTACCGAGACTCGCGAAATGAAGAGCTATGCTTCAGGCGGGAGTCACAGTAGTGTATTGTTAGATCGCTGTGTCCCGAAGCCTGTGGTTGATTTCCACTGCTGACAAAACAAATCTGTCCAGTTTTTTGCTCGTCAACTCAGTCGTCAAGCGATGTAAAATCAAAGAATAACATTTCTCTAATAATACCTCTTTACTTAGCTTTCAGACCTGCCCATCTAACTAATAATTCAATCATCGTATATCTGAAAAGAATCGTTGTCCGAGTAGCCACGCAGCACACACGCGCGCACACACATGTGCGAGGTCCATTGATATTGATGAATCTAAAGGATTCTGATTTTAATGAAATTTACTAGTTTTTATTTCATATATTACAAATTTAGTAAATATTAAATATAATAAAAATAATATTAAAATAATATATAAAAATAAATATTTAACAAATAATATAATACGAGAACAAATATTATTGACAAAATTTTACAAAAAGCATATATACCTACTGCGACCATTATGGTATCAATTCGACGATATCCCTCTGACTACTACATAAACAGTAAAAATGGCTTTTATAATATATTTTACAACATTACTTCACATTTACAAAATCGTGGGACCGCAAAATAACACAATATTTCATAATATTACGCGAAATCAATAGCTGAAAACTAAGAGCAAAAAAATACATTTTAAAATACGTGTTTTTAATGTGTTAATAACGTTTCTAAACGTGTGAGAATATTAAATACTTGGTTGTGACTTGCTTATTGTATTGTGTGTGAGTAAAACGTTAAAGTTTAAGTTGACGCTAACTAGGCGTATGCGGCCACGTGGGTTGCGCTTTGAGTTAGTAACATTAGGTAGGTGTCGGTATAAAAAAGGGGACAAAGAGTGCTGTGTTCCATTGTTAAGGTTTAACAAGTTTTATTCTTTGCCACACATTCGTTGCTGAGGTAACTTAGCACGGGGAATAAATTAGGAATTATATATAAATATGAACGCAGACTAGTGAAGACTGCTTGAAATCGTACTTTAACATAACGTATAATGTGATGCGCTGAAATATATGCTTATTGATTTCAATAACTGTAGTTGCTATATAGAATGCCATAGTTTAATTAACTGCAGGATGTTAACGTCAAAATTGTACACTGGTATTAATACCGTTTAAGTAACCTCAAAATAAAAAGTGTATACGTTACGAAAATGAAACTAAAGAAACCAAAAAACAGTCTCCCAGTGAATAATGTTTATAATGTCCGCATCGAGCACTGCATACGTACCTCTGTGAAAACATAATTCGCCACAAATAGTTAGTTACGTACTAACATTTTTCTTCATAGTCTTATCTATATTTCATACATTGATATATATATATATATGTGTGTGTGTGTGTTTATAAACATTTATGTCCTCAGAATGTGAAGCGGAAGACTGCTTGATACTAGGCTTAAGTGTATTAGACCAAGAACTGAATTACTGAAATACCGTAGGCATTTTCATCACCAGCTCTTGATCTATATAGAAAAAGCCAAACGACGGAAACTTTCATAGTTTAGTGACGGAAACTATTGTACGCCGTACTTTATCGCTTATCGCAACGTTTTTTGATCTTAGAACGATGACACTAATAAGTGTGTTTACAAAGGTGGTTATTAAAAATGATGTAGGCAAAAGTATTTTAGTCTTTAATTTATATATATATATATATATATTGCAACGAATCACAGGATCATGATAGGCGGGGCAAGTTCATATATTACACAGACAATGGACATTCATATTATATTGGTAGATGGTTAAGTTTGGTTGTTATCAATTGTATTTAGTAAGGTTAAGGGTTTAGTTTAGAAAAACTGTGCATTATTATTTATGGTTATTCATGTGCTGTGTTAGTGGAAATGTGCGCGCGTGCGCGAGTGGGAAACGTTTCCCGGGCGGTGCGTGAAGTATTATCGTTGTTTTGACATTAGCTGAACTGAGACCTGTATATCGCTGCAATCCCTATACCTGTCGGACTATTGTTTACGTTCATGTATATTATTAGTATGTAGGCAGTCATGCATGAGATACGAGTAGTCTGATTACCGCTATGCATGCTGTTACAAAGTAAATGCACTCTACTGCATGAAAAGTGCATGGTCATTTATACTAACCATGTGACTTCCATCCACCAATAGAATGCGGACTGGTGGTTGGAAATTTTCTTAAGCCTGTCGTTACACAGGCAGTTCTTCTACGCCATCTACCGCGAACGGAACGTGCACTCCTTGTACAAGAATTCTACCGCTTGCAAGGTGTTGTAAAAACTATTCGTCGTTAGTGAAACGGGAAGACTCAGAACTGTGTGTGTAGTACGTTTGCACACATCAGTGTTTTAACGCATTGTGCGAAAAATTACAAGCAGTTCTTCACTGCTGCTACCGCGAACGGTACATACAATCCTTGTACAAGACTCTACCGCTTGCAAGGATTTGTTAAGACTTTTCGGGGATAGTAACGCGTGTTACGCATAACAATTGATTTTATATCTTTACACACGATATTAATATTGTAGTATTACGTGTGTAAGAAGTGAGTGTAACTGTATCACTGTGCGAGATTTTCCGCAGTGACAGTATCATTAATTGTTACGCAATAGTTCCATCAAGACGTTTCCGTGCTAGTGCAAGATTTCCTCATAGGGTGGTCTGCTGATCGCGGTAGACCTTGGTATTCGCAAGAACACTTGAAGAAGCCGGAGAGGTATAAGTTCAATATACTGTTATTGATTAAACTCACTGTCACCTGAGATATTACTTGGTCTTAAACTCTATATAAGTTTGGCGAGTAATAAAATCCGTAGTACCGTTGTGTGCGAAGTGTCGGATTCATCGTGGGAATTGCAGGACATCAGCCCAGCTGTTATAAGACATCAGCCTAGCTGTTACAGGACATCAGCCCAGCTGTTACAGGACATCAGCCCAGCTGTTATATGACATCAGCCCAGCTGTTATAGGACATCAGCCCAGCTGTTATAGGACACCAGCCCAGCTGTTATAGGACACCAGCCCAGCTGTTATAGGACCAGCCCAGCTGTTACAGGACGCCAGCCCAGCTGTAAACGTTTCTGGTGAAACGTCTGTCATTTGTAAGCCACACCTGACGAACCATCTATACCGCAATGACCGGCCCTTCTCTTCAACAACATCATCGTGGGAGTCTTCTTATGTAACGTATCACGTCTTGCGTATGAACATTATTTAACATTTTAAAAGAAAGACTCTATATCAAACATTACATTCTGTACATTTCAAATATACCATATAAACTATAACTTGTGTTTGTACAATAAATAATCTTAAACCCTCCAATATAGACTTGTAATTTGAAATACACATACTATCATATCCTATGCGCCAATAAATTAGTAATGTGTTGTCGCATAGAGATATTTTGGCGCTTAGCAACGTAGGGCTCGTAAAATAGCGGAAATTTTACGCTATTATATATTTGTCTATGAATATAAAACTTGTTGGAAAAATCCGACGTATAAATATAATTAACATAAAAATTGTATGTGTATTGTTCATATGAAAAGCTGAGGATATAATTTTTCAAGTGTGCATATTCTCTTGTATATCATATATGAACAGATTTTATCAGTATATTGGAGGTTGATTATTAGTTGTTGTATGTTAGATAAGGTATTTGCATGTTGATATTTTGAACTGCTTTTTCTGTGTGCGCATAAACTGGTTACAATACGTTCTAATCTTGTTGTGATAATAATAACTTGCTTGGCGTATAAATCAATAAATTTAAATTTACTAAATTTTAAATTAATTTTAATCATTATGGCGGATACTGCAGAAATCAAGAATGCTTTAGCGGCTTTATTAGCGATGATGGAAACCATGTCTGAAGAAATGAAAGCTGATAAAGAGGAAAATAAAGCCTGGCGTGAGAAGATGAAAGCCGAGGAAGAAGAGATGATAGCGGATATGCAAAGAATTTCAGAGGAAAGTAAAGCCAGAGATGAGGAGATGATAGCCATTAGGCAGAAATTTTGGGAAGAAATGGACGCCGATAGAGAGGAGAGGATGGCGAAACTACAGGAAATGTCAGCTGATATTGAAGTAGATTTATCTGTTGAGAATATTGTACCTTGTGATAAATTTGAAGTACCAAATGTCCTTGTGGAACATACTCTCAAAGAAAGTAATATGGAAGTTAACCAAGATGTTACATCTGGAGGATTAACGGAGAACAGTAGCGTAGTAGATGAAATTGAAAGTGATTATACTGAAACAACCTTATTAGGGCCTAGTAGTTCATATCTCGGTAAAGTCGAGTATTTAGATTCTGCATCAAATTGTAGTGAAGATAACAGAAATGAAATTAGTAGTAACAACACTATTAGTCTGGAACATACTTCAGGTAAGTGCTGTGATGAGGTGATAGTTTATAGTGTAACAGATATAGCATGCGAGAACCGTGAACGTATGATAGAATCTGAAGCTATCATGGATGCGGACAGTGTATGCATAACACATAAAAATCCCGAACCAGTAGTAGAGCCTGGAACTAGTATGGATACTACCGGTGCAGGTATTTCTGACACATGTCGGTATGATGAGATACTTAATGAATCTATATCAGGTACTGAGGTGTTTGTGGAGGACGGAGAGGTGAATGATACTGGTGACAATAAGGTAACAATAATTATGGTAAATAATAATGAACCGCCGCGTAATCAGTTTCATGTTCAAACACTACAAAATCAGCCGCAATCACAACAACATAAAATTACCACTCAGCAATTTCATACCAACTTATTGGCAACAGTTACTGGAAATGATTTAGTTGAAAAGCAGTTCAATCAATCAAGTATGAAAAATGTTAGTTATAAGAATGAAACTGTTATGTATGCCCTATATCCTGCCGAAATTAGGGATAATTTAATGTGTAATAATGATAATAGTAATAAACATGAAGAAAATATTAGTAGTGAAAATTGCACCGACCTTATTGTCGAAGCAAAAATTAGGGGTTATGTTGGCGAGATATTGTTTGACAGCGGCACAGGAATATCGCTGTTGGACGAGCAGTTGCTAAAGAGGTGTAAAACCCACTTTATACAAAGGCCGATTCTGCCGGTATGTCACACAGGGATAAAATCAGGAGCGTGTGGGTCGCAGGTAATTAAAAAACAGGCAATTAAAGCAACATACGAGCAGGATACGGAAGTAGATGCGACCGTCCTTGGAGTTAAAAAACTCGGACATAATATGATTTGGGAAGTTGATAAATTGAATAAACGGCATGCTGCATTGGAAGTTCAGAAAGAATTTTTGCCAGCTAAAGTTGATTGTCGACCTCACGTTATCAGACTGGGACGCTCGAAAGATAAGATAGCGAGTAACTCACCGACCCCCAAGGTTCAGTTAATGAGTTGCGAGATAAGGCAATTACGGCGTATATTAAACAAATTCAAATCTGTATTTCCAAGTAAACGTGTGCGTTTCAAAACTGAAAAAAATTTATACAAAAACCTCAGAAATAAATGTCAGGATATAGGGGTAAGAATGTGTAGTGATTTAAATATGTCAATTCAGGTTTAAATGTTGTATGTAAGATGGCTCTGTGAATGAACAATAATCTAGTTTTGATAAGGAATGTTGTCTGTGTACCCTATGACCCTGCATAAGATGTCGTTATCTGTGTGTCAAGAACATGTGTGTTTGTTTTGGTTTGAAGGTTACCACGTGTCTTTTGATTTGATGCTTCTGTCAAAGTGACAGTTGGAATTGTTAGTATTAATTGAGGATGTTTATTTGATTTTAGTGTGAGGGTATTATTATTATTTCAGGATTAGGAAGTTGTTTTGGTATATTGAAAAAAAAAAAAAAATTTTTTATTTTTTGTTAGTTAACTAAAGAAAAAAAAAAAATTTTTTTTTATGCGGGAAGGAGTTAATCCTGCAACGAATCACAGGATCATGATAGGCGGGGCAAGTTCATATATTACACAGACAATGGACATTCATATTATATTGGTAGATGGTTAAGTTTGGTTGTTATCAATTGTATTTAGTAAGGTTAAGGGTTTAGTTTAGAAAAACTGTGCATTATTATTTATGGTTATTCATGTGCTGTGTTAGTGGAAATGTGCGCGCGTGCGCGAGTGGGAAACGTTTCCCGGGCGGTGCGTGAAGTATTATCGTTGTTTTGACATTAGCTGAACTGAGACCTGTATATCGCTGCAATCCCTATACCTGTCGGACTATTGTTTACGTTCATGTATATTATTAGTATGTAGGCAGTCATGCATGAGATACGAGTAGTCTGATTACCGCTATGCATGCTGTTACAAAGTAAATGCACTCTACTGCATGAAAAGTGCATGGTCATTTATACTAACCATGTGACTTCCATCCACCAATAGAATGCGGACTGGTGGTTGGAAATTTTCTTAAGCCTGTCGTTACACAGGCAGTTCTTCTACGCCATCTACCGCGAACGGAACGTGCACTCCTTGTACAAGAATTCTACCGCTTGCAAGGTGTTGTAAAAACTATTCGTCGTTAGTGAAACGGGAAGACTCAGAACTGTGTGTGTAGTACGTTTGCACACATCAGTGTTTTAACGCATTGTGCGAAAAATTACAAGCAGTTCTTCACTGCTGCTACCGCGAACGGTACATACAATCCTTGTACAAGACTCTACCGCTTGCAAGGATTTGTTAAGACTTTTCGGGGATAGTAACGCGTGTTACGCATAACAATTGATTTTATATCTTTACACACGATATTAATATTGTAGTATTACGTGTGTAAGAAGTGAGTGTAACTGTATCACTGTGCGAGATTTTCCGCAGTGACAGTATCATTAATTGTTACGCAATAGTTCCATCAAGACGTTTCCGTGCTAGTGCAAGATTTCCTCATAGGGTGGTCTGCTGATCGCGGTAGACCTTGGTATTCGCAAGAACACTTGAAGAAGCCGGAGAGGTATAAGTTCAATATACTGTTATTGATTAAACTCACTGTCACCTGAGATATTACTTGGTCTTAAACTCTATATAAGTTTGGCGAGTAATAAAATCCGTAGTACCGTTGTGTGCGAAGTGTCGGATTCATCGTGGGAATTGCAGGACATCAGCCCAGCTGTTATAAGACATCAGCCTAGCTGTTACAGGACATCAGCCCAGCTGTTACAGGACATCAGCCCAGCTGTTATATGACATCAGCCCAGCTGTTATAGGACATCAGCCCAGCTGTTATAGGACACCAGCCCAGCTGTTATAGGACACCAGCCCAGCTGTTATAGGACCAGCCCAGCTGTTACAGGACGCCAGCCCAGCTGTAAACGTTTCTGGTGAAACGTCTGTCATTTGTAAGCCACACCTGACGAACCATCTATACCGCAATGACCGGCCCTTCTCTTCAACAACATCATCGTGGGAGTCTTCTTATGTAACGTATCACGTCTTGCGTATGAACATTATTTAACATTTTAAAAGAAAGACTCTATATCAAACATTACATTCTGTACATTTCAAATATACCATATAAACTATAACTTGTGTTTGTACAATAAATAATCTTAAACCCTCCAATATAGACTTGTAATTTGAAATACACATACTATCATATCCTATGCGCCAATAAATTAGTAATTTGTGTTGTCGCATAGAGATATTTTGGCGCTTAGCAACGTAGGGCTCGTAAAATAGCGGAAATTTTACGCTATTATATATTTGTCTATGAATATAAAACTTGTTGGAAAAATCCGACGTATAAATATAATTAACATAAAAATTGTATGTGTATTGTTCATATGAAAAGCTGAGGATATAATTTTTCAAGTGTGCATATTCTCTTGTATATCATATATGAACAGATTTTATCAGTATATTGGAGGTTGATTATTAGTTGTTGTATGTTAGATAAGGTATTTGCATGTTGATATTTTGAACTGCTTTTTCTGTGTGCGCATAAACTGGTTACAATACGTTCTAATCTTGTTGTGATAATAATAACTTGCTTGGCGTATAAATCAATAAATTTAAATTTACTAAATTTTAAATTAATTTTAATCATTATGGCGGATACTGCAGAAATCAAGAATGCTTTAGCGGCTTTATTAGCGATGATGGAAACCATGTCTGAAGAAATGAAAGCTGATAAAGAGGAAAATAAAGCCTGGCGTGAGAAGATGAAAGCCGAGGAAGAAGAGATGATAGCGGATATGCAAAGAATTTCAGAGGAAAGTAAAGCCAGAGATGAGGAGATGATAGCCATTAGGCAGAAATTTTGGGAAGAAATGGACGCCGATAGAGAGGAGAGGATGGCGAAACTACAGGAAATGTCAGCTGATATTGAAGTAGATTTATCTGTTGAGAATATTGTACCTTGTGATAAATTTGAAGTACCAAATGTCCTTGTGGAACATACTCTCAAAGAAAGTAATATGGAAGTTAACCAAGATGTTACATCTGGAGGATTAACGGAGAACAGTAGCGTAGTAGATGAAATTGAAAGTGATTATACTGAAACAACCTTATTAGGGCCTAGTAGTTCATATCTCGGTAAAGTCGAGTATTTAGATTCTGCATCAAATTGTAGTGAAGATAACAGAAATGAAATTAGTAGTAACAACACTATTAGTCTGGAACATACTTCAGGTAAGTGCTGTGATGAGGTGATAGTTTATAGTGTAACAGATATAGCATGCGAGAACCGTGAACGTATGATAGAATCTGAAGCTATCATGGATGCGGACAGTGTATGCATAACACATAAAAATCCCGAACCAGTAGTAGAGCCTGGAACTAGTATGGATACTACCGGTGCAGGTATTTCTGACACATGTCGGTATGATGAGATACTTAATGAATCTATATCAGGTACTGAGGTGTTTGTGGAGGACGGAGAGGTGAATGATACTGGTGACAATAAGGTAACAATAATTATGGTAAATAATAATGAACCGCCGCGTAATCAGTTTCATGTTCAAACACTACAAAATCAGCCGCAATCACAACAACATAAAATTACCACTCAGCAATTTCATACCAACTTATTGGCAACAGTTACTGGAAATGATTTAGTTGAAAAGCAGTTCAATCAATCAAGTATGAAAAATGTTAGTTATAAGAATGAAACTGTTATGTATGCCCTATATCCTGCCGAAATTAGGGATAATTTAATGTGTAATAATGATAATAGTAATAAACATGAAGAAAATATTAGTAGTGAAAATTGCACCGACCTTATTGTCGAAGCAAAAATTAGGGGTTATGTTGGCGAGATATTGTTTGACAGCGGCACAGGAATATCGCTGTTGGACGAGCAGTTGCTAAAGAGGTGTAAAACCCACTTTATACAAAGGCCGATTCTGCCGGTATGTCACACAGGGATAAAATCAGGAGCGTGTGGGTCGCAGGTAATTAAAAAACAGGCAATTAAAGCAACATACGAGCAGGATACGGAAGTAGATGCGACCGTCCTTGGAGTTAAAAAACTCGGACATAATATGATTTGGGAAGTTGATAAATTGAATAAACGGCATGCTGCATTGGAAGTTCAGAAAGAATTTTTGCCAGCTAAAGTTGATTGTCGACCTCACGTTATCAGACTGGGACGCTCGAAAGATAAGATAGCGAGTAACTCACCGACCCCCAAGGTTCAGTTAATGAGTTGCGAGATAAGGCAATTACGGCGTATATTAAACAAATTCAAATCTGTATTTCCAAGTAAACGTGTGCGTTTCAAAACTGAAAAAAATTTATACAAAAACCTCAGAAATAAATGTCAGGATATAGGGGTAAGAATGTGTAGTGATTTAAATATGTCAATTCAGGTTTAAATGTTGTATGTAAGATGGCTCTGTGAATGAACAATAATCTAGTTTTGATAAGGAATGTTGTCTGTGTACCCTATGACCCTGCATAAGATGTCGTTATCTGTGTGTCAAGAACATGTGTGTTTGTTTTGGTTTGAAGGTTACCACGTGTCTTTTGATTTGATGCTTCTGTCAAAGTGACAGTTGGAATTGTTAGTATTAATTGAGGATGTTTATTTGATTTTAGTGTGAGGGTATTATTATTATTTCAGGATTAGGAAGTTGTTTTGGTATATTGAAAAAAAAAAAAAAATTTTTTTTATTTTTTGTTAGTTAACTAAAGAAAAAAAAAAAATTTTTTTTTTATGCGGGAAGGAGTTAATCCTGCAACGAATCACAGGATCATGATAGGCGGGGCAAGTTCATATATTACACAGACAATGGACATTCATATTATATTGGTAGATGGTTAAGTTTGGTTGTTATCAATTGTATTTAGTAAGGTTAAGGGTTTAGTTTAGAAAAACTGTGCATTATTATTTATGGTTATTCATGTGCTGTGTTAGTGGAAATGTGCGCGCGTGCGCGAGTGGGAAACGTTTCCCGGGCGGTGCGTGAAGTATTATCGTTGTTTTGACATTAGCTGAACTGAGACCTGTATATCGCTACAATCCCTATACCTGTCGGACTATTGTTTACGTTCATGTATATTATTAGTATGTAGGCAGTCATGCATGAGATACGAGTAGTCTGATTACCGCTATGCATGCTGTTACAAAGTAAATGCACTCTACTGCATGAAAAGTGCATGGTCATTTATACTAACCATGTGACTTCCATCCACCAATAGAATGCGGACTGGTGGTTGGAAATTTTCTTAAGCCTGTCGTTACACAGGCAGTTCTTCTACGCCATCTACCGCGAACGGAACGTGCACTCCTTGTACAAGAATTCTACCGCTTGCAAGGTGTTGTAAAAACTATTCGTCGTTAGTGAAACGGGAAGACTCAGAACTGTGTGTGTAGTACGTTTGCACACATCAGTGTTTTAACGCATTGTGCGAAAAATTACAAGCAGTTCTTCACTGCTGCTACCGCGAACGGTACATACAATCCTTGTACAAGACTCTACCGCTTGCAAGGATTTGTTAAGACTTTTCGGGGATAGTAACGCGTGTTACGCATAACAATTGATTTTATATCTTTACACACGATATTAATATTGTAGTATTACGTGTGTAAGAAGTGAGTGTAACTGTATCACTGTGCGAGATTTTCCGCAGTGACAGTATCATTAATTGTTACGCAATAGTTCCATCAAGACGTTTCCGTGCTAGTGCAAGATTTCCTCATAGGGTGGTCTGCTGATCGCGGTAGACCTTGGTATTCGCAAGAACACTTGAAGAAGCCGGAGAGGTATAAGTTCAATATACTGTTATTGATTAAACTCACTGTCACCTGAGATATTACTTGGTCTTAAACTCTATATAAGTTTGGCGAGTAATAAAATCCGTAGTACCGTTGTGTGCGAAGTGTCGGATTCATCGTGGGAATTGCAGGACATCAGCCCAGCTGTTATAAGACATCAGCCTAGCTGTTACAGGACATCAGCCCAGCTGTTACAGGACATCAGCCCAGCTGTTATAGGACATCAGCCCAGCTGTTATAGGACATCAGCCCAGCTGTTATAGGACACCAGCCCAGCTGTTATAGGACACCAGCCCAGCTGTTATAGGACCAGCCCAGCTGTTACAGGACGCCAGCCCAGCTGTAAACGTTTCTGGTGAAACGTCTGTCATTTGTAAGCCACACCTGACGAACCATCTATACCGCAATGACCGGCCCTTCTCTTCAACAACATCATCGTGGGAGTCTTCTTATGTAACGTATCACGTCTTGCGTATGAACATTATTTAACATTTTAAAAGAAAGACTCTATATCAAACATTACATTCTGTACATTTCAAATATACCATATAAACTATAACTTGTGTTTGTACAATAAATAATCTTAAACCCTCCAATATAGACTTGTAATTTGAAATACACATACTATCATATCCTATGCGCCAATAAATTAGTAATTTGTGTTGTCGCATAGAGATATTTTGGCGCTTAGCAACGTAGGGCTCGTAAAATAGCGGAAATTTTACGCTATTATATATTTGTCTATGAATATAAAACTTGTTGGAAAAATCCGACGTATAAATATAATTAACATAAAAATTGTATGTGTATTGTTCATATGAAAAGCTGAGGATATAATTTTTCAAGTGTGCATATTCTCTTGTATATCATATATGAACAGATTTTATCAGTATATTGGAGGTTGATTATTAGTTGTTGTATGTTAGATAAGGTATTTGCATGTTGATATTTTGAACTGCTTTTTCTGTGTGCGCATAAACTGGTTACAATACGTTCTAATCTTGTTGTGATAATAATAACTTGCTTGGCGTATAAATCAATAAATTTAAATTTACTAAATTTTAAATTAATTTTAATCATTATGGCGGATACTGCAGAAATCAAGAATGCTTTAGCGGCTTTATTAGCGATGATGGAAACCATGTCTGAAGAAATGAAAGCTGATAAAGAGGAAAATAAAGCCTGGCGTGAGAAGATGAAAGCCGAGGAAGAAGAGATGATAGCGGATATGCAAAGAATTTCAGAGGAAAGTAAAGCCAGAGATGAGGAGATGATAGCCATTAGGCAGAAATTTTGGGAAGAAATGGACGCCGATAGAGAGGAGAGGATGGCGAAACTACAGGAAATGTCAGCTGATATTGAAGTAGATTTATCTGTTGAGAATATTGTACCTTGTGATAAATTTGAAGTACCAAATGTCCTTGTGGAACATACTCTCAAAGAAAGTAATATGGAAGTTAACCAAGATGTTACATCTGGAGGATTAACGGAAAATAGTAGCGTAGTAGATGAAATTGAAAGTGATTATACTGAAACAACCTTATTAGGGCCTAGTAGTTCATATCTCGGTAAAGTCGAGTATTTAGATTCTGCATCAAATTGTAGTGAAGATAACAGAAATGAAATTAGTAGTAACAACACTATTAGTCTGGAACATACTTCAGGTAAGTGCTGTGATGAGGTGATAGTTTATAGTGTAACAGATATAGCATGCGAGAACCGTGAACGTATGATAGAATCTGAAGCTATCATGGATGCGGACAGTGTATGCATAACACATAAAAATCCCGAACCAGTAGTAGAGCCTGGAACTAGTATGGATACTACCGGTGCAGGTATTTCTGACACATGTCGGTATGATGAGATACTTAATGAATCTATATCAGGTACTGAGGTGTTTGTGGAGGACGGAGAGGTGAATGATACTGGTGACAATAAGGTAACAATAATTATGGTAAATAATAATGAACCGCCGCGTAATCAGTTTCATGTTCAAACACTACAAAATCAGCCGCAATCACAACAACATAAAATTACCACTCAGCAATTTCATACCAACTTATTGGCAACAGTTACTGGAAATGATTTAGTTGAAAAGCAGTTCAATCAATCAAGTATGAAAAATGTTAGTTATAAGAATGAAACTGTTATGTATGCCCTATATCCTGCCGAAATTAGGGATAATTTAATGTGTAATAATGATAATAGTAATAAACATGAAGAAAATATTAGTAGTGAAAATTGCACCGACCTTATTGTCGAAGCAAAAATTAGGGGTTATGTTGGCGAGATATTGTTTGACAGCGGCACAGGAATATCGCTGTTGGACGAGCAGTTGCTAAAGAGGTGTAAAACCCACTTTATACAAAGGCCGATTCTGCCGGTATGTCACACAGGGATAAAATCAGGAGCGTGTGGGTCGCAGGTAATTAAAAAACAGGCAATTAAAGCAACATACGAGCAGGATACGGAAGTAGATGCGACCGTCCTTGGAGTTAAAAAACTCGGACATAATATGATTTGGGAAGTTGATAAATTGAATAAACGGCATGCTGCATTGGAAGTTCAGAAAGAATTATTGCCAGCTAAAGTTGATTGTCGACCTCACGTTATCAGACTGGGACGCTCGAAAGATAAGATAGCGAGTAACTCACCGACCCCCAAGGTTCAGTTAATGAGTTGCGAGATAAGGCAATTACGGCGTATATTAAACAAATTCAAATCTGTATTTCCAAGTAAACGTGTGCGTTTCAAAACTGAAAAAAATTTATACAAAAACCTCAGAAATAAATGTCAGGATATAGGGGTAAGAATGTGTAGTGATTTAAATATGTCAATTCAGGTTTAAATGTTGTATGTAAGATGGCTCTGTGAATGAACAATAATCTAGTTTTGATAAGGAATGTTGTCTGTGTACCCTATGACCCTGCATAAGATGTCGTTATCTGTGTGTCAAGAACATGTGTGTTTGTTTTGGTTTGAAGGTTACCACGTGTCTTTTGATTTGATGCTTCTGTCAAAGTGACAGTTGGAATTGTTAGTATTAATTGAGGATGTTTATTTGATTTTAGTGTGAGGGTATTATTATTATTTCAGGATTAGGAAGTTGTTTTGGTATATTGAAAAAAAAAAAAAAATTTTTTATTTTTTGTTAGTTAACTAAAGAAAAAAAAAAATTTTTTTTTTATGCGGGAAGGAGTTAATCCTGCAACGAATCACAGGATCATGATAGGCGGGGCAAGTTCATATATTACACAGACAATGGACATTCATATTATATTGGTAGATGGTTAAGTTTGGTTGTTATCAATTGTATTTAGTAAGGTTAAGGGTTTAGTTTAGAAAAACTGTGCATTATTATTTATGGTTATTCATGTGCTGTGTTAGTGGAAATGTGCGCGCGTGCGCGAGTGGGAAACGTTTCCCGGGCGGTGCGTGAAGTATTATCGTTGTTTTGACATTAGCTGAACTGAGACCTGTATATCGCTGCAATCCCTATACCTGTCGGACTATTGTTTACGTTCATGTATATTATTAGTATGTAGGCAGTCATGCATGAGATACGAGTAGTCTGATTACCGCTATGCATGCTGTTACAAAGTAAATGCACTCTACTGCATGAAAAGTGCATGGTCATTTATACTAACCATGTGACTTCCATCCACCAATAGAATGCGGACTGGTGGTTGGAAATTTTCTTAAGCCTGTCGTTACACAGGCAGTTCTTCTACGCCATCTACCGCGAACGGAACGTGCACTCCTTGTACAAGAATTCTACCGCTTGCAAGGTGTTGTAAAAACTATTCGTCGTTAGTGAAACGGGAAGACTCAGAACTGTGTGTGTAGTACGTTTGCACACATCAGTGTTTTAACGCATTGTGCGAAAAATTACAAGCAGTTCTTCACTGCTGCTACCGCGAACGGTACATACAATCCTTGTACAAGACTCTACCGCTTGCAAGGATTTGTTAAGACTTTTCGGGGATAGTAACACGTGTTACGCATAACAATTGATTTTATATCTTTACACACGATATTAATATTGTAGTATTACGTGTGTAAGAAGTGAGTGTAACTGTATCACTGTGCGAGATTTTCCGCAGTGACAGTATCATTAATTGTTACGCAATAGTTCCATCAAGACGTTTCCGTGCTAGTGCAAGATTTCCTCATAGGGTGGTCTGCTGATCGCGGTAGACCTTGGTATTCGCAAGAACACTTGAAGAAGCCGGAGAGGTATAAGTTCAATATACTGTTATTGATTAAACTCACTGTCACCTGAGATATTACTTGGTCTTAAACTCTATATAAGTTTGGCGAGTAATAAAATCCGTAGTACCGTTGTGTGCGAAGTGTCGGATTCATCGTGGGAATTGCAGGACATCAGCCCAGCTGTTATAAGACATCAGCCTAGCTGTTACAGGACATCAGCCCAGCTGTTACAGGACATCAGCCCAGCTGTTATAGGACATCAGCCCAGCTGTTATAGGACATCAGCCCAGCTGTTATAGGACACCAGCCCAGCTGTTATAGGACACCAGCCCAGCTGTTATAGGACCAGCCCAGCTGTTACAGGACGCCAGCCCAGCTGTAAACGTTTCTGGTGAAACGTCTGTCATTTGTAAGCCACACCTGACGAACCATCTATACCGCAATGACCGGCCCTTCTCTTCAACAACATCATCGTGGGAGTCTTCTTATGTAACGTATCACGTCTTGCGTATGAACATTATTTAACATTTTAAAAGAAAGACTCTATATCAAACATTACATTCTGTACATTTCAAATATACCATATAAACTATAACTTGTGTTTGTACAATAAATAATCTTAAACCCTCCAATATAGACTTGTAATTTGAAATACACATACTATCATATCCTATGCGCCAATAAATTAGTAATTTGTGTTGTCGCAATATATATATATATATATATAACGTTCATATTTGTTCACATTATTCTTGCATATAATTTTTATTATTATCTATATCTATAAAAATGAATGTTTGTTTCTTTCTTTGTCCCGTATGCGTTCCTATACCATTCATCCGATTGCGATGAAACTTCGGTGAGTTGTTGTGCGCACGCCCGCGAAGGTTTATGAATTTTTATCGATGGGGTCCTTTGGGGTTCCTTTGGGGTCTTCCACATCTCCTCCTAAACCACTGGACCGATTTCAACCAAACTTGGCATATATATTTTACGCAACGGGAGAACCAACATAGGATATATGTTTTTTCGATATGATCCTTCGGGGGGTCCTTTTGGGGTCTTCCACATCTCCTCCTAAACCACTGGACCGATTTCAACCAAACTTGGCACAAATATTTTACGCAACGGGAGAACCAACATAGGACATTTTTTCGATACGATCCTCTGGGGGGTCCTTTGGGGTCTTAAAAAACTCTTAGATTTGGTTACTATGGCAACCCAATAGAATAGATTCTGTTCTAAATATATTATCGCATTAAATTGAAGACCACGTGAATGAAGTCGTGGGCAACAGCTATTTATTTTTAAGAAACCTACTTTAATTGAATTTTATTAATTAAACTAACATTTTCATTACGTACAACTCCGTAGCGAAGCACGGGTATTCTGCTATACCATCCATCCAATTGCGATGAAATTTTGCACGCTGATAGCAGGTACCCAACAGAAAGTTTTCCACTTTATTTGATAACAATAGGTTAAAAAGAACCGAAGTTATTGCTAAAAACGCATTATTTTAAACCCGCGGCTTCGATCGCGAATATTTGTATATGATTGTTGTGGTAACTGTAGAGTTGGTAAATTGCTAATGGTACATCAATATTAATAATATTCTTATATTGTAAGTTGTGAATATCCAAAAGCAATAGATCCATCATTCATGTTTCCTCGATACGTAAAATCAAAATTTGATAATTTAGTAGATATTTACAAACATGCAGTAACACAATTAGATGAAATGTTTATTCGTATAGAATAATACAATTAGTGTATACATAAGTATATTGATATCAGTTAGTCCATTTGAATATTTACATTTTAGTAGGGATATGGAATTCTTATAAACAATACAATAATTAGTTGTTTGATTATATTGTAACATTGATTATAATTATAGTACACGTTGATTCTGACAAACCATACTCTTCGACATTTGAATATTCAGTAGGCCTATGTGCGGTAGGAATAATTAATTGTCGAGAATTATACTTAACCTACTTCATCGAGAATTATGCGATGAGCGTCAGTGATGTAGTATCAGTGCCTTTTTTCGTTAAAAACGTACCTAGAAATACGGTTTCTGAATTAGTACAACCATTTTACAATAGGTGGCGCGCGAGTGTACCACTTCTGAAACCCATTGTTTAGTTTAAAAGGTAAATATTCGTTTCAACAAATGAGTGTATTTCATATAGTTTAGCGGCAGTTCGTGTGTTTTCGGTGTATGAGTGCGCACGCTTGACAGAATTGAATTGAATCAAATACAAACAGCGACATTTCAGTTCGTAACATAACATAACAAGTGGTGTTGATTGTGAAATTCCAATTGCCGGTCGACATTAGATAATAGATATCACATGGATTTTCTTTGCTTTTTCCAAGTGAATTTGTAATAGTCGTCACAAAGCATTACTTTCGCTCTCAAATCAATTATGCCACCCAAACGACAAGCGGTTGGTCGATCTACACCTCAAGCACGAAAGAAAAAGGCATCACGAGCTTCAGAAACAGACGAGCAACGGGATGCAAGACTGGAAACCGCTCGAGTACGCAATGCTCAAGCCTGTTCGTCTGAAACAGTCGAGCAACGGGATGCAAGACTGGAAACCGCTCGAGTACGCAATGCTCAAGCCTGTTCGTCTGAAACAGTCGAGCAACGGAAAGCAAGACTGGAAACCGTTCGAGTACGCACTGCTCAAGCCCTTTCGTCTGAAACAGACGAGCAACGGGAAGCAAGACTGGAAACCGTTCGAGTACGCACTGCTCGATCCAGACGAACACTGCACGCTGATTTAAATCTTGGTGCATTCCATTACGATGCTAATTATGATTACAGTCTTCATCCAAGTGTGGTTATTGGAAAAATAAATGCGTGTATAATGTACACGGATAAATTATGCGTGTATTGCAGTGCCCTCAAATTTAAGAATGAAACACCAGGAATGTGCTGCGCGGGTGGAAAAGTGAAATTGCCAGAATTACATTCACCACCCGAACCATTATCAACGTTGGTATCAGGTGACACAAGCCAATCGAAACATTTCTTGGCAAACATACGCAAGTACAATTCATCTTTCCAAATGACATCGTTCGGTGCAACAAATATCGTGCGCGAGAATTACATGCCAACATTCAAAGTGCAAGGGCAAATTTATCATCGTGCAGGATCACTACTACCACTGTCGAACACAGATCACAAATTTCTTCAAATTTATTTCATGGGAAACACTGATGAACAAATCGATCAACGTTGTCGATTCAATACGGGCACTAAACGAGAAATTGTCGCTGCATTACAAATTTTATTCGATCAACACAACGAATTAATTCGATTGTTCAGAACTGCCCTTGAACAAATGCCAGCTGATGACTACAAAGTTGTAGTTAGAGCAGACAAAACACCTGTTGGCCAACACGAAAGACAGTACAATGCACCAACAATTGATGAAGTGGCGACCATATAGTTGGCGAAGAATTTAACTCGCGTGATATAATTCTTCATCGCAGAAATGGTGATGTTCAGCGAGTCTCAGAAACTCATCGCTCATACGACGGATTGCAATATCCGATTTTATTTTGGCAAGGAGAAGATGGATATCATTTCAACATCAAATTGAGAAATCCACAAACAGATGAGGAAACGAATAAGAAAGTCAGTGCCATGGATTACTATTCATATCGATTGATGATTCGTGAAAACGCTGAAAATCATATCTTGAAATGTCGACAATTGTTCCATCAATACATTGTCGATATGTATGCGAAAATCGAAACCGAACGACTCCTCTACATTCGATTAAATCAAACCAAGTTGCGTTCCGAAGAGTACATTCATTTACGTGATGCAGTTGTTAATGATGGCAATGTGAATCCCAATAAATTGGGAAAAATGGTCATACTACCGGCCACATTTACAGGGAGTCCACGGCACATGCATGAATACGCACAAGATGCAATGACATATGTTCGCGCATATGGCCGCCCAGATTTGTTTATTACATTCACATGCAATCCTACGTGGGATGAAATAAAAGAACTTTTGTTAACTGGACAATCATCATCGGATCGTCATGATATTTCCGCGCGTGTGTTCAAACAAAAATTGAAATCTTTAATGGATTTCATTGTCAAGCATCATGTTTTTGGAGAGACACGCTGTTGGATGTATTCCGTTGAATGGCAAAAAAGAGGATTGCCACATGCACACATTTTGATTTGGTTGATCGAAAAAGTCACACCAGATCAAATTGATCAAGTCATCTCAGCAGAAATACCAGATGTCGACATTGATCCAAACTTATTTGAAGTCGTCACCAAAAACATGATTCATGGTCCATGTGGCTTACTCAACAACAATTAACCATGCATGTCTGATGGGAAATGCACGAAACGATACCCAAGAGACTTGCTTGCCGAGACTATCACTGGCAATGACGGATATCCACTCTATCGTCGACGATCAACTGAAGATGGCGGCAAATCCATCACTTTAAAAGTACGAAACAATGATGTTGAAGTCGATAATCGTTGGGTTGTACCTTATTCACCGTTACTCTCGAAAACGTACAAAGCACACATCAATGTCGAGTATTGAAATTCGGTGAAATCGATCAAGTACATTTGCAAATATGTCAACAAAGGAAGCGATATGGCAGTTTTTGGAGTGGGAAATGCAACTGCATCTATCAATGAAATCGACCAATATCAACTGGGACGCTACATTAGTAGCAATGAAGCAGTATGGCGCATTTTATCATTTCCAATCCATGAACGACATCCAACAGTTGTTCATTTGGCAGTGCACCTTGAAAATGGACAGCGTGTGTACTTCACAACAGAAAATGCACGTGCAAGAGCATTGTCACCACCGCCAACAACGTTAACTGCATTTTTCTCATTGTGCGGGGATGATATGTTTGCAAAGACGCTACTTTACTCTGAAGTGCCAACATACTACACATGGAATGCATCAGCGAAAAAGTTTCAACGTCGCAAACAAGGTAAAGCAGTTGAAGGACATCCCAACTTATATTCGACTGACGCGTTAGGCCGCCTGTACACTGTTCACCCAAACAATGCAGAATGCTTTTACTTGCGATTACTGTTAATCAACATACGTGGACCGACATCCTTCCAAGAATTGAGAACAGTAAACGGTCAAGTATGTGCCACTTATCGTGAAGCTTGCCAAGAATTAAATCTTCTTGAAAACGATGCACATTGGGACACTTCACTCGCTGACGCATCGAATACTGCTCAGCCACAGCAAATACGCACGTTATTTGCAATCATATTGACAACGTGCTTCCCATCCAATCCAAAAGATCTTTGGGAAAAGTACAAAGACTACATGAGTGAAGACATCCTACATCGTTTGCGTGCAACGAATCAAAATCCGGACATTCAATTCACACCAAACGTGTATAATGAGGCATTGGTTTCGATTGAGGACACATGTTTGGCAATCGCTAACAAAGCACTGGTACAATTGGGAATGGCTGCGCCGAATCGATCTGCAAACGACCTTTTCGATCGTGATTTGCAACGAGAAAAACACTTTGATATCGACGAATTGGGTACATTTGTTCAAACGAATCTTCCGAAATTGGTTCCAGAACAACGCATAGCGTATGACAGAATTATGCATGCAATTACAAGCCAAAGCGGAGGATTGTATTTCCTAGATGCGCCCGGAGGCACAGGCAAAACTTTTCTCATTTCACTTATTTTGGCAACCATACGATCACGAAAAAATATTGCACTGGCAATCGCATCATCTGGAATTGCGGCAACTCTTTTGGTTGGTGGCCGAACAGCGCATTCAGCACTGAAATTGCCGTTGAATATACAAATCACTGAGACACCCACATGCAATATCAACAAAAATTCTGGAATGGGTAAAGTACTCCAATCATGTCAACTCATTATATGGGACGAATGTACTATGGCGCACAAAAAAGCATTGGAAGCGCTTCATCGTACACTAAAAGATTTGAGAGGAAATGAACAGCTCTTCGGTGGCGCACTCATTTTATTGTCTGGTGATTTTCGACAAATTCTACCAGTTATACCACGTTCAACACACACTGATGAACTTAATGCATGTCTCAAATCATCAGTTTTATGGCGACACGTACAGAAATTGTCTTTGAAGACCAATATGCGTGTACAGCTACAACATGATGCATCCGCTGAACGTTTCGCAAAACAATTGTTGGATATTGGGAATGGGAAAATGGCAATCGATGAATCCACACAATGTATCACATTGCCAACAAACTTCTGTAAAATCACAGCAACCACAGACGAATTGATTCACAAAGTTTTCCCAAATATCGCACAGAATTACAAAAATCATCAGTGGCTCAGTGCACGTGCTATATTAGCAGCCAAAAACAACGATGTCAATGCCATCAATTTCAGCATTCAAAACGAAATACCAGGCGAAGCGACAACGTATAAGTCCATCGATACTGTAATGAATCAAGACGAAGTTGTCAATTATCCAACTGAATTCTTGAATTCACTTGATTTGCCAGGCATGCCGCCGCACGTTTTAACATTGAAAATTGGCGTGCCTATCATTCTTCTCCGAAACATCAATCCACCACGACTTTGCAACGGTACCAGGCTTTCAGTGAAACAGATGATGAACAATATCATCGAAGCTACAATTTTAAATGGAAAATTTAAAGGAGAAGATGTACTGTTGCCACGCATCCCAATGATTCCGACAGATATGCCATTCGAGTTCAAACGTTTGCAGTTTCCGGTGCGACTCGCATTTGCAATGACCATCAACAAAGCACAGGGACAATCGCTACAAGTGTGTGGACTAAATTTGAAAAATCCATGCTTCTCATATGGACAGCTGTATGTGGCCTGCTCACGCGTCGGAAAACCTTCGGATTTATTCATGTACGCACCAGACGGAAAAACAAAAAATATTGTGTATCCAAAAGCACTTCAATAAACAGAATTAAAACACAAACACTTTCTGTCTTTGAGTGGCATTGCAACGCATGCCGGGTACTCGCTAGTTATTTATAAATAACACTTTTTTCTAACAAGAACATATTAGTAGGCTATATATTTTTTGAATATTTTACACTGTTTCGATAGTTTAAACTATCGTAATCAGACTATTAAAGAAACTAAATAAATGATTGACACCACTATCTTATTATATTTACGTATAAAAATTGTTCTCATTTTATTATGTAACTCTAAATATGGCTCGATCAGAAGGATGACAGTCGGCATCAAAGCAATCGTTATTAATAGTATTTTATTTTTTTATCTTACATCTGGTATTTATCTTATATCTGGTATCTTTTTATAATAGTATTTGGTTTTTGCATCATTGACATGTTTTTGCACAACAATAACTCTAGGCTACTAATAGCAGAAGGAAGGCGACTCGATGGATCGGCTCCATTGAATGTAATAAACTGCGGTAGATGAATAAAACGGCAATCCAATCTTACAAATGGTGCAATCTTATTGGTGCACAGAGACAGTGTCGGAAAGTGCCGTACGATTTACATCAAAGGCGGCGTTCAACTTTCATCCATTTGTCCGAGTAAGCTTTACTTTATTTTTTTAAGTGTAATTATTTATTTAATGAATTTTTTCAGTTTTATATATAACAAAGTAATAAAACTTTAAAAAACGTTGTTAAGATTTAGGAAAAAAATTTAAGAAAGTTTTTAAATCACTCCCATGACGATTGTAACAGAACACGCAGTTTAGACATGTTGATGTCAGCAACAATTTACTCAAGTACTTTCCATTTATTATCTCTTCACTAGTATTTTACAGAATAATGAGGATAATGTGGTACATTTCCATTAGTTCCCTTCGTTTCGATGACCTGTTAAATGTACTAAAAAAGAAAAGGAGATGAAACGAGAATTTCATTTCTGAAACTTGAATTATTACTATAAATATTTCAACGACATACGCCGGCAACGGGCTATAAGGTCTGGTTCCCTTGCGAACACTGTGTTTCATTAACGGCGTCCATTACCCATACGATTTACTGCTAATAGAGAGCTTTCCTTACCATGTCAGGCAAAAAACTATAACTGGCTTTAATCAATTACTCACAAAACATACTAGTATAAATATTGTAACTCATTATATTAAATATAACCCATTGAGCTTCAAGATACAATTATATATTTGTTGGTAATAAAAAAAGTCTAAGGTTAAAAAAGCGTTATTAAACAATAAAATGTACTATGCTTTTATTCTAATAAAGTGTACACATATATAACACTTTTTAATCGTCAAAACTAAAAGTTAATATTAATCATTTCAGATTAAAACTTATCTTCAGAACACAATAGCAGCGTAAAAAAGTACATGTTTACTAATTCCTAATTTTGTGTGCCGTAAATTACCCATATTTTACACTCGAATACAACACTAACATTTAAACATATGTACTTAATTCATTTGTCAACTTTAACGAAATACGGGACTGTGTAGGCCTATATAAGTTATTATGACTCCTAAGATGGTGTGTCGAAAGGTTTGTTTTGATTATAAAAACTATAAAATATAATCAGCCCTTTCTAACGTTTTGTGCATTTAATCATTAAAAACTAATATTACAACACAAAAGGTATAGTGTTCTAAAGTATTTTATATTATATAGAGTTTACTATTATTATTATTCTTATTCTTAATTAGAATCTACTACCTCCTTCCTCACAGAAGTTGCGATGGCTATAAGGGGAGATGTGGAGGCCATGAATAACAAAAAAATCCTAATGTTTAATTTATGTACAATAAGAACTGGAGCATTATTTTGCGGCATTTTATATTCGATAATGGAAGCAGATTACTACATCCAATATTAATCTTCCCCTCTAACTCGAGATTAAGATATTTTTAATTTATTTATTCTAAGCTCTGGTTTTTACACTTTAGTTGCAGTCAGCCTGTACAATAGTATGGAATTTAATTATGTGTGTGTTTACACACACACACACATATATATATATATATATATATATAACATATAGACGTTGTTTCCATCAATTTCCAAAATCTTTAAATTATTAACACGTATACATTGTAACACGTATGTATTGTATGCGCCTACAACATGAAATACTAAATAGTTAAACGTTACGGCTACAACAGCTGCTGTTGTAAGTATGCTCGCGTTGTAAAGTTAATAATAGCGTTTGTTGCAATACTTCAAATGTGTTTAGCTGCCGTTATCGCTTACTACGTGTACTGATTTTTAATCCAATCAGTAGGCACTGACGTTCTTCGTAACGAAGGTATTCTGAAGTCACAAATTTACGTGAATCAATGAAGTTAGTTTATTATCCAACTTAAAAAACGTAACATCTTTTACTACCACTGTTTACAAAATGTCCAAGAATATAGTATAGAAAAGATATTTTTAAAATACCTTATAAGGTTAATAAACTATTTAGTTGACAAACAAAGCGGCGAATTACAGACGGGGACTCAAATGCGTTATTATACGGACAACTTTATTTTCTCGGCATTGAGCACTAAGCTATTCCCACGTCTGTTAATAAATTTAATAACCTTCTTCAACATAAATGGAAGACAATTAATACCATTCCGTGTTTTTATACACAATTTTAAAAGTCCTGAACAATTTAGCAGGATAGTGGAAGCGATTTCCACCAGTACCTACAGTAACGGCCGTCTCTGCGCCATCTTGCACAAACTCTATCATCCAAAAATCTGTAGAGCAAAACAAAACACGTCAAAAAGCCTTTATTGCAGTTTAAAGTGACATTATAGTTCAGAGTAGTAGTGATGACTTTTGGTGCAAAACAGATTACGTATGAAATTTCTATTTCATACTTTCAGAAAATATCTCACAAGACTTAGCGTTGTTAGCGTTGCTGTAATTATAAGCTTTCTTCACGTCGGTTAGCTTAATTGTACCGGTTCTGAGATTCCGGTTCATTTAATCAATACACGCCTCTTTATAAAATTTAATAATGCCATTCAACTTAAACAGAACACAGGAAATAACATTCTCCTTTTTTTCACACGTATAGCGCGGAGAAAATACAGTGATTCTATCCTGCCAAGTGACGAGCTCAGAAAAACATATTTTAAACGCAACCATATTACCTTCAGTTTGCTAATGCAAAAAAGAAAACATAATTTCTTGCACGTTCAAATGTTTTTTCTATAAACTGACTTCTATTCAGCAGCGAATAATTTTTTCCGGTTTAAGTGGATAAGAGTTTGTAATCTTTGTTTATATTTGTGTTATCTTTGTTATATCTTTGTTTATATCATATACTTACATGTTGCATACGATGTCTTAATAGTGTTACAATAATACGATTTATATGTCTAAAATCTTTAAAAAAAAGTAACAAAATGACTGCGACAGTTAAATCAGAATAACAAAACTAGATGGTTATCTTAAAAGCAACAAATTTTCAATGATATTGGTAAGTCGTCTAGTGGTAAACTACTGCGACTAAGCTATAGGCCTACAATATCGGAAGTCTCTTCCTTCAATCGCATTAATTGTAACTGGATTGGCGCCTCTTCTGGCGGAAGCATCCAATTACCTACTGTACAAGGTGAATACAGACCGACTGAAAATACAAAGCTACATGCAGTTCTGACAAAAATAGTAATCCTCGGTAAACAGTTACAGCTGATGTAGGCCTACGTTGTTACGTTTACAGTTCAATCAGTGTTACTGTACAGTACAGTAGGCTACAATGTTTCCGCTGCACGACGCCACGTAACCGGATTACATATGTTTTATGTTTTGTTTTACACAACACAGACTTTGTCGTAAAAACTGGGTTTTACACGTTTATGCGTGTAAATAACTTTTGAAGCAGGATTCTTAAGCACCAATAAACGAAGTGCATGATTGTTTTCGTGAATAATTGGGCCAAAATTAGTTTCCTCACTCACTATATACCTATGCGCCAGGGTGGGCCGAAAAATGTGTTTTCAGGTTCAATGCTCGACCAATAAAAGTTGAAATATCTTTGCTTTTTTAATTTATTTATCTTGTGTGTGCTATTCTTTACTTATCTAAAGCTGTAGCGTTTGACTTAGATAGAAAAAGTTTCGTTTCTTTAATTACAAAAAATTGTTAAAATTGGTCAGTTTTTATGATTTTCGGGGGTGATGCACGACCGGAAGATATTAACCGATTTTTTATTTCTTTTTTTAAATTTTATTTATCTGTCCTAGGGGCAAGTTTTCCGCAGTATAGCGAATCGAAAAAAAAATCTTTTTCGGCCCACTCTACAATGCGCAGCGCACACAAGGGTGCCAATACCCTCACTTTAACCAATGTTAAATAATGTTTAAAAAGTTTAACGTTCTTGATGTTACATGTTTAGTTACCGTGTCATATCATCCGCTAAACGCAAGTACTGTCTGAGCTAATACTGAACGTGTTAAAGCTCATCTCTTGTTGTGTTTAACACAGTTTCTTACACACATTATTAGCCGTCGCAACGGGTTATACACTGATACAGATAGGCAAACAGGTTTCTGTAACTACGTTGTATGAGTTTGAATATCCCATTGTAGCTTCTTTTACAATTTAACCGATATATTTTTACCGCAGTCATAAACTATACGTGTTATCGATTAAAAAAGTTTCAGTGTGTTGTTTATCGATTTCTGACTCAACATAGGCCGTAATGACGTGCAAATACAAGACGTATATTTACTATTATACAAGACGTTTAATGACTATAATAATTATTAATTACTGATACAAATTAGTTTGTATTTAAAAAATGTTTAAAACAGTAGTACATAAATAAATGTTGCTTTCAAATGAAAATAAACATACAGACCTAAATGTTAAATAATTCTACAAAAAACTACAAATTTTTTATTTAATATATTTTTTTTATTTTATTTACTTTAAATCTAAAAATTTTTACAAATTCATTCTACAAATGCTTTAAATTTTTACACATAAATATTGTCTTATTATTTCTGTTGGTGTAAGAATAGTTTATTACAATTCCTTAGTAAAGTTTTTAAAAGTTACTGTTTTAGTTACTAATACGCAAACTCAGTTTTAGTTTTAGTTACAGGTAGAACTCTGTTTTGTTAGTTCGTTGCATATCTACTTAAGAAACCTTACTTGCTAGTTATACTTAAGAAATCTAGACAGTTTTAGTCAAAATCGGACCAACTTTAAATACTGTGTGACGAGTTTTACAATTTTTCCGTGAATACATACTTCGGAAATTAAATTATTTTATGACTGTGCAGACATATTACCTTACTAAAGAAAAGAAAAGAAATTCTTAAATTATAAAATAAAAAAAATACTTTAAATTCTTATTTTAAAATGTAATATTTTTAAAAAATACTTTAGATTTATGACTTGCAAATACGTGTTGGTTAATTTGTGTGTTCCAATTGTTTAATGTCAGGCATTTACGAACACGTTGTCACGTGACTTTCTTGCTCCTATTCATCTATATTTCTTATTTTACTCCCTTATTACATTGGTTCTTGTAAACTATTGTGTACTGTACCAATGTGGTCACACTTAACAAATATTACACACATTACGATGAGAAAAATTCATAGCCGTAAGAACGCACTAGCAGAGAAAATTTGTTTGTTTTTTTTCTTAATGCTTCTCTTACTCGACAACGTAACAGACCTATTAATTTTTACCCGTGTTAGGTGCGCATACATTATCTTTTTGTACAGTAATAAGTTGTAAACACGTTATTTTCTGTGTTTTATCACAGACAGTTTCAATGAAAGGGGTTTCTCCTGAATTACTTTCGCATTATGCAGAATGGATAGAGATGGGAGATCAGATCACCTGCTGTTGGCCTTAACTCAAGCTATTGATGTCGTTAGTACATCGATATATAGACAACCTGAGAAATGATAAGTATTTAGATTAAATTTGATGTAAGCAATTTAGTTAAGTAACAAGTTCCATACAATCGAAAATAAACAAATAATATAACAGACATTTGTATAAAATAAGTACTATCGTGTTAAAAAAAATTAAATGAACTTGAATGTAGTTGTGTAAAACTTTAACACTTTAAATAATACCTTTGTTTTAAATGATACGTAATTTATGGCAGTAATGAACTGTTTTAATTTTATTGGTTCCCTTTAGTTTTGAGAAGAGAATCTAATCTATTAAAAATATTCTTGGCTGCAGCTTTCTCCTTCTGTCTGAACAACTTATGTTTGCTCACTACATAGCAAATTGTTTTTCCCTACAGGTTAAACATCAGCAACAGCAAAGCGCTTTTGTCTAAAAGGATTTAAAGTTTCCCTCAAAACAAGACACTACATAAACCGTGTAAATTCGCATTCAAAACTTCAGCCTTTTAAGTGAGAACATTACAAATTTTACACTGTCGTTCTTCTACAAAGAACTGTGTTATTCCTAAAAGCTTCGGAAAGTTGGTATTTAAAATCATGAAGTATATGTTGCAACAAAGTGGCATAAAAATCTTGTCAGCGGATTATTAGTGTCTCATGCTGATATTACATTGAATCAAATTTAGTTCATCGTTGTAATAATGATAAAACATAACACTGCTAGTATTACGATATACGCGTATAGCAATCAAGATTCTGATATATCAAGAGATGATAAATCTCATATACGTCTCTCAATATATGGTACTGGGCCTGGGCTAAGGCCTGAATTTTTTTCATCAGCGGTAAGTAACAGGCTTTTCTTTTATAACAAAAACATACTAATTCATAAATTTTCTGGTATGTTATAGCAAACTACAATTGTCAGTACTGTTTTACTATATACATGAAATCGTTCGACATAAGACGTTTTTTGTAACTTTCGTTCGTTACATACGATTCACGGAGAATTAAATACAGAGATTTTTATGCAAAAATTTCGGACCTCTGACCCGCTCGTTAACGAATATTCAAATCATGCCAGGACGCGGTAGGGGAGGAAAAGTGAAAGGCAAGGCAAAGCCCTACAATTCCCGTAGGGATAATGCACAGGATACTTTGCGAGGGTAACTATGCAGAGCGGGTAGGACCCGGAGCTCCAGTTTACCTGCCTGCGGTAATGGAATATCTGGCCGCCGAAATGCTAGAGTTGGCCAGTGAAAACAAGAAGATTAAGATCATCCCAAAACACCTACAGCTTGACATACGCAATGTGACGAGGACTTGAAAAAATTACTGTAGGGTGTAACGATAGCCCAGAGATATGTACTCCCTAATATCCAGGCCGTTTTGCTGCCAAAGAAGACGGAAAAAAGGCGTAAGGCGATTCAGCTCAGCACTCCGCACCGCAAAGGTAATTCACAGGTCCACTAGAGAGATGTAGGGCCAACGGGGAATGATCAAACAAGGAATCCCAAAACATGTGCTGAATTGGTGACCAGAAGGTGTGAATGTACAGAAGGTGCAGAAGGTGCGTGTAAGCAGTTCAAGGGAAAGGTGAGACAGGTCACATTATTACTTTTTACACCATCACGTACCATTACATGATCAACACTAAATTCACTGCTATTGGTCACTATACTCGGCTCGATTGATTTACTTATTTTGTGACAATTTTAATATCGTATTTATGTAACATTTAAATCACCAGCAACATAAATAAAATATGCAAATTATTTTTACATTATCCAAATACATGTTTAAATTTTTATAATAAAAATATCAATATACTTTGATCAGTATTGTAAGAAAAATAATTTAACATATTATTATGTTTTATCCTTTAACGATAGCTTCTCATAATAATTACAACTCTATGAATGTAAAATTTAAAGTTCGGTTAGGTTAACTTTACAATATGATTTTCCAGGTAAGTTTGATATGAGTAATGTTTTCCTTTTAAACAAATAGTAGTTGTATACTTCCCGTGGTTAAAGTTCAATAGTTACTGAGAATTTATAATAAGTGTTATAATTGAATGTCGTCAACGTAGACCACTTTTAATATTTAATTTTAATCAAGTTTTTTTTTATGCAAGCGTTTTTTGCTTCGTACAGCTGCGGTTTTTTGTTAGTTTATTAAAGAGATAACTGGTAATGTAATAGTTAATTCTTCTTGACGTGGCTGATGTTACGACAAATTAGAATCCAAAACCTTTCTGTTCAGGCTTTTTAAATTTAAAATCTGATTTCCTATTTGTATTCTCTAATCTTTTTCTTAACTTTCTTCATAGTTTATCAAACTTCATCTGTTACGTCCCATACGCTTTTTTTTGTATTTCGTATAAACACTTATTCGTTCACTATCTTGTTCTTCTGAACACGAAGCAGAGTTGTTTCTCAAGCTTCGACATCGAAGGCCAGGAACACACTTCTGTAGCAGTTAAAATTTTTTAGCAAATAGCCGCGGTTTTATGATGCCGGGCACTCGACGTCAACCGATTCATTCTAAAATACCAGTTGGTGTCTTTACATCTGTTGTTCTAATTCTAAACATTTCATAGTAATTTTAACACATTGTCGGTACCAATGCCACTCCATTTCCAAATGATTAAAGAACGTAGAAGAAATAAAATGATAACTATGGGTGAGTAGGCATATTGGATTACACAGATGGATCATGGTGGGACATACTTCCTCTGGTTTATCAGTTAAGCCGTATCCGGTAAGGAAGGCTCAACCCATAGTTACGCCTCCGTCGGTTAATCTTCCAGCTTCGTTAATGTACGCAAACCTCCTAGCCAGCAGTATCAATGCTACAAATATATAGCACTGTGATTTGGAAAAAGAAACAGAATGAAGAAAAATCATCGAGAAGGTTAAATCTCATCAATGGTTATAACGCCGAAAGGAGAAAAAGGACACATACACAACTATCTCAAACAAGGAAAATAACAATTATTAAAATCATCCATTAAAATTAAACTTTAAAAAAAGCAACACAGAGCTCACAAGAGTAGCGTATCTGGTACTAGTATTAGGATCATATTTTATGGCGGAGAATATTATAATACTTAAGGAAATTACACCTGTTTAAATAACGAAAACAGTGTATCTTTAAATGTGGCCGTTAGAGCACAAATAATGTTTCTTGCCTCAAGAAAATTTATAAGAAAAAGGTGGCGACCAATAAAAGGCTCCGTATAACCTTTGTCAGTTTTCGGACAGTATATGTAACCATTTATGATAGAAAATTGTTAAAGATACTAGGGACATGTAACATCATTCAATAAACCGCCTAAAATGCCAACGAATGTAAATGTTTTGTAAAATGAACACATAATAATCATATAACGGGATGCTGTAAAGTCACAAACGGAACAAAACGACATGGTTTTGTACTACAATTTAAAGTCTAACGCAACTACCTCATTTATTTTGTTAGCTGAAAATGTTTAGTGAATTACATAAGATCGAGAATGTAACTCTGATAAACGACCTCTCTAAAAATGTTTCCATGCGCTAATGTGCCATACTGTTCTAATATTGTGCACACAAGCAGGACATACCATACTTGTTATACCAAAAAAACATTACACACTTGAGTTGTACTTTATTGTATGAACTTTTGTCGCTAACTATTTGAGTGAGCATTTAAACAAGTGTTTATAGAACCAAATATTGTTAAATAATATTCAAGTACGTTCCATCAACGGATACTGTTACCGCAGCATGTGTGTGAGGTTTTCCTGCACATTGAACGGGTAATAATGACACAGCATTGAAAGCGACATAATTTTAATTCCATTGTTAGTGTTATGGTTTCTCATAATTCCTCCCCATCAAATTTCATAGTACTTAGCCGAGGTACGTAATTATTCCGTTATAGTTTATATTAACAAAGAGAGCGAGCAGTACGCGTGTTCAGACCCTCATTAAGTCATGTGTATCTATAAATTTACACATGTGGTAAATATGTAACCAATTATCAATCGTTCCTTCTCAAGTAACAGTTCCTCGCTACGATGAAAAGTATTGTTGTAACAGCTCAGTATCGTAATTAACTTTGCTAAAAACCTCATAACTCATTGTATTTCTTTAGACTAGATTGTAGTAAAAACTACTCAAGTGTTATTTGTTGATATGTTCTGATTTATTTTAATCGGATGTTAATTAAATTTTTACCTAATTCAATTCAAACGTTCCTTTCTTACAGAATAAATTGTATAATTATTAATTGGAGTGAATCCTTGTGTATTTTTGCCTTAATTAAACTATTTACTTTGAAATTCCTTTCTTGAATATGAATAATATCTAACAAAAGTAACTAAAATTAATTTATTTTTTTAATTGGTTACTTACTTTAATTAAAAGGAAGCAGGATCCGTCATATCGACAAACGGCACTGTTACAAAATATTGCTATACTTCTAGAAAATTTGATAGTATTATTTCATCCGGTAGTATTAGTTTTTTCCTTTTTTTACAAACAGCTGATTTTATTTTTTCACGTGAATAATGGAAGATATATTTTAATACACTTTAGCAATTACTGCATATCATATATTAATTATGCTTCACTTTACCTTTGATTTAAATTTCTTTCCTTCCAATTTATTTTCTCGCACTTATTTTGGTGTTACCTATCAGTCAATATCTGATATGTATCTCCAAGCTCTCCAATCCACATTTCTTTGTTTGATTCTTCGTTAGTTGGTTACATGGTTACATTAACCTAAGAATTCTCTCCATTTCCTTTGTTTAGCTATTTTTAAAATACTATGTTTTTAAAGCTGTGCTCACGCCACATATAATTAACTAGATCTAGAAGGCAGATCTGTCAGACCTATTAATCAGAATTATCTAAAATGCATAATCCACTGGAACGGAAGATTTTCAAGCATTCTGCTCAGTACAAATGAAATGGTCCAAAGTTAGACGTTCGTATGACTTAAAATGTGATAATGTTCCTGGCTAGGAATATATATAAGGAGTTTTATAAGGTTTAAAATTATTTTCACAATAGTGTGCGAAATAAAAATTAGAAACACGGTACAAAATCTGAATCGATTCTGAAGCAAGAAAATAAGTAACTTAATTTGTCAGAGATGTGAAGCGTGATTTTGCAGAGCGGACATTTTGAGAATCGTACCCTAATTTCAGACTAGTTTGCTACACAAATGTAAACATTAGACTTGTAATAAGTGTTTAATAAACGTTAGATTACTTGCAAATTATAATAAACGTTTTGCTATTTATCATTGTTAATTAATAACAAAGAAAATAGTATAATTTAAGTAAACTACTTTAATGTAGTTTTAAGTTGTTTACGAATACTTAGTTTAGTAAAAAACCATTCTGACCATGATTTAGCAATTACAGGTTTAATTTGTACTTGGGGTGAAAACTTGTTACTTGTTAGGTACTATTAAAACTTGTTATCTAAAAATACATATTATTATTTTTTATATTTTTAATAAAATACTTATATTTTTAATAAAACCTGTTATCTAAAAACATGGTATTTTTACCACCTTGGCTGATGTTTACAAATCATAAAATATTGATGAAGTAAATGCAGAAACGGGCTGAGTACGTTGCATAATACTGTCCTAGGTACTATAACACAATGCTTTCAGCCTCAAGCGAAATGACATTGTTTAAACCTTTATGTGTTACTCTCTAGTGCACGACAAATTACCTTGGTTCTCTGCTGCCCTTCCTTACAACAATATCTTACAGGCAAAAAATGCAATTTAGTCTGTTTGTTAGTATAATGAGAAAAACTGTTTTTTTTTTCGAGTATAATTTTTAATTTATAATAAATACTTTACGTATTCCAGTTAGCATGAAAAAAATTGTATTTTAAATTTTCAAGTTGTCAGTAAATTAAATTTACTCATGTTAAAATTAAATCTATCAAAATTAATAAATCTATTTAAGTTATACTGACCGTGTCTTATAACTCATGCGCTCCGTAACAAAATAATCGAATTTAAGTTGCCTCATTGTGAAAGTAAACAAACAAGAACATTCAGGATCCAAAAGGCAATTAAAAACAAATTAAACTTCTTTGCAAAACAGTGCACATATTGACATGTTTACATTTACTCAAATTAGGATCGTATTATGCAACATGTTCTCAGCAGTTAAGGTTCTCATCAATGTTAAAATATGATTTAATAAAAAAGAAATGTTATATATTTAAAAAAAATTACTAAAATGTGTATGAATTACTGACATTTATAGTGTAATAAATGTTTCTAAAAATTTTAAATGAGGTTTCAGAAACTTCCACTCGAATGGACAGTGAGTTAATAAGGTACTACATAAGACAGCATTGGTACTGGGCTGTTGATGATCAATGAATTCATACTGGTATTATAACCGCATTACGTTGTCTCAAGTAAACAGATTAATGGTGCAGTAAAAACGTTTTCAGAAATATGACCACTAACAACAGGTACAGCACATACAAGACTGTTAAAGTTTAAGTCGGAAACGATAACTGTCAAAATTAACTTAAAATTCTTAAACGGTATCTAACAAATACAAAATAATATGAATGGCTAACGGTCTTCCAATAAGAATTCAGGCGATACAGCACATATGTAAAACATTCTGGCTTATTAGGCTGTTACCAGTTGTTATACGTACTTTGCCGAGCGTTTCGGCCACTCCTCTTGCACCCATATTCAGCAGCCTAATGAACAAGGTCGTGGAATCTGTTCTGAGCTCACACAGTAAGAGAACATAATTGTTACTCTCTGCTGTAAGCAGGCTGCCATAAACGTAACCGGAAAGCTCGACAAAAGTTATTTAAATATCCAGAAATAATTAAATATACATCGAAGAAGAAAATATAACTAACAGAATGTAATTCTGTACACACGTTTAAACACTTAAGCAACACAATACAAACATTTTTCAATAGACTAAAGAACAACCCTACTTAACAACCATCAAGTTTAAAAGTGCAGCAAGTATTGTGTTTTCTGGCATCCAAATGATTCCAAAATATTGCATGATCACTTCACTAATACATATTTAGATAAGGTTACATAACATGATTTTAAATTAGATCCAAAAACTTCATATTAGAACAGAATTACGAATTACGCATTGTCAGAAACCAAACGGATTATTTGCTAAACGGGAAAATAGATCTAAAACAAAGAAAATCTTATAAAACAAATTTTAAAAGCCGTAGAAGAAAATATCTAACTAGAATAAATTGAAATTAATAATTTATTCACTATCGTGCCGCTCCGTCACAAAATTCACTTGATAAAGGCCAGAAGATATTCAGAAAGTTGAAGATCAAGAAAATCTATATCTATAAAAATGAATGTTTGTTTGTTTCTTTCTTTCTTTGTCCCGTATGCGTTCCTATACCATTCATCCGATTGCGATGAAACTTCGGTGAGTTGTTGTGTGCACGCCCGCGAAGGTTTATGAATTTTTTTCGATGGGGTCCTATGGGGGGTTCTTGGGGTCTTCCACATCTCCTCCTAAACCACTGGACCGATTTCAACCAAACTTGGCACAAATATTTTATGCAACGGGAGAACCAACATAGGGTAGGTGTTTTTTCGATGGGGTCCTTTGGGGGGTCCTTTGGGGTCTTCCACATCTCCTCCTAAACCACTGGACCGATTTGAACCAAACTTGGCACAAATATTTTACGCAACGGGAGAACCAACAAAGAATAGGTGTTTTTTTCGACGGGGTCCATTGGGGGGTCCTTTGGGGTCTTCCACATCTCCTCCTAAACCACTGGACCGATTTCAACCAAACTTGGCACAAATATTTTACGCAACGGGAGAACCAACATAGGATATGTGTTTTTTCGATATGATCCTTCGGGGGGTCCTTTTGGGGGTCCTTTGGGGTCTTACACATCTCCTCCGAAACCACTGGACCGATTTCAACCAAACTTGGCACAAATATTTTACGCAACGGGAGAACCAACATAGGATAGGTGATTTTTTCGACGGGGTCCATTGGGGGGTCCTTTGGGGTCTTCCACATCTCCTCCTAAACCACTGGACCGATTTCAACCAAACTTGGCATAAATATTTTACGCAACGGGATAACCAACATAGGATATGTGTTTTTTCGATATGATCCTTCGGGGGGTCCTTTTGGGGGTCCTTTGGGGTCTTTCACATCTCCTCCGAAACCACTAGACCGATTTCAACCAAACTTGGCACAAATATTTTACGCAACGGGAGAACCAACATAGGATAGGTGTTTTTTTCGACGGGGTCCATTGGGGAGTCCTTTGGGGTCTTCCACATCTCCTCCTAAACCACTGGACCGATTTCAACCAAACTTGGCATAAATATTTTACGCAACGGGAGAACCAACATAGGATATGTGTTTTTTCGATATGATCCTTCGGGGGGTCCTTTTGGGGTCTTCCACATCTCCTCCTAAACCACTGGACCGATTTCAACCAAACTTGGCACAAATATTTTACGCAAAGGGAGAACCAACATAGGATAGGTGTTTTTTCGATACGATCCTTTGGGGGGTTCTTTGGGGTCTTCCACATCTCCTCCTAAACCATTGGACCGATTTCAACCAAACTTGGCACAAATATTTTACGCAACGGGAGAACCAACATAGAACATTTTTTCGATACGATCCTCTGGGGGGTCCTTTGGGGTCTTAAAAAACTATTAGAAAAAAAAAAACTATTAAAAAAACTATTGCCATATTACTATGGCAACCCAATAGAATAGATTCTGTTCTAAATATATTATCGCATTAAATTGAAGACCACGTGAACGAAGTCGTGGGCAACAGCTATTTATTTTTAAGAAACCTACTTTAATTGAACTTTATTAATTAAACTAACATTTTCATTATGTACAACGTGAAACTCCGTAGCGAAGCACGGGTATTCTGCTATACCATTCATCCGATTGCGATGAAATTTTGCACGCTGATAGCAGGTACCCAACGGAAAGTTTTCCACTTTATTTGATAACAATAGGTTAAAAAGAACCGAAGTTATTGCAAAAAACGCATTTTTTTAAACCCGCGGCTTCGATCGCGAATATTTGTATATGATTGTTGTGGTAACTGTAGAGTTGGTAAATTGCTAATGGTACATCTATATTAATAATATTCTTATATTGTAAGTTGTGAATATCCAAAAGCAATAGATCCATCATTCATGTTTCCTCGATACGTAAAATCAAAATTTGATAATTTAGTAGATATTTACAAACATGCAGTAACACAATTAGATGAAATGTTTATTCGTATAGAATAATACAAATAGTGTATACATAAGTACATTGATATCAGTTAGTCCATTTGAATATTTACATTTTAGTAGGGAAATGGAATTCTTATAAACAATACAATAATTAGTTGTTTGATTATATTGTAACATTGATTATAATTATAGTACACGTTGATTCTGACAAACCATACTCTTCGACATTTGAATATTCAGTAGGCCTATGTGCAGTAGGAATAATTAATTGTCGAGAATTATACTTAACCTACTTCATCGAGAATTATGCGATGAGCGTCAGTGATGTAGTATCAGTGCCTTTTTTTGTTAAAAACGTACCTAGAAATACGGTTTCTGAATTAGTACAACCATTTTACAATAGGTGGCGCGCGAGTGTACCACTTCTGAAACCCATTGTTTAGTTTAAAAGGTAAATATTCGTTTCAACAAATGAGTGTATTTCATATAGTTTAGCGGCAGTTCGTGTGTTTTCGGTGTATGAGTGCGCACGCTTGACAGAATTGAATTGAATCAAATACAAACAGCGACATTTCAGTTCGTAACATAACATAACAAGTGGTGTTGATTGTGAAATTCCAATTGCCGGTCGACATTAGATAATAGATATCACATGGATTTTCTTTGCTTTTTCCAAGTGAATTTGTAGTAGTCGTCACAAAGCAATACTTTCGCTCTCAAATCAATTATGCCACCCAAACGACAAGCGGTTGGTCGATCTACACCTCAAGCACGTAAGAAAAAGGCATCACGAGCTTCAGAAACAGACGAGCAACGGGATGCAAGACTGGAAACCGCTCGAGTACGCAATGCTCAAGCCTGTTCGTCTGAAACAGTCGAGCAACGGGATGCAGGACTGGAAACCGCTCGAGTACGCAATGCTCAAGCCTGTTCGTCTGAAACAGTCGAGCAACGGGATGCAAGACTGGAAACCGCTCGAGTACGCAATGCTCAAGCCTGTTCGTCTGAAACAGTCGAGCAACGGGATGTAAGACTGGAAACCGCTCGAGTACGCAATGCTCAAGCCTGTTCGTCTGAAACAGTCGAGCAACGGAAAGCAAGACTGGAAACCGTTCGAGTACGCACTGCTCAAGCCCGTTCGTCTGAAACAGACGAGCAACGGGAAGCAAGACTGGAAACCGTTCGAGTACGCACTGCTCGATCCAGACGAACACTGCACGCTGATTTAAATCTTGGTGCATTCCATTACGATGCTAATTATGATTACAGTCTTCATCCAAGTGTGGTTATTGGAAAAATGGATAAATTATGCGTGTATTGCAGTGCCCTCAAATTTAAGAATGAAACACCAGGAATGTGCTGCGCGGGTGGAAAAGTGAAATTGCCAGAATTACATTCACCACCCGAACCATTATCAACGTTGGTATCAGGTGACACAAGCCAATCGAAACATTTCTTGGCAAACATACGCAAGTACAATTCATCTTTCCAAATGACATCGTTCGGTGCAACAAATATCGTGCGCGAGAATTACATGCCAACATTCAAAGTGCAAGGGCAAATTTATCATCGTGCAGGATCACTACTACCACTGTCGAACACAGATCACAAATTTCTTCAAATTTATTTCATGGGAAACACTGATGAACAAATCGATCAACGTTGTCGATTCAATACGGGCACTAAACGAGAAATTGTCGCTGCATTACAAACTTTATTCGATCAACACAACGAATTAATTCGATTGTTCAGAACTGCCCTTGAACAAATGCCAGCTGATGACTACAAAGTTGTAGTTAGAGCAGACAAAACACCTGTCGGCCAACACGAAAGACAGTACAATGCACCAACAATTGATGACGTGGCGATCATTATAGTTGGCGAAGAATTTAACTCGCGTGATATAATTCTTCATCGCAGAAATGGTGATGTTCAGCGAGTCTCAGAAACTCATCGCTCATACGACGGATTGCAATATCCGATTTTATTTTGGCAAGGAGAAGATGGATATCATTTCAACATCAAATTGAGAAATCTACAAACAGATGAGGAAACGAATAAGAAAGTCAGTGCCATGGATTACTATTCATATCGATTGATGATTCGTGAAAACGCTGAAAATCATATCTTGAAATGTCGACAATTGTTCCATCAATACATTGTCGATATGTATTCGAAAATCGAAACCGAACGACTCCTCTACATTCGATTAAATCAAACCAAGTTGCGTTCCGAAGAGTACATTCATTTACGTGATGCAGTTGTTAATGATGGCAATGTGAATCCCAATAAATTGGGAAAAATGGTCATACTACCGTCCACGGCACATGCATGAATACGCACAAGATGCAATGACATATGTTCGCGCATATGGCCGCCCAGATTTGTTTATTACATTCACATGCAATCCTACGTGGGATGAAATAAAAGAACTTTTGTTAACTGGACAATCATCATCGGATCGTCATGATATTTCCGCGCGTGTGTTCAAACAAAAATTGAAATCTTTAATGGATTTCATTGTCAAGCATCATTTTTTTGGAGAGACACGCTGTTGGATGTATTCCGTTGAATGGCAAAAAAGAGGATTGCCACATGCACACATTTTGATTTGGTTGATCGAAAAAGTCACACCAGATCAAATTGATCAAGTCATCTCAGCAGAAATACCAGATGTCGACATTGATCCAAACTTATTTGAAGTCGTCACCAAAAACATGATTCATGGTCCATGTGGCTTACTCAACAACAATTCACCATGCATGTCTGATGGGAAATGCACGAAACGATACCCAAGAGACTTACTTGCCGAGACTATCACTGGCAATGACGGATATCCACTCTATCGTCGACGATCAACTGAAGATGGCGGCAAATCCATCACTTTAAAAGTACGAAACAATGATGTTGAAGTCGATAATCGTTGGGTTGTACCTTATTCACCGTTACTCTCGAAAACGTACAAAGCACACATCAATGTCGAGTATTGCAATTCGGTGAAATCGATCAAGTACATTTGCAAATATGTCAACAAAGGAAGCGATATGGCAGTTTTTGGAGTGGGAAATGCAACTGCATCTATCAATGAAATCGACCAATATCAACTGGGACGCTACATTAGTAGCAATGAAGCAGTATGGCGCATTTTATCATTTCCAATCCATGAACGACATCCAACAGTTGTTCATTTGGCAGTGCACCTTGAAAATGGACAGCGTGTGTACTTCACAACAGAAAATGCACGTGCAAGAGCATTGTCACCACCGCCAACAACGTTAACTGCATTTTTCTCATTGTGCGGGGATGATATGTTTGCAAAGACGCTACTTTACTCTGAAGTGCCAACATACTACACATGGAGTGCATCAGCAAAAAAGTTTCAACGTCGCAAACAAGGTAAAGCAGTTGAAGGACATCCCAACTTATATTCGACTGACGCGTTAGGCCGGCTGTACACTGTTCATCCAAACAATGCAGAATGCTTTTACTTGCGATTACTGTTAATCAACATACGTGGACCGACATCCTTCCAAGAATTGAGAACAGTAAACGGTCAAGTATGTGCCACTTATCGTGAAGCTTGCCAAGAATTAAATCTTCTTGAAAACGATGCACATTGGGACACTTCACTCGCTGACGCATCGAATACTGCTCAACCACAGCAAATACGCACGTTATTTGCAATCATATTGACAACGTGCTTCCCATCCAATCCAAAAGATCTTTGGAAAAAGTACAAAGACTACATGAGTGAAGACATCCTACATCGTTTGCGTGCAACGAATCAAAATCCGGACATTCAATTCACACCAAACGTGTATAATGAGGCATTGGTTTCGATTGAGGACACATGTTTGGCAATCGCTAACAAAGCACTGGTACAATTGGGAATGGCTGCGCCGAATCGATCTGCAAACGACCTTTTCGATCGTGATTTGCAACGAGAAAAACACTTTGATATCGACGAATTGGGTACATTTGTTCAAACGAATCTTCCGAAATTGGTTCCAGAGCAACGCATAGCGTATGACAGAATTATGCATGCAATTACAAGCCAAAGCGGGGGATTGTATTTCCTAGATGCGCCCGGAGGCACAGGCAAAACTTTTCTCATTTCACTTATTTTGGCAACCATACGATCACGAAAAAATATTGCACTGGCAATCGCATCATCTGGAATTGCGGCAACTCTTTTGGATGGTGGCCGAACAGCGCATTCAGCACTGAAATTGCCGTTGAATATACAAATCACATGCAATATCAACAAAAATTCTGGAATGGGTAAAGTACTCCAATCATGTCAACTCATTATATGGGACGAATGTACTATGGCGCACAAAAAAGCATTGGAAGCGCTTCATCGTACACTAAAAGATTTGAGAGGAAATGAACAGCTCTTCGGTGGCGCACTCATTTTATTGTCTGGTGATTTTCGACAAATTCTACCAGTTATACCACGTTCAACACACACTGATGAACTTAATGCATGTCTCAAATCATCAGTTCTATGGCGACACGTACAGAAATTGACTTTGAAGACCAATATGCGTGTACAGCTACAACATGATGCATCCGCTGAACGTTTCGCAAAACAATTGTTGGATATTGGGAATGGGAAAATGGCAATCGATGAATCCACACAATGTATCACATTGCCAACAAACTTCTGTAAAATCACAGCAACCACAGACGAATTGATTCACAAAGTTTTCCCAAATATCGCACAGAATTACAAAAATCATCAGTGGCTCAGTGCACGTGCTATATTAGCAGCCAAAAACAACGATGTCAATGCCATCAATTTCAGCATTCAAAACGAAATACCAGGCGAAGCGACAACGTATAAGTCCATCGATACTGTAATGAATCAAGACGAAGTTGTCAATTATCCAACTGAATTCTTGAATTCACTTGATTTGCCAGGCATGCCGCCGCACGTTTTAACATTGAAAATTGGCGTGCCTATCATTCTTCTCCGAAACATCAATCCACCACGACTTTGCAACGGTACCAGGCTTTCAGTGAAACAGATGATGAACAATATCATCGAAGCTACAATTTTAAATGGAAAATTTAAAGGAGAAGATGTACTGTTGCCACGCATCCCAATGATTCCGACAGATATGCCATTCGAGTTCAAACGTTTGCAGTTTCCGGTGCGACTCGCATTTGCAATGACCATCAACAAAGCACAGGGACAATCGCTACAAGTGTGTGGACTAAATTTGAAAAATCCATGCTTCTCACATGGACAGCTGTATGTGGCCTGCTCACGCGTCGGAAAACCTTCGGATTTATTCATGTACGCACCAGACGGAAAAACAAAAAATATTGTGTATCCAAAAGCACTTCAATAAACAGAATTAAAACACAAACACTTTCTTTCTTTGAGTGGCATTGCAACGCATGCCGGGTACTCGCTAGTATATGATAATTATTTTATGAAAAATTTTATAAATATTTTATAATACTTTCATGAAAGTATGTATACAAGCATGAACTCTTATACAGCACGCTTATAAAGCAGTTTGGAAAATTGTATTTATATTTAACAAATAAAAGTTTAAATTCGACAGAAAATTGTTTATGACTGTATGTATCCCAAACATTTAAACTCATCTAAAATGCCGGTATTGGGTAACGTCTATAATGTGTATCACTCTCGTTTCCACACACATTATAACTAACAGTTGTAACTAACAGAAGTGTGTGTGCGTGTGTGTGTGCGTGAGCTATAGTGTTTTTTACTTCTTTGATTCGATATAAGAAAAGAATGTTTGCGTCCAACACAGGTTGTTGTCACTGCGTTCATATGAAGGAGATAGCAAAGTGTGTTCTGCGACTGGAGAACCATACATCATCCCTGTGCACACTATATTGACGTGTATCGTAATTGGATCGTCACTGGGGAAATGCTAAATCCACTAGCCCCCTTAATTAAGTAACCCTTCTGCTAGTAATAACGTAAATCTATAAAAAGCAAACTTTTTCTACTCAATACTCGAGACGTTTGCAACACGCGCGAATTGAGTATTATTGCAATGTGAATAAATTAATTGATGTAAACAGAATTCTTTCTAATTAATTATAACTCTAGTTCTTAATTATCTAACGCAACAGAAATTACGTATTTAACTTGAAGTTCCAAAATGAAAACATAATTTTAATACACCGTGCATTTTATTTTTATTTTTATTTTCCCAAGTAAAACAATAGAAAGCCTGTATTTAGTAGCCTGTATGTGAGTTTTTTATCAGGAAAATAGCATCCTTCGTATTTTAACCTCGTTCTCTCTACTCCGTCGCAAGGCATAACTGGGCTAAGTTCTTTTCTTCGGGTAATGAGGAACATACCTAGATTACGTGCTCTTAACATAGCTTTTCTTTCTTTGCGGTCTTCTTGTTTGGAAGTTTTGCATTATCTAATTAATTAACTTCATCGCATCTTTCGAGTTGCCAACTTGCTACTGCCGACAATCTCTGCTTAGACGATTGTAGCAACAAAACATCAGTTACACCCTACCGCGGACATAGCGAAGAGAAACACCGGATGGAATATCTGTGCTCCTCAGGCACACGGCATTCTGTTCTGGGACTTTGAACAACTCGGTGAATTGTTCTTCTTGAGTGTGCCTCTTGATCTTCTTCTAGGTCAGGAAGTGGGTCCTTTATGCGATACAGGTAGTGAGTGACCCGTCTTCTAAATCACACTGTGAGTTTTTCTACTCCAGAGAAGCCACTATCTCAGATTAATTTCCTCTCTTACTAAACACTCTCTTCTCTGGTATCTTTGTTGCACAGGATTGTACAAACTATGCCGCTTTACTGTCATAATGGGGATATACAACATTTTTACGGTAACACGTCTCATCCTGATACGTGCGGGGCGCGTCAGGTATGTTAGCGCGTGCGTGTCTGTCTGTCTGTCTATCTGTCTATGTCTGTGTGTTCCACCTTATTCGATCTACACAATTTTATTCCTTCATATATTCAAGCAACCTTCTGCAGTGTCTGATGTACTGCTGTAAATATTGTAGTTAGAAAAATATTCTCTTATTAAAGTTTAATTTTTCAGCGAGTCCACATATCTTCCAACGTTAGTGTACTTTTGATTTTTATTACATTTTAGATTAAACTATCAGTAAGGCTACTGTGCGGAAAATATTTGAGCATTATGAATATATGGTTTGCAGGTGCTGGGAGCTAAGCAGCTGTCGGAATTAGCGTTTACCTCTTAAGAATTTTGATACTACGGGCGTCTGATTCAAACTTAATATTAAAAAAAAAAATACAAACCAACAGTAACGGCTACAACTGACTATTTTAACGTACACAGCTTTTATTATTTTTCATATTTCTGAAAGTTGATGCAATGTAATTATTTTTACAGGATTTCTTTCCTACTTATTTTATGTTTCCTTAGTTGTACGTATGTGTGTTTTCAAGACAATGTAGTAAGTTAACGTTTATTATTTTATGACATTAACGTTAATGTTTTATGTTACATTACTTTTTTGTGCAGTTCGTAGTAGTTATTTTCTTAAGCATATTATGCATAATGGCTAACATACCGACAGCTGCTTGTGACTGGACTCCGTCCCGTACGTTCCCACACACTTCCGTTATGCAGCTGCTGCAGTTGTTTCAATCGACCTAAATGCACCATTGCAGAAGGCACATCCCTCCTCTGCACTGTTAATGACAATTTAATAGCTGCAATCTTTAGTACCTGCCACGGCAATATAATACCGTTACTTTCATTATTAAGGCTCCTCACGTACACCGAGGAGAAACTTCCGTTAAATCTAAAACATGAAACTATTTTTTCCAAATGTACTTTTCTTGAGTAGACATCCATTGTATGAAATTAGCACTGACAAATTCCGTTTCCTTGTCTTCATTCAGGTACGTGCAAGTGCGTATACTCTGAATTCCAATTATGAAAGTTAATTATCCAAATGTCATAGTTACCAAACTAGATTGTGGCAATACTATTTTATATTTTAGAGAATATATGCACTTCACTTTTTCTTTTGATTTTGATAATGTTCCTAATTAAGTGTGTGACAACATTTAATTGAACAAATCAAGTAAATTTCTAACATATATGAATTTAAGTAACAAAATTATCTAAAACATTTATATAACACGTGTTACAATAGCAGAATTTAATTTGTAAACAGTTTAAGTAGTTATCGAATACTGAATACTAACTGTGTTTGCACACTACAAAGAGAGCGTGTACGTTTATATATATATATATATATATATATATATATATATATATATATATATATACATGATTCATCATATACACAGTACACGCAAAATGAAAAAAAAATCGTACAGGAAATAACAGGAAAATTCTGAAAGACGTTAACTTTGAAGAATCTGTTAGCAGATCCATGTACAATGGTTTCGTTACAGTACAATAAACAGTCTTTATTAATGGTGTAGTTTTATAATCCATTGAAACAGTGAATTGTTTTGTGTGGGATGCAAGAAGTGTAAATTAGTCGGTGAAATACGGGGCGCATAGGCATTCCGCAGAACCGTGATGAATTGCAGGTGCTTTTCTGCTCCTGTAAAACTAGCTACAAACATTATATTACATGCCATGCACAATACAGAAGATATGGACTTTCTGTATGCAGTTAATGATAATAAATAGCGGCGATTTTTAGTACTGTATATACGTGCAAGCAGTGTGTGTGCGCGCGCGCGCGCGTGTGTGTATGGGTACTTGTATTACCGTATTATTATTTTTTTTTTTCGTATCGAATATCTGAGGACCACATGCCAATTTCAATTCTTTACTCTTTGTTCTTTTCTTTTTTCCCAATATTCTATTATTATTATTATTATATTAATTTAAGAAAGTAATTTGAGAATTAGGCTTGAAGTTCTTTGTCGTCGTGTAGTGATGGATTAGTTCAATCTTAATTTGCTAGATGTAAATTTTATACAACGTGCTAGCGGTGAAACCGCACAGTACTCGTAAGTCTCTGTTATTACTTTTATGACTTACTTTTATTTTATTTACTTTTATTACTGTTATATGTGAGTAGTAAACAACACTTACAGCAAGGCACAGTCTATTTAATTTCATAACAAATTCGACAAGTTAGAAGATACTGTATAAACCTTTTTTAATACTATTTTAATCCAACACCTTTAGAAGCAAACATCGCATACACTATAAAATTGTTCATTATCATCTTCAAGAATTAAGTCTTTTAGTTAATACAGTATATTCCGAAACTCTTGTTCTTTCATAGGCTCTACCAACAGCCATGAAAATACCGACCTTCTTAAAATAACTCTAATTAACAGTTAACAGTTAGGCTACTAATTTTGAAACCGTGTAAAGTAAACACAAGACCGTCGAAAATGACATACATAATACAAAGTATAAACCATTACGTTTATAATGTTTTGTGTAATTTATATGATATTATATGTACGTGTATGAGTGTGTGTGTGTGTGTGTGTGTGTGTGTGTGTGTGTGTGTGTGTGTGTGTGTGTGTGTGTGTGTGTGTGTGTGTGTGTGTGTGTGTGTGTGTGTGTGTGTGTGTGTGTGTGTGTGTGTGTGTGTGTGTGTGTGTGTGTGTGTGTGTGTGTGTGTGTGTGTGTGTGTGTGTGTGTGTGTGTGTGTGTGTGTGTGTGTGTGTGTGTGTGTGTGTGTGTGGGTTTGCGCGAGCGCGTGATGTAACCTTACCTTTTCTTCTTCTTCCCTGTAGGATTACGTTTTCAAAAATCAATTCCATTAACCAGCACCATCATGGTCTGCCAAGAAGACGTGTCGTTCGCAGCTGAATAATTCCGTGCTTTCCCTCACAGGCTTTTCCCGAAAAAGACACGTCTAAACTTTCTCTTATGCCTTTGAAATTGGTTCATGAAAACTGAACACTTCCCTCCTTTCCAATGACTAAGTGAGCGCATTTTAAAATGTATTTTGTTAAAAATGTAATGCACGTTCTTTGCCAACACCTAATTCTCCCAAGAACGTAGCGTAGTTTACAGTATTGGTGGCTGTATATGCGTGTTTCGTGTAAAAATAAATTTTTAGGAAAACATATACGTATTCATATTTCTGTGTAAACGTAATTTTGTAATTTTGTATTTTTGTATAAGTCTATAATAAGTAAGTTATATGAATACTTATGACTAATTAAATTCATTGGCAAGATACAAACATGTTATCCGTAATGTATAGTGTATCTAATGCTCTGCATAACAACATGGGGTGTGAAATCTCTTTTTTCCATTTTTATAAAATATTTCAAGTTTGGTAGCTAACAGTACTGAAATTCATATTTACAGAGAAATGAATTCTATCATTAAGGCAACGTATTGACTGAGGATTTCTTCACACACTTAGTTTAAACAAAAGTACCACGTCTACAATGAAAAATATAACAGACACAGAACAAATATTAGTTGTTTGTAGTCCATAGAATAATGTAATAGAAGGATTTGTTAGATTTGTTTAACAGAAAACCGTATACGTATTGTTGTAACGGACAGTTGTGCAGGCTGTAAACGTAAAGCGAAGGGAAGGGCTGCCATCTTGTTGTGTAGGAGCCAAACACACAACACGGCCCTCTCGCCGGAAATAAAAGTAACAGTTAAGACGATTAAGTTCCACAGTCACAGAAAATACGTCCCGTAAACTCAACTACTATGTACATAAAATGTAAACAGATTTGTTAAAAGTATGTACTATACTTAAATACGTCGCAATTATAACATAAAAATTATATGACTATGAAATTTTGAATAACAACATACACTCAACTTACACTTATGTACCAGTACGTAAGAAATATTAATTTACTATGCCACTTTTTCAAAAATACAATTTTTATGTCTCAGAGAGCTTACGAGTACCATTTTTATCACCTTTGTTAATGCATTTAGAAAGCGATCTGTAGAAGCAAAATGTAAGTTCTTGGATACAAATTTTAGTAAATTAACATAATAACTTACATCGCGAACAGTGAAAAAGGTTTACAAGAAAATGTGAAAAAAATAAGTGCGCGCGCTTTTGTTTTATCACTTGACTTTATTAAATTTTCCTATATAAAAATTATAAATTGAATGGCTTACTAGACACAAAAGTATAATTTATAGTATAAATAGGCCTATAAGTCAAAATATTTACGTTCCAAAGTGGCTTGAATTGGAATGTGTACAATATTTTTGCGTGCATAGCTTAATCAATTGCACATACATTGGCTTGACATCGTACTGAGACTAAAATTCAGTTTTCTAATAATCCACTTAATCTGTCAAATTGTCGGTATTACGCGAGCAGATATTATCTTTTTATTTAACGTTTAAAAATATACATAAACCCTTTGTCAATTCTACGTTACGTAATGACCTCAGAAGTTTATAACTCAGCTTACGCATACTAATAAGTAAGTGAAATTATACACGACATTTCTTATCATGCTATCACGTTGTCCAGACAAAGTGTTAAACTAGCAACATGAGTATTACTCATTAACTCTGAAGGTTATAAATGTTTGTTATTCTCTGCGTAATTAAGGAGTACCGCATTGCAACACGTTACGCTGCTGCGGCTACATCCTGGCCATACGTTAACGTTACCGTAGCGTTTATTGCAGCCTTTATGGCATACGCTACAGCGTAGCGATGCAAAAAATGATCAGGTCGTTAATTACTCTCGGGTCATTAATGTCCGCTGAATCAATGTTGCGCTTGGTAAATCACAATATGCATGTGATTTATGTACTGTGTGTATTGCTGCCACACTTTCTTTAATGTATACGTCTCGCATAATTAACATTTGAATCTATGCGTGTGAGTGCGCGCGAAACATATTACGTACGTACAGCGTGTAGGCCTACGTCTCAGCGTACTGTAGGTATACATGTAAACAAGATCAATCAGTTCGCGGTGCGAGATAATTGTTTTCGTTGTTAGCCGGCTTCTTCGTGACATGCGTCTCTAACTTTATAATGAACTGGCTTGTCCGTGCCTTGCCGTGACTCTGCTGTAATTACCATTCACGTTTCGAGTAAACAGTCCAATTAATTAGCAACAGCCTTTCTCTGCATTGGTATCAGACACATCTCCGCATAGATCGCCAATTAGCACTTACGATTATAATCTAATACGTATCGATATTAATATCATTATTGTATAATAAAAGTAACTTCTAACTTATTTCTAAAACTCTAAAGCATATAACCATTTGTATTCTGACAATGTCTAAAACGTATGAGACATTTTTAGTCTAGTCTAAAGTAAATATAGAAAAAGTCAAGCGAGTCAATCCATTGCCGACAGTAATTGATGTCTAATTTATTCTTGATTAAATCTGACAGATGAACTCAGAGTGGGGTCACTCTCTCTCTCTCTCTCTCTTTACATATATATCATATTCTCACACACACACATTCATCTGTGTGTATTCTCGATAAGTCTTTTTCGTGTTCTGAAAATCATCACTAATTTTAAATAAACTGCACGCAAAGGAAAATATTTATTCGTTACGCTGGCGAACATTAAAATACGATTATGTTATGATTTTGTTTTGCTATTACAATTTACTTTGACCTGATAAATCTGTACGTTTTAACTGTGATTCCATAGTTAAATGCTTTAAAACTAATTTTATTTCGGATTTTTAAAAATCTTAACCGGCTTTATTGTTTTATTGCTTAAGCCGGTAAATAATTCTGAAACTCCACGTCAACAATTCATTGTTAGATTTTACATAAACTCATAGTGTAAAGCGTAAAGGTGAAGCAGTATAAGCAGTGCTTAGTACTAATTTCGTGTGCTTAATTGTTATTTACACCAAAAACTAAGCATGTATTTAACGTTCTCATTTACAGCACTACTGTCTAACGTTACAACTTCGAACATGCGCCGCGACGGTAGTAAAAACAGAGGTAGTTACTCACTCTGGCGGATCGTTTACGTACTGCGTTCCGTGAGCCTAGTGACGTCATGGCAAAGCGCATTGCGACAGATCTGGGGATTCTTGTTGTAGTTACGTCACATGCAGCCTGGCTTCTCACCCCTTCACCAGCAACAATACATTCCGCATGCAACCCCCTTTTTGTCACTTACCTCTCGGATGCTTTCTCCTTTCTCGCTCCCTATGTCACTTTTCTCTTTCCTCCTGTCTTTACTTCATTCCATTAAAATCATTTCATCCGGGCAATGTTATTTACATAATATTATAGTTTACACAATGTTTTGTTTAATTGTATTGTCTGCCCACAATAAATTAAAATTTAAAAAAGTAAAAGACGACAATAATGTACGTTACGTGTGATCACATAAAGCTTAAATAACTGTTTTATTTACCTAACTAGTAATTTAATGTTTTGCCTGTAAGTAAATTTTCGAAACATTAATCTGATACCATTCTTAGCACTGACCATTCCCAATGATAGCACTTTAAAATGAAATATTTTTACGTTAACATTGCAATTACCATTCGTTTATTAAAAATTCAGAATATTTGACATTTGACATGTTGCCTGCTTTTGCAATTACTACCTTTTAATTAGATGCAGCGTATTTCTGTTTAATTATTTTCACAATTTTGATATAAAGCACAAGAATATTTACCAACAGATAGACGAAGTTATTCTGTAAACCGGTAACATTTACATATTCTGTAATACCGGTAAACCGGTATTCTGATCGAGAATAAGCACTGGTTTTTCTAATAATATTAATAGTACTGCTACTACTACTACTACTACTACTACTACTACTACTACTACTACTACTACTACTACTACTACTACTACTACTACTACTGCTGCTGCTGCTGCTGCTGCTGCTATTGCTACTACTACTTTTTTCGGGGGAGGACAAATGCATTATGCACCATCAGGAGACACCCGACTGGTCTCCCGGTGTGTGGAACTGCACCCACCAAAAAACCTCCACTTTACAGGCAGGGAACCCCCCCTGGAACAACTATTCATATGGGTTCAGGGTGGCACCTCGTATTGCGCCTACTAGGCTTCTACAGCTTTATCTATATCATCGACCTGTGAGACGGTCCAGCTCAGGCTTCTTCTGCCGCAGGACCATCCTCACTAAGGTCACAACCATGTCCCAGTTCTCTTTGCTGTTGAGCATGACGCCTATGATGTTATCAGGCGTCATGGGGCCAATCTCCGATTCCAGTCCTCCCCTCTCCAGCACCCACCGTTGACACTCGAAAAAAGTATGATGAGCGTCATCAGAGTCTGAGTCTGATACACGCACGACGGATCCTCCATCTTACCCATCCTTCGCAGGTATGCACATAAATAACCATGCCCTGTCAGGAATTGAGTAAGGTAATAATCTACATCGCCGTGCGTTCTGTCCACCCATTCAGGGAGGTTCCCAATCAGCCTCGCCGTCCACCTAGCTCGACTCTCCTGCTCCCATCGTAGTTGCCAGCTCCGCATGGAGTGTGCCCTGGCCACTGATCTTGCTTCTACAAACCCCAAGTCTTCCTTGGTCGTGTAGACCCTCCTTCTCTCCTCAGCCATCAGATCTATTGGCATTACTCCAGCGACGACCAACACTGCTGGTTCCGACACCGTTCTGTAGGAGCTTGCAATCCGAAGTGTTCCTCTTCGTTGTACCGCGGCCATCTGCTTGCGGTATTTTTCTTTGCTTCAGTGCGTCGGCCCAGACCTCGCAACCGTAGAGGAGAATCGAGTTGGTCACCGACATCAGCAGTCGCCGTCTTCCGGCAACTGGGCCTCCGACATTTGCCATTAGCCTGCTCAGCGCAGCAACGACCTTAGCGGCTTTCTCCGAGGAACATCGAATTTTCTCCCAGTAGGAAAGCTTAGTATCCAGGTGTACACCTAGATACTTCACCGCTGGCTTTGATATTATCGCCTTTTCCCCCACCACGAACTGTGTAATTGTGGGTATACGTCGTCGAGTGAGCTGCACAATCTCTGTCGTCTCCGTCGCAAGGCTCAGATCGTGTTCTTCCATCCAGATGCGGACCCTGCGCATGACCTGGTTCAGCATGCGCTGCGCCTCCTCTGCGTCTCTTGCGGTGATCACGGCAGCCACGTCATCAGCATATGCTACCAGAAAGGTATCATCTGGCATCTCCATCCGGAGAATTCCATCATAGAAGGCATTCCACAGGTCGGGGCCCAAGATAGAGCCCTGAGCTACGCCTCCTGTTATTTCTCTGCTGCGTGGCCCATCTGCTGTGTCATACCGGAGCTCCCTGTCCCTCAAGTAACTTCGTATTATCCGGAGCAGGTAGGCCGGCGTTTGAAAGACGTCCTCCAAAGCCGCTAGCAAGTCTGTCCACCTGGCCGAATTAAAGGCGTTGCGTACGTCCAGTGTAGCGAGTAGCACCATCCTTCTGGAAAAGTGATTACCCCGCTGGGCCACCTGGAAGGCATTCAAGATCTCCCGTATGGCTCCAATGGTGGATCTGGCCGTTCTGAACCCGTACTGCCTCGCTGATCTCCCGCATCCCGAATTGCCGCTACTAGGCGAGGCCTAAGTAGACGTTCCAGTAGTTTGGACACGTGCCGTGTCCAGCATACAAAGAGGTCTGTATGCCGACGGGGAATTCGGGCCGCCCTTCCCTTTGCCGCTAAGACTAGTCTCTGGATCTTCCACCTCTTCGGGAAGACTCCGTCTTTGAGGCAGCGGTTGTACATATTGAGTAGCACCTGGGGACAGGATCTAGCGACCACCCTCAGCACTTCCGCAGGTATACCATCCGGCCCTGGTGCCTTCTTGTTGCGCAGGGAGCTAGCAGCTAGTGATAGCTCGTCCTCGCTGAAAATCGGGACGTCTTCCAATGGGCCTGGATATTTCTCACGATCCCTCAGTGGGTGACGAGGAAATAGACCGTCCACGATGAAGCGCATCCGATTTTCGTCCATCCTTGGGCTACAAGGCCGGGCTCCAAGCCTGTACCCCAGACCCTAGGGATCAGAATCTAGATCACTCCTGAGGGTCTCCCACTTGAGCCGCTTGCTTCTGTTGATGGCCTCCTTCAGTCTTTTCCTGGCGAGCCGATATTCGTCTTGTGCTTCGGCTGCTGCAATCGCGTTTCTCCGTCTGTTTCTAGTCGCCATGCGACGCGAGCGCAAGCAACGTCTCCTGAGGTCAGCAATCTCGTCTGTCCACCAGTACGCCACTGTCATCCCCCCGCGGCGTCTCGCTCTCCTGGGCATAGACACATCGCAGGCATTCCGTATGAGGCGCACTGTCGCACCGACGACTTCCTCTGTCGGACCAAAGCTGTTCATCACCGCCTCCTTTCCGATTGCGATGACATCCTGCAACAACTCCACGTCCAGTTTGGACACGTTCCAGCCAGGTGTTCGGCTGGGTTCAGCTATGGGCGAATGCTGAACTCTCCGCAGGGTGAAAGTGATATACTGGTGATCACTACCAGTATAATCTTCCAGCACCTCCCAGTTCATGACGCTGTGCGCCAATGCGTCGGACACCAAAGTAATGTCCGGGATTGTATCGGCGTAACCAGGTCTTATAAAAGTTGAGACACCGCCCATATTGACCACCGCGAGCCCGACTCTTACTGCCATCTCTAACACGTACCGTCCCCTGGCGCACGTAGCAGGCATTCCCCACTCCACCGCTTTGGCGTTGAAGTTACCAGCGACCAGGCAGGGGCCTTCCATCTCACGAATCGTGTCTTCCAATTTGTCCACTTTCTCACGAAATTCGTGGATGGTCTCGTTAGGGGTGAGGTCGCAGCTCACATAAGTGATGTCCTCGCATCTCACCCACACGAAACCACTTCCGGCACCATGGCTTGAAGGGAGCGGCACGGTCGAGTCGGGAATCCAGATTGCAGCCGTCCCGAGTAAGTCAGCATACCATCCCGGTTCCTCTCTATCGTGGTGCTGCTCGCTGATGATCAGAAGATTGGCACCCACGTCCAGCTTCAGCTGCTCCAGGAGCGCGTCCGCCGTCCTGCTCCTATGCAGGTTTCCCTGGAGAATCTTCATCGGCCAAGCCTGCTCTGGGCCCTCCCAAGCGCCTGTCGAAAGACCACACAGATACCCGACCCGGGAACATGTTTCAGAGCATCGGAGTCCAAACCACGCTTCTCGCAGAGGAAACACCTCAGCTCAGCTTGACAGTCTTTTTTCAGATGGCCTGCACCGCCACACTGTATGCATATACCCGCCTTCTTTCTGTCGGGCCCTTTGCAGTCCGCCTGACGATGGCCAAAACCAAAGCAGGCGTAACAGCGAATCACCAGGGCCCTTCGGCGCAGTGGTGTAGTGCTAAAATTAGCTGTGCCGGAGCTCTTAGCAGGGGCGTATGCAGAAGATAATTCGGGGGGGGCTAATTGTACCGGGGGTATGGAATACCCCCCGGTAAGCGGGGGGACCGGGGACCGTCCCTTGGAATTTTTTGTAAATCAGGAACAAAATGGTGAATTTTGAGGCTCTCTGAGTACAGTTTTTACTGCTACATGTTAAAAGGTTTTCAATGCTATTTTGAGGAAAAATTCAAATTTTTGTGGATAGACGGTACACCCCCAGTACTAATACCTTTTATAGTAATAATTGAAACTATCAGATTAATTATTCGTAATATTGAACATTTTTATGTAACACCATTTTTAAATAACATATTAATATTAATACAAATTTACATTTCAGTTTCGGGGATGGGGTGGTGGGTGTCAAAATTAAAAATTTTCAGGTATAAATGAACGGACATTTTATTTATTTAAATTAGGCTAACATAAATTGGTATGAACAAATAATAATTGTTTATTTTAGCCTATTTAGTGTTTCAAGTACCAAGTTATAAACATCATACAAGGTTATAGAAAAAATAATTTCTTTGAGATACAGAAACATGAAAATTGTGTGACGACATCTAAAGTAGACTCCAAAATGCATCACCCTTAACCTTAGTTTCTTCTTTGTTTGGATTTTCTGCTACTCTCGTTTTTGTGTCAGCTGCTGATCGATGGCTCCTCAACCATGTGATGACGTATGGCTCAGGCTCCCATTTTTGCAGAGGTGGACCTTGGAGTTTTATAAACAATAGAGCTGAGACATGGCTTACTGTCAATGTGTTTCTTGATGGTGTGATTATGTTGTTCATGCTGCTGAAACCTCTTTTACAGTCAGCTGAACTGCAGGGTATTATTTTAGTGCTGTTTAGTAGTTCTTGCAGTCCATCAGGCACCCGTTTGTTGTTGTCCAAGTAATCCCTGTAGGCAATCACAGTTTTGCTGATGTTCAGCTTAAATCTTTTGCAAAGCCGCTCTACTTGAGTTTGGCCAAACAAAAAAGGAATCTCAGTTGCCTAGTACTCGGGTTCCAATGCTTTAAAGTCATCTAAAAGCTCCTCGTATTCGTACTCGACTTCTTCTTTTTCTAAGCTAGTCGCAAACGTTCTGTGTTTTAAGTTATTGATTACACTAGAAATCAATTGCTGGCCGTTGAATGATACGATTTTTGGATTATCATTTAACTTAACAGAAGCAAAACTACCTTCTTTCATGGCGACTTTTGCTTCCAGTACTCTTGCCCCTGGCTTTTCCTTTAAAGATTCCAGATACCTGACTGATTTATGTATCAGTTTGTCTGCAGATACAACAGACGTGCTTCTGTTTTCCAGACTTTCATACAACAAAGCCAATTCAGCGAGAACATCGAACATAAAGGGTAAGTTTAGTAAAAATTATGAGAAGTCAGCCTCTTCAACAAACCATTATATTTGCTTTTTTCAACTGGTGTTCTATCAGGGTCATTCATTGCTTTGGAAAAGTGGTTGGCTAAGGCTTGCTAACCAAACCATACAGCTGAAACAGTACGGAAACTACTAGCTACCCGTCTCGTGCTTAAAATTCTGCCTATCTTATCCATTTGAGTATCAAGCTCTTGTGCACATTTTTTCAACTCTCGCTTATTTTTTGGAGATGTACTGTACAAAGTGTAAAGCTTGTCCATGAATGCTTGAAAATGGTTCACTCCGGCTACTTCACTTACAGCGTCCGCAATGGCTAATTCCAGTCTGTGATTCATACAGTGCCATATGATAATATTAGGGTACAAAGATAAAAACCTTTTTGCCACACCAGAGTGCTTTCCTAGCATGACACTACCCCCGTCACTTGTAAAAGAAATCTAGTTTTGTTTTAAATACTCATTGTCAAAGCCATATTTGTCAAGGCACTTTAGTGCACTGCTAAAAACAGAGTCGACTTTTTGGTCAGCAAGCTCAACTAGGTCTAAAATAAAGTGCTTGGGGGCTGTTCTTTACTCATCTCACATTTTAAGTAAACAACTAGCACCGACTTAGAACTGATGCTGATAGCTTCATCAATGATAAGTGAAATTTTCCCAGAAATTTCCTTAATCTTGTTTAAAATTCGCAATTTCATCTCCTTTGAAATATGATCTATAATTTCTACTGCACTGTACCTTGAGTGAAGGCCTACGCCGATGTCGACTCCATTTAATTTTTGCAATTCAAGTAAACCAAAATGATCGTTATATGGCCGGTCGTTCTTAGCAATAAAATATGCTGACCTAAAAATAGCCTTTGTTGACTCATGGTGTGCTGCATTTATAGAATCAATCACTTGATTCATAGGAGTTTTGTTTGAAGTGTCAACAATTGTTTGAGCAGTTTTGTGTGCCTTTGACTGCTTGTGTTCAACAATTTTTTTCCTTAGTGATTTAAGTTGGTTTGTTCTGTTTGAACCATAACAGCTAACTTAATAAGAGCGCCACTCACGAGACAAAGAAACATGTTCTTTTTTAAAGGCCCCTAGATTATTTACCTCAAAACATATTTTACATCCTAATTTACCTTCTTTGGAGTCAATCCAAGGAAAAGCCGCCTTCTTTCTATCCCACATGTCTTCCATCCAAATGGCGGGCCACTTAGTTTGACTTTGTTTGTCCTTAGAGGTTCTGGGTTCATCTGTTTTACCATCTTTGAAGGTCTCATTAATATGTACACTATGATGATCGGCGAGTTTATTAGGGGCACACAAAAATGAAGTTATAGTTGTACGTTTAGGTTTAGCCTTCATGACTTCACAAAACAAAAGTACAGTACATAGTATTAATGACTTAAATTCTTCACAAAGATAATAGTTATTAGTTTATTACCGTTATAACTTATAAGGGCGTAATCGCGACGTTTCTGGAGCAAAGGAGGACGTTACACTTGCTAAAACTATAAGAAACAGTTATTCACTTATTCTGGCGCTCAAATAGCACTTTCAACGTACCAAAACCACGATCAAAAGAGCAGGTTGAGGTTATACACGCATCAGACCGTCCCGATCAGAATTCACTACACACAGCAAAGCGAACGTGTGACTGAGTGTAGACTGCAGACGACAGCCGACTGTCGGGTGGAGGGAGCGGGACTGGAGGGGAAGGACAAAGACATAATAGGTCTCCAAGAACATCGTGTCCTATTGTACAAGTACCATTACCATTGAGTTTAACTCAAATCATTATGAATTAAAAAAATTAATAAAGCTAAAACCCAATAAAAACAAAACGTAAGTAGTCATGTTCCATTATCTATAGGTGGAGCGCCGTTCCGCCTTCAAAAGCTGTGCCGGAGCGCCGCTCCGCCCCGCTCTGGCAAACACTACACCACTGCTTCGGCACACTTTGCCATACACCCATCCGATCTTTATGCGGCCAGTTTCGAGGAGTTTAGAAGCTCCTCGTTCCCCCAGCTCCACAATCGCCATCTTCTGCTCCCTGGTGTTTGCCTTTGTCAGCGTCACTCTCATGTCCCCAGCCAGGTCATCTGCATCGCGTTTGACGGCATTACGGACCTCCTCTTCTGTTGTGAGGCAGTCAAGATCCCTTATCTCAAGAGTTGTCCTTGGTTCCAGGCTGCGAACAGAAACAGACTCGCCCAACACTCCCCGCAACACCTCACAGAAGCCCTCCTTATTGGTGGTCTTAGATCCCAACTCCAGGAGAACATCCCCATAGCGAGTGCGGCGGGCGGACCTGATTTCAGTTCCCGTCGTCTCCGGTTTGGCATCTCTCCTGATCTGTGTCAGGACCTCCGCAAATGTCTTCCCCTCTGCAGGCTTGATGAGCAGAGCATCGGGTCGAGCCTTCGGTGGACGCGTCCTCCTCCTCTCCGTGGTCGCCGGGGCCTTGGTCTCCTTCCCGGGCTCCTTCTTCTTTAGCCGTCTTTTCGCTTCGCGGACCGATCTCCTGGACTGCACCGTCTGCCATACACTGGGTGTGTCTTCTTTTACCTTCTTCTTATCTGTGGTCCTCTGTGGAAGGGGGCTGGTGGCAGCTCGCTTACTGCCACCTCCCGCAGAAGACGAGGCCCCACTTTCTTGACCCTCCTCCGTCTGTGTGGCACGGTCTGCTCCCTTCACCTGCTTGGGTGCTCGCAGGAACTCGAGGACTTCCAACGTCTTCCGTAGTTTGGACAGACCAGATTTCACCTCCATTGAGATGTTTTTCTGCCTGTCCGTGGCAGTCTTCATGCAGTTGAGAAGAGAGCGACAGTATCGCCACATCTCCCCCTCGTTGCTCGTGTCCGGCTCGCTCTGTTCATCTGCAGAGCTCTTGCCTGCAGGCATCTTCTGGGCAGTTGTTTGCCCCACCCCTCTCTGTGTACTCCCCGGAGGAGTCCTTTGCACCCGCGAGCTCTTCTCGAAGGGGCTCGGCGTTCCTTCCGCTGTATTGGGACTGTTTTCCATATTATTATACTACAGCAATGACCCTAATACCATGCTTAAACTTATTTAGACTAATTCAACTTTATAATAAAGTCACAATCCGAGACACACAAATTTTAAAACTCTCTATAGAGCTCAAAAATTTAATAAATTGTCTTACAACAAGTATTCCTATTTAATTTGTACTTGTATACACACAAAAATCCAAAGAAAATCTCTCTAAGCTCTCAACGATCTAAAGTCCAAAAATAAAATTCACCAAAAATTTACAATTAATTCGATTCGGATTACATCTGAAGTACTACACTTTATGCATAACTATGAAAAATTACTAAGACCTATTTGTATTAACAAACCAAACATTTGCAAAGTTCTCTACAGAAAAAGTAAGTAAGTCCTATACAGTACTGATGCACTGATGACAAATATTCTAAGTCCAATTTCCCTGCTGAAAGGTAAATTTCCCTTATGTGTGGGAAAGGCGCCAAACTACGGTACTCTAACCTCAATAGCTGTCTGCTCTGTACCTGTGCAAACTTACTACCAAAGGTCAATTACGGTACTGAAAGCCAACCAATATCACGACTTTTCAATCAGCTGTTTTCTGTACCAAAGTACTATACTATTAATTTGTTAATTTCTGTCTTTAAATATTACCTTCCTATCCAACACTATTCTAAAAATGTAGTATGAATGTGTTCAAAAATTTTGAGTAATCATGCGCAGTTCTACACTTAGTTTAAATATGTCTATTTAACTACTAACTAGTTCACAATATTATACCCTAGACCTACCTTAGGGCCACCAAATAATCATTATTTTACCTATAATAGGTCACTAATTAACCAACCACACACATACACACACACACACACTGGTTCCCAAGCCCTATTCTCGTGTTTTTACCACACCTCACTACAGGTTTTCTCCGTGTTTTCTCCGAAAACAACACAAAAACACTACTTTCAATTGACATATTCAAGAGCACTAGAACAATTATTATTATTATAGTATATATATATATATATATATATATATATATACTATAATACTACTACTATATATAATATATATACTACTACTACTACTAATAATAATAATAATTATTATTATTATATATATAGTAATAGTAGTAGTAGTAGTAGTAGTAGTAGTAGTAGTAGTAGTAGTAGTAGTAGTAGTAGTAGTAGTAGTAGTAGTAGTAGTAGTAGTGGAAGAGTTATCACATAGTAATTTAAAATTGATCTACAATAATATTTCAAGATCAGTTTAATTATTTATGCATCCAACCCTGGGCCAGCATGCCAAACCTCATTTCTTCATCTCGTCGTGTACGATCCGTCGTCTAGCGAGAATCGCGTTTAACAACGGATCAAAGATCATCAGCCATCCGTTCAACATGGCAATACTATACTAGATGGCTTTGTATTTGTGGTATCTAAAATTGTTTTCTCAACACAAAATTGTCTCCTGCTATCCTTATTTCTCAGGCACTGGAAACTGGAAACCTCACAAGGCCTTCTTCAGAACTCCATTTCCCCTGCTTTGATCCTTCGGGAGTTTCTTTGATTTGTCTAAATTTCAGACAAATACTTACCAAAATGACAGAGTAAATCAGCTTTTTGGTGTTGTGGAATATAATTATTTCTCACGATATTACTATTAATGTGTGTGTGTGCGCGCGCGCGCGTGTGTATCTATTTATTTTACAATCATTTTATTTGTAAGAACAGATGACATACCATACGACACAAATTGTGCATAATTTATTAAATTAAAATGTTATTTTTAATGCGCTAATTAAGAACATTCTTATTATTATAAGAACATTCTAACAAATCTTCGTAATGATTTTCGTGCATTATTGCTTAATGTTTACTCATTTAACATTGATTCGTTTAAGAGTAATTTATGAAAATTTGTAAGCATAATCCACTAAAATCACTTGATAATTGTTTTAGAAATATTTAAATTATTTTCAGTAATTATCTAATTATTGAGTAAATTTAAAATGTGAAAGTATTTAACAGAATTAACTTTCAATCAAAATTTGTTGTTTTAAAAATACATATACAATGTGCTAATAATGTAACTTTAAAATATTGTCAAATATAACCATTATAATCTGATTAGTAATACATCACTGGAAAATTCATCTGTATGCAACATCAAATTTTACTTTATAATTTTTTTTATAAAAAAACTCTAAAATTGTAACTGACAATGAAAATAAAATATGTAACATGAAATGACGTCATGTACCAAAAATTAAACACACTCAAACGCACAAAATAGGTTTGTTCAAAATAAAAATCTCATTTGAAGGTGCACCTAAAATTTGAATTTGAAGGTACATTTATACGCGCTACACACGTATTAATAACGGATTTCCATACAAAATATTAAAATAATTACCTTTCTTGGGTAAAAAGGTTACAAGGTGTTACGTAAATGTCTATATTTGAACATGCTATTAGTTAGATAGAAAATAGACATATAAATAAAAACATAACGAAGCTATTTGAAAAAATATTACTAACTTTAACAGGTTAATTGTAAATGTACTCGACTATGTTATAGCCAAAGCAGTACGACAAAATGTTAACATAAAACGTTACAAAATGAAAATACAGTCATATAAATAAAATTCAAATCGATGTCTCATAAAACATTTATCTAACTCTGATGTTGGTGTTGAAGTTTGTGAATTGCATATCGGCGATTATAAGACAGGTATTTTTATAACTAATTTGTATAAATTTACGCGCACACACTACACATGCATACGGTGTATTTGTATGTGTGTGTGCGCCCATGCGCGATTTCAAATGAAAGGCGAGACAGTTCGATTCCATACTATATTGATATCCAAGTTATTGATAGTAATTTTAACAAAATGTGTCACCTTTGTTTACCTTTTCATGACATTCGTTTCCATTGTTGTTGACATAATTTGGGCGTAATTCATGTTATTCACCCTCTGTACTTACAATGCAACTTGTAACAATCAGTTATAGAGAATTGGTCTAGATTATCTTGTTTAGTCGGCAGTGTTGTTTAGTATTATGTTTGGTTTAGAGGTAATTTTGTGTGCGCGCGTGCGTACGTATTTTATAATTTACTTATCACGTTTTCTACCGATTTATATTGTTCATTTTTTCATTGGTTTATATGAATCAACATGTCTATGTTTTCTTATGTATTCCTATTGGTGTAGCATATGTTTATGTAATATCAAATATTTGTGTAGTATTGGACACATCGAGTAATTTATGCTATGGCTTTTATTAAGACACTGTAACTATATTCGGTATACAGCTATCATCAATTTCTCTGTCGTTAAGATTCTCTATGAAACCTTCCTTAATACTCTTCTGACTACCCTACACACATTTGACTTCATTCTTCGTTACCATTATAATGTGCCATTATAAAAATTTTGAATATATTCTTTCCTCGTGATACTGTTTTATACTAACAATTTGCTATTTTATGTATAATATTATTTACACAAATTTGTTGTACATGTTATTTTATTATCTATATTTTTTACAAATTTGTAAGCCTTCATTATTTGTTTTCAAATGTATATTTGTCCATTTCTGTGTTACTGTTTGACGTTTTGCTCACGTGACTCCTCCTGCGTGTTATCCAAGTTTTATCCTTTATTCAGTTTTGCGTTATTCCTTTTCTTTAAAACTTTGCTACATTATTTTCTTTCTTGTTTATTTCATTAGTGCTCGGCGATGTATCCAATTTGGTTGAGAAGTAGACGAAAGTGACAGTCTACGTTGGTACGGAATGAACAGAATTGTCAGATATTGCCAGCAGGTTTCTTGTACATAGCATATTTTAAATTACGGTAATAAGTGGTAATTATAATACGTAGGTAATTGATTTTTACATTTTTCGCTAACTCTGTAAATGTGTTGTATGAGAATATGTTATTTAGATTTGCACTTTACCTTTGAAATGGGCTTATGTATTTGTCGTTCCGAATCTGGAGAACATCTGTTCCAAATTTGTTTAATACAAATTTGTTTATTAAGTTTTTCACATCAGTCAACATCGTGGAGGAATCGGAAAATACTCACTTTTATTTCTTGTATTCAAAGCAACTATGGTTCAAAGGGGGTTCGAAGCAATTTTTAATGTTTGTCTCGTTTATCTTTTGTCTTATTGCATTTCATTGTATTACGAATATGTTGGCTATGTCGTATGATGCTTAAATGTGAATTTTATTTTATATTATTTGTTAAACCGTGTGCATTTATTCAGTTTATTTTATACGTCTGTTTCCTAATAAACTAGAAATTTTTATACTGTTTTCTAATTTTTTAAACATTCTGTACTTAAACTTAAACCCAGTCTCTTAAAGGTATTGTAACGTTCCCAATACGTGCATTTCAAGCAGGCTGTTCAAAAGAGCGTTTAAAAATGCACCTTTGCAATCTCCAATATGGCTTTGAAGTTTTTTTTTCAAATAGTTTTCGAGATAGTCTTTATCTCGTCTGGTACAAAATCTTAAACTATTCTGTTGTGATTTTGTTTCGATTATAATTGCTTGATTATTATCAGTTTTGGCAGTACTTAATCTTTAGTTTCTACTTCACTTATTTATGTGTATTGTTTTCCTTGGACGATATTTTTATTAGCGCAAAGTCGTTGATAATAATTAGTACTGCTTCCTTTATTTTTCTATTAAAGGTCTATTCTTGGTTTTTAAAGGTCTAGTAGGTACCCTTTGTCAGTAATAAAATTCCTAAGTTTTATTATAAGTTAGGTTATTAAAGTTGTTTTCTTTTTGTCAAGTTACTTAGACGCTGTTTTCAGAGTAACAGTTCAAGTTATTTCGTTTGTAACTGTGTCACTGTGTACAAACGTAGTCACGACATTGTCAACAATATTCGTGACTAACTTTCTCCTAAGTCGTGCAAGAGTGTCGTCTCACATTTTGGCACTACGTTTTACGTTATCCGTTATCACGCTGATTGACATACATGTTCCTTTCTCATTCACCCGCTACTGTCTTTAATTGAGTATACCGGTGTACACAAAAATATTATACATACAAAACTTCAAAATAAAATAATTTACATATATAAACACAAAAAGAATTGTGTGTGTGTGTGTTTTGAGATTTTCTTTCTAGTAGTATTTTTATGTTTCTTGTAGTAATTACATGAAATGCTGTATAAATGTTGCAGTAATTGATTTCCTCTATAGCTGTGTAATTTGCTTTGTTTCCTCTGGTGTATGTATTGTACTGAATTATAGCCCACTGAGGATGCAGATTGCAACTGGTAAATACGGCTAAGGAAACAATATGAATACACAATTTAAAAGATGTCAATTATTATTGTTTTTATATTATATTTCATAAATATATATAATTGTTTAACTTTATTAATGCTATTTATAGTATGCACAGTTTATAGTTTATAAACATACAGTTATTTATAGTGTTGTAAAATACGTGTGTTCAAATTGCCTTCAGTTGTCGTTAAACTACCTACTTAAGTCATATCAGAAAACTGTTTCTTCACACAAAAATGTTTATCATTACGTTGTCGATATAATCGCCATCATCATCAACAACACAGTATTTCAGAGATGTAGTATGTATACACATTTCTTTCCGGAGAAGAATATTTTAATAAATGTTAATACAGTATATAGAATATGCGTTTACACTTTGAATGACATATAGTTTAATTAACAGTGTAGAAATACACGTCTACACTAGCGCTACGTGTTATTGTTAAGCCATACATCTGAACACAATTCTGCAGATAGCGTTACGTGTAACAATCTTTCCAATGTATCGCAGTTCACCGTACAAAATTCAAATGTAGTAGAGCGTTCCAAAAGGACAGAATTTTTGAAATGACTGAAAGTTTACCTGATTTACTTATTTTTCGAGGATACGTCTCAGGTATGTCAGCAAGCCATAATTCGTTATGTGAGTAAGCCATCGCAAAGGAAAGGATAATTTGAATAACACAAATACCTAAACCCATAGTTTATTTCACGGGAGTCAAACCTAACACGACTACATGTTCCAAACGTTAGTCAATAATTTTTTAATCGGAGCACTGATAACGTTCGTATTTTTAGAAAGTTATTTATATACAGTATTTAATAACAGTTATTTTACCTAAATATATTACAAAATCTAATACATTTTTCATATTTTGTAACCGTATACTATAAAGATTTGAAAAATAATACCAATAGAAATAGTACTGTATTTTGCAAGGGACATTTTACAGTTTGTAGAAACACCGCTAGATGGCAGGCGTTGCCTTATTTCTAGTAGTCGATCGAATTTACAGGAATGCGGAAGGCGGAAACAGCCGACATCTACCGAAAACGAAGCTCTTACTAAGGTTATGAGGTAACAAATCGATATTGTAGCAAGAACAGAGGAGAACCGGGGATTGCAATCTGCAGGATGCAAGCTTTCTTCTTTTGCCACCGCTTCATTAATTTTTTTACCTTACATATAACTTATTTGAACGTATCTTCAATAGCAATTCAAAGTTCATATATTCTATTTGTGTGTGTGTGTGTGTGTGTGTGTGTGTGTGTGTGTGTGTGTGTGTGTGTGTGTGTGTGTGTGTGTGTGTGTGTGTGTGTGTGTGTGTGTGTGTGTGTGTGTGTGTGTGTGTGTGTGTGTGTGTGTGTGTCTTTCTGTCTACCTATCTATCTGTCTGTGTCTCTCTGTTTTGCATTGTCTGTATGGACACGCTACATTTAGTTTCTCACCCACCCCAACCATAATGCGTAAGTTTATTAAATAACATGAATAATACTGTAATGGTATTATAAACTGTCATTCAAATTACATAAAATATATAAATAAATAAAATTCATAAGTTTCACATAAATAAAGCGATACAGTCATGCCGCTGACCAACCGCTAAGTATCACAATTAAACACGCCCACAGTTACTTTTATCAGATTACATTCTATGTATTCTATTTCTCACATAAAATAATATTGTGTTACCTATTTCGTGGGTTTCTTTACATGACACTCTGTGTTGCGATTTGATACGCATTTTATTTTTATTAGCATCAAATATTTCCCGGGTTTTAAGATAAGGCATCCCCAGTGGCTGGACTAACGCTGAAACTGACCCCCACTCCCTACTGTTATATGCAGTAGTCCCTATATTTAATTATTACTAACAAATGCACGTTCACAAGAACTAGTAAATAAATAGTAAAATAATTGTATCTATAGTAATACAGATCTATTATCTACATAGATCTGTATAGATCTGATACAGATCTGTGTCTACTGTATTTATCTGTAGTAATACAGACACAACAATTTACCATAATTTCAACAAAAAATACTACTACATTACAATAATTCAGTAATTTAATAACCGGTTTCAGAAAAATGACAATTTGTAATTATCATCTCTTGTTCTGAAAATTATTTGTAAATTCTTCCTATTTTTATGCATTTCTGTCACTCTTAGACGATCGTGGAAAGTAACTACGATGTTTTCAAGAAAAGTAGTTTAAGGAATTATGAAATGCAGAGGAAAGTGTCTTATTGGGCCAACCGAGCCGATGTGTTATCAGTTTGTCCCAGGAACCTGTTGATCACTAAACGTTATTCTCGCACAGCAGCGGTTTGAACTGTGCATTGTATGGCATCGGGTACTAGTCGAATGAACTTGTTCGTCTGCTGGAAGAAGACGTGGTAAGAAATCTATTCCAACCAGTTTGGAAAACGTACGTCACTGAAGAAATCGACGCGACCAAAACTCCTGGGTGTTTGAAATCGATAGAAGAGAGCCAGTTCGAACACTGCAGACGGATGACTTCCGGTCAATACTGGAAATGCAATGCCTATCATGATCACGCAGCAATAATACAGGAATATGTTATAGATGCTTGAAGAATATCCTTATAAACGGGTTCGGAATCGTACTTGAAGAGTTAAGAAACATATTTACATTAATACAGATTGCTCCACCTATTGACAAGTAGATGTAACGATTTTTTGACTCTCTAAAATACAAAAAGAAATTGTTCAACTGCAGTCTATTATAAGTTTACTAATTCAGTAACATAGTACTCACTTAAAAATGTCAGGCGATGATGTGTGAATGCTATGTATTTTATTGCGTGCGTGTGTGTAATTGTATCTACATGTTAATAAGTCTATGGACATTGAGAAATAGTTGTTTATCTAATCTGTTCAAAAAATTTGATTTTGAAATAGCTTTTCAGTTTTTCCATCACAATTATAAAACTTAAAGTAACAAGCAATCTCTAGCAATCCATAACCAAAACCTTTATCGTCATGGTCAATTATTTGAACAGGCGATTAATATTTTTGTACAGTTTTCATTATTTGTATCAATGCTTTATTTTTAATAAGTCTTATGAAGGGTTAAATACAGATAATTGTTTCGAAAAAATAGTTACGAGTAGTGTTTGTTACTTATTTTAAACTCTCTATTTGTTTAAAATTTGTGTTTCATTTAAAATTACAGGTTGATTTAATGAGTAGACAAAGCACAGTTCATTTATATTATATACGTTTTTTTTTTGTGTGATGGATAGACATGCTTGTGTGTACAAATGCTTATCTGACGTTTTTAATCTATTCATTACAATTGACTCTCTTCATTTATTTTGTAGCTCAGGGAAATGCAGAAAATACGTGCTTTACACAAAGTTGTCAAACCGTAACTGTTTACTTATTTTTGTTACTATTTTTTAACACACGTGATTTATTTTCGCCGCTGTTTATTAAAGTTCCTACAACAGAAATTATTAAACTGATTTGGAACATGTTGGACCCTCATTACGCACGAGCCGCTGGCCGCAACTTATCAACAACTATCACAATATTATTCTCCATATTGAAGTCAGTATCTGAAACCAGTTTACTTTTATTATGTTAACAAACACCATTAGGTAATGCTTACTGTAAAACAGAGACACTACCTGTACTACGAATGCTACTGCGAATTGACAGTTACAAGACACTGTGTAGCCTTTTGGCATTGTTATCAGTCTATATAGTGCTAAATGCAGGCGTTTACTTTTCGATTATTCTTCCTGAAATTCTAAACAGCATTTGTTTGCGTGTGATAGATAACATATTACTATGTCAATAAACACGTTAAGAATCAATTAAGCAAATTAAGGATGGAGTTTCTAGTGAAACAATTCTTCTAGTCAGTTTTGCTATTTTGTTTCGAATATAAAAAACTATCTAATTTGTAAATTCTTGACCGTTATTTATAATTTTTATGATGTTTGCAATACGTTTAAGTATTTCTAAAGAAGTTCTTCTTCTCCAAGTAATACAAAGATCCATACATTTAAGCTAAAAAATTATTATAAAATATATCGTATGATGCTGACAATTCTTTCTTACCAAACGCGTAATCGTTAGTAAAATGGGTTTACAGTTCCTGATAGCCACAAAAGTTAGACATAAATATAATAAGTAGTGTGAAATGATAAATGTAGACACAAGCGCATCCGCAATCGAGCACACGCGCGCGCGCGCACACACACACACACACACACACACACACACACACACAAATAATTACTGTAGTTTATTTTTACAATTTCCTCTGCCCTAAAATTATGTTTACACGCAGAGAATTATAATATATAATTTCTTGGATTTCTCAGACACAATTCAAATCACACGCATTATTCGAACATATCACACCACACACACACACACAACATCGATCCTTCTAAAGTCGACACCGTCGCCAAGAAAAAGACGGACAGCTCTCCCAGTGGCAGCCTCTGACGAAGCTTATAATAAGCAAAAACTAGTTCAGGCTATAAGGTAAAACTTTTACGTTTTTATCCACAAAAAACTTTGTGTTCCGTGTCGGTAGTGATTTAATTATATTTATAATATTTACACAGACGATAAATGAAGAAATTATACTAAGATAAATGATATTATTTACCTTTGCCGGTGGCGACATATTCTCTGACGTTAGTATCAGAAAAGGCACTTAGTTTGCATTAGTCCATTATGGAGGTAAACTGGAGTGACGTAATCAAACACACGGATGTAGAGTGACAGTGGCAACTTTGCCTGTGATGAAAACACACGAATGTCATAACGTGGTTCACTAATCCTTGGGGCCTTGTGTGGACTAGGCCCCCACTTAATTATGGTGGGTAACCATACTCAGGGACTTTCTAGTTGTCTTTTACTTGGACCCTCTTCACTTTACTTGTATAAATTGTTTGTAGCAAACGTTCAGCTCATACACTTATTGCAGTTACTGCTGATAATAACTGCTGAGCCTCGGTACTTCGATTTGGATAGAACCAGGATTATCACAGGGTGCTGAGAATACTACACAGAATTCCCGGGAAATAAAAAGAAACTACAGCAAGTGGAAAACTATTTTGCCTTTATTTATTTACATTAAAAAAAATAATATTGCCGTTAAAACTAAATTATATTTTTTAATGGGTGAGGGAGTTACGTGTTGTCTTTTGCCTTTACAGCTTACATCGTTTCTTGCTGCAACATCACAACAATGTTGAAATAAAAAGCAATGCTCAAAGTTGACGTGATTTAACTGCAACAATATATTTTTTCTTCTGGTTTTTCTCAAACGAAAATTTCCAGTTAATCTTTGTTTCCTATGTGACCTGCTGTTACTTTTTAAAATATATTTGGTAAAACTATTATAATCAATTCCTGGTTAATTACAGTATATAGGCAATTACTTTTCATCAATCCTTCTAACCTATTTCTACATCGAACCAAGATTCCATGGACAGTGAATAGTTCTACATCTAGTGATTAAATAGCGGACTTCATATTTGTTCTGTGATCTATCCAACAACTCAACACTAGCCCTCAAATCATTTTATTCCATCTTTAAACCCAACACTGAAAGACACTGCCTTTTCAATCTATGACAACTAGTAGGACCCCGTTTCTTGCTTTTGCTGGCAGAGACAATGATCCAAAGCTCCATTAGTACATATATTCGGCTCTCTTCATTGACGTCGTGATCTGCGATGAACCTTGTGATCACTTGTTCAATGTGTTAAATAATTCACTAGCAATCGTATGCCATAAATTCTCCTTCCCAATTAATGGAGATTAGTTTTCATTTTATATATTTATTTATTTATTAGGTCGCTGCAACAGCATCGGTCATTATTGATCACAAAAATTATAAAAATGAATTTATAAATCATACAAAAATCAGTAAAAGTATAATAAAGTAGAAGTTGCTAAGTAAAGATATACCTAGCAACAATATACTCAGGAACTAGTAGAATTTAAAAACTACATTAGATATTAGGTTAAATATTAGCAATTAAGTATAATGCAAAATAAAATGATAAATATTGCCCTACACAACACAAATATTATAAATAATATTATAATTATAACATAAAGATATATAATTATTAATTAAATTCATTTGATCAATTATTAGCCCCAATTTTTATTGTCGAGGCTACACGTAGCCCTATGTCCATTTGAGGTCAGCATTGCATAAGACAGGAAACGTTTGATTTGCAGATTACGGTTTCCAGATAGGATGAGTGATAGCGAGTCTCTTACTTTTAACCGTGAATATACAGTTTAAGAAACGATTACTCACAGCGATATCGAACTGCACAAATCGTCGATCTATCGAAACTCGCACTACATAATTTAGAATATTTCAATTTAAAGTTCTGCTATATAGGTACCTGTCTCGCGTTTCACCATATGTATTGTAATATTTGTTTATTAATTATGTTATTTAATAATTAATTTATAATTTATTTATTAATTAATTTTACCATACATGCACAATTATTTGTTCGTCTACACAGTACTAAATACATTTCAAATGCAGTACAGTTTTTGTGTTTGTAATGATAGTTATTGGAGAGAACAGCAGAGAAGTGGAATCTAACAAATACCCATTTTTCTTAAAAATTAGGCACGAGCAAGGAAAAGACCGGTAACATGGAAAGCCAGTACCACAGCCGGTAAACCAAGGAATAGGATCAGCACAAGAACCACTTTAAAAGAGAATTCTGTCCACGCCATAAATAACAGAGTGATACACATAAAAAAACACACTCTTGAGGAAGACATCAGAAAAGGAGATGTCGAAACGTCGAAGAACTCCTTTGAAGAATAACTCGGACATATCGGGCCGTCAATATCTACAAGAGTATTTATTTTTTATGGGTGGTTAGCGGAAATACTCTTCCCCATTCCTAAGTACATGGTAGAACGTCATGTGGTAGGACTGTCACTCCAGGCAACTTAGATGCAATTAAGCAGGTGTCACGAAGTCAGTAATTCTAATTCTCGACATACAGACAAAATGATGGTATAAAAGTTTAATATTTTAGCCGAAAATTTTTAGAGAAAGACAGAAAGTAATAACTATCACAAGCATATTATTTCTTATTTAATATATTTCTTTCTGAATACATTGATATGTATTTTGTTGTGTTCCATATTCATTTCATACAAAACATTCTGAAGTATTGCATGCATTATTTTCCTGTTTTGTGATTGATCCTATCTTTTGCACTCCCTAGGTATTTACAGGTTTCGCAAGCTGTTATTTATGTTTTATTTCTTACTGTAGAACTGACTACCTGTCCAATACTGTATCTAATCAGCTAATGTAAAATTGTAGTATACTTATAAACTAAAACAACTATGATATCCTGAAAATTTTGTAATGCAATTTTGTGTTGTGTTATAGCTAAATTTATTATTTTTTTGATTTTTTTATTACTTTGTATGTGGCGGCTCAAAATAAGTAATTAAATCGCAATAATTTTAACGTATTAAGCTATGTTTTTAAAAGACGTAAATGTGTAAGGGAGCATTACACACTTAAATATAAAGGGGCATTTATAGTTTAAATAAATACAAATAATTCTCTATACTTAATACAATATAACCCTCTACACTTTGTAGTGAAGTTTCTAATTAACCCCAAACGTCTTCCAAGTCACAAAACACATTAATTTCAAGATTATAATGTTTTTGATAATAGCAGTTATCATGAAAATAAATTAATATACACTAATATTAAAACTATTTAATTAACTAAATGCTTATAGTGAGTCTAAGAATAAATTAATGGAGAGTAGCTTAGTTTCACAACTGGATATGCACTCTAGTGATTTGTTCTTCCAGTTGTTATTATGTAATACCACTGATACAATTTTATAACAATTGTCCAGGTAGTATTTGAGAAAACATACATAATAATCATACGAAGTAAGATTACGTTTTTGCCTTCATAAATGATAAATCACATCTCGCACAGTTTTGCCAGAAAACATGCCTAAAACAGATCTATTTTAAGCATTTCATTAAGTATTCTACATACGAATACAAATAAAACATACAAAGGTGCTGGTATGGTAATATTTTGGATTTTTCGAACACTAATAAATTTTACTTTATTAGTGAAGTCTTTGCTTTTTAGTTCCACTTCTGATACTATTTAAAATTTAAAATACAATACGAAAAACTTATATCCCATTACAGTCACGTTTTTGTAGGGCCAGATCATCAATACGTTTTTATTTAGTCAATATCAGTGGGGATAATTTTCGACCCCATGTTACAACACACAAGTTCTGGTTAATTTCTGGTTTCACTGATTTTGGTCAATACAGAAATTTTATATTATATTTTACAAATTATATTATGTTTGTAAAATAATATATTACATGGAAAACAAGTGCAGCAGAATGGGAATAGAATTAGAAGAGAAGTGTTTATACACTATTTTATTCGCAGATGATCAAGTGGTGATAGCCAGTGATGAAGAAAATATCACTTATATGATGAGAAAACTAGTAGAAGAATACGATAGATGGGGATTAAACATAACCTTAAAAAAAACAGAGTACTTAGCCACAGGAAGTGGAACATCAGATCTTCAGTTATCTTCATCAAGAAATGTGAAAAGTATAAATATTTAGGAAGTATAATTAGCGATGATGGAATATGTGATGAAGATCACATCGATTAGTTTTAGGAAAAAGCACCATACGCCAATTAAACTCACTTTTATTTTAATATTCATGTTTAATATGGTAACCAAATCACTTGTACGAATTAATAAATTATTTACCTTAAATTATCCGCCGTGTGATTTCTTGTAACTTCGTCTATGACGCGTTTCAGAGCATATCAGTTGTACGGCTCACATGCAAATTTTGACATTTTCACTACTTAACGATCTCGCAAGAGTGATGGTTTTACCTTTTCAATATCTGATGATGGAGCATATGCTCTGAAACGCGTCATAGACGAAGTTACAAGAAATCACACGGTGGATAATTTAAGGTAAATAATTTATTAATTCACTTTTATTGTCCACCAAAATCGGACTACCGACAAAGATCAATATTTATACAGCCATTGTTGAACCAATTACCACCTATGGGTCAGAATGTTTTACGAAAAGAACAGCAGGAAGATTGAAGCTGTAGAAATGGACTATCTTAGACGAGCTTTCAGAGTTTCTCGTCTGGAACGTGTAAGGAATGACGTAATAAGGGAAAGAACAAATAGAAAAGAAACTGTAATAGAAGATATAAAACGTAAACAGTTTTCCTGATATGGACACCTAATGAGAATGAGTGAAGAAAGAATAGTATACCTGTGAGTGTGTTCAAATACAGACCTAGCAACAGAATAAAAAGAGGCAGACCTAGATTAAAATGGATAGAAGAGATCGAAAGGAGTATGGAAGAAAAGAATCTGAAGAATGAAGATACACAGAATAAGTTGGTATGGAAACTGAGATGCGGGATGCGGCAGTAGCTGTGGGATCCCCCCCCCAAAAAAAATTATATAACTTTTAAATTACAAATATAAATAACATTTATTTATATTTAAGAAAATAAATTTTAAACTTCATTCTCAGATTGTGTTCCCAGCAAACGTTAGCACATTCTCCTATCTATAAGTTAAAAATTAATTCAAAACTCATTAGATCGTCAAACTATATAATCCTAAAACACATATAACATTATACTACATAAATCTTTTAATCTAAAGCTCTAACTATGTGGGCTCCTCTACATTTGTATTTATGAAAGTTCTACTGCTTCATTTTTTAAAACTACTTTCCACTGTAAGTATACTCAATACACTTAATTATTCAGTCACTATTGTTCACAGACAATAAACAATTAAATGTAATAATGTGACAAACGTTTATCTTCTCCTATTACTCTCTACAACTAGGGTTATACTGTTTATCGGAGCGGTTGACGCGAAATGTTGGTTAACACGAAATATGGCTCAGGTCGCGATCGTTGCTTCTATTTTACAATTACAGTTTATACCCTTAACACGAAAAAGTTTTACCTACAAAATATTGATTAACGCAAAAATGTTTTCTCAAAAATAATTTTTTGCTGGCTTTCAATAGCTGCATAATAAAAAAGTCCATACATGCACGTCCCAAAACAGTGCAAGTTAAAAACTATGAAACTGATGAGGGTGCCGACGAACATGACACGGAAAATTTACGGCTTCTTATCGTTACCAATATACTCTCGTTGCTGAAATACGTGTTCGTCGATATTTAGAAGCCAACTCAGAAGACGAAATGTTTGGCCACGTAGATAAATTAGAACAATTTGTTGAAAATAAAATAGTGGTGAATTGTGTGTAAAAAACATTACGGACTATTTTAAAAAGATTGAACATCGTCACTGTAGGGATTTTAAAAGACATACTACACAACTGTACAAGAAAACCTAAATCGTAAGACTAAGTTAACGACTACAGTCCGTGTATACTAAATTTTAAGAAATATTAAAAATTTTATTTTAATTTAACAGAATTATCCGGGAGGATAAATAAAACGAATGTGTAAATACCCCTTCTTAATATTCTTTATTACTTTACTACTCAGTACAGCAAGTAGTCTATACAGTGTTCATTTCACTTTTTGTCCGTTTAACACAAAATTCTGTTAACATGAAATTCGATTACCATGAAAAACAGCTGCTCCCCGTCAGTTTGCGTTAAACGTTTCTACTATATCTCAAGCCACTCAAAAGTTACAGGACGAAAACATTTTCACCTCATAGTAGGCTATGTAGAGAAAATTACAGGTAAGCTTACTATAGTGCAATCACACCTTACCTGTAGCGAAATATGCATTAAGGCGATTTTGTCACCTTGTAGTAAAAACTTATTCGCCTACTTAATGAAATACGTAACCAATATTTCACAATCATGGGAGTGGCCATGATAATTCATGAACTCGGCAAATTTTTGCTTATTTCATAAAGTAATGAAAAATTTGCTAATTTTGTAAACGAAGAATTCAGTAATTAGATAAACATGTGAGCCTAGATGTTCATTTAACACCCATATGCGCCCCACACACACGCGCGGCCGCGCTTGTGTGTGTGTTTGTGGGGGGCGCATGTGTGATCTTTAATAACGTGTATGCAGTAGAAATATGTATAAGCATTCGATTCAATTAAGTATTAAATCATTAGACGCATACACAAGCTAAAACATACATTAAATATTTACTATCGTATCGGAAATTAAAATAAAATATACGACTGCCTAGTACCATGTTAATAATTTAGCTAAAATAAATAACAGTCATTGTAACTACTGACGTGTCCGAAATCGCTAGAACGCAAAGTTTGTTATATGAGATCATTTAGTAATTAGAAAACAAAGATTAAAAGGTCCTGTGAGAGTTAATTAAACTGTAACGTAAGTCTCTTATACGGTCAAACACACACAGAGATACAAATAATTACGGTTAAAAGAAGAAACAATACAGACTAGGATACAACAGAGAGAAAATAATTTTTTACAATTGTGCAGTGCAATACAGTTCATGTTTTGCCGCCTTGTGCCATGGATTTTACTTTCAAAACGGCAAGTTATATATACGGCATCTGATAGTATCTTTCTATGATGGAATAACCTTGAACTTTGATTACAGACAAAGCGTTAGTGTAAGCCTCGTCCGCACTGCTGCGGCGTCGTGCCGGTAAAACATGATTTTTAAGTGATTACAGTATTTATAGATGAATTATTGTCGTTTTCAATATCGCAAAAAATTCTGAATATCCGAGGCTACATTGGATTATGGTTATTGAATTAAGGATATAATGTATAATGTAAGGATATGTTATAATGTATTGAATTAAGGATAATGTTGATCAAGATGATGAACAAACTTAGGTCTATAACAAATATATTGCCCTCTATATAGGAGTTTAACAGTTTAAGATCAATAATATTAGGAATAATAAACAACAGTCGTCAATAATATTACGTAGAATATGAAATGAAATGTGTTTTTGGCTTCATCAGCCAGAAAGAACCTTTGGATTCACGTTTCCTGCGTCACTTCGTTGTCCGCTGGAGTATTTGACGCCTTCCAATAATGATAAAAGCGAAATAAACAGCAGAAGTATTAACAAAAGAACTCAACGACATCTACATGTACAAAGTACAAGCGCAGAAAATAAATAATTAAAAACATGTTGCAAACTAAGAAAGTAATTACACGTGAAACAGCAAATTAAATTGGGAACCTGCAAGCAATAGTAAAAACCTAATAAGAAATTGTTTCACAAAATATGACAAAAAAATGTCATTCAATAGAACAATAATACAACTAAAAAGAATAGGCAGAGACTGTGTATACAGCAAAGTATAATCACTTTTAGGCATAAAAATAGAAAATATCGGTACGGAGAACCATACATGACTTCCATGTTCTAAGATTTATATTTAAAATCATTTTCGAAATGAAATATTTCCATAGAAATTACTTCTTTCTACTTACTGGTTCAGCCTTAACCACAGTACTGCGGTCACCAACATTGTAACGAAACAAAATGTTACAAAAGTATAGTAAATAATAGTGGAATCCGATCCAGAGAGGAAACAAGAAATAATAATTGATAGCAAATTAAAGGAAACCTAGTTGGTTTGACTTATTTAATATTATCAAGAAACCCAGAAATAACCCAGTAGAATAGGGCAGTAAACAGAAAAAAGTTACATAAATAAACCTAGTAGGCCTAATCAACTTACCCTGAATAACAACCAAACCCAATAAAGAGTACCTAATCATAAATTAAAATTGTATTAACATATATTGTATATATATTGTATTGTATAGACATATATTAAGGATAGAAAAAGGGACACAAACCTTTACAGTGATGAGTGATATAATATAAATAGTGACACAGACTACCGTTAAACAGTGCTATTTATTATTTATAAAAAGTGTTTTTATTATTATCATACAGACAATAGTTTAAAAGTATGAAATAATTAAAGTTGTTAAAAACCAGTATTATTATTAAGAGTTTTTGTTGTATGTTATAAGATTTTATGTCACCAGTTAATTTATGTAAATATATTTATCTCAGGTAGTCAAAGTAGAAATTACAATCAACCATAACAAATTGTTCCACCACATATCATAGAAATTCAAATTAATAAGGTTTTACAGTTATAAACTGAGGCATGTTTGGTATCAAATTGTTTATAATTATATAATTAATCATTATGTAAACATCGCATGTATCATTAGAGTATAATAATAAAATTATCTATTAAAGGTAATTTATAAAATATAAAGTAGGTAATGGGTGTTGATCCTATAACACTTAACCTGTACATAAATGGCCAATCAAAATTTAAGAAGTTTGTATGAGTTCAGTGACTAAAAAAGAAGAAATAACACTTAATTGTTAATTGTGATGGAAAACAGTTGAATAGTGCATGTCTAGATGTAATTAAAGAAAAAAAAATATATGAAAATAGATAACCCGTTTGTGAAAGAAGATCTGAATGACCATCATCGAAGAGAATAATCCCTCCACTACAATTTTCATGAACAAGTAACACACACAAGCAAGAAATTATCCAGAATAAACCAGAAAATCTTCAGCAATATCGTCTAGATGTGTAAAGTATAATTTGACAATATTTTTATCCAACAAGGAACAACCACTAGACAATATAACAATTTACACTAACACTAATCACTAGTAAACATTTTAAGTGAAAACAAATTCAATATCTAAGCGAACAGTGATTACAAGGAAACATTTATTTGGACACATTAATAAATTTCATTATTTTCTGAGACGGACAATGTAGTAGCCATGATGTTAACGTCACTCTAACCTACATGCTTTTACGAAGCGTATTGAATATCGTCAAACTTTGTATGTTACTTAATATATAATTTTTGTAAATTTTTAGATTATAAGTAATATATTGTTTGTAAAGGCACTCTCTATTATTAATTATCATGTAAAGGAACTTTTCGTAGCAGCCACAAGAATTCCCACGAAGTATATTAAAATTATTTAATTATTAATCCTGAGATAAATATCGATTGTGACAACCGTATGTATCGAATGGAATTTTCCAATAATTTGAATTTATGTTACAGAGATTAAACCATTATGTTATTAAATCATATCCATGTGTTATTATTTCAGGAACGTAATATAATATCAGCATTTATTTTATAATTAACAAGGATAAGAAGAATTCGGGTAGTCATTGGAAGTACGCAAACTGCAAAACCAAGATTAACCTCAAATAATAGGTTAAAGCCTAATATCGTAGGTGACTTGAAAATTTTGGGATGACTCGACCGCTATTTTTTTAATTGATTTTGGAGTTCTAACTACTGAACTGGAATAATTATAATTCTGATTCAGAAACCAAGGCAGAATAATTCAATTCTTTTACTTATATATTTAAATCACATTCGTAAACACACAACACAAATATTCCACGATCAGCTGATACACTATTTACAACTAGTTATTACAAATTAACATATACAAGGAATAACACGGGCAAATTATTATACCATTACGATACTACGGGTAAAAGAGACGAGGAGTATTATAAATTGGCGCATCAACTAGTGAGGCTGAAATTAGGGAATATTAGGTGAAGAAATTGAAACAAGCAAATTAATTTCCTAATTTTTAGCTGGCGACTGGTATAAGTTCCAAAAAATAATAAAGATGCAAAAAAGGGCGTCGTCACTGCGACGGACGAAGGAGGCAGAGAAAGAAGTCAGGATGGAAGAGAAAGAAGTGACATCGGTGGAGGATGTGGAGACAGTAGCAAGAAAGGAAGATAGAGGAGACCCGAATCTTATAAAACTAATGGAGTTAATGAATAGTATGAGTGAAAAAATGGACAGAAATAAGGAAGAAACAAATGACAATTTTAAGAAGCAGAAGGAAGAAATGAAGGAAGATTTGAAGAGCATCAAGGAAGAATTCAGTGAAAACTCAAAGAAACAAAATGAAATTTTGAGTCAAAACTTATTAAAACAAATGGAGGAACAAAACAAGCAAACGAAGGAAGATTTGAAGAGCATCAAGGAAGATCACAGACAAACAAATGAAAAAATTGATAGTATCAAGGAAGATAACAGACAAACAAACGAGAAAATAGACGGTATGAAGGAAGAGATTAACGAGAACTCAAGAATACAAAATGAGAAAATGAGCGAAAATTTAATAAAACAAATGAATGCGAGGATAGACAGTACAAACGAGAAAATAGACAGTATTAACAGGAATACAGATGAAAATAATAAACTAATGAATGACAAAATAGACAGCATTAAGGAAAGCAATAGACAAACCAATGAAAAAATTGATAGTATTAAAGAAAGTACTAATGAAACCTTAAGGCAAACTATAAGTGAAAATAATAACCAAATGAAGGAAGAGTTCAGACAAATCAATGAGAGAATTTAAGAAGAATTAATGGTAGAATTGAACAGGTCAATGATACAATTAACCAGAAGATGGACAAAATCGATGAGGAAACGAAGCAAGAAACAGCTGACATTAATGAGAGATTAAGGAAAGCTAACGAAACCATTATACAAAATAAAGCAGTGATAAATACCAGAATAGACCAGGTCCAAGAAAACAGTCGTATTCAAATAGAAGGAATACAAAAGGAACAAGAAAATTTAGTGAATTTACAGAAACAAACCGGAGAAAGGTGTGACAATATTAACACTACGGTGAACAATTTAACTGGTCAAGTACGCCAAAATCAAGAAGAAATTGAGTTAATTAGAACCAGACCAAATAATATTCCTCATGTTTCCACAAATGAAACCAGAGAAGGGATTAATTTCAAAAATTATCGTAGAAACCCCATGAAATTCCTGGCCAGAATCGAGGAACATTTTAATAAACATCGAATAACTATCTGGAGCTCGATTAGAGAGATGTTGGATGAGCATTTTAGGGAGATTACGGACAACTGGTGGACAGCAACCAGGAATGAGATAGTGGACTACGCTCAATTTAAAAAACTGTTTAAAGAAAAATATTGGTCCGAAGCTATACAAAATATTATAAGGGACAACATTTGTCAGGGAAGATATGATGGAAATAGAGGTACATCTCCAACTACTTACTTCTGGGGAAAGGTATGTTTGGCGAGACACCTAGAGCCAAGAATACCAGAAGAATCCCTAGTAACTAAAATGGCATACCATTATGACACAGGAATTGCCAGAGCACGCCTGGGAAGCCAGATTAAAACGGTCCACGCAATGGCTGACTTATTAGAAAATTATGAACACCAGGGTTCCTACAAAAGAAGCAGACAACGAACTGATCAGTGCGGTTCAAGAAATAATAAGCATGGTATGAATCCTAATCACTATAATAACATGAATAACCGGAATAGTTATAACTTTAATGGCAACGATCGTAGTTCCAACCAAAATTTTACTCCAAATAATAACCAACCAACAAGTTTCAATCGAAATCTAATTAACCATAATAGTAACAACAGGCCCAATCAAAATTACCATCCGGGTAATAGAATTAATAATAATTATAATAACTACCGAACGAACCAAAATTATAATAATTTTAGAATTAACTCAGGAGTTAATACCAATAATAATAACCAGGGTAATTATAATAATAATCGTCCGTACAGACCAAGAATAAATTATATCAGTGCCGAAGAAGGGGATTACTGGAGATACCATCAACCTCGGAGGAACAGTTTTAATAACAGTTATGATCAAAGAGCAAATCCCAGAGGGATGAGTCACCATTATAACCGAGTAAGAAGTAGAAGCCAGGAGGACTTCCGAGAATCAAGGGGAAGTGAACAATTAGACAACCGAGAGGTTGAACAACCAGGAACCAGCACACCATTCCAGGCAAATCAACAGTCATGCCCGGAAAATAATCATGATAGACTTAATTTAAACGGAGTGAGGCAGTAATAAACCCTCGCGACCCCTTACTGCTACTAACTACTGGGTACAAAAACCACCAAATTCAAAAATATAGTAATAACAAATTACTACCAACTAATTATGAAAAACTAATTATGGAAAACAAAGAATTTTGAAGTATAACAATAACCAAAGTTTAAGGACGGATAGTCAAAATCTTACTATTATTTACAATTATTATTTGAAAAATCTTCGAGAAGAACTGTTGGAGGAAACGGTGACAAGTAGAATCAACCAGCATAATGAAATTTTATACATAACCGCTCAAATTGAAGGAATTCCTACACGAATAATGATAGATACTGGTGCAAATGTATCACTTATTAACGACGCTGAACTGGAGAGAATACAGAAACAAAGTAAAAATATAATACCTACCTTACCTGTCAATAATGTTATTTTAATAGGTGCCACTGGGCGTCAAAATAAAACAGTGAGAAAACAAGTGTCATTGGAAATAGAAAGCAAAGGTGTTACAATTAATATTATATGTTTGGTCGCAATCGGCCTACCATTCGAATTATTAATCGGATGCGATATGCTGAGGAAATATTCAGCCATTATTGATCTGAGCAAGGAGAAGGTGTCCTTGAACTCAGAAGGTGTTATGTGGACAGCAGAGTTAATAGGAAGCGATGGTGCCCCTCTGAACCGTACCCATCACCAAGTTAGGGAATTAAATTTTTTAAAGAATGACACACAATGCAGAAAAATAATCTATAATATGACAAATGAAGACCTGTGGAACAGTAAATTACAGGAGATAAGAGAGTTTAGACACCAAGGCACAAATAATTTGACAGTAAAACAAGCAGAAGATCTCATTATGATATATAAGAAGTATAGACATGTATTTTCAGAAAAACCAGGAAAAGTAAAAAACTATCAGTGTAGAATACGATTTAAAGAACCGGCAGAATGTCACAAATGAAATATAAGTAATTATGTCCTCACACCTAATGAAGTGTTCAGAAATAATTACTTCTGAAGGGAGGCAATTTGTAACGAAACAAAATGTTACAAAAGAATAGTAAATAATAGTGGAATCCGATCCAGAGAGGAAACAAGAAATAATAATTTATAGCAAATTAAAGGAAACCTAGTTGGTTTGACTTATTTAATATTATCAAGAAACCCAGAAATAACCCAGTAGAATAGGGCAGTAAACAGAAAAAAGTTACATAAATAAACCTAGTAGGCCTAATCAACTTACCCTGAATAATAACCAAACCCAATAAAGAGTACCTAATCATAAATTAAAATTGTATTAACAAAATTGTATAGACATATATTAAGCATAGAGAAAGGGACACAAACCTTTACAGTGATGAGTGATATAATATAAATAGTGACACAGACTACCGTTAAACAGTGCTATTTATTATTTATAAAAAGTGTTTTTATTATTATCATACAGACAATAGTTTAAAAGTATGAAATAATTAAAGTTGTTAAAAACCAGTATTATTATTAAGAGTTTTTGTTGTATGTTATAAGATTTTATGTCACCAGTTAATTTATGTAAATATATTTATCTCAGGTAGTCAAAGTAGAAATTACAATCAACCATAACGAATTGTTCCACCACATATCATAGAAATTCAAATTAATAAGGTTTTACAGTTATAAACTGAGGCATGTTTGGTATCAAATTGTTTATAATTATATAATTAATCATTATGTAAACATCGCATGTATCATTAGAGTATAATAATAAAATTATCTATTAAAGGTAATTTATAAAATATAAACTAGGTAATGGGTGTTGATCCTATAACACTTAACCTGTACATAAATGGCCAATCAAAATTTAAGAAGTTTGTATGAGTTCAGTGACTAAAAAAGAAGAAATAACACTTAATTGTTAATTGTGATGGAAAACAGTTGAATAGTGCATGTCTAGATGTAATTAAAGAAAAAAAATATACAAAAATAGATAACCCGTTTGTGAAAGAAGATCTGAATGACCATCATTATTATACCATTACGATACTACGGGTAAAAGAGTCGTATTAGAACGTATACCACCTCACGTTATCGCATTCGATTTTCACTGATGATAGAAGTCGATGGCACTGCCGAAACGTCTGGTTTTGAAGAAAACTTTGGTCTACGGCCAAACAGGACGGGAACGAATTTTAAAAACAAACTACTTCTTTGTTGCCGATAACGTAGTACACATGACACAAGTAAAAATTATCCCCTCCCCTTCAACTATAATTTTCATTTATAGAAAATTACCCCCACCCCGTTCAACTAGCCTCTTCATTTATAGAGATTTCATCTACGTTTCTACAGTGGATTATTAAGATCTTCTTATCAGGATACTTTATTTATAAAAATTAAGTACTTTACTCTAGTTACAACATAAAACGTTGCCGTTATCGTCACCAAAATCAACAGGCCTTGAGTTCTCTATAATTCAGGAAGGTATGCTAAACATTATTTGATTCTGTTTGAATTTACGGCTGTTATCGTTCGTCATAGAAAAAATTATCCTTGTTAAAACATAAAACGTTGCAGGTAAACTACCTCTTTCCCTTAACCGATCTTCATCAAAAACAATAGGTCTTGAGTATTCTAAATTCAGGGCTGTATGCACAAAATTATTTGATTCTGTTTGAATTTGCGGCTGTTATCGTTTTCCATAGAAAAAATCTACACACAGACACACACACAGAGACTTTTCGAAAAATGACTTTTTTCATGTTTGATTGTAGTACAATCAGAATCTGCAATTATCTCGAACACGATTTTTTTGCCATCACCACATTTCCATTTCCTTTTGGAACATGGAAGTAAAAAATTGTAATGAACAAAATTCTTAATACTTCAAAAAAGTCTTATTTAAATATATTATTATTGTTTTAAGAAATTTATAAAGAGTTAAATATAAATGAATATATATATATAAATATAAACCGATAGATGATTCAGATGCAAGCAAGCAATACTTAAATGAAATAAAGCCGTTGTTGGCATTTTAGATATTCCACAAAACAGAATTACCCAATGTGTCATTAAGTAATGTAAAAAATTATACTCCCTGGAAATAGAGAGTAACATCACAAATGCTAATAGAAGAATTACACATGTAGAAATGGTAATAAGAATTTTCAGTACGGACATCAGAATTAAATATCGGTATGGAGAACCATACATGACTTCCATGTTGTAAGATTTATGTTTAAAATACTTTTCGAAATGAACTGTTTCCATAGAAACTACTTCTTTCTTCAGCCTTAACCACAGTACTGTGATCACTAACGTATAACGTCAGTAACCTCATAATAGTGCACTCAATTTTCACTGACGATGGCAGTCGATAGCACTGCCGAAACGTCTGGTTTTGTAGAAAACATTGGATCAAGCCCAAACAGTCCAGGAAGGAATTTTAACAACAAACTACTTCTTTGTTGCCGATAACGTAGTACACATGACATATATCGTTATCAATAGAAAATACCCTTGTTAAAACATAAAACGTTGCCGGTAAACTACCCCTTTCCCTTAACCGATCTTCACCAAAAACAATAGGTCTTGAGAACTCTACAATTCAGGGCTGTATACAAAACATTATTTGATTCTGTTTGAATTTGCGGCTGTTATCGTTTGCTATAGAAAAAAATCTATAGACACACACACACACACACACTTTTCGAAAAATGACTTTTATTCATGTTTTGATGGTAGTACAATTAGAATCTGCAATTATCTCGAACACAATTTTTTTGCCATCACCATACTTCCATTTCCTTATGGAACATGGAAGTAAAAAAAAAATAATACTCTCGGAATGAACAAAACATTCCAACACGATTTCAACTTCTGTCATGCCGATATGCCTACATAGATTTTAGAAAAGTTCTCTCACTAATAGATCCTTAATAGAGATCATAAGACTTACTATTTCCCTTAGTGTGCAGCATTTAAAAGCAACCGCACATCATGTAGAAATACTGAAAAATCTCAAACACGCTGCAGTGAGTATGGAAAACCACTTCTGTAATGCATTTGTTGACGCCACAAAGCTTTCGGTCTGCAGACAAGCTATATTAAAAACTTAAAAAAAAACCATTCAGCTTAACCTGTTAAGAGAACTTTTATATAGTGTTGAAGTAAAATGTAAGACTGTAAGGTCCATATGCATTATTATATTTTATAAAGTACTTAAAGCTTTAACAGTACAAATAAACCTCCACATGTTTTCAAACGAATATGAATAGGAAAGGAGTTATTCTTAAAAAACTATTGTAATCATTTATTTAAAACGTGGTATAGGAACGTAAACATATTATAATTAAATCTATAATACAATAATTTAGACTTTGTTTTCTACTGCTTCTTAGTAGCAAATTAAACATCTGATCTCGGTCACCCTGATGTGTGTGTGGTGCCTTGACTATTTTCTATCCGTGTGTACTCAGATAATTGTTGCTGTAAATGCAGACTTTCATTCGCTGTAAGTGCTGTTTGCCGTAACTTTTGTAATACTGCATCGTACGTACAATACGTTTATAATTAGTATTATTTTTATACATAAATCTAGCCTTCTACATATCATTACTGATCTGAGAGAATAAATTTCTATCAACTCTGTCTTAGTTTTGTTCTTTTTCTGTACAATCTACGTTCCACAGCTATATGTTATTGGCCTTTGGTCTATTTTTTAATATTTGTTTCTGATTGTCACAGAGTGTGATCGAGCAAGCAAAATGAGAACACGCCAATTATAATACATTAAATATTTCTTTCATAATCATTCAAAATGTGGTTTTGTTACTGAGAATGTGAAACAGATACTAAAGATTGTTAATGAACTGAATTATGGAAGCGTAAAGGTTGGTCGAGAAATATACGTGAGAAAGTAATTATGAACCCTTATGTGTTAAAACAAAAATTTATAATCTATGTACGCTTCCTGCAGAGTTACGTAGGGCACAAATGTGGAAAATAAACATCAAACGATACAAAAACAGTGATTTACACAGAGTAGTATGGTAACATCACTTTAGAAATAATAAAGAGAAATAGGAAAACAGTCAAGTGAATACTCAAATAAAGCAGAATATATGATTTTTACAGTATTACAACAGTAAAATATAGACGGACAAGGCATTGGATCGGCAAGACAAAAGCAGATCGTAACGGTAGTTGCTAGATAGGAAACCAATGTACATATTTTATACAGAAACTATGACAAGAAAGCCTGTTACGAGGTTGATTGATAGCCTCGTTAATTACTGTAATCCAGTGAACTGAAGGTAACATTAGAAATCGTTGGATTTCTCTCACCAGTGAACAAACAAGTGCTAACTTTAAAAGTGTTTGAATTATTATACACACATATTATTATTACTAATATTGTAATAATATGTGTGTGTGTGTGTGTGTGTGTGTTTTATTGGTAGTAATCGTTGATGTTTTGTAGATTCTTGCAGTATTTAAAAGTTATATCATATTAGCAAAATAAAAAATTATTCCGCAAGTAGGATTTTTATGTTATTGTCAGTTACTTACCATATGTACATTTTAGAAAGATAATCTGCATTGTCAGACCTTAGAATATACATTAAACGAATAATGTATTTAAACATTTCGATTCTTGCATGTTTTTGTTTACCTATCGCCTATCACTTCTTATATTGTTTTTACCTACGTTATTAGCGGCTACATTGAATATTTTCGACGATTGTGTTTTCATTTATTTTAATAGATTTAAAATTATAACAATCATTAAAATCTTTTAAATCTTTAATTAACAAATTATTGTTTCTGTGTTTGTGTATTTACATTTTCCAGTGTACTCATTTAGTAAACATCATTTAACATTTTAAACATCTGGAAACTGATGTTTATTATTTAGCTAGTGTGTGTGTGTGTGTGTGTGTGTGTGTGTGTGTGTGTGTGTGTGTGTGTGTGTGTGTGTGTGTGTGTGTGTGTGTGTGTGTGTGTGTGTGTGTGTGTGTGTGTGTGTGTGTGTGTGTGTGTGTGTGTGTGTGTGTGTGTGTGTGTGTGTGTGTGTGTGTGTGTGTGTGTGTGTGTGCATTCGTTCTAAGTATTAGTAAATCCGTGTTGTAAAATAAACAGAGAAAGCGTTTTCTCTTTATGCTTTATTAAGGTTGTCCATTATATGTAGATAGTGTACAATGGCTTCTAATGACTTGTATTCATAAACTAAACAGTACATTAAAGACGTTCCCGGTTTGTCTCTGTAACCACATTACCACCGCCTATCATTCTGTCAAATCTCGTTAGTATGTGGGCGATACAGGGAAACAGCGCGGGCCAGGACATGTGTGTGTGTGTAAAGAGGACGTTGAAAAGCTGACTAGGTAAGGAAGTAAACCTGCCCGAAGCAGTTTCATAGAAAGTCACTTGGGTAGCAAAGGCTACTGATAGCAAACGCAGCTTTGGGTTTGAAATAATTTCGTTGCGTTTTACAATTGTACAAAGGTACACATTAAGATACGAGGATGATGATTTGAAGTACGTAAGACACTTTTTAAACAAACTATTAATGTTTCACAACTTGACGAATAAACTTGTTTACAAATATTTAGACTTCATACTTGTGTGTGTGTGTGTGTGTGTGTGTGTGTGTGTGTGTGTGTGTGTGTGTGTGTGTGTGTGTGTGTGTGTGTGTGTGTGTGTGTGTGTGTGTGTGTGTGTGTGTGTGTGTGTGTGTGTGTGTGTGTGTGTGTGTGTGTGTGTGTGTGTGTGTGTGTGTGTGTGTGTGTGTGTGTGTGTGTGTGTGTGTGTGTGTGTGTGTGTGTGTGTGTGTGTGTGTGTGTGTGTGTTACAACGAGACAAACTTTCACATTGTGAGTGAATATATAGAGACATATTTACAATAAGCCTTAGTTGGTGTCCTGTGCAAAGGGGTGTGAATGATATAAGTCAATATGGTTATTATAATAAGTACTGCGTGTTAATGTAGTCTAAGACAATAATAAAAAATAAAAAAACAGCAGTGCAGTCCAGTGTGAAAGTGAATAAGTGTTGTGTGCGTAACGAATTGTGAAGATAATAAACAGTAAGCCAATTAACAGACACGCTGTAAGTCATTCATATTAGAGTGCAAATTGGAATAACTATCAATGTCCAATTATTTTAGTACTAAATAAATTTTAAAATCATTTATTCAACTAACAAAATGATCAGGTATGCAAGCACATGCAGTTGAAAACACGTGGTTTGGAAAGGTCTAGAAACCGGAAGTTCACGTGGTCAAGTTTCTAGTAAAATGTAGAACGTTTTATTATGTAAGAATGACCTCATGTGCGTAAATCTATAAAAGCATGGGTGAGCCGTGAGTTAGGCAGTCTTTCACACGCAGTCTCTGGGAAGTCGGAGTGTGGACCGGGTGAGTTAGACCACGAAGTCAGGCACGGAGTTCGAGATCTTCAACAACGGATGGCTGTCAACGCGGACTGAATCAGGAGAAACTCAGATGGACACAACACCAACGAGGAGACTCTGAGAGCGCCATCCCATCTTAAAGAGGACAACAGCTGGTGTGGAAGCAGGAGCAGATCCGCGAGATCGTCTGGGCCTATCCAACTTAATTCCTGCAAATTCAGGGAAGTGAAATTAAAAATACTATATATTACATAAATTAATTAGTTATTTAATATAAACTTCATTATCAATTACCATTAATAAAATGTATTTATTTTAAAAAATGTATTAATAAACATACACGCGCGCGCGCGCGTAATTTACGCGAATTACAAAAAATTATGTTTTCTGGAATTCGTTTAAATACACATATAATCAAATGAACGGTGTTTTCCAAAACTAATCAGAAAATATTTGTTGTTTACAACCTTCACGCTACTACCTTGTGACCACATACCCTTTCTAATATCTGTCCGGTTAATTCATATGAAGAAATAGGGTAATTAAAAATTCATCTAATGTAGGTTATCTTATTGATTTTCTGTAGGACTTAATTCCCATACTATGTATAATCGAACACTAAATTAATCAAACAGCGACAACCAAAAATAATAAACAAAAGAAAAAATGGCGGCATGTTCATTTTTCACCGAGCCGAGACGCTGATAGTGCTAGAGAACTAGGGGCCATGTGTTGGCAAGTACTTAGTTTGGTGGAGCAAAGCATTTGTTAGACAGCACAATACATCCAGCGTTGCTTTGGCTTAGAGCACTACTAAAGAGTGCTTGGTTTGTGCGTCTCTGAAGGCCAGGTGCTGTTTCGTAGGTACCAGCAAATCATCATATATTGTTATAATTTTGAGTATTTTTAAGTGTAGTAAATGTAAAAATAATTGAAGATAATGAAAGCGTAGTTGCGAACTCCTAAACAAACGCTAAGATTCATAAAATTATGGCCAACTCATAGTTAGTGCACTGAAGCATTGAAGTGACTGCCTTGGAGACGGAGCGGTCAGTCAGCTGTTTAAACAGCGCACAGAGTTGGAAGCGAAGTGATATTAATGACTTTGATCAAATTAAGCCATCAATATCATTTTTAATGGAAGATAGTCAATATCATTTTGGCCGTCGATCTTCGAAATGGGAGATAAGGAGGCACGTGAAACAGTTTTTGGTGACAACAATAATGTTGGTTACATAATCGTTTATTTACTTTTGCCTGATTTTCTTTTGGCAAGCACTGCTTGTGTTGCTTGCTGTGAGGATTGGCCTCTGATCATCAGTGGTAAAGCTGAGAATGACACGTCTCACACGACCCCACAGTTGGCAGGTTTATGATACGACAAGCACAATGCATTACACATGATCATTTAAAAAAAAGAATTAAAATATGATGATACGTACCGCAAAGAAACATTAAATTAAACGTTATATTTTAATTCTTTGTGATTCGACCTTCTCTAATGTATTGTGCACATTGTAAAATGAAACCGCCCACTTGGCAGGTGTATAGATAACACGATATATTCTCAACCTGTATTTCATTCTCTCCTTTACCACTGAGGATGCTACATCACGTTGAGGATGAAACACCAAAATAGAATGTGCGAAACGTTTGGTGTTTTATTGTTATTGTAAAAACAATACGAATAAAACACGGTTTTCAACAGATAAATGTATTGTTATTATTTCCGATATAATTGATATCGGGAACGTAACAAACGTTTCAGTTCCCATATTGTACTTAGAAGGCAACACAACCATTTTCTTTGAATTCTGATGGACACTGAAATTGTGTTTTGGAAACGATTTTTTGATATAACATTGTTTGACAGCTGTAATAGCCTTCCCAATTTTAGTCTTATGGTATCTGTCACAGCTTACTAAATGAACGATGCCTGAAGAGATGCATAATTCTAAATTGCTCTTTAATTCAATATTTTTTTAGAATTCGGGTTTGGCTAATTCAGATTTAAATTTGGCTTTATATCTCTACTCCAACTCAGAGAATGGAACAAAAATAACATGATAACATACTTGAAATGGAACAAACATTTAGTTAATTGAATCACTTTAAGTACACACTTACTGTTAGGATCATAAACGTTGTGGTTGTAACGTCCTACCAGCATTACGGTTTTCGAACAATCCCGAAATAGCTCACTGACTAGTAAAGGAGAGAATTTACATTTTGTAATTGTCATTGAGCAGTCACACACACTTTGCAAAGAAACAAATACACAAATATTTGGCTCTTTTTTTAAATACAGACCTAGCCCTAGGTTTTCAATTTAAATGACAAATGTTGAATTTTAGTTGTGCTGTTCACTACGTAAAACAATGATGTAAACACATCTGGCCATGTGCCTACTACGTTTTCTAACTCCAATATTCTCTCTCTCTCTCTCTCTCTCTCTGTCTCTCTCTCGCTACCTATCTGTCTGCCAATATGTTTAATTAGGTATCTTTTAATTCCTGTTCATTAGGCGCCCATGTTCAATCGGTGTGTCAAACAGGAAATTACTCCGTGAACGTCAATATTCTGTTGATTCATTGGGGGGAAATCACAATTTCACTGCATATGTATTAACACAGGATATATGTATATATAAGAATTAAGACAGGGTAACTGTATACGAGTCAGTGTGAGGAATGAGAATCCTTACCTAACAGTTACTCTGAGTGCAAGTACAATGAAACTCATTACTGCCGTACACTAAACAATGTAAAAATTCGTAAGGTGCAATACATAACACTGCCAATTGGCTGAAGGTATTCGTTTTACGTTGATATCGTATTTAAGATTTAAATGTTGCCAACTTCTTGCACTAATCTAGGTAACAAGTTACGCGTAGTTACTCTGTGAAGTACAATCTGCTAATTAGTTAGTCCCCTTCCAGTACACACTGGCAAAACTGTTGCCGATATATATACACTTTTGTTTTCTTTGTAACACTTGACGTTTCTTGTAGTACTTGTATGTCATGTATTAAACTATCAAATAATAAATTACTTCTGCAAATGCTATTTCTTCTTTTTAACATGATAGTGTTTTTAGGGTGGGTCATTTTTAGGTCATTCCACAAAATGCGTGATGCAAAATGTGTAACGTCATCGAAAAATGTAACGCTTCCACACTTTCGATTCCCTAAAAAAGCCTAAAAACATTATCATGCTTCGATGTTTCGGTTTCGTCGAAATTCTTTGAATGCTTAGGTGCATAAAATAGAAAGAGGGAGAGAGGTAGAGAGGGAGAGAGAGAGAGAGAGAGAGTGAGAGAGAGAGGGAGAGAGAGAGAGTTTATCTCTATAAAGTTTTTTTTTACCCCTACATATATGCACCTCTGATGCACCTGGTGCACCTCTCGCAGATCCAGTTTATCTGCAGAGGCTTCGATATAAACTTATATACAAACTGAATCTATGGAACATGAGTCTGGTACATATATAGTGATAAAAATTAGAAACAAAAATCCCATAAGTAATTTTTGTTTTGATAATATAATATATAACACACATATACATAGATTGTGTGTGTGTGTGTGTGTGTGTGTGTGTGTGTGTGTGTGTGTGTGTGTGTGTGTGTGTGTGTGTGTGTGTGTGTGTGTGTGTGTGTGTGTGTGTGTGTGTGTGTGTGTGTGTGTGTGTGTGTGTGTGTGCGTGAAATCTTATGTTTAACAGCTGCCAAAGATTAGTCCAGAGATGATTAGTCCAGATTAGTCCAAATATTACTATATCCTCAAGATAACGTATTCTATTTTGGATAATTGTTTCAATTTAAGGTAAAAATTCTGAATTTGTATTCTTAGTAAATCTTGTCAAAATGAGTCTTCCTGAGTATATATTCAAAACGCTATTTTATTCCCCATTTGCTCTTTAATTTAAGAATGCTCTCCCGATAATGTTATAAGCAACTTACAGTTTGTGTTAAGGTACGTTATTTTTATGTAAAATTCAACAATTTTCCAAATAAAGTCAAGAAAGTGTTAATTTATCTGTGCACAGACGTGAGTTCGAACCATGAAGGTATTAGACTATAGGAGTCATGGTGTAGACCACTCCGTGAGGGGAAGTGTATCTAGGCGAAAGAGGTAAAGATGAATTATAGATTCTGGCTTCGTTTTCTGATGCGTGAATAATTGCTTTCTAAGGTTGCAAACTTCGAACGTTATTTACCAAATTTTGAGTGATTATTATTGTTCATGAAACTATATTCTATTAATACAAATACAAATATTGCATTGGCTTTTATTTCTACAGTTATTATTACACAGGCAACTCGCTTAGACATAGGCCTACGTGAAGTGATTATAGAATTCTGCTGAACATTTGAGTGGCTCTGCATCCCCTGATCCCCACCACTGCACTCATACATTTAAAATGTTATAAGCTGGTATTCACAAACAGATTATGACAAAATATAATAAATGTAACTCTTACAACACAGAATTACCAGTGCACCAAAGCCACCTACATATCGTTAGGGATGGTGGTGGGTCGACGACCCCCCTTCCCTCAAACACTCTGTCTGTCTGTCTGTCTGTCTCTCTCTCTCTCTCTCTCTCTCTCTCTCTCTCTCTCTCTCTCTCTCTCTCTCTCTCTCTCTCTCTCTCTCTCTCTCTCTCTTACACACACACACACGCACACACGCACACACGCACACACACACACACACACACACACAACGAATAGAAATTGAAAGACCTAAAACATAATTACTCATATTACTACTACATACTATATTCTACACTATCGTTACCACTGACTTCTGAAAATAGTTGCAAATAGTTGATTCCCTTAACCTATGCCACTGCTGTGATAACTTACTATTTTTACTACTGTCATCTTCTTTAACAAAAACTGTACACCTAATAAGCAACTTGTGTGTGTGTGTGTGTGTGTGTGTGTGTGTGTGTGTGTGTGTGTGTGTGTGTGTGTGTGTGTGTGTGTGTGTGTGTGTGTGTGTGTGTGTGTGTGTGTGTGTGTGTGTGTGTGTGTGTGTGTGTGTGTGTGTGTGTGTGTGTGTGTGTGTGTGTGTGTGTGTGTGTGTGTGTGTGTGTGTGTGTGTGTGTGTGTGTGTGTGTGTGTGTGTGTGTGTGTGTTCGCAAGAGAAGATTTATTACTCAGACGTACCCTATTTTTAACTACTTCAGCCGGAGGGCATATTATTAGACTCGCCTTGATTTTTTTCAATTCATTGGGAAAAGAACCCAGTTTTATAATTCGGCTCATCAACGAAATTATACAGTGTGTTCCGGTTAATGGGACCACCGGTTATTAGGGCCAGCCGCTTTATTGGGACAATATTCACAACACAAAAACAAAACAGGGTTTTACATAGAAAGTTTCTTCACTTAATAGGTCTGTACCGCTGGTGATTCGGCGATTGGTTATTTAAGCTATTTTTTCCGCTTAAATGGAATAAGCCATTTTTTTAAGTCGTAATTTATACGAGTAGACTAGTGATGGCGACAAACCATAACAATATCGGTTTTGGACTTTCTGTGTTTGTCCTTGGCGACATACCATAAACTAAATACAGGCACCAGTAGGGCCTCCATAATTCTTAAAAAGGCCTATTTATACTATTTCATTATGCTGTAATTATAGTATTATTATATATTTATTATTGTATTTCCTTAGACGTACTTCGTTAGTAACAAATTTTATAACTACCCTGTTTACTGTAGTTGAGAGTTTTGTTTGATTTACCGTTATTACGAAATTTCGGTTTATAAGCTTCTTTGCTTTCTTTTTAGAAATTTCGGACAGTAGGGGCAGCCGCTTAATTGGGCCAACACATGATACAGTACCGACGTCTCCCGATAAAGCGGCATCCACTGCATTAAGGAACTATTGTCCTTATAAACGGAAGTCTCGTTTGTTTAGTCGTCACTTCACTTGACTGAGCCAATGACCTTGAACAGTTGTGAACCTGTGCCAGATGCGTTGTTGATACGAGAAAATACGTTTTTCTGTGTCTCATAGACATTAATTTGATCAATTTTTTGTATTTAAATTTAGCAAACATAATGTCGTTCGTAAAATATAAATGCTGTTTAGACAATTACATGTGAATAATATGGTTTCAAACTACTAGGATTATCCTACTTGTTTTAATCTACTCTGTGTCCAGTTTACCGTAGTTATTATACTGTGCTATTACTTATATGGATAATTTGTGTTTTTTTAACATTTTTCTTTTGGAGGTTTAACTGAACGAGTGAAGTGTGTTCTAAGGTTTGATTCGGCCATTTGAAACTTGTTTGTCTATCTATCTCTCTGTCTCCCTATTTGGGGTGTGTCACACGATAACTTTTAAGAGCATCAACCGACTTTTGTAAAACTTGACATGCGTGTCCATACTTTGTTTTGAGATTGATCAATCCAAAAATAGGAGGGTGGGACCGTAGGAGGTAAAAATGTGCGAGGTCAACATTGTGAAAAAATCGCAAAAGCCCGTGTGGAGTATCAAATTAAAGGCAATGTAAACCGCAATCTGAATATAGTGTTCGTTTTAGAAAATTTCAAAATTTTTGGACGTCAGTGCCCAAAAGTGGATGAAAAGTTCGATAACATTGCAAAAACCTATGAGAGGTATCAAGTTAATGAAATTTTTAACTAACGTCTGAATGTATGCTAAGTCTTGAAAATATCAAAAAATTGGGATTCAGGGCCCAAAAAAGACGAATAATTTGAATGAGTGTGAGAATCCAGCCGGGTATCAGACTTTTTAGTTTAATCCAAATTCGAATATTTTGAATTTTTAGTGTTTTTTTTTGTGATTGTTTTTTTGTAATTGTTATATTACTAAAGAAGTTGTAGACAAATGGAGATAGTGTAATTTTTCCATAATTAAAAAATTAAATAATATCGAAATTTATGAAGTAATAAATGTACTTCGTTCAAAATAGTGAGCGAATTCTGTAGTTCAGGGAGTATACAGCTACAGTAATGCAGCTAGATAATCAATATGAAATGAATTGGATGTAATGCAGAAGGGAAACGTGTCTGCTTAATGAGTGACGAATTGGGGAAAGTAACTAATAAAGAACTGCCAAAATTTATTACAAAACATTGCAACAGTACAAATAGGTTGAGTACTGTGCATAGCACCAAGTAATTTAAATAAGTGGTTAGAAGACATAAATAACGCATTTTGGTAATAATAATCATTCAGCCTGCAATATAAACTGTAATAGAATTTGCATGTTGAGACAGGGAGTAGAGCCAGCTGCTCTCTGCATGTGTGTACACACGTAAAAGGTATGTGTGAGTGCGACTAGTCCATTCATGAAAAGCACCACCCTTTTCAGTAACGATATAAATTATTGTATTTAAATTAATTTATAATGCTTGTGTGCATGGTAGCGAAAAACTAAAGGCACCAAAATGTGTGGTTAAATATAAGAAACAACTGTATAAACAATAGTGAAAAACATACAAAAAGTGTTAGTGTAGGAAGTTCAAAATCAATAGTAATTAGAGTAATTAAGATAAAGAAAAACGGTTTGTGCATGATGAACGCCTAGAAAATTACCGATCGAATGAATATCGGATAATGTGCTAAAGACTTCGCAATTCGCGAAGACGAGCAAATTAAGTGTCATTAGAAAGCGTGGGGTAAGAGTGACGCTCTTAACAATTTCAAACATTCAGAATATTTTCGAGACACGATTTTTGGCGCTCTGACGAGGACGCGCAAACATCGTTCTCTTTGTCGTCAGACCATCTTAGCGGCCGGAGGATCTGCTCAAGAACTACAACTTTTCTTCGTTCGACTACTAATGTAATCGGAGGCTATGTCCAACAACTAGAACTTCTAGATTTGATCGACGACCATGGCAGCCAAAGAATCTACTTAGAAACAACAACCACAGTAGATCAACCACAAGCAGAGTACGAGAATCCAGTGTAGCAGAGTACGAGCATCCAATGATCCAGAGTACGAGCATCCAGCGGACGGGGGACGACTAGACTCCTAGAATACCCGACTTCCAGGACCGAAGAGGACACGCTTCAGATGTACCGCACCAATAACAAGGTGACAAATAACCATGCATTTATAAGAAACCGAGACCGAACCAAAAGACTTTAAATATTAAAGAAAAAAATGAATAAACAATTCGATTCTAGTATGAGTCAAGTAACTGTATATTTGTAGATATGTTTTTGTTTGTACGTTAAGTACAGTAATATGAAAGACTGTGTAACGATAAGAGTTAGCAGTAGCTGTAATTTAAAATATAATTGTCAGTAGTAAATGACGACCTTGTCAGAGAAATTAATAGACAGCAATGCATATCCAATAACAAAAAGAAATTAATATAAAAAATTAAAAGATAGATAATCAGTAAGATAATTGAGCTAGCTGAGAGCAGTATAGGAAAGTTATAACAATACATTAGCAATAAGATTTTATAATATGTTTTTGTGTCAAATAAGACTACGAATTATACGTAGTAGGTACGTAAAAATTCGAATCATTTGGAATCGTAAAATAAATAAGAAATTAATGTCTAATCTGAGATTGCAAATTATACGTAATAAAAATGTCAAAATAATAATGAGTTGCTAAACCGCAAAACAAATAAAAAAAGGTGTTAATAAAAATTGAAATGATTTATAAACAACTCAAATAGCATTATTATTGTTATTATTATTATTACAACCTTCATTCTTGCACACACACGAATTTAATGTAATGTAAAGTTCCTAAAGATATGTCACATATCAATTGTTAAACACATTAAATTTGATAGTGTTGTAAACGGCTTCCAAAAACGTGGGGCTAACACATTAATACCGTGTGTTGTTGTAACACATAATAATTAAAAAAGCAAAGCTGAAACAACTTACATGGATTTGTCTTGTAAACTTACTGACTGCTCTCTACAGAGTCTCTTCCGCAGAATCGAGATAGATACGGATGACACTATAGGATGGTGTAGACGGAGAAGTCGGCTAAAAACCCTAACATTGCTGATCTCCTTGCGTTTGAACGTTTATAAAACATGTTAGCGATCTATATTGTGTATGTCGCTTATTTTCGTCTTAATAAATTAAGTAATTTAAACTAAATAGCTTGTCAAATTTATTAAAATATCTAATTGTATGAAAACTTTTTATATTGTAATTTATGGTGTTATGTATTATTTTTAAAGAGAGAACAGTATCTTTCTATGAGTAGTGTCTCTAGTTAACCTAAATCTGCGATTATCGACAAGTGCCAGTACAGCGCATTACATTAAAGTTTGGCACGATCTCTGACATCAAAGTGAAGAAAACGGATTAGTAAATTACAGAGATGGACAAATTTAGATCGGTAAAGGATTAGAAAATTGTATTACGTTACTACTCTCTTAAAGCAGTAAGAAATATCAGTAAAATCATCAATTGAAAATAAAATCTCTGTAATGAAGGAAAACTACATTGCTAAATAAAGAAATACGAGTCAAGTAAGTATAGTAATCCACGTTACAAACCATGAGATCGCATTGAAATGTGCCTCATCATGACTCTACCAAACTTATACTATATATTATGTGATATGGGCATATAATGGCTTTTAGAACTGTTTATAATGTAATGGGTATCATATAATACCTTTTGTAACACATAATGGATTTCCAACCTACGCAGTTATTCGTATAAAGGCTAACACATCCGGTGATAGGAATATAAATCAGTGTTAATGCACGTCAAACTAAAGGTTAATAACCTTGTACTTGCTTAGTGAAAACTAACTGTTTCACGACAAAGCGTAGAGTAGTAAATGTAATACTTCTTACGATAAAGAAAAAATGACAACTACGGCAAGACCTAAGAAACATACCCCAAGTAATGTAAGTACACTGAAGATGCATATCAAAATATTGTGAATAAATTGTTATAGTTGGAACACGTCAAGGTGGTGTTGTTGTTGGGGGGGGGGGTTGTTTGTTTAAGTCTTAGCTTTGTTAACAGACGGATCGTAATCTCCGTGCCTCATTTCCAATTTACAATATGACTATAAGTATCAAATAACAGGGTCTAGAACACTTCCCTACTGATTTGACTAATTTAGTTGTCACTACAACTGAGGCTTCATTTACTTTCAACGGATACCGTTTCATGTCCATCTATCCTACAGAATTTGGTGGTGTACGTTCCATGCGTTCTAGACTAATTTATGAATTTGCTCCGCCTTTTGAAAAAGTCTTTCACATTCGTATTACGCTTTCGTAAATATTAGATTCCAGAAATACAATTTGTACAGTGTTTCGTTACCGCGTGCAAATGCATTGCTTTCAATGACAGAGTGGTGTATTGTCACGTATCTCGTAAATCATGATGGATGCTACATATGTCACTGAATGTTATCCGTCAGTCATTGTGTGTTCAGTCTCGTGCCGGACGTATTAATAGCAACAATCATTTGGTATATAGTACCGTACTACATAGCGTTACTGTCCAGCATCAACATAGTGTGAAAGCTATGGTCCATACACATTTTGCTAATGGCATCAAACGTGCCTACTTTAGTGTACCTGTTCTTAATAGCGGTACCAACTGTAAACAATGAACAGTATAATGTACGTTAATATAATAGAAAGTAAAGGGCATAACATCTTTAAATTCTGTTTATAAACACATGGACTAGTGTACTCATTTAGCCAAATTACAAAAAGAAAAGTTACTTTTCTTACCTGGAAAGACGGTGTTATTTTTGAAATACTAATGAATATTTATATTTGCGACGAATCATAAGTCACTAATAAGCGAATATTTTATTTATAACTCACATTATTGTTTTATGTGATATTATTACTAGTGAAACGGATTTGTTTATACGCAGTACTTTTTCAATCATAATAATACTGTCGCGAAGCAAGCCACTACTTCGAGTATCGCCTGTGTTTTCTTAAGTTGAACTGTGACAGGCTTAAACCTTTAAAACAGTACTTGTATCAATAATTGGCCTGATACATGGTAAGATCTAGTAACCATTTAGGTACCACAGACGGGTGGTTCGGGAGGAGGGGTTTGTAAAGGTGATTGACACTAGAAAATGATACAATGGAGAAATCCCCATTTCTGGCTAGGTTAGCTCCCCACGGTGTGTACTGAGTACTTTGCTGAATCATAATTTTTTTACCTGGGAAGTAAAATCATAGGTTGCTAAAGCCACATTTTTAATCCTCATACTAATTGCGTTGGATGAATATATTTTTCTAGCATTGGAATTTTCTTAGGCCTATATGTGCTTATATTGTGCTTACAGACGATACTTGCCCAACCCATCGGATTAGGAATTGCCACTGCTGACGATACCACATGGTACAATGGACGAAAAGCTTGTTGTTAGTAATAGTAACAATAAAACTGCTTGTGAATCAATGAAATACATGCAGTCTAATTACATGCAGGGAGCAGATTGCTGTTGATCGAAGTCGTAACGAACTCCTCTTAATAGATCGTATTGTATTAGAGAAATGGTCCTCTGCACGCGTAATTTTAATTGCTTAAAGTACAGTGTGAATTATAGCAGCAAAAATATACGAATTTATAAACGTGTGATAGAAAGAAACGTGAGCAGTATTTTTGTCAAATACTCGTAAGTATTGCACATCAATTTCGTAAACTGATATCAACAAACTAGCCTTGGCCAAGGAGCAGAAAAATAATACGCTCTTGACAAATTTTCATTTACAAATTTGCGCACACACTCACGCACTCACACACTCACGCACACACACACACACACACTCACTCACTCACTCACCTCACTCATCTAAACATGTTATACAGATAAATAAAATAAAATGGTATTAGCAATATTCTTGAATATTACGTATATGCAACGCATCATAAAAATGTGCGAAATAGCAATACATGTCAAAACTGACTGTTATTAGGCCTACATCAGTTATTCGTTGGCTTCACTGTATTTTTCAAAGCATATCGATATTAATAGTTTAAGAAACAGATGGAACATATTAAGTAATGCTTTATAAACAAACAGACCAGTCTAGTCGGTGTACTGAAGACGTATTACTTGCCAACACGTGACGCTAGCAATTGTGGAACGCTGGATGTACTGTGTTGTCTAACAAATGCTCTGCTCCACCAAAACTAACAATATGCAACATCAAATTATACGTTATTGTATTGTTTTCTTTAAACGTACAAAATAAATATATAGTTATTATATAATATTATATATAAAGTTTTATATATTAATAATATAATTAGTAATAATATAATATATTTATTAATATTATATTATTTTATATATTATTATATATTTATATATTATTATTATTATTATTAGTAGTAGTAGTAGTAGTAGTAGTAGTAGTAGTAGTAGTAGTAGTAGTAGCAGCAGGAGTAGCAGAGCAGCAGTAGTAATAGTAGAATCGGGTTATAAACAGTATATAGTAATTTCCGTATCAGCTTTTAGACTAACTACGTATAACCACTCGTATAACCACAAAATCGAAAACATATTTTCACTATGTTACTATGTTCATATTATTTAATTGTCCATCCAAATATCATATTCTACGTAGATTTGAGCACGTGTATACTTGTACTAGCTTTGAGGTCACTGGGTTAAGAATTGCTGATACTAAGTAAATGTTTCTTGAAATGAAATTATGCATAAAATGAATTCAATATTTTCTAAGTAGAAACTTCATTTTTGAATCAGTCTTAAAATAACCTTAAAAATTATTTAGCGAATCTTGAAACTTTGTTGTTCATAACCGTTATTCAGAAACTCTCGAATTCTGATAAAACACAGACACGATGAAGATGATCGCTTGTCAGATTAAGAAAGCTGTTTTGTTGCTTTTTGTCATAAAATTTCTTCAGAGACATAACTGAACAATTGAACACTTTTTACTCCAGCGTTTAGCATTTGTCTGTCTATCTGTCTGGGGAATGACAGAATGACAAACGTTCACGATACTTTGAACGCCTCAACCGACTTTCGTAAAATTTGGCACGTGTGTTCACACTTTTAACGTATAGAACACTATTGCTTTTAGATCCACAAAAAAACCGGAGGGCGGGATGCAAATATGTGAGGGGTCAAAATTGTGAAAAATCGCAAAACGCCATGTGGGATATCAGCTTAAAGAGTATTTAAACCACAATCTAAATATAGTGTTTATTTTATAAATTTTTAAAAAAATTTAACTTTAGAGTCCAAATAAAAAGATACAAATTTTGAAAAAATTGTGTCAATCCAGCAGGGCTTCACACTAAAAGGAATTGTAACACAAATCCAAATTTTTTGAAATTTTAGTGTTTATAGTATGTTTGTGTGCTCTAGAAATAGTAGAAAAATTGGGATTTTTGTCATTTTTCTCATAATTATAAAATATCTAACGTCGAAATGTATGTAATAATAAATGTAGTACGCGAATTCTGCACCTCAGGGGGCTTACTAGTATACTGTTACCATTACCTGTACCTAAACGGAATTCAAATGTATTATCATCATCATCATCTTTACAACACGGCACAGGCAAGGTGCTACCTGTTCCGCCTTCAAAAATCCTCCAGCCATCTTTTCTTGGGTCTACCCACACACCTCTGTCCTATACTTCTGTATTTCCAGACTTGTTGGAATCTGACTTGTATGTTCCTGTCTGGAATCTGACACTCTTTCTAAGTTTTCCTTCCACCGTTGTTTGTAATCTTTTACTTTTTCATTCAAGTTAAAAACTTGTAACTCTTCTCTTATGGCCTCATTTCTTGTACGGTCCAGTTTAGTATATCCTTTAACTCCTCTTAAGAATCCGCCTTTCAAGGCCTTTATTTTACTGGGTTGTTGTTCACAATTTAAACGCATAGGACAGTACAAGGACTGCCATAACTTTGTAAAACTTTAATTTTGTTTCTCGATGTACCTTGTTTCTAAAAATACGGTTGATTGTTCCACAGATCGTCTGGAACTTATCTAACTTGACATCAATATCATGATTTCTATGATATCATTTCCAAATAATTAAAGAAGCTCACCTGTTGTAGAATTCCATCACTAATCATTATTTTTGTTCTTATTGGCTCCTTATCTCGAAATGCTTCTATATCTTTGCTTTTATATGGGAGATTTTTATATTGTATTGTTTACAAAATGATGAAGCTAAAAAACAGATTTTTTCAAATCAGATTCCGTATTTTGAAGTACAAGCAAGTCGTAAGTAAACAGTAGTACATTCAAATAACTGTCTCATGATAACTTAATACCAGGGTTCACTAGATGTTTCCATTGCCTTACCAGATCGTCAATATAAATGTTAAAAAGAGTAGGAGATATACTCCACCCTTGTCTAATTCCTTTATTGACATATATTTGTTGAGATATACTACAATTATTTTTTACAGCCATCCTTGTTCCATTATATAGGCCTTGTATAGTTCTTATAAGTTGTTGTGGGTATCTCCGTTCTTCTAATATTTGACAACAAATTTCTATGTATTCTATCAAAGGCCTTCCACAAAATCAACAAAAGCTATATGCGTTTCTTTATTGAACTCGCGATGCTTCTCAATGATCTGTGTAATAATAAAAGCATTGTCTACACAAGATCTGCTTTCCCTAAACCCGTTTTGTTCTTATAAAATAAGATGCTCGGAAATAGTCTGCAGACGGTGGTTTACGATCTTAGCATATATTTTGTATCCAGTATCAACCAAATATATTCCCCTACACTTATTACAGTCGTTCGTTTTCCTTTCTTAAAAAATAGATACCACCCGAGCAGTTAACCAATCTCGTGGGACCTGTTGTCTCCTCCAACACATAATATAGAAATGTAATAATCTAAGTTTAAGCAACAGACCCCCATACTTGAATAATTTTTCGTCAAACCAGCCTGTCCTGTTTATTTGTATTTAAGATGTATTGAATGTATTGTTGTATTTAGATGTATTTAAGAGCGTGAATTTACGCATATTTTATTTAAAATAGGCAATGGACTCGCGGATCTGTAAAAAAATCTATAAAGGGTATAATAAAGAAGCAGTTAGCCAGCGGAACAACCGCGTGAATTCTATATTCCTGTACTGAGCCCTATAATTGTGCATGACTCTATGAATCGTATACTTTCAGGAAAACTTGAGCGTCTGGAAGTGAGACATAAATGTCTGCGATGTTTCTTCTACATTTTTATAATATGTTCAGGTGCAATATACACAAGGTACAGTTGCGTTCGTCTAGGCTGCGTAATCTGGGTGGAAAACTATATATTGTTGTTTACGTTAACCTTACTACATACTTGGCAGCGGAAGCCCCATTATGCCACAAGTTACAAACGAAACTCAAGCTCAATAAACAAATACCACATTGCGTTTCCAACTTGCAAAACTCATAGAAATTAACTAGACAGAATTTTCTTCAATTATAACTTAATTTATAAAATATCTGCCACTCGGCATACGGTTTAATATGCACCAAGCTTTAGTAGTATACTTGCAAAAAATTGTGTGTGCGTGTGCGTGCGCGCGCGCGCGTGTTAACCAATTCTTACTGCATTGTTAATGTAATGTAACTTTCTGTCCTTTTGCAATACTGCTGCTTTACTTAACCATATTCACAACTAAGTAGTCAAATAGTGCACTAGAAATAAAAACACCGTAATAGTAAGAATACATTTTTATTAGTTCTATTTTGAGTTATCATAAAACAACAAGGTTACAAATTACATACAATGTCCTTGTTGTGTCACTGACACATTTCATATCTTGAATCATACGAGATCATATACTACTACGTACCTCCGGTACTGTTGAAAGACGTTTTTTTTATTTCTAGTTTTCCATGAAAAGTTTCGCCCACAAAAATTACTGTATAAACATTTTAATATTGTTAATTCCGCAAAAGAAGCGTTCCACTTACACAAATTATCAACGTTCCTGTTTTAAAAATAGTCAAGAATTAAGTTCCGATGAATTTCCGCTTAAATATTACTTAAATTATTAACAATAATAAAGTGTCAAAATAATAATACTATTTTTAGAAAAATAAATACTACTAATCTTTTTTAACAGTCAGGTCCAAAATTGATATTTAAAAACAAGATAGTAAGTCTATATTATACAAATAAATGTTATAAATAAAATTTTTAATGTGCAGTTTATAAGAAATGTGAAAACTAAGAGTTGCGCGGTGGCAAATTGTTCACGAACGGTTACAGCTTTTACGTTAATGGTCATGTAAGAATTAGAACACTGCGCTCAACGCATCACGTATAAACACGTTCAACGACTACAGAAATCAAGAAAATAATTTATATGCCAGTTTTGTTTTCTCACTTTAATTTTAACGCCTTAAATTTCAAAAATGTTACATAACACAATTTCTTGTAATGAAAATCTAATTGTGGATTATTTCATTTGATAACAAGATTTAGAGGTTTCCAATTGTTTGTATAAAGCAAATTATTTGTTGTTCTTTATTTGTTAAATTTGTTGTTAATCTAAAACTTAACTACCGTTTACTTATTTTATTTTTTTAAATAATTTGTTTAGATTTATAGCGCCTAAAGGTAACTTTATTTTTTGTGAAATTTACAAAGGAAAAGAAAGCAATATACATAAGATTGGAGTTTTCGTCAAGACGTTGATAGTAATATAAGCCATAAGATATTTAATGCATTGCGTTTAATACAGTTTTTACAAGTCACCGTTACTTTAAAGTAAAACTACTTATTCATAATAGCACATGAGTCATTTGTGGATTCCGCTTGCCACAGCGAGATACATCAGCCATCGTTTACAGATAAACTTTTTAAAATTTGTATGTGGAAATTATTCATTATAAAAAATGTTTCCACGTAACTTGTATATTACGTGAAACATTCTGTCTCACCCTTAGACTAAATAATCAAATATTTGTTATCGAAAACACGATATTTAATTTTCATTTAGTTAAAAAAGTATTTAGTACAACGATTAAGGCAATAAACTCTTACAGTTTTGCTAACAGTAGGACATAATTTTAACTAGTACCATAAAACAAGTATACTTTTTTATTTTATATGAGTGTTCAAATGTTTAGCAGAACACATTATAGCGGGACCTGGAATTGTTGTACAAGACCATCTGCTGTGGTTTTTGATTGACTTAACACTTGCAACGGAATTATTTTAATACATTTTATGTAAAACGGAATTATTTTCTTCAAACTTTACAGAGCCGGATTAGTTGTATGTTTTAAACAAATTAAACAAACGTTATTCTCACCGTATTGTCTTACTTGATACGTGTATTTCATCAGTTCATTCATGTTTATCTCTTTTCGGACAAGGCGAAAGTCTTATCGTCCTACCTGAGCCGTAAATTTATTTGCTTATCATCTTATGGTTAGTTATGTATTTGTGCCTTGTTGCTGTGATATAGCACACGGATAATTATATAACCTAGCCTGCTACTCACGACACAACTAGGAATAAAGTGTTAAGATATCACAATTATAATGTCAACAGCAAATTAAAAATTATTTATTACTCACTTGTAACATGAGAATATAATTTACTAATCCTAATTGAATTCCATAAAAGTTAATATTTCTTATTGGTTTATGATTCTGTTAGTTATCCTGTGAACCAGAAGTATTTTGTTTAAATATACACAGATATTTCTCCTCATACTCTTGCGAGACCTGAATATTTAAATAACTTAATTGTTTTCTGTTGACAATACGTTTTATTGAAGTTGTAGTAACAGCAAATATTTAGTCCATTTACGGTGTGCCATCCTCAGTGGTAGAGCTGTGACTGAAGTTACACTGGAAGTAATTCTAGTTTTAAAAATTTCAAGAAACATAAGCCTTATAGGTTTTGCTTGTTAAATAAAATCATTTCTCGACCTGTTATGTACACCGAAATAACAAGATTTACTTCATCGATAGGGTGGCCAAATCATAATGGTAAAAGTAAGTTAATTACAAGTTGAGTTGACACCATACACAATAAGTGTATTATGTAAGCGGGCGCTGATTGCACGTTGAGTGGCTTTGTTAAGCTTCGGTGACAGCTGAAATGTGATTATCGAGTAATTAAATAAAAGGCTGAAGTCGTTGAGGGCGAAGGCAAGTTGAATGGAGAGGTAAGGCGTCGAGAAAGAGGGAGGGAACACTGGATGGCCAGTATCAGATCGTGAGTGGACGCCGACAGTAAGACTATTTCAGTTTCCCGGGGGGACTCTAATTTTAAACAGCACACCTCCGCATGCGATTACTCGCGTCTATTGACAATAGTCCAGTTGGTCGCGCCGCGTTTCGTGGTCTGCCACCCGGTGCGATGACTCTACCATGTCCTACCTCACTTCCGCTCACGGCCTATCTAACAGAAGGTAGTGTTTCCAGTGATCAAGTGGTTGCATTTTGTGTTTTGATTGAGTGATCAAAGCATATGCTTAAAGATAAAATGAATCCCTACAATTTCTCTGAACGTTACACGACGAACATGGTTTTTTATGGTTTAGTTTGATTATTCGAAGTTTTGGTGAACTGTGCTATATGGTGGTGACTTATTTTGGAATAGTGCATTTTATTGTTGTTTTCTTTAGAGGGAAGGAGTATATATTTTTGATTTTTATAACAGTATTTAAGTATTGTTTCACTTTTTACTTTAATTATTGTGTTTTATAGAAATATTTTTATTAGTAACGTATTTTTATTATCGTTATTTATATAAGACCTTTTTTAATTTTCTAATGTTAAAAATACTAGTCAAAATAACGGGTGCAAATTTTGGCGATATTTTTTATACATGCATCATAAAGAACAGAACATAATCAATAGCACACATGTACACATAATCACTAGACACAAGACTACATGCACTTACAAAAGAAAACGAATAATGCAAACGGATACGTAAAACTGAAACGAAGATTTTAATACTTATTGTTGTTCGAGACGTCCGGTAGATAGCGGTATAACATCGCTTAATTTCGGTTCCATTTACTGTATCGTCTTTATTTGTCAGTAGCCTTCAAACGAGTGTACGGTAATGGAGCTCTGTGGTTTTGTGACGCACGCGTCAGACAGCCACATGACACAGATGCGTCCCCGCACGTCTGTCAGTAGACATAGTGTCAAAACGACAACTGAACGCAGTAACGATGTAGCTAGCTTCTATTATTAATAAATCCTGCGCTGGATTAGATTTGTATTTCAGTGGAATTCTAAACTGCATGATACGTTTTACAAAAGCATAAACCTCTAACGTTATAATCTCCACCGAAGTTTGTAAATTAACTAATTTTTGACTTGTTAAGATTGTGTTTATAAAACACAAGAATACAAGTTACGTACCTTCTCATCACGTTCGTTTCAAGCAATTACTTCTCCTGTAAGCACGTTACTGACCATACACAAAGCTGTTTAATTACAATCCTACATATTCTCACGTATTTCGAAATCCACGCCATCTGTAAAGTTCGCAAATACACGTTCTTATTCATTGCATACGCCCAGCCTGTTGCTTAACACCTTTTCCATAAGCTGTGTGTAAATCGACAATCAATGTTGACTGCATCCTGGTAGCAGCACACGTAAGCTTTGTACACAGATTCCCAATGAATCAGCAGCCCATTTGTTACATGTAGCATATCAACGCACTTGGCATTTATTATTTACTTATTTTCCAGTTAATGTTTATATAAATTTGAAACTATCTTGTACTGATCTGTTGTAAGTACATGATTTATTTGTAGCACTAATTAATTTTTCATATGAATATGTTTATGTTTATCGATGACTTAATATTCGGTATACAGTTTATTTATACATAGATCTTGAGTCACTCTGAAGTCTATTTTGCCTGTTTGTACGGTTGCTGATGTATCGTAATTAAATATAATCACATCCTGAATCACAAATAACTCTTTGACAAAGTTCTTAGCATGAAGAGAACAAACCGATTCAGCATAATAAACTATATTTCATTATTCCTGATTACGCATAAACGCACATTACGCATTATTTTTGATCCACGACAGTACTACAGGTAATAAGTAAATAACTTAATTTTTTTCTTTTCAAATCAGATGCTACTATTTGGTTTTGTTTCGTGATTCGTTGGTCAGCTTTCTGACGCTCTGGAAGTAACATCTTGTCGAAAAAAGAAAACAATTCTGTTTAACGTTTTATGTTAAAAATAAACTTCGTAGAACGTTTACTTGCAACGATTAGTGTCTTATTTTCTACTGCGATTCCAAAAAACATCAAACACATCACTCACGGACCTCTTAACGAATGCTTTTGACTAGTCTACAATTAGTCGACGTTTGTTGAAAAGTAAAAAGAGAGAGAGCCCACTATTTTATTTGCCCAATTCCATTTATAAGCTACGAAAAGAAACAAAATATTGTAATCTCTAACTGGACATTAAGAGAGTGACACAGAAAAAGTCAGAAAGGAAACATATACAAGGAATACTTTTTTCTTTTTTTCTTTATTCTAAAAAAAACGACTGTTAGACATTGATATTAATACGGTAAATCGAATAATACGAGATTTTTAGTAAGCTACATTAACGCTAAATTAGCATCCAATAAAAACAAAGCATATAAGATAGTATAACAGAAATTAATCTTTCTTTGAACTTTGAGGCATTTATCTACTGTCTGTGACCGCATGTCTTGTGTCTTGCAAAGTTGCCAATTTCTGTAGTAGTTTGTGCAATTTACCCACGTGTAAGAGTGTACACGAGTTCATGTTCTGTATAGTGTATATGCGAGCAAGACGTAGGTGCCAACATTGAGATTGGACAATATTATATGGAAATGGTAGTGCATTACAAAGTTTTTTCCTTTTATTTGAAGTTTTCACTGATCATGTACGTAGAGCTAAGACTTCATGCCTGCAGATCACTTTATATTTTGCAATCAGAAGTACGTAGACAAATTACAACTGTCTTATACGTAGTAGTGATATTTTAGTTTCTTCTTTGTTTCAGGAAACTTGAATTTTTTTGTATAAAAACCTTTTCTAATAATGAGAAATTAAAATTTACAAGTGAGGAGAAGCCGTATGCTATTGATAAATAATCATTGCATGTACATATACAAAATGTCCAAAATCTCGTACATGGAAAAATGCTCTTAGTACGCCACACACACACACACACACATACACATACACACACACACACACACACACACACACACAGCAAACTCAAAATATTGTTATTCACTTGTGCCATCCTCAGTCTTGAATCACTTGTGTCTTAACTTTTAATCTTGTTATAAGGTATAGTTGCTTGCCTATTATCAATAATTGTTATCATTTACATCTTCGGAATGCTACCTGCCGTTCAAACAACTGCTTTATTGCTGTGTTAACTCTCGTAATATCACAGGTGTCTTGTAATCATAAAATAAAATATCCATTGTTTACTGTTGTTTTAGAAAAAAATCTGATGCGTTATTGCTTTAAATCGTTGTTGATTCGAGCAAAATTTTGGAAGTTCATTGTTCACAAAAATCCCTTCATCAAAGATCAAAAATTCTACATTGCATACGTGAGTGTGTTCTGAAAACTTTGCTGTAGATGGTTGCTTTGCTAAAAAAAAACCACAGACTGTAACAATTTTATATAGCTAAATTTGATCACTCAGGACAGACACACGCAGCTATATATATAGATCGCTAAAAATGTTTCTGTTTTAAGAAAAGTGAAGTACAAATTTTATTTAGATTCCGTATTCGTTTTGAGAAACATAGTAGGTATTCTTTACATGGTTTTATGTCATTCACAGAAAACGATAACATGTATTATACAGACCTTGTTGTCTTTTCATATTTATCAATAATGGTACCTTAAACCTTCGTCACGTTGGGCTTCGTCGTGAGATCATTAGTTTGGGCCATAAACCTTACTACACTACAAAATCCAATACGAATTGTCCTTTAATCAATTGATTTTAAATGCTAATTGTTCGCTCAGAAAACAGGGTATTTTAATAACGCACCAGGATTAAAAAAATAAGACTACTGTAAAAATATTATCTTTTTCCAAGAACTTTCATTGGCTTAAAGAAATACTTTACTAAAAATATTTTGCAATACTCAACCAAAAAACACTTACTAAAAATATTAAACATATATATTAAAATATTGAAAGAACGTTATAAAAGAAAACTTTGGAGTATGTCCTGTTAGAGGCGTAACTGATATACTGTAAACAATTAGTAAGAATGTACACGCCTGAACAAAACTAGGCGGTTAAAATAACCGTATTATGATATAATGAACATAATACATATAATAGTCTAGACTGCTGTAATTGTGCGCGACGTATTCATAATAAATTAAACTATGTGACAGTTTTGTTTAAAATATTAACTGAAAATACTTCCCTTATGTTACGGTGCACTGACAATAGGAAATTTTCACGGTAATGCGAAGTGCATGTTTGCATGTTATAATATGGCTTCAGGTGTTCGTTTTGAAAGAGGCTAGCTCGTACGTATCGCATGGCTGGCGGCCAAGCTTTGTCGAAGTGTTTCAGTTTTTGTTGAGCGCTAACGATCCTTCTCAAGCCATGACACACGGCGTTAGTTGTCGCTAACACGCACACACGATGGACGATGGTCAAAATAACTACTGGGTGCACTGCAAACCGCTTAAACGCCACTAACTCCCCAATACAATTATACCGTGGTTGTAATCACTTACTATCTCACGATTTTATTGTCGCTTTCTGGCGTTGTAGTTGGTTGTCCTGACTCCTGTCACCGTTAAGAAACGTTTCTGAATGCACCGATTCGGGTTCTTTTAGTGACAACACAACATATTGTCGTATACAATGAAACACACAACATTTAATGGTTTCCTGATAATATAGTTAGCATCACTTAGTATTAGCGATGACGATCAACAGAAAATTACTTGCGAAACATTAGTCATTAGTTTAACTTCTAACAGTAGAAATGAAGCACACATTTCAAATGCTAACCTACACATTAAAATCATAAATTTCAAAATGTAATCTTAAAGAGAACACTAATCACACCCATATAAACAATTATTGCCTCATGAAACGTATTCTACTATTTGTTAGGTTAATTGTATTTTTATTGTATTATAATTGTATTTTTACAAGCGTTCATTAACCTGAATATTTAACTCTGCATATAATAGGGAAATAATAATATAAGAGTATAGGTTAAAATTATGTTAATGTGTGTGTGTGTGTGTGTGTGTGTGTGTGTGTGTGTGTGTGTGTGTGTGTGTGTGTGTGTGTGTGTGTGTGTGTGTGTGTGTGTGTGTGTGTGTGTGTGTGTGTGTGTGTGTGTGTGTGTGTGTGTGTGTGTGTGTGTGTGTGTGTGTGTGTGTGTGTGTGTGTGTGTGTGTGTGTGTGTGTGCATCAGAAAACAAAGTTTAACTGTTCACATAATATATTATTATTACTATTAATACTAATATTACAAAATATTTGGAATCGGTAACCACCTTATCTTTACTTTATCTTTTCACTTTTATACACTTAGTAAACTCGTGCACGTAAACACATGTTTTCAGACATAATTTTTTATACATACATACACCACACTCGCATATAAATACATGCACACGTCCCATATATATATATATATATATATATATATATATATATATATGGACTTATGAAAAAAATTTGGTGAGTTGAGATGTCTATCCAAGTAAATTAAAGAAAAATAAATGTTTAAACATTTGAAAGTAAAAAAGCTGATTAACTGAAAAACTAAATAACAAAAAAAAACTGAACAGTGTTAACAAATATGTTAAAACATCTGAATTGAAAAAAATATATATATATAAAACCGCGCGCGCGCGTGTGGGTGTGAAGAAGTAAACGATAATAATTATATTAACTCTACAAAAATTCCAAAATAATGTAATTTCAGTAATAAGTATGAAATCTTAAATTTACTCGAGTAAAAAAGTAAACATTAATAAAAGTTAAGAACACTGAATAAAATTTAATAAAAAGATTATGAATTTTCTCTCATTCTCATGTGTATGAGTATGTACTTACAGCCGCTTAGTATTTCATGAAATTTAAGAGGTACCGTTAAGAAGGGACGCATAGGTATACAATTACCATTGTATCCTCTTTCAAAACAGGAAAACCTGTGTAAGCTGGGACTGGCATTTGTATCCTTTATTGTCGTGAATGACGCCATGGGCTGCTGTGTCAAATAGAATTCAATTAGTGCCGTTTACAAAATTTATCAGACAGGGCATAAATTACATCCGCTTAACATAGCGACAAAACCCAAATGTTTGCCATTTAGAAATGCTACCAGATCAGACAATCTTCATTTTCGAGTATGGTGTCGTAGCCCCTTAGAGAACATACAGTAAGCCTAATACGAAGGTAGCCACTTAAAACGTCAAAACAAAATGGTAAAACGGCATGCTGAGGATTCGAGGGTATTAGTAAATTTAAAGTCCACACCAAAATAATTTCGTTTTATCTAATACGATTTCCGGATTATGTAAATTTTTTCTTTGATGTAATTAACGTTTTCTAATTCCATATTCATTGGTTTGTTCGGTTATATAAAATAATATTATTCTAGCTGCTTTGTGAACTAGTTACGAAGATATGTGTGTTGGTATTAGGATATGAGGTTGGTTCGCGTCCAATTCTAATTTTATGCTTGTTTTACCTTTTTGTATTTTTAAAAGTCAGATGCTTGTAAATACGATTGACTATTATTTGAACAAAGTGTACAGATACTTTTGACGTTTGGTAATATTTTTGGACGTGAAAATTTATCAGTGAAATTTATTTAATTCAATCAGACGAATACAGTACTGTTACGACGGTCTACTCGATCGTCGTAGGTTCAGTGGAAACACAATAAGTACAAGACACCAATTAAGTCACTAATCACACCTTTAATTATTACAGTTAAACAGTTCCTAATTAACAACACAGTCTCTACAACAAATCAAATGAAAATTGTTCACACGCAATAAAATGTCCACTAAAATTAAACACAATTGTATTACAATTATACCGTCCGATTATAAAACACCACTCTTAACTAATAATCACTTGAACGCGCACAATAATATCGCGACTATAACTCTCGAACCGCACTGTCAATATATCGCACTAATACTGAACTGAACGTCGTTGAGTACTGGTATTTATACCTCCCCAAATTACTACATTATTCCATAATGTGCGATAGCGTCAGTATAGTTACGACGTAATTACTTGCGGCCTTGACACAGTCCGTGCGCCGGCGCGAAGTCTGGCACAGTCTGAAAATGCGTCAACAAGCACGTACGTCACACACGTTACATTCCGGATCACTTTGGAACATTCGATAAACACGTAGATTGTTCTGTGATGTCGTTACACTGTCCCCTCCTTAAGCCTGTTCGTCCCGAACTGGCAAACCGTCTCTGAAGTAGTACTTAGCCAGGTGATCTAGGTGGACAACCTTGAACTTTCGCTGCCCTTCCTGTTGAATCCGATAAACAAAATCGTTGATTCTTTTTTTCACAGTATAGGGTCCTTCCCAGTTAGAATGAGCGACCACGACGGCGCTTTGGGTTGAACAACCAGGCCTGATCTCCTTCTTGGAAACCCACACTATTGCTGCGAATATCATTCCGAGTTTTCATTTTATCACTGGCAATCTTCAGCCGTCCTCTTACCAAGCGATTCATTTCTCGCAGTTGGTTTTCTAATTGCGAGGAATAGTTCTGTGGCTCTTGGGACTGAGTCACAGGTTATCCGAACATTAAGTCCCCAGGAAGACGAATCTCCCTCCCAAACACCAATTTTGCTGGAGTCGTGCCGGTTGTGTCGTGTACTGATGATCTATACGCCTTGAAGAATAGTGGTATACGTTGGTCCCAGTCTGTTTGGTTCTCGTCAACAACCTTCGAAAGATCCTGCTCAAGTGTCCTATTGAATCTCTCAACCATCCCGTCCGACTGAGGATGCAGAGGCGTTGTCCTGGTCTTTCGAATTCCGAGTAGACGGCATAATTCTTTAAACACTCCTGATTTGAAATTTCTTCCTTGATCAGTATGGATTTCCATAGGGGCTCCATAACGGCAACAGAAGTTGTGAACTAACTGCTTTGCCACAGTGGTAACCTCCTGATTTGGAATTGCTAGGCTTCCACCCACTTAGTAAAGTAGTCACCTACAACCATGATGTACCGGTTACCATCGTCAGTAACTGGGAATGGTCCAGCAATGTCTATGGTAATTCTCTCGAAAGGCAGTCTAAAGTTATATTGTCTCATTTTTCACCTGCTTCTTGTTTGTGAGCCCTTGCTTGAAGCACATATTTCACACGTCCGAACCCATTCCTCTACGTCCGTCGTGGCGGAGATGAAGCCAACAGAATCGCTTCCGTATTTTGCAAGGGTTTTGTTAACGCCAAGATGGCCTCCAGATGTTCCACCATGCATCTCCTTCAAAACAGACTGCACTTTACTTCGGGGAACTATCAACTGCATGACCACATCTCGTCCATCTGCACTTTCCCAAGCCCTTTTCAGCAATCCGTTTTCTAAGATGAGAGCTTCCCATTGCGCCCAGTAGCCCTTCAGCACTTCGGAGCCATGGCAGATATCTTGCCAATCCGGGCGGCGACCTTCCTCTTTTGCTGTCAAGATCGGTCCAATGTCTTCATCAGTCATCTGTTCTTGTCGACAGTCTTGTGTTGTCCAGCCGTCAGCCAGGAAATCTACAGTGATGGCTTGAACATGTTCGCTTGAGTTTTGTTCTTCCTTTCTGTACCAATGTTGGCAGTCTTCCCGCACGGTTTTCGTGATAAGCCATCTACATTACCACGCAGGCGCCCCCGTCGATGTTGTACCTTGAAGCTGAACTCTTGCCATTCGTAACACTTGCTGTAGTTCGTTGTCTCGGACATCGGCAGTAAATGTCTACATCGCAAAACTCGTTCGAAAATCTTCTGGCGCTTCAGGATAGGCCAGTCTAATTAGTCTGTCGATACTTGCTTCAAACTCTTGAAGGCTCTCCTCGGAATGCTGACGCCTTGAGGTGTTATCAACTCGGCATAGATGTTCTGGCTGTCAGGTGGCACTTTCTGTAGTAATTCTGCCGCGGGTCCTTTTAATGCAAGAACGAGTGAGACTGCCTTGTCTTTCTCTGTCCAATTATTTGCGCATGCAGTAGCTTCAAATTGGCGGAGGTACGTTGCCCAGTGACTGCTTCCGTCAAAGGTTGGAGCTTTGATATGAACTGTCCCTACTGCAGGCAAAGTGACTTTCTCTATTAATTTATTTTCTGTGTCTTTTTCTGTCTTTATCATTGGTACAGTCTGTTCACAAAGTTGTTTTGGTTGTATCTTCAAGCACTGCTTAACTTCAATTTTAATTTGTTCTCTTATGTTTATTATTGAATTTTCTACTGCAGATATTTTTGTTGACATAGCTTCTTGCACAGTCAAGACAGATTTTTCTACTTCAGCTATTTTATTTGACATGGATTCTTCTACGTCAGATATTCTGGTAATTTGATTATTGAGCTCTCCTCGTAATTCACCTACGTCGCCACGTAGGAGACCCAATTCTGCGGTAGTATGTTCTTGCATCTGCTTTTGCTCATGAATTAACGCTTTGATGTCACCTGCTTCACGTTTACGTTCCTCTGCTTCCTGCTTACGTTCCTCTTTTTGTCTTCCTTCTGTTTCTAGTGGTTTCTGACGTTCCTCAGCCTCTTCTCTTCCCTGCCTCCGTTTTTCATCCTGTCGTTTTTCTGCTTCTTCTCTTTCTTGTCTTCGTTCTTCTTTTTGTCGTCTTTCTGCTTCTTCCTGTGTCTGCCGCAGCAGCGTTTGGAAAGCTTCCATCATCTGACTTGCATCCATTGTTTTCCGATTAATTACGAATTACAATCCTCTTGTACAAAGTGTCCACTGTTTCCACTGTTAACCGTTCTACCCCAGTTCTGACACCACTGTTACGACGGTCTACTTGATCGTCGTAGGTACAGTGGAAAACAAAATAAGTACAAGACACCAATTAAGTCACTAATCACACCTTTAATTTTTACAGTTAAACAGTTCCTAATTAACAACACAGTCTCTACAACAAATCAAATGAAAATTGTTCACACGCAATAAAATGTCCACTAAAATTAAACACAATTGTATTACAATTATACCGTCCGATTATAAAACACCACTCTTAACTAATAACCACTTGAACGCGCACAGTAATATCACGACTATAACTCTCGAACCGCACTGTCAATTTATCGCACTAATACTGAACTGAACGTCGTTGAGTACTGGTATTTATACCTCCCCAAATTACTACATTATTCCATAATGTGCGATAGCGTCAGTATAGTTACGACGTAATTACTTGCGGCCTTGACACAGTTCGTGCGCCGGCGCGAAGTCTGGCACAGTCTAGAAAATGCGTCAACAAGCACGTACGCCACACACGTTACATTCCGGATCACTCTGGACCGTTCGATAAACACGTAGATTTTTCTGTGATGTCGTAACAATACTTTACATTACCACCTTCTCTCATTGATCAGCTTTGTGCAACTAGTGTGCACATTTACGTCGTGCAATAAATCGATGTCATTGTTATCCAAATTATTACGAATGTGATGGGTAGGAGACAGACAATTGGGGTAGTGAGGTTGAGTGGGGTGTGTGGATTAAAACAATAACAACTGTTTGCCGTTTTCATTGACATCACACACTGTCGCGCCTAACTGTGAAGTTTGATACACCAGACGATTTAAAATTTGTTTTTAATACCACTCGTGCCTATCAGAATAATGTCATTAATTAATCTCGTTAAGCTTAATGTTACTGTATAAAGCATCAAGTATCCAGGGGCTACTCGTTAAACAGTAAGAAAAATAACAATAATGACGCTGTAAGTAGACTTATATTGGTATTTCTATAACGTCACAGTATCTAATGAAAAAACTTTATATCTTTAAAAACTGATTTTGCTTTTCATATCGGTTCCTTAGTTTTTCTTTTTCTAACTACGAAAGTAAAATTATAAGGAATACAATAAGTGTGTACTTACGAGTTTCTTAATAAGCAAATTCTGAAATACGTCAAACAATTACTAAATATTTTGTACGCGTTTTTATTATGTTGCAGAATCAGAATATCTTGAACAGTAATCCAAAAAGGTATCAAACTTCCGGAAATGATTGTACTTATTAATCTGAAGGAAAACTGTCCAGTATATAATGCCGGAAAATGTTTCGTTTTCCTTATGTATGTTTCTTTGCGTTTTATTTTAAATAAGTAGGCCTAATAACTGATGAATGGAAGGGAATAGTAAATGTATATTTCTTATAAGTACGAAACAAACAAAAATGTTACCTTAAAAATGTTCAAAATGGGGCCTGATTGAAAAATTTAATTCTAAATTTTACAAAAATCGGTACGTAACAAAACATTTAGGGCCTATATAATATAAAAAATACTCTTTTTTATTTCTAATACAGCCATATTTATGGAATTCGGATAAAACTAACGGCGTTATTACACTTGTTCTAACAAAACATTTGGCCTATTTTCCTTATAAGAACCATGTACTTTTTCTTCATTGATAAAAATTTTAAGAAACCGGATCATTTTTTCTCATTCCCAAATACTAAACACAATATATTTCAGTAAATATTTAATTATTTACTTCCTTTTCTTTTCTAAAATACTGATCACAGTTACATGTTTATGCTCTACTACTAAACATGAAGTGCCATCCGTTTGAGATATTAGTTGCCATGTTGGGCAAATACAGTTTTATTCAATGGAGTACAAAATTGTTCAATGAAAGTCATTGTAAACAACCGATAACAACTCACAGAACCCAACATCTACTTATGAAACTAATCGTGGTACAATAACGTATCTGCAAATTTGCTGTTCTTATGAGGAAACTAGACCAAATGTGTCGTTATGAAAAAAATGTAGTATTATCTCAGTTTTTTTTAATCCGACTTCAATGAACAAGGTACCATCAGATTATCAATAAAGGAAGTAATGTTTTAATAAGACATTTTTTTTGCTATAAGTACTGGTTTTTGAGAAATTAAGAATTAAAATTTTCAATTGGCCGCAGTTTTGAAGTTTTTAAAATAACACTTTGGTCTGCTTCGTACTTACAAGAAACGCCAAACTTACTGTGTATACCCGATTTCAACTTCACATCTCAGCTCATTCGGCACTAATCAATGTTTTAAAAGACGCAGAAATATACAGACGTGAAAAGAAGCATTTTTTTGCATATTTTATTGGATATTTTTCCTTTGGTTTAATGAGTTAAATCGTTTCCTGAAGTCTGACACAACCTTCTGGGAGTGCTGTGTATATTGTAGTTGTATATAATGTTCTGCGAAGAACATCATTCTTTCTGCTACACCTCTCTCATCTTTCTCTCTCTCTCTCTCTCTCTCTCTCTCTCTCTCTTTCTCTCTCTCTTTCCCTTTATCTTCACCGTTTTTACCATTAATTTGGTCTTCCTGATGTAATAAGCCCTTCCGTTATTGCTTGTTTTTTTTTATCCCTCAAGAGGCAATCTGCACTGTCTAACGTTTTTCCAATTATGTTGTTCCGTGCGGGTATCAACAATTCGGTTTGCCTTTGTTTATTATAGTTACCAATTATTGGACCATTATCGAAAGGCAATTATCTTCTATTCTCAGAATATATCCGACACAAGCACTGCCTTTTCTTCATTTCCTCACCACGTCCTGGTAGTTACAGACTGATCATACTTTAATCGTTTGTTTCTCGAGTTCACAATTTATCCCGTCTGGACATTGCCGCTGCCCTTCTTAAGGACTTCATTTCCTCACCACGTCCTAGTAGTTACAGACTGATCATATTTTAATCGTTTGTTTCTCGAGTTCACAATTTATCCCGTCTGGACATTGCCGCTGCCCTTCTTAAGGACTTCATTTCCTCACCACGTCCTAGTAGTTACAGACTGATCATACTTTAATCGTTTGTTTCTCGAGTTCACAATTTATCCCGTCTGGACATTCCCGCTGCCCTTCTTAAGGACTTCATTTCCTCACCACGTCCTAGTAGTTACAGACTGATCATATTTTAATCGTTTGTTTCTCGAGTTCACAATTTATCCCGTCTGGGCATTGCCGCTGCCCTTCTTAAGGACTTCATTTCCTCACCACGTCCTAGTAGTTACAGACTGGTCATACTTTAATCGTTTGTTTCTCGAGTTCACAATTTATCCCGTCTGGGCATTGCCGCTGCCCTTCTTAAGGACTTCATTTCCTCACCACGTCCTAGTAGTTACAGACTGATCGTACTTTAATCGTTTGTTTCTCGAGTTCACAATTTATCCCGTCTGGACATTGCCGCTGCCCTTCTTAAGGACTTCATTTCCATCACTCTCAGCATACTTTTCTGACGTTTTTAAAGTTGCCAGACTTCACAGCCATACAAATTCTCGCTTTGCACCGTTGTTTTATGTACTCTTACCTATGTACGTTACACAATAATTTGGTCCCAGATTTACAGTATTGGAGGCAGTGATCATCCTCCGTCTTACACACGTTGCCATCTTTTGTCCAATAGAAGTCTTGAGGCTCTATGTTTGGTCCTAAATACTTAATGATTCCTTTCTTCTTTATGTTTCTTCCCTACTTACCCAGCTTCTATAATCAGTGCGTCATTTTTACTTGTTCAATTCTAGTATCTTGTCTTGTTTAAATTTAAAGTTATTTCTCAATTTACGTACACTGTTTTGGCTTTCCCCATCTTAGATTCCAGATCCTCATCTGACTTACTAATAAAATTTCATCATCAGCGAACTGTAGTGTAAAAAATAGTCTATCATTTAGTGGCATTCTATTTTCTAGCAACGTCTTTCAAAGTTTCGTAGTATGTCAATTACATATGTCTTAAAGAGCGTTGTTCATGTAAAAGTATATCACCTCCGTCTCAAACTTTTGTTATTGGGAATGCCTTTAAAAATGTATTTTCTAGTTTCACCTGGCTTATTTTGTCTTTATATGGGTTCTTTACTACCATCACCAATGATTTTCTCACTCCACTCTTTACCAGTGCTTCTCATAATTTATTCACTTGGATATTACCATATTCGTTTATTGTGTCGAGGAAGATCACGTATAGGTTTTACTCTATTTTTGGTCACGCATTTTATATATTTTTAAATGCATTTTTCTGTATAATATATAATATGATTTTTACATCATAGATTTTACTTACAATAATGAGTAAAAACCACACGGGGTTACTCACACGGGGGGGGGGGGTCCCACGGGGTTGGGATTCTTTAACATGGGAAAAAATTACATGAAATCATAAGGAAACATAGAAATTTAAATTTAACAGGTCGGGAATTCGAGTGAATACAAAATTCAAAAACAAAGCATTGAAAATTTTACAATTTATGCGGAACCAGTAACTTAATTGTATATATTACATAGGCGAGGCAAATATTATGTTACGCTAAGTCAGCTGTTGATCATATGAGAAGAATAGGTTTCAATGAGACACACTCCGCAATTTGAACAGATAATGTCAATATGCAGTTGTATTTCATTTGGTAACCTCTGATTAGTAGGCAGTATTAATTACATCGTTAAATATAAAGACAATTATAGAAAAATGAAGGTGTTTCATGCACACCCACATCTAAACCCTCGCCCCCACGCACACAGACATTTTTTTTAGTTAGTTATAATGTATGTTTACACTAATTAGTAAACAAAACTGACATTACTCACCAGCGCCAACACAATTCTGGTACGCGGATAGTTTGTGACAACGACGTTGATTAACGTTTGGTTGGGGCTCTGACAATAATAAAGCAACATTGAAAACTAAGTTAAGAGCTTTTAAAATTTATTTCGTAAAATGTACTAATGTTTCTGATATATAGAACAACCTTCACCTCCTTATATCAACAAATATAATTACTCTACACTCTACAGAATTACATCATATTAACTGATAAGTGTGTATCTAATACACCACATTTATAACACGACAAAAATCATTCAACACACATATTACATTTGTTAATACAGGCTCATTAAAAATATACTTTTACTATCAATATTTACATGTACCTTACACTTACGTAAGGCCTATACTTTTTCTTACTAAGTTGTGGACCACTGTATATAATTTTTATATGACTTGAACTTTCAAAATATTTGTTTTTTGATTTCTTACAGTTTTTTGAGAAACTTTTGAGTAGTTTATTTTCTTTCCGAAACTACTTAAAACTACCTTCTGTACAAGAACACAGTTTACAGTCTAGTTAACCTCTCAACTGTGCAAACTTCCATCAACACACATTCTTTTACATTCCTTTCTTAGACATACATTGTCCGTAATATAGTGAATACAATGTGTCTGAGTAAACTACCCTACTCTTCTTGTTTATACGCTGTCTCGCTTGCTATTTGGATACAAGAAGCCGCATCACTGTGCCTGAAAGGACTATCAGTGGAACAGCTAAGGCAGTATATCATGCAGTTACTGTTTTCGTAATTAATTGTTTTAATTATATTTACTCTGACTTCGTATTGTTAATTACAATTGCATCCGTAGTTAGCTTTGTTGTATATAATTATTAGCTTGTGTTTAACGATTAACGTTTACAGACGATTATGCGTATGGCAGTATAGGCTACTTTGTTAGCAAACGTTAATTACTTGGTAATTTATGTTAGTACCTGTAGTTACCACACACGCAGAATATACTTAACATATTTGTTATAAAATCTCTTAATTTATCGCATGCTTTATTTAGTAACTACTTTTCTCCGACTTTCTTTAGTAGCACGATTTACTATTGTAACTTGAAACATGTTTACAGCTTACGCGCGTGTGTGTGTGCAAATGATACTTACGTTCGAATAAGTTATAAATTTCTGTATGTTTCTGTGACTGTTAACGTTATAACAAAAAGAATAGTGGGTGTTGTGTAAAATTGTTTGTGTTGTAATCTGTCGGGCGTTACCTCCGCGCACTTTTGTTACTTACTCTGTTGACTGGATCCTCTGCAGTGATGTAGTCCTGTAATACAACTTAATACTATGCTTTTTGTGGGCGCCACTTGGAAACGTTTGTTCCAAGAAAAAAATTAAATGTGATTGATAAAATTTTTAAATCTACGAAAAAATTTAAACAAGTCAGTTTAGCTTTGAAAAATCAGTTAAGTTTAATAATTCTTTAAAAACAAACAAATCGTCTGAAGGACTAACATTCATAAAAAGAAAAAATTATAAAATTGCGGAGAAAAAATTTTACAAGTTATTATTATTTTTTATATGTCCAATCAAGTATCGGCTAGTATATTTCAGATTCTGACTCAGTTGAAAAGCATGAGTTTAATATGTGAAAAATCTTTACTCTCAGGACGTGACTCCTTTGAACTACCAAGACATATCAATTAGATGCCTTACAAGAAAAAACTAAGTGATTTGAAGGTGTATGTGTGGCGTGTAAAGTACAACTGTGTGATAAATGTAACCAGGTAACAAATGACTTTAATTTTGGTAACTCACGTTCCGATGGTCGTTTATTCTCTCACTGGACACTTCCTTCGGGTAGTTTCTCAATCTCGCCTCTTCGGGTGTACACTGAATCTATTTAAAGTCAAATTTTGCGATCATTACTTTTTCCGCACTTTTTGTCAAAACGTTTGGCAGTAAAATCTCGTTCAAACGCCGCCACTATGAATCATCTGTTTAGCGTTGATTCAGAAATCTGCCACCGCAGCGCTGATTCCCATGCAGTGTTGAGGAAGGCTTAGTTGTATTGTTTGTTTACGTTCGGGGGAATTATTTGTCACGTTAGTCAGTCAATGCGAACACAGCAGAATTCGTTCTCTATTTAAATGTTTGGTCCCTCCTGGGCCGTCGACGTTCTGGCTGCGTGATTTCTATTAAAATTTGCCGTATCGCTGCTCTATTTCAGCGATACTTTTTGGCGTAGACTCTCGTTGAGGTTAAGTCAGTCGGTTATGTCTATGTACGGGAAAAGCCTTCCTGCCGTGTCTTGTCGATTTCTCGCCTCTTTGGTTTCGCCTTAGCTGCGTTGATCAGTGTTGTGTGAGATGCATCAGTTCTGGAGTTCAATCTTCATGTGTTTTTGGGTCGAATTTGGTCTCGCTTTTATACTAAATCGGGATGACTGTTTTCGTCGACTTCCGGTATATTTGTGTAAAAATTCTTTCTAGATTGTTCGAGAATAAACGAAATGGAATGTCATAGAACAATTTTCACTTCCGTAGAAGCTTTTAGAACGAATTTCTTATTCTTCATACAAAGGATATTTCAAAATTTACACTGGTATTTATCAAACAGTTTCACATTAGTACTTACAATTTGTATGCCATTAATGTATTTAGATTCCTTGTTTTTTACTGAATCTAGCGATACTAAATATGATTGGTATCTAATTAACTTAAGTCTAATAAACAATACAATTTACAACCCTCACCTTGAGTTGTTGTCATTGAAAACTCAATATTTATAACAAAATTTGTTGTGGAGTTACAAAGTTCCTGCCACAAGCTGAACATCTAATCCTACTACTTTCCTACAACAAAATAAACAAATTTTAACATCAATAAAACACAAATAAATACAATTTTATATGGCCTCTGCTCATGGCCTAGATTCTTGTCAGTTTTCTAATACAATAATTAGTCTTTTTCTTTAATATATGTATTATTTCACCACTATACACACAGAGTTTATTATTTTGTCTATCTTTTGTGATACCTGGTTACTTTGTACATATATTATATTTATCACAAGATGACATAGCATCATTGATTGGTCTTGAAATGTCATTTTTTATGGTGTGACATATCTCACTCTAATTAGTTAAATTCTTTTAGAATTGACTTTACTTTCAACTGAGTTTGTTTCTTATTAAGGTATTCTGATGTATTGTACCTTTCTATCTTATTTTTATTAGTATTATGTAAGTATTTAGCCAGATATGATTATTTTTGTACTGGATAATTGGCTTCAGCCATACATGGTATAAGTAAATATTTTGCTGACTTGACTATTACAATGTTAAAGTTGGTCAGGTATATTAGTATAGTTGCTTTATATCATATTACAGCTTTCTAATACAGTTTGGTTGCATTTTGGCAACATTAAATTCATAAATTATACAATATTAGATGCCTATTACATGTTTTAGTTAACACTGTTTTTGGCTATTTTGGCTGCTTTTTATTCATTTGACAGTTTCCTTTATTTAAGATAAATTGTTCACTATTGTCTGCTTGACAATTACATATAGCTTTTATTTAAATCTGATAATAATTAATTTTTTCATGAAATCTTGGTGTATGGTCTCAAATCCAACACATTAATATTTTTTTGTCATTGCAAATATACAATTTTTATTTTAACTTAAACTCTTTCTAATAATGTATTTAAGTCATTTAATACATTTATTTTATTTACATCACATAATATAATAATGGATCATGTCCATTTATTCACAAAAAATAGTTTTTAATACTGTATTCATAGTTATAAAACTTAATAATTATTGACTTTATTCTGGTGGATTCTGACACTATTTCTCTCTCTTATAGTGTCTTATGGTTTTTTCACTCTTATTCACTTTAATAATATATATGGGGTTTTGTCTTAGTCATAGTTTGGTCGTTTTTTTCAAGTTGATAGAAATAATTATTATACAAAATTACACAATTTTTTGGGACTACTTGGGTTCGATACTGTTCACTTCACTTTCCTCTTATGCTAACTTACTATATAAATGATTTCTTTTTATGGAACGTTCTGTGACGTTACATATGCCTCACCGTTAAAGTTGATAATTTTGGAAAAACATATCTTTGGTTTTGATGAAATTATCATCTCTATAATAACCCTTTATTATTAGCTTCTTTATATTTCATTCTTTTATCTTATAATTAAATTCCTGTACTACTCCTTTAATATATTAATCCAACTCAATATTCATAGTTCGTTCTTTGTCATATCACCTATTCCTTTCCTTTTTACGTTGATGTTTTATAATTAATCTTTGATATAATTCCCTATCAATTCCCTAACTTACATAGAGGGTTGGGAGTCAGAGTGGCTCGCTATGGCATACATTCTCTGTCCCTTCCTATCTATAACTACTGAAATCAGAGGCAACACATCCCTGTTCAGAAAATAATAATTGCACCTTTGCAACAAATAATAATAATAATAAAAAAATACAATATTCAAAGATCATAGGCTCCTACATATAAATTCCCTTTCTTAAACTCTTCTGATTAATTCACAATTATATTAATATATCGTTCTCCGCAGGTTAAAATTATCGTTTAAAATCATTCAATGTTAATAGCTATATTCATATTCATCATTACCTCCTTATGTAACACACTGTTTTCCCTTTTTTTTATTTTTCATTTATCATTTCCATTTAGTATCAAATATATGACAGTATTTCTCCCTCTTTTCTCCTTTACTAAGTGTCCATCTTGTAGTATTTATTAATAATAATCTCTCTCCTTCTCTAAGTACGGGTAAGCTGGTAAATATACGTTGACATGGCTATTGGAAATAAATCTATATTTTATATATATCTTTATGCCTTTGGTGTAAGGTGTCCTTCTCGTAATATTTATTTATAATAATCTCTCTCCTTCTCTAAGTACGGGTAAGCTGGTAAATATACGTTGACTTGGCTATTGGAAATAAATCTTGCCTATGGTGGAATGTGTCCATCTCGTAATATTTATTAATAACAATCATTATACCATAATATTTATATTTATTTAAAAATCTCTACCTCCTTTCTAATTATGGCTAAGTTAAAAAAATTCACGTTGACATGTTTAGTCAAGGTACCTTCTCTATGATGCTGTATCTAACTTGGGTCTTTGGTCATGGTACTTGGTTACTGATTGAGTATTTGACTTGCGATTTTTTTTTTTTTTTTTTAATCATGGTACTTTTTTAATGAAGTCTGGTTATACGTTCCTTTTACCTTGTTCCTAATTGTGTCAGTTACCTCGTAGGTATTGTTTTCATGTTTGATAATATTTTGGGTTATATTTGTCAGTTTGGGTTAATTACGTTGATTATTTCAACCCCTTTTGGTTGTGTTCCTTATATTATGTCATTATTTATCATTCCCATTCCTTTTTAATTCCTTCTCTTTTCAATATTCGACCTTCGATGTTTATCACCTCTACTCCTTCAAATGCCTGGTCTATGACATTTATTCTGGATGATTGGCTTCATGGCCTTACCATCTCATCACATGTTTGGGCCATAATTTTTCTGCATAGCGGAATTCCTCCTCTCTCTCACTTTCATTTTGGGGATCATTATCTGGTTCTCGGCCAGTTTCTGCCAATACATGGTTTACATAAAATACTCGGGGTTTTTCGTCATTATTTGCCTGATTATGCTGTAATGAAAAACCCGGATTTTCGTGAACTGTTACCCGATTCTCATTATTATTTTGATTAGCGTTTGGCTCTTGTTGGTTGTTACTTTCGTTTCGGGGTGGTTCGCTACTCCTACCCTCTGAAAACTGCTGCCGGTTATTCGCCGTATCGCCCTGGTTACCTGGCGCCTGTTGTGGGTAAAACATGTAAGTGGGTACATTAGGTGGATATGGCCGTCGGTTATTGGCCATTGTATAATTTACCTGGGGCCTGTACTCATTTTGGTTTCTCCTATCGCTTCCTCCTTGGTTTCCCCCGTTGCGATAACCATTACGTTGACCATAATTACTTCCTCTATAATTATTCCCGCGATAACCGTTTCCCTGGTGGAAGTTCCTACCGTAGTTATTCCCGGTGTAATTACCTCTGTTTGGTCCCGGATAGTTGCGGTTAATTGGGCCCCGAGTGTTATCATTTCAGCCGTTTGGTGGGATATTATTATTCTGATTATTGGTGTTTAGATTATTACCGTTCCCACCTCCATTCCGGTTTGGTCCGTTATTATTGTTGTTGTACTCTACCTTACGATTGGGGGGTTGGTAATCCTGGAACCTTCCTGTGGATTCGCAATTTTCCAATAATTTGGCCAGATCGGCTATTTTGCTAATTTGTTGGTATAATTGGGCATCCTTGATCCCATAGCTGTAATGTCCAGCTAACTGCCTTACCAAACATTCTTCTGGGATCGGCGGTATCAACTTCCGTGCTAAACATACCTTTCCCAGGAAATAAGACGTCGGGGACTGTCCATAGGACGCGTCGTATTTGCCATAGAAAATGTCCATTCTTACCCTGTTTTGTGCGGTCTCTGACCAATACTTTTCCTTAAACTGGCGTTTAAACTCTGCTAAATTCGTTATTTCTGGTCGTACCGCTATCCACCAGTTATCCTTAGTATTTTTAAACGTCTCGTCAAGCATCTCTCTTATCCTGTCCCACCTTGTTTCTCTACTTCTCCCAATGACCTCCTCCATTCTTTCCAAAAATTCCATTGGGTTTCGTCGATAGTCCTGGAAGTTGATTACTTCCCTGTTTTCACCATGACACGTATGAGTGTTTAGTATTGGTGTGTCTCTCAGCGCCTCTAATCTTTCCTGCAGGTTTTTCTCTCTCTGGTCTATTTCCATAATACTATTTTTGTTAGTTTTTATCTGTTCGTCCAGCCTGTTAGCGATGTCGCTAACGTCTTTTTGGACTTCTCCTACCTCCTGCATGATGGCGTCTTGGTCCTGCCTTACCTTGTTTTCGAGATTTCTAACATCTTGTTTGGTCTCTAATGTTTGTTCCTCTATACTTTCGAAACGTGTATTGTTTCCCTCCCGTAACCTTTCCAACTGTTTCTCCATATTCTCGACCTTCCTGTCACTATCGATTTTATTGTCATCGATCTTTTTGGTTACTGTTTCGTACTTTATGCTAATTTCTTTTTTCAGGGACTCTATACTTTTTTATTCTCCTCCTGAAATATCTCCAGTTTCTTCCCATTGTCATTTATTTTCTCGGTTATATTCTCCCTTAAAGATTCTATGTTTTTATTATTATCCTCCTTCAGGGATTTTATTATTTCCTCCTTATCTTCCCGTCTCTTTTTATTATTCTCCTCCTTCAGGGATTCTGTATTTTTGTTCATATCCTCCTTCAGGGATTCTGTGTTTTTGTTCATTTTTTCGTCCATTCTTTGGAGCATCGCCATCATCATCATTATATTCGTGTCAACGCTCCCTGTTATTTTTTCTGGTTCGGGTTTCTCTGTCTGTTCTACCATTTGTATGGGTTCTTCTCCCGTTTGCTCCTCTAATTCCTCTGCCGTTTGTACCGGTCTTTCCATTTCTAGTGTGGGCGGTTCTAATTCCGTTTCCTCGACCTGTACTGCCTCTCCGTCTTCCACACTTAACTCGGGTTCCACAGTCTTCTTCACCTTTTTTCCCTTTGGTTGCGGCATTTTAATATGTTGGTAGTTGCCGGGCTTGTTCCGTCTTTTTCAAGCCTCACTAGTTGGGCTGCCAATTTATAACAAAAAGAATAGTGGGTGTTGTGTAAAATTGTTTGTGTTGTAATCTGTCGGGCGTTACCTCCGCGCACTTTTGTTACTTACTCTGTTGACTGGATCCTCTGCAGTGATGTAGTCCTGTAATACAACTTAATACTATGCTTTTTGTGGGCGCCACTTGGAAACGTTTGTTCCAAGAAAAAAATTAAATGTGATTGATAAAATTTTTAAATCTACGAAAAAATTTAAACAAGTCAGTTTAGCTTTGAAAAATCAGTTAAGTTTAATAATTCTTTAAAAACAAACAAATCGTCTGAAGGACTAACATTCATAAAAAGAAAAAATTATAAAATTGCGGAGAAAAAATTTTACAAGTTATTATTATTTTTTATATGTCCAATCAAGTATCGGCTAGTATATTTCAGATTCTGACTCAGTTGAAAAGCATGAGTTTAATATGTGAAAAATCTTTACTCTCAGGACGTGACTCCTTTGAACTACCAAGACATATCAATTAGATGCCTTACAAGAAAAAACTAAGTGATTTGAAGGTGTATGTGTGGCGTGTAAAGTACAACTATGTGATAAATGTAACCAGGTAACAAATGACTTTAATTTTGGTAACTCACGTTCCGATGGTCGTTTATTCTCTCACTGGACACTTCCTTCGGGTAGTTTCTCAATCTCGCCTCTTCGGGTGTACACTGAATCTATTTAAAGTCAAATTTTGCGATCATTACTTTTTCCGCACTTTTTGTCAAAACGTTTGGCAGTAAAATCTCGTTCAAACGCCGCCACTACGAATCATCTGTTTAGCGTTGATTCAGAAATCTGCCACCGCAGCGCTGATTCCCATGCAGTGTTGAGGAAGGCTTAGTTGTATTGTTTGTTTACGTTCGGGGGAATTATTTGTCACGTTAGTCAGTCAATGCGAACACAGCAGAATTCGTTCTCTATTTAAATGTTTGGTCCCTCCTGGGCCGTCGACGTTCTGGCTGCGTGATTTCTATTAAAATTTGCCGTATCGCTGCTCTATTTCAGCGATACTTTTTGGCGTAGACTCTCGTTGAGGTTAAGTCAGTCGGTTATGTCTATGTACGGGAAAAGCCTTCCTGCCGTGTCTTGTCGATTTCTCGCCTCTTTGGTTTCGCCTTAGCTGCGTTGATCAGTGTTGTGTGAGATGCATCAGTTCTGGAGTTCAATCTTCATGTGTTTTTGGGTCGAATTTGGTCTCGCTTTTATACTAAATCGGGATGACTGTTTTCGTCGACTTCCGGTATATTTGTGTAAAAATTCTTTCTAGATTGTTCGAGAATAAACGAAATGGAATGTCATAGAACAATTTTCACTTCCGTAGAAGCTTTTAGAACGAATTTCTTATTCTTCATACAAAGGATATTTCAAAATTTACACTGGTATTTATCAAACAGTTTCACATTAGTACTTACAATTTGTATGCCATTAATGTATTTAGATTCCTTGTTTTTTACTGAATCTAGCGATACTAAATATGATTGGTATCTAATTAACTTAAGTCTAATAAACAATACAATTTACAACCCTCACCTTGAGTTGTTGTCATTGAAAACTCAATATTTATAACAAAATTTGTTGTGGAGTTACAAAGTTCCTGCCACAAGCTGAACATCTAATCCTACTACTTTCCTACAACAAAATAAACAAATTTTAACATCAATAAAACACAAATAAATACAATTTTATATGGCCTCTGCTCATGGCCTAGATTCTTGTCAGTTTTCTAATACAATGATTAGTCTTTTTCTTTAATATATGTATTATTTCACCACTATACACACAGAGTTTATTATTTTGTCTATCTTTTGTGATACCTGGTTACTTTGTACATATATTATATTTATCACAAGATGACATAGCATCATTGATTGGTCTTGAAATGTCATTTTTTATGGTGTGACATATCTCACTCTAATTAGTTAAATTCTTTTAGAATTGACTTTACTTTCAACTGAGTTTGTTTCTTATTAAGGTATTCTGATGTATTGTACCTTTCTATCTTATTTTTATTAGTATTATGTAAGTATTTAGCCAGATATGATTATTTTTGTACTGGATAATTGGCTTCAGCCATACATGGTATAAGTAAATATTTTGCTGACTTGACTATTACAATGTTAAAGTTGGTCAGGTATATTAGTATAGTTGCTTTATATCATATTACAGCTTTCTAATACAGTTTGGTTGCATTTTGGCAACATTAAATTCATAAATTATACAATATTAGATGCCTATTACATGTTTTAGTTAACACTGTTTTTGGCTATTTTGGCTGCTTTTTATTCATTTGACAGTTTCCTTTATTTAAGATAAATTGTTCACTATTGTCTGCTTTACAATCACATATAGTTTTTATTTAAATCTGATAATAATTAATTTTTTCATGAAATCTTGGTGTATGGTCTCAAATCCAACACATTAATATTTTTTTGTCATTGCAAATATACAATTTTTATTTTAACTTAAACTCTTTCTAATAATGTATTTAAGTCATTTAATACATTTATTTTATTTACATCACATAATATAATAATGGATCATGTCCATTTATTCACAAAAAATAGTTTTTAATACTGTATTCATAGTTATAAAACTTAATAATTATTGACTTTATTCTGGTGGATTCTGACATTATTTCTCTCTCTTATAGTGTCTTATGGTTTTTTCACTCTTATTCACTTTAATAATATATATGGGGTTTTGTCTTAGTCATAGTTTGGTCGTTTTTTTCAAGTTGATAGAAATAATTATTATACAAAATTACACAATTTTTTGGGACTACTTGGGTTCGATACTGTTCACTTCACTTTCCTCTTATGCTAACTTACTATATAAATGATTTCTTTTTATGGAACGTTCTGTGACGTTACAACGTATACATACACACACATATATATATGTAAAAACAGACCTACGAATCTGAGTAATAAACTTTATATTATTATGTAAATAAATTTTTTATTTAAAAAGATAGATATCAATTAATAAATAAATAATAAGGATAACAATTAATAAGGATAAATAAAAAGTATAACAATTGACGGTTCAATTGTTATGCAACGGTTCAATTTTATTTATAAAATCGTTCTCGATTCAATAATATTATTCTCTAACATTTTATTTATTTCTTCTTCAACTTGTTGCTGATAATGTAACGGGATCGGATATGTTTTTCTTATAAATTTATTCTCGTCATTAACCTGTATTTTATGTTCATAAACGTTGGTAATTGTGTGCTGGGTTTTGAAAATCGATTCATATTTATTTAAAATATTATTTAATTGTTTTCGTTGATCAGCTCCACCGTTACCTGCTATCTTATCTATGCGATTAACAGCTGGCTTTTGTATGTCAACGGGCCTACATCGATCAGCTGAGTTGTCATCTTGACGTACAGCACTGTGCGAGTAACCCAGGTTAATTTTATGTTTTGTATTTTTAACTATGCATTCTAGTGTTTTTTTTAGTAAAATCAATTGTAGCGTGTATTTTCCTTAATGCCTACTATAACGTCGTAAACTAGATTTTTGACTATAAGCACGGGTATTTCCATTTCCATCCCTTGTAAACTTATTGTGATAAGTGCTTGCTTACAAATAGTTTGTAAATCACCTGTGGCTGTCGTGACAATTGTATTGTTGACAGGTAAGATCGGTGTATTTTTAAATTCGTGTCTATGTTTGTTAATGAATTTTTCACTGATTAGAGAATTTGGGCACCGATATCGAATAATACATTTCCGACACCACCATTAATTTTCGCTCTCACAACAATATCATTATCATTCTTATTTCTAACATTTTCCACACCTTCATCAACACAATTGTTATATATTAATTCATCTCTAACGTCTACAGGATATAGGCCTGAAGCAATGTATACATTCTTACCACTAGTATTGCTAACATAAGATTTTTGACACTGCTGTTTGTTATGATATGTTTTATCTAATTTTATCCTTATTTTTATTTATATTTTTTAATTTATCGCACGGATCCACACCGTGCAACCTTACTAGTTTTTTGGCTGCTCTTCGTTTGTATTTGTTTCAGTAATTGCCAATACATTACTTTGATTAAACCTTTGGAAATTAGGTTTGTTTTTAAATTGTTGTTGTTGTTTTTGTGTTTGTTGCGGCTGAAATTGTTTACGAGCCGGTTCACTATTATTATTCTACTATTTGTTTGGCTATTAACATTATCCCACTTTGTTAACAACAGGAGTAGTTCCTCTAATGATTTAATACCTTATGTAATTACCGCGATTTGAATACCGCGTCCGAAGTGATGGGCCAATTTATTTACCATCTCTGGTTCTGACATTTCGGGTTCTAGATACTTCTCTCGAGATATGAGTTGGATTAAATAATTTTCTTTAGATCCTTTTAAACTGGAATACCTACCAAACTCCAGCTGTACGCGTATTTCCGATGTATCTCGCTGCTCCAGTACCTTGCCCTAAAATGTTGTACCAGATCTTGATATGCAGCTATTTTATCTTGTACTACCGTGAACCACTCAGCTGCTGTACCCTTTAATCTTCTGACAACATAGTTTATTTTATCCATCTCACTCAGGCTGTCACCTATTGCTTCCATGTCTCGCTGGCAATTCTTAAGGAAATGAAGCGGATTCTCAGTGTCCCTACCGAAGAATTTTAACTGCGAATTGTTTTCTTCTAAAGTTCTATATATGAACGTGGTCTGGTTCGCTGTTGTCGAGGTACTCTGGAGTCGGGTCAGCTGTTGTTTCAATTCTTGTATCTGCTGATCTTGTTCAGCTACGAGTTCACTTACCGTATATGTGTGTTGAACTACTCTTTCCTCTATCCCAGTAATTTTAGCTTCACAGTCACTGATGCGAGAATTGTTGGCTTCTAAAGCGGTCTCAATATTGCTGCGAATTATTTCTACCTTTTCGCCTATACGTTTTTCTGTTGACTCTAATAGTTGTTTAGCCTGGTCATGAACGGCTGTATAGATTCTTTTATTCTCATCGTGGAGTGACTTGTTTTGTTTTGCTGCTTCGTCGGCCATTTTCTGCATCGTGGCTTTATTTTCTTCCTTATTTGCTTTATTTTCTTCGGACAGCTTTGCATATTTGCTTTATTTTCGTCAGACATTTTCTGCATATTAGCTAAGATTGCCGCTAATGTATTCTGTAATTCTTGTGATTCGGCCATATTGATTATTTATTTTTATAAATTTAACAAATATTATAGTCTTTATTTATAGTAACGGCACTATTTTTAATATTTATTATTACGAATAACGATCAGTTTATATGTTATTTATTATTATAGTCCAGTATCTCAACCAAATGTAAACAAGCTTAATCTAACACAAATACAAATAATAATTCAACATCCACATAAATGATTACTACTATTGTTCAAATATCTGATAAGAGAGAGTATTCAAACTTCTATCTACGCTCCCTGATAACATAGAACGGCACACAATTAGTTCAATGAATTTATTCTATACACACTTAAATAATATTTTCTTTTTTACAAGTAATGCCAAAAAATCGAACCACACGTTGGCCAGCGCCAAATATCCTTATGCAACGGTTCAATTTTAATTATATCTAATAAGGATATTATGAGTGTGTAAAAATTACAAACACGTCTATTATGGAGGAGAAGAAAAATTTATTTTCTATACACAAGAATATAGTGTTTTACGATGTATATTGTATTACAAATTGTCATGCATTTATATTTAGAATAATAAGTTTATATTGTTCGATAATATATCGATTTTACTTGGTTGATGATACGTCCTCCTTACGTGCGATCCTCTTCTTCTTATCGTCGCTTCCGTCCTGGCGTCCTCTTCTTCAGCGTCACACTCCTTCCTGGCGTCCTCTTCGTCTGGTCGTCCTCTTCTACGGCGGGTTGCTTCAGCGGCGATATTTCGATCAGTCTTGTTGATGATTATGTCTAACTGTTAACATCAATTAGACTCTTCACAAATTGTTAAACTCACAATGATTATTGTTTTCCTCGAACAGTTTATTATTAATTGGTACGTTAAATTTTATCAATTTCAGGGTAAATATGGGTATTATTTAAAGGCGGTGTATTAGTCGTACACCTTCCAAGAAATCTTGAAGTGTCTTTATTTCCCTATGCGGATATCTTAAACTAACACGAAAAAGCACTATAATATACTATAATTTTTACTTTACTAATTAACCCACTCGGTTCTTTACGCTGAACTTCGTAAAGAATACCAAGGTTTATTTTAAGTTAAATTTTTCTATGTTCGTACGAGGAAAACTCTCGAACGTCGAGCACAACTTCACCTTGCAGATGCTACAGAAGAACTGTGTCGATCCTACCTCTACAGAGAATGAATGTTACTGAATTTAGTGACTTCCGATTGGTTAAACCCAGGTCACATGTTTGATGTTTTTAACAGATATAAGGTTTTCCAGAAAAAGTTTGTATAAATATGCACTAGCTTGCATCGACATTATCTACAATTTTTATTACCCTATTAATAATAAGTGTTTCAAATTGAGTTTTCCCTACTTAAAAAACCCTATTTCTAAAATAGTTATGCACCTCAGAGTATACACAAATTGAAGCTATTTACATAAATAATTCCATTGTCAAAGTTTCATGTCGATCGGTCAATTACCGCGGAAGATATAGCGATCACACGTTATCACACCCGCACACGCGCACAAATTCACAAAAAAATACATGACAATAAAGAACACTTTTTTATGAAGAATTTGGTATACTCTACATGCTCATCCATTTCTAAATACGAAACTTATGGCTAAAAGACAACATATTACATAAAACCAATTTAAACATGAAAATGCTCGTCATCCATGTGCTTAGATACAAACAACATAGATTATCATCCTGTGTTCCGTTGCAATATATATATGTGTATATATATATATATATATATATATATATGTGTATATATATATATATATATATGTATATGTAAAAACAGACCTACGAATCTGAGTAATAAACTTTACATTATTATGTAAATAAATTTTTCATTTAAAAAGATATATACGCACAAGTAATAAGAATAACAATTGATGCGGTAAAATATTTTGGCACCTGCTTTTGTGACCTGAGGGAGCGGGTATAACTTGGCTGACTAAATGTGTCAGAACAGCCTTCAGCGCAGGAATAGCTCATGGTCATCGTTAATATTAGTGTCTTAGTTAAATATATCTCCACTATCAACAAAATAATGACAGAAACATAAGTACGAAGCAAGCGAAATTAAGGCCGATTAATTTTATACTCGTTTCACCGAGACGCATTATAAAATATACTGCATATATTACAGTAATGTATTGTATACTACTTTAACGAATTTACAGCATGTGACTCATTATTTTTGATGATTAAAAGGGATTCTAGAAAGATTCGGCAATCAGAATAGAATAGCAAATAATAAGCGTTCAGACAAGTAGGCAGGAACTAAGTCGAGTCAAGTCGAGTCAAGTGTAGCTTGTTGTCAACGTAATTATGTTGACTTATGACTTATGTACTTACTTCTAATTTGTTACGTGTAATTATGCTCCAATTGTCAATGTAATCTAAATGTTTATTTATATACCTTGTATTACGTTTATTATTGAATTTTACCGTTATTATAATCTAACATGTTACATCAGCCTACAGTAGCTTCACAGACTATACTATACTAACTTAATCTATTCTTCCTACTCTATGTACTCGTTACAGGAAAACCCGCTCTCTTTTAAACCCTACGACATAATGTGGCTTCTCATCACACCCTATCCTTCTCGTTTCGTTCTCACCACGTACTCAAGCCTATTTTACCAACGGTTTCACCTTGAGCTGAATTCTCACAAAATAATTTCTGACCTTATTGCATCTAGTGAGGTGCATACCTCCTTTTTAGTCCTTTCCAGGTTCTGCAATTTGCCTTTCGTTTGTTCTGGCAATACCACTTTCACTTTCCTGTACCGAATGACCTCTTCTATATAAAATGGTTTTTAAAACTATAAGTAAGTTTCCTGGTTATTTTCATCTTCCGTGAGAATGGATTATTCAGTGAGTAATACCAGACAGCACTTGTATAATTCGACAGCACTTTCAATCTACAGTTTATGTATGCGTGTGTGTGTGTGTGTGTGTGTGTGTGTGTGTGTTTCATTTATAATCTGATTATTCTTATATATATATATATATATATATGTTTATTGCATATATTGTATTCAATTTGCATTCCTATTGTACTTGGTTTTTACAGTCACTTGCCTTCCCTATGCTAACTCCTCCACCCCATCCGACATACACACCCTACAAACATGTCCATATACACACATACGTATTGTATTACAATACAGAAGACTATTCTGTATTGATATATTATTTACAATGTTTTTGTATTTATCACTCTACACACATGACTTTCAAGGGGCGATCAATTCCCCCCCCCCCAGAGCTTTTAGAAATTTCAGCAAAATTCCATAATCATCTAACTTAAGCTAATTTCTAAGTTTGTCGTGTGTGTTAAAATAAGGCTTATAAATAATTGTAGAAATAAACGAAATAACAGCATTTGTAAATTAATAAAATAAAGGGGGGGACCAACTTCAACCTAGTCCAGCCCCCTCCTCCATGAGGAGGTCCTAAATACGCCACTGCTTGAAAACATAATGTCAAACTACTGTCCGTGTGTCTACATAAGAAACCATTCCTATAAAAAGATACTAACATGTGCGTCATATAACTTTAATTTTCACGTGCGTTAGCAGTTATGTATATCATTAGCAACTTGAAATCATAGAGATAGTGATTTTTAAAATGTTAATATATCCATATGGATATAGTCAACCTATTATATATGTATGATATCTATTATATATACCTAATACATCTATTATATGGATACAGGCCTATACGGAGATAATGTGTGTGTGTGTGTGTGTGTGTGTGTGTGTGTGTGTGTGTGTGTGTGTGTGTGTGTGTGTGTGTGTGTGTGTGTGTGTGTGTGTGTGTGTGTGTGTGTGTGTGTGTGTGTGTGTGTGTGTGTGTGTGTGTGTGTGTGTGTGTGTGTGTGTGTGTGTGTGTGTGTGTGTGTGTGTGTGTGTGTGTGTGTGTGTGTGTGTGTGTGTGTGCAATTATTTAAGAATAATTGAATCCGCCGTTGTCTAGTCGATAGGCTATTAAAAACCAGTTTTAAACTGTTCAGAGTTCCAGCTTGTCCCATCGCAAGGGAAGCTTACTTGCAGTGAATATAAAACTAAGGCTTAGTATACCCATTTTGAATAAATATAGCTTATTGATTTCTTGTATATGAAACAAAAATTGCTCAGTTAAGGTAGTTTCTACCCCCTTCAGTCAGCTCAGCCTTCACGCGCGCGTTGTACGGCTAGGTTGTGTGCTTAGAATTCTTCCCTGTAAGGGTGGGTGCCTACAGAATGGGTGAGCTAGAGGAAAAGGGAGAGTGAGAGAGAGACAGAGAGAGGGAGAGAGTAATGAAGAAGAAAAAGATGGAGGAATGAAGTAACGAGACAGTCTACGTACAGTCAGTATAAACTAAGTGGACTGCACATTGTTTCGCTGTTAATGTATACTCCGTGCATAATCTACTTAACGGCATTAATTTAAACAAAAATTAATTTATTAAATTTCTATTCATTTGGCTCAGACAAAGTCTGAGTAATTCATTTTTGATAACCGATAATCTTCAATTAATTTACAAGTAATCAATCACAGTCTGTTGGTCCTAGTGTAATCAAAGTTATATTTTATTAGGAGCGTGTCAAAACAAGCCACCACGACTTTCCAACTTTATATAATGAATTCTATACAACCTATATACTTTTCTCTTCTACTTTACCATCACGCCCTTTTTTGTTAACTATAGCACCGTTTCATACAATTTCATTCACACATATAAAATTTCAAATGTTAACATTCAACGCAGATTCACCTGTTGTGTAGCACAACTGACGACCTTATCGTTATTAGTCTACCTGTTTGCATTAGTTATTTGTCTGAACGTATGGCACTCTCAGATTTTCGTAACGAATAAACTGTAAAACCTACAATTACATCATGCCACATAGAATATATTTCATTTAAGCAACTGTCAAACTTTCACAGTCTTCAGTAACGGTGTGCAAGCCTTTATCTCTATCACCAGTATGTTCGGTGAGCCACACATACATTTCTATTGGTTACAAGCATTACGTAAGGTTACTAATATTTTATTTATTTTATTGTTGTAATTACTTGAGTCGAAATATACGGCAAATAATTTCTATAAAAAGCATGACGTATTTTGAAAGATATGAGTGTTTAAATGATAAAATTGGTTGTAACATTTGAGTTGATGTAACAATATAACTCAGTCACAACGTAACGGAGTTGACGCTGAGTACATTGAACCAAGTACTGTGGTGTAAACCCGACAATGAACTGATGCCGGCAAGAATTCGTGTCATTTTAATTTCGACAGTAAGATATTTGGTACAAGCCAGAATATAGGTACCCTAACAATTGCGGCGAACATGAAGGGGTGCCTTAAAATTGCTGTAAGAACTTACAGAGCTCTCAAACATAGCTTAAACGTTAAGAAATGTATTCATTGATAGTTAAAGTTTCCGATGTTCAGTTGCGCAATGAAAAGAGTACAGAACAAACATTACTATTTCTGTCAGTCCGAACAATTAGACAAGACATTTAAAACAGAAAAAGAATCTAAAACAGAAAGAGAATCTAAGGATTTCTAAACTGTTTTGGTATCAGGTTTGATAATGTTGACTCAAGACAAAAGAGGAAAGGGAAGTAAACTAAGCCGAAGTGACTTCAACGAAATGAAATTGAAGAACGATCAAAGGTGAAGACTTTCTTAGAAGGTTTTGTAGTCCAAATGACAAACAAAATTACGACTTCCAGTGAAACGAATAGAATTATTCATTAGCATTCCTTTAGCATTACTGAAAACTTGTGGCAACATTTGTCAGATGTTATAAGTAAATCTTGAAATGTTGGTAAAGGAATGAAATTTTAGAGTGGGAAATTTGTTTTGAACCTGAAGTGGGAATATTAATGGGTAAATTTCAGGATTCTAGGTATTTTACTCAAACACAGACGAAAGTCCGTAAATCTGCCGATCGGTTTTGGTATGTACCGATCCATATTTAACTATGTATTTTATAATTTAACAGAAAATTTGAGTAGTTATTGTTTTTTAAAGTTTTTTTGGCACCCTAAAATATATTTTTTAAGTGCTTTATCAGGTACTTTTCTATTCTTTTAAATAATACAGTAAATAATAATTTTTTAGAAACTAGTGTTTTGATCAGAAGTCTGTTTACTCCTTGTATTGTATGCCACTCTTTGCACAGTCTTACTCTACTTATGGAGAAGCGCATTAGATTCAGCACTTTAATTATAGCACTGTTTGGGTTTCAGTGCTACAACGCGTTTTGTTGAGCCCATTTTAACACAAAACGCTAGAAACTGAATTACCATTACCATTAGAAGCAAACTGTGAGATATTACTGCTTAGCGTGTTTACCCAAACGTTCATTAATTTTGCATAAATTTCACAAGCAATTATTGTGTAACATACAGTATTAATTAGCTGTACAATATATTTATTTCGATGTTATGTTAATTTTTTCTGTTTTAAATAATTACGTTAAACCGTAACTTCATCATTATCATAAAAATAGAAAAAGCGTGGTTCCAGCATAAATAATTATGTACATGCGTGTCTGTGTGAGTGTCTGCACACGCGCGCGCGCGCGCGTGTAGATTTCCTACCCAAACAACTAAGAACCACACGGTAGCATGATCCACTCACATCCTAAGCCCAATGGGATGTGAGTGGTAAAAACTTAAAAGAATTAAAAACAAATTAGACTTGACTGCATAGACGCTGCCTCCCGTCTGTCTGTGAAGTAGACGTACTTCACCAATATACTACAACTTATACTATTACCTATACTGTACTAATCACGACTGCATATTCTACAACTATTTAACTACTATTATACTCCTATGTACTACATACATCATGCGTTTTAGCAGGTCTTACAGGACAAGCTCCCTCCATTCCAGGCTAGTCTGTTTATTTCATGATATCGCATTCGTATATAGTCTACCATCTAGTCTCTTAGTCTTTCCCCCGTTTCTACCACCAAATTACCTTTCGTTTGCCGCATACTATGTCCCGACCATTTTCTTTTCCTTTCCTCCTTTTTTTCTCGACCAACATTATCCTTTCTCGTTCTGTTCTTCCAAGCACCTCCTCATTCGTCACTCTATCCTTTCAAAGAATCGTTTCCATCCATACATTATACTACAAATACATAAAAGAAATCCGTAAGTGCGCACCGATTAAAAAAAAGTTTAATCAAATCAGAATTACTTAAATCAAAACTTCTGCAATTCTAGTTTAAACTAGCATTTATCTAAGTTAAGGTTATAAACGTACACTAAAACAACATTATTGACGGTAGTGTTGAATAATGAAACACAATAATACTGTTAGTCTTTCATAACAATGCCAACATGTAGTAAGGCGACATAAATACTTGCACTGAATGTAGTATTAAAGTACTTTAATTCTATAGTTAATAACAAAAATGAATATAGTTTTAATACTTGAATTAATTCAGAAAATTTTTCGGACCAAAATATAAGATTTTTAATGTATTCTAAAACGTATTATTATCATTATTATTATTGTTATTATTATTTTATTATTACATTTTGCAGTAGAAAATGTGTCAATTCTTTGAATTAATAAGACTTGATAATGTATTTTTGCACCAAGCAAAAATATACTACATTAATTGAGAAAAAAATATTCTTTACTTTCTTGAAATGTGGTAATGTATATTGACCACATTCAGTCCATATTCACTTTAATTATTCATGGTTATTTTGATAATGTTCCGGTTTACAGTATTATTGGTACATTTTACATTTTTTTGTCCTTGTCAAAATGTGTGTGTCCTCCTGCAAAACGTGTTTACACGTTACTTTTCCAAATCCGTTTGTAATTTTAGAATACAAGTTACACACACACACATACATATATATATATATATATATATATATGCGTTTATAACCGCAGTCACATATTGACTCGCTCGTGTTGACAACCGCAGTCGTCGCGCACTTGTTCGTAGTAACGCGTTCGTGGTCTAAAGGTACGTAATACGTTTATTGCAATAGTAGCGCCATCAGTGTACATTAATTGCCTACTTTCAAATCAACACGTCGCATTAGCCAGTAGAACAGAGAACAATGTGTCCTACACGTTCAATTAGTCACAACTCAGCCACTTACCACTAATGTCTTGTACGTACAAGACGGAAAACGTCCACGTACAGTCACGGCAGGAATTCATCTGAACTCAGTTCATTCTAAATGTATTTTAAGATTGCTCGTTGTGTGTACACTCACACACACACACACACACACACACACACACACACACACACACACACACACACACACACAGTGAATGTGTGTATGTACTTATGTCTGTATGTATGTATGTTTGTACATATATGCGCAAATCGGTAGAGAGTTTTTCTGGAAATCTAACTACACAATTATGGAAACACATAAAATTTCTTCTTTCAAAAATATAGTTTTTCATTCTTCTAAAACTGTGTGTAACAGGAATTTTAAAAATAAAACTGTGGTTGTAAAAATAATAATAATAATTTAATCGTGTACTCATTTATAGTAATGATGTAGGTTTACTCTATCATCGAAACCCCGTCGCATTACCAGTAGTTTAAGGAATTATGACATAAATAAGGGCAACTAAAACATCGACGAACAAACAAGATTGGTAATGTCAGTGAAAGACATTTACTCTGTGCACGGCTACGAACAAAATTTTCGTGTTTTTTAATGTACGAGTGGCGTTTGTATGAAGAACGTAGTTAATACACAGTGGCATTTGTGTATGAAACTGTCTACAAAAATACATGCAAAGAAAAGTTTATACATAAATACAAGAGAGGATGTAAGCCTCTTTTATATTACATCTTTTCATATTGTGTAATTTTTTAAATCAAGTTAAAATGTAATTAATAGCCTTATCAGGTAAATAGCGTTTAACAACAGTTTCTTATCACGTAATTTACCGGCAACTAACAAAATGTAAACATATTAGAAAAGGAACGGTGGCGTGCAATTACATTGGGGAGATGCGTACTTACACTGTTGTAGCGATTGTATTTGTTTCACAGTGGCTTGCACCAGCAGAGAACAATACGGTATGACACCCCGTCTGCCCTTTCCGACAGCAGCTATTGTTACTAAATAACCCGTGAAGTCGCCCAAGCCACCTTTCATATAATTCACCCTGTATGAAACATTAGCTTATGCTCAATTACGTTTGGTAACATTCACCTGTTGTGTAGCACAACTGACGAACCTTATCGTTATCGGTCTACCTGTTTGCATTAGTTATTTGTCTGAACTTATGGCGCTCTCAGATTTTCGTAATGAATAAACTGTAAAACCTACAATTACATCATGAAACATAGAATATATTTTATTTAAGCAACTCTCAAACTTTCACAGTCTTCAATAACGGTGTGCAATTTCGAAATTGGATTATGGTTAAATTTTATTAAAATTTAATTTTATTTTCTATTTGTTTTTGCGTACGTTCTGGGAATAACATGATATTCACAGTTAATATAACACATTTAGACGTATTAATTTTACGTAAATTACATATAAATTTGTATAATTCTCCACATGTATACTTCATCACATCATACATCAGCTGTTTTGTGTTTTAGCGTTTAGTAGCTTGTACAGCGTGTTCCAAAAATATGGTGCCAAATTTCGGGAAATAATTCTACTGATTAAACTGAAGGCAAAATGTCCAATAAACATATGTCGAAGAATGCTTCGCATGTATCTGTGTGTGTTTTATTTTTTAAATCAACTGCTTGCGAATAAAATGAGATATGAAAATGAAATCCAGTGAAATTACAATACAGTACGTTTACCATTTCTTATAATTACAAAACAAACCAAAGTATTGTCTGAAAAGTTTTTTTAATGGTTGACCACCTGATTGACACTTTTAATTCTGACTTTCATAAGAATCGGTACTTTTAACAAAAAATGTCTTATTACATAAAACTGTAGATCTTTTATTCATAATCAAATGGTTCCTTGTTTATGGAACTGAGACAAAAAATATTGGAGTTATTACACTTCTTTTATAACAAAATATTTTGCCTCTTACCTTCACACGAACTGCGCATTTGCGTTTGTACATTGTATTACCACGCTTAATGCATAAGTAGTTGTTTGAAGTTGCTTTAGGTTGTTTACCATAACTGAACAATTTTTATTTTTACTGAATAATACTATATTTAGCCCACATAGCATCTCATGTTTCAAATGTATTCTCAGTCATATTTAGTAGTAGAATATAAATATGTACACCTGGTCAATATTTTTAATAAAGAGAAGTAAATGAATAATTAAATATTTATTTAAATTTATTTCATTTATTGATTTGGGAATCGGAAAAACAGCCCAGTTTCTTTAAAATTTAACAACGCATGAAAGAAGATACATTCATGATTCTTATAAATAAAATGGGCAAAGTGTTTTGTTAGGAAGAAAATGTAATATATCCGTTATTGTTAGCCAAATTCCATAAACATGGTACAGTTTAATTAAGAATAAAAGGGTTAATTTTTTATGTAATAAGACATATTTTGTTATAAGTACTGTATTGGTTCTTGTGAATCTTAGTATTAAAAATTTTAATCAGCCGCCATTTAGAAACAAACCAATAATACTTTTGTTTATTTTGTAGTGATAAGAAATAGTACGCTTACTACGTTACCAAATTTCAACTCCAAACTTTATTCCAGTTAGCAGTAATTGAGTTTTTGAAAACAAAAATACATGGAGACATACGAACGGGATAGTCAGCATTTTTCGACATACATTTATTAGACATTTTTCTTCAGTTTAATGAGTAGAATCGATGCCGATGTTTGGCACTATCTTTTGCAAACATTCTGTATATTTATTGGATTAATCAACTTCACAACGCCAGATTCACTCTAAAATATTCATGTTTTCTTATGGTTAATTATCTTTATATCCTAACACATACAATCTCGCGTGTTTCTATGCGCTATAACTTCGCACGCTAAGAATAAAGTTACGTTCAGTTCAAGCTAACTTTACTCTCCACTTGGTCTCGTCTCTTCATTTTGCACAGCGGTAAACCGTTGCCTTCTTATCCATCCATTCTTACTCATATTCCAAACCTAATTAGTTGACATAATAATATTAGATGCTTGTTTGCGCCAACCCTGATAATGTAGCTGTTACCCTGATAATATAATTTTCCTATCGTCGGACTATGAACTGTCAGAGGACTGTTTCCCCGAATCACGTAGTTAATAGCTGTCAATTAATTAATACTCATCTTCAATCATGATCACTAGAAATGTAACTGATTTTGAACCCTATAGAGAGGACGCGTAAACCTCCATTACGGTAAGTGACCAGTCACTGCGAGACTGCAATGTTAACCTGGATTGTAGCTAGTACTCAACAGACGTGGCCCTCTACAGTGTACTTAGCACAACAAGCGTATGGCCGAACCCTTGTCGACATTCCACTGGATCCTTAGAATAACACTAAAACTGTCTCGATAAAGGAAAATGCATCCTAACCTTCACATAATGTATACATTCCAATAGTTTGTGCATAGAGGTCCATTTGTGGTATTTTAGAATAGGTTTTACAATATTATGTTTTTACAATTCGTTTGAACATTATGGAATTTATGGATGCGAGTTAATTAATCTATTTTAAAAGTGTATTTCCTTAGAAAAGCTACCCAGGACCTCCACGAGTTCACTATAAGCACACAACTCTATACAATCAGTTCACATAGTTAATCAGAATGTTTTAATATCCTCAAAATAATATGTGTACTATTTTTTTTACCGTTCGAGTTATGAAAATGTATTTGGTGTCAGTTGACACCTTCTAATAATGTTACTGAACTGAAATTCCTCATACTTTCATGAAATTCTTTTTTATATAAATTAAATTATTTCAACGAGGACTGGCTGTGTCCTTGGCACGTTATAGTGTATTCCCGTCCAGATATCGCCGTGATAGTAGTTAAAGTGTGTCCACATTTCATTTCTCCTCTGATTTCCACGTTTCTGTAAGCTGACTATTGACTATCCAGTTCCGTTTACTAAATTTATTGCATTCTATGAAAGAATAACAATTTATGGACACAATAGCGGGATGATTTTTTTCTTTACGAGGTAGAACCTACGAAACACAAACAACATTAGCAAATATAATAGTTAATTGTAGTTTAGTAAACATTGAAGACATAAATATTACACATAATTCTAAATAAGTTTTGTAATAATTTGAACATTTTAGAAAGAAAAATACCCAGTTTTATATGTGATTATGCATGCACTCAACCGACTATATATTTTTAGTCTTGGCTGATGTCTATTCATGCCAAAAATAACAATATGTAACAGATAAGATCTAAGGGTATGTAAAATTTACTACCGTGATTAGGCATCAATCTGTATTGTTATTGACGTCTGCACATAGCGGGTACCCCGATCGTCAGACAGCCTATTTCTGAAGGAGTGGATGACAACCCCTGTTTGTTCTCTAGCCACAGTTCTCACCATCACTGGCTAGAGACACAACTTCCTCATGACGGTTGGTGGACATCTTGCAACATTCCGCGGGAATTGACCCCGAAAACCCCTGACAAATGAGACGAGACATTCCCTGGTTATTAACAGCATTACCCTCGTGATCACAAAACTCGAGTTGTGTAAATAAAATTAGTACCTAACACAATACATTACGTTTCATTGTTTGCATATAATCACATAGCAAGATTTTATTCTTACTGACGAACGTTCAGTAAAAGATAAATAAAGATAGGCGTGCAGATGTCTGGTGTATCTGTACAGGATGCGATATTGATTATATTTCGTGAGTGAATGATGTATACTTTTAATTATGACACTTTTAAAGCGATATATCAGAGCGTGGTAGAGCATGCGACTGCAGATATAATTAATGTGAACCGCTGAGAAGGAGAGCGCTGTGTACCAATTAATCAAGCTTATTGCGCCTGTTAGCTGCGGCTATTCTCCTCTCTCTTTATCTGTTCTGAGAACTTTTTGTAGGCTAATGCAGCCTCATTATTTTTAACGTAGTTGTTTCATAGCTACAAACAGATGATTCGCCCCTAAAATTATAGTATTTTATTTAGTTTTGTTGTACAAATGTAAAGGAATCAACTGATAAAATCTGACGTATATTAGTAATGAAAACAAAATGATTATATGGAAGAACATATATTGAAAATACCGTAGGGGGATTTCTTACAAAAATTAGATAAAACTGGATTGACTTTTATAGTATTTTTATTATTATCAAACTGTAATTAAACGTAGATAATAATAATAATAAGTATTAATATTATTATTATTATTACTATTACAGATCAGTAATTTATTATTTTTATTGTTGTTATAATGGCCTCGATATTACAATAATTATGTCCACTTAGCAGATCGTGTATTTCATTATTAATTACTCATCTCCATTAGATTTTGATAAATTTATAGAAATATTAAAAATACACATGGTGTACAAAAACTGAGCCTTAAATTTTAAAATCCCTGATAGCCTATGACAACATTTCATGAAAAAATATTATCTTTCCTTTTTTAGGCGTGTTTGTTTACAAAACGTACAAGAAACAGCTGCCACATAATACTCTTTTCAAATAAACTCTTCGTTGAAGGGATAACTTAACTACGTGTATTGGATAGATTCACACACGCAAAATAAAAAGTTCTAAGTGTATAGAAAAACTTAGTTTAATTTACACAGCTTGAATGAAGTGCGGGTAGTATTTCCATACATCCTGAAAGCACTGTAATGTACTGTAAGCTGTAAAAAAGACGGAATAGAAAAAACTCGAAAAAGGAAAAAGTATTAAAGACGCCCACAGTAAACTAAAGAAATGCAATCAAATATAAAATGAGGGTGAAGTTTCTTTGAATCATATATATTCTTTGTCAGCCAATCCGTGGCTGGCAACTCGTAAAAATGAAAATGAAAATGAAATATGAAATTACAAATGCATAATATAAAAGCGAAAATTCCAATAACAAAGGGGATAACAAGTAAGGTGTTGAAATGGCACAATCAAATGAAAAGAACGTGTGATAACTAGATCGACAGAAAGCAGTACAAGAATAAGGATGTCAAGTGATAGACAACAACACTACAACTACTATTACTATTACAGAAAGATTAGAATATTTGAAAGCAAGTGAAAGAATGTACATATCGTTAGCCCATGTCAATATCAAGGGGAGTAGAAACCATAGAAACACTTAACAGTGATGCTAAGTGACATCCATCAAACAATACAAAATAACCCTATTAAAAATTAAGGCTAACACAATAAAAACTCAAGAGATGTTAAACAATTGGGAAGGTGGTGAAGTCAGCGGACCAGGAAACATTTATAAAGGTACCTAATGTGATCAGCAATTCTTTTTCATAAATTTAACGAATTAAAATCTTACGTCCGCTAGACAGGAAAAAAGTTATTCAGGTTACAATATACAATGTGCATACAGCTGTATATTCAAAACATAAAATTAAAGAATTATTCATAAACGTTGGGAGTGTGCGGCCGGTATTTAAACAGACCTGTTGTTCAATATTGAAGTTAATAGATTCGACCGGGAATAGATTTCACGTGGAATAATATTTTAGCCATGGCTAAAATATTAGTTTTAAGGAATATTAGTATTCCTTTAACTTCCAAAAATTCTACAAACCAAGCAGTGATTATCGACAAGGAAGCAAACTGTAACCCACGAACCAACATTCACAGCAATGATCGGCAAAACCATTCAGTTATTAGGTGTATTAAATAATCTGTTTAGTGTTTAGTAATTTTCTGCATGAATGTCATTTATTCTCCTCTCCTTTTCTAATGGTCACTATAACTAGTATTAAATTCTGCATATTAAATGCAGTATTCAATCTCTTTTCTTTTTCTAAAGTAACACACGCTAAAATTTCGTATTATGCAACTTGCATCACTATTACGCTCTTTTCATTGTCCATTAACATAAAAAAGTTGTTTTAATATTTATTAGTTTATACAAAAGTGTATTCAGATAATATTTGTTGCACATAATTCTGTAGTATTATTTACAGTGAAAGATAATATGTCAATATTTTTCAAGCTATTAAAATTCTCTTTTTGTTAAATTTTTTAACAGTTATCCAATTTTTAATTGCAGTCCATCTAATAACAAAAATAAAATTTACATTACTTTTAAAACAGTAAAACTGTTCAAGATACTTAACTGGATTTACACGAAACGTACATATTATGCAGCTGATTGAAAGGTCTGATAGACATTTAAATATATCACACGTTTCAAATTGTGTTATTTGCTTGTGAAAATCACAGTCAGTAATAAACTTATTTGCACGTGTATACACAATGAATCATAGCATTTTCAATGCTAAATTCATTATAAAATTTTTTTGCTGATTTATTAGCAAAAAATAACTTAGTATCTTCTAAATCCAAATATTTTTACTACGGTTAATGTTTTGTTAAGAACTTGTAAAATTAAATAACTAATACATTTCAGATATATCGGCCATTAAAGAGTTGTAATTTAATTTCGGCCATAAAAAAATTTAATTTACACGTTTTTAAAATAATGTCAATATTCAATAAAAAATATGGATAACTTTCAATTTTGCGTTCCCAATTACTCCAATATGCTTATTCTGAATATGATACTTTTCATGAGTACTTTTTTAACGTTTAACAACCAACGTAGTAGTTTCATATCCGCGGTATTTAAAACGTTTCATACACGAAAATATTTCTATTAAAACAAATTCTCATTATCCAATGAATTTTTGATTTAGAGATTTAAAATATGAATGGGTAGTATCGTCTGTACCTACAGCAATATCTTACAATACAAAGCTTCAGTCAATAACATTTAAACATTCGTAATGATCTGTTATTTTTAGTTATATTATAGTGTTAAGATTTTATTATTATGTGCTCTGAATGCTGCTGTCATCGTTACCGCTCCCGTTCTAAGAAATAAAGGCGATTTTGTGGCAGCGAATGAATGACGGTTGGAATGGAAGTTCGCGGTGCTTAATCTTCATCTAAGTTTTTCTATTAAAGTGTATTTAATATCTCGATGTGTCGTTTTTATAGTAGGTCTGTTAGTCTTTAATTTTTCAAATGAATCATATGGACAGTGAATCACTATGAGCGAGATTAATGAACTGAACATTTCAACACCAATGACACATGTAGAACGAAAATATTAATATTATCAACTCCGCCTATATTCTTGAGAATAACGAGCTGATATTATAGTGAAAGTGAACAAATATACCAGATATAACATATATTATACAAACACTAGTTTAGATGTAACAAATGTAACCGATAACAGATCTGTTATTAAATAAACTTATGAGATGAAATGAAAAACTAACACAACTATTAACCCCGAATAACAAACCAATAACAGGAATTATTCATACTAATGGACACATAATTGTAAGCATTGTAGAATTATTATTATTATTAAAGTAGTCTTTTTTATTAGAGTTATTACATCGGTCGTGCTGTAAAATATCTTCCTATAGGTAATAATCTGGCATTAGTCAGACCAGATAATTATGTATTAAATTATACATTACATCCAAAAGAGAATACGGTATTCAAACTGACCAACGTGAAAGAAAGTTTAAAAATTAGCAATTCAAATACAAAGTTTATATAGATATAAAAAATAAAATAAAGCTTCAAAGTGTGAAAATATCTGTTTCTTGTTATCATCCGTATTGCTGATCGATAAAAACAAAGGCAACATTTGGAATCTTGTACGCATATAAGAGGAGAGCTTAAATCTCTGCGGTTAATGAACTGTATGAGAAGAAGGCGCTTTTATCAGTTCGCAGGCTACCTCAGCTTGTAGAAATAGTTTACTGGTGTAACATGCTGAGGTAATAATGAGCGGCTGAAGCGTAGTGCTGGCCACACTACCGAGCGGCTTACTCAGGCAGGCTACCACCCTCAATCCCTAAATTACTTCGTCGGTACAAAAACAAGCCGTAATTATTTAATAAATTTCAGGGTCGTAGAAACGTATGACATGTCGTTGAAGCTAGTATATATACTTAACCATACACTGTAAATACAGAGTGTAAAGCCACTTCCTACTCAACTAAATATAAATTGATAATATACAAAAATTTTGTCTAAGTCAAAAGTAGTTGAGGATTATGTGTAATGGCGCGTGTGTAGCTTGTCTGGCAAGCGACGGGACGACACAGTCGGTGCAGTACGTTGCCACTGAACTGCACCTTATTTATCACTTATTTCATCTGGCGGTCTGTTAGCAAGGCGGTAAACATAATACGTTTCCACCACTACAGACGAGCGTGTTCCTGTTCCCACATTGGAGTACGTATTGTTAACCGAGTTCTTTTATAAATACCTTGGCGTTTTGCCAACTATTAGCGGCCTACAATATGCAGCCAAACCATCGTATACATAGTTTTAAAACGATATTTCCCAGATTTAGCTTTTAAAAATAAAACAAAATTTCTAATTTAAAATAAAGTACGCTAGGTGATGTTGGCTGGCTCCGAACTACCACGGCCGTCAAATTGTTTACCAATGAAAACGGAATTTCAATAAAATTCATTCTATAAAATTTTGACACTATATCTCTTACTTCTTTCAATGTAAACATTCCAAAGACACTAAAAATTTGTGTTTAGTTAATAATTATATTTACCTTATATGTTTAAAAAGTCATGTTGATTAAATTTACGCAAATAGTTGGCATGTGATACGACAGCAATATGCTCCAAGTTGTAATTTCAAAGTAGTTTTCAAAACTTCTAAGTGGAGATGTGGAGAACAACAGACACAAATCATTTTAAACAAAAACTGATACTTGTTCTCCTGTCATTTTTACTCATGTGACCGTCCACTTCTAATTGAAGTTAACTTTTATTAGATTATTTTATTACATTATCACTGTAAAGTTACATTACATAAGTGACCGTAACATTTCACGGCCGGGAATTACATTACATAACCTAACACCGGGAATATTCATAAACTTTATCTTGTCCTTTTTCTAAATTCTTACAAGTACTACAACGTAACAAAAAGTTTATTCTCTACGTTCGAAGTTTGTCTGACATTTAGGGAATGTATTATGTTTAAATTATTTTATTTCTAGCATTAATTGTAAGTTTAAATAACGCAGAACTCATTAAACTAGCATTTAAGTAAATATTGTTAATTAAATTCAGTGAATCTCTGATATATTTGATTCGTTACTTTAGTTTAACAGGTAAAATCATTAATGCAGTTCCTAAACTACAGTGTTAAGTATGGTCCACCAGATTCTTGACACGTTAAACAAGCAAATGGATATTAATACACAAGGATGATTACAGTGTAGGTTATCAATTCGTATTTAGTAAGACCGCTGGCGAGCGTAAATATGCGGCCTTATCGTAAACGGACTGTACTTTTCGTGATTAGTAAATCAATCATGGACTGGACTTCATTATAGTGTTCTTTTGATTTAATCAAACGTTTTCACATATGTGTATGTGCGTGGTTGTTTACTTTACGTGTATGTGCTGGAACATGTTCACTAAAAGCGCATATTTGAATTGTTACAGGTGAGTATTCATTCATAGTGGAAATTTAATCTTCAAGTACGTGTGAGTAACTATTAATTGAAATATTTTGAAATATATGTTTTAAATTTTGCTAACCAGATGAGAGAAGAATTGTTCCATCACAGGTTTGATATGTGGTGTTATGTGTGTTTTTGTTTACTGTCACTAATATTTTAATCCCACGTTAACACAAAGCTTTGCGTATTTTTTCGGGGACGAAATTAAAATGAACGTTAGTCCGGCCCAAGATGGTCGCCTTACAAATCGTTGTACACTAAAACTGAAAAACAAAAAAGAAGATTTTTGAAGTGGATTCATAATAGGCTTAACAATAATCATGAAATAATATGGAGCATTTTAACTGACCAAAGAATTATTCTAAATTAAAAATATGATTGTGTATACACGAGTTATGTATTGGAAGGCTAAATAAAATAACATTATTAAATTGAATGCCACTTATATGTACGTATTTGTGTGGTTTGTGGGATACTTACATGTGTGTGCGAATTAAATATTATTTCATTGGCACATGACTTAAACAGTTTATCAAGTATAACAGCTGACTCTCATTATAGCAACAATATTAAAACAATTAAACAAAATATTTAGATATGCTTCAGTCCGCACAAACTAATGTTTAGTTAAAATTCTTTAGTGCAGTGATCTTTAGTTAAGGTGGAAATCATACATTTCAGATACATTTTGATTTCCATACAATTTTCGTACGTTATCTTAGAACATGGGCCGAAACGAAATTTTCAGAGATATCTTGGCGAGATGTAGTAACGGTCTTGTTACACAGACAATATTTTTAAAAAGTATTGACCTGTTACGGTATTTAAAAACTTTTCATTTTACAAAAACTGTTGCCTATTTACCTACCAGTCAATAATTATACATCGTTATTATCTAATTTCTCATTTCAACTATGTAAACCGATCATTTTGAGTTTCAAAAATGTAAGTTTCCAAAATCAAAATGTGACAAATTTTCTATTTAAATGGCTTAATTACCTTGACATTTACGAATATTATTTCAATATAGTAATTTCTATATGGTTTGTTTCTCTGAACATATACGTGTTTAATTATATAAATGGTTTCTCTAGGATTCATATTTATTTCAAATTTTAATATTTTCACGGAGTATTTCGACATTCCTATTACAGCAGTTCAGTACAGTATTATAATCCTCATAAATCCTAAATGTCTCTTTATGCAAGTGATACCTTGAAAATTCTCATAAAGTTGACCATCTGTCAGCTTTCTTCTGTAATTCTGTTCATCTGATACATTCGGCCCGAATACTAGGCTTCATAGTCACATTTTCGTAGCTTCATATAAACTCGTAGAACTTCCAGCATGAAATGTTGTAATAATGTTTACAGTATAGGGGAAATAATATGTTAAAGAATTACGGCAAAATTATTTCAAGAGTTGTGGACAAACTAAATAACAATTCTTTAACTTATAACTATTGCAAGGAAGAAAACAATTTGTTTAATATTTCTTGCATTTGTTCACTCACAAACTTGCATCAGCTTACTTTGTTTTTGTATTTTTAAGCACGTGTCTGGTTTTTGAAATCCGAGTTTTAAGTTTTTCCACTGTCTTTTCTTTGTAACATTCTTTTCCTTTACAGTTTCATTTTTGTAACAGATTTTTTAACAACTGCAAAGTATTTTAATGAGATATGGCTGTTTGATAAAATCTGATTACCTACTATTTGGGTTTTCTTAAACACACTGGAAATAAAAGCATAATATTTGTAACTTATTGATTCAAAAGTATAAATAAGTATAAATTACGCATAAGTACTCATAAATTAAGTTTCTTAAGCAAAATTTTAATGATGCGGTCTTAAAAAGATAGGATTATTTTTTCTGAAAATAGTTGTTTCTTAAGCGCAAGGTCTTTAAAAAGAGTACACGTTCGGTTTTCGTTTATGACAGCTTACACGTTTGTTTCGGTAATATGTTTGTTTGTCAAGATTTAGTAGGATCTTACATAGTCAAATTTACATTTGATTTAACACTTCGACAGATCTATAACTACATCAACTGTCTTTTTCATTCTTACTGTGTACTCAATTCAAAATTCACAAAGTTTCCATATATCGTAATTATATGTAAGCCTACGATTTTACATGTTTAGTTTTGGGCTCGGTTAATGTGTAAAAAATCGGTCCAGAAGGCGAGATAGAGACATCTCCACAACAGAAGTCTGTTTATGCCCATACAAGCAAATGTAGGTGTCCATACATTGGTCTTGACAAGTAAAATCAGAATGAACAGTTTCACAAAAAGAAAAAAAATACGTGTACACATTAAACAGAGGAAACTATTCCTACTTTTTATTTGATTTGAATGTAATTTCTTTTTATCCTCATACAAAATGTTTTTGTCGCATTTAACACATTACGGTGTTTACAGTTTGATTTTCAACTTACTAACGGCTTCGGTGGTTGTTTACTTAATTATTTAATTTTCTCATTCTTACATGAGTCACAATTGTCCAAATTATTTGAAATAAATCTTATTTTAACAATAAATTGTATAAATATTTGTAAGTGTACTTGTGTGTGTGCGAGCACCCTTAGTGTGTAAGGTTGCTAGCGTAAGTCTGCAAAGCCGAGTGCGCCAAGACTTCAACGGTTATCGTTTTCTTAATCAGTGTTTACAATTTGCGTGCGTTTGTGAACAAAATCAATAATGCGTACATACATACAGCCAGATTCCATCTAGACTTGGTGACGCTATATGGTAGTTACATGAGCTCATGCCACGAACGGCAAGACCTCTCAACACGCATTCAAACAATCACACTTTAAAGCACTAGGTATTATAAAGTTCCATTTATTATTATCATTCCATGTTTATTTTAAAAAGAATCAGACCGTATTTAATCATCCAGTAATAACTAATTATTTTTTAACTTAATATTAAGCTCAAAATAAGAATCAATTTTTCAACTAATTTACAATCTCTGAATGCAAGAGTTCCACTGTTACAAATAACTATAGCCCTACAATTAATTGTTACCCATACTTTGTTTGCAAAAAAAATTACGATCCAGTACGTAAGTGTATAAACGAAATTGTATCGCGTCTCCGCCGGGCAAACCAGCTTGTCGTATGTATAATTATAATTTCGACGTGTTTATCGAAATCACCGCCGCAACAATCAGCGTATAAAGTGTGTCTCGATTAGGGGGCGGAAACATGCGGAGAGCACGCTGCATGTGAGTCCGGGTCAGATATACAATATTGGTTTGCCGTGTTTGCTACCGCAACGTGCCGCAAAAACAAGAATGTAGGGTTACACAAACACATCTTGCAATATGCGGCTAGGCTACCGTACAAACAAAATGTAATTTGTTCCATGTATCTGAGTGTGTGGAAAAAAGAATTTTAACAATCTGAATTAAATATGAAATATTGTGCGTGAGAAAGTAAGCATAGCAGCAAAGAAAGGCGGGCGTGGTAAGTCGTCGCAGTACAGTCATACGGTTAACCGTAATACAGTATATGAAAAGGCCATTGACTCACGGCCGGAGTCCTATAATGCAGGCACATGCTGTCCCCGTTCTCCGCTTTCAACAACTATCGATTCCGCAATCGTGAATACTTACCTACCTAATACTTACATTTGAAAATGTACGCTATGCGAACAAGTTTGTACGTTTTTTCAGATATTCAAAATTGGCAATTGTGTATTTTTTTTTAGAATTAAGAACTACTTCACTTTTCAAACTTATGATTATAAAAGCTCAATAAGCAATTAGTATAATTAATTTTGTAATAAAAAGTAGTTTTCATGGACTTAATTAATTTATGGGATTATTAAAACTATCTACCGTCGTTACCAATAGCGTCAATAAATATGGTACTTTTACGAATACCAACTCACTTAGTTTTACTGGACAATTTGTTAATTTTATTTAGACTCATGTCAGTTTTACTGGACATATTCGGAAAATTTTAGTGGGTTTACACTTCGACTGTGACAAATTTTAACAACTTTCTACGATCTTTTTATTCGTCTGTGGATAAAGTTTGTTTGTATGAACGTTGGATTACCTGGGATTACCTGCGCGAGCTTCGGTACTTCACTTCAACATTATTGGCTACAGTATGACATATTTTTAACTATAACGGATAAACTTAACATATACGAAGACGGCAACTAACACGTTAACAGTATCACAGTTATTTCTGAAATTACGTTTCCTACTTTATTATGGCTTCGATCGGTAACCAATTTCAAAACTATGAAAGGAAATTTTTAATTTATTGGTAAATGATAAAGAACTTCCGTCGTCATGACACTTATTTTAGAATGTTTTTTGTAACAAAACAATTAGAACACGATATGGTGTTAGGTTTAAACGCGTATACATATATATTTTACTCTTGAGTTCTGTTTATTTAAACAAACCGTATGACCAGTATTTAAATATGACCAATTCTTAAATGAATTATTCTGTAAAGCAAGAATAAAGTATTGTGTAAGGGATAAGCAATTCCGAATAAACTTTATCGTTTATCTTTGGTTAAACTATTGTGCAAACTGTGTTCAGACTGAAGTTCAATTAATTTTGTAGTATTCTAATCTAATGATAAAAGCTTATTGTGTAATTAGGAGTGGATCTTAACTTTTTGTTGATTTTAATACCGGACCGTTTGAGAGAATAAACCGCGCTGTTTACTATCGTAAATAGCATTTTAACATTTGTTTGATGTATTTCTATATATGTTACTGTCATAAACATAATTACAAAAGTGAAAAGATAGATAGAATGTTGGGACTATAGACGTGATACAGGATTATATGTTACAGTTTGGCTAATAATCCAGACCACAAAAGGAACCGAGTCAAGACCCTACTCACTGGTAACACCGCCCGTCGTAGCTTATTTTAGTAGACCAAACCAAACCGCCGACTTATAAAATAACAACAAATCTGTATTCGAATAATAAATAAACAAATAAAGTATGGCTGAATGTATTAAATGTGTAATATGGAGATGGTTAATTGAACATAAAAGGATAAGTTCCGGATAATTAAAGTTTCGGCAAAAACTACAATAACGAGTTTAAAAGAGCAATAAATGGGACATGTGGACAAAATATAAAATGTGTTTTGAAAACTGAAAGGATATAAAGAGGAAACATGCGAGAATAGAGGAAATTATCTCAATGGAGGATGAATGGAATGCAGAAAAACAAGATTTACAAAAATGTACAGTCGAAGGCAAAATTAGAGAAATTATAAAAGTAGAAGTCCAGATTAATCTGCTAATGACAATAAATGAAACAGACACAGATGATTATAAAATAGTAAATGAGCCGATTAAAAACATGTTATAAGGAGAAATGAGGGTACAAACAGAAATAAAACGTAGATTAAAAAAAACCGTTAATAAGTACACCGTAGAGATGACTGCGTGGATGGATTAGACGCATTTTGAAAGGGAACGCTGTCTTGTTTAAATTATGCTCGGAAGGGGATTAAAATCCTGCGTTATAGACGGAGAGGCAAGTTTAAACAAAATTGAAATATTCATAAACATAGTGAAATTAAATAGTAAAACTTGACAACTGGATGAGGAGAAACAGGTTTGAATAGTGTGTCAAAAGTAGTAGATCAGGGAACTGGAGAGACGACAGAGTTGAATCTATATGATAATAGTAGGACACGAAATGTCTAAACGATGAATTTAGGAGGAGAGATAGTACAATGCAAGACAAACTCATTCTCTTCTGGACATAAGGAATGATAATGGAAAAGTAGACTATATCAATAAACACTCTGCAATGTAGTGAAGATACCAAGAAAAAGAAATGGCTCCGCACTCATAGCTGACAAGCGATCTAAAAGTATATTCGTAGAGTTAAACTAACAATTAGAATTGTTGGCTAAGAGTAGAATCGATTAGCTGGGCAAGCACCATATTAATAAATGTATATTATATATTGTTAGCTCCTGACTGAAGAGGATACGAAAAAAGAAACACAAAATAGTTTAAACGCCTAGAGGGATTATATTATATAGCTAAGCACGACGAGTTGCTAATACACTGATTACTCCAGATGAATTTAGTGCAGCGATTGAAAAGAAATAGGCTAGGTCTACCAGAAATTGCAGAAAAGCCAACAATATACGTAGAAGAAAACTATAATAATGGAAGAAAATTATTAAGTTAGGAATATCCACGGACACGTACATAGTAAACACAAACATTAAGCAGAAGAAGGAACACAAAGTAACATGACTTACTGTTACTGTTATAGTCTTAAAGACCAAAAAGAATTTTTTGTAATTCAGAATGTAAGATTATTTAAAGAACTATTGAAAATACGGCTTATATAGTAAATACTAGCGATATAAAATAAAAAAGAAGTCCAGTTAGACAAAGTGAAAAATAATTGATGCAGATATGAGAAACAGTTAATGTAGACCTGAAGCAACATTGCAAAGCCATAAAGGAAGAATGTAAATTGTAAAATGTTGTCTCATCAGAATGCAACAGGACAATGTTTACTTCTAAAGTAAATAACAAACAATAGACGGTTCTATGACATACCTAAAACATAAGAAAAATAGTAAGTAAATGGCTTACTACACGACAGTGTAAAAATGTATAGACTATGAAAATTACACACTAACCAGGAAAGAAGGAGCTAAACTCGTCAAACAAAAAACCTCAATAGACAGATGAGAACGTAAAGAAAATGGAAGCAAAACATAACGGCAATTTCAATTGTAGGCCTCTATTGAACGGAACAAAATTCTACCACTTTACTCAGGTATATAAAAATGGGAAGGTCACAATAGAAAGCTACTGTTGTAACTCACAAGAGCAACAATGCCGGCGGAGATTTAAGATAGAAACCAAGAAGAGAAAGAAAGTATATTTTCCTTGAAGGAATTTTGTGACACTCTAGAAAAACTAAAAGCAATTGAAGTACCAGAACCAGATGAGATTGATGCTGAGCTTTCTGCGGTAGTATGAGAGAAATGGAAAACCAGACTGCATAAACAGGTAACAAAAATAAATATGTATGAAGAGAAGATGTCTGAAAGATGGAGTTTAGTGTTAGTAATGCTGAGCTTTAAAATAGATAGACCCACAAAGCGTGATTATAGAGTGATAATGCTATTCAACAACGTCGATACATTACCGCCTAAAGGTATACACAGAAACGAAAATGGAAGATTGTCACTACAGACAGAGCTGATCATCAATTCGTAACTTTCACTTGATGGCACAGGTGACTGAAAAAGATCATGAGTATAACACCTAGTTGTGTATTATATTTTTAAACTTCAGATAGGCTTAAACAGACAACGATTTCTTGGGATGTAAGACAACAGGAATATAATAACTTAAGACTGATTTAAATAAAATTGAGAAACAAACAGGAAAATTTAATGACTACAGAAAGACAGAAAGATGCTTTATAATAGACAAAAAGGAAGAAAGGCTGCACTCGTTTCAAAAAGTGAAGGCAAGAAGGGATTATTCTGCTGCACTCTGCAACATAAAAATGTCAAAAATATTTATGTACTGAGATCAAAATTGGTTTTTGTATTTTACAGTCATCAAATTGTTTTAAATTATAAAAGATTTTAAAGCCAGCATCAAGTTTCAGAATGGAAAATTATAGGTTACTCAATAGGTTTTGCGTTTATACGCTTTTAATTATTAATTTTGAGGAGATATGGAATAAAAATTTTTTCCTATAGTAATATGGTCGTTGGGAGCATGGTTTGTTGATTTTGATAACAATACTGACTACCAGTTAATTCTCTTGTTAGTTAGTATCAAGTATCTTCTAAATTTCCACGATATTTGTTGTGTAGTTTAACTGTGATATGCGTCTGAATACACGAGCAAAGGAAATTATATCTTTATGTTAATCTATCTGTTTGAATATTAGACTGTGCCGACCTGGGTATAGGCTAACGCCTGGTATGTTACTTTACACAAACTGATTACACATTGTTACAGTTTCAGTTAAAGTTACACTAACTCACATTGTTAGGCTCTACTTAGATGGCCAGTCATTATTTGGAAGTATTTCAGAACGTAAATCAAAATATCATTATGAAAGTAAACACGGCGACAATATGAATGAATAGCAACTATATTTTAAAATTGGTTTCCGGTTTTTGATTTGTTTAAAAATGAAAAAAATATCAGTTACCATATTGGAATAAAGGAAACATTTATGAAACTTTAGGGGAAAATGGCTCCCCGAGTTTTCGAGAAAAACAAAAGCTTACTTTCCGGAAAAAGCTTGGTTGAAGAGATAAATAGCTTAGCAGAAACGTGAAGAACTTATCTGATGTGTGCGTCAGCCAATACAAATAGGAGGAGAGAAGGAAAAGTTTAATAACATTAACGAAGAAAATATTTCATATATTCTAGACACCAAGAAAGGTGCAAGAGTTTGCCATATGCAGGTATAATTTTGAGCAGGATATGTCTGGTTAGATTGTGCTGAATACTTTCGCGGAACTTTCACCTCGCTTCCAGAGTCCGAGATCCCTTTGTATCATCTTTGTACTGCCGAAACCGCCATTGATGACTCTTGAAACAAAATGCAAACTGGGATTAGATGATTCGATAAAGTAGAACAGCATTCAGAAGTTACGACCAATCTCGGCCGGAGAAATGGAGGGATTTCAGAGGCTAATTTTGGACAATTGCAACGTACTTGACGGTGAAGTATGTATGCAGTTGAATGAAGCTTGTCTCCGTTTTCTCGGACAGTAAACAGGGCTTGGCAGAAAAATTATATTAAAAGAATAAAGTTCAGTTGCCCTTTAATTATTAATCTTATTCATTACTGTTGTTACTATTACGGAAACTAGACTATTGTTAAGGAAACTTATTATTGTTCCTGGCAGAAACTATAATTGCATCTGGCATCAAACAAGAATTTTTGGTATGCAGTTGTAGAAAATGCTTTGTTCTTGAGCCAAAAAATAAACTTAATTTCAAATGTCATAAAAAAGTACTCATAAGATCAAGTTTAGTAGTATACAACGATGTTAGCACAACAAATTTATTTCTACGTCAAAGGCCTTAATTAATCTGTCCGTTTCTTTTTTAATATAGGCCTATATGCACACCATTTTCGTCGACAGTACTTTTCTCTTGAATGCCTACATATTTTGCCCGGAAGTATTTATGTTCTTTATACTGTTGAATCGACATGGTTTCTTCCATTTCTTTCAATCGAAGTTGCTTGATAATATTTAATTTTCAATATTTTGTGTTGCTGTAATTTTACTAATGCTGGAAAATCTTAATCAGATTTTTAAAATAATATTTTTGTCTTAAGTTATTAACTACTTCAAGAATTATGGCCTCTTTGATACCTTGCCATTCAAGATGACTCTTATGGCTTGCCACCAAATCAGATTGTTCCAGTCATCTTCATCGAATCTGTACGTTCAATCTAGTTTAAATATAAAAGTAAGATACATTTCACTCTGTAGCTTGAAAATGACTTGTAATTATATCCGCGTAACTTTCAAATTATAAGCGAATTCATCTGATAGCAAATTCATTGCTTGGCGTCAAGTGATAGATCCGTAGTTTAGAGTTTCGTTTATGACCGTTTTCTCAGATTTTAGTATTAATTAATGTATCACTTCATCAACACAAGTTACACATTGACAAATATGCAAACCAATTAATAAAGAATACTAGCGATAAACAACTGCGAAAACTAGCTTATTTTTTCTTTAACTGAGAAACAAGCTGTCAGAGTCATAATTACTGTATACTGTATAATGTACGTATCGAAGTGTAAGTGCCGCAACCAACCATTATTCAATTCAGTTTCTATTGTGCTTGGAGAAATTACCTCGTATCTACTCCTCCAGTGCTCTATTCTTTACATTACTTATCCTTTTCTCCCTCCTCATAACGGATATTTAAATCATAGTTTAATTCTTATATTAGATTTTATATAAGCCTATGTCATGTTTTAAATATAAAGTATCAAAGATTCATTCAAGTTTTGTTTATTTATTTGTCTAAATTCTTTGTATTTATTATCAATAAAAGGTTATTCCCAATCATGATTTTCTTTATGTTACGTATTTTTAGCACCTTTTTTAAAATATTCAATGTTTTGATTTCGGTTACCATCCGTACAAAAGGTACAAATGGTTCTTGTTCGTTTCATAATGGTTGCATTTATTTCTCACGTATGTTTTCATCTGTTATGTGATTTACTATATATACGTACTATTTACATAAGCTTTGCTATCAAAATTATTTTGAATCCTATTACCTTATGTATTTGTTCCTCTCGTTTAGTTGGCACAGAAAGCCTCGTCTAGAGTCTTGCAAGCTGTTTGTATCGTACTTAATATTTTGAAATGTGTAACTCTTATAATGGTTTCCACCACAGGTTACAACTAACAACATTTTGCTTTTATTCATGTTATTAAAAAAATAATAACGTAAAGAGCAGAAGATCTTAAAAATTGTTAGCAAGTTTTTTCAATACACATAGTAAGTACTAAGATGCTCTTGACTCTTGACTCTTGACTTTTAACGTCTCTGATCTATAGGAAGGGAGACCAGCAGTGCAAACAAGATTGCCTCTTCTGACTACTTTTTAATGTAGTGTGGGACTTTTATGTAAACGCTGTTTCGTTACTGACAAATTAGTGATATCATTATGGAGGAATGACGAAACTGTAACTCACACGTCGCCGAAGGATGTTTACGTTTCTTGTTATCAGTCAACTTTGTAGATACTGTTAAGTTTATAATATACGGTTTATCATTATGGTTACTGATATAACAGACGATTGTTATTGTCCGTAGATATTGTAAAATGTTTTAAAATTTCTGAAAATTTTAATGTTTCTAGTTTTAACGACGACAGTGTCGACTTAGGTTTATGAGTGCCTAAGCCAGGCAGTACTTTGGTGAACAAGTAGTAAGTCAGAGAAGAAACAGCACTGTACAAATCGCTTCCTCCTCATGCGACAATAACAGTTGGCACTGGTACTAATATAACCTACTGTTAAAGAGTGCTTTTCGTTAATTACGATTATGAAACTGCCACGTGAAAAAAATGTACAGGCATTGCACAAATGCAATGCACAGAGAAGGGCATTGAAAATACTTCAATAAATCTAAAAAAATATATATTTATGTTCATTCACCAATCAATGAATTCATTCTTCATTCACCAATCAATGAATTCATTCTTTATTTACCAATGTATAGATTATAAGTTAAATGTAGTCGCATTCATAAGCGAAGTTTTATATGTGTACTACGTTGTTGACAACAAAGAAGTAGTTTCTATGGAAACTCACCGGTTCCCATTTTCGATAACGCACCAGTGATCGGTCGCAAATGTGCGACACGCCCTTATAAACATTTTCAACGTTAAAAAAGAGTTGATTACAGGTTGTAGTTTATGCGTTGAACATTTGAACGATTGTCTGCCTTACATCTTACACATTTGAACGATTGTCTGCCTTACATCTTACACATTTGAACGATTGTCTGCCTTACATCTTACACATTTGAACGATTGTCTGCCTTACATCTTACACATTTGAACGATTGTCTGCCTTACATCTTACACATTTGAACGATTGTCTGCCTTACATCTTACACATTTGAACGATTTTCTGCCTTACATCTTACACATTTGAACGATTGTCTGCCTTACATCTTACACATTTAAACGATTGTCTGCCTTACATCTTACACATTTGAACGATTGTCTGCCTTACATCTTACACATTTTTGACACCGTCCGTTTATTGTCAGTGTACTCTAAACGGCTGGGAAATGACTTTCGTTGCACAAACGTATTTTTAATCGTGGAAAACAAATGCTTCAGTAGTATACTGATTACTCCTTCAAATTAACCTGTTTTGCAATTATAGGCCTACCTAATCTTGTTTGATAAGGTCGTATGACTTTAAACTGTCTACGTATTAACTATATTTTTGTATTACAACTATACGTTTTTATTCCTTATGGGTTTGTGTGTTTTGAAGATCGGCTTACATAACACACACTGATTTATACATTTGTTAGACAATTAATAATATAGTTAAGACTACTTAATCCTTACAGTGACGCTTAAAAAACATTTTTTCCATTATATTTACCCGTACTGACGCATTCATTTCTGGTTTACATGTTTCAAGCTGAGGGTAAACACTCAATCCTAACACTGTGTGTGTGTGTGTGTGTGTGTGTGTTCAATGGTAAAATATTTCATTCCATGAATTTCTGCTAAACGTTTGATCTTTGCTGCAATGAGGCATCGTCAGTAGCTATAGCCAACCCTATTATTCCAATAGTCTCGGCTCAACAATAATCACTTTTCAGTAACTGCAGCAAAACAATATTTAGATACGCAAACTATATTTTACAATAACTTACACAATGTTATTGCATGTTAATAAATACCGAATTTTATAAACTATAGCTTCCGTATATTATGTAGTTTTCTATCTTTTCATTTAAACTACTGTCTCTCATTTTTACGTACAATTTCTGTGGAATCTCTTACGATCCTGTGTGATATTTCTGAGACTCGTAGTAATAGTTCATGGCTCGTTTCTCAGCTGAACTCCTGTTTCTTATTCCTCTGTAGTCTCTTTTGTCTCTATTCTATTATTATAGGTACCGGTATTCGCATTTCACCAACGCACTTTACCTCAATTACACCTGAGCTTGTAAATGGCAGAAGCTGGTAACCAGTTGTGTCACCAAAGGCAGTAACTGGTTCCTTCCTACCTGGTTTAAAAATACGCTATAATATTTCCAAGTAAATGCATTACTAAACTTTACGATTGACGTACCATATATGAGACTTAGGCTTACATTAATGTTTTTCTCTCAGACGTCGATCAGAATTTTCTGATACGTCTCAAAGACTCCCTTATTAAGACCCCTGGACCTGGAAACCTTTCTCCTAGTTATATAAACGTGGTCCTAATTATATTACAGGTATTTAGACTTAACTAATTATAATTTTACAGTTCAAGTTGCGTAAAACTTTACGCCGCTAAAGCACTCGTTATTTCAGTCAAATACTATCGAAAAAAGTAATACATAAACTGAAATGAAAACATTTAATTTGTAAACGTTAGTTAAATGCACATTAGTTTGTGAACGTTTCAAAAAGTAATTGACAAAACGTCATAAAATTACTTTCAAAGAAATAAATACTACAGCTTATTTGCATGTGTCGTCGTATGAGTGCGTGAGTGTATAGAATGTTGTATACTTAGGGACAGAAAACGAACTATATAAACGACGTTTATACAGTCTATTTCCTAATGTTACCCTCTTATTATTATTATTATTTTTTTTTTTTTTTTATGCGCTATAGCTGATCAAGAAACTAGTTTATGTGTTTAGTAAACGTTAACCAGTTTTAGTTTGTATCAGATATGTACTACACAAATATGTTGTGTTATCCAAAAAACTTAAATTAAATAAATTCATGAATTAAATCTCTACTCAAAGGAAATTACCCAAATAAATCTCTACCCAATAAAGGAAAAATTACAAGCTACTGTACCGCCCAACTCTGAACCTGCAAGATAATATTTTCAATATTAAAAAAAAATAACATTACTGGAGGCCAACTAATATATTAGCATCATCAAAATTACTCATAATCATAAACTATATGATAATCATGACGATATACCATATAATTTGATGGAAGAACTAAATTTTGGAAAATTATACATTTTTGTTAAATTATAAACGTGGAATTAATCACGTTGATTCATTACCGTCCGCCGATAGTATTGTTTACGTCTTCCAGTAGACGAAGCGTTGAACATTGTGAAACTGATGGAATCTGTCTGGTCTGATTTCGTAACTACAGTACCTCCAAGTGATTCTGAGGGTGCTGAACTCTAGCTGCGATCGTTTGCAATTGTCGTATGTTGCTCAGTGACAAGTTGTAACAAAAACTGTATTCGATCAGTAAGGTTCACTCTGTAATAAATATTCAGAAAATTACATTACGCTTACATTATTAATATAGGTTTATGAAGATTACCCTGTTCATAAGAATAAATAGATTCAAATGCTAAATGGAATATATGCAGTTTTATTATTCTTCTTTTGCCGATTATAACTACCGCATCTAAAAGTTTGCTTATTAAAAGTATTTATTTTTCCTTGAAAAAGTAAACACACACAAACACACACACACACACACACACACACATGAATACAATCGTATCAAATCTCCAACAGTTGCGAAATAAAAAAAGGTATCCACTTCTTCCTAAGAACACGAAAAATCAACTAGTTTCATATATTTGTTTTACAAACCGATATAGCCCAATTTTTAACCTGAACATTCAGGAGTTAAAAATCCTGATGCGTAACTAAACAGCTGGGAGTGACAATTTTTACAAACGTTACTACTTTCTGAGCTACACAATTACATACACGCTGTTAAAAAATATTAACAAGCATTCAAATAAAAAAATGTTAAATCACAATCTACGATCCGTTCTGAGATATTGGGGTGAGTAGTTTACACCTTCGCTAAAACTCAATTTTAAACCTATTTTTTTCGCCATATATCGCTCAGATCATAACACCACAGATATACCATAAAAGATTTCGTCCTATTCGTTTAAATGAACACCATAGTCAATGAAAGTTACTTGTGAGCGGATGAGTATTACTGTGAATATTACTTGTTTTCGCTTATGTTAATAACAACCTATACAGACTACAGTCGTACAAGAACCTAAATTCGCTTGTTGTACAACCATAGTTAGCATGGACAGACGACTTTGTTTCATAAGTCAATTTTTTTATTTCAATAGGACTCCAGTAATAATTTATTATTAAATTCTTGTTAGTGATAACAGCAGAAAACAAAAAGTTTCCTGTTTCAGTTTTGATTCTGACATCTTCAGGGGCGTATTTACGGGGGGGACGAAAGCGACCGAACCCCCCCCCCAGAGGGTCGAAAAAGTTGACGAAGTTTGTTAACCTCTTAACTTTTAGGTTTTTATTTTATTTTTTCAGCTGTGACTCTAATATAGTAGTAGCTATTTTTCAAATATACAAACAAGTTTATTACACAGTATTAGGGTATACGTTTGAAATATGAAATATAAGAATATTTTGTGATTCAATAACACGTAATTTTATTGTGTTGTTACCGTTTACTTTAATGGAACTGATGTCAGGATGTTATCGCGCATTTTCATCCACTGTAAAGATAGTAATGTTTAACTTTTTTTTTCTTTTGTATGAACCCGACCGGACTCCGGACCCCCCCCCCCCAAGCCAAATTCTAGGTACGTCACTGGTAATAGTATGCTTTGAGCCTACTTGTTGCTGTGAGGGATAGGAGTTGGTAAAGTGATGACTCACCGAAGACAACAACTGATTCCTTCGGTGAGGAACTAGCTATAGGAACCAACTGGTCTTTGGTTGGTTGTCAATCAGGACGTGCCAGTCTTTGCTAGTGGCGTGTTGAAAGGTGTAGTTTTTTACGATTAATTCCATTCAGCTTTTCTGACTTTAATTAATTAGCAGAGCTAACTTTTAATATTTACTTTTACATTATGACGACTAGGTTAAACTTGCACGGATTTTTGATGGTACTGACTATTCGTTTTACTCGAAAACGTACGCTATATTAGACCGAGAAAGGAAAGCCCGCCTTCGATTTTTCATTTCTGTTGCATGTTCTATTCCGCCAACAAGTCTATTGGCACAATGAAGGATGTCTGTGTCGACTATACGTTATACAATCAGAAGCTACTACATAATAGGTTTAGTACGTTTCAGCGTAGTGGACTTAGAGAACGGACGAGGCGTGCATGCTTTTAACTGCTTTCGCAAGTCGTTGAGGAAATAAAACTAATTATAGTATGAATACGTCACACTGCGGAAATCTTTATACTCTACTGCAAACATAGTGCAAGATGCATCAAGGCGCCGCATGACTAAGCATACTGTGTATTCAACACTTGTTTTGTCCTGACCGCAGCAGCAAAAATGGTAAACACTGCACACTAGATAATCTTCATTTCTACGTTTCGTGTAACGGTCCACTGCTCTTTGGTTTACTGACGTTTAATCTATTTGCCTATCCAGTTGAGCCGAAAGGTATTTAACATAATCAATAAAACTCGATATACCTAAGATCATATTTATCAATAACTTTATGTTTAATTATTTAAGAACTACACTAACATGTAAGCCTAGTGAGTATTCATTTTGAAATCAGTATTAAAAGGAATCATGTAACATGAAAAAAAGTAGCACACGAGTAATTACCTCACAATTAGGACAGCGGTCGCTGAATAAGTTTTTGTTTATCTTTAGAACCAAACATTTCAACATTACTAAAAAGAATTAAGATAGTAAATGATAGGACGTTTTTACAAGCGTTTTGTATAACTAGTTTGCACAGACAAGTTCTTGGCGTGTTCGTGTGACGCTTTTCAGTTCACATTCGGTACTTAATCGTGCACCTGATAATACAAAAGGTTACGGTAAGACTATTAATAATGTTAATAAGATTGCCACAATACAATATCTTGATATGGAATCAGGTCTATGAAGGTAAATAACTTTAATAGTGCTAGAAGTTGTTTGTTTCCATTTTTAACACACAATTCAGTTTTTGTTTTTGTAAGAACTACAGTAACAACATTCCCGTAATGAGTCTGTAATGATATAAATTATTGGACAATGTATTTACTATGTAAAAAAAAATAACAACGATCCATTTTAAATCATATACAATATAACATACTGACCGTTATACCTACCTACCGTTATCAACAATCCGATGACTAGTCTGTAGTTCCCTGCTTGAACCCATGATGTGTGGTGTGTGTGTCCAGGTTCTCTCACAGTTCAGAAATGGCTTCGAAACAGTAAGTAGAAAAGCATTATTTCGCGGACACTTCAACCGTTGGTTTGCGTTCTCCGGCAAGAGGAGAGTCACGTCCAAGCTTGAAGGAACAGCGATTCAACACGCTGTATTTTTTGTCTAACATGAAAAGTATAAAACAAGATCTGAAAATGATATAAACATGAAAACAGGTAAGCTTCACAAAAACTGTTGAACAATTCGTAATCTAATAAATAATGAGGCTTTACGAATGCGCACAACAGACTCGAAAATTGTACAAGATATCGACTTGGATACTTACCGACTTACTTGTAGACTTCAGAACCAAGAAGAATAGTGACTAACAAATTCGTTACGCTCATTAGGGAGTGCGTCTATTTTAAAAGGGAAAAATAGTGAGGATAGGAGGACTTATCAAATATAGGCCTATTTTTTTTTATTGGAAATAATTGGCAAGCTATATTCCAGCTGGCACGAATATGTATATCTGACTTGTTCTGATGAATAAAAAGTACTTAATCGTGTACCTGATAATACAAAAGGCTACAGTAAGAGGATATCTGTTAATAAGATTTGCACAATACAGTATCTCGATATGGAACCAATCTATGAAGATAAATAACTTTTATTATACTAGAAGTTTTTTTTACAGATAAACATATAATCCTCCTTTACACACAAGTTATGCAAAATTAGGAGAGAATATGAAATAGAAAAAAATTACTTTCCCACTAGTTAATTAGTTTTTAGTTAAATATTTTAATAATATAATATACACACCACCTTACTTTTAATTTTTTAAAGCCATTTAAACCACAGTTTGGCTATATAACCCCAACCCCAATCCCTTCGTTTGCGGTGATTAACGAGTTCAGCAGGTCCTTTGTTTCCATTACAAACACCTGCATTATAAATTCATCGAACCTATGTGCTAATAGTTTCCATATACTACGTAATTCTATAATACTTACATAATCTATAATACAGCCACCATCACTGAGATATTACATTAAATGTAGAAATTTCTACAGTACTTGCAGAACTGTTAAACTAAATAGTACACCACAAATTTATAGGCGTTTTATATAAAAATGGATGGGATCACGGATTAAAACAATTTTTTTTAAATTTAGTACATGACAAACCTGCTACGTCATCAAATTCTTAGTTTGCAATGATTTCTACTGTTCTACTAATGATTTATACACAAACGCTTAACAGGTACGGCCAAATATTTGTAGTCGAATATTATTAACTACTGGCCACATTGACATAGTATTTCGGAATGCCAATTATATTTTTAAAATCAACGTTTAGTTGTCCTGCATCTTTACAACAAAGCATGACTTGGAAACCATCTGCTTTTTTCATATTTCCATAACATTAATTGGTGGATACATAGTACCGTATCCATCACATTGCAATTTCGTATTTATCAAAACCTTTTGGTAAGGGTTTCCGACATATTTTCATCATTATAACGGTAATGGTAATTATAACAATAAAATAATATTTATATTATTATCATAATCGTCAGCACTACCACGTTTATCAACTAACTAAAGTACTGAGCAAAATAATGGTAGTTAGAAACTTTATTATAATGAAAACGCTAACTTCATTATTAAAACATAAAAATACAAAGTCATACAAGCAAATATAAAAATTTACGTGGATACATAATACATTCTATTTCCTATTTTTGTAAACCATTATTCGTCAAACGCTTCACAGGTATTCACTGTAATCGTTTTTTTATAAATCAAATTTTGTTTATCTTCAGGACCACATATTTCAACAGAATTAAATAAATCAAAATAGTAAAATAATAGTACGTTTTTACAAGCGTTTTGTATGTCTAGTTTGCACACACAAGTCCTTGGAATTACGGTATATGAATCCATACATAAGTGGCTGTATGAAATGGGTGTAGGACTTAAGTATGATTACATTATAAGCTTAGAGTTTGACACTAACTACAGAAGACAGTAAAGCAGTTCAACATTTACCTTCACTGGCTTCGTTTATAGTACATATCAGTTTAAGGAGTTGTAAACTGTTAATTCAGCTACTTTAGACGTTAATTAATAACATTTTAATCTAACCGCTTACATTTTCATTTGGCTACAATTTTTTAATAGAGGTGATTACGAAAATCAGCTTATACATCTGCAAACGTTATGGCATAAAGAAGTGAAAGTTTTTGAAGGTTCGAATCGAAAGTATAAAACAGAAACGAAATTATTTAAATTAAAGGAACGCTTAAAGGATGGCGTATTCATAGCGCACAATATTGTGGCGCGGTGGAAGGGGAGTGGTGGGAGAATAGAGGCCAGGCGGTCTAGCGTCGCACAGCCACGTGAACCGACATTCTGCCACGGGCCGGCGATCGATCCACATACATCGTCAGGTTATGTTCTCTGACAATAATGGGAGTGGTCATCTCTAGATATGAAGCCAGTGGTTTGATAACATACTGTTTGAATGGGTGGCCCGAGTTTGTGCGAATTGAGTTTGGATCGTTCGGACTCCACGTGTGACGTCATCGGAGAAATGAAGTCCGGCGGTGGCGGTGGCGGTGGCGGCAGCAGTGGAGGCGGCAAAAGACGAAACGTGGCTGACAACGCACTCAATGGTGACTTCCGACGTCCAAGACGACGTGGCAAGAGGTAAGCCTCTAGGAAAGAGGCCATCACACCCTTCTGCACCACCCGACGCTTGATTTGTTTCTTGTGCGTGACTTCAGCCGTACAAAATACATATTATATATTGCTTCTTGCTCAATGTGATGCTGATGCTTAAATACAAAATATTTTCGCCAAGCTGCAGTTGACGCACTGTTATGCTCGAGGTGAGGAACTGCCCTAACTCCCTATCCCCACAAACTATCCAACAATTACATCTATGTATATGTAGATGTTCTGTCAAGTTTATGTATTAAAAATTATAATAATATTTCCATTAACGCCCAAATTGTATCCGTTGTAAATCAGATTTTCTTGAACCAACTGCAGTTACGAAACAGTGTTTCAGAAGTTATAGTAGTAGCTGTGTCTCCTTGATTTTTTGTGCAGTACGAAATAATAATCAGTATTGGTGTGATTATAATGTAATTCATAAACATTACTACCATGCAATACATTCGCGCTCTCTCATTTTTAATAACAGAAAAAATTGATCACATTGCTAAATTTAAAGTAAATCTGTACTAGTCTCCCAGTGACTTACATTCACAGAATTACATAATGTGCCAGTGTATGAGGCTTGCCCAAGTATAGAATCTGATACCCTTTCGTAACATAACTTCTTACATGTACCGGTAATCACAATAGGCCTACTGACATGACCTGTCAATAAGTAAAAGTTGTTCTTTACAGCAACAATCCGTAATTGTCTCGCAATGGTTTTTTACGCCATTACTACAAAAGCAGAAGTGCCGGGGCAGATTATTTACTTCTAATAAACGTATTGTAAATAATTGTTGCCGTTTAAACATAATTGTCGGTCCACAAACTTAGCACTACGGTCCACACTTAAGAAGTAAATGTATACATAATACTTTATTACACAGGAACACTTAAGCTAGAGCACCATTGCATTCCTTTTATATGTATTTACACTAGTTATGATTAAAATTAAGTTAATCAGTTTAAGTGAGTGTTAGCAAAATGCAGAAGTGATAACAAGAAAGTGTTTGTTAACACATACGTTATGTATTGATACAATATTTTTGTCTTAACGGCAAATATCATGGTGTTTATGTTTTCTTAAGATAAAGTGTCTGAAGCGATTATATAAATTACAGACGGCTATGTTGCGTTGGTCATATAAGCAGTGAACTGAGTAGCATAAAATTAAAACAAATGTAACAGTGGTAGCATTTTCTCTCAAAAATTTAAACACTCTCTCGAAAAATTCAAACTTGTTAAACTTAATAAATATCGTATGTGGGTTACAAATACAAAAGACACACTCACCCGCGCGCGCAGCGTGTTTAATTAGTATGTCATAGATTAGTAGATTAATTCACGCATACATGTGTGTGTGAGTCGTGTTCGCGTGCGCGCACTAGCGAAAACAAAAGAATGTAATTCTGAAGTCCTCATTGTTTTTTCGTTATGCTACCCTACCGAGATATGCGTTACGCAAATAATTTTAAATATTTAGTATTCAAGTTAATAAAGTTTATTGATTTGGAATAATCGATTATTTATATCACTTTGGTAGTCCTCTGATATCATCCTCTGATTAAGTGTCCTGGGAAACACTATTCGCGAAGAGATATACTGTGGGCTATTGAAGACATCCCTTGTTAATTCATACCGTGGCATAACTAAAATGAAAAAATGAATTTTTGTTTAATTAATTGATTGTTTTTTTTTAAATATATTTAGTCGTTATCACATTAACATTGTTAAAGATATGCATACTAGAGGCCCTTAGATTATAAGGAATATAAGATTATAAGATTATAATATAAGGAATAATTGAATTTTTAATTATTATCAAAGTCAGGAAGGGAGTTTTATTGATTTTCAATTTTATTAATAGTCACCCAAATACAAAACGCATCATTTCGAGAGACGCTTTGTACAGAAAAGATGTGCGCCTAATTGTTAGTGAGAGTACAGCTGGTTCTGTCTGCACCCAAACGTGATTTCAGTGTAAAATAAATATAATGTAAATTTACTTAAATTATAATACATTTGTGAACGTAACCGTGTTAAAAATTCTTTATCACAAAGTAATATTAATAGAACCATTCTTTCGCTTTCAATAGCTCAACGTAGATCTAGAAAATTTATGCGCGTGTATATTTTTAAAAAGTTTTTGCTTTTAAGAGATACAATTTTTTCATAAAAACCATGCACAACAACAGTGTCGGGAATACAAGGAATATGCATTAAACTAACACAAAATACTTTATTTTTTTATATTCTCCCACACTTAACTTTTGATATTCTTAACGTTTCATTATCTAGTGGTAAGTAAAGTTAAAATTACATGTATTATTAGCGACCTTGGTACTTTTCTTCGCTGATACGTTTTCGTGCGTCCTTGAGACTAGAAATCACACCCATTCATCACGATTACTAACAAGATATTTCACGTCAATTTCATTCCCCAGACAACAGAATTACACTTCTGATGTGCACGAATTTTTTAGTTTCATTCTAGCCTTGCCTAGCAGGGACAGTAAACGTTACTTTAGTAATGTTTGGCTTACACGCACACCTGGAAATATGGTACACTTTACAAGTGTTTTAAAAACATTACTAATTATAATATTATTAGTCATATTATCATTATAATTTGTTATTTCTACGTCTAAGAAATAGACATTAAAATTTAATCTAGTAAAATCGACCTGAAAGAAATCTTTGACCAATTTATTTTACAAAGTAATATTCTACTCATATTTCCATGTCAATGGTGAAAAGCAAAAGCGTTAGATAGTTAAACTTTATTTGTGAGTGTGTTTGTTTATGCTACATGCCAAATTTAAGTGGTTAGACAAATTATAAATATCGGTATGGAGAACCATACATTACTTCCATGTTCTAAGATTTATATTTAAAATCATATTCTAAATGAAATATTTCCATAGAAACTACTTCTTTCTACTTATTGCTTCAGCCTTAACCACAGTACTGTGGTCACTAACGTATACCACCTCACTTTTCACCACTCGATTTTCGCTGATGATGGCAGTCGATGGCACTGCTGAAACGTTTGGTTTTGCAGAAAACATTGGACTACGGCTAAACAGCCCGGAAAGGAATTTTAACAAAAACTACTTCTTTGTTGCCGATAACGTAGTACACATATAACAAATTCTCCCCTCCCTCTTCAACTACAATTTTAATTAATAGAAAATTACCCCCACTCCGTTCACCTAACCTCTTAATTTATAGATATTTCATCTACGTTTCTACAGTGGATTATTATGAGCTTCTTATCAGGATACTTTATTTATCAAAATTAAGTACTTCACTCTAGTTAAAACATAAAATGTTGCAGGTAAACTACCCTTTCCCCATAACCAATCTTCACCAAAATCAATAGGCCTTGAGTACTTTACAATTCAGGGATGTATGCAAAAAATTATTTGATTATGTTTTAATTTACGGCGGTTATTGTTCGTCTTTTAAAAACTACCCTTGTTAAAACATAAAATGTTCCGAGTAAACTACCCCTTTCTCTTAACCGATATTCACCAAAATCAAAAGGCCTTGAGTCCTCTACAATTCAGGAATGTATGCAAAACATTATATGATTCTGTTTGAATGTGCGGCAGTTATCGTTCGTCATAGAAACAATTACTCTTGTTAAAACATGAAAAGTGGCAGGTAAATTACCCCTTCCCCTTAACCGATCTTCACAAAAATCAATAGACATTTACTTCTTTACAAATTAGGACCGCATACAAAAAAGTATTTGATTCTCTTTGAATTTACGGCAGTTATCGTTCGTCATAAAAAAATTATTCTTGTTAAAACATAAAACGTTCCTGGTAAACTACCCCTTTCCCCTAACCGATCTTCAACAAAATCAACAGACCTTGAACACTCTATAATTCAAAAATGTATGCAAAACATTATTTGATTCTGATTGAATTTACGGCAGTTATCATTCGTCAAAAAAAAAATTACCCATTTTAAAACATAAAACATTGCCGGTAAACTACCCCTTTCCCTAAACCGATCTTCAACAAAAACAATAGGTCTTGAGAACTCTACAATTCAGGGCTGTATACAGAACATTATTTGATTCTGTTTGAATTTGCGGCTGTTATCGTTTGCCATAGAAAATGCCCTTTTAAAACATAAAATGTTGCAGGTAAACTACCCCTTTTCCTTAACCGATCTTCACCAAAAACAACAGGTCTTGAGAACTCTACAATTGAGGGCTGTATGCAGAACATTATTTGATTATGTTTGAATGTGCGGCTGTTATCGTTTGCCATAGAAAATACCCTTTTAAAACATAAAACGTTGCAGGTAAACTACCCCTTTCCCTTAACCGATCTTCACCAAAACGATAGGTCCTGAGAACTCTACAATTCAGGGCTGTATGCAAATAATTATTTGATTCTGTTTGAATTTGCGGCTGTTATCGTTTACCATAGAAAATACCCTTGTTAAAACATAAAATGTTGCAGGTAAACTACCCCTTTTCCTTAACCGATCTTCACCAAAAACAACAGGTCTTGAGAACTCTTTAATTCCGGGCTGTATGCAGAACATTATTTGATTCTGTTTGAATTTGCGGCTGTTATCGTTTGCCATAGAAAATACCCTTTTAAAACATAAAACGTTGCAGGTAAACTACCCCTTTCCCTTAACCGATCTTCACCAAAACGATAGGTCCTGAGAACTCTACAATTCAGGGCTGTATGCAAATAATTATTTGATTCTGTTTGAATTTGCGGCTGTTATCCTTTACCATAGAAAATACCCTTGTTAAAACATAAAATGTTGTAGGTAAACTACCCCTTTTCCTTAACCTATCTTCACCAAAAACAACAGGTCTTGAGAACTCTTTAATTCCGAGCTGTATGCGAAACATTATTTGATTCTGTTTGAATTTGCGTCTGTTATCGTTTGCCATAGACAAAAATTACCCTTGATAAAAAAACGTTGCAGCTAAACTACCCCTTTTCCTTAAACGATCTTCACCAAAAACAATAGGTCTTGGGAAATCTATAATTCAGGGCTGCATGCGAAACATTATTTGATTCTGTTTGGATTTGCGGCTGTTATCGTTTGCCATAGAAAAAAAATCTACAGGCACACACACAGATAGACAGACAGACACACTGACACACACACAGACACTTTTCGAAAAATGACTTTTTTTCATGTTTTGAGTGTAGTACAATCAGAATCTGCAATAATCTCGAACACGATTTTTTTTGCCATCACCATACTTCCATTTCCTTAAGGAACATGGAAGTAAAAACAGATAGAAGTAGACATATAAAAGGAAGAAAGAAGGAAAAAGAGAACCTTCCGTAAGATTTCGTAAGGAAAGTACGTACGTTTCGTAATACTGATCTATGTCACTTTCGATTTCAAATAATTTGATTGGTTTCTTTGAAATTACATAATATAGTAAGCATTAAAGGAGTGTTAGTGATTGCACGTACGGAAGCACGCGCGCGAATGTGTGTGTGTGTGTTTTATGTCTGACTACATACGTGTGTAGAAAGAAAATATTGTTTCACAGTAGTATTTTGGCAGCATATTCAGCAGAGGGATTCAACAAATCTGATATTCGATGAATCCAACCGTAACTTCATAAAGCTCTTTTCCTCATCGTTTGAAGGTTTTATGTTTCTTCGTTTCATGATTCCTTTTCAAATATATATTATATTCACATTCTAGTGACTAGCAGTAAAAAATTGCAGAAATGTAAAACAGTCAATTGCTACGAGCCCTGTTCCTCCTGTACATGGTTTAACACTGTGCTGTATTAAGAAATTTTATATATTCCCTATTCACTTTAATTGTTTAAACGTCTTTAAAGGCATCAAACCTTATAAACTTAATTGTTTGTGTGTCGCTAAGAACATGTTTCCCTTCAATAACGAACTCAGTTCACTCGTTTAAAATAAAACGTAAAGTCAGTAATAACTAGTAATTTAGATTTGCATGTACTTAAGTATGAACACCCTAACATAACCGTAAAATTTTTCTGATTTTAAAGCAACATACTGTGTTAACACTAAATACATGCTTTACATGACTTCATGTGATAAAACATAAATATACCGAAACAACTACTACCACGTTGAAGTCGACGTATTTTATTTTTTACATTAACTAAAAAAATTCCAATTGATGTTTCTTTACAACCATATTGATGTAGAGCAATCAATTCTCACCAATATCATGATAATTTCGCTTCATATCCTCATCAATTCTACAATTAATCTAATTAATTTTTTGAGAGGAAGAACGCTACATTACACGCTATATCTCCTTAGTAAACGAGAAAACACTAAATTTTACATCAAGCCTTACATCATATATACACCAAACTTATTACTTATTTACGTAACTATCATACCAAGTTTTTATAGTTGTACGACATGTTAACCGGGCTATTGGGTCGTGGTCCAATATTCAAATTTTCTGAAACGCCAGACGTTTCGGTTGCACCAACGGTGGCCATATTCAGTGGGCGGGAGCAAGGTAGTACTGCCCGCTAAAAAATAAACTGTTTTAGTTTATTGTTTTGCGGGCAGCACTACCTTTCTCCCACCCCCACTAATAGTCCGGTAATCATGTCGTACAACTATGACAACCCCGTCCGTTAGAGTTTGCATCCACGTACAGCCCTCCAAGTGTTTGTTGGATTATATAGCCTCTGAGCCTCTGATGAGGATAATTGTCGCAACTAGGTGTATGCAAACGCCTCTCTTCTATTTCTTTAATTCCGTAATGTACTCCTTCTATTTTAAGTCCGAACTTCCAACGTGTTATAATCTTCTGTAATAAACAGGTAGTAAATAATATGCCTAATATATCTGCTATCAGTATTACCATTTGTTCATTTAATAAACAAAATAGACGACTTAAAATATTCCTCAGGCTTTCACGGCCGGTGTCAGATGTATGATTCATGTTATCCGGGCTGTTTGGCCGTGGTCCATGGCTTATTACAAAACCAAACGTTTCGGCAGCTCCAATGGCTGCCATCATCAGTGGTATAAAAATCCTGAACGTCGGGTGTTCACGTACAGGCCCACAGTACTGTGGTATAGGCTGACGTATAAAAATCCTGAACGTCGGGTGTTCACGTACACGCCCGCAGTACTGTGGTATAGGCCCCGGTCTAAAATCCTGAACGTCGGGTGTTCACGTACAGGCCCACAGTACTGTGGGCCTGTACGTGAACACCCGACGTTCAGGATTTTTATACCACTGATGATGGCAGCCACTGGAGCTGCCGAAACGTTTGGGTTTGTAATAAGCCATGGACCACGGCCAAACAGCCCGGATAACATGAATCATACAAAATAGACGACTGTAAATCATGTCGTTGTTGTAACCACTGATGTTCCCATATGTAGTAATTATATATTTTAATTCCTGTTCTGTTCTCTTGGTTATTAGGTTAACTGAATAATTATTCGTAACCTACATAAATCTAATACGTTTGTTTGTATTTCCACTAACATGGCTTTTATCTCTATAGCCACTTCATAATTACAAAACAAATTAGACTCTTAATGAGAGTTCTTAAATTCCTGTAACGTAAAAAATGCTAATAAATCGATTCACAGCTACTTTGTTTGTCTAGCTTACGAATTTGTATAAAACATCTACGTCCAAAGCCTTCCTTATATTCATTCATAAACGTATATTTATCTAATAGTCTTTTACGTACCTCAGTAAGCGAAAGCAATTTGGGTGTTAATGGAATATATTATACCATTTTATTGTGAAATCTTATCAACATTTATGTTACTGTTTAGGATAACTTAAAGTCAGGTAGTTGATATATATTTGTATTAGTATGACCTTTCCAGCATCTGATTTGATGTTGTATCAACTGTTTGTTCTTTCTGTACTGGAAAAGGTAGTTATTTACTTTAAAGTTTCCAATGTAAATCATTTTTAGAAAGATTTGAGTGTATTTTGATACCCATGATGTAATTTTAAATAACAGAAACGAAACTGTGTACTTTTTTATTGCATTGTTTGCTTATTGGTGTAATGCAAATAAATTTTAAGCATTTTTGTTCTATGTGTTTTGATTTTTAAGAGGTATGTTTTTCAGTAAAATAGTAAAAGTCATAATTGACATAATAATCTGTTTAAAAGAACACAATATTTTTAGAATATTTTTAAATACAAAATTTATATTTTTGTATAAATTCTTTTATAGTTTTTGATGTTTATTACATAATGGTTACATCCAATATTATATCCATTTTATGCTGCAAACTCAGCACGTTTGTGTTGACCTCATAGGCTTATAATCACTGCTGATGTTACGTTTTTACTGAGAACTCAAAGTTTAAAATGCGATTTAGAATAATTCTCTGTAATAAAATATATATATAGAAATTCAGATTGTTTTCCCTTCAAAGTTGTCACATAAAACAACGTTTTTCAACTTTAGGTGTGATTCTTATAATCAAATACCATTATGAATATTGCAACAGGTTTGCTAATGATCCTGGGCTTTCCTTCCACTTACTGTTTTCTTACCTGTTACGTTTATATTTAATACAAATTATATGATATAATTATGAAATATAAAATATTATATCGTGTCACTATACAAGTAAAACAAATAACCTATAGGGAAAGCTATTCCAATGATTACAAGATCATGTGTGTAAAAGCTTTACTGGCTTCTAAAGGTTTTGTAAAAATTATTGTCTGTTAATCATAGACATTAGTCTTATAGTCACACAGACATTTATAGAAAATATATAATTACACATAACATTTCGTGAACAAAGTCTTTGTAGTCTGTAATCTCTAGAAGTGAGATTACAATACAACTCACTTCTAGAAGTATAATTGTAATTCAACATTATCAGATTTATTTCTTGCTTGATAACTGATAATTTAATCAGTTGGTGTTAAGAAATGTAAGATCCGTATTGCGTCTTTTACTTGAAGTGATTGTGAAACAATTACGTAATTAAAATTAAAACATTCACATGAAAGGAAATATATTTGCAGTCAATTCAACATTACCTCTACGGAAATTGTTCCAATAGGCTATAACTTGGCTGTATTTCTACTAACTTTGTACTGCATACGAAATGCTGAAATACGGTTCAAAGTATAACATTGCCTTAGTTTCTTTCAATCACTTAGTAATGCGAATCTCTAGTACAGACCCTACAGTCGTTTCTTAAGCTGTGTCATTCAGTTGGACAAACGTGAAATACATTTATAGACCTAAAATTATTCTTTCTCTTTTTTCTAATTACAGTACAAAGTTATATAATATATTCGTTTTTCCGTTTCTAATCTTAATTTGCAAACATGTCCTTATTTTTTACTTAACACGAAGATTTCTCACCTGTTATTGTAACAGGTACGTAATAATTGGTCTCTCTGTGATGTGACTGTAAACATCTTGAAAAATGTTTATTCTACAACCACTGTTTCAACACAAAAAGCTGCAGCTATGTGTTTACTCGTAATCAGTTTACCACACAAGAGCAATTTTTTAAATGTAATTGTTATTCTAGAATTCGTAGATATGCGCTTGAAATTTTGGTCAGCTAAATCAGTTATCAGAATTATGACGTATTAGTGAATTGATGTTTACAGGCAATCAGAACCCATCTAAATCATTATAAAGATAGTGCCAACAATCAGATAAAAAATAATTTAAAATCAAAGATTTAGTTTTTTGTTTGCACACTTTCACAGTTTGTGTTATACGTAATAACTGGAAGCATCAGTATGTATGTGTATTAGGATCTCAACTAAATGTTCCAACTTCTTTAAGCAAAGACATATTTGTAGTTTCAATTAATTCCGCCAACCAAATAGGCAATAAACAACTGGTTAAGTAACGTGATATTATTTTTAAAGTTGTGTAACTTAACCGTCTGTGTGACAGATTTGGTTGAAAAATATTGAATTAAACACATAGAATAAAATTATGCTTACTAATATGGTATGCTAAGATATGTTAATGCATTAATGTGGTATCTTTTGTATTGCTTTAATTATGTGTATTTGTCGCTTTTTTCAAGTGAAATATATATTGCTTTGCATTCTACACAGCTGGTGAATGATTTTTATATTTCAGAATCTCCCACCACACCTTACCTTCTTACCCCACATTGTAGACTCCTTTATAAACTTTATCTTTTTATTTATTCAGAATATTACAAAGCTTTTCGGTGTCACTGCATCACACGCTCGGTAACCAGAACTCTGCCATGTGACCACATTATTGTACTGTATGCACAGTTTACGTACTGCACTAGCCAAAACATTACAGTATATACAAGTTTCTGTGTTCAATGTTCAGCCTCAGTTTATATAGTTTACAGTGTTATGCAAGTCATGTATCATTTTATTACTTATATTTTAATGTAAACTAAGAAGTTCCTAATAAATCTTGAATAAAGGAGAGCATCTGTGTGAGACTAACGCGTTTGGACAAATCATTTTCATTAATATTTTTAAGGTCCCTGTATCTCGCACGAACATAGTTATTTGTATTTGATGTACATTTACATTGTCAGACACACACACACACACACGTTTACATCATGTGTTTTATAAATGCATTCATTTATGGACTTCCAAAATTTTACCGTTACAATAAATTTAAAAGACTCGCCATGTTTAGTACTCTCAGTTTAGTCTGTAATTCAGTGTCTGTAACTCAGTGTAAAAAGTTATGATAAAAAGTGTAAAAAGTGAATTTTACATTCACTAGAAGCAACAAAGTAAACGTTAAAAAATCTTAAAGCCTTCAGCGCTTAAATTCGCATACATTTAGCTTAATTCCGATATACGGACAGAGAAGGAAGATAACCTACTGATACCGAGCTGGTCACGGCTAACTGCAAATTGGAGCTCACGGTATTAGCAACGTATATTTGATGTGATTATTGGTATAACGTTACAGAACCAAACAAAGCAATCTCTTGTTCGCATCGCTTTCTGAAGAGCTTAGAAACACAATACGTGCGCACGCGAACGCGCGCATACTTTTACTTACACATAAAGTGATTAAACGTATTTAAATTACATACGTAAGTGTGCAGTCTATTATGTGTTTATTTTATATAGCCTACTCATATACCCCTTACATATTCATTATTTGTACGTGTATTAAAACACATTATATATGGGTGTGTGTGTGTGTGTGTGTGTGTGTGCGCGCGCGCGCGCTGCTAATAGGCATGTTTAGTATGAACGCTACACAGACGAAGTTAAGCGTATACGACATAAGCATACGTTTTTCTGTTTACCTGTCGACAAACACGCCAAAAACTATCCAGATATTGACTACCAAGAAATTGTCTAAAGCATTTCCTGTTACTTTACGTTATTTACAATATATGTATATATATATATATATGTAAATGGTATAAAATAAAATTAATGCAATTTTAATAATTATCACTCGCTAAAAACACGCATTTTTCGTGTTTACCAAAAAGATGCGTTTTATGAAATTCATGAAATTCTACACGTTCCAAAAACAAAGAGGACAGGTCAAAGTGAAGTGGCCGGTAAATAGCTATGCAACAGCTGGGAACAAAGCTGAACGCTCAACACTTGGCTACGTAACAGTAAAGCTGCTCCCCGTTAATCTACTTTTTGCTGGTTTTATACTTATACGTACGCACGAGAACTGAATTTGTGCGTTAACGTACTGTAGTATAGTAAATCATTGGGTTCATTTTTGAGTTGTAGACTGATACACTGTGTGCATTATATATATATATATAGTCAATCACTTTCTGCTACAGTTCGTTTCTTGATATATATAAAGTATTTAAAATTTATATTTATATTACCTCAAGATATTATTTTTTATATTAAAAAAAAATCTTGTGGCAATATAAATATAAATTTTAAATGCTTTATATATATATATATATACATATATATAAGATTTTCGTGCGCATATATATCAGGCGCGGATCCATGGAGGGGGAAATGGGGGAAATTTCCCTCCCCAAATGGTCACTTCACAGGAAAGTTTTTATCGTTGTATAATTGTGAATATGATTTAATAATCATATCAGATTATGTAAGTTCATGGCTTTTTACCATAAAATTACTTTAAATTTTAACTGCATCTTACCAGCGTGCTTAATTTTTGTTTAATACATAACTTAAATGAGTAGCGTTTATTTTAAACTGTACGTGAATATTAGTAAAAGAACACTGTACTAACAAATACAAATGTCGATTAATACTTACACAGTAATAAATCTATTACGTTGATAATAACAAACTGTATTTTATCTTCACTTATTACTGTCATTTATACATTAGGGCTTTAAAAAACAGTCTAACTTTTCAAAATAAATACTCCCCAAACTCAACACTTTCCTCCCCCGAAACTGTTTGCTAGATCCGCCCCTGTATATATATATATATATATATATATATATATATATATAATTTAGTGCGCACGAATAGGCTTAATTGCTTTTTTACCGCTCTACGGAGAAATGAAAATTATTATTTTTTTTTTTTATTTCAACGTCGATAAAAAATGTGCTAAATTTTATTTTCTTAGAATTATTTTGAAATTTATCGGTAAGGTTAGTCGCCTATAACAGAAATCTAGTGGTTTACATTTCACTACACGGATTCAATATTAGTAGGCCTAAATGTAAATTACGAAATTCTAATGACAACAACGATTATGATATTGATAATAATGACAATTTCTGTATAAATTTTAACATCACAACTAATTTACAATGACATCGATGTTACTTATTCCGATTAAACTGTAACTGTGTATAATATGATTATGATTGTGCATATGATGAAGTTTATGACTTCATGAACATAATCTCTGCAGGGCCGAACAGATGACGTGCATTTGTGTTTGTGCATTCCACATATATACGTGTGGATATCTTAAGAAAATATTCATAAAAAGGAAACAAACGTAAGGAAGAGGTTGTTACTCAATGTCGTGTGGACCCTTACGTTAGCTGAGGTGATACATATGCGCCTACTTGAATCACTAATACACACATTATAGTGGAGAGGTATTGTAGAATTACTCTGGTAACCGGCAACACATCGGTTGACACCTAAACCAGATAACAAAAGGAAGAGTTATATTTGCGACATCTAGACTACGCCGACAGTGGTAAACACTTCTTCAGATAAAGTAATTTGTGTCTCACGTTGTCAGTTTTTACCGTTTCTAGATTACATTTCCATTACTAAAGGTAGCCCGATTCACTGAGTTTCGATAATCGTGGCGACACCAGAAGGCCTTGTCCAGCGGGAACCAATTATCGGTACGATTATTACCTACGGCAGTCGAGAAGTTGTCTTCTGGACGGATTAATTTAATTTTTTATTTCTAGTTCGTAATAAAGTTAATTAAATCTTGTTTCAGTAAGGTCATGTGCTGGAACAATGGTGATATTCTTACACTGTTGCCATTGGTTCTAACTTGTCCAAACTGCCTGTCTACTTGTCCATACTGCTTCCTCTAGAGTCAAGTCTCTATTGTATATGCTGCATATTTGTAGTTTAGTTTGCGCTTTTTATTAATTTACTAGATATGTTTTTTGCCTTTCCCTATGTAGAGTAGCTAAGCAGTTTCATAATTTGGCTAAGAACATATGCACCAAACGCTATAACAGTTTAGGGAGAGGGATAAACATGAATGGAAAATATGTGTCACAGTATTCAGTATTATCGTGTTATGAATATATAATTCTTAGGAATACGTATGTAATGAATAGGCTATCTTTCCTGAGCTACGTCAGAATCTTTTAATATGCATATTATACAATCTGATATTCAGCACTACGGAAAGCCCGTAGCACTGAATGTTCTGACGTACCAGTGAACTATTAACAATTACGTACGTCTACCAAGTGATTGATCAAGTACCGAAGTTTCAGTATTTAAGGAATTGTACTATTTTTGTAATTCACTTCTAATATAGAAGGTAATATTAGAATCTCTTTAACTCTTAAGATGAGCTTTAAACGTGTAAGTGGGAAGAACCGTACTTAAAATGAAGTAATTGAAGAAAATGATTTTTTCTTACTTTCATTAAACAGAAATTTAAAGTAATATCTATTCGAATTAATTTCACGAAAGAAACATTAGGGTTAAAAACAAAACCTTAACGCAATTTTAAATATGACATATTAACAAAATAAAACGAAAGAAGAACGCGCGCGCGTGCACACACACACAAGCGCTCATTGTATTTGAAACTGCAAAAATGGCAGAGATAAGGCTGAAGTGTTTAATGCGCTGCATCAGTCATCGTAATTTTCAGTGTAATTTTTCATGGCAATTTAGCGAATGGACGGCGGCGCCGTGCTGTTGTGTGTGTAGGTAACTGCAACACAACACAACAGACTAGTTCCGTTCCGGCAATACGTGAAGTTACAAGACAGCCGCATAGATACTGTGTTACCGCAATATCGTGCGCACGCAACCCTCCCCATCCAAATAACGGCAAAGTAATAGTTACCTATTTACATTTCATGTTCAATGTAGACCGGCTTCGTTACAGTGGGGTATTCAGCAAAATATACGACTGGAAATTTACTTAATTAAACGAATCGTAAATTTTGCTCGAGTTGTTTGACTGTCTCATACATTTTTAAAATATTGTTTAAAATTACATTAATAACATATCAAACTATACAACACTATACTAATTTCCTTTAAACTATCCTAATTACAAAAATGTTTACGAACTTAAGATACACTTTTTTTATGTTGCCATATATGTTGGTTAAAAAAACATGTTAGTTTCAAGATAAAAATTATTACTTTAACAGTAGAATATGTTAACAATTTAAATTGTACTCAGTGATAACCTGTAAATTTCATTTGTGACCTATTAAGTTTAAACTAGAAGAATAACTATTTATGTATTCGATATGTCAACACATCAATATTAATAACTTAGTACATTTTCATAAAATACATAATTGTTGATAATTGTCATTTAAAACGATAAATGATAAATTATTTTAAATCAGTAATGATGGTTAACGTAAGCAGTAAATAATATTTCTAAATTAACATAAATAAATTATTTAATATAATTTTTCCACATACATTCTATATAAGAATATTTTTTAAACGGTTGTAAAAACTTCGTATTTAATTTTTGAAATATATTAAACTAATAACATTATTTAAAAAGTTGGCTGATTTATAGTTAAGTTTAAATATTTAAATTAAAGTATATTACATTTTTAAAGTATATGTTAATTTATAACCGAAAATTGAAACCCATCTGATAAGTTGCGAGCACTCTGATCTACTTTATTATTACTTTCTCTTCCGTTCGCTAGACGCTCGAAGCGTTGAAAACTCTCCTCTGGGAGTAGCTAGGCAATACCTTTATCTCAAGACGGGCTTTTTCATTCGAAACGTACGCCCATCTTTTGTGAGTCTTTACCCCTTATGCGCATATGAGCGTGGAGCAGACGACTGCTAAACTTGTGCATTTTGCTATACTTTTATGAATTTCAGAAAAATGTGTGAAATTAAGAAAACAGTAAGAAAACAGCTCTCGTGTCGAGTTCACACAAATAAGTAGGTCTTCAGAATTACAAAACGAAATTGCTGTCATTATAAGAGAAATAAGGAGTATGTACGCAGTACTAATTGTGAAAAGAAAAACAGTTTATATAATAATTTATATTAATAATAATTTTAATTTTAAAACTAATTTAAAATTTATTCTGTTTATTTGTGCAGTTTATTCTGTGACAACCTATTTGTTTATTTCCTAAGAATTATATGTGTTAGTGTTTTAAATAGTAAATTCAATGTAGTTGTGAAGTGATGTTACCCCTATTCCGGGCCTCAATCAATACTGCACAGCAACCCCCGCGCCGCTCTCCCACACCAAACCCCCTCCTACGACCTTGTTCACAGCAAACCTCCCTTGCAGAACACTAACGCTATATCCAATGATATGTCTATTTCATTTGCCTAGTCCTAGACGTTGCGTTGACCTGTTCCATATAATCAAGACTATTTTTTTTTACTAAAACTGGCATAATATGGTTCGCGTCTTCCGCTCACATAGGAGCGCGTATGAATGTGTAAACACACACGTCTTTACGCCTCTCAATATACATTTTTATTATACATACATAATATTTAATTATACCCACTAATTTCTCTCTATAAAATGTATGATATATACTTATTTTTTACAATTATTTTGTATATACAAACGAGTCTCGCACACACAGAAATATTTACAGATTAATAATATTGTATAATAAAAAATACTGATTGTTTGATAGACATTAGTTTTCAATTTTACATTTATATCTAACAGAAATTAGAAAACATAAACCTGTTAAAACATTTTTGTATGATAATTAGTCATAAACTAAGAAAGTTGCGCTCCATTCATTGACATACGTCTGTGTGTATTTGTATGTCAGTGATGTCTGGCAGTCGTGAAAATTAGATCCAGTTGTCTGTAGAGACAGGAAGAACGATTTGTTGTTCTTGTTGATACTTGAGAATAACAAAGTATTCGAACCAAATCATTGTACGAACTAGTTACACGGAACAATAACAGACCTGTACACGTGAGGTGAATCAATAACACGTGCCGGTTGTCATGATATCAGCGAGGCCTGGCCATCCATCAAAGTATTCAAGCGGTATCGATTCTGTCAGAGGAATACCTCAACAAATTTTGATTGTGCTGCTATGCCAATGTTTTGACTGGCTCTGTTTTACCAGACTTCCTGATCGATAAACGGTATCAGTTAAATGCTTTCTATACAGGTGAAAGACACTCAAGAGACTCACAACGTTGTAGAAGGTCGATTCCAAAGCAACGCTCAGGCGGACTAAACGATTTAGATCAGTCGTCTTACATTTAAATAAAGCGTTCCTATTTTCATAAATTCACGTCGATATTTCTTATCAGCTACAGATATAGAACATGTTTTATTTAAGCTACTTGCATATTTTCATTAGATATATTGTAAAAAACTTTGCGATTCGGTTTCCTAAGTTTTAAAACTGTTTTAAAAATTCCATTAGAAAACATAAAATAATAACTAGCATTCACAAATTAGTGTACACGGTTTCATATAAATATAAAAAAGATATTCTTTCAAAAAGTGGTGTGTTGACCTAAAAACTTGTGAAAAATACATTATTAGACTTTACGTTTATAAACCGTGTTCGGTCATGACCATGTTCTCTTCACACAAACGCGCGCGCGCGTAATTTTACTTAATATAGGCTACTATACGTTACTAATGCTGATAGAAATCTGAGACTTTTATGTACTGAAACACTGTAGTATCTCCAGCTACAACACACCCATTAATTATACATTGTAAATGTATTTGAAACACTTAAAAAAGTGGAACTTAAACGTTAATTCAAGGAAAATCGATACATAATTTCACAGTTCTTTAACTAACAATTAATAGTGTTTCGTGATGTAAAACACATGATATTGTGTAAATGAAAGTTCTTTAAGATACCGTAACGTGGCATTACATGCTAATGTGTTCTGGCGTGCAGTAATGATAAAAACACCTTGAATTTGAAACATTTAAATTAATAATAATTATTTTTTACATTAGTTTGTTGGCTTCACTCACATCATTATACTAAACACACACAACACAAACTATGTGAGAATTCACTTAGTTTTTCCGTTGCAATATATGTTTTATTCCAGGAAACACCGCCAATAAGCATTACGGTCAAATGAACTGTTTAAAATTATTTTATAATAGAACGTTGGTTTCCAATCAAAGTTTTAAAAAATAGTAATAATACATAGGAGCGTAGATTCTTTGCTGTAATATGACACTAATTCTATACTGTTTTGTGAGATACGTATTCCACGATACTGTGGCAACATAATTTATTACTGTAAATGTGTAACGGAAAGGGAAATTTTCTTTCGTTTCATTTTTTAATTAATAATTTCTTTACGCTTGTTGTGAAAATACTTTTGCCTGTACAAACGTAAACTTTTTGTCCAGAGTAATGTAAAACTTTAAAATCGCAACAAGTTTTACAACGCTAATAAACTTAAAACAGTCTGTGAAACGAATTAGAAGTAGCATGTTGTTAAGTATTTTGTACTTCATCTGAAGACCAGGCCTTGTTGCACTCAGGAACACCTGTTCTCCACGACACCTTACTACTCATTATAATAATCATTATCATAACGTCATCATCACGATCATCGGGACAGTGCCAAAATATCTTCTCGGCCTAACATTGTTTTTTCTAAGAATCCATTATGTCCGAACACATGCGTAAAAATTTATCTCTTTATTACATTGATTTTGTACATGTTTATTTTCTGTGTTACTTCTTTTAAAACTTCGACATTTGTTTTCCGTCCATCCAACTTATCTTTAACATCTTTCTCCATATGCACATCTCTAGTCAGGTCTTCTGTTTCTTTCTCAAGGTCTTCTACATCCGTTAAATAAACTATTCCAATCAATAGCTTCTTGATAAGTCTTCTTTACTTCTAAGTTTTGTATGATTCTTTGCGAGCAGATCCTTTTTATTCTGAAAAGCTTCTTTGGAAACGCTTCTTTTGTTGTCACTTCTGTCATCACATGGTCCATTTTTCATTTTTAAACCACGTAGAATTTAAAAAACGTATTTGTACATAAACGTCTACACTGCAAAAGCTACAGCGAATTAAGTGTGGACGAGGACTGGGATTGAACGGCTTAATGAAGTGTATCTGATATCATAAACATTGGTTTTTATATGGATGTAAGTGTAAATTATTCTAATCATGATATGGATAACGAAGGGCAAACAAATTACCAATCTGTATTAATGATACACAAGCGGGGTTGATTAAGGTAATGGTGGGTAGAATAGTTTTAGTTTTTCCTGATAGCAAGTAAGCTATGTGATTGTCTTTGAAATTAGCACGTATCACGTAATCGTATCTAACGTTTAGCCAGGGTTACGTCGAAACTCGTATAAATCATCAAAGTTATAAACATTGTTTGCGGGTCTTCGTTACTGTGCTTGTAGCCATCACTGCGTCACAGCATTATAATATTTGGACAAACAAAACTTTATTTTTCCTCCCCGCTTGTCTCTTGTTAAGACAGAAGCCAAAATCCAGACAGATGGCTTCATATTAAAATTGCAAACTTTACATGAAAGAATAAGATGATGGACTACTTAAGTGAAATAATAAAGTATTTAAACTAGCTTGAAATAAAACATATTAGCTACAAGAGGAGAGATAAAATTCTGTGTACGCGGTGTTAAATAAACAGATTGCCTTTTGAACTAAAAAAATAAAACTAAATTCTTAACTCTAGTTGTAATTTCGTTTAATAATGTACCTGAAACTTTTAGTTTATAGACCGTTATGAATACACAATAATAGTTTCATTAGATAAATAATTCATATGGGTACAATGTATGATTTTAATTTGCTTCTTTTCGACACAAAACTAACAAATAAAATGGATACACGGAATTGAAATAAAAAACGTAGTTATTAAAAACCACATTTAAACTGAAACGGCGAATGTCGAATTTTAATTTTGTTTAAACACTCGCAATTCACTAAATAAATATACATAAAGCCTTCGATTGCGTTGTTTCCTATTTAGAGCTTAAATAATTGAACCGAATAATCTGAAATAAAAACATCGAAAATCAGTTTCTGAGAAAAAACAAACACGAAGCAGATATTGATGACAACTGTAACATGTCTGACTTTATTTAAATTACTTTCTGTGCTATATACCTTTAAATAATTTTATCTAACAAATCATGCGATTAGGTTTGCACCTTATCAGATCATAATTATACACAACAAATAAGTCCTTTCAACCGTATAAACGTAACATTTTCTAGCTTCTTAAGAAGTGAGCGTAAATTATTACCAACTGGTTTAAGGAAATTTTATGCACACACAATTTAGAGACTAACATTGTCTTAATGAGTCTTTTACAGGAATACTGCAGGCCCATCACACCATGTACTGTAACAATGCAATTTTGTAGTATTGGTGATTTAAGGATTGGTGATTTAACACACTATCCTTGAAAAAATAAACATGTTAATTGATTAACATTATAACCAAGTTGACAAACATTCATCGAAATTTTTAACCTGACTTAACACGCCAAAAGCTTTTTATTGTAGTTAGGAAACTATTTATTTTGAACTGTATTTAATTTACATCCTACAGAATATAATGGGTAAATGATAAGAGATTAATATACAGTAACGGCAATAATAATCATTTTCCGTTGTGTGTGTGTGTGTGTGTGTGTGTGTGTGTGTGTGTGTGTGTGTGTGTGTGTGTGTGTGTGTGTGTGTGTGTGTGTGTGTGTGTGTGTGTGTGTGTGTGTGTGTGTGTGTGTGTGTGTGTGTGTGTGTGTGTGTGTGTGTGTGTGTGTGTGTGTGTGTGTGTGTGTGTGTGTGTGTGTGTGTGTGTGTGTGTGTGTGTGTGTGTGTGTGTGTGTGTGTGTGTGTGTGTGTGTGTGTGTGTGTGTGTGTGTGTGTTTTATATTTTCACGAATGAAATACGATTCCTTTGTTTTCTGCTGTTTTGGAAATATGGTTCCTTTGTGTTGGATTTTAAAATTTAATGCCAACGTTTTGGCTCCTAAAAGCGTCTAAGGCGATGTTTCAAAGCATTAAACTACCCTTCCTTGAAAACGTAAATTCTCGATGCTACTGTTAAACACGCACGGTGTCTTGCATTCCATTTTCAGATAACACTGTTACTGTCTTAGCGCGACCAAAGTTTCTGCGCAGCAGAATACTCCCCTATTCATCAGGACATGAGGTAACAGATATTTGCTACATGTATTTTCTATAGAGAAGGGAAAGCAAGTTGCTGCCAATTTGGATCCACGACTACCAGCCATCAACACACATGAATAAATTTTGGAAAATCAAAGACCTGCAGGGGAGTTAGGGTCGAGGTGACCTAGACTCGAATCAGAGGCGCCAGATGCACCATAACTCAGTATCATGTTATGAATGGGTGTAGGCAGAGAGGTGAGTTTTGCGGGGGTTCAAACAGGGAAGTGTTGTTAGCAGATTAACGACCGTAATTTTTGTCACATACATTTTTGTTGACCCCCTCCCAAATGAAATTATACATTCTTCCATAATGCTCAGACTTATTTTTTAAGAAACGGAACATTTAATTACCAGCGTAACATGAGTAGGAAGGGTAGTATGCTGCTGTTTCATGAAATGGGATGACAGAATATTCTGAAGAGAAAGTATGAGCCCATGAAGAGAGGTAAATCATTCATGTACTGTACACAACCGCCGACATGTCCTCAGTCCTGATCGGATCGGAACCAATTTTCGGTCAAAATGTTTCTGGCTATGAGAAACGGTTACCACTATCACAGTTCGTAAGCTCTTCAAGTCACTTATACTTTCTGAAAGCTACCGTGTTATATTATTTTTTTATTTTTTGCCAGTGATAGGTTTTCTAGTGACAATGCGTGCTCATGTATCCAGGTTGCCTCTGCTACCATTTCTGCTGCTCCTGGTTGATTTAGATTTCACAAAACACATTCAAATATCCTTGTATGAATCTGGCTCGAAGACCGTCTTTTCAGATTTACCCGGTCTCAGATTCCTCCAGCTCTTGTGCATTTTTGCTGCTGCACTTCTGTAATTGTACCTTCATGAAGAGCGTTGACGCCACCTGAGTCCTGTAGGACATGTCTCCTCCCTTTCTGTACTTTTTGTATACACAAATGACTTGCTCCTTTTAAAAAATAACCCCTCTCTCTCTCTCTCTCTCTCTCTCTCTCTCTCTCTCTCTCTCTCTTTCTCTCTCCCCCTCTCCTACTCTCCTACAAAAGCATAAATTAAATATTCTTCCAGTTTTGCATGGAAGGACCATCATGGTCACTACAAAAATATAAGAGACTAACTTAAGAATTTTTTTACCTTGTATAATCCACTAGGCGATCTCAGTTTTTCAAATACGACATGTTTCAGGGACTAAATCCCCATCCTCAGGCACAGTAAAAAGTTATTCCCCTAATACATAGGGGTCGTCGAAAAGATTAAAACGTTTATACACATAACCACCACACGCACAAAACTCACTATGAATATATTAACATATAACATAAACATATAAAAACGTTATAAGTGACTCGGTGCACCGATCGACCTCCGATCGTCAACTAGCCTGTATCCGCGCTTCATTGCTTATCATCAACGCGGTATCATATAATTTATTGGATTTAAATATCACTTGATCGTTGAGTAACTGTTCTTTACTTACTTTGGAGGCCTTGTATATTTCAAACTCTTCTAAAGCGTTTAGGAAATGACCTTTATTACAAACCTGTATCGGCTCCATGTTTTCTTTGAATCCGGTGTAATTATGGTTTTCGTTTATGAGGTGGAGTGCGTAGTTTGATGAGGTGGTTTGTGGGTTCTTTTTTGGTAGGTGTTCTTTAAACCTCTCGATAAATTTTCTCCCCGTTTGTCCGATATAGAACTTATCACACTCACTGCACTGGATTCTATATACCCCCGAACATTCCTCCAAAGTTATTGGCGCCCGTGGCTTAAGTATATTTTTCAGATTATTCATGGTCTTGAATGAAACATTTATACAAAATTTTTTAAATTCATTTTTTATTACATTGGGGAGTAAGTTCGTATATAATGCTGAGACATATTGTGTTGTATTTTTAGCTTTATTATTGCCACCATTTATTTTCCGTAATTGTTTATGTATCATTTTATCCACAATCTCTATGTTATATCCATTTCTCAAAGCTATGTGTTTTATGACGTTATATTCGTCCTTATAATCCTCCGTGTTCATTGGTACGTTTACTAGTCTATATGCTAGTTCATTAAACGCCGCCATTTTTTGTGTGTACGGATGATTCGATTTAGCATTTATAACTATATCTGTTGTGGTAGGCTTTCGGTATATTTTAAAACCGAAATGGTTGTTTCTTTTTAACACCAATACATCAAGGAAGTTCAAGCTATTATTGGTTTCCATTTCCATGGTAAATTTTATGTTGCGGTTAATGTCGTTAATAAATTTAAAAAACATATCCACCTGTCTATGAGTGCCATTAAATACTATGAAGGTGTCGTCTACGTAGCGTGTATATGAAACTATTTTATCATGGAACCGGTTGTAGTCAGACAATAAAAATTTATTCTCATAATAGTTCATGTATATTTCGGCCAAAAGTCCGCTTAGAGGTGAACCCATAGCCAAACCTTCCTCTTGGTTAAAATACTTGTTGTCATGAGTGTAATAATTTTGTTGTACTATAATCTGTAATAAAGATAGGAGTTCTTCTATCTGCTTTTTGTTTAGAATGCCTGTCGTAGTTAAATTTTCCTTTAGAATTTTTAATGTTTCCAAAACCGGAATATTTGTATATAAATTAACAATGTCCATCGAGACAAATTTATAGCTAGGTATAATCTCCATATCTTTAATTTTATTTATGAATTCAAAGGTGTTTTTTACGTTGTGGACATTTTCTAATTTTATGCTGTTCTTAATAATTTGTTGTAGTTTTTTGGCTATTTTATAATTTGGGGCGGTCGTATAGTTAATCAAAGGTCGTATGGGAATATTTTGTTTGTGCAATTTGGGCAGTCCCGTAAATTCGGGTGCCTTAGGTTTGATTTGTTTCACGTTCCGTCTGGTTTGTGTGTCAAGTAAATTTACACATGTATTTATAGCTGAATTTATGGTTTTAGTGTGTTTTTCGGTCGGGTCATCATTTAACATCGTTATGTTATTATCTTGAGTGAAGTCGTAACATTTACGTATATAATCTGTTTTTTCCATAATAACCACTGTGTTTCCTTTGTCTGCTTTTGTAAGTATTGGGTTGTTATTTATTATTTTTTGCTTGGAAAAAATTATTACACTCATGACAACAAGTATTTTAACCAAGAGGAAGGTTTGGCTATGGGTTCACCTCTAAGCGGACTTTTGGCCGAAATATACATGAACTATTATGAGAATAAATTTTTATTGTCTGACTACAACCGGTTCCATGATACAATAGTTTCATATACACGCTATGTAGACGACACCTTCATAGTATTTAATGGCACTCATAGACAGGTGGATATGTTTTTTAAATTTATTAACGACATTAACCGCAACATAAAATTTATCATGGAAATGGAAACCAATAATAGCTTGAACTTCCTTGATGTATTGGTGCTAAAAGAAACAACCATTTCGGTTTTAAAATATACCGAAAGCCTACCACAATAGATGTAGTTATAAATGCTAAATCGAATCATCCGTATACACAAAAAATGGCGGCGTTTAATGCACTAGCATATAGACTAGTAAACGTACCATTGAACACGGAGGATTATAAGGACGAATACAACGTCATAAAACACATAGCTTTGAGAAATGGATATAACATAGAGATTGTGGATAAAATGATACATAAACAATTACGGAAAATAAATGGTGACAATAATAAAACTAATAATACAACACAATATGTCTCAGCATTATATACGAACTTACTCCCCAATGTAATAAAAAATGAATTTAAAAAATTATGTATAAATGTTTCATTCAAGACCATGAATAATCTGAAAAATATACTTAAGCCACGGGCGCCAATAACTTTGGAGGAATGTTCGGGGGTATATAGAATCCAGTGCAGTGAGTGTGATAAGTTCTATATCGGACAAACGGGGAGAAAATTTATCGAGAGGTTTAAAGAACACCTACCAAAAAAGAACCCACAAACCACCTCATCAAACTACGCACTCCACCTCATAAACGAAAACCATAATTACACCGGATTCAAAGAAAACATGGAGCCGATACAGGTTTGTAATAAAGGTCATTTCCTGAACGCTTTAGAAGAGTTTGAAATATACAAGGCCTCCAAAGTAAACAAAGAACAGTTACTCAACGATCAAGTGATATTTAAATCCAATAAATTATATGATACCGCGTTGATGATAAGCAATGAAGCGCGGATACAGGCTAGTTGACGATCGGAGGTCGACCGGTGCACCGAGTCACTTATAACGTTTTTATATGTTTATGTTATATGTTAATTTATTCATAGTGAGTTTTGTGCGTGTGGTGGTTATGTGTATAATCGTTTTAATCTTTTCGACGACCCCTATGTATTAGGGGAATAACTTTTTACTGTACCTGAGGATGGGGATTTAGTCCCTGAAACATGTCGTATTTGAAAAACTGAGATCGCCTAGTGGATTTTACAAGGTAAAAATTCTTAAGTTAATCATAATAGCGATCTGGAGACTGCATAAAATGTATATAAGAGACGATCTGCTTTACGCACACGTCCATGTTAAGCTGTTAGTCCTACCCGTTCTCCTTCGAAGGGAGACCGGTCGCCTTCATCTTGATTACCGTTTTGGCTTTAACTCGTATGTCATAGTCACCTAACTTTGCCTACTAATGTTACCATTCAACTTCTCTTTTTAGAACTGTAATTATCTGCGCAGCCTTGTCTGATGGTTGCCTTGTTTATTATTAACAAATGTAGGATAGAAAGATCCGATCCTACGCGGAGTCTCCCATACCACATAACTCGTTTACACGCCCTATATCATTTTGTTCATCTAAAAGTTTTTCATCTCTCTCTTCCATTCTACGTAGTAGAAATAGGATCCTTTTGACACAATCGACGATGCACAATTGACATCGAAATCTTATTGGCCTTTCGTTCAGGTTTATGGTGGATCGTCAGTGCCACTGCATCTTATACTATTATCAAATAGGGGTGCGGCTGGGCGAGGGTCAGGCTCACTCACAAACACGCAGCCCCCACACACACAAGCGCAGGGGATTAGGACCGGCCGGATTCTCGCCCCATTAGTCACCTAGTGGACTTCAGTTGATCAAACTTTGATTTATTTTATTTGACATTTTATCTTAAAATGTTTAATATATATCAATTCTACACACCATTACAAGAAAAATGATACCAAACAATCTGTAATTTACTGAAATTGCCAATGTCGGGTAAAAAGCAACTCAAAATTCATGTACTGTATTCGTAATATACTTTAATTTATAATTCAATCTATAATTTACTTAAATTCCCAATGTCGGGTAAAAAGCAACTCAAAATTTATAATTCATATTTAAAAAATGTTTTAAAATAATAATATACACAACAATGTACAGTACGTTTAGTAGAATTGCGTATTGCATGTTGTTGTATTTGCGTTTACAAGTTTTTACATTTAATATAACCCGTAATAAATTGTAATAAAAAATAAGAAAATACGGTGATATTTATGTTTATAGTGATAGTGTGGAGTAGAGATAAGACAGTAAAAAAGTGAAAGGTTTGGAGCCTAAAAATCATTTTATAGCAAGATATTCATAAAAACATTCCTGCAAGGTACAGGACAAAAAGTTACTAAAGGGGAGTGCCACCCAAGTCATCTTCATCACTGTCACTGTCTTCGTCACTGCCCTGATCGCTTTCGCCTGGAACCAAGTTTATAATAAACTGCTGCACACAATGTTGGTCGAGTCCTTCCACTTTCCAGTCTTCATCCAATACCTTTTCAACGTGGTCCACATATTTCTACCACTGATCTGCTGTCACTGTACTTGTAGCCTCGAAGAACAAGTCCTGAACGTCTTTGATTTTGTACGAAGTATTCCGTTCCCTTACAAATCCTTTGAGTTAAGACCATACCATCTCATACCGGCTTCTTTTAAAGAATGAATTAATTTATACATAGTCGGTACCTCTTTTCTCTCATAATACTCCATAATGTGCCGCCGAACTGCTCCCTTACCAAACTCGTCTAGACCCGTAACTTTTCTTTCCCTTGTGGTGCTTTTTCTTGGCGTATGCAGAACTACGTTGGGATGAATTGGTACTTGATCTGGTCTGTTTTCTTCCACACCTTCCATGGCTTCTTCCATGACGTAGTCTTGACTGTCAGCACCAGTAGTCTTCGTCACTTCACGAACTTGTGCTTTTATATTTTGAACACTTCTTAAAGAAATGCCGCAGGCGTCAGCAGTTCGTTGTAATACTTTTTTTACATCAAGTAAAGGTTCTTTGTTCTTTTTCTCACACATTCAAAATAATTAATAACACTCACTATCATTGTCCTAGCTTGCGAGTGTATTACTTGGCGCTTCTTCACTGAATAAGTCATGATGAATTGACCTACACACAAACACTAAACAAACTGGCAAACTGTCCAAACGCGAATGAACAGGAAACACTACTGGCTAGTCCGGAGTCTAAAATGTTACTGAATAACTCATAGTCTGTACGAAAAGGATAAGGTCAATGTCTTTATGACTCACACCTATAAATCATCTTACAGTCAATAATTTTGTACCAAACATAGCTGATATTTTGGGCTCCATTTCAGTAAATTTTAGATTGTTTGGTATCATTTTTCTTGTAATGGTGTGTAGAATTGATATATATTAAACATTTTAAGATAAAATGGCAAATAAAATAAATCAAAGTTTGATCAACTGAAGTCCACTAGGTGACTAGGGCGAGAATCCAGCCGGTTCTATCCCCTGCGCTTGTGTGTGTGCGGGCTGCGTGTTTGTGAGTGGGCCTGACCCTCGCCCAGCTGCACTCCTTAGTTGATAATACTATAGGCTTCTGATATTTATCCTAGGCAGGCTACGTGTTGCACTGGATGTCTTGCACTGCATCCTGCTGTCACCCGAATGATACCCATTCTTTTCTTGTTACTATCAAAACACGCGATTCGCTGAGCGATGATCGGCTTCGTCACAGAGTGAATTCTCCCCGCCATAGAGCAAATAATAGTGTTGTCAGTTTCATCAGAGTCATAATCCGTAAAACAGAGTAGTCACAGTAGTGACGAATCTGCTCGGGTTCTAGACACCCAACACACGTACTGGGATGGAGTCGGCTGGGACGTAAAGTTATAGAGTAATGAATGCTGTCAAAACTGGGATAAAACCTTTTAAGGCCCAAACATCAGCAGCAGTCAATTATGAACAAAAATAATGACGTTAGCCTATCGTTGACCCTTTTAGAACCCAAAACCCAAACAGAATACACACGAAATCAGTAGAAAACATCCGCACGTTTGAATACAATTTGTAGTTGAATATATACGTAAGTTCACATCTTGATCAATTCAGTTCTTTCTTTATTTAACAGACAGACTCTCTCTCTCTCTCTCTCTCTCTCTCTCTCTCTCTCTCTCTCTCTCTCTCTCTCTCTCTCTCTCTCTCTCTCTCACACACACACACACACACACACACACACACAAATACACACACACACACACACACACATACATTAATAATCTCTTGCATGCGGCAATATAATTTTTTCATGGCATTTTGAAACTGTCAGCTAACATATCTGTTCACTATACTCAGATAAAAAATAAATAAAAACAACATAAGCTTGATGACTGCTAGAAGGAATATAACAATTGTACACAGTTTATTCTGTGAGGAAGAAGCTCCCTTACTTATACTGACTCTACAGTATTATGATTTGACCGCGTCGCAGTCAATCGATATAGCTAACGTAGGTGTCTATTGTATAGGCATAGGGAACAACTAGTAATGTAGTTCCAAACGTTATGTGAAGGGATGGTCAAATCTCAACGGGAACCGCCAACGGCAAAATGATTTTTATTTGAAGTTTTCAGGATGTCTACAATTGCCATGTATAATCCTTATTTATGTGAAATATTATCATTAATTCGTTCCGTGTATTGGTAGGCGCGCATTGATATTAAAATACTTCTTTTCTTTAACATGAATATGCATGTGTACATAAGGCGATAAACATTAATATTTGCTAATTAGGCAAGCGAAGTTTGTTCTCAGTTTTAACTCGACCGTCTGAAATTTGTCTTTCTATCTCCTTATTTCTTTATCTGTTTACGTCTGTTTCTCTATCTATTTGGAGGAATGTCAAGCGATAACTTTTGAATGCATCAGAGACTTTCTTAAAATTTAGCATGTGCGTTTCCACACTTCCCCCCTCCAAGCTCCTACTGTTTTACATATTGATGTCTCCAAAATAAGAGGGGCGGGAGGCAAAATGTGAGGCGCAAAATTGTGAAAACCTCAAAATATATATAGTCTTTAGGTTTGGTATTCGAAAATCTTGAATACCAGTGCCCAAAAAGTGGATTCAAAGATTCAAAAATTTTACAAATCTATGTCGTATATGTAATTAACGATAGTTATAACCAAAATCTAAAAATAGTGTTCTTCTTGGAAATTTCTAAAAAATCGTAAAAATCGTATCAGATACCAGACTAAAGGAAAACCACATCAGAAAGCAGTGTTTACCTTGAAAATTTTGTAATTTTAGGAGTACTACGGGACAAAAATAGAAGTCACAATTCCTAAAAATTGTAAAAATTTAAGCGGGGCATCAAGTGATGAGGAATTTTATTCAAAATAGGAACTCGGTATCTTCATTACTTTGACAAAATTAATTTTCGTCAATAAATCTTAAATTTTGAACCGCTTTCAAAATGTTTGTATAAGTTATGTTTGCATAAACTCTTTAAATATTGTTTCAGTTATATAAACATTTATGAGTAAATCAGATATTTGCAAAACCTGTAGATGTCTATGGTTAATGCATACACTTAAAAGCTAGGAATAAATTATTTTGCCCAATAATACCTTATCGTTATAAATTTAACTAAAAAAAAAACAATGTAGTAGTCAGGATTTTTAGTGTTTAGTGTATTCATAATAATAAAAAAGAAATAATGATTGTCTCCATTTAAAACACAAATACTATGTCTTGCTTGAAGAAATATCAATTACCTTAATAATGGAACAAGTACAAAAACAGATTTAATGTAACGTACACAGAATACAAATTGTATAGGAAATGAAAGAAAGTTATTTACAGTAATGACTATTTAATATTAGTTTATTAATGGTTCATCAGTATTTTTATTATTTCTCTTCTCACATTTCTTAAAGTAACTATTTGTTAAATCAACAATTATGCTGTTTAAAAGTTTATTACGGTACCTACTACGTCGATTGCCTCAAATGTTTAATGTTTTCTACACTTAACTTAAGATTATCATCACTATCTTTTCCTTTTAAATCACATTGTTCAGACGACATTTTTTCGTGAAGAATTACGATGTCTGAGTCAGTGGTATGAATTCATTTAACTTAACCCACTTCTAATGTTTTCTCGAAATTGTGACTTCCGACTCACCGAAACAAATGTCGCATGTTTACTTCGTAATCGTAGGTAAGCGGTAACGAATTGTAGGCCTACTACTATCGGCCACCCCCTTTTAGTAGTGTAAGAACTCGACCACATATGATCCACGTCGCCAGATCGGAAGAGGAAATCGGAAATTCAAGTTTCCCTTTTAACGTTAATAATTAAAGACACACCTTTAAAGCTGAGAGAGTCTGCAGCTCAGAGAACTTCTAGTAATTTTTTATAGTAGGCCTAATATCGTCGCCATTAAGAGTAATTTATTACAAACCAAGTTGCTTATTCCAGACTCAGACCTTACTTTCGTGTATGTAAAAGCTGTAAATTTTGATTGTGGGATTAACGTATTGATATTAATTTAGAAAAGGCCACATTTTTAGTCACCTGGTAGTACAAGGGCTTTACAATTTTTGAAGGTTGTTGCTTTGTTCGTTCAATTCTGTCAAATTCAACACTAAACCTATCAATATTATTAACTTATGTAGTCCTTACTATATTGTAATGAAATTCAAACTCATATCCAGATAAGCATGGAAGAGCTAATCTTCGTGTGATATTTCATAATGCTGTGTACTTTCTAACTGATTGTGTGAATGGTTCTTTGAAACCTAAAAATTTTAGAAGGGTTGGAGCCGTTGTTGTTTGTACCCACGAGTAAGAAGAGCTACATTGAAGAGGAGCTAGCCTATCTGAGCAGTATCAACCGTTGATTCCAAATCACTATAGATAAAGGAGCGGACGTTTTGGCTTTCTGAGACATGCTGTACTTGAGAAGGGCCGATAGTGTGCTTGACCACAGAGTTTTACCGACACATATAGATCGTTACTTGCATCGTGACTCCAATCACCATCCTAGGCAACAACCTTGGTGAAGACGCTGGTTCATTAGGCGTTGCGCATATGTGAGCCCCAATATCTCGGCGAGGAACTCAAATATCTAGATGCTGCTCTGGACACTAATGGTTACTCCGCTGCGGAGGTAAAGAAAGCTTTGGTCAGCGTAGATCTAGCTGACCAGATGCGTCGAAAGAACAGTAGGTATCTAGCATGGTTTCCTACATCATGAATATGACAGAGTAACGTGGTGTGCGGACGGTTATTCTGCAAACACAAAATGTTAAAAGCGCTTTCTATCGGCGAAAGACGCCCGGGATGCGCTTTCCTTGTGTGTGCAGTGTACCTATACAGTGTATACAGTGCTGTGCTCTTGCGGGAAGTCTATATCGGCACCACGAAGCTCAGCGTAACGCGCGCAACGGATAACACAAGCGATACTGCTGTCGCGGAAGTCAGTTGTAGTGGAGCATGCGCTATAGAATGAAGGCTATGTAAACTACTTCTGACTAAACCAAACGGTTGACGGCCGGAAGTCTTTGGTGGACTAATGTATTCTTAAAAGTACGACACTGTCCCCACACTGTCTCCGTGCACCAATCAGATTGTCCCATTAGTACGATGAAATTATCTTTTTGAGTCCACGTTGACACGACGTTGCCAAAATTAGTATTCATCTACCAAGTTTATCACTTTCAACGTAACCGACCAGTCTTATCGTGTTACACTGCTGTCTGTATAGCCTTTATTTCCGTTATGTGCAGAAACATGTCATCAACGTAACTACTGTACATTTACTGAGATAACAAATTATTTACGACCGTTATTCTAATTGACTACGCTAAAGGTTTAAATGGAGGCAGCAACACCATCTTATTCGCGCAGACATAGGTTCTCTCCTCGACTCTGCAGTACTTCGCTCAGTTTCAAAGGCTCAGCGGCAGCAGCATGAATAATCCGTAAACGAAAAGAATCGAGGCGCTGAATAAATACTGGACGCCGGCCCATCAGAAGAGAGAACGATACGCTCAGTCAGAATATTTTCTATTAAGACTTAGTTAGTTAATAGTAAACTTATATAGTATACTAATTAAAACTTTATAAAAAGAATTACCTCTGCGGGTAGACCTGTCTTTTCTTTAGTCTTACGCGGGCAGTTAAGATATCGGTTCCCGCCCCATCGTCAGATGGAACAATGATTGTCGTACAGCTGAAACGTCTGGTACCCTACATGTAGACTCTAGCCTGGGAGAGTTTAATCCTATTGACACCTGCCGTGAGAGGGTATTTCTTTTACAAAATATCTCTGTTTGGTATCATCAAAATTTGTAATTAGTGTCGCTTAAATTCCAAATAAAAAGATTTCTTTAATTGTTATTTTACAGTAACCTGGTTAAGTAAGTTTCTACAAAATTTTCATACTTTCCATAAGGCTAAATGCGCGCGCGCGTGCGTGTGTGTGTGTGTGTGTGTGTGTGTGTGTGTGTGTGTGTGTGTGTGTGTGTGTGTGTGTGTGTGTGTGTGTGTGTGTGTGTGTGTGTGTGTGTGTGTGTGTGTGTGTGTGTGTGTGTGTGTGTGTGTGTGTGTGTGTGTGTGTGTGTGTGTGTGTGTGTGTGTGTGTGTGTGTGTGTGTGTGTGTGTGTGTGTGTGTGTGTGTGTGTGTGTGTGTGTGTGTGTGTGTGTGTGTGTGTGTGTGTGTGTGTGTGTGTGTGTGTGTGTGTGTGTGTGTGTGTGTGTGTGTGTGAAAACAACATGGCACTGTTAACTATCGTCACAGTTTACTGTAAAGTTATTTTTCAAACATCAGTTACAGTATTAACCTCTTTAACTGTAATTTTGTGACTATACAGATTGTGGATTTCTGTACGTGGGTTTTTGTCAACCATTAATTTCTACAATTTTTTTTATATGACACATAAAGCCATCGTTATTGTCTAAAAATACAAAATATATGTACAAATGAAATTAAAACTATTTTAAAATATAATTTGTAGCAGAAATATTGAGATTGAATAAATTCTACACTTTGTGAAATCATGTTAAGTTACTGAGAGTCGTTCACTTTTCAAGTATGCTGCCTTGGCTCAGCCTTTTACACAAACTGTAAATTATCAACTCTTTACAAAACAAATGTATACAGTTATCTCTACTATTACGCTCATTCATCTCTAAGTGAGAATTACTTTTGCTCATTTACAAGTGCAAATTCAAAAAAATATTTTTTCTATGTTTATGCACTCTGTTATTACATAACAATAAGAATAGCTGTTGACAGAATACATGCCGTTAAGAGAACTAGTCCAATGAGTAGTTCTCTGTATCTCTACGAGTATTTAAAAGTTACATAATATATACAATGTAATTACAATCTTAACGTCTAAGTTTAGTAGAATTGTTAAATTTAATCGTTTTGTTTGCAGTCTGTTATCTAGATTTGTGGCTAGAGGATTTATGTGATAAATTGCTATTCAGTAAATCTATATCAGTAAAAGGGATACTAATTACAAATTATTAAGTTCAAATTTTCAGTACCTAGGCTTTATGATGTTCCCAACAATTTTCAAGACAATAATTTACCCTATCTTAATAGGGTCTAAGTATCCTATTACATATATGTTATCACTTATACGCGTATACATATAGTAACATATCCGTCACACCTACAATAAAAAAGGCTGAGAATAATGCAGCCATTTATCCATTATAATGCCTATAACTGAGCTGCAGAGCAACTAAACATTTGATATGTCATACTTTAGCAAAGTCAGCAGTACGTTAGGAACATTGTATTTTTTTATTATTAAATGAAGCATTTGTGAAATGGTAGACAGGAATTTGCACGTAAAATTTTAAAGTCATTACACGAAGAGGAATAGAGAAAGCACGTATCAATACTACAACACAAGATATAAAAATATGGATTTCATGGATCCCATTGTAAGGAAATATAATGTGATAGAAAAATCTGGAGACGGCAAAAGTGCATACGTTTTGTCTGAAAATCAATGGATACAATCATGGAGACTATATTGATAGTTTTACTTGACATAAGGATAGACGGAAAGGCTGTTACACCTTACAGTATTAACGCAAAATTACTTAAGTAGGATGGAGACAAATTTCATAATAAATGCTAACAATTAAAACCTAAAATACCATATAAAGCTCATGCCTTCGTAATATGCAATAAAGAGGAAAGGAACATGTTGTAATAGGGGAGTTAACCTATTGAAAGAGAGATGTAAGATAATGTATATATATGTTCAAGTATATTCAAATTTACTTACATTATTCTTGTTCTTCTAATTTATATAAACAATAATAATTTATACTTTTTTAAACAAAAATATATGTAGGCCTATATTTTTTTGTTTACAATGTTTCAGCTGTTTTATAATGTATTATCATCATCAGAATTATATAATTACGTATGAATAATCATAATTATATGATTCTGATGATGACAGTACATTATAAGACTGTTGAAATATTGTAAATAAAAAATGATAAAATATATTTCTGTTTCAAAAAATATAAAGTATTTTACACACACACACACACACACACACACACACACACATATGTTAAGCAATACTGTAACATTAACATCAGTAGTCGTTGCCTTAAAATTTTCAGCGGATAATTTTCAGATAATAACGTTAAATAGTAAATATGTGTAATAAATTAATGTTAGGTATTATGATACATAGACAGTATGTCAGAAACGCCGAACAGTAATTGGAAACAACCTTAAAAAATTACATTTGCTAAAAATTATATTGCAAAATCTAAGAACTCCGATATAAGAAAATAGACATAAACTGTTGAGCAATCATTATTCATTATTTAATATTAAAAAAAGGAATAAATATATTACGTAGAAAGAGATAAAAGAATGTCAGTAAAATTAATTTATTAGTACTTTATACATAAATGTCTGCTATCTCTATGAAGCATGCAAAACAGATAGAAAGAATCAAACGATGTGTGCTTAGAAATCTTCCCTATAGGAAGACAGGAAAGTTAAACAGGAACAGACGCATTCATTAGTAATGCATAAGAATTTATTAATCACAAAATAACACTGTAGTAGATTAAAGTACATTGTACTAACGTTAGGTTAAAATATGAAGTTAATCTTAATAAACGAATTAGTCTTTATTAGTTATCAGTATTTCAGCATTTTTGTTATATTATGCTATTAAATACTTTTTAAAGTATTTTACTTACTTTATTCAATTAACTAATGTAATAGTGTTTTCTCGTGAGCTAGTCAACTTTTATAACGATAACCGTCCACATTTTTCCCTATTTATTCATTTAGACTGCGATAAGCCTATTTATCAATTTACATCTAGTAAATAATAACAAGGTGTAGGATGAGCGCCCTCATGCGTAGTTCTCTAAAAACTAATCACTTTGTTCTTGTTTCACTGTGTTATACCAAATCACTGTCATATTACACCAAATCAAATGGCTTCATTCTGTTTACCCTTTTCACAAGTTCAGTGAAGTTACAGCATTTCCATATTCTTGTGTTTATGCAGACGTTTCTCACGTTTCTTTGCGAATCGCTGAAATTCATCTTCGACTCTCCTCATTTCGTATGTACCATTGGGCATTAACAGTATACCTTAAAATTTTGTTTTAAAATGTATGGATAATTTTACTGTTAATTTTCTTCGTGCATCCTCAGAGTTGTACACCATATGTCCAGACAGGTTTACGGACTTCTTTAGGCCTATATACCAACAGTTTATTATGTACAGACAACTCGAAATGTCACCCGAAATGTCAGGAGCCAGTACATTTTTTGAATTTCTGCTCAAGGTCAGTTCTTTTCTTTTTTACATGTACCTCCCAGAGTAAAACAGATCTAATGTAAAGCGCACTTTGGCATCTAATGTCATGCCTAAGTACTTTGCAGTTTTTATGTAGTATCACCTGTTGGTTGATAATTAATAGGTAATTAATTTTCTTATCGGCAAAATTAACGAGCACTGATTTGCCTTCATTTAGTTTTATCCGTCCAACTTTGTTAGTGGGAGATTGTAGTTTCTCAGTTGTTTCTTTAATGCTGTTTGTTACCTTCTCCAATAATGACAGTGCCACCAGCAAAGGTGGCAATTACAGCCTCATCATGGATTGGTATATCATTCGTATACAGCTGGTACTAATACTCTGCCTTCTGCAACACCAGCTGTGATTTTTTAAAATTCATAAATCGTGTTTTACTCGGAAATATCTGCCTGAAATCTAGGATATCAGTAGCTTACTGAAATGTTTTGGTAATCTCTCTCCAATCTGTACTCCAACCCCCGAAGTAACCGTCCACATGACAAAACGTAAGTTTATCTGTAACATAAAGTGTGTTTAAAATAAAATACAAACCACGAAGCTCAAATGAAATTTGACTAATCTTTCGTATGTCTTAAAGACTACAAAATTTGGTATTATAAAATTCTCATAGCTAAGTTTATAGTGTTCAATCTTAACAATCTCTGTTTTAAGATAGCACGTAACGAAGAAGAATAAAGTTTGTAATAGAGCCAGTAATATTTCGGTAACGTCCTGTAATACCAGAGGAAGACCCTTGTGAAGTAGTGCCTAACTGTAGTCCCAGGGGGGAGAATGCAAACAGGAGCAGAATTTAAGGATCACTTTTGTAGTAGATAGGCAACCAGCCGTCTGTGAGTCCCGAAAGGGGAAGAAGTAACGGATTTTGGAGCAAGCGTTAAATATTTTCTTCTACTTCCGTTAAAAAGTACATTCACAATTTTATTTGAAAAAGTTTATAATCTAAACGTAGTACCGGTACATAAGAAGGTGTTCCGTTTATTAATATATAATTCCTGCTAATGAGTGAAAATGTATTATTTATCGCTGCTGATCTCTAAGTTAATGATTTCATTTTAGATATCATTTAACATAATATTCTATTTGTATATCATTTGCGTTGGTAGTAATGATTAATAATAGGTTTCCTTCTAATTGAGCAAACAAAATTGTAAATATCTATCACTTTGTTTACAATCATTATGTTTGTGTAGATAAGTTACAAGCTTGGTTGCTTTATACTTAAATAAATCTTAAATCTCAAACGTTGTTTAATCTCTCGTCACCAAATTGTAAATATCTATCACTTTGTTTACAATCATATGTTTGTGTAGGTAAGCTACAAGCTTGGTTGCTTTATAATTAAATAAATCCTAAATCTCAAACGTTGTTTAATCTCTCGTCAGCAAATTGTAAATATCTATCACTTTGTTTACAATCATATGTTTGTGTAGGTAAGCTACAAGCTTGGTTGCTTTATACTTAAATAAATCTTAAATCTCAAACGTTGTTTAAACTCTCGTCAGCAAATTGTAAATATCTATCACTTTGTTTACAATCATATGTTTGTGTAGGTAAGTTACAAGCTTGGTTGCTTTATACTTAAATAAATCCTAAATCTCAAACGTTGTTTAATCTCTCGTCAGCAAATTGTAAATATCTACTACTTTGTTTACAATCATATGTTTGTGTAGGCAAGTTACAAGCTTGGTTGCTTTATACTTAAATAAATCCTAAATCTCAAACGTTGTTTAATCTCTCGTCAGCAAATTGTAAATATCTATCACTTTGTTTACAATCATGTGTTTGTGTAGGTAAGTTACAAGCTTGGTTGCTTTATACTTAAATAAATCCTAAATCTCAAACGTTGTTTAATCTCTCGTCAGCAAATTGTAAATATCTATCACTTTGTTTACAATCATATGTTTGTGTAGGAAAGTTACAAACTTGGTTGCTTTATACTTAAATAAATCCTAAATCTCAAACGTTGTTTAATCTCTCGTCAGCAAATTGTAAATATCTATCACTTTGTTTACAATCATATGTTTATGTAGGTAAGCTACAAGCTTGGTTGCTTTATACTTAAATAAATCCTAAATCTCAAACGTTGTTTAATCTCTCGTCACCAAACTGTAAATATCTATCACTTTGTTTACAATCATATGTTTATCTAGGTAAGCTACAAGCTTGTTTGCTTTTTACTTAAATAAATCCTAAATCTCAAACGTTGTTTAATCTCTCGTCAGCAAATTGTAAATATCTATCACTTTGTTTACAATCATATGTTTATGTAGGTAAGCTACAAGCTTGGTTGCTTTATACTTAAATAAATCTTAAATCTCAAACGTTGTTTAATCTCTCGTCACCAAACTGTAAATATCTATCACTTTGTTTACAATCATATGTTTATGTAGGTAAGCTACAAGCTTGTTTGCTTTTTACTTAAATAAATCCTAAATCTCAAACGTTGTTTAGTCTCTCGTCAGCAAATTGTAAATATCTATCACTTTGTTTACAATCATATGTTTTTGTAGGTAAGTTACAAGCTTGGTTGCTTTATACTTAAATAAATCCTAAATCTCAAACGTTGTTTAATCTCTCGTCAGCAAATTGTAAATATCTATCACTTTGTTTACAATCATATGTTTTTGTAGGTAAGTTACAAGCTTGGTTGCTTTATACTTAAATAAATCCTAAATCTCAAACGTTGTTTAATCTCTCGTCAGCAAATTGTAAATATCTATCACTTTGTTTACAATCATATGTTTGTGTAGGTAAGTTACAAGCTTGGTTGCTTTATACTTAAATAAATCCTAAATCTCAAACGTTGTTTAATCTCTCGTCACCAAATTGTAAATATCTATCACTTTGTTTACAATCATATGTTTGTGTAGGTAAGTTACAAGCTTGGTTGCTTTATACTTAAATAAATCCTAAATCTCAAACGTTGTTTAATCTGTCGTCACCAAATTGTAAATATCTATCACTTTGTTTACAATCATATGTTTGTGTAGGTAAGTTACAAACTTGGTTGCTTTATACTTAAATAAATCTTAAATCTCAAACGTTGTTTAATCTCACGTCACCAAATTTCGGTGTTTCCTTCAAACAGTTTAGACAACGTAGACCTATACTTAGTATGACGGTTAAGTACATTATAATATACCACACGAACTTACTGAGTGTATACTTATTTAAATCCGTCTTTCGTAAACCTACATTAAATTAAGGCTAAGTAAGAATGATGTCCTTACAGTACGAGTTGTAAGGTTGCAATAATCAGAATCACATATATCAGAATCTTCAACTTGTTCACAACGCTCTCCTTTATATAATTGTGCCGAACCCAACGAAATACCCGACGAACAAAAGATATTTCGTTGTCGTCGTCTTCAACTTTATTTACAATATGTTATAATTTTGAATATAATGAAAAACGTGAAGTCTTGTGCAAATAGGAAATAACATTATTAATGTTGTCGTCTTCTGAGTATCTATTCTAAGAATAAAAAATGTAAATACTATAACAAATGTATTGTTATATGAGATATAATTATATAATATTTAAAATAATATCACTTACTATGTACCGGATTATATTTGGAGGATACAGAATAATTTCTGTGAAACGTGCGTCAGCTGAAAATAAACCTACTTGGAGTGTATTTATTTGAATATATTACATGGGAAACCTGCAGGAAACTCAACGAGTTACTTACAAAGGAATAATATATATATTCCATATTACATAAATATGCAGTATTCCATATTACAATACTATTATTATTGTTATCATTAGTCGCATTAGTAGTAGCAGTGGTGGTAGTAGTAGTAGTAGTAGTAAGTAGTAGTAGTAGTAGTAGTAGTAGTAGTAGTAGTAGTAGTAGTAGTAGTAGTAGTAGTAGTAGTAGTAGTAGTAGTAGTAGTAGTAGTAGTAGTATGCAATACGTGTAAGTAGACAAATCGAAAAACTAGTTTCCAGGTTAATGACTAAAAAATAAAAGTTTTTATTAACTGGATACACTCGCATACAAACGTAATTGACGTTTCTGAGGTTAATTTTTATATGGGAAATCTACATTATATACTAAAAGTTATATACTGTAATCTGTATTATGTGTTGTAAATACACCATTTAAAAATACATTTTTTACACATTAATGTGATTAATGTTATTAGGCGAATGTAATAACCTTATGTGGCTTAAATATAAATTAATACCACACTATTATTTTTAACAATTCATTTTATTACTAAATTGCTGTAAATATTTAGAACTCGTCTTGGAGCTGATAAGATGTCAGAAAGGGGTCGGTAAACATGATAGAACATGAATTTAATTTGATAATTACGGGAAGTACTGAGCACTGGCTATCGTCTTCTTGAGCACCTAGCTCAAACATATATAACTATAGATAACGTTGTTACTACGTAAACAACTGAAAACGTTTACTCTGAAAGACAGATATTTATAATAAGAGTCTGTGAGTCACATTTCTATGTGTTATTATGATTTTAAGACATACATTAAATAGCCAATTTATTCTCAAAATAATTCAGCTTAATACAGATCTGTGGATACAGATACTGATTTTAAGTAGATGGTACCGTCTGCAGTTGTTGACATTTACGTGTAATATCATTCACATTTACACGTTGATTCAGAGCACTCGAAAGAGGTATATTAAGAAATACAACAAACACAATGTAGTTGAACTCAGACGTAAAAGTCAAAATAATTTTACTTCAGCTCCGCTTTAATAGATTCGTGTAAAAAACACAACTGCAGTTGTTAAGTATTTCCCTTGCAGAGTATGTTAGTTATTACAATATCCCATGTGGTTACATCCTGTTTAAGGTTTTCATCTACATGCTAAATTTATGTTCAAACGATAATACTTTTATAAAAACAACTATATTATTGCTGTGTACAGTTTATTTTAATTATTAAACTGCACTCAGTAGTAGCACCCAGTGTCACCCTATAGAGCTAGATTTTATTACTCCTCTTGTTACTTTATTTTTTCTTATCTGCTTTTACATTTATTTTTTTTTTTTTTGATATTATTATTACCATGCTTGTTTTTTCAATTAATTATGTTCCCTTTTTTGTTTTTGTTAATTTTTATTATCAGGGACGAAGGAATTGGTACTGCTATTGATTCCTGGAACTCTGTATTATAAGATTTGACAGTAACGCTTTTACATCGTGTTCTAGTAAGTCTGATTTCAGAAACTCGAAATCTCTGACTTCTTCCCATTAAATTCTTATATAAACTTTTCATGTATAATTTTTATCGTTGTCTCTTACCTGACAGTTTTTATCGAAGGCTACAAATTGAAACTACAGACACACCTATTGAATTTGACGCTTGCGCGTTACAGTCCAACCAATTTAACTTTATAAATATTTTGTAATATAATTATAAAGCTTTACCAGAAATCTTACATAGTGTAATGAAAAAAGATAATTGATACACATTTTAAAATGAAGTCAGCTATACTATTATTTTCTTCAAGTAGTTTCTGAGTGTCATAATAAAGTAAAACGGGAAGTTCTACCCTCTAACTGCATAAATGGGTTGCGAATTTTATCTAGGTCGATGCAACGGCCCTGCAGCGCGACAGCTAGTTATGGCCACGCCTGTGCTGCTTAGTGATCACAATATGTAACGTTGCTAAGTTACAGCCAGCTATTTAGCGACGCCAGATTGTTATAAAGGAATGTCTATTGTTAGGATACGGTAACTGGCCTTTGACGATCCTATTTATAATAAAAATAATACCATCTACAGGAAGTAAGAATTGTCGGGTGACAGAACTACGCATGGAGGTGTTCAATGTAGAGATATTGAGTTCTAGGGAAAGAGATTATAGTGAAAGTGGATTCTCGTGGATCCAATTTGGAGGTAAAGATGTTAGATAGAGAGTGGATCGTATGACTGTTCACATATTGGCAGTTCCAATGATAAAGAATTTCGTTATGTCTTGGAGTGGGAAATCGGAAGGTTATTGGGTGGATTAGATTTTAATGAAATATTTATATCGTGATTACAAGTTTTAGTCGCTTTACTGCCTTTATTTAGCCACTTTACAATGTTTTATGAGAGCTAAAGGAAACAAGATGGTCTATAAATATTATCCGCCAGTTAAGATAAGGATTCCATTCAAGTTTGTATTACCCATTATATTTAAAAACAGTGTTTGTTTATAAATTGTTCAAATGATACATGTAAACATGTTTAGCTTATATTAAATACAATGGAAGAATATCAATAATATAATATTAAATTAAATTGTATAAGACGTTTTACATACGTAAGCTACTGTACATGAAGTAAAAAGTTACAGAAGTTTAATCAACTTAATTTTTACACGTATTAGGTGGCATATAGTAGGCTATTTTCCGTGGCAGACTCGTTACTAATATGCAAAACTCAGGAAAATTCAGTTTTAAAATACACAGAACACACTCGCGTGTAAAAACAACTCCCTCAAGCATGTTCCAACCTCGTTCTTATTATTTCTTTTTCATTGTTCTTGTCTTATTTAACCGTTCATAATGGCCTCTTTGCTCTTTTGTAAGAGAAATCTATGTGCATATTACCCTAGCATTTACATTTGTTCGTTGGTAAAGAAATTCTTTAATAAACAACAGACACACCAAGGCCTTCATGCGTTTTACATAAACGTATACAGTCTTCGTTAATGTAAGATTTGAAGTTCATAGTTTTATACAACTAATAGTTAGAATATCGGATTATTGACTGGACTGATAAACTCATGATAATATAATGTCAATGATATTTTAAGTATTATTAAACACATATGATCAATTAATATATATTTTATAAAATACGTATGAAATTATAATACAAACTGTTGTACAAAACGCTTTAAGAGACAGAATATTACCGTAAAGATTAGCCACTCAAACATTCAGTTATGAAAAGTGAGTATTGTGTTTCCAATTATTATGAAAATTTGAAACAAATAATTCCGTAGACTTTAAATCATTACACATCCGAAAGAGTTTTCTACTTCTCTTAATTGACTGATAATTTACCTATTACATTTAACAGGAAATTGAAACTTTGAATCCTGAAGGTCGATTTTCATTCTTCAGATATCCGTAAAATTCCGCTTGTATAGGGTACGACACTTTCCTTATATAGTATCTTGTAGACGCCTTTCATTTACTTCCAACACAAATATTGTAAAAAATTAGCGATATGACCGTTTTGGAGCTGTGCCAGTAGTAGATATAGAAATTTGTATTCCGGAGGCTGTAAAAAAAGTGAAATATTTTCGTATACGCGTAAAAATTATAAATTGATATGAAAATTAATAGCCAAATAAGATCAAAATGCATGCTCTTTAGAAATATCGGCATAACTGTACTGAATAAAAAAAAACTGTTCTTCTGATGTGGAGAAAAATATCAGCCGTCTTATATACAATGGCAACGAGAACAATACAAATCTGTGGACATAACACATAATAAATAACACAAATATAAAAAGGACTGCGTTAAGAATAACAATATAATATAGAAAAACATCTGAATGATTGTGCAGCCACTAGGATCAATGCTATCGTTTACAGAATTAAGAATATAAAATGTAGATACACAAAACTGGAGAAACAAGAAAATGTAGATGTCATAAAAGTTGCTAAATATAAAAGTGTCCAAGAGATATTTTATAAACCATGACAACGGCCGATCCCAATACGGAGTGCTGCCCCTGTTAGCATTGCGCTACGTCCTTTAAGTAGAGTCCAAGCTTCACTCTGAACACATATCACGGGAAAAAGACTCGAAATACTATCTTTCAAGAGTGAGCAGACGTCTCTTAAGATAAATGAAGATGCTTTTACATCACACACACACACACACACACACACACACACACATACACACACACACACACATTTATCTTCATTAAAAATGTATCTTTATAATAAGTATACAAAATGTAAAATTTTACCAGAAATCTTACATAGTATAATGAAAAAATAAGTAAAAAGTATAATGAAAAACAATATATATAATATATGTAGGCGTATATATACGACACAAAATTGTAGTTTGTGTTTATTTGCACCGCTATTCACTTATTACGTTTCACATGAAAATGTTCCACTTTCTTTTAGCTGACAAACGTACAGTGGTAACCAGCCTTTCCGGACCCGCGTACCACTTCGGTCTTCCGCGTTCATTTTTAGTACCACCGGAGCTTAAAGAAAGGTTATTTGGGTCCGCGGCAGACTACAATCCCTTCCAGGAATGTGGTAAGGTGGTGCGTAATCTGCGCAAAGTGTTTAAGTTGTGTTTTTATAAGGGCAATCGTTTTAAACCATGACCGATGAAATTTATTGTTGTTTTGAACATAAATTTTTATTTACTTTTTTGTAAGTAAATACTTTTTTCTTAGCTAGATCTTCTTGCGTACCACCTTGGATCCCTCCGCGTACCACCGGTTGGGAACTCCTGAATAGACAAAGAATCCTGGTGTTCACTCCCTCTATTCGATGGTTTCAGATTAGTTCCTGGTGCCCATTTATAGTCTCTGAGAATTTTGTGTGTGTGTGTGTGTGTGTGTGTGTGTGTTGATTTATGAGTTTTAATTGGTTCAATATATCCAGTAGTGTAACGTACATAAATGTAAGTGATGAGAAGTATACTTTTGTGTTTACACGTATGAGCCGTATCCGTTATCTGTACTTTGTTTCACATTTTAAACACTTCTTATTCTTTTGAGTTTATCTGCGCTCTATAATTATTGTGATGTAGAGACAGTACCTGAACATTCCCATCTTTTCTATCATGTTCGTTTGTGGTTTTTTAGTAACCATCAATTCTTACTTTGCATATTAATCTCTTAGCAATGTTTACTATTTGACAAATACGTCCATTGTACCCAGTATACATCAAAATGTTATACGCTACACTGCCTGAGTTACAATTCAGAATTATACCTTACTTCTTGTGTATCTCATAAGCGGTAGTAAATAAGTCACCTAAGATATAATTTTTAAACTTTCACGTTATTGGTAGTACTCGGTTGTTGCTCTCAGATTGCAAATCATCGTTTAAAAAAATAAAAACTTAAGTATTGTTCGACAATATGTTCTAACTCCTCGGCGGCCTTATCACTTCAACCAAGTTTACCATTAACTTTCAGTTATTATAATAACACGAACAATCAAGAAATTTCAGTAGGCTTGTGAAGAGACAGAATAAAATATTAATAAAAAAATGTTATATACTACTGAAGTTAGAAAAACACGCAAGTGTCGGCGTCAGTGGTGAAACTCAGATTTAAGGCCTTCGTGCGATGACTTCTCGAAAATGAGGTGGGTCAGGAAGGAAAAAAATTTTGTACTACTTTACAGGAAAGATCCGCATCACTGCAGGTCTGGTTTTGCGCAGTGCCGTAGTCTTAGTAACGAAAACACACAAACACGAGCGGAGGACACGTGCACACACACACACACACACACACACACACTGCAGAACAAAGTTCAATTTCAAGTTACTTGACGACTCATTTACTTCGCCTTCTTGTACGTGTAGCAACTGTTAGTGTACACATGTGTGCTGCTGACGAACGCACACTTTCCTCATATATTAAATTCAATATTCAATAGTACCAACAACAATAACGATAAAAGGAATACTAAGTTTAACATACCGCCATTTTGAAATCTTACAAATGATGTGACGCTAATCATTATGTTAATTACCGAAATGTCTGTCTAGTAGTAGTAGTTGTAGTAGTAGTAGTAGTAGTAGTAGTAGTAGTAGTAGTAGTAGTAGTAGTACTGGCCTGAGTAGCAAAAAGATCAGAATTATTCTTAACTAATAAAGTAAGTTCTTATTACAGGTAATGTAAACATATGCATTATATATTCAAAATACGGTAATTGTAAGAAATCAAAGTAAACATTAAAAAATACTTACCATGGTTAAATGTATAAAATAACTAAATGAACACCACACTTGACTCTGTATGAGTAAATTATAAAACTTGCTTTATAATGATCTAATTATAAAGTAAATATGCTTTATTTGATCATAGTTACAAATAGTTACAACCGACTGCATTGATAATACTACGTTATAAACATAAGTTCTTAAATTCACTTTACATAAAGTGGATCAGTTTCATGATAATATTAATGGCGAGTGTAGCAACAGTAGCAGCAATCACTAAAGAGAATGTTGAACCACTGTGCAGGCTCCTTAATACATAGTATGGAATTAAGCGGTAATACACCTTACAACATTGCCAATGAGTTGTTAGGATATTCATTTTAAATAATCCCATTTATACTGAATATGATTAGTAGGCTATATTGTTTCCATTGTACAGAAACAGAAAGATATTTTATCGTTATTTTATAAAAAGAATACAAAATACAAATTGAGGAAATATTCGCAAAGAATTCACTTTTTATCTTTGTGTCTTTAAACACATTTTTAAACGAAAAATGTTAGTTCTTTTTGTAGTACGAAAAAACCTATGCAGTCACATGTAAGAAGAGTATATAAACATACATTATTAAATTAAACATTTTTTATAATCGTGTACTTACAAGCTTTTGAGTGGTATTTAAAATTATTTTGATGCCCCATTAAATTTCATCCAATCATTGTAAATTTACAATAAACTATACTGTTACAAATAGAGTTTACGACTACAGAAATGAAACTATATATTATATGAGATTATATATTACTGACTATATTTCGTCTAACGTTTCCGTAGCATAAAATCCTTGAGTAGTGTTTTCAGCCTTGTATTGGTATTTTACCTATAGGGGAAATACGAATTTAATTTGAACTGTGTATAATTACTGTGTGCTACAGTTCATCTGTTGATACAAGCGTAATACAAGAACAAACAGTAAACTTCTTTATCATCTCGTAATGCAAGAAAACATCAGTAGCAAATTAAAAATAAAGTACCAAACTTTGTGTGATAAACAAATGATCGTCTGTCGGTAGAACTGCTTATTATTGCTTTCATTGCCTTATTGTTGAGAGCAAGAACTCTGCCTCAAAATCAGTGTACCTCAAGTACCACGTTAAAAGCTTATTTAATAATAACGTTTAGTCAGTAAAGTTAGAACAGAAGATGTTACATTATATAAAAAATTGCACGCGTGTAAAACATTCAGGCTACAAGTTTGTGAAAGCATTGTTTTAATCATTGTCACTGTTAACAGATTCCATCAATGACACTGTTAAATTTTCAATCTTGTATGTTAATACAACAAGTTTAAAGAAATCTTGATTCATCCATTTATTAAATTACGTATTATAAAAAATGCATTGTCGCCAAGCAAAAGTAACAAAAAGTAACTTATAACAATGTTTTACTTAAAACTTCTGAGTAAGGTAAAAATAAAGTAATTTACAATAATTGTTTATTTACAATAAGTAAAGTTGTATGTTGTATTGTATACTAAATCCGTTAAGGAAATAGATTTAAGTAGCCTAACTTCCATTCTAAAGTTAACTGAAATATTATATTAAAACCATAAACATTATGTAACGCCAGTTTTCCGTTATGACTATAAACGTATCATCGTATTAGTATGTATATTAATAAATGACATAATTATTAATTAATAATTTATAATCATTTTAAGGTGGGAGGAAAAAACGGAAATGTTTATGATGTTGTTCAGTAAGTAGTGTTTCTGGTCTGTTTGTCAATTACATATTTGCTTAGTAAATAAACAAAAAAAAACTTGAATTACAGATACGTAGAGTAACAAAATTTGCTGTGAGTTTGTGAGTTGTAATTAATTTTGAGCATGCAGTGGCAAAATATTTTTCAGGACATTAATTCTCTGCAGTAGCAGATTTAGTGGCGCTAGTGTCTACAAACTACAGCTAGTTTATTTCAATCAGGTGCTGCTGTCTAGTAGGAAAACGCGAAAATAGGCGCCGTTTAAATAGTTTTTATTACAAACAGCTTTTTACAATAAAAGAGACTTTTTCCAGATACTATTACTTTAAAAATACGTACTTAATTTTGGTATGTTTGCCTAATTAAACGTACGATACCAATTTATATTTTATATAAAGTCAATTATCCGTTCGCTATTGCTTTTACCTTATTGTATGAATTGAAATCCTGACGTGTTAGATCTTAGTATGTGTAAACGTCTATATTTTATAGATACTGTGACCTGCATATTCAAGGAGACAATTTAGAATAATTTTCGTTTTGAGACATATTCAACGAGTCCTGGACACTGGTATTGCTCAAAACGTCAAATTACAATTTAACAAAAGCATTACTATTTGTAATTTATAATAGTAATATTTATAATGTTTAGTAATATTTGAATAACCGAATCGTGAGTTTCAGTCGTCTTAAGCAATACGAATACTTAACAAATTAGAGGGGTGGCATAACAAATAAGTCTGTGGAATTATAATTTTCCCTTGCAGTTTAAATCTTCTCTGCAACAAGTACAACATTTTCAGAAAACAGACAGGTTAAAAAGACTTGTTACAGATGAACAAGTATTGTGGTAATAAGTGATAATAAGTAATAAGAATCGCTATAATAACTAAGGTATTTCTCCTTGCTTTCCTTATAAATAACAAGATGTTTTCTGTTAACTGGATAATTACTAATTGTCACATGAATTGGCGAGCTCACATTAATATTTTAACTCAATAAAAGCGACGTAAGCTTTAAAAATATTAATGAAAAAGCTTAACCCGAAGCACGAAGGAACAGAGTCAAGTGTGGTGTTCATTTAGTTATTTTATACATTTAACCATGGTAAGTATTTTTTTAATGTTTACTTTGATTTCTTACAATTACCGTATTTTGAATATTTAAATGAATATGTTTACATTACCTGTAATAAGAATTTACTTTATTAGTTAAGAATAATTCTGATTTTTTGCTACTCAGGCCAGTACTACTACTACTACTACTACTACTACTACTACTACTACTACTACTACTACTACTACTACTACTACTACTATTACTACTACTACTACCACCTTCCACCACCACCACTACTACTACTATTACTACATTACTACTACTACTACTACTCATACAGCTTGATCCTTAATCTCACGAAAAGAGATTAATCAATGCCGGGATGTATTGAAAGGAAAGCTCTAAGGAAAATTTATGGGGATTGTTATGAAAATGGATACTGAAGGCAAAAGTACAACTTGGGAGTCTATAGGCTGTCCAAAGGGCCAGATATTATGAAAGCAATTAAAGTAAGTAGATCCAGATGGGTTAGCCGTGTTATGAGAATGGATGAAGACAACCCTACTAGAAAAGCATTGATGGAGGGAGAGCGCAAGCGAGGAAAAACGAGAACAAGATTCCTGGATAATATAGAATAAGTCCTTTGAATTATTAGGGAGCGATGATGTAGGTAGTGAGCGAGCAGTGGATGGAGACGACTGCAGGAATGTCCTGAAGGAGGCTGTGGCCCACCAAGAGCTGTGACGACATAATGAAGATGACGATTATGGACCTGACTTATACATTACATTGACTTACTTTACTCAAAAATTTAAATTACTTTGTATTCTCGTATCTTTTGACCTTCCCAGTTTTCTATTTCCATCGGATCACTAAATTAAAAAAATGTAAGCTCCCACGCATGATAAAGTAAAAACGTGGACAGTCAACTTCACAAAGGAACATGCAAAGTGCGTACAGCAACATATGATAAGCTGTTTAATGAATTATATGATAATTAAATTACTGCGTGAGCTTACCAGTAAGTCGTTTGTATTCTCCTCTTCATCTGAATAAATAGCGTGCACGCACGGATGCACACACACGCGCACACACACACACACACACACACACACACACAGAGTCAGAAAACATAAACAGGAAGCTGCCTTGCCGCATAAAAAGTTTTGGAATGTACGGAGGGCAACAATTAATTTATCATTCCCCCGAACTGTTAATGACTAGTGAATAACAAAAAACAATCTACTTATCTTGAAACTTATTTTGTGTCAGTAAACAAAAAAGTGAAAATGTAGAAGGTTTGTACTTAAAAAAAAGGGAAAATAACGAAATGACAGCAAGTAAAACGGATTCTCTTACCTCTATTGGGAGAGTTAATCGCCCTTCTCAGTCTCTCTTATCTCGTTATTCACTACTGGGTGAGGACTGCGATCAAACGTTCCGTCTCTGAAACAGGACGACCGCTAATAAGACTTGAATCTATAAGAGGTTGTAACCTGCATACCCTAAGAGAAAAATACCCATCATAAGTAACTTATTTATGTCCTATATTCAGCGAAAATTAGTACAATTAATACTAGCTTATGTATTGAAGTTTGTTTTAATATATATGAAATTAAATTCTTAGCTCTACTTTTACAACTTATGAAGTATATTTATATATATTCTTGAAAATTATATCCTCACATTTTTTAAATTGCTATTATTTTTAAGCTTTGGTCCAATTTAATCTCTTCCTAGAATTTTAATTAGTGCAATTAAAAAAAATAAAAAATTATTATGATACCACATAAACATTTGTTTCTTCTTTTAAAATTTCATACAAAATTATTTCACTTATATTTTGTTCAAACAAGTATTACAGTGACCTTCATTATAGAAGAATTAAATAATCACCATCGTAGATGAATTAAATAATCATCATTATAGACGAATTAAATTATCAAACATAAAACGTAATATTCCAGCTTGCCTCAGAGGTACAGAATAATTAAATTTGCATTAGATTTTAATAAATAACAATTTTGTTTTGAACAAACGAATATTAGCTTTGAAGTATGCTTGTTTCAAATGCAAGTAATTCATTGTTGCAGGAAATGTGTGAATTTAGTTTAAGTTCAGGAAACTTATTCAGTATACTGATTTTTATCTAAGTCATTTCTTTGTTTGATAAATAGACAAATGACACTCTGTTAGTGAATGCCAGCGGAATAATTCGTCATGGATAAGTTTTTACTTTGTTTATATTATTTAGTGATTTCACTGTGTAGCCTAGCTACTGTAAGACTGGCGTGCGTGTGTTCATAGCTCCCAACTAGACAACCGGATAATGATGAGTGCATATTGGATACCCGAATACTGGGTAACTGGAACACTGTATCTGTCTCCAAACGGCATTATCAATCACTGTAATATCAGCTTGTTTCCACTGCGATGTACATGTATACCGTACTTCAGTTCTGGGCATTGTATACAGTTACGACTCTTACAAAAACTTTTAATTTATCGAGGGAAGAAGACACGTGACACACACGTATTAACCACAATAACATATTTGTTTTTATTTTTCTTTGTTCTTTTTAGTTTTCAGTTTCTTTTCAGTTCAGTTTGTCTGTTCAGTTTTTGTATCTTCCTTCCTTGTTTTTAGATGCAATTAAAAAGACAATATATATTTTTTTTAGTATTATAAAGCATGTGACCGCATATTAATGTATTTTTTCGAGGGTATTTTAGAATAACATAAATGAACATTTCAAACATATTTATACTTGTGTGTAAATGGTTTTACGGGTGTGTAGTAGGACCCCACAAGCGATTGAAACAAGCAACGAGGAATTTTTTGTTTAGAATTTAATTTTTTGTGAAGCCTAAAAAAGTAGTAACCAAGACTCAACAGCTGATATTATAACTACTACTGTAAAATAAAATAAACATCCAATGGATAGTAGTAAAAACTAAAGTAGTTAAGACAAGTCAGGATTATAAATACAAGCTTTGCTTAGTATGTGCATGCGTGTTTGTATTCCTTAAAAATGAATCGATCTTATATTACTGTCCCACACATGGTGTGTAAGCTGGTTTTCTAAACTTATCTCGAGATTCTATATAAAAATGAAACAATGTGAAATGGACTATCCATAAATCGATCTGTGTATACTATGTACCAAGATGAATTAATTAAATTCATATTTGACATGTGTAGCTAAAATTCTTAATGTTTCAAAGCAAAACTATGAAGTCTACTTACTTGCTTTAACAAGACGCACATGTTTATTTCAAATTTTGTAGCAAATACAATACTAATAAGTTAATAAATCGATTTTCAAACGACGGAGTATCGGCTTGTGAGGTTCGCTTTCCATTCAAAGTAAATAAACTAGCTAAGTGATAAGCACAACTACTATAACAAGCCGAAACGCCAGACGTCCCGTGTGTAAGCGACACTGATGTCTTTTCCGCTTACAGGGGAACTGTCATTAAGATTACGCTCGTTAAATGAGCAACCGATCCTTTTGTTGAAACACTTGTTTGTTATTACGTCTGTTACAATTTAGAATTTAGTTATGATACGTAGTCACGTTTACAGGTTGTTCGCCACGTTTCGACGCTAAAAACAATCACTGGCTGAAATTTAAAAATTAATATGGAATTTAATCATGAGTAAACTACGTGAGAAAAGCAATCCTCATGGCAATATAACATCATTTTAAGTAATTTTTGTACACGCATAAAACATTAGCTGACACAAAACGTTTATTCCTAATTAAGAAATTCCTACTTTTTTGTCGCACAGAAATGTGTTATTATCTATTTTACAATTTCCCTGTTACATAGGTTTCATAAGACAACAAATTCAGGGACACACAGAAATTTTCTTCTTTTTGTTTTAATTTGCAGATACATTTTCGAATCGTTGTGAATAAGCAAAAGATACATGTATCCAACACAGTTCGGTACTTACTTTTGTCAAGTTATCGGTTTAAATGTCGATAACGATACTCTATGGTAAATTACAGTTTTTATTTTATCATTACAGCATAAGCAAAATTTTGTTCTTGCACGGGTATAAAGGCACCCCAATTTAAACAAACAATAGAGCGAGTACTGTAACAGATAGCATATGTCTTTGTGTTAGTTCAGCAATTACGGCATAAGTTCGTTAAGTGAGCAATTAAACGCCAAGAGCCACTATTTTTAGTTTTTCTTATGAATTTTGTTTTATCATTAGTGGATTCTGATGGGAAAAGACTATAAATAAAAAATTAAAAATACTTGAAGACTGTACATTTATTTGTATTAAAAATAACTTATTATAAAAATTAGAAACATGCAGGTTTTCCTTAAAACTAACTGAACGAGAGTTTTAATTATAAATCCTCAATTTAATTTTCATACACTTGATTCGCTTTGACAAACAAATAGTATGTTACGTTTACCATAGACTGTCACTTGGGAAATCTAAAAAATATTTTTAAGCAATACAGTAGTTTTTATACCACCAGTAGTAACTTTAATCCTCATTATAATCATTCTTCCCGTTTCATATAAATACAATTAAACAATCACGTTTAATTATGTCTTCTACACGTGACTTAGTTATTATCATAACATTTGTATTGTCAACATTGTGACGGAATATAAATTTTCATTAGTCTCTTCGTATTGACGAATTTTTTTGTGTACAGTCGTTTTAAGTGCCGTCTGATCCACACTTAATACGCCAGACTACATTCTGTTAATGTATTAGTTCTTGTTACAAAATTGGTACCAGGAGAAGGTGGAATTGTGAAGTGTAAATGTGTTAAACTTTTAGACTGAATCTGATTAGTAGCTTCTGGACCTGCTCATTTAGTGAACGACTTCAAATAGTTTTAAAGTCTCAGCAATCCTTCTAAAAAAAATTATTATATGTGTGGTGTAATCGGAGGTATTAATGCAACAATAATTTCATATATGGTTTGTAGACAATAATAGAATTTAATCATTTTATTAAATGTGTAATTTACTAGCGTAATACTTGTTGTAACCATTTCTCATTAGCAATGTTAGCTTATTTGCATACGTTGAATTACCGTAATAAAGAAAATAATTATTTACGGGGCGCAGGTTAGACAATTCGGATACAAATAGAACTGAACTGAAGGCATAAGATGCCTTGTACAGGTTTGCTAGAAAGACATGACTGGAAAGTACAAGATAATGTTATCAGTTAACATGGACGTTGATGAGACTATAGAAATTACTATTAAGTGACATTAATTAAGCTAATTATCTAAATTTTTCTAATCCGTCGGGTATAAACACCGGCAGATTACAAAAGGTAATGCAGAAAAAAAGAAACAAGGGGGAAAAGACCTCAGAGAATGTGAGGAGACAATATTAGAAGGGCATGAACGAGAGACTGCTAACGGAAGAGCTATTAAGTTTGGAAGACGGAGGGTCGAACAAAGATTCGAAACCGACGTGTGTGACTGTGTGTGTGTGTTCGTGCGAAATTCAATGGAAATAATGATGAGAGGAAAATAAAGTAATTTATTACCTTTGTACTTGGTATTTTACGTCAATACGTCAGTCGAGTTACACGAAGTTAAACAAATATTCAATTTTTGCTGCTTTTGATCTCTAGTAAAATCTCTAGGGTGGAAGCCATAAATTCATAAGCGACAGAAATGACTTGTTACATGACTCATGGGAAAGACTATCGTAAGACGTAAGTTAAATTCCTATTTCTGTGGCGTCGTCAAGGACTGGCAAAATATTTTTATCTTCTTTAGGAAACGTTTTTAGGAAATTCTGGAATGCTAGCTAAACTTTTAATCTTCATAAACCTGTAGTAGGTCAGTAAAAGGACAGAAGAATCTGTGATTTGTGATTATAATTTTTGCCTCAGTTAGGTGCACTGAAATAACTTTTCTAAAAACAAATACTATAGCTTACAACTTAGTGCGCGCGTATGAACGTACGCTCATACCCTCTCTCCCGGTCTGTCTGTCTGTCTCTCTCTCTCTCTTCTCCCTCCCTCCCTACCTCCCTGCCTGTCTGTCTGTCTGTCTGTCTCTCTCTCTCTCTCTCTCTCTCTCTCTCTCTCTCTCTCTCTCTCTCTCTCTCTCTCTCTCTCTCTCTCTCTCTCTCTCTATTTCTCTCTTTCCCCAGGTGACTTTAATTTCGTATACCACTTGTTATATATGTAAGACGCCACTTGGTACAGTACGCTTTATCATCATACACAGGCTGCCGGGATTCTGTAATCTCGATCTCACCACTTCTCACCTGAATAATATTTTTGAATCCTTATATACAAACCGTTTAAAATAATCCAATGGCGTGCAGCAGAATATCTCCTACTGAAATGTTGTAATTTGTTTAACGTTTCTTGTGTAGCAAAGAAGAGTGGCCCCAAATGTGGTTCAATCTGATATACAGGATTTGTGTGTGTGTGGGGGGGGGTTACAAACGTAATAAATATATCATATCTTATAACATATAATTGTAAGATAATACAACAGATAACACAGAGAATCTATCTTAGATTGAACCTAATATTTTGGCAATACTTCACTAACACAACCGTTTTTTCCGCCTCTAAGTAATGTTTTGAGATACAGAGATTTGACAAAAATTTCAATATATTACGTGAACAGATTACAGAGGAAAAGAGCTTTTCTCTGCTACGGTATTAAATGTATGTATATATATATATATATTTACACTTTCGTTAAACGATACTTATATGAAAATTATAATTTAAAAAGTGTATGCAAATTATGTTTTTGTCAATAAAACAAACTAATTCATTTTCTTAATAAATACAAATGAGTATACTAAAACTTCAGAACTTAGTGACTGGCCTTATACTATGAAGTCAGTATATGATGCAGTGACCATTATGAACATAGTATGTGTACGCGAGTGTTCACTCCTCGCATTTAGTTTGGATCGTATTACGAAAGCGTGTTCTTGAATACTATTACAATCCTGGATACCCCTTAAATACAAGAATCGATTTATAAAACGCTATTTTTATTCTTTATACTAACAGTAGTATTAATTAATTTTTCAAAATCTGTTATAATAATTTTCTTTAAGTGTGCTTCCTTTCCTTGTTTACCTTACACTTTATTATATCTTGTTTACACACTTTCAAGTAAACGTCACTACAAAATAATAATAGAATAGTAAATGCAGATAACAATAAAAAGAAACAACATAAATTATAAATTGTAATTTCATGCTCCGTATACTACAGTATTTAATATAAATTAAATGTTGCAACAGATTTGATTGTCCGGCTATTCGTTTATTAGGCTACCGGCATGCGTTCGGTGTGTCAGGCATATAAAGTTACGTCAGTACGTTTATTGCACATGAAACGAGCGAAGCTAAAAATGCAGTCTCAATAAGTACCATCAAATGGCAGACGTCATGTGTACCTGATACCGGAGTTCGGTTGCTGCTAATAAACAGCGCAGAGCCGGAATTTTGTAATTATAAATTTCAACTCTGTTGCAGCCTGCGCTGTAGGCTATATTACAGTCTGCTTTACTCACCCTAGACCTAGCAGCTCTTCACACAACTTCCCGTAGACTTGTTGCGTTTTACGAAAATAATAATTTTATAACACCTCCGAGGTACAAGGTACTGTTAGAATGTACATAAGACGGTATAATAAAACTATAACTTACTACAAAGTATAAAAATAAAATTATACTACAAAGTGTGCTCGGAATCATGTGTGCGTCGGAAAATTTGAACAAGCACAATGATTTATTCCCTTTTGTTTTTGAAGTGTTTTGTATTAATTTTACTCTAAATTAAATTTTTTTAAACTAATTATTAATGTAAAATAATCATTTTCAATTAAGTTATCGATTCAATTAAGTTATAAATTCCATAACAAAAGTTTTAATTTTTTCTCATACTTTTCTATGTAGACAACACTTGGTTTAGGATTCTAATTGTTTTCATTCTTCTTCTTCTTCTTCTTCTTCTTCTTCTTCTTCTTCTTCTTCTTCTTCTTCTTCCTCCTCCTCCTCCTCCTCCTCCTCCTCCTCCTCCTCCTCCTCCTCGCCGTTGAACTGTTTGAGTGCTTTCGAGTTCTTCACTAATTACCATTGTCTATTTTCCTTCAACATTTTGTTAAGTCACTCACTCGACTTCTTCATCAACATTAAGAAGGCCATCAGATAAATAAACTATTGGTACGTTATTAAAAAATTAAAACAAAAAATCTTGTACCTTTGATTTTTGTTTAGCATTTTTTACTCGGTTATGTTTGTATCTATACGTATATGGATGTTTCGTGTTGGGTGATGTGTTTGTGTGCCAGATTAAAATTGAGTGGGGGAGGGGGAAAGGAGAAGGAGAGAGATGGACAGACAGAGAATCAGAGAGTTTGATAAAACTTTGATGAGTTGTTGATAAATTCCTGCCAGATTGAGAAACGGTATTGGGTTTGCAACCTTTAACAGTGTATGCTACACAGAATGTACCAGTAGTTAAAAACAGTTGCAGTAATTAACTTTTTGGTAAACGATTAAGTTTTATCTTTAGGAAAATACACGAAACCATAATTTGATTTGCGTATACTACTTTATTTATATACTTCTTACCTAGACTTATGTTACAGGCTTAATAGGTCACAAAAACTGATTGTGCAAAACGAAATAAGTAGTTCACAGTCTCAATTACTGCGCATGTACACAAAACGCAACAATTTCTCATTGTTTGCGAATCAAGTTGTTAAGTGACACTTGCCAAGAAATATCGCTGAGCCAGGCATCTGACAGTATTTTGATGTGTATCAATACTGAAATAAATGTTTACGCTTTCATTTCTCTCTCTCTCTCGCTCTCTCTCTCTCTCTCTCTCTCTCTCTCTCTCTCTCTCTCTCTCTCTCTCTCTCTCTCTCTCTCTCTCTCGCTCTCTCACCATCAATAATTATCTATCAGTCTATCTATAACCTACATATCTCTTACACTCGCATGTACATACACACGCATGCCCCCCCCCCACACACACACACACACAGAAGAACACGAAAAGTTTAAGAATTTATAAAAAAAGAACATTCATCAACGTAGGGCATATATCAAGATTGAGACATTGATTAGTCACGACACAAAGCTAGAAGTGACAGAAATTGGTCACATGTTTAGTGTGAGCTATAGCCTATATAACCGGAATGTGTGTATGAGATATGTAAGTAGGTAGATAGATATACTGATAGGTACATAATTATTGATGGCGAGGGAGAGAAAAAGAGAGGGAAGAGAGATTATTGAAAGCATAAGCATTTAGCAAGTACTGATTCACATCAAAATGTGTGTGTTGTGAGCGCGCGTTGCTCTGTAGCCTGAGAATCATAGAAAGTAAGATAAGATTGTGTGTGAGTGGCGTAGACAACACAATACAGAGTTACAGTAATACACTATGGTACAGGCTCTCCGCATGTTGATTGTAGTGCTGTGATGCATGCATCCCTGAATTGTAGAGGACTGAAGGTCTATTGATTTTGGAGAAGATCGGTTAAGAGAAAGGGGTAGTTTACCGGAAATATTTTATGATTTATTAAGAGTAAAGTACTTAATTTTGATAAATAAAGTATCCTGGTAAGAAGCTCATAATAATCCACTGTAGAAACATCTACAAAATGAAATATCTTTAGATATTTATGAAATATTTTTAGATGAAATATCTATAAATGAAGAGGTTAGGTGAACGGGGTGGGGGTAATTTTCTATTATTAAAAATTATAGTTGAAGGTGGAGGGGAGAATTTTTTATATGTGTACTACGTTATCGGCAACGAAGAAGTAGTTTTTTTGTTAAAATTGCTTCCCGGGCTGTTTAGCAGTAGTCCAATGTTTTCTGCAAAACCAGACTTTTCGGCAGTGGCATCGACTGCCATCATCAGTGAAAATCGAGTGCGAAAACGTGACGTGGTATACGTTAGTGACCACAGTACTGTGGTTAATGCTGAAGCAATAAGTAGAAAGACGTAGTTTCTATGGAAATATTTCATTTCGAATATGATTTTAAATATAAATCTTAGAACATGGAAGTCAAGTATGGTTCTCCATACCGATATTTTCGAAAAGTGTCTGTGTGTGTGTCTGTAGATTTTTTTTTCTATGACAAACGATAACAGCCCCAAATTCAAACAGAATCAAATAATTCTTTGCATACAGCATTGATTTGTAGAGTACTCATGACCTATTGTTTTGGTGAAGATCGGTTAAGGGAAAAGGGTAGTTTACCTGCAACTTTTTTTTAATCAAGGGTAATTGTTTCTTATGGCAAACGATAACAGCCGCAAATTCAAACAGAATCAAATAATGTTTTGCATACAGCCCTGAATTGTAGAGTTCTCAAGACCTGTTGGTTTTGGTGAAGATCGGTTAAAGAAATGGGGTAGTTTACCAGCAACATTTTATGTTTTAACAAGGGTAATTTTTTATATGACGAACGATAACTGCCGTAAATTCAAACAGAATCAACTACTTTTTTCCATACCTTTTTCAATTATAGAGAACTCAAGGTTTGTTGATTTTGTTGAAGATCGGTTAAGGGAAAGGGGTAGTTTACCAGCAACGTTTTATGTTTTAAAAAGGGTAATTTTTTTATGACGAACGATAACTGCCGTAAATTCAAAGAGAATGAAATAATTTTTGCATTCGTTCCTGAATTGTAGAGTAATCAAGGTGTATTGTTTTTGGTGAAGATCGGTTAAGGGAAAGGGGTAGTTTACCTGCCACCGTTTATGTTTTAACAAGAGTAATTGTTTCTATGACGAACGATAACTGCCGCACATTCAAACAGAATCAAATAATGTTTTGCATGCATCCCTGAATTGTAGAGGACTCAAGACCTATTGATTTTGGTGAAGATCAGTTAAGAGAAAGGGGTAGTTTAAGTGCAACGTTTTATGTGATAACAAGGTTAATTTTTTCTATGACGAACGATAACTGCCGTAAATTCAAACATAATCAAATACGTTTTTGCATACATTCCTAAATTGTAGAGAACTCAAGGCATGTTGATTTTGGCGAAGATCGGTTAAAGGGAAAGGGGTAGTTTACCAGCAACATTTTATGTTGTAACAAGAGAAATTTTGTCATGACAAACGATAACTGCCGTAAATTCAAACATAATCAAATAATTGTTTACATATGTGCCTGGGTTGTAGAAGACTCAAGGCCTATTGATTTTGTTGAAGATCGGTTACGGGGAAAGGGTAGTTTACCTGAAACATTTTTTGTTTTAACAAGAGTAAAGTACTTAATTTTGATAAATAAAGTATCCTGATAAGAAGATCTTAATAATCCACTGTAGAAACGTAGATGAAATATCTATAAATGAAGAGGCTAGTTGAACGGTGTGAGGGTAATTTTCTATAATTGAAAATTATAGTTGAAGCGGGAGGGGATAATGTTTATATGTGTACTACGTTATCAACAACAAAGTAGTAGTTTTTTGTTAAAATTCCTTCCCGGGCTGTTTGGCCGTAGTCCAATGTTTTCTGCAAAACCAGACGTTTCGGCAGTGCCGTCGACTGCCATCATCAGTGAAAATCGAGTGCGATAACGTGTGATGGTATACGTTAGTGACCACAGTACTGTGGTTAAGGCTGAAGCAATAAGTGGAAAGAAGTAGTTTCTATGGAAACATTTCTTTTCGTAAATGATTTTAAATATAAATCTTAGAACATGTTAGTCATGTATGGTTCTCCATACCGATATTTTAATCAATTTATCGCTTGATATTTTAATCAGATTTTACAAAATAATTTAATCAAAAAAATTTACACTTTTATATATCTTAAAACGTGTATTCGATTACTACGGTTGGGACACGAAACGCGAAACGATCGTAAATATCCTACAGAGCCTTTATAGTCAGTTGTGCTAAGCACCGCTAAGCGTTACAGGTTTCTTTTTAGTGTTACTAGAACCTACAACATATATATAAAATTATTGAAATAAACGTATACAAAAATAGCAATCATAATGATTATAATTTTCTTATATTTTGTTATGACATCGCAGAAAGAATCTACATCTTCAAAGGTTTATAAAGTGAATTTAATTTAAATGAGTCAGACCGAAATTTGGAATTTTCTTTACGTTTGTCGCGTTAATAAGGTGGTAAGGAGCTTTCGGAGGAAAATAATTTTCGCATCTGTTTCATTCGTACTTCTATGAAATATAAAAAAATAATACAGCATTTATAATCTGCAATATAAACTCTGATGATGATGCAGACTGTCTCTGCGAAACGTAGCCTACAGTTGTCGCAATAAAACGTACTTCTAGAAGAAATGTACTATAATTATTATTATGTTTGATACAATATATTGTTACTAGAAAACTTCAAGACTTGATACAAAGAAAAGTTACATAGACGATAAAATTATTTACACAAGTTTGGTAAACTCCACTTGGGAGACATCTGGTGACTGCTTAAAAAGATGTAGATATGTAGACAGCAGGCATCCATGTATGCAGCAACTGTTGACTGTTGACATAGTTTACTGGCTTCTTACTGTCGTTATAACGCCTAACTTGTTTATTCTTTTGTGTTTCACTGTGTGTGTGTGTGTGTGTGTGTGTGTGTGTGTGTGTGTGTGTGTGTGTGTGTGTGTGTGTGTGTGTGTGTGTGTGTGTGTGTGTGTGTGTTTTAATTTAAAAAATACTGCTATATGGTTAAAAAATAAAATTAAATAATTAAAATTAAATTCATGTGTAAAAATATTATAGTTTAGACTTTGAATCTCGCAACGCTGCAGTAAAATTTGGACCGAACGCTAAAACTTGGCGTCACTCTGGCAAATAACAATTTAATTTCAAGTACCGTCGTCGTGACGTGTAATTTGATTTCCCACATTCAATGATCGCCCTGATTGGCATTGTGTCAACAGATACTGCTGCTTATTATGTCCCTTTAATGACTAGTACAGACTGGATGGCTGCAAGAAGAGATAATGACTGTAGGTACCTGAATGACTGTAGATAGAAGAGAAAAACTAGAAGAGCCTCCAATTTTACAAGTAAAAGAAGCTTACCAATCACCATATTTACTAAAATTAACAGAACACCGTACTCGTTACAAAAATGTATGTTAAAAAATAATTTCCAAGTAATTTAAAAAGTTAACAATTTTAAGCAAAAATTTAATAACTTTTTTCTTTTTAAATTTCATTTACACAAGAACAAAGGAAGCATCTTGATGTAAATTATAAAAAGTATAATGTCATTAATGCAATTCAATTAATAGACAAGTATTATACAAACACCTGAAAGTTTATAGTCTATAGAAATATAAAAATATTTTCAAGATGAAATTTGAAAATAATTTAATTATCAAATTAAATAATTATTTTAGTAGTTAAGGAAATTACATTTGGTGATTAAATATACATGTTTTTTAAGTTTATGTTTGGTTTTAAAGGATGCATTTGTATTGTACTACTTTTCATTTGAGACACAAGATAGATAACAAAATTTACTACAATAAATATTTCAGTCGTGCGTATATATAGTAAACAATTAAACTGTTACTTTAAGCAATTATTTCGAATTTCAATGCACTGTTTACTTTTATGACTCAGGTTTCAAGTAAAACAGCAAAATCATAAAGTAAAAAATACTTGTTCAACTTGTGCTTTTGTAAGTTACAACGAAAAGTGAATAGTTAACGTTTGCGCGAATTGTATACATACAACTTAGAACCATACTTAATGAAGTAAAACTATCCTTTTAATTTTTTTTTAACAATTATCTATAGGCCTAGTCTAAGTAGCTAGATACATACAACGTATTTCGTTATGTGTGATAATTTTGTAATTTCATCTTTTGGAAGGTCAGTATTACGTAGTCAACAAGATTATAAAAAATTTACTACTTCACTACACATATCAATCAAAATACACTTTAGTGTTAACCTTTAACGTGCTGCATCTAACTCAATGTTTACAGTATAACGTTCAACATAGCCACGCGAATATTTGTTTCATTATGAGTCTTTAGTGAGTGCATAAATCTTTAGTGATAACATAAATCTTCAAATATAGCAACACACTGTATATTAATAGCGTATCACAGTGTACATTTACGAGTATCAGTGTGAGTGAGTATGAATGGTCCATTGAGGGGATGCTGGGGGTGAGAGGAGACGGGATGGGGTGAGAGCTGCGGCCGGGGACGGGTTCACTCCGGCGTAGCTCACCAGTTGGGACGCGGACGTCGTCGTGTTATGAACCAAAGTACATAGGGTAACAAAGTGAGGTGTGGGATGTTAGCTCAGTACCGTGACAATGTTCGCCATGACAGAGTACTTTGGCGAATTCGCCCTGGCAAGGTGAGATTATTATTCAATTGACTATTTGTTTCTCAGTGCATAGTACGTTAACGCTCCTTTGCTTAATGTGTCCACGCATTCTATCTCTGCACATTTCGTAGTTTAAAAATCATGTACTTCTGTGCAGTGTTACCAACAGTTAAAAATAAAGTGTTAATTATTTGTTAAAAAGTTATCAGTGTCAAATACCGATTAGTAAGATTCTTATCAAATCTGCGGACTGCCGTTTGTGATAAAAAAGTAAGGTTTCAAATTGTGAATCGACACGATAATTTTAATTTCAAGGATAACAACACCGAGGAGTTTTAGTGAAGTGCATAAATACAGATAAATATGAAGTGTTTTAAAACTGGAAACGAAAAGAGGTTATGCAACGACAACTCCTTACGAGCATTCCGTACAATTTGGAGATTAAATTCTTCTCCGAGCAAAAATCGATTGTGATTCCGCATGCGACTAACCTCAATTGTTTGCACATGAAACTGGCATTATCTGCATCGGAAACATGGATATCGTAAAACTAAAAACTAGACAACAAAAACTTAAAATATTATTTTGAATCCTTACCTTAAGCATGGTTATAAACTTAGAGTAAACAAATATTAATAAACTGCCTTCTAACTATACTGCAGTACAGTTATACAGCTGCATCAACATTTACGTAATGACATTTGAAGCAAACGTATAGCATGAGTTTTTAAAGTTCTGAAATTGAATTAAAAATACCTGTTTAATGTCTGTCAACTCTACAAAATTCTGCAGCATTCCGTCTGGCATATAAGACTACAATATTTTGTTGTTACACATCGCATGTCCTTGAGTACAATTAGGTACACTATTGATACACTATAGATACACTATAGATACACTATAGGTACACTATTAGTACAATTGAGTACAATCAATAACATACACATAAAAAGAACACAGAATTAAATACTTAACTATGCTCCAAAACTATAGGCTTAATTCTCAATATACAACACTAGACCGTTACCTTGTGCATAAGGACAGTCACGGACGTGACAGTCCATGATTCAAGTACATCGCATCAAAATTTAATTGAATTTTAGGAGCGTCAATAAAGAAAATCCGTTTTTCGCAAATGTGATAACCAGTAATGCGTCAAGTGTGTGTGTGTGTGTGTGTGTGTGTGTGTGTGTGTGTGTGTGTGTGTGTGTGTGTGTGTGTGTGTGTGTGTGTGTGTGTGTGTGTGTGTGTGTGTGTGTGTGTGTGTGTGTGTGTGTGTGTGTGTGTGTGTGTGTGTGTGTGTGTGTGTGTGTGTGTGTGTGTGTGTGTGTGTGTGTGTGTGTGTGTGTGTGTGTGTGTGTGTGTGTGTGTGTGTGTGTGTGTGTGTGTGTGTGTGTGTGTGTGTGTGTGTGTGTGTGTTTTACGTATTACGTCTACGGTGAGGTTCCATGTGCAGTAGGGTGAACACGCGCGTCACACTACGGATTTCAATGATGATGGATGATATTACCCGTTGCCTCCGCACTTCTATCTCCGTTTTGGTGGAGAAAACATTTTGTACTACCCCTAATAGCAATAATGTAATACGTAGTAGGCCTACACACACCTCCATCAGTGCATACCCTGCCGCAGAATAATGTGAATCAATAACATTATTCTGTATGTGTAGATAATATAAGCATTAAAATCAGCATATGCTGATAAAAACATAATGTGTCAGCATGTTCCAACTGCATGTAGATAGTCCCATTAGAACTATCTATATTTAACTCAAATATAATTGGTTTATCGTTTTGACCAGGCACATCGTTCGTCATTCGTATATTTTTGTCTACTACAAACTTTCAAATATTCATTATAATACTACAAGCACTTTTATGTAAAGCAATAATAAGGTCTGTAATGCAGTGTACTTTTTTATTTAATACTTCTGTATATGTCCAATATACGTATTTTATGAAAAAATACAGTATATGCCCCATTCAAAACCCTTCTCGATCGCTTACTAACACTTGAGTTCCCGTTAATAATTAGCAAAACGTTAGTAATCAACAAGAACGTGGAAGTATTTTTATTAGGACGTTTGTCTGCATCTTCATAGTTAGTGACAAAAAACAATGAAGTTATTTTCCGTAACCTATATCTGTGTACCAACACTTTGTAATTAATGAACTAATTACTGGCAACATTACTTCCGTTTATTAACTCTACGTTTATGTACGTTCATGACAAAGTCATATAGCCTACGTAAGAAAAGGTATGTGTGCTGTGTGCTCATGCGAACTCACTGTGTATTTGCACTAGGAACTATGTAGCACAATAAATGCTTACTTACAAAAGTCTAAATTAAACTTCTAAGATAAACCACGTGTTTTGCAAAATTTTGGGAATGTTGGAAAAAGATGTGTGCAAATATTCAAACGTTTCCCTGTACCATGCTTTGAAATTAAGGTATAAAAAACACCCTCATTACTACACTATAAAAGAGTAATAGGGTAGTAAAGCACCCTCATTACTACACTATAGCATTTCGTTATTATCACTAAGGAAGTATTCACCTATGGATAATAAATAAATACATTCATTATAGTAATACTTGGATATCATCACAAATACATTGAAGCCGTGTACATGATATGTCTGAGTATGTGTACACGTCGGCGTCGTGTCTATGTCTGTCTATGTATACGAGAAAGTCTAATTTTCTGTCCACCTATCTCCGTCATTCCGATACTCTTTGTCGGCGTAACACTCGTGGCACACTAACATTTCAACATCAAAATACGTTTGGATCCATAAATATAGTAACACAGACTCACATGTACGATACTCGGACACATGATAAGAAGTTATGAAGAGTAAAGGTGGTTTATGTTAAAATAGAATTTGCATAAGCAAATTAGTTAGCTACGTGAGGCAGCGAGTGTGGTTCTCGGCAGCTCACTCTGAAGTATCATCTAAGTTGGTTCACTTCACAGAAAATTGTCTCTTTGTCTCGGGCACGCTGCACACTCTCTTTCGTCTCTCATATTGTTTCCTGCGTAATGCCTATAATTTATATGAGTTTTCAGAACCCTTTATCCACGACTATAAAAAAGTCCGATTTTACTCTTCACAATCCCTTTAATACAGTCGAAAAACAATTAATATTATTTACATTTAATTCAATAAAAGTCAAGTGCTGTACAGTACAGTATGCAATTATTGTAACATTATATTTTATTTTTGCATCTTCCTTACTAATGTTTTATATCCTTTAATATCCTCAAAACAAGTACTTTTTATATGATGTATCTCTACACACACACACACACACACATACACATACAAAATAGTATTGCCATGCATTAACATATAGTCTAAACGTTTTCAACTGAACGATATCGTTTTCAAGTAAGTTTACATTTAGTTTCATATTATTTCTAAATTATTGTTTTCAAATCTTTATCAGAATCCTTCTTAAAGTGTTATAGTTTCTGAATACAGTTTTTGAGTTTTTAAGTATCGTTTGTGTCATTCCCCATCTCAAACCTTTTATTGTTAAATAAATTCTGAAATCTACTAGTTTGGCAGATGTGTCTTGATTTAATTATACCCAAGAAAAACAGTAGAATGAAAAATTCTGTGAAGAATTTTGGTAAAATAAAATACTTTAAATAAATATACTTTAGATTTTAAATATTACAAAGTGCACGTGCTAAGTTATGAGTATTTGAATGATAAGCAAATTGTTATCGTTATTGACCTTGCTTACGTTTTCCCAGTACACTTAAAGGAATTAACTTTTTTAACCGATACAACTTTTTACCACGGGAAGTAGTTGAATACTTTCGAAAGAAGACAGATAGAGGTGAGGGGAAGTATTGAAATTGAATGAAAGAGGTGACTGAGTGAGGAAGTGTACACACACACATGTAGACATACACAATAAATAACATGCACGTACGTATTGTTTATTACGTAACAATGTCATGTAAGTGCCTATTGTTTAATATTTCGAGTGAAAGACGTTTACTTCCCGTAACGTTACAGACACCGATATACTGCCATTGTGTTGATGGCAACTGAAAACTACTTAAACTCAAACAATTTTACTTATTATTTCTTAATTCTTTATTTTGTGTATTATTTCTTTACCACTAAGAAACAAACAAATGTTTTTCCTTGACTATATGATTGTTTTACAATCGGTAAAGTGTCCGTGTGCTGTGTTATGTGCATTAAAATTTTAATTGAATAGTTGAAGAACGTGAATATCTTTAGTATAAAGACTTTCTTTTTAACAGATGATTATTTCGTATTAGTATAAGGCAGGTTTATTAATTATCGAGCGCCAGGACACCGTCTACTAATGTCAAGAGTCAGCAGTCTCACTTAGTCTAGATATTAATAACACGTACTTACTGGCACTCACACCCCCTGTAAGTCGTCTACCGATATCTGATATCCCTTTCTTACGCTGTCTCCTGCGTGTCCCTCACAGATGTATAGGTACATCACTTTACAAGACTCACGCATCAGAAAAGCTAATTCTAAGACTCAGTATTTCCAGTTTAATGGCTGACTGACAGACCCTTCAAAACGCAAACTTCCAGAGCATCCAACTATTTTGAATGTAAACCTTTATAACTCTTACTCTCTCACTCTCTCTCTCTCTCTCTCTCTCTCTCTCTCGCCTTTTCTCTCTCTCTCTCTCTCACACACACACACACACACACACACACACACACACAAACCTACACTTTCTCTGTATTTACCTTTTTTTTATACTTCCTATCGTTTATCTCTATAAACACAACTACGCAACAAAAAAATATAAACTTGATAGCACAAACCATCTTTGGGTTTGTGTGTGTAATAAAGCATTATTACGTAGACTCCTTTCGAAGTTCTGTATCGCTTACTGTACATTAAATCTGTTTAGAAGCACGTGAATATATCATAAATATATTCATATTACAATATAATATCTTAGTCTCATTAAATTTGTGTATGGTAATTTATTTATGTTTCTGTTAGCCCCAAGTTGTTGGTGCCAATTTTATAATATTTTTTCTGGTGTTTATTTAAACTAATGAAATAAACAATTATTTGCTCTTGTCTCAAATTCCATAAAATTTATTGATACTTTCTCTTTGACATATATTTAATTGTATTAACATTCAATGTCCCTTTCTTAGGTTGTAACTCCTTTCATTTTGATAACATGAAAACTCTTTTTCTCAGGGTTAATATAAAAATTAAAGTCTATGTACTGTCCAAGTCACACATATAAATAAAACATAATACTTATAAATAAGGTTCAGTAATTTGGTGTTGTGTATGTATGTTGATTCATGGGTCCTTTGGATCATACAAAAGAAACAACTTAAACAGAAACTATTACTAATACTGTACTAATAATAGTGAACAAATAAAATTCATAATTATAATGTTTATATTGTTTTTGTTATTGCTCTTAAAATGGAGTAATGTTGGTTCAAGTGTTTGTCTTAACATGATAGAACAATCTCACCAAATTTGTAGTTTCATTTCCAGAGTATTGCTTGATATTTATCTTCTGGCCTTCAAGTTTTCAGTATATTCCATTAAAACATTAGTCTCCTCGTTATTTCTACACTTTTTCTTCATTAATTCCTTTTATATCATCCATTATTTTGTAAGAATGTCCAGCATAAAAATAAATTGTTCTGGCTTCTTTAGAATATTCTTCAACAATCCAATTTCTTTTTTAAAACTACCGATTCATTCAGTACAGCTCTTGGATAAAATATATTTATGCTCACATTTTATAATTGATATGATTCAGTTGAATCTTATTTTTTCTTCGTCACTAATGTATATTATTAGTTTGTAACATAAGATTTCACTATTATTAATCATTATACACCTTTTTGTATTAAATATAGTTGGTTTATATAATTTATATGTTTTATTCACAATGTATATTATAACTAGGTCCATTTCCTATTCACGTTCATTCTACACTGTTTTATAATGTTTATCACTGTTCTTTTCACCATCTTATACTATTAAACCATTTAACTTTTATAATTATAGCTTAATACTATTCTATTAGTAATTTTGATGTCACTTATATTTTGTAGTTCTGACACAAATAACTGCTTGAGGTTCGCAGACCTCCCTCTAGTTCATAGTCTAAGGCTATAACCAATGTCATTTTACTTATTTACTAGGTTTAATATTTATACACTATACTTATGTTTCCCAATAACTATTTACATTTTATTATTCTTTGAGCTTCTCTTCTGGGTATAATGGTCATCGTCAGTTATTGTCTTGTCTTTGTAATTAAATTATTTAATTCCTAAATTTGCATTCCCTATTTCCCAAGTATTTATTTATTATAATACTTCCCTTTTTTTGTATTACTTTTTACTCCTTGATATTATTATTTTTCTTTAAATAGTATATTTTGTTTTCATTTCTTTATTTGTTAAGTTTATTTTGTACCTCAGCTCGAATGTATGTGATTTCATTATTATTATTACTTTCCTCATGGGCAAATTCTTCAGTTAATAAGTCCTCTCTTATGTTTTTTAAATAATTACTTTTAATTACTGTAATCGTCTTGCTAGGTATGTGTTGTTGTGGTCTAAGTTGGTACCCAGAAGATCGGAGAAGTGATGGGCCATTATGATTTCTCACTGCCGCCTCTCGTGGTCATGGTCATTGTCCCTAACGTCATTGTTATAGTGAGCCTCATTGCTAGTTGTATTATGTCTTTCCTCGCTGGTGTTCCCCATTGGATTATAATTATCGGTTCTCCTATTATCTTCACTGCTTATGCTCCTTCTTGAATAATTTCGGTTGTAATTATTGTGGTTATAGCCATTGTCTCTATTACCATTTGGATATGGGTGGTTGAGTTCTAGGCTCCTGCGTCCTTGATAACGTGGTCTTCTATAACCGCGGTTACCTTCTCGATTATTTGATCGTACATAGTTCACTCTTGATCGATTATCATGGTTACCATTATTGCTTTGATTATTATTACTATTGGCCGTATTATTTCTGTCTCTCAGCTGGTAGTCATTCCTCTGCGGTAGTAATTTTCATGCTCATAATTTTCTAATAATGCTGCCGTGGAATGTATTGTTTTGATCTGTCCACATAGTCTTGTTCTGGCAATCCCTTCCTCGTAGTGGTAAGAGAGTTTCGTTACCAGGCACTCCTCTGGTATCTTGGGTTCCAAATTCCTAGCTAAGCACACCTTTCCCAAGAAGTATGTCGTTGGTGATTGGCCACTCTGTTGATCGTATTTACCATTACATAGATTGACGCGTACTATGTTTTGAGTGGACTCAGACCAATACTTGGCTTTAAACAATGCCCTAAATTCTGGATAGTCATTTATGTCATGTCGGGTGGCTGTCCACCAGTTATCTGTCGTGTCTTTAAAGTGTTCGTCTAATATGCTTCTGATTACCGTCCATTTGATTTATCTATTTTTTGTAATATTCTCTTCAATCCTTTCTAAGAATTCCATAGGATTCCTTCTATAGTTTTTGAAATTAATTATTTCTCTGTTGTCAGTAAATTGGAAGTTAGGTACATGAAATGGCCTGTTCCTAATCATCTCCAATTCTTCCCGTATATTCACCAGTTCTCTTTGATTTATCTCTTCGATTTTCTCCGTATTATTGGTCACTCTGTTCTGTATACTATTAACGTTGACTTCTATGTGCCCTATTTTCTCTTCTACCTTTTCATGCACCTTTTCTATTTCTTCTTGTGTCTCTTTCTGCATTGACTCCATTCTTATTATATTATTATTTTCTATATGGTCAATCTCTATGCATACATCTTCCTTAAATTGCTGTAGTTCCAGACTTGTTTGCTTCACCTGTTCATTGGTTTCGAAAATTTGCTGTTTGATTGTTTCATTATGCTGATCCATTTTTTGGTTAATCTCAACCATTCCCCCTATGATCTGCCGTTTCAAATTCTCATTACTTTCTTCCACCTGATTTTTTAGATCCCTTCTTATTTCAGTCATTTGTTCTCCTATTTTCTGACTTAATTCTTCCTTCAACTGTTTACTGTTATCTTTTAATTCTTCCTTCAACTGTTGGTTATTATTTTCCATTTTTTCTTCCATCCTCTTGCTATTATCTTCCATTTTCTTACTATTCTCTTCCATTTTCTTACTGTTATCTTTTAATTCTTCCATCATAAGCCTTATCATTTCTTGTATGCTTACGTTGCCCGTATATGTTGGTTTGTCATGTTGATTTTCTTCCACATTGCTGGCTTCTACCTCCACTTCTATTGCAGGTTGAGCCTCTTTCTCTTCCATATTCATATCAGTATTAACTGTCTTGTTTCTTCTACATGAGGCTCCTCTCTTGGCCATCTTGTTTCCTTTTGTATGATCGCCGGCTAGAAATTATAACTATAATTCTGTTCAATCTTTATTTATTTCCTTTTTCTAGCCCTCACGTTAGTCGCCATTTTATAATATAATATCTTAGTCTCACTAAATTTGTGTATGGTAATTTATTTATGTTTCTGTTAGCCCCAAGTTGTTGGTGCCAATTTTATAATATTTTTTCTGGTGTTTATTTAAACTAATGAAATAAACAATTATTTGCTCTTGTCTCAAATTCCATAAAATTTATTGATACTTTCTCTTTGACATATATTTAATTGTATTAACATTCAATGTCCCTTTCTTAGGTTGTAACTCCTTTCATTTTGATAACATGAAAACTCTTTTTCTCAGGGTTAATATAAAAATTAAAGTCTATGTACTGTCCAAGTCACACATATAAATAAAACATAATACTTATAAATAAGGTTCAGTAATTTGGTGTTGTGTATGTATGTTGATTCATGGGTCCTTTGGATCATACAAAAGAAACAACTTAAACAGAAACTATTACTAATACTGTACTAATAATAGTGAACAAATAAAATTCATAATTATAATGTTTATATTGTTTTTGTTATTGCTCTTTAAATGGAGTAATGTTGGTTCAAGTGTTTGTCTTAACATGATAGAACAATCTCACCAAATTTGTAGTTTCATTTCCAGAGTATTGCTTGATATTTATCTTCTGGCCTTCAAGTTTTCAGTATATTCCATTAAAACATTAGTCTCCTCGTTATTTCTACACTTTTTCTTCATTAATTCCTTTTATACATCCATTATTTTGTAAGAATGTCCAGCATAAAAATAAATTGTTCTGGCTTCTTTAGAATATTCTTCAACAATCCAATTTCTTTTTCAAAACTACCGATTCATTCAGTACAGCTCTTGGATAAAATATATTTATGCTCACATTTTATAATTGATATGATTCAGTTGAATCTTATTTTTTCTTCGTCACTAATGTATATTATTAGTTTGTAACATAAGATTTCACTATTATTAATCATTATACACCTTTTTGTATTAAATATAGTTGGTTTATATAACTTATATGTTTTATTCACAGTGTATATTATAACTAGGTCCATTTCCTATTCAATTTCATTCTAAACTGTTTTATAATGTTTATCACTGTTCTTTTCACCATCTTATATTATTAAGCCACTTAACTTTTATAATTATAGCTTAATACTATTCTATTAGTAATTTTGATGTCACTTATATTTTGTAGTTCTGACACAAAATAACTGCTTGATGTTCGCAGACCTCCCTCTAGTTTAATAGTCTAATGCTATAACCAATGTCTTTTTACTTACTTACTAGTTTTAATATTTATACACTATACTTATGTTTCCTAATAACTGTTTACATTTTATTATTCTTTGAGCTTCTCTTCTAGGTATAATGGTCATCGTCAGTTATTGTCTTGTCTTTGTAATTAAATTATATTCCTAAATTTGCATTCCCTATTTCCCAAGTATTTATTTATTATAATAATTCCCTTTTGTTTGTATTACTTTTTACTCCTGATATTATTATTTATCTTTAAATAGTATATTTTGTTTTCATTTCTTTATTTGTTAAGTTTATTTTGTACTTCTTTGTATTTTATTTCTAATAAGATTGCATAATTCACAACGAATTTGGATGGATTAATTGTCTTTATTCTGAGGCGTAATCTTGTTATGTTCCAGTATTCAACGAACGTTAATCATTTCGAAGCGTAACCACAACATTATAAGCGTGAACACTATAAACGCCAGTGTTTGTGCATGTTACCTAAGCGTGCTTATTCACTTATACGCTTAAGCTATAAGAGTACTGTATAGCATATAGCCTACATTATGTGCTACCATAAGATTTATACTTAATCTTTTTCTTTGGTGATCAATCCGAGCAGTAGTTCAGTTGGTAGCAGTTCTCCACTCTTCACCTTTTGCCGCCTTGGTTTTCATTTCTACGTAGATCTTGCATCTTACATCTTTCATACTATGATCTTTATATCGTAGTCGTGGCCATTTTCTAGATTTTTCCCATTTACATGTCTATTATTGTTTTTAGTCCCTCATTTCTCAATAAATGTCTACTAAGTTAATATGTGTGTTCATTTGTTTACAATAAATTTCCACAGACTTATCCTCTCACCCAATCTTCTAAGAGCTTCCTCATTTGTAATTTTATCGGTATATTTAACTTTCAATATACGCCTATAGCTCCGTGCCTCAAATGACATTAACGATCACTACACCTCTCCTCCTCAGTCGCCAGAGTCCACGTTCCAGGCTACACTCCATCCTTATGCTTTTAGAAATCTTGTCCTAATTTCAAGACACTTACCTTTAGAAGTTAAGATCCTAAGATCCTCTTCTTAGGATAATATCGGTAATCATTTTTAACGCATGCGTAACCAGGCTAAGAAGACGATGATATCATGATACCTTATAGTATGATACAAACAATCTAAACCTTATTGCACTTACTCCAAATTGCAAACTCGTTGTACCAACTTTACAGTACTGACGTGACGTTGATAGCCATATTAGTCTAGCAGGCATTTAAAGTAGCCAAAAAATTAAAACAGACAGACGTATAACACTACAGACATAATATAATTTTACACAATAATTCATAACCTTGCCAAAAAACTTACGATTTGTATTTTATAGTTTAACGGTAGCAGAGCATAAATAGAGAAACAACGTACAGAATTTGAGACTAACAAAAGTTTAAATACATGAACTATCCTATGGACGTTACTACATTCTGTAGTGTTAATAGAGTACTGTAACCTGTAAAGATTTCACTTCTTATAAAAAGAGAACGCGGCAGGACCTTCTAAGGTTTCACTTGATAGATGCGATAGCACCTTTAATATATTTTTAAATATAAGACATTATTGTATGCAGTGTACTTGTATAGTACATGTACACAACGTATGACACACGTAAATCATATAAAATACAGAGATACGGGAGGATTAAAATTGTTTACACGTAAGAAATAATAAGATCGTTTATCTACGTATATATTTAACCCGTGGTGACGACAAATTGTGGTACTGTAGGAAAGCCCCAAAAGACACCCAATCCATAGAATGTACTTAGAAGTGACGAAAAGCAAATATAGTCAATTGTGGTCAACAGGCATGTAAAAATATTAGCTAAAACTTTAGGAAAGGCTTTGTCTGCGTTTACAGAAATGTTGTAGTACGCAAGAAGGTATACACGTACGTTAAAAACCACACCACAATAACATCAGATGGATGAAGTGCAAATGAGGATAAGGATAGCTACAAGCATAGATTAAATCTAATAAAGAATTAATTGGATATGATAATTGCATTGGATGCGATTTATAAAAAAAAACACAGATATAATATAAGAAGACGTAACATTTTTGGGATAGCACAACAAAAGATTTTTAAGCTGAAGAATAAACAAAAAGTAATAATAAACATTTAATTAATAGACATCAGACAGATTATTTTGAACACTTATTTGATAATGTAAATGCAAGACCGATCTTTTTAACTTAAATTTTTGCAACAATTTAAATAAATAAAGGAAACCTAGTATTCGGCAAAAAAGAAAATAGAATGTGCTAAGCAAATCGCCTTCAAAAACTTGGTGAGTCTGTGACAAGCAGGAATTGACGCGTCCTTCCGGTTTATAAAGTTACCAAGAAGAATGAAGAATAAATGAAGGTGAACTGGAAGACATTCTACGTAGATTATTAATTTGTATTTCGAGATAAACTCATAGAGTGCAGGAGGGATTTAATGTTAAAGGACCGTTTTGTAGTGTGTAATAAAACAGTAAGTGTAATAAAAGGGAATAAGAAATATCTATGAAAACTTATCAGGTCCTTCAATACTGAGAGAGGAGAGGATTCGGGAAGGAGTGCATTGCAAGGTGTCGAATGTAGACGATCTTCATAACGCTATAAACGATAAAATTATAGAAACTAATACAGTAGCGAAACGTCCAATAACTTATACAGAACTGCGGTGGTGTAGACATGTGACGAGAAATTGTATTTATTTTGGAGAAGAGGGTGGGTTAGCTGCTTGTACAGACTGACGCAGGAAGAGGAACACTGAGGAGTCAATGAACGGTCTGCGCGCGCAAGGATATGAAAGAAAACCGACTGATGGAGAGGGATGTTGGGAACGATAAATTGAAGTACCTGGCGATAAACGTTGACCCCCACATGGAAAGATAAGGCCAAGAAATAAACTTTGACCTACTTATCACGCTAGCATTAAATAAAGCATACATGATACTCGTATGTGGTCAGCAGCAATTGCGTTAAAAATTAAAAACAAATGTTCGTATTAAATTTACATTTATATTAAAAATATAATTATCAATTACATCTAAATAAGGGTCGCTTAGATTTTAAATTTAGATATTATTATGTTAAATAGAAGTTTTAAATTCTTTTAAATCCAAATCCTTGTCCTATAAGACGTTTATTTATGTTTAGAGACTTCTCTTTAAGCATAATGTAAACATGTCTACTAAAACCATATTTTTTGAAATAAAAATATCTATGAGAAATCAAAACACAATCAGTAATACTATCAAAGATTCAAAAATTAATAAAGTATATTAAAACTTAAAACTAGTAATCATAACGGGCAAAATACAATACAGTTTCAATAAAAGTCATTACACCGGTAATAGTTGACTAGTTTGAAATTCAGCTATTAACCTATTAACAACGAAATGTTCACGTTACTCACTTTCTCGCCTACACGTACAGATGAACCTATGGATGTAGAAATGTATGCGCCCTATGTAGCTGTGTTTACATACAAGACGCTTACTTGATAGTGTCAGTGATTCAGGGAAGCACAGTGCACGTATTATCAAAGTTCGCATACTCATTGTACCACAGTGACTGAATCACTCATCTTGCAAACAGTTGTCGTTATGGTATCTACCATTTATCTTTACTATCTTCCATCTTTACACTTAACCAAATGTACTGTTTCCTCTAATTTTTTTTCTTAATAGGAAATTATATTATCTAATCTAATATAGGTAGATAGTGTGTCCACTGTATTGTTAACAACCATAGTTCTGTCCAAATTTTTCTGCAGTTTTTGTATCATACGTGAGTTTACTTCTACCGTTTGTTTACAATTTAACAAATACATCGCTTCAAATACAGAGTCGGGTTCTTCTCATCACATTCCATCGCCCAAGCTTGTGCATTCTTATTATCATACGCGCACACGCACGCACACACGTCCATACAGAATGGATGGTTACGACGGGTCTTAAGATGGCTGACAATGGACGCTTGAATATAGCACACTGCACTGTCGAGTTAGGGTACTGCCGTTTCAGGAACGGAATGTAGTACATAGCGACAGTTCTAATAACTAATACTTACAAACACCTGTAAAGAGTGTCTTTTCACATGCTTCAGAAAACAAAATTGGTATAGTAAGTTGTATAAATATTGTACATTTTATACAATTAAGGAAAATAATTTTTGTAGTGCGTTTATACGAGGGACGTCCAGAAAGTAAGAATACAAGGGCTGTGTAGGACATAGGGAATTTTTTTTCAAAGTTGGCACCCGTGACGTGTAGAAGGGTTCTTAACGGTCAAAATGAGACATCGAGCGCCTCAGTCCGTTACGAAATGTCGTCGCAGCAGTTTAACACGTCAACCAGTTCGTCCCCCGTTTGCTCCACGTACCGCAGGTGTGAAACGTCTTGAACGTTTTCAAACTGAGGGTGAATCCTTTCTCGACTCAATTGTGACTGGGGACGAAACGTGGGTGTGTCACTATACTCCTGAGTCAAAAAGACAGTCTCTGCAGTGGCGCCATACCCATTCGGCAACAACATCCAAAAAATTCAAAGTTCAGTCTTCACAGAGGAAAATCATGGCATCCTTCTTTTGGGACCGGAACGGGATCTTGTTGGTCGATTTCATGCCCAAAAGGACCACCATCAATGCTGCTGCATATAATCATTTATAAAATGTACTACATTTCTGTGTGTGTGTGTGTGTGTGTGTGTGTGTGTGTGTGTGTGTGTGTGTGTGTGTGTGTGTGTGTGTGTGTGTGTGTGTGTGTGTGTGTGTGTGTGTGTGTGTGTGTGTGTGTGTGTGTGTGTGTGTGTGTGTGTGTGTGTGTGTGTGTGTGTGTGTGTGTGTGTGTGTGTGTGTGTGTGTGTGTGTGTGTGTGTGTGTGTGTGTGTGTGTGTGTGTGTTACTACCTGTAATACTCTAACAAACACCTTATGCTGTACCATGAGCGCACGAGTCACGCAATGTTAACAACTAAACCTGATAAGAAAATATAAAAAGATAAATAATTAGTAAGAGTAGAGACGTATTAAAATATATGTGAGAGAGATTGTGTATATACATTAACCTATTGAAATTTGCATAAGTTAAATAAGAATACAAAAAAAAAGAAAAATACCGAGTTAACATACGTTGTAAAGAAACAGTATTAGCACACATAAATTCTGGAGATAAAGAGCATAAATATAAACACAGTAAGATACTAATACGGTGTTACGTAAATATTAAATCTATGCAACTGTATTTTATTTTATGGTTCTTTCATAAATTTATCAAGTATATACACAATGTATAAGCATAAATTTAAAATACTTTTGAAAGTATTAGTAAATCAATGGCCTTTTTTTAATTTTATACAGAGGATGCGCAGGGAAGAGAAAGTGAAAGAAAAAATTATAACCAACGCCACTAAGGCATCACATAGATAAACAAATTTGCGTAAATCTTACAATATATTTTCAAATGACTTATGCGCCATAAAGTAAATAAAAACCTAATTACTTAAACTAACCCAATGTATATACTTTGGCGGTGGGGTTAAGCAAAATACTTCAGTTACAATGCGCTGTCTTTTCCTTGTAATGAAAGGATTTCTAGGGTGTTTCTTAAGCAAGTGTCACTTAAGTGCACTTATTAAAAACATGTGTACAAACGTTCGGAGAATTTTAAATTAAGCAGGAACCTGCTAAGTTAAGTTAAGTAAAGTAAATATACGCAGAATAATTACATTGAATTAATTATTCTTTATACCAGATAATGTCGACAATAATGGTCATCTATAACTTTAATGCCCAAGCAGTAAAACGGATAAATTGTCAAGTGCCGTTGGTAGTTAATTTCAACAAACAAAATCTTAAGAGCCAATTTAGTGACATAGTAAACATGTGTTTGTCTGTCTTGGACATTAAATGAGTTTTTATGATCTTTCATCATATTTATGAGCTTTGATGCATCAGTCACTGTACTCTAATAAAATAGAAACGACGTGTTCATAAACTAGGATAAACGTCCGCCTACTGTAGTTTCCCACTTCATACTGCCTATATTTTTGGCTTATAACGTTTTTATAACACCTTTAGTCTTTTAACCATCTCTTCACTATTAATACTGATAAAATTCAGACGTCCCCTTTACACCGTAATATCTCGACGTCAGCAAAAATTATTCATCTTCAACTGTAATTTTCTCTACATACTACTCGGTACCTTTTTCCAGATCTCTGTGTCATTTGATATTTGTTTATCTGTCCATAATTGACAGAACCTGTTATACATGTCCTCATACGCAGCAGTTGTTACACGTTTCCTTCTTTCATTCAATGGGCTTCATCGTCTTTTAATATCTGTTGCAATAGATCTCTACGAGCATGCCAATTTTTGCTTTACCTAAACACGTCAGTATTCTAACACGTCAGTTACTTATTCTTTTTTGTTTTCTTTCAGGTGAATACACTTTCATTACTAAAGTTAACATTTATATGCCTGTAGTTTCAAAGGCAGTTTTTATTTTATTTATCAATCAGATGATCGAAATATTTTTCCTTTCTTATTTTAATATAAACTTCGCACAAAACTACTAGGCTCTGATTATTTTTTTTCTGTATAATATTTTTGAGATACTTTTTCCCACTGTCTTATTTCGTAGTATTTCCGGAAATTTCAACTCGTCTTATATTTTATCCGGCTTTTCTGAAACTCATTTTTTGTATTTTTTGCAGTTTTTCTATTCATCTTTAAATCATATGATTGTGGCGCCCATTATCCTCATCCAAATTCATTTTTGCATAACTTCTAGCCTTAATGGATTGTCGTGTTTTATTCTGCTTTTATTGATTCTATTTTTTTATTCACGGAGAAAATGTAAAAACATTTTTTTCTTGAAAAATATCTATATAAATTTTCTATAATTATGTCCCACATGTGAAATATTTTGTATGTTCCGGCACCTTATCATACTTCATATAAATTATACATATATTACACATACATGCATTGTACAGATATCTTATACAGATCAAATATATTATAATTAAAAATAAATTAAATGTGTTTTCGCATCTCTTTCATCTTTTAAAAAACAAAATTCTGATGGTTTCCGTTATTCCATTGTAATTGTAGAATACGCTAACATTCTTAGTGTACGTTGCATCCGCTAACGTTTAGTAGCCTCAAATGCTGAATATCTTAATATCTATTGTGTGCTTCTGTTCTTAAACTGTAGAAAACGTAATTTTATTTACAAGTTCATGCATTATCCTTCCTCTTCGCATACCTGTACTGTGATCGGTTTTCGTAAGCTAATAAGCCCACTTCAGCTGATCCATGTTTGTTACAAATGATATTGTTAAGGCACTATCGGTGATAAAATTTCTAAACGCCAAAAGACTCAGCGCTTACAATTTTTATTGGTATCCATGTGAAAAAATTAAAATAATTTTTTAGGTAATACAAATTCAATACGCACTATAATAACAGTCCTTAAGTTTATAAATTACAATTTCGCAATTACAAATAATGAAACCTTTAACACCGCACTTTAATCATTGTAAAAGAAATTTGTACATACAATATTTTACAGAAATTGCGCAATACACGGTCATCACAGCCTTAAGATTCACAGACCAGCAACGCCTATACACATAGAAGCCTACATATTTGACGACACAAATAATAAGTTCTGTAGCCTCCCTAAAATAAAAAAATAGGATTTTTCTTGGTATATAGGAAGCTGCAGCACTGTCGTAGAATACTGAGTGGCAACTATTTGCAGCAGCCACGTGTGAAAACATCAGAAAGACGTATTATGTATTCTTTCTTACAATTCACTTTACTACCTTTTCCTGTATTTATCATCTTCCTATGCTTAACCACAATAATTCTCAAGCCTAATTCCGATTCTAAAGTTTTAAAAGACGTTAATCATATCCCACATCTGAATTTTTCTCCCGGGCTATAAAGTTATATACTGATCCTTAATTTTCTTTCTTTTTTTGAGATTTCTCACCAACAGTAAGGTAGAATTAAATATATATACTAAACACGACTTGACTCTGCTATAATCAAAGACTATTCAATAGTACTTTGCTAGTTTGTTCTTTTTATGATCATATAATTCTCTGGCTGTTCTCAAATCGTCTTGTTTTTCTTAGTTTTCCTTCCTGATAACATTCACTACTTCATGATTAAGAATTTTGTAATTTTCTGTCACTCCAAAAATTTTATTTTTCAAAATAGAATCAAATTTGATCTGAGCTCATAATTTCCAGTGTTTTTAATGATAGATCTTCTGTGTTAACTTGATACGTATTCTGTGTGCGCCAATGGACATTTCATACCAATATCCCTATAAATTATTTTTACATTATTGTTATTGTAACGCTTGTACGTGTTCCGTATAACAGCTATACACTTATCAATCATTTTTGTAGGTTTTTAAACCTTAATAGCCTTAGAATTTGTTCAGGGTGATTCATGTAGTCAGTTACTAATTTTGTTTGTCTCAGATTTTACTAAGATTTCCTGGTTAATATAATTTTTACGACTGAATAAACAATTTTCAACACAGTACGAAAAGTGTACTTTAACTCCTTCTTTAACCTCCTCCTTATTTTCTTTACTTTAAGGCTTCATTAACAATAAAAGCATAATTTGTTTGTAGTCTCCAAATAAACAAATCAACGACTATTTTGATTTCCATTGTTATCAAAACAAAACAGATACATTTTGATAATCATACCATAATGGAAAGTGATTATTCACCAAGAACATAGCTAGTTTTATTCGTTTTGGAATCTGCATCTCTTTTGCTGACCCCTTGTCACCTGTAAAATGGATGGTAGGAGCATGAAAATATTATTTGCTCGTTTGAATACTGCAGAGGGATAATGCTGTTTAATAGAAAAATAGTTGACTATGATTTCATTTTCTTCCTAAAAGACAGCAAAGTTTTTGTTATCTAAGCATGATTGATTACTGAGTTTACATAACAAAATTTCATAATCTACGCAACTATGAATTACATTGTGCAGTTTCCTTAGTTCGTCATTATGGTTTTAATATACTTACTGTCGTCACTTTTATTATGAACTGAATTCAACTACATTTCTATAAATCATGACTATCTTACCGATCCTAATTTTATCTTTTTCCTCTGTATTTTGTACATTGTTGTAACTACTTTTTGTATAGGTATCTCTCAGTTTATACACATTCTTAGACATAGTGAGGTACAAACTAAGAGAAAACTGAATTATTTGTAACGGACTACAAGTCGAACAAAGTTATCAACTGACATCAGCAAACAGTGCAAATTAAAGAACAACATGACAGTGACGACAATTTCCAGTCATTTCTCCCCACTGACTGCGTCTCCTTTAAATTTGGCGGTGGGGTTAGAAGCAGTAGCGCTTAAAGCGGAGGTAGCTCTGCGCGGTAAATCTGATTATTCAATCACAGCGCGGGGCCCTTGCGGCAACCCATCTCACCTTATGCTAGTGCAGACAATGATTGTGCGATGCAAATTTTGTACTTGCTTTTATGTGTAAGACACGGTATTATAAAAAAAAGAAGACGGGGTCTCTTGTACCTTACCCGTGTGATGGGCTTCACGGACTTGTTAGTTTTGCACGACTGTTCTGAAAAGTTATCCGACCAACGTTAATAAAGCTTTCTAAGTAAAATCTTGATCACTGTCTACGTCGTCACCAGTACCGACAACGATTGTCCACCGACTACTGAGCCCACGCCTTGCCAATCGTTCTCCAGTGATTTCTCTCCCGACAGCATTTTGTACCACAGTGACTGGATCACTCATCTTGCAAACAGTTGTCGTTATGGTATCTACCATTTATCTTTACTATCTTCCATCTTTACACTTAACCAAATGTACTTTTTCCTCTCACTTTTTTTTCTTAATAGGCAATTATATTATCTAATCTAATATAGGTTGATTGTGTGTCCACTGTATTGTTAACTACCATAGTTCTGTCCACATTTTTCTGCAGTTTTTGTATCATACGTGAGTTTACTTCTACTGTTTGTTTACAATTTAACAAATACATCGCTTCAAATACAGACTCGGGTTCTTCTCATCACATTCCATCGGCCAATCTTGTGCATTCTTATTATCATACGCGCACACGCACGCACACACGTCCATACAGAATGGATGATTACGACGGGTCTTAAGATGGCTGACAATGGACGCTTGAATATAGCACACTGCACTGTCGAGTTAGGGTACTGCCGTTTCAAGAACGGAATGTAGTACATAGCGACAGTTCTAATAACTAATACTCACAAACACCTGTAAAGAGTGTCTTTTCACATACTTCAGAAAACAAAATTGGTATAGCAAGTTGTATAAATATTGTACATTTAATACAATTAAGGAAAATAATTTTTGTAGTGTGTTTATATATAACTGTACGAACTTGATGGTTCTCATTTTGTTCAATCAGGTTTTTTCGACTAAACTCCTCCACGATCTGAGATAACTGTTTACAGAACTGTCTATAAGTATATCACCTCCAGTAGGATTCGTTCCTTTCATTTTCAAATTACGATAAACATACTAGATCTTTGGTATATTATTAAATACGTCCCTTTTTGTCAGATAAAGATACTCTTTTGTTGCATGACTTTGTTCAAGTGGCAACTGCAAGTTTAAGGTCATTTGTTACAATGTCACATCCTTTTCTCTCTTTATTTTTGGAATGACGATGAAACCGCCATCAATTCACTTTAACATGTTGTTTAATGCAAATGAGATTAGAGGATTGAATATTTTTATTCACTTAATTTTAAAGATATGAACTTCGAAGGTTAAAGTATTATGTCATTCTTGTTGCGGAATCTTTGTTTAACGATTTAGACCGTGCAAACAGTCACAGGATATAAATAAATAATTTTATAGGTCTGTATTTAAAATAAGACACATTTCTAAACAATATGTGTGATTACAATCATTTGTCCCGCAGCAACATTACAACTGGAAGAATATATTATACTTATTAGTTAATATAGTAATATAATATTATATTAATATAATATTAGTTAGTTGTATTAAAAAGTTATGCAAGCATAAACACTGAATATAATTTTACTACAAGTAAACAATCCTACTGCAAATTTTATTAGAACACGAATATCGCTAATTCCGCGTGGACACGAAGACCTATTAACCACAAAGTCAAAAATACAGTTACACAGTCAAAAAAAAACTTTTACTTAAAGTTTTTGATAAACTGATTCACATGTTTGTTGAATATGTATAATTAATATCTAACTACAAAATAAAATTTATAAAACCATGCTACGCCTGCACAGCGCCAGATTGTAAAATTATTTCCCAATTGACAAATTATCATGACCTTACTAAATTTAATTCGATTAAAAAAAAATTGTAACTATTAAATAGAAAATAAATACTAACTTCTACTTTACCTTATTTACACATTTTTACTTAGAAAGACATGTTTTCATTATCGATCTTATATTCTTTTCTGTATTAGACCTACTTTATTTTGACATTGAATAATATTATTTTATGTGCAGGTTATAAACACTAGAGATAGCTCTACATTGTTCATAATTTTTTCATAATCGTTGATAAATTTACCTATTTCACCTATTTTTGACAACATTACTTATGCAGTTTACTAGAGTTATTTATTATTAAGTTCCCTGTGGTATTTGGGTCTTATCATTTGATTTACTTTTATCTTAAATTCACTATTTAACACATATTTTACATTATACAGGTTCTTTACTTAATTATTATTTTGTTCTTCATTATTAGGATAAGATAATTAGGTAGGTTTGGGTGTTTTCTTTATATAGATGTAAACATCACGTTACTTAAAACCTGGTAATTTCAATAAATTTGTATAAGTTACTGAAATAAAATGCTTTTCAACAAATCTTTCTTTAATTCTCATAATACTTTTTTATTTCGGTTTGATTATATACTCCTTTGACTTGATTTGTGTCTGGGGTAGGTAATTCGTATGTATTATTACCTTTGTCTTGGGTAATTCTGTATGGTCCTGTATGCAACAATAATAATTTCTTTGCGATTCCTTCTACAGAACTAGGCAGTTGCCTATTTTTGAGTAATACTTTTTCTCCTATGTTGTACTTTAAGATCTTCGTTCGGTGTTTTTCTTCTCTTTTCCTGAGTAATTCTGCCTTGTGAAGGACTCTGTTATGTAGTTCGGTAATCGCCAATTCTTTCTTCTTCATCGGAGGAAATTCTATTAATGAAGTTATTTCTCTGGGTGGTGGTTGGTTAAACATTACTTGATACGGACTGGCTCCTATAGTCTCATGATAGGCCAGGTTTAAGAATGTTTCCGTTGCTTCCATGTATTTGCTTCAGTCACGGTGTTCTTCGTGGCAATATGTCCTCAGGATCCTTCCTACTTCTCGGAGGACACGTTCTGCTGGGTTACTGCTGGGGTGATATACTGATGTCTTATACGTTTTGATTCCCACAGACAGTAATTCTGTTCTCCATCTCTTGCCCTTGAATTGTGTACCGTGGTCTGTCACAATCGTTTCTGGCTTCCCCACCTCAGGAATGTATTTATTCATTATTATTTCAAGGATCTTACTGGTCGTGGCCTTACTTATTGGGTACAGTTTTGTAAATTTTGAAAAATGGTCAAATATAATCACGATATACTTGAATCTGCTTCTTCCTCCACTTCTGGGGAATGGACCACATATGTCAATAAAGAACTTCTCCAGATTACGGTTTGAAGTGATGGTGATCATGGCGCCTTCCTTCCGTTCATTGTTTACCTTGACCATCTGGCAAATCTTCCAATTTCTGACCGTCTGTCGCACCGTCTTGTTGATGCCCTTTATAAACACATGTTCAGCAAAAGCTTTTACTACCTTGAGGGGTCCCATATGCCCATACCTTACATGACATTCTAATATAACAGATGACTCTGCAGTTCTTGGTATAAATAATTTCCAAACCTGGTCTTGGAGTGTGGGACGCGTGAATATTAAATTATTATGCACACCGTAGAACAGTATGATGGTTGGATCATTATTTTCTAATCTTTCTCGAATTGTTTTTAGTTTGGGGTCGGTGGTTTGATGCTCCTTTACCTGATTTAAAACTTCTTTCAAGTCTTCTCTGATTTCAGTATATGATAGACCTTTCCGACGTTTTCTTGATCTATGTCATATGTTCCTTTTTCTCTGTTTATCCTTGATAGCCCGTCAGCCACTGTTTTGTTTTCCAGGCATGTACTCCCAGTTTATATTGTATTCTTGCAGGATGAGACTCCTCCACCTTGTTAGTCGGCCATGGTTGAGTTTACATTTTTTAAGAAAGGATATTGATTTATGATCCGACCTTACGGTTATCGGATATCCCAAAATGTATGTACGGAATTTTAAACAGGCAAAGACTACACTGACGAGTTATTTCTCTGTTACTGTATAGTTCCTCTCGCAAGTGCTCAAAACTCGGCTGGCGAAACTAATCACTAGATGATTGCCTTCTTCGTCTTGTGATATAATTCAGCACCCAGGCTGACGTTGCTAGCATCGCAATTTAAGTAGAATCCTTTGTTAAAATCAGGGTGGTGTAGTATAATACTGTTCAGGAATTTAGTTTGAATTAAGTTAAAGTTATCATCTTCGGTTTTACCGCATTTCCACTTGTTCTTTATTGAAATTAGATGCTGAAATTTAGCGATCAGCTCCGAATAATTTTGCTGAAATTTTCTATAGTAATTACAGATCCGTAAAAATGATTGTAAATGTCTAATGTTTTTAGGTTTTGGAAAATTTTGAATAACTTCCACCTTCTCAGGTGATGGCGTGATCCCAGTCTCTGAGAGTATAAATCCGAGAAACTGTAGTTCCTGTGTTATGAATTTGGATTTATCTAGCTTAAGGGTAATGTTATTTTGCTGGAGTTTCCTCAATACTAACTCAATTCTACTGCAGTGTTCATTCCATGTTGTAGAAGTGATCAGTATGTCGTCCACATACACTGTTGCAAACTCTAACGCTTCCTTTCCTAAATTTGATCCATGCATTCTATGAAGATAGCTACTGAATTTACTAATCCGAAAGGCAAACGTTTGAATTGGTAGTTTCTTCCTTCGAAGATGAATGCGACGTACTGGCGACTGTTCGGGTGCAATTCTATCTTCCAGTATCCGCAGACAGCATCCCATGTACTCATGAATTTACATCCATGGAACTTCTTCATTATTTCTTCTATCTCTCCTGGAGATGTACGGTCGTTTATTATCATTTTGTTTCTCTCACGTGCGTCGAGGCATAAACGCACCTGTCCGTCCTTCTTGGGCATCGCTACAATGGGGCTGGTATATGGCGAACTACTTTTTTCTATAATATCTTCTTCGATCATTCTTAATATTTCTTTCCTTACAGCTTCCTTTAACGACTGTGCGATAGGATATGACTTCTTGTTGAAATTCACGGAGTCCTGGAACTTTAATTCGCATACAAAATTCTTCGCTTTTCCAGGCGAGTTGGAGAATACGTTGCGGTAGTTGTTGTAAATGTCCACTAACCTCTTCTTTTGTTCCACACTGATTATCTCTGTATGTCCTCTTCCTTGGAATGACATGATTTCTTGCAGTTTTTCCTGCCACAATTCTGATTCTGTTACGATTTCTTTGTTTCCTATGGGTGTCCTAACATCTTCCCTAACGTGGTATGAACGCCTGTACTGAGGGGCACTTGTGCTTCCAATTATCTCAGCAGTCCATTCATAGCCGTCTGAGCGCAGTGTCACTTTACCACTGGCCAGATCAATAATCACAGAGTGGCGCCGTAGCATATCACACCCGATTAACACCTTAGAGTAGCCCCTGGGCTACCAAAACACCATAGGAATTCCTATTCATTCGCTCGTAACATCCAGGCTTACTTGTTGCTTTATAGTTGTATTTTGTTTACCAGTGGCTCCTATAATCACAATGTTGTTGATGGGCAGTGTGGGTATTTTCTCCGTGTTAGACTCCTGTATCCTGTTCAATTCTGTTTTGTCTATTAAGGAAATGTTCGCTCCAGTGTCATAATTACTGCTGTCAGCACCTCTTGTAGTTCTACTCTGACGTACACTATGTCGCCGTTTGGTTTTGCCTCTTCCATTGTTCTCTCTTCTAATAAATCCGTTTGTATTTTTTTTAGGTAATAGTTCCGTATAACTGTTATTGGTTCTTCGTCTCGGTTGGATGGATTTATATTTCTCATCGGCCCTGGGATCGCTAGCAGTGACGGGCAGTCCGTTGTTCTCACTGCAAACTCTCGTTTCCCCTACCTTCGTCAATGTTGATATGTCGTTCCTTGTCATTCCTTTGTTGGTTTCCTGAGGGTACGTCCCTTCTTCTGTCCCAGCTTCTTGATCTTTGATTTTCTTCACTGCGGCTTCTTTGTGGTCGCCTGTTGTCGCCGTCTCTTCGATATTGGTTATTGTAGGTCCGTTCGTTGTTAAAGCTCCGACGCCGTCCTCGAAATTGATTGTCAGGTGGACTTCTATTGCTGTTATTTGCTCTCACGTGGTTTACCCGTTGTCGATTGTCACGTTGCTGTTCATTGGGCCGCTCATTTCGATTCTCGGGTCTTCGTCGATTCCTTCGATAAAAAGCCTCCTGCTCATAACTTTCTAAGAGGGCCTCCATTCCTCCAATCGTTTTCACTTGTCCACACAGACGAACACGTACAATCCCTTCCTCGAAATGGTACGATAATTTTGTTATTAGACACTCTTCCGGGATCTTGGGTTCTAGATGTCGGGCTACACAGACTTTACCAAGAAAGTAGGCTGTTGGTGCTTGTCCTCTGGTTGCGTCGTACTTGCCATTGAACAAATTATCCCTTACAATGTTTTGTATGGACTCCGACCAATATTTTGTCTTGAAAATTTGTTTAAATTCGGTATAACTGTTGACCACGTTACTTATCGCGGTCCACCAGTTATCTGTAATGTTTTTGAAACTTTCGTCCAGAAGATTTTTTACCATGTGCCACGGGTTTTCTTTGTTTCTGTTCAACAATTCTTCTAGTCTCTCCAGGAATTCTAGAGGTTTTCTGCGATATCCTTTAAAATTGATTATATCTCTATTCTCTCCCAGCGGTATATGTGTGTAATTGATTGGTCTATTTCCCAGCATTTCTAACTCTTCTCTTATGTTGATGAGTTCTCTCCTCTGGATCTCTTCTATTTTTCTTTGTTGTTGTTCACTTGACATTGTACTTGTCCTAAATTGTTTTCTAGCTGATTGTTTTGTTCATTTAATTTATCCTGTAGTTTTTCCAATTTTTCTTGGGTCCCTTGTTGAAATATTTCTACCCTAATTTTACTGTTATCTTCAACATTAATTATTTCATTTATAATTTCTTCACGGAATTGTACTAATGTTTCATTAGTTTTTTCAGTCTTCTTATTAGTTTCAGTGATTCTGTGTTTTTTTCTTCTTTGTATGCTTCTAACTGTTGTTTCACTTATTGTTTTAACTCTTCAGTGTTACTTTCCATTTGTTGTTTCATTTGTTTTAATGATTCATTGTTCTGTTCTGTCGTTTCATTGTTATCCTTTATTTGTTGTTTTAATATTACATGGTTCTGTTTTGTCGTTTCATTGTTTTCCGTTATTTGTTGTTTTAATGTTTCATGGTTCTGTTTTGACGTTTCATTGTCTTCCTTTCTCTGTTGTTTAAACGCTTCTTGGTTACTGTCCACTTTTTTTAACACCTGCATGAATTCCATGAGGCTATTCGTGTTGACCCTTTCTGTGGTTTTGTCCGTCTCTTCTGTCGGTAATAGTAATTAAATTTCTTCGACAGGTGTCGCCTCTTTATCTTGCATGTCTAGTTCTGCTTCAGCCTCTGCTGTCCGTTTTGCTGAAGTTCATCCTCGTGGCATTTTCGTTGCTTGTTGTAGCCGCCGCTAGAGTACAAGTTATTAAAAAAAATACACTGAAATACTATAATATATAATGCTTCTATCCCCACGTTAGACGCCAATTTATAACCACTCTCTCTCGGTTATAATTTTCTTAATTGTGTGGTTATATGTTTTTATAAGATCTCTTGAATTATTGAAATATGTTGTTGTTAACTGTAGCTGGATGTAATATAACCTTACTACAGTGGGTTATTAAGCTGATATTTTTTCACTAGAATAGTTCAATAAATGGGCGCCAATTTGTAATATCAAATGATTACAAATAATATTTATTATTAATGGAGATATTATTGGTTTGGGTTAATTGTTTTATCAATTTCTTATTTTAATTTCTCTTTGCTTTATTAGAGTTCACTAATATTTAAATAATCCTGGTTTGATTATTTAAATAGCACGGTCTGTTCCAAAATAAATACTGCCAACTTAATCTTCTTGAGTTGAAGTAACCTCTAATAACTGTGTAGTGCGAAAATATCGTTAATTATAAAAATGATGACTCGTACACTAATATTTTTCTTCCATATTCCTTTATTTTCTTATTTGGATTTAATTCTTTTTCTTTGATATTAAAATAAAAATAATATTTCTCGTAATACAAATTAGTTAACCAGGCTTGTTACATTGATAGCTCAGTAGTTGGTAGCATGAACTTCCGTCATCTCAGAGATGCAGGCTATGTTTACGTTTTGGAAATATAACCCTTATGAGTTCTTTTGACTACAACAATTAACAAAAAATGTTTTTTTTTGAAGAACAAAACATTACAATAATCAATTATATATGATATGATAAAACAATAACTTAAAATCTAAAGTGACGAACAGTTCGTAATTCGGACAGTGTCCGTTGTTGTTGTTAACCTAGTTTGGCAAAGTTATTTAGTGAAACTTTGAATATAATAACGCAATACAATTGGTAAACATGAAATAATATTAATAGTGTTTGTGTTTATATACTGTGATAATATAAACATAAGTTAACAAGTGTCTATTACAAGTTATTATGGGATCGTGATGATTAATTATTAAGTTTCTTATACGTAAATTCTCAAAATAAACACTATACTTTCCTTTTCTTTATAATTCACTTTATTTAATTATTCACTCTATTGTCCGTTAATGATTAAAACACAATGCACAACACTTGGGATTTACTTTAAGGTTACGTTCACGTTCGAAAGTTAGATGTCGTTTGTTTACATTCACCTAACCTCACTCGGTTTGAAAATATTTACACTTGGGTTGGAGAGTAATTATGTTTGAAGCGTTACAGAGGAGGTGTTCTTTACTGCTTGATGACCGTTGGAAGACTGACTCGTTTGCGGTGCGTTATGGGTAACATCAGGGAAACATGAGGGAAACATGAGGAAAACATCACGTTACAATATATATATATATATATATATATATATGTGTGTTTATGGGTAAGGTTTATTTATATATAAAATAATTCTTACATGTTAATACACTGTCGTCAGAATCGTTATCATTATCACTTGTATGATCATGAACGAGCAAACGAAAATGCCTCACTACTTATTTTCCATTGGTTTTCTCCAAGGCATGTATTGTTCCTTTTACTGTACTTCAGTATGTAACAGGGCACGCCTCCAAACAGAGACAGGATCGGAACATGATCATGTCACCTTCAGCAGATCCACCATCGTAACGACTGCTGTTTTGCTGGGTTTCCAAATGTCCTGCCCGGCTTCACTTTATATTCTTAATTTTGTAAATAATATCGTCTATTTTGTTTGAGAACTCATTTACTTGTTTTCGATCCTCGCTTTGATATTCATAACAATGACCTTTCCACGATTTGCTGTACAGTCCACGCTATACGCTTCTCTACATATGATTTTTATGTTGACGAAGCGAACCCACAATCCGTTGCAGGAAGTATATACTGATTACTTAATTACAGTAAATAATGACGCATATACATTATTTTTAATTATATTCAGCTCTCTCCTTGCTGACGCCTTATTATATTGCTATTTTAGTTAGTAACGTTTGTATTTTTATTTGATCTGTTGGCTGTTTCGCGTACCAGAGTAGACTAGAAACTATTATCTATTCTGGAGTCTATTATAATAATCTCTAATCTACTCCATCTATAATCAATAATCTGTAATCTATTTTTGTCTATAAATATAGTCTATACGTTTACTAGAATCTATAAATATATTTCGCTTCATGTTTGTTCTTTCAAAGATTTTGTTTTATATTCTGTGTAAACTAAACAAAAATCTTTAGCAAAATCAACAAATGTTATATAAAGTTGTTCCCCGTATCCACTGCGTTGTTCAAGAGGTTTATATATTGCTTGTAAATGATCTGCTGTGACGACTGCTGGCTGTCAAGCTGTCAGCTAAGTCTATTAGCGAGAATCTCGCTGGAAACTCTTCATAGAGACGACGATTATAAAATTGGTTTAAAGTTTTCAAAACCCCTATTTTCTTATTGGAACCACTACAACTTACTCTTCTCCATTATGGGAATATATGAATTATTTGTTGTTGTGCTTTATATTGTATATAATATTATTACATAGACACACATAAAGTGTCTTGTTTCCGGATTAAATTCCACGTTGAATTTTGATAATTTTCTCCATTACTTTACCGCATGATTATGCAGTTTCATCTCCCATGTTTGTAATTGTCAAAAATGTAGGTCCCTTCTAGGCAGAAACTCATTCCAGAATAGGATTTCGAGGAGCAGAAAGCCTCATCGATGGAACATAATTAATTTGCCGAATTGCCCGCAACCCAACAACAACCTATCACATCAAACACCTTAAATCATACATGAGTGTGTGTGTGTGTGTGTGTGTGTGTGTGTGTGTGTGTGTGTGTGTGTGTGTGTGTGTGTGTGTGTGTGTGTGTGTGTGTGTGTGTGTGTGTGTGTGTGTGTGTGTGTGTGTGTGTGTGTGTGTGTGTGTGTGTGTGTGTGTGTGTGTGTGTGTGTGTGTGTGTGTGTGTGTGTGTGTGTGTGTGTGTGTGTGTGTGTGTGTGTGTGTGTGTGTGTGTGCAAATTGTTCTTTATCTATAATATAACGCGGTAGGTAGTGTGTCCGTCATCGGTATGTTACCATAGTAACAAGTAAATAAACAAATGATATTTACCGGCATCGAATATAATCTCAGAATCTACTGAACCGATTTCAATGAAACTTTGCACGCTGATAGCAGGTACCCAACGGAAGGTTTTCCACTTTATCTGATAACGATAGGTTAAAAAGAACTGAAGTTATTGCAAAAAAACGCATTTTTTTAAACCCGCGGCTTCGATCGCGAATAACGATAGGTTAAAAAGAACCGAAGTTATAGCAAAAAAACTCATTTTTTTTAAACCCGCGGCTTCGATCGCGAATATTTGTATATATGATTGTTGTGGTAACTGTCGAGTTGGTAAATTGCTAATGGTACATCTGTATTAATAATATTTTTATGGAATTCTTATCAGCATATGGAATTCGTATAAACAATACAATAATTCATTGTTTGATTATATTGTAACATTGATTATATAGTACACGTTGATTCTGACAAACCATTCTCTTCGACATTTGAATATCCAGTAGGCCTATGTGCAGTAGGAATAATTAATTGTCGAGAATTATACTTAACCTACTTCATCGAGAATTATGCGATGAGCGTCAGTGATGTAGTATCAGTGCCTTTTTTCGTTAATTTTACGGCATCGGTAAGTAATATGTGCAATATGTATTGTATTGTATAAATTATTAATTGCCCGTTACAGATTTATTAGTATAGATCAAATAAATAAATTTCCCTTTTTTTAGCTTTGCAATGCCAAAAAGACGATCATGTTTAGGAAGATCTATTGCTGCTGCGGAAAGAAAGAGGCGTCTTAGAGCATCTGAAAATGACGTCGAAGGAGTCGAAATGCTATCAGCTCCTGGAAACTCTTCAGAAAGATCTGGATTAGAAGAAGTCTCACGGGTTGAAAGTCCTACGATTCGTGAAAATAGATTAGCGGCACAAAGACGCAGGCAAGCGACTCTCAGATCACGAGGTCCTACTTTACGATGGAATGCAAAATTAAATAGTGGTTTCAATTATAATCCAGTTATTAACTATGCGAATGAAACAGATATCGGGTTACCGATTATGGTTTGCCCTCATTGCAAAGCTTTAAAGTGGAAAAATGAATCACATGGATTATGTTGATCTGCAGGAAAAATGCGATTAGATCCCATACTTTCTCCTCCAGAACCGTTAAAATCATTATTAAATGGAGAACATCTTTTATCGACAAAAGTTTTGAATGCATTAAGATCGTACAATTCAGCTTTTCAATTTACATAATTCGGAGTCAATGAAATAGTCGACGGGAGCTTCATGCCTACTTTCAAACTTCAAGGGCAAGTATATCACCTCATGGGATCATTAGGCTACTCCCCACACAAAACGAAGTACCAAAATTTCTACAGGTGTATTTCATAGCTGATTATTTACAGCAATCTGAAACAAGAATGGATCATATTCGTAACTTGGATAAGCCATTAGTAACAGAACTTCAAAATTTACTTCACGCAATCAACCCATATGTTAATGAACTGAAAAATGCGTTTGAATTTGTAACATCTGCGAATAATAATCAGTACAATATTGTGATTCATGCTGATCGAACAGAAAATAATGAAGAGCACAGGGGTCGCTACAATGCACCGACAACTAATGAGGTGGCAGTAGTTTTAGTTAACCAGGAATGCGATAAACTCGATAGAATAATCCGTGCGAGGGATCATAAGCTACATCGAATTGCAGAAACGCATCGAGCTTATGATGCTTTACAGTACCCTTTAATGTTTTGCAGAGGAGAAGATGGTTATCATTTTACATTAAAATTAGTCGATCCTCAGATTGGGTTACAAACTACTAACTCGACAGTTACCACAACAATCATATACAAATATTCGCGTGCGAAGCCGCGGGTACTTGCTAGTTTCATATGTTATTATTACGCGATATATTTGCTACATCACTCTCTGAGCTCTGTTATGTTTACGATCTTATCTGTAACGGCCGCCGTCATTTGTTGACCTCTCATTCTTTGTGACCTATTATATGTGGAAATTCTATAATATAAAAATATATTAAAAATTGTTTTGTTCAGCGTTTATTTTTAATGTTTTTCGTACAATTACAAAATTTTATTACTTTTTTCATTTCTCAAGTTTCCACATCAACAATTTCTGCTGACACGATATTTCTGTTTTATTTTTATAATTTAATAATGTCATTTGTTTTTTGTGCTTTTAGTGTAAGCTTGTGTGTGTGTGTGTGTGTGTGTGCGTGTGTGTGTGCGCGCGCGCGCCAGTTCGTGTCGTTTCGAGTACGTAATGTATTCCTGAAATATGAGCCTCACAAACACGAGCGCGCGCGTACTTCCACACACATACACAAATGTATTAATTTACCCTTCCTGTGTGTCGGTGTTGTTTGATTGTCTACGTTTCAGTGCTTCAGCAGTAACACTAAATCTTAACATTTAATTATAACGTTAAAATGTTTATTCACTTAAAGATGAGTAAATTATCATCTACAATGGATACCCGTTATCAGTGGGTAATATTTGTAGTGTCTATTTACAAAGTTATTTAATAGGCATTAAAATCACATTAGCTGACTTCATTGTGTTCAAATGAATACTGCCAAACAGGGGATTACTTGTGTTCATCCTGCTTGTTGAAAGTTAATAATTCTTAACAATAAAATAAAAAAACGTTATTACATAAGTTTATTACTGTGGATAAAATAATTTTAATCAAACCCACTACAAATTAGCGGTCGTGTTCAGGTCAGTAGATGAAAACTACTTTAAAACAAACTATCTATCGTAAAATAAAAGACTACGTGGGTGGTAACGCTTTCAGAGAAAGGATGTCGTATACACCTATCAATATGCTTATCTCCAATACCTGACAAACTTCGTTATTTTCGTATGCTTCTACGAGGCAGAGACTAACTTTATTGTAGTATCAGTTTGAACATCAAACCATAATCAATATATTCATAATACATCGAAATTAATTATTGTGTGTGTGTGTGTGTGTGTGTGTGTGTGTGTGTGTGTGTGTGTGTGTGTGTGTGTGTGTGTGTGTGTGTGTGTGTGTGTGTGTGTGTGTGTGTGTGTGTGTGTGTGTGTTGAAACAATCTAATAAATAATAAAAAATATATTCTTATTAAAATTAAAATAAAATAATAATATTAAATATTATCATTAATATTAAAAACAAGAACAGTGACAGCTATTAATCATATTATATGTACATATTAAGTATATCTCATGTCTCGTATACTCGTGTCTTTACGTTTTTTGCAGTTGTGCACATTATATTTTCACATATTTCTTCTGCAATTATATATTTTATAATATTGATTTATACACATTTTCGGTTTGTTCTGCATTGCCACGCTTATAATATACAGTGCTGCCTATGCTAAAGTTCTTTTGTTCAAAAGTAAATTACTTAATATGTAATACTGTTTTTTGTTCATGATGTTCAAAACAAAAATTAAGATGGCTGACGGTGGCAAACTACATGAACTACTGCCCGAAATAAGTATACGAAAAAACACCTTGAACATAAAACAGTACACACACACACGCAAGCGCGAGCGGGTATTACTTATTATTAATACAACTATATCAATTTAACAAAATATTCTTTCAGAAGTATTTATTATTTGAAACATATATGTTATATAGAAATATTGCAAGAAACAGTGAAGAGTTACCAACAAGACCTCTTAGGTTTAGCTGTTATAGATATTGAACCTCTTGAGAATACAAATTTCACTCAGATAGAGAAATTTAGACAGTGTATTGGATACAAATACAACTCGATATAAGCGCAAGCAGAAGAAAGTTAGTTCCATCAGAATATATGCGCTTGTTAAAGACAAGATACAGTGTGTGGTGATGTATACCAATTATGGAAGCTGAAAAACGTATTGCAACCACTGTCACCGTTGAAAACATACTAGAATCCTTTAACATACAATGGTGCGTGCCTTGCTTTCATGGAAAAAGAAAAGTGGAACGATCAAGTTTATCACAGTGAAGCTTGAAATAGGCAATGACGTCTAACCCTGAAAAGGTAGACGCTCGACAAAACGTCTAAAATGCAAAAACATTTATGTTTACTACGATTCCGCAATCTTCGGTTACATTTTCTTCTACAATTATTTCCAGTATATTTCACTGATATTGATTTTGTCAACTGCGTTTGTTATAACACGTTATTTTATAACCACTTTTACCGTATCATAATACCAAGCCTCCAAACTTAAAGTCTTCAAAGATTGGTATAAATGATGTACGTATGATAAGTACAATAATATGTCATCATCATCTTCAAGGAATAAAGCAAGGATGGCTTGTTCCGGTCTCAAATAGGCAAAGATTAGAGCTGTTCACTCCAGCGCTTCCTCGGACGTCCCACACCTCTCCGTCCCCTCGGCTTAGACCTATAGTTCCATAGTTGTTTGGGGATGCGGCAGTCATCCATTCTGCAAAGATGTTCCCACCAATTCAGTCGATACTGGGCGATCCTGTCGAGTATACTCATAATATTCAGTTCCTGCTGTATATCTGTGTTTCTTCTATGATCATGGAGAGTATACCCTGCCACGTCCCTGAGAAATCTCATTTCAGACGCTTCGATGCGACTGGCTTGGCCTTTCGTTAAAGTCCAATTTTTAGACTCATAAAGAAGTGTGGGAAGACCCATCACCTTGCAAAATTTTAGGCGTGTTCCTTTACTTGGTGACTTAAAGTTTCGCCTAATGGTCCCGCACATAAGGTTGAACTTATGCAATTTATTCACAGCGTTGTTGCTTGCATTATAAGACACACTGTAGCCCAAGTAATCCAGATTGCTAACTTGTTCCAGGACAGTACCATCTACAACAATTTTTTCCCGTACAGGATCAGTTCTACGAAAAGCCATCACCTTGGTCTTAGGTGTGGATATTTGCAATCCAGAGTCTTTGCAGATTCTATTTAACAGATGTATACCAATCTGCAATCTGTTTTCCAAGTCCGACAGAATAGCCTGATCGTCCGCAAACAACAAAGTGTAAATTAGAGAGTGATTAATCCTAAAATGTACTACAATAATATGGTCAAGGTTTAAAAACATTTATCTCAATAAATGTTACTGCCAAAAAATTGATGTTAACGCTTGAAGTAGAACGCAAATAAACTATATTAATTTTCCTTCATGTAACAAATAAAAACATTCTTGGATTTCGTTGTCCATGACGTGTCCGTTACTTAACTAAATATCACTATAATATTGACGACTCGGAACACTAAGTTGTTCCGAGTCGTCAATATTATAGTAATATTTAAATAAAAACAATAAAAACAAACCACAGCATTAGGACTGAAAAACGCTGAACAATTACTTAAGGTAATTACTCCGAAACTAGAATAATTTATAATTTTATTTTTAGAAAATATTTTCTGAATATAATATGTATGAAACTCTCTTTCATCTATTATTTTGTATAATAAAGCTTTTCTGAAAACATATTATTTTAATTTTATTTTCAACACACGTATACATGAAAATAGGACTGTGTATATACCAATTCTTATTAACGAAACGTGCAAGTGTCTAGAGCGTTTTATTTGTTTGTTCGTTCCCTTTTCACCCTTAATGAACCCACCGATTTACATATAATTTACATCTCACAATCCATATTACGACGAGAATATTTCTAGGATTTTAAAAATTTAAGCTTACTTTATATATCATCATATTAATATAATTGGTCAAATTTTTACCTAAAAACGTGTTTTAAAAGTTCAACGTTTGACTTAATTGTCAGTGGTTAGGCTGTATACAGAATGTCTACGAGCGACCTAATGTCTACACTGTATTATACGTAAACAGTTACAAAATAGTTGTGTGTAGTTATGTATCAGTGTTAAGCTTTTTGCTGTATTTATATTAGTTCCGATTAAAATTAATGACCCGAAATGATTCACGGTTTTCTTGTACTGCAACATCCACCTTAGCTAATTCCTCTACTTCGTGCATATAAATCTCATTATAAAGTGCAGTTTGCAATTGTCTCTATTAGTTCACTAATAAACTAAATGTCGAAACTCACTCGTAGTCTAAATGTCGAAAAAATGGCGGTAACACTGTGCCCAATGTTAGAAACGTCCAACATTAGGCAGAAATGTAAAAGTCTTCTTTCAGTCATGAATGCTTCGACATGGTTTAAGTCAAACGGTTACAAAAATTATTATCTTTTCCTGGTGCATCGTATAAACAAATATAATTTCTGTTGGGTGTTCCTATATTTTAAACTCTGTATTTTATAATTCAAAATCACCTCCATTCAATCCCGCCTGCATTAAATATTTAATAATCCATCTTAAGTATTTAATAAAATCCTTATACATAATCAAAGCGTATATTTATGGAGGTAAATTAAGTTCTCAGTCCATACAAATAACTACAGTAGTATTCTTAGGATATTTTAAAAGATTAAATCCAATAATAATCGAATATATGTCACTGGGTCATAACGACTACTCCGTGAGCCTGTCGTGGGCGTTGGCTTGTCAGAGGGTCTTTCCACGAGGTGAGACTGGGGACAATCTCACCGCTTAGCCCCAATTGTAACTTAGTTACATGTATTACTTATTTCAGTACGTTACAAAACCTAATTCCCGTACAATAACAGATTATTTATTTTTTCATAAACCATAAAAGCGAATACTGAAACACTTCGAAACTTCGACAATGAAGCTTACACCTACGTTACGAGAAATTGTTAGAACTAATATCAATTACAGCTGGTGACGGGACGTGTCATTGCGGTGGTATTGGTATTTTAGCTATGAACACGTAAGTTTAAAATCGAACACATTAGGTTTTTCACATTTATTGTAGAATATTTCAATTGTGATAAGAGAACGTTAAAATTCAGTTACTAGAAGAAAATAAAGGCACCGAAATATTTAAAATTCCCTTTGTGGAATTTAAGGCGTACGAGCTTTTGGTTCAGGTATGATTATGACTGCTACGAGGTTGGTGACACATAACTGTTGTCTAGTGACTTCTCTATTTTAACGGCGATAATTAATTTTCCCGTTGACCGACTATTGATCACGTCAGCTGTTTTCCACTAGCTTTCAAGCTTATGTAAAATATTTTGTTGGAAAGCGCCCAAGTAATACCCCGTAATTTTATTAGGTCACAAAATGTATGGTATTAGTTGCGGCAGTAGCTGGTTGGTGGAGGGTGCAAACAACGATACTGTCTAGACACACTTTTTGTTATAAATGAACCAAGCCCAACTCCACTCGTATGTTCGCCTTTCCTTACAATAGATATCTAACCAAACTGTAATGATACCCCTAATAAATTTCACTATTTAAACTCTCAGACGTTTATGTAATTGTGTAACATTTGATAAATACACGGATTTAAATATCATGTAGGCCTATATTATTGTTACGACGTCTACTCGATCGTCGTAGGTACAGTGGAAACAAAATAAGTACAAGACACCAATTAAGTCACTAATCACCAGCTTTAATTTTCACAGTTAACAGTTCGTAATTAACAACACAGTCTCTTATAACAAATCAAATGAAAATTGTTCACAAGCAATAAAATGTCCACTAAATTAAACACAGTTGTATTACAATTATACCGTCCGATTATAAAACACCACTCTTAACTAATAACCACTTGAACGCGCACAGTAATTTCGCCCGACAATAACTCTCGAACTGCGCTGTCAATATATTGCACTAATACTGAACTTAAGGCCGCTGCCGCCATGTATTTATACCTGCGATCACATACCAGAATGTTCCTAATTGCGTCTTAGCGCTGGTGTGAACTACGTAATTAACTGCGGCCTTGACACAGTCCGCGCGACTGGCGCCTTCTAGAAACCTCTCTAAAAGGCGTCGACAAGCACGTACGCCACACGCGTTACATCGAGATTCTTCTGGCACAGTCGACACACACGTAGATTGTTCTGTGATGTCGTAACACTGCTCCCTCCTTAAGCCTGTTCGTCCCGAACTGGCAAACCGTCTCTGAAGTAATACTCGACCAGGCGATCTAGGTGGACGTCCTTGCGAAAGATAGTTCTCCCGTTCTTCTAATTCAGTCTCGTGTGATCCGAACATCACGTTCCCAGAAATGCGAGTCTTCCGCTCAACCACTAGTTTTGCTGGAATCACTCCCGTTGCGTCATGTACTGATGACCTAAACACCACTGGCTGATCCAAGTCTGATTGGATCTCGTCAACAACCTCTTGCGTAACCTTATCTTCAGCCACTTTGCCCTCGGGCGCTTCTATCAGCTCAGGAACAAGCAAGAGTTTTGTCTCGACACCCATAGTTGGCTTTCCAATCACTTCTTTTGTCGTTACACTTATTTGTATTTCCTCTGCTAGTTTTTCCTCCATTTCCGCTTGCAATAAGGGAGGGTTCCTCTTGCCCAGACCTGTTGACTTTTTCTTCGACTAATGCCACTCGCTTAATCGAATGGTTGATAGACCCTGTCATTTTAGCCATGCAAAGCTTTATCTTGGTCAACTTTCAGGACGATCTCTCTTAAGTCCAGAACGAATCCGTAGGCATTCATAATGTCCGTGCCAAGACTCACTTCATCGACAATGTCTGCAACGAGCATTTGATGGCTAAACTCGAGATGACCCAGGCGTACACGTACGTCTACCTTTCCTAGCACCTTGACGGGGCTTGCAGTCACAGTCTGTATTGTACAAGAGCTAATTAGAGGCTGGCGGTTGCTGACTAAGTCAGGGCGCACAATGGACACTGTTGCGCCCGTGTCAACTGTAAATTATGTTGGTTTACCTTCCGTAAATCCATTAACAATCAAGTTTCCACTGGTGTTACGTAGCGTGGAAACTGTGTTGCTGTTCTGGGGCTTTATTTCTCCAATTGGTGCGATCACTCTCTTCTCTCGGTATCTTCTTCTCCCTACCTGTAGATGACCACGTTTTCCACAGTTGTAACTCTTCGGTCTTCTGTCTTTATCCTTTGGTTCGAAAGATCGTTGTGGCGCTGCTGACTTCTTAAACTGTTGTTTTTGAATCGTCTCTTTATGCCGTCCGCTATGACGATACTGTGGTATTGGATCCGTTTGGCTACAACATGATGGCATACTTTGATTAATGTAGGTCGCCGACTTGGCAGCTTAAAAACGGAGAGCATGAACAAGAGCGTCTGATTTATTATCATGCCGAGCCATTCTTAACACTTGTTGTAACTGACTATCTCTCATACCGTCAATAAAAATTATGAGAGAAATCCACTTCCGGAAGTCCTCCGATTCTTCGGGATAAGCCAATCTCGTCAGTCGGTCGACATTCGCTTCAAATTCTTGAAGGCTCTCCCCTGAACGGTGTCGCCTCGCTTTAAGTTGTTCACGGTACACTTCGCACAAATGCTGGTCACCGTACCGTAATTTCAGACCTTTAGTTAATTCCAATCAGAATGATCACAGTTGCACACCACTATACAAAAATTATCCTAATTAGCGCTTTCAAGCTTCACAGCCCATCGTCAGATTGGAATAGGATAGGCTATTCCAATCTGACGATGGGCTGTGAAGCTTGAAAGCGCTAATTGGGATAATTTTTATATAGTGGTGTGCAACTGTGATCATTCTGATTGTGATTTCAACCACTAACACAAATTTCTTCATTAAACTTTAGTTAATTCGGCATAGACGTTCTGACTGTCAGCTGGCACTTTCTGTATTAGTTCTGCGGCAAGCCCTTTTAAAGCAAGAATTAGTGAAAGTCCTTTCTCTTCTTCCGTCCATTTATTTAAGCGAGCGGCAGCTTCAAATTGGCGAATATAAGTTGCCCAATGAGTACTTCCATAAAACGTTGGGGCCTTACAATAGATATCTAACCAAACTGTAATGATACCCCTAATAAATTTCACTATTTAAACTCTCAGACGTTTATGTAATTGTGTAACATCTGATAAATACACGGATTTAAATATTATGTAGGCCTATATATATTGTTACGACGTCTACTCGATCGTCGTAGGTACAGTGGAAACAAAATAAGTACAAGACACCAATTAGTCACTAATCACCAGCTTTAATTTTCACAGTTAACAGTTCGTAATTAACAACACAGTCTCTTATAACAAATCAAATGAAAATTGTTCACAAGCAATAAAATGTCCACTAAATTAAACACAATTGAATTACAATTATACCGTCCGATTATAAAACACCACTCTTAACTAATAACCACTTGAACGCGCACAGTAATTTCGCCCGACAATAACTCTCGAACCGCGCTGTCAATATATCGCGCTAATACTGAACTTAAGGCCGCTACCGTCATGTATTTATACCTGCGATCACATACCAGAATGTTCCTAATTGCGTCTTAGCGCTGGTGTGAACTACGTAATTAATTGCGGCCTTGACACAGTCCGCGCGGCTGGCGCCTTCGAGAAACCTCTCGAAAATACGTCGATCGACAAGCACGTACGCCACACGCGTTACATCGAGATTCTTCTGGCACATTCGACAAACGCGTAGAATGTTCTATGATGTCGTAACAATATATATAGTGCTCGTGCGAAGGCTTTCACGGTAAACATCTGTTCTAGCAGGTTTTTGGGTACATCCGTGTATGTGATGTTTATATTGCCAACGTTTCGTTCCGCAATCCCAGAACATTTTCCGGGAAAAACTATATCCGGATCAGTACGCCTTGAGGATGTTCCGGGATTACGGAACGAAACGTCGGCAATATAAACATAACAAACACGGGTGTACCACAAAACCTGGTACAACACACACACATACACAATTTTAGAAAAAATTTGACGTGTCTTGCAAGATCTTGAAAGGAAAAGTACGGTTTTAATAATTCTTTATAAGAAGTACATTTAAAAAATAACTTACTATAAATTGTACATTCAACAAATATGCCAATTGAAACATACAAAAAATGTTTCGTAAACAATTAATTACTGCTAAAAAGTATAAGCACCATCGGCCAGACAGGAAGATCTTTTTCATCCCGTTATTCTGAACATTTAAAAGCTCTAACCAACAACAATATACACTCCGCATTTGCCACACACATACACACAGAAAACCACAATTACACCAACATAGACACCAATCTCGAAATTTTACATTACTTACCTAAAGGCCGGAAACTCAACACAACTGAACAATACGATATATATAAACACCACACAACACAACCAAACAACATACTCAACGATCAATTACAATATAAATCACATACACTTTTTGACACAATTTTACAAAAAGCAAACATCAAGTTGAATCCCTGCACCAATCCCTTTCCTCCACACACCACCCCCACTACACCTTCCACACAAAAACCGTTACGAAATGATGGCAGTCTGACCAAAAAGCTGAAGAAGGCGGATACTTAAGCCGAAACGCGTCCGACGAAAAAAGTATGTTTTTCACAAGATAAAGCTCATTTTTAGTAAAGTGAAAAATTAACTCTTCAGAACAAACTTTAGTGAAACGTAGGGCACTGTTTGAATTAAGAATACCGTGAGCTACATGTTATGAGAATTCACAAGTATTCCACAAAAATACGGGTTTGCTAAGTAAAGCTTTGTCTTAATTAGGCCAATATGTTATACATGAAATCATTTTACTGTTTTTTTTTTTTTTTTTTTAAATCAAAATTTACTTAATTTTTAACGAATATAACTCAAAAATGCAAATTTACATAGTAAGCAAATAACACAAATGTAACGAGAATTAAAAAATGATAAAAAAGCCTATAGTAAATATGAATATTAAATAGGACTTATATTTTTATTTGCAAACATTACAAAAGACGATGTAAGAAAAACTAGTTGCTTTATCAAAATATAAATAGATATTTCGAAATTGTACTCTTTTTATAAACCGATTCAAGTTAGAATTAAGAAAGACTGTTATATATTATCTTAATAAGCACACACACACACACACACACACGCAAAGCAGAAATCGTTTGTAACACCTTCAGCAGACCTTTGAAACGGAGTACAGCTGATAGTCTCTAGAAACTAAAATGTCTCACGTCATATTTTTGTATTGCTTTTAGTTTCTAATTTATTCTTACCACAAACAAAATTTATTTGGAAAATTTATTGGGATAACAGAAAACAATGAATCATGTTAGACCCAATAATCATATTAACAGAAATACATTAGTAATAAATAGGCACTCTTACAGCAAGTTAAACTAATTCAGTATGTTGTCAGAATCCTCAAAGAACTAAAAACCGTTATTATACTGTATACGGAGTTAAACAATATTTTCAGTAATAGGCAATGATGTTTTAACATTGAAAATGTTTATAAGGACGTGTCGCACATTTGCGGCCGATCGCTGGTGCGTTATCGAAAATGGGAACCGGTGAGTTTCCATAGAAACTACATCTTTGTTGTCAATAACGTAGTACACCCATAAAACTTCGCTTATATATGCGACTACATTTAACTTATAATCTGTATATTGGTAAATGAAGAATGAATTCATTTATTGGTGAATGAAGAATGAATTCATTGATTGGTGAATCAACATAAATATATTGTACAAATTTCTATTTGAATGGGCCCCACGTTCTTTGGGACGCCAAATAAATGTAACGATGCAATTTTTATATAAATTTAGGCATGTCGTGTCCCAAGTCCAGGGCGACAAAATTATGTATCAATACAACATTGCAAATATAATATAATTTAAATTTGTGATGCTCCACGTTGGAAGCGACAATTTATGTAACCATAAATATAATTTAATTTGGGTTTCAGGTGATCTGTAATAAGAACTCTATGAAACTTGTAACGCTATTTCAAATTTATTTGATATTAATAAAATTGTGCACATGGCACTTTTATGGCACTTCGACTTAAAACATTCGTTATTATTTTGTTACTATGCCGTAAGGCTTATGCTATATACATCCTTACTGACTAAATATGCTATTCTACTAATTATTGTATTAAAGAAAAATCTCATTTCCAGACTACTCAGTCAATTAGTGTGTTTCAAAATATCACTATTTAAATATCTTCTTATATATTGTAACATAACTCAAAAATATCAATAGTTACTGAATTTATCTTTTCTTTCTCAGTACTGATTTATATCAAACGCTAATTTTTACTTAAATGCTTTGTATTCTTTTCATTTCAATACTAATTTGAGCTCTTGTTTACGTTAATCTTATTTCAATAACATCCATGATTTTAATTCTAATTTACAATAAACATTGGCTCTTACTTTTAAATAGAACAAGAATGTCTTTAATTGTCTTTGCGTTAATTGTTCGATTAAGAGATAAATAATTTGTTTATCACCTTATTGTCGTCAATCATACTCAATCACTGGATCCATCTGTAATCGTCCTCGTCTCGAACTTCATCATCACTTCCTCTTGTCCAGCGTCGCTCCTCTAGAGTCCAGCGTCATCTCTCTCTTGTCCAGCGTCGTATCGCTCTCTGGAACATCTCCTCGTGCTGTTTCGGACGTCAGTTGATCTTCTTATGTGGATCTTCTTATGTAATTTTGTTACTACTTAAAATTTGTTTGTTTTACAATCCAGTTACATAACTGTATGTAACTGGAAGGATGAAACTATTTACAAAAATTTAAATATTCTGTGCGGACGGGCAGAAGCTCCCGCTGCACTGTGGGTGATTTAAGAAAGAGAACAACTGTAGCGTGTGTGTCCTATTTATACCCATGTCTTGGTCAACACCTGCAGTTGTACGAAATTGACATGTCAGAAACTGTCTCTGGGTTCAGTTCCCCCACTCTTTGTCAATTTCGCTATTTCTTATATTTCTGCGAATTGCAGAGTCCTGTAAGTATACTCTTATACTCATCTTACAACTATTTTCACTACACATGTTCACTGTAATTTTGGACATTGCAACTTAACCCTTTCGATTTGTACACAGTTATTTCACTACTACACTTGTACGGTGTGTCTTTTTTACGTGGTTTTCGTACACAGTATTTAGTAAATTTTATTACATTTTATTGTGTTTTTGGATTTTACTCCTTAATTATAGTTTATGAATAATTACGGAAAAACAGTAATTATGCAATTATTCATCTTGGGGTGGTAAACTCGCCTGCATACCTCCGTTCACACACTAGCAAAATACTGGTGTACACACTTTCAGTTACATTTGTGTGTGTGTGCACGTCGATTCAGGTCGAAACACCTGTTCATATTTTTGTCTGAGCCAAGCTTGCAATCCCTGACATGCTTATTTCTAATACATTATTAATTATTTACAGTTTATTAGGTATATTTAAATGTTTATATTCAATGCTCAGTACATCACTTATTTGTACTGTCGCAATATATATTTTTTAGATTTATTGAAGCATTTTCAATGCCCTTCTCCGTGCATTGCATTTGTGCAATGCCTGTAAATTTCTTATTTCCTTTTTATGTCTATTTTTCTATTAATTATAACAAATCCAAAAAACAGAAACAGTGATGACTCAAATTGAAACTGTACGACGCTGTTATTCATTACCATCGTCATTTCTGATGGTGAAAGTCTTTGCCTCGCTGGTATATGCTTTTCTTGTTTTGGCCACACTATTGTCAGCCGATCTTCGCATATGACGGATTGAACGGCACAGATCATGAGTCATTGATTTTTGTAATTCGAATTTCTTCTGTGTGTGTGTGTGTGTGTGTGTGTGTGTGTGTGTGTGTGTGTGTGTGTGTGTGTGTGTGTGTGTGTGTGTGTGTGTGTGTGTGTGTGTGTGTGTGTGTGTGTGTGTGTGTGTGTGTGTGTGTGTGTGTGTGTGTGTGATTATGAAATATAAACAATAAAAATAATGCTAATCACGCTGTTTTCATAATAAATTAGTTTGCCAGTTGTAATACGCTGATAACTGTTAATATAATTTGCCATAGGCTATCACATGTGATATTCCTATAGATAGGATTATCTATGTGATAAGTTACTTCATTAACCCCACTATCATCAAAACCACCACCACCACTACTACTACTACTACTACTACTGCTACTACTACTACTACTACTGCTGCTGCTGCTGCTGCTGCTGCTGCTGCTACTACTATGTGGAGACTGGTGTTGTTAATTTAGACTCAGCTGTGTCTGTTCGTTTAGTGGTTCTTGTTTTCCTGCTAACACAAATTGCAGTAACTTTTGTTTTTAACACAATTTGTCACACAGACTTCCATATTGTATATGGTGTAAATGATTCATCTCTCCAGCGCTGACACACATAAATTAAAAGTAAATTTAAAAAGAACTGTTTCTGCCACAGGAAAAAGTGTTATATACTCACCAGTGGATGTAATCCCTTTAGATGTCCGTTTAAAGGTCGGGAGACAGAGTTGCCTAACTCGCCACCCTTTGTTCACTGAAATAATTAATTACTTTCAGCCACCCAGTTAACCCTGAAGGTGACACGCCAGAGCCTACCCTCACCAACGGCTTTGTTCTCTTATCTTCTTCCCTTTATAGAATTAACATAATGAATTTTATTGGTTTTCACGATGACACCGTTTACTCATCCTTTGCGTATTTCCTTGTGCAACAAACAACGTTGCTCATCATACTCTACACGTGATCGCACGCATGTTATACACGGAAACGTTTATTTATACTATCTCCTATTCCTGACTATTTAATGAAAATTGTTAGTTGCTTAGAGTCCTTGCTCATAGCAACATTAGCACATGACACATCGTACTGTAATTTGTCATAGCCAAAGTTTCAATATGAAAATTTTTTAAAACATTGTCTGTTTCCTAAGGTACAATAAATTATATATTTTATTGTAGTGCTAATAGAGTTATGCGAATATAATTTTAAATTATTCTATATTTATATTTAAAGGTGTTTTTCTTGTTTCTCACAGTGGTTTTAACAAATCAACAAAGTTAAACTTGTTACTAAACTTATTTTATCATCAACAAAGAATTTCTGTCGACTTTGCCAATTTTTTTACATAATAATAACGCTAGAAACAAGTGCTGCAAATTAGTTGCTCATAATAGTGATAAACAATCATAGAATGTAATATTAAGGTAAAAAATAAATAAACATAGCATTTCAATCCCTTATTTTATTATGCATGTTTTCTAAATGTTTAATGCGCACAATTGTACGCGCGCGAGTGTGTGTGTGTGTGTGTGTGTGTGTGTGTGTGTGTGTGTGTGTGTGTGTGTGTGTGTGTGTGTGTGTGTGTGTGTGTGTGTGTGTGTGTGTGTGTGTGTGTGTGTGTGTGTGTGTGTGTGTGTGTGTGTGTGTGTGTGTGTGTGTGTGTGTGTGTGTGTGTGTGTGTGTGTGTGTGTGTGTGTGTGTGTGTGTGTGTGTGTGTGTGTGTGTGTGTGTGTGTGTGTGTGTGTGTGTGTGTGTGTGTGTGTGTGTGTGTGTGTGTTAAAAATTGCAGTATAACAGGTTCAAGGGAAACAGCCATAGAGAATCAAGAGTTACTAGACAAGTTTCCATCCCATTACACCTCATTACATTTCACGCCAACTGAATTGAACTTTAATTGATTGATTGGTAACACACTGACTTTTTGATCTGATTTCTCTTCAGAACTAAATAAACTATTTATATAAGTTCGACTGAGAATTTGTTACTAGTTATATTGGAATTCTAAAGACTTTAACATATGTACGAGATGTCGATTACCCTTGTGCATGTGTCCACTCTACTATCATATCTTGTGTGTGTGTGTGTGTGTGTGTGTGTGTGTGTGTGTGTGTGTGTGTGTGTGTGTGTGTGTGTGTGTGTGTGTGTGTGTGTGTGTGTGAACTAATGTTCATAACTTTTCTGCTAACCACAGCTACAATTCGAGCCTCTGAAATTGCAGCTCCAAGACAATTATTTCCTGGGGCACGGTTTACGCAACCTAATCCCCTCCTGTGTAGTACAGAAATCACTTGACGTCCGAGACTGGCATACAACCGTAGTGCACCTTCGGTGTTCATATATTCTGTCACATCTGTTTCTTAATTTCTTGTGTCGACTTATTCCATTTCTTATTTTTAATTACTTATATCAACTGTTTTCCTTTCTTATTTCCGTAGGCCTGATTCTTGATATCATAATCTGGCAACAGTGTACATGCCAGTAATTCTATGCGGCTAAACCATACAAAATATCTATTATTTGTGCCGTATCTGTTACTTAAGTTTCAGTTGTCATACAGATGTTTGATAGACGTATCAGGAAAAGCCTAGTTTCTGTTTATCAACGCTATACCAGAGTATAGCGGTCCCCGTATATTGAAGTCCTACATGTGTGTTCGCGCGTGTGCCTGTGTGTTCGTACGTTTGTCTTAACATTTAATGACTTCTCAATAGAGAGAACATTGTCTGTTGACAGAACACTTGCCCCGAAAATTTGCATGGCGTAAAAAAGAAGAAAAACACAAGACGGAATCGTCGGAAAATTTGTTTGTCTTAAAGAAATATTAATTTTATCATACACGTTACTCTAGTATTGTCATGTTTGTTTAATTTTCATGGTAAATACCTTGAATTCAATGTACGAAATGTTCTGAAATGTCAGAACACGTGCAAACATTATTTTATAATTGGAACGTTAAGATCAGTAAAGTTAATCTCCACTATCTCTCCACTGTAGGAACACACGTTTTTCATTAGTACTGGGCAATAATATTCACATGCGTTGCAGTGTAGAAAAACTAATTTGTCTTGAAGTCAAAATTAATGATTGATCATCACCATCATCTTCAAGAAGTATATACCACAAATGGTTTGTACTGGTCCCAACCTCATAGGCTCACTCCAACGTTTCTTCGGACGTCCGACGCCTTTCCGTCCCTTCGGCTTATAATTCAATATAGTTATTAGTGGATGCGACAACCATCCATTCAATTACGATGTTCCAACTAATTTAGCGATATTGGGAAGTATACTCATAATATTAGGTTCCTCCTCGTCTCCGCATTTCTTCTGTAATCCTGAAAAGTGTACCCTGCCACGTGTCTGAAAAATGTTAGCATGATTCTTTAATCGTTGATTTCAGAGTTCCCCCAATGATCCCGCACACACATGGTCGAACTTATATAGCTTACTCACTACGTCATTGGTTGTGATATACGACACATTATAGCTTGGATATTCGAAATTGCTGTCCTGCTTCAGAACAGTACTATCTACAACAATTTTTGCTCGTATGGGTTCAGCTCCATGAAAAGCCATCACCTTGGTCTTCAATCTGGAATCCAGTATTCAATCACTTGGAGATCTGTAATCCGAAATCCTGCAGATTCGATGCAATAAGTGTACAGTCATCTTCAAGCTGCTTTCCTAGTTTGATGTAACTACTAACTGTTTGATAGTTTTTCCTAGTAACCACTAATCTAGGCTATTAAGATATTAGGTGTTTGATAGGTATTAGCAAACGACAACATATCAACTCCAGAGTTACCAATCATAAAATTATTGTCTGCTCATTTTGCATGACATCGTCTATATATAAATTAAAAAGAGAAGATGATAATGGGCACCGTTGTCGTACTTCACAATTGATCAAGACCACACTAGGAGTTGTTCTATATTTTATGTTATATATATGTTGTAGAAGGTTTTAGGGTACATCCGTGTATGTGATGTTTATATTGCAGGCGTTTCGTTCCGTAATCCCGGAACATTTTCAAGGCGGACTGAATATGATTTAACTACGGCGCGCGTTTTATATCTTGCTTCCCTTGTAATTTTTGCCGTGGGAAGGTTACAGCGTGGGGATGAGTGTGATGTGGCCATATGTCGTTTGTTAATTTGTGAACTGTCAGTTAGGAATTTCCAAGTTCTCGCTAATTTAGTGTATTAATTTCTGTCGTTGACCGTTGACAATATACGTAGTAACCTTGAACTTGAGCAAAAATGTTTCATCATCCGAGCATTGATGTTCAAGAAATTCAACATATACTCGAACATCTCATTACAAGTTTTAAAATTCTCTCATTTTTAAAATTCAGTAGAAACAAATACAATACAACAAATTAAACAATATAGAAAACAATACAATGCTTGTTTTTGCTATTCCTGACATTAGTACTCGATTGTTCCTCGATCCCCACTACTACTATTGCTATTGCTGCTAATACTGTTATTATTATTACTACTATTGCTGTTGCAGTTTCTTCTGACGCTGATGCTATTGCTATTGCTACAATTATTCTGTTTGTCTGGTCTATTCAGTTTATTTAAGATTTTATAATAAGATTTAAGTGGGTCAATCTTTAATGGGAACAGTTTTGGTATAGTCTTTAATCTAGATATCACAAAAAATCATCTTCGTGATCATTTAAATAACAGTAAAAACATAAATAAAGAAGTGCAATGTCATAACAATAATAATAAACGTATTTTCTGATAAGTCCTTCTGATAAAAAGATATTAATAAGAGTATGTAAATATGTATGAGTTTTTCACCTAAACGTATTTTCGATTATTTTATCTCTTCGGTTTCCTATAATAACAGGGTTCTTGTAATACTCCTTTTGTTGCGGGTCCCTACGTCTGTCGTCTTCTCTCCGCTCCTTAGTTAGTTTGCTACAATCTTCACGGTCCCAGTCCTTGCATGAGGAACGATCGGGACCAAAACAACGATACGTGCAAAAACTGGGAAGAATGAGCCATTACGTGGGCCTCATCAACCATAAACGGAATTCGGAAAGATACTGAGACCCTGAAATCGATCTTTTGCTCTTTAAAGCTGAAGACTGTAAGATGAGCCAGTTTTATAATTAAGTAAAACAAACAAACACTAAGACTTCTAAGTGAACATAATTCTCTACAAGCGCTAGACACTCGGATACCATTACCTGATTAATTATGTTATCATAATGTTTTTGTTTATTCTGAACATTCGTCTTATCAGATCTAACGATAAATTCATTCTAAAGACCCCCAATTTTACCCGAACACAGGTTTGGAAACCCGAAACTAAATCTTACTTTAATGTATTTTTCCATCTTCATATGTGTATACTTCGAAAGCTATAACGCAATGAACTTAATTTAAAGTTGTAACGTCATAATAGCATATAAAATAACTTGTTGGAAACGTTATTCTACAATACAGTTAAAAACATAACAAATAACGACAAATTTCCTGTAATTTATAAATAATATACAAGAATCGTTAATAAATAAACACTTGTCTTTGAGTTCCCCATCTTCTTCGTCATTTTTAAACATCGGATGACTTTAAGTTATGTACAGCTTCAATAATGACGTTTATTACAAACGTCGAAAATAAAACAGATTCCTCCTGTTTTTGCAGAAAAATGGTTTTGTTTTAGACAATAAATTGAGTGTGCGGCGTGGCAGAGAGATCAGCCTACTCGGATCCAAACAAGGTTGTTGCTTCGAATCCGTCTCACAGTCCAGTTTGGACTCTTGTTAATTCTAATAGATACTTGCCCATCATCTGTGAGATCAAGGACTAACAATAGCATGTTATCCTACATTAGGATCTGCAGATAAAATAGTGTACGTTGACCTAAATAACCCCTAAACTTGGTAAAAGTTATAAAAGGGGTAATTTTAATAACTTAACAACGTAAGGTATATTTTAGTATTTTTTTTTATTTCATAGATATTATGAGTTTGTTGTTGTAAACCTGTTGTCATAACATAAACCACAGCATAAATTTTATTTGGTTATAAGAAATAGATTTATTGAATAATATTAGTTGATTTGAAATTAATAATAAAATATATGTGAATGTCGTTTGTCGAATAGTAATGTGTGAATCCGGTAAGGTTTTCATCGTATGATGGTTGTTTTCATGCTACTGGTCGACCAACAAAATATACTAATGTTAATTACAAATATTATGAACACGTATTTCTGTCATATATGTTAGACAGTTATGCACTGTCCATGTGTCAGATGTTATAACCTAATGAAGTAATATCTTGGTAGGCATCTCACACTCAGTATTAAGTAAGTGAATAACAGAGAAATACTTAAGCTTAAGTCGATCTCCAGATAAAGATCATAATCCAAATATTAAAATAACCCCCAAAAATCTCAACTCTATAGCCTTACAAAATAATTTAGTTTTCATTTCGCACGCCGTAATCTCTTTATCATTATTTAATTAATGTTTGACGCATTTTCTGATCGACCGTTTTCTGTTGGCTGTCATTCAGACAGTTTCGTCAGTACTTATTAATTTTTTAATTAATCGTCAGTGTAATCGACAGCAACAACCGTTATGTTCTTAGCTGATGTCATTTAAAGTAAGCCGAGACGAGAGCTCACAACGTATTTAATGAAATCTTAATTCCATTTGTTACTCGTAGTGTGAACAGGCGGGCGCCAAGTGCAACGCAAACATGGATTGTAATGCTACCTACCGGCCATTGCCCGCAATGCAGTCTCAACCCCCTGCTGTACTGATACGCCAACCTACCATCGATTAGTTAAACTATGTAGCATCTATTAACAAGTCAAAATAAAAGTACCTTATTACTACGAAGGACCGTCGCATATATAAGAAAAATTGAATTAATACATAAATAGATTACAAAAAAGTAGTTTCAATGTTATTCAAAAATTAATTATTTTCTCTTTTGCTGACGTTAAAAATTAGAACGAATCTTGTTGCTGACATTGCAATTCCAGATCTAAATCGTACTCACAAATACAATATGTAATGAGGCTGGCTTAGTAGATGTAGTAGGTGTATAGTCATGATTCTCAGTAAGTGTAAATTGTTTATTATTAAAGTAACTAAATATTAAACGTAGGAATACAGACTACTGTAGACGCCATTATGTTATGTAATAAAGAATTATTGTAACACAGTTCTTGCAATAAAATACCACCACTGCTTTGTACTGTGTAACTTAATATAGTCGTGTATAAAGGTCAAAAAGATGTGTAAAGATATTTGTCACAATTCCACAATGTATTAATTATTGAACGATCAAAGAGAGTCTTCAGTTTTAACTCGACCGTTTGGTATCCGTACATACGAGGGATGTCTCACAGAAACTTTACCACACAGATCCCCTATTGTTTTTTTCAGATTGATCCACATGGCTAAATGTGGGGGCTAAAAATTATAAAAATTGCAGAAACCTGACTGTGGTTTCACATTATTTAAACTTTTAAACAGAATTTAAATACAATATTCAATTTTGGAAATTTAAAATTTTGGTACACAGTTTAAAATGTGGATCAACCAAATTACGAAGGAGTTTAACCAAAATCTGAATACAGTGTTTAGTTTTGGAAATTTTGAAACTGTAGGACACCAGGGTCTAACAAAAGGGAGCAAAATTTTGAAAGATTGTAAGCATTATTGCTGGACATCAGACATATAGAAAATTTAATCGAAATAAATATGTTTTTGTTAATAAATAAAAGTAATTACTTATACCTACTTTTCAAAGTAATTTGAATTTTTTTAACTCTGTTGAACCACGAGCTAAAAATAGTAGTCGAATTTAGAAAAAATTTAAACGTGCGAAAAAATGTATTCGGAACTTTAGATTTAGACGAATTTTATTCAAAGTACGGTACCTTCAATAATTTGGTAAAATTAATATCTAGCAATACCCTTACAAAATCTTTGACCGTCTTCTGAAAGTTTGTAACTTCTGTTTACAAAACATTTTACATATCAGAAAATAATATATAAGAAGTAACTTATGGGTTTTTCCTCGTGGAGTTTCACGCCACAGATCAAACAATTTATAATTTACTAACTTTATTTTCTTCTTCTTCTTCTTCTCCTTCTTCTTCTTCTTCTTCTTCTTCTTCTTCTTCTTCTTCTTCTTCTTCTTCTTCTTCTTCTTCTAACATAATCTTCTCCAAAGTGTCCTGTCATTGCCATCTCATTGTAACCCCTCACATCCATTCTTCTGGGGTCTTCTAGCACATCATCCAACTATCTTATCCTAGGTCGTCTTCTCTTTCTGCTTTTATAGACTTGCGCCCTCAAGATTTTCTTTGGCATCCGCTCTAGGTGACCTAGCCATTGTATTCGTTTAGCCTTTATGAATCTACAATAGCCTCATGATTCAATAGCTCATCTATTTCCTGGTTATTTCTTATTCTCCATTCATCATCTTCTTTAACCGGGCCATAAACAAGTCTTACAATCTTTCTTCAAACTTCTTAGTGTTTCTTGTTCCATTTTTATCAGTGTCCATATCTCGCGGCCACAAGTAACAACCGGTCTGATAAGTGTCTTATATACTTTTATTTTTTGCGTTGGACTAAGAGTTTGCTTCGCAATTGTCTGATAATGGCATATTGTGACAGGTTGTGTACTGCTCTTGTATAATAAATTGCCACATAAAATTCAATTAATGACGTAGATTCATATATAAAATAATTAAGCAAATGATTGACTAATCTTTACAAGTTCAAAATTTTAATGTTTAGTAAAAAGGAATAATTGTTTTTATACACCGTCCTATGTTTTCCCGTCCGACTGATTGGTCTCGTTGATCGAATTCCGTTACTCCGTCAGGATACTCTATGAGCTGTTAGGTGGTTACAGCAGTGTGCAGACACCTGGCCCGTCTAGATTTTCTAACTCTTACATAGTAGCTGTACCCTCCAACTTCGCTGGAGCGAAGTACCGTCTATTACTACCTACTGTCGTACGCTGGTTCATTCTCGAAGTTATGTAATTTAGTCACTCTAATACATATAGAAAAATGTATTTTCTTCATGTAGAATAGTCTACCAAACTACTGTCCTTGCTGAAAACTCTTTCCGGTTTTATCAAACACTATTTGAGCACGTCTTCGTTAAACATTTAATTTATGAAAAAGTCTTATTTTAAAAATATATATTATTTCTTATCGCTGAAAATATTATTTAGACTGTGTTATATAAAATAATGTATTTTTAATTACTTTGGTAGTGTATCTGTAAAACGCTTCCAACACACGTATTGAATTTACATCAGACAGGACACTATTTAGCTCGCACTTGAACTCACACCGAATGTCATAATCGTCTTAATTGTACACTTACTTCAAGTACCTTTTAACAGTAACAATTTGGTTCTTAGCCATTTACTCTAGCCATTTGGGTTTATTTATATCCTTAAATAATTTAGATTTTTCATACCCAAGGTATGGTTAGTCTGCGATACTGCAATGTGAAAATGTGAGTATGTGTCATACATACATACATACACGTAACATTACTTTTATATATACATATGTATATATCTATGTATGTACGCGCGCACGCACACACACACACACAAATACATATTTATTCAATCTATTTATGCATATAGTTGGGTCATAATGTAACGCTCACATTGACCCAAAATATTGTTGATCTCTTCCATAAGCTTCAAGTTTGCAAATGAGATAAAACTGTCATTTAATACTATTGAAAATGAATCGGCCTTACAGCCTTACACTAATTAAGGCTTCACTTAGTGTGGATCCTGGCAGATCAATGTACAATGTAACGCATTTATTAAGCACATAAAATTTTTAAATTGCAGTTATTCGTCATTTTCCATATATAATTATGTGTTGGAGGGGTTGTGTGTATGTGTGTATAAATGTTTATGAGGGTAGTTGTTGCGTGTGCGTGATTACAAATTTATGAATAATTGATTGTCGGCCAGCAGGTAGATAGTACAGCATTGTGTGTTGCGTAGTGGGTTGCCTGGAAATAGATGGAAGGAGTTTTGATTAATGGCACGCCAAACACATGTGTTTCAATCAATATGCTAGCCAATTACAAACACTCGACATACATATAGCGTCTCTTACAAACTGTTTCTGTAACTCGTACTTCCCAAAAGTCAGAAATCAAAATTGAATTTACTAGTACGCTGCCTGAGCTGCAGAACTCGCTCACTACTTTGAACGAAATACATTTGTTATTAGGTAGATTTCATAATGAGACATAAATTTCTAGATTATCAGAAAAATTAGATAATCTGTTTTTTAGTAAAATAAGAGCAGATAGTCATTTCATAAGCACCAACAATTCCAAATTACTGCACTGTTTTCTCGTTAATTTATAGCCATATTGCCTAAATGATAAAACGTTCAGTCCTAACTTTGATGTTTGTGTATACTTTCGTAGCCTACGTTTAATAATTTTCACAAATGCATAAAACTGTATTGTAAAGATAGGTTACAAACGTTTTGAAAACAACCAAAATTCGTAAGGACTATTCAGAGATTAAAGGTACTGTTCTGAGAAATTATTAAATATACCGAGTTTGTGTTATATGTAAAATTCCTCATAACTTGGTGCTGCACATAAACTTAATGGTTTTTAAAAAATTGTAAATTCTATTTTTGGCCCGTGGCCATTACAGTTAACAAAATTTCATAGTAAACGAATTAGTAATCTTCAATCTGATACCTGTGAATTTACAATTTTTTCTGATTTTTAAACTCCTTTTTAAGCCGTGGTGTCATAAAAACTTCCAAAACTATAAACTACATTCCGATTTTTGTTATAATTATATTTAATTTGATACCCACATGGATTTTTGCAATTTTGTAAAAATTTGAACCACTTTTTGGGCCTTAGCGTCTCAAAAGTTTGGCATTTTTATAATAAACCTCATATTCAGATTTTGTTTAAAATTCCATTCAATTCGATATTTCGCAAGGGTTTTTGCGATTTTTTCACAATTTTGCTCCTGCCAATTTTTTCTTCTTGCCACCCTCCCTATTTTTGTGGTGATCAATCTCAGAAACAATATGGGTCTGTAGGGTAAAAGTATAGACACACAAGCCTAATTCAATGAAAATCGGTTGGTACATACCCAATCAGACAGACAGACAAATGCCAAACAGACCTCGCTTCGTTCTTTCAATTAAACGGTCTCTTTCAGATTACGAAGACTGGTCGTCATAACCTGTCTCACTGTACCCTGTATCGTTTTCCTTCTTTCGCATCTATTTTATCCTTAAAACATTCCCTTCTGGAAAAGTAACTTGCACAAAACTAATTAGAAATTTTATGCGTCTTATAATTTTTTTTAATAAAAGTCGTTTTGACAATCATTAAATGACAAACACAGATTTTCCTTTTATGTACATTGTGATAAAATATGGATTTTTATTTTAATTTCTAAGTTGCTTTAAATCTGAATATAAATGATAAAATTACGAAGTAACTAAATTATTTCATTATTTTAGTAATTAAGTAAAAATAAGAGGTAAATAATTTAGTGGAGTGAACAAACCGTAAAGGCAGTTCTTACACATGCTGGGTTGTGTGTGTGTGTGTGTGCGCGCGCGCGCGCGCGGGTCTGCGAGTGAGTACATACCCTCTGAAAGTTACTATGCAATTAACGTCCGTAATATGGGTGTACACAGCTCACCACTGTTGAAATCGAAAGCGAAAATTTTATACTAAAATACACAGACTGAAAAAATGTGCGACTACGATATATGAGATGTTAGCTAATTACTCATAAGCGCGCTAACGAAATGAAATGTGTAAGCCAGTCAGTCTGGTTTGTTTACTACGAACGAAGTTACAGCCGTGAGACAGCTTGTCTTGGTTATAGCTGTCAGACAGAATACAAACACCATGTCATAGACACAGTAAAACGGTAGAAAAAAACTGTCTGTAACGAAATTTTACGAGTACGATGACACATTACAGTATCGGTAAAATATAGTAGAAGACATAAGTCAGGATAATGTTTGATGGATATGATTAGACATGCGTGATTTGAAATAGGTAGTGGGTAATAGGTAACAAATGGGAGTAAAATACAACACTTCGGTACTTTTTCTGTGTCAAAGTGGCTGCATGAATCATTTCATAAAATTACTGCCTGTGAACAATGAATATTTTTATTCTTCCAGATAAAATACTTTACAGTTTTCCCTGCAAATTATACCTTCGTTATCAAATTTAGGAAATTATTACTTAAATTACCTGATATTGAATGACTTTAACGACAAGAATGTGTAAAAATTTCTCGATTGCAACAAATAAAGGATCTTTCCTACAGAACGCACTCACTTTCTCAAACGAATACTTTTGTTATTAGACAAATTTTCATATTAGCTAATTTTTTAATTATGTAAAATTACAACAAAGAAAAATTACAAAAACTCCCATTACTCTATTCTCGTTTTAGTAAAATAACCGTTGTAAAGCTGAAATCATACAACAAATAGTAAAAATTACAAACTAATGAAATTTATTTTAGTTAAATTTATACCCTTAATGCCTAAATGACATATAATTTAGTTCTAGCTTTTATGTTTATATATTTTTCCATAAATATGTATAAGCCTGTACCTAATACACAGACAAATATGCATAATTGATAAAAATGTAAAAAGTTTTTTGTAAGTTACAAACGTTTAAATGTTGATCTACAATTTGTAAGGGTGATGAGAGATATTAATTCTATCAAACTGTTTAAGATACTTTGTTTGTATTTTAAATAAATTTCCTCATAAATTGATCCTCCACATAGACTGTAATAATTTTCTTTAAATTTTGAGTCCTATTTTTTTTCACAGTTGTTTCTAAAGGTAAAAATCTTCATATTACACGTCATAGTTGGATATAGGTTAAAATTCCCTCTAATCTAACACTCAGGTGGATTATCACAATTTTTCAGATTTTGAATATCTTTCTTTGGAATTTTGAAAATATTTGAAATCCTGACGTATCTTATCCCTGTGTCTTCAAAATTTTGAAATTTCAACGCTGTACACTATATTCAAATTTGGGAAAAATCTGTGTGTATCTTTAATACACACTTGAATTTTTCGTTTTTTTGCATAAATCAGCCCTCACATTTTTCATTTTTGCCTTTTGCCCCCCATGTTTAAGGGATCAATCAGACAAGCAGTCGGGTTCTGTAGGTTTAAATTTTGAACACGCATGTCAAGTTTAATGAAAATAGGTTTACGCATTCAAAACTTATCGTGAGACATACCCGAAATAGATAAACAGATAGACGGATAGACAAATGTTAAACGGTCGAGTTAAAACTGAGAACCCGTTCGTCCAAAACAATCGTTTTAAGTTAAATATTACTTTACGTAAATCGCCTATGTGTTGACAGAATAGTATTTAATAGGAAATAAGCTCATTTAAGTGAAATCAAATTCAAAATATGTATATAAGTTTTGAATCAAACCGAAAACTTGTTAAAAACTAACAAAAATAAAAATATTTCTGTTAAAATAGCTGCTCCTCTCCTCTTAATCAACGATTTACATAAATATCAAGTACAAAATATTACTTAAGTATACATACAATATACATACGAGCGCACGGGTGCGTACACACACGCACACGCCATGTTTTGACGCTACAGCTTGTATCTGCTATAAACTAGAATTATTCAGTACTGTAAAAATCTGGTGTCTCTGCCTTATGGCATGTACAGCAAAATTATATCTGTAAATGTATGAATATTTTTAGGTCAGAGCTATAAAAGGGCCAGAGCTATGCTCTTTTATATTTTTCCCTAGTTGTATTGACTTTTAAAAGTTCCATTTTAAAAATTGAAAATTGTATAGGGAACGTCACAACATCAAGTTATAACACATCACTCAAGTTATAACACCAATAACGATACACCAGATAATAGACTTAATAAAGTTATATATATAGTCATTAATACAGACATTCAGTATACTTAGTAAGTGCGAATATGTCTTGATGTTTGTTATTACATAACTAATAAATTAGTACGTCTAGTACGTCAACAAATAAATATGTATCACGTTAAAAACACACACTTGTACACACACACGCGCGCGCACGCACACACACATACACACAATAAAAAAATAATGCACTACCCTATTTCATGTCAGTGGCCAATTTTTCTTGCTTCTTAAACATATTCTTTTCAATTCCAACTATATATCCAAAAAACATGAACCATCATTAGCGTTATTATTTTTCATAAACTTGTTACTTAACAGAAATGTTCCTTAACACTGTACACTATAATCCTAGTCCACATCCTGTGTCCTATTCCATATCAAATGTCTCTCTTTTCCCTAGACTGCCCCTTTTAAAACAAGGCACTTTTCGTTTTCTCCTTTTAATGATTGACTTCATTTTAAGAGTATTTTCAACAACATTTTAAGGAGTGAGCTGTGACTAATAAAATTTAATAAATGAAGGTGATTAAACATACATTATGATAATGGCAGTTATCGTAGTTATTTATCTTTATTTAAAATAAAGCGCATTAACAGTACTAACTTAGAACTACAAAAACATATGTTTATGTAGCATAAAAGCTATGTAAACTATATATGAACTTTGCTCGCGCTCACATATATTTCCATAAAATTTGGGCTTCGTTCATAATAATGAGTCCATTCTCCATTGCGTAATCTCTCCATGGTTTTCATCTGTTTATATTCATGCGTGGTAATGTCGCCTTTTCGAGTACATTAACGTCGCGAATAGTGAACTGCCAAAATAAATAAATATATAAAATATTTTGTACATGTATACACAACTATGACCAATAATAATGACGACAAGAACAAATTTTTGATAATTCTATGACAACCTTTGTCGTAAATTGCTCATAAGAAAACGATACTTTTCCAAGAGACTAATTTTGTTGAATTCGATGTTTAGCACTCTCTAAAACAGACCCAAAACATTAACTTGTTGAGTCTTTAGAGATTAGCTTTCAAATAAATAATTAATACTCTATTTTTCTCCACTAAAAGAAAAAGTAACTAGAAGCTCAACTAGTAATCGTTTTTTGAAATATTCACACTACGGTCGAGGCTCTCTAAAGCATGTATAAAATTAACGTTTAAGAATTTTATATTGTCGTTTTTTTTCATAAATTCCATTGATAAAGTCCATTGAGGTAACACAGCTAGATATGTAAAACACTATATTAGTAAAGAATTGTTACAAATAATCAACCCACTACTATTTATTATAATCAACTTCGTGGTCAGTTAAGTGGTGTGAACCGAAATGTTATTACTTTCAGCTTTCACCAAGGACGTAGAGAAGCTCAGCGTCTCGTACGCTCTATCGTGTTTTGTACGTATGACCTTTTTACTACCGTCATTGTAGGCTTGTACATTGTTATCCGTCATTGTTTCCTTCTTGTTCTCTGAAATATTAACCAAACTTCTGAAAGGAATCGATTGGCACCAATTCTACTCATGCCTACACAGCCTGCTGCATAAAGAGTATCTTTATACATTTTTTATTGCTTTTTATGTCAAACTATCAAATAAACTATCAAGATAAATCTGTATCAAGTAATTCTCTTCTGACGTATTGCGGCATAATACAGATCAAGATATAAGCTTTGAATTTAGTTAACATTAAATTTAAAAATTATATTTAATACTGGTCCGTTTATGCTATGTGAAATGTTTTAATTTAAAAATAAAGGACATTTTTTAATTTTCTTGGACAAAAAAAATGTTTGAATTAAGGTGTTCTTGTTTTTTGTATTATGAAATATCGCAAAAAAAGACGTAACGTTCTTATTTAGTCAGCTATGTCTTAAATATGTTTTGGATTTCTACCGTATACTACATATAGTTCCGACTATTGTAGTGTTTATCGTGTTTGTTGTTTTATTCTTTACCCCCTTTCCCACCGCCACAGGAACCTGTTCCGACTATACCCATAGAGAGTCTTACCCTCTCTAGGGAATCTCCAAACCATTAATACCTTTGATACGTAGCTTTTTATCGGAGTCATTCTCTGAAGGAACGCCTCCTTCCTGGAGTTTTTCAATACACACTTTCACAGACATAGCACCTTAAAAGCACTCCCAAAAGATAGTTGCGGCGATCTTTCTGAAGACTCCGTCATCCCCCCCCCCACAAGATTTTCTTTTAGAAGACTCTCAAAAGATCTTATTATCAAAAAAATACCAATAAACTACATTTTACTTTAAATTACATATTACGTTACTTTATTCTCTTCTTTGGGATTTTCAAAAGAAACGTTCCACGACCACATTCTCCCAGTATTCCACGACATTTCTGTCTGCTACTAAATCCTAATAGTTGTGTAGAATTTATAGTTTACTAGATTCGTATGGTACTTTCTAACTGTTAAATTATCTTCTTCCCTATAAGAGAATCAAGAATTAACTATGCTACTACACTTTAATATTTTTGGGAATATAGTTCCTACAGTATGTATTTAAAATATGTGATCGGATCAAATATAAAACTATTGCTTAATTTTGAGTTTTTTAACTATTAAATAAAATAAAGCATGTAATACACAACTTATGTAACTAATATAACTGTGTGTGCATTTCTATAAGATATTACCGATTACTAAAAATTTAATTTTGTTTGAGTTGAAATTTTAGCCTTTAATTTAAATGTCTCCCATTCTACATGACCGTAAGTGACACTACCTTAAAAAATCAATATTCGTCTATTATCTTTAAAAATTCAGCTTATGCGCATAAATATAAATAATATAAAATACACACTGACAATAGTATCATTCGTTGTTTATTAGTATGGTCTCGTAAAACATTACGTCATATTTAAGTTGACGTAATATCATCGAATTTATAATATGATTAAGACAAGTTTGATCAAACTAATTTTTTATATATTTTGATTAATTGAGAGAGAGAGAGAGAGAGAGAGAGAGAGAGAGAGAGAGATTATAAGAAATAATAGAAATATTAATGTATTTATTACTAACAAATAGTGTATCCTGTTTGAATCAGCAGTGTAATATCATTCCGATTATGTATAATATAATTCGTCTTATTATCAACAATAACATTACGAACATTGAAAGAACAAATGCATAAATTCATGTGTGCTAAATACCTAATCTTTGAATAACAGAATAATGGCAGAAGAAGCCTATTGTAAACTAGTAGGCTTATACAAAAGTACTAACTTATAAGATAGGATAGAAAGCTGAATGTTTATAAGGGGTTGGTATCTAAATTATTACATGCATGTGATATGAGAATACTTGTCATCATTAAAAAAAATAATAAAACGATTGCTTTATAGTAGCACAAATTAAATTTTTTGTCAGTAAAACATCACAAAATTAGGACATCAAGTTAGAAACAATTATGAAAGGTCAGAATTAGAAACATTTAGTCTACTGGATACAATGAATTACAAAGCAAGACTAGTGCAGACGTCCGATGAGAAATGAAGATTGCATTACCTAATGTAGATGTGGAATACATAAAACAAGTGGTCGTGATCCGAGAGGATAACATAATCCTCTAACGTCTGATCTCAAAGAGAAGGATGGGTATATTAATCTAGAAGAAAATTACTTACATGATGGGATATAGAATTCATGAAACATATGTATTCAGAATTATCTTTATGTTACTAAACTTGAAGACCGTAAGTACGTAGACACAAGAAGAAGCGAACTCGTAGTTTCTACAAATAAGCGCGCACAAATTGTTACACACACACACACACACACACGCGCGTACTTTTGACAGTGTCAAAAATTACTGAATAACTGTTTATTGTTTGAACAGTTCTGATCAACTAACCCCCTAACAGTTAGATCTCGATCACGTGTGCCTAACTTTGATTGAATACAGTTCCATACATATCAATAATACATCATTAATAAATAGTATAGTACAATATATTCTCGACATAGACAAATAAAGTTTCAAACTCAATTTGAAAGATTAGAAAATTATTACAGTCACAGGGGAAAGTAGCTACTTTTTTATTAACTTAGTGTTTGCTATAACACATTAGAAACATGAGAGTCATAAATTGTCATAAGCCATGATATGTCGGCAGTTAACAATATTGAAGAACAGATTACAGGTGTGTCCTATCGGGATACTACTGTAGCTTTCAAACAAGAACCACGTACGTATAACGATCCTTGTACTGATATTAAGGTCCAACTGCATTTCAATTGCTAATTATTGCTCCAGATTTACCAACAGGTACTCAATTTTATAAATTTCGTTCCTCAATTCGCTTTGTTTTTATGACACTGTAGAGAGTAGAAGGCTTAACATCTAATATTAATTATCAATATTTTAGTAAAAGTATTAATAGGGTTGATTTAAAATGCTATTTTAGTAGTTTTAAATACTAAGAGTTTATGTTTACTATATATTAAGACAAAAAAAATTTATTTTTACGTAGCAGTTTATATGTATAACTCCTTTAACTGATTCACTCAGTATAAAATAATTTTTAAATGAAGATTCCAATAATTTTATATTAACATTAAAATTGAGATAAAATAGAATAGATCGTAGAACTTAAAAAAAAATAAACATGAATCCATGAATCATGTAGTAACCATGAGAGGCGCAAAACCTTTTGAATTTTTTAGAATGTAAAGACAAATACATTTTGACGTTGGCTTGGCACGCGGCAGTGTGTAGGGCCATTGCTGACAAACATGTGTAAGCGTAAATGTTAATATTTAGTTTTAGAAATGAACGCTTAAAACAACAGTATACCGTTACGTTGCTCAGCCGGAACTTGAAATCAAAGCAAGCATACTCTGTTTATGTAGGGTTTTCTATTAATACTGTTGAATCTCTAAAACAGAATACATGATGGACACACGGCGTTACGAACGAAATATTTTCGTACATGCCATTTATATTTAATAATGAAAGAAATAGAAAGAAAACTATTGAAATATTTTACAGTTACGTACAGACATAAGTACTTTAAGACAGAATATTGTGACTTGGTTAGCCCGAGCACAATAAAAAATTGACAGGGATTATTGGTGAGAACAACAAAAATATAGTGCTTGTCCTTTCGTCGTAGTTCAGTCACACAACCATGTCTTAGAAGAAAGACTGTACTTTCGACACAGCCGTGTGGTGTGCAGTGGAGCCATTAATGTTCCGAAGTCCATTCGCTGTCTGTGTGCCATTTCTACTGTTTACACTGTTGTCCAGTAGCTATTGTTAGCTTCTCTTGTAGTCGTTGTCCTCACTCTTTGAGTCTACGTGTGAACCCAAAGCCTACAGAAGCTATCAGATTGAAAAATCGAAATCAGTTATTGTCCATGCTTAACTGTTGACACGGTTATGATAAATTCTGTTTTCTAAATTTTCAAAGAATTTTCTTTAATAGTACTCCATTCTCTAAGTAGCTAACACTGTATATCTTGAAACTGAATTTAATACAAAATGAGTACATACTCATGTTCATACCCTTCATATCAATCTGTTATATATATTGCAACGGTTCAAATTTGATTATACTAATATGGATATGGTGAGTGTGTGAAATTTACAAACACATCAATATGGAGGAGATGAAAAATCATTTATTATACACACAAATATAGTTTTTATAGATGTATTTTGTATCATAAATTGTCATGTATTGATAATAGAAATAATAGTTTGTATTGTTCGATAATATAAATCGATTTTACTTGGTTGCTGCAACGTCCTCCTCTCCTCTCGTCGTTCCCGTCCTGGCGTCCTCTTCTTCAGCGTCACTCCTTCCTGGTGTCCTTTTCGTCCTGGCGTCCTCTTCGTCTTGTCGTCCTCTTCTACAGCGGGTGGATCTAGCGGCGATATTTCAATGAGTCTCGTTGTTATTATGTTTGACTGCTAACATTAATTAGTTTCTTCATAAATTGTTCACTCACAATGATTATAAATTTCACTCGTACAGTTTATTATTAATTTATACTTTATATTTTCTTAATCTCAGGGTTAATATGGGTATTAATGAATGCGGTGCATTAAACGTACACTTTCCACGATATCTTGAAGTGTCTTTAACTTCCGTAAGCGGATACCTTAAACTAACACGAAACAGCACTATATTATATTATAATTTTTATCTAAATATTTTACCCACTCGGTTCTTAACGGAAAATTTCGTTAAGAATTACCAAGGTTTATTTTATATATGATATTTCTATCTTCGTAAGAGAACAACTCTCTTCACCGGGCACAACTTCCCCTTGCAGATGCTAAAGCAGAATTGTCCATCCTAACTCTACAACGAATGAATATTACTGAATTTAGTGTATTCTGATTGGCTAAGCCCAAGTCACATGATTGATGGAACAAACAGATATACGAATTTCCTGAAAAACTTTGTATAATTTAGCAAAGACCTGCATGGAAATTATCTACGAATTTTATTACCCTATCATTGATAAGAGTTACAATTGGGTTTTTCTTCACTTAAAAAACCATATTTCTAAAATAGTTATGAACCTCAGAGTATACACAAATTGAAGCTATTTACCTAAATAATTCCTTGTCAAATTTTCACGTCAATCGGTTAACTACCTCTGAAGCTACAGCGATCACACATTATCACACCCGCACACGCGCACAAATTCACTCAAAAAAACATGACAATATAGAACACCTTTTTATGAAGAGTTTGGTATACCCTACATGCTTATCCATTTCTAAATACAAAACTTACGGCTAAAAGACAAAATATTACATAAAAGGAAATTTGTTTTATTATAATGCAGTTTTACAATCTACTCATTTCACAGAGTAATAAGTAAAAGTGATGTATAAGTCGTCACTTGAGGTGGGGACCATCCAGCGATGATTACCACGTTCACCGGGTCAGGTCATCTGGCCACTGTCTCTTCAGCCTTCTTACATCCAGTGATGGATTGAAGAGCTCGTTGATCAGGTTATTGCTGTGTCCTATGTTGCGGTTCCTGTACTTAGCGGCGTGCATCTTGATGACATCATAAATGTATGGAATGTTGAGGTCTTTGTGAAGAGTATAATTAGAGATGAACCAGGGAGCATTCGTTATGCAGCGCAAGAGTTTTGACTGAACTGTCTGTAGAATCTTTGTGTTGGAAGGTTTAGAGCAGCCCCACAATTCTATACCGTAAGTCCAGATTGGTCTGAGCACAGCTTTATATATGATGACTTTGTTTGCGAGAGATAGTTGAGATTTTCTACCTATGAGCCAGTACATTTGCCTAGCTTTTAAGTTGAGTTGTTGTTTCTTAGCCTGAGTGTGGGCTTTCCATGTTAATTTGTCGTCCAAATGCAACCCCAGGTATTTCACTTCTGATTTTAAAACAAATTTAAACAAGAAAATGCTCGTCATCCATGTGCTTTGATACAAACAGCATAGCTTATCATCCTGTGTTCCGTTGCAATATATATATATATATATATACATATATATATATATTTCAATCACTCTCCGCTACAGTCCGTTTCTTGATGTATATAATACTTTAATATTTATAACTAAATTTACCTCAAGATATACTTTTTTCCCATTAGGAACATGTTTCGAGAGTTCCTGTCCTCTCATCTTACAGATTCAGGGCGAAGGCTGAAGATGAGAGGACAGGAACTCTCGAAACATGTTCCTAATGGGAAAAAAGTATATCTTGAGGTAAATTTAGTTATAAATATTAAAGTTATATATATATATTACAACGACACAACGTTATTAAATGTAAGTGTGTCGGGCGCACGCTCATGAGCGACAAAATTATACAAAGGTAAATAACATTTCTAACAACGTGTACGTGTAATTAGTGGTTCAGGTGTAATTATAATAAGGGTAGCCTTTTTAGGAAATTCAAAATGTTCCCATTTATTAATTTAAACATACATATCAAGAAATAATAATAGACAAATAATGATTACTTCGTCATATGATATTCATTATACATGGTTTCAAAGTTTCTTTGTTTGCTATAATCTCATCACCAACATAAAGCTTATATCATAGGTATAATATTATTAATTTTAATTAAAAACATTTCTTCATTATGTTATACTGTCTGGACTACTCAGTCTGAATGTGTGCTTTCAATATAAAGTTAACTATTTGTTCATTCTTTGAACAAATTTAATCTAATTGATTCTTTCAAATGTACATTAAAATATTTTCAATAAATTATCAATTCAAAAATTATGCTCTCATAATTACTCTACAATTTAAGTTAAAGTATTTTCAATAAATTATTAATTCAAAAATTATGCTTTCATAATTACTCTACAATTTAAATTAAAATATTTTCAATAAATTATTAATTCAAAAATTATTATACTATAATTTTTTATACAAGACATTTATATTTATAAGTTATAAATTACACTTTTCTTGAAATTATTGTCTTTCTTTTGACAATGTTTATCAATCTTTGATTAAGTCTTTTGTTATGAGGAATACATGGCTTTCTTTCACCTTAATTGTAGTGGTTCCTTAGCATACCCTCTCCTGGTCCTGAGTCCTTGATGTTGTGAATCCTGCATAGTCATGAAGTCCTGGATCCTTTCCTCTTCCTCCGGTTCCTCTCGGAAGTCCGATGACTCGTCCTTTACGTCTGGAATTTATGCCGTGTAGTGCTCTCGTCCTCGGTCTGGAGTAATGCTCTTAGATGTAGATCACTTGTAGACATCTGACGATTCTTTGTTACGGTAATTTTTAATTACTGTTTTCCATTACTATTTTAAATCGAAATATTTATCGTAATGCTTTATAAGTTATGCTTAACAAAAAGTCTTATTGGTGTTAGACATATTGTCTAACTCTGCCCAAAGTAATTAAAATTTCGCGTCTCTGACGGACATAGCGTTCCGCCACTAATGAAGACTGTTAGAAGAGAGAGATTAGCTCTCCTGGGCTTGTATTTATATTCACCAAGAAAACTGCAGCTGTCGATTCAGGAATTAGCCTGTCGACAGACGAACCATGGCGTGATAGTCCCCACTCTCGTCCTATTTCACATTTTTGCACTTTTTCACCAATCGCATTGTTTAACGCGGATTTCACGGCGATAAAATATTGTCTAATTTAATGACCTATGTGATGTGCAATTATCATGATGCTCGCGCCACTAGTGTAATTATAATGCTTTAAAAATCGCACAGAATTCGCATTGATTGTCCGAATTATGTAAAATTCGCACTGCACTTGTGTCTGATTTTACACATTTTTAGAAGTCTTTACCTTCTCGCTAACATCTATGGTTTGCTTAATATTAAATATATTATTAATTTAGCTTTGACTTGGGGTGAGGTTGCAAACTTTCAGGCTCAAACAGGCTTCACGCACACACACTATTTACTTGTGTACACGCATGCAGCGGTAATCGCGTGATCCTGCGTGTTGACTCCTGTTTGCAAGCCAGCTTCCAATATCACACCTGCTCGTCTATTATATATTATTAAAATTAAATAAAATATTTATTTTATATTATATATGCGCATTACAGCCTATGCTTGTATTGTCGCAATATATATATATATATATATATATTGTAACGTAACAGAATTGAGGTCCCCAACGTTACATAAAAAAATGAATTAACTATGGTCAAGCACCATAGCCCGATATTAAGGTTACTCAGTAATTAGTACATCTGAGATGTACCTCAAGTTAAGAGATGTAATAAATAACGTTGAGTATAAAATACTATACCCATTAATGGTTAATGTAATAAATTGTACTTGTTTTTATACTGTAGCATGGTAGTGTTCACAGAATATTTATTTTATGTTTTGAGTATAGTAAGAGTGAACTGTTGTTTTATAGGAATACTTAATCAGTGGTAATCTTTTTATTTATGTTAAAATTGTCTTTAGACAATTAAATATAATTACCTGTGTTAGGCATTATACTATGTTATATGTATTGACTAAAATGGAATAATGAAGTTGTTTTGAATTAATGTTTGTAAACTTGGCCAGGATGGCAATAAGTGTTTAAAGGTTGACAAGTAGTTTTGATAATTATGTTGTAAAATAATGAAGGGTTCCAGGACGAATTAATTAATGTAATAAAGTAAAACCAGGAAATTAAAATTAATGTAAATAACCATGAACCAGTAACTATTTGTACAGTAGGTCAGGTAAAGAAAATTAAGTTAAAAACCAAACAATATTATAACAGTTGTAAGAAAACCTATAGGCCTAAATTTAATATTTGTAAAGGGAAATTAATACCTTTTTAATAAGTCCAGTCCAATGAAACTGTAGTAAATTATATACAGTATAATAAGGTAAGGTAGGTTGGGGAGAATTTTAGGTAATTCGGTATAATTCCAAGCATGGAGTATTTTATTAAAAAAGAGTAGTAATATTTTATAATTCTGGCTCTAGGATATCAAATTTCATCCAATGACAGAAAATAATGGTTGTTAGGGCAACTAAAATGTATAAAGGTTGTTGATTTTCAATCATTCGTTTCGATTGTTATATGCTATTGAGTTCAGATGAGGAGACGCATTTAAAAAAGAATGATAAAATTTGAGAAAAAATGAATCTAAATTAACAAATCCAAATTGAAACCTAATTCTATAACACCACTGATGAATAGTAAAACCCATTAGAGTTCCAAATTATAAACAAATACCTCTAAAAGAGTCGAGAATTCCTTACTTCATTCACCAGGATAATTCCGCTGGATTCGGTATTAAACCGATTTCCCATGTAATCAGAAGACTAATTGAGGGAAGCAAAGGCCGAAACTAACGGAATTATAGAGAAGATATACGAAGACCTTGTTTCTGCAGAATTAACCTTCACCTTCAAGAAGAAGCTATAATACGATTTCCATTCCACCGGGACTGACAACCACCAGTATCGTAAAAGAAGAACGGCAGTCAGAAGAGTTCCTGGGGCTTTCCTGTACATCACACCGTCAATTTTATTATGGATCAGAACACTCTTTCCTGGATGAATGTAATCTAAGCAGACCATCTTCAACTGTTTACAGACGTCCAATGCCATTTTGAGATTCGCCAATCCGGTAAAACCAACTTATTTTTAATTTCAATATATTTAGAGTTAATAACATTCTGTAATATTTGAGTAACCTTAATTTTGCATTACCTGGCCTTACTAATGGTTAAAAGAATCTTACGAACCCTGGGATAAGAGATATTCATTATTATATTTAATTTGTATAAGTCAAAAGGAACTTGGTCAATTGACGATCGATCTACTATTGTATAATCGATTTAATGATGTTATTATCTTGAAGAGAACTGTTAGTGTGAAATAAAGTACTAAATTAATAAAGAACCTTTCTTGTATAAGATAATGTTTTATGTTATTGCAGAATAGGTATTATATGTTGTGGGTGGAGTAAGTTACAGGAAGAAGGGTGAATAAAATCCGATGAACGGTTAACCTAGACGCAAGCCTATTACAAATAACAGCGCTAATTGTCAACAGCTGGTGGAATGGGAGATTGCCGAACTAGCGTGTTTTCTGTACCAAATTTGAATTGAAATATCTAATACAGAGGGACTAGGGTTGGCAAGAATTCTTAATACATTCAGTCAATACATGACGTATATCGTTAATATTGCGTAACTATTGAATAATTAGGTAAACCTGTATTATAGTACAATTAAAAGTTAAAATAACGTAATCACAAATATATTTGCCTATTAAATTTGAATTACAGGAGGTCACCTATAAGACTACATAATTAATAACATAAATTATATTTATAAATAACAGATTGATTAAACCCCCGTAACAACATCTTGTTTGTTACAAATTGGCGCATACCAACATGGAGCTTAATTAAACCCTGTAAGAACATAATATAAGACTACACAATTTAAAAGTAAAGAAAGAGTTGTTTGTTACAAATTGGCGAACCCAACAGTGGGGCTTTCAAACATCCTTGATTATAATTAAATACACCTATAAGGTATTGTTCGTTACAAATTGCCGCCTTCAACGTGGGCTTGACGTTGATACACAGGAGTCTCATATAAGTAAATAAAGTAACAACATTCTGTTTGTTTCAAATTGGCGAACCCAACAGTGGGGCTTTCAAACATCCTTGATTATAATTAAATACACCTATAAGGTATTGTTCGTTACAAATTGCCGCCTTCAACGTGGGCTTGACGTTGATACACAGGAGTCTCATATAAGTAAATAAAGTAACAACATTCTGTTTGTTTCAAATTGGCGCTCAACGAGTGGGCTTTAGTTAAGTAAAAAATCGTCTTAATTATTACTTAACTTGAGCAGGCAACCATTAGAGGCACGGGAATGCATACGAGAGGTGTTACTAAAAGGATGGAGAAGGAGCAAGAAACAGAAGAAGATAGACGGGAAGAAGAAACAGAGGTAGTTACAGACACCGAAATGGAACAACAGGCGAGCGATAAAGAGGATGCTCAAGGGGACCAACCAGATAAAGCGGTAGCCAAAGAAGAACCTAATTGGCAAGACATGATGAAGTTCATGGCAGAACAATTTAAGAAACAGGAGGAAAACTCAAAGCAAACTACAGAAAAGCTGGAAAATAAAATAGACAGTATAAATGAAAATTCAGAAAAGCTGGAAAATAAAATAGACAGTATCAACGAAAACTCAAAGAAACAAAATGAAATTTTGAGTGAGAATTTGATCAAATTAATGAACGAGAAGTTTGACAAAAATAAAGAGGAAAATGATGCGAATAACCGGCTGATAAATGAAAGCTTAAACCAAATCAATGAAAGGTTTGATAGAAACGATGAGAGCTTAAGGCAGATTCAAGAAAACCACAAACAAATTGACGAGAAAATTGAAAATAGTAATAAGGAATTACGGAAAATTATAAATGAACAAAACCAAGCGCTGAGGGAAGTCATCAATGAAAGGGTTGCAAATGTCAATGAAACACTTAACAAAAGGGTAGATAATAATGAAGAGGAAGTAAGACAGCGAATAAATGAAATTAAGGTGGGTCTGGAAAGGACAGATGAAACCATAGTACAACTCGCAATGGAAGTAGAGGCCAAAATTAACCATGGGGAAATACCAACAAAACTATGATAAAGGAAGTACAATTAGAAACCCAAGAGAAATTGGACGGAGTGCAAATTAATATAGCTGGGAGAATTGAAATGGTAAATAACGAAATGACACAAATAAAAACCCAAGTAGTTCAAAATAAAGAGACTATAGAAAATATAAAAAATCAGGAAATAAGTAATATAAAGGAATCAATAGAGATTTTACAAAATCGACCAATGTATCTAGCGCATCACATAGCCCCTGAGCAAAAGGATAATATCAATTTTAAAATTTATAGGGGAAATCCCATAGAATTCCTGGAGAGAATAGACGAATGGTTTAACCGAATTAAGGTAACCCGATGGAACGTAATAAAAAGTTATTTAGATGAGTGTTTCAAAAGTATAAATGATAATTGGTGGTCAGCAGTTCGGAATGAACTTAGTGATTATGAGGAGTTTAAAAGGACTTTTAGGTCAAAATACTGGTCAGATTCTGTACAGAACATGATTAGAGATAACATTACGAACGGGAGATTTAATTTTAATCAAGAGCAGTCACCAACTACTTACTTTTTGGGAAAGGTGTGTTTGGCGCGTCATTTGGAACCGCGAATACCAGAGGAGTGTTTGGTAAATAAATTGTCTTACCATTTTGAAGAAGAGATAGTTCGTGCCAGACGCAGTGGACAAGTAAAGACCGTATAAACAATGGAAACCTTGTTAGCCAGTTACGAAATGGAAGACTTATAACAACGGCAACGGAAATGGAAGACTTGGTCCCGACGGCAAGGTGAATATTACAACCATAGAAGGAAGGAGACAAATCAAGAGTCGCGTCCAGGAACAAATCGATTTAACAATAATAATTATCACCGAAGGGTGAATGACCAATTTATAAACAATCGTTATCGCAACAATCATTACCCAAGTAATCACTATACTAATTATGATAATAACAGATACTGAACAGGCCGCAGGAATTTTGATAATGGGAGAGATTATTGGGATAATAACCAAGGGAACGATAATGGAAGAAATCAAAACAGAAATAGGAGCGTCGAGCATGATGGAGGAAGCAGGGAACAAAGGAGAGACATACCCTCGGAAAATCCACCAAGTAATGACCAGGGAACCCATATAGCTCGGGTAAACTATATCATGGCTGATGAGAGGAATCACCAAGAGGATCATCGTGGAAACTGTAAACCGAATCCCAATTCTGGGAATGCTGAGGGAAGGAATAGACGTAACGAAGAGGACATAGAACCGTATGTATATGATCCAACCTGCGACGATGCCATTGAAAGATTTACCACTGCATATAATTTACGGAATCCACCGGAAAACCATATTGGTAGAGCAGCCCGAACAGAGGCCAATACAAAATAATTAAGATAAATTATGTGGAATCAATTTAAAACCGCAAAATTCTAAACAACTGTAAGAACAACTTACTAAATATTTATTTCGAAACAATATAATTTAAAATAAAAAGACAAACCACCAAGATAATGTAAGGACAAATGATTAAATAATATTTATAAAAGAACTGATTTAAAATGGAATGATAGAAAAATATATAAATAAAAACAATTTATGGTAATGTGCTCAAATAAGAAGAATAACGAATAATTTAAGGACTAAGTGAAGCTGAAGGAGGATGATAATTAATAAAACAATAATTTAGAATTTCTCTGAATTGAAGATTATATAAGAAGAAATGATACGGAGAAATATGTCACAAGAAAGAAAGTCAAAAGGATTTTAGAATAATGCCTATCAATAATGTTATGTGCTATTAGTTAATGGAAAAGAAGAAGGAATCAAGAAGAAGAAGAAATATATAAATAAATGTAAACAGCAACTGTATGAAGAATCCCAAAAGTGTTTAGTATTAGTCGCTAATTGACTACTTATTTTTTTATTTTTAATGTATTGACCGTAGAAATGTTCCGGCAATAATTTTTATGAGCAGGGATGATGTTCCCCTGGTCTCAGAAGGTGTAAGGATGGACAGCGGAGTAATGGACCCAAGAGTGGCCACCCGACTGGTACCACCGCACAGGATAGGGAAAAATGTTAGGGAAATTAAGTATTTTAGGGATAATGATGAAATAGCTGTATAGATTGATATTAGATTCCAGAAGTATAGATGAAGAAAATAGAAGGAAGATAGCAGACCAAAGCTTAATTGAGAAAGCTAATTTATAGAAGTAAATAAGAAAATAAGTGTTAAAAGAAGTTTTTTATGATTAGTGTGACCAGTCCTTATCAAGTAAAATGTGGAAGTACCACTACCCAGAGAATATAAATAATTGATGAATTTACCTCCAAGAGAGAGAGAGTTGAAAAGGAAACCAGCAATTACCATTAACCGAATAACAGGTATAAGACCAAACGTAAATAAAAAATATATTATGAGCAAGAGGACAACCAGGTCAGGTACGAGTTATGAGTTTATTTTTTACTAAACTTCGTTGAGACAAAATAAACTTCTTTCGAAGGGGGCGTGTTATGTAACGTAACAGAATTGAGGTCCCCAACGTTACATAAAAAAATGAATTAACTATGGTCAAGCACCATAGCCCGATATTAAGGTTACTCAGTAATTAGTACATCTGAGATGTACCTCAAGTTAAGAGATGTAATAAATAACGTTGAGTATAAAATACTATACCCATTAATGGTTAATGTAATAAATTGTACTTGTTTTTATACTGTAGCATGGTAGTGTTCACAGAATATTTATTTTATGTTTTGAGTATAGTAAGAGTGAACTGTTGTTTTATAGGAATACTTAATCAGTGGTAATCTTTTTATTTATGTTAAAATTGTCTTTAGACAATTAAATATAATTACCTGTGTTAGGCATTATACTATGTTATATGTATTGACTAAAATGGAATAATGAAGTTGTTTTGAATTAATGTTTGTAAACTTGGCCAGGATGGCAATAAGTGTTTAAAGGTTGACAAGTAGTTTTGATAATTATGTTGTAAAATAATGAAGGGTTCCAGGACGAATTAATTAATGTAATAAAGTAAAACCAGGAAATTAAAATTAATGTAAATAACCATGAACCAGTAACTATTTGTACAGTAGGTCAGGTAAAGAAAATTAAGTTAAAAACCAAACAATATTATAACAGTTGTAAGAAAACCTATAGGCCTAAATTTAATATTTGTAAAGGGAAATTAATACCTTTTTAATAAGTCCAGTCCAATGAAACTGTAGTAAATTATATACAGTATAATAAGGTAAGGTAGGTTGGGGAGAATTTTAGGTAATTCGGTATAATTCCAAGCATGGAGTATTTTATTAAAAAAGAGTAGTAATATTTTATAATTCTGGCTCTAGGATATCAAATTTCATCCAATGACAGAAAATAATGGTTGTTAGGGCAACTAAAATGTATAAAGGTTGTTGATTTTCAATCATTCGTTTCGATTGTTATATGCTATTGAGTTCAGATGAGGAGACGCATTTAAAAAAGAATGATAAAATTTGAGAAAAAATGAATCTAAATTAACAAATCCAAATTGAAACCTAATTCTATAACACCACTGATGAATAGTAAAACCCATTAGAGTTCCAAATTATAAACAAATACCTCTAAAAGAGTCGAGAATTCCTTACTTCATTCACCAGGATAATTCCGCTGGATTCGGTATTAAACCGATTTCCCATGTAATCAGAAGACTAATTGAGGGAAGCAAAGGCCGAAACTAACGGAATTATAGAGAAGATATACGAAGACCTTGTTTCTGCAGAATTAACCTTCACCTTCAAGAAGAAGCTATAATACGATTTCCATTCCACCGGGACTGACAACCACCAGTATCGTAAAAGAAGAACGGCAGTCAGAAGAGTTCCTGGGGCTTTCCTGTACATCACACCGTCAATTTTATTATGGATCAGAACACTCTTTCCTGGATGAATGTAATCTAAGCAGACCATCTTCAACTGTTTACAGACGTCCAATGCCATTTTGAGATTCGCCAATCCGGTAAAACCAACTTATTTTTAATTTCAATATATTTAGAGTTAATAACATTCTGTAATATTTGAGTAACCTTAATTTTGCATTACCTGCCCTTACTAATGGTTAAAAGAATCTTACGAACCCTGGGATAAGAGATATTCATTATTATATTTAATTTGTATAAGTCAAAAGGAACTTGGTCAATTGACGATCGATCTACTATTGTATAATCGATTTAATGATGTTATTATCTTGAAGAGAACTGTTAGTGTGAAATAAAGTACTAAATTAATAAAGAACCTTTCTTGTATAAGATAATGTTTTATGTTATTGCAGAATAGGTATTATATGTTGTGGGTGGAGTAAGTTACAGGAAGAAGGGTGAATAAAATCCGATGAACGGTTAACCTAGACGCAAGCCTATTACAAATAACAGCGCTAATTGTCAACAGCTGGTGGAATGGGAGATTGCCGAACTAGCGTGTTTTCTGTACCAAATTTGAATTGAAATATCTAATACAGAGGGACTAGGGTTGGCAAGAATTCTTAATACATTCAGTCAATACATGACGTATATCGTTAATATTGCGTAACTATTGAATAATTAGGTAAACCTGTATTATAGTACAATTAAAAGTTAAAATAACGTAATCACAAATATATTTGCCTATTAAATTTGAATTACAGGAGGTCACCTATAAGACTACATAATTAATAACATAAATTATATTTATAAATAACAGATTGATTAAACCCCCGTAACAACATCTTGTTTGTTACAAATTGGCGCATACCAACATGGAGCTTAATTAAACCCTGTAAGAACATAATATAAGACTACACAATTTAAAAGTAAAGAAAGAGTTGTTTGTTACAAATTGGCGAACCCAACAGTGGGGCTTTCAAACATCCTTGATTATAATTAAATACACCTATAAGGTATTGTTCGTTACAAATTGCCGCCTTCAACGTGGGCTTGACGTTGATACACAGGAGTCTCATATAAGTAAATAAAGTAACAACATTCTGTTTGTTTCAATATATATATATATATATATATATGGAGCGTACTAATAATTTCTTTCTGATACAAATTATTTTCTGTTTTACTTTCATATATAATATCGCTTCTTGAGATGACAAAGATTAAAGTATTCCATGGCATACGCTTTATCTAATTCCTGTCATTTACCTTCACGAAACAGGCTCATCTAAAAAAAAAATCATAGTAGATGTTACCGGCAGTATAAAGAATTGAATACCCAATAAAATTCAAGGTAACATAGAATACGTATCACCAACTGAATAAGTTCACTGTATAAGCAGTTCTTGCAAGGCTGACGATAACCGTAACCTTGTAAAATGATTGTGGGAGTCCAAGTACCGTATTTACTCATCGGCTTGTACTAGCTTTATACGTATATCTATTCGGATGACTAGTAGTCCTCCTTAATATTCTTATTACTATCTTATTGATTTAAATCTGCGTAAACTATATATTATGCAGACAGCAATCATATTTCAACCTTCAAGTATCCAATCCCTTGGTCACTATTCTAACCCATACAGCATGAATTAATAGAGTACCCTGAAACTTGAAGAACCTAACAAATTTGTCCGGCTAGCAAAAATTAGTGGTGTAAAATCCATGGTATACTACTAATATTTAGTGTACTATGGAAGAACTACGAAAGAACTTAGCGTATATCAATTGTATACAAAACTAATGCAATTATTAAAATCTGTTCGGTTTAGCCTTACTATTATTTCTTTTTCTCTGTATTTAGTAAAGCAGGAAGTAGTGGCTACAATTTTTATATCTGATAATATTTTACTTACCATGATCTCTCTCTCTCTCTCTCTCTCTCTCTCTCTCTCTCTCTCTCTCTCTCTCTCTCTCTCTCTCTCTCTCTTAATAGAAAAACAAAAAAATTGGGTTTTGTGAAAGATTCATCGAGAGTTTTTCCAATTCTTTTTCTTCTGCTTTCCTTTCTTACCTTCTTTTTTTTGTAACTATGCATATGTCTGTTTTCATACGTATTTTTAACTTGCTTCTCGATCTATTACTGGTGTACCTTCTGTTTCTTCCTCTCTTAGTTCTTATGTTAGGTTATTTTCACAATCCTTGATTCATTCGGTTTCAAATTATGATAATCTTATTGCTGAATTGTGTTATAATCTCCTGTTGATAATCTCCTTTCCACTACTGCCTTCACATTTTTAAACGTATTTTTTATATCCTGCTAAAAACTTTCCTTATTATTTCCTACAGATGTTTTTCTACAACTTTTGTTGCTTTATTTGTTTTGAATCGTGTTTAATCAGTGAGCTCTAATGTTTGTTTTGTGAGGAGTTTGCACTTTTTTACTGAACATTAGAATTAGTTTATATTTCCCCAATCTGAAAACTTTCCTTGGTCTTCTGCCATGTTGTTTCTCCTCGCTATTTGGGACTTTTACCTATGTCATATTTTTGTTATAATTCTAATATTAAACTTTGTGTGATAGATAAAACCAAGCAAGCTTTAGTTTAAATATTTGATATATTGTATTATTGTTTTATTTTCAACTTTCATCGAGGTGGCCGTTTCTGTCATCGTCGTTTTGTTTATTTTCTTTTTAAACGTCTTTACGTTTAACTACTTAGATAGAACACATCATCAAACAACGCTACACACCATGCTATTTTGTAATTACATCATCTTGTTTAGTAAAACTGGCTACGATAGTTTTCAGCTGGATGCTCTCATTTTTCGTGGTTCTATGCATTTGTCTTCATTTGACGTTTTTGATGTCACCAAGCATTCGAACAATTCTCCTCCGTCACCTCTTTCCTTCCACCTACCCCCCTATGATCCTTAGCTGCAGACAGTTTCTACACAATATTGCCCCAACCAAGATTTTTCTTTGTCTTATTACTCTCAGCAGTTTTCAAATACCTCCCCTATTATCGTCAATACTTCATTATTTCGGGCAAGTATAACTATTTGATGCTAATTAATACATTTCAAGAAATAATATTTTTAATTTTCAAGAGACTTTCAGTAATTTCTTCTCGCCTAGGATTCGTTATATAATAATGGTACTTTAGTTTATAAATAGCTTTATTGATTGTCTGCATATTTAGAATTTTAACAAAACTCAAGATTATAAGAAATGGTTGTCTTAGCTTAAGATATTATAACATACGTATCTCTTAGGTAGATTCGGTTGGAAACTTTTAGCAAATCTATAAAGCAAAAACATGGTACCCCATTAAATGCATGGTGTCCATGAGCTTTCGAACAAAAACTATATAATTAAGTTCTATGTCCGTAGTTCCATATTTCAAATTTGTATTACACTATTTTACCCATCTTCCTTTATATATAAAAATGTGTAAACGACAGTGTCGATTATGAACTACTACTACTACTACTACTACTACTACTACTGCTACTACTACTACTACTACTACAACAACAACTACTACTACTACTACTACTACTACTACTACTACAACAACTACTACTACTACTACTACTACTACTACTACTACTACTACTACTACTACTACTACTACTACTACTACTTTGCACTGCTACTGTTACTGCCGCTGTAGCTGCAACAACTACAACTACTGCTAGTGCTACTGCTACAACAAGTATTCGTGTCTTTACAAAATAAACTGAGTTTACTTCAGCCTTGTTGCTGTAATGAACTAATGAACTTTAGCCTTATTACTTCATCTCGGCTTTAATGAACTCTTTAAATAAGTTTGTTTTCCTCATAAATTAGCGATGATTAAAACTGATTAATCACGAAACCTGCCCAGACAAAATGCTGTTTGCAATAAAAGGATTCCTATCATACTTTCCTATACGTGTCAGGCGACTTTATGGAAATAATAATTGTTTATGTAGAAATTCTTAATTTGCGCTTTTTTAAATCATAAATGTATGCAGACGTCATATGCAACTGATTCAAGCAGACGTATTTAGGTGATTAACATATGTACTCGTACTTCATAACATAACTATACCCACTTTACAATAAACAATATGATTTTTTGCCATTATGAATCAAAAATCAGAAAAAATTCCTTACTCATTTCATGCTTATTTGATTTTTCGATCCACAGTGATTCTATTCTATGTATGATTACATAGTACGTATAAATATTATATGCGGTTGTGCAGTTGATTCCGTAATAATCCGTTAAACGTCATTGTATATGTGAGACTTCGTACAATGCCACTCCTGAAGTTTAATTATTACAGTTTTATTATAAGCATTCCTCCTTCCACACCTTCATTAATGTAATAACATTAATAATTTTATTTTAATACAGTAAATGAATTAACACTTTACAAGATTTTATTGTTGATATAACCCATACTGACATAACCAGAGCTCTATGAAATTTGTCGTATCAAATCTCTATATGTCCGTAGATCATCCAGACTGCGAGTTAACAGGTTCATTGTATGTGCGAGCACACTGTACAGAAGACCTCTTAATTATTTCTGTCGCTACGATGTCTAAAAGAACCGTCACTTGATAAAAGAAGGTCGGGTCAGATACTAGAAGCAGAGTTTATTATAGAAAACCGCATACTACTGAACTTGCATATTATATTGCAGTTCAGAAACCTGTAGAAATATTGTATTACAATATTTTTATTTTATTTAAGGAGATCCGAGGTAAAGGCCTGTCCCACTATAATTAAATAAAGTTTCTCTTCTCAATTAGCTACATTTATTTTAAAGTCATTTATTTTATTTAGGTATATTTTATTCAAGATACATTTATGAATCGTTTCTTTTGAAATAGACGTAATGTCAAAAACATATCTTGTATATTAATTAAAGAATAATTAGAGTTTTTGAGGAAGTCGTTTATAAAGTGTTCAATTTTTACTTGTATATAGTTAGATTCTACTTATTGACACTAAGACATCAGTATTATGTTTAGGTTTGGTACAAGGAATTGAAAAGATAAACATAATAAATAATCCCTGCTTTATAACAAGTTTCAGTGCAAAGTTACACATACCTAAATATAAAATATCGGAACTTACGTAAAGTAAAGTTTAAATATTTGAAATGTTTTTTAATTGCACCTAAATTACACATTTTTCGTCACTATTATCTTCCTTTCTTTTCAGTTGCTTTTTCTTACCTCTGATCTTCTTACTTCTTTACAGAATACTGTTATTCCCTTCCAGAATAGTTTATTTTATGAATACTCTCCATACGTTTTAAACAAGGTCGATGTTACATACATAGCAAATAAACGATCGATGAAACTTACAACTTCATCAGTTATAGTTAACTTTTAAAGTTTCAACTTCAACAAACCGATTGTGGTTTTGTAGTTTCTGCTAAATAACAATTAACAGAATTGCGTTGAAATTCTGAGTCCTACTATATGAGCATCAAGAAGGTTAAATCTGACAAGTAATTAAATAGTGATTTGATTATATCCAGCTGACAAAGGAGAAATTATTAGAGGCAATCCATGTGATTCCTGTGACTACATATTTATTCTGGACTCCATTCTTTTCTGTACAAGATCGATACACCACAAATCTATTACGTCCACATTTCTATATCACGTGAAGCTTGCTCTCAAAATCACTTGCAAGCCCTTTTTAGAGTCTCCATCACCTAGGAGTTGTTTTTTCAACTACAAGAAATTAAGTTACAAATTATGTTATTATAAATTATATTCGTTTCTATAAAATGTTTCACTGTTTTTTTAAAGAAGCTTCACTAGCTTAATGTAGATGCATTCATATGAAATACACGTATACATCATACGTGGAAAAATGTTTGGTTACACAATATATATAGCTCTCAACATGAAGAATAGAAGAATTATTTAGATCAAAACTAGGAAACGAATTTTTTAAAGTTTTACACTGTAAGTTTGCAAACAACTTATAGTGCTAAAGGTCGTATGCAGTATTAACATTTAACAAAATGACTTATATAAGTGATTTTGTCTGTACATAAATCGATAACGTCGTTCTTAAGGATGAAGTATTGGAGTCACGCATATCTCGTCCGTCAATATCTACAGTTAGTATATGGGAGCAAGTATGGTTCCTGATGAAACTAAGTTATCAAAGCTGGTCATCTGCAAGAGGACTTTAGAAAAGCATTTTAGGACAAAGTAGAATACATCGGGGAAGCTCTACTATAATGAGAGGGAAGAATCGATTAATGTTGAATCTGCGAGAAGGACTGTAAATATCTGGGGGACTTAGAAATAAGCCATATATACAAATTATTAATGTACGCAGAGAGAGAGAGAGAGAGAGAGAGAGAGAGAGAGAGAGAGAGAGAGAGAGAGACGTAGAGAAAGCTCTGAAGAGACGACTTGACATGTTTTTCTATAGAAACATGGGCACGTTTGTAATTTACTGCCTACATAGTAGTATTATACTATAGAATGGCTGTAATTTAATAGCTGTTGTGTTATAGGCTACTAGACAAGTGAATATACGAGGACTCTGATGATATTTTGATTGCGATGATTGTTGAAAAAACGTGTGTAATTCGAGAGTAACTGAAAATTCTCCACGACTGTTATCATTATGGGAATAAAGGTTTTAAAGTACAGTTCGGCTAGGCTTGTACCTGGAGGAGGGGTACAGGTTATTTCTCGCTACTTAAAATATTTACAGTAATTTGCACTGACTTTGATTTTTATTTTATTACTTTCAGCTTTAGACATTTACGTTTTGAACATTATACACTTTATGTCGTCTCTAGATTCCTTTAAATAAAACGAAAACCCATTATTGTTCGGAATTATCATACTGCTTCAACCCGATTTAATTAATTATTAAACCATTTATTATTGTTGCTTTCTCAATATAAATGTCAGTTGACTAATTTTTGTATGCAAAATAATATGTTCTACCTCTGAAAAGGTTTAAGTAAATTGGAAGTACATTCGAATGGTAATTGCAATCCAAGATTATTTATTTCATTTTTTTTTTTTTTTTTTACACAAGTAAATGTTTTTCAGACTCTAGACTCTATGCAAGCATTACAGACGGGCGTACAAGTGACAGTATAAATGGAAAATAAGTGAATCATCAAACAGGTGTCCGTCTCAAACAGCGTGACTATTTATTCATACAAATATTATTCTTCTCAATTCAGAACTTAACAGTATTGATTACGAGGACGAAAATAATTAACAATATACATAAGAAAATAATAATTTCAGCGAAACGCATAAAACGTTGCACTACGAAAGGTAGTACAACCCTTAAATAAATAACAACAATAGTGAACGTGCCTGCCACTAGTACGGCTAGTAACAGTGATGCAACAACAGCCAGAGATGCAGACAGTGAGGCGCCCCGCGTTTGAGTTTGGTACGGTACGCGTTCATCTAGTTTACGCACTTGTATTCAAGTGACAGTGTAGTCAGTGCAGTGAATATATCTATATATACGTATTTGTTATGTAAGTGTGTAAACACTAGCTGGCAACAGTGAACCTACGGAAAATATACGTCGTGCGAACGCGCATGCGTAAAACACAACACACAGACACACCCACATGCAGTTTTATATAATTCTTACAACACTGCAAAATGTAAAGATCGCCTGTTCAAGGAACACGTTTTTTATGAACTAAACGTAACTGCATACGGTATGTTAAAAATATCTACCGCGTGTTATTTACTCATTCACATACACAATCTTATTTACACAAAATAATAAGTTTCACAATTTCACGTTTTTCTCAAAATCCATTCATCTTGACATCTATCCTTTATTTCAATGAGTGCATGTTCGTTTCACCATGCTTTACTTTTGAATGTATATTGTTACTTGTGTATATTTTATTTCTTGTAATTTAATTTTGATATTATTATTTCACTTTAATACCGAAGGTGGCAGTACTTCTATAAGTGGGAAAACCATGTGTTGTTATCAAATGCAAGAGCTGTGATTCGTAAAAACGGAAGTTGGTGAAGACTTACTGTCGGCTCCATTCACTCTGGGCCATGCCGAAATAAACTGAATTATACCGAACAAATCGTGAACTAGATCGTCTATGTTGAGTACAGCCTATAATTATTTAATTTAAATATCGCTTCCAAGTTGTTGATTAAACGATGCAATCAGATGTTTATACATAACTAAGAGTAAACTAAATGTCATCTAACGATCTATGCAATATATTCAATTAATATTAATACAAAGCCATGAGTCTACAGTTATTTTTAATCGAGTGTGAGTCAATTAAGAAGTGTATTCAACAACTGTAATAAACACTGAAATGTACTGATTTTAATAACGACATTAAAAAAAGTAAAGAAAATTGCAGAGTTAACGTAACGTAGTGAACACGTAGAGAGGAGAGTCGAGAAACGATATATATTTTTAAAGTTCAGCGCGTCACTTGGCTCGTGTTCTATTTAAGCATCTGTCTAAGGCGCCAAACAATACACACTCAAACTGGATATGTACTGTTGCCGCCTAGTATTTGTAAAATGTAAGAAATGGACAAATCGAACAGTGAGTCATCGATTGTCAGGAACTTACAAGAAATCTATTTAGAAGAAATCGATAATACCAAGTTAAGACATATAAGGTAAGAGACAACAAGTAATTGGTGTTGAATAAAATAATGCACGTAAGAACAAAACACATCACTGCTTTCTGGACATAGGCAGCACCGCTTTATATATATTTATTTACCCGGCTATTTTTGTAACTGCTGTTACTGCCATGGGAATAACTTGTGTTGTATAACCTGCAAGCACCCGTACTTCCTTAGTACTTAAGCGCAGCCTACATGCCTGCCTTAACACTTATTTCCTTACCTTGCTAACGTTACAATGCCGTTCATATTAATAATAACTTTAAGACGGTAGACAAGTACGTGATTAAAAATAGGCTACGTAAAGAGTCACAAATAACCGTGAAACAACATTAACACACATTAAAAATATCATAAAAGTAGAGGTTAGCGGCGCAAGTGCAGAAATAGCCCACGTGACGACGACGAGCTTCGACCTCCGGCACTGCTACTGTTGTCGACTGTTTTTTTTCTTATTTCAGTACAATTGTCACGTTTACAAACTCTATTTCTTTAAGCTTTAAATTTATTTCGTGTTGGCTTCAGTTATTTTCTGTTACTTATTAACCATCCACTACTCATGATTGATGACACAAGAATTTTCGTGCATACTTTCGTGAAAATAAATTGATAGGATTAAATAATCGTGGTCATAATTTTTGAGCGGATAAATTAAACAAATAAACAAATCTATTAACGCAATTATCAGAGGTAAATCACTAATCAGACTGAACTTTACTGATATTTTATTTTACATTTTATATTATCATTTCAATACGTTAATAGTCTTCGTCAAAACAATATACTCGTACTTTCTACAATTACGACTTTCGTCATTATATTATATTATATTATAGGCCTACTATACAACACGGAATATATATGAGTATGTATAGGCCTAAATGTTTTTAAAAATTACTTTCCATAATACCAAAATGTTAACATCTTCCATGCAGCAAAATTAACTTTGCGCAGACCCAATGCATGCAATAATGCATAATAGCCGGGCTGCATACTCCACATAAAAATAAAGAAAATTAATATGTCAAACAGCACCCCATAAAAACACCGTAACTGAAAAATTAAATTTTTACGAAAGAATACAGAGATTTTTACAGTCGTTTCTAGCGGTTAATTTTCGTGTGTGTGTGTGTGTGTGTGTATGTGCGCGCGCGCTATCGTTGAATGTCTTAGACAGAAGAGAGAAATACGCAACACATACACACACAAACGCACACGCGCTGATAATGTGATTTTTAAGTACCGTATACAAAAAAAAATGGCCGACAGTGATTGGTTTCCGTCAACGTTCGCGTAAGTTTATTTAATTTTCCAACGACATTGTCTATCTAATGAATCACCTGCCACTAGTGTCTAACAAGATTACCTGTGGCAAACACAGGAGTATAAACATGCCACTGACTAATGGCTAAGCGATTTTATTTTAGATATCCTGTTCCACACGTTAGCCCATCCAAATGCCAGTATTTGTTTCTACATCCGAAACAGCGTCAATTTATTTGGCCGACTGCAGCTTTGTTTGGTCATTACGGAGTACCGTACACTACCATTATGGCCTTGAATTTTAAGGGCTGTTCATTGTTATTCACAATTTATTATGACCGGGAGCCTTCAAGAACTATTATGATATTATTTCTGAGACAGTGTAGTCATATGTAATAAATTTAATAAATTACCGGCAGTCTTAAAATACACTTCAGCTCCTTCTAGATCTTTAAATTAGTAAATGATTATGAATTTTAATAATACTCCTAATACTCATAATTTTACTTATTATGTTTCTACTTCTGCATCTACAACAAATTTTAAAATTTGCTGATTTATAAATGTTAAAATGCTCAATAGTAAGAAGAAAGTAATTATTTTAGTAGGCTTTCCGAAACTTCCAATTGTTTTAAATTTATTGATTGTTTCGTATTCCCTTGACGACTCTCAACCAGATGTTGTCTCAGTGATATGAAGCCATTTGGTAGACAAAGTCTGAGTGGCGTCTGTAAGCTGGTGTCTTACCTACAGAACAGAATGTAAACAATTATGGAGACAAGTGTACAATATTCTGGACTATAATAACCTCTTGTGAAAAACGTTTTACATTCTAGTCTCACATTCAGTGACATCACCAATGTCTGAGTTATGTATCCAATCCTATTCATAAACTGTCATGGAAAACAATGTTCTCAGAAATGTATTAAAAATTACCACAGCTTCTGTATGACTAGTACTCGTTTTATTTTATAACAAAAATTTTAAAAATTTGCCCCAGCTTTTATTTTGAAATGTTCCAATTAAATGTATAAAAGAAAGAGTTGGTTTAAATTTTCTGTAAACGGTTTTATGATGCGTGAAACCTGAATAAGAAAATTTGAGAGAAACACATTTTTTTAAGAGCAACGTTGTAAAATATACAGAGTTCTCTCACTTTTCGACCTTCCTCTTGTACTACAACTCAAGCACGTCTTTGATGCTTACTTCAGAATAAACTCTATCAATATCTAACAAAAGGTGAATATTAAATCAGTGATAACCAATTACGCTATAAAAATTTGGTACTTCAAAGGGATAAGCAAAAATTGGAAAATTATGAAGCAATATAATTGTTATAAAATACCATAGAATAGGTTTTATTCCTGAAGTAAAATATAATTAATTCAAAACTTTAAAAAAGTATCAAGTAACTTTTGTTTGTAAGATTGCCTAAAATATGAAATAGTGTGGTCCCAAGTATTTTCCTTAACACAACGCGGTAAGGAAGAAACCCGAAATAAACACGGCATAGGCAGGTAGAGGTTACACGTAAAAATTGTTCCCTTAAATTGTTTACAAGAGTAGTTTTCCTCTGTGAGTATATGCTAATTAGAAAATGGTATTTTTTATAAGAATATAGAAGCGTAATTGCAACACCGAGTTAAATGAAACAAGAATGGTACGCTAAAAAGTATCATTTTACTTTAAAGAAGCGTCTACTCCTACTGCATCTTTCACTGTACATTACGTATATTCTTCATTGTGTCTTCCTATTTACGTACATGTTAAATCGTGTTTAATATTTACATATTTATATACATTTTTTAACAAAAATCTTCCTTAATGTGGCAAAGAAACTACAAATATGTAAACTAGAAAACATATTAATTACTTTTTCAATTTTCACGAATCCTTTAATTACTTTTAATAAACAGATCAATTTAAATTAACTTGTTTTAAAAATATTTTCGAACAGGTTAAGTAGTTGTTAAAAATTAACATTCGTAACTGAGATAAAACAAAGTTCATTGATTCAGTAATGAAGATTTTGCGTTAATAGATATTAATTCTTTAAATTTTATATTAATTATTAATTATTTGTTACAGTTCTTAATTACACCGTACACAGCATTGTAAAGTTAAAAGTACGAGTTGCTACATTTTGAGTATGTATTGTAACAGTTAGTTTCATTGGTTTATGTCTGATAAGAATTTTGTCTTTCCCACCTAGTTATTTAACGTTAATATTTTAGAAACAGTAACGTTGGCACATTTGCTATCGCTTGAAAAGTATTCTCTTTTTTATATGTAATGTAATGTTCCTTAATAATGAGACTAATATGTGCATCTAACACTAACCGCTATGTACTGAAATAGATATCTGGTTTAATTTCATTTGACTTTTGTACTTGCAATGTGTGATTTATTCATGGAAATGATTGTCTGTCTATCTCTCTATATATATTATATATTTTAACTGTCTTTTCCGTCTTGTGTTTTCTGAACCGACATCTTTTCACTTTTCTTTCTTCTTTTTTTTACTCATAGTAATTTACAAACACACTCGTTATTCTCTTTCCTCATATCGTAACAGAGACTGTAATTCTACACACTACAACACCCACTACATAGAAACACCTGTGAATTTTATTCGGTACATAATTATGTATTTCATTTACTGAACTGTGATAAATAATCCAATATAAAAAATATTATATTATGTCTTCCTACTCAATAGCACCACATACGCTTCGACAGTCTCCAAACAAACATTTTGACTTAAAAATTACCTCATTTGACTAGACCAAAAATTCCATATCAGTAGCAGTCATACTATTAGTAAAATTCTCTCATACAAGTACTCTTGGTTGATGTTTGTAAGCAAGCTGATAGCTTCTGGAATGAGTAAAACAAGAACACTCAGTAAAATATATTTAAGTTTCAGATTTGTTTCAGTTGTCGTATAAAATATTAAAGGTTTTAAGTGGCTCTAGAAATTAACTATTCTAACAATTTAAGCAGTACACTTGAACACTAAAGCAAGCCCTTAGCAAACGTGTTTTTTGTCCTACAAATCTCCAGCGAATAGATACGTACGCGCACGCACACACTAATTTCCTTTAAGAAAAAAGTAATATCTAACGCAGAAACAAATGCATAAATTTGCTTGTGAAATAAGCATTATATTTACTTGTTTTATTTTCCTTTTAATAGCGATAGCGCTGCGTTCCGATATTATACTTATTCACACTTAGCTCTGTTTTTCCAAATATAATATTATCATTTCTCCTAACAACGTTGTGTTTACACACTTAAGCGAGTGAGAGTCCAACCTAAAATAAATTTTATTACATAAATGATAAACGTGGGTTTAAAAGAGCGGCAAAGAGTACGTGAAGTAGCGTATCGACGCAGCAGCCGTGTGGCTAGTGGCGCCGTCGACTACAGCGGTAAAATACTACACTACGGCTTCATATCCTCCCCCGAGTGCTAGCAGGCAGATTTGTTGTGTCTCCTCGTACATTGGGAAACCACGTGATGCATATGGATAACTCAACATTTTTGTCAGTTGTTAAATAACAGTGTGTGAAAGCCGTGTATTAACCGCGATATCTTGCAGTGTTCGCTTTGTATGCGTTTCACTAACAAGTAATATCAGTTTCATGAGACAGTCGTTAAATTAGTTTAATTTTATAAATGGATATAAGCTCTTATTATATACGAATAGATAGCGTATAGTTATATTATAATGCGACAGCCACATTTTTTTTATTATTTCGAAGTATAGTGTATTTTTAAGAATATCGTACAATACAGTAATCAGTAGGTAAATAAAAAAATATTAGTAACAGAAAATAATTGTTACAATTTTAAGTGCGCGATTACACACATTAAATGTGGTGTGTTAGTTAAAAGTTTTGTTTGGAAAGTTAAAAACTAATAGTTTGATTACGAATATAGTCCAACTGTTAAAATTGTTATTTTCAATCACGTCGTTTCTTACTTAATTTCTTACTTAACTAACTTATTTTTAAATACCGTTAACAGAATTTATTTTTCTAAATATCTCTATGATTAAGTGTTTACCTTAAGTACATATTTTGAATGGTACGGAACAATAATAATAATAACATTGTCATTTATTGTAATAATGTTTTCTAGAAATTTAATGACAATCAGTTACACTGATTTAAAATTAGTTTTTAGGTAAATTAGTAAATTCTATAAACATATCATACATATGTAGACGCTGTATTTAAGTCGCATCGTAGGTCCATTACTCTGTTGAATCAAGCTGTCAACGTTATAACGTAATATTGCAACACTAAACATAAAACTGTAGTTGATAATATACCTGTGTTTCAGTTTCGAATGACAATCAGATACTTAGCTAGAAGTAACAAAGTAAGCGATAATAATACTAAGAACGTTTAGAACTGAATTTTTACTTAATAATGTTTTACAGAATTTACTTAAAGGTTTGTAGCATGCTCTCTTTTAAAAATTATGTATATTTTTTTTATATTACAGATATAGTAATGTTAGTTCTTACAGAAATTACATATTTTAAACATTCTCAATTTTTAAAAGTTTAAAATTATATTTTTCCTTTATAATTTTAGTTTAAATACAACAAAATTACTAGAAACATTAACATATTCAGTATGCATTTGTATCAGTCCCTTTCCAAAATGTTTGTTGCTTACTTAATTACGACTAATAAATTCTATTTTTATAATTATTTTAATTGTTACATTTAAAAATTATTTATACGATATTTTAGGTTAAGAAACATCTAAACTGTTTGCACACAAAACGATTTACCTAATATTCACCCGTCAAATAAAACTATAAGTTTAAGTACATTATTCTACAATTTAATCCTCTAAAAGGCAAATTTTAAGTAAACTCATTATTTATGAGCGCAAAGTCTCAAAAAAGTGATTTGTCGCGAATTCACATACTTATAACCATGAGCGCGGGCACGACTTAATTTTATTAGTGCTAAGATTTATTTAAAATCACGACTGCTATATAATTTTATTCTAACTTAAATATTTTTATTCAGTTAAAAACCACTAAGCACATATGCTCACAATTTGCAGCCTTTGTCAGTATGTCTCATGATTAAACGCGAGCGCGAGGGAGAAACATGAAGTAAGAATAACGGTATAAGATGCTGAATACTTTTGATACGATGTTTCACTCGGTGCGAACAGCTGTTTGGTTTCTAACTCTTCACTTTCCATCCTACAACAGCAGATACGATTCTTGTTGTAGGTAACACACTTCTGTCTGAGCTAGTCTAAAGTTGAATAACACTCGGATAGGTTTACCCATAAGATGTCACTGCCGAAATTGATGGAGCTTCTTGGTCAGTCATCTATCAAACGATAAATCCTGTTTATCAGCACTGTTAGAATTTCCCATGCTTGAAAACGTTTACTCGGTACTTAATCGAAATATGGTTAATGGAGCGAAACCATTGTTTCTACAGTTAATTTGGCAGTTTCTCTTTTAATTTAAAAGTACCAACCTCTTACGCAAGTAGCCGGATAATCGGGAACACAATTTTAAATACCGCTATTTGTTTATTTGCCAGATTCACCAGTTTCCTACTTTTCTGAAAGAGAGTTGTCCTCAATGCTAATTCTGTTTTAAGTGAAGCGTATCTTCTCAAAGTAATTACTTCAGTTTCAAAGCTGAAGTAAACATTACTATAATGATTCAAAATGTATATTTGAGTTACTAAAAGAAGTTATTAGTAAATATATTGCGAGTGGTGATATTTTCCCGAACACACAATAAACCACGTTCAACAGACTCCGCACAATAAACAATAAACTCCAACAGAGATGTTCTATTACGTTTTGCAAAGTTCTAGTATCTAGCATTTTAGTACTGTTAAATATCAATACTGAGGATTAGTGATTCCGCGTAAGCCCTAACAACAAACAATTTACGTCCTTCCTGCGTATTACTGTAATTCAAATACGTGCCAAAAGGTTTTTGAATCACACTTTAACAATAATAGTAGTAATATTAATGACGGCAATAATAATAATAATAATGGGTCGCTAAACTAATAATCTAAGGTCAGAGTAACAATAGAAAAGTAGGCGGCGGCCGGCGCCTGGAAGTTCCCTTAGCTGAGTTTGTTACATATCCGGCTGACCTAAATGTGTCATTCTATCTACTCCCACTCTTAATCGTAGCAAAATTAGATAACCGACACACGTGAGCATCGGCAACGTTAGTTCCAACATATTCTTTGGTAGTGTATTCATGAGCTAAAGAGAAATAGGTGCATGGATAGCGGGATGAATGAGCGAATGTGTGTGTGTGTGTGTGTGTGTGTGTGTGTGTGTGTGTGTGTGTGTGTGTGTGTGTGTGTGTGTGTGTGTGTGTGTGTGTGTGTGTGTGTGTGTGTGTGTGTGTGTGTGTGTTCCATATCTTACGTATCATAATTGGTAACAAGGAGGATAACTATAAGACAAATTTTGTCTTGGTATTGTGTGATGTCTATGAGCTCAAACCTTGCGAAGTTGACGTTGTACGTTTGTTCTTCATCACGAATGCTAATACTGTCACAAACATTTACGTAGCAGTGTAAACGTTCACGCACTATAAAATTATTCGTATAATTTTTGTCCTCTGGAACGGTTTACAACCTACTTTTTGTAAATATAAGTTTCCAGAGAAATACTGTACTGGGTAAGAACAAAAACGGCAATTGTAGTTTATTGTCGTGTCTGGCTCCCAACCGCCTGCCGCAGTCTGGCTTGCAACCAGATATCCGTGATTAATGGTTGCTCAGTAAGCGGTACATTAGATACGTTCTATGCGCGATTCACGAATCTTACATCATAATGTGATTTATAGTAATAAATGTATCTGCACAACGTTAGAATAACCTGCAGAATTGAATCCTTTCAATAGCACTACTTCATGTTGTAGGCCTACTTTTCACTCCTGTATGTCGCTTAATTTCGGTAAAAACAAATTTTCCCTGAATTGCTGTGTTTTCAATTTCATTGAAAGTTATGTTGTTTCTTACAGTAACATTATTTCCCAGAATTTACTTACAGTTTTCTTCTATTTCACTTCAAATAAGGTTTGCAAGAATACCATTAAAGCCTTTAAGTAAATGTAATGGCTGTTTCATTTTTATGCTATAAATATGAATTTACACCACTGAATCATGCTGACGATAAGTTAAAGTTATAGAAAACATTGTATTACCCTACAAAACAGTTCTTTTGTATGTTTATACTTTAGATCCTTGCAATTTGTTTTTTATCTTTTTTTAAAGCGCATAACTTGTATCTTGGGAAATCTTCAGATGGAAATAGGACATAAGTTCCGATCCAAAAGTGCCAAGACAAAAGTTCCAAAAAGTTTAAGTTCCAATTTCAAATAATTGTTTTCATTACTATTTTGTTTCCGAGCAACAGAAGGTTAGTGTTATTATAAATGTTTTGATAACCTACTTAAACTACAAAATGTAGAGCTTCAAAATTTATCGTAACTTCATTAAAAATTGAATTTTGATCCGATATGGCCGAACTCATTCAGAAGGGCACGACAGCTTATTTACATTTCTGTGGTTTCCTGTATTATAAACATTCATCGAATAAGGAACTGTCTATTGGCGTTGTAGAAGGAAAAATAAGTGCCTTGCTCGAGTTTCAACGGAAAGTAATGGACAGGAAATTATTGTTCGTAAAGGTGGTGAAGCTACTGCACATACGCATGCTCCAAATCGCGAAACTTTCGATATTTTCATTGATGAGGTTCCAGAGAATTTTCTTCCAGTAGCCGAATATTTCGAAGTGGCATATGTACGTGGTAGACCAACCAGAGGTAGAAGGAGAGCGATTCCTGTACGTTATACCCCAGAACTGTGGAATCAATATGATGCTGTTCTTCAAAGAATGGCACGAACCAATAATTCATCTGAAGGGTGTCATAATCGCTTTCAGGTAGTGGTGGGACGATGCCATCCAAGCTTATATAATTTTTTGAACGAGCTACAATATGAACAAGGTGACACAGAAAGCATGATACGACAACTCAATCTAGGACAAAAACTAAAAATTCCAACGTCAGCTCGTCGACGAAATTTTGAAGAAAGAATTTTCAACATTGTTCACCGACATCAAGAATACATCAAGAATATGTTTACAGCATACAAATTCGTATACGAAACTTAATGTCTAAAAAACAAAATTTAGCTAATCATTTAACAACTAACCATACACATATATTCATTTAAGTAATATAAAATTAATTAAATATGTAAACAACATTGAAACATTAACATTTTTAAATATACAAATATTCATACATTTTTAAATATAAAAATAAATTTTAATTTTAAATGAAGGAGTACAACAATCAAAAACATGAGTATTACTTTAAAATTTTAAACACAATAGTCAACAATTTACTAACGTTTAATATAAAATAATTGATGAATAAATTGATAAATAATCCAATTTAACATCCATAGGTTATAATCATTCATACTCAATCAATTAACATAATAAGTGTACATCGAAAACATAACACGGCTACGAACATTAGATATTAAAATACACAATTTAAAAATTTGTCGGCAAAACCTGTGTTGATATTAGACGATACTCTAACAAAATATGCATTAGAAAAACTAATAAAATAATTGCTGCATTTAAAAACTTATTATAAACAAAATTAAAAGTACATGCATGTAAGAAATAGTTTTATAAAGTAAACATAGATTCTTAACATCGTTTTCGTTATACTAAGTTTTACTTATTCACCTTTCTTATAAAGTACATAGTTCTTTGTTAATTATGGAGTATTCATAAAAATACACACACGTATCTAAAAACAAGAAAAGAAACTGAATGAATTTAATTCTTAGCTTATGAAAAAAATCAAATAACCTGCTGCAACATGTAGATACATCAGTTAGTCCAGGGAGTTCGATGCTTCTCGCCTATTAGCTACAATTAAGCAGAACTTTTACTGTAATGTAAGCATGCATGTTACTTGAAGATCAAAATTCAAAGAAAATTTTTAATTTGCAAGATATTTATATTAACTTGTACTAATTTAACGGGTTAAATATTTTTATTTTTGTTATTTAATTTAAATGTCATTGACGACATAAAGACATAATATTTATATTAGCTACAAATTCTAAAAGATCGGAGACACTTGATTAAATTGTAATAAGTGACTGTCTATATCTTAGTGAATAAAACTAAAACATTTACACTAAAACTAGTTTCACTACACTGTAGTTACACATGTAAAACACAAATAATTACCTCCATAAAATCTGTCGATCAATGTACAGTAATCAGACCATTTTCTATTCTTAACAAACTGCAGCAACAGAAAAGTTACATAATGATCAGACAGTAGCTAAAAGAAATAATTATAAATGATTTTTCTAAAGGCAAAAATAATAAGAAGATAAGGAAAGCACAGAAGAAACTTACGTGACTTACATCACACAATATAAATTCACAAACAATTTCTTTTTTTTTTACTAATCAATGTTTATTTATAAAAACAGATAGATAGGGAATAAGTTGGTTGACTTTGATTTGCTATGCCCATTTAATATCTCTAATGTTTTATGTCTGTTCATGTTAAGTAGTGAGTGATAAACAGTACTTTATTTACTTTTAATAGTTATTTATATGTCAAATGCCAACATACTAGTTACTAATGTTACTATTACTTGCTGATTTTAACTGCTACTCCCTCCCCTTCTACTACTACCAGTTTCGGATATTCCTATGAATATTTTAATAAAATTTCCACTTATATGTTACATATTCGACTTGCAAACAGATAATCGACTTCGATACTTAAGTAATATTGGATTCTCAACACCTTCGTTATCAGGTAAAAATCGTGTAGTTAACCACAAACAATATTAATTGTGATGAGACGGAGTAGAAGCTGCCATTTAAAATTCTTACGTTGTTCGTGCTAAGGGGTCAGTGAAATGTCATCAATCGATAGTTAACAAAATGTCTGCCGATAACCAGTGTAATATAAAATTTATCGTCTCCACAGACCTTGTGTATGTTCTGTTTCATATTGAGTCTTTACTTTGTCTTCGATTAATAGTTTTTAATATACGTATATATAATACCTCTGTACAGTGTACTTTTTCACTGTGATTCTCTGATCCACTATGTCGCTCTCTTCAGTTGTCACATTTAACTTTCTGCGTTCTCTCTTTTTGCATATTTTTCTAATTATGGTCCCTCCTGCTTCTCACTTCCTGTCTATCTTTCTCTCTTCCTCACACTTTCTGCCCTCATCTCAAATTATTCAAACTGATAGAGGTGACAGGCAGTTTTTCAATTCTGTTTTCGATAGAGTGTTCCGTAATCTCATCTTTTCCAACGTTATATAATTTTTTGAATTATAAACATACACATAAAGTATTCTTGTAATAATAACGCTAAATTTTTCGATTTTGTTTTCATCATTATTCAAATTATGTTTATTGTTATTATCAGTAGGTAGCAATATTAGTATCCATAGTAAAGTTTTGGCTGGAGTAATGTCCGAATGGAACCAATACAGACGATACCTGCGAAGGAGGTCGGCTCCTATCACATGAGCTTCTAACCCCAGTATCAATATCAATATCATTACAAGAACATTATAGAATTTCGTCTTGTATGTTTTATATTACGTTTTGGTTTAAATTTAAAATGTGGCGAAAGTTGTTCTTACCACATTTGACGATAAAAGATTAGACGTGGTGCAGTGAATGGTGTAGAACACAATAATAATCTTGAAACAGTTTTTTATTTCAAAACATTTGTTAGATTTACGAGTACATAAACCAGTGGTTACACTTTCTTCCTTTATAACACATCCAATAGTGTTTGGTTGAAAACACGCCGTCTTTTTTCCTGTAACACACTCTCCTGTTTCAGGATGTTATCGTTATCTTCAACAGGTATTAAACCGAAAATATTTTGTTACGATCCCAAGCAGCCAATAGACCGCTCGGACGCCCCACACTTCCTCGTTCTTTCAGTTTATAATTAAATAGTTTGGAATGCGGCAGTCAACCATTCGGTTAAGGTTTTCCAACCATTTTAGCCGATATTGAGCAATCATATAGAGTATACCCATAGTATTCGGTTTCTGCCGTATACCTTCATTTCTTCTATGAGTATACCCTGCCACGTACCTGAGAAATTTCGTTTTTTCCGCTTGAATACTACTGGAATTTAGTTAAAGTCTAATTCTCAGACTTAGAGATAAGCGTGGAGAGGGCCCATTTACCTTGACGAATTTCAAGCGTGTTTCTTTACTGGTTGATTTAGAGTTCTCCTGACGGTCCCACATATACGGTTGATCTAATGCAGCTTATTCACCACGTCCTTGTTTGTAACTCAAGACACATTATGGCCCAACTAATTGAAATTGCTGACCTGCACCTGCTCCATAACAATACCGTCTGCAACAGTTTCTTTTCATATGGGATCGGCTCCATGAGAAGCCACCACCTTGGTTTTGATTGTGTAATTTTTAGCTATTACGGAATTTTTTATTATAAAGCTAGAATTTATAACAAGACCTATGTTGACATACGGCGTAGAGGCTAGCTGAGAAACACGTAATACAAAACGACAGACATTCTAAGAAAGGTGTATGGAAAGCAAGATGCAGGGGATACAAGAATACGCAATGAAAACGTAAGACAGATTGTCATTATGTTCAGAACAGAAGATGTCTAGGCAACTGATTTCAGTCGGATATAGAATGGACGTATAACCAGGATAGATGGGAGCAGATTAGTTCAGATTTCGAGAGACACCCAGCCGTCTAAAAGGAGGAGATTAGGAACGCCTTAGTAAAGATGGTGTGAAAGCTTACAGAACTATTACTAAAAAATAGATCATGGCTTGCTTTGTTTATATTTTTTGCAAGCTAAATTTGTTTTTCCGAGGTGTTGTTCATTTTCCAGGTAAAATGATCACCAGCATTTCTGTTTGTAACTTTTGATAACTGCAATTTCTTAGAAACATCCTGCTTTATGTTTTCTATTTGAATATTATATAAGCTGATGATAACGTTTCTCCTTTCTTTGTAATTTATTATTTCCTTTTTGAATTACCGGCGGGGAATTTATATTTTTAGCGAAAGAATTTTTTTAGTTTTACGCCTTCCAAACTTTGTGTCTCCCAACACTACTGCCGCCTTTATTGTTATCAGATTATTATTTTATTTGTATAACCACGTAAATTTTAATGTTCAAGTCCTTTAACTACTACAACCCTGACGACTGTTGGTTAGTACACTTCTAATCTATAGCCTACGTGTCTCAGTGATTGTATTATAGTGACATTTTTGTGTAATTCGTTATATTATTTGTACAATAAGTAGTCTTTTTTACAGCTGAGCTAGCTTTATATATTTGTTACTGTATTATACAACTTACTAAATATTTTAGAAACAGAAGTCAGGTATTATGAAGGGTGTCACTTGTAGCCTGGTTCATCAATGACTGCGTGTGTTGAAATTGGTACAAAGGGTTGTATCTGTTGCCAATTGAGTGATTTAAAATAGCGGTTGGCATCGAGCTAACGTCTTTAGTATAAGGTTACAAAGTGCAATCGGTTGCCTATCAACTTGCTTTAACAACAGATTTCTTTTGATATAATGTCATCGCCATTACCTCGCTGAACCTTTTCGAACATGCATACTTCTTTATAACAATCTGTATAAACAACAATTTGTAAATTTAATGTTATCAAAATATAGTTTTCTATGGAAGCCAAAATGAAGTTTAAAAATGCGTTATTAACATTAGCTGAAGTTGCATTTTATTTACTCATGTGAGCATGAGGTTCTGAATATTTTACAGTGTTCCTTGCATACATTTCTCGAAATAGACATAAAGTGAATGTTTTATTTACTATCATGGTATATTTTCAACATCAAATATATTTTTCTAAATGTTAGAATCGTTAAAATATAGCGACGACGAAATGATAGCGACGAAAAGGAGAAAGTAAAATATGAAGTCATAAGAAGAAAACAATAACGTCAAATCGGCTTCATAATGATTCGAACCAAAAATAATAGAATGAACAGGGGCTTGGCAGGCCTGCTTTCTCTCTCTCTCTCTCTCTCTCTCTCTCTCTCTCTCTCTCTCTCTCTCTCTCTCTCTCTCTCTGTGCTAGTGACTACCGTATCTGCGCCTGGTACCTCTCATGTCTTGTAAACTACAGAATGTAGCCTATTTCCGTCTATTGTATTGTCAGATTGCTCCTAATTGTAGATTAGTTTCAATTCTTATTTAGCCTCCTTCCAAGTGTTTCTACTATCGATAATCATCATCAATTTCTAATTTTCACACTACCATTTTTCAATTATTAGGTCCCAAACGTCCATTATTCCTTATCAAATGCATTCTTATAATATTCTGGCAAATTAAGTTTAAAAAACAGATTTTTAGTGCATTTCCTGAGTTTTATGTATATTCAGTATCGATTGCACACTGTAGATTCGATCGTACCACAGTAGATACGATTTATTAATTTCCTTCTAATGATCATATTCTTAACTATCAACTATAACAGGTAATAGCACGTCTCCAAAAATTAATTACTTTACTGTGTAAATAGAGCGCATTATCTGCTCTCAAGTACTCAATTTTATTCAGTCAATGTCAAGTCAGTGTAATAACTTTTTTAATATACAACGGACACTTACTGAGTTAGCTGATACAGACTCAGTGAACTTCATATAAAATTTCTTCTCCATCCAGATGGAGAATTCATTTTTCCGCAAGTGGGTACATATAGCTGTACATCATTTTCTGAAGGGATATAGGCTAATCACGTTTCTACAACCATGATCATATAATAACATTATCCGAAATTTTGTATGGGAGTTCATCAACCTCTTCCTTTTAGTGTACCTTAATTGTATCAGACAGTTACTCTTAAGAAAGCCTTCTCTTCATTATTATTATTGTTGTTATTATTAGTAGTATTATTATTATTATTATTACTATTATTATTATTGCTGGTAAAATTATTCTTTTAATGGTATTATAATAACATGTAATCTTCTTAGTGTATTATCATATGATTACAAAATACGAAGGCTACTTGTTCGAAAAGATATTTGTGTGTGCATATTTATATAAGTGTCCATTTTAATGTACACATTACATAGGGGGGGGGAGTGATTCGTTGCATGAGGGATTGTCAATTACCTTCAAGTCAAAATTCTGTATTGTGATAAGACTGTGGGTTATACCATTAATACAATATTAGAATTACAAAAGCTTAGTCAAATTTGTTAGCAAAGATTCCGCTCTGACATTAAAACGATTCCCAGTTAATTTAAGAGAATTAAATGTCACACCACATTTTCTCGTACAGACAAAATCTGTAAAACACACAGAAACTTAACGTGTCTGTTTTGAACAGCTGACCTCACACGCGCGACACTACAACTACAACATAAAACATGGCACTCGGGTTTACGAGTTACACCACTTTGTACGCAGGTAATTGAAACTAACCGTTACGTTTTTAGTGGCTGCTACCGAAAAGTAATAGCGTAAAAATAGTAAGTAATACAAACTCGCCGACCGTAAAATGGTTGTTCGCTGTTCAAGTGTTTGTACCGACTTGGTACACTGGCATGTTCGTATGTGAAAGGCGTTGACATGCCGACAATATGCAGATGATCTTAGTCGCCGGAGGGTAAGTTATAACTCTCTTTCTCTTTCACGCACACTTTTTGTCTGTTTTTCACTTTCTGCAAATACGATGCTTTCAATTTTGCGCTACTAACAAATTCTGCATTTACTTTTGCATACACCGTTTGCTCATAGCAATAAAATCACCGACGTTTCAACTACGGCAGACTGTTTATTGGTTGCCTTTGTTTTGTGTCACACGTTTTACTGTTATTGTTTGAGTAACACAGCCTGTCGGGCTTTCTGCTTAACACTCTAGCGTGTAGATTAACACATCTGGCAGTGCAAGCTCACCATCTATATAGCAAGCTGTAAAAGTCGGCGATAAAACGATTCTGTTTCCTTAAAAGCCAAATGCAGGAATCAGTATTATCCGAAGGCATGTACTTACTTATTATAGCGATGTCTCTATTTAAAATCCTATTTAAGAAATTACATTTCTTAATAATGAACCAAAATTTGGTAAATAACATGGCAAAAGGTCTTCCCAAAAAAATTTAGAGGCATTGCACAAATACAATGCACAGAGAGGGGCATTGAAAATGCTTCAATAAATCTAAAAAATATATATATTTATGTTCATTCACCAATCAATGATTTCATTCTTCATTCACCAATCAATGAATTCATTCTTTATTTACCAATGTACAGATTATAAGTTAAATGTAGTCGAATTCATAAGTGAAGTTTTATATGTGTACTACGTTATTGACAACAAAGAAGTAGTTTCTATGGAAACTCACCGGTTCCCATTTTCGATAACGCACCAGCGATCGGCCGCAAATGTGCGACACGTCCTTATAAACATTTTCAATGTTAAAATAAAATTAAAATTCTAAAATTATATTGTTATGGACACTGTTATTGGTACGTTGAATGCACCATAGGAGTTTCATTCTCAAATAGCCTTTGTATTTAATACTATATTATAAACGCCCGTTTCTTTCTAGCCGCAAAGCATAAAAAAGTATCTACATTTTCATTTTCCATTAAATGTAAGTCTAACTTGGATAAAAGACTATTCCAATCTGAAGATACTATTGCCATGTAATAAAAAATTGTCACTTCAAATCAAATACTGCTTACAATGTGATTGTTATTCCCAATAGCATTTACATTAACTTACATGTAACATTTCGCTTAGATTATAACACTTAATAGGACGCATTTGTCAATGATTTATGTGCACAGTAATGTACAGATCTAGCATACATGTTAAGAGAGATAAGAAGCACTTAATAAATACATTCTGTAAGGAAGACTGATTTTAGGCTGAATTTATTTAAAGCTCTTTTTTAAAAACTCTATATAAATTTACATTAGTGGCAGACAAAGAGGTTGAATATATATTTCTGTATGCATGTCAGCTGGTTGGCCAGCGTTGACAGTTCATTTCAACATGAACAGCTGACGGCCTGACCATTTCATGTGTTTGTGCATGTTTAGACAAGAACACGCGCGCGCCCGTATTGAACAGTTCTGTTACCATAATTTCTTTGTACCCTGTATTTTTATTTTATAAAATTGAAATTACACACACACACACACATGCATACACAATTAACAATAATGAATATTTACTGTGTATTATAAAATAATAGTACCCCCTTCTTGTATGTACCGCAAAGTATGTAACTGCACATGAAAAGGCTGCCTTTGCCGTACAAGGAATGTAGTATGACCAGCACTACCCTGAAGCCGCATGTGCTATATACTATATACACTATGCGTGGTGTGTGTGTGTGTGCTCTATTTCAAGAATAGTTTTTTGTAATAACTTTTTACTTCTTAATTAGCTTTTTAGCTATGATCATCACAGTAGTGCTGTATTTATTATGTAAATTTGCTTCTTAAAAATATTTTATTTCCTGTAGGCCTATGTATAAAAATAATTAGTTAAAACTCAAGTATTCCTTTGTAAATTACTGTCAGTACAAAATTTGTTTTATAACTGACTTTTATAAAGTATTTACGAAAACAAATACTTTAGAATATATTATTATATTTTATAATAATATAATTCTTTTACGAAAATTTGTATTATTATTAATAATAATAATATGAAAATATATATATAAATATATTTATATATAAGTGTGTATGTGTGTGTGTAACAAGCTTTACAAGCTTCTCCATTTTATGTAACAATAATATTCCTCAAAATTATAAAAAATTTCGCTTCCAAAAGACTTTTTAGCGGGCTTTTAAATTGAAAATGGGAATTATGAACTAACGATATGCGGAAAACATAAGTACAGATACATAAAATTTCATTTCAAAGTTATGAGATTATGTTTTTATTAATCACGCTAAAAGTGTACCACTGGTCTCTATCTTAATAATGTATACATACAACATTACATTTTGCACTATAGGCTACATATAAATGAAAAGTACTGTATATTTTGATAATAAATACTTTTGGTAATTATGCAAGCTGAATAATTATTAAGTGATTAGCGAAGTTATTAATATTATTATTATACGATTCTTATATGGTTATTGTGTGGCAGTAACAAATGTTCCTTAATGTTTCCACGTCATCTGTTGTCTCTAAAATTATCTGATCCATCACTTTTAAGACGGCCATTTTTTTTTGACATGTTGATTCTTTTTTTCTTTTATGTTCGTCAAGGTTTTCTTTGTTGTTATTGCTTTTGTTATAGTAGCTAGTAACGTGTTATGTCGTTTAATAAGCTCCGATCAGTTGTGATGGTGGTGGTAGTAGTAGTAGTAGTAGTAGTAGTAGTAGTACTAGTAGTAGTAGTAGTAGTAGTAGTAGTAGTAGTAGTAGTAGTAGTACTAGTAGTAGTAGTAGTAGTAGTAGTAGTAGTAGTAGTAGTAGTAGTAGTAGTAGTAGTAGTAGTAGTAGTGTAGTAGTTTTCAATTTTGTTCTAATCATAATTTAGTAATAACATTTGCAACAGTAATATGACTTTGCGTCATGGGTAAATACAATCATGGGTATTTGTGTATGTCTGTTCTGTACAATATGGAAATAATAGTTTGAAACTATGTGAGGTAGCCACAACTGTATTATGCTGCAGTTCCCAAATGTATACACACCGGTATCAATCTGAGAGCTTGACCTTGAAACAGTTCCGACAGGAAATATGAATATATGAATAATATATAATATATTAAAATATGATCCGGTATAAAGTAATGCAAATAGTCACCTATAGAGTAACGACACGATATTGTTAAGTTGACAATTAGCTGTTGTCCTTACCAGCTGTCGTCAAGGTCAAGCTCTCAGATTGGTACCGGTGTGTTTTATAATACCAGTTTAATTTATGATATAATAAAATGTGTTTCCTTCTCACAGAATACAATAAAGGTAAGTGTTATCCCGTACTAATGAACCTGGTAATTCATTTTTGTAAGTTTGTCGCAGTGTCATGATTAAAAGCATCACATGATTGTTGAACAAGATTTTATTTTCACTTGTAGTATTGATCCAACAGTGGTGTGTCTAGGCACTCACTTTTGTGTTCTTACACACCAGACGGGCAGGTATTGTTACCACACAGAATCAAGTATGTCGCACCATCCACATCCACTCACTCCACATACATTTCTCACACTGTCTTGTCTTCAAAATATTTCTACAGAAATGTAAAAATACGTTTCCCTATTTTCATTATAGGCTAATAAATATAATAAAATAAACAACTACACTATTTTCTTAATTACGTCGAATTTTGTAGCGATAGAAATCTGAACTTAACTTTGCAGTTACAGTTATTATTATCATTACTAAACTTCAACTTCTACTACTACTAGTACTACTAATACTACTACTACTACTACTACTACTACTACTACTACTACTGCTATTACTACTACTACTACTACTACTACTACTGCTAATATAACTATTACTATTGTTAGATAACGTTACTTTGTATTTTAAAATAATGTGAAATACAAAATTGAAACTCTTATTCGGTCTTATCTCAATTTCAATAAAATTTATTATTCTTTTCTCTTTGACATATATTGAAATTTATTAACATTCAATGCCCTTCTCTTCAGTTAGTAGCTCCTTTAGGTTTGATAACATGAAAACTCTCTCTCTCAGGGTTAATAAAAAAATTAAAGTCTATGTACAGTCAAAGTCATACATATAAAATAAAATATAATAATTATAAATAGGTTTCAGTAATTTGGTGTTGTGTATGTGTGTTGAGTCATGGGTCCTTTGGATCATACAAAAGAAACAACTTAAACAGGAACAACTAATAATAAAATTACAATGAACAAATAATATTAATAATCATAATGTCTATAGTGTCTTTGTTATATTGTTTCACTGTTCTTGTCCTTTAAATTGAATAATGTTTGATCAAATGTTTTTCTTAGCATGATGGAACAATCTCACCCAATTTGTAATTTCGTTTACAGATTATTACTTGATATTTATCTTCTGGCCTTCAAGTTTCAGTGTATTCTATTAAACCATTATACTTCCCGTTATTTCTGAAATGTTTCTTCATTAATTCATTGTACAACATTAATTTTTTTGTAGAAAATGTCCAGCTTCAAATTAATGTGTTCTGGCTTATTTTAAATATTCTTCAACAATGTTTTTTTCTTAAAAACTACCGATTCATTTAGTACAGCTCTTGGCTAAATCACGTTTATGGGTCACAGGTTTGTTTCCATATTTTATAATTGACATGATTCAGTTGAATCTTATTTTTTCTTCGTCACTGATGTATATTATTAGTTTGTAACGTAATATTCCACTATTTTTAATCATTATACACTTTGTTTGATCTTACTATATTAACTATATAGTTGGTTTATATAAATGATATGTTTTATTTACGGTTTATATTATAATTAGGTCTATTTCCTATTCACTTTCACTATACACTGTTTTTTAACGTCGATCACCGTTATTTCCACTTTCTTACATTATTAAACTATCTAATTTTTGTGATTATTGTTTAATATTATTCTATTTGTAATTTTTCATGTCACTTACAGTTTGTAGTGCACTGACACAAAATAACTGCTTGAGGTTCGCAGACCTCTCTATAGTTTAATAGGCTTATTCAATAACCAATGTCTTTTTACTTACTTACTAGTTTTAACATTTATACACTATATTTGTATTTATTAATAACTATTTACACTTTTATTATTCTTCGATCTTCCCTCCTGGGTGTAATAGTCATAGTCAGTTACTGTCTTGTCATTGTCATTAATTTATTTAATCCATAAGTTTTCATTCCCTATTTCCCTAGTATTTACTTACTATAATATTTCCCTTTTGCTTTTTATTACCTTTCACTGCTTGACATTATTATTTGTCTTTAAATAGTTCCATTTTATTTTCATTTCTTTATTTGTTAAGTTAATTTTATACTTCTTTGTATTTTATTTCTAAAAAGATTGCGATTAGGCATAATTCACAACGAATTTGGATGATTAAATTGTATTTATTCTGGGGCGTAATCTTGTTATGTTACATAATGCCCCCCATTTAAGAAAGATTATTTCTGATGGCATATTTATACGGCTGAAGAAATCATCATTCATTCTTGTGTAGGGTTTTCATAATATTTTTTCAGTGCAGCTTGGTTGTATGTTCCCTTAATCTGTTGACTAGTTGGGTCCGTTAATTCATATGTGTTATTCATCTTGTCTTTTATAATTATGTAAGGTCCAGTGTACAAGAGTAGTAGTTTCCTAGCAATTCCTTCCACAGTACTAGGTAACTGTCGATTTTTTAGCAGTACCTTTTCTCCTACTAAATATTTAATAACCCTTTGTCGTCAATTTTGATATTTATCCCTCTGTTTGTTTGTTTTTTCCAACACTATTTTATTATAAAATCTAATTTTATCAAATTTATACTCCTGAATGTCCGGAAAACTAACCAATTCGGTAACTTCTCTGGGTGGTTGTTTTTCATGCATTACCACATACGGTGTAGTTTCTATGGTCTGATGATATGCTAAATTTAAATATCGGTATGGAGAACCATACATGACTTCCATGTTCTAAGATTTATATTTAAAATCATTTTCGAAATGAAATATTTTCATAGAAACTGCTTCTATCTTCAGCCTTAACCACAGTACTGTGGTCACTATCGTATACCACCTCACGTTAGCGCACTCGATTTTCACTGATGATGACAGTCGATAGTACTGCCGAAACGTTTGGTTTTGTAGAAAACATTGGACCACGCCAAACAGCCCGGGAAGGAATTTTAACAACAAACTACTTCTTTGTTGCCGATAACGTAGTACACATGACATATAAATAAAAACTATCCCCTCCCCCTTCAACAAACAATTTTATTTGTAGAAAATTACCCCCCTTCATTTATATAATATTACCCCACCTCTTCATTTATAGATATTTTATCTACGTTTCTACAGTGGATTATTATGATCTGCTTTTCAGGATACTTTATTTATCAAAATTAAGTACTTTACCCTTGTTAAAACATAAAACGTTGCAGGTAAACTACCCCTTTCTCTTAACTGATCTTTACCAAAATCAATAGGCCTTGAGTCCTCTACATTTCAGGGCTGTATGCAAAACATTATTTGATTCTGTCTGAATTTACGGCAATTATCGTTCGTCATGGAAACATTTCTCTTGTTACAACATAAAATGTTGTTGGTAAACTACCCCTTTCCCTTAACCGATCTTCACTAAAATCAACAGGCCTTCAGTTCTCTACAATTTAGGGATGTTTGCAAAACTTTATTTGATTACGTTTGAATTTACGGCAGTAATTCGTCATAGAAAAAATTAACCTTGTTATCACATAAAACGTTACAGGTAAACTACCCCTTTCTCTTAACTGATCTTCCCCAAAATCAACAGGTCTTGAGTCCTCTACAATTCAGGGATGCATGCAAAACATTATTTGATTCTGTTTGAATGTGCGGCAGTTATCGTTCGTCATAGAAACAATTACTCTTGTTAAAACTTAAAAGTTGCAGGTAAACTACCCCTTACCCTTAACCGATCTTCACCAAAATAAACGGACATTGAGTTCTCTATAGCCCAGGAAGGTATGCAAAACATTATTTGATTCTAATTGAATTTACGGCAGTTATCATTCGTCATAGGAAAAATTACCCATGTTAAAACATAAAACGTTGCTGGTAAGCTACCCCTTTCCCTAAACTAATCTTCACCAAAACCAACAGGTCTTGAGTACTCTACAAATAAGGGCTGTATGCAAAAAATTATTTGATTCTGTTTTGATTTGCGGCTGTTATCGTTTGCCATAAAAAATACCATTTTTACCATTGTTAAAACATTGCTGGTTGCTGGTAAACTATCCCTTTCCCTTAACCAATCTTCACCAAAAACAATAAGTCTTGAGAACTCTACAATTCAGGGCTGTATGCAAAACATTATTTGATTCTGTTTGAATTTGCGGCTGTTATAGTTTGCCATAGAAAAAAATTACCCTTGATTAAAAAAAATGTTGCAGGTAAACTACCCCTTTCCCTTAACCGATCGTCACCAAAAACAATAAATCTTGAGCACTCTATAAATCAGGGCTGTATGCAAAAAATTATTTGATTCTGTTTGAATTTGCGGCTGTTATCGTTTGCCATAGAAAAAATCTATAGACATACAGACACACAGACACACACACACACACTTTTTTCATGTTTTGAGTGTAGTACAATCAGAATCTGCAATAATCTCGAATTCTTTTTTTTGCCATCACCATACTTCCATTTCCTTAAGGAACATAGAAGTAAAAAACTTTCTGCAGATGGTAGGTATTCACTCCATTTCCTTTGCTGATCAAAACAGTATGTCATCTGGATTCTTCCCAACTCTCGCAACACTCTTTCTGCTGGATTGCTGCTCGGATGATAGACAGATGTCTTCTAAGTCTTTATTCCATTGCTTAACAAGGTTTCCTTCCATATCTGTCCCCTAAACTGTGTGCCGTTGTCGGTAATAATAGTCCTTGGAGTTCCTAACTCAGGTATATAGTTGTTAGTGATAATGTCTAGGACCTTTTTAGTGGTCGCTCTATTGATAGGATTGAAATCCCCTTTAATTTGATACCCTACATGCGGTATTTTCATATTTTCCATTTTTGACATCCCCCAGGGCCCAAAACACCTATCTTATGTTGGTTCTCCCGTTGCATAAAATATTTGTGCTAAGTTTTGTTGAAATCGGTCCAGTGGTTTAGTAGGAGGTGTGAAATATAAATACACACAATGACTTTTATGTATATTAAAATACACATATTTAATAATATTATTCAACAGAGGAAGATTTGTTAAAATTGACCATTCCGTCTATCGATTTAATACTCCTAACGATGAAATAATAACAAAATCGTTATTTTGATTTTATTACTATTAAAATTTGAACTATTTTAAACAAAAAGAATGAAGACTTTATCATGATCCAATGGTTTATTTAGTAGTAAGAAAATAAATCCACGGAATGTAAACGTTTTTATCGATTTTACCGCGCGCTGCCCTTAAATAAGGTTTTTTTTTAAAGCCTGACCTTATAAACATGCAAAGATGATTTTAAACCGATATTTAGACCTTTTTCAATAACTATACCAAGTATCACTTTGCCTCAATTTTTTACGAAATTTTACCATTATTTTTACTCTGGCGACTGGACTATCTGAGAATCGATTGCCAGCGAATATGAATGCAGAAACAGTCTAAGCATGTTTACATACAGTACATGTACACAGATCTGTGTGGTCCACATCCGTGTGTGACCACGTCAAGCAAGGCATCCCGAGGTGTCAGATGTTAGACCCTTAAGTCAACACAAAAAAAGCTTCTTACTGCTATAACAGAGCAATAACGTTTTTCATTATGTATTCTGATACTATTACACTCAAGGAGTAATTAAATCTACGTCAAACGGCAAATCACGGATCATAAATTTACATTACCCTTTCATCTGTTATTTTTATGGTTTTATTATTAATGGCTTTGTAATAAGCAATTAAAATTAATTACTCTTAACAAACCGTAATGAGTAGTATGTCACCTTTCTAAATTCATGAATTTGCAGTTAACGTTTCTAAGAGTAAGACCTCCGGAAAATTATACTGAAAAACAAATTTATCCCGTTTTATCCCGTTTTAAAGTAATTCAAGAAAAGCTTGCATCATAATATAATTATTTGAAACCTTTGTATATTAAATTGTTGGTTTGATTCGTTAATGTATTTATTTAATACATTAATTTGCTATTAATTAACGAAAACCTAATGTATTTAACGTTGATGTTAATAACCGAACAATTTACTCATTGCTATTCAATAACAAGAGAAATTTAATTACTTAAGTTTATTTGTTCTGCACAGTTAACCTTTTACAAGTACAAGTTATTAAAAACCTTTATGTCTTATTATCTATTAGTTTTTAAATTATATAGGATATTTCAGCTATGGAAAGTCATAACATCACTTTTGAAAACGTATATACGCGTTAACTCTATACAGTGTAAAATCAATTTAAAATTGACTCATTCTAGAATTTTTTTTTGCTCACGGAAAATCTATAGGTACATTTTCCACAAAAGGATAGTTCATAAAGTTTTATGTCATGTATCATTGCCTTCTTAGTGTACAAACACGTTTCAAAAAAGAGATAAACAGCCAAAACACGAGTTTAATAATGAGAATCAAATCTTTTTATTACAACTATTTGTACTGACTAAGAAAAAAAAAGTATTATATCAAAAGCGCGTGTATAAGGTTAACAAGTAAATCTTACATGTGTATAAGGGTGCTTTGGAGTCCAGTACAGCGCTTTCCAGTAATGTAAGACTGTACTAACAGCACATGCCTCCAAAATCCATACCATGCAACGAGTGTTGACAGTTCACACAGTAGCCGCTAGATATCGCTAGGTATGTTTTCAAGATACACGTTAAAGTAAAAACGTCGATATTAAAGTAGATGTTAACATGTTAATAGCGTATTCGAAAGGTACAACAATGTGTGACACAATTAGTGAAGAGAATGTATTAGAAACAATGTCCAATAAGTTTAACATTTAACTAGATGCTATAGATTCGTCAATGGGAAACAGAAAATAGTAATAACTGGTACTTCTTTTGGTTTGCCACTATCACCCATGCACACGTTTATAAATAATAGGGGACACCAAAGAGTTTAAAAATACTTGAAAAAGGCAAAATAGGAGTCATATTTATTTACAGTATAACTGCTAACTTGTCGTCAATATCTGTTGTGTTTACTCTATTTTGTTGGAGGCATGCCAGCATATACTTCAAACAATTTTGTAAATCTGACAAGATGTAAACTCAGTTACTGCTAGACTAGCAGTACCTTCCCACTTGTGGTCCCTGCAGTTGATTAATGCAATCATCCCAACACGATACTTAATTTTGCGTAATTCGTTTTCACATCATGTTAACCCTAACATAGGTATTGTTCTCATGTTAAGGAAATGAGAGACATACCAGGGCACTTATATGACATAAGTTTAATCCATTTTTGTGAGTAGCGATATCAATTATTAATCATATGTATTACATTTTAATTATATTTCATTTATGAATTTGTTATATTTATAATTACATGAATTTTTAGAAAAATATAGAACACTAATTTGAAAAACTTAAAAACTTGTCTGTTTTATACCATTCAGTGTCAGTTGATTAAACTATGATTTCACAAGCGAGTGTAGCAAAACCACAGTCGGTAAGGAAGAGAGTCACTAGGTTACCTCCGTAAACGTAAATTTATAAAATTTACACACACACAGACGGAGGTGTTAGGAAGTGAATAAGCGTCAAGACAAGTACACTCACTCATTATTATTCCCGTTACTATGGTTTTTATACTTAATGGTAGTCTATTAATATAAAGTATACAAGTGTTAAAGTGACTAATTTCATTCTTATAATATGACTATAGTGTAGGCTGTTCCACAAACACTGCTTATAAACTATGCTAATGTACGAAATTCATTAATTTAGCATGCTACTGTAGTATGTATTTTTTATAGTAAGAGTGGTGATGTAATGTAAATTTAAGCGAGAATAATATCCGATTCCATTACAGTACAGTGTATTACAGTTCATAGTACCAATCCTACTGACCTACGTACACAGTACGCCACTGTAAATACAGCCTACTCTACGTACTGTACAGAACTCGACTTTCGGGCAATTCGAGTTTCGGGAACTCATTACAGTGTATGTTCGAAAGCCGAGGACCTCCCTATCACGACTTAATTATCACCAATCTCAATGTTAATGCTACTGTATAAATGTACTGAAACTTTGATATCTATATTACATTCCAATATCATAATCGCCTTCAAAATTTACATTTTTAAATGTAACATTTACATCCCATACCTGACGAACCTGACGTATGGGATGTATATAGTCTAAAAATTCTTAACTTTTTGAAGTCAAAGACCGTAGTTAATTGCAGTCTTGTTAAATACAACAACATTGTATGTGGAGTCTCTCTTTAGATATCATAGAAGATCAACCATAAAGCTGTAGTCTCTACAGCTTGTTGTATCACTCAGATGAGACGGGAAAACCAAAACGTGATTGAACAAAAACAAGAGCCAGATTAAGCAATTGGCTTACAAGGAGGCTTAATATTTAAAATACATAAGAAGCTCAAAGAAACATTCAAGCTTGTTGTTATTTGGAAGATGTACTTGAGTAAATTAGGAAACAAAATCATGCTTGTGCTAAAAATATCACTCGCCTTTGTCTCCCTTCCATCAATCTGAAGATTAAACCTTCTCTACTGAATACAGACTAAAAGCAATAAAATTATTACGTTGTTAATTAAGAAGTCTCAGCATACTAATTTTATTATCCACCTTACTACTCTTCACACGGTGAAAGATAAATTTTTGGCCTAGGTATTATTATAAAATTGTATTATTATTATTATTATTCTAATTTATTATTGTTCTCCAAAAAACCACGTATTAGAATGCGTTTAGAAGTTTAAACATGACTTCCATTATTGTGTACAATATCTTGCCGTATAGTAAGTAAATATTTTACGTAAATATGCCTGTGCACCAACAGGCGCGCGAGCGCACTCACATACAAGAGGAGTTTTTGTTCAAAAGGTCTAATTTATAGTCCTTTACTCAATTTCGTAAAATAATTTTACTGACTACTTAAAGGCATTCAATACTTGTTGTCCAGTCAGAACATCATAAAAAATTCGTATGCATCTGCAGTTCATGTTAGGTAACAGAATGTTCAATTGATACCATTAACTTTTCTTGCTCATATTTGTTGTCTTATATTATGGACAACAAAAGAGTTGTGTGACGTAATTATACCGGGAAAAAGACATTTCTTTATAATTTTTTGTAACTGCACAACTTTTCTCTGAGTCGCCTCATTTTCTGTACAGGCTACAGCTAATAACCTTGCAGAAACGTTTTCAAAATTAGGAAAATTTGATTGTTATTTTATTATAATTTCTAATTACATTAATTATGCAGATGTTTAGAACAAATAAAAAATAATGCATGTAGACTTTTTTTAAATTATTAAGATATTAGAAATAATGTCAAAACAATGTTTTCACACATAGTTATAGTTTTGGGGATGGACACGTTCTTCTCTTTAAAAAGTATAAGTAATTCTGTCTAATAATGTCGAGAACATGTTAGACCGATATCAGAACAAGTAATATAAAAGTAAGAACAAGAAAAGCTACCGTATAATAGACAATGTATACAGGAAGTATAGATGAATTATTTCTTTGATGCAGAACTGTTATACTAATCACTCTGGAAACATATGAAATACGTGTTTTGTCAGCTACCGGAAAAATTATTTGACCAAACTCGCGATTTTTCGCTAGTTAGAATTGCGTCTTTATAATTTTTTTTGTATTAAGTCTTATTTTGTTTCCATGATGACATTTTAATTGTTTTAACGTCGTCTTTTTTAAACCATTAAAAAGTTAACTACTATATTTTTATAAGATAATTTTTTGGGGTTTCTTGGTAATTCGCATTTTGTCAAAGATAGAGTATTAGTATTAGTGTAAGCGAACCAAATGGAAACAATATGTTCAAATATATTTTGCTTTTTGATTTATGCTAACACAATGGGGTGTTCTCGTGATAAAAAATTTAAAGACATACTGCATAATAGAAATAACAGAAATTAAGACTACTTCATTTTGTGAGTATTGAAGTAGACCTAAATACTAGACCTACTTAGTAGCTCCCTAAGCTGTAGAACTAGTTCACTGTTTTATATATCTAATATCTGTTTTCACTAGCTACAGTTCTATATGTAATACTTTACACAAATGTACATAAGTGATAACAGTATGTAACGTTTTTATTCAAAACATAGTTTAAAAACGTTTTGAAGTTCACCAAAAGTTTACAAGGGGTATTAACAGATATTATTTTTATAAAATTAGTAAATCTTTATGTAGTAACACTCATGATATATTCCCTTTAGTAATAATTTTTTCGGTCCTTATTATTTTATTGCAGACAGCAATTACATTATCCTTTACGATAGAATTAATGTTTCTTTTCAAATTCTTAAAATGTCTTAATTTACTTGTAACATTTAGTTTTGCAGCGTGGTCTCCATTATTAACTCTATTGGATTGCGGTCCGGGTGGTACGGAGGTAAGCAGAGCATCGTGGATGCGTGTGGCTTCTTTAAACTCTCTTTTATTAATTTTATATTTCTACCCTGATGATGTTTTATTAATTCATACAGTCATGCAGTGCTTGCTTCAGCATGCTAATGTGAAAATAAATTTGTTTTTATTGCTCCCATTTCGTCATTTGTTGCCTTCTAGAATTTGAATTGGGGTCTTCACATTACACAGTATTGTGCTATGGTGGATTATCCACAACTACAATAGAATTGTGTGGTAAATTTGGTGTTAACTAAGTTTTGGGATAATGTGTGAAATTCCCGGAATTCTTTTGATCTGATAATCCCCAGACGCTGTCCCCGCCTGCCACATTAAAAGTGCATTTGGAATAAATCCCATGTCACATCCAGTATGAATAATAATAGCTCTTTTTTTTCGTAAGCTCTTTTGAAGCCGTCGTCAATAATACCAGGCCAGTTTTTATTAAATAGGTGTAGACAAAATGTACAATTCGTCTAAATAACATTATCGATATCAAATTTAAATAATTTACCTTATATTTAATCCTCTAAGCGATCTTCTGTTAATTATATGTTTTTACAACATGTTTCGGGGATAAATCCCCATACTCAGGTAAAATGTTTATTCACCCTAATGCATAGGGGTCGCCGAAAATGTTAACGCACATAAAATATAACACATAAAACTAGATAAAAACACACAAAACACATACAACACACAAGCGCGTGATATGTGACCCAGTGCACTGGTCGGTTTCCGATCGTCAACTAACTTTTACGCGTGTTTCACTTCTTATCTTCAATGCGGTCTCATAGACCGCGTTAGACTTAAATATCAGCTGGTCATTAAGTAATTGTTCTTTATATATTTTTGAGGTCCTGTAAATTTCAAATTCTTCTAGGGCATTCAAAAGATGACCTTTATTACAGATGCGTGTAGGTTCCATGTTTTCTTTAAACCCGGTGTAAATATGGTTTTTATTTAGAAGGTGAAGTGCGTAATTTGATGTGGTTTTGTTAGGGTTCTTCTTTGGTAGATGTTCTCTAAATCTATCGATGAATCTTCTGCCCGTCTGTCCGATGTAGAAACTATCACATCCACTACATCTAATTTTGTACACACCTGAACAATCTTCTGTTAAGGTTGGAACTCGTGGTTTAAGTATATTTTTTAATTTATTAGTGGTCCTGAATGAAACATTGATATTTACCTTCTTTAACTCATTTTCTATTATATTAGGGAGTATATTTGTGTATATTGCTGAAACATATTGCGTTTTATTTTTTGCAACATTTTTTCTATTTAATTTTTTCAGGTGTTTATATACTATTTTATCAACCATTTCACTTTTATAACCATTTTTTATGGGTATGTGTTTTACTGTGTTGACTTCGTCATTATAATCCTCAGTGTTCATAGGTATATTCACTAATCTGTGTGCAAGTGCATTAAACGCTGCCATTTTTTGTGTATACGAATGATTTGAATTAGCATGTATAACCAAATCTGTTGTGGTGGGTTTTCTGTATACTTTGAAAGTGAGAAGAGTATTTCGTTTTTGTACAGATACGTCAAGGAAATTCAAGCAGTTATTGTTTTCCATTTTCATAGTGAATTTAATGTTGTGATTAATGCCGTTCATAAATTTGAAAAACATATCTATTTGTCTGTGAGTGCCGTTTCTAACTCTTTTATGTTAGAGAAACGGCTTGAAATTTCAACTGAGAGTTCGTCCAAATTTCTATTAGAGAACGTCGCATTTCCTGTCGAACGGTTAATGCAGACTCATCTGCATGCTCCCCTGGCATCGTGCGCTTCTTCTTATCCTTTTTGTTATACTGACACTCCTTCATTACACACCTACTCTGGCTCAGTAACAACATTGTCACACAGCTCATTCCTCCAAACTTTTAATGTGTCCGTTAGCGTCTCCAGAAGTGAGAATGCTTTATTTATCCAGAGCATAACAAAGTATCTTAACACGTTATGTACAAAGTACATTTTTATATGTTAAAAATATATCCAAGTATTTTAACAAAGCCAGAAAGTTTCCAAGACTTGGATCGTTAGTAATTGACTCTCGATGTCCTAACATTGCGACATTTTGTACTGTTGCAATGACCCGTTCGAGGATTTCTTTCCATGTCTTAACTGCTTTACTAATTTGTTTCTGAAGCAGGTCATCAATAAGTCCCCCTTTGTTTAAAGAAAGTTCCAATTCCTTCCATTCAAAAAATGCAGAGCATTTTTTCGTGATCCTGAATACGGGGATTTAACTTTCACCACGACGGAAACCCATTTTTAGTATTGAAATGGCTTCTTTGACATTTTTTTGTGGAAATAAAATGCAACAAAAGCAGAATAGAGATTTTTTTTAGTTGGAGAAAAACACATCTAAGTGCGATTTACCTTTTTGTCAGTTTGCAAGGTTTTATCAAAACAATAGTTGTTTAAGAATCTTTGATATAATAAATATATATAAGCCAATCGGCTTCATCTTCAGGAAAACAGCTGTCTTTGTTCTACAAGTGACTTGTTCCTCTCATCTCATCTAACGGCACTCACAGACAAATAGATATGTTTTTCAAATTTATGAACGGCATTAATCACAACATTAAATTCACTATGAAAATGGAAAACAATAACTGCTTGAATTTCCTTGACGTATCTGTACAAAAACGAAATACTCTTCTCACTTTCAAAGTATACAGAAAACCCACCACAACAGATTTGGTTATACATGCTAATTCAAATCATTCGTATACACAAAAAATGGCAGCGTTTAATGCACTTGCACACAGATTAGTGAATATACCTATGAATACTGAGGATTATAATGACGAAGTCAACACAGTAAAACACATACCCATAAAAAATGGTTATAAAAGTGAAATGGTTGATAAAATAGTATATAAACACCTGAAAAAATTAAATAGAAAAAATGTTGCAAAAAATAAAACGCAATATGTTTCAGCAATATACACAAATATACTCCCTAATATAATAAAAAATGAGTTAAAAAAGGTAAATATCAATGTTTCATTCAGGACCACTAATAAATTAAAAAATATACTTAAACCACGAGTTCCAACCTTAACAGAAGATTGTTCAGGTGTGTACAAAATTAGATGTAGTGGATGTGATAGTTTCTACATCGGACAGACGGGCAGAAGATTCGTCGATAGATTTAGAGAACATCTACCAAAGAAGAACCCTAACAAAACCACATCAAATTACGCACTTCACCTTCTAAATAAAAACCATAGTTACACCGGGTTTAAAGAAAACATGGAACCTACACACATCTGTAATAAAGGTCATCTTTTGAATGCCCTAGAAGAATTTGAAATTTACAGGGCCTCAAAAATATATAAAGAACAATTACTTAATGACCAGCTGATATTTAAGTCTAACGCGGTCTACGAGACCGCATTGAAGATAAGAAGTGAAACACGCGTAAAAGTTAGTTGACGATCGGAAACCGACCAGTGCACTGGGTCACATATCACGCGCTTGTGTGTTGTATGTGTTTTGTGTGTTTTTATCTAGTTTTATGTGTTATATTTTATGTGCGTTAACGTTTTCGGCGACCCCTATGCATTAGGGTGAATAAACATTTTACCTGAGTATGGGGATTTATCCCCGAAACATGTTGTAAAAACATATAAATAACAGAAGATCGCTTAGCGGATTAAATATAAGGTAAATTATTTAAATTTGGTTCTAACAGCGGTCTGAAGACAATACATAAAATGAATTATCGATATCTTCTTTTACTTATACTCTTTAATTTCACTCAAGTATTGCAATCGTTTTCCTTTTACGTCATATGTTCCGTTTAATCATATATTTATTTTCTATTTTCTTACACGTGAATCGTAATGATTTCAACTAAATACGGTCCCTCTGTATCTTCTTTTAATTTTCCAGAAACCGATTTTGAGTTTATCGAAAGTTTTTAATTTTTATAAAACTCATGAACACTTCGCCTCACAACGCACTTACCAAAGTTATACGGTTTTTGTTTCTCATGTTTATTGGGAGTTTGAAACGAACACTAATCTTCTATCGTGGATTCCAACTGTTTACTTTTCTACGGATATTATGCACTGTCCTGACGGAAACATGCACGTATTAGCAGTGGCGTAGCTAGGCTTTTGGCGCCTGGGGCAAGGAGATCGTTGGCCTCCTAACCTTCACAATTAAAGGGCGACAAAAGAGCAAAATTTAAGGCTCATCCAGTAAACAAAGTACTTAATAAATGCAAATGTGTAGATTTTTGAATGAAAGCACGTCCACCAAACGTCTTAACAATATTTGTAAGTCAACATTAAGAAATTACTACTGCTATTCAGTTTGTATACATTTATTATTAACAAATATAGATTATAAAAAACATAGTAATATAAAAAATCGGTATGGAGAACCATACATGACTTCCATGTTGTAATATTTATATTTAAAATAATTTACTTGAATTTGGTTCGGTAATTTCTAAAAAAATATCGCCCACCCTCAAACTAATTTCACTATTTATAGATATTTTTGTTATTATGGGGTAGTCGTTTAATATAATGTTATTTTCAGTCACTTTATCCATAAAAATTAGGTAGGCTTGCTTTATTCTTATAAAAAAATCGAACTACGCAGATAATCATCCCTCCTACGAAGCGCTCCGAAGTCACTCATGGACCCTGAGCATCTTGCAGAGGGTTCATTCCCTAAAGACGAAAAGTCTGTCTATGAACCGTTCCTCTGTAAACACGTGCAGTTAAACTGCCCAGCGATCCACAGGAAGCAAATCGCTATCCACGCTGGACACTTTTTCGGCTTGCACGCGTTGTGTTGGTGTGGGTTTCGGCACTTTCCATTTAAAAAGCGTGCAAATGTAAGAAAATAAACATGAGTGAGGCCAGAAATAACGCGAATTGTGTGTGTGTGTGTGTGTGTGTGTGTGTGTGTGTGTGTGTGTGTGTGTGTGTGTGTGTGTGTGTGTGTGTGTGTGTGTGTGTGTGTGTGTGTGTGTGTGTGTGTGTGTGTGTGTGTGTGTGTGTGTGTGTGTGTGTGTGTGTGTGTGTGTGTGTGTGTGTGTGTGTGTGTGTGTGTGTGTGTGTGTGTGTGTGTGTGTCTTGCCTGCCTTTTTATTGCGGTAATCATAATAATAAAATGGAAACGTAAACATTACATAATTGAGATATGCTTGCCTGGCACGAACGATATATTTTCTCACACATGATTTAAATTAAAATGAAAAAATATAGAATTTTTTTAAAGTGAAATGAAATGTTTCCATAGAAACTACTTCTTTGTTGTCAATAACGTATTACACATATAAAACATTAAATTTACTTCCCACATCATCAACTAATATTTTAATTTATAAAAAAAATTACCCCCTCCCCCTTCAAATACCCTTTTCGTTTATAGATATTGCATCTACTTTTCTACAGTGGATTATTATGACCTTCTTTTCAGGATATTTTATTTATCAAAATGTAGCACTTTACTCTTGTTAAAACGTAAAATGTTGCAGGTAAACTACCCCTTTCCCTTAACCGATTTTTACCAAAACCAATAGGCCTTGAGTCTTCTACAATTCAGGGCTGTATGCAAAAATTATTTGATTCTGTTTGAATTTGCGGTTATCGTTTGCCATAGAAAAAATTCTACAGATAGACAGACAGACCATTATCTCGAACACGATTTTTTTCGCCATGACCATACTTCCATTTCCTTATGGAACATGGAAGTAAAAATTTATGACGTAAAAATGTTATAATAAACAACGCATCGTCAAAACAATATCCTAAAGCAACATAAAGTTAAACAAAGAATTACATTAAAAGTAATAAAATAATTCACTTACCATTACAAATTAATGGTTCCGTATTCTATTAATAAACACTAACATTTACATTTAATATTTCATAAATATTTAAAATGAGACATTTTAAAATGAAACTTGTCTTAATTGCTGCAAAGTGGGTTATTAGATCACTATAATCTAAAGACGAAGCAATGTCGTTTTCAATTGAAAGTATCGCTAGATTTGATACCCTGTCTTGAGATATTGTTGATCGTAGGTACGATTTAATCAATTTGAGCTTACTAAACGATCTTTCACAAGAAGACACAGACACTGGTAAAGTAAGAACATTTTTTAAAGCTGTTGCTAATGTTTCTTAGGCTTCTAATCTCCTTGAAGAAATGTATTGTAGCAGTCCTTGAGGTGTTAAGTCTTTTTGTTCCCCGTTCACTTTTTCCGTTTTAAATAAACGTATGACGTCTTTCAAGTCACTGAACAATTCTACACTGTTTAGGTCATGTGAATATAGTTTTGGAAGCACTGTGCTTTGAATATTGTTTGGGAAAGCTGTTCCTTAAAATGTATATCCCAATCATTTACGTACGCCTCAAATTTATAAGGGAACCCAAAGGGTTTTTCTAACTCTTTTATGTTAGAGAAACGGCTTGAAATTTCAACTGAGAGTTCGTCCAAATTTCTATTAGAGAACGTCGCATTTCCTGTCGAACGGTTAATGCAGACTCATCTGCATGCTCCCCTGGCATCGTGCGCTTCTTCTTATCCTTTTTGTTATACTGACACTCCTTCATTACACACCTACTCTGGCTCAGTAACAACATTGTCACACAGCTCATTCCTCCAAACTTTTAATGTGTCCGTTAGCGTCTCCAGAAGTGAGAATGCTTTATTTATCCAGAGCATAACAAAGTATCTTAACACGTTATGTACAAAGTACATTTTTATATGTTAAAAATATATCCAAGTATTTTAACAAAGCCAGAAAGTTTCCAAGACTTGGATCGTTAGTAATTGACTCTCGATGTCCTAACATTGCGACATTTTGTACTGTTGCAATGACCCGTTCGAGGATTTCTTTCCATGTCTTAACTGCTTTACTAATTTGTTTCTGAAGCAGGTCATCAATAAGTCCCCCTTTGTTTAAAGAAAGTTCCAATTCCTTCCATTCAAAAAATGCAGAGCATTTTTTCGTGATCCTGAATACGGGGATTTAACTTTCACCACGACGGAAACCCATTTTTAGTATTGAAATGGCTTCTTTGACATTTTTTTGTGGAAATAAAATGCAACAAAAGCAGAATAGAGATTTTTTTTAGTTGGAGAAAAACACATCTAAGTGCGATTTACCTTTTTGTCAGTTTGCAAGGTTTTATCAAAACAATAGTTGTTTAAGAATCTTTGATATAATAAATATATATAAGCCAATCGGCTTCATCTTCAGGAAAACAGCTGTCTTTGTTCTACAAGTGACTTGTTCCTCTCATCTCATCTAACGGCACTCACAGACAAATAGATATGTTTTTCAAATTTATGAACGGCATTAATCACAACATTAAATTCACTATGAAAATGGAAAACAATAACTGCTTGAATTTCCTTGACGTATCTGTACAAAAACGAAATACTCTTCTCACTTTCAAAGTATACAGAAAACCCACCACAACAGATTTGGTTATACATGCTAATTCAAATCATTCGTATACACAAAAAATGGCAGCGTTTAATGCACTTGCACACAGATTAGTGAATATACCTATGAATACTGAGGATTATAATGACGAAGTCAACACAGTAAAACACATACCCATAAAAAATGGTTATAAAAGTGAAATGGTTGATAAAATAGTATATAAACACCTGAAAAAATTAAATAGAAAAAATGTTGCAAAAAATAAAACGCAATATGTTTCAGCAATATACACAAATATACTCCCTAATATAATAAAAAATGAGTTAAAAAAGGTAAATATCAATGTTTCATTCAGGACCACTAATAAATTAAAAAATATACTTAAACCACGAGTTCCAACCTTAACAGAAGATTGTTCAGGTGTGTACAAAATTAGATGTAGTGGATGTGATAGTTTCTACATCGGACAGACGGGCAGAAGATTCGTCGATAGATTTAGAGAACATCTACCAAAGAAGAACCCTAACAAAACCACATCAAATTACGCACTTCACCTTCTAAATAAAAACCATAGTTACACCGGGTTTAAAGAAAACATGGAACCTACACACATCTGTAATAAAGGTCATCTTTTGAATGCCCTAGAAGAATTTGAAATTTACAGGGCCTCAAAAATATATAAAGAACAATTACTTAATGACCAGCTGATATTTAAGTCTAACGCGGTCTATGAGACCGCATTGAAGATAAGAAGTGAAACACGCGTAAAAGTTAGTTGACGATCGGAAACCGACCAGTGCACTGGGTCACATATCACGCGCTTGTGTGTTGTATGTGTTTTGTGTGTTTTTATCTAGTTTTATGTGTTATATTTTATGTGCGTTAACGTTTTCGGCGACCCCTATGCATTAGGGTGAATAAACATTTTACCTGAGTATGGGGATTTATCCCCGAAACATGTTGTAAAAACATATAAATAACAGAAGATCGCTTAGCGGATTAAATATAAGGTAAATTATTTAAATTTGGTTCTAACAGCGGTCTGAAGACTATACATAAAATGAATTATCGATATCTTCTTTTACTTATACTCTTTAATTTCACTCAAGTATTGCAATCGTTTTCCTTTTACGTCATATGTTCCGTTTAATCATATATTTATTTTCTATTTTCTTACACGTGAATCGTAATGATTTCAACTAAATACGGTCCCGCTGTATCTTCTTTTAATTTTTCAGAAACCGATTTTGAGTTTATCGAAAGTTTTTAATTTTTATAAAACTCATGAACACTTCGCCTCACAACGCACTTACCAAAGTTATACGGTTTTTGTTTCTCATGTTTATTGGGAGTTTGAAACGAACACTAATCTTCTATCGTGGATTCCAACTGTTTACTTTTCTACGGATATTATGCACTGTCCTGACGGAAACATGCACGTATTAGCAGTGGCGTAGCTAGGCTTTTGGCGCCTGGGGCAAGGAGATCGTTGGCCTCCTAACCTTCACAATTAAAGGGCGACAAAAGAGCAAAATTTAAGGCTCATCCAGTAAACAAAGTACTTAATAAATGCAAATGTGTAGATTTTTGAATGAAAGCACGTCCACCAAACGTCTTAACAATATTTGTTAAGTCAACATTAAGAAATTACTACTGCTATTCAGTTTGTATACATTTATTATTAACAAAAATAGATTATAAAAAACGTAGTAATATAAAAAATCGGTATGGAGAACCATACATGACTTCCATGTTGTAATATTTATATTTAAAATAATTTACTTGAATTTGGTTCGGTAATTTCTAAAAAAATATCGCCCACCCTCAAACTAATTTCACTATTTATAGATATTTTTGTTATTATGGGGTAGTCGTTTAATATAATGTTATTTTCAGTCACTTTATCCATAAAAATTAGGTAGGCTTGCTTTATTCTTATAAAAAAATCGAACTACGCAGATAATCATCCCTCCTACGAAGCGCTCCGAAGTCACTCATGGACCCTGAGCATCTTGCAGAGGGTTCATTCCCTAAAGACGAAAAGTCTGTCTATGAACCGTTCCTCTGTAAACACGTGCAGTTAAACTGCCCAGCGATCCACAGGAAGCAAATCGCTATCCACGCTGGACACTTTTTCGGCTTGCACGCGTTGTGTTGGTGTGGGTTTCGGCACTTTCCATTTAAAAAGCGTGCAAATGTAAGAAAATAAACATGAGTGAGGCCAGAAATAACGCGAATTGTGTGTGTGTGTGTGTGTGTGTGTGTGTGTGTGTGTGTGTGTGTGTGTGTGTGTGTGTGTGTGTGTGTGTGTGTGTGTGTGTGTGTGTGTGTGTGTGTGTGTGTGTGTGTGTGTGTGTGTGTGTGTGTGTGTGTGTGTGTGTGTGTGTGTGTGTGTGTGTGTGTGTGTGTGTGTGTGTGTGTGTGTGTGTGTGTGTGTGTGTGTGTGTGTGTGTGTGTGTGTGTGTGTGTGTGTGTGTGTGTGTGTGTGTGTGTGTGTGTGTGTCTTGCCTGCCTTTTTATTGCGGTAATCATAATAATAAAATGGAAACGTAAACATTACATAATTGAGATATGCTTGCCTGGCACGAACGATATATTTTCTCACACATGATTTAAATTAAAATGAAAAAATATAGAATTTTTTTAAAGTGAAATGAAATGTTTCCATAGAAACTACTTCTTTGTTGTCAATAACGTATTACACATATAAAACATTAAATTTACTTCCCACATCATCAACTAATATTTTAATTTATAAAAAAAATTACCCCCTCCCCCTTCAAATACCCTTTTCGTTTATAGATATTGCATCTACTTTTCTACAGTGGATTATTATGACCTTCTTTTCAGGATATTTTATTTATCAAAATGTAGCACTTTACTCTTGTTAAAACGTAAAATGTTGCAGGTAAACTACCCCTTTCCCTTAACCGATTTTTACCAAAACCAATAGGCCTTGAGTCTTCTACAATTCAGGGCTGTATGCAAAAATTATTTGATTCTGTTTGAATTTGCGGTTATCGTTTGCCATAGAAAAAATTCTACAGATAGACAGACAGACCATTATCTCGAACACGATTTTTTTCGCCATGACCATACTTCCATTTCCTTATGGAACATGGAAGTAAAAATTTATGACGTAAAAATGTTATAATAAACAACGCATCGTCAAAACAATATCCTAAAGCAACATAAAGTTAAACAAAGAATTACATTAAAAGTAATAAAATAATTCACTTACCATTACAAATTAATGGTTCCGTATTCTATTAATAAACACTAACATTTACATTTAATATTTCATAAATATTTAAAATGAGACATTTTAAAATGAAACTTGTCTTAATTGCTGCAAAGTGGGTTATTAGATCACTATAATCTAAAGACGAAGCAATGTCGTTTTCAATTGAAAGTATCGCTAGATTTGATACCCTGTCTTGAGATATTGTTGATCGTAGGTACGATTTAATCAATTTGAGCTTACTAAACGATCTTTCACAAGAAGACACAGACACTGGTAAAGTAAGAACATTTTTTAAAGCTGTTGCTAATGTTTCTTAGGCTTCTAATCTCCTTGAAGAAATGTATTGTAGCAGTCCTTGAGGTGTTAAGTCTTTTTGTTCCCCGTTCACTTTTTCCGTTTTAAATAAACGTATGACGTCTTTCAAGTCACTGAACAATTCTACACTGTTTAGGTCATGTGAATATAGTTTTGGAAGCACTGTGCTTTGAATATTGTTTGGGAAAGCTGTTCCTTAAAATGTATATCCCAATCATTTACGTACGCCTCAAATTTATAAGGGAACCCAAAGGGTTTTTCTAACTCTTTTATGTTAGAGAAACGGCTTGAAATTTCAACTGAGAGTTCGTCCAAATTTCTATTAGAGAACGTCGCATTTCCTGTCGAACGGTTAATGCAGACTCATCTGCATGCTCCCCTGGCATCGTGCGCTTCTTCTTATCCTTTTTGTTATACTGACACTCCTTCATTACACACCTACTCTGGCTCAGTAACAACATTGTCACACAGCTCATTCCTCCAAACTTTTAATGTGTCCGTTAGCGTCTCCAGAAGTGAGAATGCTTTATTTATCCAGAGCATAACAAAGTATCTTAACACGTTATGTACAAAGTACATTTTTATATGTTAAAAATATATCCAAGTATTTTAACAAAGCCAGAAAGTTTCCAAGACTTGGATCGTTAGTAATTGACTCTCGATGTCCTAACATTGCGACATTTTGTACTGTTGCAATGACCCGTTCGAGGATTTCTTTCCATGTCTTAACTGCTTTACTAATTTGTTTCTGAAGCAGGTCATCAATAAGTCCCCCTTTGTTTAAAGAAAGTTCCAATTCCTTCCATTCAAAAAATGCAGAGCATTTTTTCGTGATCCTGAATACGGGGATTTAACTTTCACCACGACGGAAACCCATTTTTAGTATTGAAATGGCTTCTTTGACATTTTTTTTGTGGAAATAAAATGCAACAAAAGCAGAATAGAGATTTTTTTTAGTTGGAGAAAAACACATCTAAGTGCGATTTACCTTTTTGTCAGTTTGCAAGGTTTTATCAAAACAATAGTTGTTTAAGAATCTTTGATATAATAAATATATATAAGCCAATCGGCTTCATCTTCAGGAAAACAGCTGTCTTTGTTCTACAAGTGACTTGTTCCTCTCATCTCATCTAACGGCACTCACAGACAAATAGATATGTTTTTCAAATTTATGAACGGCATTAATCACAACATTAAATTCACTATGAAAATGGAAAACAATAACTGCTTGAATTTCCTTGACGTATCTGTACAAAAACGAAATACTCTTCTCACTTTCAAAGTATACAGAAAACCCACCACAACAGATTTGGTTATACATGCTAATTCAAATCATTCGTATACACAAAAAATGGCAGCGTTTAATGCACTTGCACACAGATTAGTGAATATACCTATGAACACTGAGGATTATAATGACGAAGTCAACACAGTAAAACACATACCCATAAAAAATGGTTATAAAAGTGAAATGGTTGATAAAATAGTATATAAACACCTGAAAAAATTAAATAGAAAAAATGTTGCAAAAAATAAAACGCAATATGTTTCAGCAATATACACAAATATACTCCCTAATATAATAAAATATGAGTTAAAAAAGGTAAATATCAATGTTTCATTCAGGACCACTAATAAATTAAAAAATATACTTAAACCACGAGTTCCAACCTTAACAGAAGATTGTTCAGGTGTGTACAAAATTAGATGTAGTGGATGTGATAGTTTCTACATCGGACAGACGGGCAGAAGATTCGTCGATAGATTTAGAGAACATCTACCAAAGAAGAACCCTAACAAAACCACATCAAATTACGCACTTCACCTTCTAAATAAAAACCATAGTTACACCGGGTTTAAAGAAAACATGGAACCTACACACATCTGTAATAAAGGTCATCTTTTGAATGCCCTAGAAGAATTTGAAATTTACAGGGCCTCAAAAATATATAAAGAACAATTACTTAATGACCAGCTGATATTTAAGTCTAACGCGGTCTATGAGACCGCATTGAAGATAAGAAGTGAAACACGCGTAAAAGTTAGTTGACGATCGGAAACCGACCAGTGCACTGGGTCACATATCACGCGCTTGTGTGTTGTATGTGTTTTGTGTGTTTTTATCTAGTTTTATGTGTTATATTTTATGTGCGTTAACGTTTTCGGCGACCCCTATGCATTAGGGTGAATAAACATTTTACCTGAGTATGGGGATTTATCCCCGAAACATGTTGTAAAAACATATAAATAACAGAAGATCGCTTAGCGGATTAAATATAAGGTAAATTATTTAAATTTGGTTCTAACAGCGGTCTGAAGACTATACATAAAATGAATTATCGATATCTTCTTTTACTTATACTCTTTAATTTCACTCAAGTATTGCAATCGTTTTCCTTTTACGTCATATGTTCCGTTTAATCATATATTTATTTTCTATTTTCTTACACGTGAATCGTAATGATTTCAACTAAATACGGTCCCGCTGTATCTTCTTTTAATTTTTCAGAAACCGATTTTGAGTTTATCGAAAGTTTTTAATTTTTATAAAACTCATGAACACTTCGCCTCACAACGCACTTACCAAAGTTATACGGTTTTTGTTTCTCATGTTTATTGGGAGTTTGAAACGAACACTAATCTTCTATCGTGGATTCCAACTGTTTACTTTTCTACGGATATTATGCACTGTCCTGACGGAAACATGCACGTATTAGCAGTGGCGTAGCTAGGCTTTTGGCGCCTGGGGCAAGGAGATCGTTGGCCTCCTAACCTTCACAATTAAAGGGCGACAAAAGAGCAAAATTTAAGGCTCATCCAGTAAACAAAGTACTTAATAAATGCAAATGTGTAGATTTTTGAATGAAAGCACGTCCACCAAACGTCTTAACAATATTTGTTAAGTCAACATTAAGAAATTACTACTGCTATTCAGTTTGTATACATTTATTATTAACAAAAATAGATTATAAAAAACGTAGTAATATAAAAAATCGGTATGGAGAACCATACATGACTTCCATGTTGTAATATTTATATTTAAAATAATTTACTTGAATTTGGTTCGGTAATTTCTAAAAAAATATCGCCCACCCTCAAACTAATTTCACTATTTATAGATATTTTTGTTATTATGGGGTAGTCGTTTAATATAATGTTATTTTCAGTCACTTTATCCATAAAAATTAGGTAGGCTTGCTTTATTCTTATAAAAAAATCGAACTACGCAGATAATCATCCCTCCTACGAAGCGCTCCGAAGTCACTCATGGACCCTGAGCATCTTGCAGAGGGTTCACTCCCTAAAGACGAAAAGTCTGTCTATGAACCGTTCCTCTGTAAACACGTGCAGTTAAACTGCCCAGCGATCCACAGGAAGCAAATCGCTATCCACGCTGGACACTTTTTCGGCTTGCACGCGTTGTGTTGGTGTGGGTTTCGGCACTTTCCATTTAAAAAGCGTGCAAATGTAAGAAAATAAACATGAGTGAGGCCAGAAATAACGCGAATTGTGTGTGTGTGTGTGTGTGTGTGTGTGTGTGTGTGTGTGTGTGTGTGTGTGTGTGTGTGTGTGTGTGTGTGTGTGTGTGTGTGTGTGTGTGTGTGTGTGTGTGTGTGTGTGTGTGTGTGTGTGTGTGTGTGTGTCTTGCCTGCCTTTTTATTGCGGTAATCATAATAATAAAATGGAAACGTAAACATTACATAATTGAGATATGCTTGCCTGGCACGAACGATATATTTTCTCACACATGATTTAAATTAAAATGAAAAAATATAGAATTTTTTTAAAGTGAAATGAAATGTTTCCATAGAAACTACTTCTTTGTTGTCAATAACGTATTACACATATAAAACATTAAATTTACTTCCCACATCATCAACTAATATTTTAATTTATAAAAAAAATTACCCCCTCCCCCTTCAAATACCCTTTTCGTTTATAGATATTGCATCTACTTTTCTACAGTGGATTATTATGACCTTCTTTTCAGGATATTTTATTTATCAAAATGTAGCACTTTACTCTTGTTAAAACGTAAAATGTTGCAGGTAAACTACCCCTTTCCCTTAACCGATTTTTACCAAAACCAATAGGCCTTGAGTCTTCTACAATTCAGGGCTGTATGCAAAAATTATTTGATTCTGTTTGAATTTGCGGTTATCGTTTGCCATAGAAAAAATTCTACAGATAGACAGACAGACCATTATCTCGAACACGATTTTTTTCGCCATGACCATACTTCCATTTCCTTATGGAACATGGAAGTAAAAATTTATGACGTAAAAATGTTATAATAAACAACGCATCGTCAAAACAATATCCTAAAGCAACATAAAGTTAAACAAAGAATTACATTAAAAGTAATAAAATAATTCACTTACCATTACAAATTAATGGTTCCGTATTCTATTAATAAACACTAACATTTACATTTAATATTTCATAAATATTTAAAATGAGACATTTTAAAATGAAACTTTCCTTGTCTTAATTGCTGCAAAGTGGGTTATTAGATCACTATAATCTAAAGACGAAGCAATGTCGTTTTCAATTGAAAGTATCGCTAGATTTGATACCCTGTCTTGAGATATTGTTGATCGTAGGTACGATTTAATCAATTTGAGCTTACTAAACGATCTTTCACAAGAAGACACAGACACTGGTAAAGTAAGAACATTTTTTAAAGCTGTTGCTAATGTTTCTTAGGCTTCTAATCTCCTTGAAGAAATGTATTGTAGCAGTCCTTGAGGTGTTAAGTCTTTTTGTTCCCCGTTCACTTTTTCCGTTTTAAATAAACGTATGACGTCTTTCAAGTCACTGAACAATTCTACACTGTTTAGGTCATGTGAATATAGTTTTGGAAGCACTGTGCTTTGAATATTGTTTGGGAAAGCTGTTCCTTAAAATGTATATCCCAATCATTTACGTACGCCTCAAATTTATAAGGGAACCCAAAGGGTTTTTCTAACTCTTTTATGTTAGAGAAACGGCTTGAAATTTCAACTGAGAGTTCGTCCAAATTTCTATTAGAGAACGTCGCATTTCCTGTCGAACGGTTAATGCAGACTCATCTGCATGCTCCCCTGGCATCGTGCGCTTCTTCTTATCCTTTTTGTTATACTGACACTCCTTCATTACACACCTACTCTGGCTCAGTAACAACATTGTCACACAGCTCATTCCTCCAAACTTTTAATGTGTCCGTTAGCGTCTCCAGAAGTGAGAATGCTTTATTTATCCAGAGCATAACAAAGTATCTTAACACGTTATGTACAAAGTACATTTTTATATGTTAAAAATATATCCAAGTATTTTAACAAAGCCAGAAAGTTTCCAAGACTTGGATCGTTAGTAATTGACTCTCGATGTCCTAACATTGCGACATTTTGTACTGTTGCAATGACCCGTTCGAGGATTTCTTTCCATGTCTTAACTGCTTTACTAATTTGTTTCTGAAGCAGGTCATCAATAAGTCCCCCTTTGTTTAAAGAAAGTTCCAATTCCTTCCATTCAAAAAATGCAGAGCATTTTTTCGTGATCCTGAATACGGGGATTTAACTTTCACCACGACGGAAACCCATTTTTAGTATTGAAATGGCTTCTTTGACATTTTTTTTGTGGAAATAAAATGCAACAAAAGCAGAATAGAGATTTTTTTTAGTTGGAGAAAAACACATCTAAGTGCGATTTACCTTTTTGTCAGTTTGCAAGGTTTTATCAAAACAATAGTTGTTTAAGAATCTTTGATATAATAAATATATATAAGCCAATCGGCTTCATCTTCAGGAAAACAGCTGTCTTTGTTCTACAAGTGACTTGTTCCTCTCATCTCATCTAACGGCACTCACAGACAAATAGATATGTTTTTCAAATTTATGAACGGCATTAATCACAACATTAAATTCACTATGAAAATGGAAAACAATAACTGCTTGAATTTCCTTGACGTATCTGTACAAAAACGAAATACTCTTCTCACTTTCAAAGTATACAGAAAACCCACCACAACAGATTTGGTTATACATGCTAATTCAAATCATTCGTATACACAAAAAATGGCAGCGTTTAATGCACTTGCACACAGATTAGTGAATATACCTATGAACACTGAGGATTATAATGACGAAGTCAACACAGTAAAACACATACCCATAAAAAATGGTTATAAAAGTGAAATGGTTGATAAAATAGTATATAAACACCTGAAAAAATTAAATAGAAAAAATGTTGCAAAAAATAAAACGCAATATGTTTCAGCAATATACACAAATATACTCCCTAATATAATAAAATATGAGTTAAAAAAGGTAAATATCAATGTTTCATTCAGGACCACTAATAAATTAAAAAATATACTTAAACCACGAGTTCCAACCTTAACAGAAGATTGTTCAGGTGTGTACAAAATTAGATGTAGTGGATGTGATAGTTTCTACATCGGACAGACGGGCAGAAGATTCGTCGATAGATTTAGAGAACATCTACCAAAGAAGAACCCTAACAAAACCACATCAAATTACGCACTTCACCTTCTAAATAAAAACCATAGTTACACCGGGTTTAAAGAAAACATGGAACCTACACACATCTGTAATAAAGGTCATCTTTTGAATGCCCTAGAAGAATTTGAAATTTACAGGGCCTCAAAAATATATAAAGAACAATTACTTAATGACCAGCTGATATTTAAGTCTAACGCGGTCTATGAGACCGCATTGAAGATAAGAAGTGAAACACGCGTAAAAGTTAGTTGACGATCGGAAACCGACCAGTGCACTGGGTCACATATCACGCGCTTGTGTGTTGTATGTGTTTTGTGTGTTTTTATCTAGTTTTATGTGTTATATTTTATGTGCGTTAACGTTTTCGGCGACCCCTATGCATTAGGGTGAATAAACATTTTACCTGAGTATGGGGATTTATCCCCGAAACATGTTGTAAAAACATATAAATAACAGAAGATCGCTTAGCGGATTAAATATAAGGTAAATTATTTAAATTTGGTTCTAACAGCGGTCTGAAGACTATACATAAAATGAATTATCGATATCTTCTTTTACTTATACTCTTTAATTTCACTCAAGTATTGCAATCGTTTTCCTTTTACGTCATATGTTCCGTTTAATCATATATTTATTTTCTATTTTCTTACACGTGAATCGTAATGATTTCAACTAAATACGGTCCCGCTGTATCTTCTTTTAATTTTTCAGAAACCGATTTTGAGTTTATCGAAAGTTTTTAATTTTTATAAAACTCATGAACACTTCGCCTCACAACGCACTTACCAAAGTTATACGGTTTTTGTTTCTCATGTTTATTGGGAGTTTGAAACGAACACTAATCTTCTATCGTGGATTCCAACTGTTTACTTTTCTACGGATATTATGCACTGTCCTGACGGAAACATGCACGTATTAGCAGTGGCGTAGCTAGGCTTTTGGCGCCTGGGGCAAGGAGATCGTTGGCCTCCTAACCTTCACAATTAAAGGGCGACAAAAGAGCAAAATTTAAGGCTCATCCAGTAAACAAAGTACTTAATAAATGCAAATGTGTAGATTTTTGAATGAAAGCACGTCCACCAAACGTCTTAACAATATTTGTTAAGTCAACATTAAGAAATTACTACTGCTATTCAGTTTGTATACATTTATTATTAACAAAAATAGATTATAAAAAACGTAGTAATATAAAAAATCGGTATGGAGAACCATACATGACTTCCATGTTGTAATATTTATATTTAAAATAATTTACTTGAATTTGGTTCGGTAATTTCTAAAAAAATATCGCCCACCCTCAAACTAATTTCACTATTTATAGATATTTTTGTTATTATGGGGTAGTCGTTTAATATAATGTTATTTTCAGTCACTTTATCCATAAAAATTAGGTAGGCTTGCTTTATTCTTATAAAAAAATCGAACTACGCAGATAATCATCCCTCCTACGAAGCGCTCCGAAGTCACTCATGGACCCTGAGCATCTTGCAGAGGGTTCACTCCCTAAAGACGAAAAGTCTGTCTATGAACCGTTCCTCTGTAAACACGTGCAGTTAAACTGCCCAGCGATCCACAGGAAGCAAATCGCTATCCACGCTGGACACTTTTTCGGCTTGCACGCGTTGTGTTGGTGTGGGTTTCGGCACTTTCCATTTAAAAAGCGTGCAAATGTAAGAAAATAAACATGAGTGAGGCCAGAAATAACGCGAATTGTGTGTGTGTGTGTGTGTGTGTGTGTGTGTGTGTGTGTGTGTGTGTGTGTGTGTGTGTGTGTGTGTGTGTGTGTGTGTGTGTGTGTGTGTGTGTGTGTGTGTGTGTGTGTGTGTCTTGCCTGCCTTTTTATTGCGGTAATCATAATAATAAAATGGAAACGTAAACATTACATAATTGAGATATGCTTGCCTGGCACGAACGATATATTTTCTCACACATGATTTAAATTAAAATGAAAAAATATAGAATTTTTTTAAAGTGAAATGAAATGTTTCCATAGAAACTACTTCTTTGTTGTCAATAACGTATTACACATATAAAACATTAAATTTACTTCCCACATCATCAACTAATATTTTAATTTATAAAAAAAATTACCCCCTCCCCCTTCAAATACCCTTTTCGTTTATAGATATTGCATCTACTTTTCTACAGTGGATTATTATGACCTTCTTTTCAGGATATTTTATTTATCAAAATGTAGCACTTTACTCTTGTTAAAACGTAAAATGTTGCAGGTAAACTACCCCTTTCCCTTAACCGATTTTTTACCAAAACCAATAGGCCTTGAGTCTTCTACAATTCAGGGCTGTATGCAAAAAATTATTTGATTCTGTTTGAATTTGCGGTTATCGTTTGCCATAGAAAAAATTCTACAGATAGACAGACAGACCATTATCTCGAACACGATTTTTTTCGCCATGACCATACTTCCATTTCCTTATGGAACATGGAAGTAAAAATTTATGACGTAAAAATGTTATAATAAACAACGCATCGTCAAAACAATATCCTAAAGCAACATAAAGTTAAACAAAGAATTACATTAAAAGTAATAAAATAATTCACTTACCATTACAAATTAATGGTTCCGTATTCTATTAATAAACACTAACATTTACATTTAATATTTCATAAATATTTAAAATGAGACATTTTAAAATGAAACTTTCCTTGTCTTAATTGCTGCAAAGTGGGTTATTAGATCACTATAATCTAAAGACGAAGCAATGTCGTTTTCAATTGAAAGTATCGCTAGATTTGATACCCTGTCTTGAGATATTGTTGATCGTAGGTACGATTTAATCAATTTGAGCTTACTAAACGATCTTTCACAAGAAGACACAGACACTGGTAAAGTAAGAACATTTTTTAAAGCTGTTGCTAATGTTTCTTAGGCTTCTAATCTCCTTGAAGAAATGTATTGTAGCAGTCCTTGAGGTGTTAAGTCTTTTTGTTCCCCGTTCACTTTTTCCGTTTTAAATAAACGTATGACGTCTTTCAAGTCACTGAACAATTCTACACTGTTTAGGTCATGTGAATATAGTTTTGGAAGCACTGTGCTTTGAATATTGTTTGGGAAAGCTGTTCCTTAAAATGTATATCCCAATCATTTACGTACGCCTCAAATTTATGGGAACCCAAAGGGTTTTTCTAACTCTTTTATGTTAGAGAAACGGCTTGAAATTTCAACTGAGAGTTCGTCCAAATTTCTATTAGAGAACGTCGCATTTCCTGTCGAACGGTTAATGCAGACTCATCTGCATGCTCCCCTGGCATCGTGCGCTTCTTCTTATCCTTTTTGTTATACTGACACTCCTTCATTACACACCTACTCTGGCTCAGTAACAACATTGTCACACAGCTCATTCCTCCAAACTTTTAATGTGTCCGTTAGCGTCTCCAGAAGTGAGAATGCTTTATTTATCCAGAGCATAACAAAGTATCTTAACACGTTATGTACAAAGTACATTTTTATATGTTAAAAATATATCCAAGTATTTTAACAAAGCCAGAAAGTTTCCAAGACTTGGATCGTTAGTAATTGACTCTCGATGTCCTAACATTGCGACATTTTGTACTGTTGCAATGACCCGTTCAAGGATTTCTTTCCATGTCTTAACTGCTTTACTAATTTGTTTCTGAAGCAGGTCATCAATAAGTCCCCCTTTGTTTAAAGAAAGTTCCAATTCCTTCCATTCAAAAAATGCAGAGCATTTTTTCGTGATCCTGAATACGGGGATTTAACTTTCACCACGACGGAAACCCATTTTTAGTATTGAAATGGCTTCTTTGACATTTTTTTTGTGGAAATAAAATGCAACAAAAGCAGAATAGAGATTTTTTTTAGTTGGAGAAAAACACATCTAAGTGCGATTTACCTTTTTGTCAGTTTGCAAGGTTTTATCAAAACAATAGTTGTTTAAGAATCTTTGATATAATAAATATATATAAGCCAATCGGCTTCATCTTCAGGAAAACAGCTGTCTTTGTTCTACAAGTGACTTGTTCCTCTCATCTCATCTAACGGCACTCACAGACAAATAGATATGTTTTTCAAATTTATGAACGGCATTAATCACAACATTAAATTCACTATGAAAATGGAAAACAATAACTGCTTGAATTTCCTTGACGTATCTGTACAAAAACGAAATACTCTTCTCACTTTCAAAGTATACAGAAAACCCACCACAACAGATTTGGTTATACATGCTAATTCAAATCATTCGTATACACAAAAAATGGCAGCGTTTAATGCACTTGCACACAGATTAGTGAATATACCTATGAACACTGAGGATTATAATGACGAAGTCAACACAGTAAAACACATACCCATAAAAAATGGTTATAAAAGTGAAATGGTTGATAAAATAGTATATAAACACCTGAAAAATTAAATAGAAAAAATGTTGCAAAAAATAAAACGCAATATGTTTCAGCAATATACACAAATATACTCCCTAATATAATAAAAAATGAGTTAAAAAAGGTAAATATCAATGTTTCATTCAGGACCACTAATAAATTAAAAAATATACTTAAACCACGAGTTCCAACCTTAACAGAAGATTGTTCAGGTGTGTACAAAATTAGATGTAGTGGATGTGATAGTTTCTACATCGGACAGACGGGCAGAAGATTCGTCGATAGATTTAGAGAACATCTACCAAAGAAGAACCCTAACAAAACCACATCAAATTACGCACTTCACCTTCTAAATAAAAACCATAGTTACACCGGGTTTAAAGAAAACATGGAACCTACACACATCTGTAATAAAGGTCATCTTTTGAATGCCCTAGAAGAATTTGAAATTTACAGGGCCTCAAAAATATATAAAGAACAATTACTTAATGACCAGCTGATATTTAAGTCTAACGCGGTCTATGAGACCGCATTGAAGATAAGAAGTGAAACACGCGTAAAAGTTAGTTGACGATCGGAAACCGACCAGTGCACTGGGTCACATATCACGCGCTTGTGTGTTGTATGTGTTTTGTGTGTTTTTATCTAGTTTTATGTGTTATATTTTATGTGCGTTAACGTTTTCGGCGACCCCTATGCATTAGGGTGAATAAACATTTTACCTGAGTATGGGGATTTATCCCCGAAACATGTTGTAAAAACATATAAATAACAGAAGATCGCTTAGCGGATTAAATATAAGGTAAATTATTTAAATTTGGTTCTAACAGCGGTCTGAAGACTATACATAAAATGAATTATCGATATCTTCTTTTACTTATACTCTTTAATTTCACTCAAGTATTGCAATCGTTTTCCTTTTACGTCATATGTTCCGTTTAATCATATATTTATTTTCTATTTTCTTACACGTGAATCGTAATGATTTCAACTAAATACGGTCCCTCTGTATCTTCTTTTAATTTTTCAGAAACCGATTTTGAGTTTATCGAAAGTTTTTAATTTTTATAAAACTCATGAACACTTCGCCTCACAACGCACTTACCAAAGTTATACGGTTTTTGTTTCTCATGTTTATTGGGAGTTTGAAACGAACACTAATCTTCTATCGTGGATTCCAACTGTTTACTTTTCTACGGATATTATGCACTGTCCTGACGGAAACATGCACGTATTAGCAGTGGCGTAGCTAGGCTTTTGGCGCCTGGGGCAAGGAGATCGTTGGCCTCCTAACCTTCACAATTAAAGGGCGACAAAAGAGCAAAATTTAAGGCTCATCCAGTAAACAAAGTACTTAATAAATGCAAATGTGTAGATTTTTGAATGAAAGCACGTCCACCAAACGTCTTAACAATATTTGTTAAGTCAACATTAAGAAATTACTACTGCTATTCAGTTTGTATACATTTATTATTAACAAAAATAGATTATAAAAAACGTAGTAATATAAAAAATCGGTATGGAGAACCATACATGACTTCCATGTTGTAATATTTATATTTAAAATAATTTACTTGAATTTGGTTCGGTAATTTCTAAAAAAATATCGCCCACCCTCAAACTAATTTCACTATTTATAGATATTTTTGTTATTATGGGGTAGTCGTTTAATATAATGTTATTTTCAGTCACTTTATCCATAAAAATTAGGTAGGCTTGCTTTATTCTTATAAAAAAATCGAACTACGCAGATAATCATCCCTCCTACGAAGCGCTCCGAAGTCACTCATTGACCCTGAGCATCTTGCAGAGGGTTCATTCCCTAAAGGCGAAAAGTCTGTCTATGAACCGTTCCTCTGTAAACACGTGCAGTTAAACTGCCCAGCGATCCACAGGAAGCAAATCGCTATCCACGCTGGACACTTTTTCGGCTTGCACGCGTTGTGTTGGTGTGGGTTTCGGCACTTTCCATTTAAAAAGCGTGCAAATGTAAGAAAATAAACATGAGTGAGGCCAGAAATAACGCGAATTGTGTGTGTGTGTGTGTGTGTGTGTGTGTGTGTGTGTGTGTGTGTGTGTGTGTGTGTGTGTGTGTGTGTGTGTGTGTGTGTGTGTGTGTGTGTGTGTGTGTGTGTGTGTGTGTGTGTGTGTGTGTGTGTGTGTGTGTGTGTGTGTGTGTGTGTGTGTGTGTGTGTGTGTGTGTGTGTGTGTGTGTGTGTGTGTGTGTGTGTGTGTGTGTGTGTGTGTGTGTGTGTGTGTGTGTGTGTGTGTGTGTGTGTCTTGCCTGCCTTTTTATTGCGGTAATCATAATAATAAAATGGAAACGTAAACATTACATAATTGAGATATGCTTGCCTGGCACGAACGATATATTTTCTCACACATGATTTAAATTAAAATGAAAAAATATAGAATTTTTTTAAAGTGAAATGAAATGTTTCCATAGAAACTACTTCTTTGTTGTCAATAACGTATTACACATATAAAACATTAAATTTACTTCCCACATCATCAACTAATATTTTAATTTATAAAAAAAATTACCCCCTCCCCCTTCAAATACCCTTTTCGTTTATAGATATTGCATCTACTTTTCTACAGTGGATTATTATGACCTTCTTTTCAGGATATTTTATTTATCAAAATGTAGCACTTTACTCTTGTTAAAACGTAAAATGTTGCAGGTAAACTACCCCTTTCCCTTAACCGATTTTTACCAAAACCAATAGGCCTTGAGTCTTCTACAATTCAGGGCTGTATGCAAAAATTATTTGATTCTGTTTGAATTTGCGGTTATCGTTTGCCATAGAAAAAATTCTACAGATAGACAGACAGACCATTATCTCGAACACGATTTTTTTCGCCATGACCATACTTCCATTTCCTTATGGAACATGGAAGTAAAAATTTATGACGTAAAAATGTTATAATAAACAACGCATCGTCAAAACAATATCCTAAAGCAACATAAAGTTAAACAAAGAATTACATTAAAAGTAATAAAATAATTCACTTACCATTACAAATTAATGGTTCCGTATTCTATTAATAAACACTAACATTTACATTTAATATTTCATAAATATTTAAAATGAGACATTTTAAAATGAAACTTTCCTTGTCTTAATTGCTGCAAAGTGGGTTATTAGATCACTATAATCTAAAGACGAAGCAATGTCGTTTTCAATTGAAAGTATCGCTAGATTTGATACCCTGTCTTGAGATATTGTTGATCGTAGGTACAACAAGTAATATCTCGGAAGGATTGAGATTTCTCGCTTCGCCAAGCTCCCATATCTTGTAGAGCAGCACCGGGAACACGGTCTACATTGTTGCTAGTAATTTTCTGTCCTTCGTCACCTGTTCTGTTTTCAAGACTGCACGATGTAACATCAACCATGGTACTAGAACCAACTGAATCTTGTAAGTGTACTTTGACACTTTCATAGTTTGAAATACTCACGTCGTTAACTTTACTGTATTTATCAACTGCCTCGTCGCTAATACCATCCATTTTATGACTGCAAGTTGATTCCTTGTTAATTGTAATATTTCGACACACAGAGTTCTATTTTCCTTGAATAAAAGACTTCATAAACTCTTTGGAACTTGTTGTAGTTCTTAATTTTACATTAAGCAAATCTTATATTGCTATAGTTCTTAAGGAATAGTCGTATCAAAGAAACAAGTTGTTTGTAGTTTTATAAACTGAAAAGAATTTTTTCAAGTCTATCCTCACTTTGCCGCCCTCCTGGCTATGCCGTCCGGGGCGGCTGCCCCCTTGGCCCCCCGTAGCTACGCCTCTGCACACACAACATCGATCTTTCGAACGACGGCGCCTTCACCAAGGACAAAACGGACAGCGGTCCTAGTGGCAGCCTCTGACGAAGCTTATAATAAGCGAAAACTGATTCAGGCTACAAAATGTAAAATTTTTACCAATAAAAAACTTAGTGTTCCGAGTTAGTAATGTTATACTTATAACTAGTTAATCAACGGACACGTCATGGACAACAAAATCCAAGAATTCGTCAGTTTTCCACGGTCCCCTATTTCTACAGGATTACGGAGCACGGAGGTAGCGGTAACTTCCCGCATACGTATAACTTCTCCAGTCTGTGATAGTGCAGGAAAACATATCGAACTTGTCACCGGAGAAACTTTGTGGTTGTATATTCTTTCACTCAAGCGTAGGCTATATATAGAGTATGTGGAGGGGGAGAGGGGGAAAGGTAGATGTGTAATGCTAAGTAGTAAAAAGCACAGGAAGTTTACTGCGAGCTAATGAAAGCTATTTAAAAATAATGAGTGTACTGATTGTAACACAGTTTAACGAAAGATGAACAAAATCCGTGGATTAAGTGTAAAAAGATCCAAAAGTTTTTACACAAACTATTCTACTTTTTATGTCTACAATGATTTTTAAATTATTGCAACTCAGGCATTCATTCAGTACTTTACAATTAAATATACCCATTCATACATTTGTTCGAAGATGTGTACATAATAATGTGATGTTCTGTGTCTCTGCAATAAATTCAACCCTGGTTGTAATTGCCCAATGTGAAAATACCCGTTAGAAAGTTTTACTGCTGTGAGTACCACGATCAAAACGACAAAGCATGTGTGCACACCGCGAGCGTTATATGTGCGCGTGTCAGTGTGTGTGCTGGAGTCAATGCAAGCGTGCGCCTTGCACTGACCCCAACACGCAGACTGCACGTGGGACATGTGTCGGCTCAAGCGGTGCGAGGTGTGAGCTGTACGCGCGGGCGTTACATGCGTGTGCGCGCACGAATGCGTACTGGAATCAATGCAAGCTGCGCGCACTTGCATTAACCTCAACACGCAAACTGCACGCCAGCATGTGTCCGCCAGACGGGTGTGTGTGAGTGTGATGCCCGTGTCTTGATAGTAGCAATCAAAGCAGCAAATAGCCCCATTACCTCGAGTATTTCACAGTGGGTAAACAGACACGAGATGGATTTATTTGCAGAGACACCAAAAGAATACGTCTGTAATCGTTGACAGTCTGAATTAAATAAATAAAATCATTAATTTTGATCAATTGCTTAGAAACAGACAATTTATTGTTAAACATTTCAACAATTAAAATATTAATAGTGTTTTTTCTAATCCTTAAAAGTAAAAAGTACGTAATTTTTAGCATTTATCCTAAAATAGTCTTAAACATTAGAATCTCTTTGCCTCCACAACGTCAAATCTTATATTCAAGTACTCACGTCGTTAACTTTACTGTATTTATCAACTGTCTCATCGCTAATACCATCCATTTTATGATCGCAAGTTGATTCCTTGTTAATTGAAATATTTTGACACTCAGGTTTCGATTTTCCTTGAATAAAAGACTTCATAAACTCTTTGGAACTTGTTGTAGTTCTTAATTTTACATTAAGAAAATCTTATATTCCTAAAGTTCTTAAGGAATAGTCATATCAAAGAAACAAGTTGTTTGTAGTTTTATAAACTGAAAACAATTTTTTCAAGTCTATGCTTACTTTGCCGCCCTCCTGGCTATGCCGCCCGGGGCGGCTGCCCCCTTGCCCCCCCTAGCTAGGCCTCTACGTATTAGCTGTCCTCTCTAAGAACTTTTTTGTAGTAACACTTAAACTACACGATTCCTGTAACATAAATTTAGCGAGCCTAGCTGTGCCCGCGACATAATTTGGAACACAAGTTTGAAACTCTTTTTATTTACATTACAGTACATACAAAAATTGAAGTGTCATTAAGTTGTCTATTCAATAAATTAAATAAAGTTGTTAATAAGAAATAAACGTATACAAAAAATGTTTTAATTTTAATGAACTCAAAAATATAAGTTCATTAAAATTATTATCATTAAATATAAGATTACAAGGAATTTAACAAACTAACTTGTGTAAATTATTGGCCTACAAGTTCAGCCAGACGATAACTACCCACACACTAAACACTTGGTTAATTATGTTAATAATAATATTTTCAATTTGTGTACCAATTATTCTATATAAAATGTCTATCAATTTGTCACGCACTTATTACTTATAACGACTACTTTTATTTTGGATTAATATTTTAACAAACAGCGGTTCTTCCTTTATATTAAAATGCGTATAGCAGGTGAGCAACATTTACTTAAAAAATTATTTATGTTTAAAATGTATTCTTTCGATATATCCATCTCCGCTGGAATCTTCTCAACTTCTGTGAACTAACAAACTTTCGAACTGAGATTTCTATCAATATAATCAAATATTATTTTGGTTAACCTCTGCGGATTCATTCGGCCAAGTACTCTTCGTTTCCGGATAATATCTAAAAGTCTTTTAGTTGCTAGATATAATTTTCTTGTTTTCTTGTTCCATTTCACTCCTTTATTTCTTAGTATTTTTTTATAATTCTTAGCTGTCTTCTTTTAGTATAGAATTAAACATTTTGCTACGTAAAGGCATTCTGATTTTAACGGTATTGCAGTATTGCATTTATGCTTTTATTAAGCTTGATTTTTTTGTTGCAGAGATCCATTGATAATTGTTTACAAATTATGTTTATTTCAGATCTCGTCTTATTCGCATCCTTGACTAATCAATTGGGTTACATTATTTCTCCAAGTTACCTATACTACGTATTTACGCATTACCTCCATTACAGAAATCAATTTTATTACGTGAGTCATCCTAACTGCGACCATAAATTGTTACAATGCCCTATTTCTGTGTTTTTTCCTCTGCAAAATATTCTTTGTTTTCACTTAAATGACCTAACGATTTATATTCAGTATTTAGTGCTTTCAAATCTTTTTTTCCACACACACACACACACACACACACACACACAGATGCGTTCTTAATGGAAAACAAGTTATTCGCATGATGAAAAAGATAATATATAGAAAGATTAAATTGTAAATCTTACTTATGTGGGTAATTAAATATTTTCATTAATATCTCATTGTAATTTTTTGCCATACAATTTACTTTTAAAATAAATAAACAATTATAAATTTAAAATATTTTACAATAACTGTGATTCTTTAAGCTAAAACGTAATAACCCATTTCTAGTACAACCTCAAAATTATACTAGGTACAAGCAAATGTTTAATTTCTCAATGTTAGTTAAACAAGAATATTTTAACATAAATACCACTGCATATTATTAACTGAGAAAAAGCTACGATTTTATACAAATATTCTTTGCATTATTAAACGTATGTAAAATTCAACATTAGTATGTTATTTGTAATAAAAGCTTTTTAAACATATACTAAATATTTTACGTTTCTATAAATGATTCGCGTGTGTGCGTCAAAATAATATGAGATAATTATAACACAATATTATAAAATTGTGTTCAAAAGTGTATTAAAATATTCTATATATTTATAAGTTTATATAATACATTCAAAAACAGTTTATATTATTGTTTTTATTTTATATTTGACAATAAAAGTTTCTATTTTAATATTATTTACTTTAATCCAAAGTACTACATGTGGAAAAAGCTGCGTGACAAAAATAAATTGTTATAGAATGTTAAAGCTGCTGAGTTTCATTTCCCACACAATATGATTAACTGCTTATTTTTTACAATACTAAATCGGTGTGAAGATATTACAGAGGATTTCATAGTTTATCATTGTTACTGTTTCACAGAATAATTGTAGCACAACTTTGTAGTTCAACTACTGTAGGCTCAAAACTTTGATCTCTACACAATTGTCTGAATTATATTCCAATATAATTTTTTCCAACATGCTTTTGTATACATTTATTCAAATTTAACAAGTTAGTTAGCACCATATATGTGTGTGTGTACCGGCTGTGATATTCGTCAGCAATATCAGAAAACTTCCATTCAACTACCACGTACTCCGGCTCCTACAAAGTACTACCTGATATTTGTGTCCTATAATAAACCGAGAAAGAGAGCCGATGTCACTATAACACCTAAGAAAGAAGGATTAAACACTTTAAACTTTAATAAAACATTAAAAACTTGAATATTGTAACACGAATTCTGCAACCAAACTAAGCTGCCGTGGGAATAACATCTTATCGTCAAGAATACCAATAATATCTCAGACGTAACTTAAATGTTTTTGTAGGTAATGTCAACAATTTACCAATTTCACTGCATAATTGATTTTTAAAATTCCTATGTAAATATCGATAAGTTGAATGTTCACATTCTATAAACACTTTGTACACATTCGATAATATGTAATTTGTAATTATTAAGTAATGTTTCTAATTGCTTAGCATAATACATTATGTAGGGCCTGCTCGGGTACAGAGGCAAGTAAACTAGTGCAGTATCTTAAAAATATGTGTAACAATATGAAATACAAATATGACCGACTTCTAGAACGAAACACTTGATTTACTAGCTCTATTTATAAAAAATATTCCAAATAACCCTATACAACCTACAGAGGAATTTATGTTATAGCATCCGCAGAAAGGCTGTTTTGCGGCATATTAAATACAAAAATCCTAGATCACCAATCAGTACTGAGAGAGAAGCAAAGTGATTTCCAAATAATCATGTGTAGATAACATTTACTGTATTAAGCGCATAAGTGATACAATATTAAAAGTCTAGATGTACTTATGACGTTAAGAAGATATATGATTGTGTTTAGCGCAGACAACTAACCCTGAAACAAGTAGACGATAACTAAAGTTTAAAAAATTAATAAACACGATAAGCAAAAGTTAATATGACAAGCAGAATAACATGCGGTAAAAATATAAATAAATCAATCAAACAAATATGAGATATTTCCTATATTATGTATTCAACATTTAAAGCAAAGTGAGAAATCTGATATAAGCGACAGATATATTGACAGTCGGGAACTATACTCTGCACACTTTATACTGGGCTCTAGACGATATAGAATGCTTTCTAAGCAAACGTAAAAGAAAACAAGGTACCTGGTCATTACTTACCAAAAACCGAATATGTGTGGATATGAAAAATAAATTTAATTAATTGGTTATTTGAATAGAGTACAACCAAATAACTACATGAATACAAAAAATAATAAAATTGCACAGTTTTCGAAGATCTTGGACCAACTGTACATGTGACGGAAGTACAAATGATAAAAATGCCGAAGCTCAACTATCAATAGAGTAAAAAGGGTCGAAACCATTACATTTTATTTACTGGGATGGGAAATATACATCATAACGGTGATGAAAAATATGCAACTGCAAGTCGACGATTAGAAAAGACAGGTACCTGTTAAAGGAATTTATGTAAGAAGAAGGATCAAAAACATTTTACTAGTTACATTGTGCTAGTTACAGAAAACGAAATGTAATAAGTAGGCAATTGCTGAGGTTCTTAATTCACTGTTTTCTCTCCCGTGTTTTGTATTTGCACATTCTATTATTAACTGCTAATGGTCTGGAATATGTCATATGGAATATGTTAAATTCGTATCGGTGGCGTAAGAACAAGATTAAACTACGTAAGCTTTGTGTTATGCAGCCGAAGAGACAGCAGTAGTTAATTGCCTCTCGCCATGCAAATATTGAGAAATAAAAACAGCATTTTAATTTGACTGATCTCCTTCTTTTAACCTGTAAATGGAAATCTTTGGTTTCAGTTTTAAAAATCCCATAGTTTTCTTCTATCTTTTTATTTGTGGTCATTTATAATTTGTATTCATTTCCCATAACAAAGTCACCTTGTGTGCAAATGGGACATCAGATTGTGCTGTTTACTACATTATTATGGCATACACATTGACTATATAATTAAAACATATATTAGTGTATAATTACTGCACGTTTCCGTATGTATAGCCACATGCTTATAATCTTGTATTTCAAATGGAGATGCAGAGGTGTCTGGGATATGACGATGAAAATATTTCACGTATGTTATATTATAACATTATGATGTCACTAATAGAGGTGTGTGTGTGTGTGTGTGTGTGTGTGTGTGTGTGTGTGTGTGTGTGTGTGTGTGTGTGTGTGTGTGTGTGTGTGTGTGTGTGTGTGTGTGTGTGTGTGTGTGTGTGTGTGTGTGTGTGTGTGTGTGTGTGTGTGTGTGTGTGTGTGTGTGTGTGTGTGTGTGTGTGTGTGTGTGTGTGTGTGTGTGTGTGTGTGTGTGTGTGTGTGTGTGTGTGTGTGTGTGTGTGTGTGTGTGTGTGTGTGTGTGTGTGTGAAATTATAATTACCTCTGCAAATAGAATGCTCTCATTTTTTATCGTTTTACTTCAGCGATATAATAAGAACATTCTACTTAAAGAAGTAATTATAATTTGAGTAATTATAATTTGATTGTAATTATAATTTGAGTTACCTATAAATAAAATGATATATGAATAAATAAAAAGAATATAACTCTGTTTTGACAGTTTTTCTATTCCATCATTGTTATATATTATAACTATACAAACCATTAGAGCAAACAAGTATATAACTTATGGCTATATATTATTATTTTTATTTATATAAAACAGATGTATACATACTAGGTCTACCTCTTTTTTGTCTCTCTTCTACCCTTCTATGTGTTGCTGTCTATTCATATATTTTATTTGTATTTCTCTTATTTCTAGACGTGGAATCAAAGAAAAACACTATTTTTTAAATTTATCTACTTCAATCAGGTTTTACAGGGATTTTATTTTCTAATGACTCTTAAACATTCAAATCCTATCTGCCTACCGACCAGTCTTCTTAAGTCACAGCTTTTTTACTTTTTCTTGAAATCTTGTTAGAAAGTTTTCTAACCTAACTGAATAACAAGAAACATTTCCAATATAACCATGATTACTGGTTCAATTAATCTTAACTTCTAAAAACACGTCATTACGTCATAGAGAAACTGACTGAACGACCCTTAATCCCAATATTAAAACACTGTGTCACTCAATATGTGTCAAACTCGCCCTTTCCTTTCAGTAGTGATGTTCTCAATTTAGTAAACATTTTTCAAAAATATTCTTACCTGTATCTCTGAGTTAAGCTAAATCCTTTACAATTTACCCCATTTATTTTATATTCCCCCAAGTCGTGTAATTTACAATCTTTACTTTGATACCTTTACAAATTATTTAAATCACAATTTAAATACATAATGACCACAGTGCCGTTATATTATGCCATCCATTTCACCAAAAAGCATTTTGATATCAGGTTAGAAATATTAAATATTTCATCCTTACAATCCTAAAATTGAAGAATGTCTTGTATTTTTTAAATCTTAAATTGCTGTCAAAAAAAGTTTTGAAAATAAATGTCCAACTTTTTTTGTATAGTTTTTGTTGTGTCAAAAGTTTTATAATTTTTTACGATGATATTAGAATATGTTCTTTTCAAACTGTTATAATCACACACACACACACACACACACACATATATATATATAACTGCGTGTACCCATTTTTTTTTATCTCCATTTTCTATCTGTAAGGTCATCTATCAACCTCTAAGGTCTTTTAAACATGTAAGGAAATCATCTTCAAACCTTTTTTTGTCTCCCTTTTAGCATTCTCCGTGTTGCTGCCACACTTCTATTTTGTTTACAGTTCTTGCCTTGTCTATTTGTGTTCTGTGTCCAGGTTAACCGTAGAAACGGAAAATAGCACATTATCTTTTTGCAAACTTATCTACTTCAAAGAAATCTACCAAAGAAATTTACTTTGATCAGGAAATGCCAACGCCTAAACAAATATGCTCTTGTTAATTAACCAGAACATTGGAACTTAGTGTTCGATATACGTTCTATACGACTGTCGTATGTGTGATGTGGCAATCATAATTAAAACTGTCGCTCACTATTTACAAAAAAAAACTGAGATCTTAACTCAGTTAAACACATAAAAACTGGAGTCATGGAAAGTAATCAAACCAACAGAAACGGTGTATATTTAAAAAACCATTAAAATATTAAAATAGTTAGTTAAAGGAAAAGAAAATAATCACCACTTATATTTGGACTTTGTAACATATGTCTACACGGATACAGTAAATTTGTACGAGCGCTGACTCTTAACATTTTTTAATAGACTTTTAAAACACAGTAGTGCGGCAACAGTGTAGTATACAAATGATCAATAGCAACTTAGATCAGCTGCTAAGACAGCAAAATAATTACTCTGTACATTTCTCTCCCATTCCACGTATGCTATCAACTTAAATGGAACAACTTATAGAAAATACAACTAACCCCGTTTTGCCGAGGGAACACACTACATCCCACGTCTCCAAAAAAGCACTTGCGGTGCCTTGTCGTCTAGTTTGTTTAGTTTAATTATATCTATCTTTTACAGTTTACATTGTTTTACATGAATGTACTAAATAAATTAAGTTCATTTTATGTTCTTCTTACTGGTTTTCATCTTATCGTTTATGTTTCTCTCTCAGCCCCTCGTCAAATATTATATATATATATATATATATATATATATATATATATATATATATATAGGTAAAACCTTTCATGTTTAATTTTATTGCAATGAAGTCAACTTTTTTCACGTCGTCTCTTTGAAATATATTTTGAAGCAACGTTTCCGTTTTATAAACTTATTCCACTTATTATGTGTGTATGTGTGTGTGTTTGTTTTTTAGTTTATTTTAGTTTAGTGTTAAATTCTTCTTAATCGTTATTTCTTCTAGTGACACTTAAATTTCAGTTCTACCTATCATGGTCGCAGGACTGAAGTGGGTAAGAATAATTATACAGTGTTTTTATATTTTATACGAATATCTCTATAACTTTTAAGAACATCGGGGCATAACTTAAAAATTAATCTCTCAAATTAAAAGAACATCATAGTTCTTTTAAATTCCTAGTCGCCCTTTACTGCCACTAATTCAAATTGGTTTTTGTTCTTCTAAATTTAATTTAAAGACACTTAGTAAATTGACATATTTAAGTAGTCTTTTATATATATATATATATATACATATATATTACAGGCTGAATAAATTTTTTAAATATGCTAAATCGAACTGCAGCTTCAAATATTTTCGCGCGGTGCACATGAACATATTGCGTGTACGGCATAAACAATTACTTTTGTTAACAAAATGTTTCTAAACAAATTCTAAATAACATAGGGTAATATTAATAGACTTTGAACTCTCTGAGTGAGGCGTATCTTACAGAAGTGTATGCAAAAAAAAAACAACAAAGATCGTGACTGTCAGATTAGTTAAATTATTTATTCTGTGCCGATTTCGATTCCGTTAACAAAATACCAAACAACTCTTATAACTTATAAACACACCTCTTTTATTAACATAATAAATTTACACAATGTATTAATTAAAATTATTTCTCATTTTTAATTCATTTTTTTTCTTTACTACATTACAACTGATATTAGCGACCAACCATTAATTTTACAGCAAACATAAATACTAAATATGTGTCAACTATTTGTTGATATCAACATGACATGTTCGAAGTGAAACGTCCCCCAAAATTTTGTAATTTTTTTTTTCTTTGAGGGGCATTACTTAAAATTTAAAACTAGACGATATGTCTAGACGGAAGATAAAATGTGCGGGGCCCATGGTGACAGAACTTGCAATTAAAACGATGGTTTCAACATCAACAATTTTTATTAGTGTTTAATAACCAAGTCTTTACATGTGTGATAATAAGTTACAGCACTTCAGAGCATCATCAAAATATATAAGTATGTATGTGAAATCATGTTAAAAACCTCCTTAAATGATTGAGATATACAATTAAATAATAATGTCACATTAGCTCTGGCTATTTCAATACATCACCCAGCTATATAAAAAATTTCTAAGTACTAGTTGCTCTGAATATTTAGTTACATCATCAAATATACATAAATGCATAAATGCATATATCATAGAAATACATAAATGCATGCATTAATAAATCATTAACTTGTTATACACCCTTCGTACAATATAGACAAAACATTAAGTTAAAGAACAAGGTAAGTCTTGCATGAACATGACCTCAGCTGATACAATCATTTCTAACAGTACATGTATAAAATGCCTTCACAAATTTTAATTACCACTTGGAATTACTACTCAATTCATGACATATATTTTCTAACAATTACATTAAGAATCCATTTATCTACCCATGATCAATTGCATTTAAACAGAATGTACTAGAGTAGTATGATTACAACCCACTGCATAATGGCAGAGCCAGACTTGCCTGTGCAAGACCTTGTTTAATTAAGTTATAACTATTGAGGTGTGAACACGCCTTTTTAGACGGCAATATACTTGTATTCAATTGGTATTTAGATTTTGTACTGATACAATATAATTAAAGCATTCTAAAGTCAACAATCAAGAACGTGAATAACTGATTCGCATGCGGCGAATTCGTCGAACAAAATGTCTCTTTTTAACATCACGGGTGTCCACTGCTGTCTCTAAGTTGTGTTTAAATAAGTAAACTGTAACTGTATCTGTGCCATCGACTCTGTCAATGTACTCGTTTGACGACAGTGTGTTTGGAGAAGTTTTAAACATTGTTATTTTCTTTACACGTAAGTTGTTGAAGTGCTCTTCTTTACATATTAAATTTTGCGCTTATATTTAATTTAAGATGATAGGAAGCCGTGCCTAATATTTAACTGAAAAAAAACGTAAATTCGGCGGCTATCAGTATTATTATTATTATTGTTTTTGTTGTTGTTAGTGTTGATGTTATTGTTGTTGTTGTTATTATAATTATTATTATCATCGTCATTATTATTAGTATTCTCTTTACTTTATATCCGAGAATGAATCTGATGTCTTGGCTGAGTATCCTTCCGGCGAGTAAGTGTCTACTCAAGAGAAGCGAACAGAATTTTTATATTCTGCCTGGTGTCGCCCATAAAACGCAGATGCTGTTACGAAACACAGAAGCGCATGCTCCGTTTATTTTATTACTTTTACAAATATGTTTTTTATTACAACAAACCGATATTTTAATGAGTAATATTCTGTGATGTAGTATAAAGTGAATGTTAAGTGTTTCAAATAAAAAGATCTTACGGAAAGGCTGAACAAATCTTTTTCCAATTATAATAAGTTTATAAACGTTATTAATTAATTTACCGAATAAAAAAGCAAAGGCGATTCGTAAATATTATGCGTTGTGTACTAGAGAGTATTCCTTCCTTTAGATATCTGCCAAACAACACTCTTGGTTTTATATCGTAGGCAAACAGCATAGACTAACGTAGGCTCTTGGCTGCATAACGGATGACATTGGCAAACTGTAAAAGTATGCTATACAAGGTGTTTACCGATTCCCGTCACCTCCTATGAACAGTGTAATGACAATTAGTTCACAGTTCGTGACAAAAACGGTTCACCTATCGTAATTACACAACATATGTAATACGTTCACATGAATATACCGTTTTTAATTCTATTATTACATAAAACTTTAACACAATTAGCACCTGTTTTCAGTAAAATCTATAGGAGATCTAAAAAATCTCGTGTAACAGCAATAAAATATTTCTGATACCAGTAGAAGCTATTTTAGTTTCCTTTTGCGGTAAACAGACGATGTCAAATGATAAATTCGTGTATTTGTAAAGAGAAATTTGTTTTGTCTATACTAGCTCGGGAATAATAATTGAAACTTTGTGACACCCCGACACACGATGTGGAAAGGAACAATATCCAGTCTTGAGTATTGATGATACATCACACAATTCTAGTCAGGCACAGATTCAACAAAGGTTGAAGAAGAACATGATGCAAAGTGACTAGCGGAACGAATAACTGCACTGTGGAAGTGAAAATTATTAAAGTGGAAATTTTATTGAACGATTATTGTAAAACATTCATTAAATTATCGTAGTATTAAGAAAAATCTGACCGATACACACTTCCTTACATGCCCAACATGTTTTCGTAACTAACTGGACCTTAGCTGTAACATTCGTTTACATTACCACATTCTTATGGTTATCATATCCGACTATAGGAAGGTACCCACTACGTAAATTTCAGCAAAAAAATCAAATTTTAGTAAAACAAGTTATTCTATTCCATGATTATGAGTAATAGAATTATCAATATTTAAATTTTAAAAAAACATCTGTAAAATAGACGCAATGCAAAGCGCATTCTCACACACGCAAATCATGACCAGAAATAATGTCTAGTTACACACACAGAATCAAAATCACAACATAAAATATTATTTTTAATGGAACATGAGTTATTAATGTTCTATAGTATTAACTTATGTGCGAAATGTCACATATCAGCTTATCAACGTTAACATTTATAACGTTCATGTATTTGTTTACATTCTACATCCACTCCGCGGTACGGATAATTCGATCACGTGACATTCGCGAGAGCATTGTACCTCGAGTTTTTCAAAATATAACCTCCTCTATTATATAAATAACATAAAAGCTAAATGTGTGTATGAGTTTATATACTTGTGTGTGTGTTTTTTTTTTAAATAAAAGTGCATTTTACTTGCCGTTAAAAATTACTCCAGCACTTTTTTTAAACCTTTTCTGTTTTCTTTTATTTCAGACTTTTGCGTGCTAACCCAATTCCATATATTATTTTCATACATTCAATAACCCGACTATACAAACATTTAACGTCACTGTAACACAAATTCAATGAGAAACGTTCCTTTTTTCCTAATTTATTTAGAATTTACACATTTTCTTTACACTTCCAAATATTAATATATATTTAATCACTTTGTCATAAACAGCACTCATAAGCGAAGTCAAATTATATATAAAAAAAATCTATCGTTGAAACTTCTAATTCATTGTAGATTATTACTATTCGCGTAGTATACAGTGTTTGATATGAGACGTGTTGCTTGAAAGACAGTGGGAAGGGGGACATTTTGTGATAGAGACTGATACCAACAGGCTCTCCGCTTAACAATTATTAAGTAAAAATGTGTTTACAAGATTAAAAAAATGATATTAAGTAACGTACTGCAATACTTAAAACTAAACGGTTACTTTAACAATTTTTAAATACTAAAACACAAAACTACGCTCTAAAAAAACGAGTTCGTGTTTTCAGGTAAGCGACGGATTACCGTGTTAATAGACCTTATAGTACAAACTACAGATACACAGTCACTTTACAACGGTATACAATGTATATGTACTAAAATATACTTTCACTTAGAAGTTGTTCAATCTGATATTTCAACCGTTTTATTATAACACCGTCACAATAGTTTATTGCTGTAGACTTTGTGCGTTACGCATGTAAAGTCGTCGCAACGCCTTTTTGTTATCTTATAATTTATGTACCGTACACAAAAAGACGTATTTTCAGAATTATATGCTTTTCATAAAATACTTCACTGCTTTCGAAATGGAAATAAATTAACACTAAAACGTGGTAATTTTTTTTTTAATTTATTGGTGATCTGTAAACTGTTCGACTAAGCGAACATTCAACAAATTGGCTGACAACACACATACAGGATTATGAAGAGCTGACCATTGACACCTCTTCTTGTTTTTGATAATAGATTAAAGAGGTACACAAATTACAAAATTAATGATAAAAACATGTAAACAAATGAACAAAAATCACTTCCACTTCCTGCTGGCATGATACAATAACTTCAAATATTAAACACTGGGCCCATAAGGCACATATACAGGTTGACGTTAACACTTACTAATGACACGAATACAAAAACATACAGAACAGAACAGATATCACAGACATTACAATACAGACAATACAGAGAATACATTATTAGTTAAACCTGAATGGTAAGTCTAATAGTTTGTGTCTTTTTAGTCTATAAATATCTTCACTTTTGTCTAACAAATTAATTGCCAGGTGGTTTGGATGCTTTTCTAATTTGGAGATGTGAGTCCTGCAGAGGCGCATGATTACGTGCCCTGGAGGGCAGTTTGCCTTACGTGTGGTGAAGGTAACGTGGACTGACTTGGATGAATTGATTTTTATGCGCCATTTATCAACCCATAACTGAACGCTGTTTAATAATTCTTGTAGTATAAGAGATGCTATTGAGGGGTCGGAGTGTGTCGCTAGGATTGCTGTGTCATCGGCGTAGGTAGCAACAGTGGTTTCATTTGCTGACGGTAAGTCCGAGGTGAACAGAAGGTAGAGCAGAGGACCCAGGACACTACCCTGCGGAACACCTGACCCCACTGGTAATAGAGGAGAAATAGCATCCGAGTACTTGACTTGAAACACTGCCCACTAAGTAGGAATGTAGAATACGGTAACAATTATGTGGCAGATTTTTCTTTATTTTGTATAAGAGTCCAAGATGCCAGATTTTGTCAAATGCCTGTGAAACGTCGAGAAACACACCTGAGCAGAACATCTTCGATTACAACGATTTATTGATAACATTTGTTAATCTGTGTATTTGATCTACCGTAGAGTGCTTTTCTCGAAAGCCAAATTGGTGATCCGGAAATAGGTTATTTTCTACAATTGTTGGCATAAGTCGTTTCACAAACAGTTTCTCAAAGATCTTACCAAGTATCGGTAGAAGGCTTATGGGTCAATAAGAAGAGGGCTCTTGAGGGGTTTTACCAGGTTTTAACACCATGATTACTAGAGCCGATTTCCAGAGAAGAGAAATCTCTGGAAGTGAGGCAGCTCCTTTAGAATTTTCCCCGATAGCAAATCAATACCGGGAGCCTTTTTACTTTTCAAATTATACAGGATTATTTCCTTGATTTCGTTAACCTTAAAAGGCTTAATAGGTACAGTCAGTTGGAGCGGGGAGTGTCTATATCTTTGTACTTCTTCAGCGAAAGAGATGTTCTTGCTGGCTTCAGGTTGAAAAACGTTGACCAAATGTTCAGCAAAAGTCTGGGATTTCTCTGTATTGCTTTGCGCCTAGTAACCGTCTGGTTTATGTATTGGTGGTATTTGTAATAGTGGCCTTTTTAATCGTTTTGTAGCCTTTCACAAGGAATAATCAGTACTTTCATTAAGTGACAGATTTTCTAGATAATCCTGAATCCCTTCATTCTTTAAATTTTGTAACAATCGTTTTAGTTTTCTGGCCGCGGAATTCCACTTTCTTTTATCATCCGGATGATGAGTATGCTGCCAAATTCGTCGCAGTCTACGCTTCTCAGCTAATTTCTTTCGGACGACCAGAGGAAGGTTTAAGTGCTTACTCTTCGCTGTATTGCAAGGTGTAGCTTCCCAGGCTGATTTTTGAAAAGTACTGGTGAGATAATTTACAGCCGCATCCAATTCAGCAGGCGTGTGGAGTGGAAGTTCTAGCGACATATTATCATTTATAAGCTCTCTAAAGTAGTCCCAGTCAGTATTACGATTTGTGAGTGTTGGTAGACTTTCAGACTCAATTATAGTATTGCTAATAGTGGCAATAATTGGAATGTGGTCAGAGGACAAATCAAGGCAAGATTCAACTTTGTAGTATTTATGAGACAAGCCTCGTATTAAAAAGAAATCAATGAGGTCAGGTATTTTATTTGTATCAGAAGGCTAATAGGTTGGTTGACCAGTGGACAGAAAGGACAGTGATTCTTGTCTAATGACGTTATATAAAATTCTACCTCTTGGATTAGCTAATCTCGAACCCCATTGCGGGTGTTTTGCATTGAAGTCACCTCCCACCATAAAACGTGCACCAAGAGCTGAAGTCAGTTTCATTTATTCTGTGTTTTGGGGGACAGTAGACTGCAGAAACAATTAGAGGGCCTCTTTGATCTTCAATTAAAACGTTTGTCGCCTGTAGGTGAGCAGTTTTGACTTTAGAGAAGAGATAATGTTTTATATTGTTTCGAATTAACAGAGCGGTTCCGCCACGAGCTGTACCGTCAGGATGTTGGGTATCATAAACAGTAAATCTTGGAATCCTAATATGGCTTCTGTCTGTGAAATGTGTCTCAGATATAAGCATTACGTCTAACCTGTTGTCAATAAGAAAAGCTTTGAGTTCTAGGGTGCGTTGAGAGAGTCCATTGGCGTTCCATAATCCAATCCTGTAATTGTTATTCATTATTAATTAGAAAGTTTATTGACAAGTGTTGTACGAAGATTAAGCATGAGTTGACTGATCTCAAATTTTGTCCGGAAGTGTGAAATTGTGATGTCCTCATTTGCTGTCTGTTTGAGATTGCTGTCATAAGGGGGCGAGGATTCTGTGTGTCGCTGTAGTCCTGCAATTTGAGCGTAAGTTGGAGAAGAGACGCTACGGGTATTCATGTTCTGTTCCGTGTTCATAGTTCTAAAAATTGAAGGGGTTCTCCTAGGCGTGGTGTTAGGTACGGAGCTTTTTCTGGCCTGCAGATTTTGATAAACTTCACAGCCTTTATAATTAGCTGTATGAGGACTATCGCATAATGCACATGTGGCTGGTGTATCCTTAGATTTGGAACAAGTTGTGGAGTTGTGTTCACCTCCGCACTTGACACACTGTAAAGGTTTTCTATAGTACGTCTTACTGTGACCGTATGACTGACAACGAGTGCACTGGATTATGACGTTTTTTCTCCGAGGTGGCTCTACAGTAATCTGCATGTTACCTAAAGACCTTAGGTTATATATTTGTTTATTGTTTGCTGCAGGTTCAAGATTAACAAAGAAGAGAGGGAGGAGTGTTTTCTCTACTCTGTGTCTAACGTTCATTATGTTTCTGACTGAGTGTCCTTTTTCTTTTAGTGCTTCTTTAATAAAGTGTACACCGATGCTAGGATGAATGTTTCTTATGACAACCCGGTATGCTCGTTGGTCTTTAATTTTATATGTATGATAAATAATTTTTTCGTCCTCGAGGTGACGGATTAATTTTCTTTAAGAATCAGGTGTAAAAGTGTTGATTTTCACCGTATTGTCATCGAACGATTTAGTAATGTACTGTTCTGATTACAAAATCTTTGTAAGGCTATTGATCATTTCATTGTAATTGACGACACCATGAAGGTATACAGGAGGAGGTTTAGGTACTTTCGGCTGAGCCAAGACTTGAGTAGGTTGGACGTCATCAGGGTCATCTATAGGTAACACCGTAAATCTGTTGTGGTCATTAAGCTGAGTGTGTGTTTCAGATGTGTTTTCTGAAGATTGGCTACTTCTTTTTCGTTTTTTCATTATCTGCCAGCTGTGGGATCCGTGTTGTGTGAAATCAACATTAACATTTCTGCCTGACTGTTGACTGTTATAGGATTGAAGGCCATTTTGCGACACTGGAGGTAATGTAGACAGCATATTTGCGGTTCCTGAGTGGACCGTAGGAACAGGTTCAACTTTAGTTGACAGGCCTGGTTGCTGATAATTCATTATTGTCGATAATTACAGTAGACAGATAAATTAAAAGACGCGTGTACTTCCAGTTGTACAAACAACCACAAGCCGCAGACAGACACAGAGTCCTACACGAACGAGCAGACGCACGCGCGGCCCCCTGGCCGGCTGCTTGGATTTGTTCAAGTAATCAGATAAACCTTTTGTTGTTATTTTTGTTGCAGTATTACTTACAAATATAAGTCTATTTAGTAAGAAAGATAGCGATAATATTAAGTTACCGCACACGACAGTACAACCGCACCGAACAGCTGCTCATACAAGACTGAGGTAAACGTGGTAATGAGTTGAGGCGCTGAAAAGTACAATTGTTGTATTGATTTTTATATTTTAAAAGTGTCTCTTACTTGATAGTGACGTCACATTCGTTAAAGACGACAGTGTTATTTGTGTATGGTAGTATTAAAGTGGAACGTATTATGAAAAATGTATGTTTAGTTGTTGTGTGGCGAGGGGAGGGGGAGTAGTTATTGGGCATGCGTGCGGTGTGCGGCGCGTCGACCACACTTCGCTAGTTGACACTTCAAACAGTCAAAAGTTGGTGACAATGCCGACAAACGTTGGAGCGGTAAGTGATCGTAATCGGCTTATACTATGACGGTTATTTTAACCGACAGTGATGACTTCTGATGGCTACCGTTGCAGGATTGTACTCATTCGGTGATGACTCGAGAACGATCGCTTCTCGCTTTGCGGAACGCCAGAGGGCCATAGGCAGAGATGACACGTACGTTTCGCACGCGCTTATTATTCTATTTCATAAACAGATCACACTGTGTAGTCTATAACTTAGAGAAAATTTCAATCAGTTCAGCGTGTTAACTATAAATCAGCACTTTAGAGAAATTTTGTCCACTATGCAGTCTAATATTTATGTTTTTCAGCTGTCATAATCATTGTACATATTTCTTAAAGTATAAGTTACACGTATTGCTACTATTTATTTATTTCAACTGTTACAATTCCTTGTGCGTAAAAGTGCACTGTACCTCAAGTATTAAGTAACTACAGTAGTAAGAGGATTTCTTTATACGTTAGAAACTTGTATAGACTTATGTGAATACGGGTGCATATAGGCTAGTAAGAGACACTACAATCAAAAAGCGCGCCAAGATACGTCCGTGCGGCCGCGTGAGTGTTTACGTGTGCGGCACATTTTAGTTATGCAAGTATAACGTTAATGAAAGCCATGTGAATAAATTTTGTCATGCGGCAGTAGCAACCTTTCATGTACGCTTGCGTAGATTTCGTACGTAATGAGGTTAACAACGATAACGCCGTTTGAAACTAAAGTTCCAACAACGAATAAAATACAGTTACATACGATATTAAATACATATTACAAATAGTAAGTTTTACCGCACAGCTCAACTAGAACCAATTGCTTCTTTGTCGCTGAATTAGTTAAAATGTATTTTCATATTATTGTGAACACATGAACTCTTTTTCACATAACTAAACAGTCCATACTGTATTCAGTGTAACTGTTTTGTAGAACACCACATTGAGGTACACAAAAAAGTACGCATAATACTAAACATAACCTACAGATAATGTTAACACCTTCGATTGTATTTATTTGTAAACAAATATTTTTAGCGTTATTTGGGAATGCGCGGGTCCCAAGAACATTAGTACTTACAAGTTTGTCTAAATACTAACCTAACAAACTCTTATACATATGTAATCACTTTATTTTTATACAAACTTACTACGTTTATGAAAAGTAGACTTAATCCTAACATTATGTCTGTAATTGGCGGCATTCCCCTGCCATTCTGCACTCGTTACAAATCTTTCTTAACACAACCTTATATAGTTAATACTCTAAATAGTGTGTGTGTGTGTGTGTGTGTGTGTGTGTGTGTGTGTGTGTGTGTGTGTGTGTGTGTGTGTGTGTGTGTGTGTGTGTGTGTGTGTGTGCGTGCGTGTGTGTGTGTGTGTGTGTGTGTGTGTGTGTGTGTGTGTGTGTGTGTGTGTGTGTGTGTGTGTGTGTGTGTGTGTGTGTGTTTATACAAACTTACTACGTTTATGAAAAGTAGACTAAATCCTAACATTATGTCTGTAATTGGCGGCATTCCCCTGCCATTCTGCACTCGTTACAAATCTTTCTTAACACAACCTTATATAGTTAATACTCTAAATAATGTGCGTGTATGTCTGTGTGTGTGGTATATATATATATTGTGTGCGTGTATGTCTGTGTAAACGTATAATGAGTATATATCCATAAGAAAAGTACTAAGCATGAGTCTCACGATATTGACAATGTTGAAGTATTTAAAAACATTATCAACTTGCAAATTAATGGTTTATAGCAATGCAAAGTTGGTTCAATCGTATTACTGTATGATTACCCTATTGTATACATAAATCCTAAAGCGTAGTCACTAGACTCTACTCGCGTCCAGTATTGTATTCATTCAGTGGTAAAAACTAAACAGAACAATAATCCACATTAAGATTCTAAGAAGATTTATAGTTTCTAGAAAAATTTGGCAGATTATCTTAACGGAAACAAACAAGTTCAATTACATGTACATCAGATCACATGAACGTAAGTAACATGTCAAGAAACGTACTAATAATCTATACATTTTTTCTTCACCGTGTATCCAAACGATTAATAAGAAACTTTTCGATAAATGTTCTACAAAAACGAATTGACTAAGACTTTACATATTCTTAGGTAGTTTCTTTTTCAGTTGTGATTTTATTTAGTGATCAAATAATTTATTTTATACATATAAAATTGAATATACCTACAGCTGATTATTAAGTAATCGATACTGGTTACGAAATAAATAAACTCTTTCAGTCCTTTAGCAAATTTTGGTTTATTGTTGCTCTATAAAATTATAGCCTCTTAAATTTTAACCAAACATTGTATTTACTTTCAACATTTATATCTACGCACACATACTTGTTTACAGACTTGTATACCCTTAAACAGATATAATCACTAGATTAAACACACAGTATATAAATTATTTTTTCAGATTTTTAACGTTTTAAAAAGTATCTCTTCACAGCACTTGTGAATAATTCACAGAAGAAACACATATTTAAAATTAATTAATTAGTTTAAAAAATCACTACCTTTTCAATAACAATAAACAGTAAAAAAATTACTATATTTTCGTCTCTGTGAATATGAAAGAAATGAATTTATCAGTTAAAAAAAAGAATGAAAAACGTATAGGCTATAAAACACAGACCCCATTCTACTCGTGCGGATACACTCATGTATGTGTGTTTGAAATCAAGAAATACGTCTTAGTAACACTATAGAAACGCCGAAGGTAAATTACCCTTCATTAAACAATTGTTTCCTCTAAAAATTAGTTTCCATTGTATCCATTGTTCTATTGTTTCCTTTATTAATCTGCAAATACTTATACATTTCGCTTAAGATACAGAACGAATTTATAGTGAAACAAATTGTCTCCGCGGCGATGGTCGGTGCCTAAATTTACGACTTACGTTTCCATCATAACGTGTATAATAACAAAGTAGTGGTGCGATTTAAATAAACACAATGAAAGGTAGCGCAATTCGCGTGTTTGCTGGTAGTAATTTCGTAGCTTTACCTCCTCACAAACGTGGATACCTGAGAACAAGTTCGTTCACTTTTGTACAGCAGATACCAACTACTTGATTCCGTTATATTGATTCGGACACCTAGAACAGCAGGACGACTCTTGTAGTAAACCACACCTCGCTTTGTTTTATTTATTCACGCTGAAAGAACAAAAAACAAATGCACAAGACAGCACACACGCTTATATGTTAGACACTGTGGAATGCGCACTTAAATATGTGATCTTACATATTACTGTTTATTTAAAGTAAACTCTTCATGAATACATAAGTCTTCAATGTCTATTATTAAATTTACACTCTTCAGAGTTTCAAAATAATTAATGTGTTTAGTGAACTATTCATAAATAAAACCAAGTATTTGTGTTTCATTTATTTAGGTTTTTTATAGTGAATGAATATAAATATTAAGTGAAAATGGTCGAAGATGTTTATTAATAAATGTAACGAACATATGGGTGGGTGGATGTGTGTGTAAGTTAATAAAAAATGTTTGCTTAATGGTAAATGTGGTAATCCGTGTTTTCTTAATGTGGTAATCCGTCCTGTTCACCAAAAACAGATGTCTGTTAACTGCATTTATTACTTCTATGTTCCAGAGGTGATGTTCAACGGATATATAGGCATTAAGTTAAAAATCATCTTGTGCTATTGGCTAAGTTTATAAACAGATTTATATTCAACGTTCTCAAAATTCAATATGTTTATGTTCGTAAATAAAAAAAACATTAAGTCAAGATACATATAAAAATAATTAAATATTAGCTTCATAGAGGGCGTTGAACCGTACGTCATGATTTTTACCACACGAGAGAGTGTTAGACCACTTATGACTTTTATAAACAAATGAGAAGAAGCAAAACTGATATTGTATACAAAGTACATTCAAATTCTGTATTATTACCAGATTATGTGCAAAAAGTGCAACGATGGCGTAAAAAAATCGTGCCGTGGTGACTGCATATTTATAATCTACAAATTCAAAATTTAAATCGTTGTAGGCCTATTTCATATTTGCGCAAAAATAAAAAAATTATACAATTTTTGTTTTACAATTTTTAATTACTAATCGAATTTCTGTACGTAATTAGTTTCCATTGTCACAAGGAATATACTGCCTTAATCGTACTTTAGTCGTTAATTTTCTAAAAAAAATTCGTTACAAATTTTCAGTTCCGTTGAAAATAACAAATCGTAAAAAAATAAATGCTTCAAAACAATTCTTTCTTAATAATTGCATGGAAACAAGTGCACTCACTGTAGTCTAACGTTTTTCATTACAACATTCTTATCTATATTACATGTTTCCCAATATACTAAAAAATGTCGACTTTGTAGTGAGTTTTGATCACGTAACACCATTTACAATCCGATGAACCAGATTTATCAAATTCGATATTAGTTATGACGTAAGATCTAATAACCTAGTTGAATGATTTAATATTTGGTGTAATCCAATCAAAACATTCAACATTCTCTACATTTTCAACTTCAAAAAATAAAACACGGTTCCACGTAATTTTATAAAATATTATATAAATTTACAAACTCAGTTATTTAAATTATTAATTCTATTTCTGAGAAACATAAATCTATATAACAATAGTTCGAAATATGTCTGCTAGACATTAAAACGTCATGCTTCGAGGAAGTATTGATTACGTGATTGCTTGTCTCACTCAGTTCAAATCTACAGTCAGTAGAAAAATAGAATATTCATAGATAATTTTATAAATGAAGTAAATTAAATGAATTACACAACTGTCATACATAAAAAGTGAACTCCGTTGCCTTACAAATAAGGTAAATATTTTTGGAATGTAATGCAGTAAATTGTTAGGAATAAGATTTCGAATTCGTAGAAGGACAAGTTCTTCTCAAGTTAGTGACATACTAAAATAATCCAAGGTGGACTTATGTTAAGTGTAAGATCTCAATGACACCTTCTTAAAGACTTTGTACATTTAAAATAACCTGTTATTATTTCATTATATTTTGACAAATCATATGTAAAATTAATTCTGTTGTTAAACGATACAGCTTTAATAAATCAAATGAATAATGTGAATCGGATAACGTAGAAAAAACAATTTATTACATACACATATTTTTATGGGAAAACCCACATTAATTGAATAAATAAATGAAACCACATTTTCTGTATAAATGAAACAAAACATTAAAAATGAAACCAAATTTTCGTTTAAATAAGTTGTTGTTTGTTAGTATTAAAATTATACTGTTTATAAATGACAAACTTTAGAAAATGTTTTAAAGAAGAAGATTTTGAACTAATCGAACACAGAAAGTGTAGGTTTTGCCAGATCAAAGTTGTGCTAAACAGGGCCTGAATGCGGAAGGAGGTGTGAATTAATAAGGATTTTTGACGAAATGCTTATCACAATCAACTGTAGTTTATTTTCTGCACTAATTGTTGTTTCTTTCATCTACCAATTCTCCATAGAACGGAACCACAGCAGACAGAAATAAATCACAGTGAAGATATGTCTGGGTTATACATACGTTTACGCTAGTGTTTCCTTGTTTTGTTTTTTCATGTTCTAATTCCACTACAGCAACATCTTCAAGATGTCTGTGGTGTAAGATATTAAAGACTGAGACGTACAGAGAAGAACTGATCAAGTGATCGCCAACTATGTCCTCAAACAGACGTGTCAGATGAAAGAAAAGAAATAATCAGATATAATTAGTAAATTTTAAATGTAAAGTAAATAAAGTGAAAGTAACTAAACATTAAGTACCAGCTACAGTTGCGCTATAACTAAATCACACGCAGTACTGTATAATAGAAGTATCTGAGAATAGATTATTAATGATTACTTTTTAAAATGATTCTACGTTACATTACAGAATATGTCGGATATTTCCGTTGTCACTGCAAACGTACTTGCAGTTGCTTCGGAAAACGTAACTTTAAAAAACTTTCTCTACTGTATAAGCATGGTTGAATTGTAATTTTGAACCTTTGCCTTAGTGTAGAGTGTTAAGTTAGACGCAATTTTGAAAGTACAACGTTTCGCGACAACTGTGTGTGTGGGGAGGGATGTTACGCTCGCGGATGTTACAAAAGAACGTAAGCATTCTGTATTTGCGAAAAAATTTGTATTTTTAGCTTTAACAGAGGCTAGGATAATTTTTTGTTAACGTATAGTTAATTATGTATACTATGATACTGTACAGTTGAAAATTAAGTTTAAAACCCTCTGTCTGTCTGTCTATCTGTCTGTCTGTCTGTCTGTCTGTCTCTGTCTCTCTGTCTGTCTGTCTCTCTCTCTCTCTCTCTCTCTCTCTCTCTCTCTCTCTCTCTCTCTCTCTCTCTCTCTCTCTCTCTCTCTCTCTCTCTTAATGTATTTTACTTAGGTAACGACTGTGCCGACACCCAGTAATCCACCTACAACCTCGATCAGTCTAACGTATTTATTGTCTCCATGAAGGCCCAACGCAATCGTTTCGAAATTACTGTATTCGTCATTAAAATTTGCCAATACTGGAAACGTACTGTCTCGTCGTATAAATATCACATATATCTTGTAATAATGTGTTGTAATCTGGCAAAACTAATCTACAACGCCAGACGCTGACGGCCAAAGTTCTCGCCCTGACCTACGCATTTTAACAAGTTTTTTACGTGGCAGGTCCAGTCACGAACCACGGAAATTATAGCCATTCCTGGAAAATAGGGAAAAGGCGATTAATAAGCTAACACGATTAATTTGATTTCCACTTCCGTATCGCGCAACAAGTTGTATATACGTTGAAAGGCAACATGTTATCAAAATCATAATAATAGCTTTAATGTGATAACGATAGTACTTTTATACTGCCACCTGATACGTAATCTGTGTTTATTTCGATCGAGTGTAATGATTTCAATTAACACATAGAAAGGTACAAAGCCAAAAGCTGCAGACAATATCGGCACACATTATTATCAACGAATTATATTTTATAACTTGAAAATTCAAAAAAGTAAATTTTACTTCATAGAAAATGCGCAACACAAAGCTCCTTGAAATCAGTTTTATTGTGCAGTCTTTATATAATCGGTTAACAGCGGCTGTTGACAATTTTCAGTTATCGTTACTTGGTAATATTTTTTACATTAAATACCAACGACGACGTTCTTACAATTAAGATTACATCTTACTCAAGTAAGCGAGATTCTAATTGTAATGCAACTAATAATAAATTTAACTGAATTACCGTTTTTCGGATTTCTGTGCTTCGTCATGAAAGATTTTCCTTTACGTAGCTTTTATTAAGCAGTTTTATTTATTTTATTCATACATGACTTTATAAAACTTCTTAACTTTCCTCGTGTCTTACATTTGTTCTCTATATTAATCTATTTTGAACTGCATTATAAAAAAGTAAACAGTTTTTTAATTGTCGTTTTTCTTCGCTCGTTTTCCAAACTATTAGTCTAATTTTATTAGAACTTTCGCTACTTTAAATGAGTTTACACATGCAGAATAATATAACAATTTCGTTGACTAAGCATTTTGATACTTTTTATAAAAATAGTTCCTACCTTGCCGTTAAAAGACATATTTACAGATAATAAAATTTTTATTTTCTTATCAACACAAAACACAAATAATTTTCGCAGTGGGACTGTCACATTACTATTGTGTATGTGCACACACACGAAAACGCACACACACACATTTGTATATACATTTGTTTCACATGTTTCCACTGTACTTTCTCTTACCGTTTTGTTAATTTAACTTCAAAGTTTACATTAATTCTGCTGAGCAGTTTTGGAGACCAGCAGTATCCTCTTCGTTAATGGTTATCAAACTCTTTGCTTTTTCTTGTTTCTCTGGTTCACTATTTTACTGTACGAGAGCGCGCGATTGTGTCGATATTGCTAAATTGTTATTGTTTTATTGTTCCAAATGTTGTATTGCCTGTAGTGTTTATTTTAATTTGTTCGAAGAAAAGTAGTTGTGCGTGCAGTTTACAAATACTTAGTATGTTTTTTTTTTAATTTTATATATGTAAATGTTTTATGGATGTCCACAATTTTAGTTTCGTACATGATTTATTTTTTATTAAAAGTTATATTGTCAGACAAGAAAATCAATTAGGATATCTTTGACACAATAAAGCCTTAAAAATCAACAGTATACAGGGGAATTATACGATGTCAACATAAAACACCCGTTTTCTGATTACAAATAGAAAAAACATCTTCTAACACGTTACATATACAAAACTCACAAAACCCAATAGACTAGTTCCGGAACAAATACAAATAAACACTACACATTATACTACATTCGATATGATAAATAGATTAACAATTTAATAGTGTACAGAGTAACTAGGAAAAGCGAACAGAAAGATTTTAAATCACTGACCAATCACTAACCCCGAAAGCACTCTGCACCATTAAATGTCTTTGGAAAATCGCTCTGAAATTAGGGTATAAATTTAATATGCATTTACACACTCGCGCGCGCGCACGCACACAGCATACTTAATACTTCCTTTGTAACAGTCAAGTGAAAACCCTACACTAGAGATAACACGTTTGTAAATTCGTTCAGATGTCGCACACAACGTTAAATTTGATCATCATTGGCAATTGAAACAAACGTACAATAAAAGGAACCAAAACTGCATTTCTATTGTGTAATTCTCCATGTACGACTAAAATCTACTTTGGCGACGTCTGACTGCGTTAAAGTGCATATATCTATCCGATACAGAGTGTTATGCTGTATGCTTTTGTAAATTCGTTCAGATGTCGCACACAACGTTAAATTTGATCATCATTGGCAATTGAAACAAACGTACAATAAAAGGAACCAAAACTGCATTTCTATTGTGTAATTCTCCATGTACGACTAAAATCTACTTTGGCGACGTCTGACTGCGTTAAAGTGCATATATCTATCCGATACAGAGTGTTATGCTGTATGCTTTTGTAACTCATCTTTTTTAAAGCCGTATTAATATCATTATATTCTATTTCATATTAGTTTGAATGTAAGTGTATTAGTCTAAGTATTCAACGCTAATGTAGTTTACATGGTACACGGAGTTTTTGTAACTTAAACAATGTATATAAATTCTACTTCACACAACCAAAAATGGCGTATATGACTAAATCGTTGCGTACTGTCACTACTATTGCCATCCAGTCTAGACCTAGGAAGTGTAGTTAATGTTTCTTTTATATTATAAAGGAAAATACCGGAGAACACTACTGGAACTTATGTCAGAAATTATTTTAGTAAGTGGTTTTAAACGATATGCATCAAGAAAGGGCAGCAGTGAATTGAGCCTGTGACTTTGGTTACATGATAAATGTACACGAGGATCATTAATCACTTCTCAACTGTTAAGGTAGAAAAGAGAAGGCTTCGCCCACCTTCAGCACAGTTCATTCGTATTATTATTGTCAATACAGTATTGTTGTTGATAAAAACAAAATTGGTTTTTAATTTACTTAGAACCCACAGAAATTCAGTAGATAACAAAACAACTTATTAAATTTATAAATATATAAATGTCATAAGTTTTTTCTATTGAAGTATATTTATAAATAGTAAAATTATTGAAAAAAGATATGACATTTCTACTTTAATAAATAATTATTCATCTGGATAACAGAACAAAATATGTATTAAAAGCTTAAGAGCATTTGTTGTTATGACGTGTTGTACTTCTTAGAAAATTAAATTCGCACTAACACGCGCATTCTCTCTCACGCATATGCGTTCGCGCTCGCGCTCGCGCTTAAACGTAATATAAATACGAAGTACAAATGAGTATTTAACAAGAATCCTCTGTGTGTTCTATTCGAAGTTAGGACGTTAAATAGTTACGAGAAAATTGATACTTTATTCTAAAAACGGAACGGAGATAACAAATCTTTTGTTTTGGTCAAATAATTGATCGTTTTTCAGTACAAAACCATAAAATACTTTTATGAAAATTAGTGAACCAGTCTCTAGTTGAAATGCATATAGATTAAATTTGGTTAGCGTTCAATGTTTGGAAAGGTAAACAGTTTTTGAACATCACATATGATTTGCCTTATAGAAGCTTTTTAAGTTGAAAGAAATATTACATACACTCCACCCAATTAAAACAGCGGAGTTTGTACAATGTATTACATTTAATGAATAATGCTTATAGATTTTTTTTTTAATTGCTTTATTCAATTAAATTTATTCTTAAACGTGGCAGTTTTAAGAAGCGATATTGTTTTATCATAATATTGTAACTTGAATAGGCTTTAAGAAGAGTAAAACCCTCTTCAAGGACGTTTCGCAACAGTGTTCGTTATCACAGTTCCCACTGGGGATCACTGTCACGCACGTTATTCATCACACAAAAATAGAGTAGTCTTCAACATAAACTAAGCTATTTATATTTTATTAACAAACTATACTTACCGTATTGAGAAAAACACAGACACGCGTTTACAGACTTGTATTCGGTACATTTGCCGTATTAATAACTTCATTGCAATACTTTAAATTTAATTAAAATACGACGCTATCTATAGAATGTTCGTGTAAAATTAAATTATGGTATAAAGCCTAAATTGAAATAAACTGTTAGTTATAATTTCTATTTTTAATGAAATTTTATGAATAATTATATGGGGATATTATATGCATATTTCAAGTTACAGATGCATAACTGAATTTTGATACCTATTTGTTACACTCGACATCTCAGATTTTATTAAAAACTGTTGTTTTATTTTCTGTATATAAAATATAAATCTGCATTATCGTTTTCTAAAAATGTTACCTTAAAGCATTAATGTATAATGGTCTAAGCTTTATGCACAATAGTACAACGTTAATTTATGGACACATGACTCCAAACAAGTTTTCCACACCCAAACATTTAAAATAACGGCCATATTAAAGTAACAGCACGTATTGTATACATAAATTTTATCTAAAATTAATTTCAGTTACAGTGATTTTTATATAGCTTTAAATTCTAGTGCGAACATGAAAGTGTTACTGGTAAGTAGGCCGCACTGGCGCCATACTGCAGTGGTATCGCGTATATTGGAACTGCAAACAAACTTATTCCGTGAATTTCAGCAGTAGAGGACGATTAATAGTGGCAACAAATCTGATTTCCAAAGTGTCGCGTCACTTATATTTAGCACGTACAAAGAAACAGGTTATTGCAGAGATATCGTGTTGTATTGTGTTGCTGCTGGTTAGTGGTTGTTAGTAAACTCACCCCCGTACCACGAGGCTACCCATCCCACACCAGTTATTGATCCAATGCGTTTCTCTTATATTATCCTCTTACTGTTTATTTTTATTGTTATTTTATTTCCGAAAACTCTCTGTCCAGATATATTGAAACCAAATATAATAAATAATTGCACATATAATAAAGAAGACGGTAAAATTCCTTATGTGTGTAAGTTCCATATAAAGGAAATTTACTGAACATAAACTTTCAGTCGACAAATCAGTTTTGAAACATGGTCTTTGAAACATGGTCCAGCATCAGTTTATTTGCTGAAAATAAGTATGGAAACTGCTTACCGCCAATTAATATGCCATTGAATTTATCTTAGTAAATTATAAATATACTTATTTATAAACATAAGTTAATACTGTTGTTTTTAAAGAATAGATTACTTACGTAGAAAATTATGAATGTTTATCACTCTTTATGATATCACAGTTTCCTGTTGTTCTTTAATTAAATGCGTGTTATTGCCACTTTTTGCAAATTAAGGATCTAAATATGGTCTTTGCAGTTTTTCATCAACAATCATTAGTTACAAAGAAATTAAATAAAAATAATAATAACAATAATAATAATGACCTCTTTTTATACCATCGACTTGGCTTAGGAATCGAGGCCACACACGCATGATAGCATGGACCTAAACCTTACGTATGTTTATCTATTTAAGGCGTACAAGTATGGCAGTGCCATCCTTATATCAGAATGATGTCCCAGGTCTGCTCAATCTGTTAATCTGTCACAGGCGCCCTGATTTGTACGGTCGGGAACGAAACCAGGACCAGGACGTTGTCCACCAGGTAACCTACTGCTGCGGCCATTTCTCCAAGGTCGGCACTCTTCGTCGTTTTCTTGCGCCTCCTGCACTACACAATGGACGCCAACAGCCGTGATTTCTTGCAGTCTTCTGGCTGCATCCGAGGTCTTCTTGGACATCGGTGGTGTCCACAAGCCCTGGTTCCCTGGAGAGGAAGTCCAACAGCTCGTTTTCCCTGCCTGGGAAGGATTAACAGAGCCCTGCGAGCATACTTGGTCTTCTACCCGGTCGTATGCTTCAGCCAGTTAAGCGCCTTATTGTCGGTGCGGAGGGTGAAGTGGCGATCTTCCAAGTACGTCCGATATATTTTTATGGCGACTGCCAAACACTCCAGTTTGTTGGAGTCATATTTCTCTTCCGCCTCGGTAAGCTTGGTGCTGGCGTACGTGATGATGCGTCTCTCTCCTGCTTCGGTGCATTGGTAGAGCACTGGCCCGATGGTCTTTTGGCTGGCGTCCGTTTATAGGAACATCGGCCATTTTCCCACCGACCGTGACAGGTTTAACGGTTGCCGGAAAGCGGCTTTGACCTCTTCGAAGGCTCGCTGTACTAACTCTTCCCAGTGCCACTTTTTCTTACGAAGTAGGTCCGTTAACGGCTTAGAGATATGGCAAATCGAGAATGTATTCTCGCAACCAGTTGCAAGCCTCCAAGAAGCGTTGCAGCTCTTTCTTTGGACTGGGTACCGGCTGTTCTTTGATTGCTCTAAGGTGCTGCTGCTGTGAAAGTTTGCGGTCCGATGTTATCTCGTGTCCCAGAAATGAAACTTCTTCCCGGCCGAAGACAGCTATTGCATCTGCAGTCTTTCCAGGACTTAATCGAGATGTCACAGGGGGAGTAGATGATGACATCGTTGTTGTACACGAGGCAACACTCCCTTAAGAGCCCCGTTAGCACATCCTGCATGATCCTTTGGAAGGTTCTGTGCGCATTCTTCACTCCAAAGCACATGACCCGGTACTGGTAACGACCTTCATCTGGTACCGATAATGCCGTGTAATTTTTCGCTTCTTTATCCAATGGAATCTGCCAGTAACCGCTCTTCAGATCCAGAGTCGAGAAGACTTTGGCTCTTTGGACTTTGGTCTTGATAGTCTCGCAGATCAACGCAGTGGTAAGAATACGTCCTCAGTCTGAGTTCAGGCTCTATAAGTCTATGCAAAACCGAGGTGCGGTGTCTTTATTCTTTACAATCACCACCGGGGAGCTGTAGGTGGTCGGTTTGATGATCCACGTCGCAACATCTCTTCTACTTTGTCCATGATGGTCCGCTTCTTCTCGTCCGAGACCGGTACATCGGTATCCGGAATCGTTGCCTACTCGTGCTTGGATCTTGGATTTCAGCCGGATCTCGTGCTTGGTCACAGATGTGGTGCATAGTGGGCCACTGTTGAATAGGTTCCGATGAGAACGTAGCACATCCAGGAGTCGGTCACGGTGGTGGACGCCAAGTAATGTTTGCACGCTAACCTCGTCTATCTCCTCTTCCTCGGGTTATGGGCAGTCATTCCAGAAGACAATCTGCCGGTTTTCGCTGCCAATGTTGATGTATCCCCGTCGGTAATCCACGATTTCCTGGTTGGCCATGAGTCAGTGGCAGCTCAGTAGAACTTCCTCTTGAAGCCCTGGCACCTCGTGGAGGATAGTGTTAGTCGTCATGTTTCCAATCTCTATATCCGCTACGACGATGGCGGTTGAGCGACAGAGTTTTTCTAGCCGCTGTGTGCTCTCCCAGTTCCCACCAGGTATTTGCGGCAAACGTATCAGATGGCTCCCTGCGATTAATCCCGGTTGTCACGTGGAGCAAATGTCTGTCGCTGCCACCACAAATTCTATTTTTGATCTGTAAACAAAGTGCTCTCGTTACAACTACACATCAAATAAAATAAAATGGAGTAAATTATTCATATACGAGTAAACTTGACTTACCAATATTATCACCAGCTTGGAGGTCGTTTTTAAAGCACCAACACCCTAGAAATTCCACCCTAGATTGAAGCCTTGACAGCACCTCCAGACTACGACAATAGGACTAGGTATGAAAATCTCTTTCTGTTTTACTTCTTTTTTATGTTTAGTTGTAACGAGAATCAGTATGTTTAAAGATCAATTTCTGCTTTAAAACCAATTTGGGCAATATTTCCTGGCTGAACTCACCACACCGTGGAGGGTGATCACAAAAATACCATTACATAAACTCAACAGCGAGAATATTTAATCTTTATATAAACATGGTTATGTTTGTTTGAAAAACACATTTCTCTTTTTACTCTTGTACTTTATTTTCAATCCTTAATTGATAAACATTAGTCACTTTATAATTTTTTTCAAGCATTCTTATAACTTTTAAGACAATTTATTTTATATATTTCATTAGGTTGTAAGTTTTAAAATTTTAAGTACAGTTATAGAAGTTCAGAGACTGTGTTTTTGCCTATTTTCCTTGCTTTTTTCAACGAGAAAAGCAATTGTTGCATATGTGCCTCTGTTCATTTGTGTGTGTGAGAGAGAGAGAGATAAAGAGAGAGAGATCAATGTAAATCTAACGTTTTTATAAGACACTGAAATTGATTAGGACAGTGCCTAGTGGTCTTCTCTACCCCTGAAGAACAAGAGTGTTGACATACGTACAACTTCACCTTCCGCCTTATTTAAAATGTCTTTAGTGTTTCAGTTCTGACATCATATTTCCTGCTTGTGGCATTTATATTTAACTAATGAAGAAAGTACACTGCCAAGTATCAAAAATATCTAAGCCTTGGTTAATCGTTATATGAATCACTCGGTCTGCGGAAACCTGTACTGTAAAACGAACGCATTTTTAAATTTTAATCATTACACACTTTAATAACTACATCCAAAATACCTGTCTCGTTCTTATTTACTCTTCTTAATTCTATTTAAATTTATGTTATCGTGTAAATTAAATTTACGTTGTCATGTAATGAGGAAATCATACGAAAAGCGTACTTTTAACATTAAAAATGTTTATAAGGACGTGGTCGCACATATGAAAACGACCGCTGGTGCGTTATCGAAAATGGGAACCGGTGAGTTTCCGTAGAAACTACTTTTTTGTTGTCAATAACGTAGTACACATATAAAACTTCGCTTATGAATGCGACTACATTTAACTTATAATCTGTACATTGGTAAATGAAGAATGCATTCATTGATTGGTGAATGAAGAATGAATTCATTGATTGGTGAATGAACATAAATATATATATTTTTTAGATTTATTGAAGCATTTTCAATGCCCTTCTCTGTGCATTGCATTTGTGCAATGCCTGTAAATTTTTTTAGAACATTTCCAACACCATGCACACAGACTCAAAAACTCTCCTTCAAGGCCAGATCAAAATTATTGTTTGATTTCTTTTTCCATTACAGCAGTTCATCCGTTTTTTGTCGTTATCCAACATTTAACTTTCCTTTGGTTTACAGTAAACGTTTTATGCAATACACAGCCTATATAGTACGGCGTCACTAACATATGTATAAACTAACGTTTATATTACCTCTCACAACAAACTGCTCTTTATTTGCTGTGACCCTAGATAACAATTGCACTCCTTACACTACTTATACTCAGTATTCAGTTGCACACATGAGATGATTGTGTCGTTGTGTCTAGGAACGACTTTGTCAACGCGATTAAATAACGAAGCCAGTAAAGGATTTAATACATTGACGGGTTACAAAAATCGAACCCTCTAATCAAAACATGCCGAAAATAGTAACTGAGTACTAATATTTGAAAAGTGCATTTAGCATTTCCGGTGAAATCGGGCTCCGTCAAGTGGGCGAGAACGAACCAATGAAGTCTGAATATTCTACAACTGACATCTGTTGGTCCATCCGTTTTCTAAACATTTTTAATTTCTTACTTTATCCATTGAGAGATACAACTCGATGGCTTCGACTTTTCTGATCTTTTTCCGTTCATGACATTTCTCCAAATATAATGTTATACACGTTTAAAAATGATAACATAAGATTTTTTCTTGTTCATTTCAAATTCCCTATTCTAGAACAAGCTATTTAAACATAGTTTTGTAGCTGTTTTGGCTTTCATTGTTTTGTCTCATATCTTTCTTTATCATTTTCTTTTTTGTTAAATGAATACCTCTTCCAAATACAAGACACTGATATTATTATCACACCATTACTACACAATGATTAGTGTAAAAGTCCGTAATATGTTCTGTATTAACATAACAGTGAAGCGTAGTCTAGATGAATCAAAGCAATCTAAAACTTGACCCGTAAGGTCAAAGCAGGACATAAAAAGACTACGTTCCAACTGCCCCAGCTGTTGACTGTTATTCATTTTCAACTTGAGGAGTAGACAAAGGTAACTTGAGCTTTGTATCGAATCCGTGATCGCTACGTCAGTAAGTTGTTAACAGCTTAGTTAATTATCTACTTTTAATAATTCAGTGTAGTCATTGTAGCCCCTATAAAACGCTGAGCTACAATAGTTCCTGTAATATTATGAGGCACTAAAACTATTTTTCTTTTTTTAATCCTGTTGTTTTTTAACGTAATACAAATCATAAAAACGTGAAACTTTCAAAGGCACATTTTTATTGATGAGTAGGAATTTTTCTACTGACAATCCTACTTATACTGCAAAAACAAAACTTATCTTTGTAAACCTTGTTATGAACAAGGAAGTGTCATAGTACTTGAATTCATTCAACAAATCAAGTGATTATGTTACACTAACTCCAAAATGTGGTTGCTATTGGTTAGTAATTAATACTAATCCAATTGTGTCCTGCTTATATTTATATAAACAGTCATCTGATTATCATGACTTTGAACCTCATCCTCAGACCCCTATTGTTATTGATAATGATCGGGGAATACAAAAATGTGAGGGGACAAAATTTTGAAAAATCGCAAGAACCCATGTGGTAGGCCAATCAAATTAAAAATAATTTTAACCAACATCTGAATACGGTGTTCAGTTTGGAAAGTTCCAAAATTTGGAACACAAGAGCCATAAAAGTGGATTTCACGTTTGTTTAATTTGTAAAAATCTACGTCGTATATCAAAGTAATGAGAACTTTAACCCGAATATGAAAAAGTGTACTTTTTTCAGAAAGTGGACACGGGTCAAAAATGAAGGTAAAAATTTTGAAAAATTGAGATTGTCCATACAATGTGAGGAATTTTATTCAAAGTACGAACTAAATATTTATAATAACTTCACTAACACTTTGTAATATCTTCTTACAAATTGTAATAAATTGCTTAATACCTTAATATAATAAATTAATACCTGTAATAAATTTCTTACTAACTTAACCTCTTACAAATTGTAGGCCGCATTCAAAGACATTGAGCGCTAAGTTTGCAAAAAACCCTTACACATTTCGTTATCAGTTATGTACATTTGTGAAATTTATTAGATATAGGCCTATAGATATCTGTAGTAAGAAACAACAAAATTTGTATGCATGTCCACGGTACTTCATCGTGGTTTCTTGGCTAATGCTAAGAATCATACATACCAATAACTTTACTTACGTCTATAAAAAATTAAACTTCATTAATTTGCTTTTATCTAGTAGATCTAGTAGAAGTATATCTTGTACAAAAATACGAACAAGATCTGCAGGTCAGGGAGCTTACTATTAAACAAGATGGGATGCAAATAACCCTGCCTGAGCCCTTTTGTAAAAAAACCTCAGATGGAATTCTGTTGCTCATCCTCACAACACAAAATGTTTTTTTTTTTTTTGCATAAAGGCGTTGAACTGCTGCTACAATAGAATGACTAATGTTTGTTTGAATGTGCCATAATTTCTCAGTTGGCATGCTATCGTAAACATCTTCACGTCTATGAACATGAGATGAATTTCTTGGTTACATGTTAACTTCTACTTTACAATTTCTTTCAGGCAGAAACACATTTTCAATGTAGGATTATCCCACCGTCGTTCTTCCTTCTCTTGACATATTCACAGTTCCCATCTTGTTGACGATACATGTTACGTATATAATTAAATTATTATTTTAATAGATTAATTTAAATAAATATCCAAACAGTAACGCGGCGGTAAGAAGATGACGGAATGTTAAGTTACAAGACAATACATTTACGTTTACCCGATGCAGGAAATGTCATATTTCAGGTCCTGAACATTAGCGTTTGCGCTAAATCATCTGCTCTCAAACAAAATGTGTTTACAATTATAGCGTAACTCTGTGGATACTTTTTGTAGCACAAAAATAAATATAACTAGTAAAGTCAGTTTTGAATATAATGTTGCTTCACTATAATAAAACTGATGGAACATTTATTTACCGAAAGTAGATCGCTCCATTTATGTCAACATATCGGAGGCCGTTTATCACTCTGCTCAAAATATTAAACATGAAAGTAGACTGAAAAACAAATCTAGCAGAAGACAAAGGAACAGATATTAAAATAGACACAGCATACAAGCTAATAAGTACATACTTTAAATAGATTTGGCTAAAACGGATTTCCTATATATTTGTGTATGTGAGTTGATACTTAATTTGCCAAACCGCTAATGGATCGCATTCATATTGTCAAGAAAATTTCTTTAATTTTGCAATCGAATCTCACTCAGAGTGTGCTGTACCGTTCCGATTCTGTTACACGAATTCAGTGTAGCAAATGTAGACTTCAACCAGACCAACCTAACTTATCCAATCCAGTGTCATAACGTATGGCGTTAATAATATGTTTACTCACTTAATTATGTTTACCGTTTATCACAGGTATGAGTATCTTCAGTGTTTATTAATAACCTACTGTTGCTTTAAGATAATCTTAACGAATAATGAAAAATTATACCTGCTCAAAGTATATGCTCTAATTACAACAATTATATCGCTTAATAACTTTTAAACATTAAAACTTTCATGACGATTACTCGTTATTTATCAACGACTTAATTACTGGAACTGCGTTAACTCCGATAACGCGAGTTTTATTTGCATTTCATTGATGCATTTACACAAATGTTTTTTATCTTCCAAATGTAGGTATTCATACGCAAGAACTATATTTTGATAAAAAATTACTAAATATATCGGTAGAATAGTGTCTAAAACTGAAATGGGTTTGTGATTCTGAAATAACACATTCGTTCGGACTAAATTGTAACCACAAAATGCAGGTTATCGATAAATTATTGTAACAAGTTTTATAAAAGACGTCTTATAACAAACCTCTCAAAACCGTTAATTTCAGTCTCTATTAATCTATCTAAAGTGTATATCTATTCAATTTCAACATCTTTCTTGAGACTTGTTATAAGCAATCTTTGATATAGTAATTTTCACCAATCTTGTACCGATCCTTACAGTGGGACAGGTTTCTAATACGAAACCAATTGCACACCACGGTAATCTGTTGGCATGACAAAAACACATAACGCATTATGCTATCAATACATCAATACACATTTGGAGCACAACGTATTAAAAAGATAATAATTTCCATACCAGGTATTTTACAAACATTACTCTTTTGCACAAACAAGTGTGTCTTTTGCACGAAACCCTGTGTTTACATAGTATCTGTTGGTACTTCAACACATGTACTTCTCTGTGTGTGTGTGTGTGTGCGCGCGCGCGCGCGCGCGCGTGAGAGAGAGAGAGTGATAGAGAGTTTGTCTCCTAAATACGACCCTATTATGTAACCCGAATGAAACTGTTAATTTTTTAATGTGACAACGCAGTGAAGACCAAAGATTTAAAATTTGCTAAATTTTAAAATATGAAATACAGATGGCACACTGTAATTCTTCTTATTGATAAATTAGCTAGATCATTTAAATTAAAAATTTTTAATTCATTTTAATTTAAAGATTCTCACTTTTTATATAATCGTAAGTATTCCTAAATGTGCTATAACGTTAGCAATCTGGATTAGCACTGTATCTATAAACCTGCAACTGGCAACTAGAAACATTAGATAGATAAAAAACTGGAAACTTAGATAAGAATGCATTATTAATAATAGCAGCACAAATTATTTATTACAAGTTACACAATAGTCTTAAACTTAAGCAATCGCAGCATTAAACGGAATCTTAAAATCAGTGATGAAATGAGCTCAGATAGACGATTTTGAATTTTAGCATAAACCGATGCTCAGAGCTTTGTCATTCTGACAGTTCCTTCTTAAAATAATAAAAAATTAAAATCACTTTGTCTAAAATATCTCACGAAATATCTCTAAGTTATTTTACAAATCTCGTGACCTTATGAAACTCTTCCATCCACGCTCACCCAATTTTCCTCTCTCCCTTCAAGCAAAGCAATGGTACATTCCGGAGTCCATACAATGGACACCTCCATGACTAATTCCTAATACTTATATTCTCAGTATATAGTATAATATAGTATTAGTTTCCTAACACCTAAAACTTGTATCTAAAGTAATTTGCCAGTAACGAGGAAAACAGGTGTCGCGGTGAATTAGTGAAAATCCTTTCAAGAATGGTAAAAGAAAGAAGAGTAAAGAAAGAATATTGAGTTTAACCCTCTCCCCGAGTAATCGGCTGATAAAAAAGTTAATCTAATCAGCCTGATAATAAGAAAAGTCTGATAACTAATCAGAATCCCATAACCGATACACAAGATTAAATCTTTTGATATATCAAAGTAGATACAACAACAATATAGTATCGAAACAATCGGTAATTTCTATAAACAGTGTAAAGTATCGACACTTATTTTTTTAGAATTTAATCTGATTAATTTGTATATTATGAAAAACTTTACATTTCCTGTTGAACATCCGCAGTCGCAAATTAATTGGCAATAAATATTTCTGTCGTTGTTGCCATTTAGTATAATACTTCTGTATTACCTTATTTACAGCATGGCCCTAGTGCACGTCGTAATCAGTTTATAGAAAGTGTTTGTTTAAGTGTAATACATGATTATGTATGTATCTACGTTTATAATTAAAACTATATTTAGCTTGGAAATGTGCAAAACCTTCAAATGCCTTTTTAATGACATTGATTTGTGTAACAAAGTTAAAAGTTTATAAGACAAGTCACAAAAGCAACTTTTTGGTAGTTTATAGGCATGTGCTATATGTTATTCTACTTTAATATTCTTTGCAACTTCTCCGTATGACTTAGTCTCGTCAGTACGACTCCATGAGTACTAAAGTTATTATTGCATTCAATTAAATGTTACTACCATAAACAATGTTAAATACATAGTTTTATTTTGTGTCACATTTTTAGGGACAAATGTCTGTTGTCAGACACTACATTCTGTTTCTGTTTTCTCAAACTATGGTAGGAAACTTTACTCGTGACATTAATTACTTAATACTGCCTAAATAGTAACTTATTCTACACACATACAGTGCTGAGCTTTGCCATACATAGTCAATAGAAGTTAATAGAATTCTTTACCTCCATACAATTCTTTACTATTCCAATACACCTGCCAATACGTAGGTATGACATCTGCTAATAAATAGATTATCTTTTACACATGACCTCAATTACACCGGTCGTTCAGACAGCACAGAACATGTTTTGTAATCACATATATGTAGCACGCACTAACACGTATGTTCTTTCATACAGCAGAAAGATAGGAAACTTTTTTACTCGACAGATCAATGTAGCCATAGCAGATCTCCACGAGTATCTCCACTCCTAAACATGATATACTAAACTCTAAACTCAACTTCTATACTGAATTTCTCTCAGCTCTCAGAGCAAAGAAAGATTCATAATAAACGTTTGCTACAATTATTGACAAAATCTTTTAACTGTTGTGGAGCAGGTCAGCGATTTTGAATATCTGTTCTATAGTGTGGCTTATATTACAATGGTGTAGTGAATAAGCTACATAAGTTCAACCAGATGTGCGAGACCATCAGGAGAACTCTACAATCAACGAGTAAAGAAACATGTCTAAAGTTCTACAGGGTGATGGCCCTCCCCACACTTCTCTGTGCATCTGAGAACTGGGCTTTAACGAAATCGCAGGCCAGACGTATTCCATGAGGTTTCTCAGGCACGTGGCAGGGCAATTCTCTTAAATAGCGTAGAAGAAATGTGATATATGGCAGGAGAGCAGTATTATGAGTACACTCGATAGGATTGGCCAGTGTCGGCTAAAATGGTTGGAACATTTCAGGCAGATGGATGACAGCCGAATTCCCAAACACCTATTGGAGAAGGATCCGAAGAAGCGTTCGAGTGCCTAACTCTAGTCTATCTGCTTGTGACCGAAACAAACAATTTTTGGCTTAATCCTTGTTGAAGATGATGGATGAACTTAACTATTTTAATTAATTAATGTCTTATTAATTTATTTATTAAATAATTTACTTATAGTATTACATAGTTGATACTGTTTGTATTTTTCTTAAGTACAAAGTCGTATGATATACGTATACTATAATCATATATTATATAAAATTATAAATTATATATTTATATAATTTATATACATAAATATCTATAAATATAATTATATATAGTATTGTTTATAATATGACATAATAATATAATATATGACACCTATAGATAATATATTCTAATTGACACAGTATCAATGTACTTGTAATCTTAAAATGTATTTCCTGAAGAGCATGTTAAAAGATTAAGAGTTAAACACCTATACTCTTACGCAGAAGCAGCTTTCCAGAACTAACTCACAGGAGATTACAACTTCTTACACTTCTAAGCTATACATTGATGAAACTTCAGTCAACTTGCTAATAGATTAAAAGTGTATAAGCTTTATTCTAGAAATGTAAGAAATGGAAGATTTTAGTTTATGTCGTATTTTAATAATAAATAAACATATTTTACAAAAACATTTTGTCATGTTTGCGGCCAATGTGAATAAATACCTACGGATTTTTACGTTCATAATTAGCAATTTTACGTTATTTTGTGTCTTATGAACTGTTCTATCAAGTACAGTTTGTAACATATCAGTTACCGTATGTTAGAATTTGAAAATATAAAAGAATTTACTTAGAGAATTTTTAGTGGTCAACCAAAGTTCTCATATATTTAAATTATAATTTAAATTGTGCTCTTTCTGTTTGATTCTGATATCAATGTCTGATGCAGAATAAACTCAAGATAAACTTCTGATATTTAGAATAAATATTATTTCGTTTGATAAAATAGTTGTTATTGTTGTACTGTTTTAAGGCAAATTAAAATATATTACTACATTAATAACTTTTTCATAATCTTATGCAGATGACTGCTACTGAAAAATATGCGCGTACTCAATTCAAAAAGTAACCTAAAGATTTTAAGTAAACTTTTTACAGTAACGTAATACCTTTGCAGAGATAGCTACCCTATGTATAAAACATTATTGTCTACAGTAAAAAATTTAAAATAAGTAACTTAAATTATAAATTATCTATCCAGCGACTCCTGCTCAAGGAATTTTATCAAACTCGCACTGGTAACGTATAACAAACACGTGTTTTTTACATGTGAACTAACTCTATATGTAAATATCTTTAATAGCAATAATTAAATATAAACAATATTTTTAAATAATAAATTCAGAAGTTTAATCCAACTTTATTGTAAGCGCTCGTCCCTAAAGCTTACACAGTGGGTTTACAGAAACAATTTTCTCGATTTTAGTTTAGCTGTTAAAAATAATAAAATTATACAATAACATTTACAGCAACAGTGAGTAGTAACGCCGAGGTGACCGTGGACAAGGCCATACAATATGCAGACCTACCGTGTCTAGGCGGTCGACCAATCAGAAACAAGCAAGAAATCGATTTCCTCTTTGTGGAAAATGCTACAATATATATACTACTCACACACACCAACACACACATATACACACAAGACATATACACAAACTCGCGCACATACTTTCCCATGTATAAAAGACTTAATGAAAATTATACATTCAAATATTTTAATTAAATACGATTAATATTTGGCTTTGAAATTAATGCTTTTAATCTATAATTGAATTTGAATTGTATCCGTAAGCCTAAAAAATTAATAAGAATGTATTTTTTTTATTAATTAGCAGTAGATCAAATACTCAAATGATCATTTCTAATTAATAACAAAATTACGTCATTTTAAATCTTAATGCCTTGATTATTTAAAAATAGAACTTCCCAGAATGCAAATCTGCTTAAAACTGCTTAAAATATGTAAGACATTAAAACAATAACAACAGATATTTTTACTTATAAACTTTCCGTATTTATTTTGTTTCAGAAAATTCAATTTTCAGCCTGTTATTCTATTTGCACTATAAAAATATCATATTTTATACTTTCAAATTCATTTTTTTAACAGAACTTGTTTTCTAATGTTCAGAAAATTCTTGTATAGGTACGTTTCAGCTAAAATAAATCGTATCAGCTATAATATAAATTTTACTAACTTGTGGTAAATTCTAAGGCACATTTACACTATTGTACACATGATCGTTTTACTAAATACTTCTCGTTGTCTGATTGTGTAATCATTTATTGAATTTATAATGGACTGTGGTGAATGTAATATTCGTTGTATTTTCAAATGATGAATTTAGAATCAACTTAAAACAATCACGAGCGTCTAGAAACAATAAATAATTATTACAATTACCCTGAATACACAGAGTATAGAGCACGTAGAACCACAAAGAAGGACACTTGACATGATTTCTAAACGTGACGTATTGTGTTATAAACATTTGTGTGTGTGCGCGCCCGCGCGCGTGTGTGTGACACGGAATATTACTGAGCAGTGAAACTACATAATTAAAACTTTCTTGTATATACCAAAGAGTATCTACATCTAAGTATCTCAATGTAAACTGTTTTGTAATTGGATGTTACTTCCTTGTAATCACGCCTTTCGTATAATATCTCTTGGTATTAAGTGGTTTAACCTCTTTGCAATTCATCTTCTGCGTTTTCCATTACAGTCAGGTCGTCAGCGAATAAAATTAAGTTTAGTATAGTGTTATCATCCAAATAAATGTCTCCTCTATAAATTGCTCTCTAATTTCCTACAAGATGGTCTATGTATATACTAAATAAAGTAGACCATAGGCCGCCCTCTTGTTAGTTTATACTGGATTGGATACTTTACCATTTTTTGCTTATGTATATGACAGTATCTCTGTAAAGCGTTTTTATTGCTGTTATGAAGTGTGGTGGTGGCTATCCTCTAAGGTTCATAATTGCCCATCATTTTTCCGTGTTTACATAAAGGACTCTCAGAGTCTACAAGAGACTATAATATTATTCAGAGTAAGTATTAGAATTATATTGTTGGTGTTTCTCGATATTTGCTGTAAACTGAAACTTGCTTTGATTGTATTTCTGCAAAAATAACCTTGTCAAAACAAAAACTCAGATAGTGCGTACTAACTACAGACTTAAGTAATTTATATTTTTGGTGTGAGAATGTACGAATGTTTTTATATTCGTAAATATATATGTATGTAATAAACATATATATATATAAAACTTATATATCAGCATATGTAGTATATACAATAAAAACAAAACAAATTTGCATATGAATCATTCAATCATTAAAATCATGTATTTATATATGTATGTATATATGTATATGCTCCGGATGTATTGCATTAGCATAGATAAATTATTATTGTTGTCTTGATTATTCATCTCTTCTTTCACAGCACTAACACTTAACTAAAAATTAACTTTTTCATGTGAAAACTTACTGATTTTGTTGGACGCGTTTCGGCTTACAATAAAATTATTATTGCCGGGACAGTTATATGGAATGATGTATTAAAACGGAAGTCTTTTTATCAGAAGGGAGTGGTTCGACTATTATCATCGTTAGAACGGTACTACAACAGTTTAGTTCACGTATCATCGAAAGTTGGATTTAAAGATAGGAAGTATTTTTCAACGTCTTTTATCTTTTTTCTCCCAAATATCCGATACAGTTTTCCTTTAGTTACGATAAGTGTTCCTTTAGTTTTTTCCAAGTTACTTGTGCATTATTTATAGAATAAACTTTTCAGTATTCTCTTCCACGTATGAGTAGAGTGTAACTTTCCTTTATGTATTTAGTGTAGTGTTGTGTTAGTAGAATTCCATAGGTTACAGAAGCCTGTGTACACTACAGTCTGTTCTGTCCTGCTGTAACTGTTAGTGAAGTCACAACATAAGTAGCTACAATGACTCGCATGCGTTTTATCAGTTTGTTACTTACTTTAATTTTAGTTTTAGAAAAACGCTCCTGTAGACACATTGTCCATTAACTTTCGTCCTATAATCTTCAATATTTAGCTACGCTTACTGTATTTGCTTATTGAAATTGATTTATGTTTATCCTATTAGCATTATATTACTAGTGCACAAAAGCTTTTTAAATGTGTTAGAATGTGTGGTGTGGCAAAAAATAATTATTTACGACACACAGCTTTTAACAGTTTGGTATCTACTGATGTATTTTAAAGGACGTATTTTATATATTTTAGTATTCCTTTTACGTATTTTTAATGTTTGATTTTCATTTTCTTTCAGGTGAGTATTTCAAACAGACGAGAAAATTATTGACCAGGAACTACGTAGAGTTGGTATTTTAACCAAATGTGGAGCTCAACTTCAGTACGTATGTGTGCACTTCTGTTCTTTTTTATGCTATATAACTAGATCAACCACTAGAACTTTGCATTATTTATTTTCTATGAAATTAAACGTAAACGGTTTTCATTCCTATATCAAATCCAACAATTTTAATCTATGATATGATGCGTAAGATTTGTGATCACTCACACACACACACACACACACACACACACACACACACACACACACACACACACATTATTGAACATCCTCAGATTTTATTGTATAAAACAAATTATTTTAACAAAAGAAATTGTAATCCCCTGAAAATGATTTTCAAATAAAATGAATTGTTATCGCGTTAAATATTTACATAAAAGGTATGTGATTTTGTTTCATTTATATGGTTTGACGATGTCATTTAACGGACCATATTATTTCATTAATTTTCATATACGTCTCTGAACATGTACGCATCATTTTCAATGCCTTCCATAAACTTAAAATTTATGCACAAAAATTGTAGAAATATTTAATAACTTCCTGTCATTGTTTTTTACCTTACACCACAGTTATTAAACCTCCTTACAAACAATAAACAGGTGGAGACTAGTAAACATTAAAAAACAGATTAGTAATACAAATAAGTTTTTTTTTTAGCTCCATGTATTAAACAGATTGTATGTTACGGTAGCCACCCCAAGCTCTTGCCTCCATACGGTTAATATACTCTTAAGTAATCTGTCATTGCTCTCCGATCCGGCTTTATTTATAATGTCTGTAGAGATATTCACCTTGTTATGGATATCTCTATTTCTGAATGCATCCGCACGTCTATAAAAACATCTTAACTGATTGGCTCAGCAGACCGTACACGCCGTCATGTCGCTGTACAGCAGTGTTGATACAAATACTAATCACAAGACACAATTTATTTCTCAAGCGCCCACCTGTTTATTAACGTACGCATACGACTACATTTAACCACTGTATTAGTCATATTCACCTCCCTATCGGCTCCCTATTGTTAGGAAACGTAACACACAAATGTGGTACGAAGGCTTACACGCCCGGAGTCATTTTGATTAAAATTACTTCCCAGGATGTTTGACGATGTGTTCACGGGACTTCTGCAGCCTTAACCACAGTACTGTGGTTCTAACGTATATCATCTCACGTTATCGTTACTCGTTTCCACTGAAGATGGCAGTCGGTGTCACTGCCGAAACGTCTGGTTTTGTCATAAACTTTGGACCACGGCCAAACAGCCCGGGAAGCAATTTTAATCAAAAAGTAGCACAAAAATAATTATAATACTCTACTTGCACAAATTACAAAAGACTTTGGGGTTCTTCTTGACAAAGGACAGGTTTTGTTTTTTGCCCCTAAATTCTTAGTGGACGTTCTTTGCTTACCTTATGCAACCGATAGGCGCAACCTAGTGGATCACTTCTCACTTGAAATTGGTATGCGACTCCATACAAAACAATGTTCAGAATTGTTTCACCAATTTATATCTCTCGTACGTCAAGTGGGAATGGAAATTAAAATTTCAGTTACACACGCGCGCGCGCGCGTGCGTGCGTGCGTGCGTGTGTGCGTGCGTGCGTGTGTGTGTGTGTGTGTGTGTGTGTGTGTGTGTGTGTGTGTGTGTGTGTGTGTGTGTGTGTGTGTGTGTGTGTGTGTGTGTGTGTGTGTGTGTGTGTGTGTGTGTGTGTGTGTGTGTGTGTGTGTGTGTGTGTGTGTGTGTGTGTGTGTGTGTGTGTGTGTGTGTGTGTGTGTGTGTGTGTGTGTGTGTGTGTGTGTGTGTGTGTGTGTGTGTGTGTGTGTGTGTGTGTGTGTGTGTGTGTGTGTGTGTGTGTGTGTGTGTGTGTGTGTGTGTGTGTGTGTGTGTGTGTGTGTGTGTGTGTGTGTGTGTGTGTGTGTGTGTGTGTGTGTGTGTGTGTGTGTGTGTGTGTGTGTGTGTGTGTGTGTGTGTGTGTGTGTGTGTGTGTGTGTGTGTGTGTGTGGAGAGAAATGGATAGACAGACAGAGACCACTAGGTTTTGGCTTGTTACACGAGTTTAGACCCTTAGACTTAATTCTTATGCCACATCAGTTAATTACTTTAGTACACAAAAAACAAATTGTATAACTGGAATCGTATATCATATATTTAGCAATCGACTTCGGTCAGTTATTATTTTCAATTGAGTATACTGTTCTTTTTAAATTAATGTTGTCCAATTTTAAAAGTAAAATTAATATTATTTTCTGACCGCTAAAAGTAGAATTTTAACATTTTACAAACACTGTGAGAATAATTTTGCTAGCTTCTGTATGTTATAAGTGCTAGCAATAGAAATCAGGTTATATTAAACTCACTCGTGTCCATTTTGTATTGTTCTTTTCACAAAAATGTAGAAATTTATAATATCTTTATTTTCTCTTAGGCTACGAAAAATATCTGCTGATTCGTTAACAAGAATGTACAATAAACAAATAGAAAACAGTCAATACAAAAAAAACGAAATAGCGTAATTTAATATTACCTGTTATGTGTTTGACTACGTTTTTGTGTTCTGTAGTACATTGTTATAAATTTGTAAGCAGAAGTGTGTAGAATTCTTTTAGTTTTATATTGAATGAACATGAATGTTTTAGTGAACAAGTTTTAGTTTTATATTAAATATTTTTAACTTCGTTTAGTAAATTTTAAACAGTAGAATTTGTTTTTCATAATTTATTAGCTGTTACGTTTTTCGAAACAGTATAAATATTTCAAACACGGTGCATGAGTTCACCAGTCGCCTATTGATTTATCAGTTCGGTAATAGGTCAAAGATAATTTCATAGTGATCTGCCTGAATGTGTTTGCCCGTCGATAACAATACATCCATTGTGAGTAATGAGTTCTGTCTGCAGTCAAACTGCTCTACTCTTGTTACATTATCTAAATTAATCTACTTCTCACTATGTTCATGTAGTTGTTACTCATAAGTACGCCTTCTTCTCTAACATTAATTCTAAAATCTTTACTTCCAAAATCTGTAATAAGTTTAAAGGTAGTAAATTGCACTGCGTTTCATGTGGATTGTGGATAGTCTAAACTTCCTAACGATGATTGACTTTAATTAATTTAAATTAGAAATTATGAAGTTATTATAAAGTTTCCAAAGAACGCTTTGTTGTGTATCACAGTTCTGTTAAACGTGCATCAACCATACACTTATTAGACTGCACTACTATTGCTCTGTTACTACTCTGATAACTGTGTTGTGATGCACGTTTGCTGATATACATACACATGGAACATAGATTACGATTCACTATCAATAAATATCCCTATTCCCACTGAATTCAATATATTAATTTTCTTATTCTCCAATAGTAAAGGATTTAGTAGTTTTATTATTCCAACTCTTTGTTATAAAATAACTTCAATAAGACAATAAAATTTGATAAATTCAATAAACGAGTATGTAATGCATCTGCGGTTGTTCAGTGACCTATAAAATAATGAGATATATTGTCAGACTCGGTACATTAATTCAGTTTGTCGTGTAACCAACATTGAGCCCTATCACGTAATGCTATTTGTTTTTACTGAATGCAGTAGATGGATTTTCTTTTAATCTGATGCCACCGGAAACTTAAAAAGTCTACACGTCGAAAATTGTTCAGAAAGTACTTTAGAATTAGCCTCTATGCGTGCCAATGACAATAAAAATGCTATATTCGTTACATTAAATTTTAGAAGCTGTTTTTAAAACGGCTATATCTTACTTAGTGAAGCATTTAAACTTCTATATTAAAAACTGTTCTTTAAATTGAAACATCACATAACAATAAGGGCGTTTACACAAAGGCAACGGAATTTATAATCGATTAAATTAACCGTCATTATTGTAAGCTACATGAACAGCGACCAGCAGTACACTGAGTTACCATAGCGACTAATAATAAGCACATTAAATATTAGCCAACCGTACATTTAATCATAGATTTCACAGCAACTTTCGCTATTACAAAACCTTACAATATTACAATGTTAAACAATATAACTGGTTGAAAGTATTTTATGAATTCTCACTAATACGAATTATTGTTAAAACGAATTTGTTGTAATAATAATATATTATATATATATATAAAGTACTTGATAGTATGTTTTCTTAAAAATTAAAATTGTCAACGTTGGAAACAAAATTGAAATAGTAAAGGTTTAATTTGAGTTATTAGTGACGTCTTCCAAGTAGCGTTATTTCGTCGACGAAACTATCAGATGTGAATTAACAGGGATAGAATAGTTACACTGTGAAAGTTACCTGCTGTCCGTTTGTGCATACCTATAGGTACAATAATATACGACAGATATTTATAAATAAATTTGAAATTTTAGTTATAACTAGTATCAATTTTACTGGACGTGAGAAACTGTTGTGACCGTATACACACGCGCTCGTACGCACATTCAGACTATTTGCAAATAAGCATGCAAGTGGGTCCACGATATAGATAGGCAGAAACAGTAAACATATTTAATTCACTTCAGTTCTAAACTAACTTTCGTGCACAGTAAATCTGTAAAAGTCTGCCATAATATTCCCCAATAAGTCGTATGTGCCCAAAAAGTCAATGTGTGTAGTTAGTATAGATTTGTGTGTTGTATGTGTTCGTATACTTTCTCATTATAATAAACTTTCAGGTGTAAATCATATTTATAATCAGCGCAAAGCCATGAAAATTCTATATGCCACGTTGATTGGAGGGGTTGGTGTACGGTAGGTGGGGTGGGAGATACCGTTATGCGGCGGGCAATTTGCCAATAACACGGACGACCGGACTGCTTTTACTTAATGCTGCACTAATTTAATACAAATTTTACTTAAATTCCCTATTTTTAATTTCAACTCTAAATAATTTTATTACCGCTTTTGTCCGCGACTGCAGATCTTTCTTAGGCCTTTGCGTTAAGCGCTACCAAGTTTTAAAAACGACAACATGTATTTAAAGCAGTCTGAACAAATATTTATAAAGTTTGTTTATTTAAACAATTGCCGATACATAAAGAAACTTCTATGAATGGAAACAGTTTCTTTTCTACACTTTCTCCACTTTTCATAAAAGGACATACAGGACTTTCAAAAAAATTACTTTAACTGTAACCTCGTAGTTATGAAGTTATTAAGCTCAGAGTTATATTTTTATTTATAGTTTTATAACCAAGTCTCAGCATAGATGCTGACTAAAAAATGGTATGCTGTAAATAAGTACAATTTCAAGAACAGAGCAACATTTTCTACTACAGCGTATAAGTTGATATATGATATATGATATATTCTGAGGTGTAATAACGGACAAAGTACAATATATTACCTACAATATAATATACAATATACTTGATAACAAAGAGATTTACAGTTAAATCGAATATTTCTAAAATGACAACTTTGTTACATTCTGTTTCTAGTATATTCTGTGTGACAAGCGGCCTCATGCATCTGTGTCCATGAGACAATGAGATAGATTTAAACTTTGTATATTGTTAAATTTTTTATATATCCAATGTACAAGTTGTCGTTGGTATGTTGTTCTACATATATTAAGTAGATGAAACGTCGCTCATCATGTGTCCCTGTAATGGCGAATGTCAGTCCTTTCAATAGATTCGTCACTGATTAAGTTCAAAGATGGAAGCTGTACATCATTCGCTTCTTAAATGTTATCACCCGAGTGTTACGCTAAGGTACATACGATACTTAATGCAGCCACTAAACTTATATAATTGTCATGTTGATTTTGCTAACATATTATTGCTAATATCGTTATTATAATAATATAATTATTACTATCTATCAACCCTGGTTTTCCTGTAACTGATAATTCCTAGTATCCCACTGGTGCTATATTCGATAATATTCAGACTACTGCCGCCATGGTGGTCCACTGAGCGATATCTTCAATGGGCACTTTCTTACTATAGTCTATGAAGTAGCTTTTCATTAACTAATTACGTAGTTATACGAAAAATAGGCAAAATTGTAGCTCATAAATACAATAACAGTAGGAGAAACAGACTGTATGCCGATAAAAGACTGTATACTTATAAAAGATAATAATGCAAATATCGTTTTTTATTTTCTTGTATTTATATAAAATAAAAAAATACTTTTAGTAGAAATTAAATTTAAATTTTTATGACTCAAACAAACTTGTGACACGGTTGCTGTTGCGCCACGTGTTACTGCTGAGCCCCAAAAACGTGACACACAAAATACACTAGAAATAATTAAAATACTACTAATAATAATATCTCCTTACTTACTACAAAATGTACCTAAAACAGCCATAATATCTACATAAATATCAAAGGGAGGAGTGTGAGTGCATTAAATAAATCTCAATAGCACCAATCGGTGAGCAGAGTGGGCCACAATCCGTTTATTTGAATCTAAAATGAGCCTCGAAATGTTTGCAATCATAAATCAGTCAGTGAAAGAATAATGAGTGAATTAATTATAACTTGATTAATTTAAATACCAAAAGATTATATACTGATCAAATAGTTTACTGAAATTTAACAGTTGCGTAAGGTAAAAGCAGGGTTAACCGACTAACAAGAACTAAATAGTATCATAAATCAATGCCAGTTTACAACAGGCAACATACAACATGTAAGCTATGAATCGTCCATGAAAGGTTTTGTATTATCTTACACCAGAAAGTACTTGAATTAAAAGATATTAGCTAAGGTGAGAAATTTGATTTACTCTTTCTTTTTTTCTTTTTTTTTTTTGTTATTCGCACAGTAACTCCTGTAGAGTGTCACTAATCATTACAGTTACTTGGTAGTTGAAGTGCTCCGTTCATGGCCTGCCGCAGCTCATCGCGACGTCCGTGTGTTTTTTCAGTTCATGTCGTGGACTGATGAGTCTATTCCGGAAGATCTTAAAAGGAGAATGCTGAAAACGGGTTGTTGTTCGGATTCCTTACTACCATAGGTCGAACCAAGCGATGAACTGAAAGTTCCACACCTTTTAGTACGCTTTAAGTAGTCACACAGTTTAACTAGCACGCACACATTCATTAATACAATGAATTACAAGTTCACAAATTTACAAAATTACAGTCGCAATACATACAAAATCACAACTTCAAATCATACATAATAAGTACTGACATCGAATTTACATCTCTGTGTTTATTCTTTTAATCAACTGACTGAATATTTAGTTTCTTCTTTTGCTCGAGGCTAATTATTACAACAAGATACATTACGGTTGGTTAACAGTTTCTTACAGAATGTACAAGTTTTATTTTTACAAAAGGTAATAAACGAAAATAATTCGTTACCAGTATTGATTTATGATAACCGAATAATTATAAATACCTTGGTCATCGAGGCTTACAGTTTAAAGGGAGCTGAACGGGAGGCTCCGCTCACGAGGTGGTCTGGTGTACGATCGACATGATTTAACCGAACCGACGGCTTCGTTGTAAAGGACACGAGGCGTAACGTCAGGGAACTTTGACCAATCAACGGGTAGATCTTCCGTCGCGCGCCTATTTAAACTTTATTTTATTTAAAACGGTATAGGCGGTTGTTGCATTCGGCAAGAGTGCTGAATAACTGCAACAGAACTCCTCCCCGAAACGCAAGCGTCAGTTGTAAAAACGCCGATTGCCGAAAATAGATAACTTTTGCGAATGGGCACAATTGCAATACTCCTAAATCAAACAAACAAACATGCATGTGCACGAGGGAAAAAATCATCCAATAAATTAACAAATATCAAGCAAACATAATAACATGATTATAAACTACCCTTACGTCAACAACGTGACAAGACACAGATTTTAATACACACGAATAGCCAACAAGACATGAACGCCGAACCAAAAGTGTCTTAGATACAGGAGGTATGGTCTTTGTAACTAAATAGAGTCAAGTCTGGGGAATCTAGTACTTTATGTACGCAAATGGGGAAAATTCAGAATACTTGGCACGGCTCTTGCCGCTATCTGAATACAACTTAGAGGGGTACCTTCGCTCACCCTGGAGACGCTGCCTGCGCGTGACAACGCCCCCTTCCCGAATGTGAACGACGAGGAGGTGATCAGTCTCCGCGTCGCTCACCAGGCAAGGTGAGTGAAAATGGGGTTACAAATTAACATGTTAATAATCATGGAACATGTTTACCCCCCACATGAGGACTTAATCATGGAACATGTTTACCCCCGAACATGAGGACTACGACTCAGCATGTCAGGTTACAGCGGGGGGGGGGTGAAACGAGTAGACAGAGAGTCGGTGTTATTGACTTACATTTGGCAATAATTGAACAGCTGTTTGGGAGGTGACCTGCGGACTCGATAATGAGACATACAGCACGGTGAATAAGTTACGGGGTTATCAAACAAAGTATGTGAGGTGAACGGGCGGGATGACGCGAATACCGCAGTACCTGCCGTTATCGCTGAAGCAAAGTTCATTTAACTAACATCTCTTCCTAATATAACAAATTAACCAATTCCAAATAAAACTTTCCTAAAACATGACGACTGACAAGGAGCAAATATTTAACCCAACAACAGAAAATTTAAAAGACACAAAAACAATTTACATAAATTACGTAGAACAAATTATCGACATGTCTCGAATAGGACTTAGCCTGACGTGGCTGGAAACCACGTGGCCCAAATAGAACGGTAATCAAAACAGTTGACTGGAAAGAAAACAGATCAAAGTTGCCCGTGAACTCAGAATGCCAGACGCACAATAAATTACATGAAACCATACAACGGTTTATCAGATAAGCAGGGACAATAATAGAAATTTCGCTACACATGCAGTTATCACCTGGCCAAAGTTTATCTCGGCGCCGCTTCTACATTACGACTAAATCCGCCGACTTACAATAATTTTTTTTATAAGACAATGATAAAATGTCGCGGCCAAACACAAATCACTAACAAAATGACAAAATTACACATTACAAATTACAGTAATTATTTTGAATGGTTCTAATACTATAAGACATGGTCCATCAAACATGGTACGGACATGCTTAAAACACGACTGACCATGACGTAACCCTACCACGGACAACCACGCTCTGCTACCACTTAAGCGCCACGTTTTACTGCTGAGCCCCAAAAACGTGACACACAAAATACACTAGAAATAATTAAAATACTACTACTACTAATATCTCCTTACTTACTACAAAATGTACCTAAAACAGCCATAATATCTACATAAATATCAAAGGGAGGAGTGTGAGTGCATTAAATAAATCTCAATAGCACCAATCGGTGAGCAGAGTGGGCCACAATCCGTTTATTTGAATCTAAAATGAGCCTCGAAATGTTTGCAATCATAAATCAGTCAGTGAAAGATTAATGAGTGAATTAATTATAACTTGATTAATTTAAATACCAAAAGATTATATACTGATCAAATAGTTTACTGAAATTTAACAGTTGCGTAAGGTAAAAGCAGGGTTAACCGACTAACAAGAACTAAATAGTATCATAAATCAATGCCAGTTTACAACAGGCAACATACAACATGCAAGCTATGAATCGTCCATGAAAGGTTTTGTATTATCTTACACCAGAAAGTACTTGAATTAAAAGATATTAGTTCACGTCACCTAAGGTGAGAAATTTGATTTACTCTTTCTTTTTTCTTTTTTTTTTGGTTATTCGCACAGTAACTCCTGTAGAGTGTCACTAATCATTACAGTTACTTGGTAGTTTGAAGTGCTCCGTTCATGGCCTGCCGCAGCTCGTCGCGACGTCCGTGTGTTTTTTCAGTTCATGTCGTGGACTGATGTGTCTATTCCGGAAGATCTTAAAAGGAAAATGCTGTAAACGGGTTGATGTTCTGATTCCTTACTCCCGTAGGTCGAACCAAGCTGTGAACTGAAAGTTCCACACCTTTTAGTACGCTTTAAGTAGTCACACAGTTTAACTAGCACGCACACATTCATTCAAACAATGAATTACAAGTTCACAAATTTACAAAATTATAATCGCAATACATACAAAATCACAACTTCAAATCATACATAATAAGTATTGACATTGAATCTTACATCTCTGTGTTTTTTTCTTTTAATCAACTGACTGAATATTTAGTTTCTTCTTTTGCTCGAGGCTAATTATTACAACAAGATACATTATGGTTGGTTAACAGTTTCTTACAGAATATACAAGTTTTATTTTTACAAAAGGTAATAAACGAAAATAATTCGTTACCAGTATTGATTTATGATAACCGAATAATTATAAATACCTTGGTCATCGAGGCTTACAGTTTAAAGGGAGCTGAACGGGAGGCTCCGCTCACGAGGTGGTCTGGTGTACGATTGACATGATTTAACCGAACCGACGGCTTCGTTGTAAAGGACACGAGGCGTAACGTCAGGGAACCTTGACCAATCAACGGGTAGATCTTCCGTCGCGCACCTATTTAAACTTTATTTTATTTAAAACGGTATAGGCGGTTGTTGCATTCGCCAAGAGTGCTGAATAACTGCAACACTGTTTACATGTACGTGTATTGCTAATATCGGTTCTGACTAGAATATTTTTCGTTTTAGGTGACATAAAATAATAAGTAGGCCTATAGAAGAATAGATTAGGCAAATTCTTCCAACAAAATATGAATTCCTAGTGAATGACAAAGAAATATGAAGCTTCAATTCTTTAATATTAACGACAATACGAAATTATGTAAGCTTGTTTAGACGGGGTTGGAACATTTGCTCGGAGAGACGCTTGCCCGGAATGTACGGGCAACGAGATGATAAAACACGCGCACACAAACACACACACATGATACAGGTGTTTAGGCCTACCAAACAAACAAATACTTTGTCTACTTCATTCTCCCAGTCCTATTTAATTAATGTATAGACAATTTTCGAATCTTACTGGCCGAATGAAGGGGGTTCTGCCTTTTCCACAAATGTGTATATTATGCCAAATTCTATTCTAGGTGTGCTTGCTTCTTTATCTGCAATATTCTAGTATGAAAGCTTGTATTATTCCTAAGAGTTCGGAAGTTTCATAAAACCTTCAAATTTTTAGAAGCTTTAGAAACCAATTGATTGTCTTCACAACAGAGGTTCTTCTCTTCTTTTCTGCATGGTTGACGGATATTCTGTAAACTTTGTGACCGTAGAACTCAGCGTCTTTCCGGAGGGCGTTAATCAGCAAGTAATTTAATAAAAAATAGTGAAAGGTTCATCAATAAGTTACAATTTCACGACATGGAAAGAATATTATTTTGTAAATTAAATGGTGTGACAATAGGAGCAGGATAGAAGTTAATATATTGATTAGGATTCTTTAAGTTTCCAGTTACGAAATTGATTCATAGTACTTTATAGGAATGTTTATGAAAAGAAGCTAATTCTAAAAAAGAAAAGTACTCATGGTGCGAATAATAAGACTTAAAAAAGCCTTTAATATCAGAAGCATCAAAATTAGACTAATAGTGTGTGTGTATGCGCGTACGTAATATACTTAAAACTAACAAATAATGGCAGCAATGATATAACTATAATATTAATAATAAATACTAATTATGTGTTTAATGTTAATAGTAATAGTTCTAATAAAATAACGTGTATAATTAAATAAATTATATAATTATAATTTAATATGATCTAATAATTATAATTAATTATATTTAAGTGATAAATATAAAATTTTCTGAGATTTTGGAGCAGAGAATTTGATCTGGCTAACTAAAAGAATTGCAAATGTAAGTTTTTTCAAATGATTGGTTGAATGTCGTCAATGTGAACGTTCTTTTTTTAATTAACTGTTAAATGAAATAAGGGACTTATTGTTGGGTTTATGTAATCAAGTTAACCACATAACAGTTTTTAAACATTTGGCTTCTGTCCAAATGTAACTACGTCATACCATACTATACTTCCTGGAATCATTATGAATTTTCTAGAACCATTGCTTTTTCCGAGCCAGTGTCACAGTTTCTGTTTAGAAGTGTACGTCGTGCTTAAGATAACAAATCACAAAAATGTCAATACAAAGGTGTAATTGTAGTATAGGCAGTGGCGTCATGTAAAAGACCGCATGCCGACGTTATTTGAGTAGAAACTTGATAAAGACGCGGCACAACAAACTCTGTAGTCAACTGTGAAAATATTGACACGTCTTGTAAATATTTGTCAGAGTAAATATTTTTTTACCGAATCGTTTGCCCCTTACTTCGTCTGGTCGTAATGGATAAGCAAGTAATCCTCTTTATCGTTGCCACGAAACCGAGCCGAAGCAAATCGTATTTGCATTCATTAAAAACAAAAACCGTCGCCATCACGAGATTTTACAACGGCTAATAAGACGTTTCACGGACCTACCGTACCTTGTACTCGAAAGGGCCACGCAAACTTGAGTGTAAAAGAGAGAGATAGAGAGAGAGAGAGAGAGAGAGAGAGAGAGTGTGTGTGTGTGTGTGTGTGTGTTTGGAACGAGTGGGAAACAATATAAATACTATAAACTAAGTAAGTAAGGTCTTTCTGAAAATCAGGATTAAAGAATGGAAACCTTACAATAGTACCTACATCGTAGGGGATAAAAATGGATAAAAATTAGTTGGTGCTAACAAACCATCACCCCGGTCAAATCCTATTACACGTAATTGTCTGTGTCTGCGTTTAATGACGACAATAAACAACTTAAAGAGTAATCTTCTTATGTGAAACGCCAATGAAGAAGAAAAAACTTGTAAGCGTCATTATATATATTAATGTGTAATAGGCCTGTATATAAACGGTAGCACCCCCTCCTTACTCATGAAACCTTACTGAACAACAAACATCGCCTTTACTTCAGTTGTTCACTAAAATTAGCTAAAATGTTTGTTCATATTTTTTTTAAATAGGTTCACAATTTACTGCAATACACATCAGTGTTGAATTTAATGTTACAAAACAACTAAAAAAATAGTTTTACATATAGCCTTTAGTAGCGGCAATTTTATTACAGTTATTCAAAATTGTTTTAAAAAACATTCATTTTTTTTAAACGTTATGTTTACAGTTGAATCGTTTGTATTGATTTTTATCATTTATTTCTCTCTTTGACGTGATAGTTTTACAAACCCTAGCTGCGTCTGCGTTATAATGAAATATTATACATTACGAATTTTATTACAGTGTGGATTTTATGTCAGCTCTTCCATTGGATGATATGAAAACGCGCACAAACAACGTAGACTTCCAATGACAGAATATGCTTAGGCTGTTAACTTGGTAACCCAAGATATAAATACATCATAGAATACCCTTTGTGTGGTAATCGAACTCTAGGTTGAAATGAAATTATATTTTACAGTCTAATTCTAACAGAACCAAAGCGTCAATTTTTTATTCATAGTAAAAGTAGTTTATTTAACTAGCATAAATTGTTTTTCAAGAAATACAAATATTTACTAACCAAAACTCTATAAATATAGTCTACTCAAAACAGAAATGGCTCAATTCCTTCTTTAACAAAGAGCAATAAGTATAAGTTTAAATAAATGTAATCTATGATTATGTATTATTCATACATTTTATAGTTGTACATTTTTTCTGACACGTTTGCATTACAATACTACATTCTTTTTTTAAGTTCTATGTACACACGCATTCATTATTTGCAACGTACACACACAATTTTTCATTATAAAACAAAACACACTTGCATTCTCTTGCTGCTCCTTGTAAAAATTCCATCTATAGCAGGACGTCCCTTATTTTCAAACAAAGGCAACAGATATATTGATAACATTTGTTATTGATAAGCAGCAATACTATGTGTATGTGAATGTACTGAGACCTATAGCAGAGCAACATATCTGTAATTGCGCGCGCGCGCGCGTGTGTGTGTTAAACGAGAATTACACTTAAAAAGCGCACAGCTAGATGTATATATTCCTGCAGTTATTTTAAATAACCGTAATCTTCAATAAAACAAAATAGAACGTAACAGTTTCATTACGCCCATAAAACCTGTAACGAGCTAAAAAGCTTTACATTCAAAGTATTTTATAGAAGAAAAAACTACTCGTATAATCATATTCTTCTTCATCTCACGTTAGGCTTGTTTATATGCTTAAGAACCCTGATACATTTTGCACGCGCATATACGCGCACGGGCGTAAATTTAAATGTCTATATAGACACTTAAATTGTACATATATGTGCAATTACACACATCAAAATCAGAATTTTATACCAGTAGGCCTATTAGATCATAGACCTTGAGCCGTAATTATTTTCGATAATGATTAACTACTGTTCAGATTATTTGTTTAGCTTGTTGTCAGTATTTATTGATTTGTAAATCAAATGCTCGAATATACTCTCAAAATTATATTTTCAATAACGAAAATCCATCTAAACTTATGTTTTTTTTATTAACATGACTTTACTATTAAAGTGAAGGAAATTCTACTGATCAGTACAAACTGTAAACGTCACATATTAAGGACTGTGAAAATACAGTAGTGAAAAAAACACTATTGATTTGAATGTGCAGGAAATATACATGACAAAATATACATGATAAAACAATATAGATAAAAATGTCTGTTTCTAATTTCCATAATAACAGGAAAACAATTAAAAGGTTAATAATTCTCTAAATCGTAAGAGATCTGTAAATGTTTTTTTAGCTGAAGTATTGCTGCTGACAGAGTTAATAAATTGATATCGTTTCTGATTGCTCTATTCCTTCGTAGGCTGTAACAAAAATATAAAAAGTTTTGCAGAAGCGTTATTGAAAGTAATTTCTCTCCCAGATTAATACATTACAGTAGCTGTGCTTGGTAGTTGCTAGTGAAGACGCTACGAAACGTCACCGTACCGGTTGCCAGCTCACGTGCGGGCGCGCACTCACACACACACACACACACACACAAGTGTACGGTAAAATAAATAGTTTTATATTTTGTATAAGTAAATTTACTCATATAACTTAAACATATATTATTTTATTATTCATATATTAACAATATATGTATCATACACGTTTAACATAACATATGAAACATAATATTTCCTACATAATATTTCCTAAGTATACGTAGGCTATTAGATACGTAATGAGTGTTTTGCTACCAGACATATGCACGGTGCCAATGTCTATAATATAAGCAAACTCCTTTTACTCATACAGTGTTCAGTAATACTATATAGGCCTACTACGCGCTAATTGCATACATCTTTCTCTACATCAGGATAGAATGTAACTGCAACTCGTGCGCATAATTTAAACACAACTAGTTTATTTCTACTTGATATGTCCACAGGTGCTTTCAAAGACGTCGAAATCAAAAGTTCGTTACAAAAATCGTTTTTTGACTCAAGTAGTTTACAATTCAGATTATTAAAGTAATAAATAAGTAACGCAGAGGTAGCTCAGCGGTAGGGAGGTAGCTTCGTGTTATGCTGTGTTGTGGTTTCAGCTCACGGTCGAGTGAATCCGACCCACGTGTAACTATTACCGGAGCAATACATCGGCCTTAGCCCGTAACGTCGCGACATCTATAGGTGAACACATAAAATAACTCTCTTCCCCACCGTACAGCTCGTCACACGTAGTGATTGATTTCTGCCGTCATGTAGTGTGTTGTGAACTGTACCATGCCTAATGCTTGAAGAAAGATGATGATGATGATGACTAATTGCTGGTTATATTTCCAATAGGCCTACTTGCGGTAGTTCGTATGAGCTGTTTCAGTGTGTTGAGCACAGAAAAAATTCAGTTATTTTTACGGAAGCAATTATTTCAACGCTTTCTAACAGAATTATGTACCAATATTATTACTTACTCGCCACAATAAAGTTTCTCTCCATACGCTGTACATATCTTTAAGAATACCATAAGTCTGGATAGTTTAGTCTAAGTTTTATGAATAGATGAAGCATTGTTATTGAATAGAGTACTACCAGAAAATAGAAATTGTACTATCGACAAAATCGAGTAGATCTTTCCTTCATCCTTCCAGAAAAAGGCACGCCCATTCTTATATAATGTCTCTATGCTTAATGTAAAACTTTTTGTTTTAAGTTTTTGTACTTATTAACATTCTTTGCACATACCCACAGAATATTTGGTAAATGTATTTACGAAATGAACGTGAGTCAGGCCCAATCTTTAACGGTACTTTCCGGATTGACAAAAGAGGTAATTTGTACCCATCTTTCCACAGATGGCTGACTAAGTAGCTTATCTTTCAACTTCGTTACTGCGGACAGAACCAAAGCACGCTACTATTTTCATAGCGTGGCGTCTAATTACATCCTTTACTAATGGTATGACGAAGCCCTTATGTAATGTTTCTTTAGAGGTATACCAAGGAGCAGTGGCAAATGCTCAAGGAATTTAGACTAAACCAGCTGAAGAAATTTGATGTTCGAAGTTTTGTTGAACCCTTGTATGTTACGAATCTTCAAATTGGTTTTAGTGTTGTATGTTTATTATTAAGTGGCATACGTTCATTTTATTTTATTTTGTGTCTGGTACCTTTCATTTATCAATATGTACATCTCCATAATCTTTAAGTACAAGTAACAACAAAATAACTGCCACAATTCTACAACACGTAGTTATATCATAAAATATTGCTGGAACATTTTTTTACAATATGAAATAGAGCACAACGTTTCTAACACTCGCACTTATTACATAAAGCGAAAAAAAACGAATATAAAAAAGAAACAATATAAGTAAGAAAATCTTAGATCTTGTGTCATATGGTATATGTACTCAACTAGGTCTATATGAAATAAAATATTTTCATATTATAATATTAATAAGCCAATTTACATATTTAGTGATTCTAGTGACAAAATGAGGGAACAAATAAAACTTTTAGTATGCTGTCAATAAAAGTATGCTGTTAATAACTCAACGCTATTTGTGTTAAAAATTATGAGAAGCAAAATACAATAAAACATTCAGTTTTACCTTTTCTCAAAAATATTTTAATGAATACCTTGAAAGCGAAAACTGTCGTAACCTGGCTTGCTTCCGAATTATGAATCAAATACTTTTTCATCTTACATAAATGCTGACATTTAGTAAATTACCACGTAATAAAGACCGACAACACACTATTCAATGACCTTTGCTGGTAATCTATATGTACCATGGTATCGATTGATGAATAGGACTGACACGCACGTCTTGTATGATTCACTGTCATAACCACAAATCACAATAACCGAAATTTTAAATTAAAAGCTGTCTCAGAAAAAGTGTTTACTGTCTATTTTCACGCCGGCTAATGTTTTACTCTTTACATAATTCATGCTCGAGTGAACGTGTGTTCGTCAATATATATGCATGTACATAAATATCAACGCGTACGGTAAATAGGCTATAAACGCGATCGCACAATATGTACAGTATGTAATGCAATCACGATCGTTGAAGTACATGAACATACAAATCCAGTCTCACGCCAAAGTAACCCTCTTCTCCGAAGTAACGAAACCATGGAAAGGAATATCCGTTCAGAACCAGGAAAGAAATATGTCAGGGTAATATAAACATAATATCTTCCAAACGTTTCACGTTAATTTTAGAGGATTCTTTAAAGCAATTAATTAGAATGACTCAACAAATCACGAATTCCTCCAGATTCACAGGCTTATCAGTGACCTGAGTTGTTGCACATCAATTCACCACGGTGCTGGATTTGTACGCAGATGTAAACTTTGAAAACGTGTACACAATAATGAAGTTGTTAAAGAGATAATTTAAAAAGTCGAATAAAAGTAAACAGAAATATACAAAGGCAATGATGACTGTAGATGAAATATCAAATACAACTGAGAGCTCATTTATCGGACAAGGTAGAGAAAATATTTAATTAAGGCAGGAAGTACTGATAATCATTCTACTATTGAAGTCAACATAATATTAAGACAAGGACGGACTTCATTCGGTAAGTTGACATGGATCTTTCGCCAAGAGAAATATTAATATAAGCAAGAAGCGATCAAGAATCATGGAAATACACTAATGCTAACATAAGACAAAAGAACAAAATAATAGGTATATCAACGGGGACGGCAAGTTTCAGCCCATCCTATACTTAACATAAGCATAAATGCCACATTTCAATGGTACACAATGGATGAAAGATACATGATATATATGGAGAAAAACGCAAATAAATTGGGTCCGTGATGTGGTAATAGTGGAAGAGGAAGTTTACAGATATGCTGAATGATGAAATTAAAAGAATAGGCGATTTCATTGGTTGAAAATGGCCTGGGATCATCGAATGCTGAAAGATTTCGAGAATACGTGTGTTCAGTATACCAACTGTTTAGTCAACTTTTACAATTATAACCTTAGTAGGCCTTTTTTTTTTTTGCGGGGGAGGAAAAAAGCATTATGCATCATCAGGAGACACCCGACTGGTCTCCCGGGTGCGAGTCCCGACTGGACTCGCACCCACTAAAAAACCTCCACTTTACAGGCAGGGAACCCCCCTTGAACAACTATTCGTATGGCTTCAGGGTGGCACCTCGTATTGCGCCTACTAGGCTTCTACAGCTTTATCTATATCATCGACCTGTGAGACGGTCCAGTTCAGGCTTCTTCTGCCGCAGGACCATCCTCACGAAGGTCACAACCATGTCCCAGTTCTCTTTGCTGTTGAGCATGACGCCTATGATGTTATCAGGCGTCATGGGGCCAATCTCCGATTCGAGTCCTCGCCTCTCCAGCACCCACCGTTGACACTCGAAAAAAGTATGATGAGCGTCATCAGAGTCTGAGTCGCCATACACGCACGACGGATCCTCCATCTTACCCATCCTTCGCAGGTATGCAAAGAAATAACCATGCCCTGTCAGGAATTGAGTAAGGTAATAATCTACCTCGCCGTGCGTTCTGTCCACCCATTCAGGGAAGTTCCCAATCAGCCTCGCTGTCCACCTAGCTCGACTCTCCTGCTCCCATCGTAGTTGCCAGCTCCGCATGGAGTGTGCCCTGGCCACTGCTCTTGCTTCTACAAACCCCAAGTCTTCCTTGGTTGTGTAGACCCTCCTTCTCTCCTCAGCCATCAGATCTATTGGCATTACTCCAGCGACGACCAACACTGCTGGTTCCGACACCGTTCTGTAGGAGCTTGCAATCCGAAGTGCTCCTCTTCGTTGTACCGCGGCCATCTGCTTGCGGTATTTTTCTTGCTTCAGTGCGTCGGCCCAGACCTCGCATCCGTAGAGGAGAATCGAGTTGGTCACCGACATCAGCAGTCGCCGTCTTCCTGCAGCTGGGCCTCCGACATTTGCCATTAGTCTGCTCAGCGCAGCAACGACCTTAGCGGCTTTCTCCGAGGAACATCGAATTTGCTCCCAGTAGGAAAGCTTAGTGTCCAGGTGCACCCCTAGATACTTCACCGCTGGCTTTGATATTATCGCCTTTTCCCCCACCACGAACTGTGTGATTGTGGGTATACGTCGTCGAGTGAGCAGTCTTCTCCATCGCAAGGCTCAGATCGTGTTCTTCCATCCAGATGCGGAGCCTGCGCATGACCTGGTTCAGCATGCGCTGCGCCTCCTCTGCGTCTCTCGCGGTGATCACGGCAGCCACGTCATCAGCATATGCTACCAGAAAGGTATCATCTGGCATCTCCATCCGGAGGATTCCATCATAGAAGGCATTCCACAGGTCGGGGCCCAAGATAGAGCCCTGAGCTACGCCTCCTGTTATTTCTCTGCTGCGTGGCCCATCTGCTGTGTCGTACCGGAGCTCCCTGTCCCTCAAGTAACTTCGTATTATCCGGAGCAGGTAGTCCGGCGCTTGAAAGACGTCCTTCAAGGCCGCTAGCAAGTCTGTCCACCTGGCCGAATTAAAGGCGTTGCGTACGTCCAGTGTAGCGAGTAGCACCATCCTTAGTAGGCCTAGTTGTGATACGATTTCAAATATTTTAGTTCAATTTGTGTATTAATTCATACACTTTAAAAAATTTTTTCAGATTAGTAACATTAATGAATCGTAGTTAATCAAAATTATATACGATAATGCTACATACGTTTTGAAAATTTTTGAACTAAATGTAAAATTTCAAACCAAAAGATAATAAAAATATTATTACCTCAATCACAAGTAATTTATTGTTTTATTATACCTTCAATGAAAACACTAACCATTATTCGCATGAAATGAGAGGAATATAATAGTGTACTGTAATAAATATTATAAATGCTGAACAATCAGCGTGTAAAAAAACAACCTATAGACATAGAGGTTTCTGTGGTAAAAAAAATTCGGATACTGAGGTTCGAACACTTCAATCAATAGAAAACTAAACGCCACTTACAAACGTATTAATAATTTAGCTGTACATACAAAAATGTTTATACCTAAAAGACGATTCGATAGCAGAACTATTACAGTTCACCACACTACATAAATATAAATGGATTGTATCGACCAGGAACAAATGTTTGCCTGTATTATTTCCAGCTTTCCTCTGTTCTCAAATGATTTATTCATGGCTTCTTTTCCCTTTCTAGACTTTTTGTCTGACAGCCTAACGTGAATCTATTGGTTTTTCACTGATTTTTTAAAAAAAGAATCCATTCCTAGAAATATCATTAATGGGACCAAACGAAATCTCAGTAACTCTTTATTTAGTTACACTTCCTTTTGGTAATTTGTTATATCAGATTGGTACAACAGATTTGCCACTTTAAAAAATCTATGGCAATTCAAAACGATCTTCTCGATTTCGGTATTCAGTGACTACGACGATCTGTTTCACACTCACATGTACACATATACCACACACACACACACACACACACACACACACACACACACACGCAAACACACCACACACACACGCAAACACACTCTCTTGTGCAAAGGCTTTCAACTTAAATATCTTTTGTAGTAGGTCTCTGGACACCCGGTTTTTTGAAATTTTCGGAGTATTAACCAACGTGTCTTTCCGTAAGTTCGGAACATTTTCAAGGAGTACCGTACTTGATCTTGCTACGTTATATATCTGACTTCCCTTGGGGTTGTTGCTGGGGGGTGGGTGCGATGGAAAGTGTGACTACGGTTGGGCACTTTTTTGTATGTTATTTTGAGAATTATCAGTTAGGAATTTCCAAGCTGTCGCTAATTTACAGTAGGCCTATTAGTTTCTGTCATTGGACGCTGCTTGTTCTTTTCGTTATATTTCAATCCCCTTTCTGTACAGTTTAATTTTCTTATTGCTTAATCTTGCTAACATTTTTGCATTTTTAAAACCAAATATATGTTATGTTTCTTTATTGCATTTCCTAAGAGATGTGTTGTCTCTGTGCAATTCACAGACGTTTTGGCAAATGTTTCTTCCAGAGATGCTACTTTTTACGCGTGCTGAATGTTGTCCTGATGTCAGGTTTTCTGGGCATTCTCCCTAGTACATTTTTTGTGCCCTTTGTATATAGTAAAGTTGAGGTGCTGATGTACTTCTGTGTGTCTTTCTCCCGTTCCGTCTTATCTTTTTTGCATTACTGCTCTGTTTATTTGAAGTGCGTCCATTCGAAAACAATGTGTTCAGCTCTTCTTTCTTGTGTGTCTCGGCGGTAACCCACCGTGTTTCCTATAATGCTCTTCACTACAAATTCACCTGCGCCGGATGGTGACGCGAAGTCTGTGCAAGTGTCTGTGCATGTGGTTTTACTGTACGCTGAAAAGCTGAGATGACCGTCTTTATTCTTTATAAGGTCTAGGAATGGAATGCTTTTGTCTGTCTCTTTTTCTATTGTGAACTGTATGTTTGAGCTTATATTGTTGATAGATGACAAAACTCTGTTAATGTATCTTTTCCATGTGGGAGACTACGAAGCAGTAGTCAGAGTATCTAACCCACAAGAAGGCACTGATTGCCGTACTGATTACATTTTTCTCCAGATTGTCCATAAAAAGGTTTGCAAATCACCGAAGATTTGGTGAGCCCATTGGTGCTGCTAGTATTGGTTTATAAAAGTAGTCGCGTGTAAAGTAGGTGGAGATCAGACCTCAGTTGAGGCCACGATGTATGTTGAGGTGGGTTGTAGAAGCGCTTGTTTTGAGCCGATTTTAGAAGCCTTTCAACAGAAAATTACAAGCCACATTAACAGAGTTGTGTGTGTTTTAACCGGTCATAATTGCAGCAGAGTCACACACTGTGTTCCATACGTCCTTAGATCGCATCGTACATCGCACAATACTTTCGGAACTCAATGGTTGCTGTTGGAACAGTGCCTGAACTGTTTTTCGTTCCTCACTGAAGCCGGGGCGATTGAAGAAACACGTGTGATATGATTTTTCTACATTATTCAACGTAGCACTGAGCCGATTAATAAATGGTGCAAAATTATGGAAAAATAATTTTTAATTTTTGTAGATATTAGCGAATTCTGATCAGATGGTCATAGTTAAGAGAGAAAAGGTAATCATGATTTCAGCACTCAATAGAATTGCACAGGAAGCAGATCAGAGAGGATTGAAAATCAAAAAAGGGAATCACAAGTATCCTATCCTCACTCACATCTTAACAGTATGGGCAACTTGAATTCTGTTTGTGATTGAATTTTTTCAAATAAGCTCGGAAGCATATGATCCATATGTTATATCCATAACTCGGAAGTAAAGTTAACCCCTTTGCCGTTCCGCTGCCAAGATAACAACGAGCTGCATTCCTGCGATAATGCATACTGTGTTCTCCAAAAGAGTGGGAAATGCAACATTTGTGTGTGTGTGTGTGTGTGTGTGTGTATTCTCTGTCCTATGTGTTAAACTGTATGTCGCAACGAACGGCCTGTTATAATATTTATATGAGTATTATATATTTTTTTTCCTGTCCTGTGTGTCTGAATTTAACATGATTTAACAATAACATATATTATCTTCAAAACGTGTTAAAACTTTTATGATATTGTAATACTATAGCTTATAATGCAATAACGTAGGCATGAAAAGTACATACATAAGACACAACAATGACGCACGTTTATCGTACCCACACACACTCCGCAGGAAACTGTTCACATTAAGGTTTCTCTCCTATAATAATACATGAAATATGTTATGTCAAATACTACTGTTTAAAAGTTAGGTATTCTAACTACGTAGGAGAAAATTTTACTGTGGTTTATGGAAGTTACCGCGATTTTATATCCTTAAAAAACTATTTAGGAGTCTTTTGCAGCATGATTTTTAGAGATTCTATCATATCTGAATAGATATTAAACTATCAGTAATTACAGTGCCAACAACACAGTAGTAAATCAGTTTAATGCTTTTTTTATATACATGAACTAAGTCTGTTTAGGACCTCCGATAGGCACTTTCACCATAGACATTGTTAGTGCTAATAATAGTTTCATTCCTCTATAAAATAAACTATATTTTAAATTAAAAGTTAATCGTCACTTTCTTTAATTAATTATACTAGTTGTGGCTGAATTTTCTACTGTTCATTGCTACAGTTCGAGTATATGTAACTAAACTTTTGTTTAGTTTTTTAAGTCTTAGACTACACATGCATGACTTTAATAATTTTTACTTTAATATTAACTATTATTTCTGCTCCATGAAGATTGGTGTGTAAAATTTAAGGAGAGATTCAGTGTTTTAGCTGCGAGCCGTGTGATGACTATTTTTTTTATTATAATTACTGTAAAGAAGTAGTGATTCATAGTGAATTATTGCACTTCAAAAGAAAAATGTATACCTGCAATTAATTGTGTAGCTTATCGTGTCTACTTGTTTTTGGATAACCAACAAAACACTGATCATTACTTTTATAAATTAAAATTACTTTTATCAATAACATTTGTATACAGTTAATCAAATCGTTCGGAGTATATACATTTTCTCTAGGAGTATTATTATATGTTAACAATTCCCAAGGTCAGTGAGTTCCAACATATCAAATGCCATCATTAATAATTCCGTTATGATCTGTTCATAATGTGGAAATGCCAGTCAGAAAGGAATCTTCTTACTTCAATTTATCATTTACCAAACTTATCGAGCAGCCAAGGTTATATCTTTGTTTAAAAAGGTAACAAGAATGTTTGCGAAAATTATCGCGGCATAAGTTTACTAGACACAGCATACAAAATGTATGCCAAGATTTTAAACGACCGCTTAAAAAATATAATGGAAAACATAATAGGAGAAGATCTGACGGGATTTAGAAAGGGAAGAAGCACAGTAGATGTTGTGTTTACATTGCAACAAGTAATCGAGAAAACCCGAGAATACAACCTACGTATCTACATAGCTTTCGTTGATTTTGATAAAGCTTTTGACCGTGTCAGCAGAGAAAAATTATGGGAGATCATGTTCTTAAGAGGATATCTACCACATCTCTTCAAAACAATTCAAAGTTTATATCACAAAACAAAAATTTCTATAAGCCTAGACGGAAAGATAAGTAATTCAGTAATGACTAATATAGGAGTAAGACAAGGATGCAGTTTATTATCCACGTTATTTAATATTTATATAGATGATATAATCTGAAACTGGAAAGAATTACATAAAGAGGGAATATATACAAAGACACAATATTAAATGTAATTTTATATGCTGACGACCTCACACTAATTGGGAAAAAGAGGAAGAATTGCAAAAGGATTATACAAACTGCAGCAAATTAGCGAAGGATATAATTTAAAAATTTCAATACCTAAAACAAAAATAATGGCATTTGCAGGAAAAGAGCCAATAAGAGCCAAAATCATCTTAAACGATAAAACACTGGATCAAATAAAACATTTTAAATACCTAGGTTGTGATATTTCCTTCGATTACAGTGAAGATATTGACCAAAAAATTAGTACTTTTAACCGTATTAGCGGAACTATCAGTCGATGCCTAAAAAATAAAGCCACCAAAGAGACAATGTTGAAATTTTTAACAACAATGGCTGTCCCCACACTTATATATGGCAGCAAAACATGGGTAACGACAAAGGCACAAGAAAATCGAATTTAGGCACAGGAAATGAGATTCTTAAGACAAGTTAAGGGCTGTAGTCGAATAGACAGAATAAGAAATGAAACGATTAGACAAGAACTTCATGTATTCAATTTAAATGAAAAGATAAAATTTAGTAGAAACAAGTGGCAAGAACATTTAGAAAGAATGCAACAATACAGGATTCCAGTAAAAGCTATAAAATACAAAGCCAGAGGCAAAAGAAATTTAGGTAGACCAAGGAAAAGGTGGGAACCGTAACAGGCAGAATGCATAAAACATGAAGTGAAGAAGAAGAAGAAGACCAAACTTATCATTTTTCCCTAAGCAAACACTTTTTACTAATTGGGCTAATAAAATTTATTAAGACTATCTGGACTAGCAGTTGTTTCTACCATTCCTAAACCTTCCGTTTCAATGTTTTTGGATTTGATAAAAGTAATTAACATAATTTGTACTGTCTCTGGTACATAAATTTCATATCCCATACTCCTATGCTTTTTAATCCACAACACTGGCAATTAATAATATAATAAATAATGTACCAAACGTTAAGAACCGAAAAAGTAAAAGATGTGTGTATGTGTATGTGCATGCGCGCGAGTGTATTTGTCTGTCTGACTGTCTGCGTACCTGTCCGTCTATCTATAATGTAATATAATTTTTTTAAACATATTACAGTACAATAGTGTGTACTATACAAGAATCGCGACGTTAGTGTATTTCTCGATTCCAATCCAGTCTCAAACCAACATTTAAACATATTACAGTACAATAGCGTGTATTATACAAAAATCGCGACGCTAGTGTATTTCTCGATTCCAATCCAGTCTCAAACCAACATTTAAACATATTTTTATGGAATTGCCTCACGACTGTTGTACGTTAAAACAAAATCTCCGCTAATTTCTAACGTGCACAGAGAAATAACATTAAACAGGTTCCATGCATAGAAATAGTACTGTTACTGTTGCATTCAATAGTTTATTTTTGTAACATATTAGTTTTTGGAATGTATACATACTTTGTATACCTAATATGAAGCATCAAATAATCTAATTATAATAAAAGTGCTCTAACTACAATATTTAGACTTTCAAAATCAATTTTTATAACTTATATAACTTTTACAGAAATTATGTGTCTGAAATTACACATCAATAAGGAAACCTATAGAGCTCAAAATTTTAAAGAGAATTACATTGAAAAAGGCTTCAAATTGGAATTCCAAAGTCGTCAGCAATAAGATAAGGGTAAAAAGCTTATATAATCGACTTATAGAAAATCAGAGGAGTTCAGAGAAAGCTATCAGAAGAAAAGAAGAACAACATAAACATTTACGAGGATAGCTGTTAGGGCAGCTTGTAATAATACTTTGGAAATACTTGTAAGCGCTATGGAAAGTGATGTAATGTATATGGTAGGCAGCATTTTTCATGTAAGGTTCTGGGATAATAATTAGAGACAGAAAGAAAATGCTGATATGAACATCACAGACAGAAAAAACGTGGAGTGAACAGTACTGCAATTTTTTGTACGAAGATGCTAGTCCAATTAGGTAAGTAACCAACATAGACACAACAAATGGACTAGACCCTGATACCAAAGAAAAATTTGACTAGAGAGGAAAAAATAGGTCCCAGAAAAAAAGAACATAAACATAAAGCTACAGAAAGCTCTTTACGATTCAGGTTACTTTTTCCATCTCCTGAAAATGTTTTGGTATGAAAACAGAATACTTGATACATGGAATAACCAAGAGTCAGTGTTTGATTAAAATGTATCAGAATCTTGTAAAAGAGAGTGATGATTTTTTTTTAAATATGCATTAAAAAAATAATAAAACAGTGGAAAGCAATATTCGGGTACCTGATTTGTTAATTAGGTACATCCCAAAATCAGTACTGGCTCTGTAAGCTTAAATTAACAGAGATAATCCTAATAGTCGTCCCTGGTATAGATTCAATATTCGTTAAAACTCACTGGCGCATATTTCCATTATCATGTGCATCAAAGCTATTAAAAAAATTATTCCTCCAATTCACCGAGAACAAGAAACTGTAACAGGTTCAGGCTTAACGTCTTTCCAAAAAAGTTTGGTTTCCATTACACGACTAGAACTAGCACCGAGCAACCTATGTAATTCTCAGAACATATCCGGAAAAGGTATGGCACACATCAACATTTCTGTAATCATCCATGACTGTATAGTGTTTGGCATGAAGGACTACTATATAATATTAAAAAATACCTGCAACTGTTCTTTAAACTACGTATGTACCTCAGTAGTCGACATCTACGGACAAGAGTGAAACGAAACTTTCTAATGAAGACCTTGGTGGACCGTGCGAGACGCATCTGTGAGCCGCAGCTACTTGGAGAGGACCCCGGACATTTGGACTGGGAGATGCAGGCAAACGATTACTCTGCTGGGAGGTGAGGAGAACGTTGCGGCCACGCAGACCTGGCCGGGTGGAAAAGTCGGCACTGCGGTCTTGCAGGAGTGTGGGGGTTGCTCGAGCGACGTGGGATGCGTGCCGACACAGAAGCTGGACCTGTTACCTCTCTTTCCCACATCACTGAAGAACATCGTTGTGGGCAGGGCCGAAACGCCTGGTTTTGATTTTATTGTGAATTTGTTAAGTTTTCTTATATAGTCAGTGTGATAGTGTTGTTATCAGCTATTCGATAACAATCATAATTTTAATAATGTTGGAACAACCCGGCAATTGTTTTCCGGTCAGATACCGGCCATGAAAGCCTACGTTCTTTATTTTTATTTTGTTAGGATTCCATAAGGCTGCATTTCCGGTCTACTGCTACACGTTCTTATCTCAAAGACACCGCATATTTTAATAAGTATATTTTGTCACCACACAGTTATTCTCATTTGCCAAAATTTATGTCCGTCTTGCCGTTTCTATTCTTTAAGGACATAATTACTCATTATTTTGTTATAACTGCCTAAACCTGGAATATTAAAATACACAAATCTACGTCAAGCCATGTAGCAAACCTCCAAGTACACCAGACTACTTAAACAACGTAGGAATACCCTGACTTACAACAATACAGTATATGGATTTACAGTTTGTTAATAACTGAACACAAAGGTTAGAGCGTGTTATGTTTTGTTAATTCCTTACTTCTTCACTATTCTGTGTCTAGTTCTTACGTCCGCACTCACATCTTCTCTAAATCTACCCTTGATTCTACAGGAAGTATCTAAACCAATATGTAACTCAATAAAAGTGCAAACAAAACCATAAAAAGCAGAATAAATTTAGAAATAGAACTTACTTAAAATTTGTGAACTTTTTACGAAACGTAAATGTTTATTTATTAATTATTTATTTATTAAGTTACTAGAAGAAACACTTAATCCTAACAAACTTTAATTAGTTATACATTTAGTTTATACATTGGAATTAACGCTCATACAATTTTGTAAATGTTTCATAAAAAAAAGAAAATTAATTTCCATTTACTAAAACATATGAGTTCCTAGTTTCTAAATCAATTAATTTATTTGTCTAACTATTTCCATAAAAAAAGCAATTTATAACGAAAACTAATGTAACAATAGGTTTGCTATGCATAATGAGTCATGCAGTTGCCTCACTTATCATTTGAACGCGTTATGATTTGCTTCCGCCACTGACTCTGACAAGACAGCGGAAGCAGGCGAGGTTTCACAGACTGCCTGTTGTTTTACACATAAATAATTCAGTGATCGGAGCGCTGCTGCCACGCATACCGGCATTTAGCGCCGCAACTGCACCTCGTCTGTCCTTGTTACACAAATATGTATAAAACATTATATATATATACAGTCTATATAGATAATACACGTTACGTATACTCAGCACTGTACCTAGAGTGTACCGCGAAGCTGTTTATACTCAAACACTCAAGGTTTCTTAGTCTTTGTCATGTATAAAACAAAACAAAAATTTTAATATTTTTTAAGCAACCGGATAAACGTTAGAGTAACAAATGACAAAACGTCGGATTTGTATGCGTTCCTATAAAAGCTGAGACACCATCGTATCTTTTTCAACTAATAGGTTATCTGATTGAATAATTGTGAAGTACAGTACACACTATTTATTAAGGTTTACCTCTGTTAACTATTAAGAATAATTATTCTCATATTCCACTGAATGGTGGCATGATTATTGTATCGTTTTTATAAATAATCGCCAATTGTATTCTGAGGTACTAATTTGTTTTTCATTATTCTTAAAATTATATAGCGTTATCTGCATAAAACTTATTCAAGAAATTCCATAAACCTACTGGTTTACGTGTAACAAAATCCTCCTTAATAAATAGAACAAATCAGTACAGTAGTAAATTACGACGTGGTGTATACTAGACTTTGTCCGGAATACGCGTCTACATATTGGTACGTAGAAATAAAATTAATACTGAAATCCCCTCAGTCATCCCTTACAGAAAGCCGTATGAAACGATCTGTGCTGAGCTCTAGTAACGAACACATCAATGAGAGCGCGACAAACATAACATATATCTCAACACAGCCAAATTACAACACTGTCTTATTACGTTTCCATAAGGCATATTATTTCTGCTAATCTTTACTTAAACGAGGAATTTTTAATATTTCTTATCATGTTTAATCGTTTCTTAAATTAATTATTTCATAAATAAAAACTACTGTGCACATGAACAAAATTGTTACCATCTTATCCGTTTTTTAATATAACAAACAAGAGATCCAATCGAAGTCAATAAACGTACATTATAAATTACGTTTTAATAAATCATTGCCTTGCAGCGCAGTGACGTGAAAAATGGTTTTTATAATTAAAATTTTGCGATTCTTCAAAATGTGCGTATGAGGAAGTTGACCGTGCACACTGCTCTAACGTGTACACAACAATTATTCGTAGATAAATTAAAGTATAATTAGCAATCCATCGAGTAAGGGAAATGATTATATAACCTACAACAATCAGTAACGTTTTACTAGTCGGATCTATGACATCTGAGGTATGTAATTTACTTTACATGAGTCTGTAATTGCACCCACTGATGCACCCACCACAAAGTACATGAAATTAACAATAACAAACGAAGTGAAGTCATGTTATGGTATGGCGCAAGGATTACACATACTCAAACGGTATTACACACACACTGTTCAGTTACACATAGTCTACACTTAAGAGCGGTGTGTTAGATATTATAGTTTATATCTAACTATAAACTATACTGACTAATATTGACAGAATCATGTTTTCTTAGTAAATACTATAAGAACAACAATGGTTGTAATGTACACGTATAACAACTCGAACATACTGTTTTAACAAACAAAAATCATGCTATATGTCATATTCTGTTTTGAGCTTCATACTTCAACAATTAAGTTACCGAATTCCAAAATGTATACTGTTGTGCAGCAAGGTGAAACGTACAACTGAACACTTTTAAGTGAAATATTGTTGCGCTCTAGTGGTGAAAGTGTACAATAGAGCTTTATAGATTTGCCGCAAGATGGTTCCTGTATGAATCAACCTCAGTCACTGTTCATGTCTGTAGTTTGTGTTTATTATTTTTTAAATAAAAAAGCCATATTAGGTATGAAGTGTGTACAGTAATATTCACAAAATCGGATTCCTATATACATTGCTTTATATTACCTTATAAAAAAAAAATGTGTTAACATTTTTCCTAAAAAGATTCACTCCTATTCTTTATTAATGCTGAAAGTAGGCCTACTCGACACTTAGGTACGTAAACTGGAATAGGAAGAAATTAATTACAAACCTTACACCGCGTGTTAGTTCATCCAAGGCGTATGACGGCAGATTGCATTTTACGTTTGTGTTTAAAATGTCTACCGTCACTATTGAAGGCGTAGCAAGAACGCTTCCTATGTAAGAATATTAATGTTGCAGAAATAGATGAACTGAACAAATTAAAAGCTTAACACAGTCACATTCTTTTCAGCTGGTCGCAAATAAACAGAGAGTATTAGATGCACATGTTAAGATAAGTAAGAGTCTACCTATTATTATATGACTTATACCGAAGAATATTATTTCTTCATTAGTGATATTCTGCCAGCTAGAGCACTATCTTCTAGAGAAATTATAGTATTTAAAGAAATTAGAGATTAAAGATTAGTCCTGTATCTGAAATAAAAATAATTATTATAAATAATAATTAATTGCATGATGTTAATCTCACAACATAAATATAATACTCTGATTGAATAGTTACGTTACATACAATTGAATGCACAGCTTTCTTAACGTGTCATAGAAACAAACGAATTGGTCACACCGGCTTCAAGGAACAGCACACCTAGACACGCCTTTGAAACAGTCGTTTAATAGGAAAAAGTGTGTACAAAATATTTAGAACTTCTTCTTCTTCAGCGGCGCAACAACCCATTACTGAGTCAAGGCCTCCTTTAACAGCCTCCGCCAGTTGTCCTGGTCAAGTGCAGCTGCTCTCCAGTTCCGGGTCACTGGCGAAAGAAACTGAGCGGTTTCTGCACATGACAGTTTTACAGATGGGCTATGTGAATTCTCTGATCCAACACACAACCTGGAGGACCAGAAACTTTGATTTCGGGATGCTCTTCCCCTAGAGAGTTTCTTTCACCTCAGCTGACGAGCTCTCTCTACCCGGTCGCAGTAGGCTAACTGACTCAGCCCATGTGTGCAGACGTTGGGCTACTATAGCCTCATCCGCCTCCACACTAGATGCACACCCTGCTGCCGATGTGCACCATCCTGCCCGGTCAGGAACCAGGATACCCCCAGGCTGTCCTGACAGAACCCCCATCTCTCGTTTGCTTACCGATCCACTCCGCCGAAGGGATTGGTTACCACAACCTTGGAGTGGATTGCTCGGCGTAACAGGGCCCACCGACGTGTAATTGAGAGTGGAGTTGGGGTGGAGAGGCTGGTGCATTTCTCTTCTATGAAAGCATATGTTCGCATCACACCCCCTTTGGACCCCATTTAGAACTATAATACAGTTATTTTAATTTGTCTGTTACGTATTCACTACACATAAATCTGCACACTCCGTGTGACAAGGAAGAACGACAGATAACCTATACTTAATAAAATAGATTAGTAAAAAATATACTTCAGTTAAAAACGGTAAAATTTTAGGCATCTCTCCAACACGAACCGTAAACGCATACTAAAATCTATCGTGAATAAAAAGGGGAAGTTTCACAACCTGTTTTTTTTTTATATTTGACATGTCCTAAGGCTTATATATAGTAGTCTATATTATATTATATTACGACGATTATTTTATAATATTATATAATTCATTTAATATTTATAATGCCTTTATCTCAAGATATGTTTTTCCTTATTAGGAACATGTTTCGGGTACCATCTTGTACCCATCCTCAGCCTTCCGGTTTTTGTGTCTGGTGAAGTACATACGTGTTGGTTGACTATTATTATTGTGGCTTCCTGTTGGCTTCTGGTACTTCAAATTGGTTTTATTGTGTGTGATTGTGGTGTATGTGTTAGTTTTTTGTGTATTTTCGATGTTGAGTGCTTTGAATTGTTTTGTATTGATTTGTCATGTTTTGTATTGATTTGTATTTGTTCAGGTATTAGACACAATATTCAAAGCACTAAAACGCGTGCACGTGGAATAAACGCGTACAAAGAAATAAACGCGTGCACGTGGATGATAATCACTACAAAAGTAGTGACTACGAAATACTGTAACTTTCTACAACTACAAAACAAATAATATGCTTAAAAGACGGAGATTGAATGTAGCATAACGCATGTAACGCTACAGTCTGCTTACGAGTAAACACAAAAATTTCTATATTTCTCTTCAGATTATTTAGTTGGTGAAGTTCTGAAAATTTAGTGTTGCTAATTCTTACAAAAATATCAGCTCGTGCTTATAGAATTTATTTTACAAATTTGAACAGTCACTGTCTACTTACACATTACTATCACCAGCGAAATTACGATAAAGCTTTTTATTGTTGTGCAAAATGATATTTGAGAACAAAAGCTTGTCTTTAAAGTAGGTTATTATAATATAGTTAATGAGACATAATTTTTTTATGATCCCTAAATTATTTATTACATATAAAAAATTACATAGGCCTACTAGTGTGTTAGCAATATGGTCTCATTTTTATGCTTATGGATTTTTATAGCAGCAATAGGATTTAACGACTTCTTTAGTCATGTGACTCCTCATCAGAAAGGCACATATTGTGATTACGAAAACCGTACAAAGTGTTAGCTCATAAACTTCTTTAAATATTTTTGGCTAATTTTATGATATCCTTTATTTTACTTCAAATCATTAAATGCCGTACAAATTACGCTATTAAAATTTTGTTTCTTACAATTATAACAAGAAACAACGTAACAAAAAATAAATAACAATGACGACTAAAAGATAATTTCAGATAACACAGTAATTCGCTCATCAAAGATAAAGAAATTATACATACTGTGGAGGGGGAGGTTATTAAGACAAATCAAATGTTCACTGATGCAGTAAACGTAAATCCTTGAATCTTAGTATTGATCAGGCTGCAAACACCTATAACACTTCAGTTTTCATTTGCAAGTTTTAAAAGAATGTGTGGAATGTCTTTAAGGAATAAAATTTTAACAGAATGAAACGGCAAAAATAACATAATAATAGGCCTAATGTACTGTTTAATTCGTATGTTTTATTACAGTAAGGATATGCTTTAATAGTTGAAGAAAATTACGTACACGAAGCGTGTCCGAAGTTAGATGTCTTCAGTCTTTGCACACACTTCAGATAAAATCAATTTCCGTGAATGTATCTTTGACTAACGCGTTAACAGAAGAGAAAAAGGGAAGATAAAAACTCACAAAGAGTTGTAAATATCATTAGAAAAAGAAGAGCATATTTACTCTTGAATCCACAGAACGCTAACTGACACCTAGCTGAATATCTGATTTTTATCGTCAAGGTGGCTAAGGATAGTACTAGCAACATTAGCATTACTATGTACCTATCAAATAGCTAAATGTTATGTGACCTACTCAGAACTAAAGGTTTTTTGTGTGTGTGTTTATGACAGATAAATTCCTATACAGTACCGTCTCTTTCAATGGAATGCAGATATAATCCGTGGTATGCAGACACTGATTAAGAATCACATGACCTCATTATAATAAAATAATTGTTAAAGCCACACTCATTATAAACACTGAGTATTATTATTACTCAAAAACTACAAAATACGAGAATGTATGCGAATTAACTACTACTACCACGACAATAAAAATAATACTGTATTATACAACATTTACATTAAAATTGTCGAGTCTTATTATTCGTTTGTTGATCTTTAATTTTTATCTTAATATTAAAATAACTTAAATGAAATATGTGTGTGTGTATGTGTGTGCGTGTGTGTGTGTTAGTGTGATACACCACTGAAATTTCCGTGTTTGCTTGTGGTGATGACAAAAATTAAAAAGCTTTTTGATATCTGTGTTATCGTACTTTTAGAAAAACCAGTCATCACACCAGTAACAAAATAAGGAACTAGATTCTATTGTGTTAAACATAATAAATGAAATTCAGATATATGTAAATAAATTTTAGTAGAAAATTGGTACCGTTTATAATTTGTTTTAAACTCAATGAATTATTTTTGTTAATACAATTGAAAATTAAATGAAGGTTAGATATTAATTACCGAAAATATATTAATGCAGAGAACCCAGGGCTATGGTAGAGCAGTTGGCAACACTGATAGAGTTGAGCGCGCAGGTGTAGGGGAGCGGAGAACGAGAGCGTGTGCTGCAGGCAAGACGCGTAGTCAGAGTCGTGGAGCCAGTGGTGTGTGTTGAAACCGTGTGTCCGTGGCGGTCCCATGTGTGGCCCAGACTTGGGGTGGGTGTCGGGGGGCCGGCGGTCGCGGGGCACCCGCCCCCTTTCGTAACCCGCCAACATTTCCCGCATAGAGTTCATAGAGAAGTGGGGGCTAACGCCTGTCCTCAGGCCGAGGCAGGACTCATGCCCCCGGACGGACGATTCGGATCCCAGGTAACCCTAAAATATCTTAACCCAAATAATATTCCTTGTATAGAAATAAAATGTCTATTCAAAGAGTCCACAAAAATCACTATCTTTAGTGACCGTCACATCAAGTCACACAACATAAGTCAGTTGTTACTGTGGTATGAAACCCTTCCTTAAACATTGTACATCGTCCAGTTTTATTCCTTATGGAAGCTGCGATTTTCCCCGGTTTTCCTAGGTCAGGTCACCACTTTTGAACCACGCCATTTTGTTAAATTTTATCGGTATACTACCCTTAAATGGAGCCGCAGATTACTGTAAAGAAATATGTTAACCAGTGTAAAAATGTAGTTTGTAGTTCAAATCAAAAATGAGAAAAGTGAAATGGAGGTAACCACTTCGCATGGAAGTAACTGTGCTATCGATTTGAAGTGTACGGTGAAGCAGTTTGTGTTCGTATTCAAGTGATTGTGCTGTTATTTAATTGGTTATCTTCATTCATGATACCTACGTTGTGTGTTTCATTGAACGGCCTGCACTCTCTCAATGGCGTAATGCTACATCTATTATCATTTACACTAACATTTTTATTAAGTATTTTGTGTCATCTTTTAACCATGTGTTAATTTATCTATTAAAATATTAGTTGTACGTGAAAGGTTAATTCCTGATAAGACCGTTATTACAAGAGCACAAAAATTAATTACGAACAGATAACAGCATACGGTATAATTACTCAATTAAGTTAACAACACTGTCAGCTATGAGCTAGTAAGAGTAGGGGTGAGCATTACTGGAAGAAACACAACTCCAATACTCCATAATAGTTAAATGGACAGAAACAAATAATACAAAAAATACTGTACTCTAGTAAAAATAAACTAGAAACAAATAAAAATCCCCTTCTGTAATCATTTAAACTAAATCCAATATTATTCATACAAATACATGATACTGAGTTGAGTCAACATCTGCACATCTGTTTCTCTGGTTATGTAAATTAACACTAATTTCTGAATTATTGACTAAACCGATAAGTTAGGACTCTGTAGCTGATTTGTCTGTAACTACGTTAATAAACTTTATACATGCCCTACACGTCTGAGAGAAATACTGCATTTGTGTGTGTGTGTGTGTGGGGGGGGGGAGGGGTGTTTGTGTGATAATGTCGAACTAATGTGGTCAAGTGCGTACAAGAAATTATAACGTTTAAAGGGTGCTAGAGGCTTTATCCTTCTAAATAATTTTCCTGAGCGTGTTACTTATGGAAAAACTATGACGAAATTCATCTTCTGTTAACAACTCTTCTAGATGCAAAAATACTTCATCAAACAGAAAAAAACCCAAATCTAAAGAGACTTCTATTCTCTACTACCTTTAAATAAACACAAAATAGAGAAGTATATATTGCAGGCGGAATCGGTTGCATAGTTCAGTTAACGGAAGAAACGTCACGGTATTATTTATGACGTGAAAAGTAACAGTTTCTTCTTCTGTAATCTGTGATACTGTCACATATATCGATGTTGTACGACAGTCAACTTCCGCCATTATTAACCAACAAGTGTAATGTATAGATATACATATAACGGTCCAGATCATCTACAGCTAACAGCTAACAGATAATGTCGTAAATCCCAACGCACTGTATAATTCTATTTCTTCTCATGCTGCGTCACTTGACCTTCATTCCAATAACCAGATACTTGTCTCTTTTATAAGTAACATAAAACCGTAACATTGAAACTACATTAATTGTATAAATATATAGTTTGTTTATATAGGTTATTCATATACGTGAGAAAGTAAATTAAGAGTATCTTTTCCGTCTTCCATATGACCTTTAATTAATAGTTTGTATTACAAAGAACAAAATATCAGTCCTCATTAAGACAAGATGGTTTGTAAAGTGTGATGTAAAGTATAATATTAATCAAATGCATCGATAATTACATATCCATTAAACTACAACGTATAGTTTTCATCTGAAATACTGGAACCTGCTTTCCGAAGCTCGGAATTTACATAACTGAGCATTAGTAAACAACAAAACTTGTTTTTCATGCAATGAGAAGTATACAACTTTTCAAATTAGTTTGTACTTTTCAAGGTCAATGTGCTAGTTTTCTCAACAAATATGTTTTAGCTTAATATAAGACTAAACCTATTTATAATTTCCTTATTTTTACGTGAGTTCTCGTGAGTTCTGAAATGGAATAAGTGAATGCATTATACAAAAAGGTTGTTCAAATTAAATACACATTTTTGTGTTTATCATTATTATTAAAATATGGAGGTCCTCGCCAACAGATGATAAGATTTTTTGCATTCATATTCTGTGCATGCGCAGTTGAATGAAAATGCACGCATACTAGTCATTACATCCTAGAATTAAACGATAATTTAATTTTTTACTATGAAAATGTCGGTAAATATAATATCCATAATCTATATTAATTTATTAATGTACGCCTAGGTTTTCCAAAAAAATAAACTTTATGTGTGTGTGTGTATATATATATATATATATATATTTGTATAACTCTTATCTTTTGTAAGAGTGTCTTATTTTTGTATATACCATTTTGTAAACATTAAATTTTTAATAAACATCTGAGTATTACATATACACAAAGGAACTGCTAATTCTCGAAGTAGAATTTATATAATTAATATTTTACTGTAATTATATAATATCTTGATTCTTCCTAATTATCTAAGTAATTCTTCGGTTTCTATTTTGCGTACCTACAAAACTACTTACGTGTTACACACATACACACTTAATATTTTTAATTAGGGGGCTTTAAAAACTAAATTATCCCTAAAATAAAATACAACAAATTTCGGGAATACTAGTAGCATGCAACACAAAAACATTCTGTCTCTGACAAAATGCTTCTCTGAGTAACGTGTAGTTATTTAAAAAATATGATTTTTTAACATATGATTTTACAAAAATATTAATAATAATCTATAAATATCTACAATCAGTGTCTATAAACTATCTAAAAAATTTAAATTTATAGTATGGTTAACACACTTTTATATTACATTATTAAATAATTCGTAAAATTTAACGGTTATTGGTTTTTTTTCAATGTGCTGGAGATTTCTTTGTACTACCTGCGATAAAGTCACTTTTTATTACAAGGCAAAAGATGGAAAGCCAGGAGGTTTATAAGGTTAAGAAAAGAGTTGACCTTTAGACATTGTCAAGTACAGCGGGGAGTGGCGGTTGTGAGCTAAAAAAAACTGATCAATGAAGCCAGGAGAGTAACGTAAGATGAGATGACACTGGGGAAACAATGATGTTATGAAAATTGTTTATTTTACTCCGTAATTAATTTTGTTATAAAATTAGATGCATATTATTCGTGCACTTAGTTTTAAACCTTAGTTTTAATTATAAGAATAATTAATTATTTTATTAATAATTAAGGTAAACGTAAGGCAGTTTCACATTTTTGCTTTATTTCCAACAAGGAAAAAATCGTTTCCAATAAAAACAAATATGTTTTGAAAAGGTCTATATAGAATCACAAAGTAGACCTGTTTGCGGTATTATTTCGTGCAAACTACTGCTACTAGCACTACTACTACTACTACTACTACTACTACTACTACTACTACTACTACTACTACTACTACTACTACTACTACTGCTAAATACTACTATGTCCTTGTACAAATTAATGTGTAAATGAGAAATTTCAATTTTTTTATGTTAGCATTGGTTTTACCTTTTTTATCTGCTGTATTTTGTAGGTTATGTTATCCCTGTTTCTGTGTGGTACTCAGTTGGATGTTTTCAGAGCATAAATGTTTTGGTTTTAAACAATTTTGGGTACTGTTTTAAAAGTAGATTTATCCCGCCCCCCAAATAAAATAAATAATATCTACTATTACTTTTCATTGATTGCTGCATTACTATTATGCAGAGATTGCTACTAACATTATAAAATTAAAAGTCAAGCTTGGTTCAGTTTTATCTCGTCGTAAAGGCTGCTGTAGCCTACACGTGCCACAGACAAAATGCTTTTGTTATCAGACATAATAAAATAATACCTTCTAAGAGTAGCTGTGAGCTTACAAAATGTGTATGCTTAGCGCTGGTCTTAATATGCATGAGTCCACTGTTCAGAAACACATTGCTAGAAACTCTCCGAAAATCTGGGGAATTAATAAGAAAAAACGTACAACGGTTTCCACAATGGGAAAATGCCTTTTATTGACAAAAAAATGTCGGACACCTAATATCTGCAAAACGGTTATGAAAGTTATTTCTTTGTACAAGGAATGAGAGTTCGTGTTCGATGTCCACATGCTAAAAAAAATGTCACCAAAGTATATTCTATTTGTTAAAAATCTCACTAAAAAATATTTTGAAGCTGTTCACATACACGGATAAAGGGGTTCCTACCTTATAGCTATGTGAACAGTATAAAACGCAATTGTACACTATGATATTTTAAGAAGACGTGCTGTGCTGCTCCAGAGCTAAACAAAATTTCTCAAGATCTATTCTTCAGCAATGTATTACTCACTGTCATATATCCAAAAATGTGAAAAAATTTGTGAATTGACAATACCGTACTTTAGTTTTAAACTGAGCAGGTTATCTGAACAAATTGAAATTGTTTGGTCAATTGTAAAGGATAGGATTAAAAAATATTACTCTACCACAAAGACAAGCTTATTTCAGTGGTACTCCATGTTTAGTTTCGTGATGACATGTAAAATATATTTACAAAAATTAAATTAATGCCAAGTTTACTGATTGAATTGAATTGAATGTTGAATTAGTGCACTAATTTGTAAAATATTTTGTAACACGAATGTATACTATACAAATCTTTTCTTTCCTCACACAAGAGTGTACTATTACTGCCGGTGCTGCTAATACAAAAATCAAATTTAACAATTAGTGAAATTATAAAATTTTAAACAAAGCACAAGAAAGAAAATCGGAATTTATAATCAGATACTGAAAAAGTGTAGCAGTTCATAGTACTATATAAAATTATATGAGCGGAGATGGATTAATAAATTAAAAGGAAAAAAGTACTTTCCATACCAATTGAATGTTCCATAAGTAATGAAAATATTTTATGTCTGTAGGTGCGTGTATGAGTGTGTGTGTTTAGGATAGTTGCTTCTTGCACTGTTTAAGATTATTGCATTTTGGCACCTTTACTCTGTTAACGTATTTGACAAATTCCTATCCTGCAACCACTACTGTTTACTATCTATTTGGCAATACTCCTTCAGCTTCTTCTTGTTTTACAGCAATTCTTCTTCTTCTTCTTCTTCTTCTTCTTCTTCTTCTTCTTCTTCTTCTTCTTCTTCTTCTTCTTCTTCTTCTTCTTCTTCTTCTTCTTTTTCTTCTTCTTCTTTCTCAACCCTGAAACCGTCTGCGGATGGGGTTTAGCCTTCTTAACGATGCTTTTCCATTCAACGCTGTCGTGCATTTTGCCTCTCACTTTCTTTCTTCCACATATTTAAGGTCTTCTATTAAAACATCTTTCCACCTCCTTTTCAGTCTCCCATTTACCCTTCAAATCAATGGTATCCACTACAAGATTACTTTTACCATTCTTATATAGTCCATTCGTGTTATATGTCCAGACCACCAGCGGTAGAGATCTTATCTGTTTTACATTATTTTCTCCATTCATTAGCTTTCGACTTCACGGTTAATTCTAATACAGTAAGTTCCTCATTTCCAAGTGAGCCGTACGTTCTTCGTTTCTGTTATAAACCTGGGTCCTTATTCACCACTTCCATATTTTAAGACCGTTCTAATTAGCCTTCTGAAAACTTGAGTTTGTTTGTCTGTCTGAAATGTTTGAGATCATCAACTTCTTCTGTCGGTAACAAGATTTGCGTTTAAGAAACAGGAATATTATGATTGTTGTTGTTACCATTATATCATATACAATGTAAAGTATTGTATACAGTGTACTTATTTTAATTTAAATAATGTTACCGTTATTATTTGGTATACCGATATAATGAAACGTTATAACGTTAGATGTAACGAAATAATGAACGTTTCTTTACTAAATTAGGTTTAAAACTTAATTTATTTTAAAATATTTAACTAAAATTTTAACAAATGTTTAATATTAACTTAGTTATAATATTTAATATCTAATTTTGTTACATAACGAACTAACAATACGGTTTTGTTTTCATTAGTAAAGTCTGAAAAATAATATTCTTAAATTTCTCTTCTAATAGAACGAGTATATTTACTTTTATGGACTCTCTCAGGAATACAAACCTGTAACTTCACAAATAAATAATACTTGTTTCTCACATGGCAACAGCATTTTCTTTTTCCCTGATTCACATGGCAACAGCATTTTACGTTTGTCATTTTACTACAATATTCGCGAGTTAGCTAAGAAATCAAGTCTCTAAAAGAGAATTTCGTTGACTCCAACATGAACAAATTCTTATATTAAATGTAAACATAGAACTATTAAATAAAACTTTCAGTTCCTATAACATAACTTGTGACGTAATTTTTAGGTTCTGGAGTGTCATATGCACTGGATATCTGCCAATATCCCTGCAATGTGCCCTGTATTGAGGAATTTCCAATAGGCCGGTGGACTCGCGCCAAATCCCCCTCTACAGCTACTATTTCTGACACCCGCACATCGTACACTTGCTAGTCTGTCCGGCTAAACAATTGTTACGTCCTAAACCCCAAACAAACACTGTGCGTACCCTGCAGACGTAAGTACACACATGCTCGCTCGCGTCTGCTTACAAGAATAGATGTAGCCGATTCGGGTGAAGTGACAAGCACATGTTTTGATAGCTCTTTGGAAGTTGCATTCCTGATTTTACTTTCCATTTATGGACGAACTTAACCTTCAAACGTTTGCTGCGACTATTGAATTTAAACACTTTGAATAAATTAGGTTTATTTCTTCATAAATTTCGCATCTTCCACGTAATCACATGAATACTACTATACTATATTAGTAATACATTATATGTCTGAACTCCACATGACGACCGTAATCTACACTATGTGGGATAGTCTTAATCTGAGCTGAGTGATTTTGATGTTACAGTAGTGTATAAAATTTTCGCTATTCCCACGTAATTCGTATGTATATCCTAATTCTTATTTTATGTCAGTAAGTTTACTCAGCTAAAACAGAAACGTTATGGCGCAGAAATAATATCTTCAACTTATGATCAGTTGCATCGCAAATAAATTGCGTATTCAAGCTTTTAAAAAGCGATAATTCTATACTTTTTAAATTAAAGTTATACGTTAAAGTTATTTTAATATCATTCTATTGTTTAACTAAATTTTAGAATTCCATAGTATAATACTTCCATTATATAATATACGTCTAAATACTTTATTAATTTGTAGGTGCGTTACTGTATATAGGTTAATAATAATTGTTTTCATTTTCTTTAATTAAATTTATGTTTTTTAAGTTAAATTTCGGATTCAGGCTCTAACAGTGGTTAGTCTGGTGTGAAACGTGTTGCTCTATGACTTCTGATCAATGTATCAAAAACAAAAAAAAATATCAAATATCAAAGTGTAAGTTATATTTGATAATTACAACATATGAAAGGCATGTGACGTGGTAGACGTGAGGAAGCCAATGCCAATCCCGTTCGAGCCTAGTGACGTGTCAATCACTCAGAAACATAACACATGGACGTTTTGTTACAACACCACAGTTGCATGACACTTAGCAGGCCTACATATTCTTACATCTTATTTAACTGGTTATTTTAAAATTAAATTTATAAATTAATGGTATCTTAAATGTGTGTGTGTGTGTGTGTGTGTGTGTGTGTGTGTGTGTGTGTGTGTGTGTGTGTGTGTGTGTGTGTGTGTGTGTGTGTGTGTGTGTGTGTGTGTGTGTGTGTGTGTGTGTGTGTGTGTGTGTGTGTGTGTGTGTGTGTGTGTGTGTGTGTGTGTGTGTGTGTGTGTGTGTGTGTGTGTGTGTGTGTGTGTGTGTGTGTGTGTGTGTGTGTGTGTGTGTGTGTGTGTGTGTGTGTGTGTGTGTGTGTGTGTGTGTGTGTGTGTGTGTGTGTGTGTGTGTGTGTGTGTGTGTGTGTGTGTGTGTGTGTGTGTGTGTGTGTGTGTGTGTGAATTATTTTACTGTATTATACTGTAGGCGCTCGGCACAGCAACAGTAACCTAAGCAAGATTATTTTGTCATTTTGCTTTCTCTCGTAAAATCTTGAGGTCAAACTTCTTGAAGACAAAATGATTCCAAATGCTTACCACTGATCTATTAATACTGACTTATTATTTACTTACTTACAACTTAAGACTGGAATGTATTTTAAGATAAATGGAAAATTAAAAGTACAGTCGTCGTTTAAATTTTGAGTTGTGTTCTTAAAATTCACGTAGTTCATTGAAATGTCATAACCCGAGATGATGTTTCCCATAAGACACGCAACAGAGAAGGTAGAGAACAGGTTCTAAAACATACCAGATTTCTAATAAGACAGGCGACGTTTGGATATAAAATGTTTAATATATTGTGACTAAGATATCGTGCAATAGGCTATAGTAGACTGAAACCTACAGTTTGGCATACGTGTACTCGTACAGCACTTGTTCTCATTAGTCCAGGCTACAGAATTTTCAAAGTTCGTTACACGGAGTCGGACGGACCATACTCGGAAACAAAATACACGGAGTCGGACGGACCATACTCGGAAACAAAAACGGAATAATTTTCCTCCACCACACTCAGCCGTTCGCCGCCACGTTATAGCGATACCACCGCAACAGCAACGGGAACTGGTAGATTTAGACACACACACACACGCATACACAAGTAATACCGAGGACAGCATACAGCGAGGACTGTGTAATCACTATAGTACAGACATTTTAGTGGAGTCCTTAGAGCAAAGTTTTCTGGCTCTTAGTTTATGTGATCAGATTGTGGTTGATGGTTTTGGTTGACTCCTGCCAGTGACAGTGACAGAAACTTTCCGCGACTCTGATCTTGATATATTATATATTATTATCAAATAAATTTAAAAAATTGCACCTGCAAGTGAATTTTTCTTATCTCCACGTTTGTATCTGACTCACAATTACAGATGTGCAACTATAATTGCACTATATATATTGTCCAATATAAAACATACAAATACTGTTGAAAACATCAGGAGTCACTTTTAAACAAAGGAAAGAAAGTGTACATTGTTTTTTGTGCATATATTTTGTTTATATGTTGTGCATATTACTAAGTTGACAACATGTTTCCCATAACCCAATACATCCTTAGGTCTCTCTCTCTCACTCTCTCTCTCTACCCATGCGTCAGGCTCATTCAAATATTCATAAACGGGAGTGCATTCACACACACACACACACCAAACTGTGAATGTACGAAGAAAGTGAGAAAAAGCCCATTCAGAAAACATACAAAACGTTTAAATGTTTTGATCGCTGCAACTATAACAAATTTGCCGGCCTTTTATCAATATATCCTTAAATTACTATCAACCTGAATATAAATTCATAAATTATAAATAATAATTATTGTTAAGTTTTTCTTCTGTAAGAGAAGAAGTTAAGAAGGGGAATTGGAGTTAAAGGAGGAACAGTCAGCATTTACAAAGGAATGACAGACATATTAACATTATTGACGATCCGAAAAATAATGGATAAATTTCTGAGCATAAATAACAAAGTCTACGTATCCTTGCTGAACACACAGTTTGTATTTGGTACGGTATCAAAACACTCAGCCTCATACTGGACAGGAACGCCTCAAAACCTGATGAGCAGAATAATGAGTGTGTATAACACAGTGAAGACAATAGTCTATTTGGGAAGAAAAGATCTCTTATTTCCGGTAACGAGAGAAATAAAGCGTGGAGACAGTACGGTCCATTACGGTTTATAATGCTTGCAGACCTGATCTGTAGGCAGTGTAAAAGAAGAATGGCAACAAGCAAAATACGATACTCTAGATTAAGACCTAAGCTATGTTTAAGCTCTGGCTAATATGCTGATGATATTGCTCTAATTACGAAGAGTAAGGACGATTTTCAGATGCAGTAAATGAATGCACAAGTGATATTCAGGACAGAGGAATGAGATCGAACTAACGTGGTCTGCTTTGCCTTCCTGGACCCACAGTCCGTATTTGGTACGGTATCACAAGCAAATTTATTGTCTTAGCCAGGCAAATTAAAGAGGATCCCATGAATATTTTCTGGGAAGGAAGACAGCCGAAGCAAATCAAGATGTTTGATCTGGGAACAGTAATCACCGCAGATGGAATGGATAAATAATAACTAAACCACCGAGTGAAAAGCAAATCAAATATATATCAGACTTTTAATACTGTTATATGTAAGAAATAAATCACGGAAGAAACCTAGGTTTGAGTATACAGGATAGTTTTTCTGCTGAGACTACTCTATGGGACAGAAAACCTCGCTCTATTAGACATATAAAAACAGACTGCAATTAAGTAAAAAAAAGATTTTGAGGCAAACAGTAGAAAACCTAGGAGAGAACAAATCAGGAATATCCATCAGAAATCAGTTCGAGCAGGAATATTATGTTGAGATAATAAAGATAAGAGCGCTGCAATGGTTTTGTCACGTAATGTGGATGGGCGAAAGGAAGCTAAAGTTTGTCATCGAAGCTTGCCCAGCCGCAGGCAGAGGGTCAAGATTGGAATGGATCAACTATATTGCCAAGTTGGCTAACACGTAGAGATCAAACGTTTCGCCCAGGACAGAAGGGGGTAAGGAAGTGGCTGAAGCATCCCGAGTCTTGACATCACAAAGAATTTGAAAACAAGAAGTAAAAGTTTTAATGCCAGTCTATAAGAGTAATTTAGAAATTAGATTACATTCACCATCAAAATGTAAACATTTCCCAAATTGTAACGTAAACTGTAAATAAATTTTATAAATAAAATGTATAATCAAGCAAATTAACTTAAAAACTTATGCTTCAGTATGCTCTGCATGCTCCTCGGTTCTAAATTTTGATGGAGAAATGTGTGACTAAATAGCACAATATTGTATTTTGATGTTCTCTCAACACATTTTATTTTAAATGTTGTTTAAATTATAATTAAAATTATATCTTTAATAAGAAAATTAATATTAATACGTTTGTATAGGAATTATAGCAATAATAATTTTCATTTATATTAAAGCATTAATTGTTTCTTGTGGATCTTACGGTATATATGTATATAATTATCTAATCTCCAAGTAAGGAAAGAATATAGCTTGATTGTAAAATATTAATAAATATTAAATAATTTATGTATCAAGAAATTTGACTGTAGCAAGAAGCATTTGTGTGTGTGCGTGTGTAAATTCAGTGACTTTAAATTTTTGTAATTAATAAAAACCAAGTCACTACATAACCAATCAGCTTTGGCGATTATATGTCGTACAACACGACTATGGAAGTAACATCATTACAGCCATATTTTACTTCGTCTGCCTTTACACATTTATAGAATCATTTACTTTGTAACTGGAGAAGTTTAATTGTCTTTATGGTTTCAATTTATTAAACGTATTTCTTTATCAACTGTAAACCGAAAAAAAACAAGGATCCTTGAACCCTTCGTTCGTTTAAATTCAATTTTGTACACACAGACAAACGTTGTTTTAAAACAAAATTTGTCCAGTTTTTTTTAACTTTACGTTTCCAGAAATAACATAAAATACAATTAGAAATTTCATAAAGATGTTATATACAATGAACTTACATAACTAGAGTTAGCACGCTTCATGTTCAAAAGAGTGCTTTCTATATTTACACTAGTGTATTTATAACAGTGTAAACGAACAGCATAGACTAACTCTCTCTCTCTCTCTCTCTCTCTCTCTCTCTCTCTCTCTCTCTCTCTCTCTCCCTCTCTCTCTCTCCCTATCCCTTCCTCACATTCTCTCTCCTCCTCTCCCATTATTTTTCTCTTCCTATCTCTTCCGCTCATTTGTTCACTTATCTTTCTCTCCCAACATCTTAACTAGACAAGTAATGTATCAGCCTTCCGCTTTGCCATGTACATTCGGTCAAATTATTTACTCGTACTTAATTCGGTTTTGTAAATACATTTCTAAATTTTTACAATACGTAATAATATAACAATGGCGGATGGTTCAGAGGTTAACACTAGTCCCCGCCAGAAAATCTCTGGCACTTATTTATAAGGATGAGCCGACCCAAATAGATAGGTATGGAACATTACGTACTGCATTACAAACATTACAATCATTCTGCACAACCTACAAACAACTAATTGAAGACAAATTTGTTTAGAAAATAGGAATTACAAACCGCGTCAGTCTTCCGGTCTAATTCTTTGGAGACAAATGATTTAATAATTATGATGGTTGTGATGGTGGTGCTGATGGTGGTAACAGTGTTGCCTTTTTTGATAATAATAATTATTATTATCATTATCGTTGTCGTCGTTATCATCATCATGAATCATCCTGTAGTGAACAACGACCTGATTCTATTAGTCAGAATCCGTGCAAGTGGGAGAATAGTTATGGTCCACAGTAGTAGCCGTTCAGGTACTATCTGAGATTTTCTATATGCTGCATTGGTCTCAGTTAGGTTTTAATTGAACAAAAAGGTTTAGTCACAAGGAAATCTCTTTACTTATAATAAATTAAATTGTTTCTGTACATCTCAGAAGTAAAGATTTAGTTATCATTATGATGCTTTAAGTGGCATTTGGGAAAGAGAAGAAAAACATCTGGAGAAGGTGTTTGACGAGTATGAAGAAGCCTGTGTTAAAAGTTATGTTCCATAAAATAGAAACGAAACCTTTTGCTGTTAATTTATTAAATAATAGCGGCAAAAAATAAATAACAAATTTTCCGTATAATTTAGCCTACTTTAAGTAAACTTTTGTTTGTTCAGTACACATTGTTTGTTCTCTACCAGCATTTGTTTTTTTATAATGAAAATGAAATGTCTTGGAAGATTAAAAGTGTGACCGAGTGTTGAAGCCAGTGTGGTTGCAGATGGTAATAACCCTGTACATATAATTCACATTAGCATAGACTTCCCCAATGATTGCCAACAGTAAACGTAACCGGAAAAATTTTGAATGGTTCAGAACTCCAGAATTTTTTTTTATTTCAAAACATGAATGCTGCATAACTACTTTAGTATCTGCATAATTACTTTAGTAATCCTTAAGTATTACTATTTTACTACTTTATAATCCTTTTAATATTTTCAGTATACAAATCTATTTTATACTAATTGTATTGACAATAACATTCTAGGAGAAAACGTACTAACAGTAATTATCAGTTAAGGTATCTTAAATGATGAATATAGGATATAGACACTTTATTAATATTTTAAGATTAATAACTCACCATCATCATTACCTTCACATCAGGGCATAGGCAAGGTGCTGCCTGTTCCGCCTTCAAAGATTCCCTCATGAGATTTGCTATTAGCAATGATTTGAAAATCACTAACACCTTTTTTTAGAAAATTATATTAAGAAGTATGCCTGGAGCGCTAGAGGTGTGGGAGTATAATTGATTATATTCTGCCAAATAATAAGATTAGCTGGTAAATTCAAGATATCCTTGTGTACAGATGTGTGAACATGATTCAGATCATTATCTCCTTATTACTAAAATTGTCATGTTTGCTCGATGGTAGAGAAGGAAACCTCATATCTGAGGACGTATTTAAAATATACCTACTGCAGAATGTCAGGATTAACACCTTTTATCAAAACGTTTAAATCATCAGTTACAACAAGTGGAAACAGACAAAAACATAGAAACCGAATGGAGGAATATAAGAAGTTGTATAGAAGAAGCAGCAAATGAGGCAGTGGTAAAAAGAAGGAGATACGGAGTAGAAGGGGTCTTAGACTGTGTAATGAAGCTGCTAAAGCAATAGAAGAGAAGAAAAGGGCATACCACATGTATCTACAACTAAATACACATCACGTTAGAGACATCTATAAGAAAAAAATAAACAGAGCTAAGGGTTTAGTGAAACAGGTATGATGGTGTCATATATATAGTCATTTTATTGGGAGAACTGAACATGATGTACACGAAAGACAACTTGTAGCTTGAAAAATGCTAAAAGGCATGAATAAAAATGAAAATGAGATAGAAAATTTAAACATCATTCCCGAACTTAAATGGATAGTTCATTATAAAGCTCTCCGGTATAATGATGATATGAAAGTAGACCATAGTAATATAGAAACCAACAACTGTGTTACCTACGAGGAAGACTTATAACAACGGACGATCTTTAAGAAGCCCTTGGAAGATTAATAACTGTAGCTTAATACTTAATTCTAAAGAATATGATTTTTTAACTCTGTGCTGTGGAAGTATGTTATGTAACGTCTTCTTACGTAATTATTATAAACCGTAAATAAATCAAACTAACGAACAATTCGATTCTGATAATGTAATTTTTAAAACCCTTTCTTGCCAATTACAAAATTCGTATTTTCCTTGCTTAATGAAAAGGTAAATTTAGTATTTGGCTATTTACTGTCTCTGCTGGATTCCAATTACATGATATTTTTAGAATAAGAAATTATATTATAATTATTGCTATAAAATATATAAATATCAAATAATATATATTATATAATATATTTTTGAATTTAATACTAATATAACACTAATAAAATTATAATACATACATTTATAAAATAAAGACTACAATTCAAAAATTTTTAAATTGTATTGAAGAATATTAACAAAGGAAATAATTTTGTTATTATAATAATATAGTGACAACATACAGGAATGGTATAAAATACTAATTTCGCAGATATTTACAATATGCCTCTAAATCAAAATTGCGCTAATGTAGAATTGTTAGGTTTTCGTCTAACAGTGTTTCGTGATATTTAGTTTAATTCAAAAGTAATGTGATAAGATCAACATCAATAATAACTATATAATTTTGGGGACAGCTGGGTTTCGTAGCAAACAATAGTCGGGCAAGGTACACTAAATAAAATAACAGAAACTAATTTTACAGGGTATTTCAGTTGTTTTTATTAAATTAAATTACTTTTCTTATTTTTTGAAAACCGAGTGTAAAAATTTGTCCATTTCACAGCCGCTACAGACGCCGCTATTAACATTATTTACGTTCATTAGTTTGATCCCATAATGGTTAGACTTTTCACTCAGCGGGTTCCTAAATGTGTGCACTACAAGTAACGGCACCACAGTATCAGCATTTCAAAACCCCAATTTACGGTATGAGACCCGTTATACTAAACGGTCGGTAAAGTGTTGTTCTTTAACATAAACTGCGACCATTATCACTGTAAACTTTAAAACTAAACATATATATACAGTATAGTATATACTTTAAGACGAAACTATTTATATAGGCTACATTGTACTATTATAACATAATTATAATTTATAAGTTTGTTAACTTAAAAATGCTGTCACTAATATTCTTATTTATGCAGTAACTGTATCCAGTACCACTACGACTACTACTTCTACTACTACTACTGCCAACACCACCAACGTCACTTAATATTATTATTATTAACATAATATCTATAACTATTATTATTAGCATCATCATCTTCTTCTTCTACTTCTTTTGTATATAAGTAATGTGATTATAACTTTACAGCATCTATAGGTCTTTACAATTGTAACTGTAATATTCGCCATCTGAAACTGCAATAATTTGTGAAGAGTTGCTATTATTTCGCTATGGCTTTATCTGAACGAACCTCAATAAATAATTTGTACAATAGTAATTGAATTCCATTATACTACTGAAATATTTCTCAAATATTACTACCTCAGACGATTGGAAACCAGCGGCATACCTCTGGGTATACGTCACGATTTTAATTTGAATGAACAGAACGTTAAAGAATAGAGTGTTTATTTTGAGTTCCGGACAAAGCCAAAACCGACGAGCAAAGCCGGTATAAGTCGGTAGGTTTGTTTTTTGTTGCTGCGTGGCTTGGCGTGGCGTGAGGCGCATGCCATATTATTTTACATTTGGATGTCTTCCATTTTATGGAGTGTGTCGAAGCAGCGTAGTGTCTGTCTTCCGTTCGTGCTGTACCCTAGTCCACATACGTTATCAATTAACTAGTTGCTGTTTGATCGGTTTGTAATCAGCAAGTACAAATGAAAATCGCGTACGAATTCTGGAACCTATTGTTTTATAAGTAAATATTGATGTAATAACGTGTCTAAAATTACTGCATATTTATGAACAATAAAAGTTAATCAGACTCAAGAGCGATTCAATTCTTCTTGAATTACTCTTATTCATTTTGGCGTAGAATAAACGTCTAACAATGACCATTTTAAATTCAGCATTATATATTCTTGTGTTTTTGCTAGATGCTAATTGCAAAATAATTTTTCAAACTAAGTAATATGTACGCTCTTATTGACGCTGTACTTAACCTAAACCTATATAGTTATCAATATTGTCAGACATAATCTCTTAATATAGATTATTTTAAGTAGTAAAACGCATTATTGTCTTCTCACAGCATTGTGTGCCAAGAAGCTATCAACTAGGATTAGATTTACAAAAATATTATAATTAAGATATTAACTATAATTAATAAATAAAATTGGTATAATATATAAACTTCCATTGCTTCCTATGTTGTATGCAGAATGGAAGTCTCTAGTAACATAACAAATGTACAAATCAAACAACAACATCCTCCCCAAATTGTTGACAAACGCTACAGAAATCCCCACATTCCTGAGAACAGCAGTGCAAGTACTACTAATAACTAAATACGCTTTCTCGTTTAAGGATAACTTAGATTTAAATAAGTGTTTAATTTTTCTTATTATAAAAAAATTGACAGGCATTGCACAAATGCAATGCACAGAGAAGGGCATTGAAAATGCTTCAATAAATCTAAAAAATATATATATTTATGTTCATTCACCAATCAATGAATTCATTCTTCATTTACCAATGTACAGATTATAAGTTAAATGTAGTCGCATTCATAAGCGAAGTTTTATATGTGTACTACGTTATTGACAAAAAAGAAGTAGTTTCTATGGAAACTCACCGGTTCCCATTTTCGATCACGCACCAGCGGTCGTTTTCAAATGTGCGACACGTCCTTATAAACATTTTCAATGTTAAAATAACTAAGAACGCGCACTTCAAAGCATACACATGCAAGTGCATATTAGTCGAAATTATGATTTTATTATTTTAAAGTAAAATTACATCTCTTGAATTAAACACAATTATAATATTTTCATAAACCTTTACGTTTCGTCAGTTTTAAAGTTTCCTAACATAAAAATAAAATTTAATATTAAATATCCATAAATCAGACAAATTAAAGGTTTTATCTAACATCAAATTAATTAAAATTAACAAGAAACATATCAAATGCATACAAATGTTCCGATATTTATTGTTCCGATACATAACACAACGTACAATATTTTATATGTGAAATCCGCCTATATAATCAGTTATCACATATCCCAAAAAACGATAGTTTGTTAGCAGTCGAAACGTTGTGTGGTAAATTAGTCCGACTCAGTCCTTCTCCAGAACGTTAGTTTGTTGAATCTTTTTATTCTAAACTGACAGTTGTCTAATGGTTGACCTAAAATACTTAAACAAAATATATTTTTATATTCCGTGTAATATGCTTATATGGAACGCTATACGCCATGGAATGTCTATACGCATACGTCTCTAGTCGAATTAAATTAATTATATTAGTATTAGTGATAGATTACTACTACTTCAGTCATTCAGTAAAAGTCAAGACATAGACATAATATATTGATGATACGTGTGTCAAGCATTAATTTGTAAACCCACCGTAATTCGTGTTTACTTTTCGTTTCAAGTTTCACACTTTTCACAGTTGTTTCATATGACTAAAAGTAAATGTAGTCAGCGGTAAAGTGCAAAAATTGGCGCTGTAAAATAATTCATAAGAGGTGTCAATATGTCTTGAAAAATACAGCATTAAAAATACATTAGACATACACACATACACGCATATTATGTTTCTGTGTGTGTGTGTGTGTGTGTGTGTGTGTGTGTGTGTGTTTTGTTATAAATCGGATTACTAGGACACGACACAAAATTAAAAATCAATAAGTGAAATACATTATAGAAAACATTTTAATGATCACGTTTTTAATAGTTCATAAACACTAATATTTGTACGTATAATAAATTAAAATTTTCGGTATGAGATATTCAAACGTTGGTAAATTGTACAGAAATTACACATTACTGGAACCAAAAATATTCACAAACTGTTTCTTAACATCTATGCGCACTTTAATTGAAGCTGAAAAACTACTCGGAGCTACACATTAGGTTTTTAATTGCAGAATAATCAGGAAATCAACTTAAAACAACTAACCCAAAATTTATATTATAGATAATAACGGATAACCAAAATAACAATATTCAATTTTCAGAAAATTATAAAATTAATTTAAACAAAATTATAAAAATTTTGGGAACGAATTAATCCAAAAGAAAACATTCTGAAAATATCACAGTTTTTATTAAAATAACAGATTTTACAAAATAATATCATGAACTGAAAATTTTCTAGTTGAAACAGAAATATTGTATCTTCAAATACTTTCATAGAACAGTCTTTATTAGTGTTTTCTTAACTAATGTATGAATTAATTTTAGCTAATCATGGAGTTAAAATTAAATAAAAATTATTGCTCTATATATATATATACATATGTTATTAAGGAAAACCAAAAATTAAAATTGAGTTACTGTAATCTAGAATTATGAATTTTAAGTTCAATGCAATATTAAAATAATTACCACCGGTATTACAAAACAAGTTAAACAAAGAACATAATATCTTGTTAGATTTAAATATAACACAAGATTTTTCAAAATATTTTAAAATAAATCAACGAGAAGTCAAAATATATATTAATATACACCTAGTTGTTAATGTACATTTATAAAAAAGTGTTTTAAATTTACTTAATCTTTACAATAATTTTATATTCTTATTAATTAATTCTCGTGGTAATAATCAAATTAATTATAAAATGTTATTTTTTCAAATATTCTGTTACGTTCTATTATTTTTAAAATAAAATTTACAAGAATTTGTTTAAATGTAATTTTGAAATATTATTCTTATTATATCTCAAATGAGAATAAATGTTATCAGTAAAGCTAATTTATATAAATATATATAGAATAAATATATAATTTGTAAATATAGAATTTAACTACATAATAAATAATAATAGCTAGATAACTGGTTTACAATCCGTTAAAAATAAAAAACACAAGAAGAAGAAATTAAAGTACAAAAGGAAGTTTGAAATGAATAAAAATGCATTTATTATCAAAAGAGTAGTTGTAAAAGAATATACATTTCTTTTTAGTAAGAATAAAAATGTAAGAAAAAGGAAAAGAACTCGAAATTTTTTATACAGCAATAAAAAGAATATTAGATGTTTTAAATTATTCTAAACATAAAAAAATGTTGGAAATCAAGACAAACGGACTAACAACTTACGGAGGAATTACTTTTCAAAAATATAAAATATACGAGCACATGATCTTTTAAAGAAAACAGTTATTTACTATAGACAAAAAATTAAGGTTATGTTGATAATACAAAAATTAGATCAATAATTGGAAATTTAAAGCTAATATAATGCATAAAGTTAGAAAATTTAGAAAAAAGAATTCACCGAGCAAAACACATTTGTTAAAAATTTATCGTAGAATACTGTTTTATAATTCAATTATATAATAAAAGCTCTTATGCTTCTAACCACTGACTTATGCAAGAGATATAATACAGAAAAATCTATCTAAAAAGAAAAAGTAAAAAATAGATTGAACAAAATTAAATGAACACCAAAGAACTTTAAGAAAATATTTGCATTTCTACGAGAAGTGTATAATGAAAGAAAATTATGTATACTTTGTATACAAGTTTGTATACAAGAAATTTGTACTGTAAAAAAAAGGTTTAAAGTATAATAATACTATTGGTATTGGGATACCTTTTATGATTTGTTGGAAATATATTAATATTGACATTTTTACCATTTTGCTTAAGATTTTAATCATTAAGATGATTGAGAGCCGTCTCCTTCCATTACTATTACCATGGTTTTAGAACTCAAACTCGGCCCCGGCCTCTCTGTCTACTGTGATTCCTCCTCTCAGTGACTCGGCGTCTTGCTCGTTTCCCTATCAAATTATCCTGTACTGTCCTTTTTTTGTTACTGTGCTCCACCAACCAACAAATTCCAGTTGATCAGCCCTCCTCAACATTTGTAGTCTAATCAAATACTAATACAAATGACTCCTCATAGATACGATTTAATCATGGTTCACCTTAACTCGCTATAGTCCTATAGAAGCTTTTAATTTAAAGTAAGCAACTGAATCTATTTCCTCTATACAAGCTATTTCACTGGTATAATAAATAATTTATTTTTTCTCAGTTCTAATAAATATTTCTGTCACGAGATTCGGCCCAATAATTTTGTTGAAACTGCTGTGCAAATTTGTTTTCTACTATTGTACTTTCAAACTATTAAAGAACTACAATACGTTATGTAACTCATTCTTTCTGTTGTATTAAAACGTTTAAGCAGTACGTTAACATATTTTTCATAGAGATATAAAATTGTTTTTTTGACTAAGAGTTCTCAAATAAAATTGAAGAGATTCTATATAGTTTTACACCAGGAGTCAATATTTATCGAGAATTTCTTCTACCTATTATTACTGAATTTTCGAATTAATAAGATTAAGAATAAAAAGAATTGCTATCTTCAAACAATTGGTAGTTTTACTGATATCTCATACTATATATGTCTACATTCGTAACATTATATGTTTTCATGAACTTTAAAATTTGTTTAAATAAATGCCAAATTAAAATTTTATAAACTTTTATTAATTTTTTAAGAATTTTTAACTAACTTAAGAATGACTTACGTATTTTTGTAGGAAACGGATGGGAATTTTGAGACTTTTAAACACATTTTTAATTTGTCTTTAATTTGATATGTTAATATTTATATTTTGTGGAAGTATGTGTTCTCACAGAATTCAGCAGCACGTTGATCGGTATCTGGATGTATGTATGTTTCCTTTTCCATACTCCTTCCATTACAAACGTTTTAAAAAAAATCTATTCTGACCTGAGTGTTTGCATCACAGTATATGTTCCGAAACATATTCCGATGACGGAATGAATATGAAGAATAAATTCACTCTCAATCCAACCAAATTCTTCTTTAAAAACTAGTGATAAAAATAATTACTTTCTTTTACAAATGTAAATTACTTTTTCAATATGTTTTGCCCGACTGTTAGGCTGTGGTCTAATCAATCATAGTTATTCATTATCTAAAATAACAACGGTCAATAAACTTCAAAAACTTAACAAGTAACGCTAAAATAACAGCAGACGTTTCGGCAGTATCCACAACGGGCTTCCTCAGTAGTGCGGGAAAGACTAGAGAGTGTGTTCAGGCCGTTAAATTATAGGCAACCAGATTCCGAACGCGAAAGTTCTTTACATGTAAAATTGCTTTACTTAACAAATGATTCACAGACGATATCTGAGTCGCCAGATCGTCAGAGGCTTAAATTCAGTTTTTCACAATGCAAATACAAGTTTACGAAATATGCATTAGAGCAAATTATTTTATTTTTGCACAAGGAAGAAATTGATTACGTTTATTAATTGTAATATAAATAATAGAAACGTTAGAATTTCGAATTAGCAATAGCACTCATTCGGTCACCGTGTGACCACCATATCAAATATACACTATTATACACTATTTCAAATATGTATTGTCATCATTGCCATCCACCGTATGAACAAATTCCTTCCTGTCATCCTTCAATGTCTTCCCTCCACAGCAAATCTTTTTTCCATCTTTTTTCTACACCACCACTACGGAACGACAGTTGTGTCTCTTTTATTTTTGTTTTGCTATTTATGCCAATATACCCGTATCACTTTTGTGTACTTTCTTTCTCGTATGTCTCATATTCTCTTGCATTCACATTGATAATGTTCATAGCGTTTTGGCCGCGTAGTCGTTTACCACAGCTAAGCAGAATCTAGTAGTCACCAAGAGTTTATTATAGCATGTTATTTTTCACTAGAGGTATAATGCAGCTGATTAGATATAAGCCGTACTTTCAAAATGCGACTGGTTTATTTTGAGAATACTAAAATATGGCAGAATAACTCGATCCGAGTACTTCCTCATGGCTCCCCTAATTTCAGTAGATACCAAGATACGGAAATCCATTTCACTCCATCCAACACTTCTGTATGTCGTTCTCTACTTCTGAACATAAATTTAAAAATAAACCATTAGGCTATATGAAATTTTGAAATTACAAACAAAACCGTTTTCCTTTAAAACAAAAAGTAGGAAACTAAATATACCAAATTATAAAAGCCAGTTCATTGTTATTATTGATAAAGGACAAAGGAAACAAAAATTTATTGTATGTTATGAAAATTAATACAATTTAAAAATAATTTTTAATAATAATATGAAATTTAAAAGTTATAATTGTAATACCATATAAAAATACTGTTCTTTTATTAAATATGATGTTCTTTGGTAGTTTGGAAATCGATGACAGAGCTGAAAGTAGTTGATGTAACCGCGATCTATTTCAGTGGATTTCTGTCGTTTTGATAACAACTAACAGGAAACAGTTGCGTAACAAAACACCAAATTCAATTTGAAACAACTTATGGAAATAATTATCCCATTAATATTCCCTTAGACCTCAAAATTTAACTGTTTTCCTTACCTCGTACCTTGCTTTTTACTTAATAATTTTAAGTAATAATCTTACAGTAGGATATATATTTTTGTACTTTTGTAAATATTATTTTACTATTTAAATACGAAAAGTGAACATTTTATTGAATGTAAACTTGGTTAAGAGTAATTTAAGATAATTATGGCCAATATAACTGACGTACTGTTGATAATCTTTGAAAAAAAAAGTTTCTTTCGAAAATTATTTCTACAGCCAGTCGATCCAAGCAACTTACTGTTGGCTTTTCTCTAGTACAAGGCCATCAACTTCTCCTCGTATCACCCTCATAAGCACTGCTTTCATGCAAACCGTTGCAACATTGTATTTTATGATCGAATACTTTCATCAGAGTTTTTGTTAAAAAATGTTTAGTGTAAAAAGTGATTTCATAAGGCTATAACGCTAAATTAGAGGCGTTGTATAGGGAATTACACGCAGTGTTTACACTAGCTAATAGCAGGCCTACATGTTAAACAATTATAAATGCATTAGTAAAGATTATGTTATGTTAATATATTAGTAACCTTTAACTCGTATAATTTTTATTTCTCTCATACCAAATGCTTGAATGTATTGCTAACCAACAATAAAATAGGCCTATTCGTTAACTCGTGTAAACAAAAATAAATTATTAACTTTAGTAATTTTAAATGATTTGTATTAAAAATATCTTGATAAAAATAAAGTAATCTCATAAAGAAGAAACTAATAGGATGCCAAAATGTTAAAAAATGGAAACTAACAGTAAAATTCAGGAACCTTCAGGGACACTACAAGCTGTTAGTTGTAAAAATGAATAAGATGTTAGATGTGAGAAAGAACATAGCCAAATCCAATACTGCGTTAGACAATGAATCTGTTAACAAATAACCGTCAGAATCTTTTTTTATATATAAAATTGGGCGCTAGGAAAACAGCAGAAGCAGCAAAAAGTTGATATGTCGGAAATGACAAGGTTAGTTAGTGAAAACAGATATAGAGTTTTTAGGGAGGTAAAGGAAAAAGGGAAAATTATAAGAAATGGATTTTGAGAAACTAAATCTATAAGGCAAATCACAAAACACAATAACTTAATCACGAACACTGTGAAAGGCCATGGCAAGGAAAGGATGACGAATAAAGGAAAACAAATAGAAGATGTCAGTATAAGAATAGGATGTGGCGAGAGTTACCTCTATATAAAATAGTAGCAGTAAAAACAAGAAGCGGCTGGTTGTAGATTTCAGATCATCGTGCTGTTAAAACAAAATGCTTACCGCATGAAAAATTAGAACACTTAACCTATTGTTTAAAACTGAAAACAAGATTGACATTCACAGTTTACCTCAATGAACAGTGAAATCGATTCTTTTTAGAAAAACATAAACGCAGTTAACAAGTATTTGCTTAAGTTCAACTCATTATCAATATTGCTATAGTAAATGTGTACATTTTTTTATATTATTATGTCTTGTTTACCACTATGGTATGGTACTGGTATAGAAGGAAAGTGACTGTATAAGTAATATGTTGCCTGTTGAATGAACAGAGATTGGCCGCTTTCCAGCTCGTGATACAGATGTGCAATATAATTAGGCTTGCATAATTATTATAAACACTTTTAAAGTACGGTAATTAAAAATTCAGTTAGGAGATGATTGTAAACATGATGCGGAAGGTGAACACACCTTACTCAACATCGTGAGTCAACAGACATTTTACACACATCGAGTGCGATTCGACTAATTAATACTATCTAGTTAATCGTTTTATTTGTTATTGTTTTCTTTGAATTTCACTAAACATTTCTATTACCCAGTAAAATCTTTGCTTAATAAAATATATTATTTATTAAATAAATTGTGTTCATTATCTAATTAAATTATCAGATAGTCTTAATATAACAATTTTCAATATTTTGTAAGCCAAACAAGATATATACGGTTATCGTCTTTAAATACGTCAGAAGTGTACACTTTTGAATACGTTTATTTTTGAATGTAAATTATATGAAATTGTGCACTTCCATAACAACCAGATTTGCCACTCATAAAGAAAGCGAAATAGCCAGTCCTCGCTAACATGGACACACATTGTTTAACGTGCTAACACACATTTGTTTAAATAAGAACTAAAGGTCGCGCTCAAGATACGTTATCAAAAATAAATCAATTGCTATAAACATTTAGAAATAATTATTCTGTCTAATTTTTCAATTAGTACTTGCTTAGATTGTTTGGTGCCTCATCAGTACTAAAACTGATTGACAAAAAGTTATAATCAGAATGATCACAGTTGCACACCACTATATAAAAATTATCCCGATTAGCGCTTTCAAGCCTCACAGCCCATCGTCAGATCGGAATAGGCCTATTCCGATCTGACGATGGGCTGTGAGGCTTGAAAGCGCTAATCGGGATAATTTTTATATAGTGGTGTGCAACTGTGATCATTCTGATTGTGATTTCAACCACTAACACAAATTTCTTCATTGAACAAAAAGTTATAGTCAAGTACACACGATTACTCATGGACACATCCACTAACACTAAACGCCTACGTGTCAACATAAAGTTGGACTAATGAACGAAAGAGAGAGAGAGAGAAAGAGACTGTTTGTATGAACGAAATTGTGTAGTAATATTTTTTTCAGATGGACGATTTTGTCAACAGTAACTGATAACCATAAACATAAAAACTGTGAAAGTTTAACTACCATAGAAACGTTTTGGAATATACATCTTTCAGTGATAATTAGAATATTTTTCATAACCAAAACCTCATTTCGCAACTTTTAACTGATCAGCTTAATACTGAACTGCAGTTTACCTTCTCAGTCAGTGCCTAATAATTTAATTAGATTTTCTAATGTTGTTCTAATACTGGTTATGCTCATTTTATTAAACTAATTGTTATTTTTATTCAAAGAAATATTCGTATATTTATATTATCCAAACACTACAGAATTGTTTGTTCTACATTGTAATTGAAGATCTCTTTCATAATCACATTTTATTTAATCACTTTTTATGTTACTCCAACGATGCTCAATCATAATTCAATATATCTAAAATGTTTTACTTACTGGATAAAATTCTTATCCCATTCCACAAAGAAAAATAACGTATTGTATATTTGTTTACTGGTCTTTAAAACGTCTTACAAACGTCGACGCAGTTAGCCAACAGTTACGTTTGTATGCAAATTTCCTTTGTTTGAAATGTTAAACAAACCATGTGATTTACACTTGCTAACCAAACACGCTGCCTATCTCCACCACCAAGCTGACAGCCACACAGCAACATTTAACCCTACTTTCAATTATTCTTAATGCACATTGTTTGTTTACTTACAGACTTGATAGTTATTTATTATTGCGTGTCATACACTTTGCAAATAATTGTATTAATTGCAAATTATACCAAAAGCTTTATTTCAAATTACATCATTATTGAAATTCAAAATTTGTAGATAACACGAATTCTTCCTACAATATAAACTGAATCTACGAAATTTACCGGTTATATTCAGATCGTGTACTCTGTGACTTATTCAGCCACCTGTTATAAGAAAGTGGCCTATATTCACTGATGTTCTAAACATTTTATAGTTTTCTTTGTTTTGATCTAGTGTTATCTGCAGCTTCTGTCACAGTAATTAAAGAACTTTGACTGCATTAATAGTCTATTACGTGAGGAATTTTCTGCCGATTTTGAGTTAGTGTCTATGGATCCTTCTGATTTTTTTTTTGCAAAATCTTCATAAAGGCTTATAAAATAGAGTTAAGGACATTTTTTGGAACGCTCTTAAATTTAGGGGTTGTTTTCACCCCTTTTTCGGGGGGAGTGAAAAAAAACAAAATTTAATTAACCTCGGGACCCGATAGAGAATTAAATTCTAAGCAAAATGGTAGTATACACTTTTTCGAAAAATGCGTTGTTTGCGAGTTACAAGGGTTCAAAATTTTGCTTAAAAAACACGTTTTTTAAAATTAATCAGCAAATAACTCAAAAACGACGCCATTTCGCGAAACATTTGTATAACTCAAACTTAAAGCTTATTACCAGGCGAACATTTTCCACATTGTTTAGTTTCCTTATGTCAAATGGTTCTCGAGACACAGCCAAAATAAGATCGCAATTCACCGGTTTTTGATCAAATTACGTGATTAAAACTGGTATACCTCGGTGAAAAATTGTTTGATCGTAACCAAATTAGTATAAAATGAAATCTCTGTTAATTTCCTAAAATCTCTGGGTTAATTACTTGCATAGCTTAAAACATTACGAAGTTATGTAGGGAAATATCATAATATCTGCAAATTTTTTCCAAGAAATTTTAAAGGGACGTCCGCCATTTTGTCAAATATGCATATTAAGCCGGTATACTGTAGTTTTCGGTTGTCTATTGTATTAGCAATATCCTCAATTTGTTTTTAACCATATATGTAATGCTGTACAGTAACACGTAACGATTTAAGAAAATTCAAGTTTTTAGATTTTCGCCAAAATTCGGCTTTTTTATTAAATATCTCAGTAACGATGAGTGTTATCAAACATTATTAGGAATCAAAAATAAAGCTTATAGAAAAACAAAACTTTTAAATTTTGTCTCATTTCTTTATGACTAAAACTCGATGAGTTAAAGCAGTTTAAATGTGTAATTTGCCGACATCGTGTAAAACATTTTTGACTTATAGGCGCATAGGACAATAGTTTTAGCTCTTCAAATTTTCTACAAAATGCATTTCGACTGAAATTTTTTTCTGAATTAAGTATTATTTTTATTTTTTTAACGTCTATTTTAAACAAAACAATATCTGTTGCAATTTGTCACTGTCTGTACTGCTGGTTCGTTATATCAATCGAATACAGTATTTAATTTAATAAAATAATATAATGTTTATGGTTCAACTTTTCTTTGATTAAATTTTATAAGTATGGGTGCAATATATATTTTTTCGACTGAATTTTGAACTTTGAATTTTGAATGTACCTAATTTCAGGACTTCAAAGTACATCTTCGCGTTGTTTTATGTTTTCAACCCTTTAGGGGTGGTTTTCAACCCTTTTGAGTCAAACCCTTGCGTCGGATGTATTCATCTACGCCAAAATCGTAATCTCCACCCCCAAAAACCTATAGGTACTTACTTTCGAGGCTTTGACCGGCATTATCGCGAAGTTTAATACTTACACCCCCTGATTATAGTCTGCTTCAACTCTTTAAAAACTACGCTTTGTGTCGAATATATGCTTTGGACATCAGAATCGTAATCAGAACTCCCCAAAACCTATAAGTACCTAATTTCAGGGCTTCAAAATGCATCCTCGCGTCTTTTCATATTTTCAACTTGTTAGGGGTAGTTTTCAACCCTTTAGGGGTGAGAGCGGGCCAAAATGTTTCCTTAACTTTGTTCTAGAAGCTTTTAAGAAGCGATACAAAAGGAATCAAAAAATTACATGGACACTAACTCAAAATCGGCAGATAGGCCCTTCCTCACGTAATAGACTATAAAGGAATTCAATTTTCAAGAAAAGAACTAATTTTGTGAAATTATACTGTCCATATACTATTTGTAGTTTTCTACTGGCACTTATAGAATTCTATGAAATATATTGTTTCCAAGAAAACGTTATTGAGTTATCTACAAACACAAATTATACTATGTGAAAGAATGTTTTGGAAAAGTATCGCGTCATGATCCTGGTCATGTTACTTGACAACGATAAATCTCATCACTGTAAATATTAGATGGTAATAGTGTTACAATTGGCTAATGTAATAAACGGTCAGTATACTTAGCAGTAGCCTACAAAATGACAAATTTCTGTTAATGTTACAACACATTTCAATCTCATTACTAACCATAAGCCTACCGGAACTCGTAAGATTCCACTGACTTTACGTACTTCGATGTTTTCTGCATTTTAATAAACAATCCTTTGTCAGATTCTCATTTGCAATTGCATTTCGGTCACGAAAATACATAATATGCTTAAAAAATGTTTTGTGAGAAATATTAGACCTATCATACTAATTCTTTGTAGCAAAAACACAAGAAAAGTGAGACAGAATACTGTGCTGACATGTGTCATGTTTGGACATTTGTTTCTGTTCAACGAATGTCAAAACTCTCGCTAACTTTTTAAATATCGTAATAACCTAGCTACAACGTATGGTATAAGAATACAGAGTACATGCTATAAGAAGTATAAGAATACGCATACTTCTCATCTCCTCTCTCTCTCTCTCTCTCTCTCTCTCTCTCTCTCTCTCTCTCTCTCTCTCTCTCTCTCTCTCTCTCTCTCTCTCTCTCTTCTCTCTCTCTCTCTTCTTAATAGATTAGTATAATTTGATTACATAATCTTAATTTATCTAATTCGATTATTTATTAGCATAATTCTATTTCGAACTGTCTGCGGCCTACTTTCAACTCGGAATAGCCAGTAATTGCACTATTGCACTATTATATTATAGCCAGTCGAACAGTATACCTACAAACAGTATAATGCTATCTGACAAAAAAAACTGCAAAGATTTGGATACTTCTTGCGTAAAATTGAAAACGCCGTAATTAGAACGAATGTTCTGCAAAAATTAGTACTACAGAAGTTATTAGGTCAATAACGTCAACAGAAGTTGCCCAAGAAGTCAAGTCTGTCTAGTTCAAGTGTCGTGCCATTTCCTCTGTAATTTTATGACTTTAGTAAAACTAGATTAAATACTGCTGTTAATTTTTATGACTCTAAAATGTATTTCTATTTTATATTTAACATACATAAATACGTTAATGTAAGCATAGGAATACGTAACTTTACCTTTGAACCTTATCAATCTGGCTTTTTCTATGTGTTTCAACTACAAAATCGTTTTAGCTCCTGGATTTTATACTACAATCTCTGTACAACCTCAACTAATGATCAAATCATCATTACGTTAATAATTTATGTCTGTCAAGCAGGTGAAAATTTCTTATCTCTTGGAAAATGCTCAAAGGAATGACAAAAATTCATATTTTTCCTTGTTATTTGCTGCTGTATACTCAGTCTGGAACATAATTTAAATGTTATAACAGCCAGTTATTATCAAACGTACTCTGTATGAAGATGTGTATGTATGACTGTATGACTCTGTATGAAATGAACACTAATGAATTAATACGCAAATACTCGTACCTTACTTGTGGTTACAGGGAAGGTGGCATTCCTCCCCTTCAGCTCCTGTTAAAATCCGTTTATTATCATTTTAACGGATTGATGTTTATTTTTCTGTATTTTGTATACTTCTACGAAATTATGTATTTTAGACATACCTGATATAATCTTAAAATTGTTAGTTCAATCACCACGTTCGACTCCATACTTAAAGCACGATATTCCAACGCTACAAATCATTATACAACCCATATGATTCCTTGAAATATAAGCTGTAGTAACTAGAACGGACAACGTACCCATACTACGCATTTATCATGACTGTGTATGTGTCACTTTTGTTAACAACATAAACTTTTCTATTTATATTTTTAGTAAAATCTAAGTAGTTCTTCATTAAATTGAATAATAATTGAAATAATTTTTCCACGATTATTCATAATGCGTATAATTATTATTAATAACCTAATCAACTGTAACGATGAAAAGTAAAAAAAAAAACAGTACATTCGTTTGTAATACCATATACGCTTTACAAAACAATCTACTTTCAATGACGCCATTATGTACATTTTATTCATGGAAAATTCTGTTTTCTAGTTTTTTTTTCTAATTTTGCCTTAGTTTTTATTATTATCTATAAATGGAGTTCACACAATTCTATCAGATTGAGTTTGCTACATACCACCACTGGGAATAATAACCTAGAGAGCCGCCATGCAGTCTAAGCTCTGCTGGTTGCCTGGAGACGATACGCAGGCGTACATTGCTTCACTCTTCCCAACATTAAATTTCAAATTTGAAGGCATTTAGTTTGTGTAATGAGCACATACGATTAATTTTTGCGATTTTAAACTGTTCATGGTGATTAAAATTTTATAACTGTTTTCGTAACATAAATATAAAAAACCAATAAACAGAACTAAAAGTCAACTATCGATTTAGATTTAACGCAGAATTACAGAGATTCCGCATTTTAAGGAAAGAAGATATGCTTCATTCCAAACTTTTAATAGTCTTACACAATAAAATGCAATTGAATGGCATACGTTGAGTAAACAATCTAAAGTTGATTTCAGTTGATAAGAACGGTTATTAAAATATCTGAACATCTCATTAAGGGAAGAAATAATAACGTTCTTTTAAAAGTGTTTTAGAAATAATGAATGCGTTTATTTAAATACAATTATACACTAACTAATAAAGTTGTAATTTTGGTATAAATGTAGACTAGAAATATCTCGTGAAAGAATTGTTTATTGAAATCCTGTTCGAATACATAGTTTATTATAAATTTATGTGAATCGGAATTACAATCACAGAGCAAAAAAAATTAATCCAACAAACAGGTTGTAGAGACTCGTATCGTGACGAGAGTGTTGCTGGATTCTCTTATCAGTTCAAATTCCTGTTGCTTACTTCCTCGCTTCGACTTTAATATCGCGACAGATCAATACAAGTGTAGCGATTACATTTGACTGTATACAGCATAGCAGTAGTGCTTGTAAACGACTGCGCAAATATCTTCGTATTGTCTAATAAATAAATGTCGTTTTATTTGACAGATTTCTTTATTCATATACCACTCCACACGAAATGTAATATAAATAATTATAAAAATTGTTTAAGTGTCGTTTTTATCGTTGTCATTTCTTAACTGGAAAGCGTGATAAACCTGAGATTTTAGACCACTTTGCTAGTTTACGTGTATTTTAATTTCTCCATTATAAACACTAATATACGTTTTGTTAATTTGCTCGTCTTTAATCTTGTAACAATGTTACCTTGCATTCTGTACTGTCTATAGTGACGTTACACATCAAGAGCTACTTTTTCATAATGCTTCACACAGTTTTCGTGGAAATACAGGACACAATAACGATTTAAGCAGTAGAATTAAAGAAAGGTAAAATGCATTTACTAATATATAGTATACAAAATTGGTTATTCGTCTGAAGGTTCCTACAAATTATATTTGCCTTAATCTGTAAATGTAAGGTATTTATCCGCAGAGCAGTAAAGCGCTTAAAGGGTGACAATGTAAGAGTTACGTTGATGATAATCATTTAGACTGCAGTCAGAAACACGTGAAATCAAGTTTTTGTATTCACTTCTTTAAGTAACGTTCTACATAGTAAGTGCATACGCTTACCTTTCTTACAAATATTAGCTTCTAAATCGGTTATCAATTTCACCTAGAATCACTATGAATTTAAGCTTAAAAAAATATTGATAAATAAATATACGTTAAAAACACACATAAGTATACGTGACAAACAATAATTTTAGTTTATACTCACCTGTAAAAGTATCGTGCGCGTTTTTCTTAGTCACACGTCTTAGTAAACTTCTTACTTCTATAAGTAGCACGATTGTTCATGTAATAATGTTGATAAATAAATAAACAACAGACATTATTTCCATAAATAAAGTACATAAATAAAATTTGTAAAAAATTATTATGTTAATAAATATTTATTACAACAATAAATATAGGCATATACTTTGTTTGAGAAATGTCAATAAAATTTTAGTTGTCACACTATTTGACATTTTTTCATTTTTTGGAGAAACTGAACAAACTCATTTTTGGCTAATGTGTGTTGAAACAGCTTTAACACAGTTCACTCAAATCATGTTTACGTACAGAGTGTACTATAAGTTATTTGACATAGTAGTTTACAAAAATTTCATTATTGTTAAGCGACTTATGGCTCACTCTCCATACTTAAAATTTTCCTAGGGTGTCTCATTTAATTTGTTAACTCATGTATGAGTGAGTGTGTATGTGTATGTGTGTGTGGGGAGGGGTTTAGAAAGAAACAGAAATAGAGAGAGAAATTTAGTAATATTCATGGCGTGCCTTGAACTCCATTAGGATTTACTTAAATGTTCTTCAGCAAAACCTTTATTGTACGGCAAGTTGCTCTTACAGTGTCAAATACGTTTCTTGTCTTACCACATGCTGATACAATACTCATTGTCTTTAATGGTAAATGACGATCTGCTAGCTTACATACACATATTGAATGTTTAAAATCAGAACTCCCAAAGATGTGTTTTAATTTAAATAAAAACAGAATTACAATTTCATAAATTAGTAGTTTTCCTGTTTTGGTAATGGATTCTAAATGATAATTATTTTATTTGCTACTATGTACGGCGCGCAGACTTGTTCATTAGTAAACTATTTGTTAACCGACTTACGTTGATTAACTTTGTAATTTAGACTAATTCTTTACTCCCTCATCTAAATAGAGACAAGAAAGAATGCGTTGCGTGCAGAGCGGGCGATCCTGTGCCTGCATGGTTGTAAGTAGTACAAGGCAAAGTTTCCAGTGATAAGAAAGTTGTAAGGATGAGTGATAGATTGTTGAATTGCGTGTTTAGCGCATGTGAAGATAGCACTAAAGTAAGGACAGCAGAACACAACCCGCCAACCTTTTTATTACGCTTAATTCTATAATTTTTTAAGTCATGAACTTTGCTGTTGCTGACAACTGTTAGGAAAATATATCACGTTTTTTATCGTAAACATCGGAATTACAAAATCTTTAATAAGTCATTCATAAAAACAGCCAGACTTAGGCATCTGTAATTTACTTACGACGCGGACGTATTAAACATCTAAAAATTAAAGTAGCCTAAATGTAAATTTTACTGGATTTAACATTCGTGACATCAACTAATTGATTACAGAACGTAGGGAAGGTAACACAGCTTTGTTACTCTAAGGTTTAATTCTGTAATTTCAAGTGAACCATTCAAGTTTATATTCTGCTATTCCAATATGAGACGAATATTCTGTATGGTCTTCTTTCGCTTTAACGCCAGCCTACGTCACAGTTATACGAACTCGTGAACTCCTTCACTTTGACTTTTTTATTGCAGCACTCAGTTTAACTTAACTTATTTGTTGTTACATTCCATCTGGTTCTTGTCTCCAGAGTTGTGTGTGTGTGTGTGTGTCTCTCTCTCTCTCTCTCTCTCTCTCTCACTCTCTCTCTCTCACTCTCTCTCTCTCTCTCTCTCTCTGTGTGTGTGTGTTTTTAATACCTTTATTTTATCAGCATGCTCCATTACAAATAAAGTAATACTACATGCTATATATAAACTTATTACAAGCCGATTCTCAATACATATAAAGACAACTCCAGTACTACAACAATTACAAAGATTCAAAATAAACAAGAAAATTAAAATCAATCATTGACAATGATACAATGAATTAGTACTACATTATTAACATGTTAAAACTGTATGGATGTATGTATCCTATGCATGATAAAGCTGTTCGACCAATATGTAAGTTAATTCATAATAACAAACGCATACAATGATTCAAAATAGATAGACAAGCACAATAACAATTAACACTACAAAGAATCAAAATCAATGTTATTAACATATTTAATAAACTGTCTAACATATTTTGATGTCAATTCACTTCTATTTGGAGGCCATCGTCCACCACTCCTTAGTACACTATTTTTGAAAACCCGTCTTTCTTCATTCAACATATTGCACTCATATAACAAATGTTCCACTGTTTGGTCACCGTCGTTGCAGACACATATTGGATCATCTTTTATTTTGAAACGATAGTAGTAGGCTCTAAGCCTGCCATGACCAGTCACCATTGTGGTAAAATTAGGAGACAGTGCAAACCTTGAGGACAGTCTGTGCTTCACACTAGGGAAAAACAACTTAGTCACCATTCCATTTAATGTTTGTTCCCACTCACTTTGCCACTCCATTAGGCTCACCTCACCGAATTTGTTAATCATTGCACTTTTTGGTATTCGTTCATAGCACACCATACTGCTACTGGACGCAGCTTCTTTAGCCAGATTGTCAGCCAGTTCATTACCATAAATACCCACATGTGCCTTAACCCAACCAAAATCAATTGACCAGTTGACCGCCTTTAAACTTCTTAACTTATTCCTTATTTCTTCTATCAAGTAGCTATGATTCCTCGAGCTCCTAAGTGAGTCCAGCGTCACTCTGCTGTCTGTGTAAACAGCTGCCGTTCTCAAATTAGTTATAATATAATTTAATTCAGCTATCTTTTCCAGGGCCTTCAAGACTGCCAATTGCTCAGCCTGATTATTAGAGCACCCAACACCCAACTTATACTGCATCTCATATTTGAGCTCACCATTAACAAACAAGGCTATACCCGACCCAACCCCATTGTTGTGCTTACGGCCATCTGTATATGCTTGTACTGTTTATACTTTACTTTCATGGCTCGAGTTTATAAGAACTGTATCTGCCGGATGAGGCCAATCCTTGAACGGAATTACTGTGTCCATCAAAATATTAGCGCCATCACAACCTCTAGCAACTCTGTAAGCACTAACAATCTCTCTCAACTTTATTATTATTGGAGTCAGTCCTGTCAAAATGCACAAAGCTTCATGGGATACTGTACGATAAGCCTTCGCAATTTTAATATTGATGAGACGTTGCACTCTTTAGAACTTCATCTGGTTCCTTTTCCTTACCAATGCGTCTATCCATACGGGTGCTCCATATGATAAAAGGGGGAGAATTGCCCCCTTATATATTGTTTTAAGTGCCTCATGTCCCAACCCCCAGTTTAATTTTGCAGATCTTGATAGCATATGAATCAGTTTTGTACACCTTTCGACCACATACTGGATATGCTCATTAAAATTGAATTTTTTGTCAATAATGAAACCCAAATATTTTAACTTATTAACTTGTTGAAGTTTTTTAGAATTAAGGTAAATGCTTAATTCTGAATTCTGAAGTCTTTTACGAGAAATCAAGAGTATTTTTGATTTTTGTTCATTAAAAGAAACTTTGTTATTTGTAGCCCACTTTGAAATTTTTACCATCTCTAAATTGGCATAATTTTCAGCTTCTAAGAGAGACTTACCACTTGTTAACACAATTAAATCATCTGCAAAAGCTATAAGTTTTGTACGTTTAGTGAAGTCTAAATTGAGCAACGAGTTATACTGTATGTTCCAAAATCCTGGCCCACAACAAGATCCCTGAGGACAACCTTTACTGACATCCCTCTCCATTGATGAATTGTGAGTAGATAGTGTGTGTGTGTGTGTGTGTGTGTGTGTGTGTGTGTGTGTGTGTGCGTGTGTGTGTGTGTGTGTGTGTGTGTGTGTGTGTGTGTGTGTGTGTGTGTGTGTGTGTGTGTGTGTGTGTGTGTGTGTGTGTGTGTGTGTGTGTGTGTGTGTGTGTGTGTGTGTGTGTGTGTGTGTGTGTGTGTGTGTGTGTGTGTGTGTGTGTGTGTGTGTGTGTGTGTGTGTGTGTGTGTGTGTGTGTGTGTGTGTGTGTGTGTGTGTGTGTGTGTGTGTGTGTGTGTGTGGGGCAATGGACATTCTAATTGCATATGGAATGTAACGGAGACTAAAAGCATATGATAGCACATAAAGACACTGTGTGAATAAGTAGAGATTGCAGGTTTGAACATTATAAATTAGTTGATCAGGACCATTGTTAAAAATGTTAGTTTTAAGTATTTTTAGGCTTGTAAAACTACTTTAAGTGCTGTGAAATGGTGCGTCACGATGCTTAGCCGCGTGTGCGAGGGTACGAAATTATTTTAGGGTATATTCATAAAAAACACGTTAGTTTAAATAACTTGTATGATAAGGAAAATTTTTAGATGGGACTTATATCAGAATGTTTGTAATAAAAATACATAACTGACGACAATAGTTATTTTAAAAATCAGTAACTAAATGTATGCATAATTTAAGTAAAAATGCCATATGGCTATGCATTCAGTCGTAAAAATTTGCAGGTTTATTGAACAAGAATTGTTCTGTTCGGAAGCCTTCCTGGATTTATCGGTAGAAAAATCATGAATGGGGGTTACCAAAAAACCAATCAGATTTCAAGACTTCAATCGAGAATAATTATTTGAAACGGATAGATCTCTTGGGAATGTACAACATGTAAGCGCCGCGTGGTTCATGACGTCGGTCTGCTAATCGCGACTAACGCAAGTTAGAAACGTCCTAGAGTTATTGCAACAAATAATTTAAGCGCGTTATTCCGCGGAAGCTTAAGATATCCGATTAGGGTATATAGACACTTTAGGCCGACTGGAAAAAAGTGTGAGCATTAATGTAGGAGTAACAATACCTATTAGCGGTGAAAGTATATAACCGTGCTCGTGATAAACATCTACACGCCCGAAAGGAACCCTGAGACCGGACAGAGTACCCATGTACACATCCAGATCCAATATCATCCAGGATCAACCCGTCGTCTCAAAGACTTGCAGTAAACGTTAAAGAAAAGTGTACCTTTATTATTTATGTACAATAAAAAAAGAATAATATAAAAAAGACGCTATCACATCAGTAAATACTTATAGTAAATAAGACAAAAAGAACTTTTAAATATTAATTTATTTCATTGTATAGAAAACAAATCTTTAGTTGTGTTACAAAGGTCAACAGAGACAGATTAATTATTTTTTATAAACTGTATTAAAAGCACAGTAGATTGTTATAAAAGGATAGCATCATAAATAAATCCACTTCATTCCAGTAATATCTTGACTACTTATTCTATGCGACACCTTTACATCGCAATATATATTGTCCTTATTTCGTCCTTACTTGCTGCATATATACTTATCGCCCTAAGTCTGTTCTTAATGTAGTTATTAATTTCAGCAAATTTTCCAATTACGTAAAAATTATGCGTCTGATGGTTACGTTTATGCTTTAGTTTTGTGTAAGCTACAATGCATACATCCTATAAATTTACACGTTATTTCGTGTAAATAAACAATACAACAAGATTTCGGAACGTAGGTTGTTCTTTATGTTTCACATACTACTGTTGCGTTTTCATGCATTTGTTCCAGGCTTAAAGTGAAACATTGCTTAAAGCTCCTGCCAAATACAAGCTGTTTACACTTTAATTAACTTTTTATCTCAGCTTTGACCGAATTTAGAATATTTTACTATTTTTGAGTATCAACACATTTCCATGGGCGTAATACAAGAGAGAGAATTTTAATGGGGAGAGGAATGATATCCCTTCCGAAATTTCTCACTCAGCTAAAAAATCGTAATATTGTGATCTATTATTGTTGTTATAAGACAGGACTACATATTACATAGTATAATCAATAATAATTAATTCTGTGTATCACATAAACGTTGTTAGCAATATGTGACCATAATATTTATGACCTCTACTCTTTTGACCTCCCGAAATGAAATTCTGCATCCTATATTATCTTGCACGAGCTTTAAAACTGGGGTCGTCACTGACTTTCATTTACACTGCTTACATTTCACAGAGAAAACATACGTCTACAGTGTTCTTCAAAGCTGATAACTATTGTCCGTTACACATGAAAACGTAGTATACAGTGGAACCTTAACATAATAACAACAAACTAGCCCTATATACTGTTACCTAAAGTATGTTTTGCGCACTGTGTGTTCGCCCGTTGTGCAAAAACTGCTAAGCTCTATGGCATTCTTTTAAGGTTGTGGAAAAGTAAGGATAGGAATTAATACTACAGCCGCACAAAATATATTATGTGTGAGGGTTAATGTGTAAAGAAAAATATCTCCCAACGTTAACTGTGAAAAGTGAACAAGCGTCTATGTTTCTAAGGCTTTGTTACAAATGTTTAAAAAGCTTATTTATGCATGTGAGAACTATCAGATATTAACATAATAAATACCCTTAATTGTATTGTCAATACATACACACACTTTTTCGCTCAGAACTAAGACTAGCAGCTGACCTATATGTTTTAATAAATTGTTTACCTTCAGTTTAAGTATCATATTTAGGCTAATTTGTAAATTAAAAAATTCTGAAACTGTTTAAGTTAAAGAACTGTGCCTAATTAAAAAGAAATGTGATTCATGCGGTAATGAGAACAGCTTATAATCGGATTTTGGACTATGTGAGCGCGCTCGGTTGCGTAAGTTCTCTAAAGACTAAAATGTAAATTGATTATTGTAAACAGCTTTGCAAAATTCTATACGCATTTTTCTTATGTATGCATTTGTTTTCTGCCGTCATTAGCAATTTTTGATATAAAAAAATGGGACTTTCTAGAAATCGTAGGCACAAATATTTTAGCTACACAGTCGAATTAAAAAGTTATTCTTTTATTCACTGATGAAAGTAGGTAGAATGAGCGGCATCCACAGGAGAAAACAAATTTCTTTTGTTGCATCCTATTAAAATTAATTTTTTTAATTACATTCAATATAAGCCTTGCTGTCTGTAGTCTCGTGCTTTCATTCACGTCTTCTGTTTAAGCCTTTAAGCCCGGGAGTTTACCAATGTTGTCACTTCAGTTGACGCAGTCATTTATAAATATTACGGGTGTTCTCTTGTTTATTTAATGAATTCGAAAAATCAGTAGAAAAATTATAAACTAGTTTCCCATTAGAAAAATATCAGTTAACTTGTTGAATTTTCTTAGTTTTTAGGTCTTTATAAACTTTTATTTTAAATAGATATAACAGTTAAAAACTAAAACAACTGTGTTACAGGCATTGGCAATACTTTTAGTGAATTAGGGAAGCCACTATAGGAATTTAGAATGGTTAAAAAATCTGTATTTTGTTGTTACTCTTCGTGTTATTAAACTACAAGTATGTTATATTCTTTTTTATTACAGTTACACGTTACAGTTACAATCTCCTACAACCACTTGGTGTGTGTGATACATTGTATAAACCGTAATGTACGAACTTTGGTTAATGATAATTATTAGATTATACAGACTGGTAACTGTTTTGAGTGGAAATTAAAATAAATGTAGGACACGAACTTAAAATTCAGCCTCCATTATCGCCGTCGTGTAGTAGACAGTGTACTCATACACGACGCAAAAAGTGTCGATTTTATTAAGTCTAATATTCAGTATCATGGTTGATGAAACAAAGCTTGAAGGTAAGCATATGTCAGAGTGATTCCAATGATTTGTATCATCGTCATTATTACTATTATTACTTTTCAATCACTGCTAAATGATTCCTCTCCAGTCACTTCCCTGTGATTCTTCTTAAGACAGAACAATGTTCAATTGGTAAATAATATTACTTAACCAAATCCGTCGTGGTAATCCGACGTGTATTCATTCGCCGTAGAATCTAGTAAACCTTATGGCCTTGCGCATCTTTTTGACGACATGTACTTCCCACGTACTGATTTATGATTTAAAAATCATATCATGTACATTCCTTGAGTACTATTTTCTTCCTGTAGCTCCTTCGTTTTATTAGCATAGCCTTTTTTCTATGCTGCTGTGTAGATTTAGTCACTGAAAAATCACACTGCTTAAAAACCTCCCTTCTCAATGAAAAGTCTATGGTGAGGGATTTCTTTTCTTCGTAACGTAGCTCATCTTTCCACAGGGAAATAAACCTGATCTTAACCGATTGACAATGTCAAGCATTGCATCTCCATTGTTTGTTATTACTTCACACAAATATTTTAATTCGTGTAATGTTATTAGACTTTCACTATTAATTTTCATCTCTTCAGGAGGTTCAGTTTTATCACATATTGTGTTCGTTTTTCCATACTTATGCTATGCCCACCTTTACATTTCTGATTTAACCATTAAAGTAGCAACACTTTTCCTTCATACTTTTATTTTGTTATTTACAGAACGCATAAATAACATGACTTATTCCTTACCCTATTCTCTTTTGCTTCTTTTGACAACATATGCAGTTTGACTGAGCTGTATTTTCATATAGTTTTAGATAGAACTACAAAAATTCCTTTCCTACATTTTTCTCTCTAAAGCCTTCACTCTAGCGTTTGTAATAAAAATCTTTCTTGTTGCCGACAAATGGCTTTCCATACAATTATTGCACTGTTTTTGAAGTTAATTTGTTCTTTGTACTAGCTATAGTTGATACTGTATCTCAATCAGGTGACAGCCGACTATAAAATACTCTGTTAAGTCTGACTGACACTTACGTAAAAAACTCGGTAAGTGATGACAGACCAATTTTATAATTGACCTGTATCGTTGTAAACCTGATTTGGCCGTGTTTATTTTATCCTGTTGAATAGCTTGATACATGTTTTTCAGTTTTGTATTATAACTCTTTTTTTAACATTGAAAATGTTTATAAGGACGTGTCGCACATTTGCGGCCGATCGCAGGTGCGTGATCGAAAATGGGAATCGGAGAGTTTCCATAGAAACTACTTCTTTGTTGTCAATAACGTAGTACACATATAAAACTTCGCTTATGAATGCGACTACATTTAACTTATAATCTGTACATTGGTAAATGAAGAATGAATTCAGTGATTGGTGAATGAACATAAATATATATATTTTTTAGATTTTTTGAAGCATCTTCAATGCCCTTCTCTGTGCATTGCATTTGTGCAATGCCTGTAAATTTTTTTTTAAGTCTGTTGATATCTGTTAATATCATTTGTCGTTTTTGTATATTGTATATATTTCCATTTTATCTATGCTCTTACAACTGTATAATTACGAGCTGTGTTAAATTTGCAAAATGGTAACACAATTATAATTCATTTTACCTAGATTCAATAAAGACTCTCCCTTTCTTTACCTTATCGTTAGTGCTACTGCAAATCCATAGTCTGTGAATTACGGTACCGTATTAGTCGTCATACACTTTAAAACTCATAATACCTCTAATATACATTTTTTTCCTAAAAGCAATGCAGTGCCGTTTATATACACGATTTTTTAATTTGTATAAAATTATGCTTAGTGGTTTTAAATTGTTTGTAAAAACATATAAGTACGAAAACAATTAAGAGGTACTTTACAAACCCCTGTAAATTCTTAGTTGCGGTTAATTAATTTTTTATTGGGAATCACTTTCTGTCAGTGTCTTCTATGATTAGTATGCACTGCTGAATACCTTAGTACATTTTTTTCAATTAACTTCGTAAACAAGTTTTAACGTGATATTAACGTGATGTTTTTATTTTACCTATTTTCTCTAATTACTTCTGTCTGTACGCTTTGATGTCTGTACATATAACAACATTTTTTATCAGCCGTATTAATTATAGTTCCTAATATTCGTGGAATTCCAGTCGTAACACAGTTTTTATGCAACTTTTTAAGATTTATTTTATCTCATAATCACGCCTCAATACAAAATACAAGATAGTATGATTTTGATGGATTTTTTCCACGATCGATGATATTAATAGTGCTGTTGTGTTGTAAAAGATAAACAAAAAAACTGTTCAGAGTCTCAGTAAGTATTACTCATACTTAACACATTCCAAGAAAACAAACAGAAAATAGAAACCGATAAGTCAACAACCCCAACCCCTTCTATTGAACTCCATTCTTTTATTCTATGCGTATGCCCCTTTTTCAGTCACGTAATAGATTCATACACTGACACTGTGCATTGTACAAAGTGTAACTGATATGTATACGTGTATTATACGTTAGTGCAATGTGTAGTGTTATGTAATGTGTGTATCTGTGATTCACAACTATACTATAAGTACCATAAGTTAATTTATTACCACACAACACCACTATTAATATCATCGAAGGTAGAAAAAATCTATTAAAATCATGTCATCTTGTATTTTATGTTGTTAGCATGATTATGGGATTAAATAAATTTTAAAATATTCCATAAAAACTACGTTTTCATTACAACAGGAACTCGATATATACTAGGTACTATATATACCTTCTATTATAGCTATCTCCTATGAGGATAGCTAGGAGGATATTTTTTAATGCCTGAAAGACTTCAAAAATTAATGCATCCTGAACATTGTCAGAATGGTAGACGTGCAATTACAATTACAAAAACCTGGCACCTGTGATTGTAATTTCTTTAGACAAAGTGGTTCAAACCATACACGATGCTTTTGTCGGTCTTCATCTCGTTCGCTCCTTTCCTTTGACGTCGTGCTTGTATCTATCCGCGACCACAGGGTCTTGATCGCTCTCTATTTTTTTCCTTATCGGTGAAGCCAAGCTAACAATACCTTAGTTTCACTACCTGCGTTTTCAGCACTCATGCAGTACACGATTCCATACATAACGGTTTCGCGTTAGTATTATCAGTTGTATTCTACCACATAAATTAATAATGCTTAAATATTATCATATGTTATTTTTACTTTACCCAACAATGCAATTCTATAAACGAGCCAACAGTACCACGTCACAAAAGTTTTTAACTATTTCTCAGTTTCCTATGTTGTCTTCTCATATGATGGCATAATACTATCTACCATTAATTGTATACCCTAATCGTAGTTTCAGTTCTAGTCTGGATACAACACAATACAGAATTTAATTACGTTATTACCTGTCTGCCTTGCCTTATCCAACTTGCATTTTTTCCTCATTTTAAAAAATGTTTTTATAAGCCAACAATTGTAACAACAATTCTAAGTAACATACAGTCCCTACTCACATGTTTAAACTGTACAGTTTGTTCATTTTGCTGTTTACTATTAAATGAGTCTCGTTGTATAGTAGTTTTCTAACATTTTCAGAGCATATAATGTGTTTCTTTAATTTTTTACGTCAGTTGTCGGCCGTTCACAACCTAGATGTCGTCGGAAATTGCAATAGTATACAAATAAACATTAATAATTAAATAAATATTATACATTTGAACCCAAATGGCCTTATTATGTTTACAACTACTAAAAATGCATCAGTCTATCTTATTTTGTGGCTTGTTTAAATAATACTCAACATCTGAATTTGTAGCCAACATTTATATACGTATTAATGGTCAGTCAAACGTTCACGAAATTTAGATGTATCTTCTTACAGAAGTTAGTTTGAAAACACGGGACGTTCCGAAAATTATCTGCTAAAGATGTTTTCAAATGTAGGTATTTCGTTTCTATTCTTACTTTGGTAAACATCAATAAAATTTTATTAGCACCCTATCTTTGCACTTTTTAATTGTATTCATACCTGAAAAGATGTACTGTAAATGTTTATAACAAATATTACATTTATTATTAAGATTATTATGTATTATAAATTTACCTATCTGCGTACTTTTCCAATCGTCAGTCATTCCTGCACAAAATGATTTACTAAGTATCATGTAATCACGTTACGTTGATGCAGAAACAAAGCAAATCAATGAAAAGCAAAACAAATGAAAGCTTTGGAATTCCACAAATGATTTCCTGCTTTTGTGAAAATCTGAGTTTACTGTTGCTGGAGGTTTTACACTGCCTACTATGTACACCAAGGAGTGAGTATATGATTGTTGGAAGAGATCGGATATCTAAAACCAGACCACTTTATAAGAGAAACTTAAAGAATAACTAGGAAAACTGCTGGGAGCTCCTATTCTGCTTGTGTTCACCACAACACTCCTGTGGTAACTCCTGTGGCAATAGCTAACATTGCGTATTGAGTGTAGCAACATAGTCAAGACTAGGCGTCAGACAGAAGACAATGTGTCAGATGAGTGATCTGTGACCATGAGATGATTATTTATTAGCAACTCAGATTTAGTGACTTAGTGCTGTAATATTAACGAATTCCTGTTGAATTTAATATTGATATTGCAAATATTTAATATTGCAAATTGTATTATTGTGTTTAGGGAGAACTGTTGGACTAAATGTAAAGGTATTAAATAGTCCGTGATGGTTTACTGTTGTATGTATGGACTTGATTTAACCCTAAAAGTCATTATTAAAAAATCGTCGGAAACGTAAAAACAACACACACATGTGGCACAGGTGTGAATATGAGTGTCTAATTTTGTATAATAATCACGATTATCATTACCATTTTTATTCTCGCTATTAATCAATGCCTTGCCAATCATTTTCCATTACTCTCTCTAAACAAAATCTTACTCTTTCCACTCTACCATAATAGTTGACCACACTATTTGTAAGATTCCTCCGTCTTGCAAAGGATCATCAAGGACCGTCTTAGCAGATCATCTCATCTCCGTACAGCTCTTGTTTAAACCTTAGCGACTATCCGCCATTTTATTGTCTTATTAAATAGGCCTAACCCCTTTCTAATCTTCCATTTCGTTTTCTTAATTCGATAAATTAAATCATCTACTCCACTTCGGTTACGTATCCATTTAAGTTTTCCGTTCCCAATCCTTGTTATTCCTATAGCACTTATATTTCATAGAAACTACCCATTACTCCTTATTACAAGATTTATTCAATAATTAAAGAAACAAACAGCTGTTACGAGAAACTTGTTCACAACAATTTCAAACAATTTGAGATCTGTAAAGTGGTATCCCTGTGATGAATTTCAACAGTTGTTCGATAATAATAGCTGTTCGATTTGTGTAAGTATAACCTCAATCATCACATTTGCGATGGCGTGTCCCTTTGAGAACTGAAAATTTCATCAAACATTTATAATTCTTCTTTTACTTTCTGAGGACGTAAAACTGTCAGAAATCTACTCGGTTATGACTAACAGTTCAGACAACAAATGAAAACTAAATACGAAACGTGAAAATTTTTATAACTGGATTGAGCATTTAAAAGTAGCCGAACATTAATGGCCAATAAACTCGGTCCTCGTCCAATAGCGCTTTCAACTCTAGAATTAGATATGTACTAGTATAAACGCACGTACAAGCAGAAGTCCGACCTTTCACATTTAAACGGATCCTTAAAAAATATCAAATAAGTTCTGGCACAACTTATCTATTGTAACAGTCTTGACTACTGTAAAACATGTAAAAAATGGATTTAAAAACTGCTCACCGAAAGTCACAAAGAGACCAATCTTTGCTTGCGCCAATTCAGATTACGCCAGAGAGAATTTTGTCTTCTGATGACATCTGAAGCTACCATTTTGAGTTAGAACCCAAACTCAAGATCATGGAGAGCATGCTTTTTACGTGTGAAAAAATTGCTTTACTCAGTTTACTTGTGAAAAAATTATACAGCTAGTAAATTGATGATGACACCTTTTGGGACAATAAAGGTATACGTTTTGGTGATTTTTTGAGAATCAATAAATAGTGAATACTACTACAATTGACTGAAAAATAAAGCAAAGCACGCTTTGTTGAAGAAACGTCCTGCTTTAGAGAGTAGATATTTCATTTTTCTTCGACCATATTGTCCCTATAGCCTGAACTTTGCCCCATCAAATTTCTTCTTATTTAGTCCCTCAAGGAAGCGTTACCTAATGCCAACATTCAGAGCAGCGCGTAGATTAAATTAATGTCCTAAACTTGCTTCAAAATACAGAAGGCGTGAAAAAGCCTGTAAAGAGGTTGGACAAGTGTATGAATGTGTCTGGAAATTGTATTGTAAAGTAATAAAATTGACGCAGTAATTAAAGAATTAGTTTTTCTTTTACAACTGTTTGTCTCTCTAATTATTGAATGACCCTTCCATTTCATTTGGACATCGATTTTTTACCTTTACCTTTATGTAAATGCCAGGACTATTTTTGCAACCAGGAACTACTATCTTCCAATTTTTTGAGTTCATCACATCTTTCAGCCCCTATAATCAAATGCACAATATTAAGGTATTTATCCCTCGCCTAACCTCCCACTGTCTTTCTCAAAATTATCCTTCAAAATGTTAAAAATAAATCCACTATGTCTAACAACAAGTAACAAATATATATATATATAAAAGCAATATACCGTATACATTTAAATTTTTTAATTCATTAATTATAATAATTTTACGTCATTGTCTGCATTTTGTTTGGGCTTCTTCATCCCCTTAAACCGTCTTCTGAATTACCAAGTCTATTCATCATACACTTTAATGGTTTTAATACTACTTTATAGTAATATTTCCTGACACACATCATTCAGTACTAATTTGAATTATGATTTTTTTAGTCATTACATTCTATTACATATGCTACATTTTCTGATCTAATAACTGGTGATAGTTTTACAAGTTAGAACCAAAATGCATAAACTCTTAGAAAGGGTCAAGTATTTAATATGTAAAGATTTTATTTTTAAATTTTTAATAAAAAATATGTCACAAGCTGCTATGTTGAGGAGGTAAGAGAAGTTCAGTATTTCCTGTAATTAACAAAAACAAAGGGTTATATTTTTATAACTGAAGACGAAATCATTAAAGTAATTCTTAATTTTTCTAATAATATATTTATTAAAGGATTACAGGAATGTTAAAACTTCTTAATATAATATTTTATTATTTTATTTTATCCTTTTTCATTATCAGTCTCCCTATCTCATTACAATTACGTACTTTTTAGAAAACGTACTAAAAGTAATATGCTATTTTGATTAGATAGTTTTGTGTTAATTAATAATGGTAACTAACATTCTCGTATATCTTAAGGAAAATAAACATTATGTTGTCGTTGTTTGTAACAAATCTACCTTACTCGCAAATTTTGGTAATATCAAAAACGTATCTTAAAGTAAAATGCTAAAAACGTAGATCTTTTTAATACTTTAAGAAATGTAATTTTGGAATCATTAAAAATATATAATTTAAAAACTCTTTAATGTACCCCAATATGGAGTTTTTAATTATTGCAACCATGTTTAACCCCTACCTTAATAAAATCTGCGACTTAATGTCTTCCTAATAGTTTAAATTGAAATAACATTTTTACGCCTTGGAAAAAACGTTATAAATTGTTGTCCATGAAAACTATTCAAGTGTAATTGAAAATTTTTAACTGTCAGTAACATACAATCAAAAAATTGTTATCATAATATTATATTAAATTTTTTAAATGAAACTTATTGTTATAACTTCGTACTTAAAACCCGTATGTTCAAAAATATAAACAATAATTAGAGAGAGGCAGGCGCCACAAGCAAGATCGTAGATACCGCGAATGCTAAGCGTAGTGTGCAGGTTTTATCGACCGAAGTCAGCCACGTTACACACACCACAATCTCATCTCCTCACTCCCGTTCCTCAGTCACTCATTCTACAACCGTCCGTCTATGTGCTTCCTTACTGCATTCATCCTGCCCTAGCGGTGAAATAATATTTTTCTATTTCATAATGGTAAATTATGAATGAATAAACGTCATCCTATATATAAACGCTGCGCACAATGCATGGATAAATATTAACAGTTTACAATGAGTTAATATTCTCGTTAATAATGTAATTTTACCACATTCCTGTATTGACACACGAAGGTCTGCACTAGGTATTTACACTCTTCTTTTTCCTATATAAATGCTCAAGTACCTTGATACTGCGAACTGGACAAGATTTTCTCTAGAGAGATATCACTAGGGGATTGGCTTATCGATGGGCAGTCATTCGTTTATCAGTGAGCAGATAACTACCAATGGTGACGAACGTAATGGTATACTGTATATTCACACATTCACGTTTAGACACGCGCGCGCACGTGTATGTGTGCTGCAGGTGGACAAAACATTAGCTACTCGAACACAAGTTGCTTTGAATTGTTAATAGCTGCGCGTTTCTTCTTTGGTGTTCGGTAGAACACCTGCTACGTTTAAACGAAACAGATCCGCCTGTTTAAGTAAACCAAACAACGCAATCAAAGACTTCAAGTGCTCATCATTTTGTATCTCACTACGCTACTATTCTTTTACTTTCATCTAAAAATAGTACTGCCGCACACAGCAAATAACTTTATCAAACTTTGACCATTTTTAAGAAATTCAAAAAATTTCAAATAATTTCAAAAAATGAATGAATATAGATATTCTTTGACTCTTCTAAATTAGTTCATACTCGTAATGCATGAGATTTAATAACAAATTATTTTCATCAAATTTAATAGTAAAATAATTATTACTTGTCATTAAAATAATCAACACAACACATGCTGTGTTCCATGTTTTTAGATGTCCTACTGAACTGAATACGGGATACTAGATCAATCATTAGGAATTTTGTTTTGTAAAACTTAAATTACCTAAAATATTATGTTAGATCATTAACCTCGTAAAAACTATTATTGAAACCTATTATACGATCAAACGCAAACAGTTTACATGTGATAATTGTAGAATAAAAGATACACGAGCTCCTGCAGTTTAATAGATTCTCTACTCCGAGGTTACGTTTTATCAAGCGCACCACATCACGAGTGCAATGAGTTTCAAAAGCTACTGGTTTGATATCTGGATTATACATACACTTAGGACGTGTAACAACGTACAGTAAAGAAGAGATAACGTCAATGATAATCAGAAGTCATACAGCGCTGTATAAATATCAATACTATTCATTTTAATATCTCAATAATAATTAACACGTAAGATGTATTGCGTTTCTGTGGCAGAAAAAAAGACAAGGTCAAGAATTTCACTGCCGTCAGTTATTACTCAAAGGTACACTCCGCTTAGAAAAACCTTCGGTGGAAGCAACAACCGACGCTGTCTATGTAAACGTTTATCTACAGTATAAACGTTTCTGTATATAAACGTTTATCTACAAGCTTTATCTGGAAATATTAGCATATCGCTTCAATAATAATCTGAATTAAGAAAATCAGTTTTCTCGGCTCAAAGCACATACCACCAGAAACTTAATATACTGACCTGTTCCTCGAAGTGTGCAACGATACAGAAAATGCTGCACGTAAATAATGGCTACACTCAATATTCTAATAAAAATAAACGTAGTAGCTCCTCTGAATTTGTTAAGTGCCATCGACACTGTAGTATCGAAGAACAAATAAACATACGACAATTAGATAATAAACAGTAAGTAATGGAAGAAAAAACTAATGTAAACTTGAAAACAAGTTACAATGTATTTTGTTCAGTTGTTTACATGTTTTGCCATTTATGCTTTTGTGCATCTATTTAATCTGTAGACAAAAACAAGAAGAGCTGCCAGTGGTCAACTTTTCATAAAAATCTATGTGTTCTCTCAGTCAATTTGTTCAATGTTCGCCTAGTCGAACAGATTAGAAATCTGAAATTAAAAAAAAAAACACATTCCTATTTTTAACATAAACATCTTGTTTAGGCAGATTTTTATTTAGTTAATTTATGTACTTAATCTAAATAAATCCTCGTAGTGTATATGGCGGTAAAAAAGTCATATTACAAAATTAGTCCAAGATCCTTTTATGAGTATGTAAATTATGATCATAATTTGAAAATTCGAAGCCAATTATTGTCTAAAATTATATAAAATTCTGTTTTATTTTGAAGTAAGTAAAAGACTGTGTTAACTATTAGTTCATACACTCATTTATATTTAAAATTTATTAAGTCTAAGAAAACTGTATTTATTCAATGTATGCTATTCTTTGGTATATTTATATACAAATATTACTAATTACTCTTAAGTATTTCTTGCCGGTTTTTATATTATAAACAGTTTTTAAAATATTAACTATATCTTCAAGTAAAATTATATAGTATTATCATCTTAATAATACTATTATAAGGTTACATTCAATATAATTTTACATGCAGAAATAGTTAACATTTGAAGAACTGTTCATAATTTTCGAAATAAAATTTATTGCTAAATGGTCAAACCACATGCCCCAAGCGTTGAAGTACTTGTGTTAGGTTTGCAAGGCAAACGTTACCGAGACCATAATATGGGAGCGAAAGCTTTTTATGCCCCCATGTCCTAGCATGAAATGTTAGTTTAAATCGAAATGAAGTAAACTTGCCACTATTCAAGTTAAAAAGCATTTTAATTTTCTTTTGGTGTGTGTGTGCGTGCGTGCGCGCGCGCGCGCGCGCGCGGAGAGGAAAGGAAGTTTTAGAGGCCATTGTGTGGTCTGGTCTTCATTAAACTACATTGAACACCAGGATGAAGTAAAAAATTACCGTATTGTAGATACTATGTTACCGTTTAACATCTATTATCATATATTAATGGAAACCTGTTCCATTAGATCAAAATCATTTCAAATATTCAAATCATTAATAAGGATTATGAAGAGAGATAATGCAGTAATCACAAATTACCACTGTAACACATTTATCAAACTAATTAATTACAACTTTCATTTCTCTACTATTTTCAACACATTTCTTAGAAAATACATAAGCCAAAAATCGATACGTTTCCTTTTATAGAAACATACGTGTTTCCTGGCACATTCCTTTCAAAGATCTTAAACTAGCAGTAAAAAAGTTTCATATCGTGTCGGCTTACTTTGCATTCATTCGTAATTTATTAACTGTTTTCGTTATTTGTTTATTTCTTGCAAGCTAGTAGAATCAAATTAGTATTGTTACGACTAACTGATCGTCGTATGGTACAGTGGAAAACAAAATACATCTTATTACAAGATGCGTATTTAGCCCTAGATTTGACGCCATACGAAATATAAATTGATAAAAATATTACAGGCTGTCGGGTTTCCTTCATTACACACACAAGAAGACTCAATAGTAAAAATGCTTATAGCGTTGTTCAGTGTAATGTGTCATGCATGTCGCAGGCATTGTACAGGTCCGTGCTAAGTACAATTAATCATAGTAAGTGAAATCACATTTTTTATCAAAGTTGTCGACGTATACAGGTATAATTTGTAAACAACTCACGGAATTGCCTGAAACTTGATAATACTGTAGACTGTGCGGGACGTAGATTTGTTTCCCAGTTAACACGTTTATATTTTCTTGTAAAATCCTGCAAATAACTGTGCATTAATATCAGTTGTACAAACGTTCACTGTAAACGCTAACAATAAACACTTTTATATTGATAATTCATCTGGGTGTTCTTTACGCTCAACTGTGTCTCTCTGTGGCAGTCCATAAAGTTGAAACTCCCATGTTGTATTTGCAAAGTGTCATTAAAATTCTTCGTAATTAGAATACCAAATTAATTCACTGTGCATCAATTACTTGGCAAAATCTTTGTGATTTTAAGTGACTCAAAAAGCGGAATTTGTTTACACATTAATATGAAACCTACTTCATTGATTACGCTTGCAAATAGACAGTTGTTCAATAGTAGCATTAACAGTGTGTAGCAGAAATAAGAATTAATCGACTGCCGTTTTTAGAGTAATTAATATGGGCCAAGGAACAAGACGGATGGGGAGAGACAATGACAAGTGTGAAACTCTTGACCTAGGCTATAGATATCGCGCCACGTGGCTTACTTGCTATTTCGGTGTATTGGCCAGTGTTGCTCTAAATAAGCGCCGCCATAGTCTACTGTAAAAATAATATGCTCAAACTTAACCCAGCTCACCCTCCATTCATTACCCTGCTTCGCATATGCTTATCACTTTGTAATGCTTGTTACTGACAGTTTTTATTAGTGCACTGACTGACTACACATCTACAACTCTCTGTGCATTCACATCATACTCTCTTACACTCTTACACACTTTATCACTTTCTCTTTCTCTTCCTTCTCTCTCTCTCTCTACCTAAGTACCTACCTATTTACGTATTTACCTATCAACTTATTTACCCGTTTTTCTGTCTATCTATCTATCTGTCTACCTATAAATATGTCTGTCTGTCTAATTGTCTGTTTTTCATTAAAATCAATTAAAAACATACATCATATAGGCTTTCAGTTTGTCTTGGAAGCCTAATAATACCTTTATGTGGAATATAACTACGTACTTTAAAGAGAACGTTCAAATTAAGAAAGTGAGGATTGACAGCATGAACATAAATGCTGTGGAAATAAATGTATATAACAAGGTTGTGGATATAAATTTTAAAGCATGTAAAATAATCTTAAATCATTTTGTTAAAAAATATAGGTTCTAATGAATGTCAATCAATCATTTGTCAAAAGGAAAAATAGAAAAAGAAAGAAAGGTAAATAAAACCGAAGAAATAAATATGTTTACATACTTTGTTAAATAAGTGTTTTATTTATTCATCTTGATATTTTAATAAATATATGGATTATATAGGCTATGTTTCATTACATGTTTATTGCATGTTTCGTTTTAAAAAATCCGAAATATTTAAGCGAATTTTGTCAAATAAAGTGCGTTAATTATGTCACTACATAGAATAACACTGCAACTGTTCGACTCCTAACGTCAAGTGACTTCAAAAATCGTCATACGCGCCATGGCCTGACTTTTTCGCAAGCCTCGATTTACAGCCACCTAGCGGGTAAAAGCAAACAGTTCCTTGGTTGCGGAATTAAATAAATCAGCTGACATGGCTCAAGCGTAGTGTAAAGCAAGTCGTCACATGATTCATTTGTTTCAAGTTGCTTGTAACTAGCTCAAATTCTTGTCCTTCTACTCTCTTTTACAACTTCTTTCAACATCTGTTATATTTATTATTGAGTATAAGGCCTGTTATTGTTGATTATTTATACTTATTGACCTAAATAGTAGGATAATTTTTTAAAATTGACAAAACTTGGAAGTCAATTACTTTTCAAAAAACACGCAATTAGTTTTAAATTTTTGCTCCATTTGTTTAATTTTTTCGGATTTCGGGGGGATATATCCACCATATCCTCCCTAGGTTCGCCCCTGGAAGATAATGTTTTATGTGTAAATCTACTTTGCTTGCAGTTTTAAGAAAAATTCATGTACAAACTTTTATACAAAAGCATGTTGTACTTAAACATTTATACTACAACTTTTTTCCGAAATCTAGAATCTTATCTTTGTTTACATAGATTACAAGTAAATTTAATACTATTATTGCCGGCATTGTTTTCATACCTCAATTGACTTGTTGTATAAACTGTATCAACACAATTTATAGTACAGTGTCCTATCATAGTTTTCGTACCTCTCATGCATGATATTGTCTTACATCTTTTCTTTATGTGACCCAAACTGAGTGTTCCAAGTTAATTATTATATTAATATTTCAATTAAATAATTGTATTCCCCGTATTATTATATTCGTTTCCTTATTATAACGTTATTCCCCAGTAACTGAGTAGTACTGTATCTAATTTTCTGAATTATTTGTACATAATTTTAAATTTCTATTAAAAATAGTAAACATAATGCAAAAAGGCTCCATTGTTATCTGTCTATTCTTGTATCAGTAGAACTTAAATTATTAAATATTTTCACAGAAAACTATTAGAAACGAAAATACCCACATAAACATTTTTGTCTACTTGTTAAATAATTTGGCATTATCTTTACAAATAATAGTAACAACTACAAACAACGGGTCTAAACGAAGCTGTCATTATATTAATTAATTACACGTTTTGTGACCTACATTTGTTAAAATGTGTATAGATTTAAATTAATTAGATTTATGTTTTCCAGTTCTGCGTGCGTGCGCGCGCGCGCGCGTGTGTGTGTGGTATCATTTTTAGATTCTTGAAGGTATTATTTAATGTATTGGTTTTGGGTTGAGTGCCGCGTTGAGTTTCGATCTTTTTCTAAGATGAGTTTTCAGCAGGTCCGTCTCTGTCGTCTACAGGCTGATTCTTCCTTGACGTCTTAGGATATAATGAGACTTCAACCCGAAACCAACACTCACAGAAACGTTTGTGTACATGTGTGTGTGTATGCGCGAGCGTATTAGATATGTACAATTATACAAACATGCACACGCGTAGGTACTTATATTCATACAAGCTACATATACAAATTTATACTATACTTTATAGAGTCTTTCGAACACGACTATTAGATACATAGATATATTCATTGTACCCACCCAATGCAGTAATCGGTATCCGCAGAAAAGATATTGTAACTTTCACACCACTAATTGTTATTACCACGGCCGGCATAAAGGCGATGAATATATGATGTACACATTAGTTTCACACTGTAGTGGACAAGTACTGAATGGTTTGTTTGTGTTTGTAGGTCGCTGCCGAAGCTCAGCAGCCAGGACGAGGATGGGCCGACTTCGCACACACAACAGTATTCCGGTGTTGTGCACTTCGAGCCCATTCCGCACGACCATGACTTCTGTGAGAGAGTCGTCATCAACGTATGTTGAATATAAATATCTTTTAAGTGTTAACCATTATTACTGTATATAGTTCCTAATACTAAATATAATTCTATACATTTCAATCAAAAATAATTATTCTACAATTAGGATATGACCGCTGAATGGTAAGATAACTATCTACAAAAATATTATAAGCATTCTTTTTTAACAAGATAACATGATTCTAGAGTTTACTCCACCCCCTCCCGTGGAAATGGTTTATCGCTATTATTTATTTTACCGCTGCTTTCTGTCAGTTTTCGCATTAAACGAACATATTAATGTGCGTGAAAAACACTTATAAACATGTGGGCGCGGGTGAATTTACGAATAAGAACAAATATATGTTTCTTCAATGCAAAATTTAATGTTTTTCAATGGGATAAACTGACTACATGTATTTGTTTTGTATCTAGTTTAGAGTCTTACGATATAACATTACTACAATTAATAAAATATTGTAAGTTACATTTTGTGTGTATGTTTCATTATCATGTGATTGGCTTTGCCATCGTATACACACACACACACGCAGTGTGTGTACTGGAATGAACTGCAATGTGACGTGTGTCGACTTTTCTAGTCTAAATTTTACTAAAATTAGAATATTATATTCCTTACCTTTTGTCCACTTTTATTTTTGTATCATGGTTTCAAAAGTTACCTATAACACTTATTAACAGTTATATGTGTTAAATATACACGTGTTAAATATATACGTGTTAACAGTTATATTAGATTACGTTAAATATGAAAATTGTCCACAATTTTGATTAATAATACAGACAATTTATTTGTGATCACATTATTTAAAGTAACTAACAATGATAAGAGAAGTTGTAATATACATTTTAAGGTGTGGAGAGCATGTGCTCGAACGTATTTTTGTTGTTATTATTATTATTATTATTATTATTGATTTTTTTACAACTGCAATTTCACCACGTTACATGTCATCGTCCCTTAAGTTTATTTGTTCATTATCTTACCTAACTCACCTTGACTTACGGATTTTCCGTAACATGTTTAACGTGTTTAGATAGGTACTTTACTGATATTATTATTTTCGTTATCTTCGTCATCATCGTCGTCATTAATATTATTTATAGCATAATAATAATTTACTATAAACAATTAAATAATTATTCTGTAGTGTAATAATTATATTTTGTTTAGTTATAGTTTGTTTCTTTTTCCTCGTACGTAACTCTCAATGTTAGTTGCATGATTTCAATATTATACATTTGGAATTATTAAATAAGTTAAATTTTCTATATATACTGAGTATTCAAAATGTGTTTTATTTCTGATTATGGTTAGGTCTATGTAATTTAATTGATTATTCGATTCATCTTCTATGTAAATTTTATTTCGTTATGTATATTGTTTGTAAAGTATAATGTGTTAAAAACGTTTATGTTTTTATTTTGGGTTGAGTGTAGAGTATCATAAATAGATCCTATTTTTATATCTGTTTATATTTTATATTTTAACAGATATAAAAATAGCATACAAAACTAATAAAAATAATTTACAAAAACTAAATAACCCACACAACAAAGATAATACAACTAACGGTATATACAAAATTGGATGCCAAGATTGCAATAAGTGTTACATAGTACAAACAAAAAAACAGCTGAAAAAACGTTATTTTGAACACCTAAACGCATACAAAAAACCAGAAATATATAAATCCAATTTAGCCACACATGCAATAAACACTGGACATGAATTCCCAGACATAACCAATGTGACACTAATAAAACATATACCACACAAAGGCACCATAATGAACATTTGGGAAAATTTACAAATATACAAACATAAAACACAAAACAAACTAATACCTGAACAAATACAAATCAATACAAAACATGACACAATATTCAAAGCACTCAACATCGAAAATACACAAAATACAAATACATATACCACAATCACACACAATAATACAACTTTAAAATACCAGAGACCAACCTTAATAGCATCCATCCAACACACAAATACGTCACCAGACGCAAGATCGCGAAGGCTGAGGATAAGAGCACGGGAGCTCTCGAAACATGTTCCAGATAAGGAAAAATAACATCTTGAGGTAATATAAATATAAATTTTAAATACTTTATGTATATCAAGAAACGAGCTGTAGCAGAAAGTGATTGAATATATATATATATATATATATATATATGTATATGAACAAATATATGAACAAATACAAATCAATACAAAACATGACACAATATTCAAAACACTCAACATCGAAAATACACAAAATACTAATACATACACCACATTCACACACAATAATACCACTTTAAAATACCAGAGACCAACAAGAAACCAAAATAGCGTCCAGCCAACATACAAATACTTCACCAGAAGCAAGATCACGAAGGCTGAGAATGAGAACACAGGAGTTCTCGAAACATGTTCCAAATAAGGGAAAAATAACATCTTGAGGTAAAATAAATATAAATTTTAAATATTATATATATGTATACATATATATATATATAATTTCTTCATCGAGTTTTATAGGAACATTTTGATTATTATTCTTTGATACAAATTATTCTTTGATAACAAATCATGCAAAAAACACCGAGAGTTACGTATGAAGAAAAGATGAATGAAAACACGATAGAAGGTGATGGTAACTCATTTTTATAATCTATTTATTGGTCGTAAAAAAACAGCTATTTGTTTTAGAAGCATCTGTTTCAATACAAAATGTCTAAACCTAAATATTGTTCTAAAATTTACCAAAATGTTTGTAAAAAACTACAAAAGTAATAAATTTAAAATGCATTAACTAAGCTCCAATATAAAATTAAAGAAAAATCGACTGTCTTAATAAGTAATTAATTAATTTACATCTTCTGTTAGCGAACAAACTAGATTATCACAATGGAATAACAAGTAAACTAATATGTTAACAATCCCAAATTAACACAAAACAAACTAAATAAGTTTAATATAATCAATAAACCTAATCTTTGAATAAACCTAAAAATATAACAAAAATTTACAGACATTAAACAATATCCACACATTTTACCTTAAATTCATAAATTTATCTACCGTTAAATTCACTGAAAACGAAATAACACTAGAAGCCTCAAATAACACAAATTTTAAATAACAATAAGCATGTCATATAACATTATGGTTTAAACAGAAAACGCAATTAGTAATATCGGCTAAGAAAATGCAAAAAAAGATATACGTGAGTGTGTGTGGGCGTGTGTGTGTTTGAATTATATTAAAATAAAATATGAAAATTCCAGTAAGATTATGTATATTTTTTTATGACAAACGGAACTGTAATATCATGTAGATACTTTTTTTAGGTCTCTCTCTCTCTCTCTCTCTCTCTCTCTCTCTCTCTCTCTCTCTTTCTCTCTCTCTCTCTCTCTCTCTCTCTCTCTCTCTCTCTCTATCTATCTATCTATCTATCTATGTATCTTGCTATCTCACTTATACGTTCGTGGGGCCGTAAATAAAAAATGTCTTGTTAAAATGAGTCCTATGATTATGATAGTTATACTATAAAAATACAGTGTAACTAATTTAATGTAATATAATTAGTTACATTCATATAATAACACAATACATTTTATATAATACAATAATTGTTGCATAATTTAATATATTAAATAATAGAGTTAGTTTTAGGTATTATTTATATCAAATTATTTTTAAAGTTAAATAAAATATTCAGTAACTAAAAGTTGTATTCTCAGAGCTTTGAAAAATTAAAAAAAAGCAAGTTGTTAAAATTTTATAAGGAAATTAAATATCAGCTTCCCTATACGTTCTGTTATCATTAGACTAAAAATATGTAACAAACATAATAAATATATGATTTCTTCTTTAAAAGTAGTAAGAGTAGAAGTATTTTAATAGTGTAGGATAGCCATCGTGAACAATAAAGTTTGTTGTGCTTATACAATAAACCTGCAATAATGTTTTCAACATTATTATAGTGAAAGGAACTGAATAATTTAATGCAAATTATAAACCTCATTTCAAGTAGGCCTAACACACATATCTAGTTACATATTTGCTAGTGGTACAGTCATACTTGGGGTGCTTACAGAGGTTGTTGAATCGATGATGGGGGCTGTTAAAGAACACGAACTACATGGCACGAAGAACCATGCAATATGGCTAGATAAAGCTAATTACACGGTCGTCATCGTCATCTACCACATGGATAAGGCATCATTGCCTGTTTTGGCTACACAGGGGACACATGTTCTGCTTAGTCCATTAGATTCTTGGCCGTCCGAACTACTCTTTGTTTTGTCGTACAACATAGCACGTGCTTGTTACATTATTTGATGACTGTCATCTACATGGTCAACCCATTTTCGTCTATATTCTTTTATCTTAGCACACAAACAATACGTCCTCATTTTAGTTCGAATTTCCTCATTTTTCTTGGGTCTATGGTCTTGCAAAAGCAATCATTTCAACGGCCTGAATACGCTGGTAGTCATTTTCTATTATCGTCTAAAAGATCAAACAGCAAAATATTGAATTCCACTCAGGCACGAAGACCCAAAGTTGGATATCCCTTACATGACATCTTCAAAAAAATACGCCACTGAAAGGAAAGAGGTACAAGCGTCTTCCTAAGCGTAACAAATATATTGTCAGTAACACCTCAAGTCTCAAAATTTTACTAAGAATGATAAAATATATTTTCTCTGTACTACTTTACAGTATAAAAGCGTGGGCGCAAGTAGAACCATAGTCAAAAACACAAAGGTACTCGAAACCTGTAAACCTGTCGATGTGTAATCAAGAGTAGTAGAATTAATAACATTACCAATGTTGAAGTGATGATAAAATTGAAAAAATATGAAATTTGTAGGGAATATAAGATAATAAATTTGCCTTATTGTCGCCATATACTGAGACACAGAAGTGAATATTAGCTGAAAGCAGAGCATATTTTTCACTAAGAAAGATTTTGAGGGACCCACTTAGTGAAAAGAAAACCAAAGCTCCAGTTGTATAAAATTTCCATCTGATTCCATTTGGCATATGTAACTACATTGCCAGTGAGACACGATTTTCAGGAAAACATCAGCACAACTTGACACATTAGAAAGGATAACTCTAAGAAGAATAATCGTTTATAAAAGTAGGCAGTGGAACTTTACAGCAAAGAAAAATTCAAGACTTTTATAAGCTGTACAACGATTTCCATTGTCTTCACACATAAAATGCAGAGGATAAAATGGTAATAAACCACGAACTCTCAAGGATCAAACACTGGAGGTTACGAATGTCTTTAAGACTTTTAGGGGACGCTGTCGCAAAAAAGAGGAAAAGTCGCCCTAGGACGAGATTCTGAGGAGTTTGGGCATACCTTTTGTTGGTATGCAGGCCGAAGACCACCTCAGTCTGTAATCAATATCAACAAAGCTAGGATCGCTAGGATGTACTGACGGCCTTTAGAAGATTTGGCACAATAAACAGGAAAATCACAGTATTGGCACTATTACAGGAATCAAGTATTACATATTACAATATCTAATATTACAAGTATTGAATATTAAAGTATCCATTGTAATTCCACTTTTACAATAAGTAATATAAATGTAATAATATGTCGTAATACCTATGTACTTAAGTAGTGTGAATTCGTAAGTAGGACGCTTACATGTGTATTCCTGTGAACATTACACTAGTAATACTTAAATATTCGAGTTACATACAAATGACAATTATTTCCATGTGTTGTAATATGGAAATTAAGACACGAATGAAAAATTACATGTTTTCGAATTAATCGGACCGGGGTCAATTGTGACCCTATCGTACAGAAACATTGTCCTATCAGCTGTATAAGGCGTGTGAAGAGATGAAGGCTCAAGCCTCGAATTGTAATGCGTACGGCTGTTTCCTATGTTAATATACTGTGGCGACCTTTCTTCATATTTATTTACAGTCTACATACTGAACCATATGTGACAGACCTCTACGTTCGCTTCGTTCACTCTACATAGGCATCAAAACATATCGAAACCCGCATATCGATTTGTAAGTTACTAAAAACATAGTCTAATGTGTTGCAGCAGTAGATCGCAACATTTAGCTGTTAACGAACAGTTGCTGCTCCCTCCGTTCGCAGCTATCACATGCAGAGACGAAGTTTGGAACAGGGACGTTTCTACTAGTTGCCACGGATTCGGTCAGTGATAGTGTACGGAGCAAGTGCTTACCCGGGTAAGAACATATAAAAACGTCGTTTCGTCGCAACTGACCGAGACCCAAATTAATCACTCAATCGTCTTTATTAAAAGTGAAATTTAATTTATTCATTAGTTCATCTGAATTAATTAATAAATTTAATTTATTCATCTGATCGTTAATGCTTCTGCGTGAATAAAAATGTATTTTGTTTATGTTGAATACGTAATTACGGTGAAAATCCAGTCAAAACTGTAAAAAAATTAATTTTTCATTACCGTTTATTTTGATTTGGCTGCTTCACTGAACATTATATTTACTGAACATTATATTCACAGACATTTACTTTTTTAATAACCGTAACATTCACCCCATCGTAACAATAATGGTATATTGCTAGATATATTCGTATTTCATAAGATTCGTCAGTCCATAGACTCTTTCTATTTGGTTTCTCAGCCAGATGAATATTTCCGCCACTGAAAATTGTACATGGTTAAACTTCTGTGAATTCTAACTACTGCAATATATAACACCAAAATAACACAAAGTAATGTAAAATATTGTATTACGGTATCTTATTGTTTGTCATTATATATACGGAAACAGCTCGTCGGGAGGCAAATACTTCTCACAGCCTAAAATTTATTTTATTACCTGTGTAGTAGGTTGAAGTGTAATTAATTATTTACAAAATGCGGGATATGGTTACTAAACACAAGTGTACACGAATTGTATTGCCACTATATTAGACACTAGCCAAGAGTAAATATCGTTTAGATGAGGTTACATATAGTTTGCTAATCTATCACAAAATAGACGGTCTGAATACCATTGCATACAGATAAGCTATACGTTTTAAAAGTTTTTGATTGATCACAATTATATCTTGTATATAATATATTTTTTTAAGTATTATGCAATACATAAGTAACATTGACTTATTTCTCTTTAATATATAAATTGATTCTAGTAGTCCTGGAGATCTACGTTGTATTTATTTCGAGATTACAAGCTCATTTCAATTTTTAAATCATTATATACTCAAACTTCATCAATGTTCTATCAACTTAAAAATAATGTTTATGGTGTAATAAAAATATAACCTTTCCATCTATGCATGGGACAGATAGGGCAAAACTTTTTAATACTGCTACAAAATCCAAATTCTCAATTTTTACACGGAGTAAGAGTACACAAGATTTTGTAAAACAAGTGGTGCCCGTTTTCGCTGCAACCCTGTCCGGGCAAATCAATACCGGGCGCTCTCCAGCCTACATCTCTTCACAGCCTGCATTATCACAATTAACCTTCCCAACACAGACAGACGTAATTCTACTTTACCTTCATCGCACATTTTTGAGACATAAGTACTAATTTACTCAATAAACCGTCGACACAATTACTTACAAGAGACTTTCTTGAGATTTTTATTATAATAGCGGTATACAAAGAAATGCACACTGTCTGTAAACTCTTAATAGATTACATACACAATTAATACGATATGTAATAGACTTTTCATGAAGATTACGTATGAAAGAATTTAAATATTTAATTTTATTTTGCAAAGCTGTATGCTTTTAAATTGGAGGGGTGATATGTTAACTTCTTAATATTAACCTCACTTTATGTTACTTCACTTTATAAACAGAAATTAATTTAAATTGTTTAAAGATTTCATAAAGCCTCGTTTAATCTAATGAAATAATGGCGTCCTGTACACATCGTTTACAAAACATCACCACAAATATGTTTCTACCGGACTTGATAAATATCACTGGAGATTTAAATGGAAAAAATTAACCACGTCTATAATCAACTCTATCCTCCACGTCCATCTTCTCCGTAGTTACCTAATAATGTAACAAGATAGATAAATTTTAAAAATAAAAATGTTTAATGCTTATGTAAATATTATATAATGCAATAAAATTTATTCACTTGTTTAAATGAGATTCATTTTACTATTTTTGTCTTTTTAACTACGATATCGAATTAGCAAGTAATGACCTGTCTGTGCTGCATATCTACCTTCTAAAAACATTTGTTTATAATATTTATAAATTTTTTAACATAAGAAATATTTAAAATTTTGAAATAAGTTAAATATATTAAACTTAAAAATATTAAATATTCCAAGAACCTACGAATAACTGGAGCGTGAGTAAACACCTGGCAAAAGCTGTTGCCAATGTGTTGTCAATGTGTGCTTAGTTTTAAGCCTACTTTCCCATCATGAGATGAGCTTGCTAATGTAATATTACAAGTTATCCCCCCCCCCATAAAAAAGTCTCTACACCTCAAATTATAATATTTTTTGTTACAGAGTTACAGTTTGATAACAAATTCTTTGACTTTTTCATTTTTTATAGTTATATTTATTCAACTTTTTACACACATTAGGTTTGTAAACTGTATTATCTTTTAAGTACTTCTGTACAGATAAAAATTAGTATTAAATACCACACAAATCTTATAAAATACAAAGATACCATTTTTGAAAACGTGTTTGTATGTGCGCGCGCGCGCGCGCGCGCGCGCGCGCGCGCGCGTGTGTGTGTGTGTGTGTGTGTGTGTGTGTGTGTGTGTGTGTGAGAGAGAGAGAGAGAGTAATATACCGTGCAATATTCCTTACACCCACGCCCGCGTAACTGGAATATTGTGAGCATGATGAAAATTCTAGATCAAGTTTAAAACGGTTGCAAGACACTTCACACGGTAAGAAAAGGTATTTTATTGCAGTAGGAAACGTTGCTATTGCTTTTAGATTTTCTGTTTTACGAGTTTGTCCAGAATTAGGTATAGGGGCTTTTAGGTAATTTGCTATAATTTAGTCAGCCTCACAAGATTGTATTTATACTCGTATTACTTGACTTTTGCCTCATCAATCTAAAACTCTTATTTTCCTGCGAAATGTAAATCAAATTATAGTATAAAACTCGAGTTTGAAATTAGACTTTTGAACCCGATAACATGCAGATCAAATGCAGATTACGTAAATATTGCTTTCATATTTATTTAATAAATTATTATTATGTATTCAATCAAAATTTCTTTTACGAAACGATTTCTCTTTTACAAATATCAGGTTATTTTATAGAAGAAAGTATACACGAATGCACACACTTTATTTTGTAATTAATTTTATCACAAGAGGTCGCATTTTAACTTCAAAATACACAGTTGGAAGAAGTGATGGTAATCCATCTGATAGAGCGGGCCTGTATGAACATTAAATTTGTAGAAGCGAATTTACTATAAGTAAATAATACCAGTAGCAATGTTAATTTGAATAGTGGAGAAGCATAAACGTGATATTGCAACGTGTCGTAGCTTTTTTAAGTAGGCCTACCACGAGATGTCTCAACATCTAATGAATTCGAATACATTATTTCCACACAGCCCATCTTTTCTTTACATAGATATTTCCTTCCTTCACTTGATATACACACCAATGACCATAATGGCGTTGATGAATTCTGTTGTTTAAGGTTATGAAAGATTACGATCTAGGTTACTGAAATTGCAGAAGATAGGGAACATAAAGGTAGAAGTCGGTCCTCATACCACCCTGAACTGCACAGAGGAAGAAATTGCGACTGAGCTCGCCCCACAAGGCGTCATCGCATGTCGGAGACTAACGGTGCGAAGGGATGGACAGACGCTCCCATCTGAGTCCATGTCCTAACCTTCAACATGACAACTTTACGGGAAAAGGTGAGAGCAGGCATTCATTGGCTGAGTGTGAGAGCATTTATCCCGCAGCCGATACAATGTTTTCAATACTTGCGTTTCGGGCACACTGCATCAAGATGTGCTCGAGTTAAGACTGCCTCTGTGGGAAGTCGGCTCATGGTAAACCCATGAAATGTGTCAATTGCGGTGGTCAGAATTTATCTAGCTCCCGCAATTGCCCCGTTTATAATCAATAAGAGTACAAATCCAGAAAAAGAAGCTACTTCGATCCGTAAACTCATATGCCCAGTCAACAAGGGCAAATCAGCTATGCACAGGCTGTAAAATCAACAGCGTCATCATCCCCTATTGTAAGAGAGATATTACCTGCAATAACCCAGTTCATCGAGCATTACTTTTCTAAAATGTACAAAAGAGAAATCAATAAAGATATTGCGGCTGAGACGGACACGCAAACGGTGCGAAAAGACAATGTTGACGGGTCTACCAATGTACTTCGTCCACCATAAACATTATGGCTGTGCCCTCAGCCACCTCCCTTGGCAGAGAGAAGGCGAGGGGATTCCACCGCCCATCGCCCCTTTTCCCAGGTACACCAGGGAGAACTTCTTAAGACCAAAATTAGGGGTAAGACCTGTCCCTGATGACCAGGAGATGAGCTCCGGATCGGAGTTCAGCTCGATTGCCGGCACCAGCAATCTCACCGGCCTCGCTGACCTGGCTGAACTTGGAAATCTACAAAAAAAAAAAAAGAAGAATGCCTGGCCGAAAAGGAAGCCAAGGAAATAAACACGGTCCATAGCGACTGATTCTTCAACATCCAGGATGGATAACATACTTCAATGGTTGCACTTTACAACTGAATATGATACTGTCCAGATATACATCGATGTGTCTGTGCCTGCAGGAAACACGTTTGAGGCCACAAGAACATTTTAATATCAGGGAATATGAGTCCTTCTGCTGAGAGAGAGTAGACACTAGACATCTGCTATGATGTGACACTAGACATCAGAACTAGGGGAGGCGCTGCAATATTTCTTAGCAACACATATCCCGCTAGACGTATTCCGCTCGCTACACTGCTTGTAGAGACAAGCAGTAACAATCAGTTTATTACAGCCACTGAAGATGACGATCTGCTGCTTATACTTGCCAGATTCTGAGTGGCTGGCCCAAGATACAGGATATGGTCGAGCAGATATCATCTCCATTTATCCTTTTCGGGGACTTCAACACCCATAGACCCACTTGAGGTTGCCTTTGGACGGACAGCGCTGGATTAAGAACTCAGGATTTCTTTTTAAACAACGCGCTTGTCTTTTTAAACACAGGCGAGAGCACACATTTCAATGTTGGAAGTGGTGCTTTCGCTGCTATCTATCTTTTGATCTGTATTCCGCGTCTTGCTCTGCGTCTGTCGTGGAGAGTACTCCCTGATCTCCACGGGAGCTACCACTTCCCTATGCTGATAACAACTCGTACCCCAAAGAGATGGCGCGTGGACCACGCTGATTGAAAAGAGTTCTAGATTGCTTGTACACCTACGATCGTCTGTGGAAGTGTAGAAGAAGACATACACAGTTTCACAGCTGCTAGCAGCTACGAAGCATATCCCGCGGACCGGTGGTCGTTCATTGAGGCCACCGGTACCGTGGTGGAATAACGCTGTGAAAGACGTAATAAAAGAGAAGCGACGAGCCTTAAACAGGTATAAACGAGCGCCGACCGAAGATAATCGTATCGCTTTTAAGCGAGTTCGAGCCGAGCCGAGATCAGTAGTACAGATGTGAAGAGTACAGGATCTATAAAGTGCCTTTTACGATGTGAGAATTACAGTCTGCTGTCCGCGCTACCGGAGACACTGCGACGGGACCGGATGTAGCTATTGCTACATTACTGGGACTCTATTACCCCATATGGACGGAAGTGGAGTATCCAAAACCATGGAAGGAGGCGATCGTCATTCCGCTTCTGAAGGCCAGAAAGGATCCCCTGAAAACGGTAAGGGCCTCCGTGATAACCAACAATAGGATTTGATTTTCTGTGGATCAGACCGCTCAAACGTATTTTTAATTTGGCGAATATAGAACTCCGTATTTCGTTTATCTCACACAGTATCGGGACTATGGATAAACAAGCGCATTGTCACTAATCGAATTCGCAAACCGTATTGATATAGCAGATTTTCGTACCTCAAAAACACGGTTCGGCAGCGTGGTACGGCAGCTACAACCCTGTGTGATGTACGACGGGGTTAATGACGAGTAAATAATTTATACAGGGTTACCAACAATTTGCAGTCAAACTAATTACTAATATCGTTGATGTACTGTCTAGGAAAGCTCTTGGAGAGGATGATAAACAACCAGCTCATCTGGTGTCTGGAATAATATGGCCTTCTGACCACACACCAGTGGGGGTACCGGAGACATCATTCTACTCCTGATCAACTGATTTATCTGGAAAACACAGTTCATCTGGTTTATCTGGAGAACACAGTTCAGAAGAGTTTCATCGAAAACTAACAAATGGTTGCAGTATTCTTCGATTTGGAGATTCAGTATAATATCATGCAACAACTACATGATTGGCGGTTCAGAGGTAACCTGAGAAAATTTATCTCCAGCTTTCTCAGAAACATGACTTTCCGTGCCAAGCAATCACTGTCGGCCCCTCACGAGCTGGAAATGGAATACCGCAGGAATCTCCGTTGAGCGGCACACTTGTTACCATCGCCATCAACGGGATGTTTGAGGGTATAAAACGTCACTTGGGAAGTACTTGTATGTTGATGATCTTGCGCAGTTATACTTGGTGATGGTCAGGCATGAAATGCAAGGCGTTGTAGACACGTTGGTATAAAATGTTCACTTCTACAGGTGCGCTGTAGACCTGTGTTCACTTCTGTCGAAAGCGAGGGAGACGCCCGAACCCTACATTAACCATAAACGGTTTCCGGCTGCTCTATAGGTCCGTCATCAAATTTCTGGGCTTAACTTTCGGCAGACAAATAACATAGAATGCACATGTGGATGACTTGTCTGCGAGGGACAAATCCTCGTTCAACGTAATCAGATGCATCTCCCAGATGACCTGAAGAGCAGATAGGGAAATTTTATTGCGCCTGTACGCCGCGCTGGTGTCATCTAAAATGGAATACGGATGCGCGGTGTACTCTTCAGCCAAGAGGTCGTCCTTGAAAAAGCTGGATTCTGCTCACAACGTAGGGGTGCGCTATGCTACAGTATCGTTCTGCACTAGCTTTGCACAAAGCTTACATTGTGAAGCAGGAATGACGGCCTTAGATCTGCGACATAAACCACGTTCTGCTGGCCAATACCAGACTTGCTAGAGTATGAGGTCGCCGTTGGACGTTCACCCGACCAACCGGCATTCGTGCGCTCGAAATAGCCCGGCGCTACACCATCGAGGCGCCGATGATCCAAACGTACACTCCTGTGAAGTGCCTCCCTGGGTGCTCCGCAAAACAAATTACTGGCTGGATGTCGTCAGTAGAAGCAAGAACTCGTGCTACCAAACTGTACTGAAACTCCTGTTTGGAGCAGTCCTTGAAGAATACGTCGAGGAACACACCATTGTGTACACTGACGGGTCGATGACGGAGCACAAAGTGAATAGTGCGTTTGTCATCGAGGGCACCTCCCACTCCTGGACGCTGCCCAAAGCGTCAAGTGTATACACCGCCGAACTGTACGCGGTGTGGCAGGTTCTTCGTTTCTTGAACACCGAGATGACAGAAAATTTGTTATCTGTACGGAATCACTGAGCTTCCTGATTGCCTTGGACAGTCCGATTACAGTGGATCCGTTATTACAGCAGATAATGGCGTTATGGCCATGAGTTAGAAGACATTGGTTCATCTTTTACTTTTGTTTGATCTCCGGGTCGTGTAGATATTGAAGGTAACGAAGAAACTGACGCTGTAGCGAGTAACACTAAGGACAGCCCACAAGTCGATGCGATTCCCATGGACCTGACGACGCGAAACTAGCTGCCACAGCACCACTTCCGTTTGCTGTACTCTTCGATGCTGCAAAAGTCTGTAAATACAAAATAAGAAACACTGTCTGTGTTCGTTGAAAATAACACTTCTGGAACGTGTTCGTATTGTGACTTAGGCTTGACGTTAAATTGTTAAAATATTGTATCGTCTGTGTAACAAATATGTTAAAAGTATTCTACTATTTATAATAAGATTCTCTGGCAGTGAAAACAGAATAATAATTTGAGAGAACTAAATAGAGTATAAATAGAAAATACTATAAAATGCTAAAAATGATTGTTCCTTTTTTCAATTATTCTCTTTAATTTATTTTAAATATTGAAAAATGTTTTAAATACGGATAACTTTTACTGATTCAAATAATTGGGTGAAATTCGAACATCAATTTATCACCATATTTGCTACACAGAAATTCAATGGTTTATCTTGAGATGAGCTGGTAAGAATGCAGTCAACCATTGACTTAACGATAAAGAAGAATTATATTTTAACTTCATTCATAATAGTTGCAAAACAATATAATTAATGAAATAACATTGTCGGCCATTGGAACGAAAGGGAATATTACCTGTAATATGCATATGACTAAGCAAAGGCGAGGAAAAGAGGTGGTGGAAGCAAATCGTCCATCGATCACGTGTGGATGAAGGCAGTAACAATTATAGTGGCTCGTCCCCTCGTATTTATGGCTCTGTATGATCCCATCGTTGCTAATTGTGTGTCTACTGCAGATGCAATGCATGGACCAGTAACAGTTGATTCATACACACGGCAATAGACATTATCACAAAGAAAGAATCAATGTATAGACTGAATTTGAAACAATCGCATCAATCAAGTAACCGAATGCAATTCTATACGTATAGCAAACTCTTGTCTTACCCGGTAAATGTAACTTTAAATATAAATATTACTTACTGCACGTGCAACAAGACACTGTCTTTTTAATTATGTTATTCAACTTGGTGTTTCATTTTTTCTTGCATCGCTGCTTCTACTAATCAAACTAAAGCAGTTACTTCAGCTGCTACTACTACTACTACTACTACCTACTACCACTACTACTGCTGCTACTGCTATCAATACTAAAGGAGTGCTATCATACTAAAGTGCTATACTTGGAGAGTAAACTCTTACATTCTTGAAACAGGGCTGGGTATGTATATTTGTATGTATGTATTTGTGTGTGGGGGAGGGCACAGAGAGAGTGCGAGGACGTGTGCGCATGACACAAAGAATACGTTCATGAAAACCTCGAATAATATCTTCCCCTGCTAATGGTTATGAAGTTTCGATTACATCAAAAAACTGTCATTTCTAGAGTTTATCGATATTTTGCGGACACCGTCAAGTCTAAATTCGCAAGTTATGCTTTACGAATCTTTCAAAATAAGTTAGCTTCTTCAGAGAAGCCTGTAAGATGTATTTTAACGCTACGATTCATTTCAAGATTTGTACCTATTTAGGAATACAGCGTGAAGTGACAACCTACCTTTGTTTCACACTCTAACGACTCCAACATTATACACCTAAGGTTCTCGAGAATCATTCATAGACTATAGTAGCAGAGTTGATTGAAAGTGTATCAGTTGCTCTGTTTGTTTCATGAATCTGGTTGATATGTTACGTTATCGTATGAACAGCAGCTTCATATAAGATGGATTACGATTTTGCTATCGTTGCAACAACATGTGTCACCCCCTTAATCTACGTTACACAGACACCTTCAACAGTTCCTGTAAGGTGCAAACATTGTGGAACCTTCAATATAATATACAATTTTTTAACCTTGTACAACTATTTTTTTTATGTATTCATAAATTACTATTATATAAAGGTAACAAGATATAATTATATAAGAAGATAATTATTCTTACTTCAAAATGTTTCGAGCAGCATAAGGTATGCTCAGAACGTGTCCAAATAGTAATAAATACGTATCTTGATAGAACTTTTATATAATTTTAATTATTGTGTGTGTGTGTGGGGGGGGGGCACGCCTGCGTAATTGTCACTCCCTGTGTTTGTGTTGGAACTGAAAAACACCTTCCTTATATAAAGTTGATTTAACGTTGCTATAAGCAAATTACTATTTTTACTGTTATATCGGTTCAAACCTTCGGGTGCTGTACTATGCCGTTCAAGTTTTACCAGAGCATAGTGTCGGTTGCCTAACGAGAAGCATCTATAGACCTATCAAGACCTAAATATTAAAGCTTTGTATATTGTCTCTCACCGTCTCACACTCTCTCTCTCTCTCTCTCTCTGTATGTATGTATGAATGTATCTGTCATATACGTTAACGTATTATGTTATATGTACTTAACATTACATATAGTGTTACCAAAAGATGGTGCCAAATTTCGGGACATGATTCTTCTCATTAAACTGAATGAAAAATAACCAATAAACTTATGCCAAAAAATGATTCATTTTTTGCCAGTGTACGTTAGAAAAAATTATAATTACAGCCGAACGAAATGTAATGTGGAGTTGAAATTTTGGTGTACACAGTACATGTAAGTACAAACTAAACCAAAGTATTATCTTAAACACTTTCAAAATATTAACTGATTGAAAGTTTTAAATCTGAGTTTCACAATAATTAGTATGTATAACGAAAAATGTCTCATTACATAAAAATTAGCCTTTTTATTCGTAATCCCTTACCTTGTTTATTTGTATACCTTGTATAAGAAATTCGGATTCAAAATAATGGAGATATTAAATTTTTATTAGGAGATGCACTGTCCTCTTTTCTGTTTGAATTAGTTTTAAAACATGGAAACTACACAAATTCTTGCTTACACTGACCCATTTTAAGTAGAAACAAGAACTGTTTGATAGAAGCTGAAATACCAAATAGAAATATTGTAACGTAACTTTATTCGATCTTCTGCTTTTCTTTATTAATTTGTTAATTATAATCTTGAGTAGAGTTGGTTAGGCCCCGCGTTGGAGCGCCAATCTGTACGTAACTTTATTCGATCTTCTTTTCTTTCTTAATTTCTTTATAATTTATCTTGATTTACTATTTATTTATAAAAAATAAATCAAAATTTTTTTCTTCTTAAATTTCGTTTAATTGTATTTAATTTATTTTAATTTGCTTTATTTCGTTATTCGAATTATTTAATTCGAGATTATACGGTTAAGAATTATTAATTAATGTTTACTTGGTTTTCATCAGTTTGGAAAAATTTTATTTAAAGAAATGTTTTGCGTAAGTTCGGTTCGATTGTGAAATCGACTTGGCGAATAGAGGTTACTTGCTTATTCACTCCTTTTCGATGACGTTCCAATTGCCAAGGTGTGTTCACTCTTCCTTTCCTACTTAAAATCTTCTATTCTAACTTTATTTAATAAATAAAACTCCTTTTAAAATCAATTAATTATATTTATTAGCTTTTATTTCTTTTAAAATTAGTATTACGACTCTCAGGTCGAAAATGTTTGTTCCCCGGATCGACTCTTTACCTCGGGTCGATTGTAAAAAAATTAAGTTTTTCTATTTCATAATGTTTATTATAGGGTTTTCTTTAACTACTATTAAAAGTCAGAAATGCTTTGAGGAAGTACAATACTTACAAATATTTAAAAATCTTACTTACTATTACACATAAAGTTATTTTTGTTTGAGTATAGAACAATAATTATTTAATTCAAATGACCAAAATCAACAAACATGGCCGCTTCGAGTTTGGAATGATGACGATAAATTCAAAGATGGCCGCTGGTGTTCGACCTCAAATAATGCGAATGTTTTATGTCACTGTTTCTTTTAAAATAAATGATTTTTTATTTGTAGTGTTCACTGTAATTATAGTTAATTCTCTGTTTTCTTCCACTATTGTGTTGTTAAGAAGTGTTGGTGAAGTTATTCTTGGTGTTGTGTAGTAGTAAACAGTGCTTTTTAATATAAGGTTAAGATCTCACCATGTCTAGTAGGAATACTTTTTTTCACTTTTTAATTTCTTTTAGTTTTACTTTTTACTTATTCTTTTCTAGATTTATACTTATTAAATTTACATTATTTTCATTTTGAATTTTGTCTTGTTTTATATATATATATATAATTTTCTTATTTTTTCCCCACTCAGTAGTTTAACTACTTTGTTAAACTTTGGCTCCCGGCTTCACAGAGCTGACAGAATAATTGAATTTCTTACTCCTTCAACGGTCTTGACCAAATTTTGCTAATTTCTCATTGGTCAATAGATTTGAGTTCATGGGTCACATGACCATCATTATTTAAGTTATTTGGTTTTTTCAATTTCCACTACTAATTACTCCCTGACTATTACTTAATTATGCTTAACTTAATTTACATCTTGGTTTTCCTGGTAAAATTACAAACAATTTGATACCGAACATGACCTATGTGTGTGAACTAATAGATATTTTTGGTGATTTACAAAATCATGTTTTATAGGCCATTTTAGTCATTTGGCCTTCACAAAATCATCTTATAATTCCTTAAAATATTTACTACATTGTGATTACTATAAAAAGAAAATCTATTTAACAATTCCAGCTTATCATTGCTAATTCACAGTGGTTTGACCTTTTGTTAACTATGATTGACAATAATTTTAATGTTTAACATTTTCCTAGGTCATATCGTTTCTTTAGTACCTTGTTTTATTCTTTTACAATTATTCTTTGTCCTGTTGGTTTAAGACCTTACTTTTAATTACAAATTTTCTCTGTTATTTTATTACATTGGATTAAAATGCTTATTATACCCTTATTCTTGTACTTCCTTAACAAACTTTATAAACAATTTAACTTAATGTCATGTTTCCATGATTGATATTCTAATAAAACGTCAATAGTTAAATTAACTTTTAACAAACATAAAAAACTGTTTAGCATACAAAATTATCAACTCTTTTTCCTGTCTATCAAGGTCTGTTAGTTGATTAATAACACCTTCATTTTCTAGGCCTATGTTAGGTATTATTTGGTACTATGTTCTAAACTACACCTTCCAGTTGGCCTATAGGCTCAATACATTGCTAGTCCTTTATAATAGATTCATTAATAACACAGAATACTAACATGTACATGAAATCAACACAATTAAACAATGTTAAAGCCTTTTCTTTTAACATAAACAACAGGGTTTAAAAGGCACAGAACCTTCAACAACTAATATCAAAACTTATAATTACTTCCCTAACATTCACATTTAGTTTTGGTTGTCACTATTTAGTGTTTTCATACCTATATTTGTTTATTTTCTTGCTTGGTTCTTTTTGTGTTAGTTGTTTACACTTAAGACCACTGACTTAATCATCAACCTTCACAGTTTTATCCGCATGGTTAATGATTATCAGTATTTTTCACTCATTAACTCACTTTTCACTGATACATTTTTTTATGGTTTCCTTCTTATAGTCTAAGGTACATTATTTTTATCTATTCTACCCTACTGTATTGTACTTCTTTCTATTTGTTTAAGTTTTGTTTATTTATTATTACGAGTTTTTGTTTGGTTTTTACATTTATTTAGTTCCCCCATTCTGTTACACATTATGGTCATTTTGACAGTGATTCACTATCTCGATCTAAGGGGTATTGGGTATTGTCAACGTTTTAGTCAGTTTGTCTGTGTTTGAAAATTGTTTTAAGAGTATTGAACGTTATGCTACGTTACAATATATGTATTTGCTATACATATATATAAATAGCAAGGAGAGATGATTGAAAATAAATGATAATAAAACCAGTACATGGAAATTTCAAGAATATCATGTAATAGACAACCTCTACAATTTGAAAATCATGAATTTGAGCACGCAAGAGATTTTTCCTATTCAAGCTCGCAAATAAATTACACTAACAATACGAGCATTGATATCCAGGCGAGAATCCTTAGTGGTAACCACCGATGTTACTACGCCTACTCAGAATTCATGACGTAGAAGGCACAATAATTTTAATCATTAAAATTTTAAATATAAAAAAGCATAATTAGACCAGTTGTAACTTATACCTGTGAAACGTGAGTGTTAACACAAAAAGACCGGTACCTCAGAATATTCGAACGAAAGATACTAAGAAAAATTTTTGAACCAGTGCAAAAAACAACGGCACGTGGAGAATACGAGTGCGTAAAGAAATAAATAATCTGATATACGAAGCTAACGTAGTAAGGTCTGCGAAGAGTAGAAGTGTAACATGGCTGGGAAACACAATGAGAACGGAATGAAATCAAGAAGATCAATCAATGAGATCAAGAAGAAACCCAAGGAAGAAATAGATCGAGGATGTTAAGGAAGATGTGAGGAATACGGGGATAAGAATTTGGAGAAAACTGTGTAACGAGAGGGCTGGATGGAGAAAAATCGTTGAGGAGACCAAAACCCGTACTGGAGTCTAATGCCAGTAGAGGAAGAAGACTACTGTTTTTGTTTCAAAACATTTGGTCTATTTTCCTTAGTTATTGTTTAGCCTGTTTTTTTTTTTTTAATGTAATATCTCCGTTATTTTATATCCAAATTTCATGAACAAAGTATCGCTGGATTACAAATAAAAGGGCCAATTTTTCATGTTATAAAATTTTGTATGAGTATATGTATTGATTTCTCATAAATTCAGAATTAAAACTTTCAATCAGTCCCCATTTTGAAACTATTTAAGGTAAAATTTGGCTTGTTTTGTATTTGTAAGAAATGGTAAATCACTATATATACAAAATTTCAACTCCACGTCTCATATCGTTCGACAGCAACTAATATAAAAAACACGCACACAGACAGAAAAGGAAGCAATTTTCAGCATATGTTTACTGGACATTTTTCTTTCAGTTTAATGAGTACAATCATTTCCTAAAGTTTGGCGCTATCCTCTGCAAACACCATGTATAATGTTTTCGTGCCTTCGAATGGTAAGATCTCTGTGTAATTTTGTTACAAGTCTGGCTCGTCATCTTTCTTCACTCACCTGACGTATTCTTTGTTTCTTTTCTTGATTCTGGTTGCTGTGATTACATAAACATCATTATATTCAGTACAGAGTATTTCATGTATTCCGGTTTTTGTTGGGGGTTGTTGTTTCCGCCTCCTGATAATGCCTTTTTTTTATAGATGCTGAATATGAATTATGTTTCCTTCTTTCAGATCTTGCTCAGTCTTGCCTTTCACGTAGGGTAAAATTATCTTCTTCTGGTCTTCGTTTTACTCTTCCTTGGGCGAGTGTGGTTTGCTGTCAGTATTTCTTTCTACTTGTTTGCGGTTGAAACCGTTTTAATGGAGTGCATCGTTGAGTACGTTTGTGTTGCTGTTGCCCTATTGTGCGTGACTTGTGTGTGTCAGCTGCACGATGGTGAGACGTTGTTTAAAGGAATTTCTGTACACGTGAGTTTGAAGTCTTCGTGCATCCTTGGTGATTAGTGTGTTTCTGCTTATCTGCAGTCCTTTCGTGAAAGTTATGTTTACTGTATAAGTCTGTTGAGTGCTGGGGAAGTGTTTCAGATCTTCTTTTCCTTGAGGTCAGACAAACGAATGTATTGTTCAATATCTGCCTGCAGGTAGGTTTGAGGTGGAAACTACGTAAGGCACTCATCAAGACTCGAAGTCAAACATCAAGGTTACAGCTGCCGAGAGTGTTGATCCTATGAGTACGCCTCTCGCTTGCCTGTAGTCCTATTACTTGCATATAAAATAGCTGAATGTGTAGTGTCGGCGTAGAATCAGGCTGGAACTATTCAGGAACTCCTCTCCCGCACGCCTCATCGTGCAAACGCCTGCCGCAACCTAACTTCTTGTACTGAGCAAACGACCGCACTGTACCGTTTGAACCTGGCGTTCAACCCGGACAACGCAAACAAACTGGGACACAAGATGTGTAAATTCTGTCTATCTTTCTACCAAAAATGAGTCTTTGTTATGTACGTTAACGTACTATGTTATATTCCAAATTAGGAGGTCGAACAGGAGGAACTTCGGCCTTTATGGGTGAATCTACAGCGTAAGTCGTAACCTTGAGTACTAAAATGTTACAGCTTTTTCCGTTTTGAGTTGACTTTAAAATATCTTTTATTTTTTTTAACGCACCGGTAAATGTGTTAAATTTCTTATTTTCTGTTAGTTTCTGCGAAATTATATTTTTAATTACGTTTATGTGCATTAAAGTTAACTCACCTATGGTACGTATTTCCGTAATTTTAACGGTATGGAGGTTCTTGATTTTAGTTTTGGAATATTTTATTTTTATTTACCATCATCGTCATCACCAAGCATGATTTGTTCCGGTCTCAAACAGTCAAAGAGTCTAGAGCTGGTCATTCCAGCGCTTCCTCGGACGTCCCACACCTCTCCATCCCTTCGGCTTATAGTTCCATAGTTGTTTGAGGATGCAGCAGTCATCCGTACGGCAAAGATGTTCCCACCAATTCAGCCGATATTGGTCAATCGTGTCGAGTATACTCATAATATTCAGTTCCTGCGTATATCTGTGTTTCTTCTATGATCATGAGAGTTCCCTGAGAAAAATACCTGAGTACCCTGCCACGTGCCTGAGAAATCTCATTTCAGCCGCTTGGATACGCCTGGCCTTTCGTTAAATTCCATACCCATAAAGAAGTGTGGGAATGGCCATCACATTGTAGAATTTTAGGCGTGTTTCTTTACTTGCTGACTTAAGAGTTAGCCTGTTGGTCCCACACATAAGGTTGAACTTATGGAACTTATTCACAATGTCGTTGCTTATACTATAAGACACACTGTGGATCAGGTGTTCAAAATTGCTTACTTCTTCCAGGTAAGTACCATCTATAACAATTTTTGCCCGTACGGGATCAGTTCCACGAAGATCCATTACCTCGGTCTTAAGTGTGGATATTTGTAATCCAGAGTCTTTGCAGATTCAATTTAACAAATGTAGAGGCAAAGGTGGTATTATGCCTATGGTATTATATTATGCCCCTGCATGTAATATGAGCCCCATAGTATCCGATAAATCAACGACTGTATTCTTGTGGCAGCAGCAGGAATTATTAGTAGAAGTTCATAGCTTCGCCGCTAGATGCGCTCGCGCCAGTTGCTGTTAAAACCACGTGCGTAGAGAAGTGTTTTTGTTTTTTCCTCTGAAGAAAACTTTGCAAGGTAAGACATTTCAACTATATTACACTACATATTCGAAGGTGTTTACGTGGGGTGATTATTAATTTCGATTGATCGAGTTTCAAAAGTTACGTAGCTACAACAACGGCTTAAGATTAGGCATAAGTTGTCGAGGTTATTATCGTTGTTTTTCAACATGGCGAAGGTGGTAAAATGAGCCCCCAAACGTGCTGGTTATATGAGCCCCATTTGTAAGGAGCCCATATTACAACCACTATAGAGCATATTGATCTTTGTTGCAGATGCCTCGAAAAGTACTAGACCCACAGAAAAAAGTACATAGAAAACTCTGGAATAAAGAAGACATGGCCAAAGCTATAAAGGCTGTACAAGATAATGTAATTGGTTTGAAAAAAGCTTCTAAAATATTTTGTGTCCCAAGAGCTACACTTCAGAGACTATCGCGTCTCAAGAAACTCCCTGAAGAGGCTGCATGCACAAAATTGGGACGAAAGCCAATTATTCCTAAAGCCCTTGAAGAAGAATTAGTCCAGTATTTATTGATCATGGAACGTAAGTTCTATGGATTAACAAGACAAGATGTACGACGATTAGCATATCAATTATGTGAAAGGAATGGGCTAAAACATCCATTCTCTGGTGGGCTTGCTGGTAGAGCTTGGTTTGATCATTTTATGAATCGTCATAAAAATGTTTTATCTGTTCTGAAACCAGCTGCAACTTCATTTTCACGGGCAAATGGCTTCAATAAAGACGCCGTCAACCATTTTTTTGACATCTTGGAAACTGAATATGAGAAACATACCTATCCACCAGACAGAGTCTTCAATGTGTACGAGACGGGAATATCTGTAGTTCAAAGCAAGATCCCACGGGTTGTTGGGTCGAAAGGCAAGCGACAAACTGGAGCGTTTAGTTCTGCGGAGAGGGGATCTTTAGTGACAGTGGTGTGTTCCATGAGTGCAGGGAGGACCTTTGTGCCCCCTTTACTGATTTTCCCAAGAAAGAATATGACCGAGACTCTGATGAAAGGTTCCCCTCCAGGGTCCATTGGAAAGTGTCATTCCTTTGGATGGATTCAGGCCAATTTATTCACCGATTGGTTCAAACATTTTATACAAAAGACCAAACCTACAGAAAATGACCCCATACTTCTCATCCTTGACGGACACAACACTCATACAAAAAATATTGATGTCGTGGATCTTGCCCGAGAGAATCATGTATCAATCGTCAGTCTTCCCCCTCACACAACGCATAAACTCCAGCCACTGGACAAGTCATTTATGGGACCGTTAAAGCACCATTACAGCGAAAATATACGTCTGTGGATGCGTCACAACAACAGACCTGTTGGTCCATATGATATCGCCAAACTATTTGGGAAGGCCTACTTGACATGCCAGTCTGGGGCAATTGCTGTGAATGGATTTGGGGTTACGGGAATTTTTCCTGCAATCGAAAGATATTTAGTGAAGTAGAATTTGCAACTGACGCCACTGAAGCAGAAAATACAGCGGTTCTGCAAACAAGCAAAGGTCGGAGTAAAATGATAAATGTTAAATCTTCCACAGATATGGTACTCAATTTTCACGATACAGGTATTTGCTCCAGTTCCGTTGGCAGCAACCAGACCTCCACTTTAACTTCAACCAATTCTGTATTACTGAATCGTGAACCACGTAGTTCATCTTTGGAAACACCCACCAGATGTGTTACAAATCCACATTCCATCCTACACCAGCCTTGTGCTAGAGATTTGGAAGAAGCGGGCCCTTCGAGCGTTTGTAGTTTCACCAATAAAAACAAATCAACAGGGAACGTTGTTTCTCCAAAAGATATTTGGCCTATCCCCAAGCCAAAAAGAAAGATAACTAATAAGGGTCCTAAACCTGCCAAAGCAGCATTGATTACGTCCTCGCCATACAGAATTGCTCTTTTAGAAGCAGGAGGCAAGTGTTCTAATGTAGGAAAGGAGAAAAAAGATTTTAAACAGGTAAAAAATTTGACAACTGCAATCAAAACAAAAAGAATTTAAAATAAACCGTCTATGAAATTGTGCAAAAGAAAGTTGGTGCTAAGTACAGAAGAGTCGGAAAAAGAATCAACATATTCAGACATTGACTCTGGTGAATCTGTTCTTGATACTCCTTTTGGCGTTACAAAACCTGACCAATACGACGCAGCTTGCCTTTTTTGTGAGAGTCTATTTTCGAATGACAGCAAGGGAGAACTATGGGTTCAATGTATGCTTTGTGAAATGTGGGCTCATAATGAGTGTGCCGGATGTAAAAAAAGACTATTATGTATGTGACTTTTGCAAATAAACATAGCAAACTTGGTAAAATTTGACTTTTTATAATTTAAAAAAATTGTTTAATTCCTTTTTTACATAATGTATTTGACTGTAATATTTTTTTACTTATACCTGTACAGATTGTATCAATAAAATTGTAAATTTTATACTGTAATAATGGTTTTTATCATGGGGCTCATATTACTAGCACAAAACATTTTTTTCAAAAAGTGTAATGTTATAGCTTTTTTATTTTTTATTTCACAAAACGCAAAGAAATTCGGCCTATTATACAACAAAACAATGGAAAACAAAATGAAGTATGTTTTCTGTAAAATTCAGACTAAAAACTGTTGATTTATGAAGGTTATAGCAGAAAAGAAAAGTGGGGGCCCATATTACCACCTTTTCCTATATATCTGTCTGCAACCTGTTTTCCGAGTCCGACAGAATAGCCTGATCCGCAGATAACAAAGTGTCAATTGCAGAGTGGCCAATCATAACATGCTCCGGAAGACACAGCTGCCAGTTTTGTATGACATCGTCATTATATAAATTAAAAAGGGAAGGTGATCTTGAGAAAAACCAAAGGTTGCACCCTTAGAGATCAAAAATACGGAATAAGAACCGATCAAAGATATAAGAACGAGTTAAATGTGTTCTATGGCCAGCAGAATAATGGAAGGACAAATAAAATAGAGGCAGCACATCGATAAAATGGAAGATGCCAGACTACCTAAACAAGTAGTAAGATACATACCACAAGGAAGACGAGATATAGGTAGACCAAAGAAGAGATGGCTTCAGTGAAGGCGGAACAGGCTGTAAGCCTACACTTTGACGTGGAGAAGAAGAAGAAGAAGGAAAGTGAAGGTGATAATGGACACCCTTGTCGTACTCCGTAATTGATCAGGCCAGCTTTAGGCTGATCGAGCTGTCCTCGGTTTCCCACCATCAATAAGATTTTATTCTCCACATAAAGACTGTACAGCTCTAACTAGATGTTGTAGGATCCCTTTCCTTACTATTATTGCCCATAGTTTGCTCCGATGCATCCTGTCAGACGCCTTCTCGAAGTCGACGAAAGCTATGTATATGGACAATTAATACTCTCTATGCTTTTCATTGAGCTGAACTATTGTAAATATGCAATCTAAACATGATCTGCCCTTCCTGAAACCGTTCTGGGCCTCTAAAAAGCATGGTCTCTATTATTGCATTCAACCGTGTTATTAATATAGATGCACATATGTTAGAAGTTTGTTTTGGAGGCTGTAAGGCCGTGGTCTAATGTTGTTGTTGTTGGTTGCAGACGTTTCAGCCGTACCTTCGACGACCATCTTCAGTGCATAGAGTAGCGAAAGGCTGTGTAACACTGACCAGGTTGTAGCGGACAGTAAACGTTCCGAAATCACAACGGGGCCTTACAGCCCCCAAGACAAACTTCTAACATTGCCGTAGGCCGTGAAATCCTCAGACATCAATAGATGCATACAATTTATGTGAAGTATTAAGAAAGCTGACTCCTCTGTAATTCCTGCAGTTATTACGATCACCTTTCGTGAACATGGGAATTATCTTTGCAATCCGCCAGTCATCAGGAACATGACCAGGGGTCCAGCATAGATTGATGAACTGCAACAAACGATCATGCATCAAGGCTAGTATATACTTTATAAGCTCCACGTTCAGCCCATCAGAGCCCGGTGCTTTTCTATTTTTATAGTGGCATATGACAGCTAACAATTCATCTATTGTTATTGGGTCCACACAATCACTAATAACTGCAAAGGTTGTTTCTTCCAGTTGATCCTGGATCCATAGCTGCTCATAGTCTTCAAGCCATTTTTGTTCTGAGATATTACTGATCTTCAGGTTGTCCCTTTCCGTTTGATTTAACTGCCTTAATATTTTGTAAACTATGTCCTGCCTGCCATGGACATCGTGTTCTATATCACTTACATATTTATCACATGTTTTTGATACTCATTTGATACTCATTTCAATATCACATATTTGCTTGATTTTCCTAACTTCTCTCCTGGCAATGGCACAGCAGCGCAAGGTACACCTTGCCTGATCAGTTTTTAAAGCTAGACGCTTTAAGTATGCCTGCTTTTCAGCATCTATTATTTTTCTAATACCGTCATCCCATACCTTTAGGCTTCGGTTTCCATACCCTTTACGTCTCGTCTCCAATGCTTCGAATGCTGATTGTGATATGACGTCTCTGATGATAGCCCACTCTTGATTGAAATTCTTACTGATGGGTTTTTTTGTGCAAACTGATTCAACCGGTTCTGGTAGAGGTATCTTATACTTTCATCTTGGAACAGCTATACTTTAAAAGTTTCCTTGGAGCACTGGCGCTCTGTTCGTCGAGCCCTTCTCCACCTGCCTGGAATACTAATTTTTGATATGAGCAGGAAATGGTCAGACTCAACGTCACATCCTCAAAAAACCCTCCACTAAATTTCCTAATTTCCCATTAACTGAAAGATAATGACAGTAGTCGTCGTCAGTTTTTGGACGATATCCTATTCTTTAGTTTATTTATTGCAAATTTTTAAACTGTTTGTCATGCGAACAATAAACAAATCGATTTGCTTAAACATGCATGATTCGAAGAGTTGCCCACTGACAACTCTTCTCATTATTGTCCACAGAATATACATATACACAAACATTATAATTAAATGTCTGAATATGTGAACAAAATGACACAAACACTTACTGCTGACATGAACTGAGAACGAACATTTACATGTTAAGCGCTGAGCTTGTAGGGCAGAAATATCAGTTGACACTAACACTTAATGTGCAAACTATAATTTTAATCATATAAAGATAACAAGATTATATAACAAGATAATCTTACTTCAAAATGTTTCAGGTAAAATGAGGTATGCTCAGAACGTATCCAAATAGGAATAAATACAGATAATACAGACGTTAACACGTTATTCATTGAACCTGTAGGTTATGTCTTTCAAGTCTGTAAATATCTTCACTATTATCCAGCAAATTGATAGCTAGGGGGTTAACATGATATATGGCTGAGGTGAATTTCTTCTAGTACAGTAGCAAATTGTAGGTCTCGGTGTACAAAATTTTTGGAAATAAGCCGTGTAGCATCGACAATTAGTATTTAAATTTTAGACTAAAAACGTTATAGAATCTCGTACTAGCAGTTCGCCAGAGTTGACGAATACCACAAGTTCATACCGGTTTATGAATTGCTTTGTATATTAAAAGTTTGTTGATGAGACAACCGCGATTTTCTACCTATCAGCCAGTAGATATTTCTGACCTTCAGGGTTAAGTTCAGTCTTCTTGGAAGTTATGTGTTTCTTCATCGTCCAAGACCATCCCAAGGTATTTACCACTTTCAGCTTGGAGTATTGGTATTGACCATTAATTGTTACTGGAAGCAGTTAGCCTTTAGTGTGGTAAATGTAACATGTACTGACTTGGATGAATTAATTTTTATGCGCCCTTATCAACCTATAACTGAACGCTGTTTAGTAATTCTTGTAGCATAAGATACGCTATTGAGGGGTCAAAATATGGCTAGTATCACTGCGTCATAGGAGTAGGTAGAAACAATGGTATCTCTTCCTGATGGTAAGTTTGAGGAGAACAGGAGGTATAGGGGTGGGCCCAGGATACTACCCTGCGGTACACCTGACCCCATATATATATGGGGGAAGTAAAGGGAAAGTAGCGTCCAAGAAGTTTACTTGAAAAACTCTGTCCACTATATAAGAACGTAGAAATTAGTATAAATGATGTGGCAGAATTTTCTTTACTTTGTATAACAGTCCAAGATGCCAGGCTTTATATAATGCCTGGAAAACGTTGAGGAACACACTTGAACAGATTCGATTCCAGCGATTTATTGGTAACATTTGTTATTCTGTGTATCTGATCTACCGTTGTGTGCTTTTCTCCAAACCCAAACTGATGATCTGGAACTAGGTTGTTTTCTACAATTGTTACGTAAGTCCTTTTACGAATAGCTTCTCCCAGATCTTATCAATTAGTGGCAGAGGGGTCTATAGGTCTATAGGAAGAAGGTTCGTGATGATTTTTACCAGGTTTTAAGACCATCAGTACTTGATTTGACTTCCAGAGAAGATGAAAGTATTCAAGTCTGAGTGTGACCCTAAAGATGTACGTTATTAGTAAGAATCGTTTGTGACAGTTCCTTCAGAATATTCTCCGTTATCAAATCTATTCCAGGAGCCTTTTTACTGTGCAAATTTCGCTGGATTATTTGCTTGACTTCCTTCACCTTGAAAGGCCTAATTGGGAAAGTCAGTTGGCACGGGGAATGTAAATATCTAAATACTTCTTCATAAAAAGAGACGTTCTTACTGGCTTCAGGTTGAAAACCGTTGACCAAATATTCAGCAAAAGTCTGGGATTCTCTGTTACTTCACGCCCAGCTACCATCTGGTTTACGTATTGATGGTATTTGTAACAGTGGTCTTTTTAATCGTTTTGTTGCCTACCACTAGAAATAATAAGTGCTTTCATCAGGTAACAGATTTTCTAGATATTCCTAAATGCTTTATTCTTCATACACTCTAACAATCCTTTTAGTTTTCTGGCCGCGTTGTTCCACTTTTTTATCGTCTGGATACTGACCACTATGTTGCTAAATTCGTTGCAACCGTCAACAAATTTTTCTCGGACAACAAGAAGATTTACGTCCCTCAGTCTTCGGTGTAGCCTGCCAGGCTGATATATGAAAACATCGGTGAGATAATTTACACCGGAATCCAATTCACAAGGCGCGCGGAATAGAAGTTTAAGCAAAATATCATTTAAGAGCTCCCTAAAGTAGTTCACCCAGTATTACGATTTGTGAGTGTTGGTAGACTGTATGATAGTACTGCTACTAGTGGCAATAATTCGAGTGCGGTTTGAAGAAAAGTTAAGGCAGGAGTCAACTTTTTGTATTTGTGAGGCAAGCGTCTTTGATCTTCAATCAAAATGGTTGTCGCCTATAGGTGAACAGTTTTGTCTTTAGAGAACAGATAATGTTTTATTTTGTTTTGGATCAACAAAACGGAACCGCCATGAGTTGTGCCGTCGGGATGTTGGGTATCATAAATAGTAAGTCCTGAATTCCTAATATGGCTTCTTTCTATGAAATGTGTCTCAGATATTAGAATAATGTCCAACCTATTGTCAATACGAAAAGCTTTGAGTTCTAGACTGTGCTGAGATAGTCCATAGGGGTTCCATAATCCCATCCTGTAATTGTCATTCACTACTTAATTAGAAAGTTTATTGACGAGTTTTGTAAGGACATTTAGCATTACGCTATTTCGCTGCATGAGCTAACTGATAATAATGTCAAATTTTGCCAGGAAGTATAAAAGAGTGATGTCCACATTTGCTGTCTTTTTAGGATTACTGTGTCGCTATAGCTCTGCAATTTGAGCGTATGTAGCAAAAAAGACATTACGTGTATTCATGTTCAGGATCCTAAAAATTGAAGGAGTTCTTCTAAGTATGGTCTGCAGGCTTTCCCTGGCCTGCAGATTTTGATAAACTTAACAACCTTTATAATTAGCTGTATGTGGACCATTGCATAATGAACATATGGCTGGTGTTTCCATAGTTTTGGAATAAGTTGTGGAGTTGTGTTCACCTCCGCAATTGACACGCTGAAAAGGTTTTCTACAGTACGCGTATGTCGTACTGTGACCGTATGACTGCAACGGGTCAAAGGTTTTTCCCCATGGTAGCTCTACTGTAATTTGCTTGTTACCTAAAGACCACAAGTCATATATTTGTCTATTGTTTGCTGCAGGTTCAAGATCAACAAAGAGAAGGGGGAGTGGTGTTTTGTCTACTCTATGTCTAACGTTCATCATATTTCGGTCCGTGAATCCTTTTTCTTTTAGTGCTGCTTTAATAGAGTGTACACCGATGACGGGGTTAATGTTTCTGTGAATGTTTGTTATGACAACCCGGTATGCTCGTTAGTCTTTAATTTGATACGTATGGTAAATAATTGTTTCATTCTTGAAGTGACGGATTAATTTGTTGTCAGAATCATGTGTGTAAAAGTGTAGATTTTTACCGTATTGTCACCAAACGTTTTAGTACTGTACAATTCTGATTCTAAAACTGTTATGAGATTATCGATCATTTCATTGTAATTGAAGACACCATAAAGGTACACAGGAGGAGGTGTAGATACTCTCGGCTGAGCCAAGACTCGAGCAGGTTATCCGGGTCGTCAGTAGGTAACACCGTGAATCTGTTGTGTTCATTAACCCGGGTGCGCGTCTCATATGCGTCTTTTGAAGACTGGCCACTTTATCGTTTTTGCACAACCTGCCAGCTGTGAGGTCCTTGTTGTGTGAAATCGACATTAACACTTCTGCCTAGCTGCTAACTGCTGTAGGATTAAAGGGCAATTTGCGACACAGTTACTGGAGGCACAGAGGCTGCATATTTGGTAGGAACAGGTTCAACGTTTGTTGTCAGTGCTGGTTGCTGATAATTCATTTTTATCGGTTATTGCAATAGAAATAGAAATTGAAAGAGACGTGCACTAACAAGCCAGTAGTTTATGACCTTGTTTTTATACTTCACAGACATCCACAATTTTAACCATATGAGCTACTAATTTTGCTATTTTGAAAAAACTAAAATAACATGATACAATTGAAATACTACGAAATATTAAAACTTGTTAAACAACATAACTATAACATTAAAATACATCTCCTTACTCAAAAAACATAAATCGCAACAACAGACACAACAAATACGTGCGCACGCAACACACGCTATTACTGGACAAGGAGTAATAAACACACTTTCACTAGAAACGGAGGAAAATAGGTACCAGAAGAATAACACTTTTCCTGTTGACAACCTTGTTTTATTCATATCATTGGCATCAAACGTTTTGCCTACTCTATGACGTGGCATTGTACATGAGTCTCAACTTTACAATTGGGGATGCCACATATCAATGAATGGGCAAAACGTTTTGTGTTATATTTTTATTGTTTGAATATTTGTTTTGTGAAAATGTTTGTATTTCCATCGATGTAACTCTACGAATAAAAATATTAAGAACAACAGAAAGAGGTAGTTATGGACTACGTTACTCAAGTGCAAAATCCTCGTAAAACAAACAAACAGCTGTGGCAATTTAATACCAAAACGTATATAAACAGGTGCTTCAACTATTAAAAAAAATGTATTGTTAAATTAACGTTACAATGAGTAACGTTGCTCAATAATAATGTGATATACTTGATCAGCACCGGGTGACAGGATTATCGACATAGTGAATTAAGCATATTACCCATAGCAACTGAAGAAGAGGTCAGAGTGTGCACAGAAGATGAACCGTTGAAGCATGAGGCGGAAAACGGAAAAATGAAGTACCCGTTATTGTGACGAAAAAAGAGGTGATTAAAATAAGAACGGTTGAGTGTTGTAGATCCAGAAAATATCTACTCTTGGAGTATTGTAGGAAACGGTATGTCAGAGGTCCTTTAGAAGAAATGTTGTCTCAATAAAACAGAAATGCATGGGCGAAATGAGAAACGTATAGAAATAGAAATAGTAAAAGAGAATGTTGTAAAGTTAAAGCACAGTGAAGACGGTGCTTTACAAGATGTAGGACGGGAAGTGTGAAGGCAGGCTGAATCAAAGAAGAGGCGACAAAAAATGTTTAAAAGAACCCGCTGGCCAGATTCAGACTTACTCCATGCCATCCTGTGTATACTAAGAAAATAGACTGCCAGTTCAACTTGAGTCGGAAGAGTTTAGGATGGACACAGTGTCAAGGCTACTCAGAAAAACAGTATAACGCTATGGGACGCAATCGAAAGTACAAAGATGTAAAATAGTTTATGGCTAATTTTGAAAATAAATACGTCATTGGCAGAAGAGTTACTTGGATGATAACGTTTGTTTTGTACTAGTGTGGTTAATGTTTGGTAAATGTCTTCAGCGCCGGATTCTGTGTGAAATCAAAGATCGTCAGATGTATGCCGTCTGAAATATCGTCAATTATTATTATTAGCTGAAAAGTATAAGCTACGGTGATTAGTTCGTTATTGCTGCAAACTGTCAAGTGTGCGTAATGGAATATTGTATTTTGAATAAGAATTACTGAGCTGATTGTAAATTTGTTAAATGCTATTAACTGTGTAACGGTATTGGAATTTTTCTTCCACAAAATACCTTTTAATCGACAACCTAATAACGATATTTATATGTAAAATATTAATATAACAAATATAGTGAACACAGTAAACTCGAATGTTAATTATAATTGTAATACTAAAAAATAATAATATTAATATTAACATTATAACAAAAAATAAATCGATTTTTATATCCGCATAACTGTATAGGATAACTTCGTTTCTGATGATTAATTTCGAAAAAAGCTTTCTAAGCCTAAAACAATATAGTTTTAAAAATAAAATTTGGTAGATTTTTAAACATACCTAATTAAAACTTTATGAGAATATCAAATATAACTGACATAAGTGATAACACGTTCATGTTGATTTAAACTTAATCTAAAATGAAAATAACTCTTATAAACTTTCATACAAACGGCATTACATGGCATTCCGTTTTCCAGTTTACTCCATGAAGTTTTACAACATCCATTACATTCCGTATACTTCATTATTATGATTGTATTATGACTTTAATGATAATTAACATAAAAGTGGTGATGATGGTGATGATGACGACGACGAGTAAGTTTATTTGATTATTATTATTTTTTAATGTTACTTAATTCTTTTACTTAATCTTTTACTTAATTAAATGTGGAAGAAGTTAAGTAAATTTCAATAAATTAATGAACATAATTTTTATCGGAGTCAGTATTTCAGAGTCATTCCACATCGTGTATCCTTGAATTCAAAAAAAAATCAAGAGTTACCGAATGATCAGTGCTAATAAATATCTTTGTAATAACCGTAGTTAATGTTTCTCCTCTATATCGTCTATACAAATGTTTAAACTTCATAATTATTCTTTTACACGTCTGTGTTTTTATAGGCAATAAGAACTATTTGCCTATTTTCATAATGTATCTACCAGAGATAGGCCTTTCTGTCACATCCGTATCCACAGGATGACGATTCTATAAAATTTATTGACATCTGAAGGTCCTGCATAAAGACAGTTGAAGAGCTAGTCATGAGAGGTTAAATCATAGGCTACATTAAGCGAAATTTTAAAAAATTGTTGTTTTTATTTGTACTTATATAAATAAACCTTATGTTATTTTCCTACAGAATTCCTTCCTACAACTATACACTTGGTCCATTTCTTAACCATCTTATGAATTCATTACTAAAAGCAGTGACGTAAATACGGTGGGATCAGTAGGTCCCTCAAGCTATTACAAATTTCTGGGAAATTCCATGATTATTTAACGATGATGGCCTGCGATGGTGGGGCCGAAACGTTTGTCAATACCAACAACTGCGTACCACGGCCTGACAGCCCGGCTCATAATAATAATCTCAACATCAACAACTGCGTACCACGGCCTGACAACCCGGCTCATAATAATAATCTCAACATCAACAACTGCGTACCGCGGCCTGACAGCCCGGCTGATAATAATAATCTCAACATCAACAACTGCGTACCGCGGCCTGACAGCCCGGCTGATAATAATAATCTCAACATCAACAACTGCGTACCGCGGCCTGACAGCCCGGCTGATAATAATAATCTCAACATTAATTATAACTTAAAAATTATTTTGATAATTATAGACAGTTCTTCAACTGTTGTGAATTACCAAAACTGTGAATTTTTTGCAGCTTAGTCTGCAACTGTTTGTTACTTTGTAGATACTATTTGGTGGCTTATTGGTATTCATGTTACTCACATAGTCAAAACATGTAACTAAATTAGTATATAGTAACAAAGGTTATTAGTCACACACACACACACACACATAGCGTAAATCTGTGGTGTTTAATTGATGTTACACTACCAGTTAAATGTCAGTATACAAGTTGCATTACTTTTACATCTTTAGTTACAAACAAATTAAAAATAGTACAAGCGATGTTAAACGCAAAAAGAAATTTTACTCCCCCCCCTTGGTCAGGTAGAGGGGCACTGACTCCTTTGTTATAAATCATAACCTCACAGCGACTTGTTCATAGTATTTTTTCGTTATTAGCAGTTTTCTATTGTGCTTAAAAGTCAGTTTAAAATGAGTACTATTGTCTGACTGGAACAAAGAAGAAATGGAAGCAGTAACATGTATTATAAATTCATAAGGGGCCTGCACAGATTAACTCTAGAATACGCATATAGCAATAAATCTGAAAAGGTTATTTGAATGTTAACAAAACCTACAAGCGGATTGATAGCTTTAGAAATGGCCGCATTTCTCCCTGCAATGAACAACGGAAAAGTCCTATGAGCTGCTGTGATTACTAAAGCCGCGAATCAAATCCGAAAACGTGGTAAAGTCTCATCAGAATGTTTTTTTTTTTAACAACTCTCCCGACCACATAAGGCCAGCAAAACAACTCTTCGTCTTCAAAGACTCCTGAACTGCAGAGCTGCTGAACCATCCATAATATAGTCTGATCTGACGCAAAATGGTTTTTATCTTTTTGAACTGTTGAAAGAAGAGCTGCGTGGAAAGCATATTTGTTCAAATGAAGCATTGCAAAATTAGCTACATATGAACCCGAAAACCTGGTGTAACAAGGAGCTGTTTGCGGGGGGGGGATGAGACTGGTTTGAAGGATGGATTCTCTACTTTCCTCAGGAGACGTGAGACATTTATGATTCTTTCCGTATAATTTTATAAATTCAGTTTATGGGTAAACTGACGTGAAGTATGCTGCGGATGCGTACGATGTTTACTAAATGTTGAGTGATTGTAATTATTAAGAATGTTTTAATTTTATTTTATTAATACATAAGTAATGCAATTCCTTTACTATAGTCTTTACCTCATGTCTGAGTTGAATTGGATGACACCGTCCCTATCTAGACACTGATGATGGCCTCCGAGGGTGGGGCCAAAACGTTTGTTAATAGCAGCAACTATGGACCATGGCCTAACAGCCCCGCTGATAATAATCTCAATAATGTTGAAGCCGGCCGACCGTGAAAGCTTAAGAACTTACATAATATTTAATGTTATTTATATGTACTACAAATATACCTCATTTCATTGCGACATGTTTGTATTGTATCATGGTCATTTAATTAGGACACACTGATATGCTCATGGTCATTCATGTTGACTTGTTGCCTAATGAAGTACTTCTTCTTAATTGGTGAAAAACAAGGCATCAACGTGGCTGACGATCAGCATACAAGTTAATGCAAAGAACGTGGCTCTACAAATGAGAATACATCTTAATTTTTTCAGCATAAATAATAATTTTCAACTTGAACTAAAATAAGAATTGGCCTACAGAATACATTAGAGAGCTGGAGACGCAAATGTAACAGAATGAGTATTCATTTCACTGAGGAGAGAAATGCACCTTTTTATTCCCAGATGACCAAGTGTGTGATGGCTAACGAACGACATTTGTTATACAACGAGAAAATTAATAGAAGAGTACAGTAGATTGGAATTATATCTGAACATCAAAAACCTGAATAATTAGCTTTAGGAAATCCGCCAACGAATGTTTGCTTACCTGACTACGAAATCGTAAAACATTGCAAACTATACACTATTTGAGAAGTTTTACTAGTCGGTATGGAATCAGTGTGAAAGATATAAGGCGTCGGGTGATTCTGGGTAAAAGCACCATACACAAGATCGGACCGAAAACAAAGGTGGTCATCTACAAGGCTATAGTGGAGCCGATTACTATTTACAGATTGGAGTGCTGAACATTCACCGACAAGAACCGGAAAAAGTTAGGAGAGGTAGAAATGGACTTTTTCAAGCGTGCTTTCAGAGTTTCGCGCTTAGAACACACAACAAATAAGGAGATACAAGAATGAACAATCGAGACGGATATGGTAATTTACGGTATAGTAAGAAAACAAATCTGTGGTACGGACATGTAAGAGATGAAAGAGAACAGTGATGGGGTGGGTGAAAGAATACCACGTAAGAGCGTGCTTAACTATAAAGCAAGCGGTAAAAGACGGAAGAGGGAGACTGCGATTCAAATGAATAAAGGGAGTAGAAAGAATTATGACAGCAAGGGGCTTAGATCAGGAACTGTGGAAACTCAGAAGCGGGATGCTGTAGGATCCGTAGGGCATCACAAAATGATATATATTACTACACAGCACAAGTAATATAATAAAATAATTTTCTCCACTTATTTTACTTTATTAAGTTTTCAAATTGTTTGCCCTCCGTTATCTTTGATAGCCTTCTGGGATGTTGCTTACCAGTTTTATGTGTAAGTCGTTTACCTTCACAATTTCATCAGCAAGTGTATCTTCAATGTACACTTTAAAATAATCTAAAGACTTTTATTTAGAACCATATATCATGTCTTTCACTATCTCCCCCCCCCCCCAAATAGTTTATAACGGTGAGACCAGGCCAGCTAGCAGCTACTCAAGGGCTCCTCTTCTCCCAGTTATTCTGTTTAGGAAAGTGGCGTTGAAAAAACCACAAATAGGTGACTGAATAATACGGCGGAGCCCCATAGTCCTCGGAATCACATTTCATGAAAAGTTCTGTAGTATATATAATAGCATAATTGAATAAAATTTCAAAGTAAATAACCCTAGTAACAGTTACATCAAAAAGTAGAGGCCAATTATTCCAAATGATGGTAAGCATAACACAAATGTCTGGCTGTTTAAGTTCAGTTTCTAACAAAAGGTTAGAGTTACTGGTATCCCAGTAGGCGACTTCATAACGAGCAAATTCAGAGTGTTTGTTGCTCCATCAGATTTACTTTAGAAAAAACTCAGAAAACTTATTAAGAATAACCTTACATACCTCTACTCCCTTGTTTACATGTTATCTTCAATAAGATAATAAGAGCGAGACACAAGTTTATTTAAATCAAACTTTGTACTATAGCAATTTCTACACGATACGATAAACTGTACTTGAATATGACTCTGCATATAATCTTCTAATTGATTTAAATGGGATCTTTATCGAAAGCAGTATATAATCTTTCTTTGTTTTCTCCGAACATTACATTCTCGGGTGTCCACTTCACGCTCAATGTAATACTCCAATCTAAGTTCATGGTCTGTATGGTCTAATTGCATTTAAAAAATTATATTACCATGTTTCATGGCAGAATTTGCACCACCGTTGTTCTATAATCAGCATTCTATATTCATTTCCAATTCGCAGAATTAAAAACAAATGATGGAAAATAACAATGCATTACCACCTCAACAAGCTTTAGTCATCGTACTACTAGCACCGCTAACATTAAAATTTCAATATTTGACACAAGATAAGTCTTTTTTTTTTATTTTTGTAGACTGACTGAAAAAAGTATAATATTTTTTCTGACTTTGGTTTGATATAATGTCATAGCATTACTTTACGTAACCAGTGACTTGAGTTCTGTATAAAATATGCAGAAAATTTGGTGTAAAGTTCATATAATTGTGTTGACCATTCCAATTATAAGTAAATTAGTTTACATACACACACATCACAATAATCATCATCACCACCATTCATACCATCATCCTTTCTTGCTACCTTTCAACTCTGTTTACCAATAATGCATAGAAATGAATCCATGAATCCTGCTTGCCTGTTTGTACACTCACTATCTCCGTCTTGTAGTTAACTGTTAAATGCTTTGTCATCGCCCAGATAAATTTTTGTGCGTGGATTATTGATTACACATTTATACAACTTGCCTCAACCTTTCTTAATCACAATCATTTGAATACCTCTTCATTTCTTGGCTAATGTGATTCAAATCTATGATTAAATATGCTTTGGTTATTTATTTAACCAACTAAAATATATTTAAATTTCATGGTTTTGCCTTTACAGCTGTAGGAAACATTTTTTTTTATGGAAAGTAATTTGCCTATTTCGTTGGTCGCAATCTAGTATAACATCATTCTGAGTGCATCTGTGCGATACAGTAAAAGTATATTCTAGTGCAGATAGGCCCTTGTTTTTAAACGTTTTTTAGCATTACACTCGTCAGTCAATTTCCATAAAATTCCATAGGATGCAATAAAAATATTGCTTTTACAGATGATTATCATTAACCTTATCATTAACGCTAACATCTGGGGTAGAAACATTAGTTCAATATAAGCTCCATGTGGTTCCCCCACGTGCTTCTGTCTCGTTCTGTCCATGATGGCCTGTGTGGTACACATAATAAACATTTAAAAAATTCAATTTTAATCTTCATTAATTTCTATTAAATTGCTAATCTAGAATCATCATTGAAACAATTTTTGTTTTTATGAATCTACATTGATCGAACAGATGATCTGTTACTGACATTGCAAGGTAAACTGATAATATGTTCTAGAATTATAAGAGATCAGAAGAAATATAGGCGGCTGTCTGAAAACAGTAAATACACTGTACCTTACAAGAGGGGCTAGAATGAAAGCTCACTAAAAACATAAGGAGAAGGATGCAGATGTGAGCCACTGACAGTTATTAATCTACTTCAAATAGTGAAGATAATGAAATAGAAGAACATAATTTATTAATACAACGATAAACTGATTAACATTACGAAACACAGTAATCTAATTATGACTGACTTTGATGGAAGCAATAACTGAATACTAGTAAAACCAATTTAACTACATAATCAAAAAGCGATGATGTAGAAAAAAGATAAATTAATTGTGGTGATGATTTAGGAAGGAAAACAATACTTTCCAATAAAATAGGAAATAAAATCAAATTTAGAAGAAGAAAATTAATTGGTGAGGATATTAGAAAATTAGAACATGGAGAAGCCCAAAGGGTACGATGAAGGAAGAGATAATCTCCCCCAATTAGAAAAGCCGTTAATTATGCAAACAAGATTCAGAAGATATGATTTTTGTTTGCTTTTTAATTTTTTAAAGGGCAACCTTGAAGTGGATTAATACAAACAGTGAGCTAAAAAATACCCAGAGAGTTTTTCAAATACCCTCTTTCCAGAGTATTATAATTTAGTTTACGATATGTGAAACTAAAAATGCCACGTTGGAATGTTGACACTAAATCGTTAGTCTGTCCTTGAATTACCTGCTGTCTCATTTAATTGCTAGTTTTGTTAAAATCATTTTACTTCCATGTTCCATAATGAAATGGAAGTATGTTGATGGCAAAAAAAATCGTGTTCGAGATTATTGCAGATTCTGATTGTACTACCCTCAAAACATGAAAAAAGTCATTTTTCGAAAAGTGTGTGTGTGTGTGTGTGTGTGTGTGTGTGTGTGTGTGTGTGTGTGTGTGTGTGTGTGTGTGTGTGTGTGTGTGTGTGTGTGTGTGTGTGTGTGTGTGTGTGTGTGTGTGTGTGTGTGTGTGTGTGTGTGTGTGTGTGTGTGTGTGTGTGTGTGTGTGTGTGTGTGTGTGTGTGTGTGTGTGTGTGTGTGTGTGTGTGTGTGTGTGTGTGTGTGTGTGTGTGTGGATTTTTTTCTATGGCAAACGATAACAGCCGCAAATTCAAACAGAATCAAATAATTTTTTGCATATAACCCTCAATTGTAGAGTTCTCAAGACCTGTTGTTTTTGGTGAAGATCGGTTTAGGTAAAGGGGCAGTTTACCTGCAACGTTTTATGTTTTAACATGGGTGATTTTTTCTATGACAAATGATAACTGCCGTAAATTCAATCAGAATCAAATAATGTTTTGTATACCTTCCTGAGCTATAGAAAACTCAATGTCTGTTGATTTTGGTGAAGATCGGTTAAGGGAAAGATGTAGTTTACCAGCAACATTTTATGTTTTAACAGCGGTAATTTTTTCTATGACGAACGATAACTGCCGCACATTCAAACAAAATCAAATATTTTTTTGCATACGTTCATCAATTATAAAAGCCTGAAGGCCTGTTGATTTTGGTGAAGATCGGTTCAGGTAACGGGGTAGTTTACCAGCCACATTTTATGTTTTAACAAGAGTAATTGTTTTTATGACGAACGATAACTGCCGCACATTTAAACAGAATCAAATAATTTTGTGCATATCTTCCTCAATTGTAGATAACTCAAGGTCTGTTGATTTTGTTGAAGATCGGTTAAGGGAAAAGGGTAGTTTACCTGCAACATTTTATGTTGTAACAAGAGAACGTTTTTCATGAAGAACGATAACTGCCGTAAATTCAAAGATAATCAAATAATTGTTTGCATACGTTCCTGAATTGTAAAGAACTGAAGGCCTATTGATTTTGGTGAAGATCGGTTAAGGGAAAGGGGTAGTTTACCTGCCACCTTTAATGTTTTAACAAGAGTAATTGTTTCTATGACGAACGATAACTGCCGCACATTGAAACAGAATCAAATAATGTTTTGCATACATCCCTAAATTGTAAAGACATCAAGGCCTTTTGTTTTTGGTGAAGATCGGTTAAGGGAAACGGGTAGTTTACCTGTAAAGTTTTATGTTTTAACAAGGGTAAAGTACTTAATTTTGATAAAGCATATCATATTATTTGTCCTGAAAAGGAGATCATAATAATCCACTGTAGAAACGTAGATGAAATATCTATAAATGAAGGTGGGGGTAATTTTCTATAAATGAAGGGCGGATAATTTTCTATAAATGAAATTGATTGTTGAAGAGGAGGGGATAATTTTTATTTATATGTTATGTGTACTACGTTATCGGCAACAAAGAAGTAGTTTGTTGTTAAAATTCCTTCCCGGGCTGTTTGGCGTGGTCCAATGTTTTCTACAAAACCAAACGTTTCGGCACTGTCATAATCAGTGAAAATCTAGTGCGCTAACGTGAGGTGGTATACGATAGTGACCACAGTACTGTGGTTAAGGCTGAAGAAAGAAGTAGTTTCTATGAAAATATTTCATTTCGAAAATGTTTTTAAATATAAATCTTAGAACATGGAAGTCATGTATGGTTCTCCATACCGATATTTTAAATTATTTGTTAGTAATCGGTATATAAATTCTATAAGAAAGTTTACTGATTATTGTACCAACTAAAGTAATGTACAACCAAACAACATGGTCCACAGTTTCCTAGAGGTGTCACCTCGTGATCCTTAATGGTAGAATGACCAAAGTCTTTTTAATCTTATCTTCTGTCAACTGTGGGCTGTTGGATGTACGAGTATTAATAATGTGTTAATTAATTTTTAGGATGGCCAACAAGCCTGACATGATACCTAGGACCTCGATTCTGAATTACTTTTATAATGTAAAGGATATAAGGACACATACCAGAGAGCATCCGTGATTGTTCTTAAAGTTTTTGATTGACGTCTCTGTATAATGGCTAGATTAGATTTAGTAGAACTGGATTCGATAAGTTCTTTATGAGTTTGAAGACAGTTTGTAGAAATAGTGTATTGTGTACAGACAAATGGGATTTTGTCGGCCCTACCTGTCCTTAAATCTTAGATCCGATTGTTTTCATTTCTGTCGTGTATACTTTCAATTTAGTTTAGAGTCTAATTAAAGGCTTAGGTGCTTGATTATTGTATGTTGTTGTGTTTCACATGAATAATGGGGAAGTTACCTGTCCGTAGGGTGCATGTAATATGTGATAATTTCGGTCTCTGTCAGTTGCGACGAAACGACGTTTTAACATGTTCTTACCCGGTCAATTGCGCCCCGCACTTTCACTTGGCCACAACTGACCGAATCCGTGACAACTAGTACAAACGTTTCTGTTTCAAACTTCAAAGAGGTTTACTTTTTCATATTTAGTGCAAGTAACATCTTTCTTCCATTTTTGTTAGGTTACGATAGGTTAGGTTAGGGTAGATGGGGTTAGGTTAGGTTTAAATCACTTTTTAAAAAATCCTGTTAATAATTGCAATTCTGTTGGAAATTAACAGAATTATAATTGTAATTTCTGTATTATAATATTAACATGAAAATGATAGTAACGATAGGCATCACCTTTCGACAGCATAAAGTTCACGCTACGATAGCACAGATAAAATTGATAGGCCGCAACACTGTATCTTCATCTTCACTCGCCTTTGATAGAGGCAGTCTCTGTGTATGGGGTAGATAGAACGCTGTTTTTGATCGCAATTTGCCGGGTCCTAATTTTTACCTTGGTCGCAACTGACCGGGTTTTGTACGATTAGGTCGCGACCAACCGCGGTCCAGATTCGAGGCCCAAGTATCCTCATTTAAGGTAATCCTGTTTGTAAATAGAAACGGACTTACAAACTTACAAAGTTTCTACTTACAAACAGGATTACCTTCAATGAGGATACTTAGCCCTCGAATTTTGTACACTTCCAACCGGCAGTAACTATTGCTGATGACACAGCCATCTTTCCAAATAATGAGAATCCTACAGTCGCCTCGACTGATCTTGAGAGCACCTCAGTTTCATTGGGGTGGAAAATCGAGGCCTACTGTTTCAAATTATCGTACCGCGGTTTATTAGTTGGAAAGATGGGTATGTCATCAGCAATCAGCAATTGTACTACCGGTTGGAAGTGTACAAGATCGAGGGCCAAGTATCCTCATTTAAGGTAATCCTGTTTGTAAGTAGAAACAACTAGAGGTTTTCCCATTGACCGTGGTTTCGAATTCTCATTTGTATAGGTGTAAGGCTGCAGCAGGTTAAAGATATTTTAAGCATTCTTCTGCTTTTGTATTATAGGTTTGGGTGTTGGTATCCAGGAATACAGCTGTGTAATACTGTTTACTTTCTACTGCTTTACTGATTATATTTGTAGTATGGTGACATTATTATATTGCTGAGTGGGCCTGTGGGAAGCCGAACTAATTATCAGGAATTCAGCCTTGTTATGTTAGATCTTTAGTGACACTTCTATATATACGTTTAACGAGATTTTTGTAACTATTGGCATGAGACTAATTGGAAAGTGCGTGAATTTTTTCTGGGTTTTGGTACCCATATTGTTTGAGCAATTTTTAGTGACTTAGGCCCGTATGCAGAACGTAAAATAGAGTCTTCAAAATGTGCATGAACTTTACGGGCCCGCTTTCTGGCACGTATTCTTTCAACATCTTGGCAGAAATAAGAATGACGTATGGTCTTTTTATTGTGTAGTTTGATAATTTCATCGTTAATTTTTTGAGCAAATAACACGAGGCGTCCTTGAACTTGAATGTATGTGGAAAGATCTTATTCCATTTTGAGGTCGTGATCATTGTGTTGTATGGTCGCATGTGGAGTAAAGACGACCAAAAGATATTTGGTAAAGAGATTGACTTTGTATTTGTCTCTTTTGGCCCGAGTTGAGCATCTACGTGCTTTATATACCAATTATCTGGATTTCTTACTGTTTTTAACATGATAAGTTTTTAGGCTGGGGGTCATTCCACAAAATGCGTGATGCGTCATCGAAAAATGTGACGCTTCCACACTTTCAATTCCCCACAGTCTAGAAATCTTTTGTTTACAAAACATTATCATGCTTCGATGTTTCGGTTTCGTCGAAATTCTTTATGCGCACGAGCGCGCGTGTGTGTGTGGGGGGGGAGAGAGAGAGAGAGAGAGAGAGATTTTATGTTCAACCTTTATAATTTCATATTACTCTAATGGTTTCTAGGTAAGTTATTTGACTAATGTCTATTGTGGGTTTTCAGACGAGGTCTTTCTGTCTAGTCAGTTTACATACATATTCATCAAAACTTCTGATTTTTTCGAAATTTATTTTTCACTTGCTGCTAAGTTAATTGTATTTCATTCTTCTGCCGAGTGTGTGTGTTCGCTGCCAGTTTAGATTGGTCCAAGATATATGTTTGACATTAATCATTTTAATACACTATTTTAAAATTTATGTTTCCAGTATCCAAGCTACAATTGAATTCAGTAATGTATTACCTTAATTCAGTTCCGTCTTGTGACTTCTTCCAATAGCTTTGTAATGCATTTCGGAACGATCGTTCCATCTTCAGACACACACACACACACACACGTCACTTTCGAGATCGTCAACCCTTAAAAAGTTTATTAAAGATCAGTACATATCAACAATAAAACCTATTTACTTGCTACTTGAGCGGTGTACAGCGTGTCGTGTGTGGACGGACACTGACTTACAGTAGCGACCTGCACAACAAATGGCGTGGACCTGGCTACACATGAATTCTCATCGCGGTATCATACAAAGCACTAGATTGAAACTTGATTCGGTCATTTAATATGTAATTTGGTCTGGTCTTAAATGCCTTATGTATTTCAAGCTTTTCAATATCACCCATATTACAAATGTGTAGAGGTTCAAGATTTGAATCGAAATCAATGTAGTTGTTATTATTATTCATTAAATGTCGTCCAAACTAGAATGTGTTGTTAAGATTTCTTTTTTCAGTAAATGTTCTTAAACCTGTTACTAAACGATCTTCTTGTTTGGCCTACATAAAACACTGACAATCCTTGCATATAATTCTGTATACACTTATTTTTTTTCTCTTAAGGACTTATCTTTTCTTGGTGTAAGAGTTTTATAAATGTTATTTGTACGAAAGGTTATATTTATGTTTAACTGTTTACAATTAATTAATACGTTTGCGATATTACTGCCAACCGATACGTATGTTGTCTTGTTCTAGTCTTTTGGTGGTCTTCAACGATTGTCAAGTTGATTTTGAATTAAATCATCAATCATGGAACTCTTGTATCCATTGGGTTTGGCTGTATGTTTCATTATATTTAGTTCTTTTTAAAAAGCGCTTGTTTCTAAACGAAAGGAAAGTAATTTGTAAGCAAAACTATTGTACACAGCCTTTTTTTTGAGTCATCGGGTGGTAAGAATCTGCATGTGAGGTTGTGTCAGTGGTGGTGGGTTTCCTGTAAATCTGATATTGCAATTTAATTTTTGTTTTTATAGTTGTTTAGTCTAGAAAGTTTTAATTGATTGTCATTCCCTATTTCAAGCGTGAATTGTATGTTTTTGTGTATGTATGTTACTGTACATGTAATTTTTCATTTCGTCTAACTGTTGCAGAGTCCCATCAGAAAGGAAAATATCAATATACCGTTTGTAAAATATAATTCTGTTTCGTAACAGACAATTCTGTTTCTGTATTTTTATCAGACGATAAGTATTTATTATATTTTGAGAAACTTTTTTTATGAGTTCATATAAATGCCTGATAACAGATCAGAAAGTGGAGATCCCATAGCGAGACCTTTTATTTAATGTAAAATAATTCTATTCTAATACTGTTTTCAGTAATATTAACAGTTCGCCAATTCTCTGAGAACTCAGTTTCTTGCCTTCCTTGAGGAACTCTCTTACAATGTAATAATAAGTGATGGATATATAATAATCCTGTGGATGGATACATCAGTTGGAATATTTGTATATAAATCCACTATGTCAAATGAAACCAATTGGTTACATCCACTATGTCAAATTGGTTTCATTTGACATAGTGGATTTATATACAAATATTCCAAATAATCCAACTTTAAAATTATTGAAGGAAAATTTACGAATTAACGCTTCCATGAGTGCACAGGCGATAGATGAGTCATTTTAAATCAAAATTATTTCACATTCAATGGTTTATTCTATAGCCAGGATGATGGTCTAGCTATGGGCTCACCCCTCTCAGGCCTGTTGGCTGACATATACTTAAATTTCTACGAAAATACTTATTTATTAAATAATAACATATACGCTAATAAGAAAAATTTTTATTCACGTTACGTAGATGACACGTTCATTACTTTTGACGGAACTTTGAGACAAGTTGACTCCTTCAAAAATCTTTTAAATGAAATCAACAATAATATTCAATTTACTTTAGAGACCGAGCATGATAACTCAATTAACTTTCTAGACCTGACTCTCACTAGACGAATGGACACATTGAAATTCAATATTTATAGGAAGCCTACTGCCACTAACCATACAATACATGCAGATTCCCACCATCCATATTCTCAAAAAATGGCAGCATATAATAGTTTAATACATAGATTGTTGACAGTCCCCCTTGACAATAATGATTTCCAGACTGAGATAAATACAATAAGATTTATTGCAGTTTCCAATGGTTACAGTAGTCACATCATTGACAAATTGCTAAAGAAGCATAATAACATTCAACTTAAGCCCCGCCCACTTAATAAAACACCGAAAAAATTTATATCTGCGAAATACACATACATCATGCCTAAAATTGTATCTTCAGTGATGAACAATATTGGTTATACTATGTCTTTTAGAACCAATAGTAAATTAATTAATATACTTAGACCTAAACTGACCTTACCTATTGAAGAAAAAACAGGCATTTATAAACTGGTTTGCAATGATTGTAACAACTTCTATATAGGTCAGACCGGAAGAGGTTTTTACAAACGCTTCCGTGAACACTTACCAAAAAAGACACACAATTACAATGATATAAAATCTATTTACACACGTCATCTGACCCAACACAATCACAATTATACAGATTTTAAGTCCAATCTAATACCTTTGCATATATGCAACAAGGGCCGTTTTATGAATGCCTTGGAGGAGCTGGAAATTTATAACGCATATAATAATAATGATAGCAGTCGTGATTGTGTTCTGAATGAACAATTGAACTTTGTATCTAACCGCCTGTATGATACTGCTTTGAGACTGCTCAACGAATTCCAATCAGTAGCAGACAACACTTGAACGGGTGCGCACCCTACATCACGTGCACATAATATGCTTGTTTCTGCAATTTTATTTTTTGACAAACGCAGTTTTGTGTGATATATGTGTTTTTGGTTTTTAAACGTCTGATGATGAGGCATACACCTTGAAACGCGTGACGTAACTAAGTTTGGGAAGTCACACGGCGGACCGCATACAGGTAATCACTTATTATTACATAAAAGTGACTTGGATACCATACAAAACATGAATGTCTCTTACAATGCTTTTCATTTCTTTAACAGGCACTTTTGTGTACAGGTTAACTACGTCAAACAATGCTATTTTGTAATTATGGTGGAATTTGATGCTTCTTAATTTTATTTAAAATCAAGTCTATTCTTAATATTATGATTCTTTCTAAAGCTTATTCAGTATTATATTTAATTATTTGCCCTATTGCTTCAGCGATCTTATAAGTTGTTTCAGTTGTAAAATTTACGAGAGGTCTAATCAGTACATTAACTTTATGATCTTCTGCAAATCGGTAATCGTGGTAAACGTGCAAAGAAGCGTTCGTGGTTTTTAGAATGTATCGTGTGTTCTTACCGGAAAAATATCGTACATATGTTAAATGTGCTTATGTATTTGTATGTTAATAATAAACTGAATGAAATAATAATAATAATAATAATAAGGAAATAAATTATTAAGTTTGAGTAGACGTTTTCCAAGCAAAAGTACTAATGAAGATAGAAGAGAAGTAAATAAAGAGACCAATGCAAGATGCAAAATTGAATACAGAAAACATTGGAAAAGAATATCGTATGTAGAGCTTATTTAAAGAAAACAGAAAATTCAAACAATAATGTCAGAAAATTACAGTTTACTATAGAAAATAATAGAATTACAAGAGTGCAAGAAGTGAGATACTGTGTGAACAAAAACCAAGCCATTCGTTTGAAATAAAAGTAAAATACCAGACAAAAGAAACAGTTAAATAATTGTAAGGTTCTATATATTTAGACAAAAGAGAAGACGCAGTGTGTAGACAAAATAATAAAGAATTATCACGTTCTAATAATTTTACACAAAGATGATAAGATATATAGGCTACAAGAAGTATTCAAAAATGGAAGAAGGAAAGCCCCAAGAAAATGCCAGAGTAAGGGTTGAAGTAATATTGTAAGAAGAAAATGCAAGTGATTCGGATTTGTGTCTGTCACCCTCGCGCATTGTAATTGTTCAACAGTATCTTAGTCAACTAAGGTTGCAAGTAACGAAGATACGGTGCGGCTGTTCGCAGCCATTCCAGGGAGTTTGTCCTACAAAGTACCCAGCTTTTTATGTATTACATAACATGCCTTAGAGTTCCTTGATCTATCCTCCGAACTGCTGAGAGTCTCACTGCATACCACTTTATTTTCTTTAAGTTCTCATCCAACTCCTGAAGCCGAGTTTTCTCTTTGAAGAGACGGAACGTTATGGACAACTACAAAGATACTTGGCAGCTGGTTAACCCGATGCTCCACTGATTCTTATCCTCCGTTGCTCTCTCACTGTCTCTCTTACTGTCATATTAAATTTAGAATTGCAATTAATGATATTCACTTAGAGAATTTTTCATCTGTTAATAGTGGACAAAACTGTAGGAACTCGACAAGAAAGTGTAAACGCAGATCGAATCTTCGCCTCGCGTATCTTCGGGGATATGCCTGATACACGTTTTTTAGGCATAACTGTACGTTACGTAACAAACATGTCCCCTCCCTTTCCCCCGCCACAGGTAATTGAGTGCCAAATCGAATACCGAATGTGACTCAAACTTTTCAGTAAATTATGTGTTTTGTACAAGTGTTACCAGTACATAAGTGTTAATCTACATTACCTACATTATAATTATACTCAAGCTGAAAATTTATTCCACTTAAGAAAGAGTCAAACTGCTCTAACTGCTGGGCCGCGATAACGTATCAACCGGCGTTGCTTGTTCAATGTTAGACATACTTTTCAGCCTGAGACTGTTTTAACTCAACTTTTCTGTTTAAGTAATAATTTCTCTTATCCTTATCGAATACCTAACATTATCCGTCGTAATCTTTCTAACTACGTCAGAACAATTTTTGCGAAACTTCGCTCGTAATATACTGGATTAAAACTTTAACAGTTAATTAAATTTCATGAAAGGTAAAGTTATTGTCACGTAACGTAATCGTCCTGCTAGTAATGAAAAGGATATATGTTTATCTTATTTTCTGTATACCATACGTTTAAGTTCGTAATAAGTAAATAAGGTATTAAATACCGTGATTGTTTAGTTCGCGAAAATTGCATTTTGATGGGGAATACTCCACCGTTGTTATGCAGAAACATTAATTAAGTAACACGAAGTAAGCCTACACACTTAAATGAACAATACAGAGATATAAAATGTACGTCAGATATGGGATTTGTTGCAGCAGAGCTATTACATTATATTGGTCTCTTTCAAAATATTTCAGTTTTCAAATAAACAAATGAGTAGGCCTACTTAAAATTGTATTATCGGAACGGAAGTAATTGAAATATTTTGACTGAAGCTCTCCCCACAGGTCGAATTTTGCCACTTGTATCAATTATCAAGTTTACTTACTCGTGTTTCACAGTCGTCAGCAATTACGGTAAAAGTATTTCTAGCTTTAAGCCTGTGTACACTATTCGTAAGTATTTGTATCATGCTGACAGTAGAATGTTTTTGTTAACAGGTGAGTGGTCTGAGGTTCGAAACTCAACTTCGAACGTTGAACCAGTTCCCTGACACCCTCCTGGGGGACCCCGCCCGCAGGATACGTTACTTCGATCCTCTTCGTAACGAATACTTCTTCGACCGGAACCGGCCGAGCTTCGACGCCATTTTATATTATTATCAAAGTGGAGGAAGGCTACGGAGGCCAGTCAACGTACCGCTGGACGTCTTCTCCGAGGAGATCAAGTTCTACGAACTGGGAGAACTTGCGACCAACAAGTTCCGGTCTGTATTTTCTCCTCCTGTTATAGTTATAGAAACACATTCACATGTCTGTGTGTGTGTGTGTGTGTGTGTGTGTGTGTGTGTGTGTGTGTGTGTGTGTGTGTGTGTGTGTGTGTGTGTGTGTGTGTGTGTGTGTGTGTGTGTGTGTGTGTGTGTGTGTGTGTGTGTGTGTGTGTGTGTGTGTGTGTGTGTGTGTGTGTGTGTGTGTGTGTGTGTGTGTGTGTGTTAGAGAGAGATAGAGATGGAGGGGGAGGGAGGGAGGGAGAGAGAGAGAGAGAGAGAGAGAGAGAGAGAGAGAGAGAGAGAGAGAGAGAGAGAGAGAGAGAGAGAGAGAGAGAGAGAGAGAGAGAGCGTTGTACGCACGCCGTCACTGACATAACTCTGTTTAATATCAGCAGTGTATTTATTACGGTTACAATACGAGCAGATAACTAAATACTTTAAACAAATTGTAACTTCAGTTAGTGAATCTGATAAGACTTTGATAATGTTTTTCGTTTCATGGAAGAATAATTTCATCAACCTTCGTTAACTAAGACCATCCCAATTCCTTTCTTGACTAAATAAAGTTTATCTTGTTTTCGAAACACTTCTTTGTTTTTGAAGCTTTCCTCTTCGATTTTTTCTTTCCAATAGAAATCGTATAAGTATTTTAAATCATATTAAAACGACATCTTAAATGTCGTATTTATGTTTGTCGGTTTAAAACATCCTTGCCCGAATGAACGTTTTAAATTTCGGCGAATAACTAATTCAAATTTACCAGTGATTCGTCAGTGTCTATTGGCTTCTAAATGCCTGAAAATATATTTTTTCGTATTTGACAAACCTGAAGATATTCTGCATCTTTACCATGACTCAGTTTCATAAAACACTAACAGACGTTACTGTAAGAATTTCCCTGCTTCTAAATATTTAGTGAATAAATTATTATATAAAAACCTCAGTTAACTTTTGTTTTTATTACAAATCACTGGTGGTATTATTTCATAATTATGTAACCTGTTTCTAAGTAAATACCCGTACAAAAAATACAATCAATTATAATATAAGTGAACTTGTGTCTTTACAGATAATATTTTACTTTTTTAGTATAAAAATATCGAGAACGTTTTACCATAAAGAAAACATTAGCGGAATTACTACTGTAACGGTAGAGAACGCAAATTAAGGTCGTATGTAGACTAGTAATGTCTTCATAACACAGTGCAACTACGCTTCGGCACAAAAGACTGTTATAAACTTTCCTAATTTTAGAGATACTAATTATAATATTTTGTTTTGCACATGTAATACACGGGCAGGTTTCCTTATTATTAGTCCTACTACTAATATGAATCCAATTCTCAATTTACTCGTTGCGTAGATTACCGATTGTATCAAAATATTTTGCCTACCTGGGGACAGACCAATTTTACAATTTACAATTCGGCTTTACTTTTATTTTAAATTATGCAATACATATATCTTTAAAAATCCTGTTAACCAACCAATTATAATTGGAGAATAATGTGACTGGTGCTGAGCTGATGTGATTCATCTTCATTTTTACGTCTTTCGTTTATCCGTTTTGCTCCAGAAGTCACACTTTCTGTATAGAATATTTAATTTTTCCTACTGTATTTACGATATCTTTGTTTAAACCCAAAATATTTACTAATAGATAATATATCTTCTCTATACGCAAACTGATTTAAAATTTATACAGTATTTTGTATAGTAATTTGTACAGTCGATTAACATAAGCATCGTGAAAGGTATATGAAATATTTTATAATTAATGTTAAGAAATCAGATGCTGAAAACACATTAGAGAACATATCAACGAATTCATATATAATTTTTAAATCTGACCATTCAACTTCAAACACAAGACTTAGGATCCATGAGAGACTTTTAGTATTAAAAACAAAATTGAGACAAACTGAGACAAACAAACCCGTAAGTTAATATCTCTGAAGAGAATTCCCGTAACTTCACAATGGCACTGTAAATCGAATGTACATAAACAGTCGAATGTAAAAAATAATAAACAGTCTGTAATTAACTCAAAGGAAACATAAACACAATTAAAGTCAAAATCCAAGTGAAAATGGCAAATCGAGGGCAAAGGGTTAGCCTAATTACTTTGAGTATTTTTAAACAGGTATCGTAATAACCTTGTGAGAACTAAATTAAATAATAATTCCAGAGATTAAAAAAAAATCGATATTAAAAATGAATTCGAAAGTATAACAGATTACTTTTTCACTTATAAAATTTAAATTTAATTTAATTTTAATGTAATTTAGCTAAAGCAACCTACGTATTTCTTTAATTAGAAAACGTGTTCAATTAGGCCATATTTAAACTTAAAATACTATAATTCATTTTCATCACAGGTATGAGATTATACGAAGGTAAAGGCATGACTTTGTGAAAAACCTACTTTTTGAAGAAAACTTCAGCTTTTATTTAAAATTTTACAATAACACTGATAAAGAGAATTATGTGAAGACACCGTGCTGCGTATGGAATCAATTTTTAAATTGCATATTTTATTTGACACTGTCATAGTTTTACACGTCAGTTGTATCAGTGTTTATGGCTTTTATATTCAGTAGCATTATTATTCAGTATTCACTTACATAAACCCATTTCTCTCAGTCTTGATCTAAACAATTACAGTTTGACATATCTAAATGAGTTTAAAAGTCATATTTGGCCCCCAGAACATGCGACTTTTATTTATTTGTAAAAGATAATCTTAATATTTGTACAACTTGTAAATATATATATATATATACATTACATTTAATATTTATAATTAAATTTACCTCAAGATGTTATTTTTTTCCTTTTTTGGAACATGTTTCGGGTACTATCTTGTACCCATCCTCAGCCTTCCGAAAGAAAAAAATAACATCTTGAGGTAAATTTAATTATAAATATTAAATGTATTATATACATCAAGAAACGGACTGTAGCAGAAAGTGACTAAATATATATATATATATATATATATATATATATATATATATTTCTTCATTTCAGTTTTGTGCACGAGTTAATAATAATTGATTTAAAAAGTAATGAATTAAGGAAGGCAGTGTGAGTGGGGGTGGGTGGGTAGTGTAAGTAGTGTAGTGAGTTTGTGACCCGCTCTGCAGTACCGCGCCCACCCGTTTATTATTGATCCCTCTTTCCCCACTACCAACCCAGTAAAACACTAGCCTTACCGCCTTGTCTCTCTTCTTTACGTTTCTTTCATATTTATTGCTTCCATCTTCTTTAATAGTGGAAATATGTGTGCATGATTTTATCGCCATTTTTTCCGCCCCATCTCCATTCATCTTTTAGAATTTCGTCGATAACAGAATATAAAAATGACTATTTACAAAAATACTACTCAGAAGATATCATGTAATACTATATATACCAACATCCGGAAAATCATTTGCTTTTGATTCCAGTGATTTTAACGCCATTATATAGCGATTCCACTATTAAATTGTGTAATTTAACCGGCTAGGAATTTAATCAATGTATTATACTTTTAACTCATGTTACTAGCAAATTAATAATTAAATTTATTCAAATTTTTTGTCCTGTAATTTTGTATAGTTTAAATTACTTATATTTATGTTTATACACTTATAGTAATCAACTGTAATTCCTTGTAAAGATACTTATGTGTAATGCTGTTAAAGTTTAATTTAAAGAGATTCATCTCGATAGTTGTAAATATAAGCATTTTAAACATTAGACATTTTAAATAATCGGTTATTTTTCGCAAATTCTAAAACAGATTTGTATCAGATGTTTCCAATGGTAAGGATGAGGTTATAGAAATGATGTCTTAGCTGCGCGGCTGTATGTCTCAGATGAGGCTGACAGTGTTGTAGGAGGAAATTGTTCGTGCTGACGTTAACCAGTCAGCACCAGACAATAACCTATAACGAAACGCTTTGTATTTCTATTCGTCTAGAAAATGATTAAAGCCACGCCGAGAGTCAATTCAGTGGCTCGGAACGTATAGGCTACATCCTTTCAGTTCGTTCTCTGCGTGGGTAGGTACTACGTTCCTGTGTAATCACAACATTATCATATGCTGAAGACAAATTACAAAAAATATAAATAAACAAAAATATTTTAAAAGTTTAGTTGAATTATGTTACAGTTTACAGAATATTATTTACTCATGTCAGGAATACGCACAACCAATTCAGCGATTTATAATAGTAATCAATCAATAAGTATCTACCGTTTACTTGATTGCATAAAAAATGTCGCATACCATAATAGGGTTTTCGGTTTATTAAAAGCGTTTCGGTAACGTCTGATTTAGTTTAGTGGAGCCATAGAATAGACACTATGTTATTCAAACACTGACTTATACGTTAATTTTTACAATATACATTGATTCGAAACCAAACTTAACATTGGAACATATTTTACTTTTTGAATTTTTATGATAATTAAAACGTAACAGTCTTTGACCTACTTAACTTTCCAATGTGTCCGAGTTAATTTATGCAGTTTCTTTTTGTTAACTTAATTGAAGTTAATCACTTCAAAAACATTTCTTTAATGTCTGTCTATAACCTTACAACGACATGAATACATTAAATTAATTATTCCTTTTTATTTTTCTTTAACCCAAAGCCTTTCTACTATAAGATATAAGGCTAATTGCAAGTACAAATAATCAAATTATTTGGATTTTAAATATTGTTATTTTTTCCCGGATAGAAAATTATTCTGCCCATCATCCCTTCTGTCTCCTATTCCTACTTCTCCGCTACTACTGACGATATCATACTAGTGTCACAGTAACGGCATTTTGATTTTTAGTCTTCCTGGTTTCACTCCTTTCTAAGCAGTTATTCATTTTTCTTCTACATAAATCAATTCTCTAATTTACACGAAATACCTGTAAAGCTTACTTTTTACCGCGTCACGTTTAATCCAATCGTGCCTCTTACAGCCTTTCTCACTGTATACTTTCAAGAAAACTTGTCAGACACAGAACTATCAAAAATGTTTCGTATCAAAATGTCTCATATCATATTAATTTTTATGGTAAACATTCAATTATTCATTAAATCAAGTTTCTCATCAAAAAATTGACATTCCATAACGGGTTAATTTTTTATTTAAAAAAATGTTTGAAATTTGAGTTATTCTATATACATATAAAAAAAAAACACTAAAATAATTATTTTCTAGTTAATCACTATTTTACTAAGTTAATAAAATCTTTTTTTATATCTTTACAAAATGAAATGCAAATTAAAAGGCAAGTGTTTTGTACATAAAACTTCAGTAGTAAGACTTTTATCTTTAATGCATTATTTATACTTTTGAATACCTAGCAGATATTAAAGGTAGTCATTTGCATTAAAAACATATTTATTTGGATATATAGTAACATATGTGTAAAAATTATTTCAGGGAGGATGAAGGTTTTATCAAGGAGGAAGAGAAGCCGTTGCCTACGCATGAATTCCAGCGCAAAGTGTGGTTACTGTTCGAGTATCCGGAGAGTTCTCAGGCTGCGAGAGTGGTCGCCATCATATCAGTGTTCGTTATTCTACTGTCCATCGTTATCTTCTGTCTGGAAACGCTGCCGGAGTTCAAACACTACAAAGTCTTCAATACGACCACCAACGGTACCAAGATTGAAGAGGACGAAGTGCCCGATATTACAGACCCTTTTTTTCTCATCGAAACTATATGTATTGTTTGGTTTACGTTCGAATTATCAGTGCGCTTCCTTGCGTGTCCTAACAAACTTAACTTCTTCCGAGACGTGATGAACATTATCGACATCATCGCGATCATTCCGTACTTTATTACGTTGGCTACTGTCGTGGCTGAGGAGGAGGATACGCTGAACCTCCCCAAGGCGCCAGTCAGCCCACAGGACAAGAGCACGAACCAAGCAATGTCCTTAGCTATACTCAGAGTGATTAGGTTAGTGAGAGTGTTTCGAATATTTAAGTTGTCTCGCCACTCCAAAGGACTTCAAATTCTCGGACGAACTTTGAAGGCCTCGATGAGAGAACTTGGATTGCTCATATTTTTCTTGTTTATTGGTAAGTAAATGTCCACAGTATAAAAGTGCTTCAGTATGTAGTATTGTAGTGTTCTCATTACATTCCTTTTTGTGAGGGGAATTTACTATTAATAGTTTACGTTTTAGAATTAAGTTGAGAATAAACTTGCTTGAATCAATTTTTTATTCACGTCTGTGTGTGTGTGTGTGTGTGTGTGTGTGTGTGTGTGTGTGTGTGTGTGTGTGTGTGTGTGTGTGTGTGTGTGTGTGTGTGTGTGTGTGTGTGTGTGTGTGTGTGTGTGTGTGTGTGTGTGTGTGTGTGTGTGTGTGTGTGTGTGTGTGTGTGTGTGTGTGTGTGTGTGTGTGTGTGTGTGTGTGTGTGTGTGTGTGTGTGTGTGTGTGTGTGTGTGTGTGTGTGTGTGTGTGTGTGTGTGTGTGTGTGTGTGTGTGTGTGTGTGTGTGTGTGTGTGTGTGTGTGTGTGTGTGTGTGTGTGTGTGTGTGTGTGTGTGTGTGTGTGTGTGTGTGTGTGTGTGTGTGTGTGTGTGTGTTTACGTTTCTGCATTGCGTATACACAGTACCTATTGTTAATTACGTAACTAAGATAGATAATAATTGCATGTTCTTTCAGAACAATACGCTACTTCCACAAAATGTTTGTACTGCTATTAGAATTAATGTTGAAATAGTCTTTATTATTATTGTTTTAATTATCACTATCTGTATAAGTTATATGTGTATAATAGTTACAAATATATAATTCATATATATATATATATCTGTAATAACAGTAACTATAAATATTCCGTTATTAACAGAATTAAAAATTATATTCATTACATGAAGTATTTAGTTATAAATATACGTTATGAAGAGTTCGCAAAAACTAGTTTTTGTCATGCTATAAGATGTGACAATAATGTGTAATCCAGAGTCTGGATGTTTAATTAATTTTTACGTACACATGTTTTAACCGATTTATTCTTACTCCCATTCTTACTCTCGTTATTGTTTTTTCATCATCATGTTCTTCTTCTTCTTCTTCTTCTTCTTCTTCTTCTTCTTCTTCTTCTCCTCCTCCTCCTCCTCCTCCTCCTCCTCCTCCTCCTTCTTCTTCTTCTTCTTCTTCTTCTTCTTCTTCTCCTCCTTCTTCTTCTTCTTCTTCTTCTTCTTCTTCTTCTTCTCATTCTTTTCGACTTTGTTTTTTTACTTTGTTGCCATTTATATAGTAATTATTATTAACGTCATAAATGTCTGCATAATATTTACTAAAGTGACTTATGACTATTAAAAATAATAATAAATTTGTTTTTATAACACACCCCAGTAATGAAATTAATACTGAAAATCACGAATGCAAATCTCCGTGTTCATTAAACGCGTAAGCGAATTCCATAAACACGGTTATCGATACGCGTGCGCGCGTGATTGTGTCTTAATTATCTAAGAACTTTACTAACAAATGAAATGTAATTTTTAGGGATGAAGTATCAAAATATTTGTATGAATGTTTATTCATTACTAAAGTTATCAAACCACTTACTTCATACTCGCCACCTCTCTGACTTATGTCAACCACATTAATTTGTTTTATATTTTTATTTACATTAATTTACTGAAGTAATTTCATTTAACTTTTATGTTGTATTTATATTATTTATTTTACTGTTTTCTCTAGAGTAAAATAATTTAACTACACTTATTTTTCTCTGGAATATGTAGCATATAAATTATAGCCCAAAGTTTTAAACGCCTATGTAGGCCTACAAAACTTAAGTAGGCCTCGTATATACTTAACTTCAAGGCGTTTTATATTTCTTAAACACAAATATAAATTATTAACAAAACAAAAACATACTTTTAAAAATTATGTATATAATTATGTTATATAGGCCTACATATTGACCCGACATGAAATAAAAAATAAAACTTACAACTCTTCGGAGTATCTCTTAACAGTTAAGTAGGGATTGATTAGTCGTGTTTGTTATAGATTACATCCCAATCGATTCTATCAGTTAAATTTACAATTCTTGACACATAATAAACACACACACACACACATAAGTAACGTTCATCAGCTATTCAATAATTGATTTTTTCTTAAATTAAAATATCTTCTTATTACCAATAACTACCAATGATTAACGGTATTATAAGTACTTGTAAAATAATAATCAGTTACTCGTGATGCTAAATACTGCAGTATTAGACTAAGTTTGTGTTCAATACGGTTGTCTTTCACGGCAGACCTCACAACCCGTATTCACTAAATCTATTATAATCGGCAGTTTATCTATAACAACCGCAAATGATATCAATCTATGAGAAAATTTTAACATTAATTAATCATAATCAGACCGATTACTAATGATGTAAACACGAATTCGTTGCAGGGCTATAAATAATTCTAACTAAAGTTCTCCGCAACGTACAAGATAAATACTACCCGATTATTAGTGTGACCCGTGTTATTTTGTTCAGTCACTGTCGCGACATATTTCTGACATTAAATATGGGACTGTAATTTTCAATCACAGATTCACCACATCTTCACACCACTGAGCCGGTCATTATATCTTGTTTAGTTCTGGTTAGAAATTCTAATCACGATATTAATTGATGACTCGTTGGGCACTTGGGCACTTGGTGAAACATATTGATACAAAGGTTTTTTAAAAATATATAAACACACACATATATATATATATATGTGTGTATGTGTACCAAGTGTTTATATATTTTTAAGAAATTCTAATGTCTGGGTACAACACAAACCCCGATGCTAAATCGACTCATTTTTACTGTTTCATCATCACCTATAATGCACATACATAAAAGTACATATACATAAAATAAACATTTGAAAATCTATAATTTAATTGCTGAAAATGTTAAGCATTCAGTGGTGTTGTTGGTCATCAAACAAAACACGTGTATTTAGATTTTACTTGTTTTCACACTTGCGTGAATTTTTAATTATGTTTGTCTACTTCTTAATAAATGCACCTCAGAGTTAATGACTGATAAAACCTGTTATTGCCACTGTAATCGTTAATACGTGTGATCGAGTATGAATGAAAAAACATAACTTCATTAATACAAATATTAAGTCTTTTTTCAGATTTCTACAGTTAGTGTATAAGTAGGAGATACTTAAAGTAATATAATATTCGAAGTAATTTTATGAACAGACAAAAACTACAATAATTACATAATTAGGCCCAGTTCACTTTCTAGTGCTCTCATAAATACAGAAAATGATCAGGAAAATGAGCGGAGCCCCTAATTTAAATCAATTTGCTAAGATTTGGACTAATTTAGACTGTAACACATTGATCATATTACTTTCCAGTGTGACAGTCTTCAGTACGTGGCTTTATGTGTTTTATCTTATTTTTCAGAGTTAACAACGAATAAGGCCACAATAACGACCAACTATTTACTTCAACTACTCTCGATATGAGAATAATTTTAGCAACAGTACACATTACACGTGAGCATCAAATTATCTTCCCTGATATGAAACATTTCTCCTAGAACTTTCACTTTTTCTTAGTGTTTTTTAAGTTTCTCAATTTAGAGGCCATACTTCTACTTTTTCTGTCTTAAATGTTTCTCAACGACGATCAACGATTTCTTTTTTTTTACTTACGTAATATTCAAAATTCGTGTTCAACTACTTTCCTTTGCTTTTTACTTGCATATTAACTTAAAATTTAATTAATATAATGTAATACCAGTAAAATTTAGAAGTGTTTTCTTCTTCTCCTTTCTTTTCTAATTAAGAACAACTGCAACCAAGTGAATTTTTCTTCACTTACAAGTAGTCTAAGTATGAAAGAAATATTGACTATTTTTATCATACTTTAATGTGAACTTTACAACACAACAAATTTCTTTCGGTACAAAAACTACATTGAAATTAGAACATGTCTCACCATTCACTTGTTAACTTTCGTGGTTATGATTGTCAACGGCAACATTTTCTTTTTTAACCATCAACCATGTTTTCCTTCTTCTTCTTCTCCTTCTTCTCCGTCGTGGACATCGTCGTTGTGCGTTTCCAAATTTCGTTTGTGTGTTTCCGCGTCGTTGTGTCGTAACCGATTGTACCTCTCCACGCTTGTGTGTCGCTGTTCGCTCTCATAACATCCTCCATTAGTAAACTTGTTTCAATTTGGTTGATAAATCAGACCGGCAGTCGACCTCTTTTATTCTTTACATCTGTTTTATCTTGATCGACCAGCGTTTCAATTCCATTCTGTCTTAAGGTGAAGCCGTTGAACTTCACAACCTGCCTTTTCACAGTTTCTACTACTCAGTCATTATAGTTTATTTTTAATTCACACAGAATTAAAGCATTATTTCTTAGGGAAATCCACAGTACCCTTATTATTTTTATGAAGCTAATCATTTCAAAAATTTCAATTCTATGTCGGCATACGGCGCAACCCACAAAACACAAAAACGTAACTGGCAATAATGTTTTTGTAAATACCTGTACAAAACTAAAACGCTGCTGCTTGTAGAAACAAAACATTGTTTCGCGGAGACATTTAATAGAACTTTAACATGATATACAATTACTGCATTCTATAAATAATATAACCTACAATGCATTGAGAAGGCTGGCAATTTATTTTTACTTGAAGTTCTTGTACGGCAAGGAAACTGTTTGAAGTGTTAAGCCAGTTCACATCAAAAGACGAACCATGCGTTATTTATAAACTTGTTACTCTATGATTCATTGATTATAAATAAATCTACATTTGTAGTTTTATTACTGTTTACAGCGTTTGTCTAGACCGTGTACACACTCACACAAACGCACGCGGTGTGATTAAACACAAACGTCCATGTAATTAAATCATAGATACACAGGCATATATTAACAGTAAGTGTTCTTTTAATTTTAACGAACGCAATGAATATTTATTTATGGAGAGAAAACGGCACAAGAGAGTAAAGATTTTCTTGTTTGTTCTTTGACTGTGATCAAAGAATGAATCTCGCTGTGTGTACATATAGTGCAAACTATCTCCTCACCTATCGATCTAACTCACTTTCATCCTCTACGTACAGTACAAGACGGATACATTACGTCACTAGACGGCTAACAGTTACCGTGTTAAAAAACGTCAGTAAACTTCTGATTATTTTAGAGTGAAATCAAAAACACGTAACTACTGACACAAATAAAAACATAAAGCCGAAAAAACTAAAAAGTAGAATTAATTATTATTCAGATACTCATGACACGTTGACTGGTAAATAATATTTCAAAATTGGTTACAGATGCTTATGACACATATGCATCCAATCACGTATCATTTGCAAATACCGTCATCGGTAAATTCAAGTACTCCTAAAGTACAAGGTATTAAGTACTACATCGCTACTCCTAAAGTAGGCCTGCAAGGTAGAAGGAGATCCAGACTAGGCGATTCTAGTAGTGCAACTGCTTAGGTGTTTGAAAATATTAAATAATTTACATACAAAGACTAATATACGATGCGCTATAACACCTAAGTGAAACGGTATCATCTGTAAATTTATATCCTTCATTACATTAACAAGATCGTAATTAGTTACCTAATTTCCGTATGGTAATCTGAGAAGATAATAGGTCTGAACGTTGTTGATAAGGTTCAATATACTATATTGCAACACAGAATCGTTACAAAATGTCTTAAAAAAATACAAAACCAATGTTGTAGAAAAATTGTTAAAAAAGGGTAGTAATCACACAGGCGTTACTGAACTGAAAGAATTGAATAAAGCAAAACAGAAAGGCTAATTTTAAACCTGATAACAAATATATATATATATATATATATATATTCAAACACTTTTTGCTACATTCCGTTTCTTGATGTATATAATATATTTAATATTCAAACTGAAATTACCTCAAGATATTTTTTTTCCTTATTAGGAACATATTTCGAGAACCCCTGTGTTCTCATCCTCAGCCTTCGTGATCTTGCGTCTGGTGAAGTATTCGTGTGTTGGCTGGACGCTATTTTGGTTTCTTGTTAGTCTCTGGTATTTTAAAATGGTATTATTGTGTGTGATTGTGGTGTATATATTAGTATTTTGTGTATTTTCGATGTTGAGTGCTTTGAAAATTGTGTCATGTTTTGTATTGATTTGTATTTATTCAGGTATTAGTTTGTTTTGTGTTTTATGTTTGTATATTTGTAAATTTTCCCAAATGTTCATTATGGTGCTTTTGTGTGGTATGTGTTTTTATTAGTGTCATGTTGGTTATGACTGGGAATTCATGCCCAGTGTTTATTGGATGTGTGGTCAAATTAGATTTGTATATTTAGTGGTATTTTGTACATTCTGTTAAATAGTGAATAGAATGCTGGCATTTTATGCTGTGGTGGGTGGTCAGAATGGTTAGGTATAATGTAGTGATGTGAAATTCAACTATTTAGACATAACCATCACAAGAAACAATAACCACCTACAATACGCAATATACAGAAAACCAACTTCCACTAACATCATTATACCTAACCATTCTGACCACCCACCGCAACATAAAATGCCAGCATTCTATTCACTATTTAACAGAATGTACAAAATACCCCTAAACAAACAAGAAACGGACAAAGAAAGAAATATATTTTACCAAATTGGTTATGAAAATGGATATAATAAAAATACTGTAAACAAAATAGAAAATAAAATAAAATATAAAATAAAAACTGAACAATTAAGAGTTAATCAAAATGAACAAAACAAAAATAATAACAACAATAAAAAATGGGCCTCATTCACAAAACAAAACTGTTTAAAACACACAGACATTAAAATAGCATACAAAACTAATAAAAATTATCTACAAAAATTAAATAATCCACACAACAAAGATAATACAACAACAAATGGTATATACAAAATTGAATGCCAAGATTGCAATAAATGTTACATAGGACAAACAAAAAAAACAACTGAGAAAACGTTATTTTGAACACCTAAACGCATACAAAAAACCAGAAATATGCAAATCTAATTTGGCCACACATGCAATAAACACTGGGCATGAATTCCCAGACATAACCAACATGACACTAATAAAACACATACCACACAAAGGCACCATAATGAACGTTTGGGAAAATTTACAAATATACAAACATAAAACACAAAACAAACTAATACCTGAACAAATACAAATCAATACAAAACATGACATAATTTTCAAAGCACTCAACATCGAAAATACACAAAATACTAATACATACACCACAATCACACACAATAATACCATTTTAAAATACCAGAGACCAACAAGAAACCAAAATAGCGTCCAGCCAACACACAAATACTTCACCAGACGCAAGGTCATGAAGGCTGAGGATAAGAACACAGGGGTTCTCGAAACATGTTCCTAATAAGGAAAATAAAATATCTTAGGTAATTTTAGTATAAATATTAAATATAATATATATATATATATATATATATGTATATATATATATTACAACGCTCCCTTTCGTCTAACACAATTATCTAATATTTGTGATGTTAGATAAAAAGTTACTTACCCGTGATATTACTTTACCTGGGCGCCAGAACAAATCCCAGATACAAATGACACGGTTTCAGCTTAGCTCAGCGCATGGAGACACTCTTTCTCAGGATTCGTTCAGTGATTGTGGTTTTCAAGGGGAATCGTTACAAATAACACTTTAAGATTTGCTTGATTATTATTTTTAATGTTTTAACCAATGATTGTTAAACTTTAAATTGTTATTGGTAGGACTTAATTCTACCCTAACCTTATAATTATTGAGTGAGTGTGAAAAGTAATGATTAAGACGCTCAAACGACCTCTAGCTCTTATCTGATTTGATTAAGAGATTTCTATCTCCCAAACCAGTGCTAAAGAACAGGTCTGCAATAATTTGCACGTCCAATACTACACACCACTTTCCATTCAACACTCTTATACTATCTTAGAGCTAATCTTATAGTTACAATACAAAGTGTGCTTTTCTTAGTGTCTTTTTAAAATTGTTTATTGTTTTATTAATTTGTTTAGCGCTTATATCATTGATCAATGAATCTATTTCTTACTGTTTGATGCGTTGACCGAAGATAGGAATCTGTAGAGGTCCTCCTATTGATGGTGTTGCACAGAAGAATGGATTGATCAATGCTGTTGAAGATGCCCTGGCAATTACAGATGCTGTAGCCTTCTGTAGCACAGGTCCTTCACGGCTGATGGATTAATTAATTAATTATTTAATTAATTAACGGTTGTTTTACGCAGCGAGTGTTATTGAACGTTATGTATTCATCTACACTGCGGACTACTTCTCGAATTAGAACTTAAATTTGCACTGTTGTGTAATTTAAAAATTTCTGTATGTGAATTATACACGTCTAGTGTGTTTAAGTACCGAACGAGGAGTGATGTTACCCCTCGCTTTTAGCTGGCGTCAGTTTTAAATACGGGCTGCTGATTGGTTGTACAAATAAATCATGCGTTTTTCCAGTTTCGACAATCTCGAACAGGTCGCTCAAACACACTGTGACAGGTTCCAAACGGTAGAGAAATTCTTGTCAAAATCGTACTTCCTGTATTTGCAAATCGATTGATTACAGGTATTTGCAAATGTGTTTCCGAAGATCTGACCACAGAATATTGTTGCTTAGGTCTTTATCTGTGTGTGTGTGTGAAAACACCTTATTCCTACGTAGCATAATTCTCTCGTTATTCCTGTTGGCGTGCGTCATCCGTATAACTTCTTTATTTGTTAATTATATTAACTGAGCTTGCGGCTACTTATAAAGCTTTTCTTGCTGAATACTATGCTGTTTTCAGAATTGCCGTATATTTACAACTTTTGAAGTTATCGCAGGTTGAACTGATAATTCGCTTTGAGTAAAATTACCTGTTTGAACTGGATTCCAATATAGCGGTGACGTGGTTAGAGTGAGATGGCTGCGATTATACGCTCTCTCTCTCTATCTCTCTCTCTCTCTCTCTCTCTCTCTCTCTCTCTCTCTCTCTCTCTCTCTCTCTCTCTCTCTCTCTCTTTCTTACGGCGTTACACTCGTCCCGTCTATAGCTTTCATATAACGCTCTGATAGGACGCTATTATGAATCGTTATAATATATATATGTATATATATATTTAAATTAGAAATATCGTTAAACGATTCCACAGTACCTCTGAACAATATTAACTATAAAACTAAACTGAAACAGAAAGTAAATAGCAGAATGTTCCATAATTTCAGTGAGGCTTTATTTGTTAGTCATATGTGATACTAAATGGTGTAGGAGCGTAGCGTTTAAAAATATCGGTATGGAGAACCATACATGACTTCCATGTTCTAATATTTATATTTAAAATACTTTTCGAAATGAACTATTTCCATAGAAACTACTTCTTTCTTCAGCCTTAACCACAGTACTGTGATCACTAACGTATACCACCTCACGATAGTGCACTCAATTTTCACTGACGATGGCAGTCGATAGCACTGCCGAAACGTCTTGTTTTGTAGAAAACGTTGGATCAAGCCCACACAGCCCAGGAAGGAATTTTAACAACAAACTACTTCTTTGTTGCCGGTAACGTAGTACACATGACATATAAATAAAAATATCGGTATGGAGAACCATACTTGACTTCCATGTTCTAAGATATATATTTAAAATCATTTTCGAAATGAAATGTTTCCATAGAAACTACTTCTTTCCACTTATTGCTTGAGCCTTAACCACAGTACTGTGGTCACTAGTGTATACCACCACACGTTATGTATACCACCAGTTATCGTTCGTCATAGAAACAATTACTCTTGTTAAAACATGAAAAGTGGCAGGTAAATTACCCCTTCCCCTTAACCGATCTTCACCAAAATCAATAGACATTTACTTCTTTACAAATTAGGACCGCATACAAAAAAGTATTTGATTCTCTTTGAATTTACGGCAGTTATCGTTTGTCATAAAAAAATTATTCTTGTTAAAATATAAAACGTTCCTGGTAAACTACCCCTTTCCCCTAACCGATCTTCAACAAAATCAACAGACCTTGAATACTCTATAATTCAAAAATGTGTGCAAAACATTATTTGATTCTGATTGAATTTACGGCAGTTATCATTCGTAAAAAAAAAAATTACCCATGTTAAAACATAAAACATTGCAGGTAAACTACCCCTTTCCCTAAACCGATCTTCAACAAAAACAATAGGTCTTGAGAACTCTACAATTCAGGGCTGTATACAGAACATTATTTGATTCTGTTTGAATTTGCGGCTGTTATCGTTTGCCATAGAAAATGCCCTTTTAAAACATAAAATGTTGCAGGTAAACTACCCCTTTTCCTTAACCGATCTTCACCAAAAACAACAGGTCTTGAGAACTCTACAATTCAGGGCTGTATGCAAATAATTATTTGATTCTGTTTGAATTTGCGGCTGTTATCCTTTACCATAGAAAATACCCTTGTTAAAACATAAAATGTTGCAGGTAAACTACCCCTTTTCCTTAACCTATCTTCACCAAAAACAACAGATCTTGAGAACTCTACAATTCAGGGATGCATGCAAAACATTATTTGATTCTGTTTGAATGTGCGGCAGTTATCGTTCGTCATAGAAAAAATTACCCTTGTTAAAACATAAAACGTTGCTGGTAAACTACCCCCTTCCCTTAACCGATCTTCACCAAAATCAACAGACTTTGAGAACTTAAAACTTTAGGAATGTATGCAAAAAATTATTTGATTCTCTTTGAATATGCGGCAGTTATCATTCGTCATAAAAATAAAATTACCCTTTTAAAACATAAAATGTTGCATACAGGTAAACTACCCTTTTCTCTTAACCGATCTTCACCAAAATGAACAGACCTTGAGTACTCTATAATTCAGGAAGGTGTGCAAAAAAGTATTTGAATCTGTTTGAAGTTGCGGCTATTATCGTTTGCCAAAAAAAAAAATTACCCTTGATAAAAAAAAAAGTTGCCGGTAAACTACCCCTTTCCCTTACCCGATCTTCACAAAAAAAAATAGGTCTCGAGTACTCTACAATTCAGGGTTGTATGCAACTGTATGCTACAAATTATTTGATTCTGTTTGAATTTGTGGCTCTTATCGTTTGCCATTGAAAAAATCTATAGATAGACAGACAGCAGACACACAGACACTTTTCGAAAAATTACTTTTTTCCTGTTTTGCGGGTAGTACAATCAGAATCTGAAATTATCTCGAACACGATTTTTTTTGCCATCACCATACTTCCATTTCCTTATGGAACATGGAAGTAAAATGATTTTAACAAAACTAGCAATTAAATGAGACAGCAGGTAATTCAAGGGCAGACTAACGATTTAGTGTCAATACTCCAACGATGACATTTTTAGTTTCACATATCGTAAACTAAATTACAATACTCTGGAAAGAGGGTATTTGAAAAACTCTCTGGGTATTTTTTAGCTCACTGTTTGTATTAATCCACTTCAAGGTTGTCCAGACAAACTACACACAGTCGAATGTGCCTAATCCGATAGTCTGACACAGTCAACATGTATAAAATAATTTTTTAATAGAGTGCTCCGTAAGTCCTATATTAAGATATTGTGATATATTCTGATGTAGATGATGCCCGGTCTGCAAAATATATTCTTAACAATGTATTTATTGTGCATACGCTACTTTTTATAAAACTTGTGAAATCCCGTTTACATTGACAAAAAATTAACTAAGGCTTAAATTGTTAAATGACATTAAGTACTGTTTTAAAAACAAATTAAACAAATTGATGGCTGCACTCCTGAAGACTAAGGACTACATACATAATTTATAAAAACATCTTGCATATGTATTCTCGTACATGTATCTGCATTACATACCTTCGTAGGTTTAATGAATTTAGTGGTAGGGGATTTGATCTGGTGACTATTTATTATTTTATTTTCGAAAATAGTCACGTGAAAAATTTCCATCAGATTATACACTGTTGGGAATATTAATGGAGTGGTTTTAACTTGGCTTTTCCATTTTCACACTGTTGACCACTTCATGGTTCGTCCATCTTTAGTAAAGGTTTCCCATGCTAAGTACAACAAAGTACCTGGAACTCTACCCGCTCATCCGCCCAGAGATCTTTGCCACTTGAAAAGTGGGGAGCCGGGGAGTCGCTCGGTCCTCAGAGCCTCGTGAGCGTATCAGGGTACACTGCTAAGCACTATGCCAGTATCTTTGTGCAGCTGTTGCCGAGACCAGGAGTCTTTGAAATTTTGTTAAACACTACAAATATAATAAACGAGCCGAGTATTCATAATGCAAAAGTAAGAGAGAAAAATGTAAAGAGGAAGCTTAGTTTTCTTTACAGTTGGTACTCACAAATATTTCACAGTTATCAAATGATATCTGTCTTCAGTGCTCGATATCTCAAATGATAACATTTGACTGTTATTTTCTTATAAAATATGCGACCACATAAAATAAAAGAACTGTCTCTGTTGTATGTGCATGAGGTAAAATAATAAATGTGATGAAATAGATACATGACACTGTTGAGTGTCAAACGTGCGTTGCCCGTTATATATGCCCCTTGTCGGACGATAAAATTCCATGATAACAGCAAAGGAAACTACTTTGATTTAATTCTTGTAGACAACAAAACGTTTACAGTTGTTTCTTCCCATAACAGTATTATATATTTTTCCTTTGGTGTGCGTTTTGTTTATTTATATTGTTTAATTTGCTCGTTTTCTTAAAGAAATTTGAAGATGTAAACAAACTATCATAAGTCTTCATATATACAATGATACATACATATGCACGCACACACTCACATACACGAACACGTTCACCCAAATATTTAATTGTTCCGTTGTGTTTGACATTTCTTTTGTATTTCATACACAGGTCCTGAAGATGACAATAAATATTGTCGAAACGTCGACGCAAAATAGTTAAAATTTGTGTTATTTTTGACCGATTCTCACTAACCATCCACTAAAAAATTCATTGATTGACGGTCACTACAAATTTAAGGATTTATTTATATAGCTTGCATTTCTGGTCTACAAACGTAGACTGGCTGTATATTTAAACATTAAAAAATATTTTTTTAATGAAATTATACTGTTCTTGTCGTTTACTTGTACCATCTACAAAAATATTAATACACTGGCCCTATAAAGCCTACATAATTTCGGAGCATATGGGAAAATATGTTTGAGTAAATGGATGCTTCCAAACTGTTTCCATTCTCCGCTTTTGGAACAGCGCCAAATTTTGGAGTTTTTAAATTATTCTTGCACTTACTTAATTTGTTCCGCCCTTTAATTGTTTCGCATTTCAATTTAGCTAAAAACTTTGCTCTTCCCGTTTTTCCAATTTAGTAGCTTCTTGATTGTTCTATTGATTAAACGTTTTTCAGTTACATCCGTTGGGGAAGAAGGAATACTCTGAAAGCATATCAAAAATGGGGTAAATTCATATAACAAAATGATTAGTATGTTGATTTCTTAACAAAATTAATACAATGACACATTAAGTACCAGTGCACATGATCAGTGTATTAAGTACATGTCTTGTACAAGCACGTTACATATTTCCCGTATAACATACAACAGAATCGTTTAGGGCATCATGTATGTTTTTCGTCTTTAGAAAAAGAGACATAAATTTTAAGAAATAATTTGTTTATTTGGGTAAAATTGGACGAAGCATTGTTAAAATAGCTTATGATTCAAATAAATTCTACTGTCTGTACTGTCTGTTACGATCAACCGCTACACAATTTGTCACAAGATTTTCAGTCTTTTTCGCGACCATCATCCCGTAGGTTTGGCAAAATTTAAATTTGGAACGGCGAAATGCCGTTTCATCTGGCAATTCAGTAGATAGTCTGGAAACAATCTGGTGCAAATTAAAAGGATATCCCAACGGCCAAATTTGTGCGCGCGAGAAAAGGGTATCTTCTTCCAATTTTTGCGGCAATAATTGTAAGTTCAAACAACTTATTGTCATTACAAAATTTAAAAAGCCAAAAAAGCCAATGGGAAAATATTTAAAATCGCTGACGAACTAATATGAGAATCTCTCAAAACGTAAATGACTTCAGCATTATTTAAAAAATACTCACGGACCTGACTCTAAATCGTGTATATGATGGCCTGAAGAGGCCGTAAATAATTCTACTTGTGGACAAATGCTCGCAACATTTAGACGTAAAATCTTTTAAGTTCATTCTACAAAAGCCGTTTATTCTACAAAGTGCACTGTCACAAACTGTTGTTTTAAAAATTATTCAAACAATATAGGCCTAGACCAATATAACTTTACAGGATGCATGGTTTAAAAGCCTAAGACAGAGTAACTGCTAAGACAATTAAATACAATCATTTTAAAATGCAAAATTTGAGTCGGCAGCACGAGCAGAGCTACAGAGTGTGCTGTACACCCGCAACTGCTGGGAGCCGGTGTTCGTTGGGGGGGGGGGGGGGAGACCCAGTCGTGAGAGGGTGCTTCGTACATTTCGCGAACAGCACGATCAAAGTTAGACAACCACTAGTGCCAACAGTATTTTATTTATTGCATCTGTTACAGAAATTACACATTAAATTGTACTTCCTGTTTATTGACTTAAAGCTACTGTCTTTAAACTGACGATGAAATTGACATTTCACGGCATACTTTGAACTATTAATTCTGTATTTCGTTACACTGTTTCGTTTCGTAACAGCAGTTTAATGGAATTTATTTAATTTCTATAATATTGTTTAATGGAATTTAGAATGTATTCTGTAAGTAATTACACTTACATTTCGTCATAGGTATTTCTACATCTGGCCAATATAAATACCTTTACCTTTATGAAAGGGAGGTCATTTTTTATAGAATTTGTTGTTTCACCTCACTGACGCATTTCAGTCCTGTCGTTTCGATAAAATCACTTGCTTTCTCCGGCTGAATGATCCGAACTTACTCTGAGCCATAATCAGTGTCAGGTAAACTCATTACCACGAATCAGCTTACTTCAACTCAAAACAAGGTAGTCAATCAAGTACACCTAGTCTACATGTTGGCCTCACTTGTTCAGTCAATAATCTAAGAATACGAACAATTTTGACTTTTTACATACCACTGTTTTTATATCAAAGAAATTCAAATGGTTAGAAGTGTTTGTTAATATAATTATAATCAGCTATAGTCTAAAACCACTAACTTGATTTTTTAAACGTGTTACCACATAGATCTGCTATCCTTACTTAACACATATGCCTTGTAATGAACGTTAATTCTTTGAAATGAAATTGTAAAAATGTAATTTCATTATCGTTTACTGTAATCCGACTCCTGCACACGATAAATTCAACGATTCCAAACACGAAACCGAATGTATTCTTTATTTCATTGTTGTGTCCGTTGTCAAGATTCTTAGGCCCCTGGCTTTAGTCCTCACGTTCAGTCACATTTTAATTGTTTGTTCAATGTATGTTAAACCTAAAAATCTCTTCATACTCGTATACTATAATTCAAAACGAGCGGAAACGTGGGGCTTAAATGTTACGTGCTGACATCAATTTTTCAAAAACGTATAATAATTTCATCATCGTGCATATTTTTTTTTCTCGAAATGTATTTTCAGACTTTTTTTACCAGTCAAAACACGAAATTTGAAGTGAATTCAAGTTAAATTGAAAGTGTAAAAACAAATAAAAGTAGTGCTTCCCCTAACATATTGCCTAAAGTCTCTCGTGCAGTCATAACCGTACCGAAGAAGACTACAAACAGTTAGTTATTGGTACTACACCTATAACTGTGTTTCTTATACAGTATTATTACTTTAAAATTAAATACCGAACGTTATCTCCCAAAATAGTTTTGTATTTACGGTTTGGTACTGGTTCTAATAATTAAGCATGTGTGTGTGTGTGTGTGTGTGTGTGTGTGTGTGTGTGTGTGTGTGTGTGTGTGTGTGTGTGTGTGTGTGTGTGTGTGTGTGTGTGTGTGTGTGTGTGTGTGTGTGTGTGTGTGTGTGTGTGTGTGTGTGTGTGTGTGTGTGTGTGTGTGTGTGTGTTTTAATAGGCCTATAAAAATACAATTAACATTATTTAAATGTATGACCATGATGTATCTCACATGAGACATATTTCGGTCACTATACTGTTCTGTACTGTTCGGTCAGCTTTGTTGATCTGTTGCCTAGTCATTGGGTTGGTTATTGCTGTTGATTAATAATAATAGAGCTGTATTGGCCGTAGTGTTGCGAATGGGTTTGGCGGATATTTTGTTTTGTATGTTTCAGTGTTTATTGTTTCGTGCTTTGTATTGTCGTGAATTATTTTTTTTTTTTTTTTTATGTTTATACAAAGTGTTCCCAAAAGGTGGCGCCAAACCTGAAGAAATGATTCTCCCCATTAAACTGAAGGACAAATGTTCAACAGATATGTCAAAAAATGCATCGTTTTCCTTCTATATACGTGTTTATTTTTTTTAAATTATTACTGCTGAACGGAATAAGATGTGAAGTTGAAATTAGATATGCACTATTTATTATAATTATAATACAAACCAAAATTTACCTTACAAATTTTTTAAATGGCGGCAAATTGAATCCTCTTGACATAGATTACTATATACATAGTATTGCCTGGGTGGGTATTCATGTCCTGTATTTATAGCTTGCATTGGTAAGTGAGATTTTTAAATGTTTGATTTTTAACATCACAAACAAAACAACGATTTTGTACAGCCAATCAACAGCAATAGCCAACTCAAGCACAAATACTTCAGCAGGAAAAGGTATAACTTGGCTGATGATGAGTGCTGTATGATATCCGAAATATGTATTATGTTAGTAAACATATCTTGAAGTATATCTTAATAATATTAAGAATTATAACACCAAGGAAAGGAACGTTATATAACTTATATATAACATAACACCCCAGTACATTGTATATAACTTATTCCAGATTTCAAGTTGGTAATTTAGCTTAATTAATGTAGTTTCGTTTAGAAAAAAAGTCGGATTTATTTTACAGAACCATTGTATTTGTACCTATTTAGAATGTACAGACAGTGAGAGAGAGAGAGACGAGAGTAAGAGGTGGGAAGGTATGAGAGAATGAGAGAGTAGCCTATAATCAGTAATGTACACAGGCCCCGTATTTAGGTATCCTTCCGCCCCTAGGCACTATTGTTAGCGCCCCCCCCCCCCCCAACAAGTAACTTCTATTATTCAATTCTCCTTGACTGCTGAAAAAAAGTTGCTGAAAATAGTCATTCCAACTATCTCTAATGCAAATATCTCATTTGACCTTAAAACTAAAAGGGAAATGTGATGGAATTGTGAAAAAGACTACATTTTTTAAATTTTATTAATGTTTATTTACGTGTAGACTTTAGTAACACAGATTAGTTTCATAACAAGTAATATACGTAGGCGTACTTTCTTTTTATAGGTTTATTTATAGACCTATATGGTTTGGTTTTATCATCAAACATATTAAAATTAATGAAAGTAATGTAAATTGGATAAATAGAACAAATAATTTAAGAGTGATTGAATAAGATCCCAAATTACACAAATGGCTTGATTTTACATTGGCTTTTGTCTTCCTTTGATCAGTGAAAATTCTCAATAAGGCCTTCAAAGTTCATTTGTTCACTGTTTAAAAGTTCTGCCTCAACATGCAGGATTGAGAGTGAGTTGAGTTTTTCCTCATTCATTGTGGATCTAACACATGATTTAATTCTTTTTAAAACAGAAAACGTACGTTCTGCCGTAGAGATAGCTGTACACAAATACATACGAAGTGCTATTGAAGTGATATAATTAAAGGTTATTTCAAAACCATTTTCTTCAATTTGGCCATAATGCAAGTGCCCAATACAAATACTGTAATTAAAAAACCAAAAACATGAAATTTTAACAAATAATTTTTCACCTCGTGCCTGCCGCCCGTAGGCACGTGCCTAGTGTGCCTAGTGGGAAATCCGGGCCTGAATGTACAGTGCAGATAAAGAAACTGAAACAATAAATGAGAGAAATAGTAAAAATCGAATAACGCTCTAAAAACAATTATAATTCCAATTTTGGCTTGTATTTTAAAAAAGTTAAACAAAATTTTTAGTCGCGAGAAGGGGGAAACAGCAGAGCGGCTGCTAATTGAGCAGTTTTTTGCAAGATACGGAAAGTGTGGGTAATTACGTGTGGCAACACTGAGCCCATGTGACGTAGCACTTCAGTCATGGCCGGAAGCCAATCAATGCTGCCTTCCCTCGTTACCATGGCAACATTAGATGCTTGCCTAACCAGGTGACAACAACCAGTCTTCCTGGAGGTATAGAGAAGTCTGCACCTAATTAGTTTTACGTGCCCACTGCCAATTATTATTGTTAATTGTTATTTACTAATAACACATTTCCAATTTACTTTTATACGTAAAATTAAATGTTCGTCATACCAAAGATTAGTAATGTTATTTCGAAACGTGACACGAATCAACAGAGGTGGTGTTTAACACGAATAAGTCATCGCATAATTTCAATAAATATCTTAACATTCTGGTAAACACCTAGTGACTAACAGCAACAAATTAACTTTATAAACATCTTAACATTCTGGTAAACACCTACAGACTAACAGCAACAAATTAACTTTATAAACATCTTAACAGTCTGTTAAACACCTATAGACTAACAACAACAAATTAACTTTATAAACATCTTAACATTCTGTTAAACACCTACAGACTAACAGCAACAAATTAACTTTATAAACATCTTAACATTCTGGTAAACACCTATAGACTAACAACAACAAATTAACTTTATAAACATCTTAACATTCTGGTAAACACCTACAGACTAACAACAACAACAAATTAACTTTATAAACATAACATTCTGGTAAATACCTAGAGACTAACAGCAGCAAATTAACTTTATAAAAATATCGGTTCTCACATCTCGTTCTTCAAAAATGAAGTAAATTGTTCCAAATCTCTTGCAATACCGATCTGCACTGGTACACAAACTTCATTTAAAATTAAAGGAAAAATTTATAACTGTTATTACTATAAATATTGTCATTATCTTTACTCCATCCGTATTGATGTAATTTGTAAAGCAGATGTTAACAAAAATAATAATTAATATTATTACTGATATTATTTTTGTTATATATGATAGCTCTTAGTGGTGATTCTAAATACAGAAAATCCATAGTTTTATTTATTCATGTGTTCAAGTTGACGTGCACTCCACACGCGTCCCTATTTTAACAACTCAGTCAGCTGGAGAATCAGCGTAGTGATATATTCTCAGGTTTCCAGACATGTTTCTGAGAAGTCAATAAATATGGAACAAATGTAATATATTTATCCTAATCTAAAAATTATGTCGAAAATTGCTGACGTAAACGCGTGTTGACGATTGGCCAACTTCGATATTTTACTTAGACAAAAAATGTATCTTATTTGTCTAAAAAATTAACTCACAAGTAACTGCAAAAGATCGTTAACAATTAAATCAATCAGACGTTTTTGTGTTCAGAGTATGGCATAAAAATCCTGTTCTGCTTTCCTTCAACCAATACGGCTGCCCTCATCTGAAGCAGAAACATTTGTATATGACAAAGGAAAGAGAGACAGAATTGATTGGAAAAATTCATATATTTCGCTTTTCATTCCTAGATTATAGCTAATAGCAACTACTACTATTACTACCACTACTACTACTACTACTACTACTACTACTAATACTAATACTACTCTTACTACTACTACTCTTACTACTACTACTACTACTACTACTACTACTACTACTACTACTACTACTACTACTACTACTACTACTATTACTGCTACTACTACTACTACTACCACCACCACCACCACCACCACCACTACTACTACTACCACTGTTTTTCAGGATAAGCAGTCTGTATCTTCATGACAGACTCTACAGGAGATGCATTACGGAACTGTCACCTTGCTGGCATGACGTCTACAAGCAGTTAGCATTCGATTATTTTCCATAAAGCTTTTCAAAGATTTTTCGATATGAAAAGAGAATCGTTGTGTTAGCCACAAAAAGCACAAGCCAAATAACGATAGATGTTTATGTAACGAAATGTTTATTGACATCATAACGCAAAAGGCTGAGATTATTTTTCTTCGGAATTGTATGATATTCGTTGGCCATAATCTTTTATTGAGCTAAAACGGGGATCTGATCTTTGATCTCAAAAATTATGTATACAAGAATTTCTTTTGTAATGGACAGTTTATCAAGAGAGTTGAAATTGAAACAATAAATCTTCACAAGTCAAGCTATATAACCAGAAATAATCGTTTTATGTATCACATAATGATATGGACATTGTGGACACGATCCCAAAAAAATATCGAACGACCATGTATTAGACAGCTCGAGTAGCCTCCTAGTAACTACTACTTTATTTTCTATATACTATTCACACTAATCTTCAAAATTTTAATTTGATTGATCCTTTTTCATTTTTAATTCAAAAAATGTAGTCCAAGTAGGCCAATGTAATCATGTAACTTAATGAGTGAGCTTGTCCATTGTAGACTTAAGTTTACCTTTGTAATTGATTTTTATTAAAATAATTTTAAATTTTCTAAACTAGACTTGGATAAAACCTAACCTACAATAAAACTTTCATGAATGATTCTGGCAGTCGTACCTAAATTGCGGGAATTCGAATATTATTACGTTGCAGGCTTCAGGAATACAGGAACACTATTTTTTTCAAATTTTGTGTTCCGTAGCAACTGGTATTGAAAACAGAGTTGCATTATTACAGAATAAATAATGTAATGTTTACTTGATAGTTTTGTTTTGATAAGCGCTAGTTTCTTAACAAATTTCTCACTCTAGAACTGAACTGCTCACCCTTCCCAGAGACATCTGTGCTGCTCTCTTTAGAAACTTCTAATATGGAACGTTTTTTTGAAGGCTCTCAAGTATTCATGAGATCCAGCAATAGGCCACGTACAAAACGGATTTCACTAGGACGGACTTATGTCTTTACGAATGATACTACACTTTTCAACATTTTTCCACTTTTTTCTGCGAGTTAGTGATGTTTGAAATTAGTTTCAATTGGTGTAAGCAACAATATGTGTAGATATATGGTGTGTGTGTGTGTGTGTGTGTGTGTGTGTGTGTGTGTGTGTGTGTGTGTGTGTGTGTGTGTGTGTGTGTGTGTGTGTGTGTGTGTGTGTGTGTGTGTGTGTGTGTGTGTGTGTGTGTGTGTGTGTGTGTGTGTGTGTGTGTGTGTGTGTGTGTGTGTGTGTGTGTGTGTGTGTGTGTGTGTGTGTGTGTGTGTGTGTGTGTGTGTGTGTGTGTGTGTGTGTGTGTGTGTGTGTGTGTGTTAAGGGGGTGTAGCCATAAACCTACTAATTTTATATCAGACGTGTCTTTATATGTTCGAATTCTGTATTTACTATTTACATTAACTACACTAATATTCGTACACTGCGTTTGAATCGTACACTGATTCAAACGCAGTTTACGAATATTAGTGTAGTTAAAGATAAATGTCAACACTAGTCATTGCGCACAACTGTCATTTTCTATGCAGTAGGGTTGCACATATATTATCATTTGTTTAATTATAATTTTTTTTTGTCTTTCTGCATGAAAGGTTTCAACATTAACTCTTAATTTCTTTGTTCATGTTTAATGTCTATTATTTGAAGATTACTTGTTAAATTTTGTTGTTATCAAAAATCATAATCATCAATGTTATATTAATCTGTTTTATTATACGCTTAACGTAATCTGAGAAACATTCGATTGTTCTGTTCCCGTTAGGTAACGATGCACTAAATGCATAATTAACGTTAAAATGTTGAGCATTGTGGAGGAGCATGATGTTTGCCCTACTTCAAAGCTGGTACAGTGCAAAGTGGCAAGCCCGCTTAGTAAGCAGTTCCAACCTCTTCCATGGCAACGCCGTACATAAATTAACTTCAATTTTTTACTTACATTTTCAGTACCAAGCTAAAGTAAGCGTCACATGCCACAATACTCTACACTTGTCACACTGCCCTAAGTCAAATACAAATGTCTCTGTCGTTATTACAAGTAAACGTCAACAAGGTTTTGTAGTAATGGGAATGGGTCTACCTAGAGCTGTTGCCCGGGTAGGCTGCGTTACTTTGTATGGCATTTTTGCTTTTGAATTTCACCGTTATTAGTATATTTATCAAAGTGAATTCTTCACCACATCATCATCAGTGTTCATCATCATCATTGTGCTACAGTTTATCAGTGTATTGTGTCGTGCGCGAGTGTTTTTGTGATTCGTGTGCAGTGCGCGTCTGGTGTTCGTGTTCTTTGTCTGCTATTGTAGTGATTCAGTACTGGTGAAAGTCACTCTTTTTGCGTCTTCGACGTTCATTTCGGTTAATCCCGAGATGGCGTCGAACGCAACGCCCGTTCCTTTACCGGTATCGCTGGTAACCTTAATGGAAACCTGCGGTACTGGTCCTCAATCTACCCCGCTACCTTCCCATACAGTTAGTGAAAGTGATTGTGCCTCGATGTGTAGTGTGGGGACGGGGGACGGTGAATTTTCGCTTGTGGAGGGCAAGTCTGCCAAACGCAAGCGAAAATTAGTTGCCAGCCCGCCACCGGCCGCTCCTACTCATCGGGTATCCAGTTCTGGTAACAGCGCCAGCCATCCTACTCAGTCAACCTCTCAATCTGTGCCCAAACCAAAAATTCCTCTGATTGTCATTCCCGACAATCGCAATTATAGGAAAATTCTCCGTTCCCTGTAGAATCTGCTTCCTTCGGCCAAACTCGAGGCCAGGTGCCAAGGCGCCTCGCTTCGAATTGCGGCCACTACAGTCCCGGACTTCCGATCGATACAACAGTTTCTCACCGATCGGAAGATTTCCTTCCATACTTTCGCGCTTCCTTCTGAGCGCGAAATTAAAATAGTTCTCTCTGGACTTCCTTCCTGGACCGCCCCCGATACCATCAGGCAGGAGCTTGTCGCCCTAGGCTATTCGCCGACGGCGGTAAGTGTACTGCATGTTGGCAAGGGGGAAAATCGCCGATCCGTGAATAGTTTCCTCGTGAAATTACTCAAAGTAGGCCAATTGGAGGAGGTCTATGGCCTCGAAAACTTCCTGCACCTTCGGGTGCAAGTCCGAACCTTCGACCCGCGGCCAGGCCCCTCGCAGTGTTTTAACTGCCAGAGGTTTGGTCACTCCAGCTTATTCTGCAACCACCCTCCGCGTTGCGTGCGATGTACCGAGCCTCATCGTGGGTGTGATAAGCCCAAGACGGGGTTCACGGCCATTTGCTGCAACTGCGGCGGGGACCATCCGGCTAGTTATAGAGGATGTAAAGAATTTATATCGGCCATGAAGCTGCAGCGGACTCGCCAGGGCGAGCAGGCAGGCCGTGTTGCAGGTCCCCTCCCTAACCGCAGAGAGGCCTTCCCATCTCTCTCCGGAGCATCATCTCAGGCCCCGGCAGCAGCTCCGGCTGCTCCCAGGGCCCCAGTTCCGCCTGTAGTCGTCGTTTCGGCGCCGCCTGCAGTCCCTTCTGTCCCGGCGCCTGCCGGAGCGCCCGGTCCGTCATACGCGGTCCCGCCTTCCGCACCTCGGAGCTCCAAAACTAAGCGCACTCGTCGCCGTTAGCGACAAGTTCCACAGACCTTGCCTGTAAAGCCTCAGCGGGCCCCGCCCGCCCCCAGCCATCAACATAAGCTCCCAACTGAGCAGACCTCACGTCCGTCCCCGAGCCCTGCGCCACCTACGACACCGGCTGAGGCCAGCCAGGTCCGTCTTCCGGAATCTCGGGAATCTTCCCGGGCCCCGGTGGACCCCTGACTACCTGGACTGAAACTTTGGTAAATAACATCAGGTCTGCTCCAGATACAACCACGGTTCTCGCCCTGGTGTTTCAATCATTGTCTACCCTCTTTCCTCTTCTTCCTTTGAATGGCTAGGAGTCTTAGGATCGTTGCGTGGAATGCCCATGGGGTAGTCCCTCGACGATCTGAACTGATGACTTTCGTAACGGAGTACGACGCTGATGTCGTCCTCCTTTGCGAGACTCATCTGGCTCGCTACCATACCTTCAACCTGCCATCTTACATCTGTTTTCGTCAGGATCGTCCCCAGCGGCCTGGCTGTCGCCCCTCGGGGGGGGGGGGGGACAGCCGTATTAGTCCACAGGCGGATATCCCACAGGCCACTACCCCCTTTAGATACATCTCTTGTGGAAGGTTGTGCGGTGGCGATAGACGCTGGCGGAACGGAGTTGCGCGTTGTTGCGGCGTATCTCCGGCCCGGCCTGCGGATACCTCCACCGCCCGAGGAGTGGGACGCTCTCCTCGATCATCCCCTACCAAACATTGTAGCCGGCGACTTAAATGCCAAGCATCCCTCTTGGAACAGCAGAGTAGCCAACGCTAACGGAAAATCTCTCTATCGGTTCGTCTCCGACGACCCGGTACTTCAAGTCATCGGCCCAGAAGACACTACTCACTTCCCCTTTTCCGGTCACCGACCGGACGTCCTTGACATTGTCATAGCCAAGGACGTGACCCATCACATCCAGGTCTCGTCAGTGTCGGATCTCTCATCCGATCACAATCCCCTTTTTATAACTGCCCGTGAGATGTCGGCCTCACCCCGACCTCCCGCTCAGATTGTTAGGGGAGTCAACTGGCGCTCCTACTATGACGAGCTCTCACGGCGGTTTCCATCACTCCCCGCGGACCCGATCGTCACTTGTGACGATTTGGATCTCCGAGCCACAAATCTTCAGGAGTTGGTCCAAGGTGTCATGGATCGACACACATATGCTCTCGAGGTGAACAATCCACGCTCGGCCCTACCACCGGAAGCTCTCCACGCCATCTGGTTACGGCGCAAGCTCCGCCTCAGATGGCAAAGGACCCGTGATCCCGGCGTCAAAAGGCGCTTTCAGACCCAGTCTCTTTACGTTCAGCAGCTACTTCGGGACGTAAACTCTGATCGATGGGACTCATATCTTGAGTGTCTTGAAGTCGACCACGCCTCGGTCTGGAGAGCGGCGAGTAGACTGACCCGCGAGAAGAGAACTCGCAACCCACTTGAAACTCCGAACGGGGTTGTATCTTCGTCAGAAGGCAAGGCCGAGGTCTTCGCCGACTGCATGGAGGTGCAATTTACTGTTCACCAAGGCGTCTCGGACCCTGCCCACTCGGCAGAAGTCCGTGACTTCCTATCTGGACATTTTTCACGCCCTCCCGATGTCCCAGCCCTCCCGTTCGACAGGGATGAACTAGTTACATCTATCTGCCGACTAAATCGCCGTCGCGCCCCCGGTCCTGACCGGATCGGGGCCGCTGCTCTACAAAATCTACCGGCCTCAGGCGTTGACCTCGTTCTTGAGGTGTTTAACTCCTGTCTATGGCTACAGTACTTTCCCCGCCTGTGGAAAACAGCCAATATCGTAATGATTCCGAAGCCTCGCAACCCGCGCATGCTTCCTGAAAGCTATCGACCAATCTCTCTCTTGCCAGTCATCTCGAAGGTGTTCGAGCGTCTCCTGCTGGCTCGCATCTCGCCGCTGCTAGATGGTTTCATCCGCAGCGAACAGTTCGGGTTTCGCAGAGAGCACTCGACCACGCTTCAATTGGTCCGCGTTGTTACGCTATTGTCAGACGCCACCAACAGGCGAGCGGCTACGGCCGCCGTACTGTTGGACGTGAGCAAGGCCTTCGATAAAGTCTGGCAAGAAGGCCTTCTCTTCAAACTTGCCAATTCCCCTCTAACATCGGCCATAGTGTTTCTCCTCCGGTCGTACCTCAGCGACCGAACCTTCAGGGTGTGCGTCGACGGGTCCTGTTCTACAGTTCGACCCGTTGCCGCCGGCGTACCACAGGGATCTGTCCTCGGCCCCGTTCTGTACACGAACGACCTGCCTGTCTTGCCCGGAGTCACGTTGTCTTTGTTCGCTGACGACGCTATGCTCCCTGTCCCCGCGATTTGCGAGTACAAAGCTGCAGCGTCAGTTGAACCAGCTTCCGGACTGGCTAAGGAAATGGCGGGTGACGATCAACACGGAGAAATCCGAGGCGATCTGCTTCACCCGTAAGTCCATCTCCCGATGCCAGCCCCTCTCCCTAGAAGGGAAGACTATCGCCTACAAAGAATCGGTGAAGTATTTAGGCGTTCGGCTAGATCGTCGCCTTTGCTTCAACGCCCACGTCACGGAAACCCTTGCCAAGGCTCGCGGCGTCCGAGCCAAATTATCTCCTTTCCTCTCGTGTCGCAGCCGCCTGGCCATCTATTTGCTTTTTCTCAGGTCTGTACTGACCTATGCAGCACCCGCCTGATGGTCTCTTTTATCCACCACCAACAGGTGTAGGCTGGAAGCTTTCCAGTCCCAAACCCTCCGATCCTTGACGGGGTCCCCTTGGTTTGTAAGGAACGACGTGATTCAAAGGGGTCTCCGTGTCCCTACCTTGACTTCCTTTGTCCGGTCGCTGGCTCTAACTCTCTTTGCTAAAGCCTCGACCTCCACCTACCCATACCTTCGAACCATCAGTGCATCAGAACCACCACCGCCCATTCGGGTCAAGCGCCCTCGGGTGCTTCTTGATGACCCGCCATAACGCCATCCTCTTTAAATTCAACAAAAACAAAATGTAATCATCAGTCCTAGACCAGAGTTTTTCACCTAAACTGTCCTTCTCTCCTTCCTGCCCACCTCCTAGCACGCTGAGCCGGCTGCTTGTCGCTGTCATCAATCATTGGCACGGAGTCTCTCCGCCTCGCGGGGAGCGACCGACGCCCTCAGGGCGTCTGTGCTGACTGGACTTGAAACGGGCAACATCTGTTGCTCGAATCGGTACCAGAGGCAGTGCACCAAACAAATCAAAATAAAAGTCATACTCCCCCGCCTTCACAGTTAACTGGTTGGCGGTTTCCTTTTCCAGTTTTAGGTCACCAGTCGACAATGTACCAGCACTTAGTTTACTTCTGGCAGCCATTGGACACGTTCCAGATGCTGCAAATAAGCCACGGGTGCAAAGACACCCCGCATCCATAATGCAATGCAATGTAGTAATGGAAACCGGTATTCACTGTTTGTAAAACCGTAAGCTAAACAACAACAAAAAGTACATTAACAGCGCAAGAGCACAATCTTAATCTCTAACATAATAGGCCCTATAGTTAACAATATCAGGTGCAATGTTTTACATAGTTTAACAATTTCTGGAATTTGGATTATTCATATTACGTGACAGGTTGTTTTTAACTTTTGAACAAATTACGTTTTTGTATATTTTTGCATTAGCACGTATAAATAAACTTTGTGTGTGTGTGTGTGTGTGTGTGTGTGCTCGCCCGCGTGTGCGTGCGCGCTCGTTTGTAAAGAATATGTAAACATGTGTGAGTATTATATTTTTAAAATGACTGGATGTTTCTGACGTTTGTTTATAAAATTCAGTGATTTCAAGAAGTAAATTTTGCTATTAGATATAAGGTTTTTGACAAAAAAAGTGGCAGAAGCTTCTTATCTATCACAGTGATAAACCACTGCAGAAAGTTTTTTCGTACTTTTTTCCACAAAAAAAAGATCAGCCTTTTTTTATAGTTTCCAGTATTAGTCACCAGGATCTCCGACCTACGTAAGGTCTTCTTCTACTTCACTTCTAGGGGTAGGCTTGCAGCCTGTTCCGTCTTCACAGCCACCGTGTTCTTGGTCTGCCTCTATCTCTTTCTCCAAGAGGCTTATAATGAATTATCTTTTTTGGTATTCTCGAGTAACCCATTCTATTTATGTGTTGTTTCCTGTTTTCCTTATTTTGTTTAATTTTATCGTTTATCGAGTATATTCACCTCTTGCCTTATGTCTGCATTTGTTATGTGATCTCTTAGGGTACATTCTTAGACTCTCCTTAAAAATTTCACATCAGCACCTTCAATTCGTTTTCTCTGATTTTGGGTGAGTGTCCACGATTCACTCCCTTACATCAACACTGGTGCCGCCATTACTTTATAAAATTTCAATTCTGTATTTTTCGCACTTTCTTTCCCAGAGTCTTATGAACTGTGCCTACGTAAGGTTAATGTTATAATCCGGAGTCTTAAATTTTCTTTCTCCAAAAATGCCCATTCCTTGCGTACTGAAACCATTGATTAGAGGTCGACGATCGTCGTATCACCGACGGCCTTTCTTTAAGGCAGCATATGGATCTCTCTTCTTTCTATCTCACAATAAATGTTATTCATCATCTATTGTGATTAATGACACTATTATTTCATGTAATTCGGGAACTTTAGTTTCTTAGTATAGCGCTGTCAACAACAATTCAAGATTTAGAATTCTTTATAACTGAAAGTAAAAAACAGCCTTAAGTTGCTAATAAATCAAGTCAATGAATTGAATCGATTCAATTACCAGTACTTATTTCTTACACACTTAGCCAGAAATAATGTATAGGAAGAGTACTTGATTCCGGTGTATCATAATCGATTTACAGCTTATTTTCTGTAGCGCTCTCTCTGTATAAAATTGCAACATCATTTTTAACTAGTTTAAAATTTACTTGTAGTATACAAAATATTAAACTTTCTAGGTTTTATATCATTTGTTTATAAATAGAAGTCAAATATTACCTTCGACTATAGTTTCAATGAGTAAATTAATTCCAGATGAGTTCTCCTCTCAGCTTGTGTGTCTGTAGGTTTGCACCAGGTACAGTGTTTTTACTATTTCCTTTAAGTAGTATGTCTAATAGAGACATAATCACTCTGGACGCCTCCCATCGTCCACCAAACCTTCTTTGATTATATTTAAGCGGTTATTGTATCTTAACAAATCATGCCTAATCATATCTAATCGCCTTTTACCCAAAGCATCCTAAACATAAACTTTCATAATCGGCGCCAGGTTGACAATGTTTTTGAAAATAAATCAGCAGAAACACATACATTACAGTATTAAGACCGTCTACAAATTATATTTGTGGTCACAAAGAATGGATTATAGGATTCAAAATGGATCATTTAAACAGTGATCACAAATCCCTCAAATTTTTAATCATCTCTGTTAAGCAAGAGATCGATTCTTTTTAAATTAAAAAAAAATCGTAGTATTTTCATGTCTTACTTCGGTTTTGTTAAAAATTTCATTGGCTAGGCGCTTACGTCATTGTTTTTATTTAAATTTGGTATTACATCATTTTTCTATCTCTCTTGACGTAAATAATTAAAATTTAATTACATAAAGTCGTATGCATGTCGTTAACATGTAATTGAATTTGGCCTACAAAGTAATTTAGCACAACTGGTTTTTCAAACGATGGAAACCTAACCTCCTTCATAGTTTTGACGTTACATATCTTTCTTTGCCCTAAACGCAGTGATATATGTTGGATAATGGGAAGTTATAAAAAACTAAAAAAAAAGCAATTATTTTACACCAAGAAGAATTAAAAAAGCAATGAATAGCTTCATGATTAAGAAACAAAAGATACTGTTACAAAAATAAAATAAAATAAATTTAAATTAAATTAAACTAAATTAAATTAAATTAAAATGCTACTAAAATAAAATATTAAACTAAAATTAGTTACCGGTAACAAATAAACTTGGTACTGGTTAAGTGACAAAACGAAATAACGTTCGTCTTTGTACCCAGCGAAATATCATATTTATAGTGAAAACTGTTAATAAAATATTTCTTATTACAAAATTATTTTTTGTAAAGGTGTGAATTTTTTTTTTTTAATATTTATGAAAAGGTGTGAAGTCGTTTATGTAGTCTTTATGTATACTTGAGTTAAGTAAATTCTGTAGCCTTACTGAATCGTTCATATATGTCCTCCTAACGTAAATATATTGTTACTCTGCAAAATTCATAACATGGTGTTACTTTTCATAACATACTTGCCAGTAACTGGAATGATAAGATAAGCATTGTGGAAAATTAAAAACTCTCTACACTTAGAATTGTAACAAGATGATTATGAAACCTACAAGTAATCAAAACGGTACGTCTTCCTTGTAGTTTTTTTGCCCTTGCATTATTTGTGTGTTAGTTATTACCCTCAATATTCTGTGTGAGTTTCTTAATTTATAAATTTATAAACAATAATTCTATCCACTAAGAAATTCAATTATTTACAGTAACAATCTGCTCCTTTTTATGTGACACCAAACATAAATCACTCACGTATATTGTGGCTATAGTATATTTAGTTTTCGTTTCTGCTTTTTAATTTTAACTCCGTGTATGCCAGAAATAGCATTATCCATATTGGCAGTGCCTGACATGAGTACAGCGGCCACTTGGAGGCCACGCGTTACTCTCCACACTCTGCTTTAAATTTTTTCTACGCTAAGTAAATTTGGACGTTTCGCCAACTTGCTGCTTTACTTCCAAACATGACTCACACGATGTTGCTTCGCTGATTATCTGAAATAAAATATAGCCTCACGTCTTTTTCAATTCAGAGAATGTTTTTACACATTTTTTTTTATTTTGATTGTATACAACATCAGAAAGTATCAGCCAGTAAAGCGTACCAAATTCATAATAACAATATATATCCGACGCACGCACACGTGTGTGTGTGTGTGTGTGTGTGTGTGTGTGTGTGTGTGTGTGTGTGTGTGTGTGTGTGTGTGTGTGTGTGTGTGTGTGTGTGTGTGTGTGTGTGTGTGTGTGTGTGTGTGTGTGTGTGTGTGTGTGTGTGTGTGTGTGTGTGTGTGTGTGTGTGTGTGTGTGTGTGTGTGTGTGTGTGTGTGTGTGTGTGTGTGTGTGTGTGTGTGTGTGTGTGTGTGTGTGTGTGTGTGTGTGTGTGTGTGTGTGTGTGATTACGATCCTGCTCGCCCACAAATAAATTATTTTTAAACTCCCGTCATTGACCTTATCTCATTTCCAATTTGATACCTGCCCTTATCTTATCTATGGCTGTATTTTTTAAATATTTTTTTATAAGTCTGTACAACGAAGCGTGTATTTGCTACTTAAATTTTCCTGTATCATTGTCAAAATGAGATCATTTAAATCATAGCATTTTTTTATCAATATCTTTATGCCTTAATATGGTATGTAACGTATAATTCTAGCTAAGACGAATTTAGTTGTCACTATTATATTACTTTCCAAGTCATAAATAGTAACGTGTCTAAAATCTTTAGAACATTATTATTATCCTCTACTAACTTCCTGGTTGTCTATGAATCAAGATACTTTTCTTGATTATCTGAATTTCTTATTTTTTACATAGTGATACCACTGGTTGGCAGTGGCTGTATCACCAAATTTCATAGACATCCAGCCAGAAACATTTTTCATCCCAATGAACTTGACTTTGTAAGACAATTCTTGTGTCAATAACACAACTTACCTACATTCTATCAGAATCCGTATGTCTTATTCTTTTTCTGAAGTGAAACCCGAATCCAGAGTCATCATTTCCCACGACTATCAGCAAATCATATCCAGTGTAAGCCGCGGATACCCAGAATAAAGGCACTGATTAAAGGCACAATTTTCCAGGAGCGGGAACAATGGCTCTGTTGTCTTGTGTTTTCGAAGGGTTGATTTGAAATAGATATTATTAGGTCGTAAAGATTTGTTAAAAGGATTTTACAAATTAAATTTAACACCCTAATCTTCTTCTGGGTGCTTATTAAGCCCTCCAACATCCACATTTACGTCTGTGTCTATTTGTCCCAAGCTTACATCAATCTTTAACATTTTCTGGGAGAGCCATATGCATTAGTCTTCAATTCAACAGAATCAATTAGAAGCGTACTCCTTCCTTACTAAAGTTTGCTTATCCTTATATATCTTCTAGCAATATTAACTTTTAAACTTGTACTGATCAATTTCGTCAACAATTTTTGGAGGTTGTGAGGATAGACTGCCCTTCTTCAAAGAGGTTCGCCCTACAGTAACGACGTTATCTCGAAACATTACACATAAGTCTCATTCTGTACGTACCCATTAACCCGTTTAAGTGCGGGCCGGGCCGGTTATACAAAGATGAAATAGCATGACTTTACCGAACACCCTGGCCTGTAGTGCACACCGTCTTCTCTCGATCTTTCTCGTCTACTTCCACTCCCCAATACCAACACTTCAACTCTGTCATTAAGATCCACTGAGATCGTGCTGTGGATCCTCAACCAACTAAAAGTATAACTATACTTTTATTAACGTCACTCAGTTCACAACAGTTGACTCAGAATTATGGTGTATCGCCTTTATTTTTCAATAACACAACCAAAAAGCCGAAGAACTCGTCACTGGTTTGATACTGATTCTTTCAGAATCATTCATTTATAGTTATTTACTCGGTTGCTTGATCGACGGATTGTCTCTGGTGTTTATTGCGATGTATCGTCCCCGTTTGTTACCGACCGGTATCCGACTAAACCTGTTACTGCAAGCGAAAAGAAATTTTCTGTCACTTCTTGTGTGTTTAACTGTAAATGTAATATAATGTCTCCTGTTGTTCATCGAAGTAGTCTGGGAGTGTTAACCCATTTAGACTGCCCGTGTAAACCGTCCGGCATTCGAGGAAGTTTGTGCAGCCATCATTAGTCTTCGGCAGTTCATTATACTCCAAGATTTTATATATACTGTATATAATAGGGTTGCTACAGCTAGTGCCGTCTCCCTTCCTTCAACCTGGCTTTCCAATTCTCCCGATGTTCCCATTGTCCTCAAGTCCTATACGTTGCATAGATTCATCCACTTCGTCCCTCCAAGATCTTCTCGGTCTTCCCCTTTTTTTTCTCCTTCCTAATGGACTCCATTCCGTCACTTTGTTGATCCACCTATTTTGGGCTCTCCGGACATGACCGTACCACACCAATCTTTTTTCTTCGATGTAGTCAATTACACTTCTTTCCGTTTCCATTCTTCTTCTGATCTCCTCGTTTGTTATTCGGTCTGCTCTCGTTATTCCACAGCACCTCTTCCAATATTCCATCTCCGTTGCAAGAATCTTTCTCCAAGATTTTATCCCACATGATAATTTCCACAGGTTGTGTCGACTGTAAAACCCCCAATAGACTCACACACCCTGGATTTTGTGGTGCTGCCCCAGAAACTGAACCTGGGATCCCTAGATTAATCCTCATTCCTTAGATTGAATGGGAGATAGAACTCAAGCGCCATACCCACTGGCCTAGGCCTACTAAGCCCCTCTTTAGTGTTAACAATAGTTGTTTAAAAGTCTTCATTGTTGGTGATCGGTGATTGTTACTTCGTTTCTAGACACAGACTGACTTCTGTGTCTCTATTCTTCTTACTATTATCGCTGGTTTGCGAAGTATAATCACACAGCCATAATAGCTACAACTTCCACCTATTTTGACGAGATTAATCAATGGAATCAAAACAAAGTTCCTGTTGACGATGACCCAAGCAAGTAGCAAATTGTCCGTAAACGTTGAAGGGGAAGTCCAATTGAACGTTATTCTACTGTTGTTACCGTTCCACATTATTTTTCAAAACTAGATAAAAATAATCTGGCGTCTAACTGAAAAATAGTCTCCACACGCTACATAGTTTTTTCGATAAGAGGAGAGTGTTAACGTCATGTAGTAGAAGAGTACGCAAACTTAAAGTCTCTCAGTTTCTGCTACCGAACCTTCAGGATCAAAATTTTTCCAACGATTGTTATACCTTCATTCTTCATTTTTCGTGTTTTTTACCGTGTCCTGTTTCGAAGTTAAGTTCCAGTCTGCGTTGTTTTCGTGCTTCTGTGCAGATCTACGACGATGTCGGGCTTTCAGACGTCACGTTTTCCTTTGTGTCAGTGATGACATCGCAAAACTCATTTTGATTTCAGATTCTTCCTCAGGCGTACTAAACGCTCGTAGCAATAAAAAACCTTGATCGAGATGGTGCACTATCCTGAAGACGTTCTTGAATCAGTCAATCTCGGCCCTGCCAGACCGATTACGTCGTTTCCCTAGCTTACAGTCTTTCTCGACTTTTGCGTCTTCCGTTCGCACATTGGTCTTCTACATTTCCATCATCTCTTGGCCGCTGGTTGGCTAATCAGAGAAGACATTTTGGCCTCACTCACTGTCTTGTGACGAGTTCATCTAGATTTATGTTATGGTTTTCTTGCGAACTTCACTTATCTGATAGGCATAGACGTAGACTCTGCAGCTGACTCTGTAGTCTGAACTAAGGTAATCACTATTCGTAGATTCTGACGCATGGCAATTCTGACTTGTTGCAGATCGTTGCAGGCAGTCCACAGAAATCATTCAGCCACTCAATAAGAGTGGCAACATACTGTTACTCTCGCCATATCGGTAGCCGCGGAACTCGAATACGTATTCTCTCTGAAGGGGGAATCTCCACGTTGTGCTTCTACCAAGTTACCATAGTCGAGATAACTGTCTTTGTGCCGGTATCTGTTTATTAATTAATTTTTTGTTAGTTTAACTAGAGGTTTTACAACCTTATCTACTAGAGACTGCCTACCTACTACCTTTAATAAAACTGCTAAGTTGTCTGCTTCTCTCTCAAATACTTTTTTATTTCCTTTAATTACCACTCTCTATTAATGTATTTTCTATTTACCTTTTCTGTTCATACTTTTTTCTATCTTCAATTTAATTTTTTGTTTATTTTATGTAGATCAATTCTTGTTTACTTCAAATTTTCATGGTATATTGTTGATTTTCTTCAACAAGGTTAAACATAACCTGTCTTACTGTGTGTAGTTTATAATGTGCAAAGTAAAAATAAAGCTTATTAACTGCATGCTTACTGAATCCCTCGTTTCGAGCTTATCAAATAAATTCGGTTACTTGCTTCTGACACTACTCTGATATTATTAGAGAAAATCCAAAGCACTATAAACTGATAGTTCTAAAATTGTATTTTCAGTTATTTTAAAACATAACAAGAGCAAAATTTTACAGTGCTTATTTTAATAGTTTTTGTTTTTGCAATAAGAATTTACAATTTTCTTACTCCACGTAAACAAAAATAAAGAAAACGTCATCTCACATATCAAGCCGACAACCACAAACTGACCACTTTAATTTTTGTTTTCTACGCAATTTAAAATTAGGTTGCTGGCTTCGTTACTTACTTAAGTAAGTAACTCCACAGCGCTACAGCTATGTCATGAAGAGCTCTGGCCTCCAGAACGACGTGCCTCCACTCCTCTCTATCCTGTGCGACTCTTTACCACCTTCTGACCACTAGTCTTCTCAAGTCTTCATCTACATCGTCCACCCATCTTCTTCTTAGCCTCCCTCTTGCTTTCTTCCTCCTGGTCCTCCAATGAATACTTTTTTCACTGCCCTTTCCTCTGGCATTCTTTGTACGTGACCTGCCCACCTAAATCTTCCTTGTTTTATTCCTGTGACGATGTCCAGTTCCTTGTGTAGTTCGTACAATTCGGCATTTGTCCTCATACGCCACATTCCGGCATCTAGTATACCTCCATATATCCTCCTCATAATCTTTCTTTTCCATCTTCTGGCCACATCTTCTTGGGCTGAGGTAATGGTCCAGGCTTCTGAAGCATACATTACTAATGGCCGCAATACGGTTTTGTAAATCTGGACCTTGGAGGTTCTAGATATGTTTCTGGACTTTAGGACAGGCAGCAAAGAAAAGTAGCACCTATTTTCCTTGGCTATTTTGTTTTGAATTTCCAATGCCATCTGATTTTTTGACGCCAAGATATCTAAAACTATTCACCTTCTCAAATTCACTGCCATTAACTTTAATTTTTGGATTCTTTTTCCTTGGTATTCTCTTCTTCTTCGGCATATATTTTGTATTTTGTCCACCAGAGTTTATTGGTTTATTTTGGCCTTACTACTTTCTCTAGCCATATATTGAAAAGGAGGGTAGACAAGATATCCCCTTATTTTACTTCTCTTCAAACTTGAAATCCTCTGTTAATTCTCTTTCCACTTTTACTCTGCATCTTGTATCTTTCAGGATTATGTGAACCAGGTGTATTAATTTGTTCGGTATTCGGAAGCCTTGCAAGATGCGACATAAGTTATCTTCTTTCTGTCTAAGGAATCGAATGCTTGTTAGTAATCTACAAACAGGTTGTGCAATTCGACATTATGGTTATAAAATTTCTTAAATATTTGTCGCCTCATAAATATGTGATGGAACGATTTCTCCTAAAGCCGCACTGATAGTTTCCTACCATATCTTCCATAAATGGCACCAGCCTTACTGCCAATACACTGCTGAATACTTTATACGCTAAACTGAGTAGGATTATAGGTATATAGTTTTCACACAAGGTCTTATCTCCTTTCTTGAATACTGGATGTATGACACCCATGTGCCATTTAATTGGCATTTTCTCCTCCTTCCAAATAGCTGTTACAAGTTCATGCAAACACCGAACTGTGATATTGCCTTCAAGTTTCAGTATCTCAGCTGTTATACTGTCATCAACAGGCGCCTTAGTGTTTTTCAGCTTTATAATTGCTTGTTTTACTTCTTCCATGCTTTAGTTTCGAGTATTTTCATCATCTTCATAGTCTCCTTCGTTTTCGTCTAATGTAATAGGATCAGCATCTGCTTCTTCATCAGTGTTTGCCCTGAGTTTACCGTTCCAGACATGCCTCAAGTGTTCCATCCATCTGTTCAACATTTTTCTCTGTCTCCTATTAAGTTCCCTTCAGAATCTTTACAGAATCACAGAAGAGAGTAATAGGCTGGTATCCCTTCCTTATTTCTTTTGTACTTTTATAAAACTTTTGAACTTCTTTAAGTTCTCTCATTGTTTCCATTTCTTGTATTTTTTCATTTTCAAACTGTCTTTTCTTTTTGCTACATATTCTAGTGAATTCCCTTCTTGCTGTCTACATTCCTCGAATGTTTGACGTGTTTCTCTTTGGAACATTTTCTTGCTTGCATTGTTTCTTTTTTCAACTGCAAGTGCACATTCATTATCAAACCATTCTTCTCTTTTGTTCCTTTTCACAAAACCTACAACTTTCTCAGTTGTTGTTGTTAAAATGTTCTACAGTGCACTACACTTTCCTTGCAAATTACGTATTTACCACTCATCTTTGATTTCATCAAATAGCTCAGATATTTTCACTAAATATTCTCTTTGTTTCTGTTCGTTCCTGCTTAGCTCTTGGAAGTTATATCTCCTTGAAAGATTATTCTTTATCAACCTGCTTACACTTATCTTCTGTCTGTACTTGATTCTGACAAGATAGTGGTCAGAGTCCCAGTTTGCTCCTCTACAGCTGTGTATGTCACAAATGTCAGATGCATGTCTTCGGTCTATACGCACGTGATCAATTTGGTTGCAGGTTACTCCATCAGGGGACTGCCACGTGCCTTTCTTGATGTCCTTTCTCTGGAGACAAGTACTCTTTACAACCACATTTTTACTGGTAGCAAAATGTATTGCTCGCAGGCCATTACTGTTGCTCTCTAAATGCAAACTTTCTTTACCAATAACCTCTGAATAACATTCTTCTCTTCCAATCTTCCCATTCATGTCTCCGCATATAATTTTTACATCATGTTTTGGAGACTTCCCATACTCGTCATCCAATTTCCTGTAAAATTCATCTTTTTCAGCATCGTCTGCATAAAGACGTTGGTGTCTTGTTGGTGTATAAACAGAGAATAAAGTGACATAGAACTTTGCTTTAATCCGGAGTGAACACATTCTACCATTGATTGCTTTAAATTTTAGTACAGCAGGTTTCAGACTGCTGTGTACAATAAAGCCAGTCCCATTTCTTCTCTCCTGTCCTCCACTGTACAACACTACGTGTTTTACAAGTGAAACATTATGTTACATGTGACATAATGAAATCAGATTTCATTATGTCATTCCCTGTCAATTTTACCTCTTGCACTGGAGCGATATTTACTCTATATTTCTTTAGTTGTCCTTTTATTTTTTTAATGCTCCTGGTTTTACAGTAGTTTGGACATTCCCATGTTGTCATGTAAATCTCATTTTTCACCTAGCTCAGACCTGTTTCATGCCGGGTCAGATCCGTATTTTCAGTCCTATTCCGAGGCAATCGTTCTGAATCCGTAACAAAGTTTGTTTTACAGGATAGGGTTGTAGCCTTATGCCCAACCCCCAACCAAGAGGACCAGGTAATTTTTGGTCAAGGTTTTCTTCTTCTAGCCTTTGGAGAACCAACTCCGAACTGCAAGGCGGCAGTGCAGGTTTTGGTCCGCCCCGGGTATTTTATTTCCCCTTTACTCACCACATCTGGAAATGTTCCCCTATCCGCCACTTAGGGAGGCGCCCGATGGGGGACTAGCACCCCACACGGGTGCTGGCTTCGTTACCTGTCAATATAGAGGTTTTTAATGATAATTCAATATATATATTTTTATATATACTCTTGACTGCATAACGTAAGTATACGAAAAATATTAAACCAGGCACACAGTATACACAGTATTTAAACGAGCCATAAACTGAATTGGCAATCTTGGTGTTGAAACTTTTTAAAAATCTTTTGGAACACTGTTTCAGACACCTTTTTAAAAATCATACCTCCGACTCAGAGATTAGAACTGAATTTTTATATATCACAGCTGTTCAGTATTAAGGAATATACAAGTTTTCATGCAAAATGTTTGGGTAGGAATATAACATTACAACACGAAACTATTACAACACCACTCTAAAGACAATTATAAAAATTTAATAATTAAGTAAAATCCAAAGTAAAATTAAGTAAATTAAGTAAAAGACAAACATTTTACAAATTAAAACCAAATATAAAAATCCTTTAAAAAAAGCAAGCGTTAATTACATTAACAGTTTTTTTTGTATTACATCGACATTTATCGCCATTTAGTAGATTAAAAATCAGTGAATTGGTTTTTGTATGAAAACGATTACATAATTACGTCAAAAGCAAAAACTTGAAGCATAAAGGAAATAAATAAAGGAAACAAAGCATAAATAAAAAATACACAACCAAATGGATGTGACATGAGTTAAACAAATCTTTGTACTCACAATACCAATGACTAACATAATACATCATGCACATCATTATTTGCATAATAAGAAAAGCAGACTTTTGGCATGTGCTGTTCTCCTAATACAATCACCATTACTATTGTTTTTTTACTGGCCAGTTATTCTGCCGAATAAGAGTATTAGAAGCCAGCACACCAGTTCTCCATTTCTACAAGCTTATTACAACCTTTCATTTTTTTCTCAGTAAATTATTCATTAATACCTTAGTTTTGGAAATGTTACTATTTTGTTATTATTTCTTCTATTTTCTATTACTAGGAACGTACAAATACTAATTAGATAGTGTAAAAATAGATAATGTTAGTCGTTATGAAGAATCATTATTTGTTTTCTAAAGACATTATAACCTATGCATACATGGCGTGTGAATATTCCATCGCACGTTTAACTAAATACTACACACAAATAAAAGCACCCGACTGTTATTGAGCTATTGTGTTTCTGTTAATTACTACTGTACTACTGATATATAATAGCGTCTATTGTAAGATATCTGTAAAAAAGCATTTTACATAAATGAATGTGTGTGTGCTTTTTCTTCGTAGGTAACTCACGATTTCCCTTGCAGGATTTGTATATGATACAATGTTTTTTAACTCCTAAAGGCAATGCCTTGTCGCTGTAGCCACGTCACTCTATCCCTTGCGATATTCTTCATTTCTCCATAGGACCCACTATTTACGACACTCATTGTGCTGCGGAAGTATGCAGTTCTTGGTCTTCCTTTGGGCTTCTTCCCCACTACTTTGCCCTCAAAGATGTTAGTTAAAAAAGCACTATGTCTGATCACATGCCCTATCAACTTAATCTTCCTCACCTCTATACTCCTAAGCAGTGTTCTATTCTCATTTATTTCCTCTAAGATCTGTTCATTCGTCTTCCTATCTGTCCAACTAGTTTTTGTCATTCTCCGCCAAATCCACATCTCCATTGCCTGAAGTCTGTCACTCTCCACCTTCCCTAAGGTCCACGATTCACACCCGTAAGTTAAAACACTCCATACAAATACCTTAACAAACTTTTTCCTTGTTTCAATACTAATATGGTTGTTTGTTAATAAGTTCCTTTTGCTCTGGAATGCTTGTTTTGCCAGAGCTACTCTCCTCTTAATCTCTGCCAGACACTTATTTCCACTTGTAACTATGCTACCCAGGTAACAAAATTCAGTAACGTGCTCCAATATTGTGTTGTTCAACATAATGGTTGATTTAATGTCTTCTCTTTTTTTACTTACAACCATTATTTTAGTTTTCCTAACATTTATCCTCAATCTCCAAGCGTGAAGAATTTTGTTAAACGTACCTAACATTCGGGTCATATCCTTTTCTGAGTCAGCCATCAGTACAATATCATCTGCGAAGCGAATACTGTGTATCCGTTCCCCATTTATTTTAATTCCCCTAGAACTCCTTTTCATCTGAGTTACAACATCTCTCCTATAAACAAATTAAACAAGTACGGTGACAGTGGACAACCTTGTCTTACCCCTCTTCTTATTATTGCTTCCTTTTTACATCCATTTATGTCTATTTCAGTACTTTGCAACCTATAAATATTGAAGATTACCCTTCTAACTTTCCAGTCAAGTCCTGACTTCCTCATAGTTTGAAACAACAGCTTCCAATCAACATTGTCGAACGCCTTCTCGAGATCCACAAATATTAAATAGGTTTTCCTATTCACTTCAATTCTCCTCTCCAAGATCTGCCGCAGAGCCAAGATTGCTTCTCTGGTTCCTCTACCTGCTCTAAATCCAAACTGATCCTCCTCCAAAGTGTGATCAATCTTTCCTTCCAGTCTGTTCTTCACTATGTTCAGCAAAATCTTAGCAGCATGAGATATTAAGGCTATCGTTCTATAATTAGCACAGTCGTCTACTTTACCTTTCTTTGGTATTGTGATTGTTCTACTTTTAATGAAATCAACTGGCAATACTCCCTCTTCATAGCACCCAGTAATTATTCGAAATAGCTGGTCTTTCGTTCTCTCCCCTACATTTTTCAAAAGCTCTGCTGGTAGACTGTCAGGCCCTGTCGTTTTTTTCATACTCAGACCTTTAAGGGCATAATCAAATTCCCCCCTGCTAATTGGCGGTCCTACCATATCTCTATCTACAGCATTCTCATTTTCTAGAAACTCTTGCGTGACTACAACAGCTTCCCCGTCATATAGTTCCTCTATATACTCCTTCCAACGCTCGCTGACCTTATCATTTTCGAAAAGTATTTTACCATTTTTATCTTAACAACATTACTTCGAGTCTTATGCTTCCACTGTAACGATTTTATCCGTAAATATGCCTTATCACATTTTCCTCTACTGAAATCATCTTCTATTTCAAGACTTAGTTGTTTCATCCAATTTTCTTTTTCAATGCGACACATAGAGGTAATCTGATTTTTTATTCTCTTGTACTCCTGATAATCCTTATTTCTCAGCCTATTACGCCTCCTTATTAGATCCAACAATTCCTGTGTCATCCACGGTTTCTGTGGTTCTAATTTTCTCCTCCCTATAACACGCTGTGCTGTTGCAATTATTCCATCTCTTACTTCCTCCCAACTTGGCCTTCCTTCCATCAACATGTCTGTCTCCTCTTCCAATTCTTTTACTATTTTGTCATCGGTCAGTTTTTCTAAGCACCAGTTCTTTTGTTTAGATTTCCTGATTTTCCTAAATTTAATATTGCACTTGGCCATAACGGGAATATGGTCACTATCTATATCCATACCAGGATATGAATGACTAGATTTGACTTGCTTCTTATATCTTTGTCTGACTAGAATATAATCGATCTGATGCCTCCTAACATCCCCCGGTGCTTTCCAAGTGTATCGTCGTCTTTTGGGGACTTCAAAACATGTGTTCGTGACGATCATTTCATACTGCTCACAAAACTCAAGTAACCTTTCCCCTCGTGCATTGATGTTCCCCAAACCAAACTTCCCGACACATTTTTGACTACTGTTAGCACCAATAGATGCATTAACGTCGCCCATTATAACTACATTATCGTCTTTCTTTATTATCTTGAGCAACTTTTCAATCTGTTCATACATTAATTCTATATCTTCATCGTTACTACTTGTTGTTGGAAAGTACACCATAATTATACACAAATCAACTGGCTCTGCCCTAAGTTTTATCATCAGTAATCTATCACTACTGTGACATGTATTCAAGACACTACTCTTCCATTCACCTCTTAAGAACAATGCTACTCCATTTCTTCCTGGGTCTTCCTTTCCACTGTAAATAATTCTGAAATCACCTGATACGAAATCACCACATCCTGCCCATTTTGTCTCGCAGACACCTATTATATTAAGCTCTGCCTTTATCATAGAATGCTTTACCTCTTCCATTTTACCAGGCTTCAGTAATGTTCTAACATTCCAAGTGCCGATTTTGCATCCATTTTTTCGTTTGTAGACAATAGGATTTACTTCTTCAAAATTGACTCTATCCAACACCTCCCCCCCCCCCCCGGAGAACCGAATTGGGGAATTGAAACTCCGGAATATTTTGCATTAGACGTAGCCATCATGCTAAAAGCCTGGGGGATATCCTCAGATCTTTAATGCAGTGGTTTCCCGATACAATGTTATCAAATAATAATTACGTACGAGTAAATCCTCTATTCAGACTGCTTACATCGTAATATTTCTGTCGCTTGACGTTTCGTCCCTGTGACATCGTAATAATTACGTACGAGTAAACCCTCTATTCAGACTGCTTACATCGTAATATTTCTGTCGCTTGACGTTTCGTCCCTGTGACATCGTAATAATTACGTACGAGTAAATCCTCTATTCAGACTGCTTACATCGTAATATTTCTGTCGCTTGACGTTTCGTCCCTGTGAAATCGTAATAATTACGTACGAGTAAATCTTCTATTCAGACTGCTTACATCGTAATATTTCTGTCGCTTGACGTTTCGTCCCTGTGACATCGTAATATTTACGTACGAGTAAATCCTCTATTCAGACTGCTTACATCGTAATATTTCTGTCGCTTGACGTTTCGTCCCTGTGACATCGTAATAATTACGTACGAGTAAATCCTCTATTCAGACTGCTTACATCGTAATATTTCTGTCGCTTGACGTTTCGTCCCTGTGAAATCGTAATAATTACGTACGAGTAAATCTTCTATTCAGACTGCTTACATCGTAATATTTCTGTCGCTTGACGTTTCGTCCCTGTGACATCGTAATATTTACGTACGAGTAAATCCTCTATTCAGACTGCTTACATCGTAATATTTCTGTCGCTTGACGTTTCGTCCCTGTGAAATCGTAATAATTACGTACGAGTAAATCCTCTATTCAGACTGCTTACATCGTAATATTTCTGTCGCTTGACGTTTCGTCCCTGTGACATCGTAATAATTACGTACGAGTAAATCCTCTATTCAGACTGCTTACATCGTAATATTTCTGTCGCTTGACGTTTCGTCCCTGTGACATCGTAATAATTACGTACGAGTAAATCCTCTGTTCAGGCTGCTTACATCGTCATATTTCTGTCACTTGACGTTTCGTCCCTGTGAAATCGTAATAATTACGTACGAGTAAATCTTCTATTCAGACTGCTTACATCGTAATATTTCTGTCGCTTGACGTTTCGTCCCTGTGAAATCGTAATAATTACGTACGAGTAAATCTTCTATTCAGACTGCTTACATCGTAATATTTCTGTCGCTTGACGTTTCGTCCCTGTGACATCGTAATATTTACGTACGAGTAAATCCTCTATTCAGACTGCTTACATCGTAATATTTCTGTCGCTTGACGTTTCGTCCCTGTGACATCGTAATAATTACGTACGAGTAAATCCTCTATTCAGACTGCTTACATCGTAATATTTCTGTCGCTTGACGTTTCGTCCCTGTGAAATCGTAATAATTACGTACGAGTAAATCTTCTATTCAGACTGCTTACATCGTAATATTTCTGTCGCTTGACGTTTCGTCCCTGTGACATCGTAATATTTACGTACGAGTAAATCCTCTATTCAGACTGCTTACATCGTAATATTTCTGTCGCTTGACGTTTCGTCCCTGTGAAATCGTAATAATTACGTACGAGTAAATCCTCTATTCAGACTGCTTACATCGTAATATTTCTGTCGCTTGACGTTTCGTCCCTGTGACATCGTAATAATTACGTACGAGTAAATCCTCTATTCAGACTGCTTACATCGTAATATTTCTGTCGCTTGACGTTTCGTCCCTGTGACATCGTAATAATTACGTACGAGTAAATCCTCTGTTCAGGCTGCTTACATCGTCATATTTCTGTCACTTGACGTTTCGTCCCTGTGACATCGTAATAATTACGTACGAGTAAATCCTCTATTCAGACTGCTTACATCGTGATATTTCTGTCGCTTGACGTTTCGTCCCTGTGACATCGTAATAATTACGTACGAGTAAATCCTCTATTCAGACTGCTTACATCGTAATATTTCTGTCGCTTGACGTTTCGTCCCTGTGACATCGTAATAATTACGTACGAGTAAATCCTCTATTCAGACTGCTTACATCGTCATATTTCTGTCGCTTGACGTTTCGTCCCTGTGACATCGTAATAATTACGTACGAGTAAATCCTCTATTCAGACTGCTTACATCGTCATATTTCTGTCGCTTGACGTTTCGTCCCTGTGACATCGTAATAATTACGTACGAGTAAATCCTCTATTCAGACTGCTTACATCGTCATATTTCTGTCGCTTGACGTTTCGTCCCTGTGACATCGTAATAATTACGTACGAGTAAATCCTCTATTCAGACTGCTTACATCGTAATATTTCTGTCGCTTGACGTTTCGTCCCTGTGACATCGTAATAATTACGTCTCCAAACACTGAAATTTAGAAAATTCAATTTTTTTTTTTTCGAGGTTTGAAATGAGTTTCGCTTTTTGTTGTGAGACTAACTTCTCCTTTACTGGCTATTTTCTTAGTAATTTATAAAATAATAATTCATTTAAAAAATAAACAAAATTAATAAGCTACAACAAATTAGTACAGAAACCTATGAATATACAGATTGAATCTGTGAAACGTGCATCAGGTACAAAACACAGTGACGAAAATTAAAAAAATACACTTACAGAAGTAATTTTTTATTTGATAATAAAACTGATAACCTAAAAATGCTGCAAGAAACTTCAAGAGTTAGAAAAATTATATATATACACAAATTCTTACATAAACTTAGTATACTATAATACTAAGTATACTATGAATTACACTTAGTATACTACTAAGTACTATGTCTTCAGTATATTATAAACTAATTATTCTGTAATAGACAATTTTATAAATTTAATGTAAGTATATTATTGAAGTGTACAAAAACTAGTTTTATTTAAATAATTCAGAGAAGTGTAGTTAACTATAATAATGTTATAGATTTAATAAATAACACACAAAATTAATTCATGTACGTAATCTATGTTAATTTTCTAACTGACTCTATATTTCTTCTCATGGCCAAAAGAAATATTTTTACAAGTAAAAACTGTGAACAAACACTACATGCAAAGAGAAAAGTTAAAATTTTTTTTGTTAATTTTTCTACACTAAATTTTGAAAACTTTTCTCTTTGCATGTAGTGTTTGTGCATAGTTTTTATTTGTACAAATATTTCTGTAGGGCCACGAGAAGAAATATAGAGTCACTTAGTAAAATAATGTTAACGTCATAATTTTGAACTATTGATTAATGTTAACAAGTGCAGAAACCTAAATAAGTTATACGTGAATTCTTATATAGGCCTATACTTCATGTAAAATATAACCGAGTCTTTACTTATATGTATTAATTAAGTTAAGAGAGTTCACAGTAAGACTGTTTTTCTTGTTTCAATATAAATTTAAATATTGTACTGTCATGAGCAAATGTACAATACGTACACTTTGTAATAAAACGTAATTTAAATTTCACCAAAGAATGTTTATTAATTTGCTTTTTCATAGATTTAAGAACAGTAAAAATAATTATTATCCTTTATAGACATTCGTTATTATATTCATAGGAATGTAACCTATGTATACAATGTTGCTGTGAACTTATAGCTTTTCTTGTAACTTTTTAATTATAGTACAATCAGAGTATAATCTTTAGACTTCTTTAGACTATACTGTATTTCTGCTGTAGTATTACAATTTTTATAGATTATTTATTTATTTACAATTTGAGGTGATTACACTCTATTTACTATATACTATTATTTACCGATTTTAGATATTATAATTATAGTTGTCTACCTTAAGCTTTAAACATTGTTAGAAATGTATAATGTGCCAGTGTAGATAGCATCGGATTACATGTATTAAATGTAACAATGAACGACGTTTGCAAAGAAAGAAGTACAATGACAATCTTGATTATAACTTTTTTGAATTTCTAAAATCAAGCCTGTTTTTAGGTTAAAGCTAAAAAGAATAAAAAAACTATATAAAATTGATCAAAAGTAATTAAACAAATAGATCAATTAGAATTTACAATAATCATAAATCATATAGTAGTAACCAGTAACAAAGTGGCACTAAGTGTGTGCGTACTCCATTAGCCGTGATAAAATATCTTGTCTTCTTACATTATTCTCTGTTACATCAAATTAGTACTTCAGTTACTTTAAAATACACAGGTAGCAGTAATCACATAACATCGGTGCTCTCATCCAAAAGTGGAAACATACATTTGCCCCTGGGCAAAATCAACGCACCATTGAAAAAAGAACTGTAAAACGACAGAATTGTAAAAAAAGTACAAAAACATTAAACAGATAATTTGCCTGTGGACAAATAAAGTTTATAGTCGTCACGAACAAATGTAGATACTTCTAAGTAAATGTAGAAGATTAAGTATTACTTCTATGACTATCTTCAAAGTTAGACTCTGTTTAAGACTCCCTGAGAATAACTGGCCTCTGGCTGTGATTGTTGCTTTCAGTCTCCTATACTCCTTACGTTTTCGGAAGGCACCTAAGAGATTAGGAGACCCTCGCCCACCAACGCGCACTCACACACACACGCGCGACCAGTTTGACCTGCCTCTAATGGCGCTTCGATGAGTCACCTACTAGGCATTGAACGACAAAACTGGGCCCTTCAATTTCCTTCAAAATGGGTCCAAACACATTCATTTTGAAGGAAATTGAATATAGAATCCAAAAAATGTATCATAACTTATGTAAAATCTAGAATACAAATTTTCATAGTTTTGTCGTTCAATGCCTAGTAGGTGACTCATCGAAGCGCCATTAGAGGCAGGTCAAACTGGTCGCGCGTGTGTGTGTGAGTGCGCGTTGGTGGGCGAGGGTCTCCTAATCTCTTAGGTGCCTTCCGAAAACGTAAGGAGTATAGGTAAACTCCTGATCAATTCTGAATTTCTTTCTGACGAACATTGTACCATTCGTTTTTAGCCACTACATCTAAATGTTAAAGATTAGCCACTTTTCTTTGTCGAGCACTTTTTTAAGCACATCCCAATTATAAATATGAGATTCATATGCGTGCTTCGGCAGATATGTAATTCGTATATTTAACACGGATATCATCAAGATACCGTACAATAATTCTACCAACAAGAGGACACACATTGTCGGAATGAACACGTCTTTGATAAATGGAATGAAGTCATTGTTCCAGGCTGAAATTTATGTAGTTATAAGTATCTACAGCTCTACATTTTCCTGGCACTCTGTCTGTGCAGACAGCTTAAGTAACACCATCACAAAACATGCAGGACCCTCCTCAAACGGAACTTGAAATACTCCAACTGCCAAACTGTCTTCTAATCTTCTCTCCATGTCCTTTCATACCCGTCCAAAAGATAGCAAGCATTTTCTAGTCTCATTCTAGAATATTCAAATGAAATCTAGCTACCCTGTGCTTGTGACGAGTAGTGAGTTCAGCTGCTTATCCTGACGACTTCCTGAGTCTTCTTCTTAGTCAGATATAGTCACAGGTTTAGGGTCTTCAATTGTTTATTTATCTCAGTACTTGTAATTTTCTCCAATATCTCAATACTTGTAATAAATCTATAACTTTGATAAAACTACCGTCTCTGTCAACGGTACAACGTGGACGATCTTGTCCTGGTCTTCTAAAATGAGAACCATTGTTCTCAAATCGTTTTGGCTGTAGTCAAATAACTAAGCAGTATAGGCATAGCTATAGGTCCCTCCCACATGATGGATGGATAAGATAAATGGAGTAAGAAGGGCAAGCTGTAGCCCCCGTCAAGAAGAGCAATACCGAAAAGCTTTAAGTTGTGCTAACTTTCTAGATCTGTTATAATTACCAACCCAAAGTACACGATATTAATTTTTAGTATTCATTTTTCTTGTACAATTTAAATTTCTTTTCAGGAGGATAAAGTAGAAATTTTAATGTTAATAAATTAATTAATGAGAAAGCAGTCAGGACTACATACAAAATTCAGTGTTACACTACAAACTCAAAGACAAAAATTAAAACAAAGAATGTGTTTCAAAACGTGAAAATATATAAGATCATTGTTGATTTTAAATACCAGTAGCTGATAGCATTTGTATGATTAATACAGGCTGTCGGACGCCACACTTTCATATTATATTACAACTAATTTAAATAATATATTATTTACATTATAAAGTGGTGCGTTAATTTTGTTTATATGTATGTATACTTGTTGATGCACAAAATAGAAAAAAAGGGAATTGATAAATTTTGGAAGTATTTCAGTAAAAGACTGGAATAATGTTTCATAAAGTAATGAAAACTGAACGCTTAAAACAAATATGCATGTAATCCGATTGTAGTTATGAATCATGTGTATGCTCTTCATTTTCAGATCAACGTGGGATTCAGAACATTGTTAATTTTTAATCTTCATTTCACTTGTGCAATTTAAATTTCTTTTCAGGATAAAGTAGTAATTTTAATGTTAATAAATTAATTAAAAATTTGTATCATGATACCGTACATTTCAGGTTTCATACAGATTTATTTCAGTAATGTAGGCATTTACAATTCAATCAAAAATGTTTTCCAACTCTATAAAATTGCGTATAAAATAAACATAGAAACGTATGCCTGTTTTGATTGAATTTAAATAAATTTAGCTTTGTTTGTATTATTTTACTTGTTTGTTTAACAGGAATATTTTGCCAATGAGAAGCATACTTATTACATTGACAGTATTTTGTGTGTGATCTGCATACACTATTGTATATTCCAAAATGTCATTAAATAGTTTATATTTTACTACACTTAAACACCGAAACAAACATAAAAGAGCTAAATACAAAATCGGTATGGGAAATATTTTTGTATAAACAGGCAATGGCGCAAATGTATCATATCTCCAACCCAATCACGATACACAAATGTGAAAGGTAATGTGATTTAGAAAATATGACGAATTTCTCTCTTTCCAATCCAGTAATATGAAGCAAAACAGTGACATTCTAACTGACGAAAAAAGTTATTGCATTCTACTTTCTTGATACCGATCCAAGATAGGTTATTATATTATATAAATGGTTTCAGTGAGTTTTATCTAATAATTGTGAAAGTGATATGATAACATTCACTTGAGGGTATTTCAAAAATTTCTTAATATTGCTTCTGGCTTTTTTTGCTGAATATACTGTACTCATGTACGAGCAATTATGGTTACAGCAGTTTATGGAAAAACAGAAAATAACACCAACAAAATTTCAATCGGAATAATTCTATGTAATGTCCAATACACGCTTTATTTTGTAAATCTTTTATAGTATACACTTTTCTTAAGCTGTTGCTTTACACTAAGAACAGATTTTAAACTAAGTCTTAAAATAACACATAAGTACATTTAAGAAAAATGTTTAACTATTATATACATAAGACAAATCGAAGTCAAATTTTACAAATTAAAATAAACGTTTTGTTAATAAAAATTGCAATTCCGAAATTCAAACACACTTAGCCGATATAGTATTTACTGCAAATGTTAATAAAGTTCTATAAAAAGTGTTGACGTAACAAACAAACCTGTAATAATATTGTTAGTGTTTATAAACCTCTGGTTTCTTGTTGGCAAAGTATTTAGTCGAAGAAGCAGAAGATAGTGTAAACTCGTGTTGGGTATAAAAATAAATCTAAATGACAAACGTTTGAGCAGAGTACTGTTACAGGAGTGATTCTGTTCTCGAGTGCTGTGTACTTCGCTGAAGCTGGATCAGAACTGTCCTTCTTCAAGTCCATCCCGGACGCCTTCTGGTGGGCTGTTGTAACAATGACCACAGTCGGCTATGGTGATATGAGGTAATCATCCCCTCCTAACTTCTTCCAGGTGTGGTGCTATTCTCAAGCGCGGTCTACTTCGCCGAGGCCGGCTCGGAAAATTCATTCTTCAAGTCCATCCCGGATGCGTTCTGGTGGGCAGTCGTCACTATGACAACCGTGGGCTATGGTGACATGACGTATGATGTACTCACTTTCTTTAACGACTTTAGTTCTGTTCTACATATTAACGTTTTGCATTTTATCTTTTGTGCCGATTACAAAAAATTAACTCTTTTCAAGTAATGTTTTCGGCTTTTTGACTCTTTGTAGCTTGAATTTTAAAAACAGTTCTCTTTTTCAAAGAGACTTATAACAAAACCTTTTGTAAAAATTCATTAAAACAATTAATTTCGATGGAACGGAGTAGTCATTATCCTCAGGTTGTCCCACAAGTCTGTTTACCTTAAAAACAAAATACAGATAATTTTAATGTTTTGATGTTTCTCCAGGTTTGACTTTACGGTTTACGGTCACAGCATTTTACCAGTATTAACAAATTAATAAATTACATTTATAATTTTGCAATTTATCTTTTTATTTGTTGAAGAATGCACACGAAACTTCGCTAAGAGACTAAATTTAGGCGTCCATCTTTCATCGTCTAAGAATTATATTTCAAATATTTATCCTTGTGAAGGTTCTCACTTTAAGTCGGAAGGGTCTCCAGTAAACACATTGTTCCCTTAGGGTGCGTTCCATTATATATATTATTGGTTAGGCAACGAAAAAATTGTGTATTATTTAACATACTTTTTACTATTGTTAGTAATAATTCCGATGCACTGTTAGGTTTAGTTCACATAAAAAATGTATTTCATACAATTGACAGACCTGTTAAGAGTATATTGCAAAACAGCGTATTCACAAAAGATATTTCCTAATTTAAAAAGTTTCCTTTACAAAAATAAAATAAAATAAAATTCGCTTTGAAAGCTTAAAGAGATATTTACTACTGGCACTTTTAACTTCCTCGTAACTGTTTTTAATTGTTGTAAATGTATTGCCTCTGTAATACATTTTTAAATATATGTCCTCTGTAATTTTCGTCATATCACTTTCTATGCTGCTTTTGTGCTTAATACCTGAGGATATTAGACAAAAAATCGAAATCCAACGTTTGATGAATTTCTATAAAAATTTAGTGGCGTAGAATTTTTGTTTATTTACTTATTTATCATCCACCCGTAGAAAAATACTGCATTGCAAATTCAGAGTTTGTGTACAAATAAAGACTTCAGTTTGCCTCGAATTTACATTAGCATTTTGTTACTGTTAACTTTTTTTAATATTACCTATATTTATATATAATTAGAACGTTTACTTTTTTCTTAGATTTTTCCTTTTTAGATATTTAGAGTGTTGGCTGCTGATAATGTGGAAAGAAAATTCTTTGTTTAGCCACCAGAAACGCGTTCAAAATTAGTGATTTGTTTAAACATTATAATTAACGGAAAAAAACAAAATGACAAGTGCCCACTGACAAAGCTTAAACAGAAATAATAAAAAGCGGATCCTTTAATCCTGTACCTGAACCTAACAGAACATTCGGTTCGCTGTATACTACTTCTCTGTGCCTGTCTCTAGCCAGTGTCAGCACTGTTTTCTTTGGTACATTATGTAATCGAATACGTTTCTGTATTAAATGCTTTTCCATTGGTACTTATTGATGTATTATGATACTGTAGCTTCACTTGTACTTAGCATTGATGTTTAGCAGTGAGCGTACAACAAACTCGCAATTACAAAAAAAATATATAAAATCACTACTCATCAATTAATTCTACAATATTCGCGGCTCAGTAGATAACTTTGAAGAGGTCACAGTTATATCTGACGTTACTTCTTGTGCGTCACTCATATGAAAATAAATGTTACATAAATGTACAGAACATTACGTACAAACATACATACACTCCCATATCATAATGCATCGACAAGCAGGTGTGAGAACGTGTGTGTTCGTGTGTGAGAGGATGGGTAACCGTAACACGTTCATTGCTGTTTAATATGAATTCCGCGTTATTTTTTGAACTTGTGCAATTAAACGTGAACTCGTTTTTACATTTTTATCAAATGTATATCAGATATGTACATACATCACCAGGCTATGCTCTTATGTACGTGCACTAACCCTAAAGAACGGATATTTTCACGGAATTCGAATCATGTTTTTAAAATGTTAACAATTCATAAATTAACAATAGACTATTACTATTTAATCGCTACAATTCTTCGCTACATATCAAAATAACAGTAACTTACACCTTACAAAATTAAAGTAACTTGTTGACATAATATAATTCTCACGTTTTTGAACGTTTTTTAATTCTTAGAGAATCGTATTAACAGCATTAGAATTAAACTGAATTAAATTCTCTGTGCTTTTCTATAATGAAACTTTTGCATTTTATAACTCCTTTACTTTTTTTATTAACAATATTGTAAAGTTATAACACTTTTTAATCATTTAAAAAACCATTAGGCTCAGCATCTTTTAACGCTGTAACAAAAAGAAATACCTTACTGGTTATTTGTGGCTTGCAGCTCGTCAGTGTTGTTTTAAGTATTAGTTTTCCAACCGTGCATTTCTTTTTGTCTCTTCACTTCTATCTTTGACTCTTCTTTTTTTAATCTGTCTTTTACTTTCGCTCTCTTACTGTGTCAATGTTTAAAAATGCGTGGTAATAACAAGCCATGTATGCTTGCGATATGGAAACATATCTGTATAGTATGTGGATTATATTATTTTATTTAAAATCGTAATAATTTGTTAATACATATATATATATATATGTTGTTATTTTTGTTATTACTGTTATTGTTATTCTTATTGTTACTATACATATATATGTTTAAATCGGTATATTTGTAATAGATAGAACAAAGAATTTTCTCAAATTTGTGTGCTGCACTGAGTTGACTGCGCGTGTGAGTGTGATTTTGTAGTCAGCTTTTTACAATCCCTTTCAATGTTTTATGTACATATTTATATAATTTAGTTTGTTACAACAAGTAAGTAGTTACAGTATTTATTAAACATTTGGCTGATTGTAATCTCATTATTAAGTTACCTGTTCTTGTGAATAGCACGGTTTGTCCAAATTGAGATGATCTGTAGTAACATTAAATCACGTTGCTTAATCAACCGAAGCAAGATTTAAATTATCAATTTTAGCATGACACAGTTAATATTTTTGTATTGTTGTATTGGAGTGTTAGTGGTCTCAAATATTTCTACTAGTAATTCTGTACAAACCACTATGTTGTCTTTGGTATTGACGAACGCTTTCGGCAGTCAAGCCATATTCAGGTCATTTACCAACCCTGAAATGACCAGGAATTTACCGAATTCAAATGACTTGACTGCCGAAAGCGCTCGTCAATACCAAAGACAACATAGTGGTTTGTACAAAATTACTAGTAGAAAGAGTTAATATTTTGTTTTACTAACTTAACTTTATCTCCTACTTTGGCATAGTAGGCAAAGTCAAATGTTAGGGATACACTCTGTAATACCCTAAGCCTTTTCCGTCGGCCTCATAGTGATGGACTGACGTTTTCATTTTACAGATGGACAATGTTTCTGTTTTTATTTATTTCTTTTATGAATTTGCTAACTGCTATAATTTTTTATTGTTCGACTAAGCTTTTCGTCATTACTGACATCTTCAGGTCTTAACCAACCAAATGTTTCTGTTTTTACCCCGGCGCGTACGGATTGGCATCTGATTTATTTATAGTCCAGTTAATAGTTTTCAAGCGTTTCTTGTTTGCGTTTGTTTCTCGGTCGCTTACAGCTGGACTTATTTTGAAGAAAATTCAACACTGTTAGTTTACATCTACTTTGTAATAAAATATAAAATAGCCTATGACGTAGGATAGCCAATAGTTTTCCGCAAAAAAAATTTGAAAATAGGAAAAAACAAAATAATTTAATATTTTTAATGTCTTAATAGAACCTCTATGGAAATATTAATGACGAAGTCAGTCTTCACATTACTCGATTATAACTATAAAATGTTCTTGTACCTCTAATTTCGACTCCACTAATGATTCTTTTCAATGAATAATACTGAAAGAATCCTGTCTTTGCAATCACTCGTCGTCAGCATTTCGGACTTGGTTTATGTGTCTGTAACTGTATATTGTCTGTGCGATAAGCAATCATCAATTCATAGCTTAACATCTTTCGTTGTACAATTCCCATACCCCCCCCACACACACACACACACACACACACACAAAACGTTTCAATGATTTGTAATTTTACTTTACTTTTAACTAACCATTAAAGACTTTACACTCTGTGCTTTCCGTACATATTTTTATACAGTGTATTTTAGCTTAAAAATTTCCCTTCAGTAAGGAAAAATATGGAGAATTAAGTTACCTTTTCAATAAGCCAACCAGATCATTGTTTCAAAACTGTACACTGACAGAGATGCCACAGTTTTATTCGCTTACACTTCAGTGTAGATGCAACAGCCTCACTTCCATTTACAGTGAGACGAATTGGTTTAGGAAAACATTAAAAGCCTTTTTTTTTTTTGTGCTAGGTACCCGAGCACACATCATGTAACTTTTCTAATACCTCATGGAAAACTAATTCTGAAAATAAATAATGCTCTCACCGTATTTAACCTTAACAAACAATAGATCTTAATATGTAGTTCAATTTTGCTCGCAATTGCACGTTAAGCATTTTTATCCTGTTTACCTTTTACCTGAATAACGTTACAAATGTAAACCAGAAACAGAAGCACGCCTACAATTACAGTCAAACCATCTAGATTCATAAACTTGTTTTCAAGATGATACGAAAAAATATCAGTTTACGTAGTACCTATACGTTGCAAAAAAAAATTGCATAATAATAATAATACAGGTTTACAACTCTAAGAATCTAACTGTAAAGTTTAAAAATACATGTGAAAAGTTCTAAATTGTTACTATTATAATTTAATTGTTTAACCTTATGAAAACAGCCTTTTTAATAACAATTTTACAAAGTAAACAAGTTGTTTAGTCGTTTTTTAAGGTTTTACTGAGTACTACCGTATGTAATATATATTCAAAATTATGGTAACTGGTAACTGTAGACTGCAAAAAGTCATTTTCACGGAACAGGTACAGAAATCATAATTTTTGTATCCCATGTGTTTACTATAAAGCAACAGTTATTTAGTTCCAATTTTATTTAAGATAAGTGTAATCTTACTTGTAATAATATGCAATTGTAATACAATCCACTATATACTATCACTATCTAAAATGGTGCTATAAGTAATCATTTACAGCATTAATTAAAGTAAGAGATTTATAAATCATAAACAAAAAGCTGACAGAAAAAAGAAGTGAATGCATGAAACGTCGCGACGCAACAATACCGTAGTTCCAACAGTGTGGCACTGATTTAGACAACATTTCACCACTGATCAACTCCACACTAAAACTATAAATAGGCCTAATTAATTTTACCATTTTCTTAGAAAGTTGTGGAGACCTCAAGAAATGTGTATCACTTTATACAAATTTTTATCGCAGCTTTTAACATTTTATTTTAATCACCTCAGAATTAACTTTTTCAGCTCTTAATAATATTTTCGTCACAGTCAGTTAATGTAAGCAGTCAGTTTACCCATTCATTGGATTGTTACAACAAGCTCTAGAATAAACGCACAATAAAATAAATGGCTTTTTATCCTGTTTACATCTGAGATGTGTTCTAAACAGAAAAGTTATACGTTGCTTCAGAAATCAAACGAACGCCAATTCCTTACAAACATTCTAATGCCTTTCATACATACATTTTGAAAATACATATGATAACGAGATAACAAGCTTTACCACTAAAATGAGAATTAAAATCAGTGTTAAGAAATCTGACGTTACCACCAATATTTATGCGATTAGTGTGACTTTCTACACAACAGTGAAAATGTTTGTCATTTTCCTTCTTGTTTGTCGAAAGTGGGAGACATTTTGTTTGGGCTCGCCTGGTGCGATTGCTGCCAGTAGCGGTCATGAGTATGAATCACACGTTTAGTTAAAACTGGCAGTATCTGTGACCGTTCCGTAGAGGCGACATCGTTTTGCTTCATATTATGTTGATTTCGTCTGCGTCTGCAGCGTTTCAGTTGGCTAAAGGCTACAGACACCTTTGGGCTGCGTTCACATTATAAATGTATCGACCAGAAGCGCACAAGTAGGCATCTGTATACACTTCTCTGATTTCACCTTAGCTGTAGGAGCACCCCCTGCAGTAGGAGGCATTAGGCGTGACCAAGAAACCCTTGTACTGTAATTAATAAACTTATAAATACAAAAACAAACCAGTGAGTACTAGATCTCTGTAGCTCATTCCTTAGGTCTCATCTCACATCTCCGTTCAATAAATCAAGCTGATCTTAATGCCACTTTCTTTGAGCGTGTTATTCTTTATAATAAATTTACTATAACTGAAGATTTTCAAACATTCGTGTTACCTTCAAGACTTAACACTTCAAGTCAGCGATGGATTATAAAATACATTAACAGGTAACCTTAAATTATTTATGGGTAACATACTTCGGTTACTCTTAAACGTACCAAAATATAAAATCTGTTATAAATTTAAAAGGACTACTCTCTAAGGACTATGATTTGTGTCAACTAAAAAGAGATTATTCTAGAATATTTTTTTCTGTAATGTTAAAAAGTTCTAGAAAACACTTATGAGTCGCACACGCTGCGAGAGGGAGAGAGAGAGAGAGAGAGAGAGAGTGTGTGTGTGTGTGTGTGCGTGTGCGTGTGCGTGCGTGCGTGTGCCTATGTAGCCTATGATACGAAAGTGTAGTGGTATTTGATGGACCTCATACTGCTTGGTAACTTAATCCAACAGTTGATATAACGAATTTTAATAATGAGTTTACTCTTTTGTGTTTATTTCCTCACAGCTTATTTTTATTGTATAGTATGGTCATGAATACATTGTGTTCTATGTGTACCGTAGTTTAGACAGTAGGCCTATATATATATAAACACGCTTTACTTGTAAACGCTTAAATGTGTGTACTTATGCTTTTCAGTTTGCATGTTCGCTAAAAGAAAAGTAAGTATATTCTTTTCAGTGATTCTGTTCTGCCATAAATTGCTTAGATCACTGCTGCTGCTACTGTGACGTTGTTCTAGTTCATTAATTGCTTTTTTTATAGTTGTGTGCTTAGCTTTAAACGTAAATCTGTGTTATGTTACCTCGTCTGTGTCTATTAATTACTTTATTTTTCTGTACTTTTCATTCTATTACCTTTCCAAGCAATCCCTCTGTCTTCCTAGGAAACAACTACCAGTACTCTTCAGAAATTTAAAGTGACTGATGGTAATATTCAACGGCTATAAAACACTATAAATCTTGTCATGCACAGAACTAAAAGATTCAGACAGTACTAGCAAACAGTATTCTCATCGTGCACCACAAGCTGTTTACCATAACTCCTATTCAACAATACAAAAAGTAATTTTGTAACATTATGTTAAGCGAATCGAATAATCAAACAAACTTATACACTAAATAACGATTTTTAACGTGTGTTCAAAATCAAATTTTTGCAGTCTTTAAGATTTTTGCAATAAAGTAAATCAGGTATAGTTGTCTCAATTAAATTTTGAGTTCTTAGTAAAAAGCTATGAAGAATAACAAAGGAGATTTCCTACGTTACTCATCGTAGAGCAGATTAAAGCAAGCATGTAAAATTAATACATCAATAAAAGAAAAACTATAGAATAAAATTAATGTTAGCCAGATAAAACTTAATAATTTATAAGAAAATAGCTTCGATACAACTTTCGATAAAAGGTTAGATGAAACTATTATGTACCTATCGACGTAATACTAAGACCAATCACAAGCAATATATACATTATATTAGTTTACGCAGGATGGCGGCAGAAATATAATCTGATTTTAGAAAAGATCTGAAAATTTATACTGTTAGTTTTACATATATATATTTCATTTTGTGTTTCATAAAATTTTCTGAACTCATGCAGTATACTAAACACTACTTGAACAAAGATGATAAGGAAACCGTTACACAGATATCTATTAGCCCCATACACAAATTTCATCAATAAAAAAAATAAGATTGTAGAAATAGGAAATATGCTTTATCACCTTTGTTAAAAATTTATTAAATCTATGGTACTGATTTTTATTAATGTCTATAAAGTAAAATACATTGATTTTGCAAAATAATAAGATACCAGACGCAAAATAATTTAAGTTGGTTAGTAAATTTGGTAAGCTGCTTTTGATTCAGCCCAAATTTTGATTCTACACAAAATTTATGTAGAAGTTGTTGGAAGAACAAGTAATAGGAGAAGGATGTTTGTTTATTCTATGTGAATTATTCACAAACTCAGCAACACGGAAAAAAGAATATGACAAGAATATCACCAAAGCTGTGTTCACCATTGTTGGAGGGTGTGTCCAGAAAATAAAAAGACAGAATAATAATATAGATGAAATACACCTTCAAAATGTATGATATCATATGACATATCATATGATGTAATGTTTCTTATTAAAAATGCAATCATATGGAAAGCTTGGCTAATGATCTCATTCAGAAAATTGAAAAAATTTGTCTCCGAATAAATATGCAAAGATAATATTTGATAAGACTCCATCAGCTCAGAAAATTGCTGGAAAAGTCTGACAACAGTGAATGAAGTAGAGTGTGTGGGAAAAATAGTTACAAATAATGAAAATGCAATGGCCGATTGCCTTTGAAAAAATAATCGGTATTATAAAGAATAACAAACTACCAGTGTTTCAAAGGAAAAATTTCAATCAAAGGTTGCTTTTTGCGGTCACTTTCGAGCCAGATACCCAATGACAAACAAATTGTCACGATAGTCATACAAAACGGCGGACTGCATAGAGAATCACAGAAGGATTGTGCTAGGAATATTTAGGCGAGACGAGACAAAAAATTATTGGAAATGCAACTAAACTAGAGTAACAGAATCAAGAAAGTTAAGTGGAGCAAGGCAGTTAGCTAGGCGAAAACATTGTAGATGATCACAAAGATTATAAGATTGACTACCTAGAGATATAATCAAATACGACGACGTCTTTGGCGAATACAGGGATGATCTGGTAAATTTGATAAAAATAAGTAATCACTGTTTTATCAAATTATCATGATTACAACGGTATTTCCTCAACAATAGGCAGAAAATACTGAACAAAAAAAATACAAAAATTAACTTGGTCTCTTTGTCTTTTAAAAGATGCAGACCTATACAAAACTTCAAACTAACATATAAAACAAAGAGTCGTTTGATTTTATTGCAGTACTTCAGGCAAATATTTTTGCCAGATACGTATTGTCAGAAGCGTATATCAACAACACCACTGAAGAAATTACACTGACAACAAAATTGTCCAAGTAAGTTATTATAAAAAAAAAACTTGATTATCCATCTACAGAAAAATAAGCATTTTTTAAGCTGCATGCTGATTTTATACCTCTTTTAAATTTAAAACTACGTAAATAAAAATTCGGTATGGAGAACCATACATGACTGCCATGTTCTCAGATTATATATAAAATCATTTGGTACTGCCTTTATGCGTACCCGCAGTTATTTCGATAATGCGATTTTTGGGCTTCGATATGTAGTGAATATCGCACATTATTTTATGTATTGAAAGAATTATACAAATTTTAATTTTGTATGTTGCAAAATAGTTGGCTGGTGATTGCAATTGATTTCGCTTGTCATTTTTAATGGAAAATGACTGTAGTAGTAATTTGTCACCGGGTCGTGGCTGACACCAAAAATTGATTATGTTAGGTTAACATGAAAACTGAAATTATACATGGAAACCAATACGTGTGTAATGTAAAACTATATTTTTTCTAAAACCATGAAAACCCCAACTCGAAGTAAGGCGGGAGTGGCCCAAGGGTCAACCCCTTGCCTATTATTATAGGCCTACATGTCACTTTTTTGTAGCAGAACTCGTTTTTTTTTGGTAAAATTCGTTTTCCGACAAGTACTCGTTTTGTGACTAACAAAAAACAAACATCCATTATGTACAATTTGTAGAGCATATGTTGCCATTCCTTAATACAGTGTTTTTTGTTTTTTCATTAACCATAAATATTTGTATTTTTCATTCTGTATTTGCTGTTATTTTATCCAATTTGTAAACTTAAAAACGTTACGTTCTTTATTTTAAGTGTTACTCTGTTATACGCGTTGTATTACACGTTTAATGTTATGTTTTCTCAACCACAGTTTTTATTTATTTTAGCAGTAAACTAAAAACCCAAAACCATTATTACCTAACTACCAAATGAAAACAACACGTATTTTTGCTTTACATTAAGAAATAGGGCAATTGTGATCGATACAATCTCATATTAAAAACATCAAAATGTATTGCGGGTACTCATACAGTTCCAATCATTTACTTGAATTCGGTTCGATAATTCCTACAAAAATGTAGAACTTTGTCAAAGTGAAATAAAATGTTTCCATAGAAACTACTTCTTTGTTGTCAATAACGTAGTACACATATAAAACTTACACAAAATTATCTCCTCCCTCATCAACTACCATTTTAATTCATAGAAAATTACCCCCTTCCCCTTCAACTACCCGTTTCATTTATAGATATTTTATCTAACTTTCTACAGTGGATTATTATGACCTTCTTTTAAGGATACTTTATTTATCAAAATTAAGCACTTTACTCTTGTTAAAAAGTAAAAGGTTGCAGGTAAACTACCCCTTCCCCTTAACGAATCTTCACCAAAATCAATAGATCTCGAGTCCTCTACAATTCAGAACAGTATACAAAAAATTATTTGATTCTGTTTGAATTTGCGGCAGTTATCGTTTGCCATAGAAAAATTCTACACATAGACAAACAGACAGACACACACAGACACTTTTCGAAAAATTACTTTTTTCATGTTTTGAGGGTAGTACAATCAGAATCTGCCATTATCTCGAACACGATTTTTTTCGCCATGACAATACTTCCATTTCCTTATGGAACATGGAAGTAATAATATGGGAACCTGATTTGTTCAGTACTTACAAGATAAAGTTGTGGCTTTCGCTGTCTCTGAACGAAAAATGTTTCGCTGGGTAATACTTTCTAAATATTTTTTACGTTACTAGTTTCTAAAGCATCATTACAAAAGAACCGTCTAGTTTAAGCGACTATGGCTTTACGAAAAAAAAATAGAATATTTATTTCGTTTTTCAACATGGTTTGTTTCTTTCAAAAAAAACTGCCAATCACATATTTTACAGGTAATTGACTGTATATCAATGTATTTTATAAATACAACTTGATGATATCACATGTCAGATAGATTCGTTTTTTGTTCTTCAGTCGTTTCAGTGTTACCAAAAATTTACCATTTGGAAAAATGCACCAATCAAAATATTTGAAAACTTAACATAAAACATCAGCAAATGTCGATTTAATAATTTATTTACAAATGTTAATTTTTCATAATTTTCTCCTAAGTTTATTTTACCTTTGAGTTCTTATAAACTTTGGAGTCCTCTCTTTTAGATAACAACTTTTAATTTCCAACTAACATTCACTTACTACAACAATTGAAAGGAAACTGCCAAAGATTTGTCTTATAGTTTGTATATCTATACAGTTATCATAATTTTGTGTTACATAAAATCGTAATCGCCTCGCACATAATGAAGACTTTTACTAATTAATGCATCTTCTCGTCATCTAGTCACTTCAAATCACTAACACTGTACCGCACTTACACAATTGTTTATACGTCACTAAGCAGCCTGTTTACGCTTCAGTCTCCGAAACAAACATTTATTTTGGTAAACGAAAATCTTATTGAAAACCGTTTTTAAAAGCCACAGTATGATTATGAAAGACTTCTTGTAAAACATATAAAATGAATTCACAAACATTTTCATTGTCTTGTCTAATGTAATTATTAAAAATACGTCTGTCTAAAAAGTCATAAAATCTTCAGAATCAGTCAATTTTTGTATACCGAGATTTAGGTTGGCCTATTGTTTCTTCTCCATAGAATGCTTGAGAATGGTTTCTTCTTACCTCGATGTGTTAAACTACAAGATACTTGTTGCCAATCAACATCAGTACATACACAAATTTAATGTTATACATTCACTAGACGTAGTGTAACATGTGACTATACACTTTGAATTCAGGAACATAATCAATGGCTAGGAAATATGCGAGCTTAACTTAAAGATTTGCCTGAATTTGAAAACACATCTAAAAGCATTGACAAATTTAATGGCTTTTTGTAATTTTGATAATTATACTTATTAACATAAATTAACATACTTTATTCAACGTATATACATAATTTTTATTCATACATTAGGTTAAGATATTATCTGCTACACATAAACCAATAAAACTGTGAAATAATTAGCCGGCAAGCTTGAGTACGAGAAATTTCCGTTGTGTATGAAATAAAAATTATCTAATACATGTTAATTATAATAATATATATTCGTAAGTAATATAACGTAAATATATGTTTATTTTTCTCTCTTTTACCTCTAAAAATTACAAGTATTTTCCAGAACATGTGATCTCTGATCACACTCCAACAAGCTGTAACTGAGATGCTGTATACAGTACAGTGAATACGAATATTGTATTCCCCCCAACTGCACTTTTTTTAGTCCGAATATTCAGAAACATCTGAATAAAGCTAATATAATATTTTATATTTTTAAACTCAGACTTTCAGAGCTAAATTAAAAACATACTTCAAAACACATACACAGTATGCCGTACATGTTCGTAGAAATGCATGTGACGCATTTTGTCCCACCAGGAATGACAATTATCACATACGGACGTAACATTTGTAATTCGAATAAGTTACAAGAGCATTTAAACATAATACTGAAAAGAAAATTTATTCCTCAGATGAAAATTTCATTCTATAAAACCTGATTTTATAGAAGTGTTTATTTGACATTGTTATAACGAAAGCCTTGCCTCTCGCCTAGCACCAGTAGACTTGCGCTCACTGGCCATCAACTTTTAATTAGTAGTAATTTTTATTATTGAATATTAGTGAATTTTGTGCATCACTTCTTTTTAATTATCAATTTAATATTCGAGAAGAACCATTGATCTGCAGTAAGTAGAAACTCTTATTTCTATTTGCCTAATCAATTTCTGCAAATCACCGTTCAACAACATAACTTTGTTTCGTTTTAATAATATTAGTCCGTCACAAAATAAGTCGCGTCTCTGTATCCTGCCTTGATAGATAGAGACACCATCATCGAATAACGAATAGTAACGACACTCCTATACGTATTAAACATTTTAGTTACTATAATAACCTCACCACTATAACAGAATGTATAAATGTGATAAATTAAGAAGAATTTTAAAAAACACATTTTTATTAAATTTTAAAATTACACATTAATCTAAACAACAGGTTTTACAAATAAATTGATGCCCCCTTCCACTTGCAAAAAAATTAAATGTAATAGGTTCAAATGACTATTAAAACTACAATAATAAAATCCTTTTAAAAGTGAATTTGCTATCATTGATTGTACACTGCTGTCTATAATTTTATTAAAATAAATTGAATTGTGAAGATTAATTTCTGTGTTACGTAGGAAAATAATTCCTCGTTATCAAAATTTTTATAAGATCAATTACATTCTGTTGTATTAAATTCGTGAAAATATATTTTGTTTGTTATAACGTGGTTCTTCTCGAAAATACGTTGTTACTATTAAATATATGTAATTATATTTTTGTTTGACACAGGCCAGTGGGAGTCTGGGGGAAGATCGTCGGTTCGTTATGCGCAATTGCTGGCGTGCTGACCATTGCACTTCCCGTTCCTGTGATAGTCTCAAATTTCAATTATTTCTACCATCGGGAGACCGACCAGGAAGACATGCAGTCGCAGAATTTCAATCACGTCACCAGCTGCCCGTATCTTCCAGGAACGTTAGGTCAGTGCCACAAAATCATGTACACTAACTTAATCCTGAGTCGTTGAGATTCTCTCATGTAGGGAATATGAATTTCAGTTTCAAGCTGATAACTTCAATCATATTTCTTATTTTATTTTCAGCGTTTTTCAACATATACTAAAGTATGAAGGCTAGTAAGTAAGCTTAGCTAGCAAACAGACCATTTTGTGTATGTGTATGTGCGTGTATGATTGTTCCCTCTTACAGTTCCTTACCTTCTCTGTAATTACAGAATACAGTTGTTTAAAAAGTAATTAGTCTTCTGGCACTAGAAGCAGTGTGTTTTAAAACATTTAATAGTGTTCCTAAAATGTATATTTGACATTAACAAAAATTTAAGTTAGATCACTTATTTATTGTTTTTACTCTGATCTCTGTGTTTCCCTAATATTACAGTGTACAGTGAACTTTCAGAAGCGCGAAATTATCAGACAGTTGGAGCATCATTCCCATTAACATTTCGGATTAGTCGATTCAATGAAGCCAGAAAAATTGTTAAACCTCCAAATCTCTGCAACAAAACGAATCGACACGAAATCTGTTGTAATGTCTTCCATTGTCTATATAAAAGTTAAAGGAAAATGTTTTGGGGTGGTCTCACCCATGAAGGGTGAAAACAACCCTTAAACGGCAAACATTATTTTTTACTAAAATTACACGGAATAAATTGATGAACCTACATAAAATTAAGTTTCTGAGGGCGCTGAATAATAATTTACTGTCAAATTTATTGTACACCATATAGGGGAGTTAAAAAATACAATTTCAAGAAGGCTAAATGTATGAAATAATGATGTTTCTTGAATTTTTCCTTACAATATTCAGAAATTAATTTTAATCGGAAAGGTAAATAAGAAGCATGGTGGTAATATTGGAACTTTCATTGGAAAATTGCGCATTACACGATTGAAATCACCCATAAAATTTCTTTTATAGTAAACTATTTATTATAAATCGTTAAAAATTATATACTTACGTTTTCGAGGTTGCCGGTTAAGTGAGTGAGGTCAAAAATATTGTAAAATAGGGAAGTCAAATTGACCAATTAAAGGGGGAGAGTAAAATTTACAAAATATCTGTATTCGATTTTCATATGATAATTAAATGTAAAAAGAAAGATAAAAGAAAAAAGAAAATGGAATCAATTAAGCAAATAGTTAAATGTCTTTATTTTATAACATATTATTATTTTATAAGTGGCCAAGGTACAACACCTTTACTTACATCATTGCACTGCTGACCTATGTAGTTAGAAATTCAATAACGTTTACCACCGTATTAAACAATCATATGTGGCAAAGCAGTTGTCCTACTAAAATTTAAACTTATTATTTGTTAATAAGCTTTATTTACTATATCTATCTTTTTTTGTTGAATTCAGTTTCTTTGGTAATTTAGGGAAAATAAACACTTTTCAATATCACTAAATTAACTTAACATTCAAAGTTCAATACAGTGTTTTAAAAACTGATAGTTGTTCTTTTTAATCTTAAAAAACTCAAGTGTAGTCAAAATAATGTAAATTGGCGATACCTGTTAAGACTTTTCTTAGTTTTATTTCGTAAAAAATTACAGCGGGGAAAAGTATGAAAACGCACTTTTTGACCTTTTTTTTTTTTTTTTTTTTTTGCGGGGGAGGAAAAATGCATTATGCACCATCAGGAGACACCTGACAGGTCTCCCGGTGTGTGGGACTCGCCGCACCCACTAAAAAACCTCCACGTTACAGGCAGGGAACCCCCCCTGGAACAACTATTCGTAATGCTTCAGGGTGGCACCTCGTATTGCGCCTACAAGGCTTCTACAGCTTTATCTATATCATCGACCTGTGAGACGGTCCAGTTCAGGCTTCTTTTGCCGCAGGACCATCCTCACGAAGGTCACAACCATGTCCCAGTTCTCTTTGCTGTTGAGCATGACGCCTATGATGTTATCAGGCGTCATGGGGCCAATCTCTGATTCGAGCCCTCGCCTCTCCAGCACCCACCGTTGACACTCGAAAAAAGTATGATGAGCGTCATCAGAGTCTGAGTCGCCATACACGCACGACGGATCCTCCATCTTACCCATCCTTCGCAGGTATGCACAGAAATAACCATGCCCTGTCAGGAATTGAGTAAGGTAATAATCTACCTCGCCGTGCGTTCTGTCCACCCATTCAGGGAGGTTCCCAATCAGCCTCGCCGTCCACCTAGCTCGACTCCACTTTTTGACCATAACTTCGTTATTTTTGCTAATATTATGATAAACCAAACTTAATTTAAAAGACAGTAAAAAAGATCATTAAACCTAATTTATGAATACGTTTTTATCAGATGTATTTTTTTTTTTTTTTGAGTTATTCAAAGTCAAAAATTGTTTTTGGGGGGTAAAAATAAATTGAAGCGCCATTTTTAAACAGTCTTGTCTCGAGAACTAAACAGAAATAAAAAGGTAAACAAATTGTTTGTCATAAAATAAGCTTTTCTTTGCTTATTACATAAACTACGTAGACATAAAATACGTCTACAATTGCTTTGCTAAAATTAATTTATTTTGTTATTTAATAAGTTTAATGAAGCAAGTTGTGTTAGTGGTTATAATCACAAACAGATTTATCACTGTTGCACACCACTATAGAAAAGTTATTCCGATTAGCGCTTTCAAGCTTCTCAGCTCGTCGTCAGATCGGAATTATCAGGATCAAGCTGAGAAGCTTGAAAGCGCTAATCGGAATAATTTTTCTATAGTGGTGTGCAACAGTGATAATTCTGTTTGTGTTATTTAATAATGTATCTTTATATTTGATGAACTCACTAAATTTTGATAACATTCAAAGACTAACAGTATCAAAACCAAGAGCATTTTTAAATCATTTTATAAAATTTGAGCGTATTGAAAATAATGTAGATTAGTGACGTGCAAAAAGAATTTTTTACATTTTTAGTTAATAGAAAACTACAAAGAAATTTACCGATTTTTCCAACAAAAATTAAAAATACGAACAATATTTTTATTGATATTATGGTAAAATAAAATTAATTTTAAAGGCAATCTCATGGCCTGTAATTAGATTATAAGCATTTTTCTTTAAACTCATAGTTTTTTAATTATTAGGAGTCAAAAATTGTTTTTTGGCGTAAAATAAATTGAAGCACCACTTTAAAACAATCATATCTCCCAAAACACTAAACCTTCAGGAATTAAAAAATATCGAATTGTTTCGAGTAAAATAAACTTTATTTTAAATGCCTACAATGTTTTTGATAAATTTAATCATTTTTTAGTTATGTAGCGAAAATTGTCACGAGGTAACGATATTAGGGGGGTTAAAATTACAATTTTTAACTCGCAGTAACTCAAAAACTATTGGCTTTCATAATAAAGTGCATACCACCTTTTTCTCTTAGAATTCAAATATCTATTATTGCAGGTGTTATTTGTTTTTCTTTTATTTGCTACCCTTTGAGAAGGTGTGAATCACCCCCTGAAGGAGAGCACCCTAAACATTCTTTTTAACTTTTATCTAAACTCTATGTGGAAGATATTACGAAAAGTTTCATGTCGATTCGTTTTATTATAGAAACTTCCAAAGTAAAATGCTTCATTGACCCGACTAGATCAACTCAATCTAGAGTACCTACTGATTTGTATTTCAAGATAATTTTAAACGGTCATCAAAATATTCTTTAGTTTATGAAATAGGCAAACACAACTTGAAGGCACGTTAACAACGTTCTACTTGCGAAACAAAGATCTGCTTGCGCAAGCACGTGTGTATTAATATCACATTAATATCGTGCTATTTATAAGTCCCCATAAATTTTGTAATTACGTTAGACGGTAAATACTTAATTATGGTATTAATTATAGTTTCAGTTATACTCACAATATATAAAATCAAGATAGCTTTCAGCGTGATAACATTTTACATGGTACCATTTTTTCTTTCGGTTCTTAACTACCACAAACTCATCAGTTACAAATGTTTAAATAAAAACAGATTTTTGCCAAATTCATTATGGATTCTGTAATATTCATAATGTAATTATGAACTTCAAAAGTCTTTTAATTTATGTTGGTTTTCATATAGTGGAATTATTGTCGTCCATCATAGCGATATATGCTTTGTGTAAACTGGCCCATGTCTTCCCTAGTACCACGTAACTATCAAACCAACGAGGACATCATATTACTTTTGAACGATTTGATTTTATCTTAATCTTTTTTCCTTGTATAAAAAAAAGTAATTTGTATTTACATATATGTTACTGGAATTTATTTCGTTTTTTGACAGATGTCTTTATAAATTTGTTATTTTGGTTTACATCGTTATTTTCAATGAAGGACTGATTGAGTTCTTCTCGTTTACGTCTACAAAAATATCAGTAACTGACCTAAATAAATGCAGTACCTCATTTGTTTGTTTTAATTAACTACTGACAATGTGATATTCGTGAAATTAATACACTGAAATTATAATATTCATAAAGTGCACCATAAATTGTATGTCAGTCAGTTAAAAACCAAAGATGTTTAATTATCTGCAAAACTTATTTTATGCAATTTACCACGTGAAAATTGAATGAAATAATGTATTCAGGTCAACACATGAAGAAAAGTTCTTTATCAGAATCGTCATCGGATATAATGGAACTTGAAGAGGGACTACTTCTGACGCGCGACATAACGGCGGCCAAAAAGCACAACTGCAACCCCCGGCACAATAACAACATCAATGCTATGAGCATTGAAACAGACGTCTGACTAGTGGGTAAGTAAATCAAACACATAGTGAATATTATACACGTGTGCGCATGTTTCTCCAGAAAACAGACAGATGATAAGCAAGATACATTTCGCATATGTAAATAACGATACGGTACATAGATATATGTAGTTGGCTCTCTATAATTTATAATCGATCATAGTTTAGACATGACTTAATTTGAATACACGTACCTATTCCATTTGTACCCATAATAGTGCTTAAAAAATGTATTAGAAACATAGAATATTTTACAAATGCACGGTATACAAGGCCAGATTAGATGAAACGAGTTACCAGAGGAGTGGTATAAAACAGTCGGTCGGGTGGTTGCTACAGCTGACTGCTATATTGATCTGTGACGTTGTAGAGCCGACTGCAGCGCTACCTACACCTCAACTAGTCACTCACTATACGTACTTGCACACCATTCAACAAGCACTTCACGTCCAATACTTACAGCACTTCCTACCGCTGACTTCTCATTTCATTACTTCTCTGACTCCCCGATACAAATACACATTTAATCCTTTACAAGTTTTGTTATTCGCTCAGTATTATTTTTGAGAAAATCTTACTATATTAACCCCAAATTGCTGTTATAAGAAAAAATCGTTTCTTGATATTTAATACACCAATAGTTCTCTAACATCCCATAACCACAACTTTCACTTTCATTATAAATGCCATCAATATAATCAAAACTATGTCTTATTAAGAAGGCACGATACTATATGAATTTTTACAAGAATGAATGCTTCACTTTTCAACTGTATCTTATGTGTTTCTTGTGTGATACTGTCACCGCCTAATGACTATTAATGTTAGACAATTCTCTTCTCCCAGATATCCACCAACTTCAACTATTTTTCTCAAAAACTGATAATGGAATAAAAACAACACTTCTTTGGTTGACAACCATGTTCTATTAACATTTGATTTGTTTAGAACTCTTCCTTCCCAGTGTTGCCAGCACTTGTAGTAGTAGTAGTAGTAGTAGTAGTAGTAGTAGCAGTAGTAGTAGTAGTAGTAGTAGTAGTTGTTGTTGTTGTTGTTGTTGTTGTTGTTGTTGTAATTATAATAATATTTTTTTATTAATTATGAAGGTATAGTAATCATGATATGTTAATTAAAAAGTAATTGAAATATTAATAAATTCCCATTATGTTATCATCACCACTCTGTTAATCAAATTACAGTTCTATTTGCACTTATTTCATTAACATCAAATTTTATTTCTTATATTATATTCTTTATTTCTATTTTGCTATTATTAAAATATTTTGTTTGTTCTATATTGTATATAGACTGAGACAAAAAAGCTTAATCAGATGGCAAGTGATGTTTTTTATTCAAATAATAATAAATGTAGCTGTTAAGGCTCACAATGGAACACAGGCTGCAAGATTATTCTGCATATTTTTTCATACTACGAATAGAAAATTTAGAGTATAAATGGCAGAAATAAGGTAATTTAGTCATATATCATCTTTTGTGTAAATGACTTATTTAGATAAATGAATGTTTATGATCTTTCTGTGGTTTGTTTTTTATTAAGGTTTATTAAAGTTTTGAAGTTTTGGTAATCAAAATTTTTATTTTAATATTTAATAGGTGCTATAGATGCCAATATTACATATTTTAATTAAACTTTTATAGACACAAAAGCGTTTTTTTTTATTACTCTTAAAATAATCTTGATTTTTTTTATATTTCCAGTAAGTTTTAATGTAAGAAGGAACACAATTTTTCATAACACCTGGAAACATGACCATATTGGCCATGACCATATATTATCTGACAATAGTTCTGATGAAAATCTGAGCTCTGGCAGCCACAAACTTGTAAAATAAGGATTTTGTATTTCCACATAAACTACAGTGCAAAACTAGGTGCCAACATGAAAAATTTGCACTTTTCTGAAAAAATTTGCAAAAAAACAATTATGGGATCCAAATAACGTAAAACACAGTTTTTTTTCATTTTCTACATTGAATCCACATCTAATTTAGCTGCATACATGGTAATCAAGGTAGTTTTTTTTATATAAATAAGGTAAAATTGATGTTTTTAGGTTAACATGAAACAAACTACTAACATTTCTTGCTTTTTGTAAAATCCATGTAAAAAAAAAACTCAAAGTAAGATGTAAAGCCTGTTACTATATACAGTCTCCCATGTTCGTGACAGAACTCATTTCCCACTAGTAGGCCTACTTGCTTTTTCAATAATATTCGGTTTCTGTGCAGATCACAGAAAAAGCAACCAACTCGAAGCACCATTATGTTTAAATGCAGTATTACTATAAGTAATAATGCATTTTTACACATCTGCGCCTAGTTTTGATCTGTATTTTATGTAGAAACACAAAAAAATAATTTTTTTTTTTTAGTTTTTGTAGCTGCCACAGCACAGGTTTTGTCACTCAGAACTATTACATTTTATCTAATTGAGTGTTCACTGGTTCATCCTAGCCTAGGTGCAGTCACAAAAAATACATTAATAAAAATCATCACTAGGCTTCAATTGTCAAACTACATCAGCAAATAGGAGAACAAATTTTATAATACAGTTAATTATTAATCTTTTAAATTTCAGTTGTAAATAATAGGCCTACATGTTTTTGTAGTAGAGTCAACATATTAATTTTTCAAATAAAGTAGCATTACTTATTTTTATTTATATGTTTGATTTAAGTCACATCTAAATGCTTTAATTTCTTTTAAGCTGTACATATATTATCACGTACAGTATCTGAGTTTTCTGTTCAGGAAGTATTTTTTGTATCCGTTTAAAATTTGAGCTGTAGTAATACTCAAGTTATTGCTTGGTTTGATGTATTTCTATTGGAATACACTTTCTTATTTATTTTATTTTATTTTATTCATTTATTTATTTTCATATTTTTAAAACAGCATTCACTCAGGCTTGTTTTATACAAAACATGGCTGGGTACTTTTTTTCTTTCTTTCTTCACACAACAGTACAATTAATGCATATCTATAATACTAAAAAATTACACATCTAATACAACACATTTCATTTCTCAAATTTTATTTGATAATAATCACATATATATAAATTAGTTTTTACTTAATTTTTAATTATTACTACCACTAATCATTTAATACCACTATTAATACATGTAATATAATGTTTGGGAATCAAAACTAAGACCTTATTTAATTAAGAATTTTTTTAATTTCTGAAAACTTTACAATTTAGTACTAAAAAAACCCAGATTATAAACACCAAAAGTAGTATTGTAGTAATATACAATTTTGCTTAAACCTACAGGAGCATATTTAAAATGCTTCAATGCTTACATGCTAAAAATTTGTAAGTTTCCCATAATAGTCATTTTCTTGCCTTCTTTTGTGTATAATATTGTTTAATTAAAATCTAAAGAAAATATTGTCGCTCAGTAATTCATGTATAACTCTGAATTTAAATAAAATAAAATAAATTAAACATTATTATAATAAATCACAAGTATATATCATTTTAATAAATCATTTTAATATAATCCAAATTCTAATTTGAAACAATTGGTCAAGATACACATTGGTCAAACAAACACTACAACACAATTTAATATTTCATAAATTCATCTTTCTTTAAAAATGTAAGTCAGCTATTAATGCTTACAAAATTTACATAAACAAAAAAAATCAGCATATACTTGACTATTTGAAATATGAAACATAATTTAAATTAAATATACATATTATGCAATAAAATCATAAATAATTAATGCTCATGTACATATGTACGGGTGAGTTTGTGTGTGTGTAAACATTAGGTTTACTTACACAGTAGTTATACTTTATATTGTATATATTTTATGTACAATAGTTTTATATATTTGAATAAGGCAGTTATGATCTAAGGCATCAAACAACATGTTCTACCATTTCTCTTCTTTTGAATATTAATTACTGCCAAACATTTTTTGGCTACCAAAACTGACAGCAGGTAGATCAAGTATTCTGACAGTTTCTTATATACTCTGTTCTATTATTATCATAATTCTCTTACTACCTTCACACAAAAGTTATATTTTAATAAAACAAGAAACTCTTAAATTATGTAAAGTTTTCTAATATATCCTCTATAGTTACACTGCAAATAAAATGGCCTTTAACATACCAATCTGACAAATTGTGATGAACAATTTTCTTTAAGTTCATAACACTATTTTTCTGAAACTGACACAAAAAGGCTTGGCCACTTAAGGTGACACTACTAGTGTTATTTTAGTATTGTTTGTTAAAACATACAAAAAAGAAATTACCATGTTGCCTCTCTGTTAGAAAGCCCATTGAGGAACTTACTTCTTTTCTTATTATTACACATAATAAGAACAGTGTTGTTTCTTTTCTTTATTAAACATTACTTTCTTTAATATATGATGCACTTTGTAGTACATACAGTGTACCAAACCGTTCTATTAACTAACAGAAAGTTCTTCTCCAAGAAAAAAATCAGGCTACATACACGCAGGCTCTCACTTGATGTCCATAATGCCCTGGGCAAAATGCAAACATGCCTCTGTTTAATAACCAATGGTCATTACTGGTTAGAGAGATAGAGAACTGTTTCATTATCCATGATCTATAAAATTGTAATGTACTGTATTATGGTAACTGGCAACTTCTGAGAAAAGAATGGCAGCCTTTGACAAACCTTGTAATAAGCGAAAACTGGTTCAGGCTACAAGATAAAAATTTTACATTTTTACCAATAAAAAACTTTGTGTTCTGAGTCAGTAGTATTATATTATAATTAAAAGAATTCTGTTTTGTTTTTTAACTAAAAAAGATACATATTATACAGTAGTGATCTTTCACTGTATTACAGGCTTCCCACCTACCACACTCTGAAAAGATGAAATTTTAGTGATCATTAATTATTTATATACAGCAACATTTGTGTTCTGGTAAAAAAATAGGGGACACTTTTTGTTTTAATTTAGTTTTCCTTATCTTTCAAACATTATTTTTTTTTTATTTTGAAAGAGCAAATTTGTCTACCATATCTTTGAAATTTATTTTCACTGTCATGTCTCACTGAAAAAATTTCTTACTCTTTATTCTTTTTATAAATGAAAAGCTGGTTTCTGGTCCAGTCTTACATGTTCTAGATTTCATAAAATAGTTTCAATCAATGTGTAAACTTGTGTACCTTGTAAGAATTGATGTTTCACTGTTTCAGTCATTTAACTGTTTACTAAACATAATAAAATTATTATTTATGAGCTGTTTTTGAATGTTTGTATATTTCCAAAGGCCGAAAACTATTGTACACACAAAAGGCCGAAAACTAGACACTCTTGAACAATTGGAAATATACAAACATACAAAAACACATAAAAACGACATCCTAAACGAACAGACACAATTCAAATCACACATATTATTCGAACATATCACACCCCACACACACAACATCGGTCCTTCAAAAGTTGGCGCCGTCTCCAAGAACAAGACGGGCAGCACTCCCAGTGGCAGCCTCTGATGAAGGTTATAATAAGCAAAAACTGGTTCAGGCTATAAGGTAAAACTTTTACGTTTTTACCAATAAAAAACTTTACGTTCCAAATTGGCAGTGATATACTTATATTTAGTTAATCCGTGGACAACAAAAGCAAAGAATTAGATTTGTTTCTACAACATTTTTATACTTTTTAAAAAACCATTAAATTTGACATTTGCTTTCCTGTCACAAAAACATAAGCTCATTGGTCATAATTACTATAGTATCAAACTGTAATATTATGTAAATAGGCTCAAGGAGGTATGATAGGAAACAATTTAAAGTTGATATGTTAATAATATCTTTATCAATTGCACATCACAACAATTTATTCTTCACAAACGTGAAAGAGGTCAAGCCAAAAAATTTTGAAAGAAAATTATTAAGGAATATCAGTGGCTCAAGAAAAATTATTAAAGAGTACTAATAAAATGGAGGTCTAATAAAATGGAACAAATGATAAAGGTGGAATAAACAGTAAAGTGTATTAAGGCTTAAAGGCTAAAGTGGTTTGGATGTATTCACAAGAAAGGAGCAATTGGAACTAAAAGTATTGTGGAATGGAAACCAAAAGGAGTCTGGGGGAGTAACAGACCAAGGGTAAGATGAAACAACCAAATTCTGATAGACATATCAAGAATAGAGGACTGAAGAGAAAATACCAAAAAATAAAGAAATAGAAGAAATTAAAAATAACACAAAATGGACACCAATCTAAACAGATAAAAAATAACGAGTCAAGAAATAAAGCTAATACCTTGCAGGAAAAGGAATCTGAAGAATTCTCCCATGAGTGCTTTAATGTGACATAAACCCTAAAATAAAAATAATTTATTCACAGTTTAATTCATTACTGATATTACAGTGCAAAAAACAATTCTAGAAATTGCATTTAAAAGTCAATAAACATCATTTATAAGTTATATAGTAGACACACAATTAACTATCAGGACTAGTTTATTAATTATTATTAATTATGGTCAGACTAGAAGATGACAGACATGAGAAATAGGTGACTAATAGAAAGTCCATCATTTCTTTAGCTTCTGATTTCAGCTTCTTCACTTCATGCTATGGCTTATTTAATTATCTTGTTATTGCATCCTCTTCGTTCACTTTATTAATTTAATAATATATATAAAACTTTCACTACTGAACTTACTGTTGTCACTTCCCAAACGTTTCGAGATGTTGTTTCTCTTCTTCAGTGGGTGTAATACTGACTGTCGATTACAGAATAACCGTTACGGAAAAATGGTGTGTGTGGTGGGGGTTGAAGGTGGGAAGGGATTGGCGCTGAGGTTTGAATTGTGTGTGTGGATCAGTGTATCGAATAATGTATGTGATTTATAATGTATTTGTTCATTTAATATGTTGTTTGGTTGTAGTGTGTGATATCTGTATATTTCAAATTGTTCAGCTGTGTTTAGTTTTCTACTTTTAGGTAAGTAGTGTAATATTTCCATGTTGTGTTTCATGTTTGTGTAACTGTGGTTTTCGTTATGTAAATGTGTGGCAAATGTGGAATGTATGTAGTGTGTGGTGAGGGCTTTTAAATGTTCAGAAAATCTGGAAGAAAAAGATCTTCCCGTCTGGCCTATGTAGAATTGTTGGCAATCATTACAATTTAATTTATAAACCCCTGTTTTGCTGTATGTGTCAATGTCACTTATTTAATTACTTCCTTGTATTCTTTTTTTCTACCCTTATTTCCTTTATCTCCAGAAGAAATTCTTTTAATATTTTTTGTATACTTTCCTCTCCTTTTTCCTTTTGTCTCCTTCCTCCTCTCTTCTTACAGCCATCTTGAGTGAATTTAAATTTTTTACTCTTCTTAAAAATTGTTCTTTCACATATTATTATTATTTTCTTTTTTAATTGTTCTGCCTCTTGGCAGATCTCCTGCTATAATCCCTGAGTTTTCTTTCTATCTTGCTCTACCTTTGGCATCCTCTTTCGTTCCTGAATTTCCTTTTTTCTTTTAAATCAAACAACAATTGAATTCTTCTTCTTCCCATCCCTGGAGTTCTTTCTAACTTCTAAATGAAACAATTTCTTCTCAGGATGTGTCTGATTCAATTTGCTCTCCTATGAACTTTACTCAAGATTGATCTCTTCTTATCCACTCTTCTTGACACCTCTTCGTTTGTTACCTTGTCTGACCAGTTTACTTTTCTGTTCTTTTCCACCAACACAACTTAAAGCTTTCAAGGCATTTCTTCTCTTTTTTTCTTAGTGTCAGTGTTTCCAATCCATATATAGAGTGATGCTCCAAATGAAACACATTATCTCTTTCTTTCACAAATCCAAGTCAAATTGCTGGTCAACAGTAATCTCTTCTTAGTGAATGCAGTCTTGGCCATATTAATTGATGATCTGATTTCCTTAGTGCACTAAGCTTTCTTTATCAGTAGATTTTATAAATACCGGTACTTAATCTGAACAATGTTTTTTAGTTTTTAATTTCCCACTATAATTCACAGTATTCTTTCCTCAATATTCTTATCAGTTTTGGTGTATCTATGTTGAGTTCCATTCCATAATTACTTCTTGTTTTCACCAGTCTACCCATCATGTATTAAAGAGTTTCTTCATTCTTCATTCTTCACTAACAGCAACAAGTTATCTGCATACTTAACCCCTTGATACCCAGGCTATTATTTGTATGTTACCTTGTATATACCAGGTTATTGATTCCAAATAAAAATATACCAACTACAAAAATTAACCAAACCATCGTATGAAAATGTATCCTCCATCTTTACTTATATCCCAAAATTATTCCTGTTTCTTCCCCACCACACCCCTTCCACTCAACTTCAATTTTACACCTACATAAGCATTTGTGTTAAGTATGTGATCAAAGAATATTTTTAATTGTGATATATTCGTACTATAACTCAAAATAAATGTAAGAATATAAAATATATATTTACACAATCATTTATATAATATACAGAAAGAATTTCTTATTAAAAACATTACATAGTTACTAGTAACTAGTTAATTGTTCAAATTCATGTGGTTCTCATCAAAATGTTCTTCTGAACATAGTTCAGGAATATCTGCACATCCAAAACACATAAGATGGTTGCCTTTACGTAAGCGTACACATACACAAGCACACATGCGGCATCGTTTTTTAGGGCATTTTTTGTTTCCTGTTGTAGGACTCTGCACAAGCTGGTATAGACTTTGTTGCACTTGATCTTGACTTTGCTGTATAGACTTTGAGCAGGACATTTCTATAATGAGGAGTCTTGAGAAGCAGAATTTCCGCATCCTTCCTTGCATCCTCCACTATAGTGAAATACCTTCACTATATTCGGTTAGTAGTTCCTCACAGCACTTTATAATAAAATCCTTGAATCTCATGTACTTGCCATTACAATTTTGATATATAATAAATCCATTCAATAACATTTGGAAGACTAAATCCTTACCAAACTTCTTAAACCAAGAGTATGATTTGCTGGCTGGATTGTATGGCTGTAACGTTTGGTCAGATTTGTCCAGTGATCCCATTAATTCTTACATTTTTTGACATAGATTGGTTTTAAAAAAATCCCTTTTTCCTTCTTCAACATGTTGCACTTTCTCACACATTCCTGCTTCATAATGATAATAAATACATCTCTTTTGTCTTAAGATTTAAAATCTCACTACAGATGAGTGTCTTTATTTCTCACGAAAGTCAAACATCTCTTGGTTAATGGTGTATCAATGAGATTCTAAGGTACATCACGATTTTTTCTTATCGTCCCTGTTATATATGTTTTATGTTTCAAGACATATTCACTTAGACAAGTTGATAAATAGCATTTATCTACAACGATATGTCTGCTTTCATCAAGTAGATTCTGTGCTAGGTACACTACTATTCTTTCTGATACAGGGGGGTCAGCACAATCAGGAAAACACAGAGTTTCATAAATATCTTTTCCAATATACAACAAAACCAATATACAAGGAAAAATTCTATGTATAACCTTGGCATTTTGGTTACTTGGGCATAAACAAAATGGTTTCAGTCCAAAACAGGATCTCTTATCTTTTATGCATTGCCGGAAACATAAATGACCTTTATATAAAATCAAACATTAATCAACACCAAAGTCTTAGCCAGGATAAAGAATAAGCTAGCAACAATCTTGTAACAACGCAACATAAGGTGCAAAGCATGTGACAATCTGTTCTTCTTGTTTAACAGATTTAGGACTTGAAAACCGTAAAAACTTTAGAATACTCTGAAATCTGTTATGACTCATTATTTTTGAGTTAAAACATTTTGGGCTACTAAAAAAAGGATTACTTTACCAATAATCATTTACTTCAGGCAAGTTTGACAATCCCATAAAAAAAACACACACACAATTATGTACATTTCCGGCACTTCAACAGGTCGCCATGTCAGGCCAAACATTTTTAGCAAGTGGTATTTGATATCCGCAAATACTGATCTGCTCTTTCATTTGTCCAGTTACTTAAACTAAAGACTGCCTTATTAAAAAATAATTTAAAACATTTTCTGGGACTAACCATTTCTTCCATGTTCCATGTCAACTGCGGGATGAATATCAAACTCAGTTTTGAAAACTTTTATAGGCATAGGCCTCTTGTAAGTAAACAAATTACTTACATACAATTTTCTATTGTTCTGGCTTCATTCTCTTCTAGCTGATATATCTTCAAATTCAGTGTCCCTTCTTCACTTCCAGGAATTTATGTTATACCATTGTCACTTTCCATTTCAGTATAATTCAGCAACAAACACATGAGAAGATTTTGGACACAAAACAATTATCCAATAGGTATGGAAAGTAATAGCATACTGAGCACATTGTTGTCCACGCAAATGGTGGGGGGGGGGGCAAGACATGGTCACACCACTACTCTTCTCCCTTCTTGGTCTGCTTTATGAGAATAAGACAACAATTGGTCAAGAGTCGACCACCCACTATATATTAAACAACTAATGAATACCAGGTTGCAGTAAAAACACATTAAATTTCCAAATACTCCACAGTGTACACAGCATACATCATGGTTGCTGGCTGTTACCAATTGACAACTTACTATGTGTATGCCCTGGTAGTCAAAGGGTTAATTGTGCTAATGACTCTCCCTCCTATCATGAAGTCACTGACTCCTTTCAAGGCTTTCTTGGCTAACCATTCCCCATATAGAGATTCAACATACTGGTGATATGCAGCATCCTTCTTATATGCCTCTTCCTATCTTCATTCTGTTTGTTTCTTTGTGATCCAGGCACACCTTCACTTTTTGTCCCAGAAGGACTTAACCTTCTGTCCTTGCAATCACCACTGATTTTCTACAGTATATCCATTAACTTTCTCCAGTTTGGTCAGTCAAATGCTTCTGCCAGTCAATACAGCTGACACATACTTTTTTAATTGCTATAACTCTCTCTGAAATGATCCTTAGCATTCCAGCCACATCTCTAGTTCTTCCTTTCCTGAAACAGAATTCTTCTTCTTCTTCTTCTTCTTCTTCTTCTTCTTCTTCTTCTTCTTCTTCTTCTTCTTCTTCTTCTTCTTCTTCTTCTTCTTCTTCTTCTTCTTCAATCACTTCCTCTCACCTCTACATTTGTTGCTTTTTGAGTATGTATGCAATCTTTCCTATATGAGAAATCAAGCTAATCGTTCTGTGGTCACTACATCTCTTGGCTTGCTGCTTCTTCTCTAATGGGATCACAGTTACATCAAAGAAATCCTTTAGTCAGTCTCCAATTTTATAGATCCTATTAATAGATTGAGTCAGCTTTCTCATTCCATTTTCTCATACTTCCTTCACTGGTATGTTGTCTTCCCATAGAGCTCTTCTTCTCTTTATGTCCTTTATAGCTTTTTTCATCACTCTTCAGTATTCTATAACCTTTCTTGCCTTTAACTATAATATTTTCTTGTTCCATCTTCAAGTCCTGTGGTCAGCTTTTCTTATCATAAAGCTCACCTTTTGAATCCTCCTAGTTTTAATTTTTTTCTTTTTTTTTAGTAGATTTTCCTTGATTGAAAGTTTTCTAAACCAAACACAAAGATTCCTTTGAGCTCTCTGCATCCTACCTCCTATGTCTTCTAATCCATCTGGTGAATTCCTTCTTTGCTGAAACTTCATGATTTCATCATATGTCTTGTTGATGTATTTCTCTTAGTGGTCTCTTTTCTTAGCTCATAGTTGATTCTCCTTTATTATATATTGTATAGAATTGCTAATTTTTGTGTTTCTTCTTTTTCCATCTTTTAATTTTGCCATCTTCAATATTTCTTATATTATCCATGGTTTCCTAATAGTTCTTTTAAATTTTTCAACACCAATACTGCTATCAACGTGTCCAACAAAACATTCTTTACTTCTTTCACTCTTCCAGTAACTTTCAGCACTTCCCTTCACATTGGTCATTGTTTCATACTTTCTTTCTAAGGATTCTGTAATTTCACCAGTATCTCTTTGTATTTTTTTCTACATTGCACCTAAATTTTCACATTTATGTCTTTCTGACACTCTTTGAGTTTTGTGTGGATACCTGCTACAAGCAGATCGTGGTTTGATTTGATGTCAGCATTTCGTAGTCTTCACATCTTTCACACTGCTTTGAAATCAAGCTTCAACAAGGATATAAATTAATTTGATAACAACTGATATTATCAGGACCTTTTCAGTTGTACAACTTCATTTTTCTCTTCTTACATTGCTGCCTAACACTTAAAGAATATCTCTTCCAGTTCACTGCAATTGGAACTCTTACTCATATTCTATCTTTGGAGCCACTGATTATCTCTTCTGGACTGCTTATTTGTTCTGGGTTTTACATTTCAGTTTGTCTGACAAGGGATGCCCTACACTACGTTGGTGTAGCCTGAAGACCAATGGATACCTCAGACCATGCAAAGCACTTCCTACATACACACACGCACACACACACACACACACACACACACACACACACACAATATTATATTATAAATATATATTTTAGTATTGTAACATTCTCTGCTATAGCTATTAGTGCAAGATATTGGCAGATAACAGAAGATGACAAATAATGAAGTGATGTTAATCAAGGTTCTACTGTACACAAAACTGTTTATTACACAAACAAAAATGTGTAATGGAATGTACATCATAGAGCTCTCTCTTCTTATCTTTGAGGACCCATCAACATAAGTGCTAATGTGATTCCAGTGATTTGATATGAGCTCCTTAAAATCCATCTTTAAAATTTAAGAATTATATACTATTTATATAATAATAATAATAATAATAATAATAATAATATTTATTGCAATATAAATATTTATTTACATATCTAAATAACAGAGAATTTTAAATTTTGAAGGTATTAAATTATACCTATTTTATATTTCTTATACATAAATAACAAACATTCGTTCAAGGATGAGTCAAGGATATACAAGGGTGAGTCAAAAGTAATTTTAATTATTTTATTGACAAAATATATATACATATGAATGAAAATGGCTCATTACATTCCAATATTTCCCCCATTCAATCCATGTGTGCCAGAGCATCAGAAACACTTCAATCCCATGAGGAAATAAACTCACTGGTTGACTGCACAGCCATGCATGAGGTTACTTTTAACTTCATTATCCGTAGAAAATGCCTGCATGAATCTCCATATGTAGTTAAAACCTATGATTCACTCAGCACATGGTGAAGTAAATAGGAGGGGTGTGGAAAGACAATGAAAATGAATTTGAGATCTTTTTTACCTTTGTGTGAGATGTGTAAAACTACACATTATCGCGCTGTAACAACACATGAAAACTGAGCAAACCATGATACTTGGATCTTATTGTGGGTTTCAAATGGTTCTGAAGGAGGTCAGAACATGACTCATTGTTTCTACTGATCCTGTATACAGATTGTAATCGAAACATTCAATTAAAATTCAAAAAACCTCTGAACATACAGAACAATTTTCGTGAAACATGCATCAGGTGTAAATAAACCTACTTGCAGTTGTATTTATTTGAAGATATTACATATATATATATATATATATATATATATTGCAACATTACAAGTATTATACACAATTACACAAATACATTACCATGTACTCAACGCAACTATAAAGTGTATTACACCGGCCAGGTCGCAGGATTTTTTTTTCTGTTACGTCAAGTATATGTAGTTGCACAATAATTAAATAATTTTCAAAGAGGAGTGAGATGTTGTTGACATGAAATAATTAATTAAAACCGTTTCAAAATAATCATTCTAGGATTAATTAATTAATAGAAAAATATTCAAATATTAAAATTTAAAATATTAGACAAATAAATATTCACTTTTATAAGCTTCACAAATATAATGTAACCTGCTATGCTATTCATAACGTATAAAAAAATAAACAACCATATAATCTTACTAGCTAAACAAACATGTTAAACAAGTTATTTAAATTCTTTTATTTTTGTGTGTCTGAAATTAACTCAAATTTTAAATAATAATAGCAACTCATTTACAAACAAAATACTATTAAGACTCAAGAATAAATTTATTGTTGCTATAAACAAAATAAAAATTATATAACATTTACTTCCAATCTATTATTTATTTCTACTGACACGCCCATAATTTTTACATACAACAAAAGATTTGGTATTTCTTTTCTAAATTTTCTTGTTAAATTAAATTCTCTTATTTAACTACTATTTAACTTTAAACTTTAATTATTTACTGTTCATAGATCAGTTCTATCTATTATAGATTTCAAATTATAGCTTCTGCGTTACTGATTATCATTAAACATTCTTAAAGATTACGTTAAATATTTACAGTTATAACAATTTATTGATTCATATTTGAATTGAATGTCTCTTTTTTTCTTTGTTACTTATTGTCTTTTGATTAAGTCTCGGTTTTCAAGTGCATGGTTATTTGTCACCTTAATTGTTGTGGTACATCACAGCGTGTCCTCTTCAGTCCTGGATACTGGATGCTCCTTTGTCGTCCTGGATTCCTGGAGTCTTGGAGTCTTGGAGTCCTGGTCCTTCGTCCGTCGGATTCTCGTACTCTGGATTACTGCATGTACTTTGCTGCTCCCTCGTCTCCCATCATGGCCTCAGGTTGCAAGTGCTCACATGAACTGTTGAGTAGTCGTGAAGCCTCTGACTGCTACTGTTGAGATATAAGTGTTGTCGTTTCTAAGTAGAGTCTCTGGCTGCGACAGTAGTCAATCAGGAAAGAGTTGTACTCTTAAAGCAGAGCCTCCGGTCGCATCAGTGGTTGAGCAAGGAAGAGCTGTCGTATGGCAGAGCCTCCGGCTGCCAAGATGATTGAACGAAAAAGAGAGTGATGTTAGCGCGTCCCCTGTATTTATACCCAGGGCGCCAAAATCATGTCTCGACAATATTCTGCATGTTTGAGATGTTTGAGATTGTCGAGAGCGTCACTTCTAACCCATGATTCTCGTCACACTTAATTTGCTCACCTTCGCGAATTGCGAAGTCTTTTTGCACATTACCCGATATTCATTCTGTCGGTAATTTATATGTGTTCATCATGCACAAACCATTTTTCTTTATCTTAATTAACATAAGTACTATTTATTTTTAATCTCCTATAATTACACTTTTTATCCGTTCTTCACTATTTTTTATACACACATTTGTCTAATTTAAATACATTTTTTGGTGTATTTGGTTTTGTGCTATTGTGCATACAAGTATTACAAATAAAATAAATGCAAATTATCGGTAGCGTTCCTGAAGGGTTGATGCTTTTCAGGAATGGACAGGTCGCACACACACACACACGTAACATACTAACATACGTGTGTACACAGAGACAGAGTAGCTGGTGTGACCCACCTGTTTCAACATGAAAGTTTTAGTCATTCATATTGCAAGCTGAACGATTATTATTAAAATGAATTATTTATTTATTCTAATTAATTCTTTTAATTACTTCGTGCAATGCACAGTAACCTATACATTTGTACTGTTGCAGAATATATACATTGCAACAATACATATATTTGCATATTTGCCCTGGACAGTATGTTTAATATGTAATTAGCATAGCAAGTATAAGGAACAGTTTTAGACAGTTTTGTGCAAGAAAATGCAGGAATTGACAAAATCTGACCTGTCGAAAAACGTACACCTGCCGCCACGTAAGATACAGCATGTGTGAGTTCGTTTGTGTGAGCCAGCTGTGACCTGTTTTGAACGACAAGATGGGTGGCGCTACAAATTGTTTGTTCCAATTATTCAGGTTTTAACAGGAGTAAAAATAAACTAATTATTTGTTTTAAACCTGTTAACCAAGACCTATGCCAATTATAAAGACATCATTACGTAAAGGTAGTTTTGATGAATATGTTGATATAAAAATTCTTACAAAATGTGCAATATTAATGATGCTATTTAATTAATATTAATTCCTAGTGTACTTAAAGAGTAATTAATATGTGTGGTATATGTGAGTGACCAGAAAATAATTACGCAAACAATGAGATTGCTCATGTGACGAGTATGTTCATAAGTTCGCGATAATTAACCAAAAAGTGAGTGTAATAAAAAGGACGCTCTGGAGCGAACTGACCATCTCTAACCTGTCGAAAGCAGGACTGTTCCTGTCAAATTGCCACCAGTATAAATACCACTGGCAACTTTGGGCGATCACACACTCGGACTCAACAAATCTACAGGACGTTACGCTGCCCGTTTTCCGATCGACTTCTGGACACACACGCACACTACCACATTCATACCAAGACGTAAGAAGGAATTCTGAAGCATCACCAACAACCCAATTTAGAGACAACAATCACCGCATCATCATCATCAACATCATCATACTGTCAGGATTCTAGACACACACACACACGCGCGCGCGCGCAACGGTAACGGCGATATATGCAGGTGATACAAAAACAATTATATTTTATTGTGAAGAGAGCTCTTGAAAAAGAACTTAAATATGAATATAATAATTAGAGGTTTAAGATTAAATAATACTTAGATAAGAGAGTAAGTTACAAGCAAATCTAGTAAAGAAATAATAATCTTTTGTAGTATTTTTGGGTGTGTCAGTATAAGTCCATAATAGATTGGAAGTAAATGGTAGATTAATTTATTTTTGTTTATAGCAACAATAAATTCATTCTTGAAACTTAATCTTATTTTGTTTGTAACTGAGTTGCTATCAGTATTTAAAAGTTGAGTTAATTTCAGACACACAGAAATAAAAAGAATTTAAATAACTTATTTAACAGGTTGTTTAGTCAATAAGATTATATGGGTGTTTATTTTTTTGTGGTATGTTATGAATAGCATTGCAGGTTACATATATTTGTAACACTTATAAAGGTAAATATTTATGTGTCTAATGTTTGAAATTTTAATATTGAAATATTTTTTTCTGCTAATTAATAAATCTTAGAATGATTATTCGAAACAATTTTAAATGATTTATTTCATGTCAACAACATCTCACTCCTCTTTAAAAACTATTTAATTATTGTGCAACTACATATACTTAACGCAACGAGAGAAACAAATCCTGCGACCTGGCTGGTGTAATACATATTTACCTTGGTGATGAGACTTCCAACCAAAGTACCCACCAGGAGACGACGGGCGACTCTGCTCACAGCGGAGTTTGATGGTAGACTGACTGAACTTGTCGAACGAAAAGCTTTACTAGAAAAGGGACGTAGAGGGGGTGACGTCAGGGACGCTGACCAAAGTACAAATAATTTTCCGTCGCGCGACTATTTAAACTTATTTTAATTGAATCGGTATTAACGCTTGTTGTATTCGGCAAGGGGTGCTGAATAACTGCAAAAGAACTCCCCCCCTCCGAAACGCAAGCGTCGGGTGCAGAAACGACGGTTGTCCAAGGTCAAATTCGCCAAAAGCAATATTCAATATTCACAGAACACCAATAATCAGTTACAAGGGGACCATGTAAGGTTTCTTGCAAAAATAAGAAATCGCCAACAATCAAATTAACTACAAACACCCACATAAGGACAAAAGGCGTCCAATAACTTAGTAACCAACAAGAAAATATAACGACTTAATTCCATCACACATTAACATCAATGATACAACCGAACGCATACTCCAATAAATATCAAACAAACAACAAGGCATAAACAACCCCTCATTGGGCGTACCTCAGACAGGCACTTCGTAAATGGGTATCCCGTAAACGAGCATCTCGTGAATTGTGTCTCGTCAATGGGTGTCCCGCGCGTGCGGGGAAAGGGTTGTGAGACAATTAACTAAGTCGACTTTGATAACTAGACAGCTTTCGAACATTGAACCAAAAGGTTTCTAGTCGCTCAATACGGCATCTGCCGCTACATAAGGGCAATTCCGAGAGCCGCCTTCAGTCACCTTAGGAACGCTGCCTGCTCACAGCAACGCTTCGACACCGGAAGCGAACGACTAAGGGGTGATCAGACCCCCGGTCGCTCACCCAGCAAGGCGAGTGAAAGCGGTATAGGGAATTAGTATCTCTATGTACAAGGCAAAATTGTTCCTACGCCGGCACGGGGAGCGGTGCATGGGAGCTATATTCATGAAACGCGGGTTTCAAGGAACTGACATGACTTTTCTTGACGTGTGACAGGGTCTCCGGATGTCCTAAATTCACTGTCACCGGGGTTAGAAAATCGACAATACGAAAGGGACCTGACCATCGGAACATCATCTTAGCAGTAAGCTTGTTCACTCCCGAAATAAGAGGATGGGTTTTACACCACACCAAATCACCTATTTTAATATGACAAGCCTGACGATCCTTATTGTACGAGCTTGCAGCACGGCGGTGGGCTTTCATTAAGTGGGACCTCACCGACTGCCACACTACCTGAGTATCTCCCGCTGCCTCGGGTAAAAGGTTCTGAATGTCCCAAGCGCAGGTTAGGGGAGTGGACGGAGCGAATTTAAATATTACATCAAACGGACTTCTCCCTGTGGATTCGTGTGTAGCGGAATTGAAAGCTATCTGTAGCCAGGGTAGGGACTCATCCCAAGAAGACTGCTTCCCTGAATGGAAAGCTATAAGAGAGGCTTTTAGGTTGCGATTACAGCGTTCTGCCAGTGAGGGTTGAGGGTGATAAGGGGATAAGGTTAGACACAGTAGTCTGATGCCGTGAGAAAAACAGAAATTGCGAAACGAATGAGAGCTGAAACTGGTAGCGTTATCTGAGATCATGTATTTAGGGAAGCCAAAATTCTGAAAGATATGAGTTCAACGCCTGCACGGTAGCCGCCGAAGTGGAATCGCGGATAGGACATAACCAACAAAACTTCGAGAACGCGTCCACAGCTACCATAATAAATCGATTTCCCTTTCTAATCCGGGGCAATTTGCCGACGTAGTCAATGTGAATCTTCTCCATAGGTCTGCTCGGAACTGAGGATGACAGAAGACCTATTTTTGCGTTTCGAGCGGGTTTACTCATCTGACATACGTTGCAACGTCTGACCATTCTTTTCACATCATTATGACGACCGGGCCAGAAGAACTGGTTGCAGATCTTGTTCTTAGTTTTGAAAAAACCCGAATGCCCTCCCATGAGAGAGTTATGAAAATACTTAAAAACCACGTCTCTTACCGCCTTCGGTAAGTAAATCCTATAAGGCTTACCCGCTTTATCTGTCGTACATAAAACTCCTTTCGATAGGCAGAATTTGTCCGTGCACGATCCGGACTGACGCCCTCTATTATCTTCGCCACGTCGTCATCCTCGCGCTGCAGCTGATACAGGTCGGAAAAACTTAAGGGAAAGTTGGACAGGACGCCAGCGCACAGTGCTGGCGTATCCTCAACGTCGTCCACATTAAACATTCGGGATAAGGCGTCGGCCACAGGATTCTGTGTGCCCCTGATGTGGCGTAACTCAAACTTTAGCGAAGTAAGTCGGGCGATCCAGCGCCCTAACTTACCCAACTGGCGCGGATGGGAAAGCAGCCACGAGAGGGCCTGATTATCAGTCTCCAATACAAACTATCGATGTTCCAAATGCTGCCGAAACTTCTCCACCCCAAATATAACTGCCTAACACTCGGACTCGTACGCGGACGACGCCCTCTTTTCTTGTGGGGTAAACACGCGGGAGGCGTACGCGATAGGCTGACGCACCCCCTCGATCTCCTGTAACAGCACGGCCCCGAGGGCACAAGAGCTAGCGTCGGTCTGGAGGATAAATGTCTTGTCAAAATCGGCCATGCGCAGGACAGGGGGCTGAGTAACTGCGTCTTTTAAGGCCATAAAAGCGTCCTGTTGTTCGGTACCCCAAAGGAACTTCTCGCCCTTTCTTCTCAACCGGTTCAGGGGTGCCGCGATTTCCGAAAATTTGGGGATGAACTTGGAGAAATAATTCACCATCCTGATGAAGCGCGCTACGCTTTTGGCGTCCTTGGGACGCGAGAACTCCCGAATGGCGCGGGTCCGATCCGGATCCACGCAAACGCCTTGCTCGGACACAAGATGTCCCAAAAAGCTTATTTGCTTGACCCCAAAACGTACTTTCTCGGGATTTACAGTGAGCTTGGCTTTTCCCAGCCTCGCGAGCATTTCGTCCACGTGACGGACGTGGTCCTCCCATGACTTGGAATATACAATTCTGTCATCGAGATAGTTGAACACGAACTTGTACTTTATGCCGGACAAGACCGTGTCCAACAACCTAGTAAGTACCTGGGCGCCGGTACTTAATCCAAAGGGGACCTGACAAAACTCGTACAACCCGTAAGGAACGACGAAAGCTGTAATGGGCATCGATTTTTCAGATAGCGGAATCTGGAAGTAGGCGTTAGAGAGGTCCAGGATACTAAAATACATCGCACCTGAAAACCACTGGAAGCAGGTATGGATATTCGGTAACGGCTGCGCTTCAATCTCGATATTCTTATTGAGCTTACGATAATCAATAACCAACCGAGTTTTTTTATCAGGTCGGCACACCAAAAACGCTGGACTCGCATAAGAGGATACGCTCGGCTTGATCACGCCCTCTTTAACTAGCTGGTCCGTAACCTCACGCATGGCTTTCATTTGGGGCGGGGCGAGCTGGTAGGGTTGCAGTTAAGCACCCCTTGCCGAATGCAACAAGCGTTAATACCGATTCAATTAAAATAAGTTTAAATAGTCGCCCGACGGAAAATTATTTGTACTTTGGTCAGCGTCCCTGACGTCAAACCCCCCCCCTTATCACTTTTTAAGTAAAGCTTTTCGCTCGACAAAGTCTCATCACCAAGGTAATTATGTTTTCTTAGTTATCTTAAATCTCATAAATCAATGCTGGTGACGAACTATATTCGTCTGTAACGTTTGTAAAATAAAAACTTGTATTTTTGTAAAAGATTGTAACTCATAATCTACCATGATGTATTTGTTTGTAATAGTTAGCCTTGAGAAAAACCCAATTTTCAGCCAGTTAGTTTAAAGAAAATGAAAGATGTGTAAATGTTAGCAATTGTCACTTGTTGTAGAATTTGATTTGTAATTTTGAGAATTGTTATAACTGTACTTTTGTAAATTTTGCAATTATGTATTATGTGACTTAACGTGCACGTGTAGTAGCTGGTAACCTATACTAAAGAGTTTGGAACTTTCAGTAAAGCTTGGTTCCACGTATGGGCCCACAAACGTGAGAATATTGATTCGCCACATGATTTCTTCGTACTCTCAAGAATACGTACGACGGCACGCCGTATGAACAGCGCAGAAACACGGCTTTCCATGACTGGCTTACGCACGGTGTGACCAGAAACAGCAGGCCGCCAGCAAACACAACTCACATGTTCAAGTAACATTATTATTCATTAGTTATATTCACCTGCAGTTTCCAGTTACCAGATTACTAGTCAAAGGGAAGATGAAGTAACTTTATCATTTTGTGCAATATGAATTTGTATCTTTGCAAGGACTTTACAGTATAAAAAAGGTGCTAAGAAATTTAATGAACGGATCATAGCTTGTACGCTATATATATTACAAATTGTAAACTGGCATTGACTTATGCAACTATTGAATTTTTAACGATTTCACCCAATATTTAATTGATGCAACTGTGGAATTTTTAATAATTGGTTAATCTAGTATTTGAATTATGTTATTGTTGAATTTTTGTGATTTTTGGGATTTAATTTATTCTGTATTTGGTCGACTCAGTAATTCATCTTTCTCTGGCTGAAACACAATTATATAACGTTCTGAGGTTTATTTTTATTCTAAAATAAACGGGTGCATCTTGACTCTGCTCACTAGCTGCTTGTACTGAGTTTTAATTTTATACATACCCCCGCCTTTAGGTAATTATGTTAGACATTAAGACTATTTTAGGAGTATCTTACATTGTGTAAAGCGACTTAGGTAGTAGTAAGTATCTTCATTGTTTCTGGTGTATCTTGTGTGTTACGTTTTTGGGGCTCAGCAGTGTAACGTGGCACAGAGGTCGTAGCCGGAGCGCGGTTTTCCTTGGTCCATGGGTTTTAAGGCATAGTTATTATGTGTGAATTTGTTAATGAGTTGTGTTGAAAAATTGAAATTTTGTATTGCACGCTATTTGGTCGCGTGAAATTTGCATGGGGTTTTGTGTGAGGTATTTCAAAATGTTATGTGGGGTTAGCAATTTTGTCACGAGTAGCTAGCTTATTGTAAAATCGATATATTCGGATTTGTTCAAATTATTCGCTCGATAAAAGAAAACCGTTAGTTGTACCTTGCCTGACAGATAACGCGGTGCATTACGGTATCCGGCCGGCCCGGCCTGCCATATCAGCAGTTCTCATCGATCAGCTGCTCCCTTATCGTTGCGCTTTATATGTTTTAGTTTTCTCCACTACTCGTAAAATGGCCTTACTAAGAGACATTGACCAGCTACGAAAGCACGATTTGTTGTTCGAATTAAGGGCTCGTGGTGTCGTAAAAAACGGGACAGTGGTGGAACTGCGGAAATGCCTGCGTAATGTAATACATGAAGGGAAAACCCCCGACGCGAAACATCTCGAGGGGATAGATATTTCGAGCGAATGCAAAGAATGCGACTTAATATCAGATATTTTAGATGTCGATCTTGCAAACATCGGCGAGTCCCAGTGCCGGAACGATCACCAAAGGCTTACAGCCAGGTGTCGGGCCTTTGAAGGCCGGTTAAAGTTATTAGAGTCCTGGGCGGAATCGTCGGGGGACGTAAACTCCCGGAAACATATAGTCTCAATAGGGGAAAAGGTTAAAAGAGTTTTGGCGGCCAGCGAGACTTGCCCCGTCGCGGAAAACGAGGCCATCCCACAAGAGTCCGCGCGGCCGGGTGGCAGTGGCTCTAACGCTGGCTCGCTCATTCAATTTGAATATAAGGCGGCCCCATTAGGGGACGCCGTTCCCGGACTCGAGCGGAACACTTTCTTGAGCGAAGCGAACGCCTCTCCTTCACTGCTGCCTACCAGCTTTTGTTATAGCAAGTTACCACATCCCGCCGAAAAAATAGTCCGCGGCCTCCCTAAGGCAGACGGTTTCTGCGTGGAAACTCTTCTAGAGTTTTTTAAAGTCGTCATGAGACTGAAAAGGTGCTTTCCGGTTTCGGAGGCCGGGTTTCTGGCCTTGCTTATGCCGTATTGTAACGGGGCTTTGGGCGATCAACTTGTCAAGCACCTAGCGGCGGACAACTTTGACCGTTTTCACCAGGAAGCCCTGGAATTTTTATTCCCGATCGGCTATTTTCCTCCTTAAAGCAGAAGCTGTTTTTAAGAGCCCAAGCGCGCGGAGAGCATTTGTCGACTTACATCTCCGAAATAAAAGAGGCAGCCCAAGTACTGCGACTACCCGAGACTGAGAGGGAAGTAGTAGATAACATCGTTTCGGGGCTCTCCGCCCAAACGAGGTCCTGTCTCGTGTTCTGCAGCCGCCCGTCCACGTTTGCTGATCTAAACAAGATCTGCGTGGAGGTGGCCAATTTCCAATTCACCGACCAGACTACGGCAAATAGAAGCCCTGCTAACCACCCCGCTAATGCCGGACCGCACGAGGACCGGAGGTTGTGTTACCATTGTAAGGAAGAAGGGCACGTGAGGCGTTACTGTCCCCGTCTGAAAGCCGCGAATCCAAAAAACGCATATTGAGAGACCGTATGGTCAGCAACTGTTTGACCTTCTGCCCTAAGCCTGAACTGACTAGCCGTCGCCGCGTTCCCGTCGGGACTCCCTTCACCCCGACTTGTTACCTGTGTGGTAAAAAGGGGCACTACATCTGGCGGTGTCGTTCGTTTGTCGGGAAAGCGTCAAAAAAGAATCCCGGAAAGCGCCGTCGCACGACCAACGGAAGAAAGAGCCGAATGTTGACTCAAAGAGTCACTTCCCACAACTTGTACAAAGAACATCTGGGAGCGGAAAAGAACTTACCGAGTTTGTTCAAGAACAAACTATTTTCGCCCCAGGTGGAAGTAAGTTTTAAGGATAAAACCGTGAAAGGACTGATTGACTCCGGGTCGGTGCGCACAATTATGTCGCGTCAGCTGTTCGAGAGTATTGAAGATAACCAAAGCCTCTTGAAGCGGACTAAGAGTGCTGTAGTATGCAGGAGTGCCTGCAACAGGAACTTACAAATCAACTTGGCAGCCTTGTGCAGGGTGAAAATAGACGCGTTTACCTGGAATTTCCCCATACTGGTCGCCGATGGCCTGTCTTGCGACCTCATACTCGGCGCAGACTTTATCCATCGCACCCGTTTCGTGCTGGATATTCACCAGGGGATAATATATTTCAAATTTCGTCCGAAGAACCTTATTTCTCTGTGCGACCGCAAAAACAGTCCCGAAGGCTGTCATTCTAACCTTTTGGAAAAAGAGTCTTTTGATGTCGGACACCTCGACCGAGAGAAAGCGGACGAAATACTTTAAGCATGTGGCCGTCATAAGAACGTTTTGACCGGGGAGCTTGGCCGGACGGACAGGTTGACGTATGATATAACATTACTGGATAACCGGCCTGTCAAGGCTCATCCCTACCAGCTCGCCCCCCCCCCAAAATGAAAGCATTGCGTGATGTTACGGACCAGCTAGTTAAAGAGGGCGTGATCAAGCCGAGCGTATCCTCTTATGCGAGTCCAGCGTTTTTGGTGTGCCGACCTGATAAAAAAACTCGGTTGGTTATTGATTATCGTAAGCTCAATAAGAATATCAAGATTGAAGCGCAGCCGTTACCGAATATCCATACCTGCTTCCAGTGGTTTTCAGGCGCGATGTATTTTAGTATCCTGGACCTCTCTAACGCCTACTTCCAGATTCCGCTATCTGAAAAATCGATACCCATTACAGCTTTCGTCGTTCCTTACGGGTTGTACGAGTTTTGTCGGGTCCCCTTTGGATTAAGTACCGTCGCACAGGTACTTACTAGGTTGTTGGACACGGTCTTGTCCGACATAAAGTACAAGTTCGTGTTCAACTATCTCGATGACAGAATTTATATTCCAAATCATGGGAGGACCACGTCCGTCACGTGGACGAAATGCTCGCGAGGCTGGGAAAAGCCAAGCTCACTGTAAATCCCGAGAAAGTACGTTTTGGGGTCAAGCAAATAAGCTTTTTGGGACACCTTGTGTCCAAGCAAGGCGTTTGCGAAGATCCGGATCGGACCCGCGCCATTCGGGAGTTCTCGCGTCCCAAGGACGCCAAAGGCGTAGCGCGCTTCATCGGGATGGTGAATTATTTCTCCAAGTTCATCCCCAAGTTTTCGGAAATCGCGGCACCCCTGAACCGGTTGAGAAGAAAGGGCGAGAAGTTCCTTTGGGGTACCGAACAACAGGACGCTTTTGTGGCCTTAAAAGACGCAGTTACTTAGCCCCCTGTACTGCGCATGGCTGATTTTGACAACACATTTATCCTCCAGACCGACGCTAGCTCTTGTGGCCTCGGCGCCGTGCTGTTGCAGAAGATCGAGGGGGTGCGTCAGCCTATCGCGTACGCCTCCCGCGTGCTTACCCCACAAGAAAAGAGGGCGTCGTCCGCGTACGAGTCCGAGTGTTTGGCGTTATCCGAGTTATATTTGGGGTGGAGACGTTTCGGCAGCATTTGGAACATCGAGAGTTTGTATTGGAGACTGATAATCAGGCCCTCCCGTGGCTGCTTTCCCATCCGCGCCAGTTGGGTAAGTTAGGGCGATGGATCGCCCGACTTACTTCGCTAAAGTTTGAGGTGCGCCACATCAGGGGCACGCAGAATCCTGTGGCCGACGCCTTATCCCGAATGTTTAATGTGGACGACGTTGAGGATACGCCAGCACTGTGCGCTGGCGTCCTGTCCAACTTTCCCTTAAGTTTTTCCGACCTGTATCAGCTGCAGCGCGAGGATGACGACGTGGCGAAGATAATAGAGGGCGTCAGTCCGGATCGTGCACGGACAAATTCTGCCTATCGAAAGGAGTTTTATGTACGACAGATAAAGCGGGTAAGCCTTATAGGATTTACTTACCGAAGGCGGTAAGAGACGTGGTTTTTAAGTATTTTCATAACTCTCTCATAGGAGGGCATTCGGGTTTTTTCAAAACTAAGAACAAGATCTGCAACCAGTTCTTCTGGCCCGGTTGTCATAATGATGTGAAAAGAATGGTCAGACGTTGCAACGTATGTCAGATGAGTAAACCCGCTCGAAACGCAAAAATAGGTCTTCTGTCATCCTCAGTTCCGAGCAGACCTATGGAGAAGATTCACATTGACTACGTCGGCAAATTGCCCCGGAGTAGAAAGGGAAATCGATTTATTATGGTAGCTGTGGACTCGTTCTCGAAGTTTTGTTGGTTATGTCCTATCCGCGATTCCACTTCGGCGGCTACCGTCCAGGCGTTGAACTCTTATATCTTTCAGAATTTTGGCTTCCCTAAATACATGATCTCAGATAACGCTACCAGTTTCAGCTCTCATTCGTTTCGCAATTTACCCTGGCTAGAGATAGCTTTCAATTCCGCTAAGCACGAATCCACAGGGAGAAATCCGTTTAATGTAATGTTTAAATTCGCTCCGTCCACTCCCCTAACCTGCGCTTGGGACATTCAGAACCTTTTACCCGAGGCAGCGGAAGATACTCAGGTAGTGTGGCAGTCGGTGAGGTCCCACTTAATGAAAGCCCACAGCCGTGCTGCAAGCTCGTACAATAAGGATCGTCAGGCTTGTCATATTAAAATAGGTGATTTGGTGTGGTGTAAGACCCATCCTCTTAGTTCGGGAGTGAACAAGCTTACTGCTAAGATGATGCTCCGATGGTCAGGTCCCTTTCGTATTGTCGATTTTCTAACCCCGGTGACAGTGAATTTAGGACACCCGGAGACCCTGTCACACCCGATGAGAACTGCTGATATGGCAGGCCGGGCCGGCCGGATACCGTAATGCACCGCGTTATCTGTCAGGCAAGGTACAACTAACGGTTTTCTTTTATCGAGCGAATAATTTGAACAAATCCGAATATATCGATTTTACAATAAGCTAGCTACTCGTGACAAAATTGCTAACCCCACATAACATTTTGAAGTACCTCACACAAAACCCCATGCAAAATTTCACGCGGCCAATAGCGTGCAATACAAAATTTCAAAATTTCAACACAACTCATTAACAAATTCACACATAATAACTATGCCTTAAAACCCATGGACCAAGGAAAACCGCGCTCCGGCTACGACCTCTGTGCCACGTTACACTGCTGAGCCCCAAAAACGTAACACACAAGATACACCAGAAACAATGAAAATACTTACTACTACCTAAGTCGCTTTACACAATGTAAGATACTCCTAAAATAGTCTTAATGTCTAACATAATTACCTAAAGGCGGGGGTGTGTATAAAATTAAAACTCAGTACAAGCAGCTAGTGAGCAGAGTCAAGATGCACCCGTTTATTTTAGAATAAAAATAAACCTCAGAATGTTATATAATTGTGTTTCAGCCAGAGAAAGATGAATTACTGAGTCGACCAAATACAGAATAAATTAAATCCCAAAAATCACAAAAATTCAACAATAACATAATTCAAATACTAGATTAACCAATTATTAAAAATTCCACAGTTGCATCAATTAAATATTGGGTGAAATCGTTAAAAATTCAATAGTTGCATAAGTCAATGCCAGTTTACAATTTGTAATATATATAGCGTACAAGCTATGATCCGTTCATTAAATTTCTTAGCACCTTTTTTATACTGTAAAGTCCTTGCAAAGATACAAATTCATATTGCACAAAATGATAAATTTACTTCATCTTCCCTTTGACTAGTAATCCAGTAACTGGAAAATGCAGGTGAATATAACTAATGAATAATAATGTTACTTGAACATGTGAGTTGTGTTTGCTGGCGGCCTGCTGTTTCTGGTCACACCGTGCGTAAGCCAGTCATGGAAAGCTGTGTTTCTGCGCTGTTCATACGGCGTGCCGTCGTACGTATTCTTGAGAGTACGAAGAAATCATGTGGCGAATCAATATTCTCACGTTCGTGGGCCCATACGTGGAACCAAGCTTTACTGAAAGTTCCAAACTCTTTAGTATAGGTTGCCAGCTACTACACGTGCACGTTAAGTCACATAATACATAATTGCAAAATTTACAAAAGTACAGTTATAACAATTCTCAAAATTACAAATCAAATTCTACAACAAGTGACAATTGCTAACATTTACACATCTTTCATTTTCTTTAAACTAACTGGCTGAAAATTGGGTTTTTCTCAAGGCTAACTATTACAAACAAATACATCATGGTAGATTATGAGTTACAATCTTTTGCAAAAATACAAGTTTTTATTTTACAAACGTTACAGACGAATATAGTTCGTCACCAGCATTGATTTATGAGATTTAAGATAACTAAGAAAACATAATTACCTTGGTGATGAGACTTCCAACCAAAGTACCCACCAGGAGACGACGGGCGACTCTGCTCACAGCGGAGTTTGATGGTAGACTGACTGAACTTGTCGAACGAAAAGCTTTACTAGAAAAGGGACGTAGAGGGGGTGACGTCAGGGACGCTGACCAAAGTACAAATAATTTTCCGTCGCGCGACTATTTAAACTTATTTTAATTGAATCGGTATTAACGCTTGTTGCATTCGGCAAGGGGTGCTGAATAACTGCAACAACAGTGAACACATACAGAATAACTCAATCTTTTATAATCCCTTAAATATCTTAGACCAAGTGTTGAATGATTCATATACATACATATAATATTTAAATATCTGATAAGTACGTATAAAGAAACAAATTTAGTATTATTATCTAAATGATCATATAAAGTAATCTGATCATCTGATAGATACAAAAACTGTACAAGTAATCAAACAAGCAAAATTAAATTGCAAAAAACAACTTTAATGATGTTGAACAAACAAGATGGTTCAACAAAATATGTATATCGGCTATGAACTAATAATACTTGTGTTTGAAAACTTTCTAAATATAATAAAAATATTAAATGTTTAGGTAAACATGTCTTAATTGAACTACATCAATTAGTTTATAATTCATAATATTTAATTCTAACCAAATAAAGATTTCAAGTACAGAGGATAAAAAATCAGAAAAATACATAACTACTTATCTTACCTTGTGTCCAAAGCTGTACAGTAGGTGCTCTTATATATGGTATGACCTGAACTAACTTTTTGTTATGTTTCATCTCTGTTTTTTCATATTAGTAAGAAAATTATAGTATTCACAGGTTGAAGTGTATTATCAACATTGTTCAACACTATTCCTCTGTATTTGAAAAAAGTCAGTAATTACTGTCTGTTTCACATTTTTTTTTATATGATCAAAGAAGTCAAGTCTGCTCTTCAATTGACAAAAGGTTTTCACGACTCTTCTGTAGTTCATATTTTGCAGTTCTGCAAAGAAATTACATTAACAGGGCCTAAAGAGAATTGTAAATGAAAAATTATCAAGAGTACTGTAAAACTGATAGGATTTTACGTTTGGTAATGGAGTTATTTCTAGGACTAGGTAATTATCATTGTAGAGGAGATTATCATGTATATATATGAAGTTTATAAAGATATTTCACTCTATATACACATTTAATCATAATCACATTTGCAAAAATCCATTAAATTTTGATGAGAAAACTAAAATACATTTAAAATGTATAAATATTATAGGAATTGACTGGTAACATGGTAACAATAACTAAATAACAGTAACTAACTAAAACAGAAGAGTAAAATAGCTGTAGGCGTACACATGAAATACCTTGAACTGATGTCTTGAAGATAATATAACTTTAATTGTAAGAATTTTTTTATACTAAAAAAATTATGTAGGCCTACTGTATATTCAAATGGTGAATTATATGGAAATGGTATACTAAATCCTATTGTTAACATTAGTGTTTCACTTGTTTATTAATAATACCTAAGCCATTTCTGACAATAAAATTTAATGGCGAGGTTATGAAATTGAATCTAATTATGAAATTTATTTAACAATAAATAAAATTGAGAATAATCTTACTCTGAGAATTATAATTTGCTTACTTCTACTCTGTCTATCCAATGAAAGTCAAATACAATCTACATTAAAAACAAAAACAAAAAATCTATATTTAATTATTCTTTAACAGCATTTCATTTTTTCTGTGTAACAGAAGATATGGTTGAATATTTTTATCAAGAACTTGCCAACAAAGCAATAGTGCACAAAAATTTTTAAACATTAAAACTTTTAAGACCAAAGTACAGTGTTCAAAGAGTACTATAGAGTCCTTCAAATGATCCTAAACCGCACTACTATATACTTTTTATGGTCAAGCTTTTTGGGAAGGAGTTCAGAGATTGACATTTTTTAATATTACTATATTCAATATGTATTTATAAAGTGTTATATAAATAAAAAAGAAAGGTTCACTAACTGAAAATATAATAAAACAAAACAAATTTTTATAAAATGTCAGAAGTCAACAAAGTCAAACTCTGCCACTTTTTAAGCTGTTTGTTCTTACAAATAATTGATAGGATTAAGAAGAACTTCTTGGAAAGGAAGAAAAGGTAAACAAATTTATGACAATTGATGAGCCAAAAGGATAAACATGGTCTTAACACAGTCAAATTAATTGTAGTGATTTTCAAATCTTTACGTTTCAGATACTGAAGAGTATTGTTTGGCTAAGGTAGAAGCACAATCATTGCTTTACAAGTTTCAAAAACATTAAAATTGCTTCTTGACAGTCATAGGGAACTGGGTTTTATAAAACTCAGTAATGTTAGCAAACCACTACAGGCAACGAATGGAACATTAAAGTCATACTTCATTCTCTTAGTATACATATTGGGTAAGTATAGAAATAAAAATCTTCCACACAGCACAAAAAAACTTGTTCATGTTGTAAGGTGCTTGTTGAAATTACTAACAGTGAAAAATACATTATGCTAAACAGGTTACTAAAAGACTTCTACAAAATTCTCTCTAACATAAGCAGTGATGATACTAACCACATTAATGTTGGTACTAATTTTATAAATATTATTTATTTGCATGCACAACATGATTGCAAAATAATGATAAGGACAGTAATCTATGAATATGTATATGGTTCCTTCGCTACGTAATTAAAAAGACTGTTTTGATTATCTATGTGACTGGTAATATGTTTCATACAATTTCTTGATGTCTGCGTATACACTTTTCATATGTATGGATATATATTGTAACGAACTTTAAATTCTAATGTTGTGTTCGTTACTTCTTTATTTCCTTAAAGTCTCACTTTGGATTCGTCAATTTGTAACACTCTATTTGTGTTGCGGGCACTTAAATTATATACGCCACCCGTTGGAAACGTCAATTAGTAACAAATATATATGTATTAACTACCTTCAACCACACTGTTGTTGTTGTAATAATGTTACTGTTAATAATATATGTTGAACGGCGAATGATTTTGTAATCTGCCGCTCGCTCCCACTATACGTACCGTTTCGATGACGTCACCCACCGTTGCCAACCGTTGTGGTGTCCGCTGTGCTCTGTGAACTTATTTTTTAAATGGAACAGCAATAATAACGACGCAAATATAACAACAAACATATATCCTTATAGAAATCATTTATTCAATAAACATGGGTTAACTGTATCTCGTTTCTTTTATGATAATCACAATCGTGGCAAAAATTATGTGTCTCCTTTACCAGTTGGTACTGTAGTTGTAATTCTTATTGCATTCAGACCAAAAAAAAGCGTTGGTTATTATTTCTATTAAAATAGATCATCTCAGGGCGTATATGGTTCGGGGATTACAATTAAACAAAACGTTATTCTACAAATCAAAGTACAAATTTTACAGTTCAAGGATATTACAAAGTTTAGAGTGTAATGTGCCCACATGCAGTTGAATCGTGGCTGCTAGTTATTATAGGTTATGTCCAGTTCATGTGTTTATTAATTATTATTGAAATCAAAGGTTCTTGTGGTGTTTAAAAAAAGGTGTCAATCTCAATTTGTGTTATTAGTGAGTGTTCTTAGTGTTGGTGTGATATGGTGTCTGTAGTTTAGTTGCTTAATTTTTAAAAAGTCATGTATACAAAAGTGGGTGTTGATGCATAATATAATAAAAATGTCAAAGTCACCAAATCCTCTTCTTTGTATGGTTCTTGGTCGAAGATAGGGCCCACGTCTGCTTCGGTCCTCCTCCCTGGTTCTTGATTCTTCTATTTCCAATGCTAGTTGTTCCTCACTTGGTTGTAATAACTCGTATTATGTGTATATATCGGTATTAACATGTCTGGAACGTGTTTTCACAATTTATACTTAATTATGTAAGACGTTTTGTAAACGCGTCTGTACGCTATGACCGTTGTTAAAGAAGTCTCATTTTATTTATCCGAAATTTCTGGTTGCTAAGGGTAAACTTGGAATCTGGTTGGTTGATTCGGATATACATTGTCATATACTTTCATTATTTCAAAATCTAAATTCGTTCAAACCCTTTAAATTAGTATAACTTTTCTGTACTGATTGGGAATTTAAAACTATTAGCAGCATTATTTTGATCTTTACATTTGTGACATATAGACACTAAACATACCTACTTTTACTTAAGAACTACAGATGTTACAATTTTGTTATTTGAATTTTTCTTAAATAACTTAAGATGGATTATTTTGTTTCTAGATTCGTTGTGTACACTATTAACTATAAATCTATTTATCCTTCCACATTTGTTTTACAAAATCCCTAACATTATTATCTAAAATTTACAAAAGTTGGTTTTACCTGGCCTATGTACTGGTGTTATCTTCATCACCATGTTTATAAACATTTTACCTTAATGTCATTTTCCATGACTGATATCTTAGTAAACCTTTAACAGTTAAATTAACTTTTAACAACCATAAAAACTTTTTAACATATAACACTATCTTAACAAAACAAAAGGATATACTATCCTATTAGTTTAATCTCATGCCCACATGGCTATGATTCTACTGAACATTTGAACAAATAAACTGCTTTTTACTTAATCTATGCAATTGTTTAACACTTAGCAATAACATCTTTTTTTAGTCTACTTTGTTTGTTAATTAATTGATTACTGTTTAATACCATAATTACTGGTATCCCTTTCCCCTTTAACATAGTCATATTCCTATAGGTTTAAGGAATTGGGAATATAAACAAATATTCTCCCAATTGTTATCTTGGTATATACTTAATATTAGCACTTGACTGGTGATACTTGTTCAAAAAACACTTGGTTTATTATTTTATCACTGGTTAGTATTGCACTGTTTGGATTCTATTTGTCACACTTATAAATAATTAATCTATCTAGTTTTGACTGTTTGACTAATTATTTGTTACCTTCTCATGTAAGTATTATTTCCACTTTTATCATGTAATCTTACATATAGTATTTTCTTAAAATTAATGTACATTAGTTTATTTATTAACTGTATTGTACTTCAGTATCATTTGTAATATAGTAAAAATATTACAAATAAAAATAAGAATAAAAATATAATTGAAATATATAGAGAGATATTGTGTGTGTATCTTTGGTGATAACAAAGGTATTGTGCTCTTCTTTTAGCCCCACTGTTAGGCTAGTCAAATTGTAATATAATTTCAAATGTAATAATAAATAGAATATAGAATTATTGATGATAAGAATATGTTATAACTAGGTGTGTTGGATTGATAAATAACAAATACATCAAACTTTAAAAATTGTGCAAATATTTTTTCTTGTTCTTGTATCGAGTTTGATGGAATGATTTAATTTAATTAATTAATAATTAATTAATTAGTTGAGTTTGTAATTTCCTTCTATATATATTCTCTCAATGTGAATTATGTTTTTGCTTAATAAAAAATAATAATAACATTAATGGTAGAAATAAAAACAATGCTGGTAACTGAATAATGATTTGCGTTTATTCATTCAAAATTGTGCGCCAGTCAAACTGCGCATGTCCCAGGCACTGGCGAATATTCGCCACAGTCGGCAGTGAGAAAAATCAACAAATATATTTTTTACAAGTTTAAATTTATGGTTCTTTTAACGAGTCGAAATGGTCAGAGGGCAAGGAACAAGATACATTTAACAGGTATTCTTAAACTAAATGTTAATATCTGAAATAGAACAGAATTATTATTACAATTGTCAATTAGAAAGAAATTATTTAAATTTCGAACCAAGTCGAAGAAATGACGTCACTCCTCTCCAGGAAGCACTGGCTGATCGTCTTTATAGGAAATTCAGCAATGGCCGCCGTCTGCTCGATTTTGACTGCTACAATGCTGTTGGAATTGAAGATCTTCTCCCACAGAAATAAAACGATGTTCCCTTTTTCTGCGAAGTGGTGTTGGTCCAAAATATAGTGTTGAATGTCCCCTCGTCGTCTGCGATGTCGAATTCTGGATGGATCTCTTGTGTAGTGTGGTGTTCAACTATGTGTGTTGGTTTTCTGTGAATTCGTTCCAAAAATTGTTCAAAATGGCTGTCGATTTCTGGTGTTGAATTTTATGGTGTTATACTGTGTTTTTGGAAACTTGTGAAGTGTTAGACATTGATAGATAAGGTTATTTCACTTGTTAGTTCATCTCCGTTACACGCCGCATAACCACACTTGGTTTTAATACAAATTATTTGGTTTTCAATACTCCACTAACACATTTTTCAACTGTTCAGCTTTGCGATTAACAATAGACTAATAGACGCAACGTCGTCGTTTTAGGGCAATTTGTGGTATGTCTTTTTCCTCTTCATATTGTTTAATTATAAAATATCTGTCTAAGACTTGTTTCACTATCTAACTATACATAACAAGTTTTCTTATTTTTTACTGTATTTCAAATATTTCTTAATTTTACATGAATCTAACTATTCAGTAATATTGATTATTTAATTTTACATCTTTTGATATATAGCTGGGTTTGTTTCAAACTCATTTAAGCCCAAAAATTACAATTTTACATAATGATTGTATGCCCCATATTTTGTACAAATTCAGTGTTTTAAAGGTTTTTATTTGTTTTTTCGGTATAATCTTTCTATGGAATATACTTAATAACTCCGTAATTACTTTGTTGTTAATAATTTAGTTATTAAAACATTTCAATATTGATTAATTTGCTGTTTAGTCTGATTTGATTACTATCATAAGCCTATTATTGACTGTTTCCAAAAGAAGTTAATTTCCTTTCTTTTGTCATTCTATTTGCTATTAACTGTATCTGCATTAATTGTATTTTCAATTTCTGTATTGTATGTATTGAATTCTATTCCTATTACATAGATTAATTCTTTGATAGATAATTTTTTGGTTTATAGGCCAGTCTGTGTTTACTACAATGGTGTCTTGGCTGGTCTGTTTGCACATTATACATGGTTTACTGTTTTGAATAAAATTATTACATTTTTATGCCCTACTTGCCTCTCTGACTTACACAATGGAAAATTAATTGACATGATTTTAAAATACAATAGAATATCTTGTATCTATTAAACCTTCTTTATACTAATAACATCATTGAACCATAACATGAACATCTTATGCCTAATTTTAACAAAAACATCTTATTATCAACTATTTTCCATATATCACCTAATTTTAACAAAAACATTTTATTCCTATTATTTTTTAACTGTATCATCAAATGATAACAACATAGCTTATCCTAGACATAATTTAATTAGAAAAAATAAAAAACTCCTATTACTAGTAACACTGTCAGTCACTAACTGTCTTGTGTATTTATGATTCTTTTGAAAACACTTTAACTGTGATTAAAAAACATCGTGTATCTATTTACACCTTACATCTAAAATATTATCTAATTAATAATAAATAACAAACATCTTAATATTAGTCATACCTTCAGTTATGAACTGTCCTTTGGTATTTTTGTCCTTCTCACCATTTACTTAGCTATAATTAAAGAAAACATTTTATATGTAATAGTTTTTCTTATATCTAATTTAAAAACTCTTATTACTGGTAATGTTGTCAGTCCTTAGACTGTCTTTCATTCCAATGGTTTTATTATTATTATTCTACACTCATGGTAGTCTTTTTATAATATTTACACTTCATTGAAGATTTTTTCATAGATTTTTTAACTATGTTTCTCACTATACACACTGTAGTTTCTTATTTTTGTTATCTCACTTCACTTTATTGGATTCTACACCATGGTAGTCTTTTCAGTGAGTTCTACACTATGGTAGTCTTTTTATAATATTTTTTAACATATTACACTTACAACTAATATACAATTTGTGTTTTTTGGTATTGTATCTTGTAACTTGTTTGGGTTTACCTATATCGGTTTCAATTTTGTCTCATGGTATTTATTATATGACTAACATTTTGTTTTGGCATATCTCTTCCTGTTTCTGGTCTCTTTGTTGGAATCTTGATATGTTTCGTCCCTTCTTCAAATATCACATTGGTAGTTTCCTTATTAAAATGGTTTCATGACAGATTATTTCCTTTTTTATGGTCCTTCCCTTTTTGTACTGCTTCCCCAATCTACTGGGTATACTGCTGGTTTAACTGGTTTTTTCATAGTAGGTTATTTTAATTAATGGTTTTCTTTATTATCTTCCATTTTTATTAACATTTTCTAGACTTAATTGTACAGTTTCTAGTGTAATCCTTAAACAATTTATTCTTCTCACTCACTATGGAACTTTTTCTTTTATTTATGTAACATTAATTCAAATGTTTAGTGTGATAATTTTGTTATGTTACATATGCTCTCCTGTAAAAGTGATTAGTTCAGATCATACTCTGTATGGATGAAATAATTACTACTAATTCTTTTGTATTTACATTTTCTCCGTGATTACATGTTTTCACTTTATATACCTTCTTTTTCCACCATTGCTTCCTCTCAGCTGATGTGTATCTCCTTCATTAGTTTCTTTTTTTTTTATTGATAAGTGGTCTTCAATCTTGAGTATAACATTATCATTTTATATTCCTTCTTATTTGGTGCTTCCTCACCAGTATGTTTACTCCCTAACATTCCCTAACAAATTAATTGGAACAGTTCAGAGTGGCACTTTTGGCTTCAATCCCTGCTGTCCAATACTTCAATTGAGTCCAGAGGTATTATCATCTCTGCTTAACACATAAGACTGATGGCATTTTCTACATCCAGTCATAAAAATAAATAAACAGTAAAAGTAGTCATTTTTGACTAAAATAAACATCTTTAGATTCTTCACTTCATAATACGTTATATTAATTAATACTTTTATACACTTGACTCTCCTTCTCTCTTAAAGCTTATTCCATATTAGGTGGTTTAGGTATGTGGTATCATATACATTTCATCATGTTTACATAGTAAGTAGTATTTATATTTACTCTTTCTACCATCTGGTATCCATTGAGTTACTTTTATTGCTCATGGTATAACATGAATTAATTCTTTATCACTTTCACTATAACAGTGGTTGTTGTAACAGCATTATCATTATTAGTATCAGGTTTTTTTTTTTGTTTTTTTTTTTTTTTTGGTCTCACTATTTGGTCTTTAGTGAGCTGGTCCTTCTTCATTGTTCCATTTTTATTAAATTATTTTCTTTGTGAGTTTGGTTAATTTGTTCGATTAAGTCATATGACATTCTGGTTTCCTTTCTCCTTTAGAATTTTGTATCTCTTTCTTACAAAATCTTTTTTCATATTTCAGAGTTATTTCTCATCATTTGTATGAGTAATGATGTGAGTTTAATGTTTTTTTAATTTTAGACATTTTTATTCAACTACATTCTTTCTTATTCATAGTTGTTTTTCAAATATTTTGGTATAAGTTGTACTTATTATCGTTTTGAATTTTGAAATTATTATTCCTCAAAATCTTTTTTCATTCATAATAGTCTTTGAATGTTTGAGTAAGTGGTACTTACTAATTATTTTGAATTTGGACAATTATTATCTGCATCCAAATTCTTTTTACTTGCATAATAGTCTTTGAATATTTGTGTAGCTTGTACCTACTATTGCTTTTGAATTTTGAAGCTTATTATGTTCAAAATTCTTTTTATTTATTCACAATAATCCTTCAAATGTTTTGTTGTAAGTTGTACTTACTGATTTTTGAATTTTGTAATTATCTACTTATCAAAATTCTTATTTCGTTCACAATATTCTTTCAAAGGTTTTGTTGTACGTTGTACTTACTCATTTTTTGAATTTTGTAATTTATTATTTCTCAAAATTCTTTTTTTTTTTTTTCACAATATTCTTTCAGATATTTGGTGTAAGTTGTACTTACTAATTTTTGAATTTTGTAATTATCTACTTATCAAAATTCTTATTTCGTTCACAATATTCTTTCAGATACTTGGTGTAAGTTGTTCTTACTAATTTTTGAATTTTGTAATTATCTACTTATCAAAATTCTTATTTCGTTCACAATATTCCTTCAGATATTTGGTGTAAGTTGTTCTTACTAATTTTTGAATTTTGTAATTATTGTTTTTCAAAATTCACAATTTCTTCATAATAGTTTTAACTCCCAACTATGAGTCCTCCAAATATTTTTTAATGGATAACTGATTATAAGTTCCTTTTACTTTATTCGAAATGATATCCTTTAGTACATACGTATTGTTGTTATTGTTTTTAATAATCAGGTATGGGCCGGTATACAGCAGTAATAACTTTTTGGTAATGCCTTCCAAAGTACTGGGTAATTCCCTGGTTTTTAGCAGTACCTTTTCTCCGACTTCAAAGTTTATTATTTTCTTAACAGCCTTTTGATATTTGTTCTTGCGCCTTTCCTGGTCTTCAGCCAATTTATTGTAGAATCTGATTCGATTGAATTTGTATTCTTGACTCCTGGGGAACTCTATTATGTCTTGTATTTCTCTCGGAGGTGGTCTTTCATACATTGCCGTGTATGGCGTGGTACCAATAGCAGTGTGATATGACAAATTAAGGAATTCTTCAGTCGCTAATAAATATTCTTGCCACTTCTTTTGTTGATTATAGCAATAAGTCCGTAATATTCTTCCGACCTCTCGCAGTACCCTCTCCGCTGGATTGCTGCTGGGGTGGTAGACAGACGTCTTGTATATCTTAATGCCCAATGTATTCAGAGTGTTTCTCCACCGCCAACCCTTAAATTGCGTTCCATGGTCGGTGATTATGGATGTCGGGCTTCCTACCTCTGGAATGTAATGATTTGTTATTATTCCTAGAGTCTTCAGAGTGGTGGCTCTGTTCACAGGGTATAGTTTTGTAAATTTTGTAAAATGATCCATCATAATAACAATATATTTGTATCGATGGCGTCCGCCACTGCGGGGAAATGGACCACATATGTCCAGAAAGACCTTTTCCAGTTTGGCTTGTGAGGTAATTGGTATCATCATACCTTCCTTTCTCTCATTGTTGGTTTTCACCAATTGACATATCATACAGGTTTTAAGGTAGTTTCTCGTTTTTCTATTGATACTTTTTATGTGACAATTCTCTTCTATTGCCTTGATCACCTTCATGGCTCCCATGTGACCGTATCGTAGGTGATAGTCCAGGATGATATCCTTTTCGATTGTAGTAGGGATCATGACCTTCCATATTTCTTCATCAAGGGATGTCTTGATGAATAAAATCCCATTATGTATACAATAAAATTTGTTTATTGTGTCATCTTGGTTGGAGAGACGAAGTTTAATAGAGTTTAACTTCGGATCGGACTGCTGGTGTTTGCTGATGTCCCGCACTATCTTCTCTAAATCGGATCTGTCCTTAATCTTTATATATATATTTCGTGTGTGCGTGTGTATGTCACTGAACTCCTCCTAAACGGCTGGACCGATTTTGATGAAATTTTGTGTGTGTGTTTGAGTGGGTCCCTGGATGGTTTAGATTCACAATTGGACCCGGTAGGTGGTGCTGCGATCGGGTTCCAGGAAATTATATATAAAAATGAATGTTTCTTTGTTTGTCCCGTATGCGTTCCTATACCATTCATCGGATTGCAATGAAACTTCGGTGAGTTGTTGTGCGCACGCCCGCGAAGGTTTCTGAATTAGTGGTGTTTTTTCGATGGGGTCCTTTGGGGGGTTCTTTGGGGTCTTCCACATCTTCTCCTAAACCACTGTACCGATTTCAACCAAACTTGGCACAAATATTTTACGCAAAGGGAGAACCAACATAGGATAGGTGTTTTTTCAATGGGGTCCTTTCGGGGGTTCTTTGGGGTCTTCCACATCTTCTCCTAAACCACTGTACCGATTTCAACCAAACTTGGCACAAATATTTTACGCAAAGGGAGAACCAACATAGGATAGGTGTTTTTTTGATGGGGTCCTTTTGGGGGTTCTTTGGGGTCTTCCACATCTTCTCCTAAACCACTGGACCGATTTCAACCAAACTTGGCACAAATATTTTACGCAAAGGGAGAACCAACATAGGATAGGTGTTTTTTCGATGGGGTCCTTTGGGGTCTTCCACATCTTCTCCTAAACCACTGTACCGGTTTCAACCAAACTTGGCACAGATATTTTACGCAAAGGGGGAACCAACATAGGATAGGTGTTTTTTCAATGGGGTCCTTTTGGGGGTTCTTTGGGGTCTTCCACATCTTCTCCTAAACCACTGTACCGATTTCAACCAAACTTGGCACAAATATTTTACGCAAAGGGAGAACCAACATAGGATAGGTGTTTTTTTGATGGGGTCCTTTTGGGGGTTCTTTGGGGTCTTCCACATCTTCTCCTAAACCACTGGACCGATTTCAACCAAACTTGGCACAAATATTTTACGCAAATGGAGAACCAACATAGGATAGGTGTTTTTCCGATGGGGTCCTTTGGGGTCTTCCACATCTTCTCCTAAACCACTGGACCGATTTCAACCAAACTTGGCACAAATATTTTACACAACGGGAGAACCAACATAGGATAGGTGTTTTTTCGATGGGGTCCTTTGGGGTCTTCCACATCTCCTCCTAAACCACTGAACCAACATAGGACAAGTGTTTTTTTCGATACAATCCTTTGGGGGGTCCTTTGGGGTCTTGCACATCTCTTCCTAAACTATTAGACCGATTTCAACCAAACTTGGCACAAATATTTTACGCAACGGGAGAACCAACATAGGACAGGTGTTTTTTCGATACGATCCTCTGGGGGGTCCCCCAAACTATTAGATTTGGTTACTATGGCAACCCAATAGAATAGATTCTGTTATAAATATATTATCGCATTAAACTGAAGACCACGCGAACGAAGTCGTGGGCAACAGCTATTTATTTTTAAGAAACCTACTTTAATTGAACTTTATTAATTAAACTAACATTTTCATTACGTACAACGTGAAACTCCGTAGCGAAGCACGGGTATTCCCCTAGTAATGTTATAGATTTTCAAAATGCTCTCCTTTTCGCCTTCGAATGTTTGTTCTTCCAGATTCACTCTTGACAATACGTCGGCTACTACATTTTTACTTCCAGGAACATACTCCCACTGTATATCGTATTCCTGTAGGGCGAGTACCCATCTGGTCAATCTACCATGGCTTAATTTGCATCTTCTTAGAAATGATATTGACTTGTGATCTGTTCGGACGGTCACTGGATATCCGAGGATATACGTCCGAAACTTCCCGCAGGCAAAGACTACACTTAGCAGTTCTTTTTCCGTCACATTATAGTTCTTTTCACACTGGTTAAGGGTTCTGCTAGCAAAGCTCACTACTAGATGGTTTCCACTTTCATCTTCTTGGTACAGTGTTGAACCCAAGCTAATGTTACTAGCGTCACAGTTTAGAAAGAAGGGTCGGTTAAAATCTGGATGGTTGAGCATTACTGCATCTAAGAATTTCTCTTTAATTGATTTGAAGGTCTCGTCTTGTTCTTGACCCCACCGCCATTTATTCTTGGACGATAACTGGTACTGAAACTGGGCTGTTAGTTCGGAATAATTATTCTGGAACTTCCTATAATAGTTACACAGGCCCAAAAATGATTGTAGTTGCCTTCTGTTTTTTGGTGTAGGGAATCGTTGTATGGCGTCTACCTTTTCTGTTGATGGTGTTATTCCTTGACTGTTTAGCTGGAAACCCAGGAATTGTACTTCTTTAGCTATAAGCTTGGACTTGTCCAGTTTAAGGGTGACATTATTTTCAGCAAGCTTCTTCAAAACATACTCCACACGATAACAGTGTTCCTCCCAGCTGGTTGATGTTATTAGCAGATCATCAACATAGACAGTTGTGAATTGGAGCGCTTCTGGCCCTAGTATATGATCCATACAGGCGACAAAAACAGCTACTGAATTCACCAACCCGAAGGGCAACCTCTTAAACTGATAATTGCGCCCTTCGAAGATGAACGCCATGTATTGCCGGCTTGCTGGGTGCAACTCCACTTGCCAATAGCCGCATACCGTATCCCAGGTGGTAATGAATCGTGTTCCGTGGAACCTCTTCAAAATTTCATCAATTTCGCCAGGTGAGGTACGATCGTTTATTATCATCTTATTTATCTCACGAGCGTCAAGGCAACGTCTTACCTTCCCATTTTTCTTTTGTATGGCCACAATTGGGCTTGTGTATGGCGATTGACTGCTCTCGATGATATCTCTACGGATCATATTCTGGATCTCTGTGCGTACGGCTTCTTTCAAAGATTGTGCTATTGGGTACGACTTTCGGTTGAATTCTACCGGTTCTCTGAATCGTATGGAACATTGGTAGTTCCGGATCTTTCCAGGTTCGTCAGAAAATACAGCTCGATATTTCTCATATATTTCTACCAATTGATTCAGCTGGTTTTCCTTTAATTGCTCGTTCGCATTGTGGCACTGGAAGTTACGTATCTCTTGAATCTTTTGTTGCCATAGGTCTTCCTCCGAATCCTGATGTACTGGCTTGTTGTTTGTTGAGTGGTTGGATAAGTAATTCACCTTATTTTGGTGGTCGAGAAGTTGTCTGGAGTCTAAAGTCTTGTTATCAGTTAAATTGGCTATCCAGGTTGAACCTTCAGCAAAGAGTGATACCTTTCCTCGGCACAAGTCGATAATTGCTGAGTTTCGGCGCAATATGTCACATCCTATCAAGATGTTGAAAGGTAATCCGGCTGCAACAAGAAATATCATATCCACACTAATGCCCTGACTTTTGACATTGAGGGATACCTGCTTTCTTATGGTCTTGTTCTGTCGGCCGGTAGCTCCTACAAGTACAATATTATTAATAGGTAGTACCGGTAAGTTTTTGTGGCATTCCTGCTGTATCCGGTCCAATTCATTTCGATTTATTATGGAGACATTGGCTCCAGTGTCTATCATTATAGGAACAGAAATACCTTCAATTTCTGCGATTATGTATATTATTTCATTATCATTATTTTTAATATTAAGCTCACTTTCTTCTAATAGGTCCTTACGGATATCCTTTAAATAATTGCTGTATATTATGGTAAAATTTTTTCTGTTTTTCTTCAAATTCATACCTACTTGGTTAAACCCAGCAGATTGGAGCAGTAAAGGGTTATTGGATTTTATTACTGCCTCCGTTCGTTTAAATGTTCCGCTTCATTACGGATTAGGCCGTTGGAAGCGTCAGCTTGAAGTCCTGAGACGGCTTCGATTGGTTCTGCTCGATCGTCTGGTTGGGCTTCTGTTACAGGTAGTCTTCGCTGATTATCCAGGCTGGAACTACGTCTGGGCTCGTACTCTCTGTACCTATTACTTCCCTGACTTCCTTGGAAGGTCTCGTACTCGTAGTATCGGCTCCTTCGTTGAGGCTGGTACCTCCTGTGTCCACTGCCTTCTGCTCGGATGTAGTTAACATTAGGTCGATATGTCCTGTAATTGTGGTTATTACCTCCACTTGGGTAATTTCGGTTATAATTACCATGATAATTATTATTATTAGAAAGGTTGGGGTTCCTCTGACCATTTGGAACATAGTTACTATTATTATTATAATAACCGTTGTTATTTTGTGGACGGCTATTATTATTATTATTATTATTGTTGTGGTTGTTGTTATTATTATTTATGCGAGGAATATTACTATTATTATTATTGTTGTTAAAACGGGGCAAATTATTGTTATTTCTGGGGTTATAATTGTACTCGGCATTATTCCGATTTGCGGAGTTATAATTATTATTATTACCCACATTCTGCCGATTATTATTATTATTCAAATTATTGTTGTTATTCCTTTGTTCCTGCTTTTCATATCTCCTGCGACTTTGACGGTAATAGTCTTCGTGTTCATACATTTCTAAAAGCTCGGTCATGGCTTGCACCGTCTTTATTTGACTGTTTCGTCTGGCTCTGATAATATCCTCCTCATAGTGGTATGAGAGTTTGCTGACCAGGCATTCTTCCGGTATTCGGGGCTCTAGATGTTTGGCCACGCACACCTTTCCCAAAAAGTACGCCGTTAAAGTTTGGTTTCCATATGGGTTGTACTTCCCATGACATATCCCGTCTCTGGCGATATTTTGCGTTGATTCAGACCAATATTTGGCTTTGAATAGCCTTCTGAATTGTTGATAGTCGGTCACCTCGTCTCTTATCGCCATCCACCAATTGTCTGCTATCTCCTTGAACGATTCGTCAAGCACCTCTTTATTCTCCCTCCAGCGATTACCTCTGTGTTTGGCAAAGTATTCCTCGATTCTTGCTAGGAATTCCATGGGTTTATTTTTATAAAACCTGAAGTTAATCCCTTCACGATTTTCACTGTTGGGACAACTGGTAATGGTTGTCGGTCGACTATGGAATAGGTCTATATCTGTCTGGTTCTGTCGTACCTGACTGTTGATACTGGTCACAGCAGCTTCAATGCCGTCACATTTTTCTGTGAATCGGTCCTGCACTCGCTCCCAGTCTTCCCGTGTTTCCTTTAGTTTTTCCTCCAATGTCTTCCTAGTCGTTTCTTCAATGTTGTTAACCTTCGTATTTATTTCTGTCCTGATACTCCGTACTTCTCGTTCGGTTTGACTCCATTTTTCGTCAGCTCTGGTAACCCTTTGTTCGATTACCGTTATTTCCTCTTCTACTTTCTTGCTGATTGTCTCATTGTTTTCAGCTATCTTCTGGCTCAATTCTTCCTTCAATATTTCCATTCTTCCGTCCAACCGGTTCATGTTCTCTTGGTTCGTCTCCTTCAATTCTTCTCTCAATTGCTGACTATTGCTTTCCATTTTCTGATTTGTTTCTTCCATCCTCTTGTTGGTTTCTTCCAGTTTTTGGCTTATCTGGGTTAATTCCTCTTTCGACTGTTTATTGTCAGTCTTTATTTCCTCCATTTTCTCCTCAATTTTCTGAATATTTTCTTCCATCTTCTCTTCTATCTTCTTACTGTTTGCTTCCATCTTCTCCTCCATCTTCTTGCTAGTATCTCCAATTTTATTGCCCAACTCTTCCTTCAATCGTTGGTTATCATTCTTCATTTCCTCCTCCATCTTCTTACTATTCTCCTCCATCTTCTTACTATTTTCTTCCATATTCTCCTCCATCTTCTTACTATTTTCTTCCATCTTCTCCTCCATCTTTTTACTATTTTCTCTTAATTCTTCTTTCAATAGCTGGTTATCATTCTCCATCTTCTTACTATTTTCTTCCATTTTATTACCCAACTCTTCCTTTGTCGTTTTAAATTCTTTGAGTAACATCTCCATCATTCGATCAAATTTTGTATCTTCCTTTGCGGTAGATTTCTCCGGCTGTTCCTCCGGTGGTGCAGGCTTATTTGGTTCTGCTGGCGGTAACCTCGATTCCACATCTTCCACTGGTGTCGCCTCTTTATCTTCCATTTCTACCTCCTGCTCGGCCTCCATAGCCCTTTTTCTTGATGTAGCTCTCCTGTGCATCTCGCTCCCTCTTCCGACCTGTTGATCGTTGCCAAGCTAAAAATAGGAAATTGGACAATCGTCCTTATTTTACAACACTATTACCTCCTATTTAAAGCCCCTTAAGTTGGACGCCAATTTGTAATATAGTAAAAATATTACAAATAAAAATAAAAATATAAATATAATATATATGCGTTTTACTAATCTCCACGTTGGAAACGCCAATTTGTAATATAAAAAAAATATTACAAATAAAAATAAGAATAAAAATATAATTGAAATATATAGAGAGATATTGTGTGTGTATCTTTGGTGATAACAAAGGTATTGTGCTCTTCTTTTAGCCCCACTGTTAGGCTAGTCAAATTGTAATATAATTTCAAATGTAATAATAAATAGAATATAGAAATATTGATGATAAGAATATGTTATAACTAGGTGTGTTGGATTGATAAATAACAAATACATCAAACTTTAAAAATTGTGCAAATATTTTTTCTTGTTCTTGTATCGAGTTTGATGGAATGATTTAATTTAATTAATTAATAATTAATTAATTAGTTGAGTTTGTAATTTCCTTCTATATCTATTCTCTCAATGTGAATTATGTTTTTGCTTAATAAAAAATAATAATAACATTAATGGTAGAAATAAAAACAATGCTGGTAACTGAATAATGATTTGCGTTTATTCATTCAAAATTGTGCGCCAGTCAAACTGCGCATGTCCCAGGCACTGGCGAATATTCGCCACAGTCGGCAGTGAGAAAAATCAACAAATATGTTTTTTACAAGTTTAAATTTATGGTTCTTTTAACGAGTCGAAATGGTCAGAGGGCAAGGAACAAGATACATTTAACAGGTATTCTTAAACTAAATGTTAATATCTGAAATAGAACAGAATTATTATTACAATTGTCAATTAGAAAGAAATTATTTAAATTTCGAACCAAGTCGAAGAAATGACGTCACTCCTCTCCAGGAAGCACTGGCTGATCGTCTTTATAGGAAATTCAGCAATGGCCACCGTCTGCTCGATTTTGACTGCTACAATGCTGTTGGAATTGAAGATCTTCTCCCACAGAAATAAAACGATGTTCCCTTTTTCTGCGAAGTGGTGTTGGTCCAAAATATAGTGTTGAATGTCCCCTCGTCGTCTGCGATGTCGAATTCTGGATGGATCTCTTGTGTAGTGTGGTGTTCAACTATGTGTGTTGGTTTTCTGTGAATTCGTTCCAAAAATTGTTCAAAATGGCTGTCGATTTCTGGTGTTGAATTTTATGGTGTTATACTGTGTTTTTGGAAACTTGTGAAGTGTTAGACATTGATAGATAAGGTTATTTCACTTGTTAGTTCATCTCCGTTACACGCCGCATAACCACACTTGGTTTTAATACAAATTATTTGGTTTTCAATACTCCACTAACACATTTTTCAACTGTTCAGCTTTGCGATTAACAATAGACTAATAGACGCAACGTCGTCGTTTTAGGGCAATTTGTGGTATGTCTTTTTCCTCTTCATATTGTTTAATTATAAAATATCTGTCTAAGACTTGTTTCACTATCTAACTATACATAACAAGTTTTCTTATTTTTTACTGTATTTCAAATATTTCTTAATTTTACATGAATCTAACTATTCAGTAATATTGATTATTTAATTTTACATCTTTTGATATATAGCTGGGTTTGTTTCAAACTCATTTAAGCCCAAAAATTACAATTTTACATAATGATTGTATGCCCCATATTTTGTACAAATTCAGTGTTTTAAAGGTTTTTATTTGTTTTTTCGGTATAATCTTTCTATGGAATATACTTAATAACTCCGTAATTACTTTGTTGTTAATAATTTAGTTATTAAAACATTTCAATATTGATTAATTTGCTGTTTAGTCTGATTTGATTACTATCATAAGCCTATTATTGACTGTTTCCAAAAGAAGTTAATTTCCTTTCTTTTGTCATTCTATTTGCTATTAACTGTATCTGCATTAATTGTATTTTCAATTTCTGTATTGTATGTATTGAATTCTATTCCTATTACATAGATTAATTCTTTGATAGATAATTTTTTGGTTTATAGGCCAGTCTGTGTTTACTACAATGGTGTCTTGGCTGGTCTGTTTGCACATTATACATGGTTTACTGTTTTGAATAAAATTATTACATTTTTATGCCCTACTTGCCTCTCTGACTTACACAATGGAAAATTAATTGACATGATTTTAAAATACAATAGAATATCTTGTATCTATTAAACCTTCTTTATACTAATAACATCATTGAACCATAACATGAACATCTTATGCCTAATTTTAACAAAAACATCTTATTATCAACTATTTTCCATATATCACCTAATTTTAACAAAAACATTTTATTCCTATTATTTTTTAACTGTATCATCAAATGATAACAACATAGCTTATCCTAGACATAATTTAATTAGAAAAAATAAAAAACTCCTATTACTAGTAACACTGTCAGTCACTAACTGTCTTGTGTATTTATGATTCTTTTGAAAACACTTTAACTGTGATTAAAAAACATCGTGTATCTATTTACACCTTACATCTAAAATATTATCTAATTAATAATAAATAACAAACATCTTAATATTAGTCATACCTTCAGTTATGAACTGTCCTTTGGTATTTTTGTCCTTCTCACCATTTACTTAGCTATAATTAAAGAAAACATTTTATATGTAATAGTTTTTCTTATATCTAATTTAAAAACTCTTATTACTGGTAATGTTGTCAGTCCTTAGACTGTCTTTCATTCCAATGGTTTTATTATTATTATTCTACACTCATGGTAGTCTTTTTATAATATTTACACTTCATTGAAGATTTTTTCATAGATTTTTTAACTATGTTTCTCACTATACACACTGTAGTTTCTTATTTTTGTTATCTCACTTCACTTTATTGGATTCTACACCATGGTAGTCTTTTCAGTGAGTTCTACACTATGGTAGTCTTTTTATAATATTTTTTAACATATTACACTTACAACTAATATACAATTTGTGTTTTTTGGTATTGTATCTTGTAACTTGTTTGGGTTTACCTATATCGGTTTCAATTTTGTCTCATGGTATTTATTATATGACTAACATTTTGTTTTGGCATATCTCTTCCTGTTTCTGGTCTCTTTGTTGGAATCTTGATATGTTTCGTCCCTTCTTCAAATATCACATTGGTAGTTTCCTTATTAAAATGGTTTCATGACAGATTATTTCCTTTTTTATGGTCCTTCCCTTTTTGTACTGCTTCCCCAATCTACTGGGTATACTGCTGGTTTAACTGGTTTTTTCATAGTAGGTTATTTTAATTAATGGTTTTCTTTATTATCTTCCATTTTTATTAACATTTTCTAGACTTAATTGTACAGTTTCTAGTGTAATCCTTAAACAATTTATTCTTCTCACTCACTATGGAACTTTTTCTTTTATTTATGTAACATTAATTCAAATGTTTAGTGTGATAATTTTGTTATGTTACATATGCTCTCCTGTAAAAGTGATTAGTTCAGATCATACTCTGTATGGATGAAATAATTACTACTAATTCTTTTGTATTTACATTTTCTCCGTGATTACATGTTTTCACTTTATATACCTTCTTTTTCCACCATTGCTTCCTCTCAGCTGATGTGTATCTCCTTCATTAGTTTCTTTTTTTTTTATTGATAAGTGGTCTTCAATCTTGTGTATAACATTATCATTTTATATTCCTTCTTATTTGGTGCTTCCTCACCAGTATGTTTACTCCCTAACATTCCCTAACAAATTAATTGGAACAGTTCAGAGTGGCACTTTTGGCTTCAATCCCTGCTGTCCAATACTTCAATTGAGTCCAGAGGTATTATCATCTCTGCTCAACACATAAGACTGATGGCATTTTCTACATCCAGTCATAAAAATAAATAAACAGTAAAAGTAGTCATTTTTGACTAAAATAAACATCTTTAGATTCTTCACTTCATAATACGTTATATTAATTAATACTTTTATACACTTGACTCTTCTTCTCTCTTAAAGCTTATTCCATATTAGGTGGTTTAGGTATGTGGTATCTTATACATTTCATCATGTTTACATAGTAAGTAGTATTTATATTTACTCTTTCTACCATCTGGTATCCATTGAGTTACTTTTATTGCTCATGATATAACATGAATTAATTCTTTATCACTTTCACTATAACAGTGGTTGTTGTAACAGCATTATCATTATTAGTATCAGGTTTTTTTTTTGTTTTTTTTTTTTTTTTGGTCTCACTATTTGGTCTTTAGTGAGCTGGTCCTTCTTCATTGTTCCATTTTTATTAAATTATTTTCTTTGTGAGTTTGGTTAATTTGTTCGATTAAGTCATATGACATTCTGGTTTCCTTTCTCCTTTAGAATTTTGTATCTCTTTCTTACAAAATCTTTTTTCATATTTCAGAGTTATTTCTCATCATTTGTATGAGTAATGATGTGAGTTTAATGTTTTTTTAATTTTAGACATTTTTATTCAACTACATTCTTTCTTATTCATAGTTGTTTTTCAAATATTTTGGTATAAGTTGTACTTATTATCGTTTTGAATTTTGAAATTATTATTCCTCAAAATTCTTTTTTCATTCATAATAGTCTTTGAATGTTTGAGTAAGTGGTACTTACTAATTATTTTGAATTTGGACAATTATTATCTGCATCCAAATTCTTTTTACTTGCATAATAGTCTTTGAATATTTGTGTAGCTTGTACCTACTATTGCTTTTGAATTTTGAAGCTTATTATGTTCAAAATTCTTTTTATTTATTCACAATAATCCTTCAAATGTTTTGTTGTAAGTTGTACTTACTGATTTTTGAATTTTGTAATTATCTACTTATCAAAATTCTTATTTCGTTCACAATATTCTTTCAAAGGTTTTGTTGTACGTTGTACTTACTCATTTTTTGAATTTTGTAATTTATTATTTCTCAAAATTCTTTTTTTTTTTTTTTTGTTCACAATATTCTTTCAGATATTTGGTGTAAGTTGTACTTACTAATTTTTGAATTTTGTAATTATCTACTTATCAAAATTCTTATTTCGTTCACAATATTCTTTCAGATACTTGGTGTAAGTTGTTCTTACTAATTTTTGAATTTTGTAATTATCTACTTATCAAAATTCTTATTTCGTTCACAATAGTCCTTCAGATATTTGGTGTAAGTTGTTCTTACTAATTTTTGAATTTTGTAATTATTGTTTTTCAAAATTCACAATTTCTTCATAATAGTTTTAACTCCCAACTATGAGTCCTCCAAATATTTTTTAATGGATAACTGATTATAAGTTCCTTTTACTTTATTTGAAATGATATCCTTTAGTACATACGTATTGTTGTTATTGTTTTTAATAATCATGTATGGGCCGGTATACAGCAGTAATAACTTTTTGGTAATGCCTTCCAAAGTACTGGGTAATTCCCTGGTTTTTAGCAGTACCTTTTCTCCGACTTCAAAGTTTATTATTTTCTTAACAGCCTTTTGATATTTGTTCTTGCGCCTTTCCTGGTCTTCAGCCAATTTATTGTAGAATCTGATTCGATTGAATTTGTATTCTTGACTCCTGGGGAACTCTATTATGTCTTGTATTTCTCTCGGAGGTGGTCTTTCATACATTGCCGTGTATGGCGTGGTACCAATAGCAGTGTGATATGACAAATTAAGGAATTCTTCAGTCGCTAATAAATATTCTTGCCACTTCTTTTGTTGATTATAGCAATAAGTCCGTAATATTCTTCCGACCTCTCGCAGTACCCTCTCCGCTGGATTGCTGCTGGGGTGGTAGACAGACGTCTTGTATATCTTAATGCCCAATGTATTCAGAGTGTTTCTCCACCGCCAACCCTTAAATTGCGTTCCATGGTCGGTGATTATGGATGTCGGGCTTCCTACCTCTGGAATGTAATGATTTGTTATTATTCCTAGAGTCTTCAGAGTGGTGGCTCTGTTCACAGGGTATAGTTTTGTAAATTTTGTAAAATGATCCATCATAATAACAATATATTTGTATCGATGGCGTCCGCCACTGCGGGGAAATGGACCACATATGTCCAGAAAGACCTTTTCCAGTTTGGCTTGTGAGGTAATTGGTATCATCATACCTTCCTTTCTCTCATTGTTGGTTTTCACCAATTGACATATCATACAGGTTTTAAGGTAGTTTCTCGTTTTTCTATTGATACTTTTTATGTGACAATTCTCTTCTATTGCCTTGATCACCTTCATGGCTCCCATGTGACCGTATCGTAGGTGATAGTCCAGGATGATATCCTTTTCGATTGTAGTAGGGATCATGACCTTCCATATTTCTTCATCAAGGGATGTCTTGATGAATAAAATCCCATTATGTATACAATAAAATTTGTTTATTGTGTCATCTTGGTTGGAGAGACGAAGTTTAATAGAGTTTAACTTCGGATCGGACTGCTGGTGTTTGCTGATGTCCCGCACTATCTTCTCTAAATCGGATCTGTCCTTAATCTTTATATATATATTTCGTGTGTGCGTGTGTATGTCACTGAACTCCTCCTAAACGGCTGGACCGATTTTGATGAAATTTTGTGTGTGTGTTTGAGTGGGTCCCTGGATGGTTTAGATTCACAATTGGACCCGGTAGGTGGCGCTGCGATCGGGTTCCAGGAAATTATATATAAAAATGAATGTTTCTTTGTTTGTCCCGTATGCGTTCCTATACCATTCATCGGATTGCAATGAAACTTCGGTGAGTTGTTGTGCGCACGCCCGCGAAGGTTTCTGAATTAGTGGTGTTTTTTCGATGGGGTCCTTTGGGGGGTTCTTTGGGGTCTTCCACATCTCCTCCTAAACCACTGTACCGATTTCAACCAAACTTGGCACAAATATTTTACGCAAAGGGAGAACCAACATAGGATAGGTGTTTTTTCGATGGGGTCCTTTTGGGGGTTCTTTGGGGTCTTCCACATCTTCTCCTAAACCACTGTACCGATTTCAACCAAACTTGGCACAAATATTTTACGCAAAGGGAGAACCAACATAGGATAGGTGTTTTTTCAATGGGGTCCTTTTGGGGTCTTCCACATCTTCTCCTAAACCACTGTACCGATTTCAACCAAACTTGGCACAAATATTTTACGCAAAGGGAGAACCAACATAGGATAGGTGTTTTTTTGATGGGGTCCTTTTGGGGGTTCTTTGGGGTCTTCCACATCTTCTCCTAAACCACTGGACCGATTTCAACCAAACTTGGCACAAATATTTTACGCAAAGGGAGAACCAACATAGGATAGGTGTTTTTTCGATGGGGTCCTTTGGGGTCTTCCACATCTTCTCCTAAACCACTGTACCGGTTTCAACCAAACTTGGCACAAATATTTTACGCAAAGGGAGAACCAACATAGGATAGGTGTTTTTTCAATGGGGTCCTTTTGGGGGTTCTTTGGGGTCTTCCACATCTTCTCCTAAACCACTGTACCGATTTCAACCAAACTTGGCACAAATATTTTACGCAAAGGGAGAACCAACATAGGATAGGTGTTTTTCCGATGGGGTCCTTTGGGGTCTTCCACATCTTCTCCTAAACCACTGGACCGATTTCAACCAAACTTGGCACAAATATTTTACGCAACGGGAGAACCAACATAGGATAGGTGTTTTTTCGATGGGGTCCTTTGGGGTCTTCCACATCTCCTCCTAAACCACTGAACCAACATAGGACAAGTGTTTTTTTCGATACAATCCTTTGGGGGGTCCTTTGGGGTCTTGCACATCTCTTCCTAAACTATTAGACCGATTTCAACCAAACTTGGCACAAATATTTTACGCAACGGGAGAACCAACATAGGACAGGTGTTTTTTCGATACGATCCTCTGGGGGGTCCCCCAAACTATTAGATTTGGTTACTATGGCAACCCAATAGAATAGATTCTGTTATAAATATATTATCGCATTAAACTGAAGACCACGCGAACGAAGTCGTGGGCAACAGCTATTTATTTTTAAGAAACCTACTTTAATTGAACTTTATTAATTAAACTAACATTTTCATTACGTACAATGTGAAACTCCGTAGCGAAGCACGGGTATTCCCCTAGTAATGTTATAGATTTTCAAAATGCTCTCCTTTTCGCCTTCGAATGTTTGTTCTTCCAGATTCACTCTTGACAATACGTCGGCTACTACATTTTTACTTCCAGGAACATACTCCCACTGTATATCGTATTCCTGTAGGGCGAGTTCCCATCTGGTCAATCTACCATGGCTTAATTTGCATCTTCTTAGAAATGATATTGACTTGTGATCTGTTCGGACGGTCACTGGATATCCGAGGATATACGTCCGAAACTTCCCGCAGGCAAAGACTACACTTAGCAGTTCTTTTTCCGTCACATTATAGTTCTTTTCACACTGGTTAAGGGTTCTGCTAGCAAAGCTCACTACTAGATGGTTTCCACTTTCATCTTCTTGGTACAGTGTTGAACCCAAGCTAATGTTACTAGCGTCACAGTTTAGAAAGAAGGGTCGGTTAAAATCTGGATGGTTGAGCATTACTGCATCTAAGAATTTCTCTTTAATTGATTTGAAGGTCTCGTCTTGTTCTTGACCCCACCGCCATTTATTCTTGGACGATAACTGGTACTGAAACTGGGCTGTTAGTTCGGAATAATTATTCTGGAACTTCCTATAATAGTTACACAGGCCCAAAAATGATTGTAGTTGCCTTCTGTTTTTTGGTGTAGGGAATCGTTGTATGGCGTCTACCTTTTCTGTTGATGGTGTTATTCCTTGACTGTTTAGCTGGAAACCCAGGAATTGTACTTCTTTAGCTATAAGCTTGGACTTGTCCAGTTTAAGGGTGACATTATTTTCAGCAAGCTTCTTCAAAACATACTCCACACGATAACAGTGTTCCTCCCAGCTGGTTGATGTTATTAGCAGATCATCAACATAGACAGTTGTGAATTGGAGCGCTTCTGGCCCTAGTATATGATCCATACAGGCGACAAAAACAGCTACTGAATTCACCAACCCGAAGGGCAACCTCTTAAACTGATAATTGCGCCCTTCGAAGATGAACGCCATGTATTGCCGGCTTGCTGGGTGCAACTCCACTTGCCAATAGCCGCATACCGTATCCCAGGTGGTAATGAATCGTGTTCCGTGGAACCTCTTCAAAATTTCATCAATTTCGCCAGGTGAGGTACGATCGTTTATTATCATCTTATTTATCTCACGAGCGTCAAGGCAACGTCTTACCTTCCCATTTTTCTTTTGTATGGCCACAATTGGGCTTGTGTATGGCGATTGACTGCTCTCGATGATATCTCTACGGATCATATTCTGGATCTCTGTGCGTACGGCTTCTTTCAAAGATTGTGCTATTGGGTACGACTTTCGGTTGAATTCTACCGGTTCTCTGAATCGTATGGAACATTGGTAGTTCCGGATCTTTCCAGGTTCGTCAGAAAATACAGCTCGATATTTCTCATATATTTCTACCAATTGATTCAGCTGGTTTTCCTTTAATTGCTCGTTCGCATTGTGGCACTGGAAGTTACGTATCTCTTGAATCTTTTGTTGCCATAGGTCTTCCTCCGAATCCTGATGTACTGGCTTGTTGTTTGTTGAGTGGTTGGATAAGTAATTCACCTTATTTTGGTGGTCGAGAAGTTGTCTGGAGTCTAAAGTCTTGTTATCAGTTAAATTGGCTATCCAGGTTGAACCTTCAGCAAAGAGTGATACCTTTCCTCGGCACAAGTCGATAATTGCTGAGTTTCGGCGCAATATGTCACATCCTATCAAGATGTTGAAAGGTAATCCGGCTGCAACAAGAAATATCATATCCACACTAATGCCCTGACTTTTGACATTGAGGGATACCTGCTTTCTTATGGTCTTGTTCTGTCGGCCGGTAGCTCCTACAAGTACAATATTATTAATAGGTAGTACCGGTAAGTTTTTGTGGCATTCCTGCTGTATCCGGTCCAATTCATTTCGATTTATTATGGAGACATTGGCTCCAGTGTCTATCATTATAGGAACAGAAATACCTTCAATTTCTGCGATTATGTATATTATTTCATTATCATTATTTTTAATATTAAGCTCACTTTCTTCTAATAGGTCCTTACGGATATCCTTTAAATAATTGCTGTATATTATGGTAAAATTTTTTCTGTTTTTCTTCAAATTCATACCTACTTGGTTAAACCCAGCAGATTGGAGCAGTAAAGGGTTATTGGATTTTATTACTGCCTCCGTTCGTTTAAATGTTCCGCTTCATTACGGATTAGGCCGTTGGAAGCGTCAGCTTGAAGTCCTGAGACGGCTTCGATTGGTTCTGCTCGATCGTCTGGTTGGGCTTCTGTTACAGGTAGTCTTCGCTGATTATCCAGGCTGGAACTACGTCTGGGCTCGTACTCTCTGTACCTATTACTTCCCTGACTTCCTTGGAAGGTCTCGTACTCGTAGTATCGGCTCCTTCGTTGAGGCTGGTACCTCCTGTGTCCACTGCCTTCTGCTCGGATGTAGTTAACATTAGGTCGATATGTCCTGTAATTGTGGTTATTACCTCCACTTGGGTAATTTCGGTTATAATTACCATGATAATTATTATTATTAGAAAGGTTGGGGTTCCTCTGACCATTTGGAACATAGTTACTATTATTATTATAATAACCGTTGTTATTTTGTGGACGGCTATTATTATTATTATTATTATTGTTGTGGTTGTTGTTATTATTATTTATGCGAGGAATATTACTATTATTATTATTGTTGTTAAAACGGGGCAAATTATTGTTATTTCTGGGGTTATAATTGTACTCGGCATTATTCCGATTTGCGGAGTTATAATTATTATTATTACCCACATTCTGCCGATTATTATTATTATTCAAATTATTGTTGTTATTCCTTGGTTCCTGCTTTTCATATCTCCTGCGACTTTGACGGTAATAGTCTTCGTGTTCATACATTTCTAAAAGCTCGGTCATGGCTTGCACCGTCTTTATTTGACTGTTTCGTCTGGCTCTGATAATATCCTCCTCATAGTGGTATGAGAGTTTGCTGACCAGGCATTCTTCCGGTATTCGGGGCTCTAGATGTTTGGCCACGCACACCTTTCCCAAAAAGTACGCCGTTAAAGTTTGGTTTCCATATGGGTTGTACTTCCCATGACATATCCCGTCTCTGGCGATATTTTGCGTTGATTCAGACCAATATTTGGCTTTGAATAGCCTTCTGAATTGTTGATAGTCGGTCACCTCGTCTCTTATCGCCATCCACCAATTGTCTGCTATCTCCTTGAACGATTCGTCAAGCACCTCTTTATTCTCCCTCCAGCGATTACCTCTGTGTTTGGCAAAGTATTCCTCGATTCTTGCTAGGAATTCCATGGGTTTATTTTTATAAAACCTGAAGTTAATCCCTTCACGATTTTCACTGTTGGGACAACTGGTAATGGTTGTCGGTCGACTATGGAATAGATCTATATCTGTCTGGTTCTGTCGTACCTGACTGTTGATACTGGTCACAGCAGCTTCAATGCCGTCACATTTTTCTGTGAATCGGTCCTGCACTCGCTCCCAGTCTTCCCGTGTTTCCTTTAGTTTTTCCTCCAATGTCTTCCTAGTCATTTCTTCAATGTTGTTAACCTTCGTATTTATTTCTGTCCTGATACTCCGTACTTCTCGTTCGGTTTGACTCCATTTTTCGTCAGCTCTGGTAACCCTTTGTTCGATTACCGTTATTTCCTCTTCTACTTTCTTGCTGATTGTCTCATTGTTTTCAGCTATCTTCTGGCTCAATTCTTCCTTCAATATTTCCATTCTTCCGTCCAACCGGTTCATGTTCTCTTGGTTCGTCTCCTTCAATTCTTCTCTCAATTGCTGACTATTGCTTTCCATTTTCTGATTTGTTTCTTCCATCCTCTTGTTGGTTTCATCCAGTTTTTGGCTTATCTGGGTTAATTCCTCTTTCGACTGTTTATTGTCAGTCTTTATTTCCTCCATTTTCTCCTCAATTTTCTGAATATTTTCTTCCATCTTCTCTTCTATCTTCTTACTGTTTGCTTCCATCTTCTCCTCCATCTTCTTGCTAGTATCTCCAATTTTATTGCCCAACTCTTCCTTCAATCGTTGGTTATCATTCTTCATTTCCTCCTCCATCTTCTTACTATTCTCCTCCATCTTCTTACTATTTTCTTCCATCTTCTCCTCCATCTTCTTACTATTTTCTTCCATCTTCTCCTCCATCTTTTTACTATTTTCTCTTAATTCTTCTTTCAATAGCTGGTTATCATTCTCCATCTTCTTACTATTTTCTTCCATTTTATTACCCAACTCTTCCTTTGTCGTTTTAAATTCTTTGAGTAACATCTCCATCATTCGATCAAATTTTGTATCTTCCTTTGCGGTAGATTTCTCCGGCTGTTCCTCCGGTGGTGCAGGCTTATTTGGTTCTGCTGGCGGTAACCTCGATTCCACATCTTCCACTGGTGTCGCCTCTTTATCTTCCATTTCTACCTCCTGCTCGGCCTCCATAGCCCTTTTTCTTGATGTAGCTCTCCTGTGCATCTCGCTCCCTCTTCCGACCTGTTGATCGTTGCCAAGCTAAAAATAGGAAATTGGACAATCGTCCTTATTTTACAACACTATTACCTCCTATTTAAAGCCCCTTAAGTTGGACGCCAATTTGTAATATAGTAAAAATATTACAAATAAAAATAAAAATATAAATATAATATATATGCGTTTTACTAATCTCCACGTTGGAAACGCCAATTTGTAATATAAAAAAAATATTACAAATAAAAATAAGAATAAAAATATAATTGAAATATATAGAGAGATATTGTGTGTGTATCTTTGGTGATAACAAAGGTATTGTGCTCTTCTTTTAGCCCCACTGTTAGGCTAGTCAAATTGTAATATAATTTCAAATGTAATAATAAATAGAATATAGAAATATTGATGATAAGAATATGTTATAACTAGGTGTGTTGGATTGATAAATAACAAATACATCAAACTTTAAAAATTGTGCAAATATTTTTTCTTGTTCTTGTATCGAGTTTGATGGAATGATTTAATTTAATTAATTAATAATTAATTAATTAGTTGAGTTTGTAATTTCCTTCTATATCTATTCTCTCAATGTGAATTATGTTTTTGCTTAATAAAAAATAATAATAACATTAATGGTAGAAATAAAAACAATGCTGGTAACTGAATAATGATTTGCGTTTATTCATTCAAAATTGTGCGCCAGTCAAACTGCGCATGTCCCAGGCACTGGCGAATATTCGCCACAGTCGGCAGTGAGAAAAATCAACAAATATATTTTTTACAAGTTTAAATTTATGGTTCTTTTAACGAGTCGAAATGGTCAGAGGGCAAGGAACAAGATACATTTAACAGGTATTCTTAAACTAAATGTTAATATCTGAAATAGAACAGAATTATTATTACAATTGTCAATTAGAAAGAAATTATTTAAATTTCGAACCAAGTCGAAGAAATGACGTCACTCCTCTCCAGGAAGCACTGGCTGATCGTCTTTATAGGAAATTCAGCAATGGCCACCGTCTGCTCGATTTTGACTGCTACAATGCTGTTGGAATTGAAGATCTTCTCCCACAGAAATAAAACGATGTTCCCTTTTTCTGCGAAGTGGTGTTGGTCCAAAATATAGTGTTGAATGTCCCCTCGTCGTCTGCGATGTCGAATTCTGGATGGATCTCTTGTGTAGTGTGGTGTTCAACTATGTGTGTTGGTTTTCTGTGAATTCGTTCCAAAAATTGTTCAAAATGGCTGTCGATTTCTGGTGTTGAATTTTATGGTGTTATACTGTGTTTTTGGAAACTTGTGAAGTGTTAGACATTGATAGATAAGGTTATTTCACTTGTTAGTTCATCTCCGTTACACGCCGCATAACCACACTTGGTTTTAATACAAATTATTTGGTTTTCAATACTCCACTAACACATTTTTCAACTGTTCAGCTTTGCGATTAACAATAGACTAATAGACGCAACGTCGTCGTTTTAGGGCAATTTGTGGTATGTCTTTTTCCTCTTCATATTGTTTAATTATAAAATATCTGTCTAAGACTTGTTTCACTATCTAACTATACATAACAAGTTTTCTTATTTTTTACTGTATTTCAAATATTTCTTAATTTTACATGAATCTAACTATTCAGTAATATTGATTATTTAATTTTACATCTTTTGATATATAGCTGGGTTTGTTTCAAACTCATTTAAGCCCAAAAATTACAATTTTACATAATGATTGTATGCCCCATATTTTGTACAAATTCAGTGTTTTAAAGGTTTTTATTTGTTTTTTCGGTATAATCTTTCTATGGAATATACTTAATAACTCCGTAATTACTTTGTTGTTAATAATTTAGTTATTAAAACATTTCAATATTGATTAATTTGCTGTTTAGTCTGATTTGATTACTATCATAAGCCTATTATTGACTGTTTCCAAAAGAAGTTAATTTCCTTTCTTTTGTCATTCTATTTGCTATTAACTGTATCTGCATTAATTGTATTTTCAATTTCTGTATTGTATGTATTGAATTCTATTCCTATTACATAGATTAATTCTTTGATAGATAATTTTTTGGTTTATAGGCCAGTCTGTGTTTACTACAATGGTGTCTTGGCTGGTCTGTTTGCACATTATACATGGTTTACTGTTTTGAATAAAATTATTACATTTTTATGCCCTACTTGCCTCTCTGACTTACACAATGGAAAATTAATTGACATGATTTTAAAATACAATAGAATATCTTGTATCTATTAAACCTTCTTTATACTGATAACATCATTGAACCATAACATGAACATCTTATGCCTAATTTTAACAAAAACATCTTATTATCAACTATTTTCCATATATCACCTAATTTTAACAAAAACATTTTATTCCTATTATTTTTTAACTGTATCATCAAATGATAACAACATAGCTTATCCTAGACATAATTTAATTAGAAAAAATAAAAAACTCCTATTACTAGTAACACTGTCAGTCACTAACTGTCTTGTGTATTTATGATTCTTTTGAAAACACTTTAACTGTGATTAAAAAACATCGTGTATCTATTTACACCTTACATCTAAAATATTATCTAATTAATAATAAATAACAAACATCTTAATATTAGTCATACCTTCAGTTGTGAACTGTCCTTTGGTATTTTTGTCCTTCTCACCATTTACTTAGCTATAATTAAAGAAAACATTTTATATGTAATAGTTTTTCTTATATCTAATTTAAAAACTCTTATTACTGGTAATGTTGTCAGTCCTTAGACTGTCTTTCATTCCAATGGTTTTATTATTATTATTCTACACTCATGGTAGTCTTTTTATAATATTTACACTTCATTGAAGATTTTTTCATAGATTTTTTAACTATGTTTCTCACTATACACACTGTAGTTTCTTATTTTTGTTATCTCACTTCACTTTATTGGATTCTACACCATGGTAGTCTTTTCAGTGAGTTCTACACTATGGTAGTCTTTTTATAATATTTTTTAACATATTACACTTACAACTAATATACAATTTGTGTTTTTTGGTATTGTATCTTGTAACTTGTTTGGGTTTACCTATATCGGTTTCAATTTTGTCTCATGGTATTTATTATATGACTAACATTTTGTTTTGGCATATCTCTTCCTGTTTCTGGTCTCTTTGTTGGAATCTTGATATGTTTCGTCCCTTCTTCAAATATCACATTGTGTTAACTAACAATACTTACGTCCCAGTGAGGGCGGCATCTGTTAACTAACAGCTATTATTCTTTTTATATACATAAACTATGGTACTTATATATGTATAATGTTGGTCAAAACAAGGTACACATGTGTACTTACCGGGATCCTTGCCGGTGAACATGTGCTTCTCCGTTTTAAACACTTTTTTACCTAAGGGGTGCCAGGATTCGTAACAGCGAGATTTGTTTAAACAGAAAAAGTGACACAATGAAGACACAAACTCTTTAGCTACTGTAACTACTCGTTTTAATTTCCCACATAATAAAATATACATTCGTAAAACATACATAAAGGCCTAACCCAAAATGGCTGCCAGTATTAACTCAAAAAACAAAATGGCGGCTATCTTTCTTCATTGTTTTCTTTTATTAATTTAATTAAATCAGTACTGAGAAGCCTCATCATTAAAATTAGTTAGATTCCTTTTTATTTTATACTGCAGTTAAAGTATCGTATATCAACACAAACCAATGCCCTATACGTATATAGGCATGGCCACGCCCTAGTGCAATCACACGCTCACTCACACGTTACTGTAATTACATTTTATACAATTTATTATTTCATTTATTGAGCTCATGAATAAATATAAAGAGAGATAAATTGTGACTTCTCTGTGGTAAGCGGATCGTCGCTCCCTCGCTGGCCTCAGATGTATCCCAGGAGTATGATCGGTGTTGAATTCATTACAAGTTAGATTTTTCTGCACTGACTCTACATTAAAGGTGTTATAATATGTACTTTGGTTTACTGTTCTCTACTACATGTTTGATATCACATTTTACAAGATTCTAATTGTTGTTCACAACTTTTGATGAAAATTGATTCCACCAGCGATACATCGCTGTGGCCTCTCTAGTGGACGGTGATGAACTGAGACCGATTTATGTACAATTTTATGCTTGTGTGCGTGACTTTGACGTCATTAAGCTCTGTTCTGCAGAACAACGCCCTAGTCGTACGCATTGTTTTCAGTGCGTCATTGTTTTTTCTATGACGGAATAACTTTATTGTCCAATCACAATCTATATGTAACAGACTTCATCACCATCTCCGCCATGGCTGTTTCCGACTCCCGCACGTTCCAACGGTGACCTTGGTATGATACACTGCCTGATTCTGCTTGGATCTCTCTTTATATTGGGACAATGGACCTAACCACTCTGTATGTTCATAGTTACACAATAAAACATTGCAAATCACCCTTATAACCCATAATTATGTAATGGGGTCAAAATGTACTGTTACAAACCCCCTCAAGGAAAATTTTTGTGTCGGAACACAAAAAATTTCCTTGACTCATTCACACTTTCCTAAAAGGATCGGTCTAGATATGTCACCACAACCCCCTGTATTGTTATTATATACAATTTTATCATCACTTACCCTTGGTCCTATGATGCTGGTCGCACCCTCTGACCTTACTGGACTTCTCCGGAGAGATCCCTACACCATAAGGCCATGAGGCACTCTACACTCCTGTTCTGACGCGCCAGCCAGCCCAGGACTGCGGTCACAACACCACAAAACTCTGAAACATTGCATACAAAATTAAAATAGTGGTCCAGTACACTTCCATATCTACAACTGATATGTTCCCTTTTAGATACATTGGTTTGTGTTCGGGCATTGGTTTGTTTTTTTTTTTTTTCCAAAAGTTTCACTTATCCACAACAAGACTTAAAATACATCGATTTTTTCCACCACCAAATTCAACTACTTCCTTGTAAGAAAATAAACAACCTATATAGGTAACTACATATAACACAATATATCAACAATTCTTTAGTATACCCCAAAATACCTTCACCTACTTATTTCTATAAATTCAGCTTACAACTATCATGGCAGACACCTTTACTTTAAACTTTGTTGCTCAACTTATAATCATTTACCTATTTTTGTAAATGGCAGCTTACGAGACTATTTCATTTAACTTCATTTTTTAACTTTAAACTTCCAACTTCAGAATATACTATATCTTAACACTGGTTACCGTCATTACCCCTGTAGTGACCTCCTAACCACACTCTATTGCCCTCAACATAATAAAACATCATAAAACATTGTACATTACATATTAACATTGTTACATTTACCTTACATTAAACAATTTAAATTTACATGATTTGTACCAAACTTTATAACATCAATTCTCAATTAACTTTCAATTATTTGACATTCGTTTAGATTCTATACAACAATTTCAAATCTGTCCTTACCTTTCTGTTACATTACCTTCCTATCATGACTTTCCCTTTTCTAACCCTTCTATCCTTACTCGTTTGGGTGACTCTCTATTATTCATTATTTTCTCTGTCTTATTTTGGCATTGTCAATCTAACCTTACTACCCCTTTTTAACTACTAACAACCGCTTCTAACCATTAATATACATTTTGACACCAATATCTCTTAATAACCCCCTTCAAATCCCATTTAAAACCTCTGGCACCGCGCCTTTTTTGTACTAGTATGTGTGTATTCCCTCACTATGCTCATTCCCTTATCGGTTTCTGACCCTTTCAGATAACCCTTTCCGGCACACAACGATCCCTCCTGTCTCAACATCTCTCGTTGGACTCCTACACCAATACCCTTATTACAAAATATCACCATCAACAACTATAAAATTACCATGCACATCACTCAACTCTACATATAATTACTAACCACTGTGTCCCTAAAATATCTAACACCTCTTTATACTTTATCAGCATCTCCACACTTTATTTTTCCTAACTCCCAATAACTCTATCTAACTAACTCCCATGCCTCTATTTTATCCTTACTACCCAAACTCTTTTACAACATTTCAACTTAATACACCATTAGAAATTCATCACTTATCTGCTAACAACACCTTTCATATCCAAATACATAATCATCTACTAACCATTAGAATCTGAATTCTCATAATATCCTTTAAAATCATTATTAACTTCCTCCAATTATTTAAAATCGTACAATACATGTTTACATAAAAATTACATAAAATACACAACAGTAAAAATACACAAATACATAGACATCAATACACAAAAATATACAATTCACATAATCACTAAATCATTTGCCATAATCAGTCCTAATCAGTCCATTTTTTAAAAACACTGTCCACACAATTAAATGTTCATAACACAATAAACAATTACCCCATATCGTCGAACAATAGTCTTATCTTATATCTATATACATTGCTTATTATTGAATCTCTTATATTAACATCATAAATGCATATACCATTCAAATTTTCATTATTTTCCACAAACTCATTTAATTTGTCATGATTGGTCATTGTCCTGTCACCTCCAGTATAATTCGTCACAATCAGATAAGTTACTAAGTCATTATTTTCTTTATCATCTCCTACTACTATATCAACTTCCTTACAAGGTAAGTATTTCATATTTTTATTATATATCATCTCTATACCTAACCTTTCCATAAACTCTTCATAATTTTTCTTTACTTTATATATCTCAATTTCTCTCTTTCTCTCTCTCTCAAAACCTTTCTCACCATCATACCAAGCTACACACTCTCTCTCCATATATGCAGGGGACTCTACTACTTTATCACTGCACCACCTGTGAAGTGCACAAAAAAACCCAGGGACCACTTTATTTGTAGACCTTTTGTCTTCCAAATACGCATTGAAGGCACTCTCGTCCTTCCTAAACACACGTGAAGTCTTTACTTCACCCCCTACTACAACATTAAGGGACAATTTTACCCCCTGCAACCCCTTTATCTGTAAATTCTCTCTATACTTTCTCTCTAATTCATCAACACTTTTTATCACTTCATTATCAAATTCTACTCCCATTATACTTTTATCACCACTCTCAATACTCACACAATTATTTTCTAACACCATATTTGTAATTCTATTATAATTCTCACCACTACTTACCTTGTCTTTATTTCTATCTGATTTGTCTACCTTGTCCATGTTACAATTTTGTTTCTGTATTTCGTTTTTAAATTTTTCTAATCTCTCTTCTAATTGGTTCAATTTTACATCTTGCACATTATTTTGTTTTTTCAATTCATTTTCGAGGCTATCAAACTTCTCGTCAATCTCTTTTAACACACTATTTTGTGTTTTAATCAATGCGAACAGGTCTTCTAATGATATTTTATTTTCGACTGCCTTAGGCGTCGAATTCGCGCTTATTCTGTCTAATAAAACAGACTCTGTGTGTGTGTCGTTTACACCTAACATACTATTATTGTGTTCTGCCATAATTTAGCTGTTTCTATTACTCTCTGTATTTTTATTATATAATTATTGGTTGTTTTGTTTCGTCAACATAACCTTTTGTGTTTTTTGGTTATGTTCTGTTTTGCACCACCTTCTCTGTTTTCAAATCTGGCTGTTTATATAAATTAATATTTATATCGTCCCTGTTCGGGCGCCATCTGTTAACTAACAATACTTACGTCCCAGTGAGGGCGGCATCTGTTAACTAACAGCTATTATTCTTTTTATATACATAAACTATGGTACTTATATATGTATAATGTTGGTCAAAACATGGTACACATGTGTACTTACCGGGATCCTTGCCGGTGAACATGTGCTTCTCCGTTTTAAACACTTTTTTACCTAAGGGGTGCCAGGATTCGTAACAGCGAGATTTGTTTAAACAGAAAAAGTGACACAATGAAGACACAAACTCTTTAGCTACTGTAACTACTCGTTTTAATTTCCCACATAATAAAATATACATTCGTAAAACATACATAAAGGCCTAACCCAAAATGGCTGCCAGTATTAACTCAAAAAACAAAATGGCGGCTATCTTTCTTCATTGTTTTCTTTTATTAATTTAATTAAATCAGTACTGAGAAGCCTCATCATTAAAATTAGTTAGATTCCTTTTTATTTTATACTGCAGTTAAAGTATCGTATATCAACACAAACCAATGCCCTATACGTATATAGGCATGGCCACGCCCTAGTGCAATCACACGCTCACTCACACGTTACTGTAATTACATTTTATACAATTTATTATTTCATTTATTGAGCTCATGAATAAATATAAAGAAAGATAAATTGTGACTTCTCTGTGGTAAGCGGATCGTCGCTCCCTCGCTGGCCTCAGATGTATCCCAGGAGTATGATCGGTGTTGAATTCATTACAAGTTAGATTTTTCTGCACTGACTCTACATTAAAGGTGTTATAATATGTACTTTGGTTTACTGTTCTCTACTACATGTTTGATATCACATTTTACAAGATTCTAATTGTTGTTCACAACTTTTGATGAAAATTGATTCCACCAGCGATACATCGCTGTGGCCTCTCTAGTGGACGGTGATGAACTGAGACCGATTTATGTACAATTTTATGCTTGTGTGCGTGACTTTGACATCATTAAGCTCTGTTCTGCAGAACAACGCCCTAGTCGTACGCATTGTTTTCAGTGCGTCATTGTTTTTTCTATGACGGAATAACTTTATTGTCCAATCACAATCTATATGTAACAGACTTCATCACCATCTCCGCCATGGCTGTTTCCGACTCCCGCACGTTCCAACGGTGACCTTGGTATGATACACTGCCTGATTCTGCTTGGATCTCTCTTTATATTGGGACAATGGACCTAACCACTCTGTATGTTCATAGTTACACAATAAAACATTGCAAATCACCCTTATAACCCATAATTATGTAATGGGGTCAAAATGTACTGTTACAATTGGTAGTTTCCTTATTAAAATGGTTTCATGACAGATTATTTCCTTTTTTATGGTCCTTCCCTTTTTGTACTGCTTCCCCAATCTACTGGGTATACTGCTGGTTTAACTGGTTTTTTCATAGTAGGTTATTTTAATTAATGGTTTTCTTTATTATCTTCCATTTTTATTAACATTTTCTAGACTTAATTGTACAGTTTCTAGTGTAATCCTTAAACAATTTATTCTTCTCACTCACTATGGAACTTTTTCTTTTATTTATGTAACATTAATTCAAATGTTTAGTGTGATAATTTTGTTATGTTACACATTTTATAATGGTTTTGTTTTTATATTTATTCTTATTGGTTTTTATGGGTTTCTACATTTTATTGTCATTAAAAGAACTTCACTCTTGTTATAAAATGTTACTGTGAACAAGTTATTATTTGTTGTTTTCTGGACAATCTTATGATCACTATTTGTTACAATTAGTTGTATGGTTCATGTATCTACAATAAGGTTTGTTATATTTTCATTACATCATTTAAATTAATCACTTACTAATATTTCTTTTTACATAGTATTACATGTTTGGGCCTATTATCCCTCAATTTGTATTTTGATTATCTTGATATTATGATACATTGAATGAAACCATTTGTTTCTTTATAGTACTGGTTCATAAGCCGTCTGTCTTTATAATTATTTATTTTGTCATTATTGAAAGTTCATGTCATAATCGGGGTTGAATGTATTTTGCATCACTTTGCCTAAATCATTAATTTGGGTACGGTCAGTTGTATTACTAGTCAGTCTGAAATGGTTAGTCGTTCCTCTTCACTATCATCTTGGAAGATATTGTTCTTCTTGTTTAGCTTCTTATCCAAAGTCTTCATTAAATCAGGTACGATATTAAGTTGTTCCTAATGTAATGTTACATACTACCCTGCCACCAAATTTGATCATTTTAATAAAGTATTGTTTTTGTTGAAATTATCAATTATCTTCTCTTTCACATTATCATTTGTTATTCTTTTTATTATCTGGTATACTTGTCTTTAATTATAAGTGTTCCATCCCTGGAACATGTTACTTCCCTAACAAATTAATCACCATATATTTTGGAATCAGTCGGGGGGCTCTCTTGACCTAATACCCCGCTGTCCTTATAATACATAATACATCAATAATATCGATTGCTGGAGCTATCTCGTCAGTCAATCACATTTAATAATCACTAGTCTATTCACGACTAAATCAAATAAAAATAATATAATAATATATTCTTGGGATGGTTCACTCAGTTAAACTTCTCAGATCTAAATATTTCTTTCCATTGATTCTTCCAGATGTTTATTTTCTTGTGGCGATATTAATAACATTTTTTATTTTCAATTGGTACTATCTTCTTTCCTTCTTTATCAGTACTCCTTAATCTTCATTTTTCATTCACTATTTTCATTCAATTAAAACATAACAAGTATTTGCATCTTTAGTTGTTGTTAATTCTTTCACAATCATGATAGGTTATTTGTAGTAAATTCGTTTCTAGTCTCGTCTTATTTTCATCGTCGATTGTCTACATTTGTCCTTTCTTATTATTACTAGACGAGTATGCGTCTATAGTTTATCGTTTGATTATGATTATTATTAGTAGTCTCAGGGTTAAATTTACTGAAAATGGGTCTTGCTCTCGGCTAGTTTTTATTATTCAATATCAGATTTCATTATTATTTAACTATTTAGTGACTTATTCCCCTCAATTCAACCTATTGTTGAATCCAGGTTTGAATAAGCCGGTTACTTACTCTTTTTCGTCGTATTAGCTGTCTGTTTAAATAGTTTAATTTTAAGTATTATATTCACTGTCAGGATTAGTCCACTTGAAGTTCCGTCGACTTTTGTTGTTCAGCGGCTGTGAGGAGATCAGTTGTTTTCTTCCTATATGCTAATATACATAAACATAGACATGGCATTCGTAATAATTCATGTATAATATTATTTCATAATATTGTAAATATATAGGTTCGTGCGGTTGTAAACAAAACATGGAATCACTCAATTTGAATAATTCGCATTCTCAGCACGGTACCAACCGCCTCGTTCTTCTCCTCTAAGCTGTCAAAACTGATACAATAAAAGTCAACTCTTTCACTGATAAAAATAATAATAGTAATTTATTCAAGTAGCTCACAGTGAAATTCAATACAATAAGGCGATTTGCTCTTCTTTTTAGTTAACAATTAATATTTTTAAAAGTGAACATGGGCTCTAAAACAAATGATGAGCTTGAGTTGGCATGACTGCCTCTAGTTAGTAATACAATGTGTGTTGACAAACATATAGGTTATGTCGTCTGATTCGACTTGAAAAGTTAATAATGATTATAATAATAAAAGTAGTAGGTTCTTTTAGACTGCAAAATACACTTATTTGAAATAATAGCTACGGTTAGAACAAACATATAAGATAAGAATACATTGATTATTAATGAAAAAAGATAAAATATGAACTACTGTTCATAGTTAGGCATATGTTTTATATATTGTTAGTGCAACCTTGTTGGGTTAAAAGTAGTGAAGCATTTATTATTAATTAATAGTAATTGTGATAATCCAGTATCAGGTACTACGATCATCTGTAAAATTGGATATTCCTAATTCAGGTAAAGGTAACTCATTTATTGTAGTTATCGCACTCCGGCGAAACTCCTAATTGAATCTAGTAATAAAATATGTCATACTCCTATCTACTGATAGCATCAGAGCATATATACTCTTCATTTATATTACAATGTCTTTACTTATTCTAGGTATTTACAGTATACAAATAGTTAAAACTGTCATTACTCAGAACGTTCAATTTCGACATTGTTCATTTGTATTTATCAGCTCCCTTCTGTTAATAATAGGGATCTTAATTAATTCTATATGTCAATTTGAATCGTCTTTATCGTTCAGTTATTTTTCTTATAAACTAATCATGACATTATATTTATGGTTATGAATACTTGCGTCTCTTGTCGTTCGACGAGTTACACTTTTTAATTATTATTAACACCTTTAATTAATTAAAATTTATTAATTAATTATTTTAATTTTGTCACAACACTGCACCCACTCCTATGCGCATAAACTCCGATTAGAGTACACTTGTAAATATACTGCACTGATTCTTCAATGTAGGTAAACTATATCTCAGTTTGAGGTTAATATGGTTGACGCTTGGTTGCTGTCAAAAGCACGTTTTCTGAGGCTTCGACTAACATGCAGTTCGCTTCGTTGTTGTTGAAAGACTGTCCCTGGATCCTCTGTTGGAATGATGAATTTCGGATTTTTTATAAGCTCTGATTGGTCAGTTTAATTCGATTCATTTATTTACGGTAGACTTCGTCAAAATAGACGCTCTCATCAGCGTCAGTCTTTGGGAACAAGATTAATAAATTCTGGTTCACACACCCACGCGGAAGGGCTAAGCATAATACAATTATTTTTAAAAGTCTAATATCTTCCTTATAATTGTACTGAGAATGTTGTGATTACTCTCATTGTTCATGATTTTGAAAGACGATTAATTTGAATCCCCTCATCATATATTTCTGATTAGGGTTAGCTGACTTAGCACTTAGCATTTATGCTTAGTGTCCATTAAGCCATTAATTGTCAATATTTTATAGTTTTTATTTTATTTTCTTTGGTAATATCTCGTTCTTAAGCTACTGTACAATTTTCCCTTAAAACTATGTCTTAATATTAATACTATGTCCATTTTCATAGATTCACACTTAAACTTGTTGTCATACATTTTCGTTTTTCTTATTACCTAGTAATAAGAGTATTTAATTGAATTTTAACATGTTGTAATTAAATACCGATGGGTTAAGTCACTACTGGCAGTGTTCTTTTTCCCTACATTATTGGTTCAATGCCTTAATTATCACTTATGAATTAGGCTTGTTATGCCTACATGGCGTTACCTGGTAGTATGCTTGGTATCATAGACATTTTATTTGTATTATTTTCTGATTGATAATTGAAATAGTCACTATGACCTTATCGTTATTGTGATGCAGTTCACTCTGCATTTGATTCTGTTATTAGCTAGGTTTGGTTGCTGTAAACTTTACTTGCATCTAACTGTCACAATGGTTTAGTTATAATTACATTTATATAGACTATTCAAATGGTTATTTTGGTTGCAATTGCTCATATGAACAGTATTCTGTCTGACATCAGGTCATTAGTTGAGTTACTATCCTTGTATAATGCGTTTATAACATGATTTTGGTTGCATAATGTCTCCTTGCCATTACAAGCATTTTGTCATGTTTGTATTACATAAATATAGCTTTGATATTCTGTTATACTATTAACTATCGTATACAAAACATTCCTTATATGCTCTATTTACTTCCTATCTCATTACATTTTGGTTTAACATTGGTTTGATTTATTTTTTATCAAGTTTTACTGGAAACTGGATTCCCAGATTAGGTTATGTTATGGGTTCAGTGAACAGTAATGTGTTGTTTATGGCTGTGTATTTCTGTCTTAGTCTATTCGACTGGTTTTCATTTCATGTTTGTACATTGGTTATTGGTTATCAATAGTTCACATTTAGTTTACTTCTGTATTATCTTATTTGTTATTAATTAGTGGGTTTGTATGAATATCATTCCCACTGTACAATTGGTCATTCACTATTTTGGGATTTATTCCTCTGTTTATTCTATAACTACACATCATTTAGCTATCATAAACTCATCTTGTTCTCATTCAGTTTGCTTATGACTCTTTATTTACAATATTTGGTCCTTATTTACAATAATGTGTTTCACATAGACAATTAATGTATTCATTAAATGAGTTGTGGTCAGTGTTGACTTTACCATACAGCTTAGGGATTTATATCATGTAATTAATTAACATTCCTTCTTTCTTCTTAATACAATTATTCTTTCAAAGGTTTATGTTAGTTTGTTATACTTCAATTTCCTTCCCTTGTTCTTGTGTTTGGTCTGGATATCTTCCTTCTTCTTTCTTCACTGATCTCCTTCTCACTATTGTTCATTTTTATACATGATGTGGTTTTCACTTGTCTTCTTCACACTGTTTCTTCCTTCTTCTTTCTTGACGTTGTCATTGTTGTATTCTTCTCCCTGATTCTTCTTTCTTCTTATGTTGTCTTGTCCTTCTCACTGATTTATTCCTCCTTTGTGGTCTTATGTCCTTCTCACTGATCTATTGGGTAAAGTATGTCGGTCATCTCGTCTTTATTCTTCTTTTCATCTTTATTGGTGCATTTACTAGTGAATCCCTTTCAATGATGCTTCACTTATTTAAACTTATGGTACTTTTTCTTTAGTATACTTGGTGGTATTCTAGACCTTTTAATGTATTTTTACTAGTGGTGGCCTTTAAATTAATTTTTAGTACTTAGGTGGATGTGGTGTCATATGTACTGTTACATTATTTGTTTTATAGCACTATGGTTTCTTCTGATTTATGGATGTTGCATCTTTCTTTTATATTCCAATAATAAGTTCATAATTATATTTAATAAGAGGTGCTTATTTTGTTTAGAATTTGGAAATTTATTCCCAGTTGTTTATCCGCTTGATTCATAATAACATTATCAAACTGTACTGTAAGTTGTCCTTACTATTTATTTGAATTCTGAGATATTCAAATTTGTTTATTTGGCTTCATTTAAAATTATATTCTGGATTATCAAAGTTGGTAAGATGAGCTTACTATATTCTTTGAATTTTGAGGTATTATAATAATAAATTCTTCAGTTCCATATTAATTCTCATAAATAATTAGTTGTAAGTTGATCTTACTATTTTTTTAGAATTTTGTGGTATTATAATCATAAATTCTTCAATTCCATATTAATTCTCATAAATAATTAGTTGTAAGTTGATCTTACTATTTTTTTAGAATTTTGTGGTTTATAATCATAAATTCTTCAATTCCATATTAATTCTCATAAATAATTAGTTGTTTATCCGCTTTTAACGACACTATGGCCTGTCTCATGTCAATTATTGCTGAATATTTTCTCAAAATATCACAGCCTATTAGTAGATTAAATGGTAGATTACTAACTATTAGAAAAATCATAGGTATAGCTACATTTCTGCTGATCACTGTTAATGATACCTGTTTTCTTATTGACTTGTTTTGCCTTCCAGTGGCTCCGATTAAAATTATATTTTGAATTGGTAAAGTTGGTAAGATGGCCTTACTATATTTTTGAATTTTGATGTATTCATTGTTGTCGATTAACGACACGTTTGCGCCCGTATCTATCACAAATCTTGTCTCTAGTCCATTCACTTGGGCGATGATATATGCGATCTCATTATTCGAACTATTGTGCGTTATCGTGTCTTCGTTCAGTAGTTCTTCTCTCACATTTTTTAAGAAGTGATTGTGCACTATCATCATTGTATCGTCAGTCATTTTGTCTTGTCCTAGTAAGTACCCAAATTGTCAGTTCAGTGATGGGACCTGATGGATTTTCACTCCCGCGGTCCGTTTAAATCAGGGCTGATCTCCTCAGTCCTGTTGTCTGATTGACCGGGTCTGTCTCTATTTTGCAACTCTTGTACCGCAATGGCGTTATTATCGAACGTCACTGAGTTTCTGTTATTTCTGTTGTCGTCGCAGCTCCTACTTCGCCGATGTTCATCACGGTAGTGCTGGTTACTCTCCTCCTGAAAACTTCTCCCACGGTTCCCATTATAATTTGTTCGTCCCTGGTACGAACGTCTTCCCACATCTCTATCGTCAATGCTTACATAATTCACATGTCTTCGATATGTTTGGTTTTGATTGTTATTATTGCCGTTATTATTATGCCTGTATCGGTTATCGTAGTTGTTGTTATAACCTCGGTTGTTCTGGTAATGGTGGTCTCTGTCATTGGCACGCTGGTATCCATTATTGTTATTATTTGCAGGAGAGCTACGGTAATAGTGGTTGTTGTTATTGTTGTTATTATTTGCCGCATTATTTCGTGGATCGTTGTTAGTGTTATTGTGGTTTTGGTAACCGCGTTGATAGTGGTTACCGTTGTTGTTGTAACTATTGTTCGGTCTTTGCCCGTTGTTTTCATATTGGGCGTCGCGGCGACCATTATTTCTATTTATTTCATCGTTCCTTCGTCTGTACTGGAGGAAGTTCTTCTCCTGTTCCATCTCCGCTAATAATGTCGACATCTCCTCGATGGTTTGTATGCGTCCGTTTATTCGGCCTCTTGTAATTTCTCCACCATAGTGGTAAGCTAATAGCCTCACTAAACATTCGGTAGGAATTGCAGGCTCTAAATGTCTGGCTATGTTTATTTTCCCAAGAAAATATGCGGTTGGAGTTTGCTTGCCGTGCAGGTCATATCGGCCCAATCCTATGTCGCTTCTTATCATATGTTGCGTGGCGTCAGACCAATACTTAGATTTGAATTGTTTTTTAAATTCTTGGAAGTTTTGTATACTCGGCCGCATCGCCGTCCACCAACTGTCATAGACTTTTCGGAACATTTCGTCCAGCATACTCCTGATCACAAACCATCTGTCTTCTCCGGTTTTGGCTATTTTCTCTTCTACCCGTTCTAAGAATAGCATGGGGTTTCTTCTATAATTTTGGAAATCGATAATTTCTCGATTTTCCTCGCATGTTGTATGGGCACCGGTACATTGTCTGTTTTTTAGGGAATTAATTTCATCTCTATGGGCAGTTGTTTGGTCTTGTACTCGATTGAGGCTAGTACTCATACCTTCTAATCTTTCTCCCATCACTGCTTGATTGGTTCGTATGTTTTCAATTCGTCTATTCGTTTCTTCCCGGACGCTCAGTATCTCTTGGTTCATCCGCTCACACTTTTCCTTGGTCTCGGATTCTACCCTTTTCATTTCAGTCACCGGTTCTTCCAGTTTCTTGTCCCATTCTTCCTGCAATTGCCGGTTATTAATTTCCATCTTGTTATTCCACTCCTCCTTCAATGACTCTTTGTGTTCATCAAATTTTTTCATGGTCTCTTGGTAATTTCCCTTCAATTCTTCCCTCAATGCTTTATTATTTGCGTCTATTTTCTCCTCCATTTTCTTGCTATTCTCTTTCAATTCTCCCATTTTTTCTTCAATTTTCTTATTAGTCTCTTCCAATTTTCGGCTCAATTCCTCCTTCGTCTGTTTATTATCTTCCTTCAATTCTTCCATAGACTGTTTATTGTCCGTTTTTAATTCTTCCATTTTCTTGCTGAAGTCTTCTTTCATTTCGTCCTTTAGTTTCTAATTACTCTCCTCCGTTTTCTTACTACTCTCCTCCATTTTCTTACTGAAATCTTCATGACTCTGTTTTAAGTATTCCATAATGCTCTTCATGTCAACGCTCTCTGTGGCTTTGTTCGGTTCTTGTCTATCTCCTTGGTCCTCTCTTATTATTGCTTCTACTTCCTCGACCGGTGTTGCTTCTTTGTCTTCCATGTTTAATTCGTCTACTTTCTTGGTTTCGGCCGCTCGTTTTCGCAATGTTTCCCGCTTCCTCATTTTGTTTATTTTTGTTTGTTTGTCTATAAATTATAATTTAATTTATATTAAATTAAACGCCTCACACGTTGGTTCGCCAATTTGTAACGAACTTTAAATTCTAATGTTGTGTTCGTTACTTCTTTATTTCCTTAAAGTCTCACTTTGGATTCGTCAATTTGTAACACTCTATTTGTGTTGCGGGCACTTAAAGTATATATGCCACCCGTTGGAAACGTCAATTAGTAACAAATATATATGTATTAACTACCTTCAACCACACTGTTGTTGTTGTAATAATGTTACTGTTAATAATATATGTTGAAAGGCGAATGATTTTGTAATCTGCCGCTCGCTCCCACTATACGTACCGTTTCGATGACGTCACCCACCATTGCCAACCGTTGTGGTGTCCGCTGTGCTCTGTGAACTTATTTTTAAATGGAACAGCAATAATAATGACGCAAATATAACAACAAACATATATCCTTATAGAAATCATTTATTCAATAAACATGGGTTAACTGTATCTCGTTTCTTTTATGATAATCACAATCGTGGCAAAAATTATGTGTCTCCTTTACCAGTTGGTACTGTAGTTGTAATTCTTATTGCATTCAGACCAAAAAAAAGCGTTGGTTATTATTTCTATTAAAATAGATCATCTCAGGGCGTATATGGTTCGGGGATTACAATTAAACAAAACGTTATTCTACAAATCAAAGTACAAATTTTACAGTTCAAGGATATTACAAAGTTTAGAGTGTAATGTGCACACATGCAGTTGAATCGTGGCTGCTAGTTATTATAGGTTATGTCCAGTTCATGTGTTTATTAATTATTATTGAAATCAAAGGTTCTTGTGGTGTTTAAAAAAAGGTGTCAATCTCAATTTGTGTTATTAGTGAGTGTTCTTAGTGTTGGTGTGATATGGTGTCTGTAGTTTAGTTGCTTAATTTTTAAAAAGTCGTGTATACAAAAGTGGGTGTTGATGCATAATATAATAAAAATGTCAAAGTCACCAAATCCTCTTCTTTATATGGTTCTTGGTCGAAGATAGGGCCCACGTCTGCTTCAGTCCTCCTCCCTGGTTCTTGATTCTTCTATTTCCAATGCTAGTTGTTCCTCACTTGGTTGTAATAACTCGTATTATGTGTATCTATCGGTATTAACATGTCTGGAACGTGTTTTCACAATTTATAGTTAATTATGTAAGACGTTTTGTAAACGCGTCTGTACGCTATGACCGTTGTTAAAGAAGTCTCATTTTATTTATCCGAAATTTCTGGTTGCGAAGGGTAAACTTGGAATCTGGTTGGTTGATTCGGATATACATTGTCATATACTTTCATTATTTCAAAATCTAAATTCGTTCAAACCCTTTAAATTAGTATAACTTTTCTGTACTGATTGGGAATTTAAAACTATTAGCAGCATTATTTTGATCTTTACATTTGTGACATATAGACACTAAACATGCCTACTTTTACTTAAGAACTACAGATGTTACAATTTTGTTATTTGAATTTTTCTTAAATAACTTAAGATGGATTATTTTGTTTCTAGATTCGTTGTGTACACTATTAACTATAAATCTATTTATCCTTCCACATTTGTTTTACAAAATCCCTAACATTATTATCTAAAATTTACAAAAGTTGGTTTTACCTGGCCTATGTACTGGTGTTATCTTCATCACCATGTTTATAAACATTTTACCTTAATGCCATTTTCCATGACTGATATCTTAGTAAACCTTTAACAGTTAAATTAACTTTTAACAACCATAAAAACTGTTTAACATATAACACTATCTTAACAAAACAAAAGGATATACTATCCTATTAGTTTAATCTCATGCCCACATGGCTATGATTCTACTGAACATTTGAACAAATAAACTGCTTTTTACTTAATCTATGCAATTGTTTAACACTTAGCAATAACATCTTTTTTTTAGTCTACTTTGCTTTGTTAATTAATTGATTACTGTTTAATACCATAATTACTGGTATCCCTTTCCCCTTTAACATAGTCATATTCCTATAGGTTTAAGGAATTGGGAATATAAACAAATATTCTCCCAATTGTTATCTTGGTATATACTTAATATTAGCACTTGACTGGTGATACTTGTTCAAAAAACACTTGGTTTATTATTTTATCACTGGTTAGTATTGCACTGTTTGGATTCTATTTGTCACACTTATAAATAATTAATCTATCTAGTTTTGACTGTTTGACTAATTATTTGTTACCTTCTCATGTAAGTATTATTTCCACTTTTATCATGTAATCTTACATATAGTATTTTCTTAAAATTAATGTACATTAATTTATTTATTAACTGTATTGTACTTCAGTATCATTTTATAATGGTTTTGTTTTTATATTTATTCTTATTGGTTTTTATGGGTTTCTACATTTTATTGTCATTAAAAGAACTTCACTCTTGTTATAAAATGTTACTGTGAACAAGTTATTATTTGTTGTTTTCTGGACAATCTTATGATCACTATTTGTTACAATTAGTTGTATGGTTCATGTATCTATAATAAGGTTTGTTATATTTTCATTACATCATTTAAATTAATCACTTACTAATATTTCTTTTTACATAGTATTACATGTTTGGGCCTATTATCCCTCAATTTGTATTTTGATTATCTTGATATTATGATACATTGAATGAAACCATTTGTTTCTTTATAGTACTTGTTCATAAGCCGTCTGTCTTTATAATTATTTATTTTGTCATTATTGAAAGTTCATGTCATAATCGGGGTTGAATGTATTTTGCATCACTTTGCCTAAATCATTAATTTGGGTACGGTCAGTTGTATTACTAGTCAGTCTGAAATGGTTAGTCGTTCCTCTTCACTATCATCTTGGAAGATATTGTTCTTCTTGTTTAGCTTCTTATCCAAAGTCTTCATTAAATCAGGTACGATATTAAGTTGTTCCTAATGTAATGTTACAATATTGGAAAGTATCTGTCCATAAAATAAATTTTTAACATAGGCTACTTGAAGCATGCAAATTTCCATATAGTACTCAAATCTGAATGTACATTTTCTGTTTGATTTGTTATAACCTTCAGACTTACAGTTATCTAAAAATATTAGGATATATTATGACTCAGAATCTGTTAGGTAAAGAGGCAATTTTATGGTTGCATAGCACAGATCATGTTTCTTCTTCTTCTTCTTCTTCTTCTTCTTCTTCTTCTTCTTCTTCTTCTTCTTCTTCTTCTTCTTCTTCTTCTTCTTCTTCTTCTTCTTCTTCTATACTTCCAGGGGTTAGGCAATTTGTATTTTATGACTTCAGATGCTGTGATGCACAGTGGTGGGAGAAGGTTGCGGTGGGGCTCGTTCTCTTCCCAACAAGACGCCATTTCAGTAGCAATGGGGGCAGTGGACCTTGAAATGCCAAGTATGACAGTTTTGTTCGAAGTAGTGTTATCACAGCTATGCAGCGACTCTTTTGCTGTCAATTCAATGTTGGTCGATGAGGGGCTCTTCCAAGTCAGAACATAATCCTTAGATTGGTAGAAAGTTTTAGATCAACTGGGAACAATATGAAGAAGAAGCCATCAGGCCCTAGACATAGTGTAACGACACCGGAGAACGTAGGAAGGGTTATAAAAGCACTGATTAAGAGCCCAAGATGATCGGCTAGATGACATGCAACTCAGTTAACAATCAACCGTGAAATGGTCAGGCGAATTTTACACAATAATTTGAAATTCCACCCATACAAAAGTCAAGTTGTACATCAGCTAAAGGCAGTAGAATACGGAACACTTGAGAACATTTCTGTGAAAATGCAAGTGATATTAAGTGAAAATGTGCAATTGTTAATGAGTGATGAAGCTCATTTTCATCTGGACAGGACGGTAAATAAGCATAACTTGCATTATTGGGCACCTGAACAACCACGTCATACAGGGGTGCACTCGTAAATTTTCCAGTACCGGAACGCTTTTTTTTTTTTTAGCAGACGGCAAGACTATGGTCCACAGCCAATGTGTGTTCTGTTTTGTTAGTAGTTTTGTAACACACACTATCAAAACGCATGCCCAAAGCACAAAACAAATTCGATCTACCTGGTGTATACAAGCTAAATTGCTCAAATTGCAATAAATTCTACATAGGCCAGACAGGACGTAGCTTCAAACAGAGATACATTGAACACTCAAAAGCACTCCACACCACTACAGAATCTACCTTTGCAAACCACCTCATTGAAGCAAACCACACATATAAAAACATCGACAATAACATGAACATTCTACACGTACACACAAAAGGCCTAAAACTAGACACTCTAGAACAATTAGAAATATACAAACACACAAAAACAAATAAAAACGACATCCTAAACGAACAGACACAATTCAAATCGCACGCATTATTCGAACACATCTCACCACACACACACACACCTTCAATCTTTCGAATAACTATCCCGTCGCCAACAACAAGACAGACAACACTACCTATGGCAGCCTCTGATGAAGCCTTCTAAAGGTGAAAGCCGGTTTAGGCTGTAAGGTAAAACTTTACGTTTTTACTTATAAAAAACTTAGTGTTCCGAGTTGTCAGTACTATAGTGATATTTAGTTTTTAAATGTTGGCCAGTCGATCTAGTTTTACTAGTACTTAGCTGTTGATGCTATTCCAAATGTTACGCCGTTACTCGTTCAGTTCACTTTTTGCTCCAACACTCAAAAACTGTTCCACACAGTTAATTAAATTTTTTGACTGCATTTTCTTCTTGAAAAGAGTTATTTATAACTGTTTTAGATTCATATTCACAATGTTTGTAGGCCTACACTTAATTTGTCCACAGACTCAGTTCAACACAACCGTATGGCTTTAAGGTGTTTTTCGACTGAGGCGAATTGCAACTGGCAATCTTATACTATCCGGGCCAGTCACGTGGTTCCCCTGGACCCCCGCCACCTCCCTTGTCTGGACACATCGAAGAGTCTGGAAGCTTGTAGAAGCCCGAACTGTGTTTCAATATTGGAAAACACGTGTTCCTCTCATGGTACCATCGTGACGTCAGACTGATCACAAAAATTCCTTGCCTTATAAGGTTTGGTTTATTTAGTTTGAGACGGCAATGCCTAAATACTCGCCTAGTCATACCATTCAGATTTCTAAATTCGTATTTTACCAAGGGTTACATAGATTGTGAATTATTGCATAATATTAAAAATGATTCTGCCCTTTTTGTCCCATTACAGTGTTGGTTATTTAAAAACTGTCCAATTCCCGTGTGTCACCCTGTATTATTACAAAAACCACAGAAAGCAGTTTCCCAGGGAAAGGCAGGAAAAATCCTCACTACCTGCCCACTGATGATGACAATTGACATACAGGCATATTAAGATGAGGAACTGGATATCTTATAGTTAAAGTATTATACCATTATTGTTTGTAGCAGTTTAGCACATATACAGATAACAGATATTAGCACAATAGTTTAAAACAGAACTCACCAACCTTGAGAAGGAACAGGATTTACCACAGAAATAAGAGATTTAAATATCCGTTACCACTTTATGAAAATGAGAGATTAACTCCCATTGTCATGTTAAAATTAATTATTCTTTTGATTAGAAATAATTAAAATAGGATACTTGCTTAATGAATCAGCTAATTTCGGCAAACCACAACTTTTATTTGTCAATGATGAAACTAGTTTTAGAAGACTTCATTTGATATCAACAACTCTTTGAGGTAAAACAAAAAGAAACTGATAACTAATATTCTTTTAAGTTTTCAAAAGTAGTTCGCATACAACAGACATGATACAATAGCAGAGGTAGAAAAATATGGAAACTTAAGGCAAAACACACACACTTTTATATAATGCTAAATATAAATGAAGACTAGAAGTTAGATTACATTCAGTTACTTAATGAAATTTTATCAGTTCACTTTCTTGTAGTATTTTAGTATAATATAACCTGGTACTGTAATATAATACTCCAACATTAAAAAATTAATCCAAGTTAAAATCTGTCTTATCCATATTATGCAGATTTCAAGATAAAACAAATTGCTTCTTATATACAATTATTGAAAACATTGTTACATAAAATATTCCATTATGACAGTGTTAGTTTAAGCTATAACTGCAGCATTTTACCCCACACATTTGCAGGTAACAGAAATAAAACAAGTTTATTTTTATATTTAGTGAATTATGTGTTTGACATTTTTGCTTTCAATATTTTTAAAAATTTTCATGACAAAAATTCAAACAAATTCAAATAAGATTATTAAGTCAGTTGACCAGCTAATGTAATAAATGTGTAATAAAAGGCTAACTGTGTGCTCAAATATGTATACAGTATAATACAGTATACAGAATATGCCAAAAAAAGGAATTTTTATTTTGGGGAAAATGTCTGTAATAATATTGACAATACTTATTGACAGTCAATCACTTCACCATGCTTTGCTGTTAATAGAGAAATGGATCAGAGGAGTAGAGCTCAACATGTTAAAGAAATTTTATCTGTTACAGCATTTTACAAAAATGGTGACTATCTATAAAGAATATAGACATTATTTTAGTCTTGGCAGCTATCATCCTGTTCTATCTGAACACACAATCAGGTTAAGGTGAAGAATTTTAAAGCTGCATGAAGTGCACTGAAGTACTGTTGATTAGCCTAAGCATACATGAACACAAGACAAACACAGAGAGTTCAAAATGTTATAAAACAAAGTGCAAAACATCCCGTAAATTGATTTCTTATGACAGTGGAACACCAAATTGTAGTGTGTATCGAATCTTATGGGTTAAAGTAGTAACCTCACAAGACACATACTATACATCAGACAAATGGAAATGTTTACGAAAAGCAAATGAATCTCTCTAATAAGCTTTTGGCTATAATGCAACACAAAGAAGCTTTCATTTACTGTGAATGAGTGATAAGGCCCAGTTCCATCTTACTGCTTTTATGAATAAACAAAACTGTCATTATTGGTCACTGGATAATTACCGACTGCATCAAAGGCCATTACACACAGAGTCACAGTGTGGTGTGTGGTCTATTCAATGGGAATAATTTGCCCTTATTTTCTAAAAACGAGCAATAATCAGAACCATAACAACATGACAGACACATTTGTTGCACTTCAACTCATGTCCTTCTCTTCAGATGTGCCACTTTGATTTTAGCAAGATGGTGCTAAATAGTTACAGTACATTACGTATTGAAATTAGATTGTATTTCAGCTCCATAATTTCAATGGAAGTGGAGTACCTTCTTTTCGGAATGTGCCAACATTTCATGTACTGCAGAGTCACTAGACTTGTCAGTTTGTGATTATGTTCTGTGGCGGGGGGGGATTACTTTAATGGTAATCCGTTACCTTAAATAAATGTATATACAATGTGCTCATTCACCATTGCTGAGCTCAAAAATAATATCTCTACAGAAATCAGAAACTTTGTAACTGAGATACTGGAATGCACCATGGACATTTTTGTCCCAGAATGTGAGAATGTAAACATCCAAATGGTAGTCACTTTCAGGACATTATATTTAAAACATGGACATGACTGTGCATGTGTCACAAATGGCAATATGTAATGGTGCAGCATATGTGTTTGTAATTTTTGTATATGTAACAGAAGTGTCAGTTTTGTTGCATTAAAAAACATGTATTTATTACCACACCTGAATTTGAGTTTCAGAATTTTAGAGAATTTAGGTGAAAATACTTACCCCTATTCCAAATATGATTGGGCTTATTGCATAACATAAAATTAAGACTGATATTTATATTCTTAATCCCCATGATGATGATGATGGGAGTAGGAGGAGAAAGAGGAGAATCAGAGTTATGTTTAAATAACTGTGTAATACAATTTTAATAAAAAGTGGAAATAAAAAGACTAAAGAGAAACTTTAACATTAACATAATTTTATTATATTACTTTACAAAAGAATATATGAAACTTACTGATACTATTAGAACACTATTTATACAATTTTTTTTTAAGTGATCAAAGGCTTAAGGTATTTCACATTAATATAAATTTAAATAAAACATTTTGTGTTTTGCTACAAATCTAGAAATGTTAAAAAAAAGTTGTCAAGTGTTGGGTAAATTTCTTCGCTGTACATGTATGGAGAAGGATACCTATGCATATGGATGTAATAGTCAGGACATTACCTATGTAATAGTAAAAAAATGGATATTTAACAAACTTTATTTTTATTGCACATATGAAAATGTCCAGTTTATAGCAAAAAATTAAATCTTCAATGTTGAGTTAACACTAAAAACTTTCTTAATAAAAATGTTTTCATCACTTCAGTTTATTTTTTTTAATGATTCATAATTTCTAATGAAAAAAAAAATGTTTGGTCTATCAGCACATTCCTGTGCCGACAAATGTCAGTCTGTGTCTAGGATTTCCTGGCTCACCATTCGTATTTTTGTTGATAAGTAATAAAGACTTTCTTAGTTCAAAATCACCTACACTTTTCTTTTTTATTTTCTATGATTCTATTTTCTAGGGAGTGCTAAAAAAAGTTTCTGCCCCTGTTTGCAGAAAGATTTTCTTATAGATAATTTTTTTCTTTTACCATTGTACCAATCAAAATTGCTATAAACCTATATTTATCCAATTTTATGCATTTTGTATGCACCTGATTGGTATGGCTGACTATCATCTTGTGTTATTAGAGAACTCTGACGAAGAAGCAACATTTTCATTTGATTTCACTTTGGTGCCCCTCCCATCAGGATTTGATCTATGCATTAATTAATTGTATCAAAATATGTCAACATACAGGGAAACATTCCTGTTCTCTTAAATCCACTCATAAAATTGGATATATTAGGCAAGGCATCTCTGCAACCAGTTGCATAAGTAATGTGCCATCAATGGAGAGGGCTCCTGTATTAAGGTAACCCACATGAGATTCTATGTTTTGAAGTTTAATAGCTTACATCAACTTCTTTTATAATTTGTCATTTATCATGAATACTTGAATACTTATATCATGATATACTGATTAATGAAATGTGAATATAAAGTAACCTTTGTACCCTTGTATTATTTAAACTGCTAAATTAACTATTTACACATAACATCAAAAGTCATAAAAATATTTGTAAATACAGATGGAGCATTGTATGCAGTGTATGTCATTTGCACTTAAAAATCACATGCATAGCCTATAGACTTTTTAAGTGGATCTTAGACACCCTTGTCTGATTGTGCACTCTGTGGATGCAAAGAGGAAGGAAGATATATTTTGTAATGTTTCCTCTCTTATAGGGTACAAAAAAAATATATAAATTTGTAAAAAAGTTTGTTTAAATTTAATTAAAGAAAAAAAAATTTTTTCTTTATTTTTATTTATTTATTAATTATTTATTAGTTTATTTATTTATTATATTAGTCCTTGATTACTATTCTAGTTGATTTATTGTGTTATAATAACAATAATTTGTTTCCAGCATTAAATAGATTATGAAATGTAATAATTGATTAGTGGTATTCAGCTATTCAGTGATTGTACTCCTTTGCGATGTTATTCTCTTCTTCCTTGAAGTCCAGGTTTCAAGTGCTACCTGAAATTCTTCTAAATATATGTTCACCAAGAAATAAAACTCAAAATTGGAATGTTAAATGAATTTATTATTCTAATTGCGACTAATCGACTTTGAATCGAACTAATATGAATTGAATCCATAGCACGAAAACTCATATCTCAGGGCAAATTGTTTTCTTTATATAAATTATTAACATTGAATTATAGGTCCTTTTAACTGTTATCATAAGTCATAGAAAGGGTAATGCTGAAAGGTACAATACTTACAATTAACAAGTTCTTAATGACAAAATAGAAATAATGTTTATTATAAAAATGTTAGTAATATTTAAATTTTTCGAACCAACGTAGGCTGACATCATCACAGCTGACTGGAACTGGTCTGAGTTTCAACAAAGATGGCCACCTTCTTGCTGCGTATGTTCACCAAGATCTTCACGACGAATTTCCTCCAAATAAATGTTGATTCTTTATGTGTCCTTCATCATAGTAGTAGTGATCAATTTTCTTCGTCGTTGAGTGATTATTCTGTATAAATGATCCGATGTTTGGTTCGGCAATAAGTGTTCAGAAGTGTCCTCGTTCAAATAGCTCGTCCAGTTTTATAATGGTAATTTTCATATCAGCAAATTCTGAATTAGTGCTTGGATTGTTCTAATATCTTGATTACACTTTCCAGTCTTCGTAAATATAATGGTTGGATTTATTTTAATTGAGTTTAGTGTTAATAACTCATATTTTAAATTTCTTTTTTTTTATAGGTTTAGTTCATGTCAAATTATATTTTTTATCTTTTTGGGTGTGATCATTCTGATGTGTTCACCTCGACATTTAACAATCAACTCCTGTTTTTTCTTCATCATACAAAAGGTCCTGGCTGATTTATTAGTAAATTTTCATTGTTTTAAATCAGCTGACACTTAAGCCTCAAATTTGATGTTGTACAAAAGAATTGAATTTTACATTATATTATAAATTACATTTTGCTTATTATTTATTCTTATTAAATGCTAATTACATAATCAAATTCCTTATTTAATTCTGCATCATTTAATACCACACATGATATATTTTATAGTATGTTTTAACTCAAAAAGTCATATTTACAGTATATTTGGTTGTAGGCCTTAACTACTTTACTTCTTTCCACATTAAATGGTTGACAATTTATGGTAGATTCTAATTATCATTGAACAAGATCATTGATTGAATTATTATGGTTTGGGTTCTTTAATTCTCAGTAATTTGATGATTTGGTTAGCTAATTTGAATACTATCTTCAATTTAGGCTTTTCTTTAGACTCCAGTGTTATTACACTTGCATTTTTACTAATAATATCTTATACATTCCTTAATTACTTTCACTAAGTGTTGTTACAGTTATTATACATGGTTAGTGATTTACATTCAACAATTTTCATTCATTTAATTAATTTCGTTAACTTATTTACTAATCATAATGTTGGTGAGAGGTACCATTTGGCCTATTTTTTTTATGTTAGTTCAATTACAAAGTTTACTATTATTTCAGCTTGCTAATACCCTTTCTGACATACAATTCTAATAAAATCTTAACTAAATTGTCCTTACTTAATTACAACAGTGTTTATTATTAATTGTCATCATTAAAATATAATAAAGATATTATATTAAAAAAAATAAACTTAATCTCAAGCATTCAATGCTTTGAGTTCAATGAACTGCTAACATAAACAAAACACATCTGTTTTTATTTAAACAGTTTATTAAAATCAATTATTATGCAGTCTTTTGCTGTTTTTGTTTTAATTTAGGGATTTACCCTCACTATTCACTATATTCCCAAATTTGATTTCTAGCCATTTTATCTAGTCATTGGGGAATAAAGAACATCACTTAAATGGGATTATTGTTTGTCATTTTTTCACAATCAAATTAAATTATCTTATCTAAAAATGAACTTTTTCTTGTGAAACTTACTGTTTTTCGTTGAACGCGTTTCAGCATACGTATTCGCCTTCTTCAGCTTTGAGCCAGACTGCCATCATTTAGTAACAGTTGTTGTGTGGAAGGTGTAGTGGGGGTAGTGTGTGGAGGAAGGGTGCAGGGAGGATTGGTGCAGGGATTCAACTTAATGTTTGTTTTTTGTATAATTGTGTCAAAAAGTGTATGTGATTTATATTGTAATTGATCGTTAAGTATGTTATTTGGTTGTGTTGTGTGGTGTTTATATATTTCGTATTGTTCAGTTGTGTTGAGTTTTCGACCTTTGGGTAAGTAATGTAAAATTTCAAGATTAGTGTCTATGTTGGTGTAACTGTGGTTTTCTGTGTGTATGTGTGTGGCAAATGCGGAGTGTATATTGTTGTTGGTTAAAACTCCGCATTTGCCACACACATACACACAGAAAACCACAGTTACACCAACATAGACACTAATCTTGAAATTTTACATTACTTACCCAAAGGTCGAAAACTCAACACAACTGAACAATACGAAATATATAAACACCACACAACACAACCAAACAACATACTTAACGATCAATTACAATATAAATCACATTCACTTTTTGACACAATTGTACAAAAAACAAACATTAAGTTGAATCCCCGCGCCAATCCCCTTCCTCCACACACCACCCCCACTACACCTTCCACATAACAACCGTTACTAAATGATGGCAGTATGGCTCAACGCTGAAGAAGGCAAATACGTACGCCGAAACGCGTTCAACGAAAAACAGTAAGTTTCACAAGAAAAAGTTCATTTTTAGATAAGTGTTAGTGCTGTGAAAGAAGAGATGAATAATCAAGACAACTAAATTATCTTTGTACACTTTTCATCATATATCTAATATTTCTACTTATATTTAATTTACATAGTTTCTTTTTTTCTACTGTATTGTACTTTTCTTTGTTACACTTTGTTGGGGGTTTTGTTTTTATGTGCTTACTAGTTACATTTTTATTCGGTGGTTTATATATGGTTTTATCTTAACTGCTCCTATTCTACCTGGGTATATATACTATATAAGTTGGATTATCACTTAAGTTGGTTTTAATGAACTTAACTTCTTTTAATTTCGGATTTCATTTTACTTTTATTCTTGATTAATTATTATAATACTTTTTCTTTTTTGCCAGTTTGGTTTTTTATAATCTATGTTACATTCTATTTTTGCTTCTTTTTTGGTCTTATAATAAGATGGATTTTCTGTCATGCTACAATATATATATTGCCACAAATTTAATATTATATAAATAATATAATTTAAATTGGTGATGCCCCACGTTGGAAGCGACATTTTTATGCAACAATAAAACTGTACATAAGTTGTATAATTTATGTTGTATGTGTATAAATTTACATGTAATTTAATTTGTATAGCCCCGCGTTCTTTGGGAGCTAATTTATATAACAGTACATATATAGTTGTGTGTATACAGGTTGCAAATACACATCTATTTGTGTTTGAATAGCCCAAGATCTTGGAGCGACAATTTATATAACAATACAACTTGCATAAATACAATTTAATTTGGGTTTCAGGTGTATCTGTAATAAGAACTCGATGTAACTTGTAACGGTATTTCAAATTTATTTGGTACTAATAAAATTGTGCGCATGGCACTTGATTCGACTTAAAACATTCGTTATTACTTTGTTACTATGCCGTAAGGCTTACGCTATATACATCCTTACTGACTAAATATTCTATTCTACTAATTATTTTATTACAAAATATCATTTCCTGACTACTCAGTCAATTAGTGTGCTTCAAAATATCAATGTTTAAATATCTTTTTAGATATTGTACTGTAAACTCAAAAATATGAATAGTTACTGAATTTATCTTTCTTTTATCAGTACTGATTTATAAAACGCTAATTTTTATTTAAATGCTTTGCATTATTTTCATTTCAATATTAATTTGAGCTCTTATTTACGTTAATCTTACTTCAATAACATCTATGATTCTAACTCTCTATATTTATAATAAACATTGGCTCTTACTTTTAAATAGAACAAGAATGTCTTTAATTGTCTTTGAGTTAATTGTTCGATTAAGAGATAAATAAGTTGTTTATCACCTTATTGTCGTCAATCATACTCAATCATTGGATCCATCTGTAATCGTCCTCGTCTCGAACTCAGCATCGATTCCTCTTGTCCAGCGTCGCTCCTCTTGTCCAGCGTCGTTTCCAGACTTCAGTAGTGTTCCTCTTGTCCAGCGCAGTCTCCTCTAGAGTCCAGCGTCGTCTCTCTCTTGTCCAGCGTCGTCTCACTCTCTGGAACTAAGTCGTCAGCTCTCTCTCTCTCTCTCTCTCTGGAACTTCTTCTCGTGCTGTTTCGGACGTCAGTTGATCTTCTTATATGGATTTTCTTCTCGTGTAATTCTGTTACTAATTAAAATTGCTTGTTTTTACAATCCAGTTACATAACTGTATGTAACTGGAAGGATGAAACTATTTACAAAAAATTTAAATATTTTGTGCGGACGAGCAGAAGCTCCCGCTGCACTGTGGGTGATCGAAAAAGAGAACAACTGTAGCGTGTGTGTCCTATTTATACCCACGTATTGGTCAACACCTGCAGTTGTACGAAATCGACATGTCTGAAATTGTCTCTGGGTTCAGTCCCCCCACTCCTTGTCAATTTCGCTATTTCTTATATTTCTGCGAATTGCAGAGTCCTGTAAGTATACTCTTATACTCATCTTACAACTATTTTCACTACACATGTTCACTGTATTTTGGACATTGCAACTTAACCCTTTCGCTCTGTACACAGTTATTTCACCACTACACTCGTACGGTGTGTCCCTTTCACGTGGTTTTTGTACACAGTATTTAGTTAATTTTATTACATTTTATTGTGTTTTTAGATTTTACTCCTTATTTATAGTTTATGAATAATTACGGAAAAACAGTAATTATGCAATTATTCATCTTGGGGTGGTAAACTCGCCTGCATAGACCTGCGTCATACACACTTGCAAAATACTGGTGTACACACTTTCAGTTACATTTGTGTGTGTGTGTGCACGTCGATTCAGGTCGAAACACCTGTTCATATTTTTGTCTGAGCCAAGCTTGCAATCCCTGACATGCTTATTTCTAATACATTATTAATTATTTACAGTTTATTAGGTATATTTAAATGTTTATATTCAATGCTCAGTACATCACTTATTTGTACTGTCGCATTATCCTTCTGCTTGGTAATAAAAAAATTTAATAAATTTATTTATTAATTTTTTTTTTTATTACAATGGTTTGAAAAAAAATATAACAAATAATAAAGAATAGTATTTATCATTTCACCCTTAATTGGAGTGTACATATACGTCTCACCTCCCCTCTTCACACGCTCACTGCTCGTGACCTTGTAGGGTGGCTTCAACAACAGCTGATCTGACTGGTTTCATTGACCTCGTTATTTTTATATGTATAACTTCGTAAATGACGTTGCGTGGAATTTACCAATTTCTTTCTTCTGTGTCTCATCATATACTATGAAAGTGTGTTGTCCTACTCACTGTCTTAACGTATACGGTCCATTATACAGTCTGAAGAATTTCTTTGCCGTATTCTCGCTTCTTTTTCCAACAGGATTTGCTTTGAGTAGTATATTCTCTCCTACATTAAATTGTTGTAGCTTGTGAGTTAGATTAAATCTCTCTACTCTCTCATTACCTCTTTCTATTATTCGTTGCTTTGTGTATTCAATTTTTACACTTATTGGTACAGGTACATTCTGGTTATTAGGTTTGTGTACATACTTGGTCCAAAATCTGTTTGGCTTCTTATCTTCTTCTAATTCCATTGGAGTATATCCTGTTGCTTCACTATAATTTTCGTTAATGGCTTTTTCAAGAAATGGTAAATATTCTGCCCATCTATTGTGTTGATCATGGCAGTATATTCGTAAATATTTACCTAATTCTTTGTTGACTCTCTCAGCAAGGTTTCCTTGAGGATGTCTTATGGATGTGAGTACAGGTTGTATTCCATTTTCCCTTAACGTCCTCTCCCACTTTTCACTCTGGAATTGTACACCTTGATCACTGAGTACCTTCTTCATTTTTCCATATGTCGGAATATATTTCTGCAGTAGTATCTTTAGAACAACTTTGGTTGTGGGTCGCATAATTGGGTACAGTCGGACTGCCTTGGAAAACACATCGATACATACCAATACGTGCTTCACACCTCGACTTGATTGTGGTAGTGGTCCCAGAAAATCCACTGCAATTAGCTCTCCTTTGTTCTCTTTCTGTATGCTCTTCATTTCTACGTATGTGTGTAAATTCAGTCCTTAATTTTACATTAACTTACTCATACATTCTTACCTTCGCTTCTAATCTTCCTTAACTCTTTTCTTAACATGACATTACTTTATCTTTCTTAACTTTTCTTATATTATTTATACAATACATTAACATTCATTACCTTTTATTATATTTCTTTAACATTACCTTTCTGATCACTACTACTTTCCTGAAATACACTTCCGTAACAGAATACTCTTTTAGCTTTGTAGTGTGTCACATGATCGGTTACAGAGGAACTGTCTTGGAAAACAACGATATTTTTCTCGAAGTCCTTAATCCTAAATAGTCTCTGCCCTTTTGACTTTTCACTCTCGCTTTCTTCTGTGTCCTTGTATCTCCATTAAGTGTTCGCTTGATCAGCCGTTCTGACAATTATAGCATTGACTGCTCATCTCTAATCCTTTCTTTTTACCAATAACAACACTAACATCTTTTACCATTACTTCTTAAATATTTCTCTACACTATCATTCCTTAATAAATAACATTTCTTAATTATACTCTCTTATCTTATTAACAATAATTAATAGTAATATTATTTTTCTCATTTAAAAATAATTATTTATTTTCGGGTATTGAGTTCGGTTCGGTGTGTCGTTCGATCTTACACCCTTCTTATTATAACAATTGTTTGTTGTACACAGGAAATTCATTGTGCTAACCCTCGCGACAAATTTCCATTGTATTACTGTGACGTTAACATTCCATTGTCCCGCTGTGACTGCATAATTCACCTGTTTATAGTGCAACGTTTTCGTTTTGCCTGACCGCCACACAAAATCTGCTCTCTTTCTCTCGTAACGGTCGCATTCCATAATTTTCTCATTCTCACTGCTGCGCCCCTCTTGTCGAATGCATTTCTTACTAGTTCGTATGTGTTTTACATACATATTGGAACATTCTTTTGTGCGTCGTTTATGATAATATTCATCGTAATTACTATAATTATAGTTATACTTATTGTTCACTTTATATTTCTCGTGTGTATACCTACCGTCATATTTACCACAATTTTGTGTAGTGTTTCGTCTAGATAATTTACTACGTTTCTTGTTAGGCCTACAGTGATATTTATCTCCGTGAGTGTGGTGTCTTAAGTGTTTCACATGTGTCATCTTATGTGACTTACTTGTGTGTGTGTGTGTCTCACAGTTGGGATATCGCTATTAATAAGGTACGTTTTATTAACCTTTATCTGCTTCTCTTCCTTAATGTTAATTACTTTTTTATATTTATCGTTAGTAATTACACACGTATTTTCAACTAGTATGAATTCTTCACATATTATCTCCGTTTGTTTATTAATTATTTCACAGATATTTTCTGTGATCGTGTCAATACGTAAATTTGTATCAACAATTTTTTCGGTTAACTGTGCAGTACCGTCAATTATCGTTCGTTTTATTTCAAGATTATCAATTTTTAACTCTTCTAGATTTCTGTGATTTTTATGGGTCCTGTTTAAAATTTTCGGATTGTTGCTCTAACTTATTTTCTAAACTTTCTGTTTGTTTTGTATTTATTTCATCTAGTTTTCTTATTTGTTTGACATTCTCCTCTTTCAACTCTTCTTTAAATTTTTCAGCTTGTTTTATGACTAATTCGTCCATCATGGCTAGTATCGAATTTTTAAATGCTTCTAAATTCAACCCTCCTGGTTCTGCCATGTTGAATAATTATTAAAATATTTATTTCGTAGTTATTCTTTAACAATTATTATTGATAACCGTTCCATACTTATTTATTTATTTCTTTATTTTTATTAATAGTTATTATTAATACTCATTACAGTTACACCTGTTACGTAGACAACAATATTATTTGTGGGCGCCAGCTGTGTTATTACACAACTATTAACATAACATTCCGTTAATGTTAAATATATTATATTATAAATATAATAAATATTATATTTATATAATAATATATTATATTTATATTATAAATTAATTATAAATAATTATTGTTACATATAATATTTTTTTTTATTATTTAACACACCCTTATTTTTAGAGCAAGCATTTAGCTACAAAAAAAAATTTTAATAGTTAAATTGTGGGGATCGGGCCATACGTTCATGGGCGACAATTTATCCAACAAACATAATATACAAATTTGTACATAAATGTAGGCATGTCGTGCCCCATGTCCAGGGCGACATTTTATGCAACAAATTTAATATTGCATAAATAATATAATTTAAATTTGTGATGCCCCACGTTGGAAGCGACATTTTTATGCAACAATACAACTGTACATAAGTTGTATAATTTATGTTGTATGTGTATAAATTTACATGTAATTTAATTTGTATAGCCCCGCGTTCTTTGGGAGCCAATTTATACAACAGTTCATATATAGTTGCGTGTATACAGGTTGCAAATACGCATCTATTTGTGTTTGAATAGCCCAAGATCTTGGAGCGACAATTTATATAACAATACAACTTGTATAAATACAATTTAATTAGGGTTTCAGGTGTATCTGTAATAAGAACTCGATGTAACTTGTAACGGTATTTCAAATTTATTTGGTACTAATAAAACTGTGTGCATGGCACTTGATTCGACTTAAAACATTCGTTATTACTTTGTTACTATGCCGTAAGGCTTACGCTATATACATCCTTACTGACTAAATATTCTATTCTACTAATTAATTTATTACAAAATATCATTTCCTGACTACTCAGTCAATTAGTGTGCTTCGAAATATCAATGTTTAAATATCTTTTTAGATATTGTACTGTAAACTCAAGAATATGAATAGTTACTGAATTTATCTTTCTTTTATCAGTACTGATTTATAAAACGCTAATTTTTATTTAAATGCTTTGCATTATTTTCATTTCAATATTAATATGAGCTCTTATTTACGTTAATCTTACTTCAATAACATCTATGATTCTAACTCTATATATATTTATAATAAACATTGGCTCATACTTTTAAATAGAACAAGAATGTCTTTAATTGTCTTTGAGTTAATTGTTCGATTAAGAGATAAATAAGTTGTTTATCACCTTATTGTTGTCAATCATACTCAATCATTGGATCCATATGTAATCGTCCTCGTCTCGAACTCAGCATCAATTCCTCTTGTCCAGCATCGTTTCCAGACTTCAGTAGTGTTCCTCTTGTCCAGCGCAGTCTCCTCTAGAGTCCAGCATCGTCTCTCTCTTGTCCAGCGTCATCTCGCTCTCTGGAACTAAGTCGTCAGCTCTCTCTCTCTCTCTCTCTCTCTCTCTCTCTCTCTCTCTCTCTCTCTGGAACTTCTTCTCGTGCTGTTTCGGACGTCAGTTGATCTTCTTATATGGATTTTCTTCTCGTGTAATTCTGTTACTAATTAAAATTGCTTGTTTTTACAATCCAGTTACATAACTGTATGTAACTGGAAGGATGAAACTATTTACAAAAAATTTAAATATTTTGTGCGGACGGGCAGAAGCTCCCGCTGCACTGTGGGTGATCGAAAAAGAGAACAACTGTAGCGTGTGTGTCCTATTTATACCCACGTCTTGGTCAACACCTGCAGTTGTACGAAATCGACATGTCTGAAATTGTCTCTGGGTTCAGTCCCCCCACTCCCACCCCGTTCACCTAACCTCTTCATTTATAGATATTTCATCTACGTTTCTACAGTGGATTATTATGAGCTTCTTATCAGGATACTTTATTTATAAAAATTAAGTACTTTACTCTTGTTAAATCATAAAATGTTTCAGGTAAACTACCCCTTTATCTTAACCGATCTTCTCCAAAATCAATAGACCTTCATTCCTCTACAATTCAGGGATACATGCAAAAAAATATTTGATTCTGTTTGAATGTGCGGTAGTTATCGTTCGTCATGGAAACATTTCCCTTGTTACAACATAAAATGTTGCCGGTAAACTACCCCTTTCCCTTAACTGATCTTCACCAAAATCAACAGACCTTGAACTCTCTACAACTCAGGAAAGTGTGCACAAAATTATTAGATTCTCTTTGAATTTTCGGCAGTTATCGTTCGTCATAAAAAAATTACCCTTTTTAAAACATAAAACGTTGCTGATAAACTAACCCTTTCCCTTAACCGATCTTCAACAAAATCAACAGACCTTGAGTTCTCTTCAGTTCAAAAAGGTATGCAAAAACGTAGTTGATTCTGTTTGAATTTACGGCAGTTATCGTTCGTCATATAAAAAATTACCCTTGTTAAAACATAAAATATTGCAGGTAAACTACGCCTTTCCCTTAACCGATCTTCACCAAAAACAATAGGTCTTGAGAACTCAACAATTTAGGGATGTATGTAAAACATCATTTGATTCTGTTTTAATTTGCGTCTGTTACCGTTTGCCATAGAAAATACCCTTGTTAAAACATAAAATGTTGCAGGTAAACTACCCCTTTCCCTTAACCGATCTTCACCAAAAACAATAGGTCTTGAGAACTCTACAATTTAGGGCTGTATGCAAATAATCATTTGATTCTGTTTGAATTTGCGGCTGTTATCATTTGCCAAAGAAAATACCCTTGTTAAAACAAAACGTTGCAGGTAAACTACCCCTTTCCCTTAACCGATCTTCAACAAAAACAATAGGTCTTGAGAACTCTATAATTCAGGGCAGTATGCAAAAAATTATTTGATTATGTTTGAATTTGGGGCTGTTATCGTTTGCCATAGAAAATACCCTTGTTAAAACATAAAACGTTGCCAGTAAACTACCCCTTTCCCTTAACCGATCTTTACCAAAATCAATAAGTCTTGAGAACTCTACAATTCAGGGCTGTATGCAAAATATTATTTGATTGTGTTTGAATTTGCGGCTGTTATTGTTTGCCATAGAAACAAATTACCCTTGATTAAAAAAAAAAAACGTTGCCGGTAAACTACCCCTTTACCCTTAACCGATCTCACCAAAAACAATAGGTCTTGAGTACTCTACAAATCAGAGCTGTATGCAAAAAATTATTTGATTCTGTTTGAATTTGCGGCTGTTATCATTTGCCATAGAAAAAAATCTACAGACACACAGACACTTTTCGAAAAATGACTTTTTCATGTTTTGAGTGTAGTACAATCAGAATCTGCAATAATCTCGAACACGATTTTTTTTTCCATCACCATACTTCCATTTCCTTAAGGAACATGGAAGTAAAAAATTACCCTTGATAAAAAAAATGTTGCTGGTAACTACCCTTTTCCCTTACCTGATCTTCACCAAAAACAATAGGTCTTGAGTACTCTGCAGTTCAGAGATGTATGCAAAAAATTATTTGATTCTGTTTGAATTTGCAGCTGTTATAGTTTGCCATAGAAAAAAAATCTATAGACACAATGACAGACAGACAGACAGACAGTGTGTGTGTGTGTGTGTGTGTGTGTGTGTGTGTGTGTGTGTGTGTGTGTGTGTGTGTGTGTGTGTGTGTGTGTGTGTGTGTGTGTGTGTGTGTGTGTGTGTGTGTCTGTCTGTCTGTCTGTCTGTCTGTCTGTCTGTCTGTCTGTCTGTCTGTCTGTCTGTCTGTCTGTCATTGTGTCTATAGATTTTTTTTCTATGGCAAACTATAACAGCTGCAAATTCAAACAGAATCAAATAATTTTTTGCATACATCTCTGAACTGCAGAGTACTCAAGACCTATTGTTTTTGGTGAAGATCAGGTAAGGGAAAAGGGTAGTTACCAGCAACATTTTTTTTATCAAGGGTAATTTTTTACTTCCATGTTCCTTAAGGAAATGGAAGTATGGTGATGGCAAAAAAAAATCGTGTTCGAGATTATTGCAGATTCTGATTGTACTACACTCAAAACATGAAAAAGTCATTTTTCGAAAAGTGTCTATGTGTCTGTAGATTTTTTTCTATGGCAAACGATAACAGCCGCAAATTCAAACAGAATCAAATAACTTTTTGCATACAGCTCTGATTTGTAGAGTACTCAAGACCTATTGTTTTTGGTGAGATCGGTTAAGGGTAAAGGGGTAGTTTACCGGTAACGTTTTTTTTTTTTTTTAATCAAGGGTAATTTGTTTCTATGGCAAACAATAACAGCCGCAAATTTAAACACAATCAAATAATATTTTGCATACAGCCCTGAATTGTAGAGTTCTCAAGACTTATTGATTTTGGTAAAGATCGGTTAAGGGAAAGGGGTAGTTTACTGGCAACGTTTTATGTTTTAACAAGGGTATTTTCTATGGCAAATGATAACAGCCCCAAATTCAAACATAATCAAATAATTTTTTGCATACTGCCCTGAATTATAGAGTTCTCAAGACCTATTGTTTTTGTTGAAGATCGGTTAAGGGAAAGGGGTAGTTTACTGGCAACGTTTTATGTTTTAACAAGGGTATTTTCTATGGCAAACGGTAACAGCCGCAAATTCAAACAGAATCAAATGATGTTTTGCATACAGCCCTAAATTGTAGAGTTCTCAAGACCTATTGTTTTTGGTGAAGATCGGTTAAGGGAAAGGGGTAGTTTACCTGCAATATTTTATGTTTTAACAAGGGTAATTTTTTATATGACGAACGATAACTGCCGTAAATTCAAACAGAATCAACTACGTTTTTGCATACCTTTTTGAACTGAAGAGAACTCAAGGTCTTTTGATTTTGTTGAAGATCGGTTAAGGGAAAGGGGTAGTTTATCAGCAACGTTTTATGTTTTAAAAAGGGTAATTTTTTTATGACGAACGATAACTGCCGAAAATTCAAAGAGAATCTAATAATTTTGTGCACACTTTCCTGAGTTGTAGAGAGCTCAAGGTCTGTTGATTTTGGTGAAGATCAGTTAAGGGAAAGGGGTAGTTTACCGGCAACATTTTATGTTGTAACAAGGGAAATGTTTCCATGACGAACGATAACTACCGCACATTCAAACAGAATCAAATATTTTTTTGCATGCATCCCTGAATTGTAGAGGAATGAAGGTCTATTGATTTTGGAGAAGATCGGTTAAGATAAAGGGGTAGTTTACCTGAAACATTTTATGATTTAATAAGAGTAAAGTACTTAATTTTTATAAATAAAGTATCCTGATAAGAAGCTCATAATAATCCACTGTAGAAACGTAGATGAAATATCTATAAATGAAGAGGTTAGGTGAACGGGGTGGGGATAATTTTCTATTATTAAAATTTATAGTTGAAGGTGGAGGGGAGAATTTTTTATATGTGTACTACGTTATCGGCAACAAAGAAGTAGTTTTTTTGTTAAAACTGCTTCCCGGGCTGTTTAGCCGTAGTCCAATGTTTTCTGCAAAACCAGACTTTTCGGCAGTGGCATCGACTGCCATCATCAGTGAAAATCGAGTGCGAAAACGTGGGTGGTATACGTTAGTGACCACAGTACTGTGGTTAATGCTGAAGCAATAAGTAGAAAGACGTAGTTTCTATGGAAATATTTCATTTCGAATATGATTTTAAATATAAATCTTAGAACATGGAAGTCATGTATGGTTCTCCATACCGATATTTTCTATGGCAAACGATAACAGCCGCAACTTAAACAGAATCAAATAATGTTTCGCATACAGCACTGAATTGTACAGTGCTCAAGGCCTGTTGATTTTGGTGAAGATCGGTTAAGATAAAAGGGTAGTTTACCTGCAACGTTTTATGTTTTAAAAGGGTAATTTTATTTTTATGATGAATTATCTAACTGCCGCATATTCAAAGAGAATCAAATAATTTTTGCACACATTCGTGAAGTTGTAAGTACTCAAGGTCTGTTGATTTTGGTGAAGATCGGTTAAGGGAAAGGGGTAGTTTACCTGCAACATTTTATGTTGTAACAAGAGAAATTTTTTCATGACGAACGATAACTGCCGTAAATTCAAATAGAATCAAATAATTTTTTACATATGTGCCTGAGTTGTAGAGGACTCAAGGCCTATTTATTTTGGTGAAGATCGGTTACGGGAAAAGGGTAGTTTACCGGAAACATTTTTTGTTGTAACAAGAGTAAAGTACTTAACTTTGATAAATAAAGTATCCTGATAAGAAGATCTTAATAATCCACTGTAGAAACGTAGATGAAATATCTATAAATGAAGAGGCTAGTTGAACAGGGTGGGGGTAATTTTCTATAAACGAAAATTATAGTTGAAGGGGGAGGGATAATTTTTTTTTATATATGTACTACGTTATCGGCAACAAAGAAGTAGTTTGTTGTTAAAATTCCTTCCTGGCCTGTTTGGCCGTAGACCAATGTTTTCTGCAAAACCAGACGTTTTGGCAGTGCCATCGACTTCCATCATCAGTGAAAATCGAGTGCGATAACGTGAGGTGGTATACGTTAGTGACCACAGTACTATGGTTAAGGCTGAAGCAGTAAGTAGAAAGAAGTAGTTTCTATGGAAATATTTCATTTCGAAAATGATTTTAAATATAAATCTTAGAACATGGAAGTCATGTATGGTTCTCCATACTGATATTTTAAATTCTTTTGCACTTATTTCAGAATCAACCATATAGATAATCAACCAGTCTACCTGTAAACTTATAACATCTCAGCTACGTTATAACATCGGGAACCTGTGCATACTTACCTCTGATCAATTGCACGGGCTGCCATACTCGTAATCAACTTTTAATTACTAGATAAACCAGCAGTAGTTATAAATAAAGGAACTTTTACATGGGGGTCTGATGATTTATTCACTCACTGTTTTAGTGTAAAGTAACGACATCTCTTTATTAATAATTACTACAACAGCTCTACATAAATATTCCCATATAAGGTTTTCTGAATAAAAGATTACAATTTATAACAGATTTTGGTAAAGAACTGGGGCCAAAACATATGGATTTATCAGCGCTAGCATTATCCACGGATCCGGGACCTTAAACTTGTTTATGAGTTAAGCTCGCTTATTTATATTCTATAAATACTATTTGGGGGCCATTTGAAGAAATCTAAAATTTGTATCAGTGAAGCTATACATATACATCACATTATTCGGTACTACAAATATTTTGAATTCTAAAACATACTACATCTTATAAAGTGGTTACCATTACAGTCTTTCTATTTTTTTTTTTATTATTTCAACTGTCTTTAACAATTCATTGGTTAGAATTTTAATTAATCACAGAGAACAAGTCTCCGTGTCACCTGCCATATCCATCAGTTTACTCGTAGTCAGAGTCCTTGGTCCTTATGGTGTCCGTCAGCGGTTGATCTTAAGTGGAGTTAACTTTCCTGTTGAAGTTCCTGAAGTGGTTAGTTCATAATCAAGTAGCGTGGAGGTTCTCAGAAGTCTCGTAGTTAAACATCGTTAGTGGTATAAGTGGCGTAAATGTTCTTGTTTGTTGCAGAATCGCACGTCACATTATTGTTTATAAAAGTTCTCACTTTTGGTACCTCGTACCATATTATTTAAAACAACATAGACATCTTACAAATTAAACAAATGAGATGTCATCCCTTACACAGTTATTTATGCATTTCGTTTTTTAACATTTAGATACTACCACACTAATTTGGCAATACTTTTGCTACACATTGTTATGTCTGTCTTCTAAATACAAACATTCTGTCTTTCTCTGAGACATGGTTCAAGCGCGTGTTTTCTACGCGAGCGCTTCATCTCGACTCTCTACTATGTAGGAAGGGTCAGTTAATCGCGCGGAGTTTACGCGTCACAACAAAATAGCTCCACATTTATCTTCTATTTAAGGGGTTAAAGTTTGACTTTTTAATTATCCAAAGATATTCTTAATTACAGACTTCAATATAGTACACTACTGTGGTCTTTATTATTTATTTATTTAATATTAATTTACAAGGATTATCAGTTTGTTTAGGGGTCGGTATTCAAGTTAATTCCAGTTAGCGCATGTCTGTGCAAGGTTAATTAACAGGGTTTTCCCTATCTGTACACTCGTATTCCTTTTATTTTATTATTAAAACTCTTTATTAAATATTATTATTATTTATGATACCGGTAGCGATAAAAATTAGTTTAAATGTGCGATTTATTAAAATTTTAAATTTCTCAGCTTTTACATTCCCTATTTATTAATTATTTTATTTTTAATTAATGAAATCGTCACAAACTAAACTTTTCGATCCACGATATGACTTCTTGTTTTCAATTAATGATGTGTTTCAATTGTATACTTCATCATCAGTTATTTTTTTAAATCCCTCATACAAGGTCGTCACTGGTTAAAATACAAATTTCATTTGCATTGTACACATTAGTATGTGTGCACCTATTTACATTTGGTCAACCATAGAGTGGTTATTCGTCTCTATCTAAGAAACTATTCGTCTCTACCTAGGGTTCAAGGCAGCATCATACAGTAACTTGGATTTAAAATTTGTTTGGTCATTCAATACGAAACTGTGACTACTTATGTTTGTGTATGCTCTATAAAATTCAAACTCCTCCAAGGTGTTCCTGATTCAGCTCTTTTCATAAAGTGGTTCCAAGGTGGACTTGAAATGTTGATGGGGTTAATTTTTTAGTTGTTTAGGTGTATGTTCAAGGAAACATTTATGAAAACACCTCCATGTTTGACCAATATAAAAACAATTACAGGCATTACATGATAGTTTGTATGCCTCTTTTCTTTTCCAAAGGTATCGGTTTTTGCCAAATACATGTCGTTTCCAAACATACAGGCAGTCTTCCTGTACTCACAGACACCATTCAAATATGCTTTAAAGTGTTTGATAGTTATATTTAAGTTCAAACTCATTTTCTGCCATAGCTTATTGATTATGTCCATCTGAATGAGACCACAGACTAGGGATAAACTATATTTACTAAACAGAACATGAAGTCTGTTTTTGTGTTCCGAGTCGTAGCGAAATAATTATATTTAGTTAAGTAACGGACACGTCATGGAGAACAAAATCCATGAACATGAAGACCATTTATATATGTTGAAACCATCTTGAAACAATCTACATCATTTTTCAATCTAACAGCTTCAATCTATAACATCCATCTTTTGAGACGTACTGTTTGTTTGATTTTAAGATGTACAGTTCATCTGTTTGACAGTGTAGCAAGTAAGGTACATATCCTCTATAAAATACTAAAGAGCAGCTTTTCTGCTAGACAGGAAATTGAAATTCCAGTACTTACCAAGGAGTAAGTACCAGTTGTGGCAACTACAACATATAAAATGATGCAAATAATTCTTTAAAAGTATTCTTGTTTGCACTCCGATTTGTTTTTCCTTTCATATTTTATGCAATTAATGTACTTTGACCACATCAATTCTAAAAGTCAGACCAGATTTTCCTGTTTTGAGAAAATATAATCTTCTAGGTCAGTAGCTGTAGTTCCCCTATGGATTTAAAACTTAAAAATTTTCAACATGGCATACAACTAAGACAACTTTTCACTAACTAATAGATACAACTATGACACAGAACAAAATTATTGCAGATAGAATATAATTTAACACTGTATGAACCCGTTTTGCTTATTGTGAGCTTCATCAGAGCCTGCTGCTAGGTGCACTGTGTGTTTTTACTTCCATGTTCCATAAGGAAATGGAAGTATGGTGATGTTTGTGTGGTGGTGGTGTTGTTCGAAAGATTATTGTGTGTGTGTGTGTGTGTGTGTGTGTGTGTGTGTGTGCGTGCGTGCGTGCGTGCGTGCGTGCGTGCGTGCGTGCGTGCGTGTGTGTGTGTGTGTGTGTGTGTGTGTGTGTGTGTGTGTGTGTGTGTGTGTGTGTGTGTGTGTGTGTGTGTGTGTGTGTGTGTGTGTGTGTGTGTGTGTGTGTGTGTGTGTGTGTGTGTGTGTGTGTGTGTGTGTGTGTGTGTGTGTGTGTGTGTGTGTGTGTGTGTGTGTGTGTGTGTGTGTGTGTGTGTGTGTGTGTGTGTGTGTGTGTGTGTGTGTGTGTGTGTGTGTGTGTGTGTGTGTGTGTGTGTGTGTGTGTGTGTGTGTGTGTGTGTGTGTGTGTGTGTGTGTGTGTGTTATGTACGAGGGTCAGTTGGAAAGTTCACGGAGAGACATCATTCTAAGCTCAGTGGAAGAACTCAAATCTTTTGTGTGCTGCAAGACATATATTTCGCATGAACACCTGTTAATTTCCAGACATATCTGCCAATTTATTCACTTCTTACCAGCTGTTTGAAATTTTCCTGTCACTTGTGTTTTAAAATGCACAAAATCAAACATCATGTTGTGATGGATTCTCTGTTAAAAACATTTTAGCACCAATGGAAAATCAAAACAAAATTGTAAATGTATTAGGAGATGCTGCGCCTTCAGAAACAATGGTAAGTGGGGCACACTTGAGTTTAAACTTGATTGCACAAGCACTGAAGATGATCCCAGCAGTGGACGTCCATAAAGTACAACAAAAAATGACATTGAAAAAATGTCATAGGGTCTTGGAAGACCGCAGATTGAGGATTGGATGATATTGCTGATATCATAGGCCTCTCATGTGAGCATGTGCATCATACTTTAACTCAAGAACTTGGTGTGAAAAAGCATTGTGCAATATGGCTGCTACGTCCGGAGTTGTTGCATTTTTTGAGCGTCCAGTGTAAGGGGGTCATCTTCAATGTCGTACAACCACGTTTAAACTCAAGTGCCTACTTACGAACTGTCGGTTTTGAAGTTGCAGCATCTCCTGACACATTTAAAATTTTGTTCTGGGTTTCCGTTGGTGCTAAACAATTTTTAATAAAGAATCACACACAATGATTGATTTTGTCCATTTTAAACACCTTCTAAACAATGAATAAATTGATAGATAGATTTGGAAATTAACAGGAGTTCACATAAAATACAAAACTTGCAGCACAAAAAAATGTTTGTTTTACCTCTAAGCTACAGATGTTGCTGGCAAACTTTTCAACTGACCCTTGTAGTGTGTTCAAAAGTACCACCTTTGTAAACGCAGATAATGGCAACACTACAGTAATCATTTCCACTTATGACAGAGCTTCCACAACACAGTACAGGAGCTTCATGAGACAAAACATCATTACTGAAGTAAAACATGACTCCACTGATACATATCAAAACACAATAAAACAACTTATCAACAAATATAAACAGATAAATCAGACCATCAGTCCTATCCTGAAAAAATAAAATCCATTCTTTCCCAAAATCCATAAAGAAGATATTCCAATCCATCCCATAATCAACTACCAGAATGCCCCAGCACACAAACTTGATAAACATTTAGATAAAATAATTAGGCAGCACACACACCTAGACAAAAATATTACAATAAAAAACAATACAGATTTTGTAACAAAAATAAAAGACATACATATCCCCCATAATGCCACGCTTGTCTCTTTTGATATTTCCTGTCTCTGAAATAATCACTATCCTACATGATATACTCAAATAGAACAACACAACAGAAAAACTAATTGCAGAAATAACTGAGACTCTCAGCATAATCACAAAACAGAACTACTTCACATACAACACAAAACTGTGTACACAGAATGATGGACTACCATGAGTTCACCCATATCTAGCATACTAGCTGAAATCTTCCTGCAACACTAAGAAAATCAAGAATCTTGCAAATATTGACAGCCACTCACATAAAATACTATTTTAGTATAGGTATGTGGATGATGTCATACTACTATTCAGTGGTAACACAAGACAATGTGAACAGTAACCCACGTCAACAAAATCCACAAAAACATAACCTTCACTCCTAAATACAAAAACAACAATAGCAAATAATTTCCTAGACCTTACCATTACAAAACTAGAACATAAACACAAATTCAGTATATACAGAAAACCCACTGCAACTGACACACTGATTCATGACACCTCCAATCACTCAATGCAAAACAAACTATCAGCTTTCAGATCCATGATACGCAGACTAAACACCATCCGCTAGAAGAGACTATCAAGACATATTAAATACAATTAAATATTTGCAGAAGCCAACAGATACAATGGACCAATAATTATCAAACTCCTACACAAAACCTAAAACAAACAACAGACTAAGACAGATAAAAACAAATTCATGAAACTTACATATATCAATAACCGTACTGAACAATTGCCCTGAAAATTAAAAAAAAATAAAATAAAAACAGGATACAGTATTACATACTTGATGTACCTAGCATTTGCAAATTAAACTGCTTAGAATGTAACAAATTCTACATAAGCTAGACAGGACCCAGCTTCAACAAAGATACATTGAACACATAAAAGCATTACACTCCAACCACAGAATCCACATAACCATCTCATTGATGCAGAAAATACACATGCACAAAAGTAGCAACAACATGGAAATTCTACATATACACACAAAAGACAAAAAACTAAACACACTTGAACAACTAAAAATATAAAACAGACAAAAATGCATGAAAACAATATCCTAAATGAACAGGCACAATTTAAATCAAACATACTGTTTGAACAAACACATTTTACAACACACACAAAAAAAACAATGATCATTCAAACTATAGCACTATCGCCAAAAACAAGACAGACAGTTCTTCTAGCAGTAGCATCTGATGAAGCTCACAATAACAAAAACTGGTTCAGGCAGTAAGGTAAAATTTTTTTTTAATTTTTATCTAGAATAATTGTATCCCGTGACATAATTGTATATTTTGGTATTGTTAACACTCAGATACGTCATGGACAACAAAATCCGACATCTCTCCAATAGAGTTTATTTTTTAAGTAAAATACTTATTTGTATTTTTGTTGTAACAGAATACTACTTGTACTCATTTTATAATTTGCCTTCATGATTTGTCACTTGCTCTGTTAAATTGTATTGGATGGGTTTTTTTTTTATATATTTATTGTCAAAAATAGTTGTTTACCTAATAATGTTGGATAAATGTTTTTTCTTAAATAATTATTATGAGGACTTGTATTATATTCTATATACCACAACATTTTTGTATAAAGGATAGAATTTGTGCTGAACTTAAACACATCTAAAAACTGCCTACTATCTTCTAATTTTACATCCTCTCTAAAAGCTCAAAATGAAAGGCTGTCTCAAATGCAGTGAAATCCTCTGTCTCAGATTGTATTTGAAGTGACAGTATATATATCAAAGTTAAATGTTTTGTTAACATTCAGTCTTTCTTTTAGATATAACCTTTTAAATACAATTTCAATATAAGCAGAGTTAATTCAAGATTATACAAATCATGCACTTAATAGTTTAATTAACACATTTGCGTTATTTGAATACATTTAACTATTAATGATTAATTATTACTATTAATTATTACATTAAATTATTAATTTTAAAAAGACTATTAATTATTAATTTCCACAGAATCATTAATAGTTAACAGTTTAATTACCAACTCAGTTAATAGTCAATATTGTTAGTAGCCACAGTATGTCACAGAGGATAAGGGGAAATTATACATTAAAACAAAACGTTAATAAATACATATATTGCTTCTCATTGGTTAGCTTCTTCAGAAAGTTTATGTTTATAAAAGCATAAGTAATTTTTATTTTATTCTGAAATATGTAAAGCCTTCTGTTATTTACTGAACATTCTAATACCTTTGAAATGACATTATAAGTGTAAATGACAGTATTTTTTTTTAAATTTAGCAGTGAGGCAAAAGTGTGAATTCCTCCAATGAGGATTGATCTGTGTAGTAAATTTTATTATTGGATAACAAACCAAGAAACTAAGAGGTGTGAAGCCTTAAACAGTCACCAGTTTTTTCTTATGGTAGAACTGCCATTATATATTTGTTGAAGATAAGGCTATTTAATATAATTAAAATTTAATTTGAAAATTAAAAGTATTTTAATATAAATACTAATATTTGAGATATTATTACAAGTCTTGGATTTCGTTGGCCAACAAATATTACAAGTCTGTTACAATTTTATATTATTATAACTACATTAAATTTAAATTACAACAATTTTATAAAATACTAATATATTATTGTAAGAACCATTTTATATATATAGGCAATTATGTATTTTCTACAAAAATAAGCATATGAACATTTCACCACTATCATTCAGAATTATCATTAATGCTTTAAACAGTAAACAAATCATCATATACTTAAAAATAAAGGCATTTCTATTGCAGTGCACATATATACATAACGTACACAAGTTTAATGCCATAATTTGTCTTAGAATTTATTTATTTCGTCACAAGTAACTGAAAACATTTCCTGGGTATGTGCATGTGTGCAGCGAGTACTTATATCTATTATGATACAAATAATTTAGTATTCGATGATTGTTGTTTAGAAAAAATTAGTCACTGTTTAAATACATAGATATTTATTGTTTATCGTAAAATTTAAACTTTCATGGTCAGAGTAATGTGACATTAAAGCTGCCAGGCTACTGAGCCATGGTTCACCCTTAAAGTACCAGACATTGCAATTTCCATAGCTAAAACCAGAACAGCTGATATCATTAACTACTAATATTTGAGTAGAACCTCTACTCACTAGCTCATCAATTTTAACACAAAATATTTATTGTTTACCTACACGTAGAATGTACACTATTGTGATTAACTACACCATAGCATTAAATACATCTTATAATTAGCTGCTTCTTCAGGTAGGGTTATCCAGTAGTATTACTCTGATTTAAAACATTAAAATTTAGTAATTATATAATTATTATCAATAGAAAAACAAAAACAAATAACAATATTAACTTTATGAAATATAAAGTTTTGCCATGAAAAAACTATACAGAGGTGGTTGACAGAAGCCAAAAAATAAATTGGTTTAATAATTCATTTATAAATTGACAAGACATTTCACAACATGACAAACTTAAATCAGGCAACTGGTAAATCATCTCCAAGTACATTACAATTTGTGTAAGAAATTACAGTCGATTCTACTAATAGAAAAGTCAAAATATAAACAAATTTATTGTCCATATAGTTATACAAAAAATTTAGAATATTATACCTAACATTAAAACTAAAGAACTATACAGTTCATTTGAAATCTAAAAACTTATGGATTGTACTCAAAAGTACTCATTTTCTGTTCTTGACAGTGAAGAAATAGAAAGAAGAGATAATAAAGGGTGAACTACACAAGAAAAGAAGAAATGAGAATAATATGACAGTAATTAAATTAATTACGGAAACTAAAAAAAAAAAGAATCATGATCAATAAACTTAAGTCATCTTTGGTGTCAAGTGCATAGTGAAATACTTAAAATTCAGAGTGGGCAAGAATTTGAAATCATGACTACATGTGGTTATGAGAACAATAATTTTCTCAAATTATCCAGTGAGTGACATATAATTTGATCAAGTAAACATGAATAAAATATTTAACATCTTTTTACAATTGGTCAGTTCTACATTTGCAAATAAGTTTTTGCAGGTTGTATACATTCAACTGTCATGCCTATAGTTACAACAAATTTTAACTTGTAACACATCAATACCTCTACATTACAAGACACTTTGTATTTATAAAAAGTGTGGTATCATAGAGTATACATTTGGACATAGAAATTTTATATTCATGATTTCTCTTAAATCAGATACCATTACTAATAAAGTCAAAATACTAAATTCAGAATTATATAAGCCAAAATCATTATTAATTTTATTTTTTATTTTTTACTACTTAGGTCAGTGAAAGGCTTATGTTAGGAGAAATAGGATACAAAATGCAACCATTAAAGATTAAACATTCAATTGGTTGCACTACAGGCAAATATGTATAAAGAAAGATGGAAGAACATATATCCAAAATGCAGAAGGAAGGATTCCAAAGCAGACCTTGACTCTACACCCAGTAGGTAGAAGGAGTATGGGAAGACCAAGTATTAGATGGTGAAGCCAGAACAAGCAGAATTGACTAACCGTGGAAGGGCAGGAGAATATTTTTAATTACACAATAATATTTCTATACTAATTTGATGAATGTAACATTACAGAATGCACTTGAGTAAAAGCCGTAACCTATATTAAACTACAGAACTATTATTGTTTAATAATAATGCCTTGATTGAATTATCTTCTTTATGGGGATTAACGTTACGTGTCCCCTCTCAGTAATGATATTGTGTCAGAGCTTCAGCATTAGAGTATGAAATCTTATTGTGCTTCTAGAGCATATGATACATTTAGATACATTCTGTATTTGATTCTGTGCACATGCTATCCTCAGAAGAAATAGACAAGGCGGATTTGTCTAAAATAGTAAAAATGAAGCATAAAAAGTGAAATATTTATACACCATATAGAACAAGAACATCTCATACATAACAACAAATATACCAACAAAATCATATATTGGCACAGATATGTAGATGACATTATATATTATTCAGAGGTAATAAAGACAAGTAGAAACATTCCACAAATACATCAACACAATACACCCTAAACTCAAATTTACCTTAGAAATAGAAAAAAACAACTGCATAAACTATCTAGACCTAACTATCACCAAAACAAACAATACACACACGTATCAAATCTACAGAAAACCAACCACAACTGACATGGTCATCCACAATACATCAAATCATCCAACACAACATAAACATCCAGCCTTCAACCACATGCTACAAAGACTCACCAAAATCCCAATGAATAAAAAAGACTATAAAGAAGAACTTAACACCATAAAATACATAGCCCTAAAAAATGGCTACAACCAGGATCTAATAAACAAATTACATAGACAAATCCAAAACAAAAACAACAAACCACAAAATAAAAACAACACTCAACAATACAAACACATCACACTCACATACTATAACTCTAACACACACAGAATTGCCAACACATTCAGAAAATACAACTACAAAATAGCATACAGAACCAACAACACCATCAAAAGATAACTCAATGGCACAAACAAAAACACTGACATATACAACAAAACAGGAGTTTATAAATTAACATGTAATGATTGTAGCAAGTTCTACATAGGCCAGACAGGTAGATCTTTTTCATCAAGATTTTATGAACACACCAAAGGACTCACCAATATTAACATACAATCCACATTTGCCACACATATCCAGACATAAAACCACAGTTACACCAATATACAAAACAACCTAAAAATTTTACACTTTCTACCCAAAAGTCACAAACTCAACACCACAGAACAATTTGAAATATACAAACACAACAAAACACAACCAACAACATACTAAATGGATCAAAAACACTATTTGACACAGTAATAAACAACACATAACAACAATTCAAAACTCCTGCGCCAATCCCCTCCACCTCCAACCACACACAACCCGTTCACAAAAAACCATTAGAAATTACTGGCAGATTGCACATTCTGTATCCACGACTCACTGACAAAGGAGGACACCACTCAGAAACAGCTGTCTGAGTGAAAAACAAAGTAAGTTTTGTTTACAAGTGAAAGTTCCATTAAAACTAATAAAATTATAAGTGCTGTAAACAAAGTAGTGATGAACATACAAAACAATATAAATAGTCCACTTGTTTGTAATATATAATTAAGTAGTTTTAACGCTACTGCATGTCACTTTTGTAAAGTTCAACAGCCTCAAAAGGCATTATAATAATTCAGGCAAAGTAAAAAGTATAACCATTACAAATAAAAAGTAACAGTTCTACCATAATATATTTAGGATACCTAATCTAATTATACCATTTAATAGTGTTATTATTTCAGAACATTTTTGTGAGAATTGAGTTACAGCTCATTGGTGGATACTGATAAATGGGCTGGGTATAATATAAATATTATAAAACTGGGTAAATATAATATTTTGATTCTGGGTGAGTAGCACTACCTTCACAGAAAAATCCTACATTCACTGGTGATGTGGTACAGTTTATCCAGTGATGTCAAATAACTATGATGATACTGCTATTGTAATCCGATTATAGAGACTTTAACATAATTTTATTGCAAATTGATTTTGTGCAGTCAGTACATATATTAACTTCTATATTTTTTATTTGAAAAATATTTTAGGCATGGTCCCTATAAAAAATCTAAATAATAAGCTGAAATACATTCGTTTTCTAGTTAATGTTATATATAGCTACTACAAATATGATTACTTTCTGTGAAGTATATATAGGCCTTCATATCTAGCAATGAATTGTATTTCTAAATTAGGTCTCTTTATAAACACAATGGTAATTTTTTTTTTTTTTTTTTTTTTTTTTTTTATAAAATTGCTAAACTGCTATAATTGTTTTTATTATTTAGACAAAGCTTTTTGTCATTACTGACATCTTCAGGTCTTAAACAACAAGGTTGTTAAACAGGTTGTTTAAGACCTGAAGATGTCAGTAATGACGAAAAGCTTTGTCTAAATAATAAAAACAATTATAGCAGTTTAGCAATTTTATAAAAGAAAAGTAAGGATGGCTGCTAATTTAAACAATACGAAGAATAAAACATTGGTAATTATTATTTAACATATTACTTTTCGTTATTCTGTGTCTTCTACATGTTCTCAAAATTAAAAGAAATTTTTATAATTTTGCTTATATTATTATTTGTTGTTATTTGTTCTTTCTGGTTCCATGATCTATACTGAAGCCAATGTTTATTATTTTATTATTAGTTGTTTTCTTTGTGTCTATGATAATATTGTAGCAATAGTAAGCTATTTAGTTAAGCAGTATCAGTCAATCTTGTATCAGTAAATACACAAAATATCTAAGTGTGGTTCAATTTGTGCCACACACAAAAGAAGTGACTGAGGCTGTCACTCAGTTATTAGACAACCCACTTGTCTTCCCTTAGTCTGCACCAGGCTCAAAACAAAACATAACAGTTACAGTTTTTTTCTGTTTTTGTATCTTGGAGACCAAATTGGATATGCTGAATGAGCCCAAAGTCAGTTGTTCACTCCCTTCAAAGGAAAACTAAAAGACCCCAGAACAAAAGTTTATTGATGACTTGTTTGCAGGGAAGAACTGTAAAGATTACATAAAATGAAAGTATATACCCTGTTCTATTAAAACATCAGGGAACTGAAAATCAAGTCTAAGAAAAATTATTCATCACTAGCAGGGCCGTAACAAGGTACTCCTGCGCCCTTGGCAATTTTGCCAAAGCTGCGCCCCCAACAGTGGTGCCGATCCCCCCCAACTCCAGGCTCGATTACTAAAAAAAAAAAAATATCTTTTTTTTAAAAGTACAATATCTTTTTATATTGTACTGTGATTCGTGGATGTCTCATCACGTGATACACCATGCAGCCCCCTTAAGCAAGCTTTGACGCAAATTGCGACCAGGAAATACGTTCTCACATTGTATTCGGTATTTTTGTAATAGTAAATTTCATACAACAGTAAAAAAAATTCATAACTTTAGTCGGTGCTTTAGTTCTATAATTTATCTCGATTTTTTTTACACAGGACTTCAGGACTTGCACTTACAACATTCTGTTGTTGTAACTGCAGGTACCATTTTTTTGGCTCTGGGGGCTGGTAAATAACAAATTGAAACTCTTCAGTAAACAAATATATTGCTTTTACAAATTGTTACATACAGTATACAGCAGAAAAGCCATGGAACTAAAACTTTACCTTTCTTGCTTTCAGCAAGGCAAACTCACTAATTATTTCACTAAAATCAAGTTTTGAAGCAATCTCATATTCTATGGACAGGATAGCTAAGTTTGTCAATCTGTTTTCACACATACTTGACCGTAAGTAGTTTTTGATTATCTTCAGCTTGCTGAAAGTACGCTCGCAAGGCGCCACACTGACGGGCATTGTCAAAAATATCCTCAATGCTATTTCGATGTTTGGATAAGCATCTCTTAATCCATAGTTTGAAATAACTTTCAGAATATCCAAATGGGAAGCCTTGTAAATGTTCTTCACCAGCTCTTTTGCATGAAACTTGAAAGCAGCTACTTCGTTAACTAGCTCAACTCTATCAATGTCTCTGCTATATATCGCACCAAGATCAGCTGCACACTTTTCAAGAAAAGAAACAGAGCATTCACTTAAGGACTTTCCTGACAAAAAACTGAAGTCTGATGAAACTGTGTGGTAAATGTGTGCCCTTTTTTCCATTTCACTTACAATTCTATCAAATACAGTGTAACATTCTATCTCAAATGATTTATCAGAACTCAACAAGTGTGCTTCATCTTCAGCCGTCTCCCCAGCCATCCTCTTGACTTTCCTCAGCCTCTTAACAGCAAAACTGCTTTGGATGGCCATGGAATCACAAATAGCTTTGGCTTTTTCTGTGTATTTTTTAATTCCTTCTTTACGTAGGTCTTCAACTTTTTTTGCCAAACCTGAGAGCAAACTTGATGCTACGTCAAGAGTTGTGCCCTTTCCTTGCAGTGACTTGTTGGTGCAGTCCAAACTTATCAAAACATCAGACCACATCTCTAAAAGGCAAACAAATTCGTAATCAATTTGTCTAAGAAGTTTCATAGCACCAGACAGTGTGTCAGTGTTCCAGTCGTTGTCTTTATCAGCCATGTTTTGTAAAACTTTGTGTACAGATGATAAGTTCTTCTTAAGAGCTGTCACAGCTTGACGCCTGGAAGACCATCTTGTATCACAATGTCTCTTAAGGGTAGTTTTGAGACAACCAATCAAAGCCTCCCACCTTAAGGTAGAGCTACTAAAGAAGTTGAAAAACTCCAACACATTTCCAAAAAAACTTGTCATCATAATTGACACTTCCGTGGCGTGCACGCCAACGAGGTTAAGACTGTGTGCTGCACAAGGCACAAATTTAGCAAGGTCTTTTAGTTGGGATATGTGCGCTTGAATGCCTTCATATTTTCCTGCCATGTTTGAGCCGTTGTCAAAGCCTTGACCACGACAGTTCTGAATATCCAAGCCGTCATTGTTTAGCTTTTGCAATATTTCTTGTGATAACCCTCTTCCTTTTTTCTGGTGACTTATGATGAAGTCCACAAAACTTTCTTCAACTGAGCATTTCCCATCCTTAATGTTAACATACCTTATTATTTCACTCATTTGTTCTAAATGTGCTGTGTCCGGGGTGCAGTCAAACATAATAGAGAAATACTTAGCACTTTTTACATTCTTCAGTATTTCAGATCGAACCTTATTTCCCAAAATGTCTATGACCTCATTTTGAATTAGAGGTGAAAAATAGCTTGTGACATGTTTTCCACTTTTAACATTTTCTATGTGCTTAGATAGTTGAGGATTGTAGTGACTAATAAGTTCTAATGTACTCAGAAATACACCACAGTTGCTGTCACTGTTCGAATCGGAACCTCCTCTTAAAGGTAAGTTATTCCTTGCACAATGGAGAATTACATCCACAATACATTTGAGAACATTGCACCACTTTTCTGCTTCAGCTTGTATCAATGTTTGATGTTCTGCATCAACAGATCTACTAGTTTTCAGTCCAATTTCTAATTCTTTCCAATCGACATAAGAATGTCGGTGAGGTATCGACCTTTCGTGATTGACAATAAATGGGTTCAAGTGTCTCCAATCATTGAATCCCTCATCAATATTAGAGAAAGCAGATTTGTCCTTTTTGTCATCTTTTGAAAAGAGAAGGCAAGGGAAACAAAACAGTGCGTCCTTAGACTGGCTGTACAACAACCATTGCCTTTTTACTTTTTCCCCGTTTGGTAGAATTTTATAAACCCATTTCTGAGAAAAGTGTCTTCCATCATCTGCACAGGGGAATTTGTAGCTATCTAAGTCAATTGTTTGTGGGCCTCGTTCAACAAGTTTACAACGAACTGTGTCTGATCGAAAATTTGCTGGCCATTTTTTGGGATCCTCGTAGATAATTTCTATTCCCACATCAGTAGTATTTAATGCATCATTTTCATTATAATTAGATGTGCAAGATGTGCTGGGTTTTTCAAGATCAGTAGATTGCCTGCCCATTGTGGAATGACTTAGCTCAGGATCACTTCCTTCTTCAAAATCAATGACGTTTGTGACGAACTCCATTGGAGTGATCTGGCTGTGGTTGTCTTCTGAAACAGTCTCAGTCTTGCTATCTTCTTTTTCATTTTCTCCTTCCTTTTCTTCTTGGTCGTCTTCTTTTTCTTCTTCTTCTTCTTCTTCTTCTTGAAGTGCATTACTATTACTGGCACTATCAGTTTCACCTACTTCTTTCTCTTCATTTCGCAGCCAATTTCCAAGCGCCGATGCTAATTTTTCGTCGTCTTCTTCTTTTCGTTTTTTGATTTTTTTAAATTCACTTCCAGAAGGTTTTTTTGGCCCCATTTCTGAAACAAACCATTCCCATTTAATTTACATTGTATTACAGTTGTAAATTGCTGCCATTTAAAAACTACTTGACCGATCTCAAACATTAACGAACTCCGCCTAGATATTGTGCCCACTGCCCAAGGACCTGTGTGCCAAGTTCGGTCATAATCGGTAAATTTGTTTGGGCGCTGCCGCTGTCATTGTCATTGTTACAGACACACAGACGGCCAAAAAGTTTTTTTGAATCCTGAGTAATAGGATTACACGGAAAACGCGAAGCACTGTAAATACAAGTGAGCCTCTCGCGGTAAGAAAAAAGAAACGATGTCTGCGACGTTTTAACGCTATCACCGAATTTTTCGGTGAACGCAACTGTCGGCACTGAACATAAACAGGAAATATTACGAAATTCGTGTTTATGTTCAGTGCCGACAGTTGCGTTCACCGAAAAATTCGGCGATAGCGTTAAAACGTAGCAGACATCGTTTCTTTTTTCTTACCGCGAGAGGCTCACTTGTATTTACAGTGCTTCGGGTTTTCCGTGTACGTGATCGCTCATCCAATTATAAAAATAAAATTGATACCATATTCATGAAACTTGTGATTGAAATATTTACGTAAACTAATTTTGAAATCGGGACTATTTTAGTCAGCAGACTTGCGCAACAAAATCAGCTGACACTTGCTGAAAATTGGACATTTACAACCACGACCATTTCCGCTAAAAATGAACCAATAGGAATATAAGTTATACCAATGGAACGGGCCAGTTCTTCTTTCTAAAGGTATTTTTTTTATTTTGTGTAGGTCTAGAAAATTAAAGGGCGAACACAGTGATATTAGTTAGGCCTATTTGGCTTTGTCAGTCTGGCAGTAAAGACAGAACGAATGTTGGGAAATTATTTCTGACAGCTGGAGTCAAGTTTTGCACGGTAACCTCCATTGATTGTTTGATTCACTGACGTTTTCGTGATGTTGAAGAGTAAATAGTATAATTAATGTATTGTTTTGCAATAATACCGTGTAATAATAATAATATGTAGTGTTTTCAAAAACTGTACAAAAAGGGAAAAAATAGGCCACCACGGGGAATAACATGCGCCAATTCTAGGGTTAATGTAGACTAAGCTTTGGTACATTTTATTGAAATCATTCTTACCCGTACAACAGAAGCAACGCCAACATCAACAAGTAACAACACAAACACTATAAGTGTCGTCTAATCGCTGAGTATGAAAATCACTTAGTTCACAAATTACAATAGAAAATAATACCAGCGGCTGTAATTAGACTGAGTCTCAACAAAACCAACAGAACAAACTAGAATAGAGCAATAGATTGACGTGGCCGTGGCAGGCGTGGGGGGAGGGGTATGAGTATGAGTAATATTCAAGTTATGACAAGCTTGCTAAAACCAACGAATATAGACGTTACTAGAAGCACACTTCTGGGTTATTAAAAGCGTAGTTGAAACAATGCTACTACTTTTTGTATAAAAGAGTGGTAGATGAAAAACATGTTTGTAATAGGCCTAATAAGACGCATGTTCTTGTATATTTTAAAATTCTTTTGCGCACTGCATAATAAATGAATGCATCAAAAGTGCATTTTTTGAGTAGGCTGCATTTATTTGATTCATTCCTTTGTACCCAGTGTGTCAAACAAATGTGAAAAAATTTTGGAGGTTGTGTCTAGTCTAACCCCTACAAACATTTTTTCATCTACCACTTTTTATCCGATAAGTTGTAGCTTTTCCAATTATATATTAACGAAAATGTTTGAAATTTACTAAATTTCGCGGTATAATACAAAAAATTACTTGGAAACACCAGCGCCATCTAGTTGCCGGGGTGTTGAACTACGGTTTATCACCCCAGAAAGCTGACCCCACTCGCTCCATAAGAAGTGTTCTTCTAGTTATGTCTATATTCGTTGCTAAAACCAAGAAGGCGCAGGTGCAGTGCAGTGACCCAGTGACTGACACATCAAGGGATGGGCGGAGGGGAAGGGATTTTCGCTTTGCGCCTGGCCCGACTCCGCGCCCATCAGTAGGGCAAGGTCCAGTGCAGTTACTAAATTTACGTAGCTGCTTTTTGTTTATTGTATAATAGACACAAATATAGACAGTTCACGTACAGTAACTTTTAACAATCTGAAACTGAAAGATTTTTTCCAATAACGTGGAGTTTTTATTTGCTTGACAAATTGTACCAATCTAACTCTAAAAAAAGATATTTTTCATGGTCAATTTTGCGCCCTCTTTGTACCTGCGCCCTTGGCGGGGGCACATCTCGCCAACGCCTAGTTACGGCCGTGATCACTAGTTGATAGCAGGTACAGGTCATCACTCTTTCTGGGACCTGGCTGTCTCAAGATCATTCAAGTGCTTCCTTCTTTCCTAAGGATCTATTGTTTATAGAGCTGACAGAGAATATGATAGTGCCTGTGAACATGAAGGTGGTGCTCTACTCGCTGTCTGCAGTGACATAATTGGCTGCAGAAGATCCAATCTTGAGACAGTCTCTGAATGCAGAAGGCGGAAGTATGCATGCCTGTAGACAGAAATTTGCTTATGTGTTCAACTCCTAGCTGGAGTATTCATAATGGGACCAACATAACAAAATATAATATTTTGATTCTGGGTGAGTTCATTGCTGATGTCTATGATTGGAGTGTTGGGTCTTTCTATCCAAACTATCACTTCTATGCTAAAACCAGGATTAGTTCTACAACAAATTTTTGGACTACATGATCCTGGATCAGCTGACCAATAGCACAGTGGGGACCAATGATTTCGTATTGTCAAATCATAGGCAGCTAGAGATTATAGAAGGATGTGAAGGTTTGGTCAAAGTGGATATGTTGCAGCCACTCACACTTACAAATTAAAATCAAGGCCCAAACTGGTTACAATGAAAATACAATACCACTTCTCACATTTGTCCTGCTGGAAATCATGAAAATTTTCAATTCCAGATGAACCAGTTTAAGTTCTAACCAACAACATTAATTCTGCTGCAGAATACTTTCACACTGCAATTATTGAAGCTATGAGAACTAACATCCCAGTCAGAGAAGAGTCTTACACTGGATGGCAAACAAGTTCACCTTATTGGGCCATGATGTGGAGTCCATGAATGCTCTTGGTGTCCTTCACACTTGACTAGAAGAATTCATACAGGCCTGCTCTTCTTTGATAATATTTGTGGACTTAGTGGATTGCCCATGACCATTGGTTTGAAGGTCCCTACCTACACACTTTGTGTAAGGTGCAAGTTTATTGGTGAACTTGCAGGATTGTGATGTCCAGTTGTGAGTAGTATTGAAGTTGCCAGCATCTGTTGACGTTGACTTCTTTTGTGACAAAACAAAGTTTGACAGGGAGTAAGGGATGGAATTTTTTGACTGCACTTTTTTGACTTGGCACATTAATTTTGTGGTGTGACTTGTTCATTATCAGGTGATATTTATTATTTTGTTACATTAGTTTGATTCATCTGAAGATGAATTTGTTACATTAGTTGTTGCCATCTGAAGATGAGCCAAGAGGCTTGAAAGCGCTCATGGAAGTGTAAGTGAGTATTAGTGGTAGCAACACAAGTTTAGCATAAGTTAGACTTAACCACTAAATTGTATTTATCGTTTAAGTTTTTTTTTTTTTATATACAACAATAGAGCTGAGACCTTATATTTGATCAATATTTATTTTTTACTAGCTTCACATGCTAATATTTGACTTTTAATATGTATTTTAATATAATTTTTATTGTCTATGTCTATATGGTGTTCTGTCAGCTCGTATAACAATTTTTTAATCATCAGTTGGCATTCTCTCCAAAGCTGTTTTGAACACTTGTACTAAATTATTATGTTGGTGCAACAGCCTTTGGAGATCTAAAACAATATCCTTTCTTGTATCAGGGATGGCTTCACAGTGTCGATCGGCCTGGGTTTGCTTGTCTCCTATGAAATATATTTGTAAAAACTTCGGATTTTCATTTGGGACAGGGAGCAATGACCCGACTTTGTGATATATTTGCCCTTTCACTTTAAAAGTTGACATAAAACCATTACTTTCTTCAATTTCTGCTGTTGTACCAAAAAATGTCATCTGAATGCATGAATTGTATCTCCGAATATTTTGGAGAAAATGCTTGGATTCTGAAGTCGTTCCTGGCATGTACAAACAAAGTGGTTCTGGTGGCTAATTCAGTGGTTGTAAAATTACTTTTCCATTAGAGCAGCACATCCCAGGTAATTCAGTTTTAAATTTTTTGGCTTGGCAGAATTCACATATCACATACATTTTGCCAACTGTAACTTCTGGATGTGACAAATAGTCATAATTTGGATCATACTGAAAAGCCTCTAAAATCAAATTGCCTCATCTCTGCTCACTTGTATGACTTGAGCATGCCATATGCAGTCATTTTCAAGCCAATATTCACATTGTTCTGGTAATTCCACATCCCTTAATTCAGCCAGCCTCATGTGTTTCCACTCAACGCGCTCCCTATGGTCCTTAGGTGTTTCCATGGCCATTAATTCAGCTTGCCTTAGACACTTTTGGTCTATGCGCTCCCCATGCTCCTCAGGTATTTCTGCAGCCCTTAAATCAGCCTGCCTCAGAAGTTGTCAGTCTGTGTGTGCTACCCATGTTCCTCATGTGTTTCCACGGCCCTAATCTCTATGAACGTTGTTGATCTATGCACTCCCTATGCTCCCCAGGTGTCTCCACAACCATAATCTCTGCCTGCCTTCTTCATTGTTGTTCAAGCTGGGACTCATGTTCCTATAGTGCGTCAGCTGCTCGCAATAACCTTGCTTGCTTATCATTTGGAATGACCCTGCCCAATGCTTTGTTGTTTTTTCAGAGGCATTCCACAAGGTACGGTGATAAAGTACTCGTACTTGAAAGGAGGGTTGATTTAAAAGGACATGAAGAATAAGGAAAACAATCAGGATTGTAAAGCTATTTGAAGGTGAAGTTTAAAAGGAGTGGTGTTAAGGAAAACAAATAACGGAATGCAGAATAACTCGACCAAATGAATGTAACTGATACATTGATGAATGAATAACTCAGTAGAGAAACAGACATGGTAAAAATTCTGTGAAGGTGTAACTCTCGTGTACTGCTTACTTGTCTTCAAAGTCAAAGTAAAAGGGCGATCGCTGCGCCTTATATACCCTTCCACCTGGTGAAGGAGTGGGGAGAATGGACGGTGTAGTAGCGGGTGTAGGTAGAGAGTAAGTGTCCTTGACATATGATGTTAGTAGGGAGAGAGAGTTAGGCAAATTCCAAGTTAGGCAGCGTTTTTTGCCTTGTGTCAAAGGTTACCTGTGCAAAATTTGGTCGGAATTGGTGCAACAGTGTGGATTTGTATTCAGTACAAACAAATCTTCAGACTTTTAGTTTTATGAATGTATGTATAATTATTTGTTTTGTTTTCTTCAAGATGTTACCTGGCAAATGTTTATATGATAAATAACAAAGACAAACTAACAATATGAAATTTCTTTTTGGAACAGCACTCTGGTTCCAAAATTACTATTTTAAAAACAATCTGCGTGTGTGTGTGTGTGTGTGTGTGTGTGTGTGTGTGTGCGCACATGCGTGCGTGTGTGTGCATTTGAGAGAGAGAGAGAGACTCTTTTTTTACTTTCTGATTTGTACCAAGGAAAATATATTAATTAGAAAAATTTTGATTTTTAGTTTTCAACAGTAATATCCATTCTCTAAATATCCCTGAACAGAAAATGTGTTTTTGTCATCCTGTTGTTTCCAGTATTTGCTTATTCATGATTCTTAACATCGTAAACTGCAGAACATTTGAAAACCATATTTAAATTTAATAGAAAGGTTTCTGTTTTCGTAGTGACCAAAGAACACTAAAACTATTTCAGTTTTAAAATGAAGTTGTCAAGCTGACTTTTGTTTCAGTTGACTTTTCTGATTTTTGTATGAAAATTTGAAAATAACTGAAATACAATATATCACTCATTTTATTTCATCAGTACACAGGGTACTTTAATGCTCTACAATTGCCATAGTTTTTTAGAAAGTCAATGTCACATAGAAATTTTTAAAAATGATTTAATATACACTGTAATAAAGCATTGATCCTGTTTTTCAACTTGAGCCACAGTTTGTTAATTATAGCAATTTTTATGTATTTAATTGTGGTTGATGTATGTTAAAATTATAGTTCACACAGAGTATATAATCTGTAACTTGATAAACAGAGAAGGCCTATTTCATTAAACAGCCTCTATTGCAGAAACAAAATAAATAATAATTAATTAGTAATAAAATTTATCATTGTGTAACCAAAAGTATAACTGAAAATTGAAAAGGGTATAGCAGTCTATAAAGAGAAACATTTTATTTTTTGTTTTTTTTTCATTATTTGATGACCTCAGGGGAAAACGGCAGTTGTCACAGAACCATAATTTTGAGAAAATGCAAAAATCCGTTTTTAAACATTATAAAATCTGTAAAAATACAAGTTTCTTTTTTTTAATTTATTGGTATAATCTATTACACATTTATTTCATTGCAAAGAATGTTTTAATTTATATTACTTAAAGGGGATATTGAGAAAACATTTATAACCTTAGCAAACTACATTAAATACAGGGGAAATGGGGTTTATGTCACACATTAACACTGATCTGTTTTTACAAAATTTGCTTTATTTATTGCCTATTCTAGTATAATCAAAAGTACTTATTGTAGTATGTAAAATGTAAACTTAAAATATGTAAATATGTACATACAGTGTTAATGTTCTTAAAATAGAAGTTAAATCTGCTTGTCTGAGTCAGGCATGTTTCTGCTGTAGGCTAGGCTGTCAATGAACTTCTGTCCTTGTGGACCACAAAATCTCTTGAGGTGTTGTAAGTCTTTCCACTTTGGTTGTGATATAGGCAGAGAGTACAAGAAAGTCTGCTTTGTATGATGAACTCATTTTGTTGAAGATTCATCTCTTGTGGCTGCTGGCAGTCCGCCATATTTTCCTCCTATCTTCTGCAGTTACAGCTTCAAAACACTTAAAACATTTAACAGTTGTGTCCCAATTCGTGAATTTGAAGTTTAAGTTTTTTATTTTACATCATGCATACATCCAAGAAAAGTTCTCTTCTTTACATTCTTCTTTTGAACACCAGTATCACTACTCTCAGATTCACTGCACTCTGACATTGTAATGTCAGAAGACATTGTAGTAACACATATAACATTAGTACATCACAAAACACACATCACTGGTCAACATTATAATACAAACTGGAGGCAGCTGTTTACTTGTTGCCTCAGGAATGTACAGTCAGGGGATGATGACAAGTGTCCTTCTTCCCATGGCAATATTAAAACCAGCTCAAACTAGAGTAGTATTGACGATACGGCAATTGCAGCCTGGCCTGGCTGTACTGCTTGTTTGAGAGCAGGTCTACTAATTGCAAACAGGCTTAGCAAAAAAAAGTGATAAATTCCCTTTTTCCCCTGGTGTTTTCATTTGGTTTTCTGCTGCTCATAAAGAATTACCATTGTTAAGTGGAAAACTTACATCTACATGATTTTTTTTGGAGCGATGCACATAGTAAGCTCATAGTACATCAAAACACTTACATTCTTTTTATTAAAAGTTATTCTGTTTTGGTAATTGCACAAATGGTTTATATTTACCATTGTGTGCTAAGTTATATGCCTAGTAGGCTATTAGATGAATAATAATTTATTGAATTTGTTTTTACTGCTACATGTTTGTTCTCTTTTTCCTTAACATTTATCTCTATGTAGCCATAAATGCTACCATCTGTTTTACTATAAAATTAAGGATGAAATAAATAATACCATGAATTTCTGTTTCCATTTAAATGTTGTTATAATTTATTACCAGTATGTACTTTTAATATTCCTCACAAATAGATTAATCCATAGGTGACTGATAGGCCTTGTCTATCATCATATTTCATTATCTCAGTGCTAGCTTGGTGCTCTAATCCTGACCCGGTTTTGGCTAGTAACAGGCCAATAGATTCAGTAGGTATGGAAATTATTTGAACATTATAAAACATGTAAGAACAACAACCTATAGAACTCAAAGTGGGGCCACCTTGAAACCCTACCAGATGCACCTGGGCCTCTAGTTATATCACTGTGGATCTCCAGTTCATTATACAAAACCTGTTAAGTGGTCGAGTTTTGTTCCCAATTCATTGTACTTTATGAAGCTGTCCTGAATGCCATAATCATGTCATACTTTCAGATGAGTCCACTTTTTACTATAAAGATATGGAAGCTATTATTTTAATATTGAAAACATCTGTTCAAAAGTCAAAACAAAAAATATGTTTATGAAACAGTTTTTATTTAACATCAGCTTCAATGTGATTGGATTGGTAAGGAAAGTATATTTTTTTAATAAGAATAAATTTCATAGAAGCCAAGTAATATAATATTTCAGACAATATCAAAAGGCATAATCCAAACAAGGAATAGATCAAAACACATTGGAATGAAGACAAAGACTTTGACAACAGCCCAGGTAGAGATAGTTTTTTCACACGTATTCCAGTATGTAAACAACAAGGATCAAGTTCACCTGTTCTTGTCAATAAATAGTGAAAACATCTTGAGTAATACTTAATGTTCTTAAGTTTGGTCTCAATAGCTGGGCTACTAGTACGACCAGTGATAATTGTGGTGACAAACTATAAATTGTTATGATGTTATAGCAAGATCTTACAGGTGTGTGTAATTTAAATAAATATGTCAAATTTCAATGTGTTGAGCACTTAAACCTCAATTACTTGGTCATCTATTAAATACATGTTTAGAATTATATTAGTAATTATCTTGTTGGTACATCCTCTTCGTTCACTTTTATAAATATTATATATATATATATATAAACTTTCACTATGAACTTATTTTGATTTATTTCCCCAAACGTTTCAACGTGGTATACGTCTTCTTCAGTGGGAGTAAATACTGAATGTCTTTACAGAGTAACGGTTATGGACTGTAGGTATGTGTGGTGGGGGTTGATGGTGGGAGGGAATTGGCGCTGGGGTTCAAATTGTGTGTTTGAATCAGTGTATCGAAAAGTATGTGTGATCTATAATGTAATTGTTCATTTAATATGTTGTTTGGTTTTAGTGCGTGATATCTGTATATTTCAAATTGTTCTGCTGTGTTTAGTTTTCTACTTTTAGGTAAGTAGTGTAGTATTTCCATGTTGTGCTCTATGTTTGTGTAACTGTGGTTTTCATTTTGTAAATGTGTGGCAAATGTGGAATGTATGTAGTTTGTGGTGAGGGCTTTTAAATGTTCTGAGAATCTGGAGGAAAAAGATCTTCCCGTCTGGCCGATGTAGAATTGGTGACAATCATTGCAGTTTAATTTATAAACTCCTGTTCTGCTGTATTTGTCTGTGTTTTTGTTAGTATTATTTATGTGTTTCCTAATGGTGTTGTTAGTTCTGTAGACTACTTTATAATTGTGTTTCCTAAATGTGTTAGCAATTTTGTGTGTATTAGAATTGTAGTATGTAAGTGTGATGTATTTACTGGGTTGTGTGTTGTTGGTTTGATGTGTTTTACTTTTTGTGTTTAGGATGTGTTTGTGTAGTTTATTTATTAAATCGGAAGTGTATCCATTTTTGACTGCTATATATTTGATTGTGTTTAATTCTTCTTGGTAGTCATGTGTGTTTAGGGGTATTGAAGTGGGCCTGTGGAGCATGTAGTTGAAAGCTGCTATAACGTCTCTCCTGAAAGACATTATAACATCGGGAACCAGTTCAATTGTTCGCTGTTAATTAAACTAGCTGCCGTAGTTAGTAAAATTTACTTACCAACAAATTATGACAATGTATACATCAGGAATTAGTCAAGGGTTACATAAATTTATTCACTCTCTGGATATTAGCGAAAACATCTCTTTATTCTTATATTTTAACTAAGTATAAAAGTAATAGCTTTAATGGTCATCCTTTAATTTTTTACTTACTTTACTTTACTTTTAAAGAAAAATTCTTATGAATTCTGCATTAAATATTCTTTAAATTTTTATTCTTTACTCTTTTCTATCTCAAAATCATTCAGCTATGTATTATTTCAAGTACCACGGATCCGGGTCTTAACTTTGCAATATTCTAATATATCACAACAACATCCAAACTATTTGAAGAATAGTCCGGTATAATTTTCAGAATTACTTTACCTTTAAACATCATCAGGTTATTACTATATCATTACAGAAATTACAAACATTTATATGTTAATCTTTAAGTTATCTAAAAGTCTTTACAAGAAACTTTACTGTTCTTTTTGTTTCGGTTTTTTTAAAAAAACAAGTTATGCACAAATGTTATGATTTAATATCACCTGAATAGAACGTGAGTTTGCTGTGGGTGTTCGTGATGGTCTTCTTCAGTAGTCTTCTTGGGTGTGGTTCGTTGTTCCTCTGGATCCTCCATTTAGTTGATTGTTTCCGAATTGTAGTCTAGGTCATGACGATTGGATTCTGCTACTTGAAGTTCATATGGTTGTTGATGTAACTTTCTTCTTCTGGAGTTGGTTGTTCACATTTTACATTTTAATTGTTCTTATTTTAGCAGTACTAAAATATGGTAAGGAACATATCTTACCACTTACTGTTTGTAAAGAGATGTGTCGGCTAAGTTTTTTTTCTTAAATATTACCAATATTTGCTCTACGCACTACATTACTAGTTTTTTAGTTATTTTCCAACGCTACATTGGATTAAATCAATTATAACAACTAACGTCTGGTTGTATCGTTGTTTAGTGGTATACACCTAAGTGTAACTTGACAACACATTTCCGACCTGCTTACATGTCAAAGTTTCTCTGGCGACTGGGGGTTGTTTTGTGGCAGGGAGTCTGTAAGCTGGCGCGGTTTACGCGCTGAGGAAAGTAGTTTGTTCCTTTAATATTATTAATTGTTCATTAATTAACTAGTAATAAATTATGCTACCTTTTTGTTATGAGTTAGATATTTCCTTTATTATTAATACGTCTTTTATTTAATTAAAAGAATTATTATTTTTCGCTTAATAACATTGTACTTTGCGTGTTCATACTGGACAATTTGCACGTTGATACGGGAATCTAGGTGCAGATAAGGGGTGGATAATACTCTCACTTGTTATAAGAACAAAAATTTTAATTTGTGCTATTTAAATAATTTTTAAATCGTCACATCCTCCTGCACTTAAAGATGAGGACGGGGCGACGGGGTATTAAATGAAAACCTAAGAAATACAATTACATTTGGGCACGGAACTTCGTGCTGAAATTTCTCTCCCTCAGATGATTTCTATCCATCAATCGATTATCTTACATCTTATACAAAATATTTAAAATCTAATACATCTACTACACATAAAATACACAAATACATAAATCTACCTTATATTTAATTCTTACATCTACTACAGGTTTTTTGCTTGATTTCTTCACTCGTTTTACGGAGTTATACTCATGAGTAGGTTACTAATAATAATAACGTATTGTAATAACAATTGAATTACTTTTAGTTTACTGCACTAGAGGTTTGTTGTTCGTCAGCTGACTTCTCATTCTTTATTTCATTCTCGCAGGACATTAGCTAAGGTTGATCAGGCCTTGCTAGTATTCGTACGAGGTGTTTGAGTTTATACTCAATTACGATATAGGATGTTGCAAAATCTTATTATATTCCTGTATAAGTATATACAACATATTTTACTCTTAATGCTTAAGTAGTATTCTTGGTTTACTATCTTTCTCGTAGTTGTGCTTCTTTATTTTTACACGAAAACAATTTTTTTATTTGAGACACATGGCTTCTGCGAACGTAATTGTCTGTATTGGGTTCATACAGCGCTACGGTTACGGGGGTGATGAACTTGTGAATCTTGTAGGGGCCACACCATCGGTATGATAGTTTGGAAGTGGTCCTATCAACGGCTTTACTCATAGGGTGAGTTTTATACATCACTAAATCACCTACTTTGTACTTTATTTTGCTATCATTCTGCTCATGATATTTCCGCGATTTTTGTAAATTCGCTCTCAAATTCACACGAGCTTCGTTCCATATTTTCCTTATGTTATTCCCATTTATTTCGCGGGGCAATAACTCATGAATTTTCCACTTTGTGGTTAACGGGTGGTTCAGTTTATACTTGTACAGTAAATCAAATGGTGTTGATTTATGTCCTTCATGATACGCTGAGTTGAAGGCAAATTGTATCCATGATAGATTTTGATCCCATGCTGTCTGATCTTTAGCGTGATAAGATATTAAGGCTGATTTTAGGTTTCGCAAGTATCTCTCTGCTAGGTTTCCTTGCGGTCGGTACTCTGTCACTGTAATATGATTTATTCCTAATTTAAAACACATGTCAATAAATTCTTTCGATTTAAACTGAGGTCCATTGTCAGATACTAGGTGTACTGGTGTACCATAATCTTTAAATAGTCTCTCTTGTAGAATCTTTATTGTCGTAGATGCTAAGGCACGTCTCATAGGATACATCCATACGAATTTAGTGAAGGAATCCACGCAAATTAATAGCATAGTATTTCCGGACTTAGAAAGGGGATAAGGTCCAGAATAATCTATGTATATCTTTGAGAAGGGTGTTGTGGGGATTTCTGAGATTAATTTTCCGACTTGACTGATTCGTGCTGGCTTGCTCAGGGCACAGATTTCGCATTGTTTCACGAACTTTGTTATTTCACTGTTCATGTTTTCCCAATGGTATTCCTTGCAAATATGATGTATAGTTTTCCTAATTCCCATATGAGCTCCAATGGTTGATGAGTGGTAGTATTCCATTAGCATAGGTTTAATTATTTCTGATGTGATTATTCTCAGTGATTTTCCGTTAGCCTTTTTAAAACAAAGTACTCGTTTACTCAAGGTATATTTGTCAGAATAATTTCCTTTACCTATTTGTTCTATTATTTTACACAATTTCGGATCTTGTTGTTGGTGATATGCTATATCCTTAAATGCAAGGGGGAAGTTAGTAATTAGCGTATTAACAGTAGTGGTTTCAACATTGTCTTCGCCAGGTCTGGTATTGGGTAGTTGGAACATGCGGGATAGTGTATCGGCTACTACATTTTGAGTACCACGAATATGTTGCACTTTGAACTTGTAGCAATTTAATCTTAACACCCATCTTCCGATACGATCTAACTGTTTTGGATGGTTCAATAACCATGACAAAGCTTGATTGTCGGTTTCTAGTAGAAATTCCTTGTGTTCCAAAAATGGTTTGAATTTTTCGAAGGCGAATACTACAGCTAAACATTCAAGTTCATAGGCTGAGAACTTCCTTTCTTGCTCCGTCAATGTACGTGATGCATAGCTGATCGGGAGTCTAGTATTATTGATTTCTTGGTATATTACAGCTCCTAATGCTACACTAGAACTGTCGGTCTGTACGACAAATGGTTTAATGAAATCTGCTAACTGCAATACCGGTGGGGATATTATGCTTTCTTTCAGTGTTTCAAAAGCGGCTTGATGTCGAGTAGTCAACTTGAATTTCGCTCCTTTCTTTCTTAATGCATTTAATGGGGCTGTTATATCTGCTAGGTGGGGTATGTACTTGTGAAAGTAATTGATCATACCTAAAAATCGAGCTACACCTTTGGTGTCTCTAGGTGGTAAAAATTCTCGGATTGCGCGCGTACGTTCGGGATCGATGCTAACCTTACCTTCGGCCGATACTATATGACCTAAGAAAGAGAATTGTTTTACTGCGAAATTAACTTTACTAGGGTTTACCGTTAGTCCAGCTTTCTTTAACCTTGATAATACTTCACGCAAGTGATCAATATGTTGATCCATTGACTCACTATATACTACTATGTCATCAAGATAGTGATATACGAATTTAAATTTAATGTCATGAAATATTTTTTCTAACAGTCTGCTACATACTGAACTTCCTTGTGATATACCGAATGGTACTCTAGTAAATTGATATAAATTAAATGGGACAGCAAACGCAGTTAGATGTTTTGATTCCTCAGCTAGTGGGATTTGGTGGAATGCCTGGTTGAGATCCATTATGGTGAAGATTTTCGCTTTGGTAAAATAGTGGAACGCGCTGTGAATGTCGGGCAGGAGAATCGATTCAAATTCTGTATTCTTATTCAGCTGTCTATAGTCCACGACTAGTCTATGTTTGTCAGTTCCTTTTGGTACTAGGAATGCAGGTGATGAGTATGGAGAAGTTGACAGTTCTATGACGTGTTGCTCTAGGAGTTTGTTGATTTGGTTTCTCATTATCTCCATCTTGGGCAGTGATAATTTGTATGGGTGAAGACGTATTACCTTGTTGTCACTTAGATTTATTTTGTATTCGATTAAGTGGGTTAATCCTAACTTGGGTGTGAGTACAATAGAAAATTCCCTTATTAACTTTTGAATTCTTTGTCGCTCATTTCCTTTTAAATGACTCAAACTAGATTCATGATGCTCTAACTGAATAGTTGATGTTTCACAATTCACGTTGTTACATAGCTCGGAATCGAACTGATATGTTCGAGTACGATCAGATCTGAAGAAATATTGTTTTGCGTATATGTCAAGGATTAAGCCAGTTTTACTTATAAAGAAGCGCCTAGTATTAAGTTTTGTCCTAACACTTCAGCTACGAGTAGGGGAACATACCAAGTAAAATTCTTTATTTTTAATTTCACCGTAATACTGCGCGATATATTTAGGTTTTGCTTATTTGCGGTGGCACACTTTACGTTCATGTTTTGGCTACATTTAATCAGATTATGATTAGCTAATACACTGGCGAGCTGTTGACTGATTATACTACGTGTAGATCCTGAATCGATTAAACCAAGGATATTCGTTGCTCCAAGGTCTATCTGTATGTAGGGTAATTGGCATATACAGTACTTGTTTTGCATGCACCAATAGAGTTGCACTTTTCAATAAATCTTGTTAAGTAAGGGTCTATACGTTTATTTCTATTTATATTTACTTTAGAATTATTAGTGTTTATACCTTTCCTTCTGATGCTGCGGAAGACGTAGGATTTTTGTTCTTCCCGCTTCACATGTTTTTTGACTGGTCGGTTTTCTGTTGGTACCGCTTTTGTTTACAATTCTTGCTAATGTGGCCGGACTTTCCACAGTTGTAACATCTTCTTTCCTCATTTACATCGCTCGCATGTTGTCAGGGTTTTTGTAGAGAGTTTGAAGTATTGGGGTAGCTTTGGGTTTTAGATGTTCTTACGAATCACTTATCGCGGTAGGTTCGAGTATCAGTCCCAATGGGTAGAGGTAGGAATGAATCTCTGCGTTGAGTCTGGGACATAAAAACGCGTCTGTTTTGGTCAGAATACCAGACGTTGGACGAATGTATACAACACAGTTCTAGTTCTGTGAAAGTGGTTGGTCTCTTCATGAGTGCTAGGCGAGATCGCTCCTCGGGAGATAGTCCTACTAAGATAGTGTCTACGTAGTATAGTACTAGGTTCCGCTTCAATTCTTCGTAGATACCGGTGGGAATGAAGTGTCTTATCAGGGTGGTATGAAGTTCTTCTACAGGGTGATTATACCTTAGTGATTCTAACACACAATCTTTTAAAGGAGATCTACATTTAGGTAGAATTACTTGTAAAATTTGGTCATCTCTTAATTGTCGCAGATCCTTTATTTGTAAAAGGTGCTTAATAAAATCTAGGAGTTTTGTAATATTCAGCCCATCAGTGGTTGGTATCTCGGATAAAATACGTTCTAGGGGGTGAGTTATTTTTCCATAAAGCTCGGTAGTTAGATTTAATTGAGTCGTCATTCTAGGTTTTTCCGCAGATTGATTCGTCGATAAGTGAGGAGGTAAATCGTAGGTACTAGTCATATTCTCTAGTTCATTTGGAAGTAACGTGACGTTTACGGGTTGGATATTTACTTGTCTATCGGTTAACCATTCCTTAACGGGATCTATATTATATTCCTGAAATTTTACAGCACCGGTTTGCTGTTCTTGAGTAGGAGATAGGGTAGGGGAAATATTTAGTTTCGTCATTGCTTCTTCGATCTCTTCTAATCTAAACGATTCGGACCTTCGATGTAATTCGCGCATCATCTCGGGTAATTGTTGTAATGCTTCTTCCGCGAATTTTTGCGCATCCGGTGGAGTAACTTTATCACCGGGCCAATTCAACAAATTGGTGATGCGGCAGGTCAGATGTTCGATTCTTTGAGTGGTTCGTAAAATTACTGCAGGGGATTTTTCATCTCGCAGGGTTTGTGCGATGGAGGTAAGTTCCGTATATTTGTGATAGCATGTTTCCTTTTCACTTTCGAAGTCTAATACACTTAAATGATTTAACAGTGAGGGTTTGTCTGGTCTATTTTCACGTAATGTTTTACGCAGTTCCGCGACCGTTACATTTGCGTATGGAAGACCGCGTAACAAGGCTTCATAGCTTAATTCGTCCTTCAACTACAAGTCGGGGTTAAATTGAGCCATTGTTGTGGTAATAATGACTTTTAAATAAACTAAGTATTACGTACGACAAATCTTATGTCATCTATTTTAAACACTTATAAAATTTGAATTCATTTAAACACACACATATATAGTCTATCTATTACTACACATAGAATCTTATACTAATTAATCAAATTAAAATTATCTCAAATCAATTCAATTTTCTGTACTGCTAGCAATTATCAGTCAAGACAAAATGATAATATTATTTTACAGTGGAGAGAAATTTTACACACGAAGAGTTCGTTGCTTTTATAATAGCACAATGGATCAGCTGTTTGGGGAGTCTTATTGTTTACGTAGGGGAGGTTTAACAAAGGAGGGTGATTCGGACAATCACAAACACGATTATTTCCTGTTCTGAACTGTCTGTTATGTCCGCGAGGGAATCCCATACAAACAACTTACTTGTGTACAAGGGGGAGAGCGTACATTTCTCGACACATATTTAACATGAAATAGCCTGTAAACACCGACAGGTTTAAAATGGAATATTTTTACCAGCAAGGACTTGTTTATTACGGCAATATCCTAATACTAATATTATTATTTCTTAATTAAAACTTTATTTATTTGTTTGTTCACAATTTCAGAGTGAATAAATTTATATATTCTACAAAGTTACTGTTAATTAATTATCAGCAGAGTATACACTATATTTTTACACAAAAGCAGCAGAGTCGCGCATCTTATATGTGTCACTCTGTACACAATTAATATTTACACAATAGCACAATACACAATTTTTTTTTTAAGAAAGCAGAGTGGCGCATCGTATAACGTCTCTCCTGCAAAGACATTATAACATCGGGAACCAGTTCAATTGTTCGCTGTTAATTAAACTAGCTGCCGTAGTTAGTAAAATTTACTTACCAACAAATTATGACAATGTATATATCAGGAATTAGTCAAGGGTTACATAAATTTATTCACTCTCTGGATATTAGCGAAAACATCTCTTTATTCTTATATTTTAACTAAGTATAAAAGTAATAGCTTTAATGGTCATCCTTTAATTTTTTACTTACTTTACTTTACTTTTAAAAGAAAAATTCTTATAAATTCTGCATTAAATATTCTTTAAATTTTTATTCTTTACTCTTTTTTATCTCAAAATCATTCAGCTATGTATTATTTCAAGTACCACGGATCCGGATCTTAACTTTGCAATATTCTAATATATCACAACAACATCCTAACTATTTGAAGAATAGTCCGGTGTAATTTTCAGAATTACTTTACCTTTAAACATCATCAGGTTATTACTATATCATTACAGAAATTACAAACATTTATATGTTAATCTTTAAGTTATCTAAAAGTCTTTACAAGAAACTTTACTGTTCTTTTTGTTTCGGTTTTTTAAAAAAAACAAGTTATGCACAAATGTTATGATTTAATATCACCTGAATAGAACGTGAGTTTGCTGTGTGTGTTCGTGATGGTCTTCTTCAGTAGTCTTCTTGGGTGTGGTTCGTTGTCCTCTGGATCCTCCATTTAGTTGATTGTTTCCGAATTGTAGTCTAGGTCATGACGATTGGATTCTGCTACTTGAAGTTCATATGGTTGTTGATGTAACTTTCTTCTTCTGGAGTTGGTTGTTCACATTTACATTTTAATTGTTCTTATTTTAGCAGCACTAAAATATGGTAAGGAACATATCTTACCACTTACTGTTTGTAAAGAGATGTGTCGGCTAAGTTTTTTTTTTATATATTACCAATATTTGCTCCACGCACTACATTACTAGTTTTTTAGTTATTTTCCAATGCTACATTGGATTAAATCAATTATAACAACTAACGTCTGGTTGTATCGTTGTTTAGCGGTATACACCTAAGTGTAACTTGACAACACATTTCCGACCTGCTTACATGTCGAAATTTCTCCGGCGACTGGGGGTTGTTTTGTGGCAGGGAGTCTGTAAGCTGGCGCGGTTTATGCGCTGAGAAAAGTAGTTCGTTCCTTTAGTATTATTAATTGTTCATTAATTAACTAGTAATAAATTATGCTACCTTTTTGTTATGAGTTAGATATTTCCTTTATTATTAATACGTCTTTTATTTAATTAAAAGAATTATTATTTTTCGCTTAATAACATTGTACTTTGCGTGTTCGTACTGGACAATTTGCACGTTGATACGGGAATATAGGTGCAGATAAGGGGTGGATAATACTCTCACTTGTTATAAGAACAAAAATTTTAATTTGTACTATTTAAATAATTTTTAAATCGTCACACTGCATGTTTGTGTTGAGTTGGGTGGTTGGATGAGTTATGTATGACCATGTCTGATGTGGTGGGTTTTCTATATATTTTGTATGTGTGTGTGTGTGTTGTTTGTTTTGGTAATTGTAAGGTCCAAGAAGTTTATGCTATTGTTTTGTTCAAATTCGAGTGTGAATTTTAATTTATGGTGTAGAGTGTTAATGTACTTGTGGAAATTTTCTATTTGTCTTTTGTTGCCGTTGTAGAGGAGTAAAATGTCATCAACGTACCTGTGCCAATATATTATTTTATTAGTGTATATTGGCACAGGTACACTGATGACATTTTACTCCTCTACAACGGCAACAAAAGACAAATAGAAAATTTCCACAAGTACATTAACACTCTACACCATAAATTAAAATTCACACTCGAATTTGAACAAAACAATAGCATAAACTTCTTGGACCTTACAATTACCAAAACAAACAACACACACACACATACAAAATATATAGAAAACCCACCACATCAGACATGGTCATACATAACTCATCCAACCACCCAACTCAACACAAACATGCAGCTTTCAACTACATGCTCCACAGACTCACTTCAATACCCCTAAACACACATGACTACCAAGAAGAATTAAACACAATCAAATATATAGCAGTCAAAAATGGATACACTCCCGATTTAATAAATAAACTACACAAACGCATCATAAACACAAAAAGTAAAACACATCAAACCAACAACACACAACCCAGTAAATACATCACACTTACATACTACAATTCTAATACACACAAAATTGCTAACACATTTAGGAAACACAATTATAAAGTAGCCTACAGAACTAACAACACCATTAGGAAACACATAAATAATACTAACAAAAACACAGACACATACAGCAAAACATGAGTTTATAAATTAAACTGCAATGATTGTCACCAATTCTACATCGGCCAGACGGGAAGATCTTTTTCCTCCAAATTCTCAGAACATTTAAAAGCCCTCACCACAAACTACATACATTCCACATTTGCCACACATTTACAAAATGAAAACCACAGTTACACAAACATAGAACACAACATGGAAATACTACACTACTTACCTAAAAGTAGAAAACAAAACACAGCAGAACAATTTGAAATATACAGATATCACACACTACAACCAAACAACATATGAAATGAACAATTACATTATAGATCACACATACTTTTCGATACACTGATTCAAACACACAGTTTGAACCCCAGCGCCAATTCCCTCCCACCATCAACCCCCACCATACATACCTACAGTCCATAACCGTTACTCTGTAAAGACATTCAGTATTTACTCCCACTGAAGAAGACGTATACCACGTTGAAACGTTTGGGGAAATAACTCAAAGTAAGTTCATAGTGAAAGTTTATATATATATATAATTATATTAGTATGCTAATAGCATTTACTAATTATTTTTTCTTACATTAAATTTCCAAACCATATAATTTCTTCAATTTGTTCTATTCAAGGTTCGTCTGTAATTATTATAAATTGTTCTTATATTGGCTTTATACATTATGTACATAATATTTCAAATTATACCAGTAACAGAACAATAAGAAAAGTAATTTAATTTTACTAAAGTAAAATAAGAAAGTAATTTTACTAATTACTTCAGTGAACATACATTATTCAATCTAATTCTCTTGAGACATATATTTTTTACTAGGTTGTTTTCCAGCATTTATTAAAATATGTATTTAGAGAAAAAGAACCGCCTTACTTTTCATAATAAGTTTCCGAACTCCTTTATTTGAAGTCTTATGATACTATAACTTTACTTAACTAAATCAATGAATACATCTTTGTAACGTTATAACAAATATAAACTAACATTTTTTAATATGTTTCAGTGCGTGAAGCCGGCGTGTAGCCGCACCAGAGATCCCAGTGCTTTCTGTTGTTTGTGGAACTCATCGCGAGTGTGCGCGCGCACCTGAGAGGGCTCTCGCTTGAAAACACCTGCGCGTTGTGATCAGTTGCTATCAATTACTACTATATACGACTGAATAAAATAATAATTACGTATTCTGTAACTCAATAAATAATATTATTGATTATTGGTCTTGCCAAAGAAAAGTGACCGTTTTTTATAATAGACTTTGAATTTTTTATATTAATTATTAAGCTAGTGTCCCCACTGCGAGGATGGCTGGGTTTTCCCTAAAATTCTCTTTGTACTGAAATTACAAAGGCTGACTTTTCATAATACAGGAGATGCGGTTATAGTAAACTCATTTATCACATTCCTTGGCTGGTTTACTAAAGCACTGTCCATCTTTAAAATATTAGGATGCTGTATAATGATTTAGAAATAATTTTTTTAAGTAAATATAATTCAATGAAAATCTTTGCCGTCCGTACATTATTCATACTGCAGTTTTTTATCACATTATGTATATAATATATGTAATTTATTTTATTACAAAAATTTAAATATATAACATAATGCTAAGCAAATTTTAACATAAACATTAACAACAAAGAATGTCTGATATATTTGCAGATTGATAGAGAAATGTTATGTTACTGTTTTTATTTGGATTGTAGCTTAACAGCTCATCATATATGAGACAATAAGAAAATGATAAATCATATGTGCACAAGAAAAGATAATGCAATCAATTTGTGATTGAAGAAAAGAAAATACATTTAAACATTAGTTATAAGTACAAGAAAAAATTATGTAGTCTGGATTATAAAAACAAAACATGAGGAACAATCATAATAAAAAGAAACCAACAAATCATAAGACAATTAAGTACACTATTATTACTGCAAACGCAGAATGTAGCATTATACATAATACCACACATTCACACACATATATATATAAATGTGTCCAAAAATGCATATTATGTTGGCTATAGTATAGTACTTGACTGAATCAAAAATTAAAGTGATAAAAAGTAGTTCATGACAATAAATATTATTATAATTTTGAATTTTTACACATATACAGTATATTCATTATTAATAACTTACTTAAAATGAATTATACTACAACTTCTTTATGCTAATCGGTTGCATTTATTTCTGTCTTGACAATTCAGTTTCATAAATCAGTTATGAAATAACTGATATTACGGTACCTTTAAATATCTGCTTTTTACAGATATTATCTATTTCAATTATAGAACACTATTTGTTCTTCCATTTCTTTATTTAAGTGCGTAATAACAAAATTATCTGTGGTGAATTGTTTCACCACTGAATTGTTTCCTAATATTTTTGTTTCATATCGTTTATTTTGAAACAGTTCATTTTTTAGATTTAGTTTCTCAAGATACAGGACAAAGTCTTGTGGAACATGTATCAATACATCATGCCATCGGAAATTATTTATTTTTAAAATAATTATGTCATTATGTCAACAATAAATATACATTACAATGACTATCACACACACACACACGCGCGCACACACACACACACACACACACACACTACATCATTACATTCTTATCTTAGCACATTATTCTTATGTAGTTTTTATTGTTAATAATAAATAACACTTTTTTGACAAGCATATATTATACATTTTTTGTATATTTACAATGTTTCAATAGTCTGAACTAGGATCATCAGAATATGTACAAATAATTACAAATTTTGAAATCAATTTTATTAAATTCATAAAATTATAAATAATTTCAAAAATTCTATTAATTTGTATGTATTCTGATGATGATATTTCAGACTATTGAAAAACTAAATATACAAAAAATATATATATTCTTGTCAAAAAAGCGTTATTTATTATTAATAAAACACACACACACACACACACACACACACACACACACACATACACACACACACACACACAAGTATACTGTATGTATATTTAATTAAATAATATACACACAAGTGTGTGTGTGTGTGTGTGTGTGTGTGTGTGTGTGTGTGTGTGTGTGTGTGTGTGTGTGTGTGTGTGTGTGTGTGTGTGTGTGTGTGTGTGTGTGTGTGTGTGTGTGTGTGTGTGTGTGTGTGTGTGTGTGTGTGTGTGTGTGTGTGTGTGTGTGTGTGTGTGTGTGTGTGTGTGTGTGTGTGTGTGTGTGTGTGTGTGTGTGTGTGTGTGTGTGTGTGTGTGTGTTTAATTAAATGTTTTAATTAAATTAATTAATTTCATAATCATTATGGAGCAAATTATATGACTAAATTAAACACACACACACACACATGTTTTCCTAAAATATGCCAGTTGACAAAATGTCTAAATTACTAGCACATATTGGGAATGAAAACTGACTTCAACATTTATTTCATATCAAATCTTAAAGTACTAATCAGGTAGTAATTTTAACATTTAAAAAAAATGTAGTTCAGTGGGTACTGAAATATATAAATAATGTCTGTTCAAAATATAAGGGCTGCCTTATTAACACATACTGTAGAACAATACTGATGAGTGGCACTTGATATTGTAACACCCTTTGATATATATTCTGAGTGCACATTAAATTGAAGAATGCAAAATTGTGGGTGAATTTATTACCACATGATTGGAGGGGGTTATTTCTCAAGATAGAAAAATATACAGTATAAGCAGAGTATGATCAGTAGCGGAAGGTGTCCAGATTAGTACATGTTACTGTGCAAATGTGTTACAAACAGGTTACAAAGTACAATGCCATGAAGTAAAAAAAGCCCACAATAAAGAGGGATAATGGAAGTAATATTAACAAATTGTTATTGAAGAAAATGGAAATACTGGAAATTAATAATTATTTTTAATTAATTTTTCTAGGATTTTTTAATAAGAAAATGAAAAGAATTATGAAATCTTCAAAATCTGCTATGGAAAAGTGGAACCAAGAGCTGCTATTTCTCATAATAACTAATGAAGGGATAGAATGCACCACCATTGACAAAAACTGGATGATCAAGTAACCTGCCTGATACAGTAATAATTAAAATAATAAATAGTTTCTAAATAATGTTTACATTTGTGAAAAAGAAATTGTCAAAAGTAAATTTAAAAAAAAATATACCAATCTCATGTTCATCAAATTTGTTCTCATTAGGAATATGAAACTATTTCTATGTTGGTAACTACAAACAAAACATTCAGTTACAAACAAGTGGGAAAAGTAAATTTAACCAAAAAGATGTAACTGTGATTAGTAGCTACTATTCATGACAACAAAAACTCAGTTAACATGAATAGTATTGTCGTACAATTGAGAAAACATGAAAGACTCGTGTGTGACAGTGTCATGTAATAGGCTTTATCGTGGCTGATTTCGTGAGAATTTTGGTGGAAGGAAAAAATTTTAAAAAGGTTTTTATAATAAATTACAAAATGGTTTGTAGTGTTTATATCATTAAATATTAGCACACAAAACATTAAATCATTTAACTATCTGTGTTACAAATAGGCGTGTAGAAAGAAAACATTTTCTTTTACACAAATTTTCCTTTAAATTTGTTTTTGACTATTCAGAAATAATACAGTGTTTGGCTATTCTGCAATAGGATTTTCAACAATTTTATAAATAAAACCAAGTTTTCCTAAAAAGAAAATACACAATACTCTTTCATCGGGGTTATTAAAAAGGTTTATGAGATTTGAGAGAATTTCCTTTATTCCTCCCATGAATCCACTTTGGTTTTGTGGTAGCTTACCCTGTTTCACCTATGTATTTCCAGCCAAACATATTTAACCACTGCATAAATATGTTAGTCAGATAAAGTAATTTACTTTAATAATCTTATTTTATTCAGGAGGTTTACTGTAGTCCTTACTATTACTGGCAGATTTAAAACAGCAGTAGCAATACTGTCTACTTTAACAACATTAAGAACAAAAACTAGAATAGCACTACAGGCTAACACATCACAAAAAATACTTCTAAAATCTGTATAATTCTATGTGGGCTTAATATAGTATGCTTACATGACAACATAAATGCATAATTGTGTATCACAAAAATTATTTTTAGTATGGAAGTATATACAAAATTAATATCAATGTTTTAATATTCGATCTTTGTTAATGCATGTATTGATTCTGTGAAATACATCAAACCATAAAATTATTATACCGTACTTTCACACATAAATACTTATTGTTCTGATAATGGTAACTGTAAGAAACATAAGAATTGCAATTTAACAAAACACACACACACACACACACATGAGTTAATTACTATTTCATACATACTAATTCGTCAATCATTTATGTACAAGGAAATCAATTTTACTTACTTTGTTCCAAATAAGACAGTTTAGTTTCTTTTGTTATCTGAATTTCACATAGAGCAACAAAAGTCTTTAGAGTTTAAAAGACTTTGGGATTTTTTCCTTTTGACACATAGTTCAAAAACGTATACTGATAATTCAATTGAGCTCTAAAGCTGTAAATAGTTAGAAAATGTGCATCATATGTAAAACAACATTTAACATGAAACACGATTTATTTTTCCACACAGATGTGTAACCTATATAAATACATATTATAGAAATATAATTCTGCGCGCGCGTGTGTGTGTGTGTGTGTGTGTGTGTGTGTGTGTGTGTGTGTGTGTGTGTGTGTGTGTGTGTGTGTGTGTGTGTGTGTGTGTGTGTGTGTGTGTGTGTGTGTGTGTGTGTGTGTGTGTGTGTGTGTGTGTGTGTGTGTGTGTGTGTGTGTGTGTGAATATTTTTTCCAAATACAAAAAATATATATAAATCTTATTGAAAAATTGCATTTAAAAGTAGTGTGGTATGTAATTTAAATTTTGATTAGCTTGCACATCATTAATAAACAATTAAATTTTCATCAATTTTAGATATTAAGTCTTGTTATTCATAAACATCAAAATGCACAGAACTAATTATAATTTAGCATTGAAATCAATAATTATATTTTAAATGTAATGAAATTACATCAATTATCAAATGTTATCAATATAGTTTACTAGTGTAAATTTCAAAATGAACATCATTAGGAATACACAAAATATCTATGAAGAACAAAAATGAAGATAACAATACTTCTGACAACTAATAATAATAATAAAGCAGTTTACAAACATATGAGTTTGTTAAAATTATAAATTTAGTGGACTTATAGTAACAAATAAATTCATATAATAAGTTGGTATAATTTTATAATACAGTATAATTTGAAATATCTTCTGAATAAATAAGTCATTAATAATTTAATTCAAAATACATTTGTTAAGTTGTTTCAATCATGAACAGTAAAATGATTTTCATTAAAGATTTCGTATTCCAGTATGTGTAAATAAAATAGATAAGGAATTAAGAAAAATAATTTGTATCTAACAGAAGTCAGATAAAAATAAGTAAAAACAAAATTTGAAACAGAATTGTCTCCAAGATCTAATAACGTCTATATATAAACATTGTGTGTGTGTGTGTGTGTGTGTGTGTGTGTGTGTGTGTGCAGTTCATCTCGTAACCAAGTCACTGGTACAAAAACGATGTCTTAATTTCCTTGAAAAAAAACAATAGAAGAAAATCACATTCCTCAAATTTATTTAAAATTGAATTAAATCTTGAAAAATAAATCACAAAAATTATATAATGCTATTAAATATATATATGAACTTAAAAAATTTTATTTTCTTATCTGTCTGAGCATAATATTGCATTTTCGTCACTACTGAATTTCTATACATCTCTTCTTCTCTTATTTTATTATCATATTTTATTTTTAAAATATATATTTGCTTGTTAAAATGACTTATTAAAAACTTTTCTATCAATAGAGATTCCTTAATTAAAAATCAAATTTGTATCGCTTGCTCTGACTGTACATTCTTGTGGAGAGAGAGAGAGAGAGAGAGAGAGAGAGAGAGAGAGAGAGTATGTGTAGTTGTATATGTGTGTATATTTTCATTCTTAGATATTGGTAACTACAATCATGTTTATAGTTATGATTATATACAATCAACATTATATAAGCCAATCAAGCTAACAACAAAGCTCTCTGATTTTTTATTAATCACTGTCCAAGCATTATATTTCTTATCTTTTATTGGGAAAAATTAGATTGTAGAATCTACAGATAATCCGTATGATGAAGTCAGCCTTTGATATATTTCATTGTTCTTTTTCTCTATACCTTAAAATAAAAAGTATATATAAAAAATATGTCCATCTGATATAAAAAATTAGATCAATTTATTGCTTCCTTATCAACAATTCAATGAAAGAACAAAAATAAATTAAATTAAACAAATTAGTAGGTATTTTACATTATTCATCTGCAGACTGTATTATTATTATTATTAATGTAATTTAAATACCAAAGTAGGCTACAATTGTTATTGAATTGCAGAAGGAGCAAATATTAATGCAGACTAAGTAATAAGTAAAAAATAATAATAATACTAATAATAATAATAATAATAATAAATAATGGCGTAATAAGAGCGCAAACAATCAGTAGGATTTAAATAAACATGAGCATAGATCCCTGGCTTAGTAGTCTGTTATACATTCTGTAATAGGTCGCCCACAGTTTTTTTGTGAAAAGCTCTTCCTCATTTGGAGTTATTAATTTCAAGTTGTACTATTATCAGTAAAGAAATTACATACATATGTAAACATGTATCCAGTTTAGAAAATATCTTGCACATCTTATACATTGAAAATTTTTGTTTATGATATTTAATTAAAGATGTTAAATAAGTAAATTTTAACAACAGACAACAACATATATTCAAAATAAGATATACTCATATACACTTCTGAACACTAAAATATATATAACAACTTATAAATTATTCTTTATCCTCTTAACCTTGTTCACTCAAATTATTTTATCATTGATCGGTTGATTTTTCTTTTTTTACATTTCTAGTCAATGATTATAAGATAAAACAATAAATTCAACCAGATTTCATTAATACATATTTATCACATTTATCAAGTTTAAAATCTGATACCTATGCGGTATGTATTACATTTACATATATATTTTATTATATTATATAATAAAAATAATATTGTATCATTTATATTGATTTATCAATTTTATGTTACCTATTATATAAATGTATATAAAATACTTTTTCCCTCTAATTTTTATTATCATTATTTATTTTAGAGGGTTTTATTATGAAGAATGCTGTTCATAATACTATTTATTTTAATTCTGCAGGAACAAACTGTCTGACACACACAAACATACACACCATATTTACACATTTCATGGTTGTAAATATCAATCTACAGACATAAAAGTCTTTAAATAGTGTAATAAATGATCTTAAAACAATTCCATTAATTTATTGTTGTATTGGAGTGTTAGTGGTCTCAAATATTTCTACTAGTAATTTTGTACAAACCACTATGTTGTCTTTGGTATTGACAAGCGCTTTCGGCAGTCAAGCCATCGGTCATTTACCAACCTCATATAAATTTCTGCCATTATCGGTGACATTGATGATCCCATTGGAAGTCCCTTCTTCTGAATATAAAACTTATTATTAAACCTAAAGTAATTTTGCTTCAGACACTCTTGTATTACTTTCATTAATTCTTCTTTTTTCTTTTCGTATCCTTTCAATTTGTTCTTTTCAATTAGTTTTAACGTTTTTTCAATCGGGATGTTTGTAAACATATCTACTACATCAAGCGATATTAACCTTGAAACTTTCCTTTACTTGTACTTCTTCTTTCAGTGCTTCTAACAACTTTTTGTTATTTTCTATACGGTACTATGTTTCTTCTCGAAATCATAATATACTTTTAGTATCTTACTACATTCTTTTGATAACTTATATGCTGGTGCTCCAATAAACGATATTATTGGCCTAACTGGGAGGTTTTCTTTGTGCAGTTTTATCTGACATTTTTCTATTTTCTCCTCTTTTTCTTTGCTTATTATACTTTCACATTCTATTAATAAACCTTCTTTATTCAAATTCTTTGGCGGTGCATATTTTAGGCTTTTTTCTAATAATTTCTTTTCTTCATTATTGAATACCACCTCTGTTAAATTACCTATTCTCTCGGATAACTTCAAATCTGCTTGATCCGGTTTTTTCATTCTCGTATCATTCTTTTCTTTTAAACATTCTAATTTAGTTTTCAACTTCTTGTTTCTTTCTTCCAATTTCGTCTTCATATACCGCTCACCAAATTTGTACAAAATTTCTTCTAATTCTATGTAATTATACTTCTGATGTAGTTCTAAGTGCATTTTTAGTATTTTTTTTTATTATACGTATTCAGTTGCTGATACAAATATTTTATTTCTTGTTTTACCCATAACTGTTCACTTAACTTCTTGACTTTTTTCCGTATGTCACTACTTCCTTTTATTTCGATTTTTGCATACTTTGGTATTATATTATTAAGTAAACACTGCTTATTAAACCAAATTTTAGACAAAGTTATCTTTAACTTAACTTTTGTTTTCAAATATTTATAGAAATCTCCTACTTTATTTCTCTGCTCCATTATTCTTCTACTCCTTAGATTTGTCAATCTATTAGATTTGTACAAAATTACTAGTAGAAAAATTCCATTAAGTCGGTTATAACAGACTTTTCTGTGTATAACATAATTTATTCATTAAAATTTACATTGTCCATGTTTAACAGCAGATGTCAGCAGTCTCATGATGTTAGTTATGTTCTAAAAAATTGGTGGGGGTGGGGCTTACATTTCTCTGGCTTACAAAATAAGTCAGGAAGGAGCAAATTTCATAGGAAAAAGAAGCTCTGTAACACAGAATATATTTTTTTCCAAATTACAATAATCTCAATAAATTAATTAACATTTTTAACACAACTGTGGGAAACCCATTTTGGTTAATAAAATGTTATTAATCATTCTAGTTATAGTTATTTAACAAGCAGCAACAGATGCAGAAAATATGAATTTCAACATGCTTGATACAGCATGCACATGTTCATATATAATTTTATTACTGTTTGTTTTCCATACATGAAAAACCAATATTTTTTATGTTTAAATGAAAGATAAGCTTTAGTGGAAGAATACAAGTACTTTATAAATGAATATTTAATTTAAAATACATTTTTATAAAAACTATTGTGCATTAATTCAGAATACAACATACATAACTATATACAACAAAAGGTTAACTATTAAATCTGCAATAATAAAATTGGAATTTTAAGGAAAATTAAGGGATTTTATTATCATTTAATAAACAGCATAATTGATTGTAACAAAAATACAATTGTGACCTGAGATGAAAATGTTTTTTCAGTGTATATACTTTTGGAGCACCCCCTTAAAGTAATTCTGCCAGTGCCCATGATAAGTATATGTTAAAATTTTGTAATACACAAAATAACATTCAGTCAATGGAAACATATTATATTACTGTCTTTAATACAATAATCCTTATCAATTCTGCTGAATATTACTGACAACATATTATACACATTTCTTCCATTATTTTGTAGAATACAATAATATTTACCAGAACTGGCTTACATTATGTTTTGTCACTGGTTACAATATCTTCAATAAAATTATTCGAAAAAACTATGAAATCAATATTAGTAATCCTTAGCCTCTTCTTGGGTTCATTTGTCTATTTTTGTGAACTTTTTCAGCACTTACAATCTTACCGCATGTTATTTATGTTATAATAAAACTTTATAACGTCTAAAAATAATTTCACATTTTTGTCTTTCTCAGTAGTTAAAGTGGCTCGCTCTATTTTAATAAACTTGATAACACAAACTGATTTGTTCTGTTCTATACTTCTTTGGTTAGATTAGCTTCATTAACGATTATTGAACTGTTATGATTACATTAGCTACTGATAGACAAACATTTCATAATATTTGAGATATTTTAGGTATTTAAAGTCTCATTTAAAAATAACAGTTATCAAAATCAAATGAATGTAAAAAAAATAATAAATACAAAAATGAGTTTAGTGTGTTCAATATTTGAGTACTGAAGATGCATAAAAATAAGTGAAATAGGATTCAAAACAAGTCTAAGAACTACTATACTGTTTTTTTTTTTAAGTACCTTAAATAATCTTAAATATATAATGTTAAAGTTTTCTCTTAATATAGTAACCTTAATAAATTATGGTTGATAGAACTTGAGAAAATTATCATTATCACTCATCACTCCAGATTTACACAGTACCCACTTTGGAAGCAAGTATGTTAATTATTGCATTTACTAGTGTGTTGAAATCAGCCCCGCAAATAGAAAATCTCACACACTACATACTGCATTATTCTCTTTGAAGCTTCTTGATACCTGTAAACTGTGTGGTTATCATCAGTTATTACATAAGAGGTGTTATTACATCAGTTTAAAAAATCTTAATATTTGATTTACAAGCCACATTGTTTATAATATTTCAAAAGTGAATTGTCTTTTATATATGGAATGTGTATGTGGTGTGTGTGTGTGTGTGTGTGTGTGTGTGTGAGGGGGGGAGAAATGAAATTACTGTATAACTGTAAGTACTGTGATATATTCAACCCAAGATATTTTCTAAGCTTATGAAGTATACAAACTGAATAAAACTGTAGTGGTCAAAACTGTAAATTATACTTTGCTGTGTGAAAAAACTGAGTGTATAGTTGCACTACGTAAACCTCTAAGCAGGAAGAGTAAATTATAGTCTCCTTTTTAGTTTAGTCATTGTATTTTACAATAGTCTATTAATAGCTTAATGCCAGAAAATGGAAATGTTTTAAGAACTAATGTAACTCTGTAGATAACTGCTAAATGCATTTTTTATAATAATAATCTACTATGCATTTTCATGTGGTTAATAGTATGCCATATATGTTAATTAACTAATATTTTCTAAAATAAATTTAAATTAATTAACTCCAACTGAAGAAATGAAAAGCTTTCACTAGTATGGAATAAAATAGAAAAAATAATTTTACCATTAAAAATAGATCAGATATATTTCTCTCAAATTTTAGTACTAGATTAATTAAAAAATATAGGTCAGGGAATCAATTCCCCCATACGTTTGCCACAAGAATGTTATTGTGTAGATTTGTCTGCCATCAAGCTAAGTATATTTAATGTTCATATTCTTTAATAATAATACAAACATAAAAATAAAATAAATAATTCATTTTTATTCTATTTAAAGTTTGCTGGAAACACTTGGCTAAACGTTCACATACACTAGCCTCCTTCACAATAAGGACTGTTATTCATGTAGGTATGTTGAATTTATTAACTTTTTATTAAATAAAAAGTATTGCTTCTGATAGGAATTTATAGTTTTATTACATTTATAAATAATTTTTATTTAAATAAGTTGTATTATTTATATAATAACTACATTTACAAAGAAATACTAAGACTATTAATCCTTAAGAGTGGTTGCCACAATTTTAAAATCTGGAGAAACTACAATTCTCTTAGTCAGTTTAACATTTATTAGCAAAATGAAAGTTTACTTTTTAAAAATCAACTTTCTCCAAATATTTCAGTTCAGTGAACGTAATGTGAAAAAAACATTAACAAATACAACCTGGTACCAAAGACTAGGAAATTTTCCACAGTAAACAAATTCATTGTGACAATCTGTATTTTTTAAATACAAAATTTGACATATGTATACTCTCAGTTTACACTTTTTGAATACAAATTACCATTATATTCTATCTTTCATATTGGACCATCTTTGTTTTAACTAATTCATGGTAATTTTAATTTCAATTAAGTGTAACATATTACACAGGAAGTGTAATTTCAGGTTAGGAGATCCTAACAGGTTGTGTTTAAATATTTGCAACAAATATTATTTCTGCAAAACAAAATTTATAACAACATTATTTACAACAAAGTTTTCAGCACTTGTTATATTTTTAAAAACTCACCAAATTTATATTATTTTAAATAACAAGTCACAAGAGTAAGTTCTTTCACTAAATATATATTTAGTGGACCAGCAGCAATCATTTCTGAACTAATATACATTCTTTCTGTATATATAAATTCTTATACGGTATTTAATAACTTTTTTAAGTTATTGGTAAAAATATGCTATAATTTTTTAAGTTTTTCCAATCTTTATTTTGTAAACTATCAATATTATTTTACTTTTGTAAAATGATATGCTTTATTAAAAAAATTTTAATATACCAGATTAAATTAACCTTTATTTGGCTTTATATACCAGATTTTAATTATCATTTTGGCAACCTCATGCTTGAGGGAAAATATCAGTAATGCAATAACCCCTATATAGGAGAAAAATTATTTTTTGTAGTAAGCAAAATGTATAACAACATAATTTTGTTAGAAAATGTATAATAACATATCATTTATAACATGTAAATAAATATATGAATAACAAGATTTTTGTGAAAAAATTTTTTTATTAAATGATAAAGTTCTTGTAATTCTTAAAATAATGCTGTACATATTAAGTAAAGTCATTGTTCGCTTAATTTATAAGACACTGTTCTTTCGTCCAGTAACTTGTTATCATTAAAAATCTTACAATCAACGTATGAAATTAAGGTTGTGAGTGTACTAGGAAAAAATTTGTTACATTTAGTAATCAAAGTATTATTTCAATTGAAAAAGTAGAATGATATGTTACAGAACTTTATTTTTTATATAATTACTGGTTATTACTGGATGTAGCACAGTTCTGGCACTGAATCATATCTGATACTATAGCACATAGTGCCACATGTACTGCCCTGTGAGTTATATATAGCTTATGTTTTATTAAGTATCAGCCAAGAATGTATATGGCAAGACTAAAAGCTTATTCATATCTAAATAAGAGCTAATAATGTCTGAAAAATTTTTAAGTAATTGTTATATTACTTTGTAATAACTTGTAAAACTTTTTTATTAATAGTCAGTTTTTTCTCTTTTTTAAAAATGTATATAGTAATATGCTATGTCAACAACAAAAGGTATGTAAAGCTATATTTCATCAGCAGAATATGAAATACTAAAACATATAGTTAATGCTTAATATTTAAAAATGTTTTTTTTCAAGTCTGTATATAGTTTTATTTATGTATGTCAGACATAAGACGTGTCTTAGATGGATCAATTTTTGTAAGCAAAGCATTTTATAATTAAAATAATTATTATAAACATACATTCCACTCAAAGAGAATTTTATAATTGCTACATAACAATCTTACATTACATCACTATGTGTTAATTAGATAACATATTTTTCTAGCAATATTTGTAATCATATCATCTTTTTATTAATATCGTTATATTTGTTTATTTGTTGAGGCAAGTATTATAAAAATATTACTACGGTATCAGATAAATTCAATTTTAAATTACATAATTATGACAATAACATGAGTAATGGCAATTGTGTTTATCAAAACTAAAAAAATAATTTTGTATACTGTTTTCATGATATAGTCAATTGTTAATTAATTACTATTTTATTAATTCTGTTAATTATCACTTGTAAATCCTGTAATATGGGCAGCAACTTTCTAAAGCTGTATAACTGAATATGAAAATTTTGATCCACATTATAACACAGTGCTTTAACATATCTTTTTTTTTAATACTGTGTTTCTTTATTTTTCTGTACTTATTATCCTTTAAACTGTAAGTTCACATATTATTTTAGTTAACTATAATTATTCAGATGTTCAATATATAATCTCTACATAAAGTGTATTATCCTTACATGTTTATTCACTAGTTATGAATTTGATTGAATTACAGTTGGAGATTTCAAGGCAAAAATATCTTTAATAGAAAGACTATCTCCAGATATGTCTGCTTCAAATAATATCACATTTAACTTTTCCAAATGTTAGTCTCTTTAACAAAGTCCTATTAAATACAAACTGTCTACTCTGAATAATCCAGATGGTCTACTGTTTTTCATAGACGTTGATGAATGGCTATGTCTGTGTCTATGTCTATGACTACGTCTGTATCAGAAAAAGTATTGCTAAGGTAAATTATAATATCTTTATTATTAATGGAGCTTGCCTAAATAAAATATATTATCAAACATTAAAAGTAAATAGAAAATTCATGGCATATTATAGATTTTATTTTAGTTTAGACACTATTTCATTGAAATATTTGGAAATATTAAATGAACCGTATTTATAGCTCCCAATTTCAAATCTATAAGAATTATATTTTGCTCCTTGTAGATTTAGTGTAACAAATTCCATTGTTGCTGTCCTCTGTTTTCTGCTACACGTACATCAATGAGCATGGACACACATACACAAATGCACACAGAGGAGAGAGAGTACACACTACATTCCTAAAAGGAATACAGATTACCACAAAAAATTGTCATCAAACATTTCTGATAAGAAACTTCACTTCCAATGATAACCAGTTCATCTGGTTCCTTAGGACCTTGCATTTCCTTATAGTAGCAACCTTAAAGATGCATAACATTTTCAGCAACATCGTGATATGGATTTCAGAGCGAATAGCCTAGCTTTACCTCACTTCCTGAGACATATAGAAGGTTTTCCTTACAAATGTAGTTCAACAAGAAAAGTATAGCCTATAGCCCCCCACAGTCAATGGAATATGTCCAGCTCAGAATAAATAATCCAGGCAAATAATTTAATACCGGTACACTTTCTTCTTCTTCTTCTTCTTCTTCTTCTTCTTCTTCTTCTTCTTCTTCTTCTTCTTCTTCTTCTTCCAATGGTGCTACAGCCAAAGAGAAAACCGGTTCAGGTTGTAAGGTAAAACTTTATGTTTTTACTCATAAAAAACTTTGTGTTCCGAGTCGTTAGTGAAATAGTTGTATTTACTTATTAACCTGTCTTAATTTTGTATCAATAAATTACTTAAAGTTAAATAGGTTCTTTATTCATGTTACCTTTAAGACTAATAAGACAGTGTTATGTTATTAATAAATTTGCCAAAAATAATTTACAGTGTGTGGTAAATTAATAAAAATTAAAGACATTTTTAGTTAATGTTTTGGTAAATTTTATCTCATAAACAGTTACATGACACCTAGCAATATCCATTTCCTGATATGCGAGTATGACTCATCTCTAATACTAATTACAAAAGTCTATATACTAACTCTGTAGATAACAGTTTAATATAGTTTCAGATTTTTTTTCAGAAAATACGCCAACTTGTAACACATTATTGAGACAATTTTGTAAAAAATAATATTTTCAATTTTGTTTTTTAATGATAAATCCATTTCAACACACACACACACACACACACACACACAGGGGAGAGAGTACATACCACACACACCTAAAAGGAACACAGAATTACCAAAAAAAAATTTCATCAAACCACTTTCTGGTAAGGAACTGACTATGTGTGTATAATTACACACACATAATAATTATATATACTAAATTTAAATTAATTTTTAATTACACTGAGTTACTAAGCTAGCAAAAATTACCAAAACTTTACATTTTCTAAGTACCTGAAGCTTTCTCCAGCAGTTTTTAGTTTATTTAATTTAAAAGGCAATTATTTAAAGTCTGTAAGTTAACATGTTTTCTTTAATATTTTAATAAATATGCATCAACACTGGTAAATATATTAAATATTTGTTTTGAATTAATAATTTTATATATCCATACAATAACAATATCTTTAATACAACTTATAATTTGCTTGTCTAGATAAATTTATTATTGGTTGCCCAATATACATTTGTTCTTTATTCAAAATAGGAACAGTAATAGCTCAGTTTTCATTAACAGTAAAAACAAATCTTGAATAATATGTAATTGTTATACATACTTTGATTATAAGAAATTAACTAATTGTTTGTTGTAAATTTTAACAATAACAAAAGTAGATAATTTTATATTAATAAATCATACTTTGATTGTAAAATTAAAGATATATGCATATATCTTTACAATAAATAAATATATGTATATATCATGTTTTGTTATTTAGCAGAATGTTGGCTATTATATTATGACAATGCGTGAGATATTAATGCTTAAATTAAAATTTTTAAAGGAAAAATATAATATTGTCTTTTTTAATTTAAAACTATTATATAATTTTCAAAGTATTTATACAACAAATTGTATAAATAATTAAAGCTATCCATGGGTAATTGTTTGTAAAGGGTGTGTTATGTTATATAAAACATGAAATTTTTTAAATACCTGTATAGTTAAATTATTTATTATAGGCGATCAATAGGTGTTTACAATTTTTACAGCTTTGGAATATACATATATGTGCAATGTTATGAACAGTGTTTACCAAAGTATAGATATAAAACAAACATGGATCTATTAGTCTTTAATTTCATTTCAATAGTAAGTCAATTGTGTATCTATGAATGTATGTATGTCACACACACACACACACACACACACACACACATGCAGACATACATAATTGGCTTACTAAAGGACAAAAATGGCAATCATGTGCACAGTTCGTAACAAAAACAATGTGGGATAACAGTCCTTATAAATAGCCAGCTCTGTGTGCCATAAGTGATATGTACCTCGCTTGAGTTCCTGCAGAACTCTTTAGGAACCAACCAACCACAACCAGTATCCCCTTTTTTTTTTGTTATAATATTACATGATTTATACAGACACTTCAAATACTTCTTTTCTAAGTGTAGTTTTAATTAACCCAATTATAAAATGTTATATAAACACAATTAAATTTTTATTGTTTACATGATTTTTAAGTGCATAAATATAAATAAACAAAACTGTCACATAAATAATATAACTAATAATAAAGTAATATATGAACATTGTTTAAATTTCTAAATATTCCTAATCTTATTGAGGCACTGTTTTAAGTGCTTATTATATTATATTTACATTTGGCTGTGGAAGAGCTAACAAAGAACATCACAAGTTAGTTATGCATTAAATTGATGATAAGAAATTTTTTGAACATTGGTCTCAAAAGTGTGTTGCTTTACAAAAAAAAAAAATAGCAGAATAAATATATACCTAATACTGTGGTAGACTGATTCATTTCTCAGAATACTTACACTACCAGTATCCCAAAATGAATTACAAACTTGTTTTGTGCTACTCTCATAGAAGTAATGAATGCAGATTTAGTCTTGTTTGCAGTATAAAATATCAGTTCTTACCATTAAAGCACATTGTACTTAGAGGAAATAAAACAATAAATGTGATTGAGATATTACTTTGGAATTTCTAAAATTTGCCATTCTTCTAATATTTTTACATGAATAGAAGACATATGACACGTTTGTAACTTTCATAGAGAAAATTAATTAATTATTAAATTTATTTTAGTTTCTAATGTAATTTAACATATTATTTTACTTTTAATTTACTGTTTGAAGTTTGAAGTTTTTATCTTGTATGTTTAATAATATATTGAAATATTCTATAAAACATTTACAGCTTTTACTTTGGTTTTCAAAAAAGTAAGATTGAAATTTTCTATAAATCATTTACAGTTTTTACTTTGGTTTACAAAAAAGTAAGATATTATTTATTTTATTTCATTTTTGAATGATTCACATCTTAAATGTTTGATTACATTAAGTTCTAATATAAATAGGTATTTAATGATAAACTGCTACTTTACAAAAGTCTAGAAAATCCATAGTATAAAGATAAATGAGATAAGGTACCTATTTAATTAGGTTTGTATATTGTGTAAATTACTTTATTATCCACTTTGATAAACTGTATTCCACAATAAGTACATATTTAAGTTTGTAATTAAATTTATATTTAGCAATTAAATAAGAGTGATTTTTATAATCAAGTTGCATTTTATTTATTATTACTTCGTACATTTCCATATCAAAAAAGTTTTTGTAGAACTTTCAGCACCTACTAAAATTGTTTTTTTTTTAATTTTTAGATTACAACTCACTGATGGTCCTAACATTAAAAATTTATTTTAACAAATTTTATTTTGTGAAAACTCAAGAAAGTCTTTTATTATTACTAAATTTGTTCAATACAATCTGTTGACATTAGTAAGAATTCTCTGACTATTAGTAACGAAATTTATGATTCCCATTTAAAAAGAAAATATGAAAATAATGTTCAAATCCAAATATTATCTGTGTTCAGAAATCAGTATATCTCTGTGTAAAGACTGACTGAATTTTTCTAAACCATGGTCTGAAACGTAATCAAATTGTCAACGTAAAGTATACATTTATGTCATCATCATCATCATACCTTTCATATCGTTGTTACTTTAGAAATCACTGACAATGTTTCAATCTGCTGCCATATCAACATTGCTGCCAGTACTGTCAGCATCATAGTTGTTTACTTAATTTTCATTATAGTCAGATCAATTATAATAAATCAACTGCAAAACTGATGATAATGTACAGCAGAATTTTACACTGAATAATTTTTATAAATGTGTTGAAAGTTGTTAGACATTATTATATAGGAAAATTTTAAGTAACAACAGATTATAATTTAACAGAATTTATTTTTCAGTGAATATAATAAATTTAAAATTTTGGAATTATTTCTGTGGTGCAGTGTGCTATGATGGGGTGGAGATAATTTTTGACACAAACAAATTACAACAAACTACATAAATTTAATTGACTTTATCCTGTACCAAATTAAAAGTTCAATTTCATAAACAGCTTTCTGCTTTCTTCAGTTATTACATAAACAAATTTATCTCAAATTTTGATTATCATTTTATATGAAAATAATTAAAATTATTATTCTTACAAGTGGAATACTATTACTACTGCTGCTGCTCCTGCTACTACTACTACTACTACTACTACTACTACTACTACTACTACTACTACTACTACTACTACTACTCTACTACTACTATTATTGTTGTTGTTATTGTTGTTACTATTATTATTTAAAAATAATATTTTTAAAAATAATTTTTAATATGCAGTAAAATAATATTTGAACGGTTATGGGATTGAACTTTTTTATGAATGTATTGTTAAATTAATTGTTAAATAAAATTATTGTTAATAAATCTTTTTATTAGTATGGTTCTCAGCAACTTACATCAGTATTTAGATTCTTAAAAATAAGTGAACTTATTATTATTCTTGTTTTATTATTATTATTATTATTATTATTATTATTGTTATATTATTATTATTATTATTATTATTATTATTATTATTATTATTATTATTATATTACATTATATATTATTATTAAAAGTATATTTGTTACTTAAATTAAACAAATGAAATTATATAAATATAAGAAATGTTATTTATTTTTTAATGTTACACAAAATACATATGAAAAGTCATTTTCAATTGTAGTGTTTTATTTAAAAAATGAATGTTTCATTGGATGGCTAACATGCAGGGATGATAGAAACTCAATAATATTTTTACTCCATTTATGATTAGGCTTACAAAGTTAATATTGAATTTAAAGGTTATTTAAAAAAAAGTAAACTTTAATAAAATGTTATAATTAGCTATATTTCATTAATTGAGTCACAAGTTACCAATTAGTTAGTTGTTTATTTATATATTACATTTTAATAATTATGAAATAACAAGAAATGAACAAACATTCCTAGATTGTTATGTAAATAATTGTGTTTTTTTTTAACAAAAATGTATTTATAGTAATTGTAAAAAGTAAGCAAGGTATGGTTGTTATTTTTAAATATCAGCTCAAATACTCCAACTATAGTCACACCAGATTAAACACAAACATGATTCATAAAATATTCAAACAAGGACAATTTTTACATTGTAGCTTTACCATGACTATGCGAAATGGAAATACACTGATTTTAAAAAGTTTTGAGCAGCTGCAAAGGTTAAATTTCATTTAGCTGAAACAAAATTTTATGATTTTAAATTCATTGTAAACATATAATTACATTCTTGGATTTCGTTGTCCATGACGTTACTTAACTAAATCTAACTATTACATTAACGACTCGGAACACAAAGTTTTTAATAAGTAAAAACATAAAGTTTTACCTTACAAACTAACCGGTTTTCACCTTTAAAAGGCTTCTTCAGAGGTTGCGACGGAATCGAATTTCGAAAGATCAATGTTGTGTGTGTGGGGTGAGATATGTTCAAATAATGCGTGCGATTTGAATTGTGTCTGTTCGTTTAGGATGTCGTTTTTATTTGTTTTCGTGTGTTTGTATATTTCCAATTGTTCTAGAGTGTCTAGTTTTTGGCCTTTTGTGTGTACGTGTAGAATGTTCATGTTATTGTCGACGTTTTTGTATGTGTGGTTTGCTTCAATGAGGTGGTTTGCAAAGGTGGATTCTGCAGTGGAGTGGAGTGCCTTTGTGTGTTCAATGTATCTCTGTTTGAAGCTACGTCCTGTCTGGCCTATGTAGAATTTGTTGCAATTTGAGCAATTTAGTTTGTAAACACTGGGTAGATCGAATTTGTTTTATGCTTTGTGTGTGTGTTTTGATAGTGTGTGTTCTGTTTTGTTAGTAGTTTTGTTAGCGATTCTGTATCCTGCTTTTTTGAATTTGTGGGCTATTTTTTCAGTTTCTTTGTTGATGTATGTTAGTGTTATGAATTTGTTGTTTTCTGTCTTTGTCTGTTGTTTGTTTTGTGTTTTGTGTAGGAGTTTACTGACTATTGTTCTGTCATATCCGTTAGATTCTGCTAGATATTTTATCGTGTTTAGTTCGTCTTTGTAATATTTTTCATCTAGGGGGATGTTGTTAAGTCTATGTATCATGGTTCTGAAGGCAGCTAGTTTGTGTTGTATTGGGTGATTGGAGGAGTTGTGTATTAGTGTGTCAGTTGTAGTCGGTTTTCTGTATATACTGAATTTGTGCTTGTGTTCAAGTTTTGTGATGGAGAGGTCTAAGACGTTTATGGTATTGTTGTGTTCGTATTCGGCAGTAAAGGTTATGTTTTTATGTATTTTGTTTATGTGCGTTAGTAACTGTTCACATTGTCTTTTGTTTCCCCTAAAAACAAAAATACTTACAAACAATGACAGTCACTCACATAAAATACTATATTGGCACAGATATGTTGATGACATTCTAATACTATACAGGGGAAACAAAAGACAATGTGAACAGTTACTAACGCACATAAACAAAATACATAAAAACATAACCTTTACTGTCGAATACGAACACAACAATACCATAAACGTCTTAGACCTCTCCATTACAAAACTTGAACACAAGCACAAATTCAGTATATACAGAAAACCGACTACAACTGACACACTAATACACAACTCCTCCAATCACCCAATACAACACAAACTAGCTGCCTTCAGAACCATGATACATAGACTTAACAACATCCCCCTAGATGAAAAATATTACAAAGACGAACTAAACACGATAAAATATCTAGCAGAATCTAACGGATATGATAGAACAATAGTCAGTAAACTCCTACACAAAACACAAAACAAACAACAGACAAAGACAGAAAACAACAAATTCATAACACTAACATACATCAGCAAACAAACTGAAAAAATAGCCCACAAATTCAAAAAAGCAGGATACAGAATTGCTAACAAAACTACTAACAAAACAGAACACACACTATCAAAACACACACACAAAGCATAAAACAAATTCGATCTACCCGGTGTTTACAAACTAAATTGCTCAAATTGCAACAAATTCTACATAGGCCAGACAGGACGTAGCTTCAAACAGAGATACATTGAACACACAAAGGCACTCCACTCCACTGCAGAATCCACCTTTGCAAACCACCTCATTGAAGCAAACCACACATACAAAAACGTCGACAATAACATGAACATTCTACACGTACACACAAAAGGCCAAAAACTAGACACTCTAGAACAATTGGAAATATACAAACACACGAAAACAAATAAAAACGACATCCTAAACGAACAGACACAATTCAAATCGCACGCATTATTTGAACATATCTCACCTCACACACACAACATCGATCTTTCGAAATTCGATTCCGTCGCCCACAGCAGGATGGACAGCGTTACCAGCGGCAACCTCTGAAGAAGCCTTTTAAAGGTGAAAACCGGTTCAGGTTGTAAGGTAAAACTTTATGTTTTTACTTATAAAAAACTTTGTGTTCCGAGTCGTTAATGTAATAGTTAGATTTATATAATTACATGTTATTTTGAATGTTCATCCTCTTCATTCACAGCACTTAATGAATATTAATTGCTAAACTTTCTCTTGTGAAACTTACTTTGTTTTTTTCCCGTACGCGTTTCGGCGTGATGTTCGCCTTCCTAAGCGAGGTGTGATACAGAATGCCACTGTATACAGAATGGACATTCTGTATAACACCTCGCTGAGGAAGGCGAACATCACACCGAAACGCGTACGGGGAAAAACAAAGTAAGTTTCACAAGTGGAAGTTTAGCAATTAATATTCATATAATTACACTGCTGAGATGATTATAAAATTACTTTAGGTATTTTTTAATTGCACCTGTTCACACACACACATAAATTTCATATACACACATGTATGCTTAATGAAATGTACAAGGATGGGTAGCAATTTTGATATCATAAGTGCTCTTAAAGTCAACCTATTGATAACATCATAAAAAAGAATGTTTTTGGCTTAATTTATTATGTACAAGACATATGTTACTCTAATTGGTATAAATAAAATTTCAATAAAGTGAACAATATTACTTATACTTTCACGTCTCTTAAGAAAGAGGTATGAAAATGTGAAGGCTTATTTCTAGGTTCAAGTTACATAGAAGGTGGACAGAAAAAATAATCTGAAATTAATAATTCTACAATATTGTCAAGTTAAAAAGCTAAATCCACTCCATTCTTTTGTACCTTCAGTTGTTTTTAAAGACAATAATGAGTGTATAGAATATTTATTTCTTTACAAACTTTCTTTGTAATAGATGTTTTATGTAAAAAAAAAAAATTTTAACAGAAATAATATTTTTCTTATATTTAATTAAAGGTAACTCACAAATAAAATGTTACGATACACTCATAAATTTTTGTCGATATTTTTGTACTATCGATTAAGTAGGTAATACTAATTTTGATTTTCTTTTACATTTTTATAATATTTCTTAACATCAGTCTAATCATCACTCCAACCCTGCTGATCATTAATGTATTAACAAAAAAACAACATGTAAAATATCAACTTTTTAAATATCAAAATATGTTTTTTTTACCAATATATAATCATGTACAGTATATATTTCCCTAAATAAATTGAATAAAATTCAGTAACTAAATTTAAAAATCAGAAATCAATCTTCATTCTTCCATGTCATGTACAAACTTTTTATACTTTTATTAAATATTATATTATTAAACACAACAAATACTGGTGACCACAGAATCTTATATGACACATATATTGTAAATTCTATATTTGAGTAATTAACAGTTTTATTATAAATAAAACCCATATAATTCAAATTTATATCAAAATAATACCATTAAGTGAGTAACATTTTCATATGTAGCTATTGTGTAGGCATTACACATTTGTGATAATATACATTCATGAACTCAGGAGATTTAAATTATTATTTATGGAAACTAACTCAACTCATAAGTATCCAAGATTTAATTATCACGACAATTTTAAATAAAATTATTATTATTGCTTCAGAATAAATGGCAACAATCTGAAAAAATAAATGGTTCTTTTTGTTGAGCATGTTAACCAATACTATGCTGGCATAACTTGTAAACATTTTTAACCAAATACAGTTACAAATTTGATTGTGGTCGAGTTACTAGCTATACATTTTTCACACAAACATTCTCTCTGTCTGTCTGTCTCTCCCCCCCTCTCTCTCACTCTCTCTCTCTTTCTCTCTCTCTCTCTCTCTCTCTCTCTATATATATATATATATATATATATATATATATATGTATAGAAAAGCATTTTAGAATGTTATTTAATAATGATAAGAAAATCAGAAGTTGCAAAGTGGAATAGTTTGACATTCTTTTTATTAGAATCATATAAATGAAATCAACTGTATAATGAATTTTAATTATAACTAAATCAATTATAACCATATAATTGCTATATGGTGTTTTAAAAGTAAAACTTAAAATGAACCTTAATTGCAGTTGAAGGTTTTGAAGCAACCGTTTTAGCATAAATTTAAAAAACTTTTAAATAAATGTAAATAATTAAGAAAACACAAACACAAGTTACAGAGCATAAAGCTGCTTCCAATCATCCTTTCCCTGATGACTTTAAGAATAATATAAAATGCAGTTTTTAATAATAATATTCCTTTGTTTTAATTTGGCTTTACTCTCATTTGTGATTCAACTCAATTTAAGCTTTTGTGTAATAAAAAATTAATTTACTACTGCTATTCACAGTGATTCATTTTACTACTGGATTATATCAAAACCAGAATACAGGTAGACAATTGCTATTCATTAGCAGGTAAAATTAGCTTTTTATACTCAACAATAAAAATTAATTTATGAGTGGTCTGACACATCTTTGTTTTTTTATATACAAAAAACATTCTTCATGTTAACGACTAAACAAATCGTATTATTACAATAATAATGAATTTAAGTTGAATGATACTAAAAGCACTTCTTAAAAATTATTTTAATTCTCACTATTTTAATAAAACATTTATAAATTGGTTACAAAAAAGGAATTATTGGCTAATACATTCCTTTTTTATACTTGCTAAGATAACCCAAGTAACAAAATAATGCATTAGATGTAAGTTCCTCATAACTAAATTTAATGCTTCTAACTGAAATAGTCAATAATGTGTCAACAATGAAAAAACTGCGTTTTATTCCTGAAGAAAAAACATATCTCAGAAATCAAGATACTGAGAAGTAAAAGTAAATATAATGATTCAAAACAATGTAAAAATACTAAATAAATAAAACAAAACAGATTACTAACTTTTTTCAACCTATTAGAAATAAAATTAACTGATCCATGTAATTAATAAAACAAAATAAAGAAGCAAATTATGAGGGTTGATCAAATGTGATAGGTTTCAATGAATTAATATATGTGAAAATAAATGCAAAACTACTTTCCTATATACCTTCCACTACAATTACACATGTTTTCCATCATACAGGCAGTTTCTTAATTCCCTCTTCATACAAATTTGTTGGGTATGCTTCTAGGTAACTGTGTACAAATTCCATCTCTATGTCACTAGAAAATTTTTTCTCGCCCAAATCTTTTTTGAGAGGTCTAAGTAAATGAAAATCACATGATTGTAAATCTGGGCTATAGGAAGGATTGTCAAAGCTGTCCAGTGAAGCTCTTTTAATTTTGTTTGCATAACAGAGCAGTGTGTGGCCAGGCATTATTGTGAAGAAAGAATCAAGGTGGTGTGGATCGGAATCTTGCACTTTTTGAGACTGATACTCCTCTCTAACCTTCCCCAAGAGTTCAGAGTAGTACACAGTATTCACTATTCTTTGTTTAAGTAAAAAAAATTGGTATACACAATACCCTTAGTATCCTAAAAGACAATTGTGAGAAGTTTGCCAGTAGACACACATGTTTTCACTGTCACTTGAATTGTTTCATCTTTTGTATACCACTCCACACTCAACCTCTTGTTTTCAGGAATGTAGTGATGTACCTATCATTCATTACATGTGAGAGTCCACATACAAATGAGTGTCTTTCAGCTGGAAAGTGATCCCAGAAGCCTCTGAACAACTTTACCTCTTACAGTCTTGTAATTTGCATCAGAATTTTTGGTGCCCATTTTGAGAGATTTTGGATAACTTTAACTCTTCTTTAATAATTGTCTGCACCAAAACTTACTGAAGTTACTGCACTTATTTTGTGAACAGTTATTCATTGCTCATTGTGAAAAAGGTCTTGAACATGCAAAATGTTCTAAGACATAATACAATATGTTTGTTTCTGGGACAATATGCATGAGTTGAAGTTAGAAACTACTTTCCAAATTTCACAGAAAAAAGTATGCCATTTGTACACTCGAGCCATCAAAAGTGTATCATTGACAAATTGTGCATTCAATCAGCACAAAGTTTTAGCTGGTAACGTCTTCACATACTAAAAACTTAATAGTAACACTCTGAACAATGACCACCTGCACCTCCTGTTGACTCATTGTGACAATAACTAAACAAACGACTTTAGGAACAAATGCGAAGTGTTGTGCACATCTAGACACTACTAGTGTCTTGAGCTGACCACTGTTGACAACAGTAATGAGCATTAAAGAATCTCGTGCCAGTTTCAAAAGTCTTGTTGATCAACCCTTGTATATTAACTTTAACGTTTACAGTAATATAAAGTAAATTATAATTTTCTTATTCTATGATTTTTATCACTGTATTATTCTGTGTGTATATTTGAAAAAAATACTTTTGTTACTGGTGAAATCATTTATTTTAGTTTCACACAAAAAAAAATGTTGCATACTTTGTTACAAGAGCTGATGTGACCAGAACTAATATGTCTAAGAAACTTATGCAACAATTTTAAAGTATATTTCTCTAATAAATAATTTTTATCTAAATATATATAATATAAATATAAATTCAAGAAAATAATTTTTTTTTAATCATTAATGTCATTGCTTTTCAAAAATCAGTATTCTTCAACACCAACATTCCTAAGATTGTTTAGTATACCTTAATTGTTCTCTAAATCTTATGTCTGTTCCAACTGTTAAGTTCTTCATCTCCTTTATCAACTTTAGAAAATCTTTCTCATACTAAATTTTTTATAAAGATAGTTCCCATGAATTTGTCCATTTTGTATTGATTTTTTTCCTTAAAAACGATAATGCAGTAAGGCTTCATTTATTTGTTTAACAACACCCATAACAGTAAAAACATGTAAGGCTATCTTAAAGGGAGAGAGAACTCAATACAGTAGAGGTAAGTAACATGGGAATGTACTGAATTAGATATTCCACTTTATGATTCGAAATAAAATAGTATAACCTTGCAAAATTTGATAAATAACCTTCTCTATCCAACAAAAAATCCAGTTTAATGACTTGGATATAGTCATAGTTTCTGTAGTATCATCAATTTTTGTCAACATCAATGTAATCATCAAACAATATTCTTCTACTTTACCCCATGCCTCATCATCAATGGACACATCAACTTAATTTTAGGACTGTCAGTTTTTTCTAATTTTAACCTTTTGTATGTATTGCTAAAGTGTTATTAAAAGATGTTTTATTAAAACTTACTATAATCCGAAAATATATTAAGGAAAATAACTACACTTCATTGGGGTAACAAAAATGTTTTGCGCATCCTGGATTCTGTATACATTGTGTAGCATCCTCAATTTAAACATCATACTAATCACTTCATTTCACCACAGAAGACTTTACAAAATGAATATAATTAATGAATATCAATATCAGCAATGGTATGGTAGTTACCTGAAGAAAGTATAATTATTCCATAGACATAATTAGGGAATTAGATATTTGTTCCAAATAACAGATTTCTTGTAAAAACTATTTACTTCTTTTGCCAATGAAACAGATTCAATAGGAAGTATAATGAAACTTAATCAATAAAAAAAATTGAATTAAGTCATTGCACAATTTGAACAATAGTCTTTATCAGGCCCTTGTAAACAATCTATAAACATTTTTTATTAATGAATACCAGTATTATTAATTTTATATATTAATCAAAATGAACAAATTACCTTGTAAAATATACACTTTCATATAGTTTACATTATCTGCTCTACGACTGCCAATATCACAGTTAAGTTCAATCTTCATAGTCTGTTCTGCAGATAACACTAAATAATATTGAAATGTACATTTAAAAAAATTCGTTTTTTTATTTTCTCCAACACCAGGAAAAGTTCAATTATACTGCTACTTGCAACCTGAATTAATGCTAAATTAAACAGAATGTTAATCATTAATAGCAAATCATGCTAAAGTCTTAAAGTGTGTTAAGTTTAGAAAGTGATTGCTGTATTTAGTATAATTTGTGTTTAATTTAAAATCTTAGTTACATTTCCCATATTTCTATAACTGTAGATTCATACAATGCTGAGAGAATTTATGTTATGCACATTTTATATAAAAATATAATTAATAATAAAACATTAAAATAAATATTGTTAACTACCTTCTATAAGGTGCACTTCCAGTATGGTAAAGAAGACTACTATCTAATAATTACAATACCATAAATTACCAAACGGATCCATCATTCATTATATGACTAGTTGAATCATATTCATTTATATCTACTAACTGCTGAACAAAATATAATAAAAACAATTTATTGGTTGTGAAATAGTTTAAATAAACATTCTGGAATGTTGTTGTACATGATGTGTCTGAGTATCATTAATGCACATGTATGGCACTTATTGACATGAAACGTTAATTTTTATTCTTGGATTTCGTTCTCCATGACGTGTCTCGTTCTCCATGACGTGTCCGTTACTTAACTAAATATAATTATTTCACTACAACTCAGAACACAAAACTTTTTATGGGTAAAAACGTAAAAGTTTTACCTTATAACCTGAACCAGTTTTCACTTTTAAAAAGCTTCTTAAAGAAGAAGACCATAAAAAGTTTTGTGTTCTGAGTCGTAGTGAAATAATTATATTTAGTTAGTTTTTAAATAATTTAAAACAATTTTATCTTTACCTAAGCCTGGCTTTTAATGACCAAATGTTGGCTTAGGCAAAAGTAAAAAAGTTTTTAATTATTTACATAAAAATTAGTGTTCCATATCAAAATGTAGCAGTATTTGTATATATTAATGAATTTAACATGTTATAAACATAAATAATATGTCTTTAAAATTTGTATTTTGTAGGAGATTTATTAATATGATTAAATGTTATTCCTTTTTATATTTTAGACCATAATTTCTTTTGCCTTTATCTTTTTTTTGATCCAAATATATAGCCCATATACTGATCCCATATTATCCACACCTACTATTAACATTCATTTCTGAATATGTGCACTTCCAAACTGAAGCACTCTTTTTCCCATCAGCCACAACATTTTCCTGTAAAACAAAATTGATCCTTGATCAAACACTTTTCTTAAATTAAAATCAATTAATAACCTACAACTGTGCAAACAATTTTTGTTAGACAACATTGTTTGAATAATTTTAAAAGCCAAGAAAAATATTCACAGATATTTATTCTCTTCTTCTTCTCCCAGTCATTCTACAGCTCTTCACTGACCCTTAATCTCTTTCAGTCTCGACCTATACAGATTCCCATCTGTCCCTACCATCTTACATTTCGTCCAAATGTAATTTCTGTGTATCTCTACTTACATTGTCTAGCTACCTTATACATGGTCCACTTTTACCTTGAAGATGCCAATTTGACCTTTCATGAGTTTTTTTTTTGTATCTGATTTTCCCTCATCTGCTTGATATGATCTGAACAAAAACTTTGACATGCACGTGTTCCTACACACACACATTTTGTTCTTCACGTTATGTTATGTTCTTAATATGTGCAGCTGAGAATAGTGATCACGTTAATTTACTGTTGATTGCTTATGTGAAAATAATTGTCACCTTTTCAAGTATTATAAATGTTAATAAATAATACTTCTAAATTTACTAACATAACATTTCTGAAGCTTTCCCATACCGCACAGCTTCAAAAATTTTGTTCACTAAATACTCAGAAACTATTGTCTTTATGTCACAAATTAATTATAGAAAATACTATCAAACATTGTCAATAACAATACAATTCTCTGTAAAATTCAGAAACTAATAGAACATATCTTTTCAATTGAAAACAATTTCTAACGTTTCTAATGTTGCATGATGAATAAAATAATATTTAGAAGTATTTATTTTGCAATTACAAAAAATTATTTTTGCTCATTTTTAGAGTAAACAGAAGGCAAACCTCTATAAACAAATAACACTTAAATAATATAAAACTAATAAAAATATTAAACGGTGAGGCTAATCGTTTGCTCATAACTGTTACAAAATTAACCTATTAATTTCATAATTAATTAACCTATCACAATATTTTTAAATAATAATATTTTTTTACAATATATTGATATTTTACTATATTAATGTTAATTAATGTAAAAAGTACTCAACTAATTAAATTAATTTATTTAATTAACATATTAACTACTATTACAAAACATTGTACCGTAACTATTATTACCAAACATGCTTTGTCCTGATGTCTGAACTATAAGTGACACAAACTCTTGAAATTAATTTATTGTCTGTCAGTCTTACTGATGCAGTCGAAAACTAAGTTTAAAAATTTTGAAACGTTACATGCTGATTATAATCATATGTATTATTAAAATAATTAATTTTACAGCTATTATTATTATTTTTTTTTTTTACTTTTTTTAATATTGTTGTTGCTACATTTGTTAGTCATCATTAGATGGTAGCTAATTCATATTTTCTGTACACTTTGCATCCCTAAACATTCTAACCTTCATGTGGGTTTACCGTTATGTTTTTTTCTTTTCTATACCAGTAATTAAATTTTTCATGGATATTCAAAATTTTGTTTTACTAGTTATGAAAATGGATCAGCAAACTAATATAAAAATAAATCATAATCTCAACACCCAGAAGAATTCAAACTACCTTACACAAAACACCATTTTTCATATTAGACAGTTTTCAGTTTCCTGCATTATGCATAAGAGATTATAAAATATACAACTAAAAACTGTACAGTGTTTGTACACTATTATAGATATGTCTCACATTTTCACAAGGATGTATATTTAACTTCAATACAGTGTAACCCAAATATACAAATTAAGTCATAATGGAGGTTGTCACCCCAGCTTTCATATTCCTTTCCATTACTACTGACAACACACGGTTTAGACACAAAGTAAAACTTTCTTCAGGTATTTTCTTTTCAAAACACTTCTTATATAAATCTTAAACTAAATTGGCCATCAAATAATCCTATTTTTTATTATTCACTTTGAATATTCATTAACCAGTCTGGAATAAATTAAAATTACCTTTTTCAACCAGCTCTTATTTTTCTTTCCAAAGGTAGTCCAACTGTTAAGAAGCTTAAATTTTTTTCTGTAGCAAGCACTGAAACCAAACATATATTTTAGATCGTGTATGTTTCATTTTTAGTTAATACTGTCAATAAAATTATAGTAAAACAGTTCTTCCAAGGTATGAATAAAGTTATTTCATGATATTCTTTTTAAAATTTTGATTTTTACATTTCAGTAGCCAAATAATTTTATTTTTTACATAGTGTATATACAGACCACAACTGAGTAAGAACCCCCTTGGATCCATTTACGTGTAAGTTGGTTTTCCGTATTCTAATGTGGGAGGGTTCTCAGTGGCATATATAGTTTCTTAGTATAGGAAAGTGTACTTTAATGTCTACTGAAATATATTATAGACACTAGTCTCAAATACTGAAGCAAGACACTAACTTTTTGTGATATCAACTAAATTAAGTTTAAAACTTTATTTATTCCAAATATTTTATTAAATATTATAAAAAAAGTTCAAACTTCATTTGCCTATGTGAATTTTCAAGTGAATGTTCAAATGTTAAGACTTCACCTTACCTGTTTTATTTTTTAATGAAAGACATAATATTCTTAAAATTTTGTGAATTTTAATAATATTTTATGAAAAACTTGCATTATTTTTTTTTAATAATGCATTTTGACATTAAGTCTTTGTATATGAATGATTTACTACTCTTGACTTTTGAGTTCCATTTCAGCATTGGATTTTTATGTTTTAATTAACAAAAATATTTTACTGTTCTTTAACAAAATGAAAGATAGGAAAACATATCAAATTATTTTTGTTGTGCAAATTTATACGTGCACATGTAGCAGGCAGCAGAGAATCTTATAAATAATTCATTACAAACATAAAGAAAATTTACAAATAAATCATTACAAAAGAAGCATTTCTGTGGGCCACTAATCAAATGATATTTCAGATTTGGCTTTCTATAAATAATTCATAAGTGAGTTACAGTACAGGACATAATGGATTCTAGTGTGTACAGATTCCTACTTTAATCTGTATTCATATACAACAAAATGCACTAAAATTTTAGTAGTAAGCTAGTAAATAGATTCAAAACAGCTCTATGACATACAAATTGGATTCGGAACTGATATCTTAAATTTCAGTAAAATTAAAAAAAAAAGCATAAAAGGAATTTTACTTTTCTCATCATCACACATAATACACTCATATAGCTACAGTTAAATTTTGAACTAAATTATTTTGAATTCATCATCACTTAAACAAGCTTTTGAGAAACGATAATACCTATTTTTGTTTAATCATAATATTAAACAGAATGTGACACACACACACACACTCTCCCTAAAGAGACATGAATATAATGGTGTGTGTGTGTGTGTGTGTGTGTGTGTGTGTGTGTGTGTGTGTGTGTGTGTGTGTGTGTGTGTGTGTGTGTGTGTGTGTGTGTGTGTGTGTGTGTGTGTGTGTGTGTGTGTGTGTGTGTGTGTGTGTGTGTGTGTGTGTGTGTGTGTGTGTGTGTGTGTGTGTGTGTGTGTGTGTGTGTGTGTGTGTGTGTGTGTGTGTGTGTGTGTTTACTTGTTAGCTGATTATTTTACTGTCAATTTGACAAATTGCAGACATTGCAGTAAACTTTTGTCCTTTCTCCTTTATGTATTTAATATACTACTGGTATATAATGCATTCCATTACTTTCTCCAGTTACAAAAACATTTCTCTTAAATTATTTTTAAATTACTAACAGAAAACCACAATATTCAGCTGCCCATCCTTGTATTGATTTTACAAAAAGTTTTGAAACAGCCTTATATCCATCAGACAGGCAATACAAACACATTTTCCATACCAACTAAAAGATCTTTAATTTGTATTACCTCTAAACTTTCACAGAATTGTGAAAGTGTGTTAAAGAATATAAAAATAATAGCTGTTGGCATAATTTTATGTTTCTAATCATTCTTACACAGGCACATTTCTTAAACACGGTTACATATAAAGTCATGTGAATATTTGGACATTCTTATATTGGTGATGTGCTTGTTTTAATTAACAAAAATATTTTTACTGTTCTTTAATAAAATAAAAGATAGGAAAACATTAAAATTATTTTTGTTGTGAAAATTTACATCTGCACATGTAGCAGAAATCAGAGAATCTTATAAATAATTAATTACAAACATAAACAAATTTTACAAATAAATCAGTATAAAAGAATTATTTCTGCGGGCCACTAATCAAATGATAATTAAGTTCTTTGGAGAAATCATGCTTTATGTAATTGCAGTCTTCCTGATTAATCACTGACCTGCAACAACATGAGTTTTGTTTTTAAGTGTCACTTCAAAATTAATTAATGAAAATAAATTTGTATAATATTAGTATTAAATTGTGAGACATAACTTCAAATTTAAATTGAACATTTTATTTATATACTTTATAAATCATGAAAGCTCTCTTTTCTTCTATAAGTTGCATCTAACATTGAAGTTTACTTGTTTTAATAGGTTAATATAATTATATATAATGTCTGAACAGGCAACACCATATATAGTCTATATGAGATAAAACTCTAAATTCAGTACCGGTATTAATGTTCTTAGACTTACAAAACACATTTCACTCAGTTTGTATACAACACAAGTGTAAAAATAACTTTTCTTATTTACACAAAATTTATAAAATTAACTTATTAACAAAAATTGGCTTATTTTGTACAGTTGTTGTTCTAAATAAAATATAAACATGTAACAAGTATCAATATAATGTGCTGATATGGTATAGACAGATTCAAAATAATATTTTATTTTGAACACAGTATATGTACAAAATAAGTGAAATTATTCCTGTTAATAAACTAATTATTATGTGCACGACAAATAAATAAGATAAGTATTTTTATTTTGAGAGTGTTTATAAATTGTGTTAAACATGTGTAATAAGTCAAAAAAACTGGGACACTTATTTTGGAAGTTACCTTATATGGTGTAAATTAAAATTATGAATACAATCATAAATATGTATACTTGTGTGATTCTCTTATAAAGTTTATCTTCAATAGTTTTAATTGTATATTCTGAAGAAAAATTAAAATTGTTGTACCACAATTAACATTTTAATTATGCAGGTAAGCAAATGTAAAATTTTTACTAGTATACTTTGCAGCAACTCATTTCATATACATTTATTTGAATATTAATATTTAAATATTCATTTAAAATATTAGTAATTAATATTCAACTGAATATCATTATGTATGTTTAGTACTCTGAAATTACATAATTTAAGTGTCCATTTTCTGCAGTCACTTCATCTCTCAACATTAGATGCCGAAAGGTAACACAAGTCTAATTATATTTTCATTTGATTGACTGTATGAGTAAAGTTAAATGTTAAATTTCATGCAAGTAAAAAAAAAAAGCTTACAGAAAGTAAACAGTATGTGCGAATATAAATATATACAGTATATGTTTTATATTGATTTGGATATTCTTATAGCAAATATTTAATTAGGTAGCTCATTTTTTATTTATTCACACATGTAATGCACATGTACATGCACGCACACGTGCGCGCGCACGCACACACACACACACACACACACACACACACACAAAGAGAGAAAAACATTTACATCTTGCATCTTTACTTATTTATTTAAATCCACGTGTTTCTTTTCTTTTTCAATTAATGCAAATTTTGAAATACGATAAATATGTAAATCACTGTGATCAAAATCAGATTCGCTAATAAATTTAAGTAGTACACTTTAAGTACACATGATTTTATAAAACTTCCAAATAATATATAATATTAAAAGATGAACAACATATAAAAATACTTTTTATTATAACTTAATAAAAAATAAAAATTCTTGCAGTAGTCGTGGAGTGCTTGACTAGTCATTAACTAAAAAGAAATTATCTCCTCACAGTATTCTCCAAAAGAATTCAAATCTTTTTTACAAAATCATACTAGATTTAAAATTAATTTTTTAATTTCTAAAAATACAATTCAATAAGGATATATATGTAATTCATCAAAGGAGTGTTCATTCATTTTTAATATTACTTGACAATTACAAATTATAAATAAAAAAAAATTCACATACCAGTACATCATCAGTCTAAGTAAATGTACTAATGAATCATCATGTCTTTTGTAATATACATTATTAATGTTTTTTCCCTTTATACATGCCTGCTTTTTTCAATTATGTCAATTACAACAGGATCACTTTATTACAACTAATAAAAAGATAGGTAAATAATAACAAGTGAAATATATATAATACATTTTTTTATGAATTATGCAAAATATTGTTATATAATTATCATATTTACAGACTCTTTGTATTGTATATACAAACATCAATGTAAATATTGAACATCACTGTTTGTTTTTCACCCAACTATGTTCATTGTTGACCAATGAAATATGAAGAGAAGAAAAGTAATGAAAAATTGATGGTTTATTGAAATGAATTGAAATGTTTAATTTTTATTTCTGAATGATATTTTAATTATTTTCTTTCATTCATTTTATCTTTCCCTTCCTAATCCTACTACTGACTTTTATTACTTTTGTAGTGATAAAGTATCCCTTAGTTTTTAAAATATTTTCTGTAAACTACGTACCACTAAAATTGTGTTCTTGATTTCATGAAGCACATTACACACACACACACTTATTGATATGCTCATAGACTAAAAATTTTCAACACAAGGTTCACAGAACTTCACTATAACAAGACTTAACTTACTGATAAATACATCTGAACTTCTTGCATACCATTATACATAGTTGGACAACTTATTTAAAATATATATGTGGAGGAAGAACAACACATTATTTCATAAAATGTGCCAAAAGTAAGTCACTTACTATTGGAGATTTAACTTCAAATCAGCTGGCTTATATCACACACTACGCATCATATTTCATAAGCAGCTATTAAGACTAATAATATTTGGAAGCAATAAATTAGTGCATTACTCTAGACATGTTGGTAAGTATGAGTAACAGAAGCTGTATACATGGAGGTCATGACCACATGAACAATAACAAATTAAACAAACTAATAAATATATAGTGAAATTAATATAGTCATGAACATAGTATTATATATACAGTATATAGTGATGAACATAGTATTATAAACATGTTTATTTCTGTTATTCATGATGTGTCATCCACATACACGCAGATCAACACAGCACATAATTGATAATGAAGAAACAAATATCAACAAGAACTTATGAACTTGGTAAGTTATCTATTAATCTAAAGCAACTTTTCTTATACTGTTAATTCAAGCTATATATATTTTATGAACATCTGCTTATAAGGAACATCATTGTTACCTTTATACAGTTTTTTTTATTATTATTGAACATTGTTTGTAAGCATAAATGTTATTCAACAGGAAAGCAAACCCATATAAATCAACAAGTGACAAATCAAAACTCAATTATCACACTACGTGTATATATACTTTCTTCTTCTTCTCCTCTTCAACCCAGAGGTTAGTGGGATTGCAATTTCTTCCTTTCTGTAGACAGCCTCTTGATCACCACATACCTTCCTCCATCTTCCATGTACTCCTGCCTGGTCCTTCCCCTCCCACTGTGTATATAGGCTATACTTCCTATCTTGTCAAATTCTTCCTTCAGAGCTTCTTGCCTACTTTAAATTATTTACGTGTTTTTGCTTTAAAAGTACCGTACCAAAAAATGCTTGATTTCAGGTGATATTGTTTCTCCTCTGCTTTAATTTAGGAATGCTTTAGCCTTATTTTCAGGAACAATCAGAAGTCCCATGGATCAATGGTGAGTAGGAAACCTATAGGCAAAGAGGGTTTTTGCAAGAAATTCTAACCATGAAAGTGCAATGAGTGGAATAAAGAATTGTCAAGGTGCAGTTTGTAACATCTCCCTCCTCTAAGACTGGCATCTTATAAAAAACTACATCATAAAGACAACTAATGATTTGTTTAGGTTAATTTTGTTAAAAGTTTTTGTTATTCCAGTCCACTGTATGAAGAATAAATCCAAGGCAATAAAGAAACACTACTTTTTCTGTGGATCTGTAATGCTTCTGTAAGCATGGTTATCCAGAGTCTTAGTATGTAGAGTATATGTTACACATATGGCCCACAAGCAAAGAATTATTATTTTCTTTAAAGTATATGAATATCTGTTTATAATCTACTATGTTCTGAAAGATGCCAGGTCAAAGTCCTTACCACTCATGTAACAAAAAACAATTTAGTAATACTCCATACACTAAAACTTTAAGTACAACTGTCCTGCATTGAACAACAAAATCTACAATCATTTTCTATCTCTGTAATTATTAACTGCTAGTTTTCCATCAACAAATGATGGACTGTCCTGATAATTTTACAATTCCTACTTGATGTTATGGATTTTAAAAAACAAATAATAGAAGTTTCTACTTTTGTTGTTTAAGACAAAAAATATATTTTAACACAATTTACAGTCAAAATGTTTTAGTATATGGTTATAAAATGAGATTACAAACAAATGAATGCAAAAAAAAAGAAAAAGCCTTGTGTTGGTGACCAACACATCTTATGAAATATCATTAAGTCAGATATTTGTCTAAAAAGAATAGAACAGGTATATAACAAACATATTACCAGTTCTTACGTGCTGCACTGAAATAATGACAGTACTTCTACATGCAATAAAAAAATGTGAGTAATACAAGCAAGACAGCATTGTTGAATGTTGTGAATATTTCCAGGATGCAGATTACATGTTGCCACAGATCATGATAACTATGTTGTAGAAGAATTAGGATGGCCTTGTGATAAGATTAACAGACAAAAAATGACTAAAATTAATAATTGTTAAAAATTTTAGAACTAAATGGAGATATAAAAAAATATGTATGGATCCAGAGGCAGAGATAGATAGACAATACAATAATCCTATCATATAAAAAATTAATCTAAACCATGAAAGACTAAAGTCACAAACAGAATTGAGACAAGCTTATACCTTACAATGGAAATTCAATAAAGAGCAGTAGCGTGGCATCCATGTAACCACTGTTGCTGGCGGCAACAGTACTGGAAATAAGAGAATATAATATTAATTATTTCACAGAATAAATACTTTAGTTATTGAATAATTTGAAATCCAAACAATATTAGTAGGGAAACTTGAAGAAAAGCGTAGTATTGCTTTTGAACTGCTGTGCACTTTCACCGTCTTGTGTTACTGGCTTAGACATCGGCAATGTTTTACTGGGTATGATCATTGACTTTGTAGTAGTTGTCACTGTACAAATTGCGAAGGGGGGGCACATTTGTCCACCCAATGTGTTGCCACTGTATAAACTGGCAAAACACTCAGTTAGGAGCTATGTTTGTTTTTGGAACCAACGTGCAGCAGTTACTACGTACCTATTTGTGTTTTGTTCATTTAGTCATGTGTTTCTCTGATTGTCTTTATTATTTTTAATTTGATTATTTGTGTTCTGATTTATTCTGTGTAAGTATTATGAGAGTCAGATCCTGTTGAACCGGGACCCTCTTCTTCTCCCAGCGAATGATAAAAAATGCTCTAAAAAGTACACTTGGTACAAGAAAAAAATTGAATTAATTTTAGTCCTATCACAACCATCAACAGGTGTTATGTAACCACACCATGCCACTGATAAAGACTATCCTATTCCTATTCTTGTAACCAAAATCCTGCTAATCTTCTGAATAATTTCAGATATTGACTAAGCCATGATAAAATGTGATACAGTAATAACAATATTAACACATTCAATCAATGTACCCTGAGATGGAAATGCGATGATTGCAAAGATCATACTAGAGCTAGAAAACTCCTTATATCGATGTATATATACTGGTATAAAAGTGCAATTTCACACCAGTCTGACTCCAACCAAATTCAATGCAATCACCAAACTCCGACTTCAACTGGTTTTTGAGAAAAACAGGTGAAAATTTTTTACCACAAATGAATACTTTTATCAGAAATTTATGTAAGTACAGTCATCACCAGACTCCAGTTAGGTTTAAATAAAAAATGGAGTGAATATTTTCTGCCACATGCACACACATACACACCATGTGCACATGCATACACACATACACATATGTGTGTGTGTGCACGCATGTATGCATGAGTGTATGTGTCAGCATTTATAACTGAGATTTTATTTTAATACTTTACATGCTTGATACCAAAACGAATAAGAGTTTTGGATTATATAGACATAGATTATACACTGTGGTGTATAACATTAAAAACGGTATTGCTACGTATGTTGACATGAAAGATAATTATGTGACACTTAACACAGCGTCATTCAAGGCTCTTCCAGATATGGAGCACCTTGCGCATCTGTACAAAAAAGAATTGTATTTCGTATATATACCTAGTCTTCAGATGTTTCTAGCACCTTAACTAAGCAAATTATCTCAGCACACCATCCAGAAAATGGTAGGTTATTCTGGAATCTCAGTGGGGTATAAACATAAGCATATAATGGCTGGCTCAGTTCAGTGATAGACCAGTGATATTACAGTGCAGTTTGTGGAGTTATTGTGTTGGATTTGTGAAAGTGATAATTCTGTTAATTAGTCCAAAAATATAATAAGGTGAATTTATTTAAATTTATTGGCCAAATTTAACTTGAATTATTGTATAAGAGTGTTTTATTGATTTATAATGTTTGTTGATTTGTTGCTTTGTGTCTAATTAAACTTTGTAATTAATGACTTCATTGATGTCAATTATTCTGTTTGCACTGAACAACACAATGATTGGTGAGATCATCGTAACAATATATTACTTGAGCATTTAAATGCTATGTCAATGTAGGTAGCTACTTTTTTTAATTCATCTTCAGTGGTTGCCTATTTGTAGAACAGTAAGTATGGTGATTTTGATTTAATTCTTCTCATCTAAGAAAATCTGGAACTACAGTTAAACCAGCAGCTCTACTCCATTCAAACTTTGTGCTACTAATTTTTGAAATATAAATTATCTACATCCTTGATGAAATATTGTAACAATCGTTATCCTTTTTGTAATGAAGTGGAAAAATCATTCCTTATAGTTTAATCATTATTAAGAAATTCTATAACCAGGTCCCCCTGCAAAAACTCAATAAGGCCCCTTTAATAAAATATTTATGTGTGTGTGTGTGTGTGTGTGTGTGTGTGCACGCCCATGCGTGCATGTTACCTTTTCATTATTAATCAACTTACTTATGGTATTTTTAATGGAAACTTGAAAAGTAAAAAAGATCGTAATTAATAACTTTTACTGCTACATTGAACAGATTGAGTGGAAAAATCAATCATTATAAGTCCTTAGAATTGATATTGCAAAATTGTAATCAGTTTAGACAATACAGTTTTTTTATAGAGAGATTATTAACACAAGTGTCAAATGGCACCATAAAAAATAGAATTAATAAAAGAAGGAGTAAAAGAAATCTCATCAGAATTCTTTGATTAGTGTTATCTCATCCAAATCTGAGGCTTCCAGTGTGATGGCCTTTCAGCAGATCAACTGTTACAGACAAAGTTGGGAATAAAGCAGAGCAGTTAATATATGTCAGGATAACTTGAAGTGGTGGTGTCATCGAAGTAAATATAAATGAGAGCTGCCAATCTGAAAACTGATAGAGCTTGGAAATTTTTTACTTTTTAATCCTGTTCAAAGAGAGATAATTTCAAATAGCAGAGATTACCAATGTCTTTAGCATACTATTCTTAAAGGATTTGTAATTTTTTTTACTTACATTCCATTGATGAAAGACCAATCAGGCTGACATGTATTATTTACTATGCACGTTGTGTATTTTTCTTTTGTTGACAATCCTTGTCAGTCTATGACACTGATTACCTATGCACAAAACAGAGGAAAGTTTTCACTACCACAGAGTAGCATACAATTACAAACATTTGAGTAATTTAACATTTTGCTTGAATAAACTGTCCTGATGCTATAACTATTAGCTGTGATATACAGAATAGAGGACTATTTCCTTTAAATCTTTGAAAAATAGGCTATTTGAACATCTTCCAATTTTAACAATACAGTTGTTGAGTTGGTGTAACAAGTTAATATTTTCAAAATGAGTTTTATTAGTACAATTTTGTTTTTTCAACAAACTGGTAATGAAGTTTCCATTATCATTAACACTTTATTTATTTGTGAACATAGCAGTTACATTTTGGCTGTCATGAAAACCCAAGTGGGTATTTTGTGGATATCAAGAGTGAACCTCCTGACACACTATTCAAATTTGAAGCAAATCTTGAGATTTATTGGTATTAAAGTCATATTATGTCAAGTCAGTGGAATTGTCAGTGTCTAGTGAATAAACAACAAATTGGTTTCAGTGAAAATGTTTATGAACAGGAATTTAAATTCACAGACATCAGTTGGTCAGTAAAGGACACTGCTACATTATTTATTCATTGGACTTATAATGACCGATTTTATTGATCAGTCTATTCAATGTAGCAATAAAAGTTATTATTAATGATCTTTTCATTATAGAAATGGTTTGGGTCATGTTAAAAGAAAAAAATTGCACATTTTGTGGACAGTGTTATAAACTTAGTAGCAAAAAATCCGAGTATTTTTGGGTATGTGCATTTGTGCACATGCCCGTGCATGTACATACACACATATATTAATTTATTCATTAGGACCACCATAAATATGCCAAACCAATACAGGAAATTTAGTAATGGGTGAATGATGAGGAAGAAATTATTTGGATATAATGACACGCATTTACTGCACTTAACTGTTAATTAAAAGATCTCAACTTTTTTATTAGGTTTCTATTTCAAAAAATTCTATTTTAAAAACAAAGATCACATTGGAGTTTATGCAAGTCTTACATAATACAGATATCAAAATATTGTTAGTTATTCAGGGAAGAGGCTAATATTTTCAAGCTGTGTAGTAACCACTTTCCTCTCACACATAATGCTATTTCCACCTTATCGCAACTACAACCTGTGTGACTGTTTCATGCACGCAATGTACACAGTGGAAAATGTTTTACAGACAGAAATGGTATACTCTTAAGTATTTAGTGTTGTTAATAAAAATATTCTTTAAAATAGTGGGTGATGCTAAGTAGTTATATAACTATAATTATTGACCACAAAAACAAATTTAACTGTACCAAACAAAATAACTTATTGGCTGCCTATAGTATGCTAATTTCTGAAAGCTGATCTGTGTTTGACTTGTGTCTGTTGTCTGTTTTATTTGTGTAATAAAATAACATAGTGTCTTCTGGTGTTGAAACTAATTAGTTTTAGTTCTTAATTCACTGATATGCAATAAACAACTGCACTTTTAAAGTAAACAAGGTTTGATTATACTTAACAAATCAAAGTAGAGCAATGGTAGTGTATAACTTCCCACTTTGTTTACAACCAGTTGAATTTTAAAGTGAAGCAAACCAAAGTATTCAATGCAAATTAACATACCGGTATATTAAAAGCTTAAAGTTTAAGTGAAATACTGAAGCAGGAAGTGATTGACTTGACAGTCAAGAAATCTGTGTAATTACCACTCGTTTATTAATATGAATTATTAATAAAATATCAATTGTTCTTAAGTGTTTATATCAAACAAGTAAAATTTCCAACATAATTATGTACATGATGCACTGTCAGAAAAAAAACATTTAAATATGTTTTTATTAGAGACAATCATATTAAATGAAAAGCTTTCTGTAGAATGAAAGTGTTCCTCCCTTCTATTTCTGTTCTTCAAAATAAGATGCCCCTTACTCCCTATTGTGCATGTATTTCAGTAATGTGTATCATGTTTGTTGAACTTATATCACTGTATACATATTTATACCATATACTTTTTGGTTATGTATGCATTTATATAAACAGGACTGGAAAAAATATGTAAAAACCAATTTTCTGACTAAATTAAATAAATTAAACTTCAGTAAATAAGTACTAATTCCAATTAAAACAGCATTAAACATACAATGTTAGTATGTTTACCTTGGAACACAAGTTTAGTGCTGCTTGAGGATAGGGTGCATTATCATTGACTTTGGAATCTGATGTAGGGGCTACTTGACAAATTTCATTCCCTCCATCAGTTAGTTCAGGCAGTGGTGGCCCGTGCTTAGGTTCCAGGGTGCACAACCACCATTAAATCCCCAATTGTATTTTAAATTATAGAATTATGAATAAAATAATTCAGTGTTTTCATGTTAAATAATTGTAACTAATCACTTGGCGACTGAAAAGCGCAGAGCAATACAAAAAACCGTACTCGCTCTTGCCGCGGTGTACATGGCAAGTATGCACCAACTGTGTGCGCTTTGTATATGGGGAAATACACTGGCGTAGTGCTGTGTGGCTGGCTAGACTCGGGTGCTCCTGTTGCAACAGTATAGGCTTGCTTGGTGTGATTAAGGACTGCAAACCCTGCTTGTACATTACAGCGCCACCAGTCTGTTGGTAAATAACACGTGGTGTGCCAGGTAATTTATGTTGTTATGCTACTTGAGTTAGTGTCGGTCAAATATTTTGTGAATTTCGTTGTTAGTGTCAGTTAAGTGTCAGTCCAATTCATTGTTAAATGTAAATAGTAGTACATATAAAGGGTTAAGGTGTCATAGTGTAAGAGACTTATTATATTTAACTGGTAGGATGCAATGCATTCTATTGTAAACTTAACAAAAACGCTGTTCAGTTTACGTCATATTGAGAAAAAAATTAAATTACGAAAGTAGGTAGGGTACCTACCCAAATCGTTCAAATTTAATCAAAATGCAAAATCAGGTAACAGAATATTTAATCATTATTTAAAAAAAGATTTATACAATAAATATTCATGGTTATGTGAGTGACACTAAAATTGCATTATTTTGTTTTCCTTATGTATTGCTTGGAGGGGGAGGAGACTTGGACATTTTCTGTTCAGATAATAAAACAATTTAATACCATCCAACCCAACTGTAACCCCCAAATTTTTCAACCACAAGCTGTCACTGCTGTCAGGCATCAGTTGAATTAGCAGTGTTTTTTAAATGTGTCAGAAAAATGTTTAGTTCAAAAATTATGTGATATTTGATACTTTAAGTGAAACTGAGCAGGATATCAAATGAATGTTTTAAGTAATTAACTAAATCTTATAATGAAAATTGTATGTTATATACATACAATTGTGTGTGTAGATTTAAGGAAGGTTGAAACTATTTTAAAGATGATGAAAGGCTAGTGTACCCATGTACATCAAAAACTGAAGAGAATGCTAGAAAATTTATGAATATTGATACTTTAAACTGTTAATCAAAATTTTAAAACTAATCAGATTTTTTGTTATATGACAAAAGCCTAAGTCTGATTGTTTCATGAATTGTCAATCCTGATACAGAAGCCTGGATCTTCCAATACAAGATACTGAAATGAAATGTTAAATCCAATTAAAAGATCACAGCTGATCTTATATAAAATTAAAAAAAAAACAGAGACACTTCTTTATGGGTAAAAGGTATCAGAATGTAGTGCAAGATAAAGTGCAGTGGAGACAACAACTAAGTAGAAATGTCTTAATAACTTTTGTTTTGGAATTCAGTGAAGGAGATACTTGGATTTACAAGACAAGAAATTTGGGTACGGACCTTAAATTACTACAGTGGTCGGTTTCCTTGATAGTTACATAGGAAACATTTCCATAAAGAGATTATGGTACTTTACTGCTTGTGGAAGACAATGACATCGTTCTGATCCCAAAACCTAAGAAGCACTTTTCCTGGAAGCTATTTCTCGATATTGTTCTTGTCACCAATCTTGGGGGTTTTTGAGTGATTCGTGTTGGCCTATAGTACTATCCAGCATCAGTCCTCACTGTCCTGTTCAACATAAACAAAGTCTGAAAAAAAGGCTTGCTCATCAAACTGGCTCACACGTCAATACCAGTGATCACTTTGCATCTCATACGATTGTATTTACTGACTAAACCTTTAAGAGTGAACATCAATGAGGCATGATTTCAGGTTTGCCATGTCACCACTGGTGTTATGGCAAAGACCAGTAACAAGTTCAAAAATCTGTATTCGTACCCATTGTGTACAACCTGTACACAAACAACCTGCCAATGTATCTCTGACTCATGTTGTCCCTCTTTGCTGACAAAGCGACATTTCACTATAGCTCCCTGTTCCCCCAGTCACTTTTTCATATTTGGAAAAAAGATGGAGTTGCATGAAATGAATGGATCCAGCGTGTTGTGTGGTTTTAATCTTGGGTCTTCTTTTATCAACTTCTCCTTCCACACACTCAATTTTGCAACAACTGTAGCTGACTCAGGTAACAATTTCTAATAAAATTTGACTAGAGGATTATATCTTCTATGTTTGAATGTATACATTTTGTGTCGGTATTATTTTTCCTAGGGACACTATTAGGCTTTCATGAGATTTAACCTTATCTTTAAGGTTAACAGTAACACGTTTCAGAAAAGGCAAGCAGTGTCAGCAGGAGCATTGTTGAGATGTTTCATCGAAAAAATATTCCTTGGTTTTGTTGTTAAAACAGAAACCTCTTCTGCAAAGTTTTGATGCATTATTGAATACTTCAGCAAATTGTGTCAAATTTCTATATCAAATCTTCAAATATAACCAACAAATGACTTAAGTGTTCCAGTGCTGTTGCAAGGTCACAATTAATGCTTTGAAGTGCTTTACAAAGAGTAACAACAAGGAGAACACCTTGTCAAGATAACAAGGAAATTATAAATGTACTTTGAAATACGGAGCATAACATTTGATGGGCCTGCTGAGATGAGTCACTGTTGACAGATCCTTCTAGTACTTTCAGAGCATGAACAATAGCTACATAAATTTTGTTTTAAGTGCAGAATGTCTCACGTTTGTATACACAATGTGCTTTGCACATAGACAACAGAGTCATGTGTCATGATGCCAGGAATAAATCCCAAATAGATTTCTTCAGAATATTGTTATTTTTTGTAGAATTTCTAAAGAATGTTCACACCAATTTTATTGTATTTTACTTAAACAATTTCTGACCATTTGGGAAGAACACGAATATGCCAGAGCAAGATTTAGAGAATATGCACTACAATGAACTTAGAGAGCCATCGGGCATTTGTGCTGTATATAAGCTTGTGCACCATGTAAATGACCACTCATTGCTGCTGCCCTGTCATATTCCTGACCAGTCAGTACCTCACAATCTATATTAAGTCATTTAAATTTGAGACTATTAAGTTAGGTAAACATTGACCTGTTAGGTCAATGGCAGGCACATACATAAGAAAATCCTCATGGATCTTGCTTTCTTATGAATCCACATAATGAATGCACAATGATAGTTGCTCCATCCTTGCAATATCTGTTGTTTCATCAACAACAAAACACTTTGAATAGCAAAATACTTTGATCTGTTCACTTTTAACAGTCTGTTTACTTAAGATGTTACCAAAGATCTCAAAATCTGATTTTGAATCATGGGACTTGTAAACTTTCTAAAACCAAATCACCAGATTGTGTACAAAATCTCAAAAGAGCATAAAAATTACTGTCATTAATCTGAATGTTCTGTGGCATAATATTACCAGGCATAACGTTTTCAACGAAGACCTAATTCTTGCCTACCACAGAGTGCACCACAGATTGCTGTTTTGCCTCTGCTACTATCAAAAAGTTATCAGCACATTCTTTGATGGTAAGACCCCTTTGCATGATAGGTAAAATCTTCCAACACATTCTTCCAGTTGGTATGGGGGCGGGTTACCAGAAGTCCAAGATGCTGATGACTACCTTTACTGGCAGTGTACCAAGAGAAAAGAACACAACACCTACAGAAAGCCCCTGGGAGATGTTCTGAATACGCCAGCCAGGAGAACTTGAGAAACCATGATTTTTAAAACCAAAGATTTCTTTTTGAATGCACTGGGAATACATAATTTTCTGGTGGAACCCATGGAGATTTCAGGAGACGTTACTTTCAAAAAATCGTCTATTCTCAGCTTATCTACATACTGCCTGTTATCCCACTCATTACTATTACTTTCGCAGTTAGTGTCACAACAGGATTGTCTTGAACGTTCTGGGCAGGAATCAAACTTGAACAACTAGCTTCCAATCTCTGATTTTTCTGCACAGAATTAAACAGCAATTTCTGGAGTTAAATTGCTTTACTCTAGACCACTTCATTCTGATACAGTTGTAATTTAGACTCATAAATGTAACTGTTATTTGATGCACTGACCCATGATACATGCACATAGGAATGCGACTGAGATGAGTTTAAGAAGTATTTTTTTAAATTCAATACGGTTGAATGTGATATGAACAATCCACTCAACTGTGATCCTTTATGACACACAGACATAACACTGCAAGAATGCAAGGGGACAAAATGATAACAAAGCTGTGATGTTGACTTCTCTCTCTTGCTAACACATAGTAATATCTCTCTCTACTCTACCTCCTTTTTCAAGCATGAAATTACCATAGTATTGTATCACCAATAACAACACTCGTATAAACAGGGCATGATGTTTATAAACGTCTCTGGTAACTACTATGTAGGCTGTAGGCTAAACAAAATTATGTGTAAATGTTCATTTTGGGGGGTTTGAACAAAAGATTGTGATAGATAGATAGATAGATAGAGAGAGAGACAGAGAGAGAGAGAGAGAGAGAGAGAGAGAGAGAGAGAGAGACATTTCAAACATTGTTTAACTATCTCAAGATGAATTTAACAGCTGAACTCATTGAATCAATTCAATCCCTCAAAGACTTCAAGAACTTGTCAATGAACTCAGCAATTCAATTCACGATGAGTGAATTAGTGGCCGAGCAAGACCTGCGAATCCAAGAGCTACAACATCAAGTCTCACGACTGCAAAGTACGTCGTCGTCGCTCAACCAGACTACATATGTCTACAAGTCCCTAGACGACGCTAATTCGCAGCTGAAGTTCTTTGGACGAGAAAGTGAAAACCCCATGAACTTCATTAAAGTCTGCCAACGAAACCTGGAAGCGATTGGGGACACTTTAGGTGATGCCGACAAAATTAACTTTGTAGTAAGACGCCTAAAGGGTACTGCGGCGGAGTGGTTCTCCGTTATCCAAGATAAGATCAACACCTACGAAGATCTGGTAAAGCATTTCAGGGCTAGATACTGGAATGAGGAGGTCCAGAGAAAGATCCGCATGCAACTGGAATTTGGCAAATATTCCAATACCAAAGGTTCGAAAGAATCGTACATAATTCAGTTGATATCGAGGGCTAAATACCTAGAATCTATAATAAATGAAGCGGATATGGTCAATAAACTGGCACACCATTTCGGACGCGACATACAAGTTGCTGTCATTACACAAGGGATTAAATCCTTAGAAGAGCTACTTCTATTGCTCACGAAATGGGAGGGTATTGACAATCAAAATACTAATATTAACAGTAATGAAACACCACGACAAAAGCAGCCACAACAAAAGCAGTTCAATTTCAACCACAACAAAAGCAGCCACAATCACAACAACAACATAAAAGCAAGGTAACAACTCAGAAATTTAGTACCAATAGAGTAGCAGCAGTTACTGAAAGTGATTTAGTTGAAGAGCAGACAAAAAACATGTAAGGCTGCACGGCGTGGGTCCGTGCAACAAAATAAATATTACACATAAAAATACAAATAAAAATACAAAAATCAGATACAACAGTAAAATGCAGTTCAATCAATCGATTGTGAATAATGTTAGCTGTAAGAATAGATTCGTTGTGTCTGGCCTATATCCTGCAGAAATTAGGGATAGTTTAGTATGCAATAATGATAACAGTGAATGTGATGAAAATATTAGTGTTGAAAATGACACTAACCTTATCGTCAATGCAGAAATCAATGGTTGTGTTGGTGAGGTATTGTTCGACAGCGGCGCGGAAATCTCGCTGATGGACGAGCGGTTCCTATTAAAACACAAAAACCACTTCAAAAATCCCGATTCTGCCTGTTAACCACAAAATTATAAAATCGGCGACGGGTGAATCGCAGACAGTTGACAAACAAGCACTAATAACAATATACGTACAGGGAGTAGAAATAGAAATCACTATACTTGTAATTAAAAAACTTGTATATGATATTATTTTGGCAGTCGACACGTTAAATAAACTGCACGCTACCATTGATTTTCCGAACAAAACATTGAAATGTACAATTAATAATAAACAACACAGTATCAGATTGGGACGCGGGGAAGATAAGGAGAGGTCCATATGTAAGCCGTATACGTTAGTCCGACCGGCGGTCCAGCAAGCCGATAAGGTAACACATAACTCACTGACCCACAATGTTCAGATAACGGGCAGCGAGCAAAATAAACTACAGCGTGTGTTAGATAAATTCAAGGCTGTATTTTCGAATAAACCGACCACAACAAATGTATATGAGCACACAATTCAAATCACGGACGAGAGTAGATTTGTGCGAAAAACGTACCCCATCCCTCTACACCATCAACAGCAAGTTGATGAGGAAGTCAGGAAAATGCTGGAGAGTGGCGTGATAGAATGCACAGATAGCAATTTTGTGAACCCCATGGTAGTTGTCAAGAAAAAGAATAATGACATTAGGTTATGCATAACATGAGGAACCTAAACACCATCAAAAAAAAATGCTACGACTGTGCTCCGAATGCGGAAAACCTATTCGTTAAATGCCAGGGGGTTAAATATATGTCCCGCCTCGATCTCAAAAGTGGATTCTGGCAAATTCCTCTTGCTAAGAAATCACATAAGTTCACGTCATTTCTGTATCGAAATAAATGCTACCAATTCAAAGTAGTCCCCTTTGGATTAGTAACAAGCTTAGCCGCCATGGTCAAGTGTTTAGTATTAGCTTTAGGTCCAGAAGTGGAAGATTTTGTTAGCGTATTCGTGGATGACATCTTGATCATATCCAAATCTTTCGAAGAGCATATCCAACACCTCGAGATCGTCTTTCAAAAATTGAAGGACGCTAACCTGGCCCTCAACCTTGAAAAGTGCGAGTTTGGTAGATCGCAAATTAAATTTTTAGGGCATATAATTTCGGCGAATGGAGTAACAACTGATCCGGAGAAAATACAAGCGATCATGGAGTTCCTGAACCCCATGAAACCTAAGGACATCAGAGCGTTCCTCGGTCTGACCGGTTATTTCCGACGTTTCACTCCTGAGTATTCCGAAACAGTTGAGCCGTTGCTGGAACTTTTACGGAAGAATACAAAATGGAGATGGGAGGAGCGTCAAGAGCGTGCCTTTAACGCAACCAAAGACCTTTACAGCAGGAACCTTCACGTATTCCATCCCGAGAAGGAGGGCACGTATGTCTTAAATTGCGACGCCTCGGATTATGCTATCGGAGGAGTACTCTACCAACGAAATGAAAAAGGTGAGCACAAAGTGATCGCACATCAGTAGATCGTTAAAAGGGGCTGAACGCAACTACTTCACTTCAGAGAAGGAAATATTGGCCATAGTCTACTGGATCAGCAAGTTTCGATACTACCTGGTAGGGCAACATTTCGAAATCCTTTCGGACAACCAGGCCTTGTCGTTCATGCTGCGCTGCAAGTTGGCTAACGCTCGCATATCCTGATGGATCATGGCCATCCAGGAATATGATTTCACGATTAAGTACTGCAAGGCCAGCGAGAACAAAACGGCGGACACCTTAAGCAGATACCCTCCGGTAACGGAAGAGCGACATTCTTCAAATAATAAGGAAATACAAATTCTGGCTGTTAAATACAAAATAGAAGATAGTCTGAAAAATAGGTTAAAAAATATTGGTACGGAACAGCAACAGGACACCAAATTAAAACAAATCAGTGACGCGATCCGGGTCCAAGAAAACCCCAAGTACAAAATGTATAAAAATGTGCTGTATAAAATTGTTAATGGGGGTTGGAAGGTCATGGTGCCTGACGCGATGGTGGAAGACCTTACCTGGATGTGTCACGAGAGCCTCGCACATGCGGGGGCCTATAAATGTTACCTAGCAATGCGGGAGGATTTTGTATGGCTGAATATGGCCAGGAAAGTTAAGGCCATACTGCGAACATGCCACGCCTCCCAAACTGCGAAATATCCCAACTAAAATACCCAGGTAGAAATGGGTAACATCGTGTCAAAAAATAAAAACGACCTCGTCTGCATTGACTTTTTAGGTCCACTTCCGCGGGCGGCTCGTGGGATGAAGAACCTTGTGGTTTGTACCGATTCCTTCACCAAGCATGTCAGCCTGTACGCCATCGGTAGACCTACCACATCGGCGGTAATAAACATCATACTAAATAAATACATACCTAAATATGGCCCCATTAAAAAAATACTATCTGATCAAGGTAAACAGTTTACGAACACCAGGTGGCACTCTGAGCTACAAAAACACGGTGTCCAGACTGTACTGACAGCGATCCGGAGACCGCAAGGAAACCTGGCTGAACGCGACAATAAGGAGTTGGGGAGATTGTTCCGGACATATTGTAATGTCAACCAAAGTAAATGGCCGGAATTCCTGGAATTTTTCGAATCGGCCATAAATGGCAATTACAATTCAACGACAGGATACACCCCAAATGAACTCTAAACCGGAGCGACGCCAGGACGGATCTGGGAAGGTCACATCGAAAGGACAGCTACTCAGAATGTTCCGATACCAGTCGAAGTAAAGAAACTTGAGGCGAGGCGCGCATTAAAAAGTGCGCAGAAGAGCGCACGGAAAAGTTTAATGCCGAACATAAACTTGTGAGTTTAAAGACTGGGGAAAGTGTGCTCTTGCGTGCATTGAATGTTGGGAAAAGGGAGGACAACACAGTCGCGACGTTTTTCAGGCTACACAACGGTCCTTATACCCTATCTGAGCAAGTTGGAAAGAATACTTTCATATTAACCAACCCCAACACTAACCGTGCGATCGGCAAATTTCATGCCTCGTCGCTGAGAAAATATTATACAAAAAATGCATAAATAAATAAACATCAGGATATAGGATGTACGAATGTGTAGCTGTATTAAAAGTATGTCAATTTATGTACGAATGTCATATGTAGGTTAAATCAGAGAGTGAACGTTAATCGATTAGAGATAAGGAACGCAGTCTGTGTGTAACACGCCTTGGTTTGGAATTGTTTACATTGACGACCTTGTTCACTTGCTATCTGCTTGTCAAGAACATGTGTATTTGTTATTGTATAAAGGTCATTGTAGTCACGTGTCTTTGTTTTATTTATTCTGTCAAGTTGACAGTTATGGGATGCAAATACTGCAAAGAAGTTGTTTAAGTTACTTGGTTTTACGTTTGAGATTATTAGTGTTCTATTATTCATAGGGTTAGGAATTTGGGGTCTTTCACTAAATCCTGCGGACAATGGCAACTTCCGTCTCCACGTTTGTATTTTTTCCGTGTTCGATGTGTACTAGAACTGTTTTCTTCACAAGTAACTAATGCCAGGTTATGGAGGTTATGTAGACAATGTAACTTAAATAAAATTTACTTTGTTAGTGTACAATAAAAGGGTGGGGTCTTTCACTATAGCCTGCGGCAAAAGTTAACTTCCGTCTCCACGTTTGTATTATTTTTCCGTGTTCGATGTGTACTAGAACTGTTTTTTCACAAGTAACTAATGCCAGGTTATGGAGGTTATGTACGACAATGTAACTTAAATAAAATTTACTTTGTTAGTGTACAATAAAAGGGTGTATTTACTGGAAGTACAGAAATTATTTTCCATTTATCGCACATAATTACGGTACACAGACGATTTTTGGACGTTGTGTCTACGTTTAACAATGCAACTTAACCTTTTAGATTTTTAAAATTAATTAGATTTAACAAAAATTTCCTTTGTTAGTGTACATTAAATTATTGTATGGATACAAGGCTGCTGTACATAACATTAAAGGCTGTATTTATTCGAAGTACCGGAATTAAAACCTAGTTCCAATTTAGAACGTAGACCTATAACCTATTTGCATATTTTATTGGGGTTTATTGGCACATATTTTATTAAAAGGGTGTATTTATTGGAAGTACAGAAATTATTTTCCATTTATCGCACATAATTACGGTACACAGACGATTTTTGGAGGTTATGTCTACGTTTAACAATGCAACTTAACCTTTTAGATTTTTAAAATTAATTAGATTTAACAAAAATTTCCTTTGTTAGTGTACATTCAAAGGCTGTATTTATTGTATGGATAAAAGGCTGTATATACATTAAAGGCTGTATTTATTCGAATTAAAACCTATCGGTACTTCCAATTTAGAACGTATAACCTAGTAGGCTACGTTATTCGTACATACAGTATTTTATGGGAGTTTAGTGGTACATATTCTATTAAAAGGGTGTTTTTATTGGAAGTACAGAAATTAGTTTCCATTTATCGCACATAATTACGGTACAGAGACGATTTTGGGAGGTTGTGTCTACGTTTAATTATCTAACTTAACCTTTTAGATTTTTAAAATTAATTAGACTTGTAGGGGTGTGCATGGCAGAACTACTTGCAGGGGTGTGCACCCACTTTATAATCATATTTTTGGTAACACTCAGAACTTTAAGCCTTCTTTTATGCTTAGACAAATTATATATACACTTAATTATAGAAAAGCAAAAAGCAAAAATGTAATTCAAAAGACTAATTTGCTCTAATAAACACATGCTGAAGTTAAAAACAAAAGAGTTTTTACTTGCCTAACTAATCATTAGTTACTAATGTGACAGTTGGAGCTGCTTTTTCTGCAAAAGCTGGGGTATGTTGGATTCAAGAGTGGTTAAATTAAGTCATAAATCTGAGTGTGCGTCAAGTCTATTTCTGTGCTTGCTTTTCACTTGAGATGAAAATCCCATTTCACTCAAGAATGAGGTGATGAATGGGATGAGCAACTCCGAAAGTTCAGGATATTCATCTCTTAAAGATATCCAGAACTTTGTTAAGTCAGAATCTAAAAGTTTATGGATTTTGTTGTCCATGACATGTCTCATGTTATCACTAACTATACAAAATAATTTACTAAAAATTTAGTTTTAATCCCAGCATCACAGATGATATCACACAATTGCTCATTTAGTTTTACTGACAACATGTTAGAACTTTCAAAATACAAGAATGGGTCTTGAATCCAATCGAATTCACTGTATCCCTCTGGGAAGCAACTTTCAATCTGGTTATAGAGAGTTAAACATCAGAGCTGGTAAAAAACAATGGTAGAGCATGAATAACAAAAATGTACAGTTTAGACTATGTACAAAACAGGTTGAATTTAAATTGTTAAAATAATATATCTTAGTTATTTACATGTAGTAGCTTTTTAAGACACAGTAAATAAATTTCCGAACCTGACTTTGCAACCCTCCAAATGCCCTCTCGGGACCCAGCAGTGGCTCATGCCCAATAGGTTAAGAAATGCTGAACTAAAGGCATGTTTGTGGAGTGAAACATAAAAGATAACCCAGACTTCTAAAATGCTCTTAGTGAAATGGGATTTTCAGGAGTAACAACACACTATTTGGTTAACAAGCACATTTTACTAATATTGTAATACCAAGTCAATTAGATAGCTTAAATGTGTAGTACTCTATGTGATGCTGATCACATACTGTTAATCAGCAGCACTGCAGAATATTCTAGAGCCACACTCTTGGCATTCATCTGGAACTTTCTCACATTAGCCTGATAATTAGGATGTTGCCACCAGCTGAGTTTTAGAAAGTTGGTGTAGTAGGTTGTGCATTCATATAGGATGATATTAGACAGCAGTTTTTAATGAAAGTGACAAATGATCAATTGTTTACTTGTGTTGTAAACTACTGTGATTTTTTTATTACTGTTTGTAGGCTATACAGTGTGTCCTGGATAATTATATAAAGAGAACTGTTGTAATATAAGTGTGTTTGTTTTAGCAGTTGAGAGTATCTGGTATTCAATAATTCATTCCACTGTTTTAAGTTCATAATTCTTGTCACTGGTTGTAAGAATATTATTCTCATTAATTTTCCAATTCTATGAAGTCTTCAGTAGTTTTACCACGATGAGACTCAACTTTATCACTGAAGATGCCACATCACTGAATGAGCAAAACTTTTCTTTAATAGTCTCAACAAAGCATGGTTATCAGCTGAAAAAAAGTTTTAGTATTAAACGTTTTGATACGCAAATCTATAAGGGATACTAAAAAGAAATAACATAATAATTGTATTGGACATAAAGTTATGTCCACAAAACAGATTTTGTTTGAAATAAATAAAACACAATTTGACACAAATATTAATTTTATGAATACTTGTTTGGCACATATTACAGAAGGTTACACCATTAAATGAGTTTGCCTAAGTATAAAATTCTTGTCAGATGAAAAACGTGTACAGTCAGATAACTATTTGTTATGTACAATACAAATGATTCACTATGGGTAGCAGTGACACATAAACACTAGACATTGACACTGAATTGTACTTGTTTTGAATGATTCATTGTGTGCTACCTGACCAGAGTACAGGTATTAACCAAGAGATGTTTAGTATACTGCTGTGTAACTACTACAATGATGAATTATAAGTAGTACTTTTTGTTTTGGTCATCAACCTTGAAAACGATAATAGAAACTTTGTATACCATGCTTCCAGCAGTTTTACATGATACATTCCTAGCACAAATAAGAAAAGTTTAAATCTGCTGATGATCTAAAGGAGTGATAGTTATTTGCAGACTGACAGGGTTATAAAATAATTCTGAAAGAATTGTTGCTTTTACAATACCATCCTTTATCAACTGACTACTCAAATCTGCCAGTTTTTCACAGAAACTGAAGTTTGATGATTTTTAATATCTGTTAAATAATAACTGAAATTTAATAAAAAATGTGTTATTTATTTATTTAAACCTAGATTTAGATTGTAATACTAGCTATCAAACTCTCAAAGATAACCAAAAATTGTTAGCTTGTGCTAAAAGCACAAAAAAATATGTATTTTCAGGCAATAAAAACTTAAATTTAAATAATACTTTTTTTCTTACAAATACTTTTTTTTCCTCTTCCAACAGACAAGTTACGTTATTTTCTTCAAAAAAATTGGCAACCCTACTGTCCTGTAACATTTCCAAACAAGAAATCTTCAATTCTCTTCCTATTTGTTTTATAAAAACGAGTTTCTACTGCAGGTTTTCGAGTCCACTAACTACTTAATTTAATATACATAATTGTTCCTGATCTTGTTGGGTAACATTATATTAATACATCTACTTCCTACTCATATGTACAAACACTGTTTTTAATATACGGTCCTAAGCATCTTTAAAATTTAGACAAAGTCTAATGAGCAATTAGACCTAACCTGAATTACTACCTCTAAGAATATCTTATTCGGTCATTTAGCTTTATTTACACATTTAATGCATCTTAATTAGTACATTAACAGCACTGCTGTGTCTTACAGTAACACAATACATTACTCTAACTCTAAAGAATTTCTTGTTTTCAGTTTAAAAAAAATTGAAATTATGTATTTGTTTTCTTTTCCATTCACTTTATAGAAACATGCTTTACATTAATATGTGTACCCTTACTATATTACGGCCCTAAACATCTTTATCAACACTTTGTATCTTTAAAATTTAGACAAAGTGTAATGAGCAAGTTGGCTTAACCTGAATTTACATGACCTGGCTCAGAACAACTTTATTTTGGCAAATACAAAGATGAAGAAGACTCTGTACACTCTGGTTGCAGTTTCTTCAGGGCTCACACCTGCTGCCAGCCTTAGTTCTATAACATGATCAGGAAGAAAGGAATCAGCTTGAACCTGCAACCACTGTGGAAAGGTTTGTACACCATCACCAAGATGATGTCATCTACGAATAACTCATTAGGCCATTTAGCTTTATTTATACATTTAATGCATCTTAATTAGTACACTCACAACACTGCTCTGTCTTACAGTAACACAATACATTACACTAACTTTAAAGAATTTCTTGTTTTCAGTGTAAAAAAGTTGAAATTGTGTATTCTTTTCTTTTCCATTCACTTTTTGTGAAACAACCTACATTAATATGTGTAAGCTTACTATATTGAAATCCAGCGTTCACTATCCAATAGTTAAAAATTTTGTGGAATTGTGAAATTAGTGACACTATGAAATGTGTGATTATCAGTTGAATTTCTGAATTCCTTTGATTCATTAATCAATTTTACTAATTTGTTTCTTTATGTCTATTGAACGATTTCTTATTAGTTTTTAATCTTTGCGTTTTCATTATTCATTTGTAAATTCTTGGGTTTTGTTGTCCATGACATGTCCATTGGTTAACTAATTATCATTAAAACACACAGAGGACTGATCCTCTTTTGCAAGATCACACGTATGTTTCAAGACCATTTGCAGGTCAGGTATTGTTCTGTCCGTTCACTTTCTGAAAGGGGTTGAGGAGCAAGGGGGAAGATGTCTCCATTAAACACACACACTAGCACGCACACAATTCCTTTTTTTCTTTATTTAATTTGAATTCTGTATTAGAACAAATGTTTTCAGAGTTTCCAAGTTTTTTTTTAATTTCTTGGATTTTTTTTTAATTTTATGCAATGTGGACACATACAGAGGAGTGTCAGTTTTTATGTTTTTTCAATAAATAAAAATGAGAGGGGGGAGAGAGAGAGAGAGAGAGAGAGAGACCAAAAATGACATGTACAGAAATTTCATCAGAACTTTTCCTCATAGTAAAAAAATAACTAAATAATGAATGGCAAAGAACATTAACAAAATAATTGAAATTATAGTTATAATTTCTTGTTTAATGAACAGGTACTAGTAATGGCTTCGTATACTTCACATCTTAAATTATAAACCTATTACAAACATATTTGGTATACTCAACTTGAAACAAACGTTCAGACCAACAAAAATGGTTTAAATTTTGCCATGCTGCATTATTAGTACTGTTGAAACAGCAGGTTGATTATAATTGTTTTTAGAACAGACTTCTGGAATGTTGTGTGCAAGTGTATTGTGTTCAAGTAGCAAGTTTCCACTACTTTATAAAACATATCCTAGAAGCAAACTTTGACATCCAGTAGCTGTTGCTGAGAAAACTTACTAAGGGACTTATAAAAAAAAAGAAAAACAACAATTACACGCTTGCTCTTTTGAACATCTGATGAAAAGATTTTGTAAAAGTGTACCTAACCTAAAAATGTACAATACTCGACTTGTCTTTGTATTCCATACTTCTAGCAGTTTTACATGATATATTGCTAACACGAATAAGAAAATTTTAAATCTGCTGAAGGTCTAAACGAGTGATAGTTATTTGCAGACTGACAGGGCCATAAAATAATTCTGTAAGAATTGTTGCTTTTTTTTTACAACACTATCGTTTATCAAGTGACTACTCAAATCTGCCAGTTTTTCACAGCAAACTGAAGTTTGATGATTTGATCCATCATGACCTAGTGATGGTCCAAACATTTCAAGGATTCTCCTAGCTTAAAAAACTGGACTGGTTGTGCCGTGTTTGGGCAAGAACCCGGCTCGGTTAATTAAATGAAAAGTTACGAACGGCTTGAGCACTGATTTCTTTAATTAATTAGCGTAGCGGTGCGTGCTCCGTTATCAATACGTTCGCTATGCTGATCCGCGCGCTCTCTGGGTTCAGCGCGGCGTAACGTTTTTTCGGCCGTTGCTCAGGGCAGTTCACGTCGAGCGCTTGACATTGACTGTCCGTGCTCCTCCCGGCTGCCTTGAGATTTTGGATCTTTGTAAATCATCTATCACTATGCATAGATAATCGCTACGTGACTCTCCGGTAAGTGTGTTTAATGTATTTTACTTATTGTATGATAAAAAGATTTGTATTTAACTTAAAATTAACAGCCGAGTATAATTGCAAGTCCCGTCTCACTGGACCCAGCGCATTTTTGCTTCTCTAGGCCTTCCGCCTAGTTTTGAATAACTAGTGGTCCCTCTTTCAAAAAAAAAAAAAAAAAAAAAAGGATTTTTTTATAAAGCAAAAAAAAAATAGAAAGAGGGGTCACAAATGGTAGCAGAGCGTGGTTGATTCTAGGGTCGAACCCTTGGGTCCTTGGGTGTGACGGGGCTTGCAAACTCGGAAATAGTTTGAAAAAACTTCAAAAACTTTTGAAAATGAATACAGAGGTAGATGCAATGGCAGGTTTAGTATTTTATGTGTATATGTATTGTCAATGAATAAATGTTATTTGATTTGGAATTGTAAACCTGATGCTGCCACGTGACATGCGTTTTAGTTGGGTTTTTTGTTGTTGTTGAGATTGGACCTTACCGGAGATCACGGGGGAATTGCCGGGAGAAGGGGCTGCCTTATAAATACTTACGAAAGTTATAGCGCGTGAGGTTAGCTGGATGCGGTATGGCCCGACCAGAAGTCGGTACCGTCATTGACCAGATTTAGTCTCTGAAGTTTATAATAAACGTCTTTGTTGAAATGTTATATGTTGTGGTAGGTGTTCGGTGGTGTGATTGTTGGTCTATGTTAGTGTCTGATGTGTTTCTCCTCTTGAGTGTGGTGGCTGACGGAGAGTTGGTTCTGGAGTGGATCAGGTTTGCGCAGCGCTAGGGAACCCGGAGGTCGCTCGATGGAAGTAGAGTACTCGAGTTTTTTCCTGATTTTTTGTGATTATGTTTGGTGGTTATGTTTGGTGTACTGTGTGATTCTGGCGGGGGTAGGTTACCAGAGACTACCCAACCCTATTTCCGGCATTCTCCAGAGACTTCCGGTGGTGGATGGAGAAGATGAGGGCAAATTGTTGGTTTTCCTGGACATCGTCCTGCAGTTGGCGGATTTTCCGGGGCTGTTCGATGAGGTCCTCTTGTCCGTTATATATCCGTATTGCCGGGGTTCATTGGCTGAGCTGGTCACCAACACCCTGCGTCGTGGTGGCAGTATCGACTCTCTCCATGGGGAGGTGTTGGACTCTTTCATACCCCGTCGGCAACGTGAGCTGTTGAAATGTAGTCGGTTTTATCGTGCACAGGCCAACGAAGAGGCGTTGGTGGACTTTGTGCAGGATATTCGTAAAATTGCCCGGATTTTGAGGTTGGGGTTGCCCGAGAAGGACATTGTTCGAATTATTCTAGAAGGGGTGACGCCCCAAGAGAGATCCCGTTTGGTGTTTGCGGACCGTCCACATTGTTTTGCGGACCTTGAACAGCTGTGTGTGGTTTCCAGAACGGTCCAGGAGATTGTCGACTCTCGGGATCAAGTAGTAAATGATGAAGTAAGATACGAGACGCATGGACGGCGAATTGTTCCATCATCACACGGTGCGGAACTTGAAATTAGAAACTCTTGTAACGAGAGGCGTTGTCGTTCACCTAATGTGACCTGTTTTAGGTGTGGTAGATTGGGCCACATTAGACGATTTTGTACCGGGGTTGGGTCGAATCCAACGTCCCTTCCCAAGGCGCCTAAGGTCATTCAGAAAAGGGTCAATAAGGAGAAGATATGTCGGAGGTCTTCTCCTACCTGTCGCGGGTCTTCTAAAGTACGCGCATCCAGGCCATTTGTAGGTCCCAGTTCTTCGGGCATCAAGGTCCTCCAAACCATCTCCAGGTCCACTTTTGTATGCCCCTTCTTGCTGTTGTAGTTGAAAAGGAGTCAACTCAGAGCATTAGTTGAATCCGGATCAGCAAGATCTCTCATTTCATCTAGAGTATGCGAGGACCTTGAAAGACAGGGTTTAATTAAAAGGTCAGAACAGTCTTCCGTGGTGTGCTGGACGGCATCCCAGGAAATTCTGCCCATTTTCCGGGTAGTTTCATTTAAATTTAAGATCGAGGGATTTTCTTGGGTGTGGAGCTTTCTGGTTTCTCCTGCTCTGGGAGTTGAGTGCATTATTGGTGCCGACTTCATCTGCAAAAGTGGTCTCGTTATTGACATCCAAGAGCACCAATGCTATTTTAAATTTAATCGGGGAGTTGTAATCCCTTTCCTTGGATATCAGGGGACCAGGCAAGATATCCAAGAGGTTAAGTGCCCCGACACATCTAGAGACCACCTCTCCCAATCCCAGCGGTCCGCATTAGATCAGTTGTGTGATCGTTTCCCCACTGTGTTAACTCCGGCCCTTGGGCTCACACATCTCTTGGAGTATAAGATCCGCCTAACGGACTCCAATGTGGTACGCTCCCACCCTTATAAATTTGCCCCTCCAAAGATGAGCATCTTGAGGGAGAAGGTTCAAGAGTTATTAGACCAAGGGGTGATTGAACCTTCTCAGTCCAGTTATGCCAGTCCAGCGTTCCTAGTGCCCAAGCCTGGAGGTAAACATCGGATGGTGATCGACTACCGCAAACTCAACGCCAACATTGAGGTAGATTCGGCCCCCCTTCCTGACCTTCATTCCCCGTTTGATTGGTTCAGTGAGGCGAGGTATTTTACCATCATTGACCTCAACTCTGCATATCACCAGATCCCGCTGACGAAAGAAAGTAGGCCCTACACGGCATTCTGTGTTCCGTGGAATCTCTATCAGTACACTAGGGTTCCCATGGGTCTCGCGGTAGGGGCCCAAACTCTCACCCGTTTGCTTGATACCGTTTTTCACGATGTCAAGTTCAAATATGTCTTCAATTATCTTGACGACTTGCTGGTGTACAGCAAGGGTTATGAGGAGCATTTGGGTCATCTCGAAGAGGTGATGTGCAGGTTGAGGGGTGCTGGCCTCACTGTCAACCCCGAAAAGGTGAAGTTCGCCCAGACCCAAATTTCTTTTCTGGGCCACCTGATTTCCCATAGAGGTGTCACTGTGGATCCGGAGCGAACACAGGGAATCAGGGACTTTCCCCCACCAAAGAATACCAAAGGCATCGCGAGATTTGTGGGAATGGTCAATTTCTATCGGCGTTTCATTCCGAACGCGGCGGAGATTGCGGCACCTCTGAATGAACTCCGGAAAAAGGGCGCCAAATTTGTATGGGGGGAAAAACAACAGAAGGCTTTCGAGACTCTGAAGGAAGCCATTATTTCCCCTCCAGTACTGAGAATGCCAGACTTCTCGAAGCCGTTCATACTCCAGACGGACGCGAGTTCGATTGCGCTCGGGGCGGTTCTGTCCCAAGTTGTTGATGGTGCTAGGCAGCCTGTGGCCTTTATATCCCGAACATTGACCCAACAAGTACGAAAGTCTTCAGTCTATGAGCAGAGTGTCTAGCTGTTATATACGTTCTAGACAAGTTCAGGCGTTTCTTGGAACATGCTGAGTTCCTGCTCGAGACCGACAACCAGGCTCTCTCTTGGCTTCTCGCTCATCCCCGGCAGCTGGGTAAGATTGGACGATGGGTCAAGATCTCATCCTTTAAATTCAAGGTGCAACACATTCGGGGAACTCAAAATGTGGTTGCAGATGCTTTGTCCCGTATGTTTTCCCAACCCAGCGAAGCCCAGCCTGAGCAACCCTGTTCTGTTTTACTGGACTTTCCGTTAGCCTTCACTGATGTGTTACCTCATCAGTTGATCGATGAAGAGTTGGGTCCGATCATCCAAAATCTAAAAGAGGGTAACGTACAGGTCCCTTACTTCTTGTCCAAGGGCGTCCTGTGCTGCAGAGAGAGAAAGGGACGTGCCCCGAAGATAGTGCTGCCTAGCAAGCTCGTGCCAATGGTCTTCAGCTACTACCACGATTCCCCAGTAGGTGGACATAAGGGGATTTAGAAGACCATTTCCAGTATTAGGAGACAGTTCATCTGGAAGGGCATGGATAGGGACATAGCAACTCGGGTGAAAGCATGTCATCTCTGTGGCTTGAGCAAGCCTGCCCAGAACACCAAGTTGGGGCTGTTGTCATCTGATGTGGCGAGCAGACCGATGGAGAAGTTATTCATAGACTACGTGGGACCTTTCCCGCGTAGCAAGTCAGGTAATTCTTACCTGCTTGTTTGTGTGGATGCTTTTTCGAAGTTTGCCTGGCTATTGCCCTTACGGCAGGCAACGGCTCGTTTAACCATAAGCGCGCTCCAGAGTCATGTATTTCACCATTTCGGTCTTCCGGCCATCATTGTCTCGGACAATGGTCCACAATTTATTTCAGGCGATTTTCGGCGAATGTGCTTCGCCAATGGTATCAAACATGTAACCACTTCTCCCTATTACCCGCAGCCGTCCCACGCGGAGAGATTCAACAGGAATCTCAGGTCCGCGCTTATTGCTTATCATGCAGAGCAACAGACCACCTGGGACCAGAATCTTAAGTGGTTACAGCTAGCCTTCAATACGGCCCTGCATGACAGTCATAAGGCCGTTCCCTTTGAAGTTATATTTGGTTTCTCGCCTACGCTTCCCTTGGCCAACTTGTGGAACATAGACGATCTTCTGCCGAGTAATCCGGACATTAGGACGGCAGATAGGTGGAAAGAGGCCCGGAAGAATTTGTTCCGTGCACACGAGCGCGTCCGTAGTTGGTATAATCAGGGGCGAATTCCAAATCCCTTTAAAGTAGGAGATTTGGTCTACTGCCAGAGCCACCCGATCAGCTCAGCTGCCGATAAAAGAGCCGCCAAATTGTGTTATCGCTGGTCGGGGCCATATCGTATCCTGGGGTTCGCGTCGCCGGTGACGGCTCGGTTAGGCGAACCAGGAAGTAATTCAAAAGAGATCGTCACACACATTTCGAAATTAAAGCCCTGTCAAAAGGGGTGACGGGCTGAAAAGGGGGGAGATTTGTGGGTCTCGATTTATGTAGGGATTGATGTTATTCGGGGAGGTGTGTGCTCTGGGGGGGGGGGGTAGAATGATATGGTAGCGGGTAGATGTTCCCCACGGTCCCGGTGGCGTTCATCTACTTCAGGGATGCGCCCCTGCCTGCGCGAGCCTTGGTTTTCTCCATTCGTCCTTATTTCCGGAGGGAGCCATGTCCTTATCTTTCGTCCCAGGTCTTGACCTTTCAATGATCCTTGCCCTTTCCATCTCCCCGATTTCCCTAACCTTCCCATTAAAAAAAAAAAAAAGGAAAGGGAGTTAGTGGTGTGAGGCCTACCGTGTCGGCGGGGCCGGTTGTGGACCTGGTTGACACGGTATGTTTTGGCAATGCCCTTGGAGCACACATGCATTGGATTATGGGAATATATATATATATACATGTAAATGAAATTATTGGGTCATGGAGACCAAACCCCCCCTTTCTTCCTGGTCCTGTGAGATGTAGGCTGTAATTATGAGGTACGGTTATTGTTTGGGGTTTGGGGCTAGTCCCCCTGTGTGACTATAGGGCATGACGCCCTGTTGTGGTCGTATCGGTGTCTCGGAACAGAAGTTGGGCAAGTCTCGGGAGGTCAGTACTTAGGGAGCTCCCGTACTTTCTTTCTTCTTTTCTTCTCTGTCCTTTCTTGCCGTAGGCTGGCCCTGATCAGGTCAGCCTGCGGTGCCAGCACACTTACACGCTACATGTCTTCTTCTGCTCTTTCGTTTTCCTTCTGAGCCTCCGTTCTCCTGAGTTCCATGACTGGTGAGCACACCGATATCCACTCGAGTTTTTATTGCCTGTAGGAGTACACTGCAGGGTACCCCTGAGTTCTGGTTGGGCAACCATGTTGCCCTTTTGGAGTGGGGGTGTGCCGTGTTTGGGCAAGAACCCGGCTCGGTTAATTAAATGAAAAGTTACGAACGGCTTGAGCACTGATTTCTTTAATTAATTAGCGTTGCGGTGCGTGCTCTGTTATCAATACGTTCGCCGCGCTCTCTGGGTTCAGCGTGGCGTAACGTTTTTTTGGTCGTTGCTCAGGGCAGTTCACGTCCAGCGCTTGACATTGACTGTCCGTGCTCCTCCCGGCTGCCTTGAGATTTTGGATCTTTGTAAATCATCTATCACTATGCATAGATAATCGCTACGTGACTCTCCGGTAAGTGTGTTTAATGTATTTTACTTATTGTATGATAAAAAGATTTGTATTTAACTTAAAATTAACAGCAGAGTTTAATTGCAAGTCTCGTCTCACTGGACCCAGCGCATGTTTGCTTCTCTAGGCCTTCCGCCTAGTTTTAAATAACTAGTGGTCCCTCTTTCAAAAAAAAAAAAAATAGAAAGAGGTGTCACATGATGTCTTTGAGTGACATGACTAATGTTTAATTTACTTTGGGATACTTCCAAACATAATACAGTTTACAATAAACAAACAAACTTTATGCCTGTCTAATTTTTCCAGAACTCCATACACATAATTTGATCTGGATAGAATATTTATTAAACAATAATACTATTTGATGCAAATAATTAAACTATCAGTATGGAGAACCATACATGACTTCCAGGTTTTAAGATTTATATTTAAAATCATTTTGGAAATCAAATATTTCCACAGAAACTACTTCTATCTTTAGCCTCAACCACAGAATTGTGGTCACTAACATATACCACCTCATGTTAGCGCACTCGATTTTCACTGATGATGGCAATCGATGGCACTTCCAAAACATCTGGTTTTGCAGAAAACATTGGACCACGGCCATACGGCCATTGAAGGAATTTTATCAACAAACTGCTTCATTGTTGCCGATAATGTAGTACACATATAAAAAATTATCCCCTCCCCTTCAACTATCATTTTCATTTATAGAAAATTATCCCCTCTCCCTTCAACTTCCCCCTACCCCTTTTTATTTATAGATGTTTCATCTACCTTTCTACAGTGGTATAATTATGACCTTCTTTTCAGGACACTTTATTTATCAAAATTAAGTACTTTACTCTTCTTGGATTTCGTTGTCCATGACGTGTCCGTTACTTAACTAAATATCACTATAATATTGACGACTCGGAACACAAAGTTTTTTATAAGTAAAAACGTAAAGTTTTACCTTACAGCCTAAACCGGCTTTCACCTACAGAAGGCTTCATCAGAGGCTGTCGTTAGTAGCGCTGCTCGTCTTGTTGTTGGCGACGAGAAAGTGTTTCGAAAGATTGAACAGAGATACATTGAACACACAAAAGCACTCCACACCACTACAGAATCTACCTTCGCAAACCACCTCATTGAAGCAAACCACACATATAAAAACATCGACAATAACATGAACATACTACACGTACACACAAAAGGCCGAAAACTAGACACTCTAGAACAATTAGAAATATACAAACACACAAAAACAAATAAAAACGACATCCTAAACGAACAGACACAATTCAAATCGCACGCATTATTCGAACACATCTCACCACACACACACAGCTTCAATCTTTCGAAACACTTTCTCGTCGCCAACAACAAGACGAGCAGCGCTACTAACGACAGCCTCTGATGAAGCCTTCTATAGGTGAAAGCCGGTTTAGGCTGTAAGGTAAAACTTTACGTTTTTACTTATAAAAAACTTTGTGTTCCGAGTCGTCAATATTATAGTGATATTTACTTTACTCTTGTTAAAACATAAAACGTTGGAGGTAATCTACCCCTTTTCCTTAACCGATCTTCACCAAAATCAACAGACCTTGAGTCCTCTACAATATGCAAAAAATTATTTGAATTTGCGGCAGTTATCGTTCACCATAGACAAAATTCTACACACAGACATCTTTCAAAAAATGACTTTTCTTCATGTTTTGAGGGTAGTACAATCAGAATCAGCCCTTATCTCGAACGCGATTTTTTTTCCATCCATTTCCTTATGGAACATGGAAGTAAAAACAATATCCTTCTTTTTATAATATGCAATCACTTTCTGCTACAGTCCGTTTCTTGATGTATATAATACATTTAATATTTATAACTAAAATTACCTCAAGATATACTTTTTTTCCTTATTACGATTTTTATAATATGTATTGCACTTGTTTTTTATTTGGCACTAGAGTTGGGTATGAAATTATGGTATTCTCTGCTCATAGTCTGTCTGTTAGCAGCTAGTGGCATCTATTGACATCACTCATGTCAAATTACAGAGTCAGTAAAGATGTTCGAAATTTGAATGTAAACAAATTAATAGTTAAATAATTAATATAATGGAAGTATCACATATATAATGTATCTAAATGTAATTGTGAAAAAGCGATGTAGGGCCTACTTCATATACAGATCAGAAGTAAATGATGAACTATTCTCTTTATGTAATAAGCCTAGTTACTAAACAATATATATTTTTAAAAGCTTCTTATCATATTGAGATGAAATGGGGCAGCATTTGAAACATCTCTTAGGTACAAAAACAACATAACGACCTTTACAAAATTTGCCACCCATAGGCAGTTGCCTACTTTGCCTATGCATAAATCTGCCTCTGGTGTACATGTTAAATGCACCTGAACAGTAGTAAAAATGACTTAGTATCCTGTTGAGTTATTCACTGTTCTGACGGATGATACGCAAATACTGGAAGGTAGGATGTGAGAGCCAGCAATAACCAGAGCCATTTTTAGGACCTCAGAGGCCCCCGGCAGACCCGAAAATGAGGCCCCAAGTATAGTATATTATGCACACAAGAGTTTTACATTAAACGTCCAAGATATATACAGTATTTTTTGTTGCATGTGGGCGTAAAATGTAAATGCAATTTAAAAAAAAATCACATGGTAGTAAAAATGTATTTTTCACGCACTGCAATGAAAAATACAAATTATTTAGTTTTTTTGGTTTATTAAATTAATAAATTTAATAACAGGGTGCTTTACAAAAATCACAACACAAAATTTTTTAAATAATGATTTTATTTATTTATATTTAACAGATAAGAATATGCTTATAGATACTACAATCGTCTACATAGAAAATGATGTATAAGTAAGTAAGTAACAAATAGGCCCATGCAAAAAGAGACTTAAGTCTATTTGAAAAAATGGTTGGAAATATTAAAATAAACTTAATTTTTTTAGAATACTAGATTTTGAAAAACTGAGCCTTGAATATTATTGTTTTAAACTAAAAGCTATAATTTGTATGCTTTAATTAAAAAATATATTAAGTATTCCAAAAAAAATAGGCGATTTTAATTTTTTCAATTATTTTTTTAAGTTCTCTTATGTCCCTTTTTGCATGAGACTATTCAATTAATAAATAAATAAATACACTCACTTATAAAATTAAAAATTAATGATCAAAAAAAAAGCTCATTTTATTTCTGCACTTTCTTTCCGCAAAATCATCAATTATTTCATCAAAACTAATTTTACTCATTATATCATTTTCTATGCTGAGAATACTTAAGGCGTTTAATCGCTCTTGTTTAATACTATTCCTAAGGTAATTTTTCACAAGTTTAAGTTTAGAAAATGACCTTTCATCAGATGCATTAGATAGGCCTACCATCAAGCATAAAAAAATTATCAAGCAAATTTCAATGTTTGGGAAAACAGATAAAAGTCCATTATCATACAAATATTTATAAGTTTTCTTAAGATTTAGTTTTTTGGATATAAATGAAGCCCCACTATCATGAACATCATCCTTGATAGTCTCTTCTTCATCGTGATTATCGAGTTCATCTTTATCATCCTTTTCTTCATCCTTTTCTTTATCGTCGTCTTCTGTTTTTAAAAGAAGCTTCTCCAAGTCTACATGCTCTTTTAAAAAACCTTGTAGATGGAGGCACTCTTCAAATAACTCTTTTTCGCAAACATCATTTTTATATATTCTCGAAAAAGTATTGCAGGGAGTCTTTAAGGAACTTTCAGAGAGAACAACCAAATTTTCTAAAAATCCAAATCTCTCAGCTATTACATAATATTTTGAGGCTCTGTCTTTCAAGTTATTAACTAATTTGTCTATAATAGGTAAAAAACGTTTATCTTTAGATCCTTCTTCGGTGTAAAAACAGTATCAGGTGTCTGAGAATTGTCAAAAAACTTAATTCTTGAATTGCGTTTGGAAACGCGTGTTTCTTTAGTGCATTGTTCGAAAATACTCAAAGTAGATCCAATAAATTTTTCTGTTTTTGTAAAATACATTTCAAAGCTATCTCTTTTCTTATTAATATACTCAGACAGGGAATTCAATATCGTCACCGTTGTTGAAAGGGTCAATGTTGGTTTTTGCAAAACATTATTTACCTTATTTATCCGAGTTAAAATATCGTTCCACACAAGAGTTAAAAACGCTATCTCAAACTTTTGCATGGATGCAATTGAACTTGAAGCTTTAACTTTTGTCTCTGCTGTCTGATCATCATCGTCCTCAATTTTTTGCAACGCTGATTTTATTTCTGCATAGTTATCATACAGTGCAGTGACTGCATCTGCACGAGCAGACCAATGAGCTGTAGATAAGGCCTTTACAACTTTCTTCTTTCCTGTCAATGAATCCAACAGTATCCTCCATCTAGATGTAGATGATGAGAAAAACACATATAATGATTGTACGAAGTAAAAAAATCTAGCGGCCTCTGGGATGCCTTCAGCAGCAGAAACTCCGACCAAATTTAACGAATGACCTGAGCAAGGAATAAATTGTGCTAATTCGTTTAATTCTTTGACTTTTGCTTGAAGGCCATTGTAACAACCACTCATATTAGATGCGTTGTCATATGATTGACCCCAACAATGAGAAATTGGTATAGTAATTTCATTCAAAAAGTTAACTACTTCATCGAATAAGTTCTCTGCTGAATGTCCAGATATAGGAAGGAACTTTAAAAATCTTTCAGTAGGCTCTCCAAACAAAACATATCGAATGATGAATGTTAACTGATCGATGTGTGCAACGTCTGGCGTGGAATCTACTGATATTGAATAATATCTGGAAGCCTTTACTTCTTTTATAATTTCTTGAAGCACTCGCTTTCCCATAATATGAATAAATTCATCACAAGTACTTGGTGATAAGTAAGAAGTTGTACCACTGCCAGCACCACCATACTTTTTTATATGCTCCTTCAAAATCGGATCATACTCACTAATTAATTCAAGTAGTCCTAAATAGTTTCCATTGTTTTTACACCCAAATTCCTCAACATCACCCCTCAAAGCAAGTCCTCGTCCAGTAAGAAATTTTACTACGGAAACAATTCTAGTTAAAATCTGACGCCAGTAATCTCTTTCCTCGTTCACTTGCTTTTGAATCTCAGAGTCTATTCTCCCAGACATAGAAGAACGGTTAAGAAATGACAGTAAAGAAGCACAATGCTGTTGACTGTTTTCATGAAATGAAACAGCTTGAGCACCATGCTTCCAATCGTTGAAACCGTTGGAATTGAAAGGGTTTGTGGGCATCAAAGTAGAACCAAAGAGTTTGCAAACGAAACAATAAATCTTACCGGTGGATGGAGAATATAACAACCAGTCTCGTTTTACTTTTTCTCCATTTTGAAGTTCTTTATAAAAAAATGTCAATTGGCAACTTCGCTTTTGAGAAACCTGTTTTCCCTTTCCTAAAAATTCGTATACTCTAATAGATTTACTGAAATCACTATCTAAATTTTGATAGCATGAAGGCCCTTTTCGAATAAAATATTCTTGGAGTTGGGTTTTTGAAATTCTATTTAAATCCCATAATGCAATATCTAAGCTGAGAAATTCTTCAACCTCTATTTGTTCACCTTTATCATTTTGAGTTGAATGTGTGTTCATTTCATGTGTATTCTGTTTCGAATGATTATTATGTGAAAACTCTTCTTGAATATGTTGTGAAACGAGTGATTCCCTTTCCAAATTACAAACTATTTGACCGCCTTGTTCAGAAAATGTAGACGAAGAGAACTGTGATACTTCAATAGCTGGATCATTATTGTCTATGACTAGATGATTCTGAGGTTCAGTTGATGAAGGTGAATTACAGGGCCTTCTTTCAATTTCCGATTGGCTTGATACGACATGAAAGAAAGACGATACGAGTTTTATCAATTAAATTTTTTTCTCTTTCAATTTTTCGGCGTTTATGAGCACCACTTTCAAAACGCTTCATTTTTGGTTTCAAAATTCCTTCTCTTTCAGAATCAAATTCGATCTAGAACAGTTTAGAATAAAAAAAAAAAAAAATCAACTAGTGTCTTTTATGTTTTTTATAAGAAATGAGTCAGTTCAGCAATGGCATATCCGAATGAATTAATGGTGCATAATATTATTATGTAAATAGATCATTTTTGATAATCTTCGAATTGACATACCAGAAATGTAATATTTTTTTGTGTTCTACGACCTAAAATTCGACCTTGCAAAATTTATGAGACATACCCTTACACTGATAACGTACCAATACAGAACAAAATTTTAAAAGCCCTACATCATTTTCTAAGGGTGCGCATTATATTTTCATTCAAGCAAACATCCACTTTTTTACAGATATACATGTTTAAAAGTTTCTGATATGTCATTCAAAGCTACGAACCAAAATCTTTTTTACTTCGGACCAAGTAAATAGCATAATATCACTGTCAGTCTAATTTGAGGTTAGTTTCTAAGCGTTAGCGAATTTAAAATGAAGTATTGATACGAACAATTTAGAGTGCGTTGAAAAACACACTAATAAGATAAAACCTAAGAAGCACAAAAAAGTATTTAATAATAATACGCCATTTTACTTACCTTAGTTTAAAGTCAACTAATTTTATTTTTCTATTCACAGCACGTATAAAAAAACTAATATCGGGTTAATGCAAAATCATTGTCTCTTATTCAACCATCATTTAATTAATAAAATGTCAATAAAATGCAATTACAGTTGCGTTGCAAAAAACATGAAAGGCAATAAAAAACAACTCCGGCAATGGCAAATATCCTAGTATATTATATTTAGATTTTAGATCAACAGATAGCGCTGTATACATGTTTACCTACTTTACTGGGATTCTTGTGCCTTATGTTGCTCGCGTCTGCGTATAGGGAATGTTACCGAAAGTAAATGCGTCATGTACATTACCAAAATTTCTCGACGAGGGGACTGATTTATAAATTTGATAATAAGTACCGAATATAAACTGAAACAAGTCAATTACTTTTAACGATTTTATAGATACGACCGTACGAGGTACGAAGTGCCTTATAATTTCACCAATCTATAGTATTTTTACACTTTTAATCTTATTAGTTACACAAGTTATAACTTTGTATTATCCAAATACCAACCAACCTTCTTGTCTTTGGTTAAGCACGCGTAGATCTCGCTGTCCCCCGAGCATTTAGGGTTTAATGCTTTTAGTCTTTGGTTTAGCACGCGTAAAGTGTGCTGTCCCTTGAGCATTTAGGTTTTAGCACTTTTTGTCTTTGTTTCAACACGCCTTGGTTTGAGTCCCCTTTAAAGTCGAGGCCCCCGGCATCTGCCGGGTTTGCCCATAGGTAAAAACGGCTCTGGCAATAACCTTAAATAAAACTCTCATATATTTCAGTTATTACACAGTGTTCTGTTCATTACAGACAAGTGCTTGGTTTGATCATTTTTTTTAAATTAAATTTTATATTTCACTGTAGCTTTGCAGCAGCTTGACAGAAATTGTAAAAATGTAAAATACAAACGGCATGACATAAGTGTAAATAAAAAGTGAACACTTTACAGTAGCACAAAAAATGACAAAAATTAAGACAATGAAATGCTACAGTTCAGTTAAAAATATTGCAATCTCCCTCGCACAAAATTTTAAAGAATAAAAAAAAACACACACATTACCAACACCACAACAAAATATTTTTTTTGGAGCAGAAGGAAACACAATGGAAAGCCATCTCAGGTAGTATCGCTTTGAAATTATGGTCTCAAAATGTTTAGGGAAAAGAATTAAAAAATTCTAGCATTAACAATCCAACAATGTATTGAAAAGATCAGGATCTTGCAGGGAAAATTGGTTTTGTAACTACTGGTGAATGTTTGTTTCTATAAAAAATAATTGCAGTATCTAATAAATTATAGTACATATTTAATCGTTTAGTGAATAATTTGTGATTTATATAATTTTGTTTATTTTTTAATTTCTATAGATACTTTTGGTGTGTTTGTTGTAATTTTGTGTTTTACATTATATTTTGTGATTATATCACTTGGTATAAAATGTTCCAGATTATAAAATACACCTCATAGTTTTAACATACAATATATATAGTAATACCTGTACACATAGTAACTATTTCTATGCCTGTAATCACAGGTATGGGAAAGTAATGGCAAATCTTGCATAATCTTGTTATCATTTATTGTTGTTTTTATTCGGCTAGTGCTATTAAATTCATATTGGCCCAAAGTGATCACAAAAGGAATTTATTGTATTTGTTTACAGTCAACAGTGTAGATTCCAGGTGATGATTTGAAATTTATATAAATTAATTTTCACTCACATGAATGAAGTTGCAACCATAAAGAAATACAGAATATATTTTCTATGACAGCAGACAAGACAGAACACTTGTATTTTGCCTTTTATGTGTGTACATACATTCAGACATCATTTATTTGGATTGACTTCTGCAGGCTTGAAATCGGATAACAATAATGTTTTATATTTTACATTAGTGTATATATAAAATTATAATCCTCAAAGTATAATATTTAATTAATTGGGATGTTTCGTTAAATTGTTACGACGGTCTCACCAATCGTCACATAGTACAGTGGAAACCAAAATAAAACACACTTATGAATTTGCTAATTCATATTATTATATTATCCAATATACATACTCACATATACATTTGTGTTGAGTTTGGTTGTGTTACAGGCTTGTTAAGTTTCGTTACATTTTTAATCAGTGTTCTTGCTGGAAGTTTTACATTAATTATTCATGATTAGCTATGATGATTGAGTGTTATTGGTACAGAAGAGGACGGTGCAGTTTCTTTTCTTCAAGAAAAAGGATTACTTCATAATCCGCGTCATTGCATTAATGGACTTGATATGGTATTGAAAATGGGACAGCGACCTCGATGGTGTTGCAATAAAAAAACTTGCTGTGAGTATAAGGTACTTCGCCAGGGCACATTTTTAGAGGGGTGCAAAATACCGCTGAGAAAAATAATTTTGTTTATTTATTGCTGGTGTGAAGGCCGTAGTAGTGTGAAGACAGTAAAAATCAACTAGAAATCGGCGCCAACACACACACAGAGTGGACGGCTTACTTAAGATATATCTGTGGCTTAGACATCATGAGCAACCCACAGAAAATTGGAGGACCAAATTTAACAGTTGAAATTGACGAGAGTGTGTTTCCAAGAGAAAATTAATGTTTGCTGGGTGTTACCACAACAGTGGGTATTTGGAGGATACTGCCGGGAAACCAAGGAATGCTTCTTGTGTTGTGTTGAAGATCGGTCAGCAGCTACTCTTCTTCCTCTCATACAGCAAAATATTGAACCAGGGTCCACTATAATATCAGATGAGTGGCGTTCATACCAGCAAATTGTTAATTTGCCACAACAGTACAGTCATTTGACTGTAACCCATCGTTATCATTTTGTGGATCCTCAAACAGGAGCTCATACACAAGGCATAGAAAGCCTATGGCGGTCCTGTAAACGCCGAAACAAGATTGAATGTGGTACAAGAAGGGAACTCTTAGATTCCTATTTATGTGAGTTCATGTGGAGGTCCAGAATATCTTTCCAGGCGATGCATCGAGAATAATTATGTAGTTACTGGAACAATCTGGGGATTCACAGACACTGAACTCGCTGTATTAATGTAGAAGCGTGTTGAGTCACCTCCTTACCACTCACGACTACCTGTGGCTAGCTGGTGTTTCTGTAAAAACACAATACTCAACATCTAACATTTTCTAGATAAAGAAGGAACATGCATTATGGTTAATAAGTTAGTATTATTAAATACACAGTTTTAATAGGTTAGTATTAGCTATCTACCACTTTTTAGATAAAGAAGGAGTATGCACTACGGTTAATAGCTTATGCTACAAAATACATAAGTGTTTATTTTAAAAATTAATACAGTAACATACAAGACAGGTTACATGACAATTGCTGGAAGAAACTGAGAATAAACAGTTACAGTGAGATCAAAAGACGTACAATAGAGCACTACAGAGTCAATTGGGTTTGTAAAGAAACGTCAAAGCCAATGTACTATCATTACACACACTTTTAAATTTTTTTAAAATTTTTACACCAAATTTTGGTTAATTAAATGCAGAACAGTATACAAGGCTATAAACATTAGAAATGCCCAGTATATAAGCTACTTTTTGTTTACACTTCTCATCATTTTATCAGAAAACTTTCCATTTCTAATACAAAAACCCCAATCATATGAAACATAACATTACAAAAAGCTTCTTCCAAAAATTTGCGCCATTTCTCACTGTACACCACGTGCTCCATTTTTTATAGGTGTTCTTTGTTGTAAGATTTACATTAATTATTCAGAATGATTAGGTATGATGAACTGATGAATGTTGTTGGCACAGAAGAGGATGCAGTTTCTTTTCTTGAAGAAAAAGGATTGCTTGATAATCGTCACCATTGCATTAATGGAATGGGCATGACACAGCGTTGCATCTTGGAAATTGACAACCTTGGTGTTGCAGTAAGAGAGCTTGCCACGTGTATAAGTCAGTTCGCCAGGACACATGGTTTGAGAGGACCAGACTGCTGCTCAGAAGAATAATTTAATTTATTTACTCCTGGTATGATCAGCGTACCAATATGAAACATAGTGAAAATTAACTGGAAACCAACCACAACACTCATGTAGAGTAGACGTATTATTTAAGAAGTATCTGTGCCTCAACCCAGTACTAAATCCAGTATACTGTAACAGGATGTACTGTTCCACACTGTAAATAAAGAAGACAGGCAATAATATATATCTATGTGTAAGCTGAGTAGAATGGAATGGCTGTTTACTTACCACTTTACCTGGTATTTTGGTCACTTAACCAAAAATTTGTCCATTTTATGTACAGACTCTAACCTATCAGAGTTCAATGTAACTGGAATTTGTTGAAAACAAGATTAAACTATCACTCATATATTCCCCCCCCACAGAGTGAGGGAGGGGAAGAGAGAGAGAGAGAGTTATATATCATTGTTGAATAATTAAGACATTCCTTTTAACAAAAATATACTTTTTAATTAAATTATTACATTTATTAGTTATACTACTATTTATTTTTACTTTAATTATATTTATGTTTCTGAAGTAATATTAAATACAATACAATAATTAAAATAAAAGTGTATTTTTGTTAAAAAGTATTTTATTTTTTATTTAATAATAATAATAACATAAGAATATAGAATAAAGTAATTTGTAAATATATCTTTATAGAATTTGTTGGAAAATATCACACACACTACTTGGCAAGTGTTCAACACTGATTTAAAAATGTTTTGTTTAATGCAAACACTGAAACACACTATACACAAGAAATAGAACTCCTCATGAACATAACGTGATTATATTACTTCTTATGGTATAAGAATATGATATCGGTTTTTTGTTTAATATCCACTTGTAAAGGAAAAAATACAGCAGATAATTATTTTATAAATAACTTTGTTACAGCTGCTGTGAAGTTGTTAAGATTAAATAATGTAACCTAACCAACTTTTAAGTATTGAATATTAAGTATAAGTATATTTAATCCTGAGAGAAAATGAACAATTAACACCAGTTTTTGAAAGAACCATGAAAGGAGAGAAGATGAGTTTGTGTACGAAATGCAAAGTGGAGTATCTTATGTAGAGATGAAAGCTCAAAAGTTCAAGCCAAATACATATGAATGGAGATGATTGGTAACATCTGGGACCTGTCACACAACAGAACACCATACAATGTGTTATATATCAATCAATTGATAATTTAATCAAACTTATACTAAGGATACTGTTCACTGTTTACTGTCGGGCGCCATCTTGTTTTTATTAATTACAAGAAACATAATACAAAAAAAAACTAGTACTCGGGTTCTTTTCGGCGAACAGGAGATCAGAATTGGTTGTTCAAAATAAAGAAAACTGTATATGGTTTCCCATGATTTAAAGTTTATTAACAATTAGATCTTCTCAATTCTCATTCTAAAAAACTCACATGAAAATCAAATTGAAATATAGTATAAACCTTTAATATAAAAAACTTTAGTATAAAAAAGAATCAAGATATTAAATAGAAATAATCTTTATACACCTAGGATTAGTTTTGCAACGGAAACCAGCACTTCATTATATATAATTAAACAAAAACCTCCACACTCGCTCACATACTACCCCCAGATTTTAAGAGCTCATATTTTATAATTTTGAATGGTTGTAATTCTTTGTTTTTAAAACTTCTTCTTTTATTCTCTTTTTAAAAGGTATGAATATAATTGAATATGATATAATTTATTCTCTTATCTGCAATTGCATCCCTAAAGATCAGTCCAGCCTCCGTACTTTTTTTCTTTCATTCATCACTCCGCACATTTCGTACTTTTGCCGTAATTCTCGCCAGATAACTCGAAACCGTCACTTCATGACTGTTAATTATTAATTTGAATTAAAATCACATTTTTGTTGTACGCGGGCGCAACGAAAACTACGCCGAGCCGGCGGGCGCACAGACTGATTGCGTCCGGTGTGTTGAGCTGTTATTGTCCGACTGCTTTGTTTGCTGTGAGTGTGGCAAAGCTAGTAGCACACTCCACCCACATTCCTTGTTATGTAAGGCGCTGACGTAACGTTCGCCTGATGTCAGTTACATAACTTGTTTTGCGTGTCATTTGTTGACCTTGGCACAATTCCGTCGGTTGTTAAGTTCATAAAAACTCGTTTTATAAAACATTACTGGATAACAGTCACGTATCATGCCAACATCAGTGCTGCCACCGTCGCTATCTCTTCTACCACTGAATTTACCTCTCGTTTATACATTTTGTCCCAATTATTCAAACAAAAATGTTATTGTTTTATGAAAAAATATAAACTGCTTTATTACCCCAAAATAGGCCCGTTACAATACCCCCTCAATGAGATATTTTGTGCCGAAGCATAAAAAATCTCATTGACACATTCATACTTGCTAAAGGGATCAGCCAGGATATGTCGCCACAACCCCCTTTACGGTTTACAAAAAAAAAAAAATATATAATCAACTCACCCTTGGTCTGGTGACTGTGACCGCACCTGAATGACAATACTGGACTTCTCTCTCGAGATCCCAACACCGTAGAGTCAGACAGATACTTAACGCCCCTGCTCTGACGCGCTGGCCAGCTCAGGTCCGCCGCTACAGCATCACCAAACACTGAAACAACAAATCGAAATATCAAATAGTGGCCTTATACAACACCATATCCCCAACTGATCTGTTTCCCCCTAGCGGTGCTGGTTTGCGCTAAGAAGCACTCGTTTTGTTTTTTCCTTAACTGCTAATATATTATAACGAAACATTGTTATCAATGTTTATCGTTCTAACTGGAGTACGCATAATAAGCGTTATCTGCTACAATTGTACATTTAGAAGGGTACAGATAAGATTTTATATAGCAAACAAAACAGATAACAGTCCACCTGCATAAATATGTATAATTTTGTCGGCACATGTCAGAAGTGTTTTAAAACTTAAATAATAAAAAAAATGACAAAAGATTAAGAAGAACTAGGTTGACCAGTGAATAGTGCGGAAATGTAGCTTTATTTAGACACCAAACACATAACGAGATAGTGAGAGTGTCGTGAACTATAAGCGTTTTACTATTTCACACCTTTCGCGGTGCTAATTAAAGATCGCGTGTATACATAGCTAATAACTGTGTTCAAGACACGTCTAACAAACAACTTTGTTACCTAAATAAATAAAGGATTGTTGAGATATTCGCCGATAGAAACTCATTTGCACACGTGGCTTTGCCCTATAAACAGTGAGCCAAAACGAGCATCTCTCTCATTCATAAAGTATTCGTTGAGTCGTACACACGGAACGATACGCTGCAGAAGACGCTTCAATGAGACCGGCAGACACCTGAGTTACTACAACTACGTACTACGGACATCAGACTATACCCGAGGCCAGAGACGCTGTGTCCATGACGATAAAGGAACGACGCCTAGCCTAGCTGTTCATACACCGCTAAGCGACGCTGACGGAGGTTTCGAGAGGAATAGCTGTACTCAACGCCGACGCCTGAGACCCGTGTACATCTGTGTAACATGAAATCATCAAAACAGGTGACCTGATATGGTTCAGGGTTCATAATAATGTTGTAAAACACAAAAAGTAAATGAAAAGCCGCTATAAGCGAAATTGAACAGTTTTAAATAATTGATAAACATTTAATTATATAGGCGGTATGACTAAAGCCTAAAGACACTTTTAAATGTTGTACTGTATATCATATAGAGACATTTATTCGAAAAGACAGAACATTTAGATAATGTGTGATTATTATAATAATATGTTAATAAGAGTGCAGAAAGACTCTAAGCAAATGTTTTCATGAGATTGTGCACTGTATAAAAAATTATATTTGATAAATTAAATGTGATAAATTAAGGGAGAGTGCAGAGAAGCTCTAAGAGTGTTATCAAGATAGTAGATGTCACAAATTTTATTGTTTCATATTAATTATTGTTGATAGCCAAGCAGGCTGAAGAGTAGAATAATTAAAAGGGAGTTACCCTTAATAAAAATGTTTAGATTAATAATAACTACCATAGAGATAACGATAACTATAACCCTTGTTATATTCATTTAAAAAGTTCGTATTTTATTTTCTCATGTATAAAGAACAGGGTTACGGATTTCATAGAATGAAATCAATTCAGTATTTCCATTTTATTAAATAATTATTTCAATATAACAAAAATGATTTTTATAAATGAATTATAATTACAGGCAGACAGTGTGAAACTGCCCATATATGTGTGTATATTTCCATGTTATATGTTTTGTGTATATACTGTGTATTGTATGTCTTATTTTCAGGAACTTATAAATTATGTACTAAGATACATGATTTTAATATGTGATTGTTAGACGTAAGCATTATAACAATATATCACTAGAGAAAATATGTGTAAAGTAATATTCAAGAAAGAATATAAATTAGTGGAACCCGCCGTAAATCGTGTTAAATATTTGAAATTCTTTTTATTATTATGATTTGTTTAAAGATAAGCACCTTGAGGGTGACAATTATAATCATTGGAATGATAGACTAAAAAGGTAGTTTTCATTTATTCACAATTTATACAACTCAGCTTCCTAAAATAATTCTTTTGGAAACACATCGTCCCAACTCGTTACCTGATACCTAATAAGCCCAAATCCCACACCTAATAGCCGGCAAAGCAGAAAAGTACCATATACTGCAGGTAAGTGTTGGCATGGTATACCCTAACCAGGTCCATGTAAAACTCATAATCCATAATGAAAGAAATCATAAAAAGATGTGTTGCAAAAGGAAAATGTCGCTTCCAACGTGGGGCCCGATTAAATAAATTAAAAAAAAAAACATAATACGAAAAAAATTAATAATTAGTAAGAAGTTAAATAAATATAAATTCACGTAGAACGAATATTTAGAGTTGATGTGTAATTATTATAAAACGTGCATTTATATGTTGAATGTAGCTGATAAGAACGTACAGTTAGCGTTATCAGTAGAGTAAACAAAGGGGAGCTTAGATAAATATTGTGGTTATCAGAAACTGATACTACAGGCGCCCAAGATAACGGTTGTATGTTGATGAATAAATGACTACCAATATTTAATAATAATCCAAATAATTAATAATATACAAATTAATAATAAATATTTTAAAATCGGTTCACCAAATTAAAATTAAACATGGCACATAAACAAGAGGTCAGTTTAGCCGACATAATGAAGAAGTTAGAAGCCAGCAACGTTGAAAACGTAAAAAGGTTTGAAGAAATAAAAACTAGTGGTGCTGAAACTATGATAAGATTGGAAGCAAGCACGTCAGAAATTCAGAAACTATACGCGTATAATGCTGAAAGTAAGGTAGAAATTATGGAACGAATGGAGACCTTAGAAGGTAAAGTTAAAGAGTCTCTAAAACAACAAGCGGTGGTGATGAATGAAAATTTCGAAGAGCAGCGAAAAAGACTACAACAAAATTTTAAATCTATGGCCGACACACTGGACCAGAAACTCGAAAAAATTACGCATCGACAAGATACCAAGATACAAGTCATCAGCGAGTTGGTGCAGAGTAATGTCAGGAAGACCATGAAAATTGAAGAAGAAACACATGAAGCTAAACCACAAGATGTCAGGGTACTTAGCAACATAACATACAAACCCGAGAGAGAAGTACAAGAATTACTACGTAATCTCGCTAGAGAGCAAGATAAAGATCAGCGATTACAGAATATAAAAAATAATCCGTTACCTATAAATTATTGTGTGAAAGATGGAATTTTATTTAAGCTTATTAATTATGATTGGAAAGTTGTGCTATCTCATGACATGTTACAGCAATTAATTATGCCATGTCATCGTAGTCTAGCTCATGCATCTCCATTGAAGTGCTATTTAACTATGAAAGAAGCCTTCACCTGTAATAATATGTTCAGAAAAATTAAAATAATTGTTAGGAAATGCCATGATTGTCAAACAGCCAAACATCCGAATTTAAACACTTGCGTTGAAATGGGGAGTATCAGAACTAAGAAGAAGGGGGATATAGTTGCACTTGATTTCCTTGGACCACTCCCGCGATCAAGTCGTGGGTACCGCCATATAATTGTGACGGTAGATGTGTTTACCAAGCTAGTAAAGTTATATGCTGTACGAAGACCCACCATGAAATCTGTTCTGAACGTCATCACCCAGAAGTATATACCAAAGTATGGAAAAATGGATAAAGTGTTGACAGATCAAGGTAAGCAGTTTGGTAATAAATTATGGAAGGACGCATTGACAAGACAAGGTATAAAACCTGTACTTACATCCATAAGGCATCCACAAACTAATCTTGCTGAAAGAATAAATAGAGAGTTAGGCAAGTACATGAGGTTATATTGCTACAATCAACAGAGTAAATGGCCTGACTATCTACAATTTTTCGAAGATGCAATGAATCACAATTATAGTGAAGCTACAGGATACACACCGTTAGAATTAAGTGAGAATAAAATACCTAAAAGATTCTGGCACAACATGATTAATAAACCGGAAAATTATAATGTAGATTTGCCAATTCAAATAAAAATAAACAGAGCTGAACGACAGTTATATCATCAAGCAGGTAAAAGGAGAGACCGGTATAATAGAACTCACCGATTGACAAGATTCCAGATTGGTGATAAGGTATTGATAAAGACAAATCCTGTGGGAAGTAGTATATTAAACACTTCCAAGAAATTCTTCAGATTATTCTGTGGCCCATATGAACTAAGGAGTCGTCTAGGACCACACACCTACATGGTATATGACCCAGTGAAGCAAAAGGACGTTGGAAAGTACCATGCGTCATCTCTGCGTCATTATATCCAATAATACCCATATGTGATTGTTACTTTAAGATAAGATTTTATATTCTTTCTAATAAACATGTAATATAACTGACTGTGTATGTACTAAACATAGATAAAAAAAAAAAAAAAAAAAAAAAAAAAATATGTTGTTCTGTAAAGCACAAACAATTTTTTTTAAAGCAAGTGGGGGAGTGTTATAACGAAACATTGTTATCAATGTTTATCGTTCTAACTGGAGTACGCATAATAAGCGTTATCTGCTACAATTGTACATTTAGAAGGGTACAGATAAGATTTTATATAGCAAACAAAACAGATAACAGTCCACCTGCATAAATATGTATAATTTTGTCGGCACATGTCAGAAGTGTTTTAAAACTTAAATAATAAAAAAATGACAAAAGATTAAGAAGAACTAGGTTGACCAGTGAATAGTGCGGAAATGTAGCTTTATTTAGACACCAAACACATAACGAGATAGTGAGAGTGTCGTGAACTATAAGCGTTTTACTATTTCACACCTTTCGCGGTGCTAATTAAAGATCGCGTGTATACATAGCTAATAACTGTGTTCAAGACACGTCTAACAAACAACTTTGTTACCTAAATAAATAAAGGATTGTTGAGATATTCGCCGATAGAAACTCATTTGCACACGTGGCTTTGCCCTATAAACAGTGAGCCAAAACGAGCATCTCTCTCATTCATAAAGTATTCGTTGAGTCGTACACACGGAACGATACGCTGCAGAAGACGCTTCAATGAGACCGGCAGACACCTGAGTTACTACAACTACGTACTACGGACATCAGACTATACCCGAGGCCAGAGACGCTGTGTCCATGACGATAAAGGAACGACGCCTAGCCTAGCTGTTCATACACCGCTAAGCGACGCTGACGGAGGTTTCGAGAGGAATAGCTGTACTCAACGCCGACGCCTGAGACCCGTGTACATCTGTGTAACATGAAATCATCAAAACAGGTGACCTGATATGGTTCAGGGTTCATAATAATGTTGTAAAACACAAAAAGTAAATGAAAAGCCGCTATAAGCGAAATTGAACAGTTTTAAATAATTGATAAACATTTAATTATATAGGCGGTATGACTAAAGCCTAAAGACACTTTTAAATGTTGTACTGTACATCATATAGAGACATTTATTCGAAAAGACAGAACATTTAGATAATGTGTGATTATTATAATAATATGTTAATAAGAGTGCAGAAAGACTCTAAGCAAATGTTTTCATGAGATTGTGCACTGTATAAAAAATTATATTTGATAAATTAAATGTGATAAATTAAGGGAGAGTGCAGAGAAGCTCTAAGAGTGTTATCAAGATAGTAGATGTCACAAATTTTATTGTTTCATATTAATTATTGTTGATAGCCAAGCAGGCTGAAGAGTAGAATAATTAAAAGGGAGTTACCCTTAATAAAAATGTTTAGATTAATAATAACTACCATAGAGATAACGATAACTATAACCCTTGTTATATTCATTTAAAAAGTTCGTATTTTATTTTCTCATGTATAAAGAACAGGGTTACGGATTTCATAGAATGAAATCAATTCAGTATTTCCATTTTATTAAATAATTATTTCAATATAACAAAAATGATTTTTATAAATGAATTATAATTACAGGCAGACAGTGTGAAACTGCCCATATATGTGTGTATATTTCCATGTTATATGTTTTGTGTATATACTGTGTATTGTATGTCTTATTTTCAGGAACTTATAAATTATGTACTAAGATACATGATTTTAATATGTGATTGTTAGACGTAAGCATTATAACAATATATCACTAGAGAAAATATGTGTAAAGTAATATTCAAGAAAGAATATAAATTAGTGGAACCCGCCGTAAATCGTGTTAAATATTTGAAATTCTTTTTATTATTATGATTTGTTTAAAGATAAGCACCTTGAGGGTGACAATTATAATCATTGGAATGATAGACTAAAAAGGTAGTTTTCATTTATTCACAATTTATACAACTCAGCTTCCTAAAATAATTCTTTTGGAAACACATCGTCCCAACTCGTTACCTGATACCTAATAAGCCCAAATCCCACACCTAATAGCCGGCAAAGCAGAAAAGTACCATATACTGCAGGTAAGTGTTGGCATGGTATACCCTAACCAGGTCCATGTAAAACTCATAATCCATAATGAAAGAAATCATAAAAAGATGTGTTGCAATATATATATATCAAAATACCTAACAACACATGATCCCCTTTTAAAATTCCATAATCTCATTCTATCTACTTTCTCTTGTTAACTTTATCCCAAAATTCAAAATCATTGCCCTGATTCCCATCAGAATTTAAATAAACATACGATTGACTCATAAACATTTCCCATTACCATATTACATTTCTCTCATCCCCAAATTAAAATGCATTTAAAATATTTAAATTCATAAAATTCTCTTACACTAACAAACACAATATAACATAAGAAAACATAGTACACTCATAATTCACATTGTTATCATTATCTTAAAGTAAACAATTTGTATTTAAAATTTACACACTTTACATCATTAAGTTTGCATATAAAATCAGAAAATTACCTTTTAATCTCAATTTAACTTTTATTAATTCGTTTCTCAAAAATTTTTTTTTTTTTTTTCAAACTTCGTTTTACACATCTTTTCATTTATTATTCCCCTTCATTAATTTGGGTGATTCTACGTTATTCATTATAATCCCTTTATCAACTTGGCATTTACTCATAATCTTCCCCTTTTATTACTCAAACGTTCCCTTACAAAATCTTTAACTAGTATGACACCCCTCTATCAAAAAATCTACTAATCCTTCTCTACCTTTAACTACTTACTACTTTAACTCAATTCGCCACCTTCTCTCTATATATAAAAAAAAATACTCTCTAACCCTTTGTACATAGGATACGTGTTTCCCCCCCCAAAAAAACTCAATTCCCGTTCTCTGGTTCCTGGATTCTACCTAAGGCAACCCCTTCCCCACTAAATCGGTACCTATCCCGTCCCAACTTATCATTATGTTGCGGACTCCCACATTACACTACCCCCTACTACAAAATTACCATCCACAAAAAATCTCAATCTCATTACCTCACTTCAACTTCAACAAAATAACATCATCAATTATAAACAACAACATATCACTCAAAACTCTACATAAATTCTCCATTACTACTGTGTCAACATCAATACTTCTCAAAATTCTATAACATACATTAACTCAAAACAACCTTACATTATTTTCATCTCTACTCTTTCTTTAACTTTGACTTCAATTTGGACAGATCTATATGTCCCACAAATATTCAACTTGGACTGACTCAAACATTTTACTCAAATAATTACTATCACCCACTTCTATCTTTTGCAGCCCATTAAAACTATCACAACTTTATTTCATTTTATTTTAAAATCTATAAACACATTGAAAACATATTATTATATTTTTATAATCCTTATTCCTAACAAACTACATGCAATTAACACAATAAGATATAATAAAAACAATATAGGAAGTATCTAGTGCATCTATTTTTCAAATCAAAACAAAATTATTGAGTAGCGAATCATCATTATTAAAATACCACAAATTTCTAATACGTTATCCCCCTACATTACCCACACATCTTGTATGTATAATACATTACATAACATAATAAACAAATAGAAATCAACCTGGATTATTAGCATATATTAAACAAACAATTCTCTTTTAAATAATTTATATAAAAACCTATAAACTTTCTTGTTTAAAATTTTTTCATTAACTCTTTTATATATCATCATTTCATTATTCATCCTGTGCTGTAATTAGATTTCCAAAATTTCCAAATTTATTATTAATCTATATTTTTAACCATTATGTTATTCCACAAACTAAACCATTTAATCATTTATTTATTCATTAATTATTATCAAATTTAAAACTCATCAAACAATTTAATTACCTTATACAAATTCAACCATATAACATTCAATCACAATATTTAAACATCTCAAATTATTCACTTCAATTGATTATTAAAATAGAACATATTTCACTTATTATCAAAATTTTACAAATCATCAATTATTGTCTTCATAATTATTTTATTATTCAATTAGAATGCAAAATATTAATAATATTATTATTATTATCACAACATTTTCTACTACATATACACCTAACATTTCATAATACACACAAATGAATTCACTATATTATTTACAAAGTATACGTCAATAACTGTTCAATTGTTTCACACTTCATATGTCCCAGTCTGCAAGGTCGTTACCAAAAAATTACAATATTTAACAATGTCACTGATTTTTTAGTTCAGCCTCCATCATCGTATAGATATCTAATATATTTGTAACATGCATCATTGTTATCCACATACAATTTATTATTATTATTATAATAATCCACTAACTTTATTCCATTCATTACACCATTATAATTGATAGGGTTATTCCCTATTAATATTTCATAAACCGTGACTACATAAGTTATTGTTGTCCAGTCTCCATCAGTATTATTGGTCAACGTCAGGTAAGTTGTTTCATCATTTTTATATTCCTCTACTATTACCTCAGGTAAGTCATTATTGTTTATAAAGCTATTATCAAAGTAATTCTCTATCTCTCTTTCAACAGGGAAGTATTTTATATGGTTCATCTTCACCCCTTCTAATATTTTTCTCAATTCATCATAATTTCTTTTTAACTTGTACAATTCTATCTCTCTTTCAATACACAACTCTCTCTCTTCATAACACCACATCACACTCTCATAATTATTACAGACAGAGGGTACAACATTATACAACATCAATATACACTCCAATTGATCTACTAATACGGGTCTCTTACCCTTCAAAAACAACAACATTTGTGAACACCTTGGTTCAGAAAAATTAATAAAAAAATTTACCCTCTGCCCACATTCAACTACTATATTATTTTTCCACTCTCTCTCTACTTCATCAATACACCTTAACATCTCATAATCACATTCTAAAACTTCATTATATGTTTCTCCATTATTCTTTACCCCCACTATACTCTCAGAATTGTAATTAATATCATTATTATCACTAGTCAATATTTTATTATCTAACACTACCTCTCCCACTATTTTGTCATTATTATTTATTAACTCGTTATTTGAATTGTCACTCACCTGGTTAACTATTTCTTCACTATTATCAAAGACATTATTACCACTTACCTGTGTTAACTCAACTTCTGTAATCTCTTTTAATTGATATCTCTCTCCTCCCCACTTTTCGTCTTGTTTTTTTCATCTTTGGGTTTCGTTCGTCAAAATGCTTATCCAGCCTATCAAAACCCTTGTTCATAACACCCCTTAGTTCATCGAAACCCTTGTTTATTCTTTTGTCCATCTCGTCAAAACCTTTCATTAAAAGGTCAAATATGTCATTCAATGTATACTCCTTTTCTTCCACCCCTACACTATCGTTATCATTAGGCCTATTCACAGTCTTATTTACTACTACTATTACTTAAACGATCTTACCTTTATTACTTGTCACCTCACTATCAATATCATCACTGTGCTTCTTAATTTCTGCGAATATTCCCTCTTCCTGTTCTTCCATTCGTGTTAAACTATCGTCTAACCTCCCCCATTCCTCGTCTGTCATTACACCTACAACCCCTTTAAATTCGCTTTCCCACTCCTTCCATACGAAACCACTATCATTTTCTTGTATCTTAGCCATATTTAAAAGATTTTTATTATAATACCCTTTATATAATACAACTCTCCTCATACACACTAGTTACCCATGTTAGCTCACAATACTCATAAACAAATAATTCACTATATTGTAACAATACCAAATATGGTAGTTACATAATATAAACTAATGTAACATCAAGTAAAAGAAAAACATGGAAGTATGTCTAGATAAATAAACCTAAGTGTATAAAAGTGTGTATCTACAAATATATTAATAAAAAATCCAACGATGAAGAAGAGAATATTAACATAGCAACTTCAAATACAAAATGAAGAAAGAAAATGCCACGAGCCAAAACAAAATATCAGTAACCAGACCCAATAGGATCCAACAGTGAGGGGAATCAACGAAACAAGGACCAACAAACTCCAACAGCAAAGGAGAAAAATAAAAATAGCGACTACAATGAAAATATTTGAAGAAGAAGAGAGAAGAAGGACCAGGAAGAGCACCAAGAAGAAGAAAGAAGATGGACAGAAGATATAAGGACTCAACATAAACCACATGTACTAAAGACAATATAAGTGACAAAAGAAATGATGATTATGAAATGTGAAAAGAAAACCAGTGTTAAACGTTTAAGGAACCACAAACAATTACAGTGTGTACTTAATATAAATGTGAAACCTGTGAATAATTAACTAATTTCAACTGAATAAACCACACAAACAATTACAGTGATGAAGTTTACAGTGTGAGAAAATATGTTAATTTCATGATGAAACAACAAGAATTAAAATAGTCAAATAAACACAGACAATGAGTGTGACTAATTTAATAAAATTGTGATCAATACACATAATCATAAGACCACCAGAATAGAACAAAATAGAACAATTATGTTATTGTTCATAGAGAACTGACAACAAATAAAAAACATTTGTTATGTATCAAACAATGACAGGAAATTAAATTCCACCAATGACCAGAAAAATATTGTAAATAATACAAAAAAGATTTGTGTTAGTGTTTAAGAAGGAGTTGTATAAACATGTGTAACAAAATAGTTAAAGTATTATAGTAAGATACCGTAGTGAAGTCAGTTTAGTAGTAGAAAAATACTGCACTAAAACAGATGGTACATTGTTACACAACCCATAGGGAAGACACCTATTTCAACAGAAAATGATACATATTAGTATAAATAAATGATCATCAACTATGTTATCAAACAAGAATTTATTATAAATAATAATAAATCTTAAGAGACAATGTATTATATTGCAAAACAATGCAAATAGAACAAGTCAAACATAATGGCACAGAGATAACAGAAATGGGACAAGTATGCCAATTTAGTTAGGCAAAGTACAGTATCAAAACCAATACCGATGTTAATAAAAGTATTACCAGTAGTGAGATAAATATCTGATAATACATTGAGAACAGATTCTGAACATAATAAGAACAATATTGTAACTAAAATATTGTAAACTAACTATGTACATATGACCAGAAGTAAGCTGAACCATTGTATAGCTAATTAGTTAAGAAAAATACTGTATCAAATATTGAACACAGATTATTAAAGTTATTACCAGTAGTAAGAGGAAATCCCAATGCTACTTTGAGAACAGATTATGACCATAAAAACAGTCATTTTATATACAAACAATTAAAAACCAAATGACTATTATGAAGAAACCCAAATGTAAACAAACCATGACAAGCAAGTTACTTATGAAAAATATAACATATAAACTTGTGTAAAAGTAAATGAAATCATTAGCAAGAGTTAGAATAATATCTAATGCTACTTTGGAAATCCAAACCAAGTAGAACAATAACAATTTAGTTATTGTATTAACAAAAATAAATGACTACTATGATATGACACAACATAAACAGAGCCATTACTGAAAAATTGAAGGGTTCTGAACTAATTAAAAGATAACCATTGTATATAATGAATTAGGTACTATGAGTGTACACTAGTTACAATCATTACATGATATGATTTATATAGAGAAAACCAAAAATAAGGTGAAAAAAATTGTATAAGAGAGATAGAAGAGGACTGAAAATATGTAAATAGTAGGTTAATCACAGTCATATACAAATATTCTAATGTAAAATTGTGTAAATAAACTTTACTAGTATTATTAGATTGTAATATTACCGTTTTAAATAAGAAAAATTAGTTCTAAGCATATTTATGGAAAAACAAACATGGACGCTTAATGACGCCATAACGAGATTTTGTGTAGGGAACAATTATTCCCAAATTGTAAATCAAACCAATTGAGATATGGACTCAAAGTGTTTATTTAAGAAGTGTTTTATTATAATTAAGTAAAATCTGGCGTAACAGACTTATAAAAATAAGATACACCAGAAATAATAAATAAAATCGTTATTGTGATAGGAGTGATGGACGGAAAATAACCATTCTTAGACTTAAATTAACAAGCAGAATGTCCGCAATTCACTTACATCAACCATTTAACGATAGGACGTAAATTAAGAAAGTTATAGTAATTTTAAACTTTTCAGTTAAATTTTTGTACCAGTGCTGACGTCAGAAAGCCTCAACACCAAACTCGATTTTGTCAAAAAATTAAATATTTTAATAAAACAAAGGCTTTTGGGTCAGAGAGTATAATGTTTCCAACCAATAGAATGAATGAATTTCGGCAGACTAAGAGGAGACGCTAAGAGGAAACATGACAGTTCACATCTAGCTTTTCGACGGACAGGTCACGCCACTCAACAACATGAAGAAGTTTTTATTTTGAATTTGTGCGCGACATTTGCATTAAGTGACCAACATACATAACCTTACACTACGCCAATATATACGAGTGAAAAGTGCGGAGTTATTTAATTAAACGAGTACGGTTAGTGTATAATGTCAACCGTACTTGCGAGTGCTGTGATAAATAAGAAACAGGGAGTACAATTTTATTTAAATAATACTGAACAAAAATAATAATTTTGTAACCAACTAATTTTGATACTACGCAAGTCAAATAAGGCGAAGTATTAAAAACTATGATTAAATTATCAGAATTAAAGAAAAAATTAATTCACAATTATTAAAATATTATGAAAAATATTTTAATTATTTATAATAACTTAAAATATCATGTTTGAAATAATTATTACTTAATACAAGAATATTTAGTCACTCATTTGACTAAACTTATTTTTCTTGATTTTTTCGATGTTTTGAAATATACGTTATTAACTTTCATACAGTATAAATAAATGTAATTCTGATAATAGCATATCAAAGTATTACGAATGATGTGTTTATATGTATAGATTAAGAAATAATAACTATTAAGAAATACTTATCCAATGTAACAATACCGGTTATAACTAACCTCTGAATCGTCACGGTAACTTGATAATTTCAATATTACCGATCTGTTCTCAAGTAACATCCAAATCAGATAGAAATACTAACAAGAGTTTTTTGATAAATTTTTCTCTTGTGAATAGATAATTTTTAAAACGAATTATTAAAAGAAAGTAATACATTTTTAACTACTGTACAAGTCATCCAGCTTGATAATTGTAAACGAGTATTATAAGATGCGTGCGCATTCCCGCGTACGATAGTACCATAAATATCAGACATATGGTATCAATTTTTGATTTTTATATTTGTTCGCTTATTAGTAATTATTGTTAATTTTATATCGTTATTTATATTACATCTTGTGCCTGGTATCATGTTACCTAAAAGAACCTTACGAAATATGGTAATTCACTGAAACAAAATAACATAACCTCTTGAAGTTAAATTATTGTACCAATAACAGGTCTACCAGCCTTGAGATTGGACAGAGTCTTATTTGAATTTTTTAATTGTAATCATTATTTAAAAGGTTGTTAGTTTTTGATTATTAATTGTCAAAGAGTTTATTATTTATTGAATTGTTAATAAACCTCCACTTTTATTACCAGTGAAAAGAGTATCATTTCTATTCTAAATAAGTGCATTTATTTTTTAATCAGTTCTACCACAGGTGGCGGAAGAGTTTAAAAAGATCTAACAATAATTCAGAATAATAATTAGATATTACTTCATTTATTTTGTGTGTGATACTATATTAAATATTCGATCTGAATATTTACTTGTATATAAAGTGCATGTATTTCAGAAGAGACGTCACTGAACAGGACTGAAGTATTCACGTGTGGTAAGTGAGGGAGGTATACAACAGAGTGCGCGAACCATTTTAAATAAAAGAAGTGGACTATTATTACGCACCCATTAAAAACAATACAATAACACTAATAACCTTAATAGTTACAATTACATCTTTTAAGAAACAACATTATCGTAGATACCGGTGCGTATCTGCACTCACACGACTACACCACATTAAGAAGAATTATTTATATATTTATATATCCAACACTTGTAAACAACACTTGTAATTTTACATTACAAGTTGGCGCCCAATGTCTGAGCACGATTTAGGAAAAATACACCATAACTAGTAACCTAATCACCCCAATTCGTGAAAAGACAGCGGGTACATTACCAGTATATCAAGATGTACACCAGCAGATTAAAATCGAGATCAAAGTCAAGATCGACGTCGAGAAAGAGGGCAACAGAAGCGGAGAAGGAGACCGGAAGGGAAGAAAAGGAGGCCATGTCGACAGAAGACGTGGAAGAAGTTTTACTGGAAGTAAAGGACAAACCAATTGAACCAGCGGAGGGGGTTCAACAACCAAGCGAGGAGGAACCGGGAGTGATGATTCAAGAAGCTCCACCGGAAACAAACCAGCCTGAAAAAACGATGTCAATAGGAGAGTCAGCGTTGCAGGAATGGATGAAAAGAATGATGGAGGCAATTCAGCGTTTCCCCGTCCCGAAGAACAAAAAGCAACTGCAATCGTTCCTCGGAATCTGCAATTATTATCGGAAATTTCAAAATAATTATTCTGAACTGACAGCTCGATTTTCAGCACAGCTATCATCGAAAGAAAAATGGAAGTGGGGCCCAGATCAAGATTCTACATTTGAATTGATTAAAGATAAGTTTCTTGAGACTGTTATGCTGCATCACCCCAATTTTGATAAACAGTTTTTCATGAACTGTGACGCTAGCGACCTAAGCCTTGGTTCTGTACTCTATCAAGAAGACCAAGAAGGGCATCATCAAGTGATCAGTTTCGCAAGCCGTACTTTAAACAAATGCGAACGTAACTACCATACAACAGAAAAGGAATTATTGAGTATAGTATTTGCATGCGAAAAATTTAGGACATTTATTTTAGGATATACAGTAACAGTGAGGACAGATCACAAATCTATTTCATTTCTTAAAAACTGCAAGTTAAAACGCGGCAGATTGACGAGATGGACTCTTACACTTCAAGAATACAACATACAGTGGGAGTACATACCCGGAAAAAGCAACACAGCTGCAGACGTGTTGTCCCGGATAAACATTAACGCCCAAACATTTGAAGGAGAGAGGGAAACCATTGCGAGAGTATACCACCTACTGAAGAGTAAATCTGAACTCACTAACATATTATCTGATATAACCAGTCATCAACAACAAGATCCCAAAATATCATTGATTATCCAAAAACTAACCAACAATGATGCAAACATAAACCATTACTACTGTACTCATAATCAGTTGTTATTCACCAAACACAATAAAGGTGATGAAAGATGGAAGGTAGTTATCCCAAAAGCCCTAGAAAAAGAATTGACCATCGACTACCACATACGCTATGGTCATATGGGCGCAGTGAAGGTCGTAAAGGCTTTGCAGGAGCATGTGCATTTCAAGGACATGAGTAGAAAAGTCAGAAAATATGTCCAGAATTGTAATATTTGCCAACTGGCAAAATGCAGCAATGAGAAGCGAAAGGAGTTATGATACCAATTACATCAACGGCAAGACTAGAAAAAATTTTCTTGGACATTTGTGGACCATTTCCACGGAGTGGTGGGAGACACCAATATAAGTATATCATCATAATATTTGATCACTACACCAAATATACTAAGCTGTACCCACTCAATCGAGCGACGACAAGTAAAATACTGGAGATAGTCATAAATAAGTATATACCCGAAGTGGGTAAACCATCGATGATAATTACAGACCACGGAACGCAATTCCGAGGACGAAAGTGGCGGGAAACACTGATCCATCTGGGAATAAAAACATACAAGACATCGGTGTATCACCCCAACAGCAACCCTGCTGAGAGAGCGTTGAGAGAAGCAGGAAGGATTTTAAGAACCTACTGTCACAGCCAGCAGAGGAAGTGGGAGGAGTATTTATCCCCGGCTGAAGACTTCCTAAATCTAGCCTACCATCAATCGACTGACGAAACACCATACATGGCTATGTACGAGAAAAGACCACCCCGGGAGATCACAGAGATCATTAATTTTCCAATCAGTGCCGAGGTCAAATTTAACAGAACAAGATTCTATAATAATGCAGTTGAAAGAGCTAATAAATTGAGGCTCAAGTACAAAAAATTGCAACCCAAAATTATCAAATATGAAGTGGGAGACCAAGTGCTTATCAAAAATCGAGAACTCCCAAGCACTATCGAGGGCATTGCAAAGAAGCTGCTACTGCTATATACCGGACCATATACTGTGACTAAAAACAATCTAAACAACACATATGAATTGCAAAACCCTATTACAAAAAAGATAAAGGGTACCTATAATCAAACTTCAATGAAAAAATATATTGACAATTAAAATATGGGACCAAAAGTGAAAAGATAGCGATAAGGATTATTTTATTATTGAATTTATATAAAGGATGAAAATATTTGTTATGAAAAATGAAGGTATAATTATGAATATAACTGTTGACTATATCAAGATGAAAAATGAAAAGTGGCCATGAAGATTATTATTATTTAAAAGTGAAAAATGAAAATATGATTATAAAAATAGATGTTGACTAAAGAAAAAAGGATGTGTTACTATTATGAAAATTATTATGTGTGTATATTAAATGAGAAGTAACTGTATAATTATGTATTGAACATTGAATATATTGTAATTTTATAATGTGAGAGAACATGCTCCAAGAGAATTAATGTAAAGGATTCAGAACATTGTATTTATTAATAATAACGTACTATAATAAAGATGAATATACGAGAAAGACAAATACCAACCAAGGCACAAATATTTCCAAGAGCCATGTCAACAAGTAATAAAGAACATCTCACCCGTACTAGAATAAAGATGAATTTACGAGACTGACGCATTACATCCATGGCATAACTAATTCCAAGAGCCAAGTCAACAAGTAAAAAGAACATCTCACCCGTACTAAAGAAATTTACGAGACAGACAAATAAGATCCAAGGCACTAATATAAAAATATTATGATTTCCAAGAGCCAAGTCAACAAGTAAATGAACACCTTACCCGTACTATAAAAAAGATGAGTATACGAGGCCGACACACAAAAACCATGGCACAAAAATATTTCCAAGAGCCAAGTCATCAACAAGTAAAACTTAACATCTTACCCGTACTATGAGTAATAGAAAAAGTACATATACGAGAAGGACAAATTACATCCTAGGCACAAATAAATTTCCAAGAGCCAAGTCAACAAGTAACAAGAACATCATACCCGTACTATATAGAATAAAGATGAATATACGAGGCCGACACACAACAACTATGGCACGAATATTTCCAAGAGCCAAGTCAACGAGTAACAAGAACACCTTACCCATACTAGACTAAAGAATAATTTACGAGATCGACACCCTAGACCCAAGGCACAAATATTTCCAAGAGCCTAGTCAACCAGTAACTTAACATCTTACCCGTACTATGAATAATAGAAAAAGTACATATACGAGAAAGACACACAACAACTATGGCACAAATATTTCCAAGAGCCAAGTCAACAAGTAACAAGAACATCTTACCCGTACTATAATAAAGATGAATTTACGAGAAAGACAAATACCATCTTTGGCAAATAAATTTCCAAGAGCCAAGTCAACAAGTAAATGAACACCTTACCCGTACTATAATAAAGATGAATTTACGAGACAGATAAACAACATCCACGGCATATATGAGATGAAATCATTAATTCCAAGAGCCACGTCAACAAGTAACAAGAACACCTCACCCGTACTATATAGAAAAAAGATGAATATACGAGAAAGACAAATACCAACCACGGCAAATAAATTTCCAAGAGCCACGTCAACAAGTAATAAGAACATCTCACCCGTACCATATAGAATAAAGATGAATTTACGAGATCGACACCCTAGATCCATGGCACAAATATTTTCAAGAGCCACGTCAACAAGTAATAAAGAACATCATACCCGTACTATTGAAGAAAGAAGAAGGAACAAATGAGAAGTTGAAAAAAAAATAAAATAAAACCAAAATAATGTATTAATGTAGACAAACCACCACACACAACCACATTGTTTCTAGTGTATGTTACTAGAGAAAAAGCCAATACCACATGGAATATAAATACCAAATAAAAACCATGAAGAAGAAGAAAAACAAATGTACTTATGAATTATATCTAGAAGAATGAAACCTGAGATGAAGAATATGACGAGACGACATTCAAAGTGACAACAAAATGAAGAGATTAATCAATGATAAAGAAGAATGAAAAATAATATACTAACGAAGATAATCATGAGAGTATACCAGTGAGGAAGTGTAAAACAAACTATCCCTATAATATGTGAAGAATATAGTTAAGTTGAATCAAGAAAAGAGAGAATAACAATGTATAAACCGCAGATGCGTGAATTAATCCCAAGGATATTTATTATTTGTCGGAAGAACGACCACTATTATTATTTTTGATGATTTGAGATGAATTGACTGATGAGTAATGCCAGCAATCATTTATTATTATTGAAGGAGATGATTTGCCTCCATATTTATTGAAGTTAGTATGGCCAGTAGAGTTGAATAGCCAAAGTGAGCCGCTCTAAACTGCCCCAGCTAAACTTATGTTAGGGAATTAGGGAACTAAATAAACAAGGGAGATGATTACATAGAGAAGATATAAATATGATTCAAATAGAAGAAAGTGAAGGGATATATATGGAAAAAACATGTAAATCAACATGGAATGTACAACAATACAATGTATAAATTCTTCAATGAAAAATATAGTATAATAATTCAGAATTAATCAATTCTTATAGGAAGGCATATGTAACAATACCAAATATGGTAGTTACATAATATAAACTAATGTAACGTCAAGTAAGAGAAAAACATGGAAGTATGTCTAGATAAATAAACCTAAGTGTATAAAAGTGTGTATCTACAAATATATTAATAAAAAATCCAACGATGAAGAAGAGAATATTAACATAGCAACTTCAAATACAAAATGAAGAAAGAAAATGCCACGAGCCAAAACAAAATATCAGTAACCAGACCCAATAGGATCCAACAGTGAGGGGAATCAACGAAACAAGGACCAACAAACTCCAACAGCAAAGGAGAAAAATAAAAATAGTGACTATAATGAAAATATTTGAAGAAGAAGAGAGAAGAAGGACCAGGAAGAGCACCAAGAAGAAGAAAGAAGATGGACAGAAGATATAAGGACTCAACATAAACCACATGTACTAAAGACAATATAAGTGACAAAAGAAATGATGATTATGAAATGTGAAAAGAAAACCAGTGTTAAACGTTTAAGGAACCACAAACAATTACAGTGTGTACTTAATATAAATGTGAAACCTGTGAATAATTAACTAATTTCAACTGAATAAACCACACAAACAATTACAGTGATGAAGTTTACAGTGTGAGAAAATATGTTAATTTCATGATGAAACAACAAGAATTAAAATAGTCAAATAAACACAGACAATGAGTGTGACTAATTTAATAAAATTGTGATCAATACACATAATCATAAGACCACCAGAATAGAACAAAATAGAACAATTATGTTATTGTTCATAGAGAACTGACAACAAATAAAAAACATTTGTTATGTATCAAACAATGACAGGAAATTAAATTCCACCAATGACCAGAAAAATATTGTAAATAATACAAAAAAGATTTGTGTTAGTGTTTAAGAAGGAGTTGTATAAACATGTGTAACAAAATAGTTAAAGTATTATAGTAAGATACCGTAGTGAAGTCAGTTTAGTAGTAGAAAAATACTGCACTAAAACAGATGGTACATTGTTACACAACCCATAGGGAAGACACCTATTTCAACAGAAAATGATACATATTAGTATAAATAAATGATCATCAACTATGTTATCAAACAAGAATTTATTATAAATAATAATAAATCTTAAGAGACAATGTATTATATTGCAAAACAATGCAAATAGAACAAGTCAAACATAATGGCACAGAGATAACAGAAATGGGACAAGTATGCCAATTTAGTTAGGCAAAGTACAGTATCAAAACCAATACCGATGTTAATAAAAGTATTACCAGTAGTGAGATAAATATCTGATAATACATTGAGAACAGATTCTGAACATAATAAGAACAATATTGTAACTAAAATATTGTAAACTAACTATGTACATATGACCAGAAGTAAGCTGAACCATTGTATAGCTAATTAGTTAAGAAAAATACTGTATCAAATATTGAACACAGATTATTAAAGTTATTACCAGTAGTAAGAGGAAATCCCAATGCTACTTTGAGAACAGATTATGACCATAAAAACAGTCATTTTATATACAAACAATTAAAAACCAAATGACTATTATGAAGAAACCCAAATGTAAACAAACCATGACAAGCAAGTTACTTATGAAAAATATAACATATAAACTTGTGTAAAAGTAAATGAAATCATTAGCAAGAGTTAGAATAATATCTAATGCTACTTTGGAAATCCAAACCAAGTAGAACAATAACAATTTAGTTATTGTATTAACAAAAATAAATGACTACTATGATATGACACAACATAAACAGAGCCATTACTGAAAAATTGAAGGGTTCTGAACTAATTAAAAGATAACCATTGTATATAATGAATTAGGTACTATGAGTGTACACTAGTTACAATCATTACATGATATGATTTATATAGAGAAAACCAAAAATAAGGTGAAAAAAATTGTATAAGAGAGATAGAAGAGGACTGAAAATATGTAAATAGTAGGTTAATCACAGTCATATACAAATATTCTAATGTAAAATTGTGTAAATAAACTTTACTAGTATTATTAGATTGTAATATTACCGTTTTAAATAAGAAAAATTAGTTCTAAGCATATTTATGGAAAAACAAACATGGACGCTTAATGACGCCATAACGAGATTTTGTGTAGGGAACAATTATTCCCAAATTGTAAATCAAACCAATTGAGATATGGACTCAAAGTGTTTATTTAAGAAGTGTTTTATTATAATTAAGTAAAATCTGGCGTAACAGACTTATAAAAATAAGATACACCAGAAATAATAAATAAAATCGTTATTGTGATAGGAGTGATGGACGGAAAATAACCATTCTTAGACTTAAATTAACAAGCAGAATGTCCGCAATTCACTTACATCAACCATTTAACGATAGGACGTAAATTAAGAAAGTTATAGTAATTTTAAACTTTTCAGTTAAATTTTTGTACCAGTGCTGACGTCAGAAAGCCTCAACACCAAACTCGATTTTGTCAAAAAATTAAATATTTTAATAAAACAAAGGCTTTTGGGTCAGAGAGTATAATGTTTCCAACCAATAGAATGAATGAATTTCGGCAGACTAAGAGGAGACGCTAAGAGGAAACATGACAGTTCACATCTAGCTTTTCGACGGACAGGTCACGCCACTCAACAACATGAAGAAGTTTTTATTTTGAATTTGTGCGCGACATTTGCATTAAGTGACCAACATACATAACCTTACACTACGCCAATATATACGAGTGAAAAGTGCGGAGTTATTTAATTAAACGAGTACGGTTAGTGTATAATGTCAACCGTACTTGCGAGTGCTGTGATAAATAAGAAACAGGGAGTACAATTTTATTTAAATAATACTGAACAAAAATAATAATTTCGTAACCAACTAATTTTGATACTACGCAAGTCAAATAAGGCGAAGTATTAAAAACTATGATTAAATTATCAGAATTAAAGAAAAAATTAATTCACAATTATTAAAATATTATGAAAAATATTTTAATTATTTATAATAACTTAAAATATCATGTTTGAAATAATTATTACTGAATACAAGAATATTTAGTCACTCATTTGACTAAACTTATTTTTCTTGATTTTTTCGATGTTTTGAAATATACGTTATTAACTTTCATACAGTATAAATAAATGTAATTCTGATAATAGCATATCAAAGTATTACGAATGATGTGTTTATATGTATAGATTAAGAAATAATAACTATTAAGAAATACTTATCCATTGTAACAATACCGGTTATAACTAACCTCTGAATCGTCACGGTAACTTGATAATTTCAATATTACCGATCTGTTCTCAAGTAACATCCAAATCAGATAGAAATACTAACAAGAGTTTTTTGATAAATTTTTCTCTTGTGAATAGATAATTTTTAAAACGAATTATTAAAAGAAAGTAATACATTTTTAACTACTGTACAAGTCATCCAGCTTGATAATTGTAAACGAGTATTATAAGATGCGTGCGCATTCCCGCGTACGATAGTACCATAAATATCAGACATATGGTATCAATTTTTGATTTTTATATTTGTTCGCTTATTAGTAATTATTGTTAATTTTATATCGTTATTTATATTACATCTTGTGCCTGGTATCATGTTACCTAAAAGAACCTTACGAAATATGGTAATTCACTGAAACAAAATAACATAACCTCTTGAAGTTAAATTATTGTACCAATAACAGGTCTACCAGCCTTGAGATTGGACAGAGTCTTATTTGAATTTTTTAATTGTAATCATTATTTAAAAGGTTGTTAGTTTTTGATTATTAATTGTCAAAGAGTTTATTATTTATTGAATTGTTAATAAACCTCCACTTTTATTACCAGTGAAAAGAGTATCATTTCTATTCTAAATAAGTGCATTTATTTTTTAATCAGTTCTACCACAGGTGGCGGAAGAGTTTAAAAAGATCTAACAATAATTCAGAATAATAATTAGATATTACTTCATTTATTTTGTGTGTGATACTATATTAAATATTCGATCTGAATATTTACTTGTATATAAAGTGCATGTATTTCAGAAGAGACGTCACTGAACAGGACTGAAGTATTCACGTGTGGTAAGTGAGGGAGGTATACAACAGAGTGCGCGAACCATTTTAAATAAAAGAAGTGGACTATTATTACGCACCCATTAAAAACAATACAATAACACTAATAACCTTAATAGTTACAATTACATCTTTTAAGAAACAACATTATCGTAGATACCGGTGCGTATCTGCACTCACACGACTACACCACACTAAGAACAATTATAAAATATTATTCATATATCTACGAATCTATAATCACACAACTACTTACCAGAATACTATCATCATATCAATATCTATAATTTTACATTACAATATACATAACACTATCAAAACATAACCCCATATCTACGTCTATTTTACGTACCTCAAAAAAAAATTTTCTGTTATTTCAAACAACCATTCTGTTCTCCCCGTAGGCCTATATTTGATATAAATTTCTTTATATAAAATTGTCCCGGTTCAGAAGCCATTGTTATATATCAATCAATTGATAATTTAATCAAACTTATACTAAGGATACTGTTCACTGTTTACTGTCGGGCGCCATCTTGTTTTTATTAATTACAAGAAACATAATACAAAAAAAACTAGTACTCGGGTTCTTTTCGGCGAACAGGAGATCAGAACTGGTTGTTCAAAATAAAGAAAACTGTATATGGTTTCCCATGATTTAAAGTTTATTAACAATTAGATCTTCTCAATTCTCATTCTAAAAAACTCACATGAAAATCAAATTGAAATATAGTATAAACCTTTAATATAACAAACTTTAGTATAAAAAAGAATCAAGATATTAAATAGAAATAATCTTTATACACCTAGGATTAGTTTTGCAACGGAAACCAGCACTTCATTATATATACATAATTAAACAAAAACCTCCACACTCGCTCACATACTACCCCCCAGATTTTAAGAGCTCATATTTTATAATTTTGAATGGTTGTAATTCTTTGTTTTTAAAACTTCTTCTTTTATTCTCTTTTTAAAAGGTATGAATATAATTGAATATGATATAATTTATTCTCTCATCTGCAATTGCGTCCCTAAAGATCAGTCCAGCCTCCGTACGTTTTTTTCTTTCATTCATCACTCCGCACATTTCGTACTTTTGCCGTAATTCTCGCCAGATAACTCGAAACCATCACTTCATGACTGTTAATTATTAATTTGAATTAAAATCACATTTTTGTTGTATGCGGGCGCAACGAAAACTACGCCGAGCCGGCGGGCGCACAGACTGATTGCGTCCGGTGTGTTGAGCTGTTATTGTCCGACTGCTTTGTTTGCTGTGAGTGTGACAAAGCTAGTAGCACACTCCACCCACATTCCTTGTTATGTAAGGCGCTGACATAACGTTCGCCTGATGTCTGTTACATAACTTGTTTTGCTGTTTTGCGTGTCATTTGTTGACCTTGGCACAATTCCGTCGGTTGTTAAGTTCATAAAAACTCGTTTTATAAAACATTACTGGATAACAGTCACGTATCATGCAAGACCAACTACAATATCTCAGACCATAACACAGAAAACAAGATGGCGGCAGTCTTAGGCCAAATATTTCAGTAGTGGGGCTAGCGATATGACGATAATTTTATATGCTTCGCTAAAAAGGGGTTGTCATAAAATATGTAAGAAATGTCACGTTAAAGCTTAGTTTTACATTTTCAAGGCGAAGTATAAATAATATATTAAATTTCTCATCATGCAAAGTAAGCCCTATAATTATAGCCTTGCATACTTCCAGCTTAAAATCAAGGTTAATTGAATGCACTTATTCTTGCTCCATTTTAAAATGTTATGAAATAATAATAATAATAATAAGTTTCTTCCTAATTGCTTCCTAAAAAATAGCGATTACCAAAGGAGCAAACATTCTATGAAGCAAAAATTGGAGATGCAACTCAAATTACAGTTTAAATTATGTACTACTAATAATAGCATGCAAATGCTAAACTTTGGCCAACAAAGGCAAACACAACATATTCATCTACAAGATAAATAGAAGCAAAAAGTCAAGATGGAACTGAGAATCAAATGTATAGTACCAATCAAAACATGCAGTTGGTAAATTCTGGTTACTATTATTTTGTAATGTGCAGGAAGAACATAAAGTAATTGATATGAAGTACCTTTCGGGCAGAAGAAATTTATTTGCAGATCAGTTTAAACTCGATGCATTTGTAACCTGTAATATCCATTTAAATATTTCTGAAGGCAAACACACATTTTTATGAAACACTTGTACTTCTAATGAATTTGATATTTTGAAGCACACTGAAACTGATGGTACATCACTAAAGGAATCATCCTTTAATTTAATAAAGGCAACATAATCATCCTTTACTGAGATTGTAAATGGGTGTACATTCCTTTTCTGCACTTCACTTTTAAAATACTGAAAGTCAGGTATATTGTCATGTTCACACCAATCACTAAAACTAGCTTCATCTCTTTGCAAGAGCGTCTGAACACGTTCTTGAGGATTCTTTCTTTCTTTAGGAATAGCTAATGTGTGATAGGAAGGCTGATTAGGAAAGATAGTGGGATATGCATCGTTCGTTAGCTTTGGAATTTTTCATGGCATACGTATAGGATCACCATTTTCAACAGGAAAAACGTCTTCCCTAACCAAAAACTTTGGTTCAAAATGTTTAATGCACACCACAGCTTTGTCATTCGCTTCAAAATTATCTCTGTGAATCAGCTTCAACCATTTTTCCCTTAATGCCCTTTCTTTTGGAAACTTAAATGTTGATATATCGTATATTTTACTATAATTGGATTTGCAACCGGGTACACAGCAGCTGCAACCCATTGTACAAATAGTTTACATAACCCTATAATTCACTTAAAATAATTAGTATTGGAGAAATGGTATAAAATATATTAACGAAGTACTAATGACTGATTTGGTATACTTTTTACACTATGTGTCACAACACTAACAAACTCTTCCGCAAAACAACCTCAACATAACCAAACAGCACTACGGAACACGCCGGCACAGAACTACAAACTCACGCCGATTTGTTTCCCCAACGGTTGCCGCCATGTTGTCAACTATCGATACAAGCATTAAGGTCTGAGATATTGTAGTTGGTCTTGTATCATGCCAACATCAGTGCTGCCACCGTCGCTATCTCTTCTACCACTGAATTTACCTCTCGTTTATACATTTTGTCCCAATTATTCAAACAAAAATGTTATTGTTTTGTGAAAAAATACAAACTGCTTTATTACCCCAAAATAGGCCCGTTACAAATGATGATAGTGTGTATCACTTATTTCATCACATCTCTTACCATGTAATGTGCCTGCTTTTAATAATATTCTCAAAGGATTTTAATACTTTGTTTTCACTGGTTTAACTGTGTAAATTACAAACCTGAATATAGTGCTGGAATACATACGGTAATCGATTTTCCATTCACAGCCACGTTTCGCATTAAATCACGAATGCCTGCAAAGAAAAATAAATTACATCACCGGACACACAAAGTACTGACATATGAACATTAATCAATTATTTTGTTTAATCAGTCAACATTCTAGGAGACCAATATTAAAGGGTTTACAGATTATTGACCCATCCACCAAAACACACACACACAGGTTCTGATATGTGTTACAATTGTGTCTTATTTTCAGCCAACTGTTCTTTTACAGGTGAAATCAGTACAATTATACCTCGTGAGTATAAGGTTAGTTTAATCTGTGACCTATGATATTAAAAATAATAATACACTGACATAATTATTACACTTTATATGATATCAGCTTGTTGGCTTAATATCCACTTGTAAAAGAAAAAATATAAAATGATTATTATTTTATAATTAACTTTGTTACAGCTTCTGTGAAGTTGTTTAGATTAAATAGTGTAACCTAACCTACTTTTAAGTACTGAATGCTTTTAATTTGTCATGTACTGTGTTCAATAAGGAAACAAAATACTTTTACAGAATACTTAAAATCCTTGAAAATGGTATTGGATTAAGCTTGAGCAAGGAATAATTAAACTAAGCACATGATTTCAAAGTCAATATCATTATGAAATTAGTATTCTAAATAGAACATACTTACCAAAATCATGTAAAACAAGAATCATTGATCATGATATTTTTTGATATCTTAAAGCATTTTCTTGAACAAATCGTCGTTTGCGTTTCTTGTTCGCCACATGAACTCACATAAATAGGAATCTAAGAGTTCCCTTCTTGTACCACGTTCAATCTTGTTTCGGCGTTTACAGGACCGCCATAGGCTGCTGTAAAGTGTTCACTTTTTATTTACACTTATATCATGCCGTTTGTATTTTACATTTTTACACTTTCTGTCAAGCTACTGTAAAGCTACAGTAAAATATAAAATTTAATTTAAAAAAAAAAGATCAAACCAAGCACTTGTCTGTAATGAACAGAACACTGTGTAATAACTGAAATATATGAGAGTTTTATTTAAGGTTATTGCTGGCTCTCACATCCTACCTTCCAGTATTTGTGTATCATCCGTCAGAACAGTGAATAACTCAACAGGATACTAAGTAATTTTTACTACTGTTCAGGTGCATTTAGCATGTACACCAGAGGCAGATTTATGCATAGGCAAAGTAGGCAACATCGCTTTTTCACAATTACATTTAGATACATTATATACGTGATACTTCCAGTGGTGTAAATAACGCCAATGCAACCGATGCGAAGCATTGGGGCGCAGAGCCTGTGGGGGGCGTAGTGCATAAATGGATTTACTGGAAAACATTTCAACCAAATGAAAAAAAAAAATTTTTTTTAAGAATTATTTATTTATTTATGGTGAGCGTGTTAATCAGGGTTGATTTTGTCACGCTTTCACTTCAAAAGAATTATTTGAATAATTATAATATAAGCAAATACTGTAGATACCAATACGTGCAACTCTTGACATTTTACATACAATCCGGTGGCAACCTATGAAGCAGAGCCATGTAGCGTTGTGCCAACTCAAGACACGGGAGGCGCTAGTGTAAGTTGGACGTATTAATATCTATAGTATTTGCAGTTAGTAATAAACTCAAGACACGGGAGGCGCTAGTGTAATGTGTTGCCACATTTTAACTGAAGTTGGACGTATTTATATCAATAGTATTTGATATAAGGCATTAATTATCATAAATATTTAGCTCGGCCGGGACCTACTGTACTAAGAGCAACGAGCCTGAGTTATCGTCGGGTTGGTTATTGTTAGGGTAAACGAGTAACGAGTGAAAGTGGGGGACCAAGTGAATCACTCAAAGATTCCAAGAATCGCTCCCACCTGCTACTGTCTACGCCTGTTTACTGTTTACTGTCAAAAGTGGAAATCACTCAGTCCTTGTTATACAAATAACACAATTGTGGGGTTCGGTAGTGCTGTATGTTTTAATAATTTTTGGTTACGGTTACTTGTGTTCAGTTTAAATAATTTTTTTTTTCTTTAAATTAATTAATAGTACTTTGTTATTACATTTACCATGGACGGAAACAAACGACCGAGTGGAGCTGAATTTCGGAAAAGGAGAAAACACGAAGAAGAAAAAATTAAAAACTACCAAAAATTGACACTTTTTTGTTAAAAAATGTGATTTTTTGGGAGGTTTTGTGAGTCAGTCCGATGGAGTTAGTAAGAGAGAGTGTGAATGCGATAAAAGTTTAGAAGAAAACGACACTTTAAATTTCCTGGGAGATGATTCAACATCAGAAGTCGACCAAAATGTGAGTACAGACTTAAATACTAATTTTAACGCCCCTTCAACATCATCAACCGTTGTAAATAGTATAGTACAAGCAAATGTAGAAATATCGATAACAGCAATGATGATGCAACAGGAAAATTTAATACAGATATCGCCCTTTTCTCAGAAGATGAGGTAAAAAAAGATGAGTTTAAATCTCTAATTTTAAACTCTGAACCATGCAGACCTCAAGGGCCTTTTCCTAAAGATCCCAAAACAAATAGGTCTTTTTCAAAAGATTATTATTTTTGCGAAACAAAGACTGGACAAAAAAATTGAGCGTTTTTGGCTTTGTTACTCTCCGGTATTAAATGGGGTGTATTGCGAACCCTGTTGGCTCTTCGCTAACAGACTTGATAAAAACTTTAACAAAGCATGGTCCACGGGAAAAATCAATGATTGGGGAAATCGCTCATCAAAAATAAAAGACCATGAATGGAGTAAATGCCATACTAATGCGTGTAAGGCTTATGGAATCAGAAAAAGTAACAGAGACATTAAAGTACTTTTTTATGAAAAAGAAGAAAAAAATTTAAACCTGGTAGTCGTGGGACTACCGATAGACATGGAATCATGGGCAGACTTGTGCTTTGGGAAGGAACAACGGGATTCAGAGGCGGCAAGTTTGGCAGGATAGGTGGATATTGGAAGCCGTATGATTTGCACAGCGGCGGTACGTTGCCTTGTTTGAGACTTGCAACACACGTAGAGCACACGCCTTCCATATTACTCGCACTTGAGTACTCGTCCGCTCCAAACACTGTGGCCAAGAGACTTATGTATGATGGTACGCACGGTCTTAGATCACTCTTGAACCACAAGCGATCGCAGATCCCACACACCGAGCCGAACGGATTGTTAATAAAGTGCTTAGAGAATTCCTCGTCGACTCCTTTGAAGCGGCGACTTGGACCGGGCTGTTCTGCGCAGAGCATCGAGGGTCCAATGTTGTCGAAGCACAAGTTATTAATGTTCTCATCGTCTGTTTTCTTGCTAGCTAGCCGTACGCTCGATCTGAGTCGCTTTGGGGGCACGCCGGATGACCCAGGTATCGGAGATGCGGGCCGCTTGGGCGCTGACGGGGTTTTGTCAATCTTCAAATGGTTGCCATTTTCTAAGTTCTCGGCCGATTTCTTTGATTTTAGTCTCAAACGATAGGCCTGTTGACGCTCTGCATAGGATTTGCCGGTTTTCGGTTTGAAATGTTTGGTTCGAGTTTTATCGCGATTTTTAGGTCGAGGCATTTCAAATTTTTGAGTTCAAATGTTGTTATTATTTTCTGTGAGTGCTTCTGGTATTCGGAATTGGTGTTATTGGAGAGATTTAGTTCTGAGGATCACAACGAACTTTGTATTTTCGCGATCGGAATTGTAGTTCCCGAGATATTTAAGTTTTAGTGGAGCAATTCAGAAATTTTCGGTGCAAAAACACCCTCACGCAGACGAAGCCTAGAGGAGACTGAAGTCAGTTGTCAAAATTCTCAGTACTATTGGTGGAAGGGGGCCGAGTGACTCAATCACCTGACACCTGGTTTGCTGGGATTGGTTGAGCGGTTCGTGAGATAGTGGTATGCCGAAAGTACATTTGAAACATAACGGTCGATTTTCGTGAAACGTGCGAGTAAGACATTACCTACCTATGGATTCCATGTCAAAATGCTTGAAGTAATAAAGAGAATCCTTGATGTTATCATAACAATGTCAACTTGCAACTTAGCTTTCAGGGGTCATCGCTGTGAATGCTCTGAAAGCATCAAAAGTGTATCCAGTGAGTCAGGGAATTTTCTGAATATTATTGATCTCCTCTCTCGATATGATCCTATTTTAAAGAGCCATCTGGAAAACGAAAGTAGCAGAATAAAATATCTAAGCCCTACAATTCAAAACGAATTGATCCATTTAGCATCTCATCAGATTTTGAGTGAAATATTGTCTGAGGTCCAACAATCATCCTTTTTTCACTCATTTTGGATACCACACAAGACATTTCAAAAATTGATCAACTATCAATAATTTTGAGGTACGTTTCTTACAAACCGGATATTAATCAACTTAAAATAATTGAATCATTTTTAGGATTTGTGCAAGTTTCAAAACAGTCGGCTGAAGGCCTAGAGGAGCATGTAGTTAAATTTTTGGAAGAAAAGAAAATATCTTTGGATAAGTGCCGAGGCCAGGGTTATGATGGGGCGTCTGTCATGAGTGGAATTTACACAGGGTTGCAGGTAGAATAAAATTGAAGTCACCTGCCGCTGAATATGTGCATTGTGCTAATCACAATTTAAATTTAGTTTTAAATGACAGTGTGAAATCTATTTTAGAGATTTCAGTATTCTATTATATAATAAACAGTATATATGTGTTTTTCAGTCAGAGCGTACCAAGATGGCAATCTTTAGCAGAATCAACCGATACATGCATAATAAACTTGACCTTAAAAAAACTCTGTCCTACAAGGTGGTCTTCGAGATACGATGCTTTACTAGCAATCAATGTTAATTTCGTCCCAGTGATGAAGTGCTTAACCAAAATAATTTTGGCTTCAAACGTGACCAGTGAAGTAGTAGGAGCAACTGGTCTTAGGAAACAAATGGCTTCATTTGATTTTGTTTTGATGCTTGTTTTTCAAAGCAGAGTTTTAGAAAGTATTCAGATCACATCGAAATCCCTTCAGAGACCTGACATTAATCTGGACAATGCAAAAAATCTCCTTCAGAAGAGTATCAATACCGTAAGGGATCTGCGGGGACAATTCGACGATGTTGTGGATCAAGCTAGAAAATTAGCTGCTAAGTGGAACATCGATCCTTCAATGAACACCAAACGCAACAGAAGAGTTAAAACTTTTTTTGACGAACTTGCAAAGGACTATGAATTTAGTGACCCTTTATACACCTTTAAAATAAAGGTATTTTTGAAAGCTACAGATATTTTAATTTCACAATTAAATGATAGGTTTAAAAGTACGCTACGCCTAGTTGATACTTTCAGTTTTTTGAAACCAGAAAATCTATTAGAGTTTTCAGACGAACAACTAATAGACTCAGCCTCTGGGTTTTGCAAAAAGTATGAATCCGATGAGACTGCTGCTTTGGTCAAAGTTATTTGCTTTAGAAATTTTGTCAAAGATGATATCAAAAGTAATAAAATAAGCAAAATCAGCCAGTTGGCTGACTATCTAGTGATTAAAAATAAGTTTATTGCGTCTAGTGTGCCAAACATTTGTACAGCATTTATAATGTTTATAACCTTGCCAGTCACAGTCGCAAGTAGCGAAAGGTCGTTTTCAAAACTAAAAATCATAAAAAGCTTTTTAAGGAACTCGATGTCTGTACTAGACTATGTGATCTTAGTATAATTAGTATTGAACACGAGAGATCTCGATATTTAGATTTAGACAAGTCAGCTAGACAGTTTTTACATTTAAAAAGCCGTCGGGGTTTCGTTAGGGAGTAGCCTTAAAATGTGAACCCGAGCAGTAGACATTATTTTAAATAGGTTAGTTTATTATTCAATAATCAAAAATGTAAGGCATATAACAAATGTGTTTTATAATATTATGTAACATTATGTACATATATAAATATCATGTTTCAAGCTTTATAATGTAAGGCATATAACAAATGTGTTTTGTAATATTATGTACATATTAATAAATATCATGTTTCAAACTTTATAAAAATTTGCAACAAGTATATTTTTATCATCCTGTAACAAACGTGCAGTAAATATAAGTAATGTGATTCTCATTTCAGTTATTTTCTAATGGTGTATAAAAATATTATGTAAATTCTCTTTCAAACAAATGTTTGATATACAATTTAAAAATACGTCTTAAAAACTATTTCTCTGAATAATTATGCTCTGTTTAGTATGTTTAGGAGGGAGTTTGAAAAATGTTGCGAGGTAAAGTAGTACCTAGGGGGTAAGGATAAAGTTGGTTATTTTTTCTGAAGGGGGGAGGGGCGCACAGGAAAAACCCTTGCATTGGGGTGCAGTCATCCTTAGTTACGCCACTGGATACTTCCATTATATTAATTATTTAACTATTAATTTGTTTACATTCAAATTTCGAACATCTTTACCGACTCTGTAATTTGACATGAGTGAATGTCAATAGATGCCACTAGCTGCTAACAGACAGACTATGAGCAGAGCATAGCATAATTTCATACCCAACTCTAGTGCCAATTGAGCTTCCACCTGCCGAGGAGGGAAATAAGAGGTCCACTCATAGTACATGTCCGTTAAACACCTGTTGTATTTTACAAAAATCGTTAAATATATATTCATCAAATAAATTAATAGGCAAAAAGTGATAAGTGAAAGGATGATTATGTCAAAAGGTAATGTATTTTCATTTATTATGTTAGGGTAATATTAGTGGAATTATAATATTCTACCACTACTGTATTACAGTATACAAATGTAGTGATATATCTTGGCACAATACTATGTAATAAATTTGGATAAAAGGCTCATTTCAAATAGAAAGGACAGCTGGTGTGATCAGACATAACAGATTTGTATTAGTTTCTTGAGAATTTATTCCTATCAAACTGCAATAAGCATATTTTCAAACCTTTATGGATGTGTGTCATGTAAGTTACAGATTGCACCAAAAGAAACAATAAAAATATATCTTTTCAATTAAACAAAAATTGGTCTTGTAATATGAGTCGGTAATACAGCAGGAACTAATAAGTTAATTGCTATTACAAAATGCCTTTTTCATGATGATCAGATTTTGCTATACGCCTGCATAAATAGAAATTATTAAAATGCTTAACTCTCAATACAAAGTATTTAAACATGAAAAGTTCATCATGTCACATATTCTAGTAACAAGGTAAGTTTTTGGAATAGTGTTTTAGCTGAATTTATACACTAGGAAGACACTCAACATTTAGTTTGTGAAACTTACTGTTTATTCTCTTCTCGTTTAACGCGTTTCGGCGTATGTATTCGCCTTCTTCAGCTTTGAGACAGACTGCCATCATTTAGTAACGGTTGTTGTGTGGAAGGTGTAGTGGGGGTGGTGCGTGGAGGAAGGGGATTGGCGCACCACCCCCACTAAACCTTCCACACAACAACCATTACTAAATGATGGCAGTCTGTCTCAAAGCTGAAGAAGGCGAATACATACGCCGAAACGCGTTCAACGAGAAGAGAATAAACAGTAAGTTTCACAAGAAAAAGTTTCATTTTTAGATAAGTGTTAGTGCTGTGAAAGAAGAGATGAATAATCAAGACAACTATTTAGTTTGTGTGTGTAACTCTGGTTAATCAAAGAGAATTATTTGTGTAAATTCAAATTTAATAATACAAATCTACTGCCATAAAGGCCTGGAATGCTATGCATTAAAGAATTTTAACTAACTTCATATGGGGGAAAACTGGTTTACATACATTATTTCTGAAAATAATAATCCTGAAATGTAATCACTACTTATATCAAGTTAAGTGCAATAATTAAATAGATTCTTCAACTTGGACGTTGCAAACTTCAGGTGCTAAGCCTTTACTTTATTTTTAATTTAACATCAGTTTATGTTCGACAACGTTAAAAAGAACATGTTATGGCCTCTGAGAAAGTACACAGTGAGTGGAAGCTGGCTTAAATGAAGGTAACCATTTTATCTAATAATTAGTGTCCCATGGTAGAAAACAAGTGCAATACATATTATGAAAAGAAAGACATTGTTTTTACTTCCATGTTCCATAAGGAAATGGATGGAAAAAAAATCGCATTCGAGATAAGGGCTGATTCTGATTTTACTACCCTCAAAACATGAAGAAAAGTCATTTTTTGAAAGATGTCTGTGTGTAGAATTTTGTCTATGGCGAACGATAACTGCCGCAAATTCAAATAATTTTTTGCATATTGTAGAGGACTCAAGGTCTGTTGATTTTGGTGAAGATCGGTTAAGGAAAAGGGGTAGTTTACCTGCAACGTTTTATGTTTTAACAAGAGTAAAGTACTTAATTTTGATAAATAAAGTGTCCTGAAAAGAAGGTCATAATTATACCACTGTAGAAAGGTAGATGAAATATCTATAAATGAAAAGGGGTAGGGGAAGTTGAAGGGGGAGGGGATTATTTTCTATAAATGGAAATGATAGGTGAAGGGGAGGGGATGATTTTTTATATGTGTACTACGTTATCCGGCAACGAAGAAGTAGTTTGTTGATAAAATTCCTTCACGGGCTGTTTGGCCGTGGTCCAATATTTTCTGCAAAAACCAGACGTTTCGGAAGTGCCATCGACTGCCATCATCAGTGAAAATCGAGTGCGCTAACGTGAGGTGGTATATGTTAGTGACCACAATTCTGTGCTTGAGGCTGAAGATAGAAGTAGTTTCTGCAGAAATATTTCATTTCTAAAATTAAATATATAAATCTATAAATATAAATATATATTTATAAATATATAAATGAATTTTAAATATAAATCTTAAAACATGGAAGTCATGTATGGTTCTCCATACTGATATTTTATTTATTTGCATCGAATAGTATTATTGTTTAATAAATGTTCTATCCAGATCAAATTATGTGTATGGAGTTCTGGAAAAATTAGACAGGCATAAAGTTTTGTTTGTTTATTGTAAACTGTATTATGTTTGGAAGTATCCCAAAGTAAATTAAACATTAGTCATGTCACTCAGTGACACCAGTCCAGTTTTTTAAGCTAGGAGAATCCTTGAAATGTTTGGACCATCACTAGGTCATGATGGATCAAATCATCAAACTTCAGTTTGCTGTGAAAAACTGGCAGATTTGAGTAGTCACTTGATAAAGGATGGTGTTGTAAAAACAACAATTCTTTCAGAATTATTTTATGGCCCTGTCAGTCTGCAAATAACTATCACTCGTTTAGACCTTCAGCAGATTTAAACTTTTCTTCTTCGTGTTAGCAATATATCATGTAAAACTGCTAGAAGTATGGAATACAAAGACAAGTCGAGCATTGTATATTTTTAGGTTAGGTACACTTTACAAAACCTTTTCATCAGATGTTCAAAAGAGCAAGCGTGTAATTGTTGTTTTTCATTTTTTTTTATAAGTCCCTTATTAAGGTTTCTCAGCAACAGCAACTGGATGTCAAAGTTTGCTTCTAGGATATGTTTTATAAAGGAGTGGAAACTTGCTACTTGAACACAATACACTTGCACACAACATTCCAGAAGTCTGTTCTAAAAACAATTATAATCAACCTGCTGTTTCAACAGTACCTACTAATAATGGAGCATGGCAACATTTAAACCATTTTTGTTGGTCTGAACGTTTGTTTCAAGCTGAGTATACCAAATACTCAATAATAGCTAATAATAGCTTTATAATTTAAGATGTTAAGTATATGAAGCCATTACTAGTACCTGCTCATTAGACAAGAAATTATAACTATAATTTCCTTAATTTTGTTAATGTTCTTTGCCATTCATTATTTAGTTATTTTTTTAATATCAGGAAAAGTTCTGATGAAATTTCTGTACGTGTCATTTTTGGTATCTCTCTCTCTCTCCCCCCTCTCATTTTTATTTATTGAAAAAACAAAAAACTGACACTTCTCTGCATGTGTCCACATTGCATAAAATTAAAAAAAATTAATCCAAGAAATTAAAAAAAAAACTTGGAAACTCTGAAAACATTTGTTCTAATACAGAATTCAAATTAAATAAAGAAAAAAAGGAATTGTGTGCGTGCTAGTGTGTGTGTGTGTGTGTGTGTGTGTGTGTGTGTGTGTGTGTTTAATGGAGACATCTTCCTCCTTGCTCCTCAACCCCTTTCAGAAAGTGAACAGACAGAACAATACCTGACCTGCAAATGGTCTTGAAACATACTCGTGATCTTGCAAAATAGGATCAGTCCTCTGTGTGTTTTAATGATAATTAGTTAACCACTGGACATGTCATGGACAACAAAATCCAAGAATTTACAAATGAATAATGAAAACGCAAAGATTAGAAACTAATAAGAAATCATTCAATAGACATAAAGAAACAAATTAGTAAAATTTATTAATGAATCAAAGGAATTCAGAAATTCAACTGATAATCACACATTAGTACATAGTGTCACTAATTTCACAATTCCACAAAATTTTTAACTATTTGATAGTGAACACTGGATTTCAATATAGTAAGCTTACACATATTAATGTAGGTTGTTTCACAAAAAGTGAATGGAAAAGAAAAGAATACACAATTTCAACTTTTTTAAACTGTGTGTTTCTTTACAGTTAGTGTAACGTATTGTGTTACTGTAAGACACAGCAGTGCTGTTAATGTGCTAATTAAGATGCATTAAATGTATAAATAAAGCTAAATGACCGAATAAGATATTCTTAGATGTAGTGTAGTAATTCAGGTTAGGTCTAATTGCTCATTAGACTTTGTCTAAATTTTAAAGATTTTAGGACCGACCATTAAAAACATTGTTTGTACATATGAGATATATGTAGGGAGTAGATGTATTAATATAATGTTACCCAACAAGATCAGGAACAATTATGTATATTAAATTAAGTAGTTAGTGGACTTAAAAACCTACAGTAGAAACTTCAGTTTTTATAAAACAAATAGGGAGAGAATTGAAGATTTCTTGTTTGGAAATGTTATATCTGTTTTCTTCACAAGTAACTAAAATGTTGTTAATGGGCTTTTTTTAAGAGTATGAAAATACAATAGATACTGTACTTGAAAAAAGGTGAATTTTATTGGTACATACTAAAGTATAAAGTCCTATTTGTTTCTATTCATTAACAAAGGTCCGTACTGTAATAATTTTGTGTGTAATATACAAGCATTCTTAATATGTTTACGAGATTCTCCAATTTCATTTGCATTAATTCAGACCGTAGTAACATTAAATTCCACTGTAACACATTATTAATACTTAATCATTTGCGTGTTAACAGAAACTGCACACTGCTTTTTATTGCATTATGTTGAAAAAAGGATTTGAACGTACTTGTTTGGTTATACGTTAGATTGTACTTGGCTATAGGTTCTAAATTGGAAGTAGGTTTTAATTCCGGTACTTCGAATAAATACAGCCTTTAATGTTATATACATCCTTTTATCCATACAATAACTACAGCCTTTGAATGTACACTAACTAAGGAAAATGTTTTTAAGTCTAATTAATTTTGAAAATCTAAAAGGTTAAGTTAGATTGTTAAACGTAGACACAACCTCCAAAAATCGTCTCTGTTCCATAATTATGTGCGATAAATGGAAACTAATTTCTGTACTTCCAGTAAATACAGTTTTTTAATAAAATCTGTATCAATAAACCCCAATAAAATATGTACCAATAACGTACTAGGTTATACGTTCTAAATTGGAAATAGGTTTTAATTTCGTTACTTCGAATAAATACAGCCTTTTATCCACACAATAAATACAGCCTTTTAATGTACCCTAACTAAGGAAATGTTTGTTAAGTCTAATTAATTTTAAAAATCTATAAGGTTGTTACATTGTTAAACGTAGACACAACCTCCAAAAATCGTCTCTGTACCGTAATTATGTGCGATAAATGGAAACTAATTTCTGTACTTCCAATAAATACACCCTTTTAATGTACACTAACACAGTAAATTTTATTTTAGTTACATTGTCGTACATAACCTCCATAACCTGCCATTAGTTATTTGTGAATAATACAGATCCAGTAGAAATTTGGACATGGTAAGGAAGTACAAACTAGGAGACGGAAGTTTAACTTTGCCATACCATCGTAAGCTAGATCCGGCTTTTCTTTATACTACAGTGTTATTACATTTGCATTTTTACTAATAATATCTTATACATTCCTTAATTATCTTCCCTAAGTGTTGTTACAGTTATTATACATGGTTAGTGATTTACATTCAACAATTTTCATTCACTTAAATTAATTTCATTAACTTATTTACTAATTATAATGTTGGTGAGAGGTACCATTTGCCTATTCTTTTATGTTAGTTCAATTACAAAGTTTACTACTATTTCAGCTTTCTAATACCCTTTCTGACATACAGTTCTAATAAAATCTTAACTAAATTGCCCTTTCTTAATTACAACAGTGTTTATTATTAATTGACATAATTAAAATATAATAAAGATATTATATTAAAAAAAAATAAACTTAATCTCAAGCATTCAAGGCTTTGAGTTCAATGAACTGCTAACATCAACAAAATACGTCTGTTTTTATTTAAACAGTTTATTAAAATCAATTATTATGCAGTCCTTTGCTGTTTTTTGATTTAATTTAGGGATTTACCCTCACTATTCACTATATTCCCAAATTTGATTTCTAAACATTTTATCTAGTCATTGGGGAATGAAGAACATCACTTAAATGGGATTATTGTTTGTCACTTTTTCACAATCAAACTAAATTGTCTTGGTACACTTTCCATCATACATCTAATCTTTTTACTTATTTTAATTTACATAATATATATTTTTTTTCTACTGTATTGTACCTTTCTGTGTTATACTTTTTTTGGGGTTTTGTTTTTATGTGCTTACTAGTTATATTTTTATTCGGTGGTATTGGTTTATATATGGTTTTTTCTTAACTGCTCCTATTCTACCTGGGTATATATACTATATAAGTTGGATTATCACTTAAGTTCGTTTTAATGAACTTAACTTCTATTAATTTCGGATTTCATTTTACTTTTATTCTTGATTAATTATTATAATACTTTTTCTATTTTTCCCAGTTTGGTTTTCTAATAATCTATGTTATATTCTATAATGGATAAAAGGCTGTATATACATTAAAGGCTGTATTTATTCGAAGTACCGGAATTAAAACCTAATTCCAATTAGAACCCAGTACAATCTAACGTAGGCCTATAACCAAACAAGTACATTAAAATCCTTTTTTCAACATAATGCAATAAAAAGCAATGTGCAGTTTCTGTTAACACACAAATGATTAAGTATTAATAATGGGTTAGAGTGGAATTTAATTTTACTGTGGTCTGAATTAATGCAAATAAAATTGGAGAATCTTGTAAACATATTAAAGAATGCTTGTATATTACACACAAAATTATTACAGTACGGACCTTTGTTAATGAATAGAAACAAATGGGACTCTACACTTTAGTATGTACCAATAAAATTCACTTTTTTTCAGATACCGATATCTATTGTTTCTTTTCATACTCTTAAAAAAAGGTCATTAACAACAGACATTATGAGAAAATGTGATTACAAATCATAACCAGCCATTAGTTACTTGTGAAGAAAATAGATCTAACATTTACAAACATGAAATCTTCAATTCTCTCCCTATTTGTTTTATAAAAACTGGAGTTTCTACTGCAGGTTTTAAGTCCACTAACTACTTAATTAAATATACATAATTGTTCCTGTATCTTATTGGGTAACATATTATATTAATACATCTGCTTCCTACTCATATGTGCAATGTTTTTAAATTACGGTCCTAAAATCTTTATCAATACTTTATATCTTTAAAATTTAGACAAAGTCTAATGAGCAATTTGGCCTAACCTGAATTTACATGACCTGGCTCAGAACAATTTTATTTTGGCAAATACAAAGATGAAGACTGGTTGCAATTTCTTCAGGGCTCACACCTGCTGCCAGACTTAGTTCTATAACTTGATAAGGAAGAAAGAAATCAGCCCAAACCTGCAACCACTGTGGGAAGGCTTTTACACCATTACCAAGAAGATTAATGATGTCATCTAAGAATAACTAATTAGGCCATTTAGCTTTATTTATACATTTAATGCATCTTAATTAGTACACTAACAGCACTGCTCTGTCTTACAGTAACACAACACGTTACACTAACTCAAAAGAATTTGTTTTCAGTTTTTACATACAGTACATGACAATTTCTTACTTACTATTATTATTCATAATTCATTTCTATTATTAATGATTGTAGGCTATATAATATGTGATTAATTGATAACTTTTGAAGTTATGTTACAGTGTGTCAGTTGAAGTCGGTTTTCTGTATATACTGAATTTGTGCCTGTGTTCAAGTTTTGTCATGGAGAGGTCTAAGAAGTTTATGTTATTGTTGTGTTCGTATTCGGCAGTAAAGGTTATGTTCTTATGTATTTTGTTTATGTGCGTTTATGTACAAAATACATAAAAACATAACGACTTTACTGCCGAATACGAACACAACAATAACATAAACTTCTTAAACCTCTCCATCACAAAACTTGAACACAGTCACAAATTCAGTATATACAGAAAACCGACTACAACTGACACAATAATACCCAACTCCTCCAATCACCCAATACAACACAAACTAGCTGCCTTCAGAACCATGATACATAGACTTATCGACATCCCCCTAGATGAAAAAGACTACAAAGACGAACTAAACACGATAAAATATCTAGCAGAATCCAACGGATACGACAGAACAGTAGTCAATAAACTCCTACACAAAACAAACAACAGACAAAGATAGAAAACAACAAATTCATAACACTAACATACATCAACAAACAAACTGAAAAAATAGCCCACAAATTCAAAAAAGCAGGATACAGAATCGCTTACAAAACTACTAACAAAACAAAACGCACACTATCAAAACACACACACAAAGCACAAAACAAATTCGATCTACCCGGTGTTTACAAACTAAACTGCTCAGATTGCAATAAATTCTACATAGGCCAGACAGGACGTAGCTTCAAACAAAGATACATTGAACACACAAAGGCACTCCACTCCACTACAGAATCCACCGTTGCAACCCACCTCATTGAAGCAAACCACACATACAAAAACATCGACAATAACATGAACATTTTACACTTTCACACAAAAGGCCGAAAACTAGACACTCTAGAACAACTGGAAATATACAAACACACGAAAACAAATAAAAACTACATCCTAAACGAACATACCCGATTCAAATCACACGCATTATTCGAACATATCACATCCCACACACACAACATCAATCTTATGAAAATCGATTTCGGCGCCAACAACAAGACGAACAGTGCTGCCAGCACCTCTGAAGAAGTTTTTAAAAGTGAAAACCGGTTCAGGATATAAGGTAAAAATTTTACGTTTTTACCCATAAAAATGTTGTGTTCCGAGTTGTAGTGAAATAATTATATTTATATAAATAAAGACAAGAGTATCACGAATCTCATGATTCTTTTAGTTTGCACATAGGGTTGCCAGACGTACGGTTTTAGCCGGAACATTATGGAATTTTCCCGTTTTGTTCCGCGTACGGTGCGAATCTTTAACCATACGCCAAATGTTCCGATTTTGAACATGAAGCATAATGACTTGTATTTTTGAATCTAGCGGCAAATTTTACGTTGATGCAGTTTCTGTTGTTCACGCTAGGGCGAGCATCGGAGCATGTGATGGCAGTTAAGTGAGACGGATGTGACGTCAGAACTGCGTTGCATGCCGCTGAGTGAGGCATGTGGCTTCGCTCATTTCGTTGGAGGCTTGGAGCGCGTGCGTGACCAACTCATTACTCAACTCTTTCACTTTATCGCAAGCCATCGTTCAGCCTGACGGTTCAGGGTGTATTTTACGTTTTGAAAGTGATTCTTTTTGTAATAGTAGTGTGTTCAAAATGGATGGGAGTGAGACAAATCCCACGAAAAGAAAACTAGGTATTGAAACCAGCACAAACCAAAAGAGAAGACTGCGAGTGTATCGCCCGGTTTGGGAAAAAGATTTTCCAGAATTGCGGCCAGTTCCAGGAAATGCATATAAAGCAAAGTGTACTTTATGCGTTGCAAAAGCTGGAGAGGGATTTTCCATTTGACACGGTGGCGTAACCGATGTTACTAAGGAAAATCCTGGTATAATAAAATCAAACTGCTGTGCACATATAGTCCATAATTGCTGTAAATCTGGTATGATGCTATGTCCATAGATATTGAAATGTTAGTAATTAAGACTTTCAATTATTTCTCAAATTCAGCTAAAAGAGTATCTCAATTGAAAGATTTCTTTCAATTTGTTGATATGGAATACAGTAGTTTGTTAAGACATGTGCCTACAAGGTGGTTAAGCCTAAAGCCTGCCATAGAAAGATTGTTGAAAAATCTTCCTGCAATTATATCGTACTTTGCTAGTATAGATGATTGCCCCAACTTCATTAAAAAAAACTTGTTGGGTGTCTCTGAGTCAGAAAAACAAATTATATTAGTGGAATTATATCTCCAGTTTTCTCTGCATTTAACTGAAATTTTTTCCACGGGTGTACTCAACTTAGAAAAAAATGAACTGACAATTTGTGAAATATATTGTGTGATGGAGAAAATAAAAATAGAGTTAGAGCATAGGATAAATGTGATCTGTTTTTTGATTGTAAGGTGCAACAGTTGTTAGATAAATTGTAGGACCTTTTCCCAGGTGAAAAGCAAAGAGAATTGAGAGAATGTAGATATGTATATGAAGTGTGTCTGAAATATTTAAATAAGTGGTTTGATTTTGGTGATGGCAACATTTTGTCCTTAATGGACTGCATATCACTTGAAAAAAAACCCGAGTTTCAAAATATTTTAAATTTACCAGAGTCACTTTGCATTGTTGATCACTTTAGTATAGATAGTATGTATTCAGAGATCACTAGGATTTCTGATTTGTTTTGTGGGGAAGGAAATGAACAGTTGAAAGCAAAATTAACTACTATGAAAATACCACAGAGATGGTTGTACATTATTGAACTGATTGGTGCATCAAATCTGTGCAATGTTTTAGTTAAATTTGTTTTGAGTATATTTCTATCAAATGCATTCACAGAGAGAGTTTTCTCCATTATGAACATTAAATGGAGGGATGAGCGAAACAGATGTTCAGTTGATCTAATAAAAAATGAGTTGTATACTTACTTCAATTATGATGAAAGTTGCAGTGATTTCTATAAGAATGTACTTTCTAATGAAAAAGTGTTGAGAATTGCACGCTCAAGTGAAAAGTACTCGTGTTAATTGTGTTGAGTATAGTATATTATCCATAAAATGTGCTGTAAGTAAAATCAAGAAATTCATTGTCGATACATGTGTTCCTATTTCTCATCTCTGAAATCTGGCAACCCTATTTGCACATGAACACTAATTGTGAGTCGAAAATACAAAAAAAAAATGATGTGTGAAAACTGACGCGCTGACCAAAATTGTACATGTTTGAGAAGGTGTTAGACAATCTGGAACCTGTCGCCATGCCTTCAATATATAACCCCGTACGATTCTGAACGAGAGGACAGACGCTAGTAATTTGTTCACGAGGCCAATATGTCCGATTCCTCAGCGACATAGGACAGATGCCAATCATTCTACGAGGGGAGACATTCTGTTGAACGGACAACTGACAACAGACTCCGGCACCAGGAACTTCATCATCATCATCAAGGAACAACACACACATGCCACGGTAACTCAACAGTGAAAAACAGGTGAACAATTATTTTTATGAACAAAAACAGTAAACAAATTTAATCATGATATAAAAAAGAGGAAAAATAAATAATTGTGCATAGTATAATTAAAAAAATTTAAATAATTAATATAATTTAAGCATGTAATTGTAACATCTGTTTTCGAGTAATTTTTCTAGTTAGTTAAAAAGGTGCAAAATAATTAATGTTTATTGAAATAAAGTAAATATTATTTTTGATTAAAATACTACAAAATAAACTTTGCATTGTTATAATAAACATTTAATTGATATAAGATTTGCAACATCGAAAAGAATTACTTGAATTCTATATTGTAATGTCAGACACCAAAGCAATTAAAACAATTTTTCAATTTTATAATTGTTTTTATATAGCCTATGCGTTTTATGTTTATTATTTATATGGCCGAAGTAAACTGAAACTAAATGGCAGGTGTGGGCTATTTTTAGTCTGCAGGGCTCCATAATATGCGTCCTTAACAAGCACTCAAAATTTCTAGAGGATACTTCAGCGCGGTCTTGGTAGAAACACACACCAGCAGGACTAGTTGAGAAGCTTGTAGAACGACACCATCAAACGCACGAGAACGTTCCTCATTATGTAACACTGCCCCCTCCTTAAACCTGTTCATCCCGAAATGGCAAACTGTCTCTGAAGTAATACTTCGCTAGCGATCTAGGTGACGACCTTGAATTTTTGCTGTCCTTTCTGTTGAACCCGTTAGACATCATCACTGATCTATTACCAGTTAGTCTGAGGTATAGGTGAGCGACCACGACGGCGCTTTGGGTTGAACAACCAAACCTTATCTCCTTCTTGAAAACCCACACTATTGCTCGGAATGTCATACCGAGTTTTCATTTTATCACTAGCTATCTTCAGCCGTCCTCTTATCAAGCGATTCATTTTTCACAGTTGATTTTCTAATTGCGAGGAATAGTCCTGTGGCCCTTGTGACTGAGTCTCAGGTGATCTGGACATCAAGCTCAACCACTACTTTTGCTGGAATCACTCCCATTGTGTCATGTGCTGATGACCTATACGCCATTAGCTGGCCAAGTCTGTTTGGTTATCGTCAACAACCTCTTGCGTAACTTCATCTTCAGCAACTTTTCCCTTGGGGCTTCCATTAACTCAACACCCATAGTTGGCTTTCCAATCACTTCTTTTGGCGTTACACATATTTTTACTTCCCCTGCTAGTTCTTCTTCAATTACCCCCTGCAATAGGAACATTTCCTCTTGACCAAACCTGTTGACTTCTTCTTCGGCCAATGACACTTGGTTAATCGAATGGTTGGCAGACCCTGTCATTTTAGCCATACAAAGCTTTATCTTCTCTTGGGCAACCTTCAGGACGTTCTCTCTTAAGTCCACAACGAATCCGTAGGCATTCATATTGTCGACAATGTCTGCAACGAGCATTTGGTGGCTAAACTCGAGGAGATCCAGGCATACACGTACGTCTACTTGACCTAATACTTTAACAGGGCTTCCATTCACAGTCTGTATTGCACAAGAGCTAAATTGAGACTGTCGGCTAATAATTAAGTCAGGGCGCACAATGGACACTGTAGCGCCCGTGTCAACTGTAAATGATGTTGGTTTACATCATTCCGCAAATCCATTAATGATCAAGTTTCCACTGATCTCATGTAGCGTGGAAATTGTGTGCTGTTCTGGAACTTTATTTCTCCAATTCGTGCGATCACTCTCTTCTCTCAGTATTTTCTTCTCCCAACAGTCTACCCACGTTTCCTACAGTTGTAACACTTGGGTTTTCTGTCTTTTTCCCATCGTTCAAATCGTTGCGGTGCTCTTGAACTTCTGAATTGTTTGTCCGACAACATGTTTTTCTGCACCCATCGTAACGGCACAGTGATACTGAGATCTTCTGACTACAGTGTGATGACATAAACCCATTAGTGTAGCTGGACGCTGTCTTGGCAGCTTCAATCTCGAGGGCGTGAAATAGCTTCTGAGCTATTTCGGTGTCTTGCTATTCGTAACACATGCTGAAGTTCACAATCTCCGATGCCATCGAACACACGAGAACGTTCCACATTACGTAACAATATTATATAAATTGTAATGTTGTTGCAATATATAAATTACCGGTAATTATTTAACGGTATAACAAAATAATTAAAAACATAAAAATATGGAGCTTGTAATATTATAAATACCGTACTCCAAAAATAAATTGCAGTCAAGAACAGGAAACGAATTAAACAATGGACCGACAGCAAATAGAAGCACTCAGTTGTAAAACACTTGTTACTCATTCACGAAAGACATACTGAAAGTGAACGAGATACTGAAAGCGAACGACCTATTGCAAGCGAACGACTGAACTAACAACGAACTACCACGGTTGTTTAGTTTTACTGTAATTAGAGGCCAATAGGGGCGTGGCTAACGTGAACTACTGTCCTGCGGCGCGAACGACTGTAGTCGGTAGTTCACTTGACGGAGTAGTTTTTTTTTGGCAAAGTCGTACGCGAACGACCCACCACTAGAGTCTATATATATGTCTGTGATTCCTTGTTTCTTGGTGCAGTACTATTAATATACGCCAAATGTGTAAACAACATTTGTAGTTTTGTGTGTGTCAACAAACAAATTATGCTTTGGTATGAGACAGTTTACTTTGTTTACGTGTCTTAAATGAAAATTTGTTGTAATATGTCTAGAGAACACAGTGATGAAAGCAGGTATTTTTCGATTTCGAAGGGTAATTTTGTGCCTTTATTGATATTAGCAACACTGACCACAGAGTACGAATATATTGACTACATAGAGTATGACACTGACTACTTAGCTATTCTCCAGTATAAAGTTATAAAATTTTGTTATTAGGTCTTAAACATTTTTGGTGAAGACCGCAATTATGTTGATTGGTCCGCCAAAGTTAAAAGATTTTTCTTGTGAAGTGAAAACAGAAAAATCGGTGAATAGTACACATGACAAGCGCATTTGTGTCATAAACTTTAAGGTAAACATTTGATGAGTCTTCCGGATAAATCTAAGAAATTCGAATATTTCAGATGAAATCAGTGCATGCGGATGAGTAAATATGAAATTCTAAACGTTAGTTACGTAGTATGATTGTATAGCTTTACTTGATGTAAATAATAAACAGCTAATTACATACATAACCGAACGTGTGGTACTTAACCTAAGTTGTAGTAGAATAAAAAAATTTATAAATAACGCAAAACACATAATCCAAACAGAAAACATCAAACAAATCAAACCAAACCCCCCAAAACTAAATGCTTTACTGAAAATACATAAACCCAATACTCCCATCAGACCTTTAATAAACAACACACAAGCACCATCCAACAAAATCGCAAGACACCTAGATAAAATAATTAGGAAAAACATAAATCTAATTAACAACACTTCCGTCAAAAACAACATAGAACTGGTCAAGAAAACCGAACACATCCACATTCCACACAATTCAACATTAGCATCTTTTGACATAACCAATTTATACACCAACGTACCCATCAGAGACACCATACAAACACTTGAACATTTACTCAGACAAAACAACACACCCGAAACACACATACATGAGATCATCGCACTCACCAAAATAATTACAGAACAAAATTACTTCACATACAACAACAAGATATAGGCCTACACACAAACAGACGGACTCCCCCATATCAGGAATACTAGCTGAAATATTCATACACAACATGGAACAAAAACATATAATAAACAACAACAAACACACCAACAAAATAATTTATTGGCACAGATACGTTGATGACATATTACTTTTGTGTAATGGCAATACAAGGCAGGTCGAAAATTTCCACAAATACATAAACACAATACACCACAAACTAAAATTTACACTTGAAATAGAACAAAACAATAGTATAAACTTTCTTGACCTAACAATTAACAAAACAAACAATACATACACATATAAATATACAGGAAACCAACCACAACTGACATGGTCATACACAACACATCAAACCATCCAACGCAACACAAACATGCTGCTTTCAACCATATGCTCCATAGACTCACAAAAATACCACTAAGTAAACAAGATTATAAAGAAGAAATAAACACAATCAAATACATAGCAATAAAAAACGGTTATAACCCTGATTTAATAAACAAACTACACAGACAAAACAAAAAATACCAACAACACACAACCAAATAAATACATCACACTCACATACTACAACTCCAACACACACAAAATCGCCAACACATTCAGGAAACACAATTACAAAATAACTTACAGAACCAACAGTACCATAAAAAAACACATGAATGATACAAACACGGACATAGACATATACAACAAAACAGGGGCATACAAATTAAACTGCAATGATTGTAATAATTTCTACATAGGCCAGACGGGAAGATCTTTTTCTTCAAGATTTTCTGAACACCTAAAAGCTTTATAACCAATAACAACATACACTCCGCGTTTGCCACACACATACAGACAAAAAACCACAGCTACACCAACATAAAAACAATCTTGAGATCTTACACTACTTACCTAAAAGTCGAAAACTTAATACCGCAGAACAATACAAATATACAAACACTACACAATACAACCAAACAACATACTTAACGACCAGTTACACTTTAAATCACACGCACTCTTTGACACAATAATACACAAAACCTACAATAATTCGGAATCCCGTGCCAACCCCCTTCCACCTCCACACACCCCACACAACCTACCAACTAGAAAAAACCATTACAAACTCCGGACATTCAGTATCTACCTCGCTGAGGAAGGCGAACATCACACTGAAACGTCGTACGAGGAAAATAAACAAAGTAAGTTTCACATGTGAAAGTGTAGTCATTAATATTCATGTAGTAGAAGTTCAAACCAGTAGCAAAACATTATATTTTCTTGGATTTCGTTGTCCATAACATGTCCATTGATTAACTAAATATAATTAAGTCACTACCGACTCGGAACACAAAGTTAACTTAAATTTAAAAGCAGAGGACCACGTCTTATGATCAGTACCACCATATAAGAAAAACAAGTTTAAGGAATGTAAAACATTCCACACGGAAAAGAATTTAATCAGTTTGAGTTCGTTTGTCACTTAATTTCTCCATTAATTTATTAAAATCAATTTTAAATAATTTTGTTTTGGTTTCTTGTGTTTAATAATTCAAACCCTTAACACACTTATCGACACGGAATGACCATTTGTATTTTTCCTTTTAGTTTCTTTTTTATGCAAGTGGGTCAGCATTTTGTTACAATAAGCGTATTCTCAGTACACAACAGATTCTAGTAATTTCACTTTGTTTAATGACGTGGCACTACAAATCATTAACCATAACAACTCTTGTACAAATATAGAAGCATTATTGCGTGCATGTTGTGCCATACATAGTAGTCTCAGAAGTACTATGTAATAAAATAGAACATTAAGGTTAGTTGAGGAATTTAAAATGATTAAATGTAAACATTTATAACTTTGAAAAGTTGATAATGAAATAAACATTCTGATTAAAATCCACACAAGCTTGGTATTTTACTTAGCTTATTAAACAGTTTCACTTTTGAATATCTGAAGTATAGTTGTTCATTATATTTATATAAATGCTTGTTTATGTTTGTGTATCAGCAAAACTTGATTTCACCCTTTCGGTGCTCTGTAAGTTTCCCTTATATTTCTGAAAAGTTGCATTATTGGCTAAAAATTTTAAATTACTTTTTCTGTCTGATATTTTTTTTAATTCCACATATGGCGCCTAAGTCATAACTTATTTTGCTCTGGAAATGTTTACTTATACACAAACACACACACATACAGTCATACACATATTTCTTTGTAAGTAACTCGTTGAGTTTCCTGCAGGTCTCCCGTGTAATATGTTCAAATAAATACACTGAACTTAAGTTTATTTTCACCTAACCCACGTTTCACAGAAAGTATTCTGTATCTTCAGAGGTTTTCAAACTACAGATTTTTATTTTTGTTTCTATTATTTATTATTTGTGTAATTAAATTTAAGGTTTTTGCTACAGTTTATACTTTACACTGACACTTCATAGTTGGACTGCAACTCATCATTACAAATGTCTAACTTACTATCCAAGACACAGTCACTGTCGTAAAGTGAATCATTGTCACCCAAAAGAAATCAGGATCGTCTAAAATTTCTTATATTTGTATATCAGTAAGGGGGAGGGGTACCATTATAAAAAAATTAAGAAATTATAACCAAAACTGTACCTTAAAAAAAAGGAAGTTTTAAAAAAGTCACTACAAGGTTAACAAATTCGAAACTATAATCATACGTAATATAAAGCATCACACCGCGTATATGTACAACACAAAATTCAATCCCTGTATAATATTATATGTATCTGTCTGTTTATGTATATAATATATTTAATATTTATAATAACTTTACATCAAGACTTTACTTTTGTTTTTTCCTTATTTGGAACATGTTTCGGGAGACTTAGTGTTCCCATCCTCAGCCTTCCTAATTTTGAATCTGGTAAAGTACTTGTGTGTTGGTTGGTTACCAGAAATATATAAATCTAATTTGGCCACACGTGCAGTAAACACTGGACATGAATTCCCAGACAACCAACATGACACTAATAAAACACATACCACGCAAAGGCACCATAATGAACATTTGGGAAAATTTACAGATATAGAAACACAAAAATAAATTTTTTTGGTTAAATAACAACAATTATGCATAATACAAACAAAATAACCAAACTTAACCACAGCTGTAAACAATCTCTTGCATCTATGAAAATCAGCTGTCAGACGTTGTTCAGGGCCACACAAGAGCACAGCACTATAAAATAAGGTGAAACTGTTTTTATGCATAATGGGACTATAATCGAATAAAGCAGCCATCAGAAACAAAAATTGGCTAAAGTGAACTAAAGTCGAATTAAGCATGTAAAGGTATGATATGTCAATTCGACTATAGTTGAATAAAGCACCAAAAGGGTTAAATTTCTCGGTACATATTCATAACAATTTCACCTCGATAATCAATAAAAAAACCCGTTGGAAATATGCATGTTAAATATGTGAACAACTTACCTGAAGATTAGTTTCACTGTCTAGATCATATCCCACAGATTGTCTTAAAAAAAAGTATACAATTTTTACAAGTATTTTCAAAATGTAGTTTCTGTTGAAAATTTAAGTGTATTTAATGATAAAAAATTAAATGTTGCAAACAACAACTAAACAACTAAATGTTGCAAAAACCACTGATAAATTGTAACTCTTTTACAATACTACTTATCACTCAAAGGTAAAGGCCTATCTTCAGATGTTGATCACAAACACTTTTTTGCTTTCTTTAACTCATCCTCCAAGAAAATATTTTTGTAGCAGCAAGTCATAGTGAGTTTTTCAATTAAAAGAGACTAACATTCTAGTGCTCATACATGACTGGAATGCTAATTGATTTTTTTTCACAATGCTGAACACTTTCAGTTAATGCATTGCTGTGTGGTACTGTTAGTTAGTTAGTGGAAATTGGTGTAGGCCTAAACAAACACATTTGAAATATGTAAAAACAGTGTACTGTATCATCAGTTATTTATGATGTATCAGTGGGTGTAAACAAAGGCATTTGTTATATATATATATATATATATTATAATATAACCGTCTTACTTCTGCAAGCGTGTAAACGTTGTCTTAATGTATTCTGTAAAATGTAGAAGTGTGTCAGAGTGTAACTTGTGTATGTGTGTCTTACCAATTCGTCCTCGCACGGTAACGTAACTTACGATGCTTGAGTCCGTAGCGAACGTATGGATAACCAGGTATCGTAGTCCCGCTCTGAGGTTCACTAGGAGGGTATAATTCCTGGGTGGTGCCAAATTGTTTAGTTAAAACAATTAAAAATGTCTTATTATCAGCGATTCTGCTCAGACGGTGTAAAGGATTCAATTTGTCCTGCCGTTTATCGAGTTGTATGATCGAGCCGGCGGTTGCCGTATTCGCTGCTTGAGCGCTAGTTCTCTTTATAATTTGACCAATATACAGTGTCTTAATATTTTTATTTAATCTTTGAAAGAGAATAAAATTGATTCAGTGATATTTCAGAATATAGTGAGAAATATTCAAAGTGCGTTATTTCGGAAGTTTAGATAATTTATTGGATACTTAACAGCTTCGTAGCATGTGATTAATCTGTTGGCCTGGACTGAAGGAATGTGGCCGCAATATAATTCAGTTTTCGTTTATTAGGGCTTCGGGCATCTTTTTCGAAGTATTTAGATTCATTTATTCACTTTGTCTTGACATAAAACGTCTTCTCCATCAGGTAATTGAGTTCAGTGATAGTCAGCCTCCTTCTCGTTCAATTTTGATAATTTGTTTGACTTTTAAAACATTTTAAATAAGAAAATAGGTTGTTCTGAATTCTGGCGTCTGTTTTTCCGGAGCGTCACTTTCTGAGTAATGATATTCAACGGTAATTTCGTCTTCAACCGTGGTTCCATGGTTACCAAAGTATTCTGATTGGGCTAGCTCGATATAAATCCATTGTTATCAAAATTTGAATTCTTTTCAAATCTTCCTATATCTTCTGACTTCCTTCCTTCTCTTATCTTCCTTCTTAAGTATTAATTATTAGCACTGTCATTTGTATTTTCTCACAAAGATTATTTTGGTATCCCACAATATTGGGTTTTTCATGTTTTATAAGTTTACAATTAATTTAATACTTACTAATTACATTTCTCTGTTTACATAACTCCTTATTTTAATATTTTGTTGTTAATAATATTTACCATTTATCCTTGGTTAATTAGTCACCTTGGATTTGTTAATTACTTGGCTGTTTTCATACAATTAGTATTTGTTTATGTTTGACCGTTAGGCCTGTTTCAAGTCTAAGTAGCCATTACTGGTTTTTGATTGTTTCATACACATTATATCTCATTTTGTCCTAGATCGTTATTTTGTTTTTATAATTAGATTTATTATCTATGGAGGTGTTTTGGTTCAGTCTTTGTGTGATTTTTGTGTGTTACAACTGTGTTATTCCAAATTTCTTGCTAATTATTTACCAACGGTTTTCTTTTTTATAACTCACACATTGCTTTCTTTTCTCATTTATTTATTCTGCCAATGTCAACAATATGGCTATTAATTACTACCCTTTCATCATATAACATATAATATTTAGGTCTGTGTTTGGGATAATTACCCAATCCATCTCCTATTCATAAACAATTGTTTATACAATTAATTAACAGTGATTATTTAATATTGGTGTACAATTCATTACTTTTGATTTATTGTTCGGGTGATAAACAATCTCACCTCTATTGAACTTGTTTCATTACTCTCCCCTTATAACATGGGTATTTACTTATGGTTATGACATACTTATTTTATAAAACTCTTTGCTTTCCTTTCCATGTTAACATCATCTTATTACTTTTTCTTGTGATTCTCACCTTTAAATTCTACAATACATTCTTAAGTTCTATAATAATATTATTTTATAATTACTATTTTTATATCACTCTTCAGTGTTCATTATTACTGAATCAATGTTTTATATTAAATATTATTCATAATAACTTTCTTAAATGTTATTGTTCACTATTAAATCTTAAACATTGGTTATTTTTACTAAGTCTTTATCTTAGCCTTCTCTATTCTTACTATTTTTATTACTGACAATATTTGTATTTATTTATCACTTGCACTTTTAAATTATTTTGTGTTCATTATAATTTACTTAGTGTTTCTTTTTCTATCATTTCACTTTAGGGTAAGTTCACTTTCACTAGTTTAACTTCCGTTTACTTCTCACTATTTTACTCTCTTTCTCTACACATATTATATATAATTATTAATATCATGTCTTTCTCTATTAACCACTTACATGTACTCCTAACTCTTTGGCTAGTGTATTTTTAGCTATCGTGTTTTATTAATGACTATTTACAATTGTCATTCATTCAATACTAACATTCATTAATTATTTTGTTTCTTTACCGGTTTCATTTTCTTTATTATTTTTTATTACATTATTCCTCACTTCTCTATTCTTTATTCCTTGTCTGCGTTTTCTTGACGTGTTTCATTTTATTTTCTTCAACGTTGGTTTGTTCCCTCTTTGTTCTCATTTTCTTCTCCTTCACTTCTCATCTTGTTTACTATATTTTGGTTCTTAGCTGGCCAATCTCTGGGGTTGGGTCAAAGTCGTTTGTGTGTCAGTCTAGTCGTTGAGTTTCTTTAATAATCACTTTTGGTTTATAATTTTTTCTCCTTCTTTCTTAATTACTTTTTACGTTTTTACTTTCTTCATTATTTATTCATTAACATACATTATTTTTTAGCGTTTTTTACATACTTATTGTTATCAAAACTGATCTGAATTTGGCGATGTTATATAATGCCCTTCCACCAAAATTGATCATTTTATGAAACGTGATTCTAAGTTTGATGAAATTATCAATTGTATTGTATCATTTTCTTCTTAAATTCTCCTGCTTCTCATTCATTTTTATGCTTAATTCTGTATCTTTTATTTCCTTTCTTCGGATTCCTTTCTTCATTATTTTCTCATATTACGAACTGGCTTATTGATTTTTTTATGATAAATTATTCCCTGTAAATCTTATTTTCCCTAACTCTTTTCTCTTCCAAGATTTTTCTCAGCTCATCAGATTTATTTCAGAGCGACCTTGCATTCCAGTGCATGATAATAATACCATTCACTGTTTGTGATGTCATGTTGTTATTCCTCTTTAATTTCAATTTTCTTTCTCTAAATGTTGTACCCAAAGATACATGCCCATTTTCGTATTTAGCTTTCATTTTAATTTCGCACATTAAAGTGTTTGCGAATGTTCTTGTCGGGCACCAAATTTCATATCTTTTGAAAGCCCCCACACCTCTCTCTCTCATTATGAGATCTTTGTCAATTCTGTATTTCAGCCGCATTGCTCTAATGCTTTGTCCTTTTAAATTCCATAATAAAACCTTAAGTCGGTCAGGATGTTCTCGTCTCACCGATGGTGAGACACGTCGAGAATCCTGAAAAGGACTGTTTGAGAGGCTCGTTTTGTTATTCGCTTCGTTCATGGGACTTTCACAAGGAAAGCTAATGCTGGTGTTCAGTTCACTGTAAACAGCTATCCAGGGGCAGGACGAGGACCAACCAGCTCACCCCCAAGAAGCTTCATTACCACAAATCGAAACTTATCACCTGAAATTTAGTGGCTTCAAAATGTACCACGCATCGAGAGAAAACCGTAGTGGTGAAGGCTTAGTGACGCTAATCCATGAATCACTGACTGTAGAGCGTATTGAGGGTGATATAACCCCCAAAATGGAAGTTGCAAAACTGAGGATTAGAATTAGCAATAATGAGGCTTTCACACTCTACAATGTGTATGTACCTGGGCAAGGACTACGGAAAGAAGACCTACTGACGTTGCTGCTGACGGAAGAGAAAACAGTAATTGTCGGTGACTTCAATAGCAAACATCACACTTGGAACAGTGGCTCATCAAATCGAAATGGAAAGATCCTCTATGAATGGCTGTTAGGAAGCAACCAAATTCTATTGAATAAAAAACACACAGCCACGTTCCAATCCGCCTCAACAGGTACACTCAGTACCCTGGATTTATCGATAGTCACTCCAGGTATGTGGGGGAAGGTTGTAGGCTGGCATGTGGGACAAGATCTTGGTAGCGACCACTTCCCGGTCTTCCTGGAACTCGATGCGGGAAACACTCAGATAAGGAATAACACCACAGTACACAGCAGGAATAAAATGAAGAAAGCGGACTGGGATTCCTTCAAAGATGAAACAACAAAAATTCCAACTCAAGACATAGCTACGTGGGAGGAAATAGAAACAATTATCATTAACGCAGCCGAAAAAAGTATCCCAAAACAGTCAGGAAAAGCCAAGCACAAGTACATGAATAGCTGGTGGAACAACGAGCTTCAGGAGCTAAGAAGAGCGCGTAATAACGCTCGGAAAAAATGGAAGAAAACAAGAATAGCTGTAAACCGAAGTCAGTTCAACAAATGCAATGCCATGCTCCGCAAAGCTATTCTTGAGGCTAAGTGAGGGTCGTGGAGGGAGTTTGTCAGCTCCATGAACACAAACACCCCTTCGAGTACAGTATGGAAAAAGTTCAGAGCAACAAATGGAGAATCCTCAAAAAGGATAAATGCAATTAGTCAACCAAACGGGAATCTCCTCCTGGACGATGATTTAAAAGCGGAAGCCTTCAGCAAATTCCTCTCGGATAGGTCGGGTCGCAAGATTTCATGGCCAAAACAGTTAAGCCGGGATGAGCAATTCCTGTCTTTCCGAATGGAACATCTCTATAGGTGCGCGGACCCCGATGACGTCCCTTTCACACTGGCGGAGCTAACAGATAGTGTGGGAAAGCTTAAACGCTCAGCTCCAGGTTCGGACAACATCCACAACGAAATGTTGAGTAACGTTCCCCCGAAATGTTGACGAAGATCTTGGACCTATTTAACGATATCTGGAAGACAGGCGAAATCCCTCAAAAATGGAAAACGGCCAGAGATATTCCCTTATTAAAACCTGGAAAGGACGAATCGAAATTGGCCTCCTACAGACCCATCTCATTAACTTCTTGTTTTGGGAAAAGGTTGACTTGGAGGTTGGAGTCTCAAAACCTGTTGGACAAATATCAGTTTGGATTTCGGCCTCAACGAAGTACCACGGACGCCCTGCTATACTTCACAAATGAAGTTTACGAAGGCTTTGAATGCAAGAAGTCCACGGTTGCGGTCATGATTGACTTTGAAGCCGCGTTCGACAAAATACCACATGCCACAGTCATCCTACAGTGTATGAAAATTGGGATTAGGGGAAGATTATTGCAGTTCATAGTAAAATTTCTTGAAAACCGCCAAATAGAAACTGTAGTAAATGACACAAACTCGTCGATCCACAGAATAGAGAATGGAATACCACAGGGCGGAATAATCTGTCCGTCGCTTTTCAACATTGCCTTACAAGATATCTCGAATGAACTTCCACCTGATGTACACAGTGTTACTTTTGCGGATGATAAAACCATTTGGGCGACGGATACCAACCACGAGAAAGCAACGGAATCCATTCAGCTAGCCCTCAATGTTATAAGCAGGTGGTGTCAAAAATGGTCTTTAAAGATTTCAACCCAGAAAACTGAATGCGCATTTTTCACCAGACGTAATAAGCTCGCAAACTATGTGCCTCTCCTTACCCTTCAAGACGAAATACTTCAGCATAACAGAAATCCAAAACTGTTGGGGTTGGTTCTTGATCCAAAACTTCGGTGGTCAGCACACGTGGAATATGTAATAAAGGCATGTACCTCAAGATTGAACGCATTGAAAGCGGTAGCCAGTCGCAACTGGGGCGCTGACACTTCAACGCTGAAAATGTTTTATGAAGAAATTTGTGTTAGTGGTTGAAATCACAATCAGAATGATCACAGTTGCACACCACTATATAAAAATTATCCCGATTAGCGCTTTCAAGCCTCACAGCCCATCGTCAGATCGGAATAGGCAGAAATTATTTTAAAAACAAACCCTTCACCCCTGTCCCCCACCCTGCTCACACACAACAAGCTATAATATAAATGATGGTGTGGGGGTGGGGAAGGGTCATTTATATTATAGCTTGTTGTGTGTGAGCAGGGTGGGGGACAGGGGTGAAGGGTTTGTTTTTAAAATAATTTCTGCCTATTCCGATCTGACGATGGGCTGTGAGGCTTGAAAGCGCTAATCGGGATAATTTTTATATAGTGGTGTGCAACTGTGATCATTCTGATTGAAAATGTTTTATCTTGCATTCGTGAGGTCGAAGGCTGTTTACTGTTGTGAAGTTTGGGGTTCAGCTGCAAAAACCCACATAAACAAAATTCAGGTGATCCAATCAACGGCACTACGTCTTTGCCTGGGTTGTACAAAAACCACCGCGATAGCTGCTATGCAAGTTGACGTAGGTGTTGAGCCAATCGAAATGTACATTAGAAGACAAATGTGGACAAAATTTTTGAATGTCAATACATTACCAATAACTCACCCATTATACAACTTATGTGCCAATCAGATAAGCATTAAAAATTCGTTCAACTATCAAACGAACATACTGTCGACAACGTTATCGTATAATGTGCCGGAGCAAATTCCACCTGTGTATGATGAACCGCCACGTAGCTGGCCGGGAATAAAAGCGATCGTGGATCTTCCACACAAATTCGGCAAAATGAGTCATCCAGATATACTTAGAGCAGAAACACTGGAGATGATTGACGAGCAGTATAAAAATCATATGAAGATCTTCACGGATGGATCAGTGGACATCGAAAGTGGGAAGTCAGGTGCAGGGTATTTCAACCAGAGTAATGGCGAACGGTACTATATTCCGGCTAATGCACAGTCCAGTATGGACGCCAAATTATTGGCTATAAACGCGGCATTAACCTGCTGTCTTTCCATTGAGCAAAGCTCATCTGTATCTTGACTGACTCCAAATCATCATTAGAAGTGCTATCAAAATCTGGCATGAATGCGTACTTCTTTCGTATTAATGAAATAAGGAAACTATTCCTACAGCTACACAACGAAGGAAAAAGGATCACCCTTCAATGGGTTCCATCCCACTGTGGAGTCCCCGGAAATGAAATAGCAGATGGGATCGCAAGGGAAGCGTGCACAATGTATCCAACTAACCTAAAGAAGTTCTCCCTGCTGCAGTGCAGAAGCTCGGGTGACCGACACTTCAGGAGCTCTTGGGAGGACAGTTGGAAATCAGCAACCACAGGTCGCAACTTATACCAAATACAACCTGTGCCGGCCAAGGAAGACATCTACAAGGGAGTAGCGCGTCCGATAGCTGCTTTTGCTGCGAGGGCATGTACCGGCCATATCATTACGCAAGAGTATCTCTTTAGATTCAATCTCACGGATACGCCACAATGCTTATTGTGTGAAGACGGAAATGAGAACCTTGAGCATATACTTATAAAATGTCATTACCCGATTGCCGCAAGCGATATCTTAAGGATGCAAGTGTCGGGATGGCAAGAAATCATGAGCAATAAGAAGTACTGGGCTATCGCTTCTACAATCTACCATGGACATCGGGCTATCGGCTACAGTTGAAGCTGGACGCCTGTAGGAAGAAGTAAGTATTTTCCCTAACTATCCCTACTTTGTAGCTGAAATCGATTCGGATGGGCTCTATTGGCTTACCTAACTCCGTCGTTCAAAACTACTCTTATTCTGAGATCAGGGGAACATCATCCCTGCTCAGTTAAATGATTGCTGGACTTATTCAACAGTCAACCTCAATTAATGAATCTTCAATACAGTCATCTCGTGACTCATAATAATAATAATCATCATAATATTTGTTGGGAATCTTTTACTTTTGTATTTCATTATTGCTCAGTTCGAGTCATATATTTTTTCATCTTTCTTTATAGATACTACTTGATAATACTTGAAGCATTGCTTTTCATTGATACAATTCACATTTTTAATTACTCTTTGTTTCATCTCATTTCATATTATAACTCTTAGAATGTTTATTTTATTTATTTCGTTTTTTGATCATAGGCTTGTTTAATTTTGCTTCCCATATTTTTCTAAATAGTTGTGGAAGTTGATCGTTTTGTTTTGATTGATACTTTTTTTCATAATTGTTTTTTTCATAGTAAGTTAGTGCTTCTTACTAGTTAGGAATTTTTGTAGCTTATTCCTTTATAGTATGTTTTGTTTTTTTATGCCTCATATTTTGGCTAAAGATTGTTGTAACTTAATCTTATTTTGTAGGAATGTTCTGTAACTTCATTCCTTTATTATTATTTTTTATTTAAATATTATAGTAAGTTTGTTTTTCTTACTTTATATGGATTCTTGGTAACTTTATTTCTCCATTTTATAATTGGTCTAAAATATTATCGAAATATTTGTGTAAGCTGTCCTTACATAACTTTTTTGAATTTTGAAATTCATTTTATACCTTTCTTTATTACGATATTAATTGATGACTCGTTGGGCACTTGGTGAAACATATTAATACAAAGGTTTTGTAAAATATATAAAAACACTTGGTAAGTTTCACAAATTTTTTAATTAACTCTGACAGCTGTTTCGACTAACTTAGCCATTGTCAAAGAGCGAGTGAATGAAATTACTGAACACAGGATGTTGGAGTAGTGTAGGTGGTAAACATCTGTTTAGGGCGTATCTGGAACATCTGTGTTGTGATGGCGAGGGGGGGAGTGTGTGCATGAGACAAGGGAAGGTCTGGTGTCTTTAAAAACTAAATACGATCATGAATGCAAAATATAAAATTAACTGAACTAAATATAAACTGAATGCAAAATTTAAAATAATGATGAACATTCAAAATAATATAAAATAAACTAAACTAAATAACAGATTTTAATAAAGGGGATACACAAAATTCAGTCTGTTCATTGGTTAAATTTTTGTTATTTTTTATTGCTTTTTTAATTTCTAAAATTTCTAACAAATCCATTTTTTTACCTTTTTGTATGTTGTGGAGTAGTGTTATGTTTTTTGTGTCTATGAAGTGATTGTGTTGTAAGCAATGATCTGCAAAACCTGTATTAGATGTATTGGTTAAAATCGCCTTCTTATGTTCAGAAATGCGATGTTTCAGAGCACAGCCACATTGTCCGATATAAATAGCATCGCATTCTGCACAGTGTATTTCATAAACTCCATTTTTCTCCAGTGTATTAGATTTTTCTTTATTATTGACTAGTAGTGAAAAAAGATTACGTTTGTTTACTGATACCATGTTAAGACCATGGTTTTTTAACCTATTATTAATCTTATCTGTTATACACGGAATGTAATTTAAGTGAAATTTTTTGTTACCCTGATCTGGCTCTATGGAATAAAATTCTTTTAAAGTAATTTTCTTCTGTTTTTTAAAAATTAAAGAGTTAATTATTCTTTCATCATAACCGTTATTTTGTGCTATGGCTTTTATAATATCTACCTCTTTATTGAAATTTTCTTTGGATAAAGGAACTATAAGGAGACGATAACCATTGCATGAAAACTGCTTAATTTTATGTGCCATGATGTTAGTGATTGTTTATGTATAACGGTATCTGTAAAAGTAGGTTTTCTATATATCTGAAAACTAAGATTATTTTGTGATCTAGTAATGGTAAGATCCAAAAAATTTAAACTTTTCATATTTTCTGTTTCAAGTGTAAATTCCTGTTATCTACGTCGTTCCTGGTATTTTCTTCGAATGCGTGGCTTCTTGTGTCGGGTACCTGGTTAAAGTACGTTCGTCGATAGTTTGGGAATAGTTTCTTCCTGGACTCCGTTGTCTTTGTCCTCTTACGTAATTTACCTGTGGTCGGTATCCTTGGTTGTTGTTGTTATTATTACCGTTTCCAGGGCGATAATAGTTATTAGGACCATTCTGTGGGTAGTTACCCCTGTAGTTGTTCCGGAAATTGTTATTATTATTCCCATTTCTTTTGAAGTTTCTGGGTATATTATTGGGTATTTATTTTTTTGTGTTGGTTCCCTTGATAATTATTAGGGTTGTTTTGTGGTGGCTTATTATCCCCTAGTTGGTTTGGTAATGATGGTCCTTCGTTTACTCTATTATTTCTGAAGCTGGATACTCTATTTTTCCTGTATTGCCACTCGTGCTCATGGCTCTCTAACAAACTAGCCATATCTTGAATGGTCTTTACCTGGCTGTACATCCGTGCTTTTTGTATGGCGTCATAATGGTAAGACAATTGTATCACAAGACACTCTTCCGGGATGCGTGGTTCCAAATTTCTTGCCATGCAGATCTTTCCCAGGAAGTAGGATGTGAGAGATTGTCCATTTTGACTCTCACCTCCCGTTGCTTAGGTTGTTGCGTACCATGTTCTGAGTCGTTTCAGACCAGTATTTAGCCTTGAATTGGGTCTTAAATTCTTGAATGGTCTGGATGTCTGGTGGCAGTCCAGCAGTTGTCATAGGTTTCTTTGAACATTTCGTCCAGCATTCCTCTCACCGTTGTCCATCGGGTCTCTCGATTTTTTATTATCAACTCTTCCACCCTCTTCAGGAATTCAATAGGGTTCCTTTTATAATTACGGAAGTTGATCGTATCCTTATTGTCCGTGTGAATGATATGGTTACTGTTACATGGCCGGTCACGCCAGGCGTCCACTTCTTCCCGTAATGATTCTTCTAGTTTGTGCATCTCGTCAATCCTTTGTTTGTTTTTATCAACCGTGCTGTCTTCTTATTTAAATTGCTGTACACCCCTTCCATTCTTTCTCCCAGGTCTGTTTGTACAGCTGCTATCTCCTTCTGGTTTTCTTCCCGGACTTGATGTATGTCCTGGTCCATCTGTTCACATCTTTTGGCTGTTTCTTCGTGGCATTCCTCAATTCTCCTTTTATTTTCTCCATCAACGTTGTTTATTTTGTTGATTACTTCTCACGGATTTCTGAAATATTTTCGTTGGTCTTCTCTAGTCTCTCCAACGTCTCCTCCAATTTCTCATTCGTTTCGGTGATCTGTTGTATGGTTTCTTCTCGATACTCCCTTAATTGTTGGATCACCTGCTGCTTCATCTCTTCCTTAGTTATTTCATTGATTTCCTTCAGCTATTGTTGGAGGGTTTCGTTATTTTGGTTAATGGTTTGTCTCAATTCTTCTTTCTGCTTCTGAAAAATGTCCTCCTGTTTCTTGAAATTTTCATTGGTTTCTTTCTTCATCTGTTTCAGACTCTCCTCATTCTTGTTGAATTTATTGTTCATACTATTCATCATTTCCATTAATTTTAGTATGTTCGAGTCTCCTCTAGCTTCTCCCTTGTCACCCGCCTGTAGTTCCATTTCTTTATCTTTGGTTGGTTCTGTTGTGGTTATTGTTGTCTCCACTTCTTCAATCGATGTTCCTTCCTCTTCTTCCCCTCTATTTTCTTCCATCTCTTTGTCCTTCGCCAATTTTTTCGATAATCCTCTAGTATGCATCTTGATCTCCTTTCGTGACCGCCGCTAGAATTTCGTATCTTCCTTTCTTCTAGTCCCACCAGTTGGTCGCCAATTTATTACAAAAACTGCCGTCCGTCTTACTTCTGCAAGCGTGTAAACCTCGTCCTTAAAGTATTCTGTAAAATGTTGAAGTGTGTTAGAGTGTAACTTGTGTATGTGTGTCTTACCAATTCGTCCTCACTCGGTAACGTAACTTACGATGCTTGAGTCCGTAGCGAACGTACGGATAACCAGGTATCGTAGTCCCGATCTGAGGTTCACTAGGAGTGTATAATTCCCGGGTGGCGCCAAATTGTTTAATTAAAACAATTAAAAATGTCTTATTATCAGCGATTCTGTTCAGACGGTGTGAAGGATTCAATTTGTCCCGCCGTTTATCGAGTTGTATGATCGAGCCGGCAGTTGCTGTATTCGCTGCTTGAGCGCTAGTTATCACGTCAGAGACGTTTTCTGTAAATTATAATTTTAAGAATACATTTTCCTACTGGAAATAAAACACATTTTTATATACACAGTATTGATTTATTAGCGATTTGAAATGACTGTTTTCATAGACACAAGCTATATTTGATTTCTTATATAATTTTGCACCGGTTATTTCTTTATGAGACTTTTTCTCTCTGGGTTTTACAATCGATTTTGAACGTGACTAACATACAGTATGTCGTTCTACCAAAGTGGTAAACAAATAATATCGTTCAAATGTTTTGGATTCTTTTGATCACGTTGAAAGGCTCAGATGCAATTACAATAATAAAAATACACAACCTTACAATGTTGCTAATTAAATATGATAATGTGTAACTATAACTGATTTGTTGAAGTGTAGTATAAGTGTTTTAAAGGTCCGTACATTAATGGTAGGTTATCTTTATAATTTGACCAATATACAGTGTCTTAATATTTTTATTTAATCTTTGAAAGAGAATAAAATTGATTCAGTGATATTTCAGAATATAGTGAGAAATATTCAAAGTGCGTTATTTCGGAAGTTTAGATAATTTATTGGATACTTAACAGCTTCGTAGCATGTGATTAATCTGTGGGCCTAAACTGAAGGAATGTGGCCGCAATATAATTCAGTTTTCGTTTATTCAGGCTTCGGGCATCTTTTTCAAAGTATTTAGATTCATTTATTCACTTCGTCTTGACATAAAACGTCTTCTCCATCAGGTAATTAAGTTCAGTGATAGTCAGCCTCCTTCTCGTTCAATTTTGATAATTTGTTTGACTTTTAAAACATTTTAAATAAGAAAATAGGTTGTTCTGAATTCTGGCGTCTGTTTTTCCAGAGCGTCACTTTCTGAGTAATGATATTCAACGGTAATTTCGTCTTCAACCGTGGTTTCCATGGTTACCAAAGTATTCTGATTGGGCTAGCTCGATATAAATCCATTGTTATCAAAATTTGAATTCTTTTCAAATCTTCCTATATCTTCTGACTTCCTTCCTTCTCTTATCTTCCTTCTTAAGTATTAATTATTAGCACTGTCATTTGTATTTTTTCACAAAGATTATTTTGGTATCCCACAATATTGGGTTTTTCATGTTTTATAAGTTTACAATTAATTTAATACTTACTAATTACATTTCTCTGTTTACATAACTCCTTATTTTAATATTTTGTTGTTAATAATATTTACCATTTATCCTTGGTTAATTAGTCACCTTGGATTTGTTAATTACTTGGCTGTTTTCATACAATTAGTATTTGTTTATGTTTGACCGTTAGGCCTGTTTCAAGTCTAAGTAGCCATTACTGGTTTTTGATTGTTTCATACACATTATATCTCATTTTGTCCTAGATCGTTATTTTGTTTTTATAATTAGGTTTATTATCTATGGAGGTGTTTTGGTTCAGTCTTTGTGTTATTTTTGTGTGTTACAACTGTGTTATTCCATATTTCTTGCTAATTATTTACTAACGGTTTTCTTTTTTATAACTCCCACATTGCTTTCTTTTCTCATTTATTTATTCTGCCAATGTCAACAATATGGCTATTAATTACTACCCTTTCATCATATAACATATAATTTTTAGGTCTATGTCTGGGATAATTATCCAATCCATCTCTTATTCATAAACAATTGTTTATACAATTAATTAACACTGATTATTTAATATTGGTGTACAATTCATTACTTTTGATTTATTGTTCGGGTGATAAACAATCTCACCTCTATTGAACTTGTTTCTTTACTCTCCCCTTATAACATGGGTATTTACTTATGGTTATGACATACTTATTTTATAAAACTCTTTGCTTTCCTTTCCATGTTAACATCATCTTATTACTTTTTCTTGTGATTCTCACCTTTAAATTCTACAATACATTCTTAAGTTCTATAATAATATTATTTTATAATTACTACAGTTAATATCACTCTTCAGTGTTCATTATTACTGAATCAATGTTTTATTTTAAATATTATTCATAGTAACTTTCTTAAATGTTATTGTTCACTATTAAATCTTAAACATTGGTTATTTTTACTAAGACTTTATCTTAGCCTTCTCTATTCTTACTATTTTTGTTACTGACAATATTTTTATTTATTTATCACTTGCACTTTTAAATTATTTTGTGTTCATTATAATTTACTTAGTGTTTCTTTTTCTATCATTTCACTTTAGGGTAAGTTCACTTTCACTAGTTTAACTTCCGTTTACTTCTCACTATTTTACTCTCTTTCTCTACACATATATATAATTATTAATATCATGTCTTTCTCTATTAACCACTTACATGTACTCCTAACTCTTTGGCTAGTGTATTTTTAGCTATCGTGTTTTATTAATGACTATTTACAGTTGTCATTCAATCAATACTAACATTCATTAATTATTTTGGTTCTTTACCGGTTTCATTTTCTTTATTATTTTTTATTACATTATTCCTCACTTCTCTATTCTTTATTCCTTGTCTGCGTTTTCTTGACGTGTTTCATTTTATTTTCTTCAACGTTGGTTTGTTCCCTCTTTGTTCTCATTTTCTTCTCCTTCACTTCTCATCTTGTTTACTGTATTTTGGTTCTTAGCTGGCCAATCTCTGGGGTTGGGTCAAAGTCGTTTGTGTGTCAGTCTAGTCGTTGAGTTTCTTTAATAATCACTTTTGGTTTATAATTTTTTCTCCTTCTTTCTTAATTACTTTTTACGTTTTTACTTTCTTCATTATTTATTCATTAACATACATTATTTTTTAGTGTTTTTTACATACTTATTGTTATCAAAACTGATCTGAATTTGGCGATGTTATAATATTAATTACTCTTTAATTATATTAGTAATTAATATTAATTAAATAGCATCATTAATATTGCACCTTTGCCAATAAATTTTACATCACGTATTCATCAAAAGTTCCTTTACGTAATGATGTCTTTATAATTGGCATAGGTCTTCGTTAACAGGTCTAAACAAATAAATAGTTTATTTTTACTCCTGTTAAAACCTGAATAATTGGAACAAACAATTCGTAGCACCACCCCATCTCGTCGTTCAAAACAGGTCACAGCTGGCTCACACACACAAACTCACACATGCTGTATCTTATGCGGCGGCAGGTGTACGTTTTTCGACAGGTCAGATTTTGTCAATTCCTGCATTTTCTTGCACAAAACTGTCTAAAACTGTTCCTTATACTTTCCATGCTAATTACATATTAAACATACCGCCCTGGGCAAATATGCAAATATATGTATAAATTATAATTTAATATTTATAATGACTTTACCTCAAGATGTTTTTTCCTTATTTGGAACATGTTTCAGGACGCTTTGTGTTCCCATCCTCAGCCTTACTAATTTTGAGTCTTGTGAAGTACTTGTGTGTTGTACTTCACAAGACTCAAAATTAGTAAGGCTGAGGATGGGAACACAAAGCGTCCGGAAACATTTTCCAAATAAGGAAAAACATCTTGAGGTAAAGTAAATATAAAATATATTATATGCAATCAAGGAATAGACTGTAGCAGTGTGTGTGTGTGTGTGTGTGTGTGTGTGTGTGTGTGTGTGTGCGCGCGCGCGTGTGTGTGAAGTCTACATTTAATCTAAAGACTATAGTAATGCTTGTATTTTTCTAAATTTATTGTAGATTGATGAAAATAATTCATTAACAGAAGAAACTTGTAGAGTTAAAAACGTGAGTGTACAGCTAGAACCATCAACTTTGGATGCTTTACTGGAAGGATTACATAGAATACAAAACCATCTGTCTACTGTGGCTAGCAAACAGCTAAGGTCATAATGTATAAGTGTGACTTATCGAACTTGCTCAAGTGAGGGAATTTTTTATTTGCAGACTTTTGTAACTATTAAGTATTTTCTATTAGTTTTGTTAAGTATATAATCAAGGTGTCATGCATTTGAGTAAGATATTCAGAGCATAGCAGAAAGTCAGTGATTTATGGTTATATTCATTAATTTAGTCATTAACTTATTATGGTATACAGTAGAGGGTATGCACAAAGTTATGAATGCACATTACCAACAGATTCAGTCACTAATTTAACTGTACTTTTTTCTACTTTTGAAAGTGCTGTACAGATTAGTGACAATTACAGTTATTCTTTCCAAAGTACTTTATGTTCAGTAAGATTCACATTATTGAAAGAAGTTTAAATATATTTAATAGTAGATGAGCCAATTTCTCAAGGGTATTAATTACCAAAAGATAAAGTAATTCTGGCCTTCGGTGAGGTACTATGTGGGTAGGGTTATGTTAAAGGGTTTGTTAGTTTATTATTACAAAAGTTGTAGTTGTTATAACTTTGAAGTAAAATATAAGAAAATATTGGTGCTTACACTAATTTGAAATTCAACTCTTATTTGGGAAATTTTCTAAGATTAGTTTTGTTTAAATTTTTGTATAACAGTTTGAACAGCTAAGCTATCTTCAGCAAAATGTTTCGCGCATCTGAATCTGATTGAAACGACAGTGAACACAGTCTAAGACCTGGAAACCAAAGCAGTAATGAACATTAAACTCGGATGTTCAAAACCCTGTTAATTTTAAATAATACTATAGTTAACTGCATGGAAGTAGTACCTATCATCAAGGTCACACCGCTCACTTACAGCGTTGCCACTAAGCAACAGTTTCCCTTTCTTCCAAAAAATATTACACTAGTAAGTAGACCTACTTAATGTAAAAGATATAACAAAGTGATTTTTAAATTAAATATTTACTTTGTTGTTGTCAATGAGGCTTCCATTAAAATCACAATTAAAATAATTTTTTGTACTTTAAACTGTTGAAAATTCTAAAATCAATGACAATAAAAGACTGAAAAAACAACAACACATTTTGAAGGTTCATAGATGCCTACAGCAGAAATTTTATGATAAAATTTAATGTTATTTAAAGTAAAAAACATGCTAAAACCTTACGAGTATTACACAGTTGTTCTGATTTTGTAAGATAGTGTAATGTAAGATATTTTTGCTGGTTAACTTGTGTCTTACTACATTTTTTTTACGTAATATTTTACAGTGAGAAAGTTTCTAATACATACATTAGAATACATTGTTAATAATTGTTAATAGTAATTATATCAAAATTAATACATTGTTATTAATTAATTAACAATTAATTTCCATAACTTATAGATAGCATTCAATGTGACGCGTCAGCTATAGTTTGTTTGAACGAATTTTCGTACACATCCTGTGTCTTGAGCTTGCACCGTTTAATTATTGAAGAAACAACGCACTATTCGTGACTCCGAAAAATATTCTATTTTTATTTCCTGTGCTGCTGTCATTAATAACACAAGTAGCATAAAAATAATAGTATGTATAAACGCAAAAATGAATTCAATTTCTTAAGAAAATAAGGATAATTTTATAAAAAAAGAATACGAATTCCTTACGAAATAAATTATAAATTCCTTATTCATATATTAATACATTATAAATATGGGGTACTGTAACTGAAATGGGATTGGCTTTTGCCACAACAGCGACAATTTTGTTTACAGAAATTGCTCAGTCCTATTTATCTTTGTTCAGCGGAAGAAAGGTAGTAGCATACACAGTGTTGAGGGGAGTGTCAAAATGACAAAGGCATTCATAAAAGTGTCAGACATCAATATTTACTGAAAAGACATGCCAACAGAGTATACGCAATTTGCATACCAAATGTGTACACATACCTAACAGAACTTCCGAACCATATGGCTTAGAAGCGACGGTGCAGAGAACAAAAATAGATTCATTTATAAAAGGGAAAAGACCGTGAGTATGAAAAAATTAAAGCAACAACAGCGGGCAAGGTCAGCGTTCTCAGACAACTGTCACTCTGTAGGATAACCACCGTGAAGAAAACAGTAAAACTTTAAATAAGTAAGTTCACTGTACAGAAAACAGTGAACTGTTTTGCTAAAACGCTACACAATGTAGTAGCCGGCAACATTGCTGGGCAAGGGGCGTGGAGGTGACAGGGAGAAGCAGTGAAAGTGAGTGACCTTGACGGGACTACTTCTATGCAGGGTACTCTAGTAGTAATGCCTGCTTATGTACATGGAGTACCAGGCAGGGTAGTCTGTTAGTTTCAGCCATACAACAATACAAGGAATGCAGTATGGCTGGCACCATGCTTCAGCTGCCCATTATTATCCCACATAATTACAGTTGTACTGTCAGTGAAGACCTTGATGAAATGGATGAAGTAAGGAGAAGAATTGCAGCTAGGGAACAAAGCATACTTCACCTCAGATAAAATCTTGATGAGCAGGATAGTAAACTAATCAATGAAAAGATTATATAAGACCTTAATTAGACCAGTTGTGGCTTATGGTGGTGATACCTGGACCCTTAATAGGTGCTGCTGGACAGATTTGAAACAGAATTGCTTAGGAGTATTGGATGCCCAGTTTGTGAAAATGGGATGTGACAGTGGCAGAAAAAATAGAGATTTGTATGCAGCAGGATGATCTCAGCATTTATGTCCTTCATTAAATTACAAAGACTGAAATGACTAGGTGGTGCCCTGAGAATGGAAGATAGCAGGATAGTCAAAAATCTGTATAAGAATTCTCCTGGTAGAGTGCAACCTAGAGGATGGCGTAGGGGTTGGTGGAGAGACAGTGTCCTGAGTGATCTCAAGCAGATGAAGATAAACATTTTTCTTAATCAGGATCAATATGGTTGAACAGGCCAAGGGGAGTTACATGTGTCTGTTGTGCAAATGAAAAAGTACTTATATTTGCATAGGCTGAGTCTATATGGGGGCTGGAAAAAAAACAACCTTGATTTTATGTTATCCCCTGGAAAACAAAACCAGAACCTGTAGATTAGTAGTTAGGTACACTGGTTTATTAAACCCCTATTAGTTGGTACCTGAAGGAAAATATTTTTTCTCTGACCAAATTATAATGCTACAAATGTCTCGATATAATGTTTTTTTCAGAATATGACCAAATGGTGGTGGTCAGTTACCTTTTAACATGAACGAGTAGCCATGTGGCATTAGCTGAGTTGTTGGATTATTTATTTGTTTAATTTATGTGACCTTTTTAAATATTATGTAATAATAATATGTTACATAATAATATGTTACTTTAATAATGAGTCTTATTTGTGTCCTCTTCTTCAGTGCATCTTTATAGAGAACATTGTCATTGATAAATTTGTATTCTGGTATCTATACTGCACACAAGGAAAAAACTTTATTTTTATTACGCCTGCACTGATTGCAGTTATAATCCACTGTTTTGTATGCACGTATTAATTGCTTTCATGATTTCGTGTGTGCTGCCTTCTGGCTTGATATAATGCTATAGAATGTTGCCAAAGGTGTGAGAGAGCAGGAAGAAGACATTTTCTCACTAAAGTGGCAATTGAAAACTGTTAAATCAGGTTGTAGGTTGTTGATTTGGGACATAAATTAAGTTCAAGATGGTCAGACAATCCTGTACTTCCTGTGTTTGATTTACACATACGAATGTATATTGTTGGATATGTATTCATTCAATATGTATATATTGAATGTATATACATTCCGTGTTTGCCACACACATACACACAAAAAACCACAGCTACACCAACATAGATACTAATCTTGAGATATTACACTACTTACCCAAAGGTCGAAAACTTAACACAGCAGAACAATATGAAATATAAAAACACCACACAACACAACCAAACAACATACTTAACGACCAATTACAGTATAAATCACACACACGTTTTGACACAGTTATACATAAAAATAACAATAATTTGGATCCCCGCGCCAATCCCCTTCCACCACACACCACCCCCACTATACCTTTCAAAATAAAAACCGTTACAAATTAATGGCAGTCTGTCTCAAAGCTGATGAAGGCACACATCACTTACCGGCAATTCAATATAAACTCAATGGTAGGTTCTGTTTACATTTTGTTTAGGAATGTGCTGCAAACAACAAATCAATTAAAGGAAATTCAATATAACCGCAATGCTACGTGATGTATTTATAAAATTGTTACAATTAAAACGTTTTATTTTCATATATACATTTGTGAAATTTGTGATAGAAAAATGCCAAGAAGAGGGCAGGCAAACATCGGTCGAAAATCACAACATGCTCAAAACAAGCAGGCACGACGACAAAAAGAACAGAGGAACAACACTCCCAGGAGAATGAAAATATTAGGAATTTAAATGTACGTTCACGCGCGCAAGAAAGTGGAGAGCAACGCAGTCAACGTTTAGAAGCAGACAGATTATGACACAGACAGGCACGTCAACGTTTAACTAATGAAAACAGAGGCCTTCATCTATTAGCAGAACGACAACGAATTCAAGTACGACGGGCATTAATAGCAGCATCATTTAACCGCCTTCCATTTGAGTACGATCCAGAAATTGAGTACTCATCACATTCAAAAATAATTATTGGAGATATGAATAAAGTATGTCAATTTTGTCATGCATTATAATTTAAAAATGAAACTCCTGGAATGTGTTGCGCTGCCGGAAAAGTTGTTTTACCAGAATTGCATCCACCGCCTGAACCATTAAATTCATTACTAATAGGTGATACTGCCGAATCCAAATTGTTTCTATGAAAAATACGAAAATTCAATTCTTGCTTCCAAATGACATCATTTGGTGCCAAGAAAATCGTTAGAAATAACGATGGTCGTCACTTCGATACCACATTCAAAATTCAAGGACAAATGTATCACCAAATTGGCTCTTTACTTCCATTGCCAAATCAAGATCCAAAATTCTTGCAAATTTATTTCATGGGAGACGAAGCAGAGCAATTTAACATTCGCTGCCATTACAATCGCATTTAAGAAATTACAGAAAGGGCCATTGTTGCATCTCTAGAAACGATGTTAAATGAAAGAAATCAGCTCATTCAATTATTCAAACACGCTTCGGAAAGAATGCAAAGTGATAATTACATGGTCATGATCAAAGCCGACAAAAGTCCAGCTGGGCAACACGCTGGTCGGTTTAATGCTCCAACTATTAATGAAGTGGCCATTGTTATTGTTGGTGATCAATTTGCCCAGCGAGATATCAAAAATATGCATCGCGATAATACCGTACAAACCATACATGATATTCATCGTTCATATGATGCTCTACAATATCTTATTTTCTGGGAAGGAGAGGATGGCTATCATATTAATATCCAACAACGTAATCCTTCAACAGGTACAACCAACATTTACAATATCTACAATATTTACAACATGTAAGTAATTCTGTGTAACTAATTGTTTTTTATTTACAGGTGAAGAAACTAATAAAAAAAGTTAGCTACATGAACTATTACGCATATCAACTGATGATACAGGAACAAGCAGATAACCACATACTCAAATGTCGACACTTATTTCATCAGTATGTAGTGGACATGTACACAAAAATAGAAAGCGAACGTTTGCGATACATTCGTTTTAATCAAGCACGATTGCACACGGATGAATATATACATTTATGTGACGCTATTAACAATAACAATGATGCAAATATGAATATCAATGATCTGGGAAATATGTACATACTACCATCTTCATATACAGGTAGTCCACGTCATATGCAAGAGTACATACAAGATGCTATGGCTTATGTTCGTGCTTATGGTTGGCCTGATCTGTTCATAACGTTCACTTGCAATCCAAAATGGGAAGAAATTACTAAACTGTTACTACCTGGACAAAAACCAATTGATCGTCATGATGTAACTGCAAGAGTGTTCAAACAAAAATTAAAATCTCTTATCGATTATTGTAAAGCATCATGTATTTGGAAACACACGCTGCTGGATGTATTCAGTTGAGTGGCAGAAACGTGGGTTACCGCATGCACACATTTTAATTTGGTTAATTGAAAAAAATTAGACCAGAAGAAATTGATACAATTATCTCTGCTGAAATACCCAATGCATGTTGATCCAGAATTATTTGATATCGTAACAAGAAATATGATTCATGGTCCATGTGGTTCGATAAATATGAATTCTCCATGTATGGATAATGGTAGATGTACAAACAAATTTCCAAAAAATTTTGTCACAGAAACAATCACTGGTATAGATGGTTATCCTTTGTATCGTCGAAGATCCAGAGAAAATGGTGGACAATTGTTTATGTTGAACTTGAGAAATACTGCAGATGAGGTTGAAATCGACAATAGGTGGGTGGTTCCATATTCGCCTTTATTATCTAAGACGTACAAAGCGCACATAAATGTTGAATTCTGCAGTTCAGTGAAATCAATAAAGTATATATGTAAATACGTAAATAAAGGCAGTGATGTGGCCGTATTTACTGTTCAAAATGTCAATGAAAATGACGAAATTACACGCTATCAAATGGGCAGATACATAAGCAGCAGTGAAGCCATTTGATGTATTCTATCATTTCCCATACATGAACGAGATCCAGCAGTTATTCACTTGGCTATACATCTTGAAAATGGACGTGTATTCTTCAATGAACAAAATGTATTGGAGAGAGCATTAACAGCACCAAAAACATTAACAACATTAACGGAGTTTTTTTAATTATGCAAACAGGAAAACATTTTTGGTGCATTTGACGTACGTTACTTTATGATCAAGTTCCAACATATTTCACATTCAATAAAACATTAAAAAAATGGGAACCCAGGAAAAGAGGCACGCCAGTCGATGGTTATCCCGGTATTTTTTCAACAAATGCATTAGGAAGATTACACACTGTACATCCAAAACAACGAGAATGTTTTTATTTGTGCTTGCTGTTAATTAATGTCCATGGCCCAACATCATTTGAATATTTAAGGACCGTTAATGGCCAATTATATGCATCAAATCATGACGCATGCCGAGGATTGCAACTGATTGAAGACGATACACATTGGGATTTAACATTGGCTGATGCTTCGCTTACTTCATCAGCACACCAAATACACAATTTGTTCGCACTTTTATTAACCACATGCTTCCCAACGAAACCAGACGCTTTATGGGATAAATACAAAGATGCAATGAGCGAATACATATTGCACCGATTGCGTACAATACAGCAAAATACCGATTTAAATTTCACGCCAGAGATTTATAATGAATCATTGGTTCTAACTGAGGACATTTGTTTGCAAATTGCTAATGAAGCACTTGCAAATTTAGGAATGCCTGCACCGAATCGGACAGCAAGCGATCTGTTTATTCGTGATATGCAACGAGAGCAGTCACACAATACAGACGAATTGATTGCATATGGTAACATTAATGAACCAAAATTGACACGACAACAAAAAACGGTTTACGATACAATTATGCATGCTGTTGATGCTCAACAAGGCGGCTTCTTTTTCCTTGATGCACCAGGAGGAACTGGTAAGACATTTCTGATATCACTAATTTTGGCCAAAATACGTGCACAATGTCACATTGCCCTTGGAATTGCATCATCTGGAATTGCTGCTACTTTATTAGACGGTGGCAGGACAGCACATTCCGCCCTTAAACTGCCAATTAATATACAAACAAACGAAAACGCTGTTTGCAATATTAAAAAACATTCCAGTATGGCTAAAGTCCTCCAAAGATGCTGTATCATCATCTGGGATGAATGTACAATGGCCCATAAGCATTCATTGGAAGCCTTGGATAGAACGCTCAAAGATTTAAGAGGAAATGACAGGCTATTCGGAGGTGCACTCATTTTGATCAGGCGATTTCCGAAAAACGTTGCCAGTTATACCACGTTCGACATATGCAGACGAAATAAATGCATGCCTAAAATCTTCAAATTTATGGCGAAACGTGCACACATTAAAATTAACAACTAACATGCATGTAATGCTTCATAATGTGACTTACTGGTCGATCACAATTATTATTATTACCAAATTTCAGATTATTTGTTACTTACCGTTACGATAGCTCTTACAGGGTCACAGGATTCGATCACATGTACCTAGATACAAACATGGTCTAGGGGTTACGCAAAGTACTGACACAACTCATTTTGGAAGAGAATTAATATTTATTATTATTTAATCTTGACTGCTTATAAACTCATGAAGATTCATTTAGATACATATCTGCAAAGTTGTGCAACACTAGCATAACACTTAGGAACTACAGCTTACCTTATTATTACACAAGACACAAATGCAAATATCAAATACAAACACAAATATACACAAAAGCTGCCCAGCTTTGCACACACACACATTCACTCGGTGAATTATTAAACCCTGAACATTTTAAATTATAAATTCCAAACCCCAAATGCCGGCCACGCGGTCACCGCACACGCGCATCTTCTCCCGAGAATCGGTGATTTTAAATTATTCCAACGTTATTCTTGATGATGTTTCTTCTAAACACGACCGCGGTCTTATAAATTTATACTGTTTTACACTGTTATATTAGTTGTTAAATTTGTTTCTGAGCCCTGGTTGTCGGGCAGCCTGTGCAGGCGGGAGTCGACCAAGAACTGCCGGCGTCTCTCAGTTCCCCACTCCGGGAGCATTTTAGTCAAGACGACGGACATCAATGCCTTACAGTTAGTCGTCACAGTTTCGACTCATGCTAGTCATGTAGTTGTTGGAGTGACGATAGCAGACGATTTCAACTAGGCACTGGCGAATGTCATAAAAGTGGGTGGGACTTAAAGCAGCACTTCCGCAAGGTCTTGAAGAAGGCGATGAATATTATCCTCTCTAGCCATCTTGGTTTTTCACCATCGCTTGGGTAGGCGCTCACGCGCAAGTAATGGCGTGTGTGCACTGCCACACAGGTACAGAGTTCTGCGAATTTTTAGGGTGGCGCGAATTCTCTGCCGCATTCCTTGACAACAACTGCGCCTTACTTCTTTGTTTCGAACTGTTTCTTAACACAGGTCTGTTACACAATGGAATGAATTTCATTACATCATAATTTTCACAACTTCTTTTTTACAAGTCCGCCCAAAATGAAAGAAATAAAAATGTACATGCCCCATACGGTTAAAATAAAAATACCCAAAAATTGACACGCTACAATACCCCCTCGATGAGAATTCTGCTGTTCACGACAGAAGAAATCTCATCGATAACCCCGAAGAGGACCGGTGAGGAACTGGTGCCAACAACCCCCTGGTTCTTAATCTCATGGGTACACGACCCCCCTGGCTCAGCGACCATGGACTCATCTGAACGAGATCACTGGACTTCTCCGTAAGAGATCCCAACACCGAGAAATCGAGCAGACTCGTACCACGGCGCACCTCGCCTTTTAACATGCTAACCCCAAAAATCCTCAATCCCTGGCTAAAATTATTCCAGCTCCTCTGCCGATATGGTTCCCCTTTTTTGCAAGCTGGGCTGCCTTTAGCAAATACTGGGCTCACACACGCTAACATTATATGTGACCATAACACATTAAAAATAAAAAATTTCTTTTAAAATTTATTAAAATTAAAAAGATTCAAAATTCAAAAAAATAATCTTTTATCAAAAAATTCTCTTCCTTATTTTTTATAATTTTTGTTTCAAATGACTTAACCTGGACATTTCTAATAATATAAACACATCCTTACTCTAACATGAGAACCACTTATATTCTACCAATACAATACAATACAATAAAATAAACATGGTTAATGCACGTATAATAAAAGAATCATTATCTAAAAATTTGCATTCGCTGGCAGGCGAAAAATCAAAATTTTTTTTTTGGTTTCAAAAAAAAAATTAAAATTCCCAAAAATTTTAAAATTCAAGAAAAAATCTAAATTTATTTAAATGTTTCCCTCTATGTGTAGAAATTATTAAAATTTGGTTTAAATAGATTAACTAAACAAATTAAACTGACTTCCTAGTATACAAGCTTAGTCTGTGTATGACCCCATCAGCTGACCGAAACTAGGTCAAGTCCAAGATCCTTGACCTACATATGTTATATATAAGTTCTGAAAATACACTGAACATCTGTAATACCCTACCTTGACATACAAACATAATAACAAAATATTTAAAACCAACAAAATATTAATATAATAATCAATTTGACATTTAAATTATTTAAAATAAACAATTCTTGACTTTACATCATTTTCAAATTTTATCAAAATTCTGTCACTGGTTGAAAACAAAATGAACCATTGTATATTCTTTATCATAAATCTTTTCTCTTCTTGCTTACCAATCCTACTTTAATCTACTGAAGGTGATGTGAATTATTTATTCTCATTGACTGTATTAGATCTGTGTACATATATGAACTTTCTCTTTGACTCCAACACCTACAACTTTTAGTAACATGACACCCATCTCTATCAAAATCTCTACTAATCAGAACACTCTAAACCCCAACTTATCATTTAACACAAATCGCCACCTACTCCCATTATAAAATACTCTCTAACCCTTTGTATATAGGATACGTGTTTCCCCTACCCAAAACTCAATTCCCTTATTTGGCGGCCCGGATTCTACCTAAGGCGGCCCCTTCCCCACTAAAATCTATTCCTATCCCGTCCCAACCCTTGTTGCGGACTCCTACATTACACTACCCTCTAGTACAAAATTGCCATCCCCAAAATTCTCAATCTCATTACCTCACTACAAATGCAACAAAATAATCTCCTTAATTATAAACATAAATATATCATTCAGAACTCTACCATTATTCTCCACAACTACCGTGTCAACATCAATACTTCTCAAGATTCTATTACATTACATCAACTCAAAAACAACATTACATCATATTCATCTCTATCATTTCAAATTCAACTTTTAATTCAATTTGGACAGGTCTACATGTCCCACAACATATTTATCACCCATGAATTATCTTTTATTAATTTGCATAAATTATTGTTATTTTATTTCTCATATTCTTTTTATCCTTACTTCAAAATATCTGTAATACATTAAACATTAATTACTTGTAACATTTACTAACCAATATACCAGTGACATGGTATTGCTGATCAGCTGACCCTACTAACACAATGAAAATACATCTCACAATTGAATAAATTATATGAAAGATACATATTTATTTATCATCACTCCTCACCTTCTGGTTTCCCCTTTTCTCTGATTCTGATAGTTTATATTGACCGCCTGCCAGACGATTTAATTATTGGCTTAGTTAAAAAATATACACACATGATTAAAACACATATTTTATCAACAACTATATCTATTTACTACAATAAAATAATACACTTAAAATTATGGCATGGATAACTTGTATTGAAAATATGATCATCTAGTTATTCGAGCAGAGCGCCAACATTTTTATTGGATCAAACTTTGAATGAGCAAAAAAATTCTTTATTTTATAAAATTTAAGTTCGTGACTCGTTTGAGTCACCTCCTAGCCACACACACTATTTCAGATTATGGTGGACTGTGGCGCCCATTCGCTTCCACAGAGACTGTATATTTTGGAGCAGGGTTTACCTCTCCGTGTCTCTGCTTCCGCTATTAAGTTTTAAACATGGTGAACATCATCATGTTCTTGTTCTATAATCATGCACCCTTAAAACGGATCTGCCACTGGTCTATGCTACCCCAAATCGGGCAGAGTGGCAGCCGCTGTTTCATAGTTCCGGAGAGATTTCCTCTAATGTCACCCCCCATTGAATTTCAAATATATACCAATTTCAAGTCAGCTATGGTCAAGGGACTTGGTATGACCATAGCTGGCCGCTAGCCAAAACCACGGTTAGTGCTGGTAAGACAGTAACCGCCCGAAAAGTCGAGGAAATCTAAACTTTCATTTCACTGCCTGTTTCATCAATACTCTTATGTGCGACACGTTATTTAGTATTGTGTGTAAAATTCTTTTTTTATTTTACACAGATAAGGTGTGCCGCACATTTATCGCCAGTTTGGCCTCCGATGGAGGTAACACTCACTGTTACCCCCAACCCATTTCGCTACTTGTGAGAGCACAGGCCACCCCCACAGTAGCCACTTAATAACTAACTAATTACTTCACAATTGAAAATCAAACTTTCTACAAATGCAGTTCAACACTCCATTGTTATTATCACTTCATCGAGCACCAAACTACCCCCCAAAATTATCCCCACATCTTGTATTGACAACAAGTTTTTATTTGGTTACACATTCTTTTCAAAATGTTCCCATACTCACTGATACTAAAACTCGACAATTATATTCGGTCACTTAATTCTAAAATTTATTTAAATTTAAAATTATACACCTCCAAAAAATTAAAATTTTTTTTTTTTTTTTTTTTTACATTGGAGGCCGCCTATTCTTACTATCATTGATGGTGAATCTGTGGTCGCCCGAAAATGGGGTTTTGCTACGAGGTAAAGTGGGAGACAGGATAGATCCACTACGTGAATTCACGTCCCCCCTTTAAACCAAACTACCCCGTCTCCCCTTCCATTTATCCAAACCCGCTGTCTATCCTGCCTCCAAATCTACCTCCCGGCAAAATCCATTTTTTTTTTTAAATTAATCTGTAACTGCTCTCATGGGTAAACTTTATTTTACCAATGAGACTAAAATTTTGTTTGTGATTGCATTGCCTTGTATGTAGTTGTAGTCTCTGTTATATGTAAAACACTCTAAGGCATTGCGGGCACGTGACAGGTACATCAAAATTGCTGTACCCAGAGTGTATAAAAATTTAATTCGTCACGTACCTGTTTGGGGTCCCCCTCCCCGTTCAAATATATGAGTGGTTAAATTTCTATTTTGTACCAATTTTGGTGGAGCCGGACCATCGTTGTTTTCACTGCCCGAAGGAAGATCTGCCAACCATGGCCCGCCTCCGAGTTCCGAATTCCACGGCCAGGACTGGTAAGATCGTGGCCGCCCGAAAATGGGGGAGGAGCCCTTCTAGAAACATAAAAAATAATTAAAATAACATTCATACCTTTACGATTTAATAAAATCCTTATGTTGACCAAAATAATTTCAAATTTGTAGCGTTGTGCGTACCTACTATCTCCCTGGTTTCTCTATTCTGTAACACATATGAATTTTTCATTTTTATTTCTACTACCTCGTACGGCCCCTCGTACAATAAGAAAAACTTCTTGATCTCCTTATCTTGTGCACTGGATAAATCGTGTCGCCGTACCAATACCAGCTGTCCAACCTCGTACTGCGTCCACTTACCTTTCCTATCATGGCGCTGTTTTCTCCTCTCCCCCTTCGTCAACAAACTTTCATTTGCTAGTCTCAGTTTAACATCGTTACCAATAGTGTTGGTTTCCGGTGGATATTCAATTAATTGTTCCAGAATCCTCTGTGGACGCTTTCCTCTTATTAGCTCATAAGGCGTGAACCCCGTCGACTCGTGGGTGGTGCAGTTTAGCCAGTTTTCAATCTTCTGCAGTTAGAGTGGCCACTCGCTATGTTTGGCATGGCAGTATGTTCGAAAAATTCTGCCCAACTCCCTCATGACTCTCTCAGCCTGATTTGACTGTGGATGATATACGGCGGTGTGTTTTGGGATAATACCTTCCCATCCGAGAGTTTGGCGCCATCTTCCGCTGATGAACTGCGGCCCATGGTCGGATAATATCACCTTCGGCTTTCCCACGTTGATCATGTAGTCGCGTGTGATTTTCTCGCTCAGCACCTTACTTGTGGCTCGCTTTACACTATATAGCCTGACATATTTGGAAAAAGTATCAAGTACAACAAAAATATGCATCACTCCACGCCTACCTTTCGGCAATGGGCCGTACAAATCTACAGCTACTAAATCGAATGGTTTTTCAACTTTAATATAATTTAGTTCTCCCTCTAACCTATAATTTACAACTTTGGATTTCTGACATAACTCGCAAACTCTAAGTATTCTTCGGACGCGTTTCTCCATATTCTTAAATAAACAAGATTCCTTTAACACATTCACACACTTCCGTGCCCCAAAATGCCCGTATCTAAAGTGACAGTCCCACACTATTTTCTCTATCAACCCTTCAGGTATAACTAACCTCCAATCCCTCTCTCTCCCTTCTACTTTTTTAAACAAGCTCCCTTTGAACACTTGAAAATATTGCTTATACCCCAATTCGTCTACATCTGATTCTATACTAGTAATTATTTTATGTAATTTACTGTCAGCTCTTTGCATTACATTTATATCTTTTAATTCCTCCCCAAAAAGTTTATCTTCCCTGGACAGTCGATAAATCTCTATCTCTTTAATATCTCTACCCATTCTATTTCTGTCTATGTCTACTCGAGATAGTGTGTCTGGCACCCTATTCTCTGCACCCTTAATGTATTCCCAAGAAAAATTGTACTCTTGAAGAGCTAACACCCACCTGGTTATCCGGCTGTGTGTGAGTTTGCAAGTATTGAGGAACGACAGCGCTTTATGGTCCGTCCTGATGATGGTCCTGTTACCCAGCAGATACGTGCGGAACTTCCTCACGGCGAACACTATACTGAGGAGCTCCTTCTCTGTGGTAGTGTAGTTGCGCTCGGCGGCTAGCAACGTCCGGCTGGCGAAGGCGATGGTTTTATGTTCCTTCTCCTCGTCCTCTTGGTAAAGTTCTGCTCCCAACGCTATATTACTAGCATCTGTCTGTAAATAAAATTTGTCATTAAAATTGGGATGATTCATTAGTATCATGTCTGCGAACTTAATTTTGATGTCATTGAACGCTGCTCTTTCGTTGTCGCCCCATCTCCATTGCTTTTTCTTTTGTAACACTGCACTGAGTCGGGCCGTCGTCTGGGCGTAGTTCCGCTGAAACTTCCTGTAAAAATTACATAGACCAAGAAAACTTTGCAACTGTTTTATATTTTTTGGCTCCGGGAATGTCAAGATGGATTCTACTTTATCCGGGTTAGCACGTATTCCTGTAGGTGTTATTATGAAACCTAAAAAATGTATTTCGGTTTGCAAAAATTTTGATTTGTCCCAATTCACTGTCAAACCTCCCTGATATAACTTCTCCAATACATATTCCAAATGCTCTACATGCTCTTCAAATGTTCTAGAAGCTATTAGTATGTCGTCTACGTATATGGTTAGAAAATCTAAGTTATGTGGTTGCAAAATTTCGTCGAGACACTTAATAAAGCTAGCTACACTGGTGTTCAAACCAAACGGCAAACGCTTAAATTGATAATTTTTTCCGTTGAACAAGAACGCTGTATATTTTCTACTATTTACTGCCAACGGGACTTGCCAATATCCGGCGGTCAGGTCTAAAGAAGTCATATATTTCACCCCACTAAATTTCTGAAAAATCTCTTCTATCGCTTCGGGTGACTCCCGGTCTGGAATGATTATTTGATTGATTTTGCGGGCATCTAGACATAACCTCACTCTCCCATCTTTTTTGATTACTACTACTAAAGGGTTGGAATAAGTTGATACCGACCTTTCTATAATATCCCCCGCTAACATCCTATCTAATTCTGACTGTACAGCCTCCCTTTTCGAATATGGTACCGGATAACTACGTTGGACATATGGCGCATGCTCCCTCACCTTTAATTCGCATTCATAACCTTTTGCCCTTCCTGGTTCCCCGGCAAACACTCCCCGATAATCCTCAACTACCCGCCACAGCGCTTTACGCTGAGAACTCCCCATTGCATCGCCTTCCCCACAAAATTTAACCTCTCTATCCGCCCATATTCTCTCTTCACTCTCCTCATTCACACTCTCTCTACACGCATGTATACTAAATTCCATATCCCTATTCATGGTCTTATCTGGTATAACCCTTATACCCGAAATCTTTACTGTGTCTAGAACCCGTTCAAAATTAACCGTTATTTTGGTGTGTTCATTACTCAATTCTAAAATTCTTTTTCGAAAATTAATGACCGCATTATTTCTTATTAAAAAATCATTACCCAAAATCACTTCTAAATTTAAACCTCTTACAACTAAAAATGTATTCTCATAGTTTTCCCCATTTATTAGCATGTTCAACTAGACTTGGGTTGTAACCCGTTTACTTCTAACACCCGTAATACCTACAATTGCTACCCCTGCTACTGGCAAAGACGGAATATGTTTGTTAGTTTCTTTCAATTTATTGAGTACATGTTCTGCTATTACAGATATTTCGCTACCTGTATCTATAAGTGTCAAGATTGACTTACCTTCTATCTCCAGTTTTACCTCAGTCAACCACGCCTCTTGTCTCCTCGTTTCCGTCTCCTCTTCTTCCAACAATTCTGTGGCCAAGTCCGTGTGGATCGTGTTATTCCTGTATTTATTTTCGTGGACCCCGTGATTATTCCTCGACAATGGCCGGGCCTCCTCATCCATTGTCCTCCTTAGTTTCCCATCCTTTCTTCTGCATTACGGGGCGTGTACACTCTGCCCATCTGCTGATTTCCTCCTTCATTTCTCAGATTCTCTACTCGTCGTTCACCGTTCCTCTGCTGTGGGTTGTTGAACCTCGGTGGTGTTCTCGGCTGCTGTCCGGGCCTCGCCCTTCTACATCTATAACAAAAATTACGATCAGCATAATTTTCCACCAGACACCCGTCACATTTCCACATTGGGTATCGTCTGTCCCGTTCTCGACCATTGTGCGTGGTTCCCCCGTTTGGTCCTCCTCTTGGTATATAATTACCTCCAGTTTGCATATTATGTTGCTGTATGCGTCTGCTGTCTTCCTGGTCCTTAATATTCTGAAAAACATCTAATATTTTTTCTAGTTCATTTATGTCGCTTACCTCTCTGGTCATTAATGTGATCTGCACTTCCCTTGGTAGGTGCTTGCTGACGTGGCGTACAAACGACTGGAATGGCAACGGTGGTTCCAAATACTTCGCTTCGTTGTACAGCTTCATCGTATATACTGTAATACTACGGTTGTTTCTTCCAAAACTCCCAGTTCCCATTATTTGGCTTCGCAGTATCTCCTGCTCCTCCTCCGACCAGTATTTGTTCCGAAATGCTCTTTCAAAATCTCCATAACTCTCCCATTCGTTTCGATGTGTCTCCGCCCATATCTCTGAGTCGCCTTTAAAACATTTCAAAATTTTTATAAGTTTAACCTCCCAGCTACTACCATTAAATCTGTCAAATTCCCGTACTCGATTTAAAAATTGCATTGGATGCACTCTCCTATTTTCACTACTAAAAGTTTCTAATTCTATTTCATTGTTAGTATCACGTGTCATAAATATGCGTTTAGTAACATTGTTTACACTTTGATTTTTTACTAAACTTAATTAATCTCTCATACTGCTAATATTTTGTTCAAGAGAATATAATTTTTTGTCATTGCTATATTCAGACTGTACATTATTCTTTGATATCACATCGATAGATTCATTTACTGCTTGTATTTCTGTCTTATAATTATTTTCGATTTCATTTATTTTTGAGTCTATCTTGTTTTGGTGTTCATCAAAGTTCTGACTAATTTTTTCAACTGTCATTACTACGCTACTCAACGTACATTCAGTTTCAATATTACATTTATTAATTTTAGATTCTATGTCATTGTTACGCTCATTCATTGAACTTATTAAATACTCGTTATTCTCATTTATTTGTTTATCAACTCTTTCTGATATCTGGTTTTCTATTTCACTAAATTTAACATTTATCTGCTGTATCGAATCGTCTAACTTGGCATCTACTTGGTTAATTTTATTGGTACACTCTTCACTAGTATTTTTACAACATCTATTAATTTCGTTAATTTGGTTTTTTAACGCATCAAAACTGTTCTTTTGAACCTCGAATTTCTCATCAAGTCTAGCATTTATGTCATTATATTTAATATTTGAATCACTCTTTATTTCGTTAAATTTTAACTCTAACATCGCTTGCTGTTTGTCTGAACTCTCTTTCATACTACATACCATGCTACATAAATATTTCATCATATTATTGTTATCTGAGTTTTTATTTTGAATTGGGGTTGAATGAATTCCTTCATCCATAATTCTTGATTCTGTTTCACTTATTTCTATTTCATTCTGACTCCCACTTGGAGTCGAGCGTGTTTCAAAGTTACTAATGTTCGAGTCGTCGAAAACTTCGACACTCATTTTATTTACGTCATTTTCGTTATTTGACATTTTGTATTATTGATATGCTTAAATTAAATAAATTGCTTAAATGAATTAATTAAATAAATGGTGTCATTACTTAAATTTTGTAACATAATGCTAGGTCGCTATGCTAACCTAGAACATGTTTGTATCTCTGTCGATGCGGAATTCAATTAATTACTTATAATTAATTCAATTCGTGCCTGTTCCGTGGCGCCAATTGTGACTTACTGGTCGATCACAATTATTATTATTACCAAATTTCAGATTATTTGTTACTTACCGTTACGATAGCTCTTACAGGGTCACAGGATTCGATCACATGTACCTAGATACAAACATGGTCTAGGGGTTACGCAAAGTACTGACACAACTCATTTTGGAAGAGAATTAATATTTATTATTATTTAATCTTGACTGCTTATAAACTCATGAAGATTCATTTAGATACATATCTGCAAAGTTGTGCAACACTAGCATAACACTTAGGAACTACAGCTTACCTTATTATTACACAAGACACAAATGCAAATATCAAATACAAACACAAATATACACAAAAGCTGCCCAGCTTTGCACACACACACATTCACTCGGTGAATTATTAAACCCTGAACATTTTAAATTATAAATTCCAAACCCCAAATGCCGGCCACGCGGTCACCACACACGCGCATCTTCTCCCGAGAATCGGTGATTTTAAATTATTCCAACGTTATTCTTGATGATGTTTCTTCTAAACACGACCGCGGTCTTATAAATTTATACTGTTTTACACTGTTATATTAGTTGTTACATTAATTAAAAAATTTGTTTCTGAGCCCTGGTTGTCGGGCAGCCTGTGCAGGCGGGAGTCGACCAAGAACTGCCGGCGTCTCTCAGTTCCCCACTCCGGGAGCATTTTAGTCAAGACGACGGACATCAATGCCTTACAGTTAGTCGTCACAGTTTCGACTCATGCTAGTCATGTAGTTGTTGGAGTGACGATAGCAGACGATTTCAACTAGGCACTGGCGAATGTCATAAAAGTGGGTGGGACTTAAAGCAGCACTTCCGCAAGGTCTTGAAGAAGGCGATGAATATTATCCTCTCTAGCCATCTTGGTTTTTCACCATCGCTTGGGTAGGCGCTCACGCGCGAGTAATGGCGTGTGTGCACTGCCACACAGGTACAGAGTTCTGCGAATTTTTAGGGTGGCGCGAATTCTCTGCCGCATTCCTTGACAACAACTGCGCCTTACTTCTTTGTTTCGAACTGTTTCTTAACACAGGTCTGTTACACAATGGAATGAATTTCGTTACATCATAATTTTCACAACTTCTTTTTTACAAGTCCGCCCAAAATGAAAGAAATAAAAATGTACATGCCCCATACGGTTAAAATAAAAATACCCAAAAATTGACACGCTACAATAATGATCCTTTGGCTGACTCATTTTCTAAACAACTACTCAATATTGGAAATGGAACAATTGTTACGGATTAAAATACTCGAACAATTAATTTGCCGAATGGCTTCTATAACATTATGGATACGAAAGAATTATTAATTAACAACATGTTCCCAAATATTCGCGAAAATATCCGTGATCATCAGTGGCTCAGTGAACGTGTGATACTGGCTGCAATAAATGTTGATGTTTATGACATGAATATTAAAATACAAGACATGTTGCACGGCGAAGTCAATTGTTACAGTCGTAGATGAAAACGAAGCTATACATTTTCCAACGGAATTTCTTAATTCTCTGGACTTACCAGGTTTGCCACCACACAATTTAAAAGTAAAAATTGGTTCACCGATCATTTTACTGCGCAGTCTCAATGCACCACGGCTGTGTAATGGAACGAGATTAGTCGTCAAAAAATTAATGGGGAATTTAATAGAGGCAACAATTCTAAACGGAAAATTCAAGGGTGATCATGTTTTGTTGCCAAGGATATCAATGATTCCCGCTGATTCAACAATTCAATTTAAACTTTAGTTTCCTATCCGGCTGGCTTTTGCTATGACTATAAATAAAGCGCAGGGTCAAACAATGAATATATGCGGGTTGGATTTAGAAACCCCATGTTCTTCATATGGTCAATTATATTTGCGTGTTCCCGTGTTGGTCGACCATCAAATTTATTTGTTTACGCCCCCCAAGGCAAAACCACAAATATCGTTCATGATTTAGCTTTACGTTAAATATAAACATTTGTTTTTTCAATTTTAATAATTTCATTTATTTTTATTTTTTCAAAACACAATTATTATTGTCAAAATAAGCAAAAAATAAATTTCATGGAAAACAAATCATTTATATAATTACTCAGTTAATATAAAAATACATGAAATAAATTTATTAATTTAAAGACAAAATGTTGTTTCTGTTAATAATAATGCTCCATGTATTTATCACTATGCTGCATATAATATTCGTCAGTCACATGAAAACGTCCATCATCAGCCATCAACTTGCGCGAAGCCAAACATTCATCAATAACTGCCAATTTAGATAACATTTGACGACAGTTATACTTCTACTAATTATTATTAAATTAAAAAATAAATATCTACATCATTTTTTTTGGCCTCAGCAAAATAAAAAAAAAATTTAGAGGCAGGACAAAGTCTGCCGGGTCATCTAGTTACTTATATGAAGAAACTTAAAGATTAAATATTAGTTAAAAACAATTAACCTACAAACACATTTTCAATAAATATAGGTTATAACTAATTGTAATTATTTCACAACTTGTATAATATTTGTGTGTTGATTGTAAAATTTTGTAATTTTATTAGTATATTTAATGACATTTTCTGTAGCCTCAAAAACTTCACGACCTGAGATATTAATACAATATAAACAAGAGGAACTCCCATATTGGAACAGAATAGCCAACCGTGAATAATTAAACATGCCAGCACAGAGTTCGTTATATACAGTAGAAGCCCGATATAGCGCGGTCTGATATACCGCGGATTCGGATATAACGCGGTGAAGAGTATGTCGCCCGTTATTAGCGAAAATTCTTACTTGTAGAGAGTGAGTAAATTATGAATTGTTTATCATGACTTCCGTAGCCACAACATTGGAATGCGTTGCGTTTATTGTAAACAAAGGCTTGTTGTTGGAAACGGCGTTGTAAACAACAGCCAGAATTGCCAGTTCAAGTGTACCTGTAGACATAAACAATTGCCCGAGCTATTTACAGTCTCTACGTTTCTAAGAATTCATGCCAAGGCAAGCAGCCAACTAAATCCCTTCTCTCCGTCATATTACAGTACAGTATAAGATCATACTCTGATATTATCTTATCAAAGTGTATAGTCTTTGTCATAAATTCGCATAGTGTAGAGTTTTGTGATGTCGCAGAAAAGAAAAGTATATTCTGTGAGTGATAAACTCAAAATAATTGATCGTGTGAAGAACGGAGAGTCAAAGACAAGTTTATCACGTGAGTGTGGCATCCCAGAAGGAACAATTAGAGGGTGGATGAAGGAAGAAGATAAACTTAAAAGTTTTGTGAACACAGTTGAAAGTGAAGTGGGGTTGCAAAGAAAAAAGACTAAAGTAGGTAAGGATAGTGAACTAGATGAGTGTCTGTACAGGTGGTTTTTAATAAAACGAAGTGAAGGTGTGCCACTGTCAGGACCAGTTATTAGAGCTCAAGCTGTGAAATTCCATAGTGATTTACATGGCAACAGTGACTTTAATGCATCTGATGGGTGGTTTTCACGATGGAAATCTTGTCATGGTATAAGCCAGATAAGCATTGAAGGGGAAGCACGATCATGTGACAGTGAAGCTGCAGCACTTTTTCCTCAGGCATTAAACAAAGTAATGATCGATAACGATTTAAATGACATCAAGTGTATAACTGTGATGAAACTGCTCTGTATTTTCGAATGCTTCCTACCAGAACTCTGGATGTGAATAATTCAATAAATAAATCTGGATTAAAAATAAATAAGGATAGAGTTACCCTCCTGTTTGCCACAAATAAATCAGGCAGCCACAAAGTTAAACCTTTCTGTATAGGGAAAAGCCGAAATCCTAGATGCTTTCAACATGTTAACATGATGTCATTACCCATCACATATCGTAATACAAAAAATGCTTGGATGACAAGTGATATTTTCGGTAAATGGTTCCATGAAGAATTTGTTCCATCTGTGAGAAGCCACCTGCGGTCACTCAACCTCGAAGAAAAAGCTGTACTGACCCTTGACCACTGTCCAGCACATCCACCTGCTGATATGCTACAGTCAAGAGGTGGGAAAATCGGAGTCATGTTCTTACCGAAAAACACTACAGCACTGATCCAGCCATTAGATCAAGGCATCATAAAAGCATTTAAAGCGCATTACCGCCGTGAACTTCTGAGTGCTATAGTGAATTCTGATGAGGAAATGGAAATTTACCTTAAGTCAATAAACCTGTATTAGTACGGCTACGATTCAGAATTGCTGGAAGAAATGTTCCTTTGAACAAAACATCACCGATGGAAATTGCTCTGTTGCCGGATTCACTAATAGTGATGTACAGTCTGCGAGTAGTGCTCTGCATTGCAACTTCACTCTAGATGACTTGAATAACTGGGCAGAAGTTGACAACGGTGAGCCTGTTACAGAATGTATAGGAGATAAAGATATCATCGATGCAGTCCGAAATGCAAATTGCGAAGAAAAAGAAGACGATGACGATGATGGAAATGAAAATGGGGTGGAAGTGAAAGAAGTTATTCCAAATGTTAGTGAAGTGATAATACACATAAACAAAGTAATTTCGTGGATGGAGAGGCAAAGTGAATCTAATAATGTTCATCTGCTGCACCTCGCGTTTATAAAACAATACGCGGAAAAGAAACGCTGTGCATTATCCCGTCAAACAACAATTACGGACTTTTTTAAGACCAACAATTAGGCCTACAGTAGGTCGAGTGAGCAATGTATAAATAGTGTATTTTATATTCCATTGGATTAAAATAGATTAAAATACGTATTGGATTAAAATACAGTTTTCTTATTTTTTATTTCTACATTTGGTGACGTAATTTACGTACAGTATATAGTAGTGCATTATGCTGTAGCCCTGTTCCCGGTCCTCCCTCCCCATCATTTGTCACTGTACAGGTCACCTTCCGATATACCGCGGTTACGCCTATAACGCGGGGGAAAGTATGTCACCCGACAACCGCGCTATATCGGGCTTCTACTGTAATTTGGAAGGATTTGTAATATAATAAGGAACACAAGAATTGCTAATAAAAACATTATTGACCTTCTCACTGTATGTTTGATTTTTTTAATAATCTTTACTATAATTTGGGTATTATTTCTAACATAATAAACATTAAAAATTTTGATTACCAAAAAGGGTTGGTAATACCAGTTTGGCAGAGAATTCAAATTGGAACGTTAGAACAGGTGAGTTTCACTCTACGATTATTACAACAGCAGTAACAAAAATTGAAATCTTGTTACAAATTAGCAGCAACAACTTTGTGCTTTTTCGAGAGAAATCTCGTGTTGTTACAACTGTTACACTCCTTTTTAACTAACTTCATAAGCTTTAGGCTGCATTCTGTAGCGTAATTTGCACTGAATATATTGAAACCCAGTGCTTGTTGATGCCACATACACAAAAAAAGTTATTGTCTTAAAATTTGATTATATTTGTAATTTGTGGCATCAACTAATTTGTAATATCTATATCTACAGCTTTATATTTTTTAATTTTTATATACTTATGTATATACTGTAACACCACAAAATGTTACATAACCAAAACACACACCAGAAGGGTAAAATATGACACTAAAGTTATAAAGTGAATCATTGTAATGAATGTAACCAAGAAGAGAAGGGACCAGCATAGAAGAAAGAGGAGGAAGGATCCCAAGAAGCAGTGATGAAGGAAGATTTAAATAAAAAATTCGACGATAACAGCCAGAAAATGGAAGAGAAAATGGACGATGTCAGCAAGAAGATGGAGGAAAATAACGAGAAAATAAACACAAAAATAGACAGAGAAATAGCGGTGGTCAGAAGAGAGGTCACGGAAGTACACGAGAGGTGTGAACAATACCACCAAGAGTTACAGCATACCAGAGAAGAGGTTGATGGGCGGATTAACAATATAGAAGAAATAAATGAAGCCAGAATTGAGTCTCTGAAGAAGATGAGCCAGGACGAGATCAAACGAGTACGAACGGATGTAGGAGAAAGATGTGAAGAAATCGACGCATCAGTGAACACCATAAGAACCCTGACTGTCACCAACAAGGAAAAAATCGAGGAATTACGTCAACGGGAGATCCTACAAATACGCGAAGAACTCGAAACCATTCGTAACCGACCCGCACAGGGTCACTATGTACAACCTATCGACAACCGTGATATCATCAACTTTAAAAATTATACGAAGAACCCGATCGAATTTCTGGAACGAGTGGAGGAAAACCTGACCAGAATCCGGGAAAGCAGATGGATGGTAATCCGCAGTTTGATCGATGAATACTTCAAAGAAATACACGATAACTGGTGGACTGCAACCCGCCACGAGATCCAAAGTTATGAGGAGTTCAAGACACTGTTCAGGGCCAAATACTGGTCGGAGTCTACTCAAAACATCGTACGTGATGATATCTGTCATGGCAAATATGACGCTAGTCGAGGAACCACTCCAACTTCCTACTTCCTTGGTAAGGTATGTTTGGCACGAAACCTCGAACCCAGGATACCAGAGGAGTGCCTGGTCACCAAGCTCGCTTATCATTATGAGGAGGGAGTAGCAAGATCACGACAATGGGGGCAGATAAAAACTGTCCAAGCCATGGCAGCACTGCTCGAGGATACTGAACACGAAGGCTACTATAAAAGGAGCCGCAAGAGGAATGATAACTTCCAAGACAGGAATAATAGCCAAAATAATAATAATAACCCTAACTTCCGGAATTATCGAAGTAACTGCAATAATTATAATAATAATAATGCAAATCCAAATAATGAAAACAATTATCAGCCAAATAAGCAGGGTAATAATAATAATTACACTGGCAATAATAATAATAATACGAGACAGCCGCAAAATAATAACAACAACAACCCCAACCGACCCCAGAACCAAGGTGGAAACAACCAACCACAACAATATAGGAGGGCCAATTATGTCCAGGCCAACAATGAGCAGGGGAGAAGGCAGTACTATCCAAGGCGCCGTAGCTTCAACGGACATGACGAGGAGTACCAGCGCGAAGACAGGAGAAATTCTAGAGGCTGGCAAAGAAGGAGTAGGAGTATTGAAGGCGACAGCCGAAACAACGATTATCGGCCCCAAGTTCATTTCATAACAAACAATGACCAGAATCACCATGGGGGACGGCCCGATATAGAAGAGAGGAGTCAGGTAAACACACCGGACAGACGCGAGGAAGAGAATGAACCCTCTTTAAACGCATCGCGGCAGTGAGAAACCAATCAGACCCCTCGCTGAACCATTCTATTGGGTGCAATTATAAAACGACTCCGAACCAAACCATAACAATAATAACAAGTCACTATTTAAAAAATATCAGACAAGAGCTGCCATAAGAGGAGGAAATTGACCACCATCAATGCAACAATGACATAGCATATGTGACTGCCAAAATAAACGGGGTGGCCACCACATTGATGATCGACACGGGTGCAAATGTCTCGTTAATGGATAGCACAGAAATCAACCGCATCCAGGAAGAAAGTAAATCGGTAATACCAACCCTACCGATTAACAATATAATATTAGTGGGAGCGACTGGACGACAGAACAAAACTGTCAAGAAACAGGTCAATATTGAAGTGACCAGTCATGGAGTCAAGATCCCAATGATATTTTTGGTAGCTAGTGGATTACGATTTCGCAGTTTAATTGGCTGCGACATCCTGCGGACATACTCAGCAATTATTGACATGAGTAGAGCAAAAATAACACCGAGTACGCCAGATTTGGAATGGACGGCTGAGATCATTGGGAGTAAGGAAGCTGCTCCAGACCGCACCATTTTCCACATAAGAGAAGTGATAAACCCTAGATATCAGACACCTACTGAAGAAGTTGAGTATCAACCGAAAAATGACATTTTGTGGGATGAAAAAATCAAAGAATTCCGACAATTTAAGTCAACCACAAGAGACCATTCACCAAACCCGGACCAAATTGAAATGTTGATCAAAATATACAACAGATACCGGCATGTATTCTCAGACATCCCGGGGAAGGTAAAAAATTATCAATGTGTGTTGAGATTTAAAGAACCCGTAAATTTTAATCGGAAGTCATACCCAATTGCCTATTCTTTAAAAGAAGCAGTTAGGACCGAGATTAATCAATTATTAAAGGATGATATCATTGAGTGCAGTCAGTCACCTTATACTAGCCCTATTGTAGCTATAAAAAAGAACGGGAAAGTGAGACTTTGCCTAAACGCTAGGGAGATTAATAAAAACCTGATTAATGACCGAACATCTCCTGGCGAAATAGAGGAAATTTTAAAGAAGTTTCATGGCACACAATTTATTAGTTCATGGGACACCGTCTGCGGATACTGGCAGGTGGAACTGCACCCCCACAGCCGAAAATATGTAGCCTTTATTTTCGAAGGGTGCAACTACCATTTCAAACGGTTGCCCTTCGGATTAGTGAACTCTCTAGCAATATTTATTCAGTGTATGGACCAAGTATTAGGCCAAGAAGCGCTCCAGTTCACTACCATTTATGTAGATGATCTACTCATAACATCTACAAACTGGGAAGAACATTGTCATAGAATAAACCATGTGTTGATCAAATTGTCTGACAACAACATCACATTGAAACTTGAAAAATCACAACTCATAGCCAAAGAAGTACAATTTTTAGGTTTCCAATTAACCGAACTGGGGATAACACCATCTAAGGAAAAAATAGAATCCATACAACAATTCCCCACCCCAAGAAACAAAAAACAATTACAGTCTTTTTTAGGCCTGTGCAATTATTATCGCAAATTCCAAAATAACTATTCGGAATTAACTACAAAATTATCACCACAATTATCTTCAAAGGACAAATGGACATGGGGACCAACTCAAGACATAGTGTTCCAACAAATTAAGACCAAATTCCTAGAGACAGTGATGCTACTTCACCCAGATTTCAATAAACCTTTTTACCTCAATTGTGATGCAAGTGACATCAGTTTAGGGTCTACACTATACCAAGAGGATGGAGATGGGAACCATCTGGTTATAAGCTTCGCCAGTAGAACACTGAACAAATGCGAACGAAATTACAATGTGACAGAAAAAGAGCTGTTAAGTGTTGTATTTGCCTGCGGAAAATTCCGGACCTATATTTTAGGATATTCAATAACAGTATGGACAGACCACAAGTCCATATCCTTCCTAAAAAACTGTAAACTAAGCACGGTCGTTTAACAAGATGGACCCTAGTCTTACAAGAATATAACATCAGTTGGGAGTACATTCCAGGCAAAAAGAATATAGCAGCAGACGTATTGTCACGCATAAACATAACCAATCAGACCTATGAAGGAGACAATTGCAAACGTCTATCACATCATTAAGAGTCGGTCAGACTTAGAAGAAATAGCTAAAGAGGTAGAGCAACACCAGAAACAAGACAGCAAATTAACGCAAATCCATCAGAGACTGAGTGCACAAGACAGTAGAGTAATACAATACTATTGTTTGCACAACAATTTATTATTCATTAAGACAAAATACCATAACAATACCTGGAAATTGGTAATACCCAAAACGTTGGAAAAAGATATCATAACGGATTATCACATTCGTTATGGACACATGGGAGCACTCAAGGTGGTAAGAGCACTAGAAGAACACCTGTACATAAAGGACATAAACAGAAGAGTGCGCAGTTATATCAGGAGTTGCCACATATGTCAACTGGTGAAATGCACCAACGAGAGGAAAGATGGACTAATGATACCTATAACTTCAGCAGACAAGTTAGAAAAAGTTTTCCTAGACATCTGCGGTCCATTCCCTAGAAGTGGAGGTAGACGTCAATATAAATACCTCATAATAATTTTCGACCATTACACAAAATACACGAAGTTATATCCAATAAATCGTGCCACAACGAATAAGATACTTAATATCATTATACAAAGCTATATACCTGAAGTGGGGAGTCCGAAAACTATAATAACGGATCATGGTACCCAGTTCAAGGGCAAAAGATGGAGGGACACACTGCTGGATCATGGGGTGAAAACATATAAAACCTCAGTATACCATCCCAGCAGTAACCTGTCCGAAAGAGTGCTGAGAGAAGTTGGGAGAATTCTCAGGACATATTGTTCCAACCAGCAAAGGAAGTGGAGTGAGTATGTATCAGCATCTGAAGACTTTATAAATCTAGCTCACCACCAATCAATAGAAACCACGCCTTATAGTGCCATGTTCGAGAAACCTCCACCACGAGAAATTTGTGACATTATTAAATTTCCACATAGCCAGGAATACCAATTCGACAAAATCCAATTCCATAATAAGATTGTCGAGAAAATCGAACAGAGAAAAAGAAAGTACCAAAACAAGGTACCATCGAAAATCATACAGTACCATGTAGGTGACCAAATACTACTAAGAAATAGAGAATTACCCAGTACGATGGAGGGTATCACTAAGAAACTGCTATTACTGTATACAGGTCCGTATACAATAACAAAGAACAATCAGAACAATACTTATGAAGTTTCTGATCCAATAAGTAAGAAAATCAAGGGTACGTTCAACCAGGCATCCTTGAAAAAATATTATGTATAATGAAAACTATCGAAAAATGTTAAAGTGTCATAATGTTTACAGTACAAAGATATATAATACTATAAGCATAAACAAATAAAATGAATCCAAGAAAATGTAATTGACCCATAATGAGCCCAATAGAATGGTGACAGTATAAAAACCCCAAACAATTGACATATATTAGACTGGTGACACTATTGTGAATCTCTTTAGACAGTGCTTGTAAAAGGAACGAGCAAATTGAACTTAACCTGTAAAGTAAACAACCCAGTTTCATTAAGAAGAGGGTCATTTCTCGTTCCAAGTGCGAATAAAGTGCAGTGGATTAGCGATCAATATAATCCGATCGATAAAGTGTTTAATTTTTAATCTATAAGATTAAAAAGCAAGGTAGTACAGTGACCAATTTTATTGTTTATCTGTCTGTCACTGATCGTTACTATTACACATTTGTACTGACGCAAAACAATCAAACAATTAATAACGAACACTGTATTCATTTATTTAGAGGATTTTAATAATTCGACGTAAGAATTTATGTGTTAGAATTAGTTATTATAATATTAATTAGGATCCAAGCAGACGAAATTATCGTTAACCCCTAAAATATAATTGCAAGTTTTTAAAGAGGCCAAAAATTAATTACTATCATAGTAATATCTATCAAAGCAATTAATAACGTTCTATTTTGTATTTACAAGAACCTACCTTGAGGTATCTAGATAAATAATATTAAAATTTTGTTAATAACCATAAGAGTTTTTAGATTGTGCTTAACGGAGCTAGACCAGATAGCAGACGGATACTTTGAAATCCAAACTGTATTATTGTAAATGTATTTTTATTCAATTTGATTTTTGAGGGTAAAATAAACCCATAATGTTATACAGCATAACCTTTGTGTTCAATTATTCCAATTTAGATTAGTAAACCTCAGTATAAAATACACTGAGGTACATTTGAAACAGTAATTTTTCAATACACAATTTGAATTATTTTAAATGCCATAAGCATTTAAACAACAGAAAAAGTGGAGACATACAATTTTAAATTTAGAAATTTGTTTTTTATGGGAACTTTTCTCGAAGAAAACCCATATGGCGCCCACATAACCTTCAAGGTGCTACATAACCTTGATTATAAAATTTAAACTGGTCAAAATAACCTTGACAGTTTATTCAGTGGCGGTGAACGTCTGAACATCTAGTACGACAACCAGGTACGTGAAAAGTGTTCTTTATATTAATTTATTTGTCCAGACCACTTGACGTTACTTACACAGACGACATTTTTCCAGAAGAGGAGTTCGACTTCAAGTTCGACGCTACCGTTACATTCATTAACAACCAGCAAATTAATAATTTATCTATAATAGATTATCACACTATAATTAAATAAATCATATTTATCAATTATCATAAAAGATAATTACTGCATGTAATACACGAGAATCCATTAAACAACAATTGATAATTAAATCTATAAATTTTATATCAAATTTAATAGAGGGGGATCTCGTAATATTACAACACATACGTTTGATAAAAACAGTATAAAAGTGACCGCTGTCAGAAGTTTTTCCACTGGAGCCAAGATACATTTTCTGACCATCCACTTTTTACCTTCTATTTTTCCATTTAGAAAAGTCCATATTTCTAATATGATCTATAGTACCTTGTTCTAGTGTCCATATTTTACATAACTGAAGTTTATTTCAGCATATTAGCATAGGTACAGAAAAGTGAATCTTAAGTATGAATCAAAGCATAAATAAGACTTATTGTATTATAAGAGAGAAGCTCAATTAAGTTAAGAATACACATAATGAAAGTCTAGACATCAAGTTCAGATAGGTGAGAAATGAACTCAAACAAAATATAACTATAGATATGAACATCTGTGTTGCAAAAGTCAACTCAGGTGTGAGTAATAAGATTACTAAATCAACCCTCGAAAATTGTTGGCGTTTCCCACTCGCCAGATACTGTTTCGGGGGGGGGGGAATAAAACTTTATTATTTAATATTTAGCATGTACCGCTACATTATTCATTAGCCCAGTTTATATTCTGATAGTCCCTTATCGAGTTGAAGATGGAAAATAATTGATTAAAAATAATCAAGCTGGACTAGGCTGAGTGTTTCCTCTTGTAGCCACTAAAATGGCGAAGTCCCGACGAGAAATACCATTTGTCTATTGCTACACCAGGGTTGAAATCTTCTAAGGTTGGTCCATTTACTGCCAGCTGCATTAGATCTCCTAATGAAGTGATGTCCAGGGAAAGTCTCTGTTTTACTTTTATCCTGTTATCGAAGCTAAATCCCCGTTCACAAGATGCTGTTGTTACTGCCATGCATGCAACGCCGTAAAATACTTTCTTTAGCTCACCAAAACGCTCAGGAAACTTGTACAGAGTTTTTAATAGCTCACCCAGTCCTTTTGAAGTTATTTGCTCTTCTTTAACCATCATTTTTAATTGAAGCCATTCCGATAGCAAAACATCCTCATTTATATCACCAGTAATAAAAACATGCGCCAATTGAAGAATCTCCTCATTGCCATATGCAGTTAGGGTGTCATCTTGATGAAGGCACAAGAAATCCAGAACGTGGCACTTGGTGCCTACTACAGTCTCAGGTATATCAAGACGGCACTTCAAGTAATGAACTGTGGTTTCTATCAGCTTATTACGGATTGATTTGTATTCTTCCTCCCCTTGAGACATGTTTGTGAGAACAATTCCTTGGTCGCCTTTGTATTTTGAGCAATTCGGTTTCTCTGAGTCTGAAGTGTCAGAAAGGAATTGTTTCACACTGGATCCTTCAGATGAAAGCAAGAACTGAACCATTTCCACCTTTACCATCATTGGCGATCGTACCTGTGAGACCAGTAACTGTTTCAACTGTAAAACTTTACAAAATGGCTCTAGTTTCCCATACAGGTCAATCAAAAAGTTTAATGTTTTTACAAACTTGTATGACGGAAGGGTTTTTTAGATAGCCTTTTGCTCTAGCTGCATCCGTAGCTTCTCCTGTTGTAGTTTCCGGTTCGTTATATCCTCAAGATGGATGACCAGAGGTACGAGATCACGCCGCAAAGCTTTCAAAGCGTCAGATTTACTACATATCCACCGTATATTGTGAATATTTCTGAGTTTTACTATCTCACTTTCTAAAGTGTTCGCGGTGTTTTTAAGCTCATGGAGGCGTTTTGAGGATCGTTTGTAAAATTTGTATATGTTCTTCACAGTTTCGTCAAGCTTTTCTAGGTAAGGGGTGGAATTGGCAGCATCAAGTATTGCCAATTGTAGACGATGCGCGGCGCAGTGAATGCTAATTAAATGCGGAGCTTCTTCTTTCAAACGAAGTACGAAACCTGAATTTGAGCCAATAATAGACGACGCCCCATCAGTTCCCACACAAACCATATACTTTTCTCTTCTCCAATCAAGCCCGAAGTTATCCAAGAGCCCAGTAACAGCAGTGAAATAAGACTCTGCCCTACCGCTCTCGAGAGGCACAAGGCCTAAAAGGTCTTCTCTTATCTCCCCTTCACACACATAACGAGCATAAACAATCACATGTTCCTCAGCACTTCGGTCCGTGGAACCATCAATCAAAATACTGAAACACTGAGCATTTTTTAATTTTTGAACCACATCTTCTTGTAACTGTTTAGCAATAAAATTAATGAAAACTTGTCAGTTTTTATCGTTTACATATTGTTTTGTCTCCACATTTACACCTAATTTAGTTGCAAGGGCAACTTGCTTAGGGAAATCGGTAAATGGTTTTTCATTGATGCCTATAAAATAGGCTATGTTGAATAAAGTTGTTAGATGCTCAAACATAGAAGACTCTATTTTCTTAATACATTTGGCAAGAGAAGCTTTTCCTGGTTCTGACTCTACTTCAAACCGCGTTAAATTGTCCATATGTACTAGGCTTTTACCATGAAACACAAAGTTCCTTTTTCATGGAACCAGAAAATCCTGCTACCCATTTTGGGTCACTATTTTGAGGGTATTTAGCGCATATAGTATATTTTGCGCGGTCGGAATCGTAAGCTAGCCAGGGGAAGATATGCAGCCAAGCTCTTTGAAATTTTCGTTTCCCAGAGGAACCGTGAGTAGGCCTAAGTCCACTAGAACTCGCGTTTCAGTTTCCCTACTAGGCACGGCACTTACATCTCTAGCAGTAGACGTCGCACTCGCAGACTCACTAGGCGTCGTCGTACTGACAGTAGAACTTTTTTTAAAGAAATAATTAAGTTTAATCTGTTTCATTATGAATAAAATAATTCACGAAAAATAAAATACACGCTGAACACGATCTTAGAAATTGAGAATACTCTTAGTACACGAAACAATAAATCACACGCGTAACACATCCGGTCAACTCAACAATAATTAGCAGACTGTACAACTTGGAAGGAGTGACAAAGGCCAGCGGCCGGCGGCCCGCGCAGAACGGCGTGAAATTTCCGCTCCCCTCTCACAGCAACACTATTTTGTTCGACGTGTTTTAAGATGTTTATATCCAACAGAGCAGTTTTGTTTATAAAATTCACACGGTGACAGCTAACTGACGGCCTATGACTTCAACACGCGCCTTTACTAAAACAAAAACATGACGTGTTTTGGTTTAATAGACGTCCTTCTTTTTTCCATTTTTCATTCTTTCTCTCCTCTTTTCTCCTTTTTTTCACAGTCAAAACCCACTCGCCACTGGCGAGTGGGCGAGTGCAATTTTCGAGGGTTGACTAAATTGTCTGATGAGAAATTTAAGAAATTCACTACAGACTTGAATGATAAGACAACTCAAGAGATTATGGTTATGTGCATCAGTGAACGATATAAAAGCTAACCGAATGCGATTGTAGATTATATGAATGGAAAGTTGAAGCTGGTAAGTGATCAGTTTGATAAAGTGAGTAACATTATCTTCGATGGGATAAATGTCAATGGGATTCACATTATTTTTAAGGGGAAGCCTCTAGTTAGAGTATCGTCTGCTATTGATAAGACTGACTGTGTTATTAACAGTGAACTGGATGCACCATTATCCTAATGAGTTAACAACCAAAAAATTATGTGAATAATAAAGTTTTAAGATTAAGTGAACTCTATGGCCTAAGTGTTAAGATTAAGTTTAAGTGGCCTAAGATAAAGTTTTAAGTGTATCTGAACTATATGGTATAATAAATCCATGCGATTAGGCTATTAAATGCACTGGTGTTAAACATAATTGTGTCTACACAAAATGAGGCTTGTTCATTGTTGTTCAGTTTAAGCAGAAGACAGCCTCTAGAGATGAGCATGTATTGCAAACCAGAAGAGGTGGTAAAAGGCTATTGGCTAGGTGCTGTATATTGTAACATTACATTTGGAACCACTTAATATCGTACCCAATTTAATGAAGACAATGGATAAGAAGCTAGACAAGAAGAAAAATATCTTTCAAAATGATAGTGAAGAGGAACGAATAACTATTTCAGACTGACTAGTAATACAACTGACCGTACCCAAATTAATGATTCAGACAAAGTGATGCAAAATACATTCAACCCCGATTAAGACATGAACTTTAAATAATGACAAAATAAGTATTATAAAGACAGACAGATTATGTATCAATGCTATAAGGAAACAAATGGTTTCATTCAATGTATCATAATATCAAGATAATCAAAATACAAATTGAGGGATAATAGGCCCAAACATACAATACTATGTAAAAAGAAATATTAGTAAGTGATTAATTTGAATGATGTACTGAAAATATAACAAACCTTATTATAGATACATGAACCATACAACTAATTGTAATAAATAGTGGTCATAAGGTTGTCCAGAAAACAACAAATAATAACTTATTCACAGTAATATTTTATAACAAGAGTGAAGTTCTTTTAATGACAATAAAAATGTAAACCCAAATACAAAAACAATGAATGTGACAAATAGAAACACAATACGATATATTGTAGTATTAAATATATTTTAATGGATAAGAGGAAGTAGCTGAATATTATGCGTCAGTGAAAACAAAACAATCAGTAACAGAAGTGTCTAAAGGTAGAATTAAAAGTGAACCAGTGGAAATTATTTATATAATGGGACAAACAAATCTTAATAATCTTGTATAAATAAGATTATTAATCTTATAAGACTAATTAAAACAAATAGAGATAAGATCAAAGAATAACAGTGGACTAGTGCAAGTAATTCTATTATGAAAATATACTAAAAATGATCCCAAGTGAGTGCTATTTTCATCTCACAATATTAGGTAATATGACTATAAATGTGATGAGATAATATAATAAGTAGTGCAGTGATCAAGGGTACATCCCTGAAATAAAACAAAAACAGCAAGGACTGCATGAAACTTAATTTTAAGGAATAATTTAAGTAATGAAAAAACATATGTGTTTTGTTTATATTAATGGTTCATTGAACTCAAGGCGGGAAGGTCTGAGTTAGAGTACAACTCTTTTTGTTTTCAAACATATTTGTTATATATTAATAGTAAGGATTAATTAATTAGTTATCAAGGCAAGATGGAGTGAAAGGAGGTGTTATTACTAGTGGTAAACAGTTGTTCATGTTTAATGAAATTTTAACTTATTTATTCAATGTCCATAAAAGTCATAGCCATGTGGGCATGACACTAAATTGATTTGATTATATATTGTTTTGTTATTGTTCATGTAATGATGTTATCAGGATAGCCAGGAAAGCAACCAACCATTCTAAATTAATGAGAAATAGAAAAATAACAAAGCAGACAGTAGTTATATAAGGATGATCATTTTTTGAACAAATAAATGGAGTAGCAAATGTTTTGTGGATGGCAAACTGTAGGAAACTGTAGGAAGCCATGTAAAACCAACTTTTGTAAATTTTAGATAATACTGTTAGGAATTTTGTGAAACAAATGTTGAAGGATGAATAGATTTATAGTTAATAGTATACACAACAAATCTAGAAGCAAAATAATTCGTTTTAAGCTATTTAAGAAAAATTCAAATAACAAAATTGTAACATCTGTATTTCTTAAGTAAAAGTAGGCATGTTTAGTGTCTATGTGTCACAAATGTAAAGACCAAAATAATGTTGCTAATAGTTTTAAATTCCCAATCAGTACAGAAAAGTTATACTAATTTAAAGGTTTTGAACAAATTCAGACATTGAAATAATGAATTTACATGACAATGTGTATCCGAATCAACCAACCAGATTCCAAGTTTACCCTTAGCAACCAGAAATTTCGGATAAATAAAATGAGACTTCTTTAACAACGGTCATAGCGTACAGACGCGTTTGTAAAACGTCTTACATAATTAACTATAAACTGTGAAAAAACATTCCAGACATCTTAATACAGATAGATACACATAATACGAATTATTACAACCGAGTGAGGAACATCCAGTATTGAAAATAGAAGAAGTGAGATCCAGGGAGAAGGGCCGAAGCAGACGTGGGCCCTATCTTCGACCAAGAACCATATAAAGAAGAGGATTTGGTGACTTTGACATTTTATTATATTATGTATCAACACCAACTTTTGTATACACGACTTTTTAAGAATTAATCAACTAAAACTACAGACGCCATATCACACCAACACTAAGAACACTCACTAATAACACGAATTGAGATTGACACCTTTTTAAACACCACAAGGACCTTTGATTTTGATAATAATTAATAAACACATAAACTGGACATAACCTATAATAACTAGCAACCACTATTCGACTGCATGCGTGCACATTACACTCTAAACTTTGTAATATCCTTGAACTGTAAAATTTGTACTTTGATTTATAGAATAATATTTTGTTTAATTGTAATCCCCGAACCAGATACGCCCTGAGATGATCTATTTTAATAGAAATAATAACCAACGCTTTATTTTGGTCTGAATACAATAAGAATTGCAACTACTGTACCAACTGGTAAAGAAGACACATAATTTTTGCCACAATTGTGATTATCATAAAAGAAACGAGAAACAATTAACCAATGCTTTACTGAATAAATGATTTCTATAAAGATATATGTTTGGAGTTATATTTGCGTCGTTATTATTGCTGTTCCATTTAAAAAATAAGTTCACAGAGCACAGCGGACACCACATCGGTTGGCAACGGTGGGTGACGTCATTGAAACGGTACGTATAGTGGGAGCGAGCGGCAGATTACAAAATCATTCGCCGTTCAACATATCTTATTAATAGTAACATAATTACAACAACAACAGTGTGGTTGAAAGTAGTTAATACATATATATTTGTTACTAATTGACGTTTCCAACGGGCGGCGTATATAATTTAAGTGCCCGCAACACAAATAGAGTGTTACAAATTGACGAACTCGACAGTGGGGCAGAAAGTAAAGAGCGACACATTTAAATAATTTAAGTAACACTAAAATTCGTGTTACAAATTGGCGAACCAACGTGTGAGGCGTTTAATTTAATATAAATTAAATTATAATTTATAATTAAACAGTCAAAAAATAAACAAAAATGAGGAAGCGAGAAGTATCGCGCAAACGAGCGGCCGAAACCGAGAAAGTAGACGAATTAAACATGGAAGACAAAGAAGCAACACCGGTCGAGGAAGTAGAAGCAATAATAAGAGAGGACCAAGGAGATAGACAAGAACCGAACAAAGCAACAGAGAGCGTTGACATGAAGAGCATTATGGAATACTTAAAACAGAGTCATGAAGATTTCATTAAGAAAATGGAAGAAACTAATAAGAAAATGGAAGAATTAAACACGGACAATAAACAGTCTATGGAAGAACTGAAGGAAGAATTAAGTGAGAACTATAAGAAGAACTTAGAAAATAGTAATAAGAACTTAGTAATATTGAAGGAAGACTTGAGTAAGAAGATGGAGGAAATAAAGAGTGATAATAAACAAACAAAGGAGGAATTGAGCCGAGAATTGAAGGAGAATAGCAGTAAGATGGAGGAGAAAATAGACGAAAATAATAGAGCATTGAGGGAAGAATTGAAGGGAAATTACCAAGAGACCATGAAAAAACTAGATGAACACAAAGAGTCATTAAAAGAAGAGTGGAATAACAAGATGGAAATTAATAACCGGCAATTGCAGGAAGAATGGGACAAGAAGCTGGAAGAACCGGTGACTGAAATTAAAAGGGTAGAATCCGAGACCAAGGAAAAGTGTGAGCGGATGAACCAAGAGATACTGAGCGTCCGGGAAGAAACGAATGGACGGATAGAAAACATACGAACCAATCAAGCAGTGATGGGAGAAAGATTAGAAAGCATAGGTACTAATCTTAATCGGGTACAAGACCAAACAACTGCACATAGAGATGAAATAAACTTTCTAAAAAACAGACAATGTACCGGTGCCCATACAACATGTGAGGAAAATCGAGAAGTTATCGATTTCCAAAACTATAGAAGAAACCCCATGCTGTTCTTAGAACGGGTGCCAAAATAGCCAAAACCGGAGAAGACCGATGGTTTGTGATTAGGAGTATGCTGGACGAAATGTTCAGAAAAGTCTATGACAATTGGTGGACGGCGATGCGGCCGAGTATACAAAACTTCCAAGAATTTAAAAAACAATTCAAATCTAAGTATTGGTCTGATGCCACGCAACATATGATAAGAAGTGACATAGGATTGGGCCGATATGACCTGCACGGCAAGCAAACTCCGACCGCATACTTTCTTGGAAAAATAAACATAGCCAGACATTTAGAGCCTGCTATTCCTACCGAATGTTTAGTGAGGCTATTAGCTTACCACTATGGTGGGGAAATTACAAGAGGCCGAATAAACGGACGTATACAAACCATCGAGGAGATGTCGACATTATTAGCGGAGATGGAACAGGAGAAGAACTTCCTCCAGTACAGATGAAGGAACGATGAAATAAATAGAAATAATGGTCGCCGCGACGCCCAATTTGAAAACAACGGGCAAAGACCGAACAATAGTTACAACAACAACGGTAACCACTATCAACGCGGTTACCAAAACAACAATAACAATAATAACTATCTACGAAATAATGCGGCAAATAATAACAACAACCACTATTACCGTAGCTCTCCTACAAATAATAATAATAATGGATACCAGCGTGCCAATGACAGAGATCACCATTACCAGAACAACCAAGGTTATAACAACACCTACGATAACCGATACAGACAGAATAATAACGGCAATAATAACAATCAAAACCAAACATATCGAAGACATGTGAATTATGTAAGCATTGACGATAGAGATGTGGGAAGGCGTTCGTACCAGGGACGAACGAATTATAATGGGAACCGTGGGAGAAGTTTTCAGGAGGAGAATAACCAGCACTACCGTGATGAACATAGACGAAGTAGGAGCTGTGACGACAACAGGAATAACAGAAACTCAGTGACGTTCGATAATAACGCCATTGAGGTAGAGTTGCAAAATAGAGACAGACCCGGTCAACCAGACAACAGGACTGAGGAGATCAGCCCTGATTTAAACGGACCGCGGCAGTGAAAATCCATCAGGTCCCATCACTGAACCGACAATTTGGGTACTTACTAGGACGAGACAAAATGACTGACGATACAATGACGATAGTGCACAATCACTTCTTAAAAAATGTGAGAGAAGAACTACTGAACGAAGACACGATAACACACAATAGTTCGAATAATGAGATCGCCTATATTATCGCCCAAGTGAATGGACTAGACGCAAGATGCATGATAGATACGGGCGCAAACGTGTCGTTAATCGATAATAATGAATACATCAAAATTCAAAAATATAGTAAGGTCATCTTACCAACTTTACCAATTCAGAATATAATTTTAATCGGAGCCACCGGAAGGCAAAACAAGTCAATAAGAAAACAGGTATCATTAACAGTAACCAGCGGAAATGTAGCTATACCTATGATTTTTCTAATAGCTAGTAATCTACCATTTAATCTACTAATAGGCTGTGATATTTTGAGAAAATACTCAGCAATAATTGACATGAGACAGGCCATAGTGTCGTTAAAAATGGATAATATAGAATGGACAGCAAAATTAGTAGAAAATAGAATGTACCTTCATGCAATAGTATAAGAAAATTCAATAATAAGCAAGATGATTCATGGAATATAAGAAGGGAATACTTTGGGAGTGAAGACAGTTTATGGTTGGAAAAATTAGAAGAGATCCGACAATTTCGGTCAGAACAAAATGAATGTAATTTAACCACACAACAAATAGAAAAGTTGATATCAATATATAATAAATACCGCTATGTTTTCTCTGATATACCTGGCAAAGTAAAAAATTATCAATTTACACTACAATTCAAGGAGCCTGTAAATTTTAATAAGAAATCATATCCCGTTGCTTATGCATTAAAAGAAGCAGTGAGGACTGAACTAGACAAAATGATAGCAGAAGATATTATTGAGTATAGCTGTTCCCCATATACAAGTCCGTTAATAGCCGTTCCCAAGAAAGATGGCAAAGTACGACTCTGTTTGGATGCTAGAGAGATCAATAAGATCATAGTTAATGACAGAACATCTCCCGGAGAGATTGAGGAGATATTGAAAAAATTTAATGGCATACAATTTATCAGCACCTGGGATACTGTTTGTGGGTATTGGCAGGTGGAGTTACACCCAGATAGTCGAAAGTACGTCGCCTTTATTTTCGAAGGGAGGAACTACCAGTTCAAAAGACTACCGTTTGGACTGGTAAACTCAGTAGCTGTATTCGTAAGATGTATGGACCAGGTGTTGGGTCCAGATACTATTCCATATACCACAGTCTATGTTGATGACTTGTTGATTACTTCAGTGAATTGGGAAGACCATTGTGACAGAGTAGGGCAAGTATTACAAAAATTATCAGACAATAACGTTACTCTAAAGCTTCAAAAATCCAAACTTATCGCCAGTGAAGTCCAATTCCTGGGTTTTAACTTAACAAGACAAGGAATAACACCATCCAATGAAAAGATAGAAGCTATCCAGAAATTCCCAAGTCCTAAAAATAAAAAGCAACTTCAATCATTTCTGGGACTTTGCAATTATTATAGGAAGTTTCAGAGAAATTATTCTGAAATGACAGCGAAGTTTTCTCCACAATTATCCTCTAAGAACAAATGGTCATGGGGACAGGAACAAGACAACTTACTCCAAATGATCAAGCATAATTTCCTAAGTTCAGTTATATTAAAACATCCTAATTTCAATCAACCTTTCTTTATGAACTGCGATGCCAGTGATATAAGTTTAGGATCTGTATTATATCAAGAAGATAGTGAGGGAGACCATCAGGTGGTGAGTTTTGCAAGCAGAATACTTAATGGATGTGAACGCAATTATAGTGTAACGGAAAAGGAGTTATTAAGCGTTGTATTCGCTTGTGGAAAATTCAGAACCTATATTCTTGGATACCCGATAACTGTGAGGAGCGATCATAAGTCAATATCTTTCCTAAAAAATTGCAAGATTAACCATGGAAGATTGGCAAGGTGGATACTCGCACTACAGGAATACCATATAAATTGGGAGTATGTTCCAGGAAAACAGAATATTGCTGCAGATATATTGTCCCGGATTAACATAGAACAACAAACTTTTGAAGGGGAAAAAGAAACAATCGTCAAGGTATATACTATAATAAAAAAAAAAATCATTTGGAAAACATCATGAAATCAATTTCACAACAACAAACAGAGGATATAAAAATCAACAATTTTAGGCAAAGACTGATCCAACAGGATGAAAAAATTACTGCATATTATTGTCTACATGAAGACATACTATTTTACAAACCAAATAATAACCAAGGCTCATGGAAGGTGGTGATACCTAAAGCTTTAGAAACAGAATTAATACTGGACTACCATAGTCGATATGGGCATATGGGTGCATTAAAAGTAATGAAGGCACTTGAGGAACACACTTACATTAAGAATATCAACCGGAGAGTTAGAGAATGTATTCGGCAGTGTCACATCTGTCAATTGGCAAAATGCAATAACGAAAAAACAGAAGGAATAATGCAACCAATTACATCAACTGGTAAATTAGAGAGAGTATTTTTAGATGTGTGTGGACCATTACCTCGTAGTGGAAGGAGAAAACAGTATAAATTTATTATAATCATGTTCGACCATTACTCCAAATTTACAAAACTATACCCCATTAATCGGGCGACTACAAAAAAGATTCTGCAAATAGTGATCCAACAATACATACCAGAGTTAGGAGCTCCAAGGTCAATTATTACTGATCACGGAACTCAGTTTCGAGGAAGGGTATGAAGGAGACTTTGTTAGACCTAGGTGTCAAGACATATAAAACATCTGTCTGTCACCCAAATAGCAACCCGGCGGAAAGAGTACTGAGGGAGGTTGGCCGTATCCTCAGGACATATTGTTTTGATAAACACCAGAAGTGGAGTGAATACATTACACAAACAGAAAGCTTTATCAACTTAGCTTACCATGAATCAATACAAGATACTCCATATACCATAATGCACGAAAGACTACCACCCCGAGAAATTAGTGAAATAATCAACTTCCCAAACAACCCAGCTTACCAGTTCGACAATGTGAGATTCCACACCAAACTGAATGAACAGGTGGAGAGAAGAAGGAAAAAGTACAAAATCAGTCAGCAGAAAATGATCCAGTACAAGATTGGAGACAAAGTATTGTTAAAAAACCGCGAATTGCCAAGTTCTAAGGAAGGAATAGCAAAAAAGCTATTATTACTGTATAATGGACCATATATTATTGTAAAAAACAATAACAATAATACTTATGTCATTAGTGATGTGGAAACAAAAAAGATTAAGGGAACACACAACCAAGTTTCCTTAAAAATGTATTATGAACCCAATAAACAAAGTTGAATAAACCACAAAATTCTAAAAAATAGTAAGATCAACTTACAACTAATTATTTATGAGAATTAATATGGAATTGAAGAATTTATTATTATAATACCTCAAAATTCAAAAAAATATAGTAAGCTCATCTTACCAACTTTACTAATCCAGAATATAATTTTAAATGAAGCCAAAATAAACAAGTTTGAATACCAAAAAATTCAAATAAATAGTAAGGACAACTTACAGTACATTTTGATGATGTTATTATGAATCAAGTGAATAAACAAATGTGAATAAATTTCCAAATCCTAAACGAAATAAGCACCTCTTATTAAATATAATTATGAACTTATTATTGGAATAAGATACAATATCAATGAATCAGAAGAAACCATAGTGCTATAAAATGAATAAGAAAAGACAAATGTAGACAATTGACGATGGAAATAAGACAAGACTAGAAACGAATTTACTACAAATAACCTATCATGATTGTGAGAGAATCAACAACAACTATAGATACAGATACTTGTTATGTTTTAATTGAATGAAGATAGTGAATGAAAAATGAAGATTAAGGAGTACTGATAAAAAAGGAAAGAAGATAGTACCAATTGAAAATAAAAAATGTTATTAATATCGCCACAAGAAAATAAACATCTGAAAGAATCAATGGAAAGAAATATTTAGATCTGAGAAGTTAAACTGAGTGAACCATCCCAAGAATATATTATTATATTATTTTTATTTGATTTAGTCGTGAATAGACTAGTGATTATTAAATGTGATTGACTGATGAGATAGCTCCAGCAATCGATATTATTTATGTATTATAAGGACAGCGGGGTATTAGGTCAAGAGAGCCCCCCCGACTGATTCCAAAATATATGGTGATTAATTTGTTAGGGAAGTAACATGTTCCAGGGATAGAACACTTATAATTAAAGACAAGTATACCAGATCATAAGAAGAATAACAAATGATAATGTGAAGGATAAGATAATTGATAATTTCAACAAAAACAATATTTTATTAAAATAATCAAATTTGGTGGCAGGGTAGTATGTAACATTACATTTGGAACCACTTAATATCGTACCCAATTTAATGAAGACAATGGATAAGAAGCTAGACAAGAAGAAAAATATCTTTCAAAATGATAGTGAAGAGGAACGAATAACTATTTCAGACTGACTAGTAATACAACTGACCGTACCCAAATTAATGATTCAGACAAAGTGATGCAAAATACATTCAACCCCGATTAAGACATGAACTTTAAATAATGACAAAATAAGTATTATAAAGACAGACAGATTATGTATCAATGCTATAAGGAAACAAATGGTTTCATTCAATGTATCATAATATCAAGATAATCAAAATACAAATTGAGGGATAATAGGCCCAAACATACAATACTATGTAAAAAGAAATATTAGTAAGTGATTAATTTGAATGATGTACTGAAAATATAACAAACCTTATTATAGATACATGAACCATACAACTAATTGTAATAAATAGTGGTCATAAGGTTGTCCAGAAAACAACAAATAATAACTTATTCACAGTAATATTTTATAACAAGAGTGAAGTTCTTTTAATGACAATAAAAATGTAAACCCAAATACAAAAACAATGAATGTGACAAATAGAAACACAATACGATATATTGTAGTATTAAATATATTTTAATGGATAAGAGGAAGTAGCTGAATATTATGCGTCAGTGAAAACAAAACAATCAGTAACAGAAGTGTCTAAAGGTAGAATTAAAAGTGAACCAGTGGAAATTATTTATATAATGGGACAAACAAATCTTAATAATCTTGTATAAATAAGATTATTAATCTTATAAGACTAATTAAAACAAATAGAGATAAGATCAAAGAATAACAGTGGACTAGTGCAAGTAATTCTATTATGAAAATATACTAAAAATGATCCCAAGTGAGTGCTATTTTTATCTCACAATATTAGGTAATATGACTATAAATGTGATGAGATAATATAATAAGTAGTGCAGTGATCAAGGGTACATCCCTGAAATAAAACAAAAACAGCAAGGACTGCATGAAACTTAATTTTAAGGAATAATTTAAGTAATGAAAAAACATATGTGTTTTGTTTATATTAATGGTTTATTGAACTCAAGGCGGGAAGGTCTGAGTTAGAGTACAACTCTTTTGTTTTCAAACATATTTGTTATATATTAATAGTAAGGATTAATTAATTAGTTATCAAGGCAAGATGGAGTGAAAGGAGGTGTTATTACTAGTGGTAAACAGTTGTTCATGTTTAATGAAATTTTAACTTATTTATTCAATGTCCATAAAAGTCATAGCCATGTGGGCATGACACTAAATTGATTTGATTATATATTGTTTTGTTATTGTTCATGTAATGAAGTTATCAGGATAGCCAGGAAAGCAACCAACCATTCTAAATTAATAAGAAATAGAAAAATAACAAAGCAGACAGTAGTTATATAAGGATGATCATTTTTTGAACAAATAAATGGAGTAGCAAATGTTTTGTGGATGGCAAACTGTAGGAAGCCATGTAAAACCAACTTTTGTAAATTTTAGATAATACTGTTAGGAATTTTGTGAAACAAATGTTGAAGGATGAATAGATTTATAGTTAATAGTATACACAACAAATCTAGAAGCAAAATAATTCGTTTTAAGCTATTTAAGAAAAATTCAAATAACAAAATTGTAACATCTGTATTTCTTAAGTAAAAGTAGGCATGTTTAGTGTCTATGTGTCACAAATGTAAAGACCAAAATAATGTTGCTAACAGTTTTAAATTCCCAATCAGTACAGAAAAGTTATACTAATTTAAAGGTTTTGAACAAATTCAGACATTGAAATAATGAATTTACATGACAATGTGTATCCGAATCAACCAACCAGATTCCAAGTTTACCCTTAGCAACCAGAAATTTCGGATAAATAAAATGAGACTTCTTTAACAACGGTCATAGCGTACAGACGCGTTTGTAAAACGTCTTACATAATTAACTATAAACTGTGAAAAAACATTCCAGACATCTTAATACAGATAGATACACATAATACGAATTATTACAACCGAGTGAGGAACATCCAGCATTGGAAATAGAAGAAGTGAGATCCAGGGAGAAGGACCGAAGCAGACGTGGGCCCTATCTTCGACCAAGAACCATATAAAGAAGAGGATTTGGTGACTTTGACATTTTATTATATTATGTATCAACACCAACTTTTGTATACACGACTTTTTAAGAATTAATCAACTAAAACTACAGACACCATATCACACCAACACTAAGAACACTCACTAATAACACGAATTGAGATTGACACCTTTTTAAACACCACAAGGACCTTTGATTTTGATAATAATTAATAAACACATAAACTGGACATAACCTATAATAACTAGCAACCACTATTCGACTGCATGCGTGCACATTACACTCTAAACTTTGTAATATCCTTGAACTGTAAAATTTGTACTTTGATTTATAGAATAATATTTTGTTTAATTGTAATCCCCGAACCAGATACGCCCTGAGATGATCTATTTTAATAGAAATAATAACCAACGCTTTATTTTGGTCTGAATACAATAAGAATTGCAACTACTGTACCAACTGGTAAAGAAGACACATAATTTTTGCCACAATTGTGATTATCATAAAAGAAACGAGAAACAATTAACCAATGCTTTACTGAATAAATGATTTCTATAAAGATATATGTTTGGAGTTATATTTGCGTCGTTATTATTGCTGTTCCATTTAAAAAATAAGTTCACAGAGCACAGCGGACACCACATCGGTTGGCAACGGTGGGTGATGTCATTGAAACGGTACGTATAGTGGGAGCGAGCGGCAGATTACAAAATCATTCGCCGTTCAACATATCTTATTAATAGTAACATAATTACAACAACAACAGTGTGGTTGAAAGTAGTTAATACATATATATTTGTTACTAATTGACGTTTCCAACGGGCGGCGTATATAATTTAAGTGCCCGCAACACAAATAGAGTGTTACAAATTGACGAACTCGACAGTGGGGCAGAAAGTAAAGAGCAACACATTTAAATAATTTAAGTAACACTAAAATTCGTGTTACAAATTGGCGAACCAACGTGTGAGGCGTTAATTTAATATAAATTAAATTATAATTTATAATTAAACAGTCAAAAAATAAACAAAAATGAGGAAGCGAGAAGTATCGCGCAAACGAGCGGCCGAAACCGAGAAAGTAGACGAATTAAACATGGAAGACAAAGAAGCAACACCGGTCGAGGAAGTAGAAGCAATAATAAGAGAGGACCAAGGAGATAGACAAGAACCGAACAAAGCAACAGAGAGCGTTGACATGAAGAGCATTATGGAATACTTAAAACAGAGTCATGAAGATTTCATTAAGAAAATGGAAGAAACTAATAAGAAAATGGAAGAATTAAAAACGGACAATAAACAGTCTATGGAAGAATTGAAGGAAGAATTAAGTGAGAACAATAAGAAGAACTTAGAAAATAGTAATAAGAACTTAGTAATATTGAAGGAAGACTTGAGTAAGAAGATGGAGGAAATAAAGAGTGATAATAAACAAACAAAGGAGGAATTGAGCCGAGAATTGAAGGAGAATAGCAGTAAGATGGAGGAGAAAATAGACGAAAATAATAGAGCATTGAGGGAAGAATTGAAGGGAAATTACCAAGAGACCATGAAAAAACTAGATGAACACAAAGAGTCATTAAAAGAAGAGTGGAATAACAAGATGGAAATTAATAACTGGCAATTGCAGGAAGAATGGGACAAGAAGCTGGAAGAACCGGTGACTGAAATTAAAAGGGTAGAATCCGAGACCAAGGAAAAGTGTGAGCGGATGAACCAAGAGATACTGAGCGTCCGGGAAGAAACGAATGGACGGATAGAAAACATACGAACCAATCAAGCAGTGATGGGAGAAAGATTAGAAAGCATAGGTACTAATCTTAATCGGGTACAAGACCAAACAACTGCACATAGAGATGAAATAAACTTTCTAAAAAACAGACAATGTACCGGTGCCCATACAACATGTGAGGAAAATCGAGAAGTTATCGATTTCCAAAATTATAGAAGAAACCCCATGCTGTTCTTAGAACGGGTAGAAGAGAAAATAGCCAAAACCGGAGAAGACCGATGGTTTGTGATTAGGAGTATGCTGGACGAAATGTTCAGAAAAGTCTATGACAATTGGTGGACGGCGATGCGGCCGAGTATACAAAACTTCCAAGAATTTAAAAAACAATTCAAATCTAAGTATTGGTCTGATGCCACGCAACATATGATAAGAAGTGACATAGGATTGGGCCGATATGACCTGCACGGCAAGCAAACTCCGACCGCATACTTTCTTGGAAAAATAAAAATAGCCAGACATTTAGAGCCTGCTATTCCTACCGAATGTTTAGTGAGGCTATTAGCTTACCACTATGGTGGGGAAATTACAAGAGGCCGAATAAACGGACGTATACAAACCATCGAGGAGATGTCGACATTATTAGCGGAGATGGAACAGGAGAAGAACTTCCTCCAGTACAGATGAAGGAACGATGAAATAAATAGAAATAATGGTCGCCGCGACGCCCAATTTGAAAACAACGGGCAAAGACCGAACAATAGTTACAACAACAACGGTAACCACTATCAACGCGGTTACCAAAACAACAATAACAATAATAACTATCTACGAAATAATGCGGCAAATAATAACAACAACCACTATTACCGTAGCTCTCCTACAAATAATAATAATAATGGATACCAGCGTGCCAATGACAGAGATCACCATTACCAGAACAACCAAGGTTATAACAACACCTACGTTAACCGATACAGACAGAATAATAACGGCAATAATAACAATCAAAACCAAACATATCGAAGACATGTGAATTATGTAAGCATTGACGATAGAGATGTGGGAAGGCGTTCGTACCAGGGACGAACGAATTATAATGGGAACCGTGGGAGAAGTTTTCAGGAGGAGAATAACCAGCACTACCGTGATGAACATAGACGAAGTAGGAGCTGTGACGACAACAGGAATAACAGAAACTCAGTGACGTTCGATAATAACGCCATTGAGGTAGAGTTGCAAAATAGAGACAGACCCGGTCAACCAGACAACAGGACTGAGGAGATCAGCCCTGATTTAAACGGACCGCGGCAGTGAAAATCCATCAGGTCCCATCACTGAACCGACAATTTGGGTACTTACTAGGACGAGACAAAATGACTGACGATACAATGACGATAGTGCACAATCACTTCTTAAAAAATGTGAGAGAAGAACTACTGAACGAAGACACGATAACACACAATAGTTCGAATAATGAGATCGCCTATATTATCGCCCAAGTGAATGGACTAGACGCAAGATGCATGATAGATACGGGCGCAAACGTGTCGTTAATCGATAATAATGAATACATCAAAATTCAAAAATATAGTAAGGTCATCTTACCAACTTTACCAATTCAGAATATAATTTTAATCGGAGCCACCGGAAGGCAAAACAAGTCAATAAGAAAACAGGTATCATTAACAGTAACCAGCGGAAATGTAGCTATACCTATGATTTTTCTAATAGCTAGTAATCTACCATTTAATCTACTAATAGGCTGTGATATTTTGAGAAAATACTCAGCAATAATTGACATGAGACAGGCCATAGTGTCGTTAAAAATGGATAATATAGAATGGACAGCAAAATTAGTAGAAAATAGAATGTACCTTCATGCAATAGTATAAGAAAATTCAATAATAAGCAAGATGATTCATGGAATATAAGAAGGGAATACTTTGGGAGTGAAGACAGTTTATGGTTGGAAAAATTAGAAGAGATCCGACAATTTCGGTCAGAACAAAATGAATGTAATTTAACCACACAACAAATAGAAAAGTTGATATCAATATATAATAAATACCGCTATGTTTTCTCTGATATACCTGGCAAAGTAAAAAATTATCAATTTACACTACAATTCAAGGAGCCTGTAAATTTTAATAAGAAATCATATCCCGTTGCTTATGCATTAAAAGAAGCAGTGAGGACTGAACTAGACAAAATGATAGCAGAAGATATTATTGAGTATAGCTGTTCCCCATATACAAGTCCGTTAATAGCCGTTCCCAAGAAAGATGGCAAAGTACGACTCTGTTTGGATGCTAGAGAGATCAATAAGATCATAGTTAATGACAGAACATCTCCCGGAGAGATTGAGGAGATATTGAAAAAATTTAATGGCATACAATTTATCAGCACCTGGGATACTGTTTGTGGGTATTGGCAGGTGGAGTTACACCCAGATAGTCGAAAGTACGTCGCCTTTATTTTCGAAGGGAGGAACTACCAGTTCAAAAGACTACCGTTTGGACTGGTAAACTCAGTAGCTGTATTCGTAAGATGTATGGACCAGGTGTTGGGTCCAGATACTATTCCATATACCACAGTCTATGTTGATGACTTGTTGATTACTTCAGTGAATTGGGAAGACCATTGTGACAGAGTAGGGCAAGTATTACAAAAATTATCAGACAATAACGTTACTCTAAAGCTTCAAAAATCCAAACTTATCGCCAGTGAAGTCCAATTCCTGGGTTTTAACTTAACAAGACAAGGAATAACACCATCCAATGAAAAGATAGAAGCTATCCAGAAATTCCCAAGTCCTAAAAATAAAAAGCAACTTCAATCATTTCTGGGACTTTGCAATTATTATAGGAAGTTTCAGAGAAATTATTCTGAAATGACAGCGAAGTTTTCTCCACAATTATCCTCTAAGAACAAATGGTCATGGGGACAGGAACAAGACAACTTACTCCAAATGATCAAGCATAATTTCCTAAGTTCAGTTATATTAAAACATCCTAATTTCAATCAACCTTTCTTTATGAACTGCGATGCCAGTGATATAAGTTTAGGATCTGTATTATATCAAGAAGATAGTGAGGGAGACCATCAGGTGGTGAGTTTTGCAAGCAGAATACTTAATGGATGTGAACGCAATTATAGTGTAACGGAAAAGGAGTTATTAAGCGTTGTATTCGCTTGTGGAAAATTCAGAACCTATATTCTTGGATACCCGATAACTGTGAGGAGCGATCATAAGTCAATATCTTTCCTAAAAAATTGCAAGATTAACCATGGAAGATTGGCAAGGTGGATACTCGCACTACAGGAATACCATATAAATTGGGAGTATGTTCCAGGAAAACAGAATATTGCTGCAGATATATTGTCCCGGATTAACATAGAACAACAAACTTTTGAAGGGAAAAAGAAACAATCGTCAAGGTATATACTATAATAAAAAAAAAAATCATTTGGAAAACATCATGAAATCAATTTCACAACAACAAACAGAGGATATAAAAATCAACAATTTTAGGCAAAGACTGATCCAACAGGATGAAAAAATTACTGCATATTATTGTCTACATGAAGACATACTATTTTACAACCAAATAATAACCAAGGCTCATGGAAGGTGGTGATACCTAAAGCTTTAGAAACAGAATTAATACTGGACTACCATAGTCGATATGGGCATATGGGTGCATTAAAAGTAATGAAGGCACTTGAGGAACACACTTACATTAAGAATATCAACCGGAGAGTTAGAGAATGTATTCGGCAGTGTCACATCTGTCAATTGGCAAAATGCAATAACGAAAAAACAGAAGGAATAATGCAACCAATTACATCAACTGGTAAATTAGAGAGAGTATTTTTAGATGTGTGTGGACCATTACCTCGTAGTGGAAGGAGAAAACAGTATAAATTTATTATAATCATGTTCAACCATTACTCCAAATTTACAAAACTATACCCATTAATCGGGCGACTACAAAAAAGATTCTGCAAATAGTGATCCAACAATACATACCAGAGTTAGGAGCTCCAAGGTCAATTATTACTGATCACGGAACTCAGTTTCGAGGAAGGGTATGAAGGAGACTTTGTTAGACCTAGGTGTCAAGACATATAAAACATCTGTCTGTCACCCAAATAGCAACCCGGCGGAAAGAGTACTGAGGGAGGTTGGCCGTATCCTCAGGACATATTGTTTTGATAAACACCAGAAGTGGAGTGAATACATTACACAAACAGAAAGCTTTATCAACTTAGCTTACCATGAATCAATACAAGATACTCCATATACCATAATGCACGAAAGACTACCACCCCGAGAAATTAGTGAAATAATCAACTTCCCAAACAACCCAGCTTACCAGTTCGACAATGTGAGATTCCACAGCAAACTGAATGAACAGGTGGAGAGAAGAAGGAAAAAGTACAAAATCAGTCAGCAGAAAATGATCCAGTACAAGATTGGAGACAAAGTATTGTTAAAAAACCGCGAATTGCCAAGTTCTAAGGAAGGAATAGCAAAAAAGCTATTATTACTGTATAATGGACCATATATTATTGTAAAAAACAATAACAATAATACTTATGTCATTAGTGATGTGGAAACAAAAAAGATTAAGGGAACACACAACCAAGTTTCCTTAAAAATGTATTATGAACCCAATAAACAAAGTTGAATAAACCACAAAATTCTAAAAAATAGTAAGATCAACTTACAACTAATTATTTATGAGAATTAATATGGAATTGAAGAATTTATTATTATAATACCTCAAAATTCAAAAAAATATAGTAAGCTCATCTTACCAACTTTACTAATCCAGAATATAATTTTAAATGAAGCCAAAATAAACAAGTTTGAATACCAAAAAATTCAAATAAATAGTAAGGACAACTTACAGTACATTTTGATGATGTTATTATGAATCAAGTGAATAAACAAATGTGAATAAATTTCCAAATCCTAAACGAAATAAGCACCTCTTATTAAATATAATTATGAACTTATTATTGGAATAAGATACAATATCAATGAATCAGAAGAAACCATAGTGCTATAAAATGAATAAGAAAAGACAAATGTAGACAATCGACGATGGAAATAAGACAAGACTAGAAATGAATTTACTACAAATAACCTATCATGATTGTGAGAGAATCAACAACAACTATAGATACAGATACTTGTTATGTTTTAATTGAATGAAGATAGTGAATGAAAAATGAAGATTAAGGAGTACTGGAAAGAAGATAGTACCAATTGAAAATAAAAAATGTTATTAATATCGCCACAAGAAAATAAACATCTGAAAGAATCAATGGAAAGAAATATTTAGATCTGAGAAGTTAAACTGAGTGAACCATCCCAAGAATATATTATTATATTATTTTTATTTGATTTAGTCGTGAATAGACTAGTGATTATTAAATGTGATTGACTGATGAGATAGCTCCAGCAATCGATATTATTTATGTATTATAAGGACAGCGGGGTATTAGGTCAAGAGAGCCCCCCGACTGATTCCAAAATATATGGTGATTAATTTGTTAGGGAAGTAACATGTTCCAGGGATAGAACACTTATAATTAAAGACAAGTATACCAGATCATAAGAAGAATAACAAATGATAATGTGAAGGATAAGATAATTGATAATTTCAACAAAAACAATATTTTATTAAAATAATCAAATTTGGTGGCAGGGTAGTATGTAACATTACATTTGGAACCACTTAATATCGTACCCGATTTAATGAAGACAATGGATAAGAAGCTAGACAAGAAGAAAAATATCTTTCAAAATGATAGTGAAGATGAACGAATAACTATTTCAGACTGACTAGTAATACAACTGACCGTACCCAAATTAATGATTCAGACAAAGTGATGCAAAATACATTCAACCCCGATTAAGACATGAACTTTAAATAATGACAAAATAAGTATTATAAAGACACAGATTATGTATCAATGCTATAAGGAAACAAATGGTATCATTCAATGTATCATAATATCAAGATAATCAAAATACAAATTGAGGGATAATAGGCCCAAACATACAATACTATGTAAAAAGAAATATTAGTAAGTGATTAATTTGAATGATGTACTGAAAATATAACAAACCTTATTATAGATACATGAACCATACAACTAATTGTAATAAATAGTGGTCATAAGGTTGTCCAGAAAACAACAAATAATAACTTATTCACAGTAATATTTTATAACAAGAGTGAAGTTCTTTTAATGACAATAAAAATGTAAACCCAAATACAAAAACAATGAATGTGACAAATAGAAACACAATACGATATATTGTAGTATTAAATATATTTTAATGGATAAGAGGAAGTAGCTGAATATTATGCGTCAGTGAAAACAAAACAATCAGTAACAGAAGTGTCTAAAGGTAGAATTAAAAGTGAACCAGTGGAAATTATTTATATAATGGGACAAACAAATCTTAATAATCTTGTATAAATTAGATTATTAATCTTATAAGACTAATTAAAACAAATAGAGATAAGATCAAAGAATAACAGTGGACTAGTGCAAGTAATTCTATTATGAAAATATACTAAAAATGATCCCAAGTGAGTGCTATTTTTATCTCACAATATTAGGTAATATGACTATAAATGTGATGAGATAATATAATAAGTAGTGCAGTGATCAAGGGTACATCCCTGAAATAAAACAAAAACAGCAAGGACTGCATGAAACTTAATTTTAAGGAATAATTTAAGTAATGAAAAAACATATGTGTTTTGTTTATATTAATGGTTCATTGAACTCAAGGCGGGAAGGTCTGAGTTAGAGTACAACTCTTTTTGTTTTCAAACATATTTGTTATATATTAATAGTAAGGATTAATTAATTAGTTATCAAGGCAAGATGGAGTGAAAGGAGGTGTTATTACTAGTGGTAAACAGTTGTTCATGTTTAATGAAATTTTAACTTATTTATTCAATGTCCATAAAAGTCATAGCCATGTGGGCATGACACTAAATTGATTTGATTATATATTGTTTTGTTATTGTTCATGTAATGAAGTTATCAGGATAGCCAGGAAAGCAACCAACCATTCTAAATTAATAAGAAATAGAAAAATAACAAAGCAGACAGTAGTTATATAAGGATGATCATTTTTTGAACAAATAAATGGAGTAGCAAATGTTTTGTGGATGGCAAACTGTAGGAAGCCATGTAAAACCAACTTTTGTAAATTTTAGATAATACTGTTAGGAATTTTGTGAAACAAATGTTGAAGGATGAATAGATTTATAGTTAATAGTATACACAACAAATCTAGAAGCAAAATAATTCGTTTTAAGCTATTTAAGAAAAATTCAAATAACAAAATTGTAACATCTGTATTTCTTAAGTAAAAGTAGGCATGTTTAGTGTCTATGTGTCACAAATGTAAAGACCAAAATAATGTTGCTAATAGTTTTAAATTCCCAATCAGTACAGAAAAGTTATACTAATTTAAAGGTTTTGAACAAATTCAGACATTGAAATAATGAATTTACATGACAATGTGTATCCGAATCAACCAACCAGATTCCAAGTTTACCCTTAGCAACCAGAAATTTCGGATAAATAAAATGAGACTTCTTTAACAACGGTCATAGCGTACAGACGCGTTTGTAAAACGTCTTACATAATTAACTATAAACTGTGAAAAAACATTCCAGACATCTTAATACAGATAGATACACATAATACGAATTATTACAACCGAGTGAGGAACATCCAGCATTGGAAATAGAAGAAGTGAGATCCAGGGAGAAGGACCGAAGCAGACGTGGGCCCTATCTTCGACCAAGAACCATATAAAGAAGAGGATTTGGTGACTTTGACATTTTATTATATTATGTATCAACACCAACTTTTGTATACACGACTTTTTAAGAATTAATCAACTAAAACTACAGACACCATATCACACCAACACTAAGAACACTCACTAATAACACGAATTGAGATTGACACCTTTTTAAACACCACAAGGACCTTTGATTTTGATAATAATTAATAAACACATAAACTGGACATAACCTATAATAACTAGCAACCACTATTCGACTGCATGCGTGCACATTACACTCTAAACTTTGTAATATCCTTGAACTGTAAAATTTGTACTTTGATTTATAGAATAATATTTTGTTTAATTGTAATCCCCGAACCAGATACGCCCTGAGATGATCTATTTTAATAGAAATAATAACCAACGCTTTATTTTGGTCTGAATACAATAAGAATTGCAACTACTGTACCAACTGGTAAAGAAGACACATAATTTTTGCCACAATTGTGATTATCATAAAAGAAACGAGAAACAATTAACCAATGCTTTACTGAATAAATGATTTCTATAAAGATATATGTTTGGAGTTATATTTGCGTCGTTATTATTGCTGTTCCATTTAAAAAATAAGTTCACAGAGCACAGCGGACACCACATCGGTTGGCAACGGTGGGTGATGTCATTGAAACGGTACGTATAGTGGGAGCGAGCGGCAGATTACAAAATCATTCGCCGTTCAACATATCTTATTAATAGTAACATAATTACAACAACAACAGTGTGGTTGAAAGTAGTTAATACATATATATTTGTTACTAATTGACGTTTCCAACGGGCGGCGTATATAATTTAAGTGCCCGCAACAAATAGAGTGTTACAAATTGACGAACTCGACAGTGGGGCAGAAAGTAAAGAGCGACACATTTAAATAATTTAAGTAACACTAAAATTCGTGTTACAATATGCAATTTTAAGAAGAATCAGCCCATTAAATAACTTGAAAATAACTTTCTAGTTAACTTTTCTCTAACTAAACGGCAACTACTCACCGTAGAGCAAGTGAAGTGTAATGGAGGGTGTACCTGGCTCCTTATCTGACTTTCTTTATTGTTCACTTGTTCTTTCTCTAAGGTGGCCAGCCCACACAGCTACTGCTAATTGTTTATAGGTCAGGAACTAACTTAAGAGTCTGTAATGGTTGGAGTGGAAGTTCGAAGGGGGTGAGGGATGAATTGGGAATGGAGAGTGATGAGGGAACATCAGGCAAGCAACAGTCCAGTGCACTAGATCCACAGTCATTCTCATATAGTTATGGATACAGATTGAGTAGAATGGGATAGAATACTTAAAATACCACTGTGACCGCTCCACGGTAACACATTTGTTGGCATGCCCAAGATTCTGACTGTCAATTAAAAACTCATGAGAGCCTCTGAATTTGAACCATACATCTCTTGCTTAGTTGGCATGTAATATAGCTCTTGTGGCTGTTAACACAAACTGATAACTGTGAATAATTTCATATTCATTAGTTTATGTCAAATGCTTCTTTAGTTAAAGCATTTGTTACTATAGTGCCCTGTACAAAGTAGATATAACATGTCCAAATGGATCATTATATTTTACTAACAGATTCGCTGTAGCATGCTATACATTTAATTCAGTGACCTACTACAAGACACCACAAAAGTTATCAATGCGACCACTTGCAGTTTTGCTGTGGTTAATTATAAAAACTGCAAGGCTGCTCAAATGGTGATAAATGTACAAAGTCCAAATTGTGTGACTCTTTACAGCTAATTGTTCATGTTTTAGTATTTGTATAGAATGTTATGAAGTACTTGTAATAAATGTATCTGAAAGAGTATTAAAGAGTGCTTGTAAAACTGCTTCACTGGTTAATTGTTGTGTGTTCTTTTGTAGTGTATGTATATGTGTATACTTAAGGTAAGGTTATTGGGGTTTCCTCAATAAAACACTTGATACAACATGAATAGAATACCTTATTATTACTAGTTATGTATAATTATTTAAATCTAGTACATAAAATTTACAAAACAGGAACTGATTTTAAAAATTAATTTCGGGTTGGTTCTATGCTAAAATTTAGCACCGCAAAGTGTTTAGGTTGCATTTTTGTAAGGGTAATCATTTTAAATCATGTCCGATGAAAATTTATTGTTGTTCTGAACATAAATTTTTATTTATTTTATGTAAATACTTTTTTCATTTGCCTTCTTGCGTACCACCTTGGATCCCTCCGCGTACCACTGGTTGGGAACCACTGTCTTAGAGAGAGAGTTTGGTTATGCACTAAAAGTACTCATGAGAGTTTTTAAGTTTATTTTTCTTTCTTTATGGAGTATTCTTGTATATGACCTTTATAGAGGTTTTCGTTAAATTTTGGTTATCCCCGATCACAAGAGAATTTTGGATATTTAAACACAAATGATATTGGATTATTTATTGTTAATCCCAGACATGTAATATATAACCTTATGCAAGAATTGAAACATGCTGTACGTTTTCTTTTAAATTTGGTATAATTTTTGTGTATAACAAATCGCATTAACTAAGTGTAGATTTATTCAAAACAAAAAGTTTGTCTATCATATAAGAATGTTTTGTTATAAGCGATAACAAAACAGTAATATGATGCTCACAATATGATTTACTTCACTGTGTTATTAAGAACAGTTAATGCGTAGGATTTTGGCTAATGTTGATATTTTTAAGTAATATAAATATCAACATATAATTTATATATTATCATTATAAGATAATTAGAATTAACATATTGTTTAACTTAAGTTACATGTTGTAGGTGGTGAATATTCTAGAAGCAGATTGTTAATAAAGAAAAACAGAAAACATACCATCGATGGGAACTGTGGATGTAATAAATAAAGGTTTTCATCATTTACTGCAAAATGATGTGCAACACAAAGAATATTCTGTGTGTTTGTATATATGTGAATACTTGTACTTGCACATATTTGCAAAAATCAAATTTATGTTTGTATCTGTAGATAGTTACTAATAAAAGGAATATTAACCTGTATTATATGTATGTTTCTCACAATGCACTTTCCTTTAAAATTCAGTATTACCTTTAATTTGTGTATTATCACTCTAAAACCCTTATCATTTTTTTTTTTTTTTTTTGTAAAGTGTAGAGAAACTGCTCAGTATCACATGACAGCATTTTGACCAGTGAAATTAACTGTAATTAAATGTAAACCATAATTCAGTGCATACTTCACTAAAGCAGGCCTGTATTGAAACAGTTGTAGGTAGAAACACACTTCATGTTATACAGCACTAAATAAGTCTCCATAGCAGTATTCAGTCATAAACTCATCAGACACGTTTGCTTATAACACAGTATCTTCATATTTCTGTTTGCTTCATGTTGTGTAGTCTTAATCCGTATGACTTGTGTACCTTTAAAAGTTTAAGGGACAATTTCATATACAGTAAAACATCATTAAAATGCCTCCACCCTTTTATGTGCTTTTTGTCTGGTTCCTGCACATTTAAGGATATCAGAATCCTATTACATGTTTTTTAAGAGCCAATCATACACATGAATGACCATCAATTTGCTTGTCACATGGTTAAAGGACTTGGACAAAAAAATTATGAAAACTCGAGTCTTTTCTTCATAGACAGCTGCCCGCCCACCATAGACAGTGGATCTTCAGCCTGTGGATTATGTACTAGGAATTTGTTTGGCAGAAAGTTAGGAAATTCAGAATAATAATTAAAATAATAAACAATATATTTGCTTACAGTATCATGTTTAAACACTTAAGCTTTAATTTGATGATGATAATTTAGAGATCGAAAGTGTAATAAGTTAATAGTGAGTGTTAGCATCATTTCTTAACCAGATTTAAGAAATTACCGGTGAAAACCATCAACAACGACAATCGGGTACAGAGAGCGTGCCGGTGGCGACTAACAAAAACAATACGTCACTGTAACGGAAGTTTGTACCAATCACAAAAGAGTTTACTCAGCGAGATTTGTCCCTAAACGCGATCTAAGACAGGGGTATATAACCAGACTGACGCTGAAAAATTCGCATTTGCTTCCATCATCTCGAGCTAAACAGTTGCGGCTTGACGTCGTTTTATATTTTATTAATCTACTACAACATAATAGTAGTAAATACTTTAAATTTCATTAAAATAATTATTAGAACAGCGATTCATCATACAAGAGTGCATCGACAAGTAATAGTGAATCTTTTTAGACAGTGCGTGTAAAAGGAACGAGCAAATTGAACTTAACCTGTAAAGTAAACAACCCAGTTTCATTAAGAAGAGGGTCATTTCTCGTTCCAAGTGCGATTAAAGTGCAGTGGATTAGCGATCAATATAATCCGATCGTTAAAGTGTTTAATTTTTAATCTATAAGATTAAAAAGCAAGGTAGTACAGTGACCAATTTTATTGTTTATCTGTCTTTCACTGATCGTTACTATCACACATTTGTACTGACACAAAACAATCAAACAATTAATAACGAACACTGTATTCATTTATTTAGAGGATTTTAATAATCCGACGTAAGAATTTATGTGTTAGAATTAGTTATTATAATATTAATTAGGATCCAAGCAGACGAAAAATTATCGTTAACCCCTAAAATATAATTGCAAGTTTTTAAAGAGGCCAAAAATTAATTACTATCATAGTAATATCTATCAAAGCAATTAATAACGTTCTATTTTTTATTTACAAGAACCTACCTTGAGGTATCTAGATAAATAATATTAAAATTTTGTTAATAACCATAAGAGTTTTTAGATTGTGCTTAACGGAGCTAGACCAGATAGCAGACGGATACTTTGAAATCCGAACTGTATTATTGTAAATGTATTTTTATTCAATTTGATTTTTGAGGGTAAAATAAACCCATAATGTTATACAGCATAACCTTTGTGTTCAATTATTCCAATTTAGATTAGTAAACCTCAGTACAGCATACACTGAGGTACATTTGAAACAGTAATTTTTCAATACACAATTTGAATTATTTTAAATGCCATAAGCATTTAAACAACAGAAAAAGTGGATACATACAATTTTAAATTTAGAAATTTGTTTTTTATGGGAACTTTTCTCGAAGAAAACCCATATGGCGCCCACATAACCTTCAAGGTGCTACATAACCTTGATTATAAAATTTAAACTGGTCAAAATAACCTTGATAGTTTATTCAGTGGCGGTGAACGTCTGAACATCTAGTACGACAACCTGGTATGTGAAAAGTGTTCTTTATATTAATTTATTTGTCCAGACAACACTTGACGTTACTTACACAGACGACATTTTTCCAGAAGAGGAGTTCGACTTCAAGTTCGACGCTACCGTTACATTCATTAACAACCAGCAAATTAATAATTTATCCATAATAGATTATCACACTATAATTAAATAAATCATATTTATCAATTATCATAAAAGATAATTACTGCATGTAATACACGAGAATCCATTAAACAACAATTGATAATTAAATCTATAAATTTTATATCAAATTTAATAGAGGGGGTCTCATAATATTACAAAGTGGCGACCAACAGAGTGCGGCTTTAAAAAATATTAAATTAATAAATTTTTAATATTAAATTAGCCCGGCAAATACAATAGAACGATCATGCCTCACACACACAAACACGATATAAGGTATAAGGCCAGTCAAGGAGAAGGTGCACAAGCAAACACCGAAGCGAATAAAGAGGTACAGGAGACACGACCAACAACCGAAATGGAAGCTGCAACCAACAATAACTTAGAAAATCAACAAGAAGGAACGCCTCCTGCAGAACCCGAGCAACCCAGACAAACTGAGGGACTCGCACAAATAGGGAACGCGAACTTTTTAGAGATGATGAGGGCGATAATGGAAGATAACCAGAAGAAGATGGAAGAAACCTTAAACAGAAATAATGAATCGATTAATAAAAATATCGAGTCATTGAAGGAAGATAGTCAAAGAAATATCGAGTCATTGAAGGAAGATTTAAATAAAAAATTCGACGATAACAGCCAGAAAATGGACGATATCAGCAAGAAGATGGAGGAAAATAACGAGAAAATAAACACAAAAATAGACAGAGAAATAGCGGTGGTCAGAAGAGAGGTCACGGAAGTACATGAGAGGTGTGAACAATACCACCAAGAGTTACAGCATACCAGAGAAGAGGTTGATGGGTGGATTAACAATATAGAAGAAATAAATGAAGCCAGAATTGAGTCTCTGAAGAAGATGAGCCAGGACGAGATCAAACGAGTACGAATGGATGTAGGAGAAAGATGTGAAGAAATCGACGCATCAGTGAACACCATAAGAACCCTGACTGTCACCAACAAGGAAAAAATCGAGGAATTACGTCAACGGGAGATCCTACAAATACGCGAAGAACTCGAAACCATTCGTAACCGACCAGCACAGGGTCACTATGTACAACCCATCGACAACCGTGATATCATCAACTTTAAAAATTATACGAAGAACCCGATCGAATTTCTGGAACGAGTGGAGGAAAACCTGACCAGAATCCGGGAAAGCAGATGGACGGTAATCCGCAGTTTGATCGATGAATACTTCAAAGAAATGCACGATAACTGGTGGACTGCAACCCGCCACGAGATCCAAAGTTATGAGGAGTTCAAGACACTGTTCAGAGTCTACTCAAAACATCGTACGTGATGATATCTGTCATGGCAAATATGACGCCAGTCGAGGAACCACCCCCACTTCCTACTTCCTTGGTAAGGTATGTTTGGCACGAAACCTCGAACCAAGGATACCAGAGGAGTGCCTGGTCACCAAGCTCGCTTATCATTATGAGGAGGGAGTAGCAAGATCACGACAATGGGGGCAGATAAAAACTGTCCAAGCCATGGCAGCACTGTTCGAGGATACTGAACACGAAGGCTACTATAAAAGGAGCCGCAAGAGGAATGATAACTTCCAAGACAGGAATAATAGCCAAAATAATAATAATAACCCTAACTTTCGGAATTATCGAAGTAACTACAATAATTATAATAATAATAATGCAAATCCAAATAATGAGAACAATTATCGGCCAAATAATCAGGGTAATAATAATAATTATACTGGCAATAATAATAATAATAATACGAGACGGCCGCAAAATAATAACAACAACCCCAACCAACCCCAGAACCAAGGTGGAAACAACCAACCACAACAATATAGGAGGGCCAATTATGTCCAGGCCAACAATGAGCAGGGGAGAAGGCGGTACTATCCAAGGCGCCGTAGCTTCAACGGACACGATGACGAGGAGTACCAGCGCGAAGACAGGAGAAATTCTAGAGGCTGGCAAAGAAGGAGTAGGAGTATTGAAGGCGACAGCTGAAACAACGATTATCGGCCCCAAGTTCATTTCATAACAAACAATGACCAGAATCACCATGGGGGACGGCCCGATATAGAAGAGAGGAGTCAGGTAAAACACTGGACAGACGCGAGGAAGAGAATGAACCCTCTTTAAACGCATAGCGGCAGTGAGAAACCAATCAGACCCCTCGCTGAACCATTCTATTGGGTGCAATTACAAAACGACTTCGAACCAAACCATAACAATAATAACAAGTCACTATTTAAAAAATATCAGACAAGAGCTGCTATAAGAGGAGGAAATTGACCACCATCAATGCAACAATGACATAGCATATGTGACTGCCAAAATAAACGGGGTGGCCACCACATTGATGATCGACACGGGTGCAAATGTCTCGTTAATGGATAGCACAGAAATCAACCGCATCCAGGAAGAAAGTAAATCGGTAATACCAACCCTACCGATTAACAATATAATATTAGTGGGAGCGACTGGACGACAGAACAAAACTGTCAAGAAACAGGTCAATCTTGAAGTGACCAGTCATGGAGTCAAGATCCCAATGATATTTTTGGTAGCTAGTGGATTACCATTTCGCAGTTTAATTGGCTGCGACATCCTGCGGAAATACTCAGCAATTATTGACATGAGTAGAGCAAAAATAACAATGAGTACGCCAGATTTGGAATGGACGGCTGAGATCATTGGGAGTAAGGAAGCTCCTCAAGACCGCACCATTTTCCACATAAGAGAAGTGATAAACCCTAGATATCAGACACCTACTGAAGAAGTTGAGTATCAACCGAAAAATGACATTTTGTAGGATGAAAAAATCAAAGAAATCCGACAATTTAAGTCAACCATGCTCTAATACTCCAACATTAATTTCAACAAATGGAATTAAATCATCCAGAATAAGTGATTTAAAATATCTATCACTTGAAGGAGAAGAGGAGCAAACCACCAAAGCGAGTAATATAAGAGAAGGCTATTATTATAAAGGAAAGAAAAGAAAAGGAAAATGTTTATCAAATGAGTATAGTATATAACAAAGAATGTTTATCAAATATTGTATACAAGAGAATGTTTATCAAATGAATATTGTAAACCCCTTGATAACCCAAGAAGATAACGAACAAAGTGTTAAATACCCAGTGTATAATCAGTGTTAAAAGTGAACTATGGTGAAACTAAAGAAGAATTTAAAAACCAACTGCATAATTATATAGTGAAAAATTTAAGTGTGTAAATTAAAAACATTGAAATAACCAAAACAACTTACAAACTAGTGTTGATGAATAGCAGCAAGGCTGATAATAAATATAACAAATATGTCAAGTTATAAAATAATGACCAGTGAAGAGAAGTATGTTAGATAAAATGACAAAGCATGAACAGTGATAATAATGAAACCTCTAATCCTTTGAGTATTCTATTGAATATGATGTCTTATATTGAAAAATAAATGATATATTATGTTTTATGTGTTGTGATAGTGCAACTGTTGTTATGTGCAACTTTTTATTGTCCCAGACAGACATGAAGATTCCTCTGATTCTGTGGGTGTATAGTTGAGGAACGGCGGAGAATGGAAGCCAAATAGAGCCCCTCTGACTCCGAACCGCTATAAATGTTAGGTAATTGTAATATGTCAAGGATTAAATAAACCACTGTGAGGTAAATGAAAGAACAAAGGAATTTATCACCAGAATCAAAATGTGTATAATGTAAAGAAAAAAGTATTATTGAAAAACAGAGAAATTGTTAAATTAAGGACTATGATATGATATAACTAAATGACTAAGAGTATAAAAAGCTTGAACAATACTAGCGAGCTGAAAATAATACTAGCAGAGAACCCAGTCTAGATCAACACACCAACAGACTATTGAACTTAATGCAGACAGAAGCAGTAATATTATGATTAAACAAAATAAAGTGATAATTTCTTCAAAGTATAAAACTTTTCTCAAATTATCAATTTTGAGAGGGGAGTATATGTAACACCACAAAATGTTACATAACCAAAACACACACCAGAAGGGTAAAATATGACACTGAAGTTATAAAGTGAATCATTGTAATGAATGTAACCAAGAAGAGAAGGGACCAGCATAGAAGAAAGAAGAGGAAGGATCCCAAGAAGCAGTGATGAATACACTGCATGACACTACAACTGAAACACAATGACTGACTATGACTAATGGACATGCAAAGTTCACCAATAAGCTGTCAAGCAAGCTAGATCATGACATTAATGTGTAGAGTCATGTAAATAGAAACTAAATAACAAATGACTTTAATAAAGTAATAACTATAACAGCATTCTGGCTGAAAATAGAAAAACAATGATATATAAATAACTAAGACTATTACTATACTAGCAGTAGCCACAAAGCTACAAAAAGGCTAGCTTTACCAACGAAGATGTAACAACATAGGATAAAGATAATTATAAATGGAAGTCTTATGTGTATAAGCAACTTCCTAATTAAATGAGATGTGATTAGATGTAACAATTAACAGGGAATAAACCTGGTACCATAATTGTATCTAGACCCTGCATAAACGAATCTATGTCGGTAAATTAATAGGGAAACAGGACCCCTAATGAACATTAAATTTACTGAATAATAAATATGACGAATGAGGTGTGAAATATCACCACTCAATTAACATTGTATGCCTTTAAAATGAGTAGGCCAAGTAAAAATGTATTTAGAGTAAGGAATTGTCAGAGTAATATATTATAAGTATACCCAGATTTAATATTGTTCAGCTATAAACAGCTTTTAATTGTAATAATGTATGTATTTTTATTCATCTAATAACGTTCCAAAAGAGAACACAAATATAAATAATCAAATGTAAAAGATAGGGAAATAGTCGCATTTTGCATTATTAGCAGACGACAATAAGAAACCATGTTTCAAAACACTATTTTTATGTATTGTCAGTGAAAGCTAGGTGCAAACCACCATTAAGCCACATCAAAATACAGAGCAGACAATAAGCTTTAATTTGATGATGATAATTTAGAGATCGAAAGTGTAATAAGTTAATAGTGAGTGTTAGCATCATTTCTTAACCAGATTTAAGAAATTACCGGTGAAAACCATCAACAACGACAATCGGGTACAGAAAGCGTGCCGGTGGCGACTAACAAAAACAATACGTCACTGTAACGGAAATTTGTACCAATCAGAAAAGAGTTTACTCAGCGAGATTTGTCCCTAAACGCGAACTAAGACAGGGGTATATAACCAGACTGACGCTGAAAAATTCGCACTCGCTTCCATCATCTCGAGCTAAACAGTTGCGGCTCGACGTCGTTTTATATTTTATTAATCTACTACAACATAATAGTAGTAAATACTTTAAATTTCATTAAAATAATTATTAGAACAGTGATTCATCATACAAGAGTGCATCGACAAGTAATAGCACCAAACCCGGACCAAACTGAAATGTTGATCAAAATATACAACAGATACCGGCATGTATTCTCAGACATCCCGGGGAAGGTAAAAAATTATCAATGTGTGTTGAGATTTAAAGAACCCGTAAATTTTAATCGGAAGTCATACCCAATTGCCTATTCCTTAAATGAAGCAGTTAGGACCGAGATTAATCAATTATTAAAGGATGATATCATTGAGTGCAGTCAGTCACCTTATACTAGCCCTATTGTAGCTATAAAAAAGAAGAACGGGAAAGTGAGACTTTGCCTAGATGCTAGGGAGATTAATAAAAACCTGATTAATGACCGAACATCTCCTGGCGAAATAGAGGAAATTTTAAAGAAGTTTCATGGCACACAATTTATTAGTTCATGAGACACCGTCTGCGGATACTGGTAGGTGGAACTGCACCCCCACAGCCGAAAATATGTAGCCTTTATTTTCGAAGGGCGCAACTACCATTTCAAACGGTTGCCCTTCGGATTAATGAACTCTCTAGCAATATTTATTCAGTGTATGGACCAAGTATTAGGCCAAGAAGCGCTCCAGTTCACTACCATTTATGTAGATGATCTACTCATAACATCTACAAACTGGGAAGAACATTGTCATAGAATAAACCATGTGTTGAACAAATTGTCTGAAAACAACATCACATTGAAACTTGAAAAATCACAACTCATAGCCAAAGAAGTACAATTTTTAGGTTTCCAATTAACCGAACTGGGGATAACACCATCTAAGGAAAAAATAGAATCCATACAACAATTCCCCACCCCAAGAAACAAAAAACAATTAGTCTTTTTTAGGCCTGTGCAATTATTATCGCAAATTCCAAAATAACTATTCGGAATTAACTACAAAATTATCACCACAATTATCTTCAAAGGACAAATGGACATGGGGACCAACTCAAGACATAGTGTTCCAACAAATTAAGACCAAATTCCTAGAGACAGTGATGCTACGTTACCCAGATTTCAATAAACCTTTTTACCTCAATTGTGACGCAAGTGACATCAGTTTAGGGTCTACACTATACCAAGAGGATGGAGATGGGAACCATCTGGTTATAAGCTTCGCCAGTAGAACACTGAACAAATGCGAACGAAATTACAATGTGACAGAAAAAGAGCTGTTAAGTGTTGTATTTGCCTGCGGAAAATTCCGGACCTATATTTTAGGATATTCAATAACAGTACGGACAGACCACAAGTCCATATCCTTCCTAAAAAACTGTAAACTAAGCCACGGTCGTTTAACAAGATGGATCCTAGTCTTACAAGAATATAACATCAGTTGGGAGTACATTCCAGGCAAAAAGAATATAGCAGCAGACGTACTGTCACGCATAAACATAACCAATCAGACCTATGAAGGAGACAATTGCAAAGGTCTATCACATCATTAAGAGTCGGTCAGACTTAGAAGAAATAGCTAAAGAGGTAGAGCAACACCAGAAACAAGACAGCAAATTAATGCAAATCCATCAGAGACTGAGTGCACAAGACAGTAGAGTAATACAACACTATTGTTTGCACAACAATTTATTATTCATTAAGACAAAATACCATAACAATACCTGGAAATTGGTAATACCCAAAACGTTGGAAAAAGATATCATAACGGATTATCACATTCGTTATGGACACATGGGAGCACTCAAGGTGGTAAGAGCACTAGAAGAACACCTGTACATAAAGGACATAAACAGAAGAGTGCGCAGTTATATCAGGAGTTGCCACATATGTCTACTGGTGAAATGCACCAACGAGAGGAAAGATGGACTAATGATACCTATAACTTCAGCAGACAAGTTAGAAAAAGTTTTCCTAGACATCTGCGGTCCAATCCCTAGAAGTGGAGGTAGATGTCAATATAAATACCTCACAATAATTTTCGACCATTACACAAAATATACGAAGTTATATCCAATAAATCGTGCCACAACGAATAAGATACTTAATATCATTATACAAAGCTATATACCTGAAGTGGGGAGTCCGAAAACTATAATAACGGATCATGGTACCCAGTTCAAGGGCAAAAGATGGAGGGACACACTGATGGATCATGGGGTGAAAACATGTAAAACCTCAGTATACCATCCCAGCAGTAACCCGTCCGAAAGAGTGCTGAGAGAAGTTGGGAGAATTCTCAGGACATATTGTTCCAACCAGCAAAGGAAGTGGAGTGAGTATATATCAGCATCAGAAGACTTTATAAATCTAGCTCACCACCAATCAATAGAAACCACGCCTTATAATGCCATGTTCGAGAAACCTCCACCACGAGAAATTTGTGACATTATTAAATTTCCACATAGCCAGGAATACCAATTTGACAAAATCCAATTCCATAATAAGATTGTCGAGAAAATCGAACAGAGAAAAAGAAAGTACCAAAACAAGGTACCATCGAAAATCATACAGTACCATGTAGGTGACCAAATACTACTAAGAAATAGAGAATTACCCAGTACAATGGAGGGTATCACTAAGAAACTGCTATTACTGTATACAGGTCCGTATACAATAACAAAGAACAATCAGAACAATACTTATGAAGTTTCTGATCCAATAAGTAAGAAAATCAAGGGTACGTTCAACCAGGCATCCTTGAAAAAATATTATGTATAATGAAAACTATCGAAAAATGTTAAAGTGTCATAATGTTTACAGTACAAAGATATATAATACTATAAGCATAAACAAATAAAATGAATCCAAGAAAATGTAATTGACCCATAATGAGCCCAATAGAATGGTGACAGTATAAAAACCCCAAACAATTGACATATTAGAATGGTGACACTATTGTGAATCTTTTTAGACAGTGCATGTAAAAGGAACGAGCAAATTGAACTTAACCTGTAAACAACCCAGTTTCATTAAGAAGAGGGTCATTTCTCGTTCCAAGTGCGATTAAAGTGCAGTGGATTAACGATCAATATAATCCGATCGTTAAAGTGTTTAATTTTTAATCTATAAGATTAAAAAGCAAGGTAGTACAGTGACCAATTTTATTGTTTATCTGTCTTTCACTGATCGTTACTATCACACATTTGTACTGACGCAAAACAATCAAACAATTAATAACGAACACTGTATTCATTTATTTAGAGGATTTTAATAATCCGACATAAGAATTTATGTGTTAGAATTAGTTATTATAATATTAATTAGGATCCAAGCAGACGAAATTATCGTTAACCCCTAAAATATAATTGCAAGTTTTTAAAGAGGCCAAAAATTAATTACTATCATAGTAATATCTATCAAAGCAATTAATAACGTTCTATTTTGTATTTACAAGAACCTACCTTGAGGTATCTAGATAAATAATATTAAAATTTTGTTAATAACCATAAGAGTTTTTAGATTGTGCTTAACGGAGCTAGACCAGATAGCAGACGGATACTTTGAAATCCGAACTGTATTATTGTAAATGTATTTTTATTCAATTTGATTTTTGAGGGTAAAATAAACCCATAATGTTATACAGCATAACCTTTGTGTTCAATTATTCCAATTTAGATTAGTAAACCTCAGTACAGCATACACTGAGGTACATTTGAAACAGTAATTTTTCAATACACAATTTGAATTATTTTAAATGCCATAAGCATTTAAACAACAGAAAAAGTGGATACATACAATTTTAAATTTAGAAATTTGTTTTTTATGGGAACTTTTCTCGAAGAAAACCCATATGGCGCCCACATAACCTTCAAGGTGCTACATAACCTTGATTATAAAATTTAAACTGGTCAAAATAACCTTGACAGTTTATTCAGTGGCGGTGAACATCTGAACATCTAGTACGACAACCAGGTACGTGAAAAGTGTTCTTTATATTAATTTATTTGTCCAGACAACACTTGACGTTACTTACACAGACGACATTTTTCCAGAAGAGGAGTTCGACTTCAAGTTCAACGCTACCGTTACATTCATTAACAACCAGCAAATTAATAATTTATCCATAATAGATTATCACACTATAATTAAATAAATCATATTTATCAATTATCATAAAAGATAATTACTGCATGTAATACACGAGAATCCATTAAACAACAATTGATAATTAAATCTATAAATTTTATATCAAATTTAATAGAGGGGGATCTCTTAATATTACAACACATACGTTTGATAAAAACAGTATAAAAGTGACCGCTGTCAGAAGTTTTTCCACTGGAGCCAAGATACATTTTCTGACCATCCACTTTTTACCTTCTATTTTTCCATTTAGAAAAGTCCATATTTCTAATATGATCTATAGTACCTTGTTCTAGTGTCCATATTTTATATAACTGAAGTTTATTTCAGCATATTAGCATAGGTACAGAAAAGTGAATCCTAAGTATGAATCAAAGCATAAATAAGACTTATTGTATTATAAGAGAGAAGCTCAATTAAGTTAAGAATACACATAATGAAAGTCTAGACATCAAGTTCAGATAGGTGAGAAATGAACTCAAACAAAATCTAACTATAGATATGAACATCTGTGTTGCAAAAGTCAACTCAGGTGTGAGTAATAAGATTACTAAATTGTCTGATGAGAAATTTAAGAAATTCACTACAGACTGGAATGATAAGACAACTCAAGAGATTACGGTTATGTGCATCAGTGAACGATATAAAAGCTAACCGAATGCGATTGTAGATTATATGAATGGAAAGTTGAAGCTGGTAAGTGATCAGTTTGATAAAGTGAGTAACATTATCTTCGATGGGATAAATGTCAATGGGATTCACATTATTTTTAAGGGGAAGCCTCTAGTTAGAGTATCGTCTGCTATTGATAAGTCTGACTGTGTTATTAACAGTGAACTGGATGCACCATTATCCTAATGAGTTAACAACCAAAAAATTATGTGAATAATAAAGTTTTAAGATTAAGTGAACTCTATGGCCTAAGTGTTAAGATTAAGTTTAAGTGGCCTAAGATAAAGTTTTAAGTGTATCTGAACTATATGGTATAATAAATCCATGCGATTAGGCTATTAAATGCACTGGTGTTAAACATAATTGTGTCTACACAAAATGAGGCTTGTTCATTGTTGTTCAGTTTAAGCAGAAGACAGCCTCTAGAGATGAGCATGTATTGCAAACCAGAAGAGGTGGTAAAAGGCTATTGGCTAGGTGCTGTATATGCAATTTTAAGAAGAATCAGCCCATTAAATAACTTGAAAATAACTTTCTAGTTAACTTTTCTCTAACTAAACGGCAACTACTCACCGTAGAGCAAGTGAAATGTAATGCAGGGTGTACCTGGCTCCTTATCTGCCTCTCTCAGATGTCTCCATCTTTCCTGTTTAACATTACTTTCTTTATTGTTCACTTGTTCTTTCTCTAAGGTGGCCAGCCCACACAGCTACTGCTAATTGTTTATAGGTCAGGAATCTAACTTAAGAGTCTGTAATGGTTGGAGTGGAAGTTCGAAGGGGGTGAGGGATGAATTGGGAATGGAGAGTGATGAGGGAACATCAGGCAAGCAACAGTCCAGTGCACTAGATCCACAGTCATTCTCATATAGTTATGGATACAGATTGAGTAGAATGGGATAGAATACTTAAAATACCACTGTGACCACTCCACGGTAACACATTTGTTGGCATGCCCAAGATTCTGACTGTCAATTAAAAACTCATGAGAGCCTCTGAATTTGAACCATACATCTCTTGCTTAGTTTGCATGTAATATAGCTCTTGTGGCTGTTAACACAAACTGATAACTGTGAATAATTTCATATTCATTAGTTTATGTCAAATGCTTCTTTAGTTAAAGCATTTGTTACTATAGTGCCCTGTACAAAGTAGATATAACATGCCCAAATGGATCATTATATTTTACTAACAGATTCGCTGTAGCATGCTATACATTTAATTCAGTGACCTACTACAAGACACCACAAAAGTTATCAATGCGACCACTTGCAGTTTTGCTGTGGTTAATTATAAAAACTGCAAGGCTGCTCAAATGGTGATAAATGTACAAAGTCCAAATTGTCTGACTGTATACAGCTAATTGTTCATGTTTTAGTATTTGTATAGAATGTTATGAAGTACTTGTAATAAATGTATCTGAAAGTATTAAAGAGTGCTTGTAAAACTGCTTCACTGGTTAATTGTTGTGTGTTCTTTTGTAGTGTATGTATATGTGTATACTTAAGGTAAGGTTATTGGGGTTTCCTCAATAAAACACTTGATACAACATGAATAGAATACCTTATTATTACTAGTTATGTATAATTATTTAAATCTAGTACATAAAATTTACAAAACAGGAACTGATTTTAAAAATTAATTTCGGGTTGGTTCTATGCTAAAATTTAGCACCGCAAAGTGTTTAGGTTGCATTTTTGTAAGGGTAATCATTTTAAATCATGTCCGATGAAAATTTATTGTTGTTCTGAACATAAATTTTTATTTATTTTATGTAAATACTTTTTTCATTTGCCTTCTTGCGTACCACCTTGGATCCCTCCGCGTACCACTGGTTGGGAACCACTGTCTTAGAGAGAGAGTTTGGTTATGCACTAAAAGTACTCATGAGAGTTTTTAAGTTTTTCTTTCTTTATGGAGTATTCTTGTATATGACCTTTATAGAGGTTTTCGTTAAATTTTGGTTATCCCCGATCATAAGAGAATTTTGGATATTTAAACACAAATGATATTGGATTATTTATTGTTAATCCCAGACATGTAATATATAACCTTATGCAAGAATTGAAACATGCTGTACGTTTTCTTTTAAATTTGGTATAATTTTTGTGTATAACAAATCGCATTAACTAAGTGTAGATTTATTCAAAACAAAAAGTTTGTCTATCATATAAGAATGTTTTGTTATAAGCGATAACAAAACAGTAATATGATGCTCACAATATGATTTACTTCACTGTGTTATTAAGAACAGTTAATGAGTAGGATTTTGGCTAATGTTGATATTTTTAAGTAATATAAATATCAACATATAATTTATATATTATCATTATAAGATAATTAGAATTAACATATTGTTTAACTTAAGTTATATGTTGTAGGTGGTGAATATTCTAGAAGCAGATTGTTAATAAAGAAAAACAGAAAACATACCATCGATGGGAACTGTGGATGTAATAAATAAAGGTTTTCATCATTTACTGCAAAATGATGTGCAACACAAAGAATATTCTGTGTGTTTGTATATATGTGAATACTTGTACTTGCACATATTTGCAAAAATCAAATTTGTATCTGTAGCTAGTTACTAATAAAAGGAATATTAACCTGTATTATATGTGTTTCTCACAATGCACTTTCCTTTAAAATTCAGTATTACCTTTAATTTGTGTATTATCACTCTAAAACCCTTATCATTTTTTTTTTTTTTTTGTAAAGTGTAGAGAAACTGCTCAGTATCACACGACAGCATTTTGACCAGTGAAATTAACTGTAATTAAATGTAAACCATAATTCAGTGCATACTTCACTAAAGCAGGCCTGTATTGAAACAGTTGTAGGTAGAAACACACTTCATGTTATACAGCACTAAATAAATCTCCATAGCAGTATTCAGTCATAAACTCATCAGACACGTTTGCCTATAACACAGTATCTTCATATTTCTGTTTGCTTCATGTTGTGTAGTCTTAATCCGTATGACTTGTCTACCTTTAAAAGTTTAAGGGACAATTTCATATACAGTAAAACATCATTAAAATGCCTCCACCCTTTTATGTGCTTTTTGTCTGGTTCCTGCACGTTTAAGGATATCAGAATCCTATTACATGTTTTTTAAGAGCCAATCATACACACAAATGACCATCAATTTGCTTGTCACATGGTTAAAGGACTTGGACAAAAAAATTATGAAAACTCGAGTCTTTTCTTCATAGACAGCTGCCCGCCCACCATAGACAGTGGATCTTCAGCCTGTGGATTATGTACTAGGAATTTGTTTGGCAGAAAGTTAGGAAACTCAGAATAATAATTAAAATAATAAACAATATATTTGCTTACAGTATCATGTTTAAACACTTAGATAACACAAATAGAAATACAAAAAACATGAGTAAACAATCCTCTTTGTACTTGTCCATTGGCCATCTCCTGTCTAATACTTGGTTTTCATGTGGTTCTTTGAAGAATGTTTACTGCAGGGGCGGCAGGTGTTAAGATTGTAAGGTTGCACAACCACCAGTATTTATAGGTCTAACATAACAGTGTATATATATTTAGACTAAGTGATACAACAAAATTGTTTATGTTAAAACAATCTTATTTTTCCAGTTATTTTTCAAATGAACTTATTTTGCTGGGAAAATGTCGAATATAATGTTTAACGTAGCACATCACAGATGACTAAGTTAAGCGCGCTGCCTTTGTTTGTTTGCACTCGGCTGGTTGTTTGAGTTCTGCAAACCAGTAAACGCGATCGTTGTGATACGACTTGAACACAGCATAGTGACAAAACCGGTGGTAGGGATAAAATATATGTCGGTTGCGAATAGGTTCAGCTGGTGCATGGGAGTACTGCAAACCGCCACCGCAAGCGCTGCTGTGCAGTACAGCACATGTGTATCAGAGATACCAGTAAACGTTTCCCAATGTTTGAATTTATGAAATTATAGTAATAATTTTGTAAACTGCGATTGTGATAATAAATTGTCAATCGATTTTATATTAATTAAACTGTGTGTTAAGTATTATTTTTTCTTTGTTTAGTGCTGCTGTGCGCTTTTGTGTTCGTACTTTTTGGAGTTAATGATTCTGCGTGCTTTTAAACATTTTTTTTTTAGTTTAAAATGAATAGCATTAAGAACCAATAGACTAGGACGCCAAATGCCTTAACAATAAATCAGATTGTAAAATCAGGCGGTCAACAGTTTAATCGATAATTTAAACTAGAATATAACGAAAGTACTGACTAGTTATGTGGTTGTGGCGAAAGAAATTCTTTATTTTGTTTTCCATGTTTATTGTTTGGAGGAGAGGACCCCTGGACAAAATTCGGAAAGAAAGATATTATCTAGCCAAAAAAAAAAAAATCAGGCTTCAAGTGTACACATAAAGAATGACTTTTTTCAGTTTTCTCTTTTTGGCACCGCATATAGCACTCTTTTTTCTCATATAGCACCCCAGCTGGGCAGTGAATACAGACGAAATATTGTTTTACACAACGAAAGAGTTAGCAGTAGTCGCTACGTCTTAAATGTAATAATAAACTGTATCTGGTTCTTTGGAGCTTTTGTATTAGCTTTGCGGGGTCATGGTAAGACTGAATCTTCATCAGATCCTGGTATATTTAGAGGCTTAATTGGTTTCAGATCTGAGCTTGACACAGCAATGACAAATCATTTAGAAGAAGAAACTGTATTTAAGGGCACCTCAAAAACCATTCAAAATGAACTTCTAAACATAATGTTAGAAATATGCCATGAAAAAAATAAGATACAAGAAGCGGATTATTTGGCTTTAATTGTTGATGAGACCACTCATATTGATTGACGTTTTCCAAATGGTCATAGTGTATCGTTATATAATAAATGGTAAACAGGATGAAAGATTCTGAGGTTTCATTGGTCCTCCTAAACATGATGCTCAGTAGCTTGCAGTGCATCATGCTTGTTAGATTAACTGTCTCGACACAACTTACTTAGAATTTCTCACAGATTAACTGCTCAAACAATTGGAAAACAGTAATTTTCTGTTTTTTCTCATATGACAGCACTATGTATGATGCACATATTATGTAGTAGGTCTGCCTTTTGATTAATGTGTTCTTCCCCCCCCCCCATGTTAAGTCAGTTGAGCTGAAAGAACAGCTACAATTCCAATGGAAATGTTTAGCCACAATGATGATATTACTATTTACATACAAAAAACTTGTATATTATTTGAATAAATTATATTTTAAATTCTAGTTCTGTGTGATGTTAACTTATCAAGCAGTACAGTACTTTACTTATTGTTGTTAGTAGTTTTTCTGTAGTCTTGTCTAGTTCAAGTGTCCTACTACAAGACACCACAAAAGTTAGCAATAAAATCACTTGAAGTTTTTCTGTAGATAATGAGAAAAACTTCAAGGCTGCTCACATGCTGATGATTGTATATTGTCTAAATGTATATAGCTAGTTGTTCACGTTTTCTTCAGTATTTGTATAGAGTGCTATGAAGTACTTGTAATAAATATATCTGAAAGAGTATTAAAAGGTACTTGTAAAAGACTGCTTCATTGGTCAATTATTGTGTTCTTTGTAGTGCACTTATAGCAAATTACTGTATTTCTATGGTTTAATAGAGAGAGCTTGGTCATCCACTAAAAGTGTTCATGAGAGTTTTCAAGTTTATTTTCCCCCAAAAGTTATGGAGTATTCTTGTATTGATATGTATAGAGGTTTTCTTTGAATTTTGGGTTTCTGCGAATACAAGAGAATTTATTGATTATGGCATTATCCTCAAATATTGTCATGGGACATATAATTTTTTTCAATTTATAATAATAATAATATTTACTTCAATTTCACTGATCAACAAAAAAATAAAAGTTGTTTCTTTCCTTTACCAAAATAGTCAGTTCCAACAAAAAACTGGAGAGAAACCAGAATCTGATGTCAGAACATTTTTGTTAACACTTGATATCAAGGTATGGAAACTTATATATATTGTATGTAGTAACCTGACGATAGAAATTGAACAGTGGCTTAGAGATGTGCAGTGTACAAACACCTCGTTGTGAGGCTCACAAAATTTTAATTTATTTCGCACATGCGCACAGCAGTCTTGTACAGTGTTTCATAGTGTGAACATCGGCTGCAACAAGACTGACAAGAACAGTGGAAGCATGTGTGTGACAGAGAAGGAGATAATATGGAAGTGAGATAATGAAGTCATTGTGCTGTCTCCCCTCTCTTCTCTCTAGATAACTTAGCTATATTTATAAGTGGGAGTAATTCATGCATTGGGTCACTGCAGCTGACTGTTCAGGAATGACTGTTGGAGCTATAAGTTTACTCATACTGTTAGATTCCATGTACATATATGGGACTCTTACCTACTAGTACGAACATTACGGTTTTTTTTTGTCTCATTCTGGGACATCTCTTGACACGTTCCAACAATAGTCAGCAAGTGTAGATGCATTCCACTTACCCTGATGCCTTCTTTCCATTGCTGAAATGTCTTGGTAGAAGTGCTTATTGCTCACTGTACTACAAATTGCATGGATGGAAGGCAAGATGTGACTCTTTAAATTTACATATTGCAACCTAATTCGTAACCCTTACTGCTCCTTGGGCAGGGCAGCCCCGCCATGAAAAAATGTCATTTACTATCCATTGGCGGGACTCACCTGACATGTATTTGCGAATGAATTTATATTGAATGTTGGGTATATATCAACATTCTGTTGAGTGCTCCACTCTCTAGAGACTTTAAGAAACTGTTTGTGTCAAAGTACAAGTAGGTCAGCTGATGTCCATTTGTTTATAAGCATCTTAAAAATTCAGCTGTTCTAACCTCCAAAGTGACATTGATTGTGTTGTCTGTTTTATTATGAATTTCATATTTGTTCTGAATAACGTGTGATTTAAATAAAATTCTGGTAACTGAACATCTATACTCCAATTGTCAGAAGATGCAGACTATAATTTTTAGTGACAAAAAATTGTTTACATCAAATACAAATGTGTCTTATTCGAGTGAGAGTGATGATGAAAATTCATGAAGATTAATAGAAGAAAATACTTTGGAGGGGGCTGGAAATAACATTAGTAATAGTAATAATGGTAATAACAAATTAGTTAATAGGCTTGAATCCACTGCGAAGGCTGTCATGGCCAGAGTAAACATTATTAAAATTAATTACTACCAGGCTGTTGGGCCGTGGTTGATTGCTTACAACTTGGGTTAATTTCTAAGTGTTTCGGCCACCCAACATTGTACTGGGTGGCCAAAACATTTAGAAATGAACCAATTGTAAGCAGTCTACCTCAGCCCAACATTCTGGTAGTTCTTAATTTTAATAAAAGGCCTAAAGTTGAAGCTTTATCTTATTACTTTTTGAATGATACCACACAATGATCAACTATAAATTTTTAAAATAAAGTAATTTTAAAATTGGTTTTCATTTGTGTAGTGTAGTATTCAATAACAAGACATACTAGGTGGTGTAAACTGTCACATAACACAATACAACAGAAAACATAATACACATTGCAGGGAAAAATACTGATGTGGAGTGGAATGGGTAGGTAAAGCAAAATTAAAATGAGCTGTAAGGGTTAATATGTTGTCAGAAGTTCATTAACATCATCGTTTTCAGCTTTTAGACTATCCAAGAAGTGCTCAAAAATAGATTTGAAGAGTTTCCAATCTGTTTTCTCATTCCCTTCAATAACACTCTTAAAGGTTTCATTGTTAACATTTTACGACTATGGGCCAACAAGGATTCCCTCCTTTATCATCAATCAGATGTGCGAATTTTCTCTTTAAATAATTGAAACCTTCTCCTTCCTGATCCATTCCCTTCACAAATTTGGTTCAAGTTAATATGTAAAAGTGGCAGTATGATTTTATCAGGGGGAATAAGGGAATCTACTCTATATTCTTGTTTCCAGGCTTCAACAATGACCATTCAGGGTAGTTTTTTATAATGTAGTGAAAGACCTATGTCAACTATCCCACATGCAGAAAAAATAGCAATGTTTGGTACACCCTAAATGCATTCTAAATAAGATGGCAATGGCCCTCAGATATCCACATGTCTACTATTGATGGTCTTCATATTTAGTTTTTTCAAGCACTTATAAATTTCCATAGCTCTCCTTCATTTGTACAGTGTGGCCTACAGGTCAGTTGGCAGTGAATTTCTGTTGTGATGCAAAACTGCTTTCAAGCTTAACTTAAATGTTGCCTTGTGGATTGTGGTCTGTTCTCAAAGAAGTCATTTAACCATTTACATCACTGCAGACAATAAGGTTGTTTTCCTTTTTTAAAAATGTAGTATTTTTGTCAGTTTCTATGTACAGACACAGTTTCATGTTTTTCTCTAGGAGTTCCACTGCTGAAACCTGGAGGCAAGTTGTTCGGCTTTTTTGTAACTACTGGTGACACCTTAAATCATGCAGTATTAAAACATTTTGAGAAATCTTATATTATGGCTCCTGTACGAGGTTGAATCTGGTGTAAAATCAGGATCTTCCTGTAGTAGGCAGTTCTGCACTACTACTCTCCATGTCTGTATCGGGCTCCATGATGTAACATTTTGGTGGGATGGGGACAATCAGACCATCTCCATGTGCTACTGGTCATATAGTAGATAGTACCATTTGGGTAGATGATAGTCCATTTCTCTCTCTTAGTGGCATGTTTTTTCAATGAAAATGAGAGGTAAATAAGAGATTTAAATGTCACAATCGTTTTTATTACATCAAAGTTAATGAGAATTGGCTACTTTAAGTCAGAAAGATTTTTTATGATAATCAGTGTTTTTTAGTTAAGTTATTAAATTTACTATGATTGTAATTTACTTTTTTTATTATAAATCCTGAAATTTTTAGTTGTGTATGTGTTTTTCAAACCCCAGGAACATTCTTTTATCAGTAATTTCTTATAGCCATATCCATACTCTTTTTTTATTCTCTCAATCTATTTTCTCAAGAAGCAATATGAACTTAACAATAATGACACACAATTTTACATATAACAAATTTGTTGACCATGTTCATAGTTTGTGTAATCTGAATCTAAAACGAAATGAGTGACAGATTTTTTTCCCAAAATAACAAAACAAAACTGAGCAGAACAAGTGACAATATTGGTGAATGTGCTGTCAGTGGACCTGCCTTTAACAGCATCACCATCTCTTGAACCTAGACCAAGCCCACCATCTAAAGTTCATTTCTAGCATCAGTTTCTACTATACCTAGGTACCATTGATTCAGGGCCATTAAGACCTAAATTAAATGCATACCCTCTCACTTTATTTAGCAGTCAACAGCAACTGTTTTTGTGATGTACGGTTGGTTAGAATACAACATAAAAGAAGATGCAGTATTTTGTTATGTTTGTCAATAATTGGATACAAAACTCTTCCTCTGAAGATGTTTTTATAAAAACTGGTTTCAGAAATTTGAAAAAAAACAGAAAATTTTGACAAGTGTGAAAAAAGCAAGAGTCATCTGACCTATTTAGAAAAGTACTGAATGCATGAAAGGCGCGAAGTGTTAAGTCTATGGTATCAGGCAAGAGGTGGAAAAATGTTTATTATTTACGTAAAATCTTTGGCATCATTATCCTCAATGGCATACAAGGTTTGACATGAAGAGGACATGATGGAAAACAATATTCAGACAACAGGGGTAATTTTCTTGTATTTTGGAAATTTTTGTCTAGACATAGTTCTTTAACGAAAGGTCTGATAAAAACCATATTTTTTAGCAAAACTGTACAAAACGAAGTATCTACCCTGACAATAGAGAAAATTCTTGATGAGATTGAGAGCTGTGATATTTTGTGATAGCAGATACAACTAGATGTCACAAAGAACAGCAGCTATCACACTATGTATTCTCTACATTGACAGTAAACTCACCCTTCATGAACGGGTTTTTAATGTTCAAAGACTGTTCTAACAAGTGAACAACAGAAGAACTAGTTTATGACATCAGCTCTTGAGAATTCCAGCTACTGTAATAGCTCAAACGTTTGACGGAGCTAATAAAATGTCAGGACAATATGGAAGGCTTCTGGGTAAAATTAGAGAAAAATATCCTCAAGTATTCACTGTTATGCCCTTGTTGTAACAGATTTATACCAAACCATAGAGAGCTCAAAATTATTGTTCAACCATACAACTGAATTATTGTACATGCATTTCTCACACCCTAAAATAGCAAATAAACTTCAAGTAAAGCAAAAAAAGTTTGAAACAACGGCTCAGAGTGCTATTAGGTGGACAAGTGGTCCAAGTATCAAAACTGTGAACAGTTGATAAAGCATTATACTACTGTTGCAGAAGCATTGAAGTTTGAGAGAGACCAGGGTGAAAACACAGATTCTGTACAGGCTATTGGAATTTTAAGCTCTATATCAACAGCAGGTTTTGTTGTGAAAATGTTTTATTGTATCTTTGACTCATACACCTATCCTCAGCAAACAGCTACAATATGAGGAACTGACATTGGGTGGTAATACAATCACTGAAGGAAAAAATTTCAAATCAAGTGGCTTTTATGAGATTTTTTGCATAAGGCTAGGTAAAAGGGTGAGAAACAATTTTAAAAAAGTTTACAAAAATTCAGTCGCGGGTTTTTGAAAAAAGGGACGGGGAAGGTACAAAAATTCATTTTTCATGATTATCTTAAAAAATAAAAAAAAATTTACGAAAAAAGACAAATTACAAAAATTAAAGAGCATTAAATTCTCTACAAAAAAGCTATTTATCATGTTTTTTGTCAGGCCAATACTTTGTGAGAAAAATGGAATTGAAATATTAGAAAAAAATTGATTGTCGGAGTCCGCCCCGATGAGCGGGAAGGTTAATTTTGTCTGACATTGCAACATACAAATTTTAATAAAATCCTGTCAACAATCCGACTTTTCACATATTTTATTCTTGTATTTTACGGTAATAACATACAATAAAAAAACAAACATCTACTTACCATAAATTTCTCGGTTTTAGTGCATGATTTAGATTCCAATTGAATTTCTTCTCTAGGGTCCAGGGTTTCATTGCAGCGAGATTTAGAAACAAGAGAGGTATACGAAGCAATGATTTGAACAACTTTAGTGTGGACATATACTGAATTTAATATCATACCTTTTCTGAGTTACATATTACAATACAACAAAATGGCGTCTTACCATCACTAGCTACGTGATTTCTACTCCTCTATCAATACTGAGTACACTAATTTCATTATTTGATGGTATGTCTGGTTTATTACCATACCTCTCCAAGAGACTGCAGTTCTCTCGTTATTATTTCTCTTTAATAAATGACAGAAACCAATGCCTCAATTTGCTGATTAATAATTTATGAGTACAAACATATTCTTACGCACACACACACACTCTTTCCCCCATGTTATATGATCGGTACCTTTTGTAAATTTTGGATTTATATTTAGAGCTCATTTTCACCAAAGAATAACAGTTAATTAGTTTGCACATTCCTGATTATTAGTTGCGGTCTCCCTTCCGATGTTCTCCGTTTGGCCAGGTGTTCGGCATCTCTCATAATCTCGTTTTGTTCCTTGTTACACTGAATCTAATTACATCTCAAGTAGCAGTTAACTGTGCTACATTACTTGTACTGTTAATTACATTTTAAATCAGTAAAAGAACACTTTTACTGGCGAAACTGTGCCAGCCACAAATTTAGCGTGTAGACATCTTGATGAGTTGTAAGGAACTGGGAAGATGCAAAGCACATATTTTGTGTATGTGTTAGCGCATCCACGTCATTGTCTATTGTTCGGAATTGGCTCACGCCCTGTTGTCATGTCATTGTTTGTTAGGTCATCACTTATTTTAATGACGTCCCATCTTCTGGACCAATGAGAGTGCCTATTTACGATCTATTTCCACTTGGATGGCCATTTCGTACGTTCATCTCTGCACGTCGGCTCCTGACCTTGGAATCGTGGTGATCTATTTGAATATGCGTAGTTGTCTCTTTACAAAGGAAATTGTTCTCTCCATGCATGTGTGTGTGTGATACAATAAAATCTGATAATTTGTTACCACTCATACCATAATTCTGACATCGAGATTATTGTACTGTCACAAAACCCCCTCAATGAAAGATTTTATGTCAAAACATAAAAACTTTCATTGACTCATTCACACTTTTCTAAAAGGATTGGTTCAGATATGTCACCACAACCCCCTGTAACGTTAATATATCAAAATTTATCATCACTTACCCTTGGTCTAATGATGCTGATCGCACCCTCTGACCTTACTGGACTTCTCCAGAGAGATCCCTACACCATAAGGCCATGAGGCACTCAACGCTCCTGTTCTGACGCTCCGGCCAGCTCAGGACCGCGGTCACAACACCACAAAACTCTGAAACATAGAATGCAAAATTTTAAAATAGTGGTCTGATATACTCCCATATCTACAACTGATATGTTTCCTTTTAGATGCATTGGTTTGTGTCTGAGGCATTGGCTTGTTCAATTAATCTCTCCAAAACAACAAGAATTCAAAACTGATTTTTCATCCACACTAAAATCAATCTACTCCCTAAGAGAAATATATATATATATATATATATATCCCTATAAATAACACAATACATAAACAATTCTTTGATATTCCCCAAAACACCATCACCTATCTATTACTATAAAATTCAACCTACAACTACTATGGCAGACAAGTTTATTATTTAAATCTTATTACTCAACTTATAATCATTTTATACCTTTGCTGCTGATATCACTATATTTTGCTCAACACCATTGGTACCTTTATACTTTCAACATTTAAAATCTACTATTCTTTAACATTTGTTACCGTCGTTACCCCTGTAGCGACCTACTGACCACACACACTATTGTACCCCCCAACCGAACTGTAGCGCTCGGGTACCTCTGCAAGGACTGTAAGTGTGGAGGAATTTGTCATCTCCTTTGTCCTTGCTTTGGCTTTACATTGAAATAACAAGATATCATAATATCTAGACTTACATAATCACACGCCCTTAAAACGGATCTACCACCTGGCTTCGCTGTTCCTTCTCGAACAGAGTGGCAGCCGCTGTTCCATAGTTCTGGGGGATTTCCCCTAGTTTCACCCCCTCTATTAATTTCTACTATCAACCAATTTCAAGACAGCTATGGTCAAGGGACTGAATTTATGGCCATAGCTGACCGCTTGCCAAAGCCGCGATTAGTGCTGGTAAGGCAGTCATCGCCCGAAAAGTCGGGGAAATCAACTTCAGTTGCATGTTTTACACTCTAACATCATTGATACACTGTACCGTTAAAATTACATATAATATAAATTACGTTCAAAGTGCACAGTGTATTTACGCCTACGAGAGGCCTCCGATGATGGCAACGCTCATCAACCCACTTCGCTAGCCACAGTAGTACATGCCACTACTGTCCTAGCCAATTAATTCTAACTTAACTTTCCATACATAAGCTGTTCTCACAGTTCACTTTTGACTTACATTTCACTAACAATAACAACTATAAAACACCCTTCAACCTTGCTCAAAACAAGTTCGTTAATAATAAAAATTTTCACATAGACACTTTGCAAGTTCGGGCTTCCATTTTCCACAACTTTTTTCACTTTTATGACCAAATAGGAACTACAACAATGGATCATCTGATATACTTACATTACACACGTACATTTCCTTGTTTTCATAGGGCAAACAAGCAAAATTAATTTCATTTAAACTACAACACTTTTTTTTTTAGACATTTAGCTTCATATTTCCTCAACAAAACTACTTGAGTTAAAGGAATACATTTTTTTTTTTTTGACTCTACTTTCTCTTTCCATGAACTATGGGTCCCCTTCCCTGTTCGTATGTATCAAAATTTCTACTCACACCTTTTTGTGTAGTCAGACCACCGTTGGTTTCACCCCGCTGTTGAGGCTACTGCCAGCCATGGTCTGACCCTCATGGCCAAAACCCGCGATCAGAGGTGGTGAATCTGTGATCACCCAAAAATGGGGAAAGTTCCTTCTGGAAAGACACAAACAGCAAAATTAATGATCATTCACACATTTAATTAAGTACCCATTGTTCCTTTCTACGCTGTCCAGTATAACTTCAGTTTAGTAGCATTGTGTGTACCTACTATTTCCTTGGTCTCCCTATCCTGTAATACATAGGCATTCTGCATCTTGACTTCAATTACCTCATAAGGTCCTTCATAGAGCAGGAAAAACTTCTTTAATCTCCTTCTCCTGTGCATTCGACAAATCATGTCTCTTCACCAAAACCAGCTGTCCAATTTCATACTTCATCCATTTACCTCTTGCGTCATGTCTACGTTTCCGTCTTTCTCCTTTGCTCAACAGGTTTTCATTTGCCAAACGAATCTTGATGCTCACGTCCACAGGTGCACTCTCCGGTGGGTAATTAAACAACTGTTCCATTATTCTCGGGGGGCGTGTTCCTTTGATCAGCTCGTGAGGTGTATAGCCGGTAGACTCGTGGGTGGTACTGTTCAGCCAACACTCTACCTTCTTGATGTACAACGGCCACTCGCTGTGTTTAGCGTGACAATAGGCTCTAAAGATCCTGCCTATCTCTCTCATTACACGCTCAGCCTGGTTTGACTGGGGATGGTACACAGCCGTATGCTTCGTGACGATTCCTTCCCATCCAAAGGTCTGACGCCATTTCCCACTGATGAACTGCGGCCCATGATCCGACAAAATTATTTTCGGCTTACCCACTTGTATCATGTAATCTTTAGTCACTTTTTCGCTCAATACCTGACTGGTAGCTCTTTTTATACTATACAGCCTCACATACTTGGAAAATGTATCTAACATTACAAACACATACTGTACTCCGCCTCTACCCCTCGGCAATGGTCCAAACAAATCCACCGCAACTAAATCAAATGGTCTCTCCACTTTTATAAAATTCATCTCCCCTTCCACTCTGTAGTTTACTACCTTTGATTTCTGGCATAAATCACAACCCTTTAACAACCTTCTAACCCTTCTCTCCATATTTCTGAAAACACATGACTCTTTCAATACACCCACACACTTCTTCGCTCCAAAATGACCATACCTTAAATGACAATCCCAAACAACCTTCTCAACTAACTCTTCTGGAACTACTAATTTCCAAACACGCTCACCCCCTACTATCCTCTTAACAACCCATCATAAACTTGAAAATACTGACTATACTCTGATCTACTTAACTCCTTTTCTAAACTCTCTATAACCTTACCTGACTTACCATCTGCTCGCTGCATGGTTTTGAAGTCTCTCATCTCCTTTCCGAAAATCCTATCTTCTTTGCTGATCTGAAAAATCTCTATTTCCTTTAAATCCCTACCTGTTTTGTTGTACAACATGTCGATCCTTGATAGAGTGTCCGGTACCTTGTTCTCCGATCCCCTGATATATTCCCACTCAAAATTATATTCCTGTAACACAAGTACCCACCTGGTTAGACGGCTGTGAGCAAGCTTACATGTGTTTAAAAATGACAAAGCTTTGTGGTCCGTCCTAATTACTGTGCGATTTCCTAGAATGTAGGTCCTAAATTTTCCAACGGCGAATACTATACTCAATAACTCCTTCTCCGTCGTTGTATAGTTCTTCTCTGCCTGTATTAACGATCTACTTGCAAATGCTATTGTCCTATGTTCTTTGTCCTCGCCTTCTTGGTATAATTCCGCACCGATGGCCACATTGCTTGCATCCGTTTGTAAATAAAACACTCCCTCGAAGTCCGGGTGGTTCATCATCACCATTTGGCTGAATTTCTTTTTTATCTCTTCAAATGCTCTACGCTCCATCTCTCCATTGTTTGGTTTTCTGGAGTACTGAGCTCAATCTCGCTGTTAGATCTGCGTAGTTTTGCTGAAATTTTCGGTAGAAATTACATAACCCAAGGAAACTTTGCAATTGCTTCACATTCCTCGGTTCAGGGAAACGCACGATGGATTCGACTTTGTCGGGGTTCGCTGAGATCCCTTCCGGCGTGATAATGAATCCTAAAAAATTGATTTGTGTCTGCAGAAACGTCGACTTGTCCCAATTTATCGTAAGTCCTCCTTCCTCTAGTCTAGCCAAGACATATTCCAAGTGATCTAAATGGTCCTCGAAGGTCCTGGATGCAATCAAAATATCGTCCACATACACCGTCAAAAAGTCTAAATCTTTGGGCCTCAAAATTTTGTCCAAACACTTGATAAAGCTGGCGACGCTGGTGTTTAATCCGAAAGGTAAACGTCGAAACTGGTAGTTCTTGCCATTAAACAAAAATGCTGTATACTTCCTACTCACCTCTGCTAACGGAACCTGCCAATATCCAGCCGTTAAATCCAACGATGTCATATACTTCACTCCACTGAACTTCTGGAAAATCTCATTGATCGGCTCCGGTGACTCTCGGTCGGGTATTATGATCTGATTTATTCTCCTAGCATCCAAACACAAACGTACTCATCCGTCCTTTTTAATTACTACTACTAGTGGATTAGAATAATGTGATACTGACCGTTCGATTATATCTGTTTCCATCATCCTGTCGAGTTCTCTCTGCACTGCTCTTCTTTTTGAGTAAGGGACGGGGTAGCTCCTTTGCATGAACGGTGTGTGTTCCCTTATCTGTAATACACACTCATACTCTCTTGCCCTTCCTGGAACCTCGGCAAACACTCCTCTATACCGCTCTATCACTTGCCACAACGCTGCACGCTGGCCACTCCTTACCACCTCACCTTCACTACAAAATTCATCCGCCCTTAACTCCCATACTGCATCATTAATATTACTCTTTTCACCTCCAAACTCACTCTTATATTCTGCCTCTATACATGCACTTACCCTAGTATCTATACTATTCTCACTTCCACCCTTCTGTAGTATTTTAACTCCGCACGTTCTAACTTTATCTATTACTTGTTCAAATTTTACTCTTACCGACCGGTCACCCCCATCTAATTCTACTACTTTCTCCTTAAAATTTATAACGGCTTTCGTCCTTTGCATAAAATCATTACCCAGTATGACATCTAAACTTAACCCTCTTAATACCAAAAATGTGTTCACAAATTCTACATTATCTATTAGAAAACTCAAATGTACCTGTTTTGTCACTCTCTTGCTGCGTACACCCGTAACTCCTATCACCGTGACTCCTGCTACTGGCAAAACTGGAATATCTTTGTTAAACTCTCTTAATTCTACTAAAATGTTCTCTGCTATCACGGAAATTTCGCTACCCATATCTATCAGTGTTCTATAAGTCTTATTTCCTACATTTACCTGAATTTCTGTCAGTCCGGCTCTCACCTCGCTGTTGGCGTTATTTTCTTCTTCCATCAGGTCGGCTACAATATCTGCTTTTATTACGTTGCTGTGTACCTCCTCGACTGGTTGGACCTCCTGCGTTTCCCTGAACAGTGGTCGGGTCCTGGCTACCACTGTCGATTCTAGTTTTCCTGGTGTTTGCTGGTGGTGGGGCCTCGGTGTCCCTTATCTGGCCTCTGGTTATTGTTCGCTGCTTCTCTCGTGGCCGGTGCTTCTCTGCCTTGTGGTTTGTCCTGTCTCGTCTCCTCTCTCCTCCGTTGTACTTCTCTCGGCAGTCTACACTTGAAACACTGTCGACGGAATGCAAAATTCTCCTGTTGACACCTATAACATCTCCACTCACCTGATTTATAATGATTATCTCTATTCATAATATTATGTTCATTGTAATTATTTCTTTGTGAACTATATTCTACATGGTTTGGTTTATAACTACCCGGTGGTAATCGCCTATTCACTTCCCTATCTCTAATGCTTTGTAAAATATCAAGTACTTTCTCAAGTTCACTTAAATTCACTATTTCCTTAGTCATTAATGTTATTTGTACTTCCCTAGGTAGGTGTTTACTAACATACCTTACAAATGACTTGAAGGGAATTTGGGGTTCTAAATATTTGGCTTCGTTATACAATTGGGTTACATATATAGTTATATTATTATTTGGGTGACTCCCAAAACTACCTGTTCCCATTATTCTGCTCCTCAATGCTTCTTGTTCCTCTTCTGGCCAATACTTTCCCTTAAAAGCTTGTTCGAACATCTCATAATTACCCCACTCTACTCTGTGTGCTTCCGCCCATACTGCTGCACTACCCTTAAAACATTTGATTATCTTGGTTAATTGTATTTCCCAATTACTGTTACTAAAATGGTGGTACTCCCTGGTTTGGTTGATAAATCGCATGGGGTGTATTGTTTGGTTTTCATAACTAAACAATTCTAATTCTATCTTGTTGTAGAAATCTCTCGTAATGACAACCCTTTCCATTGTTCCCGTTAATTTTTTGTTAATCTCCCCCCCGTAACTCATTTTTCGCCTTTGTTAAGTCACTCTCAACTAAGTTATATTTAGCATGCACATCATTATAATTTTGTATATGTAAACTATCTATTTCCTTAATTCTACTCTGTAACATATTTATTTTACCAGTTGTACTGTTTTCATATTCAGATCTGGTGTTATCTATTGTTTGAATACCTTTTGTTAGGTCTACTACATTTAATTCACATTGTTCTAATTTGTTTTGTAAAATATGAGTTCTCAATTCTAACTGTTTACTTATCTCATTCTTATTATTAATTTCTAACTGTTCTACTGTCTCTACATATTTATTTTCTACTTCTCTACTCTGGGTTTCTATCTGGTTTCAAATGGTTTCATTAATTTGTTTGACTCTATCATCTAAATTACTTATCTTAGTCTTAATTTGCTCATTTACAGTTTCTGTTTGTTTTTTAACATCATATTGTGTCTCTATTCTACTAATTTTCTTGTTAACCTCAACATTTTGTTTATACATTTCATTTTCAAATTCTTCAAATTTCTCCTCTACTTGATCTAATTTTACATTTTGTAAGTTATTTTGTTTCTTGAGCTCATTCTCGAAACTGTCTAACTTTACATTAAACATACTATTCATTTGGTTAAACTTGTCCTTGAATTTAAGATTCTGTTGTTCAAATTTGTCACTAATTAATGTAAATAAATCTTCCGAGATTTTATTTTCAATTGTTTTGGGTGTTGAGTTGGCATTTATTCCTAATAAAATTGACTCTGTCGCTGTATTTTCCATTTCTAAGCTATTATTATTTGTCTTGATTATTCATCTCTTCTTTCACAGCACTAACACTTAACTAAAAATGAACTTTTTTCATGTGAAAAACTTACTATTTTATCGGACGCGTTTCGGCTTAGTATCCGCCTTCTTCAGCTTTGGTAACAGACTGCCAGCATTTTGTAACGGTTGTGTGGAAGGTGAAGTGGGGGTGGTGTGTGGCGGAAGGGGATTGGCGCGGGAATTCAATTTATTGTTTGTTTTCTGTATACTTTTTGACACAATTATACAGAAAACAAACAATAAATTGAATCCCCGCGCCAATCCCCTTCCGCCACACACCACCCCCACTTCACCTTCCACACAACCGTTACAAAATGCTGGCAGTCTGTTACCAAAGCTGAAGAAGGCGGATACTAAGCCGAAACGCGTCCGATAAAATAGTAAGTTTTTCACATGAAAAAAGTTCATTTTTAGTTAAGTATTATTATTTTCTGCCATTTTTGTAATTTAAATGTTGGAATTACTATTTCGTTCTACTTGTAATTAGTTACACAATTACTACTTACTATGTTTTGGCAACATAACCTCCATAACCTCTCGTATTAGGTTCTGGATTATTTCGTCACTCTCTATGTCTCTGAATCTGGCTTATTTATATAAAGTCGACTGTTCGGGGCCAATTGTCAACAATCCGACTTTTCACATATTTTATTCTTGTATTTTATGGTAATAACATACAATAAAAAAACAAACATGTACTTACCATAAATTTCTCGGTTTTAGTGCATGATTTAGATTCCAATTGAATTTCTTCTATAGGGTCCAGGGTTTCATTGCAGCGAGATTTAGAAACAAGAGAGGTATACGAAGCAATGATTTGAACAACTTTAGTGTGGACATATACTGAATTTAATATCATACCTTTTCTGAGTTACATATTACAATACAACAAAATGGCGTCTTACCATCACTAGCTACGTGATTTCTACTCCTCTATCAATACTGAGTACACTAATTTCATTATTTGATGGTATGTCTGGTTTATTACCATACCTCTCCAAGAGACTGCAGTTCTCTCGTTATTATTTCTCTTTAATAAATGACAGAAACCAATGCCTCAATTTGCTGATTAATAATTTATGAGTACAAACATATTCTTACGCGCACACACACACACTCTTTCCCCCATGTTATATGATCGGTACCTTTTGTAAATTTTGAATTTATATTTAGAGCTCATTTTCACCAAAGAATAAGAGTTAATTAGTTTGCACTTTCCTGATTATTAGTTGTGGTCTCCCTTCCGATGTTCTCCGTTTGGCCAGGTGTTCGGCATCTCTCATAATCTCGTTTTGTTCCTTGTTACACTGAATCTAATTACATCTCAAGTAGCAGTTAACTGTGCTACATTACTTGTACTGTTAATTACATTTTAAATCAGTAAAAGAACACTTTTACTGGCGAAACTGTGCCAGCCACAAATTTAGCGTGTAGACATCTTGATGAGTTGTAAGGAACTGGGAAGATGCAAAGCACATATTTTGTGTATGTGTTAGCGCATCCACGTCATTGTCTATTGTTTGGAATTGGCTCACGCCCTGTTGTCATGTCATTGTTTGTTAGGTCATCACTTATTTTAATGACGTCCCGTCTTCTGGACCAATGAGAGTGCCTATTTACGATCTATTTCCACTTGGATGGCCATTTCGTACGTTCATCTCTGCACGTCGGCTCCTGACCTTGGAATCGTGGTGATCTATTTGAATATGCGTAGTTGTCTCTTCACAAAGGAAATTGTTCTCTCCATGCATGTGTGTGTGTGATACAATAAAATCTGATAATTTGTTACCACTCATACCATAATTCTGACATCGAGATTATTGTACTGTCACAATCCGTTATAATAGTCGTAGAGACAAAAATCAAAAAAACATTTTAAAGCTAAATGTTTGTATTTTTACATAAAATGAAAAGAAAATAATTAAAGTATTAATAAATACTTAAAATAAAGTAATAACTTTTTGTTTTTTATGTTTTTCAACTAATGCATAAACATATTAACAATTTATTACAAATGTATTTAAGTTATATTAAAAAAAACTTCACAATATGAACTTTACATATATAAGTCTTTAAAAAAAATAATAAAAATTAGTATTGATTTATTGGCATAAAATGAGCGAGTTTTAAAATTTATAATTTTTTTGAGTTCACAAGTATACATCATTTTCTTAACTTAAAATTTCTACAGAAATTTTCAAAATAAATATTTTTTAACAAAATTATGAACACGTATTGGTCAAAGTGTCTTCTATAAGACTGCGGTGTAAAGAACTGTTAACATTTAGTTAAATTTAAATAAATAACTTTTATTAATAAATGTAAAAATATGTCCATTGCGCGCAGTGGCGGCCGGTGACAATTTGACTGGTAGTGACAATAATAATAATAATGTGTTTTGTATTTTATACAAAGTCTACCAAACCTACTGTATTTGAAATTACATTATTTACAGAACACGAAAACACTATCGTCTGAATTTATCAGGTGAACATTGTACAGTATGTGGTTAACATGCACGATAATTAAAGTCCATGCGTCGTTCTTTCTTGCTGGCAAACACATCTATAACTTTTTTGTTAAAGTTATCTACTTCATTAACGAATGCCTTTTCACAAGACAGCATGCCCAACGCAGTTAACCTTTCTTCCTTCATTGTGTTTCTGAGGAAATTCTTTATTCGTTTCATCATGGAGAAACACCTCTCTGCTTCTGATGTCGACATAGGCATAGTAATCAACAACTTTAAAAGCTTAACTGTTTCATCAAAAGTGTCACACAATTCATCAGCTATAATTAATAACAAGAAATATATCGCGCCAGAAACGTTTCTCAATTCGGGTCTACAATAGCACACTTGAAGTTCGCTTTTCAATTTCTTTTCTTCTAGAAATGGATATTTTTTAACCATTTCATGAAGGCAATTATCAGGGAACTCTTTGGTATTTGTAAAATTCTTCCACTACAAATAACCTCGTAGCTACAAGATGTTCAGTAAATTGAAACCTTGATTCTACTTCCAGGATAATGGCGTCACAGACTTCTAAAGCTTGTCTTTTCTTGTCACTACTGCAAACTTCACTTCTTCGTCGTTTTAGGGACTTTTCTTCCTTTGTATTTCCTAGTTCGGTCTCAACCTCTTGAGTAATGTCGTCAACTTGTTGCCTAACTGACTGCATACTAAGTTGAAAGTTACGCACTTGTTCCCAAACTTTGACAGGATCAGTGCATTTTGTTTGTAGTTGTTTGAAAATGATTTCAACATGAGGCATAACCCTGTTAAAAAATGACAGCCAAAATACAAAATGTTCATCCTTCAGCAATAGCTTGTACAAAGACGCTTGTGTTATTGTTGTCTGTAACGTTATGTCGTCTCTGTTTTCAATGATTTCCATAACAGTGATTAAATCTTTGTGGTAATCGTAAACCGTCTTTACTCCACGAGAATGAAAGTTCCACCTGGTTTGTGAACCTCGCGGTAACCTTCTTTGAACAACGGCATCCAGAATTTCAGTCCTTTGTGAGGAATTCGAGAAAAAAGCACAAATTCCAGTCAAATTTGAAAAAAAGATCCGAGCTTGCCGGTTGATTGACCCTGCCTTAGACATGACTAAATTGACTTGATGTGCATAGCAATGTATAAAATTTTCGTACTGATATTTGTCCTGTATTAATTTTTGAACACCATTGAACCTCCCACTCATTACGGACGCGCCGTCGTAACTTTGTGCTACAAGTTTAGTCGGATTATTACCGATTAATGGTTCAAGTTCCTCTAAAATACAATTTGAAATAGCGCGCGCATCATGGCCTTGGGGATTCAGAAACTTCCAGAACCTTTCTACGGGTCTTCCGCCAATAATGTAGCGCATTAGCATCACTAATTGAAATTGGCAAGAAACATCTACGAACACACAATATTATATTACAATATGAAATATAATTTTATAAATTATATATATATATATATATTTGTGATGTTATTCAATTTGTTTCTTCTGGAAGTAGTATAATTCGTATATTCTTATAAAAAAGAATAAGATCCAAATTTATCACAAATACATCACAAATTTATATAATTACCTGTTGTGTCGTCTGCAATCACTGCTGTATAATCTGCATTGTTGATCTCCTTTGTAACTTCGTCATGGTACACTTTCAGCATACATTCAAGCAAATTGTTCTGAATTGTCTTTGATGTACCTGTAAATGCTGATGATTTATTAAGGTGTTCGTTTAATTCGTTATCCAACTGAGCACTAAAGTTTATCAACTCGCGAAAAATCCCCCTGTTTTCCGAGTCTTCGGACTCCTTGTGACCCCTTAATGCTAACTCGAAAGCACCACAAAAACGAATACAATTGATAATTAAATTAAGGATATACCTGTTTTTATTTACTTTCTCATTATGTTTCTCAATTGACTGTTGATAGTGCGAACTTAATTGAGTTTGTATATTTACTTTCCCCAACATAGATAAACTCATTACAGCATTCATATGTTCCTTTGATTTTTCATGGTTTTTAATTTTGTCATTGAGATGAATAAGATCCGTAACACCGTCCTTTGACCAGGTACAGTCTCCGCGAAAAAGTACACACGGAAAACAGAAAAATGCATTTTTCTCGTCACAGCCACATAACCATTTGTTTTTTTTATACACTTCAGGGTTAAATTTCCGCCACCTATCAACTTTGGTACTTTGCTGTTTGTACACTATGTTTAATTTTGGCACGGGCCTACCTAACTGCTTCACTTTCAATTTATCATCGTATGATAGTGTAGAAAACGGAGTCCTGAGGAGAGCGCCTACCGAATGCATTATGCAATACTTAGAAAATCGTATTACGTACTACACACCACTAGGAAAGCCACTCTCAACTGAGCAACGCTGGCTGGGTGACAAGCCTAGCGTGTCACATGGAATACCTGTGTTCTGCTTACTCCCTCCTATATGAATGCCAAGGATGCGCGCGCACTCCACATTGAAACCAATGCTGCAGCTTAACCCACAGCGTGTGACACTCTGTGGCTGTCACTCGAAAGTGAGCCATTGCATTAGTGAGGTTGTTAATGAAATTTACTCCACTCGTTTACTTTTTTAAACATTGTTATACATATTTTAACAATAAATAACTATTCTCATTTTATTTTCATGCCACTGGGGCGTGACATGTCACCGTGTCACTGCCCCTAAGGCCGCCACTGATTGCGCGTATTAATATTAATAGTTAAAAACTAAAAAAAAAAAAATATTAATATGTAACTATTGTACGTAAAACTACAATATTTGAGGTTTCTCTTCTACACAGTGAGAATTTATATCCGTGCATGGGCATAAAAAGAACAGACCCTGAAAGTTGAAGAATTTTAGGGAGAGCGAGGACAGCTGGTACATGCGCCATACAGATATTGAATTAACGCAGTTCGATATTGAATGTTCTGCGAGTTCGATACTATTTTACTCCCATGTTCCATAAGGAAATGGAAGTATGGTGATGGCGAAAAAAATCATGTTCAAGATAACGGCAGATTCTGATTGTACTACCATCAAAACATGAAAAAAAGTCATTTTTTGAAAAGTGTTTGTCTGTGTGTCTATGTGTAAATTTTTTTTATGGCAAACGATAAGAGCCGCAAATTCACACAGAATCAAATAATTTTTTGCATACAACCCTGAATTGTAGAGTACTCAAGACCTATTGTTTTTGGTGAAGTCGGTTAAGGAAAAGGGGTAGTTTACCTGCAACATTTTATGTTTTAACAAGGGTAATTTTTTCTATGACGAATGATAACTCCCACACATTCAAGCAGAATCAAATATTTTTTTGTGTACGTTCCTGAATTGTAGAAAACTCAAGGCCTATTGATTTTGGTGAAGATCGGTTACGGGGAAAGGGTAGTTTACCTGCAACATTTTATGTTTTAGCAAGAGTAAAGTACAGTACTTAATTTTGATAAATAAAGTATCCTGATAAGAAGATCATAATAATCCACTGTAGAAACGTAGATGAAATATCTATAAATGAAGAGTCTAGTTGAACGGGGTGGGGGTAATTTTCTATAAATGAAAATGATAGTTGAAGGGGGTGGGGATAATTTTTTTTATTTATATGTCATGTGTACTACATTATCAGCAACAAAGAAGTAGTTTGTTGTTAAAATTCCTTCCTGGGCTGTTTGGGCTTGATCCAATGTTTTCTACAACACCAGACATTTCGGCAGTGCTATCGACTGCCATCATCAGTGAAAATTGAGTTCACTATCGTGAGGTGGTATACGTTAGTGATCACAGTACTGTGGTTAAGGCTGAAGAAAGAAGTACTTTCAATGTAAATAGTTCATTTCGAAAAGTATTTTAAATATAAATCTTAGAACAAGGAGGTCATGTATGGTTCTCCATACCGATATTTTTATATTGTATTTTGCTGGAAGTTCAATTTTATGTTTTATGATTTGTGTTAGTAATTTTGATATTTTATAATTTGGTGCAGTTCTAGCGTTTATTAAAGGTCTGATAGGTTTATTGATTTTGTGTAATTTTATTAAAGAATTTAATTTTGGTGCACAAGGATTATCCATTTTATATTTAAAGGACTTTAGGATTTGGGTACTATTTTTTAGTATATTTGCTATTTGTGTTTGTGTCCTCAAGACATAGCTACGTTGGAGGAAATAGAAACAATTATTGTCATTAACGCAGCCGACAAAAGTATCCCAAAACAGTCAGGAAAAGCCAAGCACAAGTACATGAATAGCTGGTGGAACAACGAGCTTCAGGAGCTAAGAAGAGCGCGTAATAACGCTCGGAAAAAATGGAAGAAAACAAGAATAGCTGTAAACCGAAGTCAGTTCAACAAATGCAATGCCATGCTCCGCAAAGCTATTCTTGAGGCTAAGCGAGGGTCGTGGAGGGAGTTCGTCAGCTCCATGAACACAAACACCCCTTCGAGTACAGTACGGAAAAAGTTCAGAGCAACAAATGGAGAATCCTCAAAAAGGATAAATGCAATTAGTCAACCAAACGGGAATTTCCTCCTGGATGATGATTTAAAAGCGGAAGCCTACAGCAAATTCCTCTTGGATAGGTCGGGTCGCAAGATTTCATGGCCAAAGCAGTTAAGCCAGGATGAGCAATTCCTGTCTTGCCGAATGGAACATCCCTATAGGTGCGCAGACCCCGATGACGTCCCTTTCACGCTGGTGGAGCTAACAGGTAGTGTGGGAAAGCTTAAACGCTCAGCTCCAGGTTCGGACAACATCCACAACGAAATGTTGAGTAACTGTTCCCCCAAAATGTTGATGAAGATGTTGGACCTATTTAACGATATCTGGAAGACAGGCGAAATCCCTCAAAAATGGAAAACGGCCCGAGTTATTCCCTTATTAAAACCTGGAAAGGACGAATCGAAATTGGCCTCCTACAGACCCATCTCATTAAGTTCTTGTTTTGGGAAATTAATGGAGTGCCTAGTCAACAAAAGGTTGACTTGGAGGTTGGAGTCTCAAAACCTTTTGGACAAATATCAGTTTGGATTTCGGCCTCAACGAAGTACCACGGACGCCCTGCTATACTTCACAAATAAAGTTTATGAAGGCTTTGAATGCAAGAAGTCCATGGTTGCGGTCATGATTGACTTTGAAGCCGCGTTCGACAAAATACCACATGCCACAGTCATCCTACAGTGTATGAAAATTGGGATTAGGGGAAAATTATTGCAATTCATCATAAAATTTCTTGAAAACCGCCAAATAGAAACAGTAGTAAATGACACAAACTCTTCGAGCCACAGAATAGAGAATGGAATACCACAGGGCGGAATAATCTGTCCGTCGCTTTTCAACATTGCCTTACAGGATATCTCAAATGAACTTCCACCTGATGTACACAGTGTTACTTTTGCGGATGATAAAACCATTTGGGCGACAGATACCAACCACGAGAAAGCAACGGAATCCATTCAGCTAGCCCTCAATGTTATAAGCAGGTGGTGTCAAAAATGGTCTTTAAAGATTTCAACCCAGAAAACTGAATGCGCAATTTTCACCAGACGTAATAAGCTCACAAACTATGTGCCTCTCCTTGCCCTTCAAGGCGAAATACTTCAGCATAACAGAAATCCAAAACTGTTGGGGGTGGTTCTTGATCCAAAACTTCGGTGGTCAGGACACGTGGAATATGTAATAAAGGCATGTACCCCAAGATTGAACGCATTGAAAGCAGTAGCCAGTCGCAACTGGGGCGCTGACACATCAACACTGACAATGTTTTATCTTGCATTCGTGAGGTCGAAGGCTGTTTACTGTTGTGAAGTTTGGAATTCAGCTGCAAAAACCCACATAAACAAAATTCAGGCGATCCAATCAGCGGCACTACGTCTTTGCCTGGGTTGTAGAAAAACCACTGCGATAGCTGCTGTGCAAGTTGACTTGGGTGTTGAGCCGATCGAAATGTACATTAGAAGACAAATGTGGACAAAACTTTTGAAAGTCAATACATTACCAATAACTCACCCATTATACAACTTATGTGCCAATCAGATAAGCATTAAAAATTTGTTCAACTATCAAACGAACATACTGTCGACAACGTTATCGCATAATGTGCCGGAGCAAATTCCACCTGTGTACGATGAACTGCCACATAGCTGGGCGGGAATAAAAGCGATCGTGGATCTTCCACACAAAGTCAGCAAAATGAGTCATCCAGATATACTTAGAGCAGAAACACTAGAGATGATTGACGAGCAGTATAAAAATTATACGAAGATCTTCACAGATGGATCAGTGGACATCGAAAGCGGGTATTTCAACATCGTGCAGGGTATTTCAACCAGAGTAATGGCGAACGGTACTATATTCCGGCGAACGCACAGTCCAGTATGGACGCCGAATTATTGGCTATAAACGCGGCATTAACCTGCTGTCTTTCCATTGAGCAAAAGCTCATCTGTATCTTGACTGACTCCAAATCATCATTAGAAGCGCTATCAAAATTTGGCATGAGTGCGTACTTCTTTCGTATTAATGAAATAAGGAAACTATTCCTCCAGCTACACAACGAAGGAAAAATTATCACCCTTCAATGGTTCCATCCCACTGTGGAGTCCCCGGAAATGAAATAGCAGATGGGATCGCAAGGGAAGCGTGCACAATGTATCCAACTAACCTAAAGAAGTTCTCTCTGCTGCAGTGCAGAAGCTCGGGTACCGACACTTCAGGAGCTCTTGGGAGGACAGTTGGAAATCAACAACCACAGGTCGCAACTTATACCAAATACAACCTATGCCGGCCAAGGAAGACATCTACAAGGGAGTCGCGTGTCCGATAGCTGCTTTTGCTGCGATGGCACTTACCGGCCATATCGTTACCCAAGAATATCTCTTTAGATTCAATCTCACGGATACGCCACAAAGCTTATTGTGTGAGGACGGAGAGGAAAACCTTGAACATATACAGTAAAACCTCTCCAATTCAGATTATATGGGGCGAAGCCTAGTCCGAATTAGAGAAAAATCCGAATTATAGAATATTTTATAGAAATTCATACTACAGTATAGGTAAAGTGCCGTAAAAATAAATATTAATACTACGTAAATATTAATGGAAATTTAAATTTATTGTACTTACAAAATGGATAACTGAATTCACATTAACAACAATCTTTCACCATCAATGTTTTCAAGTTAAGTTCGCACGCAAAAAGTTTATAAGTAATGCACACCTGCAATTATTAATGTACGTAAATATTAATGGAAATTTACTTTTATTGTATTTTACAAAACAGAAGAATAAATAATTTCACGATACCAACAAAAAAAACTTCACTGACAGTGTTTTCACTTTAGCACACAAAGAGTTATGTAATATTAATGGCTGGTCCCTGAAGTTGACGGTTTTGATTCTTCCCGAACTGAAGCTACAGGCTTAAAAAAGGTTGAAATTGTAGACTGTTTTGCCCTGTTGTATTGTTTTTTAATAATTTCTTGATGCATTTCTCTGATGATTAAATAGTATTTTTGAAATTCTGGGTCAGTGTCAATAAAGTTAATAACTGCATCGAGATTTTCCCGCACCTTGGAAAGTGTAGGCTTAGGAACATTATCGTCGTCCTCTTCATCGTCACTATCATCTCCAACTTCTTCTTTCTGACCTTGCATTTGATAGACGATCTCTTCCTCTGTTAAATTCTGGTAGCCTACGTCATCTTCATCGGCACCCAACCATTCTCTTATGTCTTCAATGTTGGTAGCTCCAAAAGCACCTGCATAATCTTCATCTTCCAAACCTTGCAGGTCGATCTCTGGCTCTTTATCGTACAAAATCTTATTCCATGCATTGCATAATGTAGATATTTTGATCTCATTCCAGCTGTTTTCCCAATTATAAATAGCACTTTTAATACTGTATTCCTTTATTTTTTTAAGAGTTTGTTCACCCCTATTGTCCATTTCTTCATCGTCCATAAAAAATACCATGCATTCGTCGAGTTGTTTATGTCTGTAACGGAGTTTGCAACTGAGGATTGCTCCCTGATCCATTGGTTGGATAAGCGAAGTCGTATTGGGAGGCAAGTACATAGTTTTGATTTTTCCATTGCTGCTAGTCAATAAATTACCGGAGGGATGAGCAGGAGCATTGTCTAATATCAACAAAGCTTTAACATCCTCTTCTTTTATTTTTAAAACATCTAGCTAGAATTTTCTAACCTCTGGCACAAAATTATGAAAAAACCAATCGCTGGAAAATTTCTGAGTAAACCATGCAGTCTTGTTTGCTTTGTAAATAACTGATAGGCTTTCCATAACGTTTTTAATTGCTCTAGGCTTAGCTGATTTTCCAACAACGACGGATGTTAGACGGCGAGACCCATCTGCGTTTGCACATAAGAGAGCAGATAGTCTTTGTTTATTTACCTTTCAGCCTGGTGTGGAATTGTCCATTCTATAGGCCTGAGTATTCTGAGGAATGGATCTCCAAAACAAGCCTGTTTCATCACCATTATAAATTTGGGAAAGAAGAAGTTTTTCATCAGTAATTACTGCTTTAAGTTTTTGGCGAAACGGTTCGACACTAGAAACATCGGAACAAACTTTACCCAAATATTTTCCGGTTTACAATGGAATGCCGCTGCCGAAATTTAAAAAACCATCCTGTACTAGCTTTAAAATCAGTTTCTCCCAATTTTTGAGCGAATCTTTCTGCCGCTGCCTGTAATTCTACACCTCTAACTGGAACACCAACTGAACGTTGCTGCTTGTACCAAGTGTATACAGCATCGTCAATATTATGTAATAAAACGTTAATTGTGTTTAATTAATTAGTTACATTTAATCTGATGTAATATTAAAATATCGGGCGCCATGTTACATGTTGCATAACAAATATAAAAACTTACCTTGAAAGGCCAGAATTCGAGTTATACGAACCAGAGTCGAGGAATATATTACCTGAAATAATTCACTCGTGTTTCTGTTTGTTACCATTGACATTACCTTTTATTTATATAAAAGGAAAAACTACGTACATATTGAAAAGACTACAGGTTACGCCATGCGTTTATCAAATATTACACCCTTACATACTTTATCCCTCCAAAAACAGACGTGTATTATAATATTAAGAAACATGTTAAATATTTATATATATCTATAGTGGCACAACCCAGCACTTATTAATATAGAATATTATCCACTCTTTCACTCCCTCTCTCTCTCTCTCTCTCTCTCTCTCTCTCTCTCTGGTACAATTTATTTATTATGAGCTCATTGTGATAAAGATTTTATATTTGATTACTTTTGATCATATTAATAAAGATTTTATGTATCCTTTTGAATATAAAGATTTTATATAATTAGGTTGCAACCAATTGTACTTAGCTGTACTAGGATTGAAAACGTCCCATCGCAGATCACACCCTCTCGAATCTGAAATGTCTCATCTTAGATCTCACTTTTTTCAAATCTGTAGCGTCCCATCTTAGATCACACGCTTTCAAATGTATCACCGCACAATTGGTATCAGCCCTGTTTATATACTGTTATATATTTAAACTTTTGGTGGTGTAAAATTTAGATATACACACTTGGTGAATTTGCCGGCCGGCACGCTTCACTGTCTGGACGAAAATGGCCACGTTTCACCACTGTGCATTGCAGAGGTGGGGCAAAAACTACGTCACCAGTCTTTTGTTTATACGGCCAAGCCCCGGTTGTTTACAAAAGTATATTAATGCATCTTAAATTCTTTAGCTGACGTAATCATGGGCTAGGCCTGTTGACACGTTATTATGACGAACTGTTTTTTGCTACTTTTGTCATTTTCCGCTGACCTCGACACAAATCCTGTTAACTCAATACTGCGTTATTGAAAATTCTCACCAAAACTTTACCACTCTCTTATAGGGGATATAAAATAAAATACAATAATTATGTATTAGAACAATTATTTCGCAAAAATATTATTGTACCAGAATTGTACCGTCACAAAACCCCCTCAATGAAAGATTTTATGCCGAAGCATAAAAACTCTCATTGACACATTCGTCCTTCCTAAAGGGATCAGCTAGGATATGTCGCCACAACCCCCTTACTGTTTATATGAAAAGAAATACAATAACTCACCCGTGGTCCGATGATGGTGACAGTACCTGCATGACCTTACTGGACTTCTCCTACGAGATCCCAACACCATAAGGCCAATCAGACGCTTTACGTTCCTGCTCTGACGCGCTGGCCAGCTCAGGACCGCCATCACAACATCACCAAACACTGAAACAATAAATCAAAAATATCAAAATAGTGGCTTGGTATAATACTATATCCCTAACTGACCTGTTTCCCCTTAGCTGTGTGCTGGTTTGTGTTAAGAAGCACTGGGTTTGCTTCAACTCAACAAGAATTATATAGAAGTGCCATTCTCTTACACTAATACATAATACATAATAATACACTCATCATTAATATTACAAGTATTACAGTAAAATAAACAACTCACATTTAAGCTTGATTATAATTTACACACCCTACATCTTTAAATTTGAGTATAAAATTGTAAACATTACTCGTTAATTTCAATTAATTAATTAATACTTTTAATTATTAAACTTTTATTAATTTGCCATCAATTATTTATCGTATACTACCATTTAATTCTTCACAATTTCAAATTTATTATTGACCTTCATATTACATTATTATTATTTCATTTCTTATTACCTTTCTACTATGAATTTTCTACTTAACCTTTTATCCTTGATTAGTCTGGGTGACTCCTGTATTCACTATGATTTGACTTATTATATAGGCACTAACATTTATAATCTTACTCACCTTTCTTTCTACTAACAACCAAATTTACATATCATGACACCAATCTCTCAATTATAAATCACTTCACTAATTCCATTTAAATCCTCTGGCACCACTCGTCTTTGTACTCGGATGGGTGTTCCCTACCTGGCTATATACATTCATAATTTTTTGCCCTTCCAAAATATCGGCAAACACTCTCTTAAACTACGCTATTACCTGCCACAACGCTATACGTTGGTCACTCCTTATCACCTCACCCCCACTACAAAATATCATCATCAACAAATATATGTTTACCCTTTACATTACTCACCTCTCTACATATAATCACTACTACTGTGTCCCTAAAATATCTAATACTCTCTTCGTATATTATTTTCTTTAAAATTCTTATCTATCTAACTCCCATTGACTTTAATTGACTAACTCACATGCCTTTATTTTAATAATCATCACCCAATCTCTATTCCCTTTTTAAACTTTACATTACTGTAATCATTGACAATTGCATTAGAAAATTCATCTCTCACCTACTAATAACAATACATCTCAATATTCAAATATATATATATATATATATATATATATATACTTAATCATTTATTATTCATTAGAAATTTTCTTCATTACAAATTAATAATTTAACTTCATTACACAAACTTTATTTTATACCACATTAATTGAGTAATTCATCTTCAATTATTTAAAAATTTCACTATTACTTTCACTTGTTTAGTCAAAACAAGAACATGTTAATTGTTATTATTAAATCAATTAAACTATAATTTACTGTTACATACATGGTGTACATAAAATTTACCTGTAATACACAACATCAAAAATACATAAATACATTGACATTAATACAAAAAAAAATATACAATCCAACTTATTCTTTTATCATTCACCAAAATCAGTTCATAAGCAGTCCATTTCAAAATCACTGTTCACATATATTAATGTTCATACACAATAAAACAATCTACCCTCCATCATTGAATAACAGTCGAATCTTAGGTCTATACAACTTATTTTTTAGTAAATAAATGATATTGTTATTATCATTATAATATTTGTTTAAAATTTTATATTCTTCCACAATCTCAATAGGTTTATTCCATATTAATTTATCATATACCATGTCACGATCGGGTATGGTGCTGTCTACCTCAGTATTATCTGTCATAATCGTGTAAGTTATCAAGTCATTACTATCGTCATCATAATTATCTACTACGACACCTGTTACTTCCCCAGGTAAGTAATTGTTATCATTATTATCATCATCTACTAGTATTGCTATCTCAATGTCACTACAAGGTAAGTATTTGCTATAAGTATCCACCATCTCTACTCCTAACCTTTCTACAAATTCTCTATACTGTCTATTTATCTTAAAAATCTCTATTACTCTCTTTCTCTCTCTCTCAATATATTTCTCACCATAACACCAAGCTACACTCTCTCTCTCCAAATATGCAGGGGTCACTAACTCATAATTACTGCACCACCTATGAGGTACACAAAAACACCAGGGAACTCTATTTGTAGACCTATCATCTCCCAAATATAAATCTAAGGAACTCTTGTCCTTGCTAAAAATACGTGAAGACATTTCTTCACCCCCTACTACAACATCAAAGGAAAATTCTACCCCCTGCATCCCTTTTACAAATATACTTTCTCTCAGCTCTCTCTCTGACTCAACACACAAACATCTCATTATCACTCCCAATAATCTCATCATCATTTTCTAACACCCTGTTCTTACTTATATCATTATTATTACCTGGAAATTCATTATTCAAATTATCATTGTTACTCACCTTATTAATTAGCACTTTGTTTTTCGTCATATTTTCACTGCTACTTACCTTCTTATTCTTTATTTGAATTAACCTCTCATCTAACCTTTTATTCACTTCGTCACATTGTTTATCAAAATTATCATTTCGTTTTTTAATTTCATATTTTATTTCATCAAACTTTACACTCTGTTCATCAAATTTGGCATTTAAGTTAGTATATTTAACATTAGAATCGCTTTTTTGCTCATCTAACTTTTTGTCTAATTTATCAAACTTCCTACTCTGTTCATCAAATTTATGTAATAGCAACTGCATCATGGCAGCAGTTGTTTCATCTGTTTTGTTTTCATCTCGAGTTGAGATGGGTGTTAATGGAACTGGATTTAATTCAGTGTCTCTGGTTTCACTGATCTGACTAATTGGGGTTAATTTAACGTCCATCTCACTCGTAACCGTTTTGTCTACATTATCATCTTCGCCAGTATTCATTTTGCTTATTATATATCTAGCACATATAGGTCTACAACGTAACTTAACCCTACCTTTCGCACGTGTTTACGTACTTTCTCAATTATCTCAGGTAAATATTCCGTTTCTCCAATAGGTATACTCCACATAAAATTAAGTCTTATGTAGAGTCCCTGTTTGCAAAAGCCATTTGTAATAAAACTTTAATTGTGTTTAATTAATTAGTTACATTTAATCTGATGTAATATTAAAATATCGGGCGCCATGTTACATGTTGCATAACAAATATAAAAACTTACCTTGAAAGGCCAGAATTCGAGTTATACGAACCAGAGTCGAGGAATATATTACCTGAAATAATTCACTCGTGTTTCTGTTTGTTACCATTGACATTACCTTTTATTTATATAAAAGGAAAAACTACGTACATATTGAAAAGACTACAGGTTACGCCATGCGTTTATCAAATATTACACCCTTACATACTTTATCCCTCCAAAAACAGACATGTATTATAATATTAAGAAACATGTTAAATATTTATATATATCTATAGTGGCACAACCCAGCACTTATTAATATAGAATATTATCCACTCTTTCACTCACTCTCTCTCTCTCTCTCTCTCTCTCTCTCTCTCTCTGGTACAATTTATTTATTATGAGCTCATTGTGATAAAGATTTTATATTTGAGGTAATTATTTACGATACTACTTAAGCTCAAATTGCGGTGAAATATTTCTTTTCCTATTCTTCTATACTATATAAGCACGAGAAAAATAATTTTAAACGGCGGTCGAACCTATTTACAGAGAAAAAAATTAAATAATTACTCCCATAAGCGCGCATGTAAAGTGAATGGCCGCCATGTTAACTAAGCAACGGCGGACAAGTGCACAGCGAATGACGAGTTATGACGTCACTACGCGGAGTACCCAGCGCTGCACTTCATAAGTTTACGCGGCAAATAACGTGGTGTTTTTTGGCGCCTTATGGGAGAAATTATTTAATTTTTTTTCTTCGTAAATAGGTTCGACCGCCGTTTAAAATTATTTTTCTCGTGTTTATATAGTATAGAAGAATAGAAAAAGAAATATTTCACCGCAATTTGAATATTTCACACACACACACACACACACACACACACACACACACACACACACACACGGTGACATGGAATCCATGCATATAATTATGAAAAGATGAAAATCTTACCTTAATGTAGCAGGCCATTGTGTATTAAAATGTTACACAATTACACAAACTAAAGCACTGAAAATCACATTACGCGGAGTACCCAGCGCTGTACTTCATAAATTTATAAAGTAATCGGCTCAATATTACAAATGTTAATAATAGTAAATAACCCTAAACAACAGAAATAATTAAACCATAATTAATAACACCACACAATTACACAAACACAAACTAAAGCACTGAAAATCACAAAATACATTCCCACACAACACGACCTGACGCGGAACGGCAGCGTTTTCTCTAAAACCTAAACGGTCAAACCGCTCTTTTCGTCTTAACCAATTACAAATCAGAGATTACAAAATTTTGAACTCAGCCAATCAAAAGTCAGCATTACGTCGGCGTTTGGTAATTTTTGGCGTTTGGCAAAATTTGTCTGGATTTCAGCAATTGACTCAACTCGCTTTTCATACAGTCCAATTTTTGCAAGAATTATCTGGAACAATGAACTATATCCGCGGCCCTTTGGGCCGCCCCTCCGAACCTAACCGGCAGGTATCGGCTCAACTCGCTTTTCATCCAACTCGCTTGTAAATGTTTGAAAAATGATTCGCCTTAATTTTTGCAAGAATTATATACATTCCAAAGTCCAATTTGGACCGACAGCTGATGTACAAGCGGTGACGTCACACGCCATCCTGTACCGTTGTACACATTACACAAACTGAAAATGGTGTTCCCTTGTAACGGGCCAAATTTGGGGTATTTTTATTTATTGCATTTTTTGGGTTTTATGAAATATGTGTAAATGTTATTTCCATTGTGACAGACTACGTGGCAAGAACAGTTAACTAAAGCAACGCAATATCACGTTGTGCAATCGGTAGAAGAATCCGCACCACCTTAGTTTCCAAGAACTTTGTTTGTGTGTGATAGCGCGCCCATACGCATTATACATCCAGGGGCGCGGGGTGACGCTACGGCAGAAACTCAAAATGGCCTAAAGGATTGTTGCCGTGCATATGTCCCCGTGAAGACGGATGTAAAACTTTAAGTCCTGCCTCTTGTGTGACGTCGAGCCATAAGCGCCTGAATATCATCGGCGTACAGGACTAAAATACTGCTATGTATCATGGGCATAGCCACTAATCGGCAACAACTCAGGCTGTGAGCGACAACGAAATTCGTTCACCGGCAGGCATTAATATCCGTCCGCATGAAATAAGTGAGTCTACATATGGCCGCGGCGGCGGCCAGACGCAAGCCGAGACTCGTGTGCAAGAAGTAATTCTTTAAATGTAATAAGTAACAACCCGAACGTTTAAAGTGTTTATTAAGATGAGTATAACCGAAAACAGGCAATAGTGAGAACCAAATATCGGACTTTGAACGACTTTCCAGAGTGCAACACGTGAGTGAACAAGGAAGCAGAGAAGTAGCCGGGCAACCTTTTATTAAATTTTCTAAGTGTAGTAACTGTTCAAAAGCGCTAAAACTAAAAGAATGGGGAAATAAATTAGTATGAATGTGAGAGCGAGCAAGCTGGGCTGTGTAGGTTAAGGTAAGAGGTATATTTAGAAATAAGACATACGTACATATATTTCAAAATTTGTTTTTTGTGTTTTGTTAATAATTGGTGAATTAATGTGAGTAAAACTATTTATGTCACGGTACAAAAATGTGTTAATCTAGTTATTACGCCATAACCATTTCCTAGTTTTCTGTGCCGACAACTCGTGTAACGTAAATCGGGGGTTTTCTGAAATTTTATTACAGTCAGATAGCAGGATTTTTATAAGGGCAAGAGTGTAGAAGGTTTCGATATTTAACCTTTAGAAAAAATATCGTGGCGAACTGGGCAGTTTCAAAAGGCAAGTTTTACAGGGACCATGACGGTAAGGGAAATTCTGGCAGTGGTAAGTATTATTTTATGATGAGTGTAATTTGTTAAATAAAAGGGTAAAAGGCGAGTACCTTTACAAGCGACGACCCTGCTAGGATGTTCGTATATAAATTTTATAGGAACTAGACCTGTTTTAAAGCACAGAAAATACGATGTGGTAATGACGAATTTATAAAAAAATAGTTAGCGTATATAATTACGCACGTGTGAGTAGGTTATGTTTATGTTATTGTGATTTACAGTGGTGTTAGGTGTTTTGAGTGTAGAAAAATAGGGTTTTTTTTTATATAATAAGTGTTATATAAATGAACTTTAAACATGTCCAAAATACAAGGTAATGATATTGATTTTGCGTGGGATGAGTGGGAGAATGAATTTCGAGAGGTGGTAGGCGAAATGACGGACGAGGAGTGGGGTAATTTAGACGATAGGTTAACACGAATGGAAGAACAAGAAGAGGGAATATTTGCCGAAATTAGAAAGCATAGTGATGATATTAGTATTGGTAGTAAGATGACGAACGATAAAGGTAAGATAGTCGAAGTAATAGTAGTAGAAAATAAGACAGTAAATAGCCCTAGTGATAATGATGAGAGTGTGGGGGTGGTAAATAAAGGTAGAGAGACAGACCGAGTTAACAAAAATAAAGTCGATCAGGTGACAGACAATGAGATAAGTAACAATGAGATGAGTGAATCTGATTATAAGACACAGATGATGAATATGATGATTATGATGTGCAATAAGTTTAATGAACGCTTGGATAAACAAAACGCAATGTTAGATGACATGGTTAGTAATACCAAGGAATTCAACAATGAATTGAAAAAAAACAAAACGAGGAGTGGAGAAGAGAGTAATATAGATGTCAATTGAAAGAGAGTATGGAAGTTGAATTAAAACAGGTAAGTGGTAATAATGTTGTTAATGATAGTGAAGATATAATTAACCAGGTGAGTGATAACGATGATGAATTCATAAATAACAGTGACCAAATAGTGGAAGGAGTAGTGTTGAATAGTGAAGATAATTATGATGGTTACAATTCTGAGGTTAGTGGTGATGTTGATATAATTAGTTCTAATGATGAAATAATGGTAAATAATAAGAATGATTATATAGCTGAAAATGGGGTATCTAAGGATGATACGGTAAGTAACAGTGGTGAAATTAAAAACGTGGTGTTAGAGTGTAAGGTTGTGAGCAGAGAAAGTGTTGATGAGGTTATAAGTGTGTCTGTAGAGAGGTTAAATGGGCAAAGGGCAGATGTTCCCCAAGTTTATGGTGAAACAGTTTTCACAAGTGTTTAATGAGGACAGAGTTTCCTCCTGTATTTGTATGGAAGACAAGGTGTCTTCAGATGGTCCCTGTATTTTTTGTGATTTAACTGGTAAAGCCAGTAGAGGTAATAAATATTTAATGGTGCCCTTTGCATGGAATGGGAGAGTTCAGTATGGTTATGAGAGGTGTTGTAATGAAAGAGAGAGAGAAATAAAAATTTTTGAGATTAATAGAGGTTATGAGATGTTGGTGCAGGTGTTAGATATTGAGAGAGATGAAGAAAGTAAATTGCATTATGAAACAGAGAGAGAGGAATATTTGAATAAAACTGTTATAAATAATGATAAAATAATTGATTTGGTGTTTAGAAAAATTACTGACGGAGACTGGACAAAATTAATTGATCGCGACAGGTTGTATGAAACAATAAATGGTATGATGAAGGATATAGAAATAATGGTGTGTTATAATAATAATAATAACAAAGTGAGTATAACTAAGAAAGAGAAATGTTATAAAACGGTACGGCTATTACATGACGATGGAGGCTAGATTAAGAAATCGGGGGAGGAACAGTTTAAGTATGTGAATACATGGTAATAACTTAGCTGATTTTGACATTGAAATATGATATAACTGAATAAATAATGAGGAAGGGTTGTAAATAAAAATGTAGTAAATTTATTTGTGTGTATTGTAGAATGCCAAGTGAACAAGTGTGTATATGATTGTTGTAATAATGATGTTAATGCTTGCAGTTTAAATAAAGAAACAGAATTAATTTTGAAAACAGTAATTGGCTAATTGTAATTATTTTGATAGCTGTGAAATTTGTATTTCAATAATTAATTTAATTAAAATAATATGAGATGTTTTAAATATTCTGATTGATTTAAATGTTGTATAATTGAATTTTTTAATGAATTTAAATTATTTTACGAGGTGTGAGTTTGGTAATTATGTTAAATGGTTTGATATGAAATAACATTTGTGTTAAATGTTTCAGAGGTTAGGTGGAAGTATTGGTGTATGTATTTTGTGTATGTCAGTTTAAATGGATTGTAAGTATATAAAAAAATTTTATAACATCAGTCAGCTATAATAAAATTGTTTACAGGAGTAACTCAGATGAAAAGATTTTAATTCAATAATGAGGTAATTTGAAATAATTGTGTTAAATAAAAAAAAATAATTAAAAATTTTTAATAATAACTGAAAGATAATGGAAAATAATTATTAATAATAAATTTGAAAATTTTGAGGGGATGAATGAGATTAATGATTGATGAAAATGTTACATTAGAATGTTTTATATGAAAAGACTTTATTATTTAGTTATTAAGGCGCTATTACTGGGGTGGCCTGTGCCCAAGTAGATAGTGAAATGGGTTGGGGGTAACAGAGAGTGTTACCTCCATCGGAGGCCAACATGGCGAAAATGTGCGGCACATTTTTTTTGTACAAAATTAATTTGTACCCTGATACACGCTCGTGCCGCACATCACAAAGATGATATAGAACAGGCATTGAAATGAAAGTTTGATTTCCCCGACTTTTCGGGCGATTACTGCCTTACCAGCACTAATCGTGGCTTTGGCTAGCGGCCAGCTATGGCCATATCAAGTCCCTTGACCATAGCTGACTTGAAATTGGTTTATAATAGAAATTAAATGGGGGGTGACATTAGGGGAAATCCAGGAACTATGGAACAGCGGCTGCCACTCTGTCCGCGTGGGGACAGCACAGCATAGTCAGGTGGTAGACCCGTTTTAAGGGCGTTTCAATATATACCAAGGATATGTTGATATCCACAAACGTTAAAATGTAAAAGCCGAAGCAAAGACACGGAGATGTCCAATTCCTCCAAATATGCAGTCTTTGTGGAAGCAAAAAGGCGCTACACTCTTACATAAATTACAATAGTGTGTGTGGACCAGGGGGTTGCTCAGATGAGCAACATACTTAAATTTTGTAAATAAAAAAAAAATGATAAATCCATTTTGCTCTAATAAAAACGCTTGTATTCCGCTCAAATAAATATGTGCTCATACATTCAGTATAAGGTGTTCATTCTATAATTTTAAATGTAGTATTTTATTGTAGTAGGGTAGATATAAGAATTGATAAAAGGTATATGTTTTATATAATTTGTGTATTTTGAAACTAAGTAAATAACTAAACCGACTGGCAGGCGGTTTACATAGCACCAGAGTCAGAAAGAGGGGAAACAATGAGGGTAGATGTAAGGATTGATAAAAATATATATTATAACGGAACCAAATATTAACTATTTGGGGTTATATGTTTACCGCATGCTGAAACCATATTTAAATAAAAATTAACAGTTAAAACTCCATTTGAATGTAGAGCATTGAAAATAATGCTGTGTAAAGCAACGCACACGTGGTCGTTATGTAAGCAGTTCGCTGTACAAGGAAGCGACCACACCCAAACTGTTAATTATTAATATCTCGGAAACTAATAAATAAAGGCGAAATCCAACATAGCCAAAATGTTTGCCGAGATATTAATAATGACGTGTGCAAATTTGATGCAATATAATTAACAAATGTAAGAGTTAATTAAAATAATTAAATAACTTCTGTTAAAATAGAGTTACAGTAAAGAGATTTTAGTATATTGTAAAGATAATAATTTGTGACAGATTGTATATTTTAGATTTCACACAACTTGATTTGCAACCAAGTTATTGCAAAATTAAATAAGTACAGGATATCCTTAGTGACAAACTGGTTCCGCCGGATAATTAATTATTAGATAATAATTCTATTCTCCGTCTGTGGGAACCAGACTTCATTCTCACGGACTAAGGGAATTCTAAATTTTATGTGGTAGGGAGAGTGTTTCGACCAATGAAATCATTTCATGCAGCCCCGGCCAGTGCGATGTTTTCTGGTGGAAAAATTCACTCTTCTGTCAGTACTCACGAAGTTAAGACGTAGTCCTTCGATCGTCTAGTAGCCAAAGCGGTGAAGATCAACAAGAAGACTCTACGTGGTCAACACACACGCAATTACGAACACACTAACTACAGATCATCTGTATAGCTCGTAATTGCTACGTAAAGGCGAGATACTCTTCAAGACATCAACCAAGCTTATTGTGTACTACCAGATAGTCATAAGCACGCAAGAGATCCACCCGACTTCAAGACCAGACTTCAAGAATACAGCAGAGAGGCCGTCTAAATCATTGGTTAACAGCTGACGAGCAGAGCGACCGCCGAACGAAGCACACACACACACACACACTGACGTGCAACGTGCAAATCGACGGAGAACAGGAAGCAGTTCCAGCAGACAACAGCAGACGTTAAAATATTCACAAACAGCAGGGAAGCAGAGTGTTGCCGAATTTTGAACTCCACGACCGAATCCAGCAGTTCTAAGCAGATTACTTTCTCTAACCAAGGACTCGAATCGACGAGGGACAAATCGGGACGACATCCTCTTCAGTAACAGGAAAGCAAAATCTATTTATTTATTTTTCAGATCAAATTTTCTATTTTTCAATTAAAACATTGTAATTCAAATAATTCAGGTGCCAAACAAAAAGCAAAGACTCTAGTAATTAAAAAGTAAATTCGTTGTGATAACCTGTATAGCAGTTTAAGGTTTTAGTAAGTTATAGTTAAGAAATAGAAGTAGTATAAAAAGCGCTATACCAATCTTAACTGACAATCTAATCTTAGATCATACTGCAGTAGATCAGAAGTAGAATCACTAGAAATGAAATAACGTGAACTAGACTGTCACGTCTAATTTATTTTAACTAATTATTCAAATTAATTTTAGAGTTTTATAGGTTGTTTCATGAACACTTAGATTCAAATTAATTAAATAAATTTAATTAAATTCAAATCAATTAATAAAGTCAAATTTAAATTGCAATTAACTCGCAAAGAACGAGTTCAGTTTCTTTCAACTATTAGACAATCGAAAAACATCGATTCATTGTATAGACTATAAGAAAATTCATAACATTATAACCATTCTATTCTTGTGTGTTGTTGGTGTAATAAACAACGTTTTATTACCCCATATAACAGTGTTTTATTGTTGTACGATAAAGCCTACCAGTCTCACAAAACTCTCCCCCTTTAAAGTAACCCATTATGTGTGTTGTTGTAATAATTTGAGATTACTAGCTTGCGAACTTCAAATCCAAAATCCACACGCCCTAGTCGGAAGAATCTGCAAGATCAGACAGCAGGTGGGTACTCACACACAACATTACATTACAATAACGCATAGTAGTGTAGTTATAAATGTCGGCCAACGTGGGGCCCGACAAACGTACGTCAAATTGAATTCACGTTCCGAACAAGAGTTATAAATGGCTTGCCCGGAACGTGGGGCGCGATCAAATTAAATTAAATTAATTAAATTCAATTTAAATTTAATTTTCACGTGTTAAACAAACTTTGCTGTTTTAACTCGTAAAACAGCTGGCGTCCAACTAAACAATCCCCAAAGAGTTTTGTGACTGGTGTTTGTACAACAGTAAAGTTATTGTGTGTATTTGAAACTGTTCTGTGTATTTTAAATTGTGTATATTTGACATTGTTGTCTATTTAAAATGGATATGGATAAAATACTTAAACAAATACAGCAAATGAACGCGGAAATGAAACAAGCTAACGCGGATTTGACCGCTAAAATAGACGCGAAATTTGAACAAATAACAGCCAATGCTGACATAAATATCGCGGAATTAAAATCTAATATCGAAACACAAAGAGTTAGTCTAACCGAAGCATTAGAACGCAGTAACGCTGACATAAACGCCGAGATTAAGCAAAGTAATAAAGAAAGTAGTAAAGAATTAACTGCGAAAATAGACGAAAGCGTAAATGAGTTAACCGCTAAAGTCGTTGAAATCGGTGAGAGTAATAAAGAGCTAACTGTGAAAGTCGCAGAGATCGGCGAAAGAGTAAATACGGTCGATACTAAAATCAATGAACGGTTTAAGGTTTTTGAGACCACAATGCAAAAATCGTTTATTGAACAAGTAACACGTATGGAGGGCCGGTTCAAAGACCACATAACCCGCTGTGAGAAACAGACACTAGAGGTTTCCAGGAAGGTGGAATCCCTAGAGGTAAAAATTCACGCGGACGTGACCGAAACACAACGACGAGTAGATAAATTAGACGCTTCAATTGTAGAGACGCGATCTAACATTGACTCTAATAAAGAGAGTGTTTTACAAACGTTAAGCGACGAGATTTTGAAAGTACGACAGGAGGTACGAAGGAGGTCTGCTCCAAATATTTTGGTACAAGGCCCTGTCGACGAGAAAAATCGTGTGTATTTTACGGGGGAAAATAACGAAAACCCCATTGAATTTTTATTAGCATGTGAGAGTGAAATGGCTAGAGTAGGTTCCCGACTAGAAGATCAAGACAAAATACAGTGGGTGGTTAACGCGATGCGTGATTCGGCGCGTAAGTGGTATAACATTGTACGCGATAGAGTGTCCACATACGCGGAGTTCAAACAAAAATTTGAAAGCCGATACTGGAACTCGCATACCCAACGACTTCTGCGCAATGAACTGGAATATGGCCGTTTTGACAAGAAAATGAATATTACCGCCGAAAATTATATAATCCAGCAGGTCGAGCGCGCGAAGCATTTAACCCCAGCATTTGCGGAGATTGACATAGTCACCAAGCTTGCCTACCATTTTAATCATAACATTAGAGTAGCTGTATTTACCCAGGGTATTCGCACGGTAGACGAACTCCTCATTCTAGTGTCCCAAAGTGAGACGGTTTTTGATTTTGGTGGGTGGCGTTATAATCCCGATTTTCGCCGAAATAATGAAGGGCAGAATACGCGACTACAGTACCATCAGCAAACGGATCAAAAACCGACTACCAGTTCTACTCCACCCCAAACACCGTCAAAACAGCCAAATAAAACCTTTGAGTACAAGGGAAAACAAAATTTTGGTAGACCAAAGCGGGAGGGTAAGGGTAACGATGGAGCACAAATTAGAGCGATTCAAACGGTCGAATTAGCCAAAGCAGATACAACTGAAAAAGACAGCGACTCCCACGGCAATAAAAATTCGAACAATAAATCGAAAAGTTACCAAGCTACAAAAAACGTGCCAAAATGCGCATCCAGCAAGGACGCGCTATAAATTCGGCAAAATTGTGTAAATATAAGCATGTTAATTATAAGGATTATATATTGTGTGAAATGTGTACTTTTAATTATGTAACTTGTGTGCCCGTTAATAACGTATTCCCACCGGATGTCAGGGATCCGTTGCTAGAATCCGGTCCCACGCGACAAAGGCCCGTGAGCGCGGCGTGTCCGGTGTTACACGCCTTTGTCAATAGCGTTCCCACGAGAATTCTGTTGGATACCGGTAGTGTTGTATCCGGCGTCAGTGAAAGGTTCCTGCGTACCAATAAAAAATATTTTCGTACGGCCCCATCACTCCCAATCAATCAATTTTATATACGAACCGCTACCGATACAAAAGAAACAATTGACACTCAATACTATCTAACTATCATGCTAGACGAAGTGCAATTTGAAGTGTGTGTAGTGGCTATAAACAATTTAATATGTGATATGTTATTGGGGGTAGATGTATTGGAACAAATACGTGCGGAAATTAACACCAGTGAACACTTATTAAAATGTACCATAGACAATGTTAGTTACACTTTTAAATTGAACACACATACACACACACAAAACCATGGTGACCCAATTAAAATCACACGGCCACCAAAACAAGTAATTCACTATAAAGAATGTGAAGAGGGGGAGACCACCTTAGATTCCCGAACTGAACGGAGATTGTCGTCGCTGCAAGAAGAATTCAGCGATATCTTCAGTGAAGAACATTCAATCTCGTCAGTGTATGAACACAGAATCCACCTCTCAGAGCCAGAGAAGTTCATAAGGAGAATCTACCAGGTCCCTATAAAATACCAGGCCGAGGTCCAGCAGGAGATACAGCGGATGTTGGAAGAAGATATTATTGAAAGATCTAATAGCAGCTTCCTCAACCCACTGCTGGTCGTCCGCAAGAAGACTGGAGAGATCCGACTCTGCCTGGATATGAGGAACTTAAACAGTCTCGTAGAGAAAGAGTTTGACTGCGCACCGACAGCGGAGGACCTCTTCATTAAATGTGAAGGAGCCAGGTACCTCACGAAGCTAGATCTAACAGCAAGCTTCTGGCAGGTCCCGCTGTGTGAGCAAGATCGTAAGTATACAGCATTCATATTTAATAACAAATGCTATCAACATAAGGTAGTACCTTTTGGCCTTAGCACGAGTCTCGCTGCGATTGTAAGATGCCTCGAGAGAGCTCTAGGACCTGAGGTAGACCCATACACGGTAATATTCGTGGATGACATCCTCGTGATATCCCGCACGTTGGAGGAACACTTCGAGCATCTTAGGAGCGTCTTCCAGAAGCTGAGGTTAGCAAACATCAAGCTCAAACTACACAAGTGCGAGTTTGTAAAGTCCCAAATGAAGTTCCTGGGACATATAATCTCAGCTACAGGTATCAGTACGGACCCAGAGAAGCTCAGGAGTATTATGGAATTCCCGGTGCCCAAGAACCTCAAAGCACTGCGAGCATTCCTTGGACTCACGGGATATTACAGGAAATTCACCAGCAAATACGCAGAATATACAGTCCCGTTGCTACAGCTGGTACGCAAAAATATAAAGTGGAAATGGGGTTCTGAACAGAACGATGCGTTTGAGAGGGTTAAAGGCCTGTTCCAATCTAATTTACAATTGTTCCATCCACAGCAGGGTAGGAAGTACGTAATGTACACTGACGCTAGCGAGTACGCTATCGGCGCCGTGTTGCATCAAGAAGACGAACAAGGTAGTCTTCATGTTGTAGCATACGCCAATAGGACGCTCAAAGGCGCTGAGTTGCACTATTGTACTTCCGAGAAAGAAATACTCGCCATAATAAACGCACTCAGAAAATTCAGACACTACCTATACGGTACCCATTTCGAGATCCACACTGATAATCAGGCGTTATCGTTTATATTAAAATGTCGATTAGCAAATTCCCGACTAACACGATGGGTGTTAGCTGTTCAGGAGTACTCATTCACGATTAAATATTGCAAAGGATCAGAGAATACCACCGCAGACACTCTAAGTAGATATCCGCCCGTAGAAAAGGAGGAAGTATATGAAGCAGCTGACGACGAGTTGAGAGTGTTAAACATGCAATACACTGTCGCGCCTGAAGCTACTAATATGCTACAGAACTTAGGACGCGAGCAGGACGATAACCTCGCACTCCTTGCTAAAAAGCTAATGTTAGCAGCTCACCCAAATCCTCACTATCTTATACAAGACAATATATTGTATAAATTGTTACAGGGCGAATGGAAAGTGGTATTGTCTCCAGCGATGCTTGCGTGTATAACACAATCTTTACATATAAAAATGGCGCACGCATCTCCTGTAAAATGTGTCAAAATATTGCAGGAGGATTTTACAATTACCAACATGTACCGTAGGGTAAAGAAATTGCTAAAAACATGTTATCCATGCCAGACAGCGAAAGTACCAAACGTACACACGTACGTGCCCATGGCCAATGTGATAACGGAAGGTAAGGGACAGATGATCGCCATCGACTTTCTGGGACCATTACCCACGGCTACCAGAAATCTAAAACACATGGTAGTTTGCGTCGATGTGTTTACCAAAAAAGTTAGCCTTTATGCGATCCCTAGGCCCACCACAAAGTCCGTTTTAAATATTATACTTAATAAGTATATCCCACAACATGGACCAATAAGGAACGTACTTAGTGACCAGGGAAAGCAGTTCCAAAACAAACACTGGGCAGCCACCCTGGAACGTAACGGTATCAAAGCAGTCCTAACCTCGATACGACGACCACAGGGAAACCTTGCCGAAAGGGTGAATCGGGAAATCGGTAAAATGTTCCGTATCTATTGCTATAAGGAACAAAGTAAATGGCCCGAGTTCTTACCATTCTTCGAAAAGGCAATAAATGAGAGTTATCATGATACCACGGAATACACACCAGCAGAATTAGACTCTGGAACCACGCCAGAGAGGTTTTGGGATAATTATTTAAGTAAGCCAAAGACTTATAATCTACCTCTGCCGGTGCAATGTAAAAATCAACTTGTGAGGGAAAGAATAGTTGAAAAAGGGCGAAAAAGGGCAGACAAATTTAATACGACGCATAAACTAACGAACTTTATAGTAGGTGAAAAAGTACTGCTCAAGGCGAATCCTGTAGGCCGACGAGACATAAATGTGGCTGCAAAGTTCTTTCGTTTATATAATGGACCCTATCTGTTGGCTCAACAACTCGCACCTCACACGTTCATCGTTACGACTCTGGACCGAACGAAAACGATCGGTAAATTCCATGCGAGCTCTTTGAGAAAATACTTTGAGTAGCATGGCGATCCAAAGCGCGTCGCGACGAAATAAAAAGACTTTAAAAAGATAAATAGTATATAGAGTTAATAATAATTGTATTATAATAATTAAAATTAAAATAAGTAATTTGTGTTTTATAATATTATTAATAATAATTATAGATAACTTGTGTACTAATAATAATGTTTTCCTAGCGCGATAAATAATAAGCGTATAGAGTGAGCGAGAACAGCGGCAGGAAACAGTTACGTCACGCGATAACGACTACCTGACCCACATATGAAACTAGGTCAAGCAATTAGCCGCGCGCCCGGCGATAACGTTTTAAATACTGTCAGCAAAATTCTTTGTACGCGTGGCATTGTATACAAATAAAGGCTACTACTCGTTTGAAAAACATTATACGCAATAAGTTGCAAATATAACATTTTAATACATGTATTTAGAGTTAAATTGTATATAATGCAATAACATTAACACTTGTGTACGTGTCTTCAGAATAAGTAATACAATGTATAGCTAGTAAGAATAATGATTACAGAATATGTGTGTAATGATTAAGAAAAAAAAAATAACTGTAATTATTACATTCATTATTTTTTTAAAGCGGGTGTGGGAATATATAACGGAACCAAATATTAACTATTTGGGGTTATATGTTTACCGCATGCTGAAACCATATTTAAATAAAAATTAACAGTTAAAACTCCATTTGAATGTAGAGCATTGAAAATAATGCTGTGTAAAGCAACGCACACGTGGTCGTTATGTAAGCAGTTCGCTGTACAAGGAAGCGACCACACCCAAACTGTTAATTATTAATATCTCGGAAACTAATAAATAAAGGCGAAATCCAACATAGCCAAAATGTTTGCCGAGATATTAATAATGACGTGTGCAAATTTGATGCAATATAATTAACAAATGTGAGTTAATTAAAATAATTAAATAACTTCTGTTAAAATAGAGTTACAGTAAAGAGATTTTAGTATATTGTAAAGATAATAATTTGTGACAGATTGTATATTTTAGATTTCACACAACTTGATTTGCAACCAAGTTATTGCAAAATTAAATAAGTACAGGATATCCTTAGTGACAAACTGGTTCCGCCGGATAATTAATTATTAGATAATAATTCTATTCTCCGTCTGTGGGAACCAGACTTCATTCTCACGGACTAAGGGAATTCTAAATTTTATGTGGTAGGGAGAGTGTTTCGACCAATGAAATCATTTCATGCAGCCCCGGCCAGTGCGATGTTTTCTGGTGGAAAAATTCACTCTTCTGTCAGTACTCACGAAGTTAAGACGTAGTCCTTCGATCGTCTAGTAGCCAAAGCGGTGAAGATCAACAAGAAGACTCTACGTGGTCAACACACACGCAATTACGAACACACTAACTACAGATCATCTGTATAGCTCGTAATTGCTACGTAAAGGCGAGATACTCTTCAAGACATCAACCAAGCTTATTGTGTACTACCAGATAGTCATAAGCACGCAAGAGATCCACCCGACTTCAAGACCAGACTTCAAGAATACAGCAGAGAGGCCGTCTAAATCATTGGTTAACAGCTGACGAGCAGAGCGACCGCCGAACGAAGCACACACACACACACACACTGACGTGCAACGTGCAAATCGACGGAGAACAGGAAGCAGTTCCAGCAGACAACAGCAGACGTTAAAATATTCACAAACAGCAGGGAAGCAGAGTGTTGCCGAATTTTGAACTCCACGACCGAATCCAGCAGTTCTAAGCAGATTACTTTCTCTAACCAAGGACTCGAATCGACGAGGGACAAATCGGGACGACATCCTCTTCAGTAACAGGAAAGCAAAATCTATTTATTTATTTTTCAGATCAAATTTTCTATTTTTCAATTAAAACATTGTAATTCAAATAATTCAGGTGCCAAACAAAAAGCAAAGACTCTAGTAATTAAAAAGTAAATTCGTTGTGATAACCTGTATAGCAGTTTAAGGTTTTAGTAAGTTATAGTTAAGAAATAGAAGTAGTATAAAAAGCGCTATACCAATCTTAACTGACAATCTAATCTTAGATCATACTGCAGTAGATCAGAAGTAGAATCACTAGAAATGAAATAACGTGAACTAGACTGTCACGTCTAATTTATTTTAACTAATTATTCAAATTAATTTTAGAGTTTTATAGGTTGTTTCATGAACACTTAGATTCAAATTAATTAAATAAATTTAATTAAATTCAAATCAATTAATAAAGTCAAATTTAAATTGCAATTAACTCGCAAAGAACGAGTTCAGTTTCTTTCAACTATTAGACAATCGAAAAACATCGATTCATTGTATAGACTATAAGAAAATTCATAACATTATAACCATTCTATTCTTGTGTGTTGTTGGTGTAATAAACAACGTTTTATTACCCCATATAACAGTGTTTTATTGTTGTACGATAAAGCCTACCAGTCTCACAAAACTCTCCCCCTTTAAAGTAACCCATTATGTGTGTTGTTGTAATAATTTGAGATTACTAGCTTGCGAACTTCAAATCCAAAATCCACACGCCCTAGTCGGAAGAATCTGCAAGATCAGACAGCAGGTGGGTACTCACACACAACATTACATTACAATAACGCATAGTAGTGTAGTTATAATATATTATGTAATTTGCACGATTTTGAAATGTGTTTTCACTTGGCTAGGAATATCAGCTGATCAGTAGTAGAATGTCACTGATAAATTGTCTAATAATGTTTTAATGTGTTAAAGATCTTGTTTCAAAGGATGAGAAAAGTAATTTAATGTAGTAAGATTTTAAATGAATTGTCAGAAATAATAAAAGATAGTTTTTGGGTGATGAAGATTTTATTGGGAATATAGATCAGTCCAAGTTGAAGTTAAAGTTAAAATAGTAGTAGAGAGAAAAATATTGTTTTGAATTAATGTCATATTGTTATGAGGTAATGTTATAGAATTTGAGAAGTATTGATGTTGACACAGTAGCTATGGGGAATGTATGTAGAGTATTGAGGGATATATTGATGTTTATAATTGATGATGTTATTTTGTTGTAGTTGAAGTGAGGTAATAAGATTGAGATTTGGGGATGGCAATTTTGTAATAGGGGGTAGTGTAATGTGGGAGTCTGCAACAAAAGGGTTGGGACGGGAAGGGACCGTTTGGCGCCGGAAAGGGTTACCTTAGGTAGAATCCAGGAACCAACATAATGGGATGAGCTTTTGGGGGGGGGGGAAACACACTTATCCTGAGTACAAAGGGTTAGAGAGCATTTTTTTTATATATTGAGAGAATGCGGCGATTTGAGTCTAATGATAAGTTGGGTTTAGAGATTGTTGGATAGATGTTTTGATAGAGATGGGTGTCCTGATAGGCAAAGCTGTTGAGAAGTATTAGAGTCAAAGGGAGAAAGATTATATAGGTATACATATCAAGGGGTATATCGAGTTATTATAAGTATTTAAATCACCCAAAGTAAGAGAAAGTGAGAATAATAAAGAAAGAGATTTATAACAAGAATATAAAAATTATAATTAAAACCAGTGACAATTTTTGATAGAGAATAGAAATATAACGTTAGAAGGTGTTTATTTGAATAATTTAAATATCAATTTGATTGTTATTTATAATATTTTGTTAATTTTAAATGTTTTATTTTATTATGTTTTATGTTTCAAGATAGAATTTTAGAGATGTACCATGTATTTTTAGGTGTAATTTGTGTGTAACGTATGTAGGCATGTTTAGCAAGGAAGTTAATTCAACTTTTGTTTTTAATTGATTTGAACAAACTTTAAATGATTTCAATATGGAAAGAAAATATTTTAGGAAATTAAAATTTTTTGAATTTTAAATTTTTTTTTGGAAAATGTTTTTGAAAAAAAAAAAATTTTTCTTGATTTTGCGCCTGCCAGATAATGGATATTTGTAAACTTTGATTATTTTAATCGTGTTTATTACTATTGAATTATTTTATTGAATTGTATGGTTAGACTCTAGGTGTAATCACATGTTAGGTTAAGTATGTTACTTATTTTAAGAAATGTTCAATTGATTTAATTTTTTTGATAGCAAAAAACTAAGGAAGAGAATTTTTTGATAAAAGATTGTAGTTTGAATTTTGGATTTTTCACTTAAAGGAGATAATAAATTTTTGAAGAATATGTTAACCTTACGATATGTAGAATAGGTGTGTGTGTGAGCCCAGTATCTGCTAAAGGCAGCCCAGTTTGCAGAAAAGGGGGAAACATATCGGTTGAGGATCTGGCATGATCTAAGCCAGGGATTGAGGATTTTTGGGGTAGCATGTTAGAAGGTGAGGTGCGCTGTGGTGCGTGGCTGTTCGATTTTTTGGTGTTGGGATCTCTTACAGAGAAGTCCAGTGATCTCGTTCAGATGCGTCCATAGTCGCCGAGCCAGGGGGAGCGCTTACCCATGCAGAGTAAGAACAAAAGGGGGTTAGTGGCACCAGTTCCTCACCGTTCCTCTTAGGGGTTTTATCAATGAGATTTCTTCTGTTTTGACAGAAGACCTATCATTGAGGGGGTATTGTAACGGGCCAAATTTGGGGTACTTTATTTATTGCATTTTTTGGGTTTTATGAAATATGTGTAAATGTTATTTCCATTGTGACAGACTACGTGGCAAGAACAGTTAACTAAAGCAACGCAATATCACGTTGTGCAATCGGTAGAAGAATCCGCACCACCTTAGTTTCCAAGAACTTTGTTTGTGTGTGACAGCACGCCCATACGCATTATACATCCATGGGCGCGGGGTGACGCTACGGCAGAAACTCAAAATGGCCTAAAGAAGGATTGTTGCCGTGCACATGTCCCCGTGAAGACGGATGTAAAACTTTAAGTCCCGCCTCTTGTGTGACGTCGAGCCATAAGCGCCTTAATATCATCGGCGTACAGGACTAAAATACTGCTATGTATCATGGGCATAGCCACTAATCAGCAACAACTCAGGCTGTGAGCGACAACGAAATTCGTTCACCGGCAGGCATTAATATCTGTCCGCATGAAATAAGTGAGTCTACATATGGCCGCGGTGGCGGCCAGACGCAAGCCGAGACTCGTGTGCAAGAAGTAATTTTTTAAATGTAATAAGTAACAACCCGAATGTTTAAAGTGTTTATTAAGATGAGTATAACCGAAAACAGGCAATAGTGAGAACCAAATATCGGACTTTGAACGACTTTCCAGAGTGCAACACGTGAGTGAACAAGGAAACAGAGAAGTAGCCGGGCAACCTTTTATTAAATTTTCTAAGTGCAGTAACTGTTCAAAAGCGCTAAAACTAAAAGAATGGGGAAATAAATTAGTATGAATGTGAGAGCGAGCAAGCTGGGCTGTGTAGGTTAAGGTAAGAGGTATATTTAGAAATAAGACATACGTACATATATTTCAAAATTTGTTTTTTGTGTTTTGTTAATAATTGGTGAATTAATGTGAGTAAAACTATTTATGTCACGGTACAAAAATGTGTTAATCTAGTTATTACGCCATAACCATTTCCTAGTTTTCTGTGCCGACAACACGTGTAACGTAAATCGGGGGTTTTCTGAAATTTTATTACAGTCAGATAGCGGGATTTTTATAAAGGCAAGAGTGTAGAAGGTTTCGATATTTAACCTTTAGAAAAAATATCGTGGCGACCTGGGCAGTTTCAAAAGGCAAGTTTTACGGGGACCATGACGGTAAGGGAAATTCTGGCAGTGGTAAGTATTATTTTATGATGAGTGTAATTTATTAAATAAAAGGGTAAAAGGCGAGTACCTTTACACCCTGGTTGATGCATGCGTTCTTATGTGCGTAATTATTTAATTTTTGTTCTCCGTAAATAGGTTCGACCGCCGTTTAAAATTATTTTTCTCGTGTTTATATAGTATAGAAGAATAGGAAAAGAAATATTTCACCGCAATTTGAGCTTAAGTAGTATCGTAAACAATTACCATATTTGATTACTTTTGATCATATTAATAAAGATTTTATGTATCCTTTTGAATATAAAGATTTTATATAATTAGGTTGCAACCAATTGTACTTAGCTGTACTAGGATTGAAAACATCCCATCGCAGATCACACCCTCTCGAATCTGAAATGTCTCATCTTAGATCTCACTTTTTTCAAATCTGTAGTGTCCCATCTTAGATCACACGCTTTCAAATGTATCACCGCAAAATTGGTATCAGCCCTGTTTATATACTGTTATATATTTAAACTTTTGGTGGTGTAAAATTTAGATATACACACTCGGTGAATTTGCCGGCCGGCACGCTTCACTGTCTGGACGAAAATGGCCGCGTTTCACCACTGTGCATTGCAGAGGTGGGGCAAAAACTACGTCACCAGTCTTTTGTTTATACGGCCAAGCCCCGGTTGTTTACAAAAGTATATTAATTGTAAAGTGACAGATATAAGCATAATATTGAATGGCAATTGATCATTAGAATAATGAAGTTATAATGTTTAAATTTGGAAGAAAACATTAAGTTTAATATAAATAGATTAATTCATAGCAACTGTGGAAAGAAATCATTATTATAAAGAAAATACAAGTTCAAGTAAAAGGAGTTACTAGTGATGAGTCATCCAAGACCAGTCTCATAACCAAAGGTTTTCAAACTATAACCCAGGAAGGTAAAAAAGTAAATAACAAAGCAGTACTGAATATGACCAAACCCACAACGAGGAAGAATAAATAGAAGAGAAACCCTAAAATAAGCCAAGATCAAACAATACAGGTGGTGTATTTCTGAAATAAAGAAGAAGATGGAGAAGATACCAGTCCCAGAAGGCAGGAGAAAAGAAGACTGATGAAAGAAGAAGAAGGCAGCATCCTGAAGAAGATGTCATGCTCTTATAAAAGACACCCAAATCCCTATATCCCCAAAATAAATATCTAAAAACAAAAGTATAACGAAATAAAAACCACATGTATATAAATTTAAGAGAGAGAAGTGTATAAAGTAAAAGTTGCCTGTGAACTAAGATGAAACAATAACATAGTACCCATGGAACAAATCTCCATTGAAAAAACGCTAACCAATTTATTATGTTAATAAGACTATACGACCATTTAGCATTAACATAATATAAAAGTGCAAAGTGAACCAGTGATAGTTTTGGGTATTATAAAAAATGAACCTTGTGTTTCATTCTTGGCAATCACAAACATTGAATGCAATGAAATATGCAATTTTCAATGACTTGAAATGTGTTCTGTGACAATATGTTGTTTATAAGACATAAATCTGTTTAAAATAACATTTTGTTTTATATGCAAAAAGAAAAACAGATTCCATAATACTTTTCGAACAATTCATACTATTTATTTATTAATGACAGGGTACAATTCCCCAAAGACAATGTGTAAAAGACGGTATAAAAACTGTAGAATCCTACTTATAATAATAGTTAGAAATAAGAATATAAATATAAGGTTTTTATGTATATAGTATAAGAATGTTTAAAAATGTTTTAGATATAAGGCCATTTGTTTGGGTCTGATACAACTAACATCAGAACTATAAAAATAGTTACTACTTGTAAATAGTAGAGAGTAATTAAGATGTTAGTTAGTAAAAAACCTTTTTTGTAAACCATATTTCCATGTTAGAAATAAGGATTTTGTTGTAAAATGTCTGACTTGAAGACAACCATTTATTTAAAAAAAATATTCTTTATTTGTTTAACTATTATTTGTATTGTAACCAATACTAATTGTTATTGTGTAATTTGAAAACATGTTTAATTTATAATACTATATGTAAAAGTCAGAGAGGGTATCACACATCATATATTGTTTGTAAAATATTTTGTAAGAAAAATTGTTAAAAAATCATAGGCCAAAAGAATGGAAACCAAACTTCATCAAAACAGAGAAATTGCTCATTTAAATGCAAATAAACAAAAGGGGTTTAGACAAAATAAACTTGAGATCAAGCCATATAATTGCACATACCATTTAGAAAGATTTTAATAAATTATATTCAGAATTATAAATAAAAATGAAAATGACTAAACTCAGAAATTTAGACATGGGAGTCATATATTCCAGAATAATGTTTCAGAATACAACTAATTCAATTAATTACCAGAAAATCAGGGAATATAAACCTTTTAATACAATATAGGATTATTAATATTAAATATAATGGATAAAATGGATGAATTTTATATAATGACAGGAAGTAAATTTTGATGTTTTGACTTTTCAGAGAATAACAAAAATGAAAGTAAAATTACTAATTTTGGACAGAAAACACTATAAAACGGCATTATTTAATCTGAAAATAAGCTGAATGAACTGAAAGATTAATTTAAATAACATCTAGTGAATAAAATTGACAAATAACCAAAGTTTAGGCATTTATATAGTGAAATAGTAAAGTGTGCACAGGATGTGAAAATATATTTGAACAATGTTAAGGATAATATTATATGGGCTAAGAGTTTAATTGAAACTGAAGGAAACAGTTAGTTGATTATCGGTATTCGAACGATTAACATGACGAGAGTTTTGTGACGATCTAACCTATCTTATAACGGTAAAGTTAAGCGGTGAATAGTACGTTATTGTGAAATCGCGAGTGATTTATAAAATACATCTAGAACTTTCGCATTATAACAGAAACAATCAAGAAACAATACATAACACTGAACAATACATTTCTACTCCGAAAAACACCACAAAACACCAGAAAACTGTATAACACATTAACCAAGTATTAGTGTTGGTATCGGGAAAAGTGATTGAACTTATAATTATACGGATATACTAAATACAACCCAGAAACATTACACCAGTCACTACACAACATTTAACAAGAGATTTGCAGACACCAGAACAGGAATACTGCCAGAAAATACATTATTTGAAACGCAGCAGGAACGAGCGACATTTTGATCAACTTGACGGCAGCCATCTTTCTTTGACAATTCCAATGCCTTTCCGTGCACATATCAGCTGTTGGTGAAAACAATTATATTATTTTCAAATTATTATTCAATGTCTGTATTTAGTAATAATTATTAATTTGTTGTAACGTTATACTTTTTAAATATTGGCCCGATTTCTCTGACTTTGATAATAATTGGCTGTTTAAAGAACCCTGTATGAACTTTATATAATATACTTTGTAATTTTTTTTCGATATCCTGAGAATCGATATTATAGTCGATAAGAGTCAATATTGCTATTAATTAATAAAACATTAATATTCTTCAACACTAAATAGTTCTTTATTTCATAAATATTACTAATTATCACTAATATAATTCTAATTAATAATCTATCAGGACTTTACCACCTATAAGTGAAGATAACCTAAAAAATAAGAAGGTAAACAAGTATCGATTGGTTTGAAGACAATCTTATGAGTGGTGATAGTTTATTTAAAATATACCAAAACTTTAATAAAATTTTTCAGAAGAGCACTACACTTTTTAAAACTTCACAGCCCTATATTAATTAATTGATTATAATTAATTAATTAATAAAAAGAAAAAATTTTCTAATTATTTTTTTTAATAAACAATTTTTTTTTATTTTCTTCAAAACAACAATTTTTGTTTTGAAACTTTTGGTGGAGCTGAACATATATTTCTTCATCAACTTTACGCTACTCGACCGGTCTTGCTACCATTGGGACTCGACCAGCTGGGAAACTTAAGGAAGTGTTTCAGGCCAGTAAGACGTCGAGAGCCACACCAATTTAAGAACATACAGACTCAAATTATAATATTTTATTACAAATTGGCTAGCCCAAACAGTGGGGCTTGATTACATCGGAGTCTCATACTTCACAATCTCTTATCATCAATAACAATATCTAATATATTTTTTATTTTATTACAAATTGGCGCACAACTTTAGGGGCTTTAATTAGCGATTGGAAGGCCAATAAATTCTGCCCAATCACTAGTTGGAGCTAGGCAACAGCTACAAAGCCAGAGAATTTCAAGGGAAAATGCAACGACGTGCAACATCTAAGAAACGGGCGGCGGAGACCGAGAAAGAAATAGAAGTTGACATGGACAACAAGGAGGCGACGCCAGTAGAGGCAGAAGAATTATTACCGCCGGTGTTGTCCAAACAAACTGAACAACCGGAGATATCCACACGGACAGGGGAAGTTAATGTCCAGGAAAGACGGGTAGAGAAATCCAAGACTACTGAAGAAACAAATATGGATAAAGTGATGGAAATACTCCTACAGGAATTCAGATCAACTACGGAAGAATTGGGAAATAAAATAGAGAAAACAAAAGAAGAAAATAATAAAGAGAGGAAGGAAGACAATCTAGCATTAAATAAAAAGTTGGAAGAATTGAAGGAAGACTTGAGTAAGAAAATGGACAAGAAGATAGACGAAAGTAATAAGGAAAGGAAAGAAGATAGCCAGTCTTTGAAAGAAGATATCAGATCCAGCAAGGAAGAAACAAATAAGAAGATAGAAGAAAACAGCAAGAAGATGGAAGAGAAGATGGAAGAAAACAGCAAGAAGATGGAAGAGAAGATGGAAGAATTTAAGAAGGATAATCAATCCACAAAAGAAGAGTTGACGGGGATGAACCAGAACATAGAAGATTTGAAGGAAGATAACAAGAAGATGGAAGAAGAGATGGGGAAGAAGTTAGAAGAATTGAAGGAAGACAACCAGTCGTTCAAAGAAGAATTCAAAGCGACTAAAGAAGAATTGATTAATAAAATTGAGAATACTAATCAGAAAATCGATGAAACCAGGAAGAAGATAGAGAAGAACAACCGACAATTGAAGGAAGAGTTGAAGGAAGACAACAGGAAGTTGGAAGAGAAGATGGGGGAGAAATTGGAAGAATTGAGAGAGGACAATCAAATTCTAAGAGAAGAGTTAAGGGAGGTAAATCAAGAGAATTTGGACAAACTGGACGAAAGGATGGAATTGTTGCGAGAAGAACTGAATAAAGAAATCACTGTTAACAAAAAAGCGATGAATAAGAAGATGGAAGAAGAAAATATAATGGTCAATCGACAGATTGATGGAAAGTGCAACCAAACCGAAAAGGAGGTCCATGAGTTTAAAGAAGTGGTGAACATCAAGTTCACAAATATTGAAGAACATAGTCGTAGGAAGGTAGAAGAACAGAGGAAGGAAAATCAAGAAGAGTTCGGAAAAGTACGCAACCAAGTCACAGAGCGATGTAATGATATACAAGAGACCATGGCCAATATCACCGGTCAGGTGCGACAAAGCCGAGAGGAGACGGAAGCGATAAGAAACAGATCAACTCATTTCACCGGAGTGCCTGTCAACGAAAGCCGAGAGTGGCTCAACTTCCGGCAATACAAACGCAAGCCGATGGAGTTCCTGGCAAGGGTAGAAGAATATTTGACCAAGCATAAGATTACTCAATGGAGCCATAGCAGGGAGATCTTAGACGAGTCTTTCCGAGAAATAACCGATAATTGGTGGATGGCCAACCGGAGTGAGATTCCTGATTACCAACAGTTCCGGAAAATGTTTAAGACAAAATACTGGTCTGAGACCACCCAGAACTTGATCCGTGACAATATTTGTAATGGAAGATACAGGTCACAATTAGGTAGCAGTATGACGGCATATTTCTTGGGGAAGGTGTGTATGGCAAAACACCTTGAGCCAGCAATCCCAGAAGAATGTTTAGTGAACAAGATATCGTATCACTATGATGAGGACATTATCAGGGCCCGGAGAGGTAGTCAGATCAAGACGATCCAGGGAATGACCGAGTTACTAGAGGGATACGAGAACGAGGAGTATTATCGGCAGAGCAGGAAGAGAAATGAGAGACCAGAAGCAAGGCCGACTACCTACCCCAATAACGGCAATAACCATACAAGTAACCGGAACCAGCCCAGTAATTACGACGGCCCTAACAACCAGCCGCGTAATAACCAGTTTAACGGTAATTTTAACGGCGTGAGGAATAACAACCCCTACCCAAATAATAGAAACAATTTTTATCAACAAAATAATAATGTCCCATACAGTCAGAGAAATCCATATCCCAACAATAATGGTGACAGACCTTACCCACCTAACCGAAATTACTATAATAATAATTTTAGTAATAACAATAATAGCAATAGTAATAACCGAGTGTCGCGCCCTAGGGTAAATTTTATAAGAGCAGAAGATCGCGGACCCAGGAGATATTATCAACCCAGGAGGAGCAGCTTCCACGGCGCCGACCGAAGATGGAGGAGTGCGGAACGAGACGGCCCAAGATACGAACAGGAAAGACGAAGTACCAGCCTGGAAGATCTTGGCAGACAACAGAACAGGGCGTTAAACATCAACCAGAGTACAGAACGTCAGGAAACAAACCAGAGTTTCCCGAACGATGCCTCGGTCAATAATAACTCAAACAATGAACAAAATACTTTAAACGAGAGGAGGCAGTAATCAACAACGATGACCCGTTACTGCTTATACTTCCTGGGTTAGAAAAGAATGATTTGCAACAAGCAAACAATAATAAGATTATCACTATCATAAGTAACCATTATCTGAAAGACATACGAACTGAACTTTTGGAAGAGAACGAGAAGAGTCTCAGCAACAGTAATAGTGAGATAATTTATATAACAGCGGAGGTGGAAGGAGTTCCCGCTAAAATAATGATAGACACAGGAGCTAATATTTCAATAATAAACTCCAATGAGTTGGAGAGAATACAATGTACATGTGGAAAAACTTTGCCAATGTTACCAGTCAACAACATTGTGTTGGTAGGTGCAACTGGCCGCCAGAATAAAACCATTAGGAAGCAAGTTTCCTTAAGTGTCGTTAGCCGTGATATAGCTTTAGATATGGAATTTTTAATCGCCACCGGATTACCATTTGACATCTTAGTCGGTTGCGATATTCTTCGTAGATATTCGGCAGTAATCGATCTTAATTTAAATAAAGTATCACTTTTCCCAGACGGAGTTACATGGACCGCAGATCTGGTAGGAAGCACAACTATACTTCCCAGCCCTATACATCAACAACTTCGTAAAATAAATGTTATTAGAAACAGCCCTCTTTATAAACCCATAATATACAATCATGGAGGAGAGGATTTATGGTCAGTTAAGATCCAAGAAATACGGAATTTCCAGTGCGGAAGCGATAACGAGAAAATACCAACACATCTGGCTGATCGTCTAATCGCTATATATGAGAAATACAAGGCGGTGTTTTCTGATGAACCAGGGAAGGTGAAAAACTACCAGTGCCAACTTCGTTTTAAAGAAAACGTAGAGTTTAACCGGAGGTCATATCCAATAGCGCAGTCGCTCAAAGAAGCCGTGAGAACAGAGATAAACAAGATGATAGAAAACGACATCATTGAGATTAGTCAATCACCTTACACTAGTCCAATTATTGCTGTTCCGAAGAAAGACGGACAAGTCCGGCTCTGTTTAGATGCGCGTGAGTTGAATAAGACAATTGTGAATGACAGAACTTCTCCCGGTGAAATAGAAGAAATCTTAAAGCGTTTTCATGGTACTAGATTTATTAGCACCTGGGATACGGTCTGTGGTTATTGGCAGGTAGAGCTGCATCCACAAAGCCGCCAGTATGTAGCGTTCATTTTCGAAGGGCGCAATTACCAGTTCAAGAGACTGCCCTTCGGACTTGTCAATTCTGTCGCCATATTTGTGGCATGCATGGACCAGATTCTTGGACAAGAAGCGCTCCAATTTACCACCGTCTATGTTGACGATTTACTCATCACATCCGGGACCTGGGAGGAGCACTGTTACAGAGTGGAATTTGTACTAAACAAACTAGCGCAGAACAACATAACACTGAAGTTGGAGAAATCCAAGTTCATAGCGCGCGAGGTACAATTCTTAGGCTTCAACCTAGACGACCGAGGTATTACCCCATCAGCAGAGAAAGTGGAGGCAATTCAGAGGTTCCCGCAACCAAGAAACAGGAAACAATTGCAATCTTTCCTCGGACTCTGTAACTATTACAGGAAGTTTCAGAGCCGATATTCCGAGTTGACCGCCAAGTTTCAACCACAGCTATCTGCTAAGAACAAATGGACTTGGGGTGAAGATCAAGACCTTACTTTCCGCTTGATAAAAGAGAAGTTTCTGGAGAGTGTGATACTTCGTCACCCAGATTTTAAGAAACCGTTCTTTCTAAACTGTGACGCTAGCGATCTAAGCTTAGGAACGACATTATACCAGGAAGATGAGGAGGGACAACATCTGGTAATAAGTTTCGCTAGTCGCACACTAAACCAGTGCGAAAAGAACTACAGTGTGACAGAAAAGGAATTGTTGAGCGTGGTGTTCGCATGCAGCAAGTTCCGGACGTACATTCTCGGATATCAAGTCACAGTACGAACTGATCATAAATCCATCTCGTTCCTTCGTAGGTGCAAGTTGAGTCACGGCCGATTGGCTAGGTGGGTACTCGCCCTACAAGAATATGACCTGAAATGGGAATACATTCCAGGAAAGAAGAACGTGGTAGCGGATGTGTTGTCACGTATAAATCTGGAAGATCAGACTTTCGAGGGAGAGAAGGAGAGCTTGGTCAAAATTTATAACATATTCACGACCAGAGCCGATTTACAAGCTTTGCTAATAAATATTCGAATCCATCAGCAGTCTGATCCTAAGCTGAAAAACATTGTGAGTCGTTTGGAAGCCAATGATGAAACCATTTCTAAATACTACCACCTTAACAAGGGAATTTTATTCATAAAAACCGCCTTAGACAATGAGACATGGAAGGTGATAATCCCGCACCAAATAGAAAAGGAGGTCATCATCGATTACCATGTCAGGTATGGTCACATGGGAGCGTTAAAAGTGATACAGGCTTTAGAAGAAAACTGTAAGATCAAGAATATCAACCGCAAGGTGAGAACATACATCAAATCCTGTAAGATCTGCCAATGTGCCAAAATAAACAATGAAAAGACAGAGGGTATCATGATACCAATAACTTCCAACGCAAAACTAGAAAAAGTGTTTTTGGATATCTGCGGGCCATTTCCCCGTAGTGGTGGTCGACACAGATATAAATACTTGGTAATTATAATGGATCACTACACCAAGTATATAAAGCTATATCCGGTTAATCGGGCAACAACATCAAAGGTTTTGGCGGTGATTATCGATTCGTATATCCCAGAGGTCGGTAGACCATCTTCCATTATTACCGACCATGGTACACAATTTAAGGGGAGGAGATGGCAAGACACTTTATTAGTACTTGGGGTCAAAATGTATAAGACATCAGTCTACCACCCAAGTAGCAATCCGGCTGAGAGAGTACTGAGAGAAGTGGGTAGAATATTGCGCACGTACTGTCACAACCAACAGAAAAAGTGGCAAGAGTACCTAGCAGCGACAGAAACATTCCTAAATTACGCCCACCATCCAGCTATAGGAATTCCACCATACTCAGCCATGTATGAGAAGCCGACTCCCCGAGACATTGAACAAATCATTGAATTTCCAACGAACTACAATAGGAAATTCAACCAGTTGAAGTTTTACAATAAGGTAGCAGAAGATCAGGAAAAACGGCAAGCCAAATACCAGAAGGCAATAGGGCGAATTGTAACCTATAAAGAGGGTGAAAAAGTCCTCCTAAAAAATAGAGAGCTGCCTAGCACCTTAGAAGGCATAACCAAAAAACTATTATTACTTTACAGTGGCCCATATGTTGTGGTAAATGATAAGCATAACAATACATATGAGTTGAAGGAAATCGTTTCAGGAAAAATCAAAGGAGTGTACAATCAAGCTTCTATGAAGAAATATTATGAAGAATGAGTTGTGAGTTTTAGAATTTTGAATTTATTTTTAAAATTCTAAAATAATGTAAGTACATCTTACAACCTAATATTTTGAGAAGAACATTCTGGAGAATTAAAAGAAGAAGAATTTTTTAATTTAATAATTTAAAAAAATTCTAAAATATGTAAGAACATCTTACAACCTAATAATTTTGGAACAAACTTTAGGGAAGACAAAGAAAGAGAAAGAAAAGGAATTTTGAATTTATTATAAAAATTTAAAATTGAGTAAGTACATCTTACTACAACCTAATAATTTTGGAACAAACTTTATGGAAGAAAGAAAAAGAAAGAATTTTGAGTATAACTTATTCTAAAATATGTAAGAACAACTTACAACCTAATAATTTGAAGAAAAAACTTTATGGAAGAAAGAGAAAAAGAGAGAATTTTGTACTTATTAATTATAAAAATTTAAAATTGAGTAAGTACATCTTACTACAACCTAATAATTTTGGAACAAACTTTATGGAAGAAAGAAAAGAAAGAATTTTGAATATAACTTATTCTAAAATATGTAAGAACATCTTACAACCTAATAATTTTGGAACAAACTTTAGGGAAGACAAAGAAAGAGAAAGAAAAGGAATTTTGAATTTATTATAAAAATTTAAAATTGAGTAAGTACATCTTACTACAACCTAATAATTTTGGAACAAACTTTATGGAAGAAAGAAAAAGAAAGAATTTTGAATATAACTTATTCTAAAATATGTAAGAACAACTTACAACCTAATATTTTGAACAAACTTTATGGAAGAAAGAAAAAGAGAGAATTTTGAAAAAATTCTAAAATATGTAAGAACAACTTACAACCTAATAATTTGAAGAAAAAAACTTTATGGAAGAAAAAGAAAAAGAGAGAATTTTGAACTTAATTTTAAAAAAAATTTAAAATTAAGCAAGCACAGCTTACTACCACTGAATTATGAGAAAAACATTTTGGAAGAATTAAGAAGAAAGGAATTTTGAATTTAAAATACGAAAAATTTAAAAATGAAGTAAGACCAACTTACTATAACTAAGTTTATGAGAAAACTTTATGGTAAATAATTAAGAAGAATTTGAATTTGGAGAAATACCAAAACATTCAGAAATAATAGTAAAATCACAGTACTATAAACAATTCTGAATGAAACAATTCTGGGAATAAATGAATTAAACAGAATTTGAATGTTGATATAACGTCAGAACTTTGAAACAAGATAAGATCAACATATTACAAGGATTTATGAGAAATATTTTTCAATTAAATAAAAAGAATAGTTTGAATTTTACATTAAAACTAACCAAGTTCCAAAAAATAATTATGTGTCAATTATGATTGAATTGAGAAGAAAATAAAGTGATTAATTCAGAAAAGAGAATTAACGTTAATCCAGAATAAATGCTAGATATTCACAATAGCATTTGAAGGAGTAGAGAAGAATAACAAAAAAGAGTGTAATATGCAAGAGAAGAAAAAATTTGGAAGCAAAGAGACTAATTACCTATGAAACGATAATGAAAACAGTTAATTAAGAGCAAAGAAGAACAACTCATACCAAACATATGGAGAAGATGATTTCGAACAAATGATAATAATAAGACCTATATGAAATGCAAAGAGAAGAAATACCACATGAAATATGATATAAATGAATTAATGTTAATGAATGCGAAGGCGGATTAATAACTTTCTAAGAGAAAGGAAAGAACCAAAATGTTTAAATAAAATGATCAATATAACAACCTGTATATCTAATGTAAAGATACAATGTTAAAAAATTAAATATAATATATTAAGACCATTCAAATAATGAATAAGAAAGACTATATATAAAGACCATACTAATACTATGAGTAACCAGAACAAAATATAAAGAGAATTCAGATGGAGAAGAAAGAGAGTTACACTGTAAACAGTAACCAGAATTATTAAAAGAAAGGTTTTCAACCATAATTAAATTAAATATATCAGACAAGTTAAGAGTTTTGAAAAAATATATATATGTAATGAGTATAATAATGATTATGAAGATTTATTAAGATAGAAAATGTGAGATAATCTGAGAGACTACGAAGTGGAGAATCCAAAGATATTTTTATTAGTCGAAAATGAGACTACTTTTTATTTATTTATTCGATGACAGACTGAAGATAATTCCAGCAGCATTATGTTTTTGAGCAGGGATGGATATGCCTCTGTACTCAATTTATAGAAGTGGTGTATGGCCAGCAGAGAAGTAGCGTACAGTGCCCCTCTGATCTGCCCCAGCCCACGTGATAGGGAATGTTAGGGAAGTAATATCCCAAGGATACAACACGAAGTTGATATAGAAAGAAAATGTATTACAATTATAATATATCTCAGAAGACACTAACTATCCGAAAAGGATCAGTAGTAAGACAAGTAACCATATATATAAAATTAATAAAACTCTAATATAAAAAAGTCGATATAAAGATGGAGAAGAATATGAATTATAAGAAATGATGAAATTATCATAAGAAATTATTTCATCCATAAACATGTCTGAAATAATTACTTCTGGAAGAGAGCAATCTGTAACGTGACAGATATAAGCATAATATTGAATGGCAATTGATCATTAGAATAATGAAGTTATAATGTTTAAATTTGGAAGAAAACATTAAGTTTAATATAAATAGATTAATTCATAGCAACTGTGGAAAGAAATCATTATTATAAAGAAAATACAAGTTCAAGTAAAAGGAGTTACTAGTGATGAGTCATCCAAGACCAGTCTCATAACCAAAGGTTTTCAAACTATAACCCAGGAAGGTAAAAAAGTAAATAACAAAGCAGTACTGAATATGACCAAACCCACAACGAGGAAGAATAAATAGAAGAGAAACCCTAAAATAAGCCAAGATCAAACAATACAGGTGGTGTATTTCTGAAATAAAGAAGAAGATGGAGAAGATCCCAAGAAACCTGATGGCATCAAGAAGAAGATGGAGAAGATACCAGTCCCAGAAGGCAGGAGAAAAGAAGACTGATGAAAGAAGAAGAAGGCAGCATCCTGAAGAAGATGTCATGCTCTTATAAAAGACACCCAAATCCCTATATCCCCAAAATAAATATCTAAAAACAAAAGTATAACGAAATAAAAACCACATGTATATAAATTTAAGAGAGAGAAGTGTATAAAGTAAAAGTTGCCTGTGAACTAAGATGAAACAATAATATAGTACCCATGGAACAAATCTCCATTGAAAAAACGCTAACCAATTTATTATGTTAATAAGACTATACGACCATTTAGCATTAACATAATATAAAAGTGCAAAGTGAACCAGTGATAGTTTTGGGTATTATAAAAAATGAACCTTGTGTTTCATTCTTGGCAATCACAAACATTGAATGCAATGAAATATGCAATTTTCAATGACTTGAAATGTGTACTGTGACAATATGTTGTTTATAAGACATAAATCTGTTTAAAATAACATTTTGTTTTATATGCAAAAAGAAAAACAGATTCCATAATACTTTTCGAACAATTCATACTATTTATTTATTAATGACAGGGTACAATTCCCCAAAGACAATGTGTAAAAGACGGTATAAAAACTGTAGAATCCTACTTATAATAATAGTTAGAAATAAGAATATAAATATAAGGTTTTTATGTATATAGTATAAGAATGTTTAAAAATGTTTTAGATATAAGGCCATTTGTTTGGGTCTGATACAACTAACATCAGAACTATAAAAATAGTTACTACTTGTAAATAGTAGAGAGTAATTAAGATGTTAGTTAGTAAAAAACCTTTTTTGTAAACCATATTTCCATGTTAGAAATAAGGATTTTGTTGTAAAATGTCTGACTTGAAGACAACCATTTATTTAAAAAAATATTCTTTATTTGTTTAACTATTATTTGTATTGTAACCAATACTAATTGTTATTGTGTAATTTGAAAACATGTTTAATTTATAATACTATATGTAAAAGTCAGAGAGGGTATCACACATCATATATTGTTTGTAAAATATTTTGTAAGAAAAATTGTTAAAAAATCATAGGCCAAAAGAATGGAAACCAAACTTCATCAAAACAGAGAAATTGCTCATTTAAATGCAAATAAACAAAAGGGGTTTAGACAAAATAAACTTGAGATCAAGCCATATAATTGCACATACCATTTAGAAAGATTTTAATAAATTATATTCAGAATTATAAATAAAAATGAAAATGACTAAACTCAGAAATTTAGACATGGGAGTCATATATTCCAGAATAATGTTTCAGAATACAACTAATTCAATTAATTACCAGAAAATCAGGGAATATAAACCTTTTAATACAATATAGGATTATTAATATTAAATATAACGGATAATATGGATGAATTTTATATAATGACAGGAAGTAAATTTTGATGTTTTGACTTTTCAGAGAATAACAAAAATGAAAGTAAAATTACTAATTTTGGACAGAAAACACTATAAAACGGCATTATTTAATCTGAAAATAAGCTGAATGAACTGAAAGATTAATTTAAATAACATCTAGTGAATAAAATTGACAAATAACCAAAGTTTAGGCATTTATATAGTGAAATAGTAAAGTGTGCACAGGATGTGAAAATATATTTGAACAATGTTAAGGATAATATTATATGGGCTAAGAGTTTAATTGAAACTGAAGGAAACAGTTAGTTGATTATTGGTATTCGAACGATTAACATGACGAGAGTTTTGTGACGATCTAACCTATCTTATAACGGTAAAGTTAAGCGGTGAATAGTACGTTATTGTGAAATCGCGAGTGATTTATAAAATACATCTAGAACTTTCGCATTATAACAGAAACAATCAAGAAACAATACATAACACTGAACAATACATTTCTACTTCGAAAAACACCACAAAACACCAGAAAACTGTATAACACATTAACCAAGTATTAGTGTCGGTATCGGGAAAAGTGATTGAACTTATAATTACACGGATATACTAAATACAACCCAGAAACATTACACCAGTCACTACACAACATTTAACAAGAGATTTGCAGACACCAGAACAGGAATACTGCCAGAAAATGCATTATTTGGAACGCAGCAGGAACGAGCGACATTTTGATCAACTTGACGGCAGCCATCTTTCTTTGACAATTCCAATGCCTTTCCGTGCACATATCAGCTGTTGGTGAAAACAATTATATTATTTTCAAATTATTATTCAATGTCTGTATTTAGTAATAATTATTAATTTGTTGTAACGTTATACTTTTTAAATATTGGCCCGATTTCTCTGACTTTGATAATAATTGGCTGTTTAAAGAACCCTGTATGAACTTTATATAATATACTTTGTAATTTTTTTCGATATCCTGAGAATCGATATTATAGTCGATAAGAGTCAATATTGCTATTAATTAATAAAACATTAATATTCTTCAACACTAAATAGTTCTTTATTTCATAAATATTACTAATTATCACTAATATAATTCTAATTAATAATCTATCAGGACTTTACCACCTATAAGTGAAGATAACCTAAAAAATAAGAAGGTAAACAAGTATCGATTGGTTTGAAGACAATCTTATGAGTGGTGATAGTTTATTTAAAATATACCAAAACTTTAATAAAATTTTTCAGAAGAGCATTACACTTTTTAAAACTTCACAGCCCTATATTAATTAATTGATTATAATTAATTAATTAATAAAAAGAAAAATTTTTTCTAATTATTTTTTTTTAATAAACAATTTTTTTTTTTTTTTTCTTCAAAACAACAATTTTTGTTTTGAAACTTTTGGTGGAGCTGAACATACGCTTCATCAACTTTACGCTACTCGACCGGTCTTGCTACCATTGGGACTCGACCAGCTGGGAAACTTAAGGAAGTGTTTCAGGCCAGTAAGACGTCGAGAGCCACACCAATTTAAGAACATACAGACTCAAATTATAATATTTTATTACAAATTGGCTAGCCCAAACAGTGGGGCTTGATTACATCGGAGTCTCATACTTCACAATCTCTTATCATCAATAACAATATCTAATATCTTTTTTATTTTATTACATAATGCATCTTAAATTCTTTAGCTGACATAATCATGGGCTAGGCCTGTTGACACGTTATTATGACGAACTGTTTTTTGCTACTTTTGTCATTTTCCGCTGACCTAGACACAAATCCTGTTAACTCAATACTGCGTTATTGAAAATTCTCACCAAAACTTTACCACTCTCTTATTGGGGATATAAAATAAAATACAATAATTATGTATTAGAACAATTATTTCGCAAAAATATTATTGTACCAGAATTGTACCGTCACAATTACTGAACTTTGCTGCAGTTGTTTTCTTTTAACAATACTCACATTTGGCGTATCTTGCTTTAAAACAAAATTGGATATTTTTTTTCTGTCTTTTTTATATCATAAAACGTAGACTTACTAATTCCAAACTCGTTTAAAATATTCTGCACAGAATAACCAGCGTCTATTTTACTCAACACTTTCATTTTGTCTTCTAAAGTTAAAGTCTTGTATTTACCTCTAGCACTCATATTGTAATACAGTACTGTAAATTAATACTAAACAGTTTTTGAAGAAAATGTGGTTTGAAAAGCTGTACGCAACTAAGAAATAACTTCAGTACAATAGAACGCACACGAATACAATAACAATGACGCACACACTACCAAAGCAGCAGTTGAAACTGGACTAAACCCAGTCGGGGTGGGGGTGCGTATCGAACATTTTGCCAACATAACACTTTAAGAATTCCCTAAAGGCAAATGTTTTCACAAAGAATTCACAAAATTAATTTTTTTTGTGAATTATAATTTTTTTTTAGGGAGTCCGAATTATCGTAAATTCCTAATTAGAGAGGTTTCACTGTACTTATAAAATGTCATTACCCGATTGCCGCAAGGGATATCTTAAGGATGCAAGTGTCGGGATGGCAAGAAATCATGAGCAATAAGAAGTACTGGGCTCTCGCTTCTATCATCTACCATGGACATCGGGCTATTGGCTACAGTTGAAGCTGGACGCCTGTAAGAAGAAGTAAGTTATTTGTGTTTGATATTTGTTTGTGGGATCTTTATTTAATGTTATGTAATTATTATTAACTATAAATTCTTCTGTTTTATCATCTGTGTTTAAAGTTATTTTTTTGTAAAATCTTCAATGATTGGAAGAAAAACTATTTTTGAATATATTTATAAAGTCCATTTTTTAATAACATTTTTATTATAATGCGTAATAAATAAGTAAAAATTATATATAATAATATATACATAAATGAATAATAATGAGTTTTTAAACTTATATTCCTGAAAAAATTGCATGGCTATTACATAAACTGAAACAATATTAATTTGTTCAAATAATAAAATACTCTCACCTTCGGGTTTTAATTCCAGAGTCGTACAGACGAAAACAGCTGCAGAAGGATTATTTGAGTTGAGTGGTGAAAATATAATAACACAGTTTATTCTGGCTAAAACAACTTATTTGGATTTTATTTAATGTAATGTTTTACAGTTATGCAATAACATATCAAATTCTATGCTGGTTGATTATTACATTGATTAAAAGTTTTCTGTTTTTTGTTTTGTTGAACGTAAACAACATATAAAGTTATCAGTACCGGTATATCAAACAATAATGAAACGATTCTTATGATTATTATTCTTAAATGGCTATAACAATTTTCTTAATCTTAATAATGACCCAGTACTTTGTCGCACTCACTCTTTCATTCTTTTTTACATTTTATTTTCTAACCCCTGTTAATAGAGCTCTGTATCTGTAAGTATTTTGTATATTTATAAAATTGATTTGATTGTTTCTGAATGGTACTTAACCAATCCACGGCATTCCAGACAGCTTCACCACCGTCACATGTTGCTCACGGTATCACTCATCACTCCGAACTGTTATTTCAACAATTTATGAATTTATTCACTGTCACGGTACACTCCGCCTTATTTAGTTTATTTGGTTTCAAATTACACTTTAGACTTTTGTAACATTTTGTCGTTGACCGCGCGTTACTGTTTGTACACTTTTTATACTTGTTTTTTAATACTTGAAAAGATAGGCCGACTATTAGTTATTATTACGGCCTATCTTGCACCCGAGGCCACTGTTTAGCTATCTGCACCGTATGCTGCTGCTGGCTGTCTGTTGTACCCTCTCTGATGACAAACTACATACTGTTTCACAAGGACTGCTGCTTACTGGGGCAGTTACGCAATACGTCTAGACTGTTGTTTAGACTAACAGTGTATGTTGTACTGGGGCTCCTCACAGGTGACGTCTGCCAATTTGAAAATTAACTGAATTGGTATAAAATAAAATTAAACTGGGGTAGCGCCAATTGTGTACCGTTACAATACCCCCCCCCCCCAATAAGAGGTTGAAGGCAGAAGCGTTCAAACTCTTATTGCCTAAAACCTAAGAGGGTCAGTGAGGATATGGCGCCGCAACCCCCCTGAACTCTCTACTAAAATCATGGGTACTTACCCCCCTAGTCTGGCGACTGTGGCAGCACCCATCCGATCTTACTGGACTTCTCTGTTTGAGATCCCAACACCATAAGCTCGGACAGATACCCGCCACAGTATCGCCTGACTTTATAACATTCAATTAAAATTTAATAAACGGCCTTCCATCACTCCATATCCCACAACTGATTTGTTTCCTCTTAGCCATACAGGCTCATTCTTTGCAAAGTACTGGTTCTGCTTATACAAAGTACTGGTTTGGTTTAAAAATCATAATATAAACTTACAGTCTACCTACAGTTCAATCATATAAATTAAATAATATTCCCCATATAATATTACCCATCCAAAATAACACCTTAATTATACAAAATTGCATTAAATCTATTTTGCTACTATATACAATTTTTTTTTCTACTACCCCCCTTTTAATCCCTTAACCCCTGATACCCGTTACATATTAATGTGTTCTGCGCTAGGCTTCTTGGCCATACAGACCTCATCCTAGCCGTAAACCACATCTCCCTCGTGACTTGTAACTAGGTCACCCCCCATCCACACTCACTATTTCCCCCCCTGGACTGTGGCGCCCAGCTGCTTCCACAAGGACTGATGCAGAAGGGGTGGACATTTTTTCTTTTATTCCACCCCCATCCTTGCTTCGGCGTTACAATAAAATTCAGTGTTACACTTACTAATAATGAATGATACGCCCCTAATGGACTACCACCCCTATCTGGGTGAAAATAGCCCTGTTCCAAAATTGGTAGATTCCCCAAAAAATAACCCCCATACTAAGTCTAACAAACCACCGGGTTAACAAAATAAAACAAACCACAAGCCGGTTATATCAAGTAAAATTTATGATTTGTCACAATTAACTACTTTCACGGTCATGGTCCGGTGAGGTCATGACCGCACTTAGGTGGGGAATCTACAGTTAGACGTAAAATATAAGTTGTCAATTATAAAAGTTTACATGAACAGTTATGTGCACATCTTATTTTCCAAACACTATCTCTGCTTGAACATTTCCATCAGTTGTCAGTTTTAAATGAATATTTTAATCATTATTTACATCAATTAGCATTTAATTTATAATTCCAGTTTGAATTCAAATGAAAATAAAGTTAAGTTTATTATTAAAAGTCATCTTTTCAATTAATTTAAATACCAAATTAATTTAATTTTATTATCTCAAAGCTCTAAATTATGGTAATTACCTCATTATTATTTTATCTGTAAAAAAATTAACTTCATTTCTTTTGTTTCACAATAAGATTTTACTGCTGGCAATGATTCAGCAGACTACAGCATTTTTATTATTGTCACCAAGCATGACTGTAGACATTAGTCACAACATACCTGTTTACATCAACAATAGTCTGCCAGACTGGTGTTATAAACACTCTCAGTTTCAACATTCATGGTTACATCATATACTGACATATATCCTTCCTTCAATTATTTGGGTTTTTCTAAATCTTTTAGTTAACATATTTATCTCTTAATTTTTTTTTTCCAATTCAGATCAGATATAATTTTAATTCACCACAATTACTTTAATAACATTTTACTAAAAACAATTTGGTTTTAGTTACTCATGGTTTTGGTTCACATAGTTAAAACACTTTTAATACAAACACAATTCAAAATAACATCATTATTACCTCTTATTAATTATTTTAGTGGAATAAAATATTATTGTTTATTATTATACCTTTCCCTCTCATTACAAACATATGTTACACATAAGCTATAATATACATTGCAACAGAATACTATTAACACAATACATTTAACATTAACACATTTATTTATTTACAAATTTTCGTCATATCCAATTATTATTTGCCATACTTCAATACATAAAGCAGCCAGGTCAGAACCATAAACGAGAATATTTAAAATGTCCATTCATTGTTTATATTCAACCCCCATCGTCAAAGATTAGTCTGGTCTTTATATAACACTTTTCAATTTTGGTGATACACAACATACGGCTGTTTTTTGTTTTACAACCATAAGAACTTGTTTTTTCCATTTTACCAAAATAATAATATATAGGGTTACCCCCCAAAATTATCTTATCATAAATCAAGTCAACACTGGTATTTTTTATAAAGTCTGCGTCAGTGTTTTTTGTTATTACCATTACATCATTATTACCATATTCTGCTACTATCGGTACATTAACTCTCCCCACAGGCAAATATTTGTCATCAATATACACACTGTTTATTAAACAAAGTAAGTCTCTACTATTTTTACTATAATCACTTCTTTCAACATTTATTTCCACTACTAAACTTTCATAATCTCTATTCAACTTAAATATTACTATTTCTCTCTCTCTAATTCTCTCATCACAATATTTCTCACAACATTTCACATTCTCATTCCATACAGAGGGCAACACAACATTATTACAACATCTGGCTTTACCAGATACACAAAAATAATTTCTTTGACATTTTAAAGACCTTTTGTCTTCTACAAAACTAGCGAGGAACCTTTGTCCTCCAACAATACTGGTGAAACTTTTTCTTCACCTGTCTCACAAGAAAAATTTGCCCTCTGCCCTACATACTCATCTAATCTCTCTTGCTACTCTTTTTCTAATTCATCAACGCTAATTACTACTCCATTACAACCTATTACTCTCTCTCTCTCACTCACTATCTATTTTCAATGTCTCACTCTCTGATACTACATTCTTAATTATATTATCATTTTCAACATTATTTCTATCACTTGTTACTTTTTTATTATCATTATTACTATTACTTTTAATCTGTTCTCCTATTGACTCTACTATTTGTTCTTTAATAGTGTTAACGCATTCATCCATCTCATTTAGACGTTTATTCATACTGATTTCGAACTTGGCATTTTGCTTATTTATTTCATCAAATTTCTCATTGAAACTACTTTTAATTTCTTTGATTTCGTTTTTCTGTTCATCAAATTTGGTATTGAAATTTCTATTCACTTTACTGAAATTATTTTTCATAAAATCAAATATGTCCTCCAATGACAATTCTTTTTCTTTTATATTTGTTTTAATTGTAATAGGGGTGGAAGTTGCTCCCCCCTCACTAATTAATACAGATCCATTTACATTAATGTCACTGATTGACAGTGACTCTGTCTGAATACCTGAATCGCCTTTATTGGCCAACTCAGTTGACATGTTTTCATACATCGATTTATTTTCGGCCTCACTACCGACAACTACATCAATTTCATTTATTCTATTCTCTACGTTCTCCATTACGAAATTGTTTAATTAAATGATCATCAATTTTACTTTAATAAATTTACTTTCTATGATCTAAATGCGTTCTAACCACACCCTCACTTCCAAATAACCCATTCTGCAGCTTAATTAGGTCTGGTGAATATAATCACAAATTATACTCGCCGTCCCTGTTCGGGCGCCAGTGAAACAATATTAATTTGTTCAAATAATAAAATACTCTTACCTTCGGGTTTTAATTTCAGAGTCGTACAGACGAAAACAGCTGCAGAAGGATTATTTGAGTTGAGTGGTGAAAATATAATAACACAGTTTATTCTGGCTAAAACAACTTATTTGGATTTTATTTAATGTAATGTTTTACAGTTATGCAATAACGTATCAAATTCTATGCTGGTTGATTACTACATTGATTAAAAGTTTTCTGTTTTTTGTTTTGTTGAACGTAAACAACATATAAAGTTATCAGTACCGGTATATCAAACAATAATGAAACGATTCTTATGATTATTCTTAAATGGCTATAACAATTTTCTTAATCTTAATAATGACCCAGTACTTTGTCGCACTCACTCTTTCATTCCTTTTTACATTTTTATTTTCTAACCCCTGTTAATAGAGCTCTGTATCTGTAAGTATTTTGTATATTTATAAAAGTGATTTGATTGTTTCTGAATGGTACTTAACCAATCCACGGCGTTCCAGACAGCTTCACCACCGTCACGTGTTGCTCACGGTATCACTCATCACTCCGAACTGTTATTTCAACAATTTATGAATTTATTCACTGTCACGGTATACTCCGCCTTATTTAGTTTAGTTGTTGACGCCTTCCAGACATTTTGTTGTTGACCGCGCGTTACTGTTTGTACACTTTTTATACTTGTTTTTTAATACTTGAAAAGATAGGCCGACTATTAGTTATTATTACGGCCTATCTTGCACCTGAGGCCACTGTTTAGCTATCTGCACCGTATGCTGCTGCTGGCTGTCTGTTGTACCCTCTCTGATGACAAACTACATACTGTTTCACAAGGACTGCTGCTTACTGGGGCAGTTACGCAATACGTCTAGACTGTTGTTTAGACTAACAGTGTATGTTGTACTGGGGCTCCTCACAGGTGACGTCTGCCAATTTGAAAATTAACTGAATTGGTATAAAATAAAATTAAACTGGGGTAGTGCCAATTCTGTACCGTTACAAAACATGTATTTATGTGAAAATCCACCTTGTGAAAAATTTGGCCAATTTTGAATTAATTTTTCTACTAAAAGTATCACCCTGACAAACAAATGCTAATAACCTTTTTTATGCATAATTTTATGCTCTGTCTTTTTGTTATTTTGTATTTTTCTCATAAATTTAATATTGTTTAAAATAATCATGAAAAATTAATTTTTTGTACCTTCCCCCTCCCTTTTTTCAAAAACCCGCGACTGAATTTTTGTAAACGTTTTTTAAAATTCTTTCTTATCTTTTTATCTAGACCTATGCAAAAAATCTCGTAGAAGCCACTTAATTTGCAATTTCTATTTTTTTTTGGCTTCAGCGACTGTACTAAGGTGCTTCACAACTAATCAAAGGGATTATTTTTACAGTAAAAGTAACAACATATGATGCTGATTTTTTTTATGTGGAAAGAGCTTTCAGATTTTGCAAACACAATAGCTGTCTTAACCATTTCAGATGCTCAAAAAAAAGCAAGTAGAAAATGTACTTCTTAAAGATTTAATGGTGTTGTCAACAAATGGGAGGTCTAAAGACATTGAGACCAATGAGAACAAAAACTGTGAAGAGTACTGGAAGGTGTTAAGTTACACCCAAATTATAAATAAATAAATAAATAAAAATAATACTCTGCCAGAACCTTACCTGCGAGGTATCTTCGCTGACTTACCTTTTAAAAACACTAACAGAAGTTCAGAGTCGCCAACATATTTTTTAAGTTAAAATATGTAAAACTTTTATACGCTTCCTTAATTAAAACTGGATAATTTTGCAATCTGACTTCCCCCTAATTCAGAAGATTCCCGGAGATGTTAGACGAATTTTTCACCACAGAACACTAGGAAATGGTAATGACATAATAACTTACAACTAACACATGGTTATATTCTGTAAAACCAATCTTATTTATTAAATTCAATGTTATATTTTCTCTCTAATTTTTACTTCAATACTTAAAACCTGAAAGTGCTTATACAAATACCCTTATCATATTCTTTCTCTACCAACCAGTACTTTATAATTTATTTTCCCTTATTCCCCACACACACTCCCTCACTCTTTATATTGGTTAATGTCCCCCGTTTCCCGAGTTCTTGATATAATTATTACGTTTAATTTTTATGCCGCAGACAGTATATTATACCTGTATGTGTTATTCCGCCATTGCTGGTAATTCACTTAACACTTTGTCACCAAACACTGTTCTAATTCCTCCCGTTTATTTACAGACTAGGTAAATTGCACGGTCACTTTTCTTCCTGGTTTTCTTCTTTATTTTTACATCAGTTTCAGTAGACCTCGGCTACTCAATTCACGTCGGTCTACTGAAATTCCGAGGCCACTGTATTTGCGACTGTACCGTGTGATGAGTTGTAGAGAACTGCCCTGCTATGTGACGACTGACTGTGTGTGTGTTTGGTTGCCTACCCGCCAGGTGTTAGGCGTTGCCGTCAGCTCACACTCTGTGTTTCTTTGTTCTCATCACATGTTCGGCTCTGGAATGTATGTACGTGACATTTCCGTGTGAACGTTGGCCGAGCCGTGCACTCGTCCACGGGAATACGCACCCTTGCTGGTAACTTGCGCTTTGGTAATATGCTGTGCCTTTCACAGAGCTACAGTCCGTGACCAAAAATATACTCAGGTGAAATAAAATTGAAAAGATTTAAATTACAAATCCTCATAGGTTTGTACTGTTAGAAAGGTAAACATTTACTTTAGAGGTCTAGATGTTGTAACTGAAAGGTCTAATGAAACATTCCTTGAAGAATCCCTTGTATTGGCAAATTCTGTCGATGCATCTCAATTGCTTGGAAGTTAGCTCTTTTATTGAAACATATGCAGATCCACTGAATATAGACAGGACTCTTCTGGTGGCAGAAATGGCAGCTGCAAAGAACTGCATGCTGAATACTGCTATGAACAGCTCAAAAAAAGGTATGAAAAATATATTTAAAACTTAGCAAAATCCAGCTCTTTGAAGAGACAGTGAAGGAAAAAACATTTCCAAATTCATTTAAAGCATTAAGAGTAGCTGCTTCCCTTCCTATAAGTTCAGCGGCCTGTGAATAGAGCTTCTCAGCCAAAAGAATAAAAGCCTGGCTTAGAACTCCCAACTTATCAGTGTTTCATATTGACAAGAGTCTAATAAAAGACAAAATTTCCAATGTGCTGAGATTTTCTTAGAAACCCAGATGGCTGCATTTATCAGCCTGACTCATATATGACTTAAAATTTATTCAGTGTTTATGACATAATATCTCTCAGTATTTTTGTAAACTATAACCTTTCATACACCGGCAATTAAGGTTGATCGAACTGACCATTGTACTTGTAAGTATATAAATAAATAAGTTTTTTAATGTCTTGAATATTGCTATGTTCCATAATTTTACTTAATGAAGAAGATTTTATATAAAAAAAAGTTTAATACTACACTCTCTGCAAAAAGTTGCACTAATTAGTAAACCCCCCTGTAATTTTGGGCCTATTTTGGGGTAATAAAGAAATTTGTATTTTTTTAATAAAACAAATAACATTTTTTTACTATGATAGGGACAAAACGTAAACAAAGGTAAATTTATTGGTAGCGGCAGTGATAACACTGAGTGTGACAATTATTCATGAATATTGAAACGACAAAATCAACAGACCGCTGAAACTGTGCCAAGGTCAGACAATGACATACAAAACTGTAAACAAATTATGTAATTGAGCATCAGGCGATGTTACGTCAGCGCCTTACATAACGAGGAATGTGGGTGTAGCAACGCAAGCAGTTTTCGTTGCACACAGAGAACAAAACAGTCTGCTGGCGTAGTAATACGAACCTCTGAACAATAAGAATTGGTCATGCAACCACGGCGACTTTATAAAATAGTGCCGTTGGCCTAGTCCCAGTCTAACTTCACCACTCGCGCGAGTGACATACGTAAAAGTTCCGGAACGCAAATTGCGGTCGCCCGTATGTAACAATTTGTTTCAAAATGTGAATTTAAATCAAAAGTAAACAGTTTTAATAAAGTTACAGTTCCGGAGAACGAATAAAATAAGGAAAATGTGCGGAATAGAAACGAAATGCGTGGTAGAGACGGACTCGTCAAGATCTTAAATTTGGCAGATAAGTAACCAACAAGGGTTAAATCTAAAACCTTTAAAAGAAATTTTTGAGAATGTTTACCAAAGAACTGGCAGCCTAAAATAAACTTAAACTAATGAATTAATTAAACATGGGAGGGGTGTAGAAATGTAGAGAGAGAGAGAGAGAGAGAGAGCGAATATAGAAATTTAAAAGAAGTGCTGGTTTGTGTATAAAAGAAAGAAATATAATTAATAAATAAGACCAAATCAATAATGGAAAAGATGTAAGGAAATTAATTTTAATGGCATTCATTTCATGAGTTTATAGCTAAATTTGCCATAGTATGTAAGTGCAGGAAAAGAAGTTTTATTTTTTGTTGTGTGCATTATAGAGTAAATAAACCTTTTGTTCATTGCCAATGTGAATTAAATTAATTATTGCAAATAAACCATTCTGCACCAATGTTCGCCGAAAAGGACCCGAAAAATGGTAAGTACACCTATTTTGTTTGTAGTTGGCAATACAAGATGGCGCCCGACAAAGTTAGACAGTAAAGAATGAATAAAATTAAAATCAATCATATTTTATTTATTTTATTAATATCAATAAAACAAAACATAACATTGGCGCCCGGAACTGAGGGACAATTTTATATAAAGAAATTTATATAAAATATAGGCCTACTGGAAGAGCAGAATGGTTGTTTGGAATAGGAAATAAAATTTTTGTGTGTACGTAAAATAGACGTATAAAGATAAGGTTATGTTATGATTATGTGTAGTATGGGTGAGTAGAATTTTTTTTTTTTGATAAGTATGTGTTACATATAATAATATTTTACAAAGAAATATAGCTAAAAGATTTAAAAAAAAAAAAAAAAGGCAGATAATAATGAGAATGTCAATTTAACTGACATTGAGTCAGAGAGCCAAATGAATATAGAATTAACCGGAACTGAATCGAAAATTATGGATGAAGTAATTCATTCAACACCAGTCCCGATTAAAAAATCTGAGGATCAAGATATGATGAAAATGATCCAATTTCTTTGTACCAGTTTCAATAAATTTGATGTAAAGTTAGATGAACATAAAAACGAGATGCAAGAATTTAAAAATAAGGTAAATGAGAAATTAGATATACAGAATACTGAATTAAATAAACGTTTTGACATGAATGATGCTAAGTTTGATGTATTAACTAATTCGCTGTGTAGCATTGATGACTGAATGAATGAAATACGTAGTGAAACAAAAAGAGAAACAGATGAGTTGAGAGAGTATGTGTGTGTGGTAGACAGCAAAACAAATATGTTAGAATCCAATCAGAAAGAGATTGGACAACAAATAATTACAGTAAATGACAAATTAGAAAACTTTGTAAGTAAAGTAGGGGATAAAGTTGAGAGTATTGAAAGTGAGATGCAGTGCTTAACTAACACGATACATGTTATAGATAACCGTAGCAGTGAATTAGAATCACAAATAGCAATAGTAAAAAATGTTAGAAATGAGGTAGAAAGTAATTGTAAAACAGAGATACAAGCTATACAAAATATAGTAAATACTATAGATAAAAGCAATAAACAATCTGAATATTTAAATAACAATAAATTTGTGTCAATTGAGCAGAGTATAGTTAATGTTAAGGATGAATTGAATATAGCTATAAACGAAAAACTTAATAGAGTTACTGAACACATAGTCATTGCTAAAGATATGAATAGCGATATCGATTTGGAGTTATTTAATTGTGAAAACAGGGGGGTACACCCTATGCAGTTTTTGAATAGAGTCAGAGAATTTAATCAATTTTGTAGAAGTAGCTGGGAGGTACAATTGTTAAAAATCATGAAGTGTTTTAGAGGGAATTCCGCGGTATGGGCGGAGGTGCATAAAGTAGACTGGGTAAATTATCAGTGTTTTGAAACAGCTTTTAGAGAGAAATATTGGTCGGAGGAGGAACAAGAGATATTACGGAGTAAAATTATGGGACCAGGTAATTTTGGGACCCAAGGGGGTAACGTAACTATGTACGTAATGCGACTATATAATGAGGGAAAATATTTAGAGCCACCGTTACCATTTGGGTCATTCGTCCGTCACATAAGCAAGCACTTACCGAGAGAAATACAAATTACATTAATGACTCGAGAGATTGTAGAAATCACGGAATTAGAGAAAATCTTAGACATATTTCAGAATATAAGAGAACGGGATATGAGTAGGCGGATAATCACACCAGTATCACATATAAATGGGAATCATAATCAACCAAGGGGAATACACAATTTTCACCGGGGAGCGCGGGGAGGAATTTTTGATAATAGGGGCGAGAGTTGGAGGTGTAGAGACTGTGAAACTGATAACTATGCTAATCGAACCAATTGTTTTAGATGTCATCGAAACAGGGAGTGCGCCAGGAACGAGAGAACGAACCCACCACCAAATCAACAGTTGAGGGGAGGAGAATTTTATAGAGGAGCACCAAGAGGAGGAGGACATTATAATAGAGGAAGAGGAAGAAATCATCCAGCTGTAGCAGGCCCATCCTCGGGAAACTAAGGAAGACAATGGAGAAGCGGGCCCAACCATTGTCAACGGAGAACCGGGTCCAAGTAATCAACGAATACGCGAACAACGTTATCAAGATGGACATGGCGAAAGAATTGTTAGAAGAAGAGGAGAACAAGGTGATGGAACGCAGAGCAGGATTGACTGAGGTGACAATTAACATTGAAGGTAAGAATTATAAAACTTTAATTGATACCGGTAGCGAGATCTCAGTAATTTCTGAAAATGTTATGGGTGAATTAAAAGAGTTAAACAAGAATATACCATCATTACCAGTTGCGGGGGTTACAGTAGTGGGGGTAACTGGGGTGAGAAGTAAGAGAATAACCAGACAAGTACAATTAAATATTTTAATAAATGAAGTTGAATTTGAAAATACTTTCCTAGTAGTTAAAGGGTTGAGTCTAGATGTAATATTGGGAAATGATTTTTTGGAAAGAAACGGAGCAGTAATAGATTTCAATAAACAAATAGTAAAATTTGAAAAGGGGAATAAACCAGTCAGAATAGAGTTTAAGAAAGTAGTAAATGAAGCTAAAGTCACGGGAATAAAAATGTTACATAAGCAGATAAGCGATAGAGAGATAGAGACCAAGATAAATATATGTCTAGAGAGTGAGAGCCTAGAGAATGAGGAGGGAGAAATTCATGAGCGTAATGAGAGTGTGTGGGCAGATAGAGCCGACAAATTTTTTAACGAAGATGTAGTTGTAGGAAATATTCAACGAGAGGAGCTGTGGGCAGTTGTGGAGCAGTTCAGAGAGGTGTTTGATGAATCACCAGGGAAAGCGAAGGACTACATCTGCGAGCTGAAAGTTCGGGACCACGCACCATACATGCAGAGGAGCTACCCGGTGCCGTTTTCGAAGAGGAGGGCTGTACAGGAGGAACTAGACCGGATGATGCAGGGAGACATAATTGAACGCTCAGTATCACCCTACTCAAACCCTTTGGTAGTAGTGATCAAAAAGGATGGCAAGGTAAGGTTATGTTTAGATGCTCGGAAAATTAATCAAATTATTATACCTGACAGGGAATCTCTGGAACCCATAAATGAGATTTTACAGAAGTTCAGCGGAGTCAAATACATGACGTCCTTAGACCTGACAGCTGGATACTGGCAGGTGCCATTAGCAACAGAGAGCAGAAAATATACGGCTTTTCTTTTTAACGGTAAGAATTACCAGTTCAAACGCTTACCTTTTGGATTAAACACCAGTGTTGCCAGTTTTATTAAATGTTTAGATAATATTTTACAACCGAAGGATTTAGATTTTTTAACCGTATATGTCGATGATATCTTGATAGCTTCTAGAACATTCACTGAACATTTAGAACACATAGAATATGTATTAGATAAGCTACATAAAGGGGGTTTAACAATGAATTGGGACAAATCTAAGTTTCTGCAGACAGAAATACATTTCTTAGGATTTATTATTACACAGGAGGGGATATTAGCTAACCCTGACAAAGTAGAAGCCACAATGCGATTCCCCGAACCTAAAAACATTAAGCAATTACAGAGTTTCTTAGGCCTATGCAATTTTTACAGGAAATTTCAGGAAAACTACGCACACACAACATCCAAATTGAGTGCTGTACTGCAGAAGAATAAACAGTGGAGATGGGGCGATACGGAACGAAATGCGTTCAATGAAATTAAGAGAAAGTTTAGTCACATGATCATGGTGAATCATCCCGATTTTAATAAAACTTTTTATTTGCAGACCGACGCCAGCAAAGTAGCGCTAGGGGCGGAGCTCTACCAGGAGGGTGGCGACAAGGAACACCTAACGATCGCCTTCGCCAGTAGACCGCTGCTGTCGGCTGAGAAAAATTATACGACGACAGAAAAAGAACTTCTAAGTATTGTGTTCGCCGTGGGTAAATTCCGGACCTACATCCTAGGCAATACCACGATAATCCGGACGGACCACAAGGCATTGTCATTCCTTAATTCATGTACGCTGACACATAGCAGATTAATCAGGTGGGTATTAGCCTTACAAGAATATAACTTTTCATGGGAGTATATAAAGGGGTCAGATAATAAGGTACCGGATACACTTTCTAGAGTAGATGTTATAGACAATAAAACTGGTAAGGATTTAAAGAAATAGAAATTTTTAGATTAACTAGAGAAGATAGAATTTTTGGTGAGGAATTAAGTGATATTAAAAACATGCAAAGATCTGATAGCAAACTGGGTAAAGTAATTGTTAGTTTAGAAACAGATGTAGAGGGATCTGAATATAATGAGCGGTTTCAAGTCTATCAAGGTATTTTGTTTAAAAAAGTAGATGGTGGGGAGCGTGATTGGAGGTTAGTTATACCCGAGGGATTAATAGATAAAATTGTTTGGGATTGTCATATAAGGTATGGTCATTTTGGGGCGAGAAAGTGTGCAAATGTTTTGAAAGAATCATGTATATTTAAGAATATGGAGAAGAGAGTTAGAAGAGTGTTGAGAGTGTGTGATTTATGTCAAAAATCGAAAGTAGTGAATTATAAAGTAGAAGGGGAGATGAATTACATAAAAGTCGAGAGACCGTTTGATCTAGTTGCGGTTGATTTGTATGGACCATTACCCAGAGGTAGAGGTGGTGTGTTGTATGTATTTGTAGTTCTAGACACTTTTTCAAAATTTGTGAAGTTATATAGCATTAAGAGAGCGACCAGTAAAGTACTCAGTGAGAAAATAGTAAAAGGCTACATGCTTAACGTTGGAAAACCGAAAATTATATTATCTGACCACGGTCCACAGTTTATAAGCGGCAAGTGGCGGCAGACGCTTGGATGGGAAGGTGTCATACCCAAGCATACGGCAGTGTATCATCCTCAGTCGAACCAAGCAGAATGGGTGATGAGAGAGATTGGTAGGATATTTCGGGCGTACTGTCACGCCAAACACACAGAATGGCCATCCTACGTGAAGAAAGTAGAGGAGTGGCTGAATTGTACCACCCATGAGTCCACGGGATTTACGCCGTATGAGTTGATTAGGGGAACAAGGCCGCCCAGGATATTGGAACAACTTTTCAAATACCCACCAGAAGGTCAAGTTTTGGACAGGACCATGAAAATTAGATTGGCAAACGAGAACTTACTCACGAGAGGAGAGTGAAGAAAACAGAAACATGATGCCAAGGGTAAATGGACCAAGTATGAGGTAGGTCAGTTAGTGTTAGTAAAAAGGCATGATTTGTCCAGTGCTCAAGATAGAGAAATAAAGAAGTTTTTCTTGTTGTATGAAGGACCTTATGAAATTGTAGAAATAAAAATGCAGAATGCGTATGTGCTGAGGAACCCAGCGACGCAGGAAATAGTAGGTACTCAAAATGCGACGAATTTAAAATTATATCGGTCACTTTAATTATGTTTATAAATAAGATTTCAAATAATTGTTGTTTGTTTACAGAAGGGATCCTCCCCCATTTTCGGGCGGTCACGATCTTACCAGTCCTGGCCGTGGAATTCGGAACTCGGAGGCGGGCCATGGTTGGCAGATCTTCCTTCGGGCGGTGAAAGCAACAATGGTCCGGCTCCACCAAAATTGGTATAAACTAGAAAATTTAACTACACATTTGAACGGGGAGGGGGACCCCAACAGGTACGTGACACGAATTAAACTCTTTTAATACACTCCAGGTGCAGCGGTCTCGGTGTACCTGTCACAAGCCTGCACTGCCTTACAGTGTTGTACATAATGGAGGCTGCACCTAAATACAGGGCAGTGCATACAAACTTAATATTTTTAGTGTCAATGGCAAAATCCAAGTTGAGCCATTGACAATAGTTTTGTTTACACCCGAAACGAAGAGTTTTGCGGAGAAGTATGGGAAATTCCAGAACAGACGACGGGTTGGAAGAAATGGGAGAGTTAGGGTAGCACAGTTGGGTATAAAGGGGAAGTAATTGCACAAAGCAGATCTGTCCTGGAATTTTTATATACTTCATCGCGGAGCACCCCCATTTCAGGCGACTGCGACCTTCCTAGACGTAATGAAAGTTAAGATAGAGTCAGCCTTCAATGTAAATAGAATTTTGAAAAAAAAATACCAAAGTAATTGTGGATGTGCATAATTTTAAATTTAAATAAATTTTAGAATTAAGTGACCAAATATAATTGTCAAGTTTTAGTATCAGTGAGTATGGGAATGCTTTGAAAAGATGTGTAATAAAATAAAAACTGGTTATCAATACAAGATGTGGGGATAATTTTGGAGGGTAGATTGGTGCTCAATGAAGTGATAGAATAGTGGAGTGTGGAACTGCAATTGTAGAAAGTTTAGTTTTCAATTGAAATTAGTTAGTTATTAAGTTGCTGTTGCTGGGGTGGCATGTGCCCCAGTAGATAGGGGAAAGTGTTGGGGGTAACAGAGAGTGTTACCTCCATCGGAGGCCAACATGGCGAAAATGCACGGCACACCTTTTGTACAATTTTATATTGTAACTTGATATATTGCCGTGCCGTGCATATTAATGATGATGAATACATGCCTGAAGGAAGAGATGATTTCCCCGACTTTTCGGGTGATTACTGCCTTACCAGCACTAATCGTGGTTTTGGCTAGCGGTCAGCTATGGCCATATCAAGTCCCTTGACCATAGCTGGCTTGAAATTGGTCTATATTAGAAATTAATGGGGGGTGACACTAGGGGAAATCCCGGAACTATGGAACAGCGGCTGCCACTCTGTTTGAGGAGGAACAGCAAAGCCAGGTGGTAGACCCGCATTAAGGGCAAGTAACTATAGAACAAAGATATGTTGATATCTAAACCTTTCAAATGTAACGCAGAAGCAAGGACACGGAGATGTCAAATTCCTCCAAAATTTCAGTCCTTGTGGACGCAACTGGACGCCACAGTCCAGGGGGGGTCATAGTGTGTGTGGCAGGGAGGTTATCCAGGGGGGTAACGAATTAGAAATTTGTTGTATTGTAATAATGATGACTCGCTACTAAATAATTTTGTTTTGATTTGAAAAATAGATGCACTACATACTTCCTATATTGTGTTTATTATGTCTTATTGTGTTAAATGCATGTAGTATGTTAGGAATAAGGATTATAAAAATATAATAATATGTTTTCAATGTGTTTATAGATTTTAAAATAAAATGAAATAAAGTTGTGATAGTTAAAATTTTAAATGGGTTGCAAAAGATAGAAGTTGGGTGATAGTAATTGTTTGAGTAAAACGTTTGAGTTAGTCCAAATTGAAAAATATTGGGTGTTAGAGAGAATAACGAGGGATGAAATACATGTAATAGAGAATTTGAGTATAAGTGGAGACACAGTAGTAATGGAGAATATATGTAGAGTTTTGATTGATATATTGTTGTTTATAATTGATGATGTTATTTTGTTGTAGTTGAAGTGAGGTAATGAGATTGAGATTTTTTGGGGATGGCAATTTTGTAGTAGGGGGTAGTGTAATGTGGGAGTCCGCAACATAATGATAAGTTGGGACGGGATTGGGATCGATTTTAGTGAGGAGGGGCCGCCTTAGGTAGAATCCAGGGGCCAGATAAGGGAATTGAGTTTTGGGGGGGGGGAACATTTATCCTATGTACAAAGGGTTAGAGAGTATTTTTTTTATATATTGAGAGAAGGTGGCGAATTGAGTTAAAGTAGTAAGTAGTTGGGTGTAGAGAAGGGTTAGTAGATTTTTTGGTAGAGAGGGATGTCATACTAGTTAAAGATTTTGCAAGGGAGCGTTAGAGTAATAAAAGGGGTAAGGTATTTTATATCGCATTTGGTAAATGCCAAGTTGATAAAGTGAATTATAATGAATAACGTAGAATCACCCAAATTAATGAAAGGGAATAATAAATGAAATGATGTGTAAAACGAAGATTGAAAAAAAAAAAAAAATTTTTTTGAGAAACGAATTAATAAAAGTAAAGTGAGATTAAAAGATAATTTTATGATTTTATATGCAAATTTAATGATGTAAAGTGCGTAAATTTTTAAATACAAATTGTTTATTTTAAGATAATAATAACAATGTGAATTATGAGTGTACTATGTCTTCTTATGTTGTATTGTGTTTGTTAGTGTAAGAGAATTTTATGAATTTAAATATTTTAAATGCAAATTGGGGATGACAGAGATGTATAATATGGTAATGGGAAATGTTTATTTATATTCTGATGGGAATCAGGGCAATAATTTTGAATTTTGGGATAAACGTTAACAAGAGAAAGTAGACAAAATGAGGTTATGAAATTTAAAATGGGTTATCATGTTATGTTGTTAGGTATTCTGATCTATGTTAGAAGTAAGTGAAAAAACAAAACCAGTGCTTCTTAGCGCAAACCAGCACCGCTAGGGGGAAACAGATCAGTTGGGGATATAGTGTTGTATAAGGCCACCAGTTGATATTTGATTTGTTGTTTCAGTGTTTGGTGATGCTGTGGCGGCGGACCTGAGCTGGCCAGCGCGTCAGAGCAGGGGCGTTAAGTATCTGTCTGACTCTACGGTGTTGGGATCTCGAGAGAGAAGTCCAGTATTGTCAGTCAGGTGCGATCACAGTCACCGGACAAAGGGTGAGTTAATTATATTTTTTGTAAACCATACAGGGGGTTGTGGCGACATATCCTGGCTGATCCCTTTAGCAAGTATGAATGTGTCAATGAGATTTTTTATGCTTCGGCATAAAATATCTCATTGAGGGGGTATTGTAACGGGACATTTTGGGCCTATTTTGGGGTAATAAAGAAATTTGTATTTTTTTAATAAAACAAATAACATTTTTTTACTATGATAGGGACAAAACGTAAACAAAGGTAAATTTATTGGTAGCGGCAGTGGTAACACTGAGTGTGACAATTATTCATGAATATTGAAACGACAAAATCAACAGACCGCTGAAACTGTGCCAAGGTCAGACAATGACATACAAAACTGTAAACAAATTATGTAATTGAGCATCAAGCGATGTTACGTCAGCGCCTTACATAACGAGGAATGTGGGTGTAGCAACGTTAGCAGTTTTCGTTGCACACAGAGAACAAAAACAGTCTGCTGGCGTGGTAATACGAACCTCTGAACAATAAGAATTGGTCATGCAACCACGGCGACTTTATAAAATAGTGCCGTTGGCCTAGTCCCAGTCTAACTTCACCACTCGCGCGAGTGACATACGTAAAAGTTCCGGAACGCAAATTGCGGTCGCCCGTATGTAACAATTTGTTTCAAAATGTGAATTTAAATCAAAAGTAAACAGTTTTAATAAAGTTACAGTTCCGGAGAACGAATAAAATAAGGAAAATCTGCGGAACAGAAACGAAATGCGTGGTAGAGACAGACTCGTCAAGATCTTAAATTTGGCAGATAAGTAACCAACAAGGGTTAAATCTAAAACCTTTAAAAGAAATTTTTGAGAATGTTTACCAAAGAACTGGCAGCCTAAAATAAACTTAAACTAATGAATTAATTAAACATGGGAGGGGTGTAGAAATGTAGAGAGAGAGAGAGAGAGAGAGAGAGAGAGAGAGAGAGCGAATATAGAAATTTAAAAGAAGTGCTGGTTTGTGTATAAAAGAAAGAAATATAATTAATAAATAAGACCAAATCAATAATGGAAAAGATGTAAGGAAATTAATTTTAATGGCATTCATTTCATGAGTTTATAGCTAAATTTGCAATAGTATGTAAGTGCAGGAAAAGAAGTTTTATTTTTTGTTGTGTGCATTATAGAGTAAATAAACCTTTTGTTCATTGCCAATGTGAATTAAATTAATTATTGCAAATAAACCATTCTGCTCCTGTGTTCACCGAAAAGGACCCGAAAAATGGTAAGTACACCTATTTTTTTTGTAGTTGGCAATACAAGATGGCGCCCGACAAAGTTAGACAGTAAAGAATGAATAAAATTAAAATCAATCATATTTTATTTATTTTATTAATATCAATAAAACAAAACATAACACCCCCACCGTAGGAACCTGTCCCTTTCAAGATCCTAGAACCAACAATGGCAACCATTGTCCTCAAGAAGTGATGTGCTACCTAAATAAATCATTTTGTGTCATTTGCTGTGTGTGCTATTATACCTCATGCTGAGCCAGCAAAAAGGCTCTGATAGTGGTATTAAGTTCATGGTTATCGTACCTGTTCAGCTATATTATTTCCTGTAGGGTCTCATATAAAAAAGGCACCCAAGCAAGAATGATGACTGAAAATGTAGAATCAGAGGTAAGTGGGCAATAGTAATACGGTGTTTCACTATATACGAGGGAGGTCTGAAAAGTCCATACAAAAACAATGAAAAATGTAATTTTTTCTGGAAAATTTTATTTTATTTTTCAATGTAGTCCCATTCTAGCTTGATACACCTGGCTCAATGATATTCTAGTTTGTTATGCCTTCTAAATAATATGATTTCAGCAACTTAGCAAAATATGCATCAGTGTCCCATTCAACATCCTCATTAGTTGTAATTTTTTTACCAGTGAGCCATTTTTTTCATGTTCGGAAAAGGAAGTCCATAGGAGCCAAACTGGGTGAATACAGTGGATGGTGAAGCGGTTGATAGTGTAATCCATGCAATTTTTCCATTGCAATTGCACCATTGTGAGAGGGTGCACTGTCCTGATAAAAGAGCACTTTTTTCTTTGCCAATTGTGGTCGTTTCTGCTTGATTTCATTGTTCAATTGATCCAATAATGATGCATAGTACTCTCCTGTTATTGTTCTTCCTTTTTTAAGATAGTCGATGAATATTATGCCATGTGCATCCCAAAAGGTAGTGGCCATAACCTTGCTGGCCAAAGAACCCGTCTTCACCTTGCCTTCTTCAGAGCACTTCCACCAATTGTTTTGATTGTTCCTTTGTTTCTGGTGTACAATGGTGGATCCATGATTCGTCGACAGTTATGAATGGGTGGAGAAATTCTTGAAGATTGCGCTAAAACAGCTGCAAACACTCTTTCAAAATGTTTATTCTTTCCCGTTTTTGATCAATTGTGAGTAGACACAGCACCCATCTTGCTGAAAGCTTTCTTATATGCAATTCGTCTTGCAAAATTTGTCCAATATGTTCTTTTGATATCTTACACATCTCAGCTAGACCATGCACTTTCATATGATCCTGCTTTACAGCAACATAACTTTTCCAATCATTTCTTTGGTAATAGGCTCTTTGGCCTTCCAGATCGTTTAGCATCACCCGTGCTTTTTCAACCACAACGAAAGTCATCACACCATTTGTAAATCATTCTAATTTAAATTCTAATGTCAGCAGGCATTTTCTTAAGTAATATTTAATCACAGCATGAAATTCACTTGTTTCCATTTTTTCAATAAGACAAAAGTTGTGTGCTTCGTGCTTCAACTGACTGTCAAAACAATACTACTTGAAATACCTTCATGAAAATTTGGAATTAGAGGTTTGAATGTTTGTACTTTAAAACCATGACAACGGTGTTTAGTTGTGGTGCCATTCAATTTTGCATGGACTTTTCAGACCTCCCTCATATCTGTAGTATGCATTTGTTCTGATAATTGTTCTTGTCTGTTTCTGATTAGGGTTTTATCACATTTGACAGTTCCTTTAATAGAACAAAGAATTCATTACTTCCATTGCTTGAATTCTATTTATATCAGCTGACATTTGAATGTATCCATATCCTTACACAATGCTTATAGTACAGATCATTACCTCTTCTCCCACTGACTTTCTTCAAATAGATCTGGGCTGTGTGGCATGGCAGATGATCCAAAACATTCCACATCTATCAAGCAGTGTAGCGATGATGAATGTAATATGGGAACAAGCATTGCCATGCAGATGCTGGTCAGCATCCTCCTCCTTTTTGTTTGATCAGTGTGATGAAGATAGCTCAGTGTGTTATACAGTGCATCAGTTGTTTGGTAAGCAGGAGGCTCCTATACCGCCTACATAAAATAAGGTATTTTTAATTACATTTTTCTCTGAAACTAATAACGTAAGGTCTATGAAATATTTACTGTGTCTTCGGTGGCTTCTAGCAAACACCTGGTACTAGAATTATTGTCTCATGGTAAGAGTTTAAAAAGAATTTTTATTAGTAAAAGAATATTTTTCCCTAATTAATTTATTATTAGCGAATTCACAAGTGTGTACAACAATTTTCAGGCTGTCTCTAATAGATCCTGAGAATAATGTACCTTTACTTAAAAAAATGGTTTTTTGAAAAACGAGCATATTATCATATATCTTAAAACAGCCGTCCTCTACAATCTGAGAGATAATTCTTTAGATCTTCCTCTTCCAGAAGCTTCCTCTTCGCTCTTCTCTTTTGTCTAGCCTCTTTAGTCATTTCTCTAGTGCCTTTTCAGCTTTGTTTTACCAGGATAACTTTCACAACAGAACGTTTACACAGCTTGAACCCTAATTGCTTGTACATAGTTGCCTTACTGAAGAACCCATCATTAAAACTTAAAATTACATCATGACACCAAGTTTCAGGTAAGCCTATCAAATGTACATTTTGGGACTTTCGACCAGATGCCAATGTTAAAACTCATTTGGATTTTGGGTTTGCCCCAGCAAACATTTCATTAAAACTTCTGGATTGACTAAATGAATTTACCAAGGATTCATCTTTGCGAATGTGCCACACATTACTTGAGCAAAGTTTCTCTTAATAACTGTTAGGCAGCAGTATCAACTACCAATAATTAATGAGAGGTGTTACATCACTACAAAAAAAAACTGCTGACAACCATGTAGTCATGCAGAATACACTTTACCTTCTGGACATCTTTATATCTAAATGTACTGTTTGAAAGGTTAACTGTACGACTTGACATAAGCTGGTATTAATTTATGTTAGAATTGGTAAAATTCCCACCTTCTTAAGAAATATTTTTTAAAACAATTATGTTTAAAACAGTGATCTATTCCACAGCAAAGACAACTATTCTAAGTACTTGTTGCAATAAATATTACAACCACAACACAGTCAGCAATCAGCCTGTTTTATTAGTATGAAATATAAATTATATATATAAAATTTACTCACTTCAATTATGCTAAATCTTTTGATATAAAAAAGGTAAATGTATATAAAAAACAATAACAATAAACGTTAAGATATTCAGACTAGTAACTTATCAAAGTGTTTCACAAATAAAATAGACCATTGAATAAAGATTTTCACTGGACAAAAATCCTCCAGACACGAAATTTGGTAGAAAGTTACGTTTTGGGGTCACTTCAATGGGGGGAAAAAATTGGACACTCCAGCTCACCGCTGGGCCCCCCTGGGGGGGTTAAAAGGTGGGGCAAAACAGTTTGTTGTAAATATCTCACAAACTATGCAAGATATCAAAAAAAGTTAAATACAAAAGTTGTAGCTGACCAAATTTCCCATCAAAATGGTCCTTAGTAATTTTTTTGTCAGACGCACTGGGACAGAGATATGAGCGCTCAAAGTTGAGACCTTGTTTTGCAATTTTTTGTATAAGGCATTTTTACGAAAAAAAAAACTTGCATTTTTTTTAGTTTAGGCCGATTTTTGTATAGTAAAGAGCGCTCAATATGGGTATGTAAGTGTTTGTACATGTAATACCAAGTATTTGGATGTAAATTTTTGCATGTATATATTTATGCACACATATACACACACACTACAACTACAAAAACATGCATTTTTGAACGTAAGCTAATCTATGCGTATAAATGGGCATTTTTGGATTTATACAAGTATAATATATATGCATGAAAATATTTCTACACATATTTGCACATATATGTGTGTGTATATACATGTATACAACTAAAAACGCTTACGTTCAAAAATGCACGTTTTTGTAGTTGTAGTGTTGAAACCCCCCTTTTTATTTTATAAGTTTTTTTAATATTTTTTTTATTTATTTTTATTTTTTTTTATTATATTTTTGTAAAGGGGAGAGACATAATATTTAGAACTAGGTGGTGAGCCTAGAGGAAGCATAAAGTGTGCAAAGGCCCAAGCTACAATTACAGACATGTCTCCCGGTGAATGACAGGACTTGCAAATGAAAAAAAAAGCTATTAACAAACAAGCGTGAACTTTATTGAGCATGCAAACATTTACATGACATTACAAGTTGTAAACTCAACAATGAGTAAAATTGAACTTCAGGATTCTATATATATGTCACAGCATAAGATTGTGAGTGAAGTTAAGTTTAAATATAAATTGTATAGATCCTGCCACGCTATGTCCAAGTTAATTCTTGCAAGAATATTATTCACAAGTAAAATTGAAATTTACTAATCTTTGAGTGCTATATAAAATGAAATTAAAGAGGCTAGCCTTTTAGTAATTTTTGTAAGCATTTTGATATCATAATTTCAGACACATTCCCCTCCAAAAGTGAAAATTACACACAAACACATACACAACATATATAACACATATCCACCATTTCTGTACTAAACCTCTCACAAAAACCCCTTGCAATAAAGAACAAATAAATATACAAACACATATAACAAGGCGTATTTAGTAATTCTCAGTTAAACCTCATTAATATGCCGATATAAATAACACGGGAAATGGAAATGCCCCCAACCAAACCAGACTCAAAATATTAATCAACTACCACATCAATAATAATAAGCAATTCCGCGTATATAATCATGAAAATAGTTTAAACACTTAAAGAAATCAGACAGCCCCTTTTAGTCCAGAATTCTGCCCTGACCGTGTGACATGAACAAGCAGAAAATAACTAACTCTCAAATAGATTTAACTCAATAAAAAATTAACTTAGAGCAGAGCCTGCGGATACCTGTGTGTGCAATTTTCTTACATAGTATAAGAAGATATAATAATTTGCATCAGACTTAATTATACAAGGTCCACACATGTAGGCACAGAACTAAACATGAGAGTATTTGCAGAACTTGAGCAATTAAACGCGGCCTGATGAGTCTGCTTCTGGGAGCTTCTGTGGATTCACAGTGTAGTGGTAGTTGAGATAGTATTAAATAAATAGAATGGTCCCACCTGGATCGTCTGGTGTACTTAAGTAAACCGTGGTTAATCGGTAGAGTCTTGGTCGCACCAATAAGTCCTGGGGCAGAGTACCTTCACGGGTGTTTCTGTGTGCGTAAATCTCGACTGACGGCGTGTCATGGCTTAAGGGTCATCTCTGCCAGAAGGGTGGACAGCTGGACGTCTATACCCGACACCCATCTCGCCCTTGTTCGAGCACCTGTGACAGGCAATGAGTTGTATAGGGTGTCATAAGGAACATGATCTCACCATAGCTCGCACACATACGCCATCATTATTAAATTGCGAACACACACTCTAATGCTTCAGCAGTCACTATAAACAATCACCACTTATTCGTATCAACCTCGATTGAACCACCAGCTGTGCCTTATTTCATTTAACGATCAATTATGTTGGAGTATTTCATTCAGGACATGATTCTTTTATGTATACTATGATTATTAGCGACACAAAAAAACATAGCTGAGCGTAAGGTATCTATTATCATTTGCATTACTGTAATCAATTTAGCCTGCTACATTCACTTCTCTACTGAGTTAACTTCTAATTAGCTTTAATGCCTGACTTGAAAACTAACACACACATGCATACACAAGTTATCTTTTATCATCACAGCTGAAACATTAACAACAAATATTTTGGGGTTAAAAAAAAAAATTTTAGAAGCACGTTAAATAATACATACCTTGAGCAAAACTTTAATTTAGCCTCTCATAGAGAAGAGCAACTGAGTCTGAACCGACGAGTGCCGTCAGCCGAGAGCAGGCTACCTAGTTGAGGGTTCAAACAGAAATGTGGACGATTTGATGGTAATGTCTAACCACGAAAGCTTGGCCAATGCAGGCACACGCAGATCACAGCTGAGCCAGCCAACCGAATATCATTGCTACACAACAAACCGTCTGCATACGCAGCGACGACGAGATGCAGTGGCACTGCGTGACGTCAAGAACCCGCTCGTTTTAAAAACACACCACCCGTCTCGGCTACCGCCTTCCATGGGCCGAACAAAGTACGGCACACCCTCACCCCAAAAGGGCAACATGGTTGACCCAAATCAAACCAGTACTCGACCTCGACTGCTGTAGGGATCCTGGAAAATCTCAGACCCTTATTCGCACTTGGTGGGTTCAGTGCCTCAGGAAAACGAAAGAAGCAGAAGGAAGGAGTGTAAGTATGCCAGTGTGTGTCTGAAAGAGAAGGTGTAAGTGTGCGTCCTGCATGCTCGCCGGGCCCTGGTCCGCATGCAGAGATAAGGAACAGAGAAGAGAAGGAGAAAGAGAAGAATCACTGGCGCCAGCTCTGAGTACTGACCACCAAGGCCTCCTAAATCTAACAACTGAGATCCAGGAACCCAAATGGCATCCCCCCCCCCACGGAACAAAATTGTCACCACTCGCTTATGCCTTATGGCAAAACTTTAGTTTTGAGATATGAGTGGTTGCTCTTTCAACATCCCCACCGGGATCACCCAACTTCACAGTGACGGGCGACACAAACTGAAGAATGCGGTATGGTCCCGACCAACGATAACATAGTTTAGCGGCCCTTCTGTCTACGGCTGAGCTTATCGGGTGGCTCTGTCAGTAGACCAGGTCGCCAACCTTAAAAGGGTTTGGAATTCGCCCCTGATTATAGCGACTACGGATGCGTTCGTGCGCACGAAGCAAATTCCTCCGGACCTCCCTCCATCTATCCACAGTCTTGACCTCCGGATCGCTAGGTAGAAGATCGTCGATGTGCCACAAGTTGTCCAATGGCAGACTCGGCGAGAAACCAAACATAACCTCAAAGGGTACGGCCTTGTGACTCTCATGTAAGGCCGTATTAAATGCCAATTGCAACCACTTTAAATTTAGATCCCAACAATCTTGTTGTTCAGCATGGTAGGCGATAAGAGCTGAATGGAGATTCCGGTTGAATCTCTCCGCGTGGGACGGTTGAGGGTAGTATGGGGAAGTGGTCAGATGTTTGATGCCGTTAGCGAAACACATTCGCCGGAAATCATTCGAGATGAACTGCGGTCCATTGTCCGAGACAATGGTGGACGGAAAACCGAAATGCTGAAAAACATGGGTCTGTAGCACAAGGATGGATGATCGAGCGTTTGCCTGTCGTAAGGGCAGCAGCCAGACAAACTTGGAAAAAGCATCCACACAAACAAGTAGGTATGCATTACCTGACTTGCTACGAGGGAAAGGTCCCACGTAGTCGATGAATAACTTCTCCATCGGTTTGCTCGCCACATCGGATGACATGCTTTCACACGAGCCGCAATGTCCCTGTCCATGCCCTTCCAGATAAAATGTTTTCTAATACTGGAAATGGTCTTCGAAATTCTCTTATGACCACCTACTGGGGAATCATGATAGTAGCTGAAGACCATGGGCACGAAAAGGCAGCACAATCTTCGGGGCACGTCCTTTTCGTTCTCGGCAGCACAGGACGCCCTTGGACAAGAAATATGTGGCCTGTACGTTACCCTCTTTTAGATGTTGGATGATCGGACCCAACTCTTCATCATTTAACTGATGGGGTAACACATCAGTAAAAGCCAAAGGAAAGTCCAGCAGAACAGAACAGGGTTGCTCAGAATGGGCTTCACTGGGTTGGGAGAACATACGTGACAAGGCGTCTGCAACTACATTTTGCGTTCCCCTAATGTGTTGCACTTTGAATTTAAAGGATGAGATCTTGACCACCCAACGTCCTATTTTACCCAGTTGCCGGGGATGAGCGAGAAGCCAAGAGAGAGCCTGGTTATCGGTCTCGAGCAGGAACTCAGCATGTTCCAGGAAACGCCTGAACTTATCTAGAGCGTACACGACAGCTAGACACTCTAGTTCATACACTGATGACTTCCTCTCTTGTTGGGTCACGTCCTGGATATAAACGCCACTGGCTGCCTAGCACCATCAACCTCCTGGGACAGAACCGCCCCGAGCGCAACAGAACTCGCGTCCGTTTGTAGAATGAAAGGTTTGGAAAAGTCCGGCATCTGCAACACAGGGGGGGAGACGATCGCCTCCTTGAGGGTATCAAAGGCCCGCTGTTGCCTCTCACCCCATACAAATTTGGTACCTTTTTTCCTTAGTTCGTTTAAGGGGACAGCAATCTCCGCGGCATTAGGGATGAACCTACGATAAAAATTAACCATGCCTACAAATCTGGCAATACCCTTCGCATCCCTAGGGGGAGGAAAATCTCGGATGCCCTGCGTCCTCTCCGGGTCGACCGTCACACCCCCACATGAGACCAGATGCCCCAAAAACGAAATACTCTGTTGAGCAAATTTTACCTTCTCCGGATTGACAGTGAGGCCAGCACTCCTCAACCGACACATCACCTCTCTCAGATGACACAAATGCTCCTCGTACGTTTTACTGTAGACTAAAAGGTCGTCCAGATAACTGAAGATAAATTTAAATTTCACATCATGGAATACAGTGTCAAGAAGTCGCATGAGGGTTTGGGCCCCAACAGCCAGACCCATGGGTACTCTAGTATACTGGTACAGATTCCATGGCACGCAGAATGCCGTATAAGGACGGCTTTCCTTAGACAGAGGAATCTGATGATAGGCGGCATTGAGGTCAAAGATGGTGAAATATCTGGCCACACTGAAACCAATCAAAAGCAGAATGTAAGTCCGGAAGAGGAACAGAATCTACCTCGATGTTAGCATTTAATTTACGATAGTCAATGACCATACGCTGTTTACCCCCAGGCTTGGGCACCAGAAATGCTGGACTAGCATAGCTAGAATGAGAAGGCTCAATCACCCCTTGCTTAAGCAATTCCTGAACCTTCTCTCTTAGAACAGCCATCTTCGGGGGAGCGAACTTGTATGGGTGTGAACGTACAGCGGTGGAGTCCGTTAAGCGGATCTTATACTCCAAAAGATGCGTGAGCCCCAAGGTGGGAGTTAATACAGTAGGGAATTGCTCACACAACTGATCTAAGGCATGCTTCTGGGACGGAGTGAGATGGTCTCTTCCTGAATCGGGACACACAACCTCCTGGATACCTCCCTTAGCTCCCTGGTACCCAAGGAAAGGAATGACAACTTCCCGATTAAACTTAAAATAACAGTGGTGCCCTTGAATATCTAAAACGAGACCACTCTTGGAGACGAAATCAGCACCCACGATACAGTCGACTCCCAGAGCCGGAGAAACCAAAAATCGCCACACCCATGAAAAACACTCGATTTTAATTTTTAAGGAAACCACCCGGGAGATGGGCAGAATTTCCCGCAATGCAGACCAGCATACCACCGAAGACCGATCCGACCCTATTACTAAGCCCTGTTTTTCAAGGTCCGCACATACTCTTGATGAAATTATGGATCGGGCTGATCCAGAGTCAACTAAGGCTCTGAGCTGACCCTTTTTCAACTCGACCAACAGGAAGGGGCATACCGAACTGTAGTTGGAGACAGTTTGCAGGACCTTGGAGCCGACGATCCGGGACCTACTACCCGCCTGGGGTTAAGTGAAACAGGAACAGAGTGACCTAACGGGGAAGACCACTTCCGACTTATCTTCCCCGGGTACTTACGTTTTTTGGGTTGTTTACCTTTCGAGAAGTCACCGGACGCTGTCTAAAATCAGAACAATAACGCGCAACATGACCGGGTCTGTGACACCTGTAACAAAACGAATCACGTACCTCACAGCTCTTAATAGGCGCAGACCGAGAACCCCGAGACCCGGGCTGCCCAACACGTCGCTCTACAGCCTGGCGATCTGCGCTACTCCTAGCCTCGTGACATCTAGTGTCGTCATTAACTTGGATTGTCTTGGACATGGCACATAGCCGGTCCAGATCGATAAAACTTTGGGGACGTAAAGCAAATACTAAGCGTGACCGTTCTTGAGGCGTCACGCCTTCCAGAATAGTTTGAATAATTTCAGGTTCAGGCAACCCCAGCCTCAGGATCCTGGCCGCGTCTTTAATGCTAGAAATGAAATGAGCGAGGGCCTCGCCACTTGCTTGGACCCTATAAAAATGTTTATGTCGTAGCTGATCGCGCACCCTTCCCGGTATAAAAGCGTCCAGCACTTCCCGATGAAAATGGTCAATGCCACCACCATCCCGAAGGGTGCTCGTCAGCCGCTCAGCCATAGATCCCCGGCAGTATGGGTAGATGAGCTCTAGCAAGGTCCGCTCCGACAGCCCCGGAAAATCCGCCAGTTGAAAAAGAATACGCAAGAATTTCAAAAGCGTCTCAAGATCCAATCCATCCACGACCGGGAGGCGCTGAATGCCCTCCGACAGTGGGTTAGGGAGCTTGTGATAGCTCGCGGCAGCCATCCCCGAATAGGCAGGAACATGCGCAGGGGGTTCCAACTTGGCAGCCGTCTCAAAAGAAGAAGATCCAGAATTCGAATCCACAGGACGACGCTGGCCGAGAGAAAACTCTCGCAATGCCATCGCCACTTGTTCCCTAAGGGCGATAACGTTTTTTCTAATTCCGAGGTGGTAGCTTGTGATTCAGCGTTCTGTAACCGGCACAAAACATGTTGTAACCCCTGGCGCACCCTCTGTCTGGCCGTAGACGCTGGTGCTGCCGACTGCAGGCCTTCGGCCAAATCTCGAAGTTCCGAGAACTTCTCCATACACAGCTCCACCTCGGCCGTGACATCTGTGAGCAACACTCTACCACTCGGTGCCTCACCGGAGGCAAGAGACTCCCGCAGTTGCTTCCTTAACGAAACAACCGTCTCCTGCGGCTTCCGACCCCGGAACCGGACCTCCCACTCGAGCTCATCTTTTACAAATAAATCCACATTCACTGAACTAGTCATGACGCCGCAACCGTCACACACCACAACGTAAAAGCACCAATTAAAGAAAACGACAGGAAGAACTTGATCATTCAAGTGGCTCCAGAATGCTCTAGCGATACGACGAGATGGGTGTATAAGAATGGCAGAGAAACAGCCAGTCAAAATGCCCAGAAGAGAACACAACACAAAACAACAAAACTGACTCACAATCTTATGCTGTAAAGAATACTGACATATATATAGAATCCTGAAGTTCAATTTTACTCATTGTTGAGTTTACAACTTGTAATGTCATGTAAATGTTTGCATGCTCAATAAAGTTCACGTTTGTTTGTTAATAGCTTTTTTTTTCATTTGCAAGTCCTGTCATTCACCGGGAGACATGTCTGTAATTGTAGCTTGGGCCTTTGCACACTTTATGCTTCCTCTAGGCTCACCACCTAGTTCTAAATATTATGTCTCTCCCCTTTACAAAAATATAATAAAAAAAATAAATAAAAATTAAAAAAAAAAAATTAAAATAAAAATAAATTTAAAAAAACTTACAAAGTATACATAACATCCAACATGATTCGAGAATATATATCTATCAACACCACGACATCTGGTCAGACCATAACCGCATTCATAATCCACAATACCGCAATGGAATGCCCTCAATAAGCAAATACTACATAACGGGGGTGCTATAAAACACGTAGTCTCTTTCACTCAACAAGTCCCAATCAAAATCAACAAGTACCGACGGCTCCCATCATGTTCAAAATTTGTCTAAGCTCCAGAGTATGACAAAGTAAAATCAATTAGCTCCCATTCATATTGAAAACTGTTAACCACATGCTTATAACCCCTTTCCAACACCTACCTTACACTCAACATCACAGAATAATTACTTAAACACTAACACATATTAAATCATTTTAAACTCCTTATTCATTTCTTCTAAAATATCTCATTATTTAAATTATTTATTTTATTAAACTGTTACATTGCAATTAACTTTTCTTTAAACACTTGGACTCAGATCAAAAATAATAATTTGAAATAATTTGCAAGTCCCAACACCAGCTGACATGCCTGTAGCCACACCAAGTGTCATTTAAGATAAATAAATGCAAGTCTCCAGATTCTAAAACTTCCAAAGTTCAAAAAAATAATGCAGAAATAATGTCTACTACGTCCATAGAATCATAACCACGCTCTGATCTACCATTTGAAACCCCCCTTTTATTTTATAAGTTTTTTTTAAATTTATTTTTATTTTAATTTTTTTTTTTAATTTTTATTTATCTGAGTTGTATAGGGTGTCATAAGGAACATGATCTCACCATAGCTCGCACACATACGCCATCATTATTAAATTGCGAACACACACTCTAATGCTTCAGCAGTCACTATAAACACATCACCACTTATTCGTATCAACCTCGATTGAACCACCAGCTGTGCCTTATTTCATTTAACGATCAATTATGTTGGAGTATTTCATTCAGGACATGATTCTTTTACGTATACTATGATTATTAGCGACACAAAAAAAACACAGCTGAGCGTAAGGTATCTATTATCATTTGCATTACTGTAATCAATTTAGCCTGCTACATTCACTTCTCTACTGAGTTAACTTCTAATTAGCTTTAATGCCTGACTTGAAAACTAACACACACATGCATACACAAGTTATCTTTTATCATCACAGCTGAAACATTAACAACAAATATTTTGGGGTTAAAAAAAAAAATTTTAGAAGCACGTTAAATAATACATACCTTGAGCAAAACTTTAATTTAGCCTCTCATAGAGAAGAGCAACTGAGTCTGAACCGACGAGTGCCGTCAGCCGAGAGCAGGCTACCTAGTTGAGGGTTCAAACAGAAATGTGGACGATTTGATGGTAATGTCTAACCACGAAAGCTTGGCCAATGCAGGCACACGCAGATCACAGCTGAGCCAGCCAACCGAATATCATTGCTACACAACAAACCGTCTGCATACGCAGCGACGACGAGATGCAGTGGCACTGCGTGACGTCAAGAACCCGCTCGTTTTAAAAACACACCACCCGTCTCGGCTACCGCCTTCCATGGGCCGAACAAAGTACGGCACAGTGTGTGTGTATATGTGTGCATAAATATATACATGCAAAAATTTACATCCAAATACTTGGTATTACATGTACAAACACTTACATACCCATATTTAGCGCTTTTTACTATACAAAAATCGGCCTAAACTAAAAAAAATGCGTTTTTTTTCATAAAAATGCCTTATACGAAAAATTGCAAAAAAAGGTCTCAACTTTGAGCGCTCATATCTGTCCCAGTGCGTCTGACAAAAAAATTACTAAGGACCATTTTGATGGGAAATTTGGTCAGCTACAACTTTTGTATTTAACTTTTTTGATATCTTGCTTATTTTTTGAGATATTTACAACAAACCGTTTTGCCCCACCTTTTAACCCCCCCAGGGGGGCCAGCGGTGAGCTGGAGTGTCCGATTTTTTCCCCCCATTGAAGTGACCCCAAAACCTAACTTTCTACCAAATTTCGTGTCTGGAGGATTTTTGTTCAGATTTTCACAAAATCTGCCTTTATTCAATGGTCTAAAATACAAAACTCTGGCCTTTATTCTCTTAGGTGATATGAAATTTGTTAAAACAAATTATAAATTTGACATCCATCTTTTGTTTTATTTCATTTGGAGTTGTTAAAAACACTTTCAGCTCCAATATCTGTGCTAAAAAAACCATATCTGATTTAATTGTCTACCATGTTTCCATGTGTTGTAGTTCAATAATTTATTACCAGATAGTGTTACTTTCTACATTACGATAAAAGGCATTATTCTTTTATACATCATGAAAATTTTACAATCATTGTTAAAGAGATTTTGGTTTAACACATGACTGAATAGGTTAGAAATTCATTCAAGTTTACCACCATATTTACACAATTGTATCTTGCAAAGTGTTCATCCTAAAGAATACAAAACAAACACATTTTTTGATAAGCTTTATTTATTATGTCTACCTTCCTTTGCTAAATTCAATATTTTTCTGATTATATGAGGAAAACTGAAAATTCTTCAATGGTATCATTAAATTAACCTCATATTCAAAGTCTAATATTTTAAAAAGTGATAGTTGATAAAATTTTTAAAACAGCATGGTCAAAATAATGTATAATTTTCATTTTAGCAGAAAAATTGCCAAATTTCTAATAACAGTATCAAGAACACACACTGTTTTTTGACCTTAACTTAATTACTTTAATTATAATTATTATAAAACAGAATTCTCCTGAAAGTCAATTTAAAGGTCTTGATCTAATTTACAAGTACTGTGTTAACTGAATGTACAATTTCCGAATTATTCAAAGTCAAAAATTGTTTTTGGGGGTAAAAAGACTTAAGCATCGAGGGGTCATCTTTAAAGTCTTATCTTGTGAAGTGTTAGTCTTACAGAAGTGAAAAAGCAAACAAACTGCATCTCATAAAATAGGCTTTGTTTTGTATGAGTACCTTTATTTTGTTAACTTTATATTTTGTTAGATATTTAATAATATATTATCTTAATCTTTGATGAACTGTTAAATTCCGCTAAAATTCAAAGGCTAATAGCATCAAAACAAAACTGCTCACAAAATCATAAAGAATTTTAGTATATTTTTAATATGGATTAATTATACGTACATATTTAGGATTAAACAATTTTTTATTCAACAGTAAATTATAGCACAAAAAATTGCAAAATTTTTTTCTGAAAAATTAAAATACAAACAAGTTTTTGTTCATAACGTTGTTATTTGTATAGACAGCATAAGGCAAAATTAACTTTATAAATAATTTTATGACCTTCAATTAAGATCATAAATACTTTTTCTTCATAATTATTAGTTTCTGAGTTATCAAGAGTCAAAAATTGTTTGGCAGTAAAGAAATTGAAGCACTCCTTTTACACATTCAAACCTCCCAAAGTATTGGATCTACAGCAATAAGGAATAATATCATATTCTTCGAGTAAAATGAACTTTGTTTTGAGTTATGTAACAAAAATTGTAAGGAGGTAAGAAGTTCATAAGGTGAAAAGCAGAATATTTAACTCACAGTAATTTGAAAACCAATGGCTTTTCTGAAAGGTGCATACCACCTTTTTTTTCTTAGAATTCTAAGATCTATTAACAACATACGTTATTTATGTTTTTGATGCAGAATACGTCTTACCTTTCAGGCCAGCAATAGGCACCCCCAACCAGAAAATCGAGCGTTACGTTTTCACGTGACGTTTGAAATTGAAATATTATATAAACGACAAAAGATTCACGCTTATATGAGGTACCATTCGACAGATAAAGGAACAAAGATAATAAATAGCATAATATAAGCGGGCTCTATTGCATCATCCAGTGCGGGGGGAGACATAGAAATGTTTTGCGCCGCTCGGCGCACACTAAAATTAGTATTTCTCCGGTTTCCGATGCGATAGAACGTTGAGTGAGGTGTCATTAAAATTGTCTCATCGAGTACTATCTATATAGTGTACCGTAATAGCGGTGATATTATTAAGAGTTTTGAATAATCGTAATTCAAGTTGTAAAAATCGTGTTTGGACAAAATGTCACGGCATATGGATGCTAAACGTGCTCAAAAGTATCGTAAACGCATACAGGAGGGTAGAGAAAATCATGGGGAATTCAAAAAAACCAAAATGACCAATGCCGTACGTCAGAGGATTTACCGACAACGCTTAAAAGACAAGGAAATAAATACTGAAGTCGAGTTGGATGAGGAAGAGCGCCCGACTTCGCATGTGTATCAGCCGATCGAATTCAGCAAAACGTGGCAGTTAGCTACAAAGCACATCCACAAAACATTCTTTAATAATGAATTTGGACACGCATGTGACATTTGTGATAGACTGTGGTTCCAGATGGACGTAAAGATAGTGGCTGTTAAAGTGATGCCATTACAACACCATGGAGATCAGAATTAATTACCATAGTAACAAGTAAATAAACAAACGATATTTAGCGGCATCGGAACTATACCTTTATCCGTTCCTGCAGTTTTTAATGTTTTTACTATGCGATTGTATTGATATATTTTGTAATTTTGTATTTTGTAAAACTAAATATGTGTTTGTTCATTTTATTCATAACACATTAGCAACCCTAAAGCACACAGACGAATTCTATGCTCTGAAGATTTGCGGCTGTGGCTCCGACACAGCCCCCTCTCGTTATTTTATTTCCTACCCATTGAAAAGGGGGGAAACCACCCCTGGGAAAAAGCATCAAAACCTTTTTTTTTACTTTTATCTAGACATTGTGTAGAAGATGTTACAAAGTTTCATGTTAATTCATCCTATTTCAGAGAATTCCACAGTAAAATGCTTCACTGATTCGACTATGAATGCAGATTTAAATTCTGTAACATTACATAAAGGGTGGGAAAGTTTAATGAAACAGTTGGCTGTTCAAAACAATTGAGAACTTATAAATAACATGTCAACATGAAATTGTAGCAAGGTAGGTGCCAGGTGGATGGTCTTGCCTAGTGATGACCTTTTCTTACTTATCATCTTATTGTCAGTAGTTGTTGCCTACAATTAAGTTAAAGTGCATACAGACATTTTTGCAAAATTTGAGATAGCTGATTTCTTGAACAACAACTAAATAATTTAAATAATATTTAAACTTATGTAAAATGAAACAAGTTTATAGTGATCAGTGCATGTGCCATAAGTGTACTTGTTACGAATGGCTTAAACAATTTGAAGATGTCAGCAATTGATAAGTGATCTGCCTTCAGGATGGTCCTCAATTTCAATCATGTTTCACAAATCATGAAATTGCATGTTCTGTTTGTCATGTGCCAGTCCAGGGAATAGAAGAAGAATGCAACATCTTGACAGTGTCATATCGTGACATTTTCATGACAAATATGAAATGCAATGGACCAGAAGCTGTTGAGATATTGGATCAGACACTGTTTTCATCTGTCAAGAATTTTTGGCTCATGCTATCAAGGTTAAACTTCATGAATTAAATTATAAGCAACAATGAAACATGAATTCATGAATTTTATGAGAAACAAAAGTGCAATCTTTATAATGGGGTGGAGAAAAATGCATTGAAAGAGAAACTTAAACAGAGGTTTGTTTTACTTTGATAGTAATAACGCATAACAAGTTCTTACCTGAGGAAAACATAAAGGGAAAAAATCTTCAATTCAGGATTAGAATACTTTAATAAAAATAAGGCTTACCTAGGTTGCAAGTATGTTTAAAAAATTTATATAAAAAAGTTTCAGAATTTCTTTAATAACAGATAACAGATGTTCACTTTTTAAGATAAAACAAGTATGTTTAAAAAATTTATATAAAAAAGTTTCAGAATTTCTTTAATAACAGATAACAGATGTTCACTTTTTAAGATAAAACCAAACACATGCTGTATACCTATATAGACATGTCTTTGGTTGAACCCCATTAAAAGATTAATGTGAGAACTGAATGCATACAGGAAGAACATTTTTTTAACATACTACTATTTCAAGTATATTTCTTTCATTACTGCTACCATGTCACCACTTATCCTTATCACATTGCATAGAATTTTCATTACTGTTACTACAGGTATCATGGCATGCTCAGACTTTTAGGGGTTTCCCTTATAACACTTTTCTTTTCATAAAATTTCTTTCTTAGTCTCTTGAAAAATGTAAAAAAGGGGTTTAGCAAAACATGTTTTTAACAAAATGAACTGTATATAATTTAATATTACCTAACCTAGCCTGCCAATAAAGTTAAACTGAATACTTATGGATTAAATTGATCAAGATACCTTTTTGTTTCCAAAAATTAACTCAGATTTTTGTCTGTCTTGTTATCCGAGAATATTTCTACAAAATTACTAGAATAATAGTTTCAAATATTTTCTTTAACACTTTCTTACATCAGCAGAAGCTTAGATATAAAATTCAAATATAGTTAAAATGTAATTGTTGTAACATTACATAATCAGTGCTCAATACTGATAAAAATAAAGAAGTATTTGTAAAATAATAATAATAAAAAGTCAGTAGTTACCCCTTCCAAAAGTCAGAAATGAGGGATTAAGTATCATGCTATGAAAACATTTGTACCATAAAACACTTTAGCAATTAAAAAACAATGTACTAAGTGTTACCATAAAAGTGCGGTGTGTACAAAGTGCAACATAGTATGATATGTGTAAATTTTAAAAAACTGAAAAAGACATCAATCACAAATAGTGAAGATGCAGTATTATAGTAATAAACTATAAGTTTAATAAAAAGTTGTTGTAGTTTTGTGTTGTTAGGACACAAAGGCAATATCAATGTAATTAAAATATTATTTTGTTTATGTTTAAAGGATCCAGGGTTATATAAGAAATTAATAATTGCTAATTAAAATAAAGTAAAGAGATGGGGGGAAAATAAAATAGTGCCTAGAATAATAATACATTAACAGAAGTATAAGTCAGAAATAAACCAAGTTAAAAATCATTAAATTATAAAATACAAGTAGCTAAGTTTATGTAAAGATGTGAAGAAAAACATAGTATAAATTAAATATAATTATAGTTAAACATTATAAAGGAGTATTTTTCCTAAAAGGAGGGAAGAAATAATAGTAATTAATACTAGCCTATTTACTAAAACTGTACCTAGGTTAGCCAATAAAAACTCATCAATTTCTTGGTTACTAAGAGTAACATAATCAACAAGAATGGTGAATTGTTAAATTGGATTTCAAGTGAGTACATGACCAAAAATAATGTCCAGCAAATTTTAAGAATTTAGTAACTACCATTCGGAAAAAAACACCATTCTAAATTAATGAAATGATTCAGCACAAGCCACTACATCTGAGACATCCGTTGTACCACAATAATTAATGTCAGACAATCGAAGAACATCGAAAATTCTTACAACCATCTGATGGCCTGAAAATTTTGAACTATCATGACTTGGGTGAGATCGCCTACCTTAATAAACTAAAAAAATTACACATCACCAACAAGTAACGAACACTAGAAACAGTACAACATCTTTCAATTTATAAGAAAACTTAGTGTGAACATTTTAAAACTTTATTTATTTAACCAAAAACAGTAATAAAAATGTGGGTTCATTAACAATCTACAGCAGCCATCTTTCTTTCCATTGCCTTCAGTGTGAATACGTAGTCTGCGCTCTGGTGTTTAAAAAAAGTAACTTGTTGAATCAGACTTTAGGAAACCAAATATTAATTATTGTAAAGTATGATACTAATAACTAAGCATTTCTGACTTTCTTATAGCTCAAAGAATTCCCAAATACCCTGAGATACATAATTTATTAATTTTAATAGTAACTGTAATTGAATATATCTGTTGTGTTATACGAAAAAACTTATATAGAAAAATGTTGTGTTTTCGAAAATAATCGATTTGTAAACTGATGATTTGGAGGTAATAATTTCCAGAAAAATAAACCAAATTCAATCAATAAATACCTTTCTTTTAGGTAATTGACTTTGTATTATTTCTTGTAGATAGCAGCTTTGTCACAGGAAACCGGTAAATCGCAGAGAAGAGTAAGAAAATTAGCTCCGACATCAGAACTTATGAAGTAATATGGACAACATAACCTTTCAATTGGTTCGCAAAATTGAAAACAGCTGATGCAACGCGCGTAAAAAACAAACGATCAAATCGTACTCAAAGAGAGGAATTCTCTCGCTCTCTCTTTCTCTCTCTCTCCTACCCTTTTACAAACCACTGAATAGTAATACCTGTAAGAAGATATAATACATAACAAGGAATACCGTGGTTTATTTGTCAATACTACAGAATTACACACACCAAAATAAAAATAAATAACACTATCAGAATACAACTTTGTAACAAAAAAAAAAAGAGTCGAGATTTATTCGCGGAATGTTACATTGTTAACAAAAAAGGCCACAGTGTTAAAATAATTTTCAACACATATGAAACTACACATTTAATTAAGTATTTTCTTTCTTACTTCTTTTCTACTAAATACAATATAATCTGACTATCAAACCAATCATTTTGCTAGTGAAATATGTTTGTTTATAACATACATAAAAACAAACCACATACGTTTTGCAAACATACAAGTGAGAGGTGCTGGATGAGGAAGTGTGAAACTGAGTAGCTAGTTTGAAAAGTGAACATACTGTTGTATAAGTATATACTTATAGTTATACATATAGTTATATACTTACTGTATATAAATTAGTTGTAACAAAATACAAGTTCAGTCTAAAATAAAACATCACATACTATTGAAACGATTAACATAACAGTGCACCATGTTTGAGCTCTTAGTAAACTGAACACTACAATGTACTATGTAATTAAAAACAACTACAAATTACTAAAATTTTAGTGTATCAAAATATTAAAAATAAGTTAGTAATATATCATAAAATCATGTACATGTATTAAAATGCTTTGGATTAGTGACAAATGCACAAGTGAATATGTTACAGAAAAGACATGAGTAATACAATCTACAACTTACATTACTACAGTTCTCTACATTGTACCATACAAAGTTTATTAAAAAATATAAAGCATTTCACACATTTGGTAAGTTTTTAAGTATAATTTATAAAAATTAATTCCTACATTAAATTCTTCAAAATAAAAAAAAAAACAGAATATTAATTCAGTCCTTTCTACCGTAATAATATAAGGGCTGTTTGGAAAGTAATATCTGTTTGCGTATACAGAGCATGCAGTTGTCCTGTTCAACAGTCTCAGTGACACGTCAGTTTCAAATACATTCCTGGGCTGTTTTTTTAGAGTTAATAATATTTTTAAAAATCGATAATGCTGCCACATGGGGAGATTTGATTTCTCCACGCAAGAAATATGTGACCCGTGCTACATTTACCATCAAATCAGTGAAGTGTATAATAATGTAATGGATGAGTCGTCAGTAAGATGAAGATGTACAATGTGCGATGAAGATGTTGATCATTGGTACCAAAGTCATCGTCCTTCTGTCATTATGGATGATTTGCTGGGCTGTGTTGAAGAATTCATCAATCTGGATTGGCATGTCACACTTGATGAAATAAGTGAACATTTTTCATTTATTTCTCATACCATTATCCATGAATTTGTTACCGTTCACTTCAATTATAAAAAAAAAGTAGATGGGTTTAGCATAGTCTTAATGAAGAATGCAAAAAAAAACTACAGGGGTGCTGTTTTTTTTGTGATTCGTTATTTAAAGGATGGAGATGAATTTCCAACACAAATTGTAACATGGCATGAAACCTGGGTTTCTTATACTACACCAGAGAGTAAACATCAGTCTATGCAATGGCATCACCCTTGTTCACTAGCCAGACCACAAAAGTTCAAGCAGGCAGTTTGAACTCAGGCCCAGACAGGTCCATTTCATGGTTGAATTTATTCACCATAGAGCAACAATAAATGCTGACGCGTATCGAGAAACATGAAAAAAATTATGATGGGACACTCAAAAAGCTGTAGGGGCCTGCTGTCTAGCAGCATTTTTATTCTCCATGACAACCCATGGTCTCATGCTGTGGATAAAACAAAACTATTGGTTGTGAAATTTAAGTGGGAAGATTTCAATCATTCACCCTACAGTCCTAACCTTGCCCCCAATATCATCTGTTTTCTAAACTGAAAGAATATTTGAAGGAAAGCGTTTTGAGAGTGATTAAGACTTAAAGAAAACAGTGACTACTTTTCTTAATAAACTGGCGACAGAGGCATATGTTGCGCAAATACAAAAACTCATTGAACGGTATAATAAATGTTTAAATATACAAGGTGAATATACTGAGAAAAATAGCTTAAGGTTAAGTTAAATAACAAATTTGTTAAAAAATCTTTGTTATTTTTGTATTATAAAACAGGTATTACTTTACAAAAGACCCTCTTACAAAAAACATGACAAAATATTTTTAAAACCGTTTACATTTAATTATAATATTCCAGGTTTATGAAATAAAAAACATAATTTGATAGACTTCACACACACACACACACACACACACACACACACACCATATACACAGGGACAGGGACAGGAACTGAATTAATCAGATTCTGTAACAGCAGCTTTTGTAACAAACTAAGAAAATTCACGAATCCATTTATCACGCCATTCATTGCTGTCATGGACAAAATTCTCCTTTTTTGTACAAAATGTATTCTCATGCATCTTAGTTTGCTTTACATACTGCTTTGCTTTTTTAAACGTTGTTCCAAAACATAATTGTAATCATTGTCATTGGGCTGCCATGCTAGAACCATATACACACTCCAAATTACAGCCAGAATAAACCTGTCGACACTGTAAAAGCAAAACAAATTGATGTTAATGTAATTTTATTTTACATGTCATACATAACATAAAGGTATACATCCATGATATACGGTAAATTATTAAACTACAAATACTAAAAGCTGTCACCCATGATGTTGACACATTACAAAAATTGACTAAAAAGAAATTATTTCAGTTGCCTTCCTGTATTCCTTTATTTACTACTACATTTGTAACAAGAAAATTTATAACATTTGAGGTTTACTACTTGTTAGGGTTCACAAAATACTTGTTAGGTTTTTGTTCACAAAATGTTATAATTTATTCATTTTTTTATAATGTTCATTCCCATGTCTTACTCAATATTAGTGCATCTAACTATTTTATATTCTTCGTAGCCTGGCCTATTATTCTGGCATAAAAATCTGTATTTTTCCTTTAAAAAAAAAATGTATATGTATTATTTGAGTACCAAGCTGACAAACATTCGAATTTCCAGCAGGAACAGGTTTAGGTCCACAAATTGTATGTACAGTCAGTTAATGTAATTAAATGTCCTATCACTTTCTCAACTGTACAATTAACATTTTTTAGCAGTGGGGAAGGAGAAATATACTATCTTCTTGATAATGTCCAAATCTGATTAAGATGATGAACAAGACAAACCAAGTCTTACTAAGCGAGGCAAGATGTGTAGACTAATTACCAATAGTCTTGAAATCCTTTCAGTTCGAAGTATAAGCATATGCTAAACTGCAAAAGTATTGTTAAATAGTATTATATTTAACTGAATATAATTCAAATGCACTTACTTATAATCAATGACCTAACCTTATTCATTCATTATTCAAACAATGTGTAATGACGATTCAGCTAGATTGAATGCACACGGTTAACGTTCGACAGCCATCTGATTCTACCAGAAAAATGAAAGAATGTGTTTTCTGCACTGATAAATCATTTTAATTTGAAGACTGGACAGATTTTTAAGACACAGCCAAGTTTTATGAAGTTCGTGGGAACTCTGTACCAGCATTACTATTAATTTCTAGATGAATGTGTTTATGTGTGCCCGTATATACAGTGAATATTAAAGCACACTAAAGATGTCCAATTGATTTCACAACAAAAGAAATCCATCATATTGTAATAGATACCACTAAGTGAAAGAACATGGGCCTGCTAAGACTGTAAGCATCTCAGTGAATGGAAGGCACAATAACCTGCATGAAAAATTATACTTAAAAAAACGTGTGCACACCTGGTGCCATGATCACGAACTTCAACCAAAAATACATGCAAAGGGAGATTTCAATCCACTGTTTAGCAATGTTATTGCACATGACTTTTTGCACTGATTCCTGATTGTGGATGATAGTCCACTAGCACTCGCCTGAACTGAAGCAGCAGTCAAAGCAGAGACCAATAATAATTGGTGAAAATGTGACAAAGAAGGCAAAGAGCAGTTTATCAGATGGGTGGGTAATTGCCATTTGGAGGGGGTGATTCCAAATGAATAATTCTGATTTGTACTTCAGAGTAAAACAATACAGGAATTAATCATGGATAACTGTTGGGTGTTTGAAATATAAAGGAAAAATTGCCACGCTTGGTGCAGAGGAATGCTCTTATACTATGACAACAAATCTCCTGGGCTTCAAATTTATTCATCATCCACCCTCTGAATTTGGCCCTATGTGATTTCTTCCTGTTCTCTTACTTAAAGATTTGTCTTGGTGAGAAGAAATTTTTAATGAATGTTGATGCTATCAGAAATGTCAATGACTATTTTCCAGAGTTTACCATAACCTATTTTTCTGATGGAATGTAAACATTAGAAACTCACTGGAATAAGTATATAACCATCAATGGACATCTTCTTCAGGAAAGTGGCATTTATTCAGGTATCACTTTATTTTATTTTGCTCAGCAAACTTTACCAACTCTTCTAATTGGTCCATACTCTGAACTGTTAATATAGTTGTCCCTTCTATCAACTGTTTGTGTGGGAAGAGGATGTTTCCTTGATAATGGTACGTTGTGTGGTGTATAGAATGGTATATCATTACACTGTCCTCTCCTCCTATTTCTGTGATGTTTAGACAGTAGAAAAATTCTCCATGTCTTCTCTGATTTTTTATTCTGTTCTATCGATGTAATTAGTGTTCTGTGGTCTTAAACTTTAATGTTATGTCTGGTTTCCTTGAGCAGTTACTATGGAAACATATTCCCACTGAGACACTGACACTGAGGTCACCGATAGCAATAGTGCCAAAATAAATTAATCAAAATAGTCAATAGAGCTGCTCCGCAAAATAATAATGAATAATGTCTAAATAAATCGTATACTCCTTAATAAGGCATCACATTAGAATATTACAATATAAAGAGCAAGATAAAAACCAATGTAGTCAAATCTGGATGAACAAAAATCCTCATACACTGACCTATAGAAACTGCCCAGTGCAACAAGAGCACAGTCATGCACGCATGTACATATGCACACATTATAAAAGTATACATACCTCATACATGGATAAATCCAGAAGACCATAAGAAAGCCTATCAGTGACGGATGTGCCACACTTGCATGTAAGTGTTTCAGTGCAGGAGATTTCAAAAGAACTGGATCAGGCCGACCAGTTACATAATAATAAACCTGAAAGTATTTGCAACATTAAATTAAAAAGTACCTTTTTTGCACTGTCCTTTCCCAAAACTACAATCTTAATTAATCTCTGAGATGAAAGAGGGAAATATTTCACAAAATAAAATGAAATATGAAAGCTGCAGTATACTTCATTAAACACCCCTTTTGAACAGAAAAATGAATTCATTTAAACATGGAAAAGTACCAAAATTTGACTGCAATATAACTATTTCTACTCAAGACTATTCCCTTTTTACTCAATGCTATTTTAAAGACAGATATATGTTATGATTTTTTTCAGTTGGCCAATTGTTTACGCCAATTCACATGTGTTTTAATAAATCTATTAGTTATTTGTAGTCAATATGGTCTTCAATTTAATGTCATTTAGTATGATCTTTACGATTATAAATTTATTTCATGAATTATTATTTAAATAGATTTGAATCACTATGATTCTAAATACTACTTTACATACTTTATCTTGTTTGGTTATTTGTTCAGATCACTTTTGATTAATCATTTGAATGTTGTTTTGTTTGTAATGATTCAGTTGTTTGAGTGTGTCTAATTTTTAGGCTTTTGTGTGTATATGGAGAATTTCCATGTGGTTGGTGGAAAACATGCACAAACATCACCAACAACATGGAAATTCCACACATACACACAAAAGGCCAAAAATTAGACATAGGCCTACTTTGGAAAATGACAATTCTTCTATCATGATTATGTTGTGCTGCATTTTATAATTTTATCTTATCTATTTAATTTCTTTTGTTATAACACTTAATCAGCACTTCATATACTCTACTAATTCTCATGACTAATGAAAATTTTGATGTTATCTATCCTACTATGTAAATCACGTTTAGTGAATGGTGTTTTAAGAATCTTAAAAAAAGCTCCATTTTGCCTTCTTACAGTCAGCAACAGAATTATTGATTTACTGACAATATGAATAATATGACACATAATACATAATACTATGTCTATAAAGTAACAAAGCACATTGAGATACCAAGATTGAATGTTTTTACCTAGTATGACAGGTCCACTAGTTCTAATTTCATGTTTCAATATCACTTAGTGAAAACTTCTTTAAGTGGGGAGAAAATGTGTGACATCGCGCATGTATATGTATATGTCATTACACCATAAATATAAAATCATAAATAACTGGTGTATATAGTGGCATAATTAAGGATGCATGCCTCACACAAAATTATCAAATGGCCTGCCTCTATCCACTCCCCTAAAGCTACAAAAACACCAAAATTTTATAGAAAAAAATAAAAGTTAGAAAAAAGACTGTGGCTCCCCCTAAAAGTTTTAAACTAATTAAAATTTAAAAATTGGCATACCTTCTCTGTATATACATCAATTTGATTCCTTTATATTAACATTGCATGTTTACAATATAATGACCAAAAACTGGTCAAAATGTCTGGGTCCTACTCACAAGTTCCCAAAATGGTGTTCTTTATGGGAGAGAAACTTGTGACTACTTTGTTGATATCCACATTTCGGCTTTCTTCATTTTCAATGCAGAGTAATGGTAAAGAATCTGTCATATGGCACTATGGAAGTATGTTTTGATATTTTTCAGGTTGCTAAATAATTTCTCTGGATTTGCTGTCATCACCAGCAAGATGAGATTAGAATTGTAAAACACACAAATTCAGAACACTACTAGCAATAGTGAAATTATCTAAAATTAACCATGTGGCTAATTAACCACGTTGACAGTTCACAAACTTTTTTCTGCCGTTACTGTTTGGAAAATTGTAATTGTTGGGGCAAGGTATGCAGTAACACACCTGCTGAACAGAATGTACAGTCTATTGGCTATTCCATGATATCCTCTTCTTTTAAACTGTGCTTTAGGTTGTTGAATAATAATCTCTAAACATTTATTTAAAACAAATACTCAGAATTTTTCTTGTCGATATTGTATTCTTTCATCCACTTCCTAGTCATCAAAAACCTTTTTTATTTACCGCTGGTGTCTAGTTTTTAAAAACTGGAATTATTTTCCAATTTATGGTAATTTCTTTGGCTTCCTCTAAAACGCCTTCAAAATTTTATCTTAACTGTATCGTTACTTTGATCTTACTTGAATAATGTGGAGGCTGTCAGTAAATCGATTGATGATCTTGTTATCTTAACTGTATCGTTACTTTGATCTTACTTGAATAATGTGGAGGCTGTCAGTAAATCGATTGATGATCTTGTAAGTATTTAGAAACAATGTTCATTGTTTGAAGTATTGTATTCTGTAAAACAAGCAAAACTATGAAATCAAAGAAATTCGATTTGTTCCTTACAGTCATGGCTCCCCTTGTTTTGCATGGCTTACTAGAAACAGATTACTGTTCTCAGGACACATCAACACTTGTCAAATCAAGTCTTCAAAGTAAATAAACTGTCAAAGCATGAGGACTAACTTATACGATAAAGTTTGTAGGAGTTGTAGGGCCTTCTTGAGTATTTGTTTAGTTGTCTCATTATTCAGGACACAATTCAATTTCTGCTGTCACGGAAGCCTTTTACTGAAAAGTACACGTATTTGTTGAAATGTTGTATAAAAACTACAAATTTATAATACCTCACTAACGGAATGGTTAATTACCGAAATCAAATTGTATACAATAGACATATACAATGGTCAGCACTTTTCTTTTGATTAACACTCGAAGACCATGGTATCTCCCATTTAAGTTTATGGCCCTGTCACACCCCTAAACATGACACTTGTTTATGTCTAACTGGTTGAGTTCCAAAATATCACTCTGAAAATCTTGTCCAGTTTGTCCTTTCAGTTCACAGAATCAAATAAGAGGTTCAAGGTTCATACATATTAACAGACATGACAAATAACTGCTTTCAGTTGCTTATGTTCTGAGTTGTATCCAGTAAAATTAAAAAAAGAAGGAGCTTCTTTAATTTTGCCTACAAGTGATCTTCATAACAAGTTTGAGAAAAAAAGATATCCGTTCATTTTTGTATCTTTTGACTTATGTACTTTGTTCTGTTGTTTTCAATGTTAATATGAGCTTTTAGAAGAGAATCACATATGGAAAGTAGTTCAATAAAGCTTAAAAAATTCCCCTTATTATGAGAAGCAGATTCTTCGTTATGTCCACAAAAAGGTATACAATGCACTAATGTTAAATAGTGTTCACAGTGCGTGACAGTATACCTTTTATCTTTTTGTTTAATTCCTTTAATTAGTCTGTTATAATTGATTTATTTTTCTTCTAATTCTCATATGTGAAACAAGCTATGAGGTGAATAGTCAATGTTTCGTGTTTCAGTATTTTTTCATTAAACCCCTAATAGCCTTTAATTGAACGATTGTACCACGCATCTGTAAAGTTTTTATTGTTTGATCAACAAGAGCCAACACACTTGACAATACTCGGCGTTTAAAATTATCAAGTAGGAAAGACAAAACCTATGTATGTATTGTCCTGTTTTTGTTTTTATGTGGTAATAATCAGAGCTAAATGACCTCTCTGTTATTGCATCTTTTAGAAATGTTCCAGTTCGTTGATGAGGATCTAAACTCAAAATTTTAATTTTTAATTCTCCGCTTATATCTCCAATGAAATGGCCATAGTCTGTGCCAAGTGTCCATGTGTTCGCTTTCAAATTCATCACTTTTAAATAATGATAACATTTGGTTAACTTCATTGTTGCTTTTTCCTATTCTCAAGCTAGTCAACATTTTTTAGCTCCACTTTAAGTCTTAGGGTTTTGAGAACTCATTATTAAAAACATTAATAGAGACTATAAATAGTTGGCACTCTTCAAAAGAAAACCACTTGTTTTTCTCACAAACTGGCTGCTGCTTGCTTATCGCTTATCAGTCAACTACTGAATATCGCTGCGTTCACTACTGAATATGCAAAAGGAACAGAAAAATCAATTGTTTACACATTTTGTGTTTATAATTTTTCTGCCTGACTTTACTGCATTACATCTGTGTGCATTTTCTTTTCAGTTCTTACTACTGCGTAACTCAGTATGTTACAAAAGAGGTTAATTAACAAGCATAATTTATAAACTTGATGACTCTAAAACATAATGTGTTATGTAGGCTCTCTTTAAATACTCATTGCATGTGTGTTAGTGGGTGTATAGCAATAGGTAAATATAATACAAAAACTAGCAATAAAACTGACCTTGTCATTGACAGTCTTGAGATAGTTGTGAAATAATTTGTCAATTGGCCAATAATGTATTCTAATTAATATTAGTATATAGTGTCAAACAACATCTGTCACAAAGCTGAATATTCTTCAGCAAATAGCTGACATAAAGGTTTTTCTAATTATATTGTAAAACCCATTTACTTCATATCTATTTATCTGTATAATAACATATAAGAAAAAATACAGAAAAACACAGCTGGATAAAATACTAACTGAACTAAATAAGCAACAAAATCAGACAGTAGAGAATTCTATTGTCACAAGGCAATTACTTCACTTAAACAATATAATGTGATTTTATTATATATATATATATATATATATATATATATATACGTGAAAATTCCCTCCACATAAAAATAATCTAATAAAATAAAACTTGAAATACAAAACCATAAAAGACTAGGAACTTAGTCAAGAGAATCTTATTTTTATACCTGAGTAGTAGGTAAAATAAGATTATTATTGTATAATAATCTATGTTAAACCTTTTTATACATTATAATAGATATTATATTTTATTTTTTTGAGTATATTAGAATCAATTATAAGGTTTGTAATTGATCATTTTATAATGTATATAAGAATGTACAGTAGGACCCCGTTTATCCGGGGTTTACTTAACCGGAACCCGGGTTAACCGCAACTATTTTCCCGGGTTAACCGCAACGATTTTTGTGTAAAAAAAAAAAATAAAAAACATCGTCTAAATCAGTTAATAGTACGAGAAAAGCCGCACAGTCTAGGGTCTTGGAGCAGCGGGTGGAAGGGCCGACTGGACGGAGGCATTGTTACTAGGGTCACTGACACGCCGTGCCACTTTCACCATTCATTGTCTGCCAGCCTGTCTGTCTACCCCTCGCCAGGCAGTGTCTTTACAGCTTTAGTTTGATGCATTTTGCGGCAGTGTTGTTTTGAGTTTTGCAAATTAATTTTTATTTAGTGTCTTATTAGCAATTTATTGTTAGTGTTTTCATGTTAGGCCTACTGTAGATAGAGTGTTTTAAAGTGTAAATTAGTGTGTAAATAAACATTTTTAGTGTCTTTCACTGACAATTTCAAAAAGCGTATAAGCTGTCATTGTGTGTACAGTAATTTTTAGTCTGCAATGTCTGGGAAAAGGAAACGGAATGTTGTTGAAATAAAGGACAAGCTAGAAGCTATACGACAAGTGGAGAGTGGTGCATTATTACGGTGTGTTGCAGCAAACTTTAATGTGGGAGTTTCAACAGTTGGGGATTGGATAAAAAACAAAGACAAACTTTTGAAACATTCTTCAAAAATTCCCAACCGTAAAACAATGAAAACTTCTGACTTTGAAAAGGTGAATGAAGCATTATTCTTGTGGTTTACGCAGCAGAGAGTAAAGGGCGTGCCTATTTCTGGCCCTGTACTCCAGGAAAAAGCCAGAATGCTAGCTGGAATGCTAGGAGAAGAAGGTGAAAACTTTTTGGCAAGCAAAGGATGGCTTGACAGGTTTAAAAATCGTTATGGTATTCGTCAGCTTAGTTTATGTGGGGAAAAAATGTCTGCTGACCAGGACGCTGTCGACGTCTTTAAAACGGAATTCGAAGAGATGGTAGAAGGGTACAATGCCGACGAAACCGGCTTAAATTTTAAGATGCTACCAAAAAAGTCTTTGGCTCGTGTTAGTGAGATTTCGGCACCAGGACACAAAGTGTAAAAGGAAAGAATTACAGTCCTTACAGCAGCGAACGCATCGGGTTCGTTTAGGCTCCCACTAATGTGTATCGGGAAGTCTCATAAGCCAAGAGCTTTAAAAAACATCGCACCTAACGCCCTACCAGTTTACTACAAGGCACAAAAGAATGCATGGATGTCATCAGAACTTTTTGAATTGTGGTTTCATAAACAGTTTGTTCCAAAGGTCAAGAAATTTTTAAAAGACAATGATTTACCTATGAAAGCCATTTTGTTTGTCGACAATGCACCTACTCACCCTGGAACTTTGAAAGATGGTGAAATAAAAGTCGAATTATTGCCACCAAATGTCACAAGTTTAGTTCAACCTATGGACCAGGGAGTGATTGAAACATTTAAACGTCACTATCGAGGTGTTTTGCTACGACATATTTTGCATGAAAGTGCGAATAACAACTTGACACTAACGGAAGCTTTGAAACTAGTGACAATGAAGGACGTTGTGTATTGGTGTGCACAATCTTGGGAAAAAGTCAAATCAACAACTTTGAGAAAAGCTTGGAATAAAATTACAGATGGAATAACATCCATAGACGACTACGAAGAGGAAGATTTTGAAAACCTGTCAGCCTTAATAAAAAAAGTGCCAGGTTGTGAGGATATTGAAGAAGAAGAAGAAGTATTACAATGGGTATAAGCAGACGACATTGAGCTTGAGCTGACTGAAGAAGAGATCGTCGAAATGATCCAGGAGCCAGAGCCTCGTGAAGCAGACGACACCAACAACAAACCTTCTGTCAGCCTAGTCAAAGCAGATGACGCATTCAAAGCATTTGAGGTAAGACATTGTTACTAAAATCGCGCACGGCCCAATTCATCTTAATGTTTAATGTAAAAGGCAGCAGTTACAGAGCACATGTTGTTTCAGGTTGCTCTTCAATTTGTGGAACAGTCACTTGATGCAACACCTGCTGACGTGCTGCTAATAAAACAGTGGAGGAACAAAGCTGCTCGAAAACGATGTAACGAAAAAACACAAAGAAAAATTCAGGACTTTTTCAAGAAATAAGTTGAAAAAAAATGTTTGAATTGTAGTACTGTACTATATATAAATTTAATACTGTACTGTATTTAGTTAGTAAACAACAATTTTTATGAATGTAAATACTGTATAGGCTATTGATTTGTGGTAGTGTTACCAACACTGTCTTTCATGCGTTAGTGTGTGTATAGCACACCTGCCTAATTTTGAGAGCCCTCGACATTTTTTGTTTCCTAGTCAACTGTTTTCAAAACTGTCGAGTACGTGGTTATCGTGATTGTTTAGTGTTGTTAACTGCATATGGGTGCTTCACTGTGCTAAAAATAGCTTGACAAGTCCGTACATCCTGTCGATGAGAACACTTGACAATCTTTCTACAGTGTATGTGAATTGTCGTTTCACAATGACAAACGTCCAAGATTATTACAAATTTCACTCTCGCACTCGTGTTTACTGATTTAATGGCCAATAATATCGATTTGTTGGATGGCTAGAATTCGACCCGTTACAAGTGGGCGTGTTTCATGTTTTTGTAGTCGTAAGTGCGACCGGTCGTAAGTCGACGACTACCTGTAGTTTCATTATTAAGAACATTTATTTCCTTGTACTGTAGTTTAATTCTACCCGGAATCCAATGTATATAAGGTAGCATTGGTTAACCGGAAAAATTGATTATCCGGAACACCGCCGCCCCCTTTATTCCGGATAAACGAGGTTCTACTGTATTTGTTATAGACAAGAAAAACTTACATCTACATAGGAATGTGGAAAGTATTTTGTAGTAGGCCTATACTGAAAGTTTTAAACACTATAAATTATATAAGAATAGATACTGTGAGTAATTAGGTTTAATTAATAAATGTAAAATTATAAAAGAAATAAGAAAATGTATGATATAAATGAATTCTAACTTGAGTAACATTAGGCATTATAAGGCCTACAGTTTAATTAAAAGATTTTGTAGAAATTAATAATATTATTATGAATCATGAATAACTAAATGTATAAATGTTAACAAGAATTTATTTATACAACTACAGTAATAAATTAGGTACAAAAAGATGACTGTAAACCTAATTTATTGTAGTAATCAAAATTTTATAAAATGTAACTCTGGTATTAATGAATAGAAACTAATCATGTAAGATATCTAAATAACCATTAAGAAAAAAATCTGTTCAATGGTACTAATAACTGCAAGCTAGTACTTAGTACAAGAAAGTTAGATGAGTTATAAAATTTTTTGTAAATTTTAATTTGAGAAAATGATGTCATCAGTAACAATGTTTTGAAATAACCAATGGAAAATTTACACTTTTGTCTCTTGACAACCGAATATTTAAAAAAAAAAAATTTTTTTTAGTCCTTTGTTAGATTTCTTAGTGTAAACTTAAATCAAAATTGTAATCCTCTCAAAGAATAAACAGAACTTAATTAAAACCTAAGACAAGGTATATGAAGGAAGACATAATGAAGATTAATTGAATTAATGAAGAATAATTGAAGATAGAAGATTATATGAACGCCGTTTAACAGAGAAGAAACATTTAATGTGATTAAAAAAGTGTATAAAACCAATTTAAAAGGAAAGTATGGTGTATAGGTGTTAAATTAGAAAACGATTAAATAACAGTTACCTACCATTCACTATTATACTTTTTACATACTTAGACAAGATTAAATACACTTTTACTGAAATAAGACACTCATATTATATAATTATTTCACTTATGAACTCTTCTTTATTTGTATTCGAGAATTATTATTAGAGACAAACAATTTTATAAGGCCTACTAACCTATAAAATAACACTGTTAACCTATTCACTATTTATAACACTATATTTCATTTACTGTTGTATTTTACTATACTTTATTTATGTTTGTGAGGTTTTGTACTTTCTACGTGGTATTTTTGTTAATTGTTTGTAGTCTAAAAGAATCCACCACATTAAAAATAACAACCCATTTTAATATAAACAAAAGCCTGATTTTAAGAGTAATGCAGCCAACTGAGAAACAATATTATTAGCCTGGACAAATGTATTTATGATAAGTTATTCAAGTTAATTTAACTGAAGATATAAAGAAAAAATAAAAGATTATTGATGAATATAATTTGCATGGATAATTATTATTTTTATAATTAACAATTTTGTGGTATAGCAAATGTTAGTTTTTTTTTTATAACCAGACAAGAAAGGGTGGCAAACCCTATTTTTTGGCACGAAAATTAATTTGAATGAAAATATAACTAGGTAAGTTCAATTAAATACAAGAAACGGAAGAGAAATACTATTTAATAATTTTTTTAATTGTTTATTTTAAAACAATTTGGTGCTCAACACCTGAAAATAATTTATAATAATTATTCAATTTTGAAGAAACAAAAATTATCAAAACAAAAAGTATTACAATTGACACCAACAACTTGGGGTTAATAGACACAACAAATAAAGGCAAGTTACATATTGGCTCACCAACTAGTGAGGCTAGAAATAGAACATAACAATATATTCTTTAACAATTTTTATTCTAGCGGCGACTACAAAAAACGAAAATGACAAGGAGAGCAACTTCATGCAAACGAACAGCAAACAAGGAAATTGAGCACAATACGGAGGAAAAATAAGCAACACCGGTGAAAGATAGCGAAACGATATTACCTCCGGCAGAACCAAACAAAACCACAGAAGAAACAAAATTTGATAGGATAATGGAAATTTTACAACAAATGAAGGAGGATAACAAAGAAAATAATGAAACATTAAAACAACAGTTGAAGGAGGACATTAAAGAAAATAATGAAGAATTAAAGAAACAAATAAAGGATATTGAGACACTAAATAAAAAAATTGAAAACAATAGTGATTCATTTAGTAAGAAATTGGAGGAAAATAATGAGAAATTAAAACAACAAATAGAGAAGAATAATGAAATAGTAACACAAAATAATGAAACCCTGAAATTACAACTGGAAGAGTATCATGAAGAAATAAAGCAAAGAATTCATGAGACTAATGAAGAAATAGTACAAGTCCGGGAGGAGATAAGTAACAAAATAAATAATGTGGAAGAAAATAGAAAAGGTAGAGTTGAGTCGCTACAGCGAGAAACTCAAGAGAAATTAGCACAATTACACGGCAAATTCGATGAACGGTGTAACGACCTGGAGAACAATTTAGGACCAGTACAATGCCAAGTCACGGAAAATAAAGAAAAGATTGAGGAAATACAGTGAAAAGAAATAACAAAAATTAAAGAAGATATAGAAATACTTAATAGTAGACCAATTAACCCATACCAATAGGCGAGAATAGAGAGGCAATTAGCTTTAAAGATTACCAAAGAAATTCTCTCGAATTTATCGAAAGGTTGGAAGAGCTTATTAACAGAATTAAAGAAAACAGATGGACTACGATTAAGAACATGTTAGACGAAAGCTTCAAACATATTTACGATAATTGGTGGACGGCCATTAGAAATGAGGTTAACAATTATAGTGAATTTAAACAAGCATTTAAGAACAAATATTGGTCAGAGTCTTTCCAGAATATAATAAGGGATAACCTGTGCTACGGAAGGTACAACTCTACAAAAAGCATATCACCTACGGCATACTTCCTCGGCTAAGTTTGTATCGCCAAACACTTGGAACCAAGGATTCCAGATGAATGTCTTGTGATTAAATTAGCATATCATTTCGAAGAGGGGATAGTACGTGCCTGGCAATGCAGAAAAATAAAGACCATTGAAGCAATGGAAAATCTTCTCGAAAGTTATGAACAAGAAGAATATTATAGACGGAATCGACAGAGGCCAGAGCGGCCATCTGAACGGCAAAATGATCAAAACAAAGATAACAGACAAAAAGTAAATTATGTTAGGGCTGACAACTACAACCGGAGTCAAAATAACAATAGATTCCCAGGTCGTAAAAGAAGCTTTAACAATGGCCAACCTACAGAACTCACCAGAGACAGGATGAGGAAAACCAACATTTACAAAGGAGTAGGAGTACGGAGAGTCACAGTTCTAGAAATTGGGACAGGAGAAGGGAAGTATATTCCAATAACCAGCACAGAGGCGAACAAGAGCAACCATTAACAAATGACCACGGATAAATCAAGTATGAACAGTATTGAACAGTATTGAATAAAAGGACTGATTTTCTGGATACCGACTAAAGCAAACCAATTAAAAATAATGAACTAATGATTAATTAAAACAAACTATTTTCAAGAATATTCAAATAGACCTAATAGAAGAAAGAATGGCAGAAGGGGCAAAGCCAAACAGTGAGATAGTATACGTGAAAATTAAACTACCGGGGATACCTACAGATTTGATGATGAATACAGTAGTTAATAATTCCTTAATTAATAAAACTGAATTGAACAGAATTTAAGAGTCCATATGGAGAAGATATACACTCTGCCTATCCAACATGTTATTATTATTGGAACAACAGGAAGACAGAATAAGACAGTAAAACAATAGGTAATCCTGAATGATACAAGTATAGGAATAGGAATTCCTATGGTGTTATTAGTAACCCAAGGGTTACTCTTTAAGGTATTAATAGAGTGTAGTATGCTACGGCGCCACTCTACAATTATTAATCTGGCCAGTGAAAATAGGTGAAAATTGTGACTTGAACCAGAGTAGGAAAAGTGACGCTCGACAGAATCTGACAGGTCAAATATTGTTCAGACAGGAATTTTTGCACAACCTGACTATAAATACCAGGTCGCGCTAATAAAGTTTCTTCTTCTCGATTCAACCGTTGCTGCAGGAGGCTATGTCAGTCGACGACGCCAATTCACATCTATAGTGAGAGTCACAGGACAAACTAGATGTCCAACCAGAGCCGCAGAATACATATGATGAGGTCTATGAGGTCTATGCACACACCGGCAGCATATGACGTGAGACGAGACGACTATTAATCAGCACATGCAGTGGAACACGACCAGAGGACCAGAAGGAAGACGTACAGATGAATAACCACGTCAAACGAGGTGATAAAAAACCACTGTAATTATAAACATTTGAAAGACACTAATTAAAGTTGGAATGAAAGACATTCAACCAATATTAAAATAAATAAATTATACAGAAATGTAAAAGCAGAATAAAAATTAGAATAATATTTCTTGTATCAAATTTAGTAATTAGTAACGTAAATGATAAGAGAAATACTTAAATTTTGAATTAACGTAATTAGTAAAGTCTTTGATGATAAAGGAGAATGCATATGCAGTAGAAAGTTAAAACAAAGTAATATAAAAGAAATTTGAATAGAAGTAAATTCAGTTTTGAAGCTAATGAATCAGCAATTGCAAAAAGATAAGCACACAATGAGTAAGCCGAGAGCAAAATAAATATTTTAAAGTCATTAAAATTAGATAATAAGATTTGTGTATAACTTGTGTATATAATTTGTTAGCAATAAGTTATGTATGAAAACTTCGTACAAACGATATAATAATGAGTCAATATTTAATATGCGATATGAAAGATTTTGTTTAATAAATAAATTATGGAACAATTTTAAACATAAATAACGTATCATGTTCTTATTACGATTACACCCATGAAATCAATTCAATAAATTAAATTGAATTTGTTATGTTATATAACACACACATTTAAATTACATTAAATAAATATCAATTTGTAGTGTTATAAAATTTTGATGTCCCAAGAACGTGGGGCTCCGCAAACATGAATTTGTATTTCCAACCTATATACACAAAGATATACCATTGTATAAATTGTCCCTCCCAAAAGCGGTGGCTTCACAATTTAAATTGGTAATTTGTGTCGTATATATATATATATATATATATATATATATATATATATATATTGTAACATTACATTTGGAACCACTTAATATTGTACCCGATTTATTAAAGACAATGGATAAGAAGCTAAACAAGAAGAAGTATATCTTTCAAGATGATAGTGAAGAGGAACGAATAAATATTTCAGACTGACTAGTAATACAACTGACCGTACCCAAATTAATGATTCAGGCAAAGTGACGCAAAATACATCCAACCCCGATTAAGACATGAACTTTAAATAAGGATAAAATAAGTATTATAAAGACTGACGGATTATGTATCAATGCTATAAGGAAACAAATGGTTCCATTCAATGTATCATAATATCAAGGTAATCAAAATACAAATTGAGGGATAATAGGCCCAAACATACAATACTATGTAAAGAGAAATAGTAGTAAGTGATTGATTTGAATGATGTAATGAAAATATAACAAACCTTATTATAGATACAATGAACCATACCACTAATTGTAATAAAAAATGATCATAAGGTTGTCTAGAAAACAACACATAATAATTTATTCACAGTAACATTTTATAACAAGAGTGCATAATAGTAGTTAGTAAGTGATTTACCAAGTGACAATTTAATAAGGGTGGGTACACCAAAGTGAAATGAGTAAAAGAAATAAATATTATGAAATAACCACTATTAACACCAAAGTACAGTGAAAAGGTACAAAGTGCAAGTTTAACCCAAAATAGAGATAAACCACAAGAATTATAAATCAGAACTCATCGGCCTATAAAAGTGAGAGTGGACAATAAAATGTAAAAACCCATAAAAACCAATAAGAATAAATATAAAAACAAAACCATTCTAAAATGATACTGAAGTACAATACAGTTAATAAATAAACTAATGTACATTAATTTTAAGAAAATACTATATGTAAGATTACATGACAAAAGTGGCAATAATACTTACATGAGAAGGTAACAAATAATTAATCAAACAGTCAAAACTAGATGGATTAATTATTTATAAGTGTGACAAATAGAATCCAAACAGTGCAATACTAACCAGTGATAAAATAATAAACCACGTGTTTTTTGAACAAGTATCACCAGTCAAGTGCTAGTATTAAGGATATACCTAGATGAAAATTGAGAGAATATTTGTTTATATTCCCAATTCCTTAAACCTATAGGAATATGACTTTGTTTAAGGGTGAAAAGTACCAAAAAATAGAATAAACAAATGAAGTAGTAGTAAAAAATACTAGTAAAAAATGAAGAGTAACCAAAATATTGTTATTATAGTAAGAATTTATAGTAGCTTAATTGTATAGTTGTATTCAGGATAAAAACCCTCTAATGTTATTAAGGATGTTATTGTTATGAATGTTTAAATAGTAAGTTTATATAGTAAATGTTTATAAGCAATGTTATGATAGCATAAAGAAAGCAGAGGAGATGGTAATGTTAATGTTATAGAACGGTGCAAAAGGTTATAATTGTTAAAATAAGCACTAAGAGTAAGTCATATTTTGTTGAGTGGTGATGAAGCCTATATTAAAGTTATATTAAAGCTATGTTAAAGTTATGTTAAGGTTATAAATTTAAGAGTTAAACAATTGTATGGATTAAGTAAAAAGCAGTTTATTTGTTCAAATGTTCAGTAGAATCATAGCCATGTGGGCATGAGATTAAACTAATAGGATAGTATATCCTTTTTGTTTTGTTAAGATAGTGTTATATGTTAAACAGTTTTTATGGTTGTTAAAAGTTAATTTAACTGTTAAAGGTTTACTAAGATATCAGTCATGGAAAATGACATTAAGGTAAAATGTTTGTAAACATGGTGATGAAGATAACACCAGTACATAGGCCAGGTAAAACCAACTTTTGTAAATTTTAAATAATACTGTTAGGAATTTTATGAACAAATATTGAAGGATGAACCGATTTAGAGTTAATAGCATACACTACAAATCTAGAAACAAAATAATTCGTTTTAAGCTACCTATGAAAAATTCAAATAACAAAATTGTAACAGCTGTATTTCTCAAGTAAAGGTAGGCATGTTTAGTGTCTATGTGTGTCAAATGTAAAGACCAAAATAAGGTTGATAATAGTTTTAAATTCCCAATCAGTATAGAAAAGTTATACTAATTTAAAGGTTTTGAACAAATTCTGACATTGAAATAATGAAATTACATGACAATGTATATCCGAATCAACCAACCAGATTCCAAGTTTACCCATAGCAACCAGAAATTTCGGATAAATAAAAAGAGACTTCTTTAACAACGGTCATAGCGTACAGACGCGTTTGCAAAACGTCTTACATAATTAACTATAAATTGTGAAAACACGTTCCAGACATATTAATACCGATAGATACACATAATACGAGTTTTTACAACCAAGTGAGGAACAACTAGCATTGGAGATAGAAGAATCAAGAACCAGGGAGGAGGACCGAAGCAGACGTGGGCCCTATCTTCGACCAAGAACCATATAAAGAAGAGGATTTGGTGACTTTGACATTTTATTATATTATACATCAACACCAACTTTTGTATACACGACTTTTTAAAAATTAAGCAACTAAACTACAGACACCATATCACACCAACACTAAGAACACTCACTAATAACACGAATTGAGATTGACACCTTTTTTAAACACCACAAGAACCTTTGATTTCAATAATAATTAATAAACACATGAACTGGACATAACCTATAATAACTAGCAGCCACGATTCAACTGCATGTGTGCACATTACACTCTAAACTTTGTAATATCCTTGAACTGTAAAATTTGTACTTTGATTTGTAGAATAACGTTTTGTTTAATTGTAATCCCCGAACCATATACGCCCTGAGATGATCTATTTTAATAGAAATAATAACCAACGCTTTATTTTGGTCTGAATGCAATAAGAATTACAACTACAGTACCAACTGGTAAAGGAGACACATAATTTTTGCCACGATTGTGATTATCATAAAAGAGACGAGAAACAGTTAACCCATGTTTTATTGAATAAATGATTTCTATAAGGATATATGTTTGTTGTTATATTTGCGTCGTTATTATTGCTGTTCCATTTAAAAAATAAGTTCACAGAGCACAGCGGACGCCACAACGGTTGGCAACGGTGGGTGACGTCATCGAAACGGTACGTATAGTGGGAGCGAGCGGCAGATTACAAAATCATTCGTCGTTCAACACATATTATTAACAGTAAAATTATTACAACAACAGTGTGGTTGAAGGTAGTTAATACATATACATTTGTTACTAATTGACGTTTCCAACGGGCGGCGTATATAATTTAAGTGCCCGCAACACAAATAGAGTGTTATAAATTGACGAATCCAAAGTGAGACTTTAAGGAAATAAAGAAGTAACGAACGCAACATTATAATTAAAGTTCGTTATAATATATATATATATATATATATTATGTTACAACACAAATAAGCCACCCCAGTACCAGGGATATAAAAGATAATTCTAAATGTAAATATACTTCATATCAAATAAAATGTTTAAAAATAAATAAAACATAAATATTATGACACGACGAACGATGATATTACCCAACCCAAGTGATTGACCCAGCAGCAGTAAACAAAAGAAGAAGGGAACCACGAAACAAACACAAAGAAAAAAGTGAATGACCAAACAAATAGGAACTAACAAAAGAAGGTAAGAAACCAGAACTAAAGAAGAATAAAAGGAAGTGAATGAATTCCTACAACTAAATAGAAATCAAACCAGATGAGAAGAGGAGAACCGAATCAAAATGAAGACAATTGAAGTTGAAGATGAAGAAGAAGAAGATGAAGAATGAGAAGGATACAAAGTGAAACCAAGAAGTAACCAACACCACATATGAAAGGGAGAAATGGTATAATACTCAAAGATAGAATACTGTAAATAAACCCCAAATAATTATCCACTAATGAAACAAATATTATTGTTATAAATGAAATAATTTAGATACCTGTTTTAAACAAAAGACAATTAAAAAAGTAACTTAGTGAAGAAAAGTACACTAACCCAATTATCAAAGTTAGATTTAATGAAATGTAAATAACCAAATGTCATTAATAATAAATATTATGTTATAAGGAAATAGTGAGAAATAATAGGAGAAATAAGTATAGGGATTACCCACTAAGTAACACTTAATATAAACAGTGAAACAAAATAAAGTGTAATAGTGAAAGTGTTAATACCCCAAAATAGTGAGTGTATCAGTGATAAACCTCAGTTAATTAAAGGTGAAAGTGATACGTGGAAAAGGATATTATCAGTAATAAAAACGTATTAATAGATAAGAAAACACTTAAAAAAAATCATTGATAAACCAGTCAATGATGTAAGTGAGCTTATAAACAATTATATAATTAAGAATAATTAAAAATAGTAGTTAAAATAGAGATAGGTAAAATATGTGATATTATTCAGGGAGAAAGCCCAGGTAAAAACAGTTTGTATTAACATGGAATGGAGGAAGATAGTAGTATTGAAATAAGATTTTGCATTAAAGTTAAGTATACAATTAATAAAACACCCCATGTTAGAAGGGAAATAACATTAATAAGTTTGCAAGAAGTGATGATGTTTCTCACTCAAAGTAATAGCAAAAGAATGAAATGAATGTTAAACCAACAGTAACTAATAACTTATAAAGAATAGTTTGTTTTAATGTTATGAATAGGATATGGTTGAAAGGAACTTGCAGTCCATAAGCCTAAATTGTTATATTTTAAAGATGAATAATGAAAACTGTATTGAATAGTAATTAGAACACGAACAGAATCAAAACGCAACACAAACAATTGTCATAACAAAGTGAAGCCCATCAGGCTGAATTAAAATGTAATTTAGAAGAAATAAATAAAATACCATCATGGCTACTTTTGGCTATGAAAATGTATAACTGTCAGGCACACACAAATGTCAATTGTAACAAATTCACAAGGAAATTTACTAATCTAAGACCAGTAAATAGCCAGTAATTATATGTAAATCATTTTAAAAGAGAAATGTTATTATAAAAGTTTAATTTAAAAGAGATATGTAATTTATCAAATGTCAAATAATTAGACTAAAGTTAATGTATAATGGAATATGACATTATGAGGTATCATTTTAAACTTTGAAAGGAAATAACGATAATAGTGATATTATTTATTACCCCAAAGGAACGATAAAGGAATAAAATCATTAAGAAAATACATAATAAATTTGAATAAAAATTCAAATCTCATAACAATGCTTTTAATCGAGGCCTTAACCAATCAAAGGGTTTCTGTTACCATAGAAACAGGCCGTTGAATACCAATTTTCCGTTAAATTTATTAGACTTGGAAAAATGACGCGTGGGTAAGCGGTACGCAAGATTGTGATGACTGAAATTTTACATTAAATAGTTAAAAAGACATTCAGAAGTCGACAACAAGAACCAATGGCGAATCGATGCAGAGCTTCTAAGATTAAACATGTCCTGGAACCAAATAAAAAGAAATTAAATAGCAGAAAGTCCCAAGACGAGATAGAAGAAGATGCCCGAAGTTTAAACCAGCCCAAAATTGCAGAATTTCCATCACCCTGATGACAACATATCAACACTGTCTGAACTGATAAGTATCCACTAAATTCCTTTATCCCAGAAACCAAATTACTTTAAATATTTCTCAAAACCATCAAAATTTCTCACTATTAAACAAAATTAATTTTCTTTCAAAGGTTTAATGCATAATCAACTTACGTAAAACATTTGTTAATTAAAATATAACCTCGCATTAGTGTGCGAACTTTGTAACAAACAATACGACACTACCGAACAATTTGTAAAAACACTTTATACTCTTTAAGTACGTATAAGGTATGGTAGTGTACTTTTTTAATGTAACCAACTTTTATGTTTTATTTTATAATCCAAAGGACCTCAGATTTTGAACAGATTAATATATTGTATGTAAACAGAGGCCATGACGGCATTGAAATAATTTGTTTTAAAACCAATTTCGCCAACTTTGAGATATTGGCGTCTCATGTTCTAAGCCGGAGCTATTTGTTATAATCCTTTCATTTATAATCCTTTTGTCATATTAATTAATGACCGAATTTGCATTAAAATTACAGTACAGAGTATTACCATCGTTTTATTTCATAGGACGTTGTAGAACATATGTGTGTTAGCAATTTTTATTAAGTAACCAACTAGCGCTCTTCACGAGTGGACAATACGACAACCTGTACGGCGGCGGGAATCATTCGAACGCTCCAGCCGTCAACGCTGACAACACTTATTAACTTGTAATTTAACAAATTTAATTGTTTTAATATAAACAATTTGGCGCCACCCGGGATTCGCAACCCCTATGAATAAACAGGTAGGTTGTACTGGTAATTTAGACCACGCTACGGACTTCAGTAGTGACAACCATTATTGTAACGACCGGTGTGAGGCGAACACACCACATTAACACTTATACACATAAAAAACAAGTGTAAACATTTTATACAAAGGTACGACCGAGTCTTCGAGATCGTTACAGATTGACAACTCCAACGTGAAGATTAAATAAGAAAGACGTACACCCATTTTCTCGTTACATATTGGCGACCAACAACGTGAGGCTAGAAAGGACAACTAGCGGCGGTTATGAATAGACATAGTATGGTTACGAGGCTCAAAGGTAAGGAAGCATTAAACCAAGAAGAAAACCAAGAAGAAATGGAAGAAGTTGAGGAAATAGAAGTTGATGAAACGATTGGAGAATTGTTGGAAGAGCATCCACAGGAGGACCAACTGGAAAACCCAAATCTACCGGAACCAGAAATAGAAGCAGAAGTAATGGTAAACAACCAACCAGTCAACCCAACCGAAGAGACGAAATTAGATAGTTTGATGAGAATGATGATGGAACAAATGAACAGGAACCAGGAAGAAACAAGGGAAGCTTAAAAGAAATTGAATAATAAATTAGAATCATTGCAAGAGGGTATGAAGGAAGAAAGAAGACAAGACAAGGAAGATTTGAATAAAAAATTGGAAAAACTGGACCAAAACAGTGAAGAATTGAAGAAGCAAATGAAGGAGAGCATAGAATTCCTGAATAACAAAATGGAGAGCAACCATGAAGCCCTGAAGAGAAGTCAGGAGACATTGGAAAAGAAGAGCGAGGAGTTGAAGAAACAGATCAAGAAGGATCTGGAAATAGTAAATAAAAAGATGGAAAATAATAATTATATTCTCCAATGGAAAATAGAGGAAGAAAGTGAGAAAACCAAGGAGGAATGGATGCAACAACTGGTCGAATATCGGGAGGAGATCAGGCAAACGGTAATGGAGACCAACGAGACGGTGATACAAGCCCAGGAAGAATTGAACAATAAAATCAGCAATGTCGAGGAGGAAGGTAGATTGAGAGCGACAGAATTCTACCAAGTCATTACCGAAGGATGCCAGAAGAACAAACAGGAGGTGGTTAAGGAACTGGAGGAGAGGCACCAAGAAATACAGATAGATGTAAATAATCGTGTGGAGAAGGTATACACCGTCATCAATAAAATAGACGGACTAACCAGAGAAAACAGAGAGAAGATCCAGGGGATCAGTCTAAGGGAGAAACAAATGCAAGAAGAGCTGGATGCACTAAGGGAGAAACCTTACAATAATACACAAATAATAACCAGCGAAAATCGAGAGATAATTAACTTCCGCAGCTACCGGAGGAACCCGATAGAATTCCTCAAACGGGTAGAGGAGTTAATAGAAAAAAATAGAGAAACTAGGTGGTCCAGCGTGAGAAGCATGATAGATGAAATGTTCCGAGACACCCACGACAACTGGTGGACGGCCACTCGACCCGAGATCAATGACACACAGGAATTTAAGAGACAATTCCGGGAAAAATATTGGTCAGAGTCCACCCAGAATGTGGTCCGTAATGATATCAGCAATGGAAGATACGAGTCACAAGCAGGACACACTTTAACGTCCTACTTTTTAGGAAAAGTATGTTTAGCCCGAAATCTAGAACCCAAGATACCCGAGGAGTCTCTGGTAATACAGCTGGGTTACCATTATGAAGAAGCTATACAGAAGGCCAGGAGGCAAGGACAGATAAAAACGATTCAAGGAATGGCCAGTCTATTGGAGGACCTTGAGAATGATGGACAATATCGAAAAAACCGGATCATGAACCAACGATACAACAAATGGAATGAGCATAATAATGCACACAATGTCAACATACCATACTATCATACACAAAACAGCAACCGGAATAACTTGGGCCGAAACAATAATAATTATAATGATGAACAGCCATTTAATAGGAATACCCAGAATCCTTATCCGAATAATCAGCCAAGTAACAGAGGTCAACAAAACAATCGTCCGGGAAACCAAGATAACAACAGAAACATCCCAAATAATAACCGACCAAATGATAGTTACAGAGGAGCTGAACCGGAACAACGCACAAATGGTCACCCCAACGACCATAACTACTATGGCAACCGGTACAATCCTAGTTATCAGTACAACCGGGGACCCGGGGGTAACCAAAATAGAAGCGACGGCAGACGTCAGGTAAATTTCATCAATGGGAGAAGGCAGAGTAACCACAGAAGATATAGCCCGAACTGGCACCCAAACTCATGGTACCACGCATCAAATCATAATAACAATCAATCATCAGAGAGTAGGAACAACGAACCACCTCGGGATAAAAACAACCAGCAACAAGGACTAAGCAATGAAACGAACGACCAGTCGAATAACCTGGCCGTCAACCAACAACCACCTTTAAACTAAACAGGTCAGTGGAAAAATATAGACACCCTTCACATGACCAATCACTTGGGTTGATACGTTGAGTAATGTCAAAAAATGAAACCAAAGTAATTACAATAATATACAACAATTATCTAAAGAATATCCGAGAGGAACTTCTCGAAGAAGAGGCCAAACAATTACAATAAAATAATAGTGAAATTGTCCATATAAAGGCGACCATAAACGGCACAATAACCATAATTATGGTGGATATGGGATCTAATATCTCTCTAATCAACCAGCCTGAATTAGAACGAATTCAAGCCCACTCTCGAACACCAATCCCTACACTGCCAATAAACAATATAATCATCATTGGCGCAACTGGTAAACAAAACAAAACGGTGAGAAAACAAGTATCATTAGAGTTAGATAATCAAGAATCAACCATCCCTATTATATTTCTTGTGGCAAGTGGGCTACCATTCAACATGCTTATAGGATGTGATGTATTAAGAAGGTATTCAGCAGTAATAAACCTGCAGAAGGGAGTCGTGTTGCTAACTTCAGAACAGGGAACCTGGTCTGCAAATATTATAAATTGTATTCCAACTCCAATTGCTCTGAATCAAGACCCAGGATTGAAGAGTTATTATTGTCAAAGGCGTGAACCGTCTATCACTATGGCCGAGGAAGAGGAAAGCAAAGCCTTGTGGGAACAGAAACTGGAAGAGATCAGAACCTTCCAAAGAGAACAGCCTCTAAAGGAAATTAGTGAACACCAGTCTAAAAAACTAATTGCAATTTATAACGATTATCAACATGTCTTTTCAAATACCCCAGGAAAAGTTAAAGGATACCAGTGTAAAATTAACTTCAGAGAACCTGTAAACTTCCACAGGAAATCATATCCCATAGCGCATTCCCTGAAAAATGAAGTCAGGACGGAGATAAATAGAATGATTGCTGAAGATATTATTGAGTATAGCCAATCTCAATATACCAGCCCAATAGTAGCCATACCCAAGAAGAATGGCAAAGTATGGATTTGCTTGGATGCCCGAGAAATCAATAAAATGATTATCAATGACTGAACCTCACCGGGAGAGATTGAGGAAATTTTAAAAAGATTTCATGGGATAAAATATATTAGTACCTGGGATACTGTATGTGGGTACTGGCAGGTGGAGCTGCACCCACACAGTAGGCAGTACATGGCTTTCATATTTGATGGTAGAAATTACCAATTTAAAAGGTTACCATTTGGACTCATTAATTCTGTAGCAGTGTTCGTAAAGTGCATGGACCAAGTGTTGGGTCAAGAGGCACTGGAATTCACCACAGTGTACGTTGACGACCTGCTTATCACGTCATCAGACTGGGCCGAACACTGCGAAAGAGTCGAACATGTATTGAAAAAATTATCCAATAACAATATTACCCTTAAATTGGATAAATCAAAATTTATTGCAAAAGAAGTGAAGTTCTTAGGATTCAACTTGACCGAGAAGGGAATCTCTCCATCCCAAGAGAAGGTTGAAGCCATCCAAAAATTCCCATCACTGAAAAACAAGAAGCAATTGCAATCATTCTTAGGAATATGCAATTACTATAGGAAGTTTCAAACCAACTACTCCCACCTAACAGCAAAATTTTCCAAACAACTTTCTTCAAAAGAAAAATGGACTTGGGGAACTGAACAAGAGGAAGTGCTCACATTAATTAAACAAAAATTTGTCGATACTGTCATATTACACCACCCCAATTTTGAAAAACCATTCTACCTAAACTGCGATGCTAGTGATGTAAGTCTAGGCGCAGAGTTGTACCAGGAAGACAAAGATGGAAACCACCTGGTCATTAGCTTCGCCAGCCAAATACTACATGGTTGCGAGCGTAACTACAATGTTACAGAAAAAGAGTTGCTCAGCATAGTATTCGCGTGCGGCAAGTTTAGAACATACATACTAGGATATCCTATCACAGTCAGAAGCGATCATAAATCAATATCGTTTCTCAAACAGTGTAAATTGAGTCATGGCCGACTTACTCGATGGATACTTGCTCTGCAAGAATACCACATTACATGGGAATATATTCCAGGACGAAAAAACATAGTGGCTGACGTATTATCCAGAATAAATGTAGAAAATCAGACATTTGAAGGAGAAAAGGGGAAGATAGCAAAAGTGTATTATATATTGAAAGATAGGAAAGACCTGGAAAATATTGTAAACCAAATAGTATTACAACAAGAGCAAGATACCAAAATATCAAACATAAGAAAAAGACTGATGGAATCTGAAGCAATTATTAACAAATTTTACTGTGTATACAAAGACATTTTATTCATAAAAACAAAAAAGAACCAAGACACATGGAAACTAGAGTCAGCTGCATGGAACTAGTATCGTCAAGGTCACACCGCTTACTTACAGCGTTGCCACTAAGCAACAGTTTCCCTTTCTTCCGAAAAATGCTACACTAGTAAGTAAGCCTACTTAATGTAAAGAATATAACAAAGTGAGAAAGTATGTAATACATGCATTAGAGTACATTGTTACATTGTCAATAATTCTTAATAATAATTACATCACAATTAATATATTGTTAATAATTAATTAACAATTAATTTCCGTATCTTATACATAACATTCAATTCGACGCGTCAGCTAGAGTTTGTTTGAACGAATTTTATACGCATCCTGTGTCTTAAGCTTGCCCCATTTAATTATTGAAGACACCGCACTATTCGTGACTCAGAAAAATATTCTATTTTTATTTCCTGCGCTGCTTATTAATTAAGTAAAAAAATTAGAACTATACTATAAGATGTTACATGCACAAGTAGCATAAAAATAATGGTATGTATAAACGTGAAACGAATTGGATTTCTTAAGAAAATAAGGATAATTTTATAAACAACAAATACAAATGTCTCATGAAATAAATTTAAAATTCCTTATTTATTTATATATATATATATATATATATTTTAACTTAAATCTTTAAATATAGAATTTAAATTTATAATTCTATATTTTATGCATTGTCCTTACTAATTTTATAATTAAAATTTTCCTTATTTTATGAACTATAGAATTCCTTATGACTATTATAAATAAGCAGTATGTTGAAAAACTCACCTTAAATAGGGTTAGTCACACAATTATCACTTTGCAAAGTGATAGCACAGAGCACATTCATAACACTCCTGAAGAAAACACGCACACATGGTTTTTTATGTTTCAATAAAAATAGAAAATACTACGCTTCGCTATAGACACGTTTACCACCTATATACACTTTTTAACACTCCTGCCTTATTCGTCTTCGGATTCACTGGACTCAGGTTCGCTGTCACTACTCACACGTAAGTGTATGATGAAGGGCTCCACTGTGGTGTCTCTCGTGCACTGCTTTGAGTAATCGGCTTCTTGTAGTGGCTCCGCATGTCTTACGTACTTCTCCCAGTCTTCCTGAGTTATCCTGTCCAAAGCTTCGTGTGCAAGTTGTTCAATATCGGCCAATCTGAAAGTCGTATTCTTGTTTGCAACATACCGTTTAACTTGGGCCCATATCAGCTCGATCGGATTATACTGACAATGATATGGTGGCAGGCGCACTACTATGTCCCATTTCATTTGCCAGTTGTCCAATTCGTACGTCTTCTTGGCCGTTCGGATCTCTTCTTTAGAAAGAAGTTCATCCCTGGTTTCAGCTGTGGAAAATGAAATTCTCTTCTTACGCAGCCACTCCATGATATCCGCTTTACGCCAGTTTGAACATGGTGGTTTATCTATTTGTACAGAATGATAGCTGGCATTATCCATCACGATGACAGAGCCTTCTTCCAAGGAGCGCAACATACCAACAAACCAGGTCTTAAAAACTTCAGCATTCATTTCTGTGTGGTAGTCAGATGCAGCTGAATGCTTACTGCCACGAAAGACAAGTTTGGCACCTGCTATGAAACCTGTACTTGCGGATCCAGCATGTGCAATAATCAGCCGGCCACCTCTACCAGTAGGTACTTTCAGCCCACCGTTCCCTCTGGAGTCTTGCCAGATGTATTTATTCGTATGATTCTGTGATATCCAGGTTTCATCCAAATAAATTATAGGCCTGTTGTCCTCCGTACGATGTATATGCATGGTTCTCAAAAACTTCGCTCTCAAGGCAGCAATGTCTCTGCGCTCCATTAAAAATTTTCGTCCATCGTTGCACTTCTTAAATTTAAAACCAAGCACTTTCAGAAGGCGAAGTACGGAGGCTTCTGAACCAGAATAATTGATTTTCTGACAGAGATCAGCTCGAATTTTGCTTGCAGTGGGGTATTCCCCTCGGTCGTAATATTCTAGTACGGTCCTGCGGACTATTTGTTTATTAAAATCTTCCAGTTCAGTGTTTTTGTGTTCCCGTTTATACCCTTTCCTTGGAGAACTGAACACAACACTCACGCCTTGATCATCTGCCGAAGCAACGGTATTGCTAATACGTTGCACCGACTGTTCAGAAATGCCACAAGCTTCCGCTGTCAATTTTCGAACTTGTGCAAAGTTTATGTTCCTCCTGGCTTCTTCATTATACGCAAGATTTTTAAAAAACTTGTACACGTTTGCTATGATGACTTTACTTTGTTTTCTAATGTCCTCTCGGCCCGCACGTACACCACCGCTGCTTGTATTCGAACTAAATGTAGGATACTGTTCCTCAATATCACTCATAATAAATACAAATTATTGAAATAAACTAATACACACACTGTCTACAATAAAGACGTCAACCGTTCACATGAAACGCACAAAATGTCTGTCAACAATACTAAGGACGATAAATATTTTGGATGTTCGTCTCTTCCTCACCTCGTCCACCCAACCTACTTGGAATGGGGTACTGTAACTGAAATGGGATTGGCTTTTGTCACAACAGCGACAATTTTGTTTACAGAAATTGCTCAGTCCTATTTATCTTTGTGCAACGGAAGAAAGGTAGTAGCGCGGGCAGTAAACATACACATTTTTGAGGGGATTATAAAATGACAAAGGCATTCATAAAAGTGTCAGACAGCAATATTTACCGAAAAGACATGCCGACAGGGTATACGCAATGTGCATACCAAATGTGTACATATACCTAACAGAACTTCCGAACCATATGGCTTAGGAATGACCGTGTAGAGAACAAAAACAGATTCATTTACAAAAGGGAAAAGACCGTGAGTATGAAAAAATTAAAGCGACAACAGCAGGCAAGGTCAGCGTTCTCAGACAACTGTCAGTCTGTAGGATAACCGCCCATGAAGAAAACAGTAAAACTTTAATAAGTAAGTGCACTGTACGGAAATCACAAAATAACTGACCTAATTATTTTAGGTCTGAAGTAATTACTTAACTGAAGTAAAGTTAGGGTGTGTATTGCTAAAAGGTTTAGATTCTAACATAAGAAAAACCAGCGCAGTATAAATAGTAGTTTCAGAGAACTGCAAATCGTAACAAAAAAAAAGCCAAAGAAACAGAAGAAACGCAAAGATAGAAATTCTGTAGATATTTACGCGACAACAAAAAATATGTTGCCGACTCACACAAATTTTTAGAGCTCAAATACTGGCGCCCAGAATTTAACTGAGTAGTGTTACCCACAACTAATTATTCCTGATAAAACAAATTCATTTACGCGATATGCATAAATAAATTTGAAATGAAGAATATAATGTGGATGTATGAAATTTGTTTTCGTAACACTGCTAAAACGCTACACACTGTACTAGCCGGCAACAACGCTGGGCGAGGGGCGTGGAGGTGATAGGGAGAAGCAGTGAAAGTGAGTGACCTTGACGATACTACTTCCATGCAGCTGACTCTAGTAATTCCTCAATCATTAGAAAATCAAATCATCAAAGATTACCATGTGAGATACGGACACATGGGAACAATCAAAATGGTAAAAGCTTTAGAGGAAGATTTGTTCATAAAAAATATCACAAGAAAGGTGAATAAAAATATAAAAACCTGCACGTTGTGTCAGATGGTCAAAACCAATAATGAAAAGAAGAATGGAACGATGATACCCATTACATCAAATGCCAAACTAGAGAAGGTATTCCTCGACATATGTGGACCATTCCCACGTAGCGGAGGAAGACATGGATACAAATTCATCATGATTATACTTGACCATTACACCAAGTACACCAAATTATACGCTATAAACAGAGCCACAACAAATAAAATATTAGATATTATTAAAAATAAATACATGTCAGAGATTGCAAAACCGTACATGATAATAACCGATCATGGAACGCAGTTTAAGGGAAAAAGGTGGAGAGAAGAATTAATAAAACTAAACATTAAAACCTATAAAACTTCAGAATACCACCCGAGTAGTAATCCAGCAGAAAGGATGTTGAGAGAGGTGGGACGCATTTTGAGAACTTATTGTCATGATAACAAGAGAGAATGGTGCAAATATTTAACTTCAACCGAAGTGTTTTTAAATATCAGCTATCACCCATTTACTGAAAATACACCATACTTAATGATGTTCGAGAGGAAGCCAAATATACAAGAGATAATAGAATTCCCAAAAAACCCAGAAGACCCGTATGACAAAAACAAATGGTACAGCCTAATAATGGAAAAGATTGAGAAACAAAAGGCCAAATATGCAAAAAACCAACCCAAAATAATCAAATATAAAGAGGGAGAAAAAATATTAATCAAAAATCGTGAACTGCCAAGTACAATGGAAGGTATAGCAAAGAAATTGTTATTGCTTTATACCGGACCATACGTTATCACAAAAGATAATGGTAATAATACTTACCAGATAAGCAATGTAAATACAAGAAAAATAAAGGGAGTTTATAACCAAACTTCAATAAAAAGGTTTTATGAAGAAGAATAAAATAACTAGAAATGAAATAAATATATTTCAAAATTCCAAAAGAGATTGTAAGAGCAACTTACTCAATTATTTAGATGATATATGCGGAATAAAAAGAAGTAATATAAATGAATAATAATGTAAAAAACAAAGGAATCAGTTACACAAATTCCTTTCAATTTAAATCAACTTACAGTCTAATAAAAGATTGATATATGAAGTATGAAATAAAAAAGTGAGATAATAAGGAATAAGTTACACAAATTCCTATATATATAAAAAAGTAAGAATCACAAACTTACGATTATAATTAAACAAAAAATAACTAAAAAGGAATACACTACAAACATTCCTTTAAAGTAAGAGAATTAACTTACAAAGAATTATCAAAAATGATATTTAATACAGAATAAAATAAACAAAAATAAAATCAAGCCAATTACTGAGATAAATACCTGAAATTATAATGAATCAAATGTAGTCTAAGAAAAAAAAAATCTGAACTGGTACAAGGAAGAGAAAGAAATTATGTATAAAACAAATATACAAAAGAAATGGCTAAAGCAGAATATTGCTAAATAACCAAGAAAAGAATAGAAATGTCTAAGATAATTAAAATGATCACAAAGAGAATTGATGAAATTAACATATGACTAAATATAAAAACAATCAAGTGTATGAGCAAATGACAGTATATAGTTAAGGTATAGCGGAAGGAAGAATGAGTAAAAGGCCAAAGTGATCTAATAAAAACAAACCACAAGGTGGACAATCCCAAAGTATATTATTATTATTATTATGGTTATTAATTTAAGTCACAAGTTGACAAAAAAGGTATTTAAGATTGACTGTTGAAAAGTCCAGCAATCCAAATAAACTGAGCAGAGATGATGTTCCTCTGGTCTCAGAAAAAATGAGTAGTAATGGAAGAAACCAGCTACTAAAAGTTAGGGAAAAAATGTGTATGAGGGAAAATGCACCAATGGAAATATAAATAAAAGCAGATCCAAATAAAATGGAATGAATTAAGTAAGAAGAGATATAAAGAATGGAGAAACGAACAAGAAAGAAAAGGAAAAAGATTATATATACAACTGATAATTTCATAAAAAACTATGCTAGTGTTTTATCAAAATGATCAATTTTAGAGGAGAGGCATTATGTTACAACACAAATAAGCCACCCCAGTACCAGGGATAAAAAAGATAATTCTAAATGTAAATATACTTCATATCAAATAAAATGTTTAAAAATAAATAAAATATAAATATTGTGACACGACGAACGACGATGTTACCCAACCCAAGTGATTGACCCAGCAGCAGTAAACAAAAGAAGAAGGGAACCACGAAACAAACACAAAGAAAAAAGTGAATGACCAAACAAATAGGAACTAACAAAAGAAGGTAAGAAACCAGAACTAAAGAAGAATAAAAGGAAGTGAATGAATTCCTACAACTAAATAGAAATCAAACCAGATGAGAAGAGGAGAACCGAATCAAAATGAAGACAATTGAAGTTGAAGATGAAGAAGAAGAAGATGAAGAATGAGAAGGATACAAAGTGAAACCAAGAAGTAACCAACACCACATATGAAAGGGAGAAATGGTATAATACTCAAAGATAGAATACTGTAAATAAACCCCAAATAATTATCCACTAATGAAACAAATATTATTGTTATAAATGAAATAATTTAGATACCTGTTTTAAACAAAAGACAATTAAAAAAGTAACTTAGTGAAGAAAAGTACACTAACCCAATTATCAAAGTTAGATTTAATGAAATGTAAATAACCAAATGTCATTAATAATAAATATTATGTTATAAGGAAATAGTGAGAAATAATAGGAGAAATAAGTATAGGGATTACCCACTAAGTAACACTTAACATAAACAGTGAAACAAAATAAAGTGTAATAGTGAAAGTGTTAATACCCCAAAATATTGAGTGTATCAGTGATAAACCTCAGTTAATTAAAGGTGAAAGTGATACGTGGAAAAGGATATTATCAGTAATAAAAACGTATTAATAGATAAGAAAACACTTAAAAAAAATCATTGATAAACCAGTCAATGATGTAAGTGAGCTTATAAACAATTATATAATTAAGAATAATTAAAAATAGTAGTTAAAATAGAGTAAGGTAAAATATGTGATATTATTCAGGGAGAAAGCCCAGGTAAAAACAGTTTGTATTAACATGGAATGGAGGAAGATAGTAGTATTGAAATAAGATTTTGCATTAAAGTTAAGTATACAATTAATAAAACACCCCATGTTAGAAGGGAAATAACATTAATAAGTTTGCAAGAAGTGATGATGTTTCTCACTCAAAGTAATAGCAAAAGAATGAAATGAATGTTAAACCAACAGTAACTAATAACTTATAAAGAATAGTTTGTTTTAATGTTATGAATAGGATATGGTTGAAAGGAACTTGCAGTCCATAAGCCTAAATTGTTATATTTTAAAGATGAATAATGAAAACTGTATTGAATAGTAATTAGAACACGAACAGAATCAAAACGCAACACAAACAATTATCATAACAAAGTGAAGCCCATCAGGCTGAATTAAAATGTAATTTAGAAGAAATAAATAAAATACCATCATGGCTACTTTTGGCTATGAAAATGTATAACTGTCAGGCACACACAAATGTCAATTGTAACAAATTCACAAGGAAATTTACTAATCTAAGACCAGTAAATAGCCAGTAATTATATGTAAATCATTTTAAAAGAGAAATGTTATTATAAAAGTTTAATTTAAAAGAGATATGTAATTTATCAAATGTCAAATAATTAGACTAAAGTTAATGTATAATGGAATATGACATTATGAGGTATCATTTTAAACTTTGAAAGGAAATAACGATAATAGTGATATTATTTATTACCCCAAAGGAACGATAAAGGAATAAAATCATTAAGAAAATACATAATAAATTTGAATAAAAATTCAAATCTCATAACAATGCTTTTAATCGAGGCCTTAACCAATCAAAGGGTTTCTGTTACCATAGAAACAGGCCGTTGAATACCAATTTTCCGTTAAATTTATTAGACTTGGAAAAATGACGCGTGGGTAAGCGGTACGCAAGATTGTGATGACTGAAATTTTACATTAAATAGTTAAAAAGACGTTCAGAAGTCGACAACAAGAACCAATGGCGAATCGATGCAGAGCTTCTAAGATTAAACATGTCCTGGAACCAAATAAAAAGAAATTAAATAGCAGAAAGTCCCAAGACGAGATAGAAGAAGATGCCCGAAGTTTAAACCAGCCCAAAATTACAGAATTTCCATCACCCTGATGACAACATATCAACACTGTCTGAACTGATAAGTATCCACTAAATTCCTTTATCCCAGAAACCAAATTACTTTAAATATTTCTCAAAACCATCAAAATTTCTCACTATTAAACAAAATTAATTTTCTTTCAAAGGTTTAATGCATAATCAACTTACGTAAAACATTTGTTAATTAAAATATAACCTCGCATTAGTGTGCGAACTTTGTAACAAACAATACGACACTACCGAACAATTTGTAAAAACACTTTATACTCTTTAAGTACATATAAGGTATGGTAGTGTACTTTTTTAATGTAACCAACTTTTTATGTTTTATTTTATAATCCAAAGGACCTCAGATTTTGAACAGATTAATATATTGTATGTAAACAGAGGCCATGACGGCATTGAAATAATTTGTTTTAAAACCAATTTCGCCAACTTTGAGATATTGGCGTCTCATGTTCTAAGCCGGAGCTATTTGTTATAATCCTTTCATTTATAATCCTTTTGTCATATTAATTAATGACTGAATTTGCATTAAAATTACAGTACAGAGTATTACCATCGTTTTATTTCATAGGACGTTGTAGAATATATGTGTGTTAGCAATTTTTATTAAGTAACCAACTAGCGCTCTTCACGAGTGGACAATACGACAACCTGTACAGCAGCGGGAATCATTCGAACGCTCCAGCCGTCAACGCTGACAACACTTATTAACTTGTAATTTAACAAATTTAATTGTTTTAATATAAACAATTTGGCGCCACCCGGGATTCGCAACCCCTATGAATAAACAGGTAGGTTGTACTGGTAATTTAGACCACGCTACGGACTTCAGTAGTGACAACCATTATTGTAACGACCGGTGTGAGGCGAACACACCACATTAACACTTATACACATAAAAAACAAGTGTAAACATTTTATACAAAGGTACGACCGAGTCTTCAAGATCGTTACAGATTGACGACTCCAACGTGAAGATTAAATAAGAAAGACGTACACCCATTTTCTCGTTACAATATATATATATATATATATATATATATATATATATATATATAGTAACAAAATTTATAAAATTCGTGTTTGTTAACTTAAATAACAAAATTTTTTTTTTTTTTTTTTTGAAAACTATTGTTTAATTGTTTTATTGGTTCAGTATTTAGTAAATAATTTTCGTAATTGTTTTGTGTAAAAATTTTAATCTTTTATTACTGTTTCTGTCAACTGTATCACTTTGCGTTTTTAGAATTAATTTCTGCATTAATTGTATTATCTCCAGCACTAACCGATTGACGGTTCTTCTTCCTTTTTATGTATACTCCTTCAACTTTGGTAATGGCCGCCCTTTGGATAGTCCGTGATCTCAATTTTATTCTATTTTATTTCTATTTATAAATTTTATAAATAAACAGAAACCAATTTGCAGAAATTCCAGATTTATTAACAATTTTTATTATATATCGAGTGTTAATCAATTATTCCACAGCTAGCATCGACTCGTCACAGGGCGATCAATTATTTTTACATCTGTATTTAATATTAATTATCAGGTTCTTTGAACGGTTTGAACAGAATTATTGGTTTTATAGGTTTAAATTATTAATTCACTTATTTTCTGTTCCGTGTTAATTTAGTTTAATGTTTGTATTGGTTGTTCTCACTGAATTTAAAGTTTAAGTTAAGTTTTTAGAAATTCACGATTTTCACCGTAGACTAGGCTTACTGAACGAACGCCATACTTGTCTTCGCTATAGGTTAATATTAGCTAAAATCTCGTTCAAGTGTGCTTGACAAAGTCTAATAATCAACTGTTCTAACTTCCTTTGTCATCTGAAAACGTCTTAGCCAATTTAATATTAGCAATACATTGTTTTAAATCTTTTTCGTTTCCGTTACATGTATGAAATTTACATTATATTACTGAATATATTTTTGCTATTATTTAATTTTATTAAATACTAAATACATAATCTCTTTCTTTATTTCATTCTGCTTGATTTGATACCACATAAGATATTTTTACAAAGTTTTTTATCTAAAATGCTATATTTATTTCATTTTTAAAAAGTAGGCTTTAAAAATTACTTCCTGTTCTTCTCAAAATGTTTGCCATTTTATATGTTATATTTATGATTGTACTAAATCTCAGATTGAAATAAAATGTTTATCTTCCCTTAATTTCTTGTAATTTTATTAATTGGTTATCTTTTGAAATATTAATCTTTAATTTGTGACTCCCCCCTTTGAATTTTCAGTTATTACATTTGCATTTTTTCCAATAATTCTTCCTATCTTTTTACAATATCTTTCTAAAGTATAGTTCCAGTTATAATACTCTGTGACTGATTTGCCTTATATAAATTTCATCAGTTTACTTAGTTTACTGGACTTGATTCATCAATCATAATGTAGTTGAGATTTACCATTTGGCCTAGATTTTATCCGTTTTTACATACAAAGTTTTTGAATAATACAGCTTGTTTATACCCCTTCTGACCTTCTATTCTAATATAATATTAATTAACATTTCCTTACTTTAACAAGAACATTTAGTATTGAATTCAAACTATTAATCCATAACAAATATTTGAAATTAAAAAAATGGTATTTAAAATCAGACATTTTAGTCTTGATTATTACTAGTAACACATAATAAATATTTTATAATACAAGAATGGTATCCACACTCAGACATTTCATCCTTGATTAACACTATTAAACATAATAAATATTTTAGAATAATAAAACATTACACTCTATTTCCAACATTTAGGTATAGAGTTCATTGATTTTACTAGAATCATAACACATCTGTTCCTTCATTTTTTAACTTTTCTTAAAATTACTTTTGTGCAGTCTTATCTGTTTTTATTTTATATTAGGGATGTATCCCTTGTCACTTCACTTATTAACTACCAGCTCTCTATTTATCTTTCTCATTTTAGTGAATGTTGTTAGATAAAGAGTGGCACTTTCTTAGAAACATTAGTATTTGATTTTCATAATACTAATCTACCAAATAGTATTTATGAAGTTAAATTAAAACTTTAAAGTTGTTCAAATGTACACATTTAATTAGTTTAAGCATTTAATGCACTTTCTTGAAGTTTATCTACTATAATAAAATAACTTGCACTGGTCCCCTGTTATTTCTTGATACTATCACTAATCAGTTTTATAGTTTTATATTATCATGAATTTTATTTATAGAGGATTCTGAAGATTTTTTTTTTTCATTATAAAATAACTTTCATGGGTGCACTTTTACTTATACCTCTAAACACTTTTGTTTACATCTACTTTACATTAGTTTCTGTTTTTGGGTGTTATACTTTCGTTGGTGACTTTTAATTTCTTTAAGGGTTTTTATTTTCTTCTTACTGGGTTTCCTTTGGGTATTTCTTGTAGTCTTCTTATCCTACTACCTTGTTTCTTCAAAATCATTCCTGTTTATTAGGTATTTCGGTTTGTTCAGGGTATTTACTTCCTTATTCATATCCTAGCTTGTTTCTTGAAAAACAGTCTTTATTTTAGGGGTGTCGGTCTGTTCTGGGTTTCGCCTTACTTACTGATTCTCATTCTTTGTTTCTTCACTACAGTATAGTTTTATTACGTACGTTGGTTTGTTCTGGGTATTTTCCTTACTTACTCCTATCCTACCTGGGTATTTCCTTACTTTATTTTAGTTTTTTGATTTATTTTCCATTACTCATATTTGTTGCATAGTTGTTTTTTCTTTTGTTTTATTTCTTCCATTTATGATTGTATTTTATTGTGATACTTATTTGTTTTCATTTGGATTTTCCTTGATAGTTATTTTAATTGATATTTATTTATTACCATATTTCATTCATTATTAAGTGGATAATCTGTCATGCTACAGATTGCTCTCTCCAGAAGTGATTAGTTCAGACCATACTTTGAGTGTGTCTGAAATAATTGCTTATGATATTTATTATATATTACATTTCTTGCCTTCCTTCCCATTTCTATCTTTGCTTCTTCATATTTGAGCTTACATATATATATTTTTTTTTCTTAAATTGATTTTCCTTGATACTTATTGTCATCTGAGGTTTATTACTATTTATTTTCGTTTTTTCTTACCTTGGTGTTTTATCCTTGGGATATTCATTCCCTAACACGTGAGCTGGGGCAGTTCAGAGAGGCACTTGTGGCTACATATACTCTGTTGGCCATACTACACTACTCATTGAGATCAGAGGAAATTCATCTCTGCTCAAAACATAATAATACTGCTGGAATTATCTACAGACAGTCATTAATAAAAATTATATAAGAATAGTCTATTTTACGACTATTAAAAAATATCTTTGGATACCTCACTTCGTATTTGCTCAGATTTGTTAATATTTCTATCTCAGTTATTTTTCTTCTCAGTTATTCTTCTTAATTGTTTGCTCTGCTGATATATTATTTCTTATCATGGTTGGAAGCTCTTTTAATATAATTATCACTAGTTATTAAGTGTAAAGTTTTTTATTTGAATTCTCTGTTATTCTTTTGTTGTTATTACAATCTGCTTCTGGTCATTGGTAGCATATATGCTATTATATTTTTGTTTTTCTTAGTTCTTACGAATTGTTCCACTGGTTTCATGTTCTTGCAATTATTCTTCTAATTGTCTTTATTATAATTGACATTTATTTTATGATCATAGTTATATTATTGATGTATTTATATTTTTTTTCTTTTTCAAAAATTATTTCGCTCTCTTTTATTATCCAAATGAATTCTTTAATTATAATATTTATGTGGTCATTGTCTCTCCTTGTATTGCGTAAAGGTTTTATTATTTTTATTCCCAAAACGACTTTATTCATTTTAATTGTATCAGTGGTTCTTACTTCCTTTTATGAGTTTGGGTAATTCAATAACTACTCCATATTAAATGCTGTTAATAATTGTGGTAAGTTGATCTTATGTGGTAGTGGTCATTCTAAATTCAACTTCTTCCATTCCAAATTATTTCTCATAAATAATCGGTTGTAAGTGTTCTTACTTCTTTTTTAAAATTTTTGTAGATTTTTCAAAATTCCATTTCTTCATCTTCAAAATTATTTCATAAATAGTTGGTTGTAAGTTGCTCTTACTATATTTTTAAATTTTGTTGATTTAAATTCCAAATTCTTTTTCTTTATTTCCAAAATGAGTTTCATAAATAATTGTTTGTAAGTTGATCTTACTATATTTAAAAATTTTTCTAGATAACTTCAAAATTTTACTCCTCATATTTTTTTATGGAAGCCTGGTTATACACGCCTTTGATTTTCTCTGAACCCATCTCCTTTATTTCATACGTGTTATTGTTCTTTATTTTGGAGACTATATATGGTCCTGTATACAGTAGCAATAACTTCTTCATTATTCCTTCTAGCGTGCTGGGTAGTTCACAATTTTTTCAACAGTATTTTTTCTCCCATTTTACATACATACATCCTCGGCGCTACAGCCCAGTCCGGGCCCTGGCCTCCAAAAGAAATCTTCCCCACTGGTCTCTACTCCCGGCCAATGTCCACCAGTTTGCTGCACCCACCCTCACTGCCTCCTTACCAACCTGGTCCAGCCATCTTGTACGCGGTCTTCCCTTCCTTCTCCTTCACATCGGCAAATAATTCATCACTCCTTTTGGGATTCTATCCTCCGCCATTCTCTGCACATGACCAGCCCAACACAATCTGTTAATTTGTATGAGTTGCACGATCGGAAGATCTTTAAACCTTTCGTACAACTCTCGATTATGCAGTCGCCTCCAAATGTCGTTTTCCCTCACAGGGCCATAGATTCTCCTCAGTACCCTCCTCTCAAAAACAGATAGTTTCTGCTCATCTAGTTTTTCTAACACCCAGCATTCCGAGCCATACATCAGGACTGGTCTAATCAAGGTCTTGTATAGGGTGGCTTTTGTATCTTTACTTATTAATTTTGACTTAAAATGTTTCACCAGTCCGTAGTAACACCTATTAGCAGATAATATTCGTTTTTCAATATCTCTAGAGGAGTCATTTCCAGAGTCCACATATGACCCGAGATATGGAAAACTCTGAACCTTTTCAAATTCATAATCGTTAATGCGCAGGGACAGGGCACAAGAATTGGCACCTACAACCATATATTTGGTTTTGCTTTGGTTTATAACCAAGCCCATAGCCTTAGCGGACAACTCCAGTTCCTGAAAGGCTTCCTTTAAGCCAGATTCAGACCTACTTATGACGACAACGTCATCGGCATAGGCCAGAAGCTGTACCTCCTTGTGAAATATGTGTCCGCTAATTTGAATTCCTGAATCCCTGATGACCTTTTCTAGAGCTATGTTGAACAACAGACACGCTAAGGCATCTCCTTGTTTCAACCCATTCAATGTTTTTAAGGAGTTAGATAGATTTGATTGTATTCTGATTTGGCACTTAGAATTGGACATAACTACTCCAACCATACACACCAACTTAGATGGTATATTCAACTCCTTCATAGCTCTATATAGCATTTTCCGGTTGATTGAATCATATGCCGACTGGAAATCCAGAAAGAGATGGTGAGTGGCCACTCCATATTCCGTTTTTTCCAGGATTTGCCTTAGTGTAAATATTTGGTCTGTTGTTGACCTATTCCTAGTGAATCCACACTGATATTCTTTTATGTTTTCCTCAGCGTAGGGAAGCAACCTAGAAAATATGTTGGACAATACCTTATATGCTGTATTAAGTAGAGAGATGCCCCTATAATTTTTACATATGAGCGGATCACCCTTTTTATGTATTAAACACACCACCCCCTTGTTCCACTCATGAGGCATTACCTCCTCCAGCCATATTCGCTCTATGAGATGGGAAAATTCCTTTATGAAATATCCTCCTGTGCTCTTTAATAGTTCCCCTGGTAAACCATCGGAACCTGCTGCCTTGTTATTTTTAAGCTTTTCTAGAGCTTCATACACCTCGTCATAGGATGGCACCAACTCCTCTCTATCATCCTCGAATTCTCCTGCTTCCTCTTCATTCTCAGATGCCTCCATCGAAGCCTCCCCAACTGAGCCTAGCAACTCTTCGAAGTGTTCTGTCCATCTCCTGATTACGCCAGCATTATCACTCACAAGGCCACCATTATTTTCTCCAATTTTATAAGTTATTATTTTACCAATAGCCTTCTGATACTTGGTTTGCCGCTTCTCCTGGTCTTCGGCCACTTAGTTGCAGAATTTTACTTTGTCGAACTTATAAACGTTATTCATAGGGAACTCTAGGATTTCTTTGATCTCTCGTGGGGGTGGTTTCTCGTACATGGCGGAGTATGGGGTTATTCCTATAGCTGGATGGTATGCCAAGTTGAGGAATTCCTCCATGGCTGCTAGATATTCTTGCCATTTTTTCTGCTGATGGTGACAATAAGTTCTCAATACCCTCCCAACATCTCTTAACACCCTCTCTGCCAGATTACTACTCGGGTGGTAGACCGATGTTTTGTACGTTCGAATACCCAGTGATAATAGGGTATCCCGCCATTTTCTCCCCTTAAATTGGGTTCCATGGTCCGTGATGATCGAAGATGGTTTCCCTATGTTTGGAATATACTGTTCTGTTATTATTCCCAGAATTTACATAGTAGTTGCCCGATTAGCTGGGAATAGCTTAATAAACTTAGTGAAATGGTCCATTACTATTATCAGGTATTTATATCGGTGTCGACCACCACTATGGGGAAAGAGTCCGCAGATGTCTAAGAATACCTTCTCCAATTTCGCCTGGGATGTTATTGGAATCATAATGCCTTCCTTCTTTTCGTCGTTTGATTTTACCAGTTGGCAGATATGACAATATTTGATATACATCCTCACCTTCCGGTTTATGTTTTTTATGTGGCAGCTCTCCTCCAGAGCCTTAATCACCTTTAAGGCGCCCATATGCCCATATCGTATATGATAATTTACGATTATTTCTTTTTCAATATGGGTTGGAATAATCACCTTCCAGGTCTCCTGCTTTAATGATGTTTTAATGAATAAGATTTCTTTATTTATTTGGTAATATTGAGCTATTGTTTCATCTCCTTCTTCCAATCGAGTTTTTATGTTTTTCAATTTCAGGTCAGATTGCTGGTGGGTGCCAATGTTCGTTAATAATGCTGCTAAATCAGCTCTGGTGCTAATAATATGGTAGATTTTGAGTATGCTCTCCTTCTCTCCCTCGAAAGTTTGCTTTTCCACATTAATACGTGATAACACGTCTGCTACGACATTCCTTTTTCCCGGGATGTATTCCCATTGTAGATTGTACTCTTGCAGGGCAAGTATCCACCTGGTCAGTCTGCCGTGACTCAATTTGCATCTCTTTAGGAACGATATGGATTTATGGTCTGTTCGGACGGTAACCCAAGATGTAGGTTCGGAATTTACCACAAGCGAATACTACACTCAGCAATTCCTTTTCAGTGACATTGTAGTTCCTTTCGCACTGGTTTAAAGACCTACTCGTGAAGCTAATCACTAGATGTTGACCCTTCTCATCTTCTTGATACAGTGTCGTTCCTCCACGATAGGGCTGGTGAATTGAGATTGGCTACTCTCTATGATGTCACTGTTAATCATTTTGTTTATTTCTGCTCTTACAGCCTCTTTTCGTGAATGCGCAATGAGGTATGATTTTCAGTTAAACTCCACTGTTTCTCTAAATTGAAGTGTACATTGGTAATTTTTTACCTTACCGGGTTCGTCTGAAAATACTGAGTTATACTTTTCATATATTCTTATTAACTGATTCGCTTGGTGTATGGGCAATTTCTCACTTGTGATTCCGCCCTGGAAATCCCTTATTTCCTGTATCTTTTGGGACCATAAATCCTCGTCCGTGTTATCGTATATTATGGGGTGAATTATAGAGTTATTTTCGACATAGTTTATGTTTCGAAGTTGTTGGTGGATACTGCTGGGAAGTACTGTCTCGCTACCTACTAAATCAGCTGTCCAGGTCAGCCCTTCTGCAAACACTGATACCTTTTCTATGCGTAAATCGATGCTAGCGGAGTTCCTCCTTAGTACATCGCACCCCACCAATATATTAAAGGGCAATCCTGTCGCAATTAAGAATACCATGTTTATAGCTATACCCTTGCTAATCACGTTTACTGAAACTTGCCTTCTGATCGTTTTGTTTTGGCGACCAGTGGCACCTATTAATACAATGTTATTTATCGGTAATGTCGGCAATATTTGACGACATCCTTTTTGGATTCTCTCCAATTCCGTTGTGTTAATTATAGATACGTTCACACCTGTATCGATCATTAATTGGGCGAATATTCCTTCTACTTCCGCGTTTATATATATTGTAACGTAACTTACAAAATAATAATGTTATAATTTGAAAAATGAAATAAAAAAATTTTCATTTATTAAAATTTTGTTTTCTGAAAAAAATATTTGTTTCGTTTTTTTATTACTGGTATTTAGGAAATAAATTGGGTTATTGTCTGATGTAAAAATTTTAATTGTATTATGGTTGATAGTGTAGTGGTGTCACTTTCTATGAATCACTTCGAAGTTAATCTGGTTAACTCCGGTACTGGTTGATAGACGGCTCTTCTTCTTCTTCAATGTGCTCTTTATTTTCGTAAATACCGCCTTTCGGTTGGTCCGTGTCCTTGAATTAACTTATTCTTTAATTATATTTAAAGAAAAATTCAACCAATTTGCATAATTAGAAGGTTTATTAACAATTTATTAAAAAATATCGATAGTAATCGATTGTAGACAACAGTATCGACTCGTTACTCAGGGCCGGTCGACAAAAACTTTACATTAACAGTGTATATAATATATGTTCTTTTAACGATTATGTTAGAATAGCCAGAGAAGGGTAGGGCCAAGAAAGTATAACACTTACAATTAAAATGTCTTAAAACTAACAATTACAACGTTATTAATCAATATAGAAAGTTTATATAGTAATATTTTCGAACCAATGCAGTCTAGAAATTCATTTGTTCCACCTCGAAGAGAATGATGGGAAAATCAAAATGGCCGACAGAAGTATGCGTAGTTGAATGTCTATCACCTCGACGAATATTTCTTCCAATAAAGATGTCCTTTCACTGTTTAGTCGTCTCAGCAATTGTGGATATTAGTTCTGGAGTTAAATGAGTGTTCCTGGTGTAGTGTTTATTAGTTCACTTGGTGTAAATGTGTGTTATTATGTCTATTTCACTTTGGTTAAATGTGTCGTATCTAACCCTTTTTGTTTAGTCCGTAAAATTTATTAGTAGTGATGTTATTTCAATTATTTACGCGTATAATTGTTTATCTTTCCTTAATTTCTTGCAATTTTGTTCATTAGTTATTGTTTTTAAATATAATTCATTTATCTATGACCCCTCCTCTGAAATTTTAGTTAATACATTTCATTTTTATTTATAATTTTACTTATCTTCTGACAATATCTTTATAAAGTATAAGTTACATTGTATTACTATATGGTGGGTTTATCTTACATAAATTTCATCAGTTTAGTTGGTTTATCGGACTAGATTTGTCAATAAATTATAATGTAGTCTAAATTTACTATCTGGCCTAGATTTTATCTGTTGTTACTTACAAAGTTTTTAATAATACAGTTAGTTCATACCCTTTTCTGACCTATTCTAATATAATATTCATTAATAATTTGTTCTTTTACTACTATAACCTTTAGTATTGATTTTAAACAATTAAAACATAACAATTATTTAACATTAAATCTGGTATTTAGAATCATACCCTTTTTTGTACTGATTACTTACAGTAACTTCTAAAAAACATTTTACTATATAGGAATGATATACACATTCAGATATGGCATTCCTAATTCAAACTACTAACAAAATAACATTTTATAAATACAAGTACTAATCTCTATTTCTAAATCTTATGTAGAGAGTTCATATATGGAAATTGGAACCTAACATTTTGTTCCATTAAAATTTTAACACTCCCTTAACACTATTTGTTTACAGTCTTCTCTGTTTTTCTTAATTTTAGGGATGTATTCCCCGTCACTTTATGTACTAACTCCACGCTATCTGTTTATACTATTTATTCCATTGAATGTTCTCATATAAACAGTGGCATTTTATTAGAAAGAGTATTCAATGCTCCTTCACCATAATAATTGATTAAATATCATTCATGATACTATTTTAAAAACACTTAGTTATTTAAATGTACAGTAATTCATATACCTTCTCAAAGTTTATTTATTATAATCTAAAAACTTGCACTTGTCCCTGGTTATTTCTTGATACTATCACTAGTCCTTTAATAGTTTTATAATATCAAATTGTTTAATCATGGGGGAACTGTTAAGATTTGTCTATTTAAATTATACAATAACTTTCTTGGGTGCACTTCTACTTAGCACTTTAAACACTTTTTGTTTTTATTAGTTTTACATGAGTTTATGGTTTGTTGGGGTGTTATACTTTCTATAGTGACATTTACTTTCTTTTGGGGTTTTAGTTTTCTCCCTATTGGGTTTCTTTTGGGTATTGGTCGTGTTCTACTTCCTCTATTCCATGTGATCTTCACTTGTGTCCCTGTTTATTAGGTATCTTTGTTTGTTTTGGATATCTTCCTTCTTTGTTCTTGGTTTCTTCAGTACCATTTCGTTATTATTTACTTTTATTTATACTGGTCTGTTTACTTGGTCTGGGTAGCTTCCTTACCTGCTCCTATCCTACCTGGGTATTATTGTTATTTTAATTTTAGTTTTCTGGGGTTTTACTTTGTTGTACGTTCATATTAGTTGCAGATTTTTTTCTTTATGTTTACTTTTTCTTGTTATAATGGTAATTTATTGTGCTTTTTATTTGGTTTTCATTTGGATCTTTCTGGATATTCTATATACTTGATTTTTACTAATGATCATCTGGTAATTGATTTAAGTGGATTATCTGTCATGCTACAGATTGCTCTCCTCCAGAAGTGATTAGTTCAGATCATACTTGGTTTGTCTGAAATAATTGCTTATGATATTTATTATAACTTATATTTCTTTACTTCCTTCCCATTTCTAAATTTTTTCTTCTTTATTTTTTGAGCTTATCTATATTTCATTATTAACTGGATTTTTCTTGATATTAATAGTCATCTGAGGTTCATTATTTTTTATTTTTTATTTTTTTTTCTTAACTTGGTTCTTTATCCTTGGGATATTTATTCCCTAACACGTGAGCTGGGGCAGTTCAGAGGGGCACTGTAGGCTTCACTACTCTGCTGGCCATACTACGTCATTTATTGATTACAGAGGCAAATCATCTCTGCTCAAAACATAATAATACTGCTGGACTTATCTACAGACAGTTATTAATAAAAATTATATAAGAATAGTCCACCTTATGACTATATAAAAAAAAATTAAATATCTTTGGATACTTCACTTCGTATTTGCTCAGATCTGTTAATATTTCGATTTTAGTTAATTTCTATCTCAGTTACTTTTCTCAATGGTTAGCTCTGCTGGCATTTTATTTCTTCTTATGGTTGGAAGCTGGTTTAATATAATTATCACTTGTTATTCAGTGTAAAGTTTTTATTTATTTTAATTCTCTGTTATACCTTGACTGTTATTACAATCTTCTTCTGGTCATTGGTAGCATATATTTTGTATTACATTTATATTTTTTGTTTTTTCTCAATTCTTATGAATCGTTCCACTAGTTTTATGTTCTTGCAATTACTCTTTTAACTGTCCTTCTTATAATTGACATTTATTTTATTATCATATTTTTCTTATGGATTTATTTATACATAGTTATTTCTTCCTTTTCAAAATTTTTTTCCGCTCTTGCTTTTTATCCAAATGCATTCTTTAATTATTAATTCCATGTGGTCATTGTCTCTGCTTATTTTGCTTAAAAGTCTTATTAATTTCCTTTCACAATAAGTTTATTCATTTTAATTGTATCAGTGGTTTTTACTGCCATTTCTTTATTCACAAAATTTTTTCATAATTGGTTTCATATATAATTGTTTGTAATGTGAACTTACTCTTCCTTTTGAATGTTGGGGTTATTCTTCAAAATTCTTTTTCTTTTCTTTTATATTCCATGATTTGAGTTTCATAGATGTTTGGTAGTAAGTTGAACTTATTTGGTTTTTTGAATTTGTTTTATTCAATTCATTTTCTTTTTACTTCCAGAAAGTTTTTTCATAACTTGTTGTTTGTAAATTGATTTTACAATGTATTTGAATTTCGTTGAATATATTCTAAATTCCTTTTCCTTTTCTCTCTTAATTAGTTTCATAAATATTAGGTAGTAAGTTGTGCTTACTTTGTTTTTGAATTTAGATGTTTTTACTAAATTCTTTTTTATATACATTCAATTACTCATAATATTTTTTCATGGAAGCCTGGTTTTATACACCTCTGATCCTTTCTGAATCCATTTCCTTTACTTCACAAGTATTATTGTTTTTTATATTGGAAATTACATACGGTCCGGTGTATAACAGCAATAACGTCTTCGTTATTCATTCCGTGTGCTGGGTAGTTCACGATTTTTTAATAAGATTTTATCTCCCTTTTCATAAGTTATTAATTTACCACTACCTTTCGATACTTATTTTGCCGTTTTTCCTGGTCTTCTGCCACCTTGTTGTAGAATTTTGCTTTGTCAAATTTGTAAATATTGTTTATAGGGAACTCTAGGATTTCTGCGATCTCTCGTGGGGGTGATTTTTCGTACATGGCGGAGTATGGGGTTATTCCTACAGCTGGATGGTATGCCAAGTTGAGGAATTCCTCCGTGGCTTCTAGATAGTCTTGCCACCTTTTTTGTTGATGGTGACAATAAGTTCTTAGGATCCTCCCCACTTCTCGTAACACCCGCTCTGCCGGATTACTGTTCGGGTGGTAGACCGAGGTTTTGTATGTACGAATGCCCATTGACAATAAGGTATCTCGCCATTTTCTACCCTTAAACTGGGTTCCATGATCAGTGATGGTCGAAGATGGTTTCCCCATGTTTGGGATGTACTGCTCCGTTAATATCCCCAGAATTTTCTGGGTAGTTGCTCGATTAGTAGGGTATAGCTTAACAAACTTTGTGAAGTGGTCCATTATGATTGTTAGGTATCGGTATTGGTGTCGACCTCCACTACGGGGAAATGGTCCGCAGATGTCTAGGAATACCTTCTCCAATTTTGCTTGGGAGGTGATAGGAATCATAACACCTTCCTTCTTCTCGTTATTTGTTTTTACGAGCTGGCAGATTTTACAGCTTTTAATATACATTCGGACTTTCCTATTTGTTTTTTATCTGGCAGCTCTCCTCCAGAGCTTTTATCACCTTTAAGGCGCCCATATGCCCATATCGTATGTGGTAGTTTACTATTAATTCCTTTTCGATCTGTGTTGGAACAACCACCTTCCAGGTCTCCTCCTTCAGTGATGTTTTAACGAACAAGATTTGATTGTTTAGTTGGTAATATCGAGCAATGGTTTCGTCTCCTTCCTCTAATCGAGTTTTAATGTTTCTCAATTTCGGGTCTGCTTGTTGGTGGGTGCTCATATTTGTTAATATTGTTGTTAAATCGGCTCTGGAGCTAAGAAGATGGTATATTTTTAGTACGCTTTCCTTCTCCCCTTCGAAAGTTTGCTCTTCCACATTGACACGGGATAACACATCAGCTACGACATTCTTTTTACCTGGGATGTATTCCCATCTTAGATGGTATTCTTGAAGGGCAAGTATCCACCTTGTTAGTCTGCCATGATTCAATTTGCAGCTTTTTAGGAATGAAATAGATTTATGGTCTGTTCGGACTATAACAGGGTAACCCAAAATGTAAGTACGGAACTTACCGCAAGCAAATACTACGCTCAGTAATTCTTTTTCAGTTACAGTGTAGTTTTTCTCGCACTGGTTCAAAGATCTGCTAGCGAAGCTAATTAATGAGAAGTACCGCTCAGTATTTTCGGACGAGCCAGGCAAGGTAAAAAATTACCAATGTACCCTTAAGTTCAGAGATACAGTGGAGTTTAATAGAAAATCCTACCCTATTGCGCATTCACGAAAGGAGGCTGTTAAATTTGGGTGGCGAAGTATTATTGTTGCCAGAAATTTGTCTTTAATTAGTTGGAAAATCACATCCTGCTCTTGACACCATATCCATTTATTTTTTTATGACAATTGAGTTTGAAATTTAGCAGTTAATTCCGAATATTGTTCCTGGAACTTGCGATAGTAATTACAGAGTCCCAGGTTATTCTCTCCACACGGTAGCAGTGTTCCTCCCACGTTTCTGATGTTATTAGTAGATCGTCTACATACACGGTGGTAAACTGAAGTGCTTCCTGTCCCAATATCTGGTCCATGCAGGTCACAAAGATGGCAACTGAGTTTACAAGTCCGAAGGGCAATCTTTTGAATTGGTAATTGCGCCCCTCGAATATGAAAGCCAGATACTGGTGACTCCGTGGGTGTAACTCTACCTGCCAGTAACCACACACCGTGTCCCAGGTACTGAAGTACTTGGTACCGTGGAATCGTTTCAGGATTTCTTCAATCTCACCGGGCGATGTTCTATCATTTATTATCTTTTTGTTTATTTCCCGTGCATCCAAGCAAAGCCGGACTTGGCCGTTTTTCTTGGGAATAGCCACAATAGGGCTGGTATATGGGGATTGGCTATTTTCTATTATATCGCTATTAATCATCCGGTTTATTTCCGCTCTTACAGCCTCCTTTCGTGAATGCGCAATAGGGTAGGATTTTCTATTAAACTCCACTGTATCTCTGAACTTAAGGGTACATTGGTAATTTTTTACCTTGCCTGGCTCGTCCGAAAATACTGAGCGGTACTTCTCATAAATTCTGATTAATTGATTCGCTTGATTAATGGGCAATTTCTCCCTAGTAATTCCGCTCCGGAAATCCCTTATCTTTGTATTTTTTGGGACCATAAATCTTCGTCCGTGTTGTCGTATATTATGGGGTTAATTATTGCGTTACTTTTCATATAGTTGTTACGAATTTGCTGGTGTATACTGCTGGGAAGTGCTATCTCGCTACCGACTAAATCGGCTGTCCAGGTCAGACCTCCGGTAAACAGCGATACTTTCTCTGAGCGTAAATCGATGATAGCAGAGTTTTTTCTCAGTACATCGCATCCCACTAATATATTGAAAGGTAATCCTGCCGCAATTAGGAAGATCATGTTTATTGCTATACCCTTACTAATCACGTTTAACGATACTTGCTTTCTTATAGTTTTGTTTTGGCGACCAGTGGCACCGATTAATACGATATTATTGATAGGTAAAGTCGGCAATAATTGACCACATTTCTCTTGGATTCTCTCCAATTCTATTGAGTTGATAATAGATACATTCGCACCTGTATCAATCATTAGTTGTGCGAAGGTTCCTTCTATTTCGGCATTAACATAAATTATTTCATTATTTATACTATGGAGGCGAGTGTCGTCCTCCTCCAGTAGTTTGTTTCGTATGTTTTTTAAGTAATTACAACTAATAATTATAATATTGTTAGTATTATTTCCTCTTGGCAATTCTCTTTTATACCCAGGCGATAGGAGCAGCAAAAGGTCCTGATTATTTATTACTGCCTCCTCCCGTTTAAATTCTCATCATCCTGGTTATTAATATTTGGACCAACGGATGCGTCAGTTGGGAAACCTTGAGTGGGTTCCAGCCGTTCCGTTCGCTGTTCGTATATTTGTTCTCTATTTGGTTGCCGCTCTGGGTCATCTAGACTGGTACTTCGCCTAGGCGGATTATACCTTGAATTATCCCGTTCTCGGCTTCTGCATCGGTTTTCATATTCATGGAAACTGTTCCGCCGTTGATGGTTGTATCTGCGTTGGTGGTTTCCTTCGGCGCGTATAAAATTTACCCGGGGTCGGGAGAACCTGTTGTTGTTATTAATATTATTATTATTTGGGTAACCCCTATTGTTATTATAATACCGTTCGGTATTATTAGTTTGGTTTGGGTTTCTCTGGCTATTTACATTTGGATTTGGGTAATAATTGTTTCTATTACCAGGGTACCCGTTATTATTTCTGTTAATATTATGATTCACATTACCGTTATTATTATTATTATTACTACCGTTGGTATTGTTCTGATTATGATAATTGGGATTATATCGGTTCCCTTGGTACCCACTGCTGTTCTGAGGATTATTGTTGTTCGGGTACTGATTATTTCGGAATTCTGGCCGCTCATTCCTTCTTCTGCTTTGCCTATAGTATTCCTCATTCTCACAGTTCTCTAAGAGTTCCGTCATCGCCTGGATGGTCTTTATTTGGCTACCCCTTCTTGCTCGTATGACCTCTTCATCATAATGGTAGGAGAGCTTATTTACCAGGCATTCTTCTGGTATGGCCGGTTCCAGGTGCTTCGCAAGGCATACCTTCCCAAGGAAGTACGCGGTCATTGTATTACCAAATTGAGTCTTGTATCGGCCATGGCAGATGTTGTCCCTTATTAGATTTTGGGTGGTCTCCGACCAATACTTGGCCTTGAACAAATTCTTAAACTGTTGGTAATCCTCTATCTCACTCCGGTTTGCCATCCACCAGTTGTCCGTCATTTCACGGAATGATTCGTCCAACAGCTCTCGATTATTTAACCATCTATTACCTCTATGTTTGGCCATATATTCCTCAATCCGGGCCAAAAACTCCATTGGCTTCCTTTTATATTGGCGGAAGTTCAGCCATTCCCTGTTTTCGTTGATGGGGATATTTGTGAAGTTGGTTGGTCGGTTCCGAATTGCTTCCATTTCCTCCTGGCTCTGCGGCACTTGACCAGTGATGTTCATCATTACTACCTAAATTCCGTCGCATCTTTCAGTAATTTGGGTACGTACCTTACTTAGTTCTTCCTGGCTTTCCTTTCGGTTCTCTTATGCCTTCTTGCGACTATACTCTTCGATATTTGTGACCTTGGTGTTTACCACTTCCTTGAATTCTTGTACTTCCCCTTCAGTTAGCCGACATCTTTCATCAACTTCTCTGATCTGTTGATTTATAATTATTGTTCCTTCTTCCAACTTTTTATTTATAGTTTTCTTATTATCCTTGAGTTCTTTGTTAATTTCTTTTCTTAATAGTTCCATTCGTTCGTCTAACTTGTCTAGATTCTCCTGGTTAACTTCCCTTAATAGTTGGTTATCCTCTCTTAATTCTTCCAACCTCTCCCCCATCTTATCTTCCATTTTCTTGTTATTCTCCTCCATTTTCTCTTCCATCTTCTTGCTATTCTCCCTCAACTCTTCCTTCAATCGTTGGTTGTCATTTTCTATCTTCTCCCTAGTTTCATCAATTTTTTTATTGGTGTTTTCAATTTTATTACTCAATTCTCCTTTTGTTGCTTGGTTGTCCTTCTTCAATTCTTCTTTTGTTGCCTCTATGTTCTTCTTTATTTCATTCAAAGAAATAAAGAAGAAGGTCTTCCTTCCTTTCTTTACAATTTTCTTCCATTTTCTTGTTACTGGATTTGATTTCTTCTTTTGTGGAATCCATTTTCTTATTCATCTCCATCATCACTCTAAACATCTCTTGTATTGTCGTGTTTTCCACTTGTGAAGGTTTTTCTAACTGTTCCTCCCGGACATTGACTTCCCCTGTTTGTGTGGGCATTTCAGGTTGTTCCTCTGGTTGTGCGGGTTGTTTTGGTTCCATTGGGGGTAATATCGTTTCTACGTCCTCCACTGGGGTCGCCTCCTTATCCTCCATGTTAAATTCCTTTTCGGCCTCTGCCGCCCTTTTCTTGGATGTGGCACGACGTTGCATCTTTCCTGTTTCTCTGGCTGGATAACCGCTGCCAAGCTTGAATTAGAAATTGGGCGAGTTATATTAGTCCTTCAATCCCTAATCAAAGCCCCATGTTGGGCGCCAATTTTGTAACGTAACTTACAAAATAATAATGTTATAATTTGAAAAATGAAATAAAAAAATTTTCATTTATTAAAATTTTGTTTTCTGAAAAAAATATTTGTTTCGTTTTTTTTATTACTGGCATTTAGGAAATAAATTGGGTTATTGTCTGATGTAAAAATTTTAATTGTATTATGGTTGATAGTGTAGTGGTGTCACTTTCTATGAATCACTTCTAAGTTAATCTGGTTAACTCCGGTACTGGTCGATAGACGGCTCTTCTTCTTCTTCAATGTGCTCTTTATTTTTGTAAATACCGCCTTTCGGTTGGTCCGTGTCCTTGAATTAACTTATTCTTTAATTATATTTAAAGAAAAATTCAACCAATTTGCATAATTAGAAGGTTTATTAACAATTTATTAAAAAATATCGATAGTAATCGATTGTAGACAACAGTATCGACTCATTACTCAGGGCCGGTCGACAAAAACTTTACATTAACAGTGTATATAATATATGTTCTTTTAACGGTTATGTTAGAATAGCCAGAGAAGGGTAGGGCCAAGAAAGTATAACACTTACAATTAAAATGTCTTAAAACTAATAATTACAACGTTATTAATCAATATAGAAAGTTTATATAGTAATATTTTCGAACCAATGCAGTCTAGAAATTCATTTGTTCCACCTCGAAGAGAATGATGGAAAAATCAAAATGGCCGACAGAAGTATGCGTAGTTGAATGTCTATCACCTCGACGAATATTTCTTCCAATAAAGATGTCATTTCACTGTTTAGTTGTCTCAGCAATTGTGGATATTAGTTCTGGAGTTAAATGAGTGTTCCTGGTGTAGTGTTTATTAGTTCACTTGGTGTAAATGTGTGTTATTATGTCTATTTCACTTTGGTTAAATGTGTCGTATCTAACCCTTTTTGTTTAGTCCGTAAAATTTATTAGTAGTGATGTTATTTCAATTATTTACGCGTATGTGGTTCTGTTTATCTGTAATGCACTGTTTATTGTTTGTTTTCACTGCTTCTCAAGTTAGAAATTCAAATTAAAAAAATTACACAATTTGTACTGAACTCGGTTTAATTGTCGTACGCCATTAGTATAGGTTATACGGAGCAAAACCTCGTTTAAGTGTTCGCTTCAACAGATAATAATTAACTGTTCTCATTTCCTTCGTCTCCTGAAAATCTTAGCCAATTTAATATATATCATACATTGTTTCAAATTATCTTAGCTTCCGATACATTTTATTTGAATACATTATACACGGAAAATATTTTCGTTATTATTTAACTATATGAAATACTAAATACATATTCGGTTTCTTGAATCTATTTTGCTTATTTTGATACTAATTAATATAGTTTTACAAAGTTTTTATTTAAAAAAGTTATATTTCTTTCATGTTGGAAAAGTAGGTTTAATTTTGTGTTTCCTGTTCTTGTCTAGATAATAGCCATTTTCTCTTATATAATTATTATTATACTGAAACTAAGATTGATATAATTGTTTATCTTTCCTTAATTTCTTGCAATTTTGTTCATTAGTTATTGTTTTTAAATATAATTCATTTATCTATGACCCCTCCTCTGAAATTTTAGTTAATACATTTCATTTTTATTTATAATTTTACTTATCTTCTGACAATATCTTTATAAAGTATAAGTTACATTGTATTACTATATGGTGGGTTTATCTTACATAAATTTCATCAGTTTAGTTGGTTTATCGGACTAGATTTGTCAATAAATTATAATGTAGTCTAAATTTACTATCTGGCCTAGATTTTATCTGTTGTTACTTACAAAGTTTTTAATAATACAGTTAGTTCATACCCTTTTCTGACCTATTCTAATATAATATTCATTAATAATTTGTTCTTTTACTACTATAACCTTTAGTATTGATTTTAAACAATTAAAACATAACAATTATTTAACATTAAATCTGGTATTTAGAATCATACCCTTTTTTGTACTGATTACTTACAGTAACTTCTAAAAAACATTTTACTATATAGGAATGATATACACATTCAGATATGGCATTCCTAATTCAAACTACTAACAAAATAACATTTTATAAATACAAGTACTAATCTCTATTTCTAAATCTTATGTAGAGAGTTCATATATGGAAATTGGAACCTAACATTTTGTTCCATTAAAATTTTAACACTCCCTTAACACTATTTGTTTACAGTCTTCTCTGTTTTTCTTAATTTTAGGGATGTATTCCCCGTCACTTTATGTCCTAACTCCACGCTATCTGTTTATACTATTTATTCCATTGAATGTTCTCATATAAACAGTGGCATTTTATTAGAAAGAGTATTCAATGCTCCTTCACCATAATTGATTAAATATCATTCATGATACTATTTTAAAAACACTTAAAGTTATTTAAATGTACAGTAATTCATGTACCTTCTCAAAGTTTATTTATTATAATCTAATAACTTGCACTTGTCCCTGGTTATTTCTTGATACTATCACTAGTCCTTTAATAGTTTTATAATATCAAATTGTTTAATCATGGGGGAACTGTTAAGATTTGTCTATTTAAATTATACAATAACTTTCTTGGGTGCACTTCTACTTAGCACTTTAAACACTTTTTGTTTTTATTAGTTTTACATGAGTTTATGGTTTGTTGGGGTGTTATACTTTCTATAGTGATATTTACTTTCTTTTGGGGTTTTTGTTTTCTCCCTATTGGGTTTATTTTGGGTATTGGTCGTGTTCTACTTCCTCTATTCCATGTGATCTTCACTTGTGTCCCTGTTTATTAGGTATCTTTGTTTGTTATGGATATCTTCCTTCTTCGTTCTTGGTTTCTTCAGTACCATTTCGTTATTATTTACTTTTATTTATACTGGTCTGTTTACTTGGTCGGGGTAGCTTCCTTACCTACTCCTATCCTACCTGGGTATTATTGTTATTTTAGTTTTAGTTTTCTGCGGTTTTACTTTGTTGTACATTCATATTAGTTGCAGATTTTTTTCTTTATGTTTACTTTTTCTTGTTATAATGGTAATTTATTGTGCTTTTTATTTGGTTTTCATTTGGATCTTTCTGGATATTCCATATACTTGATTTTTACTAATGATCATCTGGTAATTGATTTAAGTGGATTATCCGTCATGCTACAATATTATTTCATTGTTTAGATTACTGAGGCTAGTGTCGTCCTCCTTCAATAGTTCGTTTCTAATATTTTTTAGGTAGTTGCAACTAATGATTGTAATATTATTAGAGTTAGTTGCTCTTTGCAACTCTTGATACCCAGGAGATAGGAGCAGTGAAGGGTCATAATAATTCATCACTGCCTCCTCCCGTTTAAATTCTCATTTTCATTGTTATTAATGTTAGGACCGACCGAAGCGTCAGTCGGGAAACCTTGAGTGGGTTCCTGCCGTTCCGTGCGATGTTCAAATGGTTGTTCTCGGTTTGGTTGCCGTTCTGGATCATCTAGACTGGTACTTCGTCTAGGCGGATTGTACCTCAGACCATCACGTTCTCTGCTTCTCCGCCGATCCTCATACTCGTGAAAACTGTTACGCCGCTGATGGGTGTATCTTCGTTGGCTGTTGTCTTCGGCTCGTATGAAATTTACCCTGGGTCGGGAAAACCTATTGTTATTATTGTTATTGTTTTGTGGGTACCCCTATTATTATTATAATACCGTTCGGTATTATTTTGGTTTGTGTTTCTCTGACTATTAATATTCGGATTCTGGTAATAATTATTTCGATTACCTTGGTAACCGTTATTATTCCTATTTGCATTTGGGTTATTAGGAATGTTATTATTATTATTATTATTATTATTATTACTATTATTGTTGTTATTATAATAATTGGAATTGTTTCGGTTCCTTTGGTATCCATTGCCGTTATGGTTATTACCATTATTTGGGTATTGATTATTTCTGATTTCCGGCCGATCATTCCTCCTTCTGCTTTGCCGATAGTACTCTTCATTCTCATAATTCTCCAACAGTTCAGTCATCACCTGTATCATTTTTATCTGGCTACCCCTCCTTGCTCTTATTACGTCTTCATTGTAATGGTACGACAGCTTGTTTACGAGGCATTTTTCTGGTATGGCCGGTTCCAAATGCTTCGCCAGACATACTTTTCTGAGGAAGTAGGCGGTCATAGTGTTACCCATTTGTGTTTTGTATCGGCCATGACAGATGTAGTCTCGTATTAAGTTCTGGGGGGTCTCCGACCAGTACTTCGCTTTGAATAAGTTTTTGAATTGCTGGTAGTCAGCGATCTCACTTCGGTTTGCCATCCACCAATTGTCAGTCATCTCCCGGAATGATTCGTCCAACAGTTCTCGGTTATTAATCCACCTATTGCCCCTATGTTTGACAAAGTATTCCTTGATTCGGGCCAAAAACTCCATCGGCTTACTTTTATATTGGCAGAAATTCAGCCATTCCCGATTCTCGTTTATGGGGATACCCGTGAAGTTAGTGGGTCTGTTTCTAATTACTTCCATCTCTTCCTGGCTCTGCCGCACTTGGCCGGTGATATTCGTCATAGCCACTTCCATACCGTCACACCTTTCCATAGCTTGGTTACGTACCTTCCCTAGTTCTTCTTGTGTTTCCTTTCGGTTTTCTTCCAACTTGGTCTTATTGTGTTCTTCGATATTGGTTATTTTGGTGTTTACCACTTCCTTGAATTCCTGTACTTCTCGCTCAGTCTGGCTACATCTTTCGTCAACTTCCCTGATTTGTTGTTTTATTACTATGGTTTCTTCTTACAATTTCTTATTTATAGATTCTTTATTATCGTTGATTTCCTTGCTCAATCCTTCCTTCAAAAACTCCATCCTTTCGTCTAACTTGTCCATGTTTTCCTGGTTAACTCCTCTTAATTCTTCTCTTAACAGTTGGTTATCCTCTTTCAATTCTTCCAACTGCTCCCCCATCCTTTCTTCCATCTTCCTATTATTTTCCTCCATCTTCTCTTCCATCCTCTTACTATTCTCCCTTAACTCTTCCTTCAATTGTTGGTTGTCGCTTTCCATCTTCTTACTCTTTTCCTCCATCTTCTCTTCCATCTTCTTACTGTTTTCTTCAATTCTTTTATTTGTATCCTCAATTTTATTACCCAATTCTTCCTTGGTTGTTTTGAATTCTTCTTTTGTTGATTTGAATTCTTCCCTTAACAACTGGTTGTCCTCCTTCAATTCTTCTAATTTTTCTCCCATCCTTTCTTCCATCTTCCTATTGTTCTCTCGCAAATCTTCCCCTAACTCTTACTTCAATTTTTTGTTGTCTTCCTTCCTTTCCTTACTCGATTCTTCTTTTGCAGAATCCATTTTCTTATTCAATTCTTCCTTGTGGATTCCATGTTCTTATTTATTTCCATCATCAGCCTGAACATTTCTTGCATGTCCCCATTCTCTGTTCGTGTGGACCCTTCTACCTGTTTCTCTGGGATATTTACGTCCCCTGTTTGTGTGGGTACCTCAGGTTGTTCCTTTTGTAATATCTGTTTGGTTGGTTCTATCGGAGGTAGTATCATTTCCACGTCTTCCACTGGTGTTGCCTCTTTGTCCTCCATATCAATTTCCTTTTCGGCCTCTGCCGCCCGTTTCTTCGATGTTGCTCGACGTTGCATTTTTCTTATTCCTCTGACTGGATAACCGCTGCCAAGCTAAAATTAGGAATTGGGCAAGTTATAGTGGCCTATTAATCACTAACTGAAGCCCCTTAGTTGGACGCCAATTTTGTAACAAAATTTATAAAATTCGTGTTTGTTAACTGAAATAAAAAAATTTGGTTTTTTTTTTTTTTGAAAAATATTGTTTAATTGTTTTATTGGTTCAGTATTTAGTAAATAATTTTCGTAATTGTTTTGTGTAAAAATTTTAATCTTTTATTAGTGTTTCTGTCAACTGTATCACTTTGCGTTTTTAGAATTAATTTCTGCGTTAATTGTATTATCTCCAGCACTAATCGATTGACGGTTCTTCTTCCTTTTTATGTATACTCCTTCAACTTTGGTAATGGCCGCCCTTCGGATAGTCCGTGATCTCAATGTTATTCTATTTTATTTCTATTTATAAATTTTATAAATAAACAGAAACCAATTTGCAGAAATTCCAGATTTATTAACAATTTTTATTATATATCGAGTGTTAATCGATTATTCCACAGCTAGCATCGACTCGTCACAGGGCGATCGATTATTTTTACATCTGTATTTAATATTAATTATCAGGTTCTTTGAACGGTTATATTATATAGACAGAGAAGGGTAAGGTCAGGAAAGTATAACACTTACAAGTAAATAGCTTAAGAATTAAAAATTACAAAGTTATGCTTTAATATATAATGTTTATCAAAGTAAAATTTCGAACCATTGACGTCTGGACGACTATATTGGCAGCGCTCGAATGCAATTGTGGGAATCAAGATGGCTGCTTCAGTACTGCATCTGTTAAAATGAAGTCAGCTCGACGAAATTTTCTTCCAATAAATGTTGCCTTTTCAATGTTTCCTCGTCTCAGCAGTTGTGATTATTCCTTCTGGTGTTAGTGGAGTGATCCTGGTTAAGTGTTTTGTGATTCACTTCGATAAAATGTGTGGGATAATGTTTTAATTCACTTTTGGCAATAAGGTCGAAAATTGCACCGTTCGTTTCGTTATTCAGAATTATTGGTTTTATAGGTTTAAATTATTAATTCACTTATTTTCTGTTCCGTGTTAATTTAGTTTAATGTTTGTATTGGTTGTTCTCACTGAATTTAAAGTTTAAGTTAAGTTTTTAGAAATTCACGATTTTCACCGTAGACTAGGCTTACTGAACGAACGCCATACTTGTCTTCACTGTAGGTTAATATTAGCTAAAATCTCGTTCAAGTGTGCTTGACAAAGTCTAATAATCAACTGTTCTAACTTCCTTCGTCATCTGAAAACGTCTTAGCCAATTTAATATTAGCAATACATTGTTTTAAATCTTTTTCGTTTCCGTTACATGTATGAAATTTACATTATATTACTGAATATATTTTTGCTATTATTTAATTTTATTAAATACTAAATACATAATCTCTTTCTTTAGTTCATTCTGCTTGATTTGATACCAAATAAGATATTTTTACAAAGTTTTTTATCTAAAATGCTATATTTACTTCATTTTAAAAAGTAGGCTTTAAAAATTACTTTCTGTTCTTCTCAAAATGTTTGCCATTTTATATGTTATAATTATGACTGTACTAAATCTCAGATTGAAATAAAATGTTTATCTTCCCTTAATTTCTTGTAATTTTATTAATTGGTTATCTTTTTAAATATTATTCTTTAATTTGTGACTCCCCCCTTTGAATTTTCAGTTATTACATTTGCATTTTTTCCAATAATTCTTCCTATCTTTTTACAATATCTTTCTAAAGTATAGTTCCAGTTATAATATTCTGTGACTGATTTGCCTTATATAAATTTCATCGGTTTACTTAGTTTACTGGACTTGATTCATCAATCATAATGTAGTTGAGATTTACCATTTGGCCTAGATTTTATCTGTTTTTACATACAAAGTTTTTGAATAATACAGTTTGTTTATACCCCTTCTGACCTTCTATTCTAATACAATATTAATTAACATTTCCTTACTTTAACAAGAACATTTAGTATTGAATTCACACTATTAATCCATAACAAATATTTGAAATTAAAAAAATGGTATTTAAAATCAGACATTTTAGTCTTGATTATTACTAGTAACACATAATAAATATTTTATAATAAAAGAATGGTATCCACACTCAGACATTTCATCCTTGATTAACACTATTAAACATAATAAATATTTTAGAATAATAAAACATTACACTCTATTTCCAACATTTAGGTATAGAGTTCATTGATTTTACTAGAAACATAACACATCTGTTCCTTCATTTTTTAACTTTTCTTAAAATTATTTTTGTGCAGTCTTATCTGTTTTTATTTTATATTAGGGATGTATCCCTTGTCACTTCACTTATTAACTACCAGCTCTCTATTTATCTTTCTCATTTTAGTGAATGTTGTTAGATAAAGAGTGGCACTTTCTTAGAAACATTAGTATTTGATTTTCATAATACTAATCTACCAAATAGTATTTATGAAGTTAAATTAAAACTTTAAAGTTGTTCAAAGGTATACATTTACTTAGTTTAAGCATTTAATGCACTTTCTTGAAGTTTATTTACTATAATAAAATAACTTGCACTGGTCCCCTGTTATTTCTTGATACTATCACTAATCAGTTTTATAGTTTTATATTATCAAGAATTTTATTTATAGAGGATTCTGAAGATTTGTTTTTTTTTTTTCATTATAAAATAACTTTCATGGGTGCACTTTTACGTATACCTCTAAACACTTTTGTTAACATCTACTTTACATTATTTTCTGTTTTTGGGTGTTATACTTTCGTTGGTGACTTTTAATTTCTTTAAGGGTTTTTATTTTCTTCTTACTGGGTTTCCTTTGGGTATTTCTTGTAGTCTTCTTATCCTACTACCTTGTTTCTTCAAAATCATTCCTGTTTATTAGGTATTTCAGTTTGTTCAGGGTATTTACTTCCTTATTCATATCCTAGCTTGTTTCTTGAAAAACAGTCTTTATTTTAGGGATGTCGGTCTGTTCTGGGTTTCGCCTTACTTACTGATTCTCATTCTTTGTTTCTTCACTACAATATAGTTTTATTACATACGTTGGTTTGTTCTGCGTATTTTCCTTACTTACTCCTATCCTACCTGGGTATTTCCTTACTTTATTTTAGTTTTTTTATTTATTTTATATTACTCATATTTGTTGCATAGTTGTTTTTTCTTTATTTTTATTTCTTCCAGTTATGATTGTATTTTATTGTGATACTTACTTGTTCTCATGTGGATTTTTCTTTGATAGTTATTTTAATTGATATTTATTTATTATCATATTTCATTCATTATTAAGTGGATAATCTGTCATGCTACAATATATATATATATATATATATTGTAACTTAATCTCGTTACTTGGTGTTTAAAATTAGTGTTATTCTGTAAGCTGTTCTATTTTCGTATAGTATATGTGTGAGTGTCGAGCGTTTGTTAACTCGCTCGTTGGGTTCGTGGTATAGTATGTGTGTATGATTGAAGTTATTAATAATTTCAATAAATTCTGTCACTGTTATTTGCGTGTAGCAAGTCGAATTGTACCTTCTCTTACCATTTACGGGTAAACCGTATCTCTCACCATTTGGTTTGAATATTGCCGCCTCGCCACCTCATTGGCGCACGCCTTTCTGCAGTGTCGACTTGGCTAACGTCTTGTTTTGAGGTTTTCACTTCAATAAATTTTTATTTATTATCTTAATTTACTCGAATCAAACATACAGTGTTGCAGAATAAGAATATTTATTAACACTTTGATAGGTTTCAATTATTTAGTAGTACATTAATTTTATTTTTAGCACCGGCAATTACAGTTGCTCAGTTGGCATGCTCAGTTCCAATGTTTTGTATACACACCGTCTTGACGGTTATCGTAGGTTTACAATTAAAATGGTTTTACTCAGGGGTGTTAATAAGTCCTTTTGGCTACAAAAATATTTGACTACGGCTAAAATACACAAACTTATAATAATCCTTAATACTAGCTACACAAAAAAATCAATATTTTAATACATTCGAGTGAGTAATCATCAATGAGATTTAGTAAAAATTTTTGGTTAGGATTTGTCAATTAGAAATGTTTGTTAGCTATTTATTATATCTCAATTTAAATAATTATCGATTGATTAAAGTTCAAATAGTGATATTACCAATACCTTCAGTTCTAAATCAGAATAGTGATCAGTGAAGTGAAAATTGTGGTTTATTATTGTTGATAGAAAAATTTGGAATTCGTTTAATGGGATTATTGTTTATACTCATCAATTTTCGATGGAGCTTCTGCGATGCCGTCTTCTTCTTCCGGATGGATCCAGTCGTCTTCTATTCTTCGGAATCTCATTAATCTCGTCCAGATGGTCTTTCCGGTAAACTTCGGCCTCGTACTCGTTCTGCGATCGTCAGTCTTCTTGAATTGAAGTACAGTCGACTCCCTCTAATCCGGACACCTCGGGACCGGATCCCTGTCCGGATTAAAAAATTTCCGGACCATCCGGCGGTTTTTTACTTATGTAAATTACAACCTGTAATAGCGTATCTATATTTATAAATCACATTTTAAGACAATTTTCAAGTGTACGGAACACAATTTTAGGTTCATAAAATTGTCCCAAACGAATAAACTTAAACCTAAAACTAATGAAAAACTTGGCTTTGCAATATTAAAAGAAATCTGTTATTTTCTTCTGCTTCTTTACTTCAACTGTTTTCTTGAAGGCATAATCACGCCACTTCCTTAGAAACATAACATCCACAGCTGATGCGCCAGGCTGTTGTTTGACGTAGGTAGTTGCCAGTTCCAGTGCTGCCCTACCCTCTGCATGAGTCAAAATTCCCACGCCATTTCCCGCTTCACTATCACCTTCGTCGTCGTCTTCTTCTTTTTCTTCCTCTTGACGAAGGACTACATCGACGATTTCGTCATCATTCAGGATTTCATTAGCCAGTTCATCATCAGCTCGCGAAATCCATTCCACAACGTCATTCTCATTAATACTAGCAGAATCAGGCAGCCGTTGTAAATCCTTTAAAATTGAGTGGTTGTCATCAGGTTCAGTTGCATGAATATTTAACCCTATTGTATTTGGGTTGTCTTCTTGTCTCTTCTCAACGAGAGTTTCAACATCTGGCCACAATTTTCTCCAGGATTTGGTAAACGTAGATGATGGGATTTCATCATACGATTTAGCAGCGATATAAATGACGTCCTTAATGTTAATTGTCTTGAGTGTCTGGATGAGACCTGCATTGTCATTACCATCCATCTTATCCAAAATTTCTGAAAGAAGCTTCCTCCGGTATTTTCTCTTAAAGCATTCGATTACACCCTGGTCCATGGGCTGTGCGATACTTGTTACATTTGGAGGCATATATAAAAGCTTGATGTCACTGTAACTATCACATTCGAGACCTTCCTCTGGATGCGTAGGGGCATTATCAAGCACAAGAACTGCTTTTACTGGCAATTTCAAGGATGTCAAATGTTCTTTTACAGACGGAACAAATTGAGATACGAACCACTCCTTAAACAAATAAGAATCCATCCAGGCAGACTTTTGTGACCTGTAATACACTGGAAGGGAAGACATGTTTAAGTTTTTGAATACTCTGGGTTTGGCCGACTTTCCAATCACAAATAGCGGCATCTTGTGTGTCCCAGTTGCGTTTGAGCATAGTGCAACAGTGATCCTTTCTTTATTTACTTTAAAGCCCGAAGCAGACTTTTCTTGAGGAGTGGCAAAGGTTTTATTAGGCAAAAGTTTATAGTTAAGCCCAGTCTCATCGATATTGTACACTTGTTCTGGGGTTAGTTTTTCACGCTCAATGATACGCTTCAATTTTTCAGAAAAATCATTAGCTGCCGGTTGGTCTGCTGAAAGCTTCTCCCCGCAAACTCCAAGGAAATGCACTCCATGCCGTTTTTTCCATCTCGTTAGCCACCCATTGCTTGCCGAGAAGTTTCCTTTTTCCCCAAGTTTTGAATGAAGAATGACGGCTTTTTCTTTCAAAATCGGCCCATTTATAGGAGTCCCTCTTCTACGTTCCTGCATGAACCACAACCATAATGAGTCATCAACAAGTTCATGGTGTGGTTTTTTCAAGGTAGATCGAGTAGAAAGGACGGATTCGACTTCAATTTGCATACAAAAATCCTCGATCGATTTTCTGTTTTTCCGCCAATCATAAACTGTGCTTTTCCCTACATTAAACTCCATACAAATACTTTGCACTGATTCACCCTTATCTAAACGTTGTAAAATATTAAGTCTGTCTTGCATTTTAACCGTATTATGCTTCCGTTTTTCACTCATTTTTGAGAATTTTACTGTCAAATAATCAGAGTTACTGAAACTACAATTTCACCTAACAAATAAACTCACTTATAATAACATATGTAACTCACATTGAAAATTATTAAAACACACAACAATATCAGTAGTAATTAGTAAAAACAGCTACAGTACACTGTATGACGATCCGGAGCAAACGCAATCGTAAGCCGAACTGAGGATCTTTGTTTACATGTAGGCCGGAAATAAACAGACACGCTCAATCCTGTCGTTTTCGGCCGTGAGAAACCCGGCGCGCGCTGATGACTCATTTCCAAGAAGTAGTCCGGACCATCTGGCGTCCGAACCATCGGAGTCCGAACGAGAGGGAGTCGACTGTAGGTCCTTATGATCTTCCTTCGGGATTAGTCGTCATCTATTCTTCCAGATGTCTTCTTGATTTCCTTGGGTAATTATGGGTTGTGAACAAATTTAATAAATAATATATTATCCAGGATTCCCTGGGCTGCTATCATAATCTTCCTTTCCTTTGATTTTAGTTAAAATTCACTTATTTGGAATTAAATTTTGGGGTGAGAGCTACTCAATCCGCCCTCGGCGTCGGTCAATAATGGACTATCGAAATTCTAACGGTTTTTTGGCAATAAATTTCAGTTGCTATGGTTACCTAATAAATTATGATAATTCTCATTGGTCATTAATCTTTGTCATTGTTATATTTTAACGTCTTATTTTAGTTTAATTTTACAAAATATCTTCAAATGAAGATTTCTATCTTATATTAATAGCTAGGTTTATTACATGAATACCATTGTTCATAATTTTTTATAAGGGTCATTTTGATATCCCTCATGGTCACTTTTGAGTAGCTAATTACATTTTTGTTATTTTTCATATTTATATTTTACATATATTTTATTCAAAATAGGCTGTTATTCATACCTTTTGGTATTAGGGATACTCACTTAATTTGTTTAAACATTTGGTATACTCTGCTTCGATATTGGACTATTATTTGTTCTCAAATTTACTAAATTCTTATTTAACAGTCAGGCCTAGAGCCTAGATTTTACTATACTACTATCTAACATTTCTTAGTAGCTTCTTACCTTTACATTTGGTATTTTTAACACAATTTTTTAACAAAACAAGCAATAAACATTGGTGTTCCTAACTCCACCGCTTATTATAGTAATAAACATTTTCTTTATAGGTTCAAGCCTGAAATAACTTCTAACTACCTTTCTGCTCCCTTCTACTATCTGGTTCAATTAACAATTCATTACATTATATTGGTTCTTTTAAAACAGTAACAACATCCTTATTATACTAACATTAATTTATACCTTACACAATATATACTATTCCTCCATTCCTTCACTAGAAAAAAGTGTCTATCGTTCTTGTTTGTCCTTCATTCCAATGCCTTAATTTCTATCTTATCCTATAATCCTTATTACCTATGGCTTACTTTACTTACATTATAATAAGTTCCTCTTACTTACTAGTACAAAGTTTATCACTGGTCTTCCTGTTATTCTAACACAGTTTACTAATTAGAATACTTTTTGAAGTTCACCAACTACACTTTTTCCTTCATAGAAGGTTTTTGACTTACACACTTTCACTCACTATGTGCAACATGCTATTACTACATGTCACCACTTTATATTAATATACTCCTCTTTATATTAATATACTCCTTCGTCCACTCACTTAATTATTCACTGGGTTGTTTATTGATGTTAGTATCATCATGGGGTTACTGATTACAATTGTTTATTTTATTTTCCCTTCACAAATGATCACTTTTGGTAATTAACTGTGGCCTTGATTTGCCTTAGGGTATGTTTACTAGTTTTGATTATATTCATCACTATTTATTAGGGTGTGTGTATTATTAATTCCCTAACTTATATTTATAAACACATTCCTTTATCAATAAAATATACATAACATTATTATCTTTCATTAACATTATTAACCTAGGTAAATCGCATCTACACTCTAATTACATTAGTTCATTTATTAACATACAGAATAATGGTCATTATTTGGGATTTACAATGTTCATTCTTAATGTCTTGATTACATTTGGTTCTTAGCCTCTTCTTCATTGTTCCGTGGTTCCTTTTGTATTTATCCGATCTATTGTGTCAGGTCATTGTCAGTTTATCAGTCATTTGTCATTTGGGTTTATTGGGTTATTGATCTCTGAGTTTATAAGTTTTTGCCTCTTATTCTTGTCTTCAGCTTCTTTAATTCATAGTTAATTATTGTGGATCTTTACTACCTTATGTCATGTTACAATATATATATATATATATATATATATATATATATATATAATTCTGGGCTCATAAAGCAATAGTCTGTGTTCAAGCTCTTTGTAAAATAGGAAACTGCATCATTTATTTATACTTACAAAAATTATAACATATGTCTGTTAATATACAGGTAATATACAGTATTTCATTAGAAAATATTCTTCTGGTTTTTAATGACTATCTACATGCAACTTATGATCAACACAGAGAAAAAGAGAAGTGACAGGAAAAAATCAAAATTCACCTGGAGTTACTAAGCTAAAAACAATCATGTTTCATATACCTCTGAACATCAGCAGACTTCACCTTAAAACATTTTCCTACTTTTTACTCTATTTTTATAAGGCACATTTTTTTAAGTACAGTCCATTTTGAAATTACTACAAACCATGGTGAAGAAGTAGGAATACTCAGCTGTCGACCTTTTTACTGGAATCAGATATGCCATTGTTCTGCTGTATGAGCAATTTATAATGGGGACTGTTATAGATTATCCCACCAACTGTGAGTTTTGCCCGGATGTTTTTTTCTTAGAAAGTAATGTCAGTGGGGTTGACACTCAGAGGCATCTGTGTGAGATTTATAGACTGACGATATTTAATAAGGACAAACCAAATTGATGATGAAGAATGTTGCTCAACAGTAATGATAGTTCAGGGTAAGGAGTGAACTGAAAAACTGTGTGAAAATAATATGTGATTTATGTTTTGGAATTGTCTACCAAATTTCCTAACGTTTCACAATCAATAATGTGATGAAATTTGCAAGTTTTATTGTAACATTGGTACTTGGTTACAAAAAATTCTGCACTGAAAATGTCAACCAATACAAACAGACAGTAATATCTGGCTTCATCTCAAACAATTTTGTAGCATTTTGAAAATGAAGTAAGTCGACTGTTTGAACACATTATCACTGGAGATGAAACCTGGATTTCTTACAAAGAAATGGCTCAGTTTCAGTTTACAGCAGTTAGAAAACGACAACAAACTGAAGAATGGTATTACTAACTGGTTCAAGACATAAATGGTGGACTTCTATGACGATGGAATAAAGAAGCTGTTGAAAAGACACGACAAGTGCATGCAAGTCAACAATGACTATGTGGAAGAATAAAGAAACTTCATAGATTCAATGATTTAATGTCTTCTCATTTCAAAACTGATCACACTTAAAAACACATTCCTTGTATATTAATGTTATTATATGGTTTAGTAACACAGTGTACTTTGCTCACCTGCTTTATACCCAAAATTTCAGTAACACTCATCACGATGCAGCCACCATAAATACTTATCCATCCACCAAACTGGGCCAATATAAATATAAATGTAATGTAATGATCATCCTCGGTATTCACGAGCCAAACTGTATAAGTTGGAACGACTCTCCAGTAGTACATTAAAAGCTACAAAAAATTTCCAGTAAGCTGCCAATAAGATACAATATAAAGTCTAATACTACAGATATACTTCAAATAACACAAATTTATTTTGATAATTCTAGTAAAACCCAAGGCAATGTGCTGCACAATATTAAATAATCACATACACCCATTTGTTTCAATAGACACAGAGTTACTAGTATTAAAAAGACGCACACATACATATATACTCATAAACATGTATTAAGTAATAATTAATTAAGAATATTTATATCAAAGGGTACAAGATAATTTATTTTACAAACTTAATACATTTATTCACTATTTTAATCCATCCAACTGTCATTGTCTTTCAGTTTACACACTAGCTGTAGAGTTATTTCACATGAAGTCAGTACAATCACCATGAGATTTACGATTAAATCTTGTTTTGACTTTCAATTTACAAAACATTTCTCCGTATAAGTGAACCTTGAAATGAACATGGATCAGAGTGCTGTGTGTCCTGATACTATCTCACGTTGTTTGGCTGAGCTAGTTCACAGTACAGTAGTATGGACAGATTTTCATCCAGCCTTTTAAAACCAAATCAGCCCTGCATTTATAAATAGGTAGAGAGATCCTTTCTATATAGTGCAGGGTGGATGTAGGGATACCAAAGAATGGTACGAGTCATTAGTGTGGTGGCTTAACAAAACTTATGTTTCATGAGTAAGAATCAATGTTTACTTAACATCAATTTTACACTATTATTAAAATATGTACAATCATATATTAAATAATATTTTGAAAAGAAATTAATACCAATGGCATTCATAAATAATTTTATAGAAACTACTTTGTGAGTAGACTGAGTAACACAGTTTATCAATAAGTTATATATGGTAAACAAATTTATAGAATAAATGAACCTATTTTCTTTAAACTACTATGGATGAATGCAACATACAACGCTTTTCACCTCTGTAAGCAATAAAGAATGAGAAACGGTTGCCAATGGCAGAGGAAAAGTTATGCCCACTAGCTTATATACAAAAAGATAAAAGATAAAGCAATGGAGGTTTGTGATTGCAGAAGTAGGTACAGCCCAGCTATGAGCTTATCAAAGGGGGGGGGGGAATGAAACTCGACAAATAAAAAATTGTACCAGCATCTTTAAATATTAATATTAATAATTCAGTTAACAATAACTAACAATAATAACACAATGTTAGTAATATTATATAGTCATAATTTTAAGTTAAAATATTTACATTTAAAATCAAAATTTAACAGTAAAAATCACATTAAATTAAAAGCAAACTGTTTTGTGTAAAATGTATTATTATATAATACACTGGCCTTTCTATGGTTGATCAGTTTGTATCAAGTGATACATATTTTGTTACTAATTACAACTGTTAAATATATCTCAACAAATAAAGTTAAAAGATTAGTATGCACTCATTTGCAAACTGGCATATACATTTCATTAAAATTCTTTTAAAAATCAAATCAGTCCTCATATTTTTCAAAGTGGCCTAGCAGATTGTCTTCTCATAAAAACACAACGTTTACTGATTGTTATGCCATCATAAAATGGCACTGTTTTCATCAAATTCCTGAACAGTTTTCTCTTGAAAGAAATGGTTGTCAGATCAGTCAGCCTTATTAGGATATTTTATTGCTCAAGTTCATTTTGTGTGTTTTTTGGCAGGAAAAGCTTCAGCTTCTCATTCTATGGAGATACTTGTAAGTGAGGATCAAACGAAACAATTTGTAGGCCTCCTTAACATGTCTTTCACCTAACTTTCATTTAAGAGATTGACTGTTTTTTCAACTGATGTATTCTTGTATTCATCCCTAGATGACATTAATTAATTTTTTAACCTGTGAAAGTCAAGCACTGTGGAATAAAAATAATTTAATTTTAAGCTTTCCAAGGCATCTGTATGAACCGTTTCGTCTGTAGGAAACGGTTTCCTCACTACCCATTAAGCTAATATCACATTATGGTGTTATGAAACTCACATTACCAGTGGAAACTCTATTAGAGATCTAGTTGATAAACAAGTAACAGCACATGAGGTAGTTTGTTTTGTCAGTTAGTTCTATGTGAATAAGCCATGAACAAAGAAGTGGTTACATCTTGTAGCCTACCGCTGTTGTCATCTAAATTACTGAATAACTATGTATTCCAGAAAACTGATGTGGATTTAGGTACCATTTTATAACTTTATAGTGGGATTTAAAGTAAATCTTGGTTTTCTGTAGAAAGTGTCAGTTATTCAGTGGCAAAGCTATTGAGAGGCTTTTGAGGCTTTAGCCTACCCAAAAAATAAACGAAAAAATGAATACATGAAAAGTTAACATTTCAGGATTATCGTATTTTATAAGTTCATAACAATTGGTTTACAAAATGCACTCTAAGAGCGCGGTACGAATGGAACTGCCGCCAGGCTATGTGAGGCTTTCTGGCAATGCCTCTCTCCCACCATCATTTATGATGTGCGATGGGCATTGTGTGTGTGTGTGTGTGTGTGTGTGTGTGTGTGTGTGTGTGTGTGTGTGTGTGTGTGTGTGTGTGTGTGTGTGTGTGTGAGGGGGGGAGAAAGCTGTTGCATTGCGGGGCAAGAGGCTAGTCTCCGTCTCGGGCAGTGAGCGTGAACAGGTATATCTTCCGTACTTAGTGCAATTACTTATTCACTCTACCAATTCATTTACGTTTAATTTAATTAATTTACATTCGTTTTATGTTTTTACTTGTGTGTTAGTGTTAGATATTTTTGTGTACAATGGGTCTAACTGAGAGAAGACTAATGTCATTATTTAGTGAATTAAACGTGAAACCGTTTTCAAGTTGGAGTTATGAAACAAAGTGTGCCTACAAAGATAGGAGATTGACACCACATTTAGATATTAAAATAGCGGATAGCAGACAAAATACAAAGTTTCAATTCTCTTGGTACAAGAAATAGCCTTGGCTAACAGGGTGCTCTGAGAAAAATAAATTATACTGTTATACCTGTATTCTCAGTGGGGGCTAAAAAGAATGGTCATCAGCTTCTTATGGTGTCTTGTGTAACAAAACATTTTGACAGAAAGGCCGAAAAACATCAATGTTCAAGAAGGCATCTTCAGAATGAAGAGACATTTTTATTGTTAGGTCATGGAAGAATTGAACATTCCATTTCTGAAGGCGCTAAGCTTCACCCATGAAACACAATGAAATTGTGAAGCAAAATAGATTTGTAATTGAGAGACTTATCGATGTTGTGTGCTTCTTAGGTAAACAAGAGCTTGCTTTTAGAGCGCATTTTGAAGATGAAAGTTCCGACAGCAAAGGTAATTATCTTGAATTATTGGAACTTCTCTCCAGACAAGAACAGTTTTTTCGTGATCATTTGCAGTGCACTTCCAGTTTTAAAGGTACATTAAGTACAATTCAAAATAAGCTGACTGAATCAGTAACTGACATAATTAATGAACGCATTAAAGAAGAATTACATTCCTGCGAGTTTGTTAGTGTGCAAGCAGACGAAACCCTTGACGTTTCTTGTAAAACTCAAATGAGCATCATTCTTAGATTCTGTATGCAAGATGAGTCTAAAGAAAGGTTTATTGGTTTCTATGATGTTTCAAAAGACAAAACAGCTGTAGGGTTATCAGAAGTTATTATCCATGAACTTAATGCTCCGGAAATTACTGACAAAATAGTTAGTCAAACCTATGATGGGGCCTCTGTAATGGCAGGAGATCAAGGAGGCGTCCAACAGTTTGTGAAACAGGTCTGTCCACGAGCTACATTTTTACATTGTTACGCTCATAAATTGAATCTCGTGTTACTATATTGTTCAAAATCAATCAAACAAGTTAGGCTTTTTGTTTATAATCTTGCAGCTTTCCATACATTTTTCAGTAAATCCTCAAAAAGAACACAGCTGTTAGAAAATAAAGGATTTAGATTACCACAAACTTGTACCACCTGCTGGAATTTCAATTCCCGAGCAGTATATACAATTTATGCAAAATACAATAAGCTGAAAGATGTTTTCCATACAATTACAGACAACACTGAAGAATGGGATGCAGAGTCATTCAACTGTGCTTCTGGCCTGCTTAATATCTTGAACAAAACACAATTCACTTACCTGCTTTGCCTTTACAAACAAATTTTTGTATATATAGACCACCTTTTTGCACTCCTTCAAAACAAAGTAATATCAGACATAAATATGTGTAATACTGAAATCCAGAAGACCATCGGAGTAATAAAGAATATGAGATCAGAAAATACTGTGAAATCATGTGTTGAAAACTCGAAAAAGATTTGCAACGATTTAAGTACAGTATAAGTGAACAAGAATTCGGATCCTTCAAACTTTTAGCCTACGAAATTTTTGACACACTGATTGTACAAATGGAAACGCGTTTTGGAGATATTGAAAAGATCAGATTTGTCGAATTGCTGGATCAAAATAGCTTTGGGGGATATAAACTAGATTTTCCTGCAATGAAATTAAACCACCTTCTATCCACGCATCCATTTTTAAACAAAGAACGATTGGAAAATGAATTAAAGAATATTTATGTAGATGAAGAAAAACATTTACCCCCTGTAGACCTTCTGAAATTCATAACTAGCAATGGTCTTCAAACCATCTATAAAGAAGTGACACGACTTATCAAGTTGGTCTTGACATTTCCTGTTACTACAGCTTCCTCTGAAAGAAGTATAAGCACATTAAAAAGGATAAAAAATTGCCTCCGAAATTCAATGACAAATGAACGATTAAGTTCTCTCAGTACAATCGCCATTGAAAAAAGTTTAGTTAAAGAACTTTATTTGGGTCACAGTTTCAAGGAACGCGTAATTGATATTTTTGCAACAAAGAAGAATCGACGTGTGGACCTATTGTATAAAAAAATATAAGGTAAGGAAGCATATTTATATTTTATCAGCCTACCCAGTACTTACACATTAGCTTCGCCACTACTGTTACTGCTGAAAACAAAAGGATGCTCCACTTAGCACTAATGTTGTTAAGCAGAGTGCTTAACACAGGCTATACATAGGATAAAAGACGAGAATATCTTGAATTTAAAAAGAGCTTGTTAGGTGCGCTGAATAACTGAGAAGTAACTTAACTGAGAAGTAACTATTATACTATCACTTATAAATACTTGTGTGCTCAGCTTTAGAAATATTCTATGTCACTGAATATTTCCTTTACACGCTTTAAAGCAAGTAAATTGTAACTTGAAGACTGATGAAATAAAATAACTTTTTAGTCAGAAAGTGAACATCTTTTTGTCATAGACAAACTGACAACCTTTCAACAACATATGATTTACCTTTAACGAGATAAATTTTATGGCAACCACAAGTCGGCAACATATGTTTTTCCATATGTCACAAAATACAGCAGTATGCACAAAAGTATCTTCACATGAATTAATCCATATATAAGAGTGCATACTCATGGTTAGTATATTAGCTGACAGTTCAAAACTACCTCAATGTATATAATCTTTAAAATAAAGATGGCGGCAAAAGAGCAACTCAAGAAAATGGCTTGATGGAGAAAAGTTCATGATTTACTGGATCAACAAGATATGTAAGAGATATCCTGGAGAACATTTATATTGTCCAACTCTTCTTAATTTTTGACAGATTCTGTGAACATCTGATGCAAGAGGTGAACATTTTTCTTAATATTACAGGATCTTGATATATCAATCAGCATGGTACATTACATTAAAGAACATTTATTCCAGATGGATGACAATGGAAATACCAACCAATCAAGTGGAATGGATTAAACTGAGAATGCCGTGTTGATTGATTATGATTGATTGAATGAGTGATTGAGAAAGGGACAGATTGATTATGAATCATCTGATTGCAACACCATTATTTGTTGAGGTGTGTCACATTATATTATTAACATTCCTGTATGGTAAAAACAAAAATGTAAAGAATGAAATGAATTCTAAATGTATATTCATTTATATATGGTTCACTTCCACTGCTGTGGAATATTCTAAACTAATATGTTGTCAGAAACTGTAGACAATTTATCAAAAATATACATTTTATTTATCATATGTATTTAAATTACTTTTATTACCAATTCTGGAACATAACCTGAGAAAACAAGCAGCCCAGATAAAACTATCGCACAATTTATGAACCTTGGGTTTTCTGAGGACTTACTCAAGAGAATACATATTTATGTTAAACTATTTATGAAAAATAGAATCAGTTACCTGGCACACCCTGCCAGACCTGAGAAAAAACAAAATTTATTGCTGTTACTCAGATTCATTATTTTTGTCCATTGTAAGCAGAATAGTATAACACGCAATACTCATTTTGTGAAAACCATGTTGAATTACCTGAATCATTACAAGACTGCAATCATCAGTCATGCAATCATTTAAAACTCTCTCTCTCTCTCTCTCTCTCTCTCTCTTACACACACACACACACACACACACACACACACACACACACACACACACACACACGCACGCACGCACGCACGCACACTATGATGAGCAAAATATTAGTAATCAATTCAGCTATCTTTCGCTTGTTTATTATAAAAAAAAATGCATAATCCCACACATATTTAATGGTAATGACAATATAAATAATAAATAATATGTACAGACTTCTGTAAATATTAATAACAATAGTCACATATATATTACAACATGTTCTAATATAAGAATATTATGCAGAAGTCATGCATTGTACAGCACGGAATTTGTAGAATGTCCCAGTCTGTATGAATTCACTGCTTGTAGTTGGGATGTTGGTTCAAGCAACGTTATACTTTCAGTTAAATTACTGTCCAGGCTGTTGGGCTGTGGTCCTCTTTCTATAAATCCAGACGTTTTGATTGCAGCTGGGGCAGTGAGTCTTCTGTTCTGCTCCTCCGGCAGTGATGACGCGGCGCTCCAAACCATCGCACTTATATAGCCTTCTGGTGCAGGCTGCTATCTGAATGGCTGAGAGCTTGGTCAATCCCGTTGCTCACCTGTGTCAACAACGAAATTGGATATTATATCCAAGGTAGCAATCCGAAAAATGGGCTAGCAGCCGGATTGGCAAAGTTCTCGGACAATTAGATAGCAGCCCACCCCAGATATAAGTGCTATGGTTTGGAGTGTCGCATCGTCAGTCACCAGAGGAGCAGACTGGAAGACCGACTGAAGATGACTGGCTCAGCTGCAGTCGAAACATCTGGATTTATAACAAGAGGTCCACGCCCAACAGTGCGGACAATAATTTTACTGAAGCTGGCTCCAGCCGTGAAAGCTTTAATGTTATGATGAACGTTATATTTTTCTCAGCATTCTGCAACATCAGTCCTTACTACACTGTTGACTTGACCTAAGGTGTGTGAAGTTTGAATGTTTTTGGTATTGTTGTGAGGTGCTGACACTCCATGTACTATTAGTTTTGAAATTAAAGCTGTAATATTGCACTTTTCAGTGTTACTAATTTGTAGGTTGCAAATTGTTTTAAATCTTATTAATTTTGTCTTGTGATTTTGTAGCATTAAGTTGATAATGATAAAACATTATAGAGGCCATTTCAAATTCAAAAATGATTAACAAAGCTAGGAGTAAAAAATCTTAGGCAGTAAGTCACATAAAATCATTTATAATGTTTATACATGTGCACAAAACATGAACTGACAAATCTACAACATACAGGCAAATACATGAACGAGTTGCTGAAGCAACCAGCAAAAGTTTATACAGTTGTTACGGTGCAAAATGCTGATATTTTAGTCGTGCCTCTTGAAAATGTAGAAATATTAAAAGTGGAAAATAATTTAAATAAAAGGAGGTTATATGAAGAGTTAGAAATTTTAAAGGTAAAACAGAAGAACACTAATATACTAATGAAAATACAAACAGAATTTAGTAATGAAGAAATATTTTATCATATTTTGCACGGTTGAGATATGTGAATTCCGTCAGAGTGTTAGCTAAGTATACAAAGCTGGGTGTGGTTTAATAAGGTAAAAGAGGGAGAGACAAAGCTTTGCAGTAAGTAGCAGGGGCTTGGCTTAACGGAGCTGAGCCAATAGGGTAGTGATAAGTAGACTTGTTTAAAAATTGACCAGCCATACAGGTATATATACAGGTTCCAGCGAGGAAATTTTTTGTCATGGTTTAGGACTTGAAAATGGTGGAAACACTGGAAGGCCTCGTCTGGAACATGTCAAGTAGCAGTTCCAGAAAGTAAAAATATATTGCATTCAGGCACTGAGGAAATTTTTTGTGGTGACAAAATACTGCCATTATTATTAGTCGACGCTGATTCCTCATATTCAATAATACAACAGACGTTGTTTGGTTAGGTTATGTTACACACTTTGAAAAAAAAAACAGCACTGATCCCAAATCCCACCATATGCAACGTTCAATCTGTGATACATTTTTTTATTTAATGCAAAAGGTAAATTGATAGACAAATCAGAACTGTTTATAGGGACATACTGTCTGGCCGCGACTGGAGTGCGCAGGGTAGGTAAAGTGGGGGAATGGGCAATGCAGTAACAATGCATCTGCCGGTCTAGTGGTGGGGACACCAAGCCGCGCATTCCAATTGTGGCCAGACAGTAACTCATAAAACGTCTCAGAAACGGTGCCATGAATTCTCAGAAAGAAGGACTGATGTTCACAATGAACAAAGGAGTGGTAGGTCATCTTTAATGTCTGACGACTTTCTTCAACAAAAAAATAAAGAAAGTATGTATTCTGATCAGCAACTGACAATACGAGATGTATATAAAATAATTTCTGAAGTACCTACGACTACGATTCATAAAACTGTGAACACAAAATTAGGTTACAAAAAATTTTTGTGTTAGTTAGGTGCCCAAAATGTTAATGGAAGAGCACAAAAAAAGACAAATGGGTCCCATCTTCATGTTTTTCATGCATTATGAACAACAGAGTAAGGAGTTAAGTTCATGGACTATTGTAATTGGGGATGAAACCCGAGTTTATCACCATACGCCTAAATCAAAAAGCAATTATTGCAATGGCTCCATACACATTCTCCCAAAATCAAATAGTTCAGAACATCAATTTTAATACAAACAAATTATGGCCTCAGTTTCTTTAGAGAACAGACATAAATTCTTTAGTTGACTTCATGCCTGAGTGTGAAACATTACTGGCGATGCACACTGTAAGACATTGAGATATCTTCAACAGACTATTCAAAACAAAAGGAGGGGAATGCTGACATGTGGCATTTGCTTGCTCCACAAGTCTCAGCCCTGCACTGTTTGCATCATCACTGGCTACCCAACAGTTGGAAATGGTATGTTTAGGGAGCCACTGCATATCACTGTTTAAGTACTTTGAATTCAAGAATTGTAAATGAATATTTAAAAAAATTTTAGGTCCTTGTATCTTCACTTTCTGGAATGCCTCAAATATCCATGTAGAATATACAATGGACTGATGACTCCCAATCGGGTTGTTAAAGCTGATACCCAAAGGACAACAAGCTATTATAATTCATGTTGATTATGAAGAAAGCTACGTAAGAAGCTGAATTAATCTTGAAAAAGGGTACAAAAATGGGTTAATTCTATAATTAAAAGAATTCACATAATTATGAAAAGTGGTCATATTAAAACCATATCCCAAATTTACCAAACTATATTAGTATCAGTAGTTGATGATGTATCTCACCATAATAGTATACTGAATCTGATACTATCCTCAAATAGCAGAAAATCATAAATGATTTAGTGGATCATAATGATATGAGAAACAGTTACTATTTAATGAAAATGTGTGTAAACAAAAATTATACAGTATAATAAAAAAAAATCATAATTTAATTTTTTAATACATATATACATATTTTTACACACACACACACACACACACACACACACACACACACACACACAATAGATACACTATTTCAGCAATGTAGCCATACAGTATTTGGCCTTACACCTTAACACACAGACTTGAACCCAACTGACCAATTTAAAACACAATACAAGTAAAAGAAACTTTTTTTTTAAATAATGTAATTAACTTAGCTGAAGAGATGTTCAGTTTAAGGGATACAACTGGGTTTGGTGAATGAACATAATATATGAAGAGAGTAATTATTGCTTATATATCCTGTAACTGATGATATATCACACACAACTATTACAATATCAAAAAATGGTGATAATGATCGTGACAGCAGGATAAGTGACACCGAGATACTGACAGTGACACAAATGGGACGAAGAAATTTCAGTGATTTAAAGTTAAGTGAGCTATGATGTTTTCACAGGGGTGTAGTAGAATTTAGTCAACCCCCACTACTTACAGAAACTGGTAGCTAACAATGTGCACATGGCAAACTTCAGAACACAGTAGACCTGTTCAACTCTACAAAGCATTATACTGTAATGTAGAGTACAGGTAGATCCCGTTATACGCGCTTTCGGTATCCGCGTTTTCGGATAACGCGGTTTATTTGTGAAGTTTTGAAGCGTCAAAATATTGGCTGTAATGTAAGAATATTGAGTGCTCCTTTATCCAGAACTGCTGCAAACCCATATGCAGGTTGTACAGTGTGCGTACAGCTCCGTTGTGAGTGCGCAACTATCATGCGCATCTTCCTGTACTGTGACCTTGTCACTGTGTTTCCGATTGTAGGAGGACGCCAGTATTGCTTGTAAGCTTGTTGCAGTAAGGTTGGTTGTGTTATAACAAGTAAAATGTCAGATAAATGTAGAAGAAGTGTGAGTAACGAAGTGAAGAAACGTTCGAGAAAATCCCACTCATTAGAAATGAAGTTGGAAGTTCTAGACCGATGTGATAAAGGGGAACGTAACATTGACATTCAGCGTGCAATGGGACTCAGTGAATCTACGATAAGAACTATTCGCAACAATGCACAATCAATTCGTAGAAGTGCACAATCACTGACAAACCTGAGTGTTACTAGAGTGACTAAATCTCGAGCAGAGGCAATGGAAAAAATGGAGAGTATGTTAAGCCACTGGATTGAACACCATAACCTGTGGCACATGCCTCTTGTCGGAACTGCAATTCAAACGAAACCAAGAAGCCTGTATGCGGACCTGACGAAAGATACAGAAGATGCGCCGTCTTTCTCAGCCAGTTCTGGTTGGTTCGATCGCTTCAAGCAGCGTTTTGGTTTTCACAATATAAAATTAACGGGAGAGGCAGCAGCCGCTGATCATATTGCAGCGGAGGAATTTTCATGAACTCTATTTAAGAAATTCATCACTGATGGAGGCTACACACCTAAACAAGTTTTTAATCTTGACGAAACTGGTCTATTTTGGAAGCGAATGCCGAGCCGCACATTCATTTCCATTGAAGAAAAAACAGCCCCTGGTTTCAAGGCGGCCAAGGACCGATGCACTCTTCTTTTTAGAGGAAATGCTTCTGGGGATTGCAAATTAAAACCTCTTATGATCTACCACTCACAAAATCTGAGAGCACTAAAAGGCTGTGATAAGTCGCGACTGCCAGTTCGTTGGAAGTGTAATAAAAACGGATGGATGACTTCTGCAATTTTCTCCGACTATTTTACAAGAGAATTAAATGACAAGTTGAAAGCCTACTGTGAGAAAGAACACATTCCTTTCAAGATTCTCATCCTTCTTGACAATGTTTCAAGTCACCTTCCTTTTATTGCTGAATTAAGCAAAAACATTCAACTTATATTTCTTCCTCCAAACACCACTTCCATCCTCCAACCTATGGACCAGGGCGTTATTGCCACATTTAAGGCCTACTATCTGTGTCGAACATTTTCAAAGCTTATCGGGCAGTGTGACGCCGATGACAAACTCACCATCAAGGCTTTCTGGCGTCAATTTAACATTCATATGGTGATTGGAATGATTCGAGACTCATGGAATGAAATCACACCACAATGTATGAATGGTGCCTGGAAGAAACTGTGGCCTGAAGCTGGTTGAAGTTGTTTCAGAAGATGGAGTGGAAAATGACATCGGTGGTGCGATGAGAGAGATAGCAGACATGGCACAACACACTGGTTTTACTGACGTCGACGAAGAAAATGTGCGCGAGGTATTGAACTCATATGTAGAAGATCTAACCAATGAAGACTTAATGATTATTGAAGAGGAGAGAATTGTAAAAGAACAGGAAGACGAGGAAATAGACGAAGTTCAACCTGAGAAGAAGCTCACATCACAACTAAAATCATGGCTCACGCTTTCCAGATGATCGACTCAGCCATGTCTATTTTTGAAGAGCACGATCCCGACACAATGAGAAGTTCTCAAGTGAAGAGGGAAGTTGAACACGTGATGAAATGTTACAAAGACCTCTACAGCCAAAAGATAAAGAAGAGGACACAGCCGTCTATTAAAATGTTTTTTACCAAACATCATGGCGTTTCCAACGACAGTCTTGCATCCAGTAAGAACCCAACTTCTGCTACGACAGTGTCACCTGGGAATTCTACCAGTTCTACCTTAATTGCAAAAGGAGGAAGACTGACCACAACTTCAACAGATTCTTCTGATGTTGACGACCATGAAGATATTATGTAAGTGGAGAGAGACTTTAACATTTTTAATTTTTGAATACTTTTCTGTACTGTACTGTATGTTATTTCGATCATTTAAATGTATTAAAAAGCATTTTTAATAAGTTACTTAATTTTTTCATTCATGCCCTAGTGTACTTGCCCATGTAAAATATACGTCTCGATTTACGCGAATTTGGTATACGCGCCGGTTTTCAAAAACGTATATCCCGTGTATAACGAGATCTACCTGTACTCCAGATCTTTACTAGTCTGCAATAGTTTATACACGCACGCACGCGCACACACACACTGCTACGATATTTATGTAATGCTCTCAAGAGTCCATTCTACATATTCTTGGTTAGCCGAGCAGATGCACCATGCTCATACCCATGCACCATACTCATGTAGCTTCCAGACTGTTCAAGCACTTGTAACTATGCAAATTATACCAGCACGTCACCAAAAGAATTGAAAATTATTCTGGAACTTCTGCACGATATATATATAAGGGTCTATGGTCAGTTTAGAAGTTAGTTAAATCTAGTGATATTATAGAGTGTGGATGAAGTGACTGTTGTGGATTAGTGGAAAGTGATTACTGTTATAATTAGTACGGAACTCTAATAGTTGATATTATTATTGCGTGTGGACAAATTTAACTTGAATTATTGTATGATTATTTTATGAGAGTACCCTGTTGATTTCAAATTGTTATTTGTGACTAATTAAAGCTGGTAATTAATAACTTCATTGGTGTCTGTATTTTGTTTCTACATTACAATACAATGATCGGTGAGACCGTAGTAACAATGTGTACATATAAAACGATATCAAGTTATATAAAGTTCATAAAATAAATATCTAACTACCTAAATGTCTAATAAATGAACTTCTCTACAGTTCTGTAATGACTGACATGCAATTTTATTGCAGTAATATAAAACGAAATTAGTTTTACCTGAATTGCACATGATGTAGTTAAATTGTATACACTCCGTTCTAGTACTTGAAGGTTTACCACTGTTAAAACAGTATTAATCAAAGGGGAGAAGGAAGAATGTTGAATAATAAATATACAGAGAAGCACAATATCGATGACTGTTGACCATACTGCCTGAGATACCTTTTCTTCATTATCTGCTGAAACAATTTAGCACTGCCTACATAAACATAAATAGTGTACTTACATACTGTCTATAGTTTGTTACAGTTTTTTTTAGAATTGTATAATATAATGTTACATGTAACTTGTCATTTAATGGTTTGATTCTAAACTCATACCCTTCGTATATGCATCTATTTCACGATTCATATGTCTACTTTAAAGACAATGGTGTTTCAACATCAGTAATATAAAAAATATATTTTCTGAACATATAATTTCATCTTTTACTAGAATTAGTAAAATAGTTCCTTGAGATAAAAACCCCATTTAACCTGTTGGTAGGTCTTTCAACCATCACCCACAGCTTCTGAGGACGATCCCAGATTCCAGGGATCAAAACATCATGCTATAAAAAAATTACAATGGAAGCAGTCCGAATAGAGGATTTACTGTAATCTAATAAATACTCTGATCTTTTAACACAAAACAAACGTTTTTCATTAAATGTTGTATTATCTACTTTGTACACAAAAATTATTCACTGTTACATATTTCTTCCACATCAGAGATACCATTTCTACAACTACTGTCTTTGTCATAGTCATTGTATGAACTACTTCAGTAACCTATTATTATAAATTTAGGGTTATAAGAACATTTCCTGTTGTTTTCAACAATTGGTTCCTTTCCAATTTTTTGACATGTTCATACCAAATTTTCCAACTGTCTGTAGTAATGTCGGAAATCCTTGTTCACATAAGTCTAACTACATTCTCAGTTTAAAATGTTGCATTATCACTTCCAACCCAAATCATCAATTGAAACAAGAATAATTCAATCAGCTGAGATCTGGATGATATGGCTCCACTTGAAAGTTTACAATTTTAGCCTTTTCAGCTGAAATTTCATTAATTAGTTATCTAGGTCTGTATTGCTGTAGGCCTAGATATCTTTAGTTTTATTCCTAAGCCTGTGTAATTTAATTTAATTATATAGCTGCATTTTCAAGATCGTCAAAATAGGATCTTCATATCTGTTAACCAGTTTTTCATTACAGTTTCTGTGGAATTAGAGGGGCTTATTAGTTTGAAGTTTATAGTAAGACACATTACCTATTACTACAACTCTACGTGATGGTTAGTTAAGAAGTAATTTTTCTGTTATTCAACGTCTTCAATTTGTTATTCAACGTCTTTCTAATTTACTCGAGTAAATGTACATGAAAAAAATTCGTTACTTGCTACTTTTCTGTTACCGGTACGTTACATTTTTTGTATCAACGTAATTATATAATCTAGTCTTCTTTTCATTTAAAAGTAAAGTCAAATATACCTCCCTGGCGTTCCGTAGCGTTTATAGCCCGAATCCTGATAAAAATAGAACGACTTATATTTTTATGATGACACAGAAATAACGGAAAAGTATACAGCAATTGCTAACACCAAAATATAACTATTCTTCCTCTCATTTAAAAGCAAACTCAAACATACCTTCCAACGTCGTATCTGTAGCATTTATAGCGCTTATGTTCCGAAATGTTGATAAAAATTGAACCAATTGTATTGATGTCACAAAAGTAACAGTAAACGATAAACCAGCTACCAATACCAAAAATATATTTTTTATAAACATAATGCTTTAAAATATTCACGTACGGTAAAGTTAATGACCCTTTGTTAAAAATGCCCTAACCAAAACATTCGAACTTGTTTATTTTTAAAATTCATGGCACACTTTATTTCTTTACATTTTGACGCAATATGTTACCATCAATACTTTTACACTCACCTATAAGTTAAACAACATGATTACATTTAAAAACCCCTTCATATAGTAAACAGTATTTATAAAATAAAGTGCACAAAATATGCTGATAAACAGGGTTTATCCTAGATTCGTAAAGGTGTACATTATTAATGTATATCATAGATATAATATACACTAGATGATACATAAGCAGCATTGTCGCGGCCCAAATTGAACGCAGCTGATTCCGCCATATTGAGGGGGATAGAATTAAATAACTCTTTTTAAATAAACCACCATTAAATGGTCAGTTAGCGGCAGGACGATGTAAAGGCGGGTTTACACGCTACGATAAATGCTAGCAATTTATCGTAATAACGGAATCGTGACGATTTATCGTTGCGTGTAAACAGGACATTGTAGCGATTTATTGGAGTTGGAATTGGACTGGATGGTTGGTGCCGTACCCATGGGCTCCCCCATATCCAGCATTCTAGCAGAAGTCTTCCTCCAACACTTAGAAAAAACAAAAATACTCACAAACAATGACAAACACTCACATAAAATACTATATTGGCACAGATACGTTGATGACATTCTAATACTATACAGGGGAAACAAAGACAATGTGAACAGTTACTAACGCACATAAACAAAAAACATAACCTTCACTGCCGAATACGAACACAACAATACCATAAACTTCTTAGACCTCTCCATCACAAAACTAGAACACAGGCACAAATTCAGTATATACAGAAAACCAACTACAACTGACACACTAATACACAACACCTCCAATCACCCAATACAACACAAACTAGCTGCTTTTAGAACCATGATACATAGACTTAACAACATCCCCTTAGATGAAATAGACTACAAAGACGAACTAAACACGATAAAATATCTAGCAGAAGCTAACGGTTATGACAGAACAATAGTCAGTAAACTCCTACACAAAACAAACAACAGACAAAGACAGAAAACAACAAATTCATAACACTAACATACATCAACAAACAAACAGAAAAAATTGCCCACAAATTCAAAAAAGCAGGATACAGAATCGCTTACAAAACTACTAACAAAACAGAACACACACTATCAAAACGCATGCCCAAAGCACAAAACAAATTCGATCTACCCGGTGTATATAAACTAAATTGTTCAAATTGCAGTAAATTCTACATAGGCCAGACAGGACGTAGCTTCAAACAGAGATACATTGAACACACAAAAGCACTCCACACCACTACAGAATCTACCTTCGCAAACCACCTCATTGAAGCAAACCACACATATAAAAACATCGACAATAACATGAACATACTACTCGTACACACAAAAGGCCGAAAACTAGACACTCTAGAACAATTAGAAATATACAAACACACAAAAACAAATAAAAACGACATCCTAAACGAGCAGACACAATTCAAATCGCACGCATTATTCGAACACATCTCACCACACACACACAGCTTCAATCTTTCGAAACACTTTCTCGTCGCCAACAACAAGACGAGCAGCACTACTAACGACAGCCTCTGATGAAGCCTTCTATAGGTGAAAGCCGGTTTAGGCTGTAAGGTAAAACTTTACGTTTTTACTTATAAAAAACTTTGTGTTCCGAGTCGTCAATATTATAGTGATATTTAGTTAAGTAACGGACACGTCATGGACAACGAAATCCAAGAAGCAATGAAATAATTTAGAGTACACGTAGTACCACAACAAATAATGTGAAAAAAACATCAGAAACATATAATAAAAACATAACAGTAAGCCACAAGAGTGAATAAACAAAATTTTACAAATAAAATAATAAAAACAACTGTAATAAAATAAATATAAATAAATAAATAAATACTTATAAATAATAAGCAACAACAAAAGTAAATTAAATACATTACATACCTCGAAATCTTCGGATCCATTCACCAGTGTACACAGAATATACAAGTCATGAACTAATCTTTGTCACACCTATTCACATTACAATTTGCTTCACTCAAATAACACATTATAGGTAAAATTAAACTACTGAATGGTTTTTAAAATACTAGAATTTCAGTTATTCAGTCACTATTTTAAATTTGTATTTAAAAATATCACCTGTTGCACTTTCCTTGAAGTTAATCGTGTTCTTCGTTCAGATAAAATTATTCCTGCCCTGGAAAATATCCTTTCACAGGGAACGGATGTTGCAACCATGTTACATCTAGTTCTGACCAAATGTGCAAGATTAGGGTATACACGTTGGTGATCTTTCCACCACAGTAAGGGATTTTCACTTCTCTCTATTGGTGTGTCTTGAAGATATTTATCTACTTCTTGTATAGCCATTGATAAAGATGTCCCTATTTGTTTAACTTTGCTTATCTGGTTTTTATAATGGTCCCAAATTGAAACTGTTTCCTCCTCTGTTATGTTAGGTTGTAGATTTACTTTGGTTTCAATGCTTGTATTGGTTCTTGAATTTTTTGTAATTTGTGAAGATACTAGATCAGCTGCATATTTTTTTGTATTTTTTAGAGAAGTATTGTCTTCAAAAAAGTAGTGTTTGTACCTGGGGTCAAGCATCGTGCAAAGTGAAATTGTTTTGCTTTTTTCCAAATTAGCAAACCTTACAGAAATTCCTTCTAGAAGTTTAAGTGCAATTTCTCTGACAAGTGGTTTAGTTAATTTCACACTTACCTTTTGTATTGATAATTTTAATCCTTGGGTTATAGGTATTATCTGGCTGGCGGTGATATATTTCTCTCTACTCATTTCTTTTGTTACCTCCTCACAAGGTCGCAGAATAGCACACAGTTCTTTACAAATTCCCCATTCTTCAGCTGTTAATGTTTCTATGTCTGTTGTTAGTAATGCCAGAGAGTGTTTTACAGCATCTTCCAGTTCAACAAATCGTTTAAGCATATAGTAAACAGAATTCCAGCGTGTTACAACATCTTGCAGAAGTTTTTTAGGTTGCTGAACACCTATCTGTTCTTGATATTTTGTGATTTTTAAATGTGCAATATTACTTCTCTTAAAAAATGTTACAATTGTTTTTACTTTTTTGATTGTCACTTACAATTAACAGGCTGTCTTCAACAATTAAATTTAATGTGTGAGCATAACATCAAAATGCTTCCACTTAAGTATGCTTTGTATAGCACTAGTAACATTTATGGCATTATCAGTAATAACAATTGGAATTTTTCCAGACAAGTCCCATTCATTTATAATACACAAAATTTCATCTGCTAAATTTTGAGATGATTTATTTATTTTGATAACTGAACAGTCTAATAGTATATGTTTCATTTCAAAATCCTGATTAATGTAATGTGCAGTAATTGCATTAAAAGTTTCATTTGTTGAAGAAGACCATGTGTCAGTTGTTAAGCAAACACTTGGTGCATCTTTTTTAATAGATTCTTTCATTTCATTTACCTTTGTTTCATAATAAGCTGGTAACAGTGTGTTAGCAAAATACTTTCTAGAAGGAATTTGATAACTAGGGGCACAAGTATTCATCAGATTTCGGAAACCTCTGTCTTCAACAACTGTAAATGGTTGAAGATCCCAAATAAAAAGTTTCATTATGGCCTCATCAATTTTGTTTTTATCAGATACTGCTAATTTTTTGGGTATGTAAGTTGATATTGACATTTGTTTTTTACTTGTTGGAACAGGCGACTGAAATGAAGATGGTTGATTTTGGAAGGTGTCAGTAGCTCTTGAAGTGGTTCGTCTCTCTGGACTAAAAAAAATGGGAGGAAGATTCTACTACTAAGTTTTCTTGCACATCTGGTCCTATTTGCAATATATCACCTGAAGAAGTTTCTGTTCTTGGCAAAGATTGCACAGCAGTTTGGGTGGATATAGTAGGAAGAGCAACTGTTGGATGGCTTCTTTGTAAATGTTTTTTTAAATTACTAACTGTACTTTTATATGATAGTTTTGTTTTGCAAATGTTGCACAATGCAACACAGTTACCGACTGATTCAAAAAAGCTCCACACATCACTTGTTTTTCTTCTTCGATCCATGTCACCAAGCAAAACCAACAACAGTCACAGTCAACACTTTCCACTGGACAGCAATACTTAAAAAGGCCTTCCCCCATAGTACAGGGGTTCCCGACCCTTGGTAGGCATACCACTAGTGGTAAGCAAGAAGACCTAGCTAGGAAAAAAATATTACTTAAAAAAAATAATAAATACAAATTTATTGTCAAAACAATAATAAATTTTCATCGGACATAATTTAAAACGATTACCCTTAAGGAATTAGATTTAAGGAACAGGAATTGATAAAGTGCATAAACGTCCATTACAACAATCTCGTCATTTACGTGAGATCAGATGTGTAGTGCAGTTAAAATCACATTAATAAAAAGTATAACCTATCAACATCAGCCACTCTATAAGTTATAACACAATATAATTCAAAGAATTAAAGAAAACTAAAAACTTGTTTTCGTGATTTTCACTCGTCATTTATTTAAAAAATAATGCAGCACTTAAATAAATGACGAGTGAAAATCACGAAAACAAGTTTTTAGTTTTCTTTAATTCTTTAAAAATGGATTTTCATCAAGTAAAGGCCTCCAGTATCAATTACAATATAATTTGTTATTTCAAAACTTACCAAGTTGGTGATTAGTATAATATATAATTTATTAGCATATAATCTGTATTATATATCTGCATATCACACGAGAATAAATGTAACATCAGGATGAATTTTTTCCTTTATTAAAAACAGCTCCGCTCTTTGCGCAGAATGAAGTATACAGGACAAAAAGTGTACTAGTCCTACTCGAAATATGCTTGATCTACCTGTTCCTAAAATACTAGGTGTTCCTAAAATATTAGGTGTTACTAAAATACTACTGTTACTCTGGAACGCGTTGTTCCTTGTGTATCGGTGATACCACTAGTATTTGAAATACCTAGTATTTTAAATACGCATTACTGGCTGTTCCTTGCGTTCCAGCAATATTTTTGTATGCCTAGTATTTGGCCTTGGCATATTCGTTTACGTGATCTTGCGTACTTTTTGTGTGTGTGTGTGTCTGTGTAGTTGCATAGGGGGTGTGTCTCGACTCGGAACAGCGTCGCCGCGAATAACAGGTATTTCAACTTTTCAGTCACTGTTACAGCCGTTCCACAAAAATATCGTCCAAAATACCTATTACAGGTATATCGGCCCACCTCTAGTCTGCAGACTGACAGCGTGAAGCCACTCAGGCAACTTCGTTACCGTTCTTCCACCGCTATTGTCTACTCTTTCGTCAACCCACACCCCACACTTACCTGTATAATGAAATCCACGTATTTTTATTTTATCCAAATCGGGGTTTTCCTGTGTGCATAGCGGATGAATTGAATATTAAAATGAATATTGATTGTGGTCACAGTTAAATATTAAAACATAATATAGAATTAATTTAACCATATCGTTGTACTCCATTTATTACCCTGAATTGTAGTGTTTGTTTTAACCTTTGTTTCCTCCAGAAACAAACACAATTTCACTGGCTCCCCAGATAAATATGAACCTTTTTACTACATCGTCGCATTAGTATATGAAATACATTATTATGAAATTACATTTCTTATTATTAAGAAAACTTATTTTATACTGTTTTGCTGGTTTTTAAGTTCAGTTTTTTGTACTCACAATGTTGGTTTTGATATATATTGCTGTAATCAGTTGCTTGCGGGTAAAACTCCTCTTTACCTGTGCACTAACTTCGCAGGTCGGTTTCGTATTTATCTGGAGTCAATTTAATCAATTATTTTTTTGTTTCTGGAGTGATAAACGCTGAAACAAAATATACGATTCAGGGTAACAACGTAATAATAGGTATGTAAGAAATGGTATTGTGATGGTACAATTCTGGTACGATAATAATTTTGTAAATCTATGGTCCTAAAAACCATAATTATTGTATTTTTATTCCTTAACCATTTATTTTGTAATAATAATAATTTTATTTCATAATCCCTATAAAGTTTTGGTTAATAAACTATAGAATATTTTAAACAACGCACTTTGGAGTTAACAGGATTTCGATCGAATTCGCTGAAAAGCTACAAATGTTGCAAAAAACTATTTGCCACAGATAAACAGTAAACAACCAAGCCCACGATTACGTCAGACGCAAGGAATGTAAGATGCATTGTATGCGACTGGGCTGGGATGCGGAACAAAGAACTCGTGACGTAGTTTTGCCCCACCTACGCAATGTTTAACAAAGACTCTGGGTCATTTTCGCCTGGACCATGAATTGGGTCGGTCGGCACTTCACGCGGCCGGCGTATTCACTAAGAGTGTTTGTGTAAATTTTACACCACCAAAAGTGGTTTAATAACTATTAATGAAATAATGGTAATGTTGGTGTTGTAACTGGGCTTGAGTGGGTGTCATCGGCCAAGTGAAACCGTGAAGAATCTGGCAACGGTCTGGACTTCTACATGCAGCCAAATCTGCCAAAGTGTGATTCGAGGGGGGACACTATGATTCGAGAGTGTGGGCCCTAAGACAATATAAAGAATCAGATTTTGCACGATGACAGGATTCGAGTAGTGTGATGACATCGACTCAAAACTGGAAGCTAAGTATCAGCTATAACCCTTACATATAAAAGAAAATAGAAAATGACCAATTCAGTAAATTCAGTTCAATAAAAAAATTATTCATTAAATAAAAAATGAGCTCATAAAATAAAAAATTGTACCAGAGAATGAGAGAGAGAGAGAGAGAGAGAGAGAGAGAGCGTGAACAAAATACTATTTAAAAAGTGCTGGGTTGTGCAAATATAAAATATATCTATAAAACATATATCAAATGTTTAATGTTTACTGTGTAGGTATTTTGGAGGGTTTGTAAAAGGGAAATTTAACGTAATTTTGTCGCCACCTGGTGGAGAATATATGTAATTAAATGTCATAAATAAACTGGGTAATATCATTTGATAAAAAATTTTAACAAAGTATTATTATTTCACATAACACTTTCCGCTACTCAAGAAGTTCGCTTAAACGAATTCCTGCCCTCAAAGGTAAGAAAACTTCACGTTTATATTTATTTTCTTGTATATCAAGATGGCGCCCGACCTTTGAAATTATTGACTAAGTGTAAAGATATTATATTGTATTTTATTATCAGCAATAAAAAGTAGTATAACATTTGGCTTCTGGAACAGGGACACTACGTAAACTTTTGTTTTATGTGGGTAAGCCTACGGAGAGAGCGGAAAAGTTATTTGAAGTAATAGTTTTACATAATTTTAAATACGTAAACATAACCCAACTTCCACGAGGTTATGTTATAAGGTTATATGCATGCGGGTAATATTAAAATAAGCAAAATGAATACCGATAAAGGTGACAATGTAGATGAAAAAGTTGCGAGTGAGATGGATGTTAAACTGGACCAAATTAATCAGACCAGTGTAACTGAATTAAACCCAGTTCCGTTAACTCCCATCTCGACTCAAGACGTAAGTAAGACAGATGGTACAGCTGCAATGATGCAGTTACTATTAAGCGAAATTAAAGGAATTAAGAGTAGTTTTAATAATAAATTCGATGAACAAAGTAACAAGTTTGATAAATTAGAAAAAAAGTTAGATGAGCAAAAAAGTGATTCTAATGTTAAATATACTAATTTAAAGGACAAATTTGAGGAACAGAGTGTAAATTTGGATGAAATAAAGACCGAAATTAAAAAATGTAACGATAATCTTGTTAAACAATGTGACAAAGTAATTAAAAAGTTGGATGAGAAGTTAATCCAAATAGAGAATCAGAAGGTGAGTAACAGTGATAATTTGAATAATGAGTTTACAGGTAGTAACAATGGTATAATTAAGAATATGGTGTTAGAAAACGATAATGAGAATATTGGGAGTGATAATGAGATGTTTGTGTGTGTTGAGTTAGAGAGAGAGCTGAGAGAAATTACATTTGTAAAAGAGATGCAGGGGGTAGAATTTTCCTTTGATGTTGTGGTAGGGGGTGAAGTCAAGTCTTCACGTATTTCTAATAAGGACGAGAGTTCCTTAAATTTATATTTGGGAGACGAAAGGTCTACAAATAGAGTTCCTTGGTGTTTTTGTGTACCTCACAGGTGGTGCAGTAATTATGAGTTAGTGACCCCTGCATATTTGGAAAGAGAGAGTATAGCTTGGTGTTATGGTGAGAAATATATTGAGAGAGAGAGTAAGAGAGATTTTTAAAGTAAATAGAAAGTATAGAGAATTTGTAGAAAGGTTAGGAGTAGAGATGGTGTATGATTATAACGAATACTTACCTTGTAGTAGAAGTGAGATAGTAAAAATAGTAGATGATGAGAATAATGATAACAATTACTTACCTTGGGAAGTAACAGGTGTAGTAGTAGAAAATTATGATGACTATATGACTAACAAGATTATAACATATAATACTGAGGTAGGCCGAACCATCCCCGATCGTGACTTGATATATAATAAACTGATTGAGATTGTGAATGAATATAAAAAGTTTGATAAATATTATAATGATTATAATAATAAAATTTATTTACTAAACAATAAGATAAATAGACCTAAGATTAGAATGTTATTCAATGATGGAGGATAGATTGTTTTATTGTGTAATGAACATTTAATATATGTGAAAAGTGATTTTGAAATGGACTGCTATGGACTGATTTTGATTAATGACAAAATAATGAGTTTGGATTGTATATTTTTCATTGTTTTATATGTTTTAATGTTAATGTATTTATGTATTTTGATGTTATGTATTACAGGTAAATTTTATGTACACCATGTATGTTTTAGTAATTGTTTCCATAATTAACAATTAACATGTTTATATTTTGCTAAACAAGTGGAAGTAATAGTGAAAATTTTAAATAATTGAATAATAATTAAAGAGTGATTACTCAGTTGATGTGGTACTAAAGAAAGTTGTACTAAATTTATAATTGCAGTAGTAATGAAGTTAAATTAGTAATTTGTAATGAAGAAAATTTCTAATGAATAATAAATGATTAAGAATATATATATATTTGAAGATTGAGATGTAGTGTTATGAGTAGGTGAGAGATAAATTTTATAATGCAATTGTCAATGATTACAGTAAGGTAGAAGGTTTAAACAGGGATAGAGCCTGGGTGTATTAATAAAGAGAGGCATGTGAGTTAGTTAATCAACGTAAATGGGAGTAAGATAGATAAGAATTTAAAAAAAAATAATACAAAGAGAGTATTAGATATTTTAGGGACACAGTAGTCAGTGATTATTTGTAGAGGTGAGTAAAGTAAAGGTTAAACATATATTGTTGCTGATGATATTTTGTAGTGGGGGTGAGGTGATAAGGAGTAGCCAACGTATAGCGTTGTGGCAGGTAATAGCGTAGTTTAAGGGAGTGTTTGCCGAATTTTTTGGAAGGGCAAAATTTATTAATGTATATAGCCAGGTAGGGAACACCCATCTTAATACAAAGACGCGCGGTGCCATAGGATTTATCGTCGGAATGTAATTAGTGAAGGTGTTTATAATTGAGAGATTGGTGTCATGATAGGTAAATTTGGTGATTAGTTAGAGAAAGGTGAGTAAGATTATAAATGTTAGTGCCTATATAATAAGTAAAAAGCATAGTGAATACAGGAGGCACCCAGACTAAACAATGATTAAAATGTGAAAGGTTAGGTAGAAAATTCAGAGTAGAGAGGTAATAAGAGATGAAATAATAATAATGTAATATGAATATTAATAATAAATTTGAAATTGTGGAGAATTAAATTTTATAATAAATGATAAATAATTGATGGCTAATTAATGAAAGTTTAGAATTCTTAATTAATTAATCGAAATTGTAACTTTTATAATTTAAATGCAAACTTAAAGATGTAGGATGTGTAAATCTTAATCAAGTTAAATGTGAATTGGTTATTAACCGTATTACTGTATTGTATTAACATAATGATGAGTGTATTATCATGTATTATGTAATATGTATTATGTATTAGCATAGTAATTTGAACATGATGTATAGGAAATAGTGTGTGTGGAGGAGAAAGAGGGGTAAATATTATTAACAGCGCCAGTTATTAACTGTTAATAATAATAATATTAATTTTAATAAGATTTTATTTATTTTTTAATGTTTTTCTCCCTGTTTGAGTAATTAATTTAAAGGGAGATTTAGGTAATTATATCCATTAATTTGGGATTTATATATATTTATTATATCCATGTATTTCATTTAGATATTTGTTTCTTTTATAATTACATTAATTATGAAAAACAGAAAGGGCTAATTATTATCGATGGGAATCGAAAAGATTTTTAAAATAAAGGATAGTCAATGAAGAGAATGGCACTTCTATATAATTCTTGTTGATTATATTTCAAGCAAACCCAGTGCTTCTTAACGCAAACCAGCACATAGCTAAGGGGAAACATATCAGTTATGGATCAGTTGGTATTATACCAAGCCACTATTTTAATGTTTTTGGTTTATTGTTTCAGTGTTTGGTGATGTTATGACGGCAGTCATGAGCTGGCCAGCGCGTCAGAGCAGGAGCATTACGCGCCTGATTGGCCTTATGGTGTTGGGATCTCGAAGGAGAAGTCCAGTAAGGTCATGCAGGTACTGTCATCATCATCGGACCACGGGTGAGTTATTGTATTTCTTTTCATATAAATTGTAAGGGGGTTGTGGCGACATATCCTGGCTGATCCCTTTAGGAAGTACGAATGTGTCAATGAAAGTTTTTATGCTTCGGCATAAAATCTTTCATTGAGGGGGTTTCTGATGGTACAATTCTGGTACGATAATAATTTTGTAAATCTATGGTCCTAAAAACCATAATTATTGTATTTTTATTCCTTAACCATTTATTTTGTAATAATAATAATTTTATTTCATAATCCCTATAAAGTTTTGGTTAATAAACTATAGAATATTTTAAACAACACACTTTGGAGTTAACAGGATTTCGATCGAATTCGCTGAAAAGCTACAAATGTCGCAAAAAACTATTTGTCACAGATAAACAGTAAACAACCAAGCCCACGATTACGTCAGACGCAAGGAATGTAAGATGCATTGTATGCGACTGGGCTGGGATGCGGAACAAAGAACTCGTGACGTAGTTTTGCCCCACCTACGCAATGTTTAACAAAGACTCTGGGTCATTTTCGCCTGGACCGTGAATTGGGCCGGTCGGCACTTCACGCGGCCGGCGTATTCACTAAGAGTGTTTGTGTAAATTTTACACCACCAAAAGTGGTTTAATAACTATTAATGAAATAATGGTAATGTTGGTGTTGTAACTGGGCTTGAGTGGGTGTCATCGGCCAAGTGAAACCGTGAAGAATCTGGCAACGGTCTGGACTTCTACGTGCAGCCAAATCTGCCAAAGTGTGATTCGAGGGGGGACACTACGATTCGAGAGTGTGGGCCCTAAGACAATATAAAGAATCAGATTTTGCACGATGACAGGATTCGAATAGTGCGATGACATCGACTCAAAACTGGAAGCTAAGTATCAGCTATAACCCTTACATATAAAAGAAAATAGAAAATGACCAATTCAGTAAATTCAGTCCAATAAAAAAATTATTCATTAAATAAAAAATGAGCTCATAAAATAAAAAATTGTACCAGAGAATGAGAGAGAGAGAGAGAGAGAGCGTGAACAAAAAACTATTTAAAAAGTGCTGGGTTGTGCAAATATAAAATATATATATCTATAAAACACATATCAAATGTTTAATGTTTACTGTGTAGGTATTTTGGAGGGTTTGTAAAAGGGAAATTTAACGTAATTTTGTCGCCACCTGGTGGAGAATATATGTAATTAAATGTCATAAATAAACTGAGTAATATCATTTGGTAAAAAATTTTAACAAAGTATTATTATTTCACATAACACTTTCCGCTACTCAAGAAGTTCGCTTAAACGAATTCCTGCCCTCAAAGGTAAGAAAACTTCACGTTTATATTTATTTTCTTGTATATCAAGATGGCGCCCGACCTTTGAAATTATTGACTAAGTGTAAAGATATTATATTGTATTTTATTATCAACAATAAAAAGTTGTATAACAGTATGATATGAATTTATTCTCAATTGTGTTTATTATTTATCTTCGAGAATTATATAATTACCTTTATAACATAGGAAGTTCAAATTTGTACAGTAATTCTACTAACATTTGTCTGCTAGAATTATAAAAATGTTTTAAAAATTTACCGAAATAAAAAAGGTTTTTAATTAAAAAATTTAGAAAATTATAAATTTTGTAAATTTATAAATTTATTATTCTAGTGCCATAGGTCTTCTCTTCAAACTCGCTAATACCCCCATACCATCGTCCATAGTGTTTTTCCTCCGTTCGTATCTCAGCGACCGAACCTTCAGGGTGAGCGTCGAAGGAACCTGCTCTGCAGTTCGACCCGTCGCCGCCGGCGTACTTCAGGGAGGTGTCCTCAGCCCCGTTCTGTACCTTGTGTACACGAACAACCTGCCTGTCTTGCCCGGTGTCACGTTGTCTTTGTTCGCTGACGATGCAATGTATCATTACAGCTCTGTGTCCCCGCGTTTTGCGAGTACACAGCTGCAGTGTCAGTTGGACCAGCTTCCGGACTGCCTACGGAAATGGCGGGTGACGATCAATATGGAGAAATCCGAAGCGATCTGTTTCACTCGTAAGTCCATCTCCTGATGCCAGCCCCTCTCCCTGGAATGGAGGCCTATCGCCTAGAATGGGTCGGTGAAGTATCTAGGCGTTCGGCTCGACCGGCGTCTTTGCTTCAACGCCCACGTGACTGATACCCTCTCCAAGGCTCGCGGCGTCCGAGCCAACTTTACCCATATCTCGCGTGCCGCAGCCCCCTGGCGCTGCACACGAAAGTTACCCTCTATCTACTGTTTCTCCGGTCTGTATTGACCTATGCGGCACCTGTTTGGTGGTCACTTATCTCCCCCACCAACAGACGTAGGCTGGAAAGTTTCCAATCCAGAACCCTCCGCTCCTTGTCGGGATCTCCTTGGTTTGTTAGAAACAGTGTAATTCGAGGAGGTCTTCGAGTTCCTGCTCTCTCTGACTTTGTCTGGTCATTAGCTGCGACTCTCTTTGCCGCAGCTGAGACCTCATCCTTTCCCTACCTCAGGACCATCAGCACCATGCAACCACCTCCCCCTGTCCGGGTCAAATGCCCTCGGGCGATTCTCGATGACCCACCATAAATGTAAGTAATTTACAAAACAACCTGAATCTTTAACGTCTGACCTTGCCCCAGAATTTACCTGTAAAGCTGTTTCCTTCCTCCCTTCTTAGTACGCCGACCGCGCTGAATGCCGCTGCTACTCGCTATCACTGGCACGGAGGCTCTCCGCCTTGTGGGGAGCGACCGACGCCTCATGGCATCTGCACGCTGGACTGGGGACGGGTGACATCTGTCACCTGAACCCGTTCATGCGGCAGTGCCCACTGATTGCAAAAATTTTTAAATAAATAGAAATGAAACCTTTCTCTCCCGCCTTCTCAGTTAACTGGTTGGCGGTTGTCCATTCCAGTTTTAGGAACCTGTTGAATGTACCAGACCTATGTTTATCTACAGGCAGCCATTGGGCTCGACCCAGATGCTGCAGTCATGCACCGGGTGCAAAGACGCCCCACTACTACATTGCTACATGCTACATGCTAATTTTGGAGCACTGTTCATTGCCACGCCATCGGACGCACTTCAACTCCTCTCCTCTCGTGGACAACATCGGCGCGGAGTCAGCCGGAAGCAACGGTCGAAGAATAGAACCGCTTTCTTGCGTCTTCTCCCTCCAGTTCCGCGCCAGCGATGGATTTCGCTGGGCCGGCAGCCGACTCTACAACCGATGCCGAAAGAAGAGGAGGACTGAAGTATGCCACGAACAGCGGACGCAGCCGCTGAACATCTCAGCGCGGCACTACCAACATCAGCGTTCTCGCCACCAGGTCCTTTTTAGGGCCACCAAAAACACTAGAGTGTACGATTGGCGCCATTTGTCATGCGGCAAGCCTTTTGTTCGGTGACACCGCACATAAAAGAGTTTGACAGATGGTATATGTGAATTCTCCGATCCAACCCCCAACCTAGAGGACCTGGAACTTTGATTTCAGGGTGCTCTTACCCTAGAGAGTTGCTTTCATTTCAGCTGACGAGCTCTCTCTGCCGAGTCACAGTAGGCTAACTGACTCAGCCCTTGTGTGCAGCCATTGGGCTACTATAGCTTCCTCCGCCTCCACACTAGATGCACATCCTGCTGCCAATGTGCACCATCCTGCCAGGCCAGGACCCAGGATACCCCCAGACTGCCCTGACAGAACCCCATCTCTCGTTTGATTACCGATCCACTCCGCAGAAGGGATTGGTTACCACAACCGTGGAGTGGATTACTAGGCTTAACAGGGCCCACTGACGTGTAGGTGAGAGTGGAGAGTCTGGTTCATTTCTCTTCTATGAAAGCATACTATATGTTTGCATCACACACCCTTTGGACCCCACTTGTAAGGAGATCAATCTCAAAAAAATAAGAAAAAAAGTAGGGCTCTCTAGGCCAAAGTATGGATATGCCTGCCAAGTTTTACAAATTGGCCAATGCATTCACATGTTATCGTGAGATGTATCACAAATAGATCGATAGACAGACCAGTTCATAAACAGACAGATACATGCGCGCACACGCACGCTCGTGTGTGTGTGTGTGGACAGACATATATATTTGTAGGCAAACAAATGCCGAACGGTCGAGATAAAACTGAGATCTCACTTCGCTCATTCAATTAAAATTCTTTGTTGTGTTGTTGACCACCTATTTTTTAATTAAACAATTTCGTATAATCTGTGAGAATTTTTAACAGATAAAATATTTGTTTTTTATCATAATTACGTTTTATTATCATTAGATAAGTGTGGTAAGCGTATTGTAAATGTCTGAACACTTCATTGGCTGAATTTCTATTGCGACATTGAATATAGAACAAAGTGTCGGCAACGATGTTTTCGGGTGTATTCTCGACTCCATAAAATCTTTCCGAATAGCGTAGATCATAACTTTTATAATTAAAGAATTGCTTCAGAAAATAAATTATTTTTATTAATGTTAATTGCGTTAGTTATTTTTAGTTAGTATAAAAAGTGGATTTAGCAGTATTACAAGTCAAACTGATACGATCTGCGATCAAATGTGATATTAGGTTAACATGCAAAAAATACTTTTATTGTTCAATCCACAAACAATACCCAACTCAAAGTAATGCAGGTTACTGTGCTGGTCTCCATTACACCTTTTGTTTTAAATTTTAAATTTCCACCACTCACATATATACATTTTGAAAATTACGAGTTAAACACTTGTTACAAAGTGTAATGTCGATTGAAATTGCTTGGTTTTATGTGCGAGTCTGTTATTTAAAATAAATTGTTTAAAAGAAAAGAGTGGCTGTGAGTTGGGTGTTGTTTTATGAGCTGTACAATAAAAGTGAGTATGTTCAGGTAAACCTAGTTTAGTTAGTTTTATATATATTGTTACATGACATTTTGCCATGCATCTTGTTGACATAAATATACTTTATTACTCCTACCAAAAGTACCAAGAAACATGATAGTTTTTGTTTAAAGAAATAATTACTTAACTACTTAATTAAATACTGTTTATTTTATTATTTAATTCATGTAAGGAAGACTCTAATAATTATGTTTATTACAGTTAAAGGAATGTTAATAATAATAAGTAAGGAGGACAATGTTTTGGAACTTACTTATAGTGTTTTGTTGTATTTATAAAAACTGTATTGTATATAGAAAGTTAAGAGGAATTGTCATCTATTACTAATAGTTATTAGTAATTAGTCTGGCTATATTGATTAATATTATATGTAATAATATTAATAACACAAATGTTAATATTAATAGGAAAGTACCAAAATAATAGTAATAGAGATTTGTAAAACTAGGCATGTTATACTTAGATAGTTAAAGGATTTGGAATAAGAATTTATATTAAAATTAGAATAAACAATGTCAGGTTAAGTTATATTATTACTAATTGTGTCCAATAGTTTTAATAAAGTGAAAAGTACAAGAAGAACTAATAATAAATAATGTTGGGACAAATAATTAAAAGTGTAAAATGGTAACTCAAGAAATATTTAACAGAAAATAAGCAAGACTTGTATCAAAATAATCAGTGTTTCATCAGAAAATCAAAGAAACTAATAAAGTGAAGATCAAAGTTCTTATAAAAAATTTATAACAGTTTAAAGAAAATGAAAGATAAAATATTAGAAGTTTGTTTATGTTGAGGCTCAGAGAGCTCCATAGTAACATAAAATGTTACATTACACACCAATGAAAGCTAAGATAGGCCTTAGCAGCTGAAATGTTATACATTATATAAAGGAGTGCATTATTGGATCTAAACGAGAAAGGTTGATATTAAAATAAGGGTGACTAATCCAACATATTGTAAATGTCATATCTGTGAACTGAAAGTAAAGTTAAATAATAATACTAAACCAAATTAAATAGAATAAAGAAGTACAGTATCATTCTAAAGAAGTAAACCAAGGAATCTATGAAGAATTACCATCAACCTATCCAGGAAGAGAAATATTTTTTGATAAATAACTAAACTGAACAATTTTCTTCAAGGCTTAGTCCAAACTTCTCAAAGACATTGTTTACACTTTTAATCAAAACAATTTTGAACTTTCACTGTGAAAATAATCAATGAATAATATTATTTTCATTATAAAAAACTATTAATATAGAGTAATACTATCATCTAAAGTGAACTAGGTCTTTAAAACATTTAACTCAACATAACCTAAACACTGCACATTGTAAAACTATTAATATAATCTTGTTAAGGCATTTTGTAATTTATTGTAATCCCATGTATTTCCTAACATATCTGTCGTTTATATTGTAGTCAAAATGACCTAACTTAAAACATTCTATTTGTATTTTATTTATTAAATATAAAATATGAAAATGTATATGCCCTGAGACATAAGAATTACTACTGCTACTGCTGCCACTCTGAGCATATTTAAAGAACAGCCGGTTAAACTTTGTTAATAATTATATTTGTCTTTTAAAACAATTTAAAGAAAATAAATAAAGGATTTGAGTTTAATAACTACAGATAAAAGGTTTTCATTTCTTTATTTAATGGATGCATAAATGTGTATGATATTATAAACACTATATCAGTGACTGTTAATTGGCTTCATCAACTAGCTTAAGTTGGCAACACTCCCAACCAGGAAATATGGCAGCTGATTTGAATCTGTTTTGCTGAGCTTTAGTTATCACAATCGTCTATTAAATAAAAGACAAAAAAAGAGATTGAATTATAGCTGAAAAAGAAACTTTTATGATATTTTAAAATAATACTGACTAATTTACAAATACCTTTTATTTGCAACCATTGATTGCAAATTGGCGCTCAACAAATATTACCCTGATAAAATACTCATCCTTTAAATACTAACAAAGTACACATTAAATAACAATCAAGATATAAACAGGGTACTTATTAAGACTATACAGAGTCTTCTCGTTACTATATATATATATATATATATTGTAAACATACTCAGATTCCTCTCCTTGAAGCCCCACTGTTGGGCTGGCCAATTTGTAAAGAACTACTAATGAAGAGTCCTTCTTAATTCAGCCCCACGTTGGATTCGTCAATTTGTAAAGAACGGCTTATGAGGTACTAGCGAAACGTCCGTCTTATTCAAGCCCCACTGTTGTAAGCCAATTTGTAAAGAAATGGGTTACGGTATTTTATTTAGTTATATGAAGATGTGTGGAAGCACCACTGTTGGATTCCAATTTTGTAAAGAACTACTTGTTAATTATGTGAGGACGTATATTATATTATATGCTGCACGCTGGAAACATCAAATTGTAAAGAAATCTTGTCTATGGGTGTAATTAGTTATAGGAGACTCCTGTGTATCAAACGCCAAGTAATACGTTGCAGGTGGCAATTCGTAACAATTAAAATGTTGTTACCTGGTTTAATTAATATGTTATTAATTAATATATCTTTTGGTTGTGACCGATGAAATCCTCTGAAAATAGATTATTAAGCAAACAAAATTATAACTATGTTCCTTGAATTTATAATCATACTACGCTATAGATTTAACTTAGTTTTCAGTGTTTGTGTAATATTAGCGATATGTATAGAGTATTAACTGAATGTAAGGGGTATTTGTGTCAACACTAGTCACTCGATGTTAGAAAAGCCCATTTAAATTTCGTACTAAACACAAGTTAGTTCAGCAATCTTCCGCCCCACCAGCTGCAAACGTCGAGCGCTGTTACTTGTAATAAGCGTACTTATAGGTTAGTTATTCGTTGAGTTTGAATCAACCTTTTTGTAAATTATTCCAACCACCACATATAGTATTTATCCTGCAATAACTTCAAACGTTATTTTATACAATAAAGATACTTTATTTATTTTCTCTATCAATTCACAATCCACGTTATCTCATCAAAAATAATAATACGCTCAAGTCGATCATACAGAAATAGATCGATTATCAATTACTCAAATTCTATAAACATGTACACATGAAAATAATAATAAATAATTCTTATCCCAGGGTTCGTAAAGTTCTTGGAACCATTAGTTAGGCCAGGTAAAATGCATAAATAAGGTTGCTCAATTTACAAAAATAAAATTATTTACGCTAAATACAGTGAAATTAAAATAGGTTGTTTTTTTACCAATCCGACGAAAACTTCGACTGGCGGTGGACGTTTGTAAACGGTTGCCAAAAATCAGCTTATCTCGTCTTCATCCAGTGAAACGGCTCTGGTTTTCAATAAAATTGATGGTGGCGTGTACTGGTAAACCCTCAGGAAATCTTCGGACTTCTGTTCTTCTTTTGTGCTCTTAACAATTCTCGGTCCCGGTGAAACGAAATTAGGATCCCAGCTTCTTCTGCTGCCAATGAAGGTTATCTCTGCCAAACTGAGTCTTCTGGTATTTTCAATAAGTCCGTTAGTTCAGCCTTTAATTCTTTTTACTGATCTTCAGTTTATAGCATGAATTGGTTTAATACTGAATCCAGCAGAATTATTTAGTGAATGAGGTGAGAGGCTTTCAATTCTTTTCAACTGTATTCATTTACAATTCGGAAGGTTATTTAATTTTTATTACTCATTAGCATTATATTATAATTATTTTTCCAAAATGTTTTTTCAATTTTGAGTCGTATTTCTTCTAGATTTATTCATATATTTTTTATTTTATATCGGTCCAACTCAACCTAATAGCTTGTAACAATCAGAACGAATTAATTCAAATCAACAACTTCTGTACATTTCAGTTGCCTTAACAACCACGTTTTCTAAATATCCTTGAGCCGGCATTATAGAATATTACTACTCTTTTCCAATAAAATACTCCATGCTTGGATTAATATTAAATCACCTAAAATTCTCCCCTAACCTTCCTTCCTAAACAGTAAATGTTTTACCAGATTTTCGTTGGACTGGGTTTCTTAAAAAGGTATTAATTTCCTTTCACTAATATGGAATTTAGGCCTATAGATTTTCTTACAACCGTTATAATATTATTTGGTTCTTTAACTTAATTTTCTTTTACCTGACCTACTGTACAATTAATTATTGGTTACATGGTTAATTATATTAATTTTAATTTACTGGTGGTTACTTTTTTTACATTAATTAACTGGTTATGGAACCCTTCATTAATTTATAATATAATTGTCAGAACTACTTGTTAAACATGAAACACTGGTCACCCTCCATTTTGGTGATTTAGGAGGTGACCCTCCAGTTTATAAACATTAATTAAAACAACAGTATTATTCAACTTTATACAATACTTAGAACTTAGTATAGTGCCTAACACTGGTAATTATACTTGATTGTATAAAGACAAATCTAATATAAATATAAACATAATTATTGATGAAGTATTACTATTAAGCAACATCAGTTCATTTTTAGCATATTCAAAATACAACATAAATACTCTGTAGACCTTAACATGTTACGGTACAAAAACAAACATTTTATTACATTCAATCATTCATTGGTCTGGCTCTTTTATATTTAACACTAGCGGGTACCCGGCATGCGTTGCAATGCCACTCAAAGAAAGAAAGTGTTTGTATATATATAATATATAAAGACTTCGTTCGCGTGGTCTTCAATTTAATGCGATAATATATTTAGAACAGAATCTATTCCATTGGGTTGCCATAGTAACCAGATCTAATAAGTTAGTTTTTTAAGACTCCAAAGGACCCCCCAGAGGATCGTATCAAAAAAAACACCTGTCCTATGTTGGTTCTCCCGTTGCGTAAAATATTTGTGCCAAGTTTGGTTGAAATCGGTCCAGTGGTTTAGGAGGAGATGTGGAAGACCCCAAAGAACCCCCAAAAGAACCCTATCGAAAAAACACCTATCCTATGTTGGTTCTCCCTTTGCGTAAAATATTTGTGCCAAGTTTGGTTGAAATCGGTCCAGTGGTTTAGGAGGAGATGTGGAAGACCCCAAAGGACCCCCCGAAGTATCATATCGAAAAAACACATATCCTATGTTGGTTCTCCCGTTGCGTAAAATATTTGTGCCAAGTTTGGTTGAAATCGGTCCAGTGGTTTAGGAGAAGATGTGGAAGACCCCAAAGGACCCCATCGAAAAAACACCTATCCTATGTTGGTTCTCACTTTGCGTAAAATATTTGTGCCAAGTTTGGTTGAAATCGGTCCAGTGGTTTAGGAGAAGATGTGGAAGACTCCAAAGGACCCCCCAAAAGACCCCGTCGGAAAAAACACCTACCCTATGTTGGTTCTCCCGTTGCGTAAAATATTTGTGCCAAGTTTGGTTGAAATCGGTCCAGTGGTTTAGGAGGAGATGTGGAAGACCCCAAAGAACCCCCAAAAGAACCCCATTGAAAAAACACCTATCCTATGTTGGTTCTCCCTTTGCGTAAAATATTTGTGCCACGTTTGGTTGAAATCGGTCCAGTGGTTTAGGAGGAGATGTGAAAGACCCCAAAGGACCCCCAAAAGGACCCCCCGAAGGATCATATCGAAAAAACACATATCCTATGTTGGTTCTCCCGTTGCGTAAAATATTTGTGCCAAGTTTGGTTGAAATCGGTCCAGTGGTTTAGGAGGAGATGTGGAAGACCCCAAAGGACCCCCAATGGACCCCGTCGAAAAAAACACCTATCCTATGTTGGTTCTCCCGTTGCGTAAAATATTTGTGCCAAGTTTGGTTGAAATCGGTCCAGTGGTTTAGGAGGAGATGTGGAAGACCCCAAAGGACCCCCCAAAGGACCCCATCGAAAAAACACCTACCCTATGTTGGTTCTCCCGTTGCATAAAATACTTGTGCCAAGTTTGGTTGAAATCGGTCCAGTGGTTTAGGAGGAGATGTGGAAGACCCCAAGAACCCCCCATAGGACCCCATCGAAAAAAATTCATAAACCTTCGCGGGCGTGCGCACAACAACTCACCGAAGTTTCATCGCAATCGGATGAATGGTATAGGAACGCATACGGGACAAAGAAAGAAAGAAACAAACATTCATTTTTATAGATATAGAAGATTAGTCATTGCCTCCTTTTGACTTGAGGTACATCTCAGACACATTAGCTATTGAGCAGCCTTAATTCAGGGTATGGTTCTTGACCATGTTTTCATTCAATTTTTATGTAACGTTGGGGGACCTCAACTATGTTACGTTACAATATATATATATATAGTTACATGCCATTTTGCCATGCATCTTGTTAACATAAATATGCTTTAATACTCCTACCAAAAGTACCAAGAAACATAATAGTTTTGTTTCAAGAAATAATTAATTAAACACTTAATTAAATATTGTTTATTGTATTATTTAATTCATGTTAGATAAGACTAATAATTATGTTTATTACAGTTAAAGTAATGTTAATAATAATAAGTAAGAAGGACAATCTTTAGGAACTTACTTATAAGGTTTTGTTGTATTTATAAAAACAGTAGTATACAGGAAGTTAAGAGGAATTGTTATCTCTTACTAATAGTTATTAGTAATTAGTTTGGGTCATAGTGATTAATATTATATGTGATAATATTAATAACACTAATGTTTATATTAACTGGAAAGTACCAAAATAATAGTAATAGAGATTTGTAAAAATAGGCATGTTGAGTTTAGACAGTTAAGGTATTTTGAATAAGAATTTCTATTAAAATTATAATAAACAATGTCAGGTTGTTATATTATTACTAATTGTGTCCAATAGTTTTAATAAAGTGAAAATACAAGAAGAACTAATAATAAATAATTTTGGGACAAATAATTAAAAGTGTAAAATGGTAACTCAAGAAATATGTAACAGAAGATAATCAAAAGTGGTGTTAAAATAATCAGTGTTTCATCAGAAGATCAAAGAAACTAATAAAGTGAAGATCAAAGATCTTATAAGAAAGTTATAACCGTTTAAAGAAAATGAAAGATAAAATATTAGAAGTTTGTTTATGTTGATGCTAAGATATCACAGAGTAACATAAAATGTTACCTCAGATACCAAAAAAAGCTGAGATAGGCCTTAGCAACTAAAATGTTATAATAAATGAAATAAGGAGTTGATTATTGGATCTGAATGAGAAAGGTTGACATTAAAATAAGTGACTAATCTAATAAATTGTAAATTTTCGATCAGTGAACATAAAACTAAATTAAATAATACTACTAGACAAAATAAATAGAATAAAGAAGTACCACATTATTCTGAAGAAGTAAACCAAGGAATCTCTTAAGAAATACCATCAACCTATCCAGGAAGAGAAGTATTTTTTGATAAATTATTAAACTGAACAATTTTCTTCAAAAGCCTAGGCCTAACTTCTCAAAGACATTGTTTACACTTGTAATTAAAACAATTTTGAACTGTCATTGTGAAAATAATCTATGAATAACATTATTTTCATTATAAAAAACTATTAATATAGAGGAATACTCTCATCTAAAGTGAACTAGGTCTTTAAAACATTTAACTCAACATAACCTAAACACTGCACATTGTAAAACTATTAATATAATCTTGTTAAGGCACTTTGTAATTATTTATAATCCCATGTATTTTGTTACTTTTCCTAACATATCTGTCGTTTATACCGTAGTCAAAAGGACCTAAGGTAACATATTCTATTTGTATTTTATTTAATAAATATAGAAATATAAATGTGGGCCTAGAGATATAGGAATTCTTACTGCTACTGCTGCATACTGAGCATATATTTTTCTGAGCCGGTTAGATTTCTGTTAATGATTATATTTGTTATTTAAAAACAATTTAAAGAAAATAATAAAAGGATTTGAGTTTGATAAATACAGATAAAAGGTTTTTTCGTTTCTTTATTTAATGAATACAAAATGTGTATGATATTATAAACACTATATCAGGGACTGTGAATTTGCTTCATCAACTAGATTAAGTTGGCAACACTCTTCATTTGGAAATATGGCTGTTGCGTCTTAGGCACTCTCGATGAGATCTCAAGTTGGTCTTAGAACGCTTATGGTTGAGGTAGCTGGTTTGAAATGATTTTACGACGTGGACTGTATATGATTTGAGCTAAATTCTTTATTGAAAATTAATAAGAAATAGCTGCTGGCGCGTGCAGTTTAGCGCGGCATAAATGCCTGATAATTGAGATAGAAATTAAATACTGAAGGACATAATCGTGCGTAAAATGGCTTGGATAGCCTAAGTAACTATCGCATGATGATCATGCTAGAATTTAGAATAATGAAGAAAATGTAGCCGCGGCTGGCGAACTGAGGCGAGGTGCCCGCTCGGAAACTTGCAAGTAACTAAATAATTTAACTGCTGCTAGCCTGTATCAAACCGGCAGCAGATAGCAGGAGAAAAAAATGACGTCACTGCACGCGACTGCAATCCGGTGTTTTACAGTACAAAGTTTACATAAGTACAAAGTTTAACCATACTGCCTGCACAAAATCGGGCGATTTTGCATCTTAGGCCATTGTGTGAATAGTACATAATAATTGACATTACATGACACCAAATTCAATAATAAATAACAATGATAATAAAATAACAAAGACATAATAATTGACATGCATAATAATCAAGCAATGACACACAGGAAGTTAATAGTACATAACAATAGGATTGACATACCAAATTCATGTAAGGGTACATAATACATAATGATTTGCGTTACATATTAATAGAATAATGATACTAAAAATTCCATAACACACAATAACATGATAATGATAAATGACAATACAATAGTCAGGCAGACATAATAGTTGGCAGTACATAATAATAGGATAATGATCCCAAAAAATTCAAAAATATAACCATAGAATAATACAATAGTAAAAAACGTATAATTAATATGCATAATATTAGAATAATAATCCCCAAAAAATTCAAAAATACACAACCATAGAATAATACAATAGTAAAAGACATATAATTCATATGCATGATATTAGAATAATAATCCCCCAAAAATTCAAAAATACATAACCATAGAATAATACAATAGTAAAAGGCATATAATTCATATGCATGATATTAGAATAATAATCCCCCAAAAATTCAAAAAATACATAACCATAGAATAATACAATAGTAAAAGACGTATAATTCATATGCATGATATTAGAATAATAATCCCCAAAAAATTCAAAAATACCCAAAAACATGATAGTGATACAAAATAGTACAATAGACATAATAATAATGTAATAATCATAACTATGTAAAGCATGTGATCGCCCGGGGAATGTCCCAGGCGTGAAACACGATAATGCGATAAAGTTCACATTACTGATACGTGTCGCATGAATGCTCATGCGATTAGTCTAAGGCCACCGGAAGTGGACATAATTTATGAATGGGTCTACGTAGGACACCATTTTCGGTGCGAACATCCGCGACGTGCACTATTGAATCCTGACCCAAATAGACATTCGTGACTACCCCGCGTTTCCACAGCAGTGGGGGGGGAATTGTCTTCTAGAATAAGGACGAGTTGTCCGGGAGTCAAATTTTTTTGATGGGATGCGCCATTTGTTGCGTTGTTGTCACTGGTGCAAATAATCTTTCGACCACCTGTTCCATATAGACTGGGTGAATCTTTGGAGCAGCTGCCATCTATCCAGACGACCAATACTGACTTTGGAATAGTCAGGTTCCAGGAGTGTAGTGAGCAGAGAACCAACCAGGAAGTGCACTGGAGTTAAAGGTTCGGGGTCCCTAGAGTTATTTGATATGGCGAACAAGGGGCGTGAGTTAAGGCAGGCCTCTATTTGAGTTAGGATAGTGTAATACTCCTCAAACGTAAGAATGGTTCCACCGACAACGCGCCGCAAATGAAATTTGACGCTCTTGACTCTGCTTTCCCACAGGCCACCGAAATGAGGTGCTGAGGGGGGGATAAAGGACCATTTGATGCCTTGGGCACTGGTAAAATCCTGGGTGGTCTGTTCAAAACCATTAGATTGAAAAAGTTTGTATAATTCGTGAAGTGTGCTGCTAGCACGACGAAAATTTGTACCGTTGTCGGAGAATATCTGATCAGGGATACCTCTACGCACTATAAACCGTTTTAAGGCTGCTATAAAGGCGTCTGATGTAAGATCTGAGACTAGTTCCAGGTGAATGGCCTTAGTGGCCATGCATATAAATAAATCAATATAAGCCTTTGACGTCGATTTTGAACGCTGCCCGCCATGACGTATAAGTACCAGACCGGCATAGTCGACTGCAGATTGAGAAAATGGCTTAGCAGGCGTAACCCGGGAAGGGGGTAATTGTCCTAATAATTGGCTTGCGCCCCTGGCACGGATTCGAAAACAAGTGATACATTTGTGTATTACTGAACGTATATAAGATTTGTCATTAATTATCCAATATTTCTGCCGTAGATAATACTGACGTCAATTGTGCACCAGCGTGTAGTAAACGAAGATGCTTGCTTTCTATGATTAATTTGCTGAGAAGAGAGTGAGGGTGGAGTATTATTTGGTGTTTGCTCTCATAGGTAAGCTGGGAGTGCTGAAGGCGTCCTCCGACGCGTAATATTCCTGTTTTGTCTAGAAAGGGGTTAAGTGAACGAATTTTACTATTATTGGGGATGCAGCGTTGTGCCTCAAGTTCCTTAATTTTGATGCTAAAGTGCGATTTCTGGGACTGGCGAATAAAAACTAAAAGTGTACCATGTAACTCATGGGAAGTTACAAAGGAAGTGTCCCTATCAGCTATGGGGAGCCTAGAGTTCCGAATTAATCGACGGCAGTACGAAAATACACGAAGGAGTTTTGAAAGCGAAGAGTAGTTTTCAAAATAACTAGACGTAGATGAAGCGACAATCAATGAGGTTTGGACCTGCTTTCGTTGTTCCTGCTTAAGATCGGGATGAGTGCAGGTAGACTGGGCATCGAAGGCACTGGTGGGCCACGATGATGACTCATGGGACAACCAGGATGGACCATACCACCATTGTGGGTGACCGTGTAAAACCCGAGGGAGACAACCACGCGATAGAATGTCGGCAGGGTTGTCAAGTGACGAGACATGATGCCAAGTACCCTTGGCAGTGAGACGCTGTATTTCAGCAACACGGGTGGCGACAAATACCTTCCATCTGGAAGACTGCTGGTGAATCCAATGTAAAGCGATCATCGAGTCAGAGTAAAAATATAAGTCGTCAAATTTGTAACTCATGGTGCTTATAACCTTGGAAGCCAACTGAGCCAACAAGAGACAGGCGCAAAGTTCAAGTCTGGGTAATGTTATCTGCTTCAAGGGAGCGACTCTAGATTTGGAGCACAGCAAGTTTGATGAGATGCTGCGGTTTGAATACACCGTACACACATAAATACAACACGTGTAACCCTTTGCTGACGCGTCGGCAAACCCATGGAGCTGGAATGAAATGATTTGTGAATTATTTGTACTCTTTACAGACCTTGGAATTTTAAAGTAAGTGTCTGAAATCAGCTGAGAATAAAGCTCTACCCACTGATTAGATAAGGAGTCTGATAAGGGTTCGTCCCAACTTGTACCTGTTAACCACAATATCTGCATAAAATGCTTACACCAGAATGTAACCGGGCCAGTGAGTCCCAAAGGGTCATAAATTCCTGCTATAACTGATAATACCCTTCTCTTGTTGAATACCTCCACCTTGACATGTCTTTGGACACTATATACAAAACTATCTTCATCAATGTCCCATTGAATTCCCAAAGTACGCACAGTTTGATTTTTGCTAAAGTCGAGGGAAGAATTGGCGTGTGAAGATATAATGGTTTGATCATTGGAAAACCATTTGTGCAAGGTAAAACCATATTGGCTTAATAAATCTGTAATGTCGGATTTCATTTTAGATAGGATGTGCGGGTCATCTGAACCGGTCATGAGATCGTCCACATAAAAATTGGTTGCGATGGCTGAGCAAGCTGTAGGGTGTTTAGTTTTATTTTCCTGGGCTATTTGAGCCAGACATCTTGTAGCAAGAAATGACGCACTTGCAGTCCCATATGTGACTGTCCTCAAGGTGTAATGTTGGAGTTCCTTATGGGGGGGCGTCGCGCCAGACAATACGCTGCAAATTAGAATCCTTGGGATTAACTAAAATTTGACGATACATCTCAATGTCCGAAATGAGGACATATCGGTGAGTGCGAAACCGAGACATAATAGAGAAAAGATCCTGCTGGACCGTGGGACCAACCATCAATGTGTCGTTCAAGGACAAATTATTTGTCGTTTTGGCAGAGCCGTCGAAAACAACTCGCAATTTGGTAGTTATACTAGAGCTTTTAAAAACTGATTGGTGCTGCAAGTAAAAGGTGTCTGACTGGTTAACTGACAAATCGTAAGCATCAAGCAAAGACATGTGACCAAGAGTTAAATATTCATTTATGAATGTGCTGTAGTCCTTATGAAAGGCAGGGTTCTGCTTGAACTTGAGTTCCAATGATTGAAATCTGCGAATAGCTCCGTAAAGAGAATCACCCAAATGAGAATTGAATGACCTGCGAGGTAGGGATACCACAAATCTACCATCACTATTGTGGAAAGTATTAGATACAAAATGACTTTCGCATTCCGAGTCCTCAACGGAGGGAGCATGAACTGCAATGTCCTTTAACTTCCAGAAGTCCTTTAGTTGCGAAGAAATGGCATTATTATCTTCACATGCTATGAATGATGAGACAGGTTTTGTCATGTCGACATTAAAGGGCAAGTTGCCCGCGAGAATAAATCCCAATTTCGTCTCCTGTATTACGGGAAAATGTGGGCTACGGATGAATTTGACAGGTTCAATTAATTGTAAATAATACTGGGCACCAAGCAATATGTTGATTTGGGAAGAAAAGTTCCATTGCGGGTCAGCTAGGAATATGCCCTTTGGCAAATTTAGGGATGAGATATCAAATGATTCCGCAGGAAGATTATTCATGATACTGGGAAGCACAGCGCAATGTATGTTCAAACTAAAATTCTTATAACGAGAATGCACCCTTACCCTAGTACTGAAGTCAGCTTGAGATAAGGAGTTTTTATACCGGTGATGGGTAATTGAGATTTAGTTAATTTTAGACCCATTTGACACGCAAAACTCATGGTGCAGAAGTTAGCTTGCGATCCTGAGTCTAATAAAATCCTTACTGGGTGCTTCTTACCAGCATGGTCAGTTGTCATGCAGAGAGCGGTGGATAATAAAATAGATTTGTTTGTTTGCAATTTAAGCGAAAATTGATTGTTGCCTCTACCTGAAGGGTTATTGCCTGACATGTGGATCAATGTGTGGTGGCGTTTAGCGCAAGTCCTGCAAGTAAATTTGGAAGGACAGTGCGCGAGATCATGGCCTGGGCGTATGCAATTTAAGCAGAGTTTATGTTTAATTAAAATATTTTTTCGTTCCAGGGGAGATATAGCCACGAATTGTGGGCATTCAGATAGGCGGTGTCTACCCCTGCACAGCTGACAGATGTTGCTGCTGATATGAGAATGGAATGTCAACCTAGTAATATCAACCGGTTTAATAGCTTTGCGATAGGGAGTCTTATCGCTAACGTGTATTTTGCTTACTAAGCTGGTCGCGCCACCGACGTTTTGCAATAATTGTCTTCTACTATTTAAAAATTTAATAAAGTTATTGAAATTAGGAAATTGCTCGTCGGACAAGCTTTCTTTCCAGAGCCGACATGTCTGGTTATCAAGTTTTTGCGTCAAGTATTGAATGAAAATGATCTCAAAGGTATTTACCGGTAAATTCAATGAATTTAAAGCATTTATATTCGCTGTGATCTCGTCAATGAATTTGGAGATGCCAACCATGGACTCCTGTTGAATGGACTTCATGCCCAGGACATTCCCTATATGATAAGCTGAGACAATTTAATTTGCTGTCATACCTGGCCCTTAATAGATCAATGGCTACCGCATAATTGTCATGGGTTATTGGCAGAGATTTTATTACATTTAAAGCTTCGTCTTTTAATGAAGAGTGTAAATAGTGTAATTTTTGAATGTCCGTCAGGTCAGTTCTGACGTGTACCAGTTCCAAAAACATATTACAATAATGCTGCCTGAGAAGCAGGGGAATTTAATTGGCTCTAACTGTAGAGGGGAGGTTTTAATTGGTGTGACCTCAGCTGGAATAAATGATTTTTTGTTCACCTCCTCTACTTGCTCTAATAAATGGTGTAACTTGCACTCAATATTACACAGATCATCCTCTGTTTGGACTCTGTCACTGACTGATGTAAAATCGGAATCATCAGCCTCAATTTGAGTCTGAATTTCGTCATACTTCGCGGACAATTCCATCAAATGGTGGAGTTTAATTTTTAAGGCATGGTGATCGCTTATGTCCGGATCAAAATTGTCAGCGAAGGTATTCACACGGGATATAGAAGCCTTAATTGTGCCCCGTTTTTTAATTAGCACCTTCACATCAGCCATGACTGATGCAATGCAAATGTGATTCGAAAACGATAGTTAAATATAGAGCAGGTGAACAATTTTTGTAATTTGAATAATTTGCTAAATCCTGATATGATGCGGGAGCCAGTGATCGGTATATACCTTAATATATTACTTACTATAATAGGTACTTATTTTCCTTTTTTTTTTTTTTTTTTTTAAACAAATAGTTATGAAAGTTATTGAAAATATGAATTATTCAAAGTGTCAATACACATATAGCCTTATGGCATCACTTAGATTTCTGAATGTATTATAGTACAGCTTCTTAAATGAAAATTTAGGTAAAAATACAAGTTTATGGCCACTTGACACTAATATCCGTGTAAAAATTATTAATGATGTTATATTAAATGTTATTAAATCTGTTCTAAAATATTACTGAGTTTGCTGTACATATCAATTATACATGAAAAATTATAAAAAATGAAAGTTTATAGTCACGTGGATATTGAATCCCGGTGTGTTCAAGCTGGCTTCGATCCTGTTGTTTCAGTGGTGATCCTGTTCAGCAATCCTAGGAAGTTGGCGCAACTCTTGTTTCTGCTGGTCGGATGATGCTTGAAGTTGTAGCTTTCCGTATAATTTTAAAGTTCTGGAGTTTCGCTGCCGTAGGACAAATGATGATGTCTTGTAGTCTCAGAGTTGATGCTCTGCAGAATCTTGCTGATGTCAAGTATGAAGTATTTTTTTTTTTGTGAGAATAATGAAGGCATGCAACGGCCAGCAATCTAAAGGTTGAAAGTATTCGGGCTTGAAACAAACGTTGTTTGGGCCCATTAAATGAAATATGTCTGAAATCCTGGTCCGAATCACGATTTGGAACCGGCCGTGGTGAACCAAAATGCGGCCCGTAGGACCAGAATGCGGCCGCGGAGGACCAAAATGTTGCGTCTTAGGCGCTCTCGATAAGATCAAGTTGGTCTTAGAATGCTTATCGTTGAGGTAGCTGGTTTGAAATGATTTTACGACGTGGACTGTATATGATTTGAGCTAAATTGTTTATTGAAAATTAATAAGAAATAGCTGTGGCGCGTGCAGTTTAGCGCGGCATAAATGCCTGATAATTGAGATAGAAATTAAATACTGAAGGACATACTCGTGCGTAAAATGGCTTGGATAGCCTAAGTAACTATCGCATGATGATCATGCTAGAATTTAGAATAATGAAGAAAATGTAGCCACGGCTGGCGAACTGAGGCGAGGTGCCCGCTCGGAGACTTGTAAGTAACTACATAATTTAACTGCTGCTAGCTTGTATCAAACCGGCAGCAGATAGCGGGAGAAAAAAATGACATTACTGCACGCGACTGCAATGCGGTGTTTTACAGTACAAAGTTTACACAAGTACAAAGTTTAACCAATGGCAGACTATTCGAATCTGCTTTGATGAGCTTTAGTTATCACATTCGTCTATTAAATAAAAGATTAAAAGAGCTTGAATTATAGCTGAAATAGAAACCTTTATAATATTTTAACAAAAAATAACAATTACTATTTTTTTTCAAATAAATTTTATTTGCAACCTGTGATTGCAAATTGGCACTCAACAAATATTATCCTGACCAGATACTCATCCTATAAAATATTAACAAGGTATACATTAAATAACCAAGATATAAACAAGGTACAATTATTACAGGTAAGGAATCTACACCTTACAAATTGGAGCCCAACTAGTGAGGCTAGAGATAGAATAACTTTGTATTCTTATTGTGAGTTTTATAGCAATTTCTAGTCTAGTGGCAGCTACGATTAAACAACAGAAATGTCAAGGAGAAGAGCAACGTCACGTAAACATATGGAAGAAGAAGAAATAGAATTAAATATGGAAGACAAGGAAGCAACAGCAGTTGAAGAAGTGGAAGTAATGGTAAAGGATACTCCAGTAACAGCGACTGAGGAAGTGGAAGTAATAGTAAGGGATGCCCAAGGGGACAAAATAGAACCAAACAAAACAACCGAAGGTATCAACATGAATAACCTAATGGAAAAGGAGAAGAGCAACGTCACGTAAACGTATGGAAGAAGAAGAAATAGAATTAAATATGGAAGACAAGGAAGCAACAACAGTTGAAGAAGTGGAAGTAATGGTAAAGGATACTCCAGTAACAGCAACAGAGGAAGTGGAAGTAATAGTAAGGGATGCCCAAGGGGACAAAATAGAACCAAACCAAACAACCGAAGGTATCAACATGAATAACCTAATGGAAATGCTACAGGAAGCGTTGAAAAAACAGAGTAAAGAGGATAATGAGAAAAGAGATAAAGATAATAAGGAATTAAAGAAAAAAATTAAGGACGATGATAAACAAAATAATGAGGAATTAAAGAAACAAATGAAGGAGGATATTGAAAAAATGGACAAGAAAATGGATAGTAATAATGAAACATTAAAACTAATGAAAGAAAATAATGAAACTTTGAAACAAAATAGTGAGGAATTGAATAAAAAAATCGAAAGCAGTAATGAAACATTAAAACAAATGAAAGAGAGTAATGAGAAGAATAATGAAGAATTAAAGAGACAAATCGAAAGTAACAATGAAACATTACAACAACAGTTGAAGGAGGATATTAAACAAAGTAATGAAGAATTAAAAAGACGGTTGAAGGGAAGAGAGTGAGAAGAATAAAGAGGAATTGAAACAAGTGAAACAACAATTGTAAGAGTATAGAGAAGAAATAAGGAATGATAGTAAACAGATGATAGAAGGAATAATAAATGATCATAGACTGTTAATGGAAGGATTAAATAATGACAAGAACCAGTCAAAGGAAACAGTAAATCAGAAAATAAAAGGTAGTAAGGAAATAGAAAATAAAAAAGACAAAAGTGTATTCTTATCTGAAACGAAACCTAACAGAAACAAACAGAATATTAAGCACCAGGAAATGAAGATGAAAAAAATGAGACAAATGCACCAACAAAAATCTCTATATATTATTTCTCAAAGGTGTTTTTTTGTCAGTATGAAATATCTCCCTTAATACTGTATCAAAATTAATGTTTGATACGCCATTTTGAAGATTATTTTTCCCTCTAATGACGAAAAATAAGTAAATATCTTAAAATTAATGTTTTCGTTAAAAAATTACATTTTTAAACTTTTCTCTATATATTATTTCTCAAAGGTGTTTTTTTGTCGGTATGAAATATCTCCCTTAATACTGTATCAAAATTAATGTTTGATAAAACTTACATTTTAAAAATTTCATTTAAAAAAATTACATTTTAAAAAAACAAGGGTCGCCATCTGGTGGCAATCTGTTTATTTTAACAGTTGTCGGTAATATAAAGTGTCGTGGTGGCGCTGAAGTCTCTAAATAGAATAGAATAAAATAAACGTATAAATAACGTATAAACAATGTATAAACGTATAAACAACGTGTCAATCAAATTAAAACAAGAAATTAATTAATTATAAAAATTTATTGCATTTGAATTACAAAAAATAAATTTTTATTTCGAAATATTTGTCACAATATTTGTATATTTACTAATTTTTTATTAATAATTTTTTTACAACTTCAAAATTAGTTTATTAATTAAAAAATTAAATTTTATTTTCGTTATGTTTTTGCCAGTTTGTCATCATTCGTTATTTGCAATAATCTATTTTTATTAATTAAGTACTATCCATAGGATAGTCGTATAAGGAATCCTATTATCTGAAGTGATGATACATACCCAGTGAACACATGACATCATATGACGTAATAATGATATAAAAATGCTGATTTTATATCATATTGATATCACATTTACGTAATGTGTTCACTGGGTATCACCATTTTTCGTTCACTAAGAATAGCTCTCATTTTAATGAAAACTCATGTAAACGAATTTGTGATTTAGGTTTTCATAATGCCGGGCAGACCAAGAGGGAGACCTCCCGGAAGACATTCCAGACCATTGGAACGCGTCACAGAACGCAGAAGAAGAAATACCGAAAGTGGCGAACAAAGACAACTTCGACTTCAGCAAGATAGAGAAGCTCAGCGCCAACGCAGACAAGACACATTCAATACTCAACGACAACAATTAGTGCAAGTTAACAACTTTGTGTCATCAACTTATTTACTTCAACTCCATCAGAATATCAGTACAAGAAGAAGACTATATAAACTTCCAAAAACATATTGTACTGCCTGCCTTTTCCCTAAAGACAATGAAGTGCAAACACATAGTGTTGGTGATATGGATAAAAAGTGCGTTTATTGCTCTGCAAGGTTGTTTGCAGGGGAGTTTAGTGATGATTCAGCTACCATGTGTTGCCACAAGGGAAAGGTTACGTTAGAGCCCATTAAAGTTTGTGAAGAACTTCAAAACCTCATAGAGCAAAATGATGACTTCACCAAGAATTACCTAGAAAGAAAATATTAGGCAATTCAACAATGCTCTGGCATTTGCTTCAATTCACATCAAATCGGTTGACATTCCTGGCAGGGGTCCATATTGTTTTAAATTACATGGGCAGGTGTATCATATGGTAGGAAGTTTACAACCTCCTGCAGGAGTTGCACCATCTTACACTGGCCTTTTCGTTGTAGATTTTGATACTGCATTACAACATCGTGTAGTGAATGAAGCTAATAAAAACTGTTGCGAAGAAATAATGGTTACATTGCAAACAATGCTCGATACACATAATCCTTACGCACAGTTGTTTAAATATATAAAAGATTTGGATCAAACTATACTGGATTTGCATCTACAATTTACGACTACCAATGCATTTCATCCTGGAAGATCGAATGAACCTGCAGTCAGTGAGGTGGCTGCTGTTTTTGTCACCAATGATGGAATTCCACCAGGCAATGTTGATTTTGTTATGTATTCTAAAACAACTGGTGCACTTACTAAAATATCTTACCTGAACCCCCATTCTGATCCAATGTGCTATCCATTGCTTTTCCCATGTGGTGATTCTGGATGGACTGTTGGTCAGCCACATGTTCAAGTTAATCGTACTGCATCGAGAACAGTCACAACTCAATTACAATACTATTGCTATCGTTTAGCAGTTAGAGATGGTTTCAGTTTACTTCATGTTTCTGGTAAATTATTTCAACAATACATTGTTGACAGTTATGTCAAAGTAGAAGGTTCCAGGTTGGCATTCGTTCGAGCCCATCAACAAGAACTCAGAGCTGATAGTTACAAAGGTTTGATGGACTTTCTTAACTCTGATGCTGAACAAAGAGGAGCAGTTGGTGGAATTCCAGTTGTTCTTCCTTCATCTTATATTGGCAGTCCTCGAAATATGCTTCAAAATTATCAAGACGCGATGGCTATTGTTGCCCGTCTAGGAAAGCCTGATCTATTCCTTACAATTACTTGCAACCCCAAGTGGATTGAAATTACATCTCAATTGAAACCATATGAAAGAGTTGAACACAGACCTGACTTAGTGTCTAGAGTTTTTCATTTAAAATTGCAAGCATTATTAGATGATCTTTTAAAAAAACATGTACTAGGCGTAGTCATTGGTTATGTTTGTGTAATTGAATTTCAAAAAAGAGGCCTTCCCCACGCACACATGCTGCTCATTTTGTCTAATGAAGATGTGCAGAAATTCCAGATAAGGAAACAGATCCTCAACTTTTCGAAGTTATTCAGGAATGCATGGTACATGGACCTTGCGGTACGATCAATCCAAACAGTCCATGCATGCAAGAACAAAAATGTATTAAAAATTATCCAAAAGATTTTCAAGAAGAAACAAATTTAAATGTTAATGGTTACCCTATGTATAGACGACGTGATAATGGCGCTACAATGACAGTTCGATCATTTACTACTGATAACAGGTGGATTGTACCATATTGTAAATTTCTCAGTAGAAAATATCGTTCCCATATCAATCTCGAGCATTGTTCTTCAATCAAATCTGTTTAATATTTGTACAAATACATGTATAAAGGACATGACTGCGCAGCTTTATGATTATGTTCAGATTCTGAAGGTCAACAACAAGTCATTGTTGACGAAGTGGACATCTATTTGAACTGTCGTTATGTGAGCCCACCAGAGGCTATGTGGCGATTACACGAACGCCGACTTTTCCACCGATCTCATACAATTGAGCGACTTCCTGTTCACTTACCGGAAGAACAAATGGTGTACTTTCAGGCCGGATTTGAAGCTGATGCTAACCGTGATAGAGTCTCCAAACTCATGGCATTTTTTAAATTGTGCAATGAAAATATTGCTGCCCGCAATTACCCTTACCACGAAATTCCAGAACATTTTGTGTGGTCAAATGGACGATGGAATATTCGCAAAAAAAATACCAAGTGCTTTGGACGGATCTACACTGTCAATCCAGTGGACATCGAAAAATATTACCTCCGTGTACTACTTCTGCACGTCAAAGGACCGCAGTCGTTTGACGATTTACGTACAGTTGATGGAATTCTGTGCAACTCATTTCAAGAAGCTGCAGAAAAATTACATTTAGTCATTAACGACGCCGAATGGAAAGAATGTTTGCAGGAGGCTGTCAGTCACAAAATGCCAACGCAATTGAGATGGCTTTTCGCTATCATCTGCATATTCTGTTCTCCTGCTAATATACCTGAGTTGTGGACAAATTTCAGGACGCACTTTCAGAAGATTTTCAGAGACAGCACATGCCACCTGAAGCTTACAACCTCACACTGCAAGAATTGGAAAATATTTTTAAATATCATGGTAGATCTTGCGAACAATTCAAACTGCCGACTCCTGTCCTAACCATCGCACAACATACAACAGAAGAAACCTACAACGTAGAAGAAGAAAGTACGAACGGCAAGGCACCTTATGAAAAGTTAAACCTAGAACAGAAGGCAATAGCTGAGGAAGTTTTACATGCAGTAAGAAATAAAATTCCGAATTGTTACTTCATTGACGGACCAGGGGGCTCCGGTAAAACGTTTGTCTACAAAACATTGTGCCACATTTTACGAGGTGAAAACAAGGTTGTTATACCAGTTGCATGGACAGGCATTGCTGCCAATCTCCTACCAGGGGGACGCACATCACATTCGATTTTCAAACTACCTGTACCCATCTTGGACACATCGGCCTCATCGATTCGCACTTACACAAAGGATGCACAACTTCTTCGTGACTCAGATCTCATTATTTGGGATGAGATTTCAATGGTTCCCAAAGATGCGCTAAGCGTTGTCGATCGACTTTTAAAGGACATTATGAATAATAATCTTCCTTATGGAGGGAAAATAATTCTGTTTGGTGGAGATTTTTGTCAGGTGTTACCCATTGTTAGACATGCCAATAGAACAGCCATCGTTGAAAATACAGTTAAACGATCGCCCTTATGGTCTCATGTTAAAATTCATAAGTTGACTCAAAATATGAGGGCAAATGATGATCCTGTTTTCACTGAATGGTTACTTAAATTGGGTAACGGTGATTTAGAAGTTCAAACAGATTACGAGAATGAAGTGATCAAAATCCCGAAACATTGTTATTGTAATTACGATAGTATTATTACCACCATATTCAATGCCACAGAAATCAATGAACAAAATATTTCGCAGTTTTATTCAACGGCGATTTTATGTCCAAAAAATGATGATTGTATAATAATTAATGAATATATCATTTCCAATTTGTTACTTGGAGAGGAAAAGGTTTACTTCAGTTCTGATTGTGTCCAACATGAAGAAACAGACAATGCTCAATTGTACCCCATAGAATTCTTAAACTCTTAGAATCCATCCGGTTTACTACCTCATAAATTGATTTTGAAGAAGAATGCAATCATAATGTTAATTAGAAATCTTAACGCTAAACAGGGATTAATTAATGGTACAAGGTTAGTGGTAACTTGAAACAATTCAATTTATTCAAATTAATTATTAAACTCTTCGAGTCCCTAGTTCGGGGCCAATGAAACAACTCACTTTATTTTAATTGATATTTATAATATCTTATCTTACCTTCAGGTTCTCTTCCAAGGTCGTACAGACGAAAATCAGCTGCAGACAAGGTTATTTGGATTGACATTTCGAAATAATTGTTCTAACACCAATTTTTGTATTCTAAAACAACTAGCTTTCTTTAATGCAATATTTGCTTTCACTCTATTTTTACATTACATTTTCAATACAAAAAAATAATGCATGAATACTTAATCAATTGGTTTAAACTCATATGAAAATGACTTAGCAATAACTCAATTTAAAAATAACGTAACCAGCACTTTGCAACGCTCTCTCACTCATACTCTTTTATTTTTTCATTTTTTTCTTTTAAAACCCCGTGATTAAAACTGTGTTTATTTTTAATTTCTGTATTTATGGAATAGTTCTGATAAGGTTATGTAGAGTACTTAACAATCCATGGCGTTAATCAGTTTCATCACCACCTCGTGTTGTTGGCTGTTTCTGGTCACAAATGTTATTTCCCCAGTTCACGAACTTTCACACTACCGCAGTGTACTCCGTCTTATTTAATTCACCATAGTTTACGATTTCGTTACACTTTTACAATCTTTTTTGTCGGATAGCTCCACATTATAAACGTAATATGTCGGCCGACGTACGTTACTCGAGCCCTTATACGTTTAATAGACTGGCCGTGCGCTATACTGTTTATACTTTTTACATTGTTTAATACTTTAATGGATAGGCCGACTATTAATTACGGCCTATCTTGCACCCGAGGCCACCGTTTTACTTAACAAACTGTATGCTGCTCCTTACTGTCTGATGTTAATCTGCATACTGTGATTCACAAAGACTGCTGCTGGGGCTATTACGTAATATGTCTAGTCTAGTTGTCTAGACATCAGTTGTTTATGCTAACATTGTGTTGCACTGGGGCACCTCACAGGTGGATACTGACAATTAAATATTAAAACTGCATTGAAATTAAAAATATTGTAGCCCACCATTCTATACCGTTACAAACTCACTTAGGCGAGTACATCATAACTGCTACAATTATTCACTCCGATAAAACTGTGCTCATACCCCAGATTAACCTTACACCTTCTGACCCTACTGTGCCTTTCCAAATGGTAAGAAAACAATTCCCCATAAAAGTTGTTTTTGCTATAACCATTAACAAAGCACAAGGTCAGACGCTTCAAAGGGCAGGATTGTATTTACCAGAACCTGTTTTTTCGCATGGACAGTTATACGTGGCTTTTTCACGAGTCCGTATGTTTAAAGATATCTTTGTTTGTGTTGAAGATTCATACGGGCAAAAAGTGAACGATGATCACGTCATAATCTCCAACATTGTTTTTAAAGAAGTTTTGTGAAATTATTAAAAAAAAAAAACATGCGTATATAATACTGTATATAATGTTATCATTTACAATAAGACTGATTTTGTTACTATTTTTTATAATAAAATATTTTGGATTGATAAATATTTACATTTACTTATTTCCACTTTATTATATTACGTAACTGACCACTAAGGGTGCGAAGTATTCGCATGGGTCACCTAGTTAATAAATATAAGGGAAGAGGGGGAGATGATAAACAATGGACTAGTTAATGTACTTAACATTTTAAGTACTGAGCACAGAAGAGTAAGTAATTATAAAAATAACAGAAGGACCTTAATAGAAACTTTCAAAAGGAATTGCCATATAACAGTGAGTAAAACATTAAGCAAATCCATAGTTAAATTGAATACACCAGAAGTAAAAATGCATAATAAAATATCAGTGGTAGCATTAACAATGTGCGACGATTTAAATTGTAAAAAAAAAAAAAATTTAATAATAGAAATCGAAGAATGGGAAGTTAGTTAAAAAACATTAAATCGCACTATTAAACCAATTACCCCTGGACTAACTCATGGTAGTGATGAGACTTAAATAAGAAAATTTAACTAGTACTAATTAATTAAAATTGTGGAAGCAAAAAAATTAAAGAATAAAACTGTTAACCCTTTATTAAACTTATCATGCTATGACCTGTGAATTCTGGATTCAACTTGTATACCGAGCCGCCATTAAATAAGAAATACGTGTAAACCATAATATAAAGAATTAATAATTTAAAGTCACTAGTAATAGGTGTAATAATTTCAGTATACGAGGAAAATCTCGATTGTTTATTTTGTCTAACTGTAAGACTGTAGTATTAAATAAAAGGTGGAACTATATTATGGCGGAGTATTCACTCCGCGTCGTTGCAACTTTCCTGTTGTAACAACTAGAGATTAACGATGCGGCTTTCTAACTGTAAACAGCTCCACGCTGGGGCTCTTCACAAAATGTTATTTTGTGTGTATTTTAATTTAAGTGTTAACTTCCACTAAAAGTGTGGACAGCTAGACATAAGTAACGAAAATGTAGTGAGTAAAATTTTGTGAAACAAACATGTAAGAAAAAGGAAAAACGTATATAAGAGGTGACATCTCCTGTAATTTTAATAACCAGTCAAATATTGTTCAAGTTAAAAGAAATTCCAACATAATGTACAAACAATAAGTAAACACCAACACGACGGTGCAATTAAACAGGTGATGTGAATAACAGTGAAAAGTGACGACTTCGAACTATACTGCCTTTACTCTATCGCCGAGAATCCTGAAGACTTCACGTTAGCTGGCACCATCACATCCATTTCATCGTTACTGGACAGACTACCCCTTGGACAATCCTCGACTACAAGCAAGAGTACGGAAGAATCACTCGTCAAGACACAGACAGTTAACCATAATATAAGAGGTGACGCGGGAGCTCGTCTTCCGTGAGTTATACTATTTTAAAATATAAGTAATTAAAGATGAAAAAGACTTTCAAAAGACAATCAATAAGCTCTAAGATTTAAACTGGTGTAACCACCAATTCCTGTAATCATACGTTGTAACTTAACTTTCGTTATGTAACTTCATAAGTTGCTCAACTAAATAAAACCATTCTTCAAATGGTACTTAAGGAATAATGTAATCATATAATCAAGTATGGTAAATTTGAAAATTCTTAACAAGGAAAAGAAAGACTCGGATCCGAGGAAAACTCATTATCTAAATGATCATTTTATTTTAGATAGAAAACCCCCTTACAATCTCAGAGTAAATAATATCTTTATTTGTAATGTGTTATGTATACTATGTGAATAAAAGGGATGTCATCTTTGTTACATGCTAAAGTGAGTGCATAAATCAGTTAAACCCCTCTCCTTGTTTCCTATAATTAGAATAATTGTAATTTTGTTAGTCTTGTGTTTTGAGTTTCAGTTTGTTACAATGTAGGCAGCCTGTATAATTGGCTAGCGTCAATTATCACAGGTTCCCTGGATTATGACGTAGCCGACACGTCATAAAATGCGCCACTCTGCTTTCTTGTAAAATAATTGTTTACGTAGTGTCATATAAAAAAAAAATACGACCCTCTGCTGATCTATGCACTCAGTTAATGTATTTTATGTAACTCAAAAAGGCTAAGTTGCATGAAAGAAAAATAGCGACAGTATAAATTTACCATTGTGAATTGTGTGTGAGATTAACATACGCGAAAATAATTCAAACTATTATTGTATTACACCAATGCAAGTACCTACATGAATTTTAGTGCTTGTCAAACAGTTCAGTCTTTAACATGTCTATTTTGTGACAATTCAAGACCTGTAGTTTCCTGAATATGCCTGCATAAATGTGTAATTTATATTTCTGTTGTCACGGTGAGTCATATAAACTATTGACTAAGTTAAACCAGTTTAATTACGTGTAAAGAAATTTGTAAGTTAATTCTGCAAAAAAAAAAGAATTAGAGAAAGTTAAATTTGAACGTAAAAAAAAAATAATAGTTAAACTCAGCTTGATAACGGGCTGTAGCTTGTTTAAAACGCATATCGGTACGTATTGAACTTACCCCCTTGTTGAAGCCAGCCGAGACTAGTCGATAAAGGTAGCCATAAGCTATTGTTGTATAGAACAATAACGTTCCTCACCCCAAGTGTATTTCTCCCCTTCTCACGCATACAACAAGTATGCCATTGTTTACAAAGAAAACTAGTCTGACCTACAGACTAACAGCATAACAGCTGATCGTTGACAATAAAATGACATCTGTGTGTAATTTCTCTCTTTCTCTGAGAAGAGAAGTAACTCTCTTACTACCAATGCAAATGTTTTGACCATGAATTAAATTGTGTATGTCATAAGTGTATAGTGTAGTAAAGTAAATTTTAGTGTGTTAGATATAAGGTAAACATGGCCCTATTTAATCCAGATTTACTATTAAAGGACGAACTGTCTTACGAAGCTCTTTTACGTGGTCTACCCCATGCAAATGTAACAGTCGCGGAATTGCGCAAGTCTATATGCGAAAGGTGGATTTGATGCACCCGTGCAGTTAAGCAACCTGAGCGGACTCGATTATGAGAGCGAAAGTCTTTACGATAATGGATCTAAATCAAGCATTTCACCAAATACCCCTTTCAGAGGAATCAAAACGTCTAACCGTGTTTGCTGTTCCTTTCAACCTGTACCAATTTACTAGAGTACCCTTTGGAATATCACAAGGAAGTTCCGTATGTAGTAGACTATTAGAGAGAATATTTCATGATATTAAATTTAGATATGTGTATCACTACCTGGACGACATCGTAATCTGTAGCGAATCGATGGAACAACATCTTAAACATCTACGTGAAGTGTTGTCTCAATTACAAAAGGCAGGATTAACAGTTAATCCCAAAAAGGTAAATTTTGCAGTCCCACAATTTTCATTTTTAGGGCACATCGTGAAAGCCAACGGAAAGGTAAGCATAGACCCCGAACGAACCCGTGCGATCAGAGAATTTTTACCCCCGCGAGATGCAAAAGGTATAGCCCGATTTTTGGGAATGGTAAACTATTTCCACAAGTATATTCCCCATCTAGCCGAAATAGCCGCACCTCTGAATGCCTTAAGAAAGAAGGGAGCGAAATTTGAATGGACTCCACAACACCAAACTGCGTTTGAACAACTAAAAGAAAGCATCATATCACCCCCAGTATTACAACTAGCAGATTTTACGAAACCTTTCGTAGTTCAGACCGACAGTTCAAGTGTAGCTTTAGGCGCAGTAATCTATCAAGAAATAGAAAACAGTAGGCTACCGATTAGTTATGCTTCACGCACCTTGAATGACCAAGAAAAGAAATATTCCGCATATGAATTAGAATGTTTAGCCATTGTATTTGCTTTTGAAAAGTTTAAACCCTTTTTAGAAATAAAGAGTTCGTTTTAGAAACTGATAATCAAGCATTATCTTGGTTACTGAATCACCATAAACAGTTGGGATGTATTGGAAGATGGGTATTGAGGTTAAACTGTTACAAATTCAAAGTACAACATATTAAAGGTACACAAAATGTAGTCGCCGATACCCTGTCCCGTATGTTCCAGTCGCCCACTAATACTCTCGAAAGCAAGGAGAGCCTGGAAACACCCGTTGTTAACACAGTAATTACTGAATTCCCCCTTGCGTTTACCAACATCGCTCAATATCAACAACAAGACCCTCTTCTGAAACCGATTATAGAACAACTTGAGCAAGGAATTAAATCAGAGAAATACATATTAAGTAAAAGAATACTATGCCACAGAATAGCGAATGGAAAGGAATTAAGGATGATCGCCCCTGATGTAATTAAGCCCATGCTGATGGAATACTTCCATTCATCTACCCTTGGAGCCCATATGGGAATAAATAAAACAATACATCGCATTCGTAAGGAATATCATTGGAACAATATGAACAGCGAAATAGCTACCTTCGTCAAAAAGTGTAAGTTATGCGCGCTCAGCAAACCAGCAAGAAATAGTCAAATAAGCCAATTAATTTCAGAAATCCCTACTACCCCATTCTCTAAACTTTATTTAGACTTTTCAGGTCCCTACCCTCGATCTAAATCAGGTAATACGATGCTACTCATATGTGTAGATTCTTTCACCAAATTTGTTTGGATGTATCCCATGCGGCGAGCGTTAGCGTCGACCACTGTAAAGATATTACAGGAGAGATTATTTAAAGATTATGGTACCCCTGTACATCTAGTGTCAGATAACGGACCCCAGTTTAAGGCTAAGGAATTTAAGAATATGTGTTTCAAGTTAGGTATAGACCATATTACCACTACGGAGTATCGTCCGCAAGGCAATATTGCTGAAAGGTATCTGTGAAACCTCAAATCTGCTTTAATTGCCTACCATGCGAACGACCATACGTCTTGGGACCAGAACCTATCCTGGATACAGTACGCCTTCAATTCCGCTTATCACGAAGGACATAAGTCTACCCCGTTTGAGTTACTATCAAATACAAGCCAAACCACCCCTTGTCCACAAAATGGAAAATACATGACTTACTACCTCAGCAAATTAAGGATAAGCAGATTAAACGAATCTGGAATGAAGCCCGTGCAAATTTAAGAGCGAACTTAGAAAAATCGTGAAAATATCACGAGAGAAGTAATGATACTAATTTAGTTAGGTACCAAGTCGGTGACTTAGTAATGTACAAGACACACCCGACTAGTAGTGCTATTGATAAGACCACCTCTAAACTATCATACCGATGGTGTGGTCCTTACCGAATCCAGAAGTACTTAACCCCAGTTACAGTAGCCCTGTACGAACCTGCGACGCAAGAATATGTACGGAGAACACATATTTCGCAGATAAAATTTGTAACAATAAATAGGGGTCGTACATGTTAAAATGTCTCACACTTGTTTATATGGTGTATTAGTGTGAATGTAGTGTGTTTGCCTCACACTGGTTGTTACATAAATCGACGTCACTACTGGAGTCCGTAGCGTTGTCAATGTCACCAGTACAACCTACCTGCTAATTCATAGGGATTACGATTCCCGGGTGGCGCCAAATTGTTTTTGTTAAAACAATTAAAACATTTAATTTTTAAAGTAATATGTGATATTAGCATGGACAGCTGTGGCGTTCGAATTATTCCCGCTGCTACACAGGTTGTCGACTCGGCCAATCGTGACAAGCGCTAGTTGGCTATGACTTACAACTTCGCTAACACACATATATTTACAAAAAATCCTATGAAATAACAAGATAGTAATGTACTGTACTGCGTTTTTTAATACACATTTAATTATTAATAAACATGACAATTGAATCATAAACAAATTTATAATATTATGCTCCGGCTTAGAGCTTGAAACACTAAATATCTCAAGTTGGCAAAATTGGTTTCAAAACATTATCGTTCATTTACCTTTTAACAAAATTACTATGTTTTTAAAACCTGGAGTTCTTTTGATCATGAAAATAGACATAAACGTTGATTACATGAAAAGAAAGTACACTATTATACCTTATAGGTACTTAGGATTTATAATGTGTTTGTACAATTTGTTCCGTAGTGTCGTATTTCTGTTACAGTAATTATGTTTACAAATAAGGTTATCTTTACAAATGGTTTTTAATATAAGTAAATTATGCTGTTACCTTTTGGAAGAAAATACTACCTTTAAATAGTGAGAAATTTTATCATTTGAAAATAATTTAAGTGATTTGGGGTTTTAGGAGTAAGAAATTATTCGGTACTTATCAGTTCGTCTCACGTTGGAGGGTCATCATGGGTAGGCGTGTATTTTTCGAATTTGGGCTGGTTGTAGGCTTCCAGCGTCTTCTTCGAACTGGTCTGGGTTTTTTCTTTAATTAGTTTGTTCAATTTCGTTCCTGGTCATCATTAATTCTGTACAGATCGACGTCTCTTGACATGGGATCATTTGAATTCACTAGTTGACTTGTTATAACTATTTAAATTAAAGTTTTAGTTTGTCCAATTTCTTGTGTGGCGTACCCACGCTTCGTTTCTTCAGCGTCTGTATAATTTAACGGAAAAATAAGCCTCAAATGACTCGTTGTCATAGTAACTAATAATTCCATGCTTGTCTCATTACTCTTTACTTACATTGTTAGAGGTATTTGAATTTTTATTCAAATTTATTAAGTATTTTCCCAATGATTTTATTCCCTTATAATTCCTTTGGGATAATAAATGACATCACTATTATTTTTCTTTCCTTTCAAAGTTTACAATGAGACCTCATAAGGTCATATTTTGTTACACTTTAACTATAGTCTAATTAGTCGACATTTAAAAAATAACATATCTTTCTTGAATTAAATTATTACAATAATATTTCCGTGTAGAAATAACTGATATACAATCATTGTCCATTCACTGTTCTTAGATTAGTAAGATTTTTTGTGAAATTGATACAATTTGCATTTAAAATGTTCTTGGCAGTTAACTGTTTTTCTAGTTACAAACAGACATGATTGTTTTCTAGTGTGTTTCCCTTTTAAATTACATTCTGAATTCAGCCTGATGGGCTTCACTTATTTGTTTGTGTTTTAATTATTATTCAACATAAATTTTCATTACTTTTCATTTAAAATATAATAGTTAGGTTTATGGACTGTAAGTCCCTTTTCAGTCATATTCCTTCTTTAACATTGAATCAACTATTCTTTATAAATCACAAATTATTCTTAGTACTAACATTGATTTCTATCTTGTCTTATAAAGTATGGTGATAAACATTGTCACTTTCTCTAATATTATTAAGGTTGATTCCCCTTTCAACATGGGGTGTTGTATTCTTTATAAATGTAATCTTTAATAACAAACTTTACTTCTATCCTATCATGCCATGTTAACACAAGTTATGGTACTGGGCTTTCTCCCTGATATGTCACATGCTTTCCTTATATTAATTTTAAATACTATTTTTAATTACTTCTAGGTATACAATTAATCTAATCCTTGGTGGTTTATCAATGTTTTAAAGAGTGTCTATTTCCTTAGCATTCTAATTTGAATGTTTCACCTTCACTATTTTATAGGGCATTAACACTTCACTAAAACACTTCACTTTGGTTCACTGTTTTGTAATTAGTGTTATTTAATGGGTAACCCCTATACTTTTTCCTACCATTTCTCACTATTTTGTTCTAGTATTATGTTTACTATAAACAATATTAGGCTAGTTGTGTTTTGGTTGAATCTAACCTTTCTGACAGGGTTAATGTACTCTTCCTATACTACTTTGCTTTATAATTGTATTGTCTTAAAAATGGTTACATATGTTAAATCAATAATAATAATAACATTGGTTTCATTAATATATAATTATTTAAGGTTTATTGAGCGTATTCTATCTTTAACATACAATCTTTCCCTTTTATATATGTGTGTTAGTTTCCCCTTGGGTTTTATCTGTCTCCTCTTCATTCTTCCTCTTCTTCTTCTTCAATAATCTTCATCTTCTTTCTTCATCTTGGTTTGGTCCTCCTTTAGTTCTATGTCCATCATTGTTTTGTCAATCACATTTTCTTAAGTATGTTTGGGTTGTCGGCTCAATCATGTCAAAATATCTACATTTTAATAAGTATGTTACGTGGTTCCCTTCTTTATGTTTGTGTTTTTTGGCTCAATCACTTGGGTTGGGTAATATCGTGGTACGTCATGTCAAAGTATTTACATTTTAATCATTTTTTACACATTTTATTTCATATGAAGTAATTTTATATCAAGAATTATCTTTTTTATCACTGGTACGAGATTTGGCTTAATTGTATCGTTACATAATGCCTCTCCTCTAAAATTGATCATTTTAATAAAATACTAGCATAGTGTTTTATGAAATTATCAGTTATAGATAACTTTTTTCCTTCTCTTCCTTGTTTGTTTCTCCATTCTCCATTTCTCTTCTTACTTAATTCACTCCATTTTATTTGGATCTGTTTTTATTTATTTCCATTGGTGCATATTCCCTCATACACAAATTTTATTTCCCTAACTTTATATAGTAGCTGGTTTCTCCCATTACTACTCATTTTTCTGAGACTAGAGGCACATCTTCTCTACTCAGTTCACATAGATTGCTGGACTTTTCAACAGTCAATCTTAAATCTTTGTCAACTTGTGACTTAATAATAATAATAATATAATTGGGATTGTCCACCTTGTGGTTTGTTTTTAGATCACTTTTTCATTACTACTCATTCTTCCTTCCGCTATACCTTAACTATACACTATCATCTACTCATATACTATATTGAGAAATTTTATCTTTATTCATATGTTAATTTCATCATATCTCACCTTTCATTATTTTGTTTTCAATGCTCGTTGTGATCATTTTAATTGTTGTAGACATTTTTTAGTCATTTAGCAGGATTCTGCTTTAGCCATATTTGTATATTTGTTTTATATACAATTTCTCTCTCTCTCCTTGTACCAGGTAAAGTTTTATTTACTTTTTCTGATAATACTTTTGATTCAGTATAATTCCAAGTATTTATCTCGGTAATTTGAACTTGATTTTATTTTTGTTTATTTTACACTGTATTCAACATCATTTTTGATAATTCTTTGGTAAGTTAATGGTCTTACCTTAAAGGAATGTTTGTAGCGTATTCCTTTTTAGCTATTTTTTGTTTTTAATTATAATTGTAAGTTTGTGCTTCTTACATTTTTATTACATAGGAATGTGTGTAACTTATTCCTGATTATCTCACTTTTTACTTCATACTTCATATTTCAATTTTTTGTTATATTTTAAACTGATTTAAATTGAAAGGAATTTGTGTAACTTTTCCTTTGTGTTTCTCTTTTTTTTTTTCATTAAAACTTTTTATTGTTCCGCATACATCATCTAAATATTTGAGTAAGCTGCTCTTACCATCTCTTTTAGAATTTTGAAATTTGTTTCATTTCACAATGGTTTTATTCTTCCTCGTAAAACTTTTTTATTGAAGTTTGATTGTAAACTCCTTTGATTTTCCTTGTATTGATATTACTGATTTGGTAAGTGTTATTACCATTGTCTCTTGTGATGATATACGGACCGGTGTATAGCAATAATAATTTCTTTGCTATACCTTCCATTGTACTTGGTAGTTCACGATTTTTGATTAGTATTTTTTCTCCCTCTTTATATTTTATTATTTTGGGCTGGTTCTTTGCATATTTGGCCTTTTGTTTCTCAATTTTTTCTACTATTAGGCTGTACCATTTATTTTTGTCATACGGGTCTTCTGGGTCTTTTGGGAATTCTATTATCTCTTGTATCTCTCTGTTTGGCTTCCTCTCGAACATCATCAAGTAAGGCGTACTTTCAGTGAATTGATGGTAACTAATGTTTAAAAACACTTCGGTTGAAGGTAAATATTTGTACCATTCTCTCTGGTTGTTATGACAATAAGTTCTCAAAATGCGTCCCACCTCCCTCAACATTCTTTCTGCGGGATTGCTGCTAGGGTGGTAGACTGATGTTTTATAAGTTTTAATATTTAATTTTAATAACTCTTCTCGCCATTTTCTTCCTTTAAATTGCGTTCCGTGGTCTGTTATTAACATGCACGGTCTTCCAATTTCTATAATGTATTTATTTTTTATAATGTCTAATATTTTCCTTGTTGTGGCTCTGTTTATAGCATATAATTTGGTGTACTTGGTGTAATGGTCAAGTATGATAACAATGAATTTGTAGCCGTGTCGTCCTCCGCTACGTGGGAATGGTCCACATATGTCGAGGAACGCCTTCTCTAATTTGGCACTTGATGTGATGGGTATCATCGTTCCATCCTTCCTTTCGTTATTGGTTTTGACCATCTGACACAATGTGCAGGTTTTTATGTTTTTACTTACTTTTCTTGCAATATTTTTTATAAACAAATCCTCTTCTAATGCTTTTACCATTTTAATTGTTCCCATGTGGCCGTATCTCACATGATAATCTTTGATAATTTGATTTTCCAATGATTGAGGGACTACCAGTTTCCAAGTATCTTGGTTTTTTCTTGTTTTCATAAATAAAATATTGTTGTACACACAGTAAAATTGGTTAATAATGGTTTCAGACTCCATCAGTCTTCTTCTGTTGGATATTTTTATATCTTGCTCTTGTTGCAACACTATTTGGTTCATAATATCTTCCAGGTCTTTTCTATCCTTCAACATATAATACACTTTTGCTATATTCCCCTTTTCTCCTTCAAATGTCTGATTTACTACATTTATTCTGGATAAAACATCAGCCACTATATTTTTTCGTCCTGGAATATATTCCCATGGAATGTGGTATTCTTGCAAGGCAAGTATCCATCGAGTAAGTCGGCCATGATTCAACTTACATTGTTTTAGAAACGATATTGATTTATGATCGCTTCGGACCGTTATATTATATCCAAGTATGTACGTCCTAAACTTGCCGCACGCGAATACTATGCTGAGCAACTCCTTTTCTGTAACATTATAGTTACGCTCACAGCTATTGAGTATTCGGCTGGCGAAGCTAATGACTAGGTGATTGCCATCTTCGTCTTCTTGGTATAATTCTGCGCCTAGACTTACATCACTAGCGTCACAGTTTAGATAGAACTGTTTTGCAAAATTAGGGTGGCGTAAAATAACAGTGTCAACAAATTTTTGTTTGATTAATTTAAACACTTCTTCTTGTTCCACTCCCCACGTCCATTTTTCTTTTGAAGATAATTGCTTGGAAAATTTAGCTGTTAGGTGGGAGTAGTTGGTCTGAAATTTCCTGTAGTAATTACATACCCCTAGGAAGGATTGCAACTGTTTTTTGTTTCTTGGTGATGGGAAATTTTGTATGGCGTCAACCTTCTCTTGGGATGGAGAGATTCCCTCTTCAGTTAGGTTGAATCCTAAGAATTTTACTTCTTTAGCAATGAACTTTGATTTGTCTAACTTAAGTGTGATATTGTTGTTAGATAATTTTTCCAACACATGTCTGACGCTTTCACAGTGTTCGTCCCAGTTTGCTGACGTAATAAGTAGGTCGTCAACGTACACTGTAGTAAATTCCAGTGCCTCTTGACCTAACACTTGGTCCATGCACTTCACGAACACTGCTACTGAATTTATTAGTCCAAATGGTAGCCTTTTGAACTGGTAGTTTCTACCGTCGAACAGGAATGCTAAGTATTGTCTACTGTGTGGGTGCAGCTCTACCTGCCAATACCCACATACAGTATCCCAAGTGCTAATATATCTGATTCCGTGGAATCTCTTCAGAATTTCTTCTATTTCTCCTGGTGAGGTTCTGTCATTTATAATCATCTTATTTATTTCTCGTGCGTCGAGGCAGATTCGCACCTTGCCATTTTTCTTGGGGACGGCAACTATGGGACTGGTATATTGAGAATGACTGTACTCAATTATATCCTCGGCAATCATTCTGTTTATTTCCATTCTAACTTCGTTTTTTAGAGAATGTGCTATTGGATATGATTTCCGATGGAAGTCCACTGGTTCTCGGAATTGAATTTTACATTGATATCCCTTAACCTTTCCGGGGATGTTCGAAAATACATGCTGATATTCATTGTAAATGGCGATTAATTTTTTGGATTGTTGTTTACTAATCTCCTGCATAGGCCGTTCCCTTTGGAAGGTGATAATCTCTTCCAACTTCTGGTTCCATAAGGTCTTACGCTCCTCCTCCTCTACTATGGTAACATCTGGCTCATGCCTCTGGCAATAATAACTTTTCAGTTCTGTGTTTTGGCTTAAAGCAGTTGGACTTGGTACACAATTGATAATGTTCGCAGACCAGGTTCCTTGTTCTGAATTTAACAACACTACTCCCTTCTGCAGGTTTATCACCGCTGAATACTTTCTTAGTATATCACATCCGTTGAGCATATTGAAAGGTAGCCCATTTGCCACGAGAAATACAATGGAGATGGTGGATTCTAGATTATCTAGTTCCAATGACACTTGCTTTTTCACTGTTTTGTTCTGTTTGCCCGTTGCGCCAATGATGACTATATTATTTATTGGCAATGTAGGTATTGGTGTTCGAGAGTGAGCTTGAATTCTTTCTAATTCAGGTTGGTTAATGAGAGAGATATTAGACCCCGTGTCTACCAGAATACTGGTTATGGTACCGTTTATTGTTGCCTTTATATGAACAATTTCACTATTGTTCTGTGGTAATTGAGTGGCCTCTTCCTCGAGAAGTTCTTCTCGAATATTTTTTAAATAATTGTTGTAAATTATCGTGATTCCTTTGGTTTGTTTATCTGACATTGTTTGACGTATCAACCCAAGTGATTGGTCATGTGAAGGGCGTTCATACTTTATCACTGACCTTTTTAGTTTAAAGGTGGCTGCTGGCTGACGGCCAGGTTGCTTGGCTGGTCGTTTGTTTCATTGTGTGGCACATTTTGCTGGTTATTTCCATTTTGTAGTGGTTCATGGTTCCTGTTCACTGATGGTCTGTTGTCAGTCTCGTTGGATGCATTATACCATGGCTCTTGGTGCCAATTTGAGTTGTATCTTCGGTGGTTATTCCGCCTTCTACCACTAATAAAATTTACATGACGTCGATTGTCACTCCTATTTGGATTGCCCCCGGGTCCCCGGTTGTACTGGTAATTGGGATGATACCGGTTGCCGTAATAATTGTGGTCATTGGGGTGACTGTTGGTACGTTGTTCAGGTTCTCCTCCTCGATAATTCCCACTTGGTCGGCTGTTATTATTTGGGCTGTTTCTATTATTGTTTGGACTCCCTGGGTGATTGTTCTGTTGTCCTCGGTTACCAGGCTGGTTATTTGGATGGCGATGCTGATCGTTTCCATGGAATGTTGGTTCTGCATTATTATTATTGTTATTCCGGCCCCAGTTATTTCGATTATTGTCTTGTGGATAATTGTATGGTCCCTGGAAATTAGGTGTATTATTGTGTTCATTCCACTTATTGTATCTTTGGTTTGTGACCCTGTTTTTTCGATACTGGTTATCGTTCTCCAGGTCTTCCAGTAAGCTAACCATTCCTTGGATTGTTTTAATTTGGCCTTGTCGCCTGGCCTTCTGGATGGCCTCTTCGTAATGGTAACCCAGTTGTATCACCAACGATTCTTCCGGTATCCTGGGTTCCAAATTTCTGGCTAAACATACCCTTCCCAGAAAATACGATGTTAACGTGTGTCCTCCTTGTGTTTCGTACCTCCCGTTACTAATGTCATTGCGGACCACATTCTGTGTTGATTCGGACCAATACTTCTCCCTGAACTGTTTCTTGAATTCCTGAGCATCATTTATCTCAGGTCTTGTGGCCGTCCACCAATTGTCATGGGTGTCACGAAACATCTCGTCGATCATACTCCTCACACTAGACCATCTGGTTTCTCTGTTCTTCTCTATCAGTTCTTCTACCCGTTTGAGGAATTCTATCGGGTTTCTCCGGTAGCTACGAAAATTAATCATTTCTCGAGGTTCACTGGTTATGAATTGTGTGTGATTATATGGTTTTTCTTTTAATGCATCTAATTCTTCCTGCATCTGTTTCTCTCGCATGCTGATTCCCTGTTTTTTTTCTCGGTTTCCTCGGGTCAGTCCGTCGACTTTATCTATGACGGTGTACACTTTCTCCACCCGATTGGTTACATCCAGTTGTAGCTCTTTGTGCCTCTCCTCCAGTTCCTTGACCACTTCTTGTTTATTCTTTTGGCACCCTTCAGTAAGGACTTGGTAGAACTCCGTCGCCCTCAATTTACCTTCCTCTTCAACGTTACTAATTTTACTATTTAATTCCTCCCTGATTTGTATTACTGTTTCGTTGGTCTCTGTTACCATTTGTCTAATCTCTTCTCGACATTCGACTAGTTGTTGCTTCCATTCCTCCTTGGTTTTCTTACTTTCTTCCTCGATTTTCCTTTGGAGGATATCGTGGTTATTTTCCATCTTTTTGTTCACTACCTCCAGATCCTTCTTGATCTGTCTCTTTAGCTCTTCGTTCTTCTTTTCCAATGCCTCCTGACCTTCATGTATCACCTTCATTTGCTTCTTCAATTCTTCACTATTTTGGTCCAGTTTTTTATTCAAATCTTCACTGTTTAGGTCTAGTTTTTCTAATCTTTTATTTAACTCTTCCTTGTCTGACTCCAATTTTTTATTTAAATCTTCCTTGTCTCGTCTTCTCTCTTCCTTGTCTGCTTCCTTGTCTCGTCTTCTCTCTTCCTTGTCTGACTCCAATTTTTGATTCATTTGTCCAAATTGTTCCATCATGAAGTTCAGCATGCGATCTAATTTTGTTTCTTCTGTTGGTTTTATTGGTTGGTTGTTTATCATGACTTCTGCTTCTATTTCCGGTTCAGGTTCAGGTTCAGGTTCAGGTGGATTTGGATTTTCCACTTGGTCCTCCTGTGAGTTTTCTTCTGACAATTCTCCAGTCGTTTCCTCCATTTCTACTTCCTCCACTTCCTCCACTTCTTCTGGGTTTCCTTCTTGGTTTGGTGTTTCCTTCCCTTTGCGTCTCGTAACCATCCCGTGTCTATTCATGATCGCCGCTAGTTATTCTTACCAGCCACACGTTGCTGGTCGCCAATATGTAACAATAAATAGGGGTCGTGCCTGTTAAAATGTCTCACACTTGTTTATATGGTGTATTAGTGTGAATGTAGTGTGTTTGCCTCACACTGGTTGTTACATAAATCGACGTCACTACTGGAGTCCATAGCGTTGTCAATGTCACCAGTACAACCTACCTGCTAATTCATAGGGATTACGATTCCCGGGTGGCGCCAAATTGTTTTTGTTAAAACAATTAAAACATTTAATTTTTAAAGTAATATGTGATATTAGCATGGACAGCTGTGGCGTTCGAATTATTCCCGCTGCTACACAGGTTGTCGACTCGGCCAATCGTGACAAGCGCTAGTTGGCTATGACTTATAACTTCGCTAACACACATATATTTACAAAAAATCCTATGAAATAACAAGATAGTAATGTACTGTACTGCGTTTTTTAATACACATTTAATTATTAATAAACATGACAATTGAATCATAAACAAATTTATAATATTATGCTCCGGCTTAGAGCTTGAAACACTAAATATCTCAAGTTGGCAAAATTGGTTTCAAAACATTATCGTTCATTTACCTTTTAACAAAATTACTATGTTTTTAAAACCTGGAGTTCTTTTGATCATGAAAATAGACATAAACGTTGATTACATGAAAAGAAAGTACACTATTATACCTTATAGGTACTTAGGATTTATAATGTGTTTGTACAATTTGTTCCGTAGTGTCGTATTTCTGTTACAGTAATTATGTTTACAAATAAGGTTATCTTTACAAATGGTTTTTAATATAAGTAAATTATGCTGTTACCTTTTGGAAGAAAATACTACCTTTAAATAGTGAGAAATTTTATCATTTGAAAATAATTTAAGTGATTTGGGGTTTTAGGAGTAAGAAATTATTCGGTACTTATCAGTTCGTCTCACGTTGGAGGGTCATCATGGGTAGGCGTGTATTTTTCGAATTTGGGCTGGTTGTAGGCTTCCAGCGTCTTCTTCGAACTGGTCTGGGTTTTTTCTTTAATTAGTTTGTTCAATTTCGTTCCTGGTCATCATTAATTCTGTACAGATCGACGTCTCTTGACATGGGATCATTTGAATTCACTAGTTGACTTGTTATAACTATTTAAATTAAAGTTTTAGTTTGTCCAATTTCTTGTGTGGCGTACCCACGCTTCGTTTCTTCAGCGTCTGTATAATTTAACGGAAAAATAAGCCTCAAATGACTCGTTGTCATAGTAACTAATAATTCCATGCTTGTTTCATTACTCTTTACTTACATTGTTAGAGGTATTTGAATTTTTATTCAAATTTATTAAGTATTTTCCCAATGATTTTATTCCCTTATAATTCCTTTGGGATAATAAATGACATCACTATTATTTTTCTTTCCTTTCAAAGTTTACAATGAGACCTCATAAGGTCATATTTTGTTACACTTTAACTATAGTCTAATTAGTCGACATTTAAAAAATAACATATCTTTCTTGAATTAAATTATTACAATAATATTTCCGTGTAGAAATAACTGATATACAATCATTGTCCATTCACTGTTCTTAGATTAGTAAGATTTTTTGTGAAATTGATACAATTTGCATTTAAAATGTTCTTGGCAGTTAACTGTTTTTCTAGTTACAAACAGACATGATTGTTTTCTAGTGTGTTTCCCTTTTAAATTACATTCTGAATTCAGCCTGATGGGCATCACTTATTTGTTTGTGTTTTAATTATTATTCAACATAAATTTTCATTACTTTTCATTTAAAATATAATAGTTAGGTTTATGGACTGTAAGTCCCTTTTCAGTCATATTCCTTCTTTAACATTGAATCAACTATTCTTTATAAATCACAAATTATTCTTAGTACTAACATTGATTTCTATCTTGTCTTATAAAGTATGGTGATAAACATTGTCACTTTCTCTAATATTATTAAGGTTGATTCCCCTTTCAACATGGGGTGTTGTATTCTTTATAAATGTAATCTTTAATAACAAACTTTACTTCTATCCTATCATGCCATGTTAACACAAGTTATGGTACTGGGCTTTCTCCCTGATATGTCACATGCTTTCCTTATATTAATTTTAAATACTATTTTTAATTACTTCTAGGTATACAATTAATCTAATCCTTGGTGGTTTATCAATGTTTTAAAGAGTGTCTATTTCCTTAGCATTCTAATTTGAATGTTTCACCTTCACTATTTTATAGGGCATTAACACTTCACTAAAACACTTCACTTTGGTTCACTGTTTTGTAATTAGTGTTATTTAATGGGTAACCCCTATACTTTTTCCTACCATTTCTCACTATTTTGTTCTAGTATTATGTTTACTATAAACAATATTAGGCTAGTTGTGTTTTGGTTGAATCTAACCTTTCTGACAGGGTTAATGTACTCTTCCTATACTACTTTGCTTTATAATTGTATTGTCTTAAAAATGGTTACATATGTTAAATCAATAATAATAATAACATTGGTTTCATTAATATATAATTATTTAAGGTTTATTGAGCGTATTCTATCTTTAACATACAATCTTTCCCTTTTATATATGTGTGTTAGTTTCCCCTTGGGTTTTATCTGTCTCCTCTTCATTCTTCCTCTTCTTCTTCTTCAATAATCTTCATCTTCTTTCTTCATCTTGGTTTGGTCCTCCTTTAGTTCTATGTCCATCATTGTTTTGTCAATCACATTTTCTTAAGTATGTTTGGGTTGTCGGCTCAATCATGTCAAAATATCTACATTTTAATAAGTATGTTACGTGGTTCCCTTCTTTATGTTTGTGTTTTTTGGCTCAATCACTTGGGTTGGGTAATATCGTGGTACGTCATGTCAAAGTATTTACATTTTAATCATTTTTTACACATTTTATTTCATATGAAGTAATTTTATATCAAGAATTATCTTTTTTATCACTGGTACGAGATTTGTCTTAATTGTATCGTTACAAATTGTATAAAAAAAATAAAACTAGAAAAAGGTAATACTAGGTAGACAAGTTATCTTGTACCTGAGTAACCATGTGAAGTGCTAATCATAGAATTAGGAATGAGGCCTGATCAACCTTAGATCCTGTTCAGCGAAAGATGAGAGAAATAAGTAGTCAGTTAACCACTACCTGACCACTAAGTAAGAAGTTATCTAGATAGTAACTCTCTGTAGAGAGTATTCAAAAAAAAAAAAAAAAAAAAAAACCGGTAGTAGATTTAAGTAATAGAAATAAGTAGAAGTTTGTGTGTTTTAAAGTGTAGTAATTAAGTATGAACTTTACGTAATTTAAGAAGTAATTTGTAAGTATATGTAATATATTTTTTGATACTAAAAAAAAAAATAAGTTGTGTATAACTCATGCAATTAAATAAAGGAAAGAAAAGGAGAAGAAGGAGAGAAACTCCACACAGTAACGACAAGTGTACCCCAGTACCTAACTTTCGAATCCACTTAATAAATGTTTTCCCCCATGTCAATTTTAAGCGGCGGATTATGTGACGATTTAAATTGTAAAAAAAAAAAAAAAAATTTAATAATAGAAATCGAAGAATGGGAAGTTAGTTAAAAAACATTAAATCGCACTATTAAACCAATTACCCCTGGACTAACTCATGGTAGTGATGAGACCTAAATAAGAAAATTTAACTAGTACTAATTAATTAAAATTGTGGAAGCAAAAAAATTAATGAATAAAACTGTTAACCCTTTATTAAACTTATCATGCTATGACCTGTGAATTCCGGATTCAACTTGTATACCGAGCCGCCATTAAATAAGAAATACGTGTAACCCATAATATAAAGAATTAATAATTTAAAGTCACTAGTAATAGGTGTAATAATTTCAGTATACGAGGAAAATCTCGATTGTTTATTTTGTCTGACTGTAAGACTGTAGTGTTAAATAAAAGGTGGAACTATATTATGGCGGAGTATTCGCTCCGCGTCGTTGCAACTTTCCTGTTGTAACAACTAGGGATTAACGATGCGGCTTTCTAACTGTAAACAGCTCCACGCTGGGGCTCTTCACAAAATGTTATTTTGTGTGTATTTTAATTTAAGTGTTAACTTCCACTAAAAGTGTGGACAGCTAGACATAAGTAACGAAAATGTAGTGAGTAAAATTTTGTGAAACAAACATGTAAGAAAAAGGAAAAACGTATATAAGAGGTGACATCTCCTGTAATTTTAATAACCAGTCAAATATTGTTCAAGTTAAAAGAAATTCCAACATAATGTACAAACAATAAGTAAACTCCAACACGACGGTGCAATTAAACAGGTGATGTGAATAACAGTGAAAAGTGACGACTTCGAACTATACTGCCTTTACTCTATCGCCGAGAATCCTGAAGACTTCACGTTAGCTGGCACCATCACATCCATTTCATCGTTACTGGACAGACTACCCCTTGGACAATCCTCGACTACAAGCAAGAGTACGGAAGAATCACTCGTCAAGACACGGACAGTTAACCATAATATAAGAGGTGACGCGGGAGCTCGTCTTCCGTGAGTTATACTATTTTAAAATATAAGTAATTAAAGATGAAAAAGACTTTCAAAAGACAATCAATAAGCTCTAAGATTTAAACTGGTGTAACCACCAATTCCTGTAATCATACGTTGTAACTTAACTTTCGTTATGTAACTTCATAAGTTGCTCAACTAAATAAAACCATTCTTCAAATGGTACTTAAGGAATAATGTAATCATATAATCAAGTATGGTAAATTTGAAAATTCTTAACAAGGAAAAGAAAGACTCGGATCCGAGGAAAACTCATTATCTAAATGATCATTTTATTTTAGATAGAAAACCCCCTTACAATCTCAGAGTAAATAATATCTTTATTTGTAATGTGTTACGTGTACTATGCGAATAAAAGGGATGTCATCTTTGTTACATGCTAAAGTGAGTGCATAAATCAGTTAAACCCCTCTCCTTGTTTCGTATAATTAGAATAATTGTAATTTTGTTAGTCTTGTGTTTTGAGTTTCAGTTTGTTACAACGTAGGCAGCCTGTATAATTGGCTAGCGTCAATTATCACAGGTTCCCTGGATTATGATGTAGCCGACACGTCATAAATGGATATATCATTAACATATTTATTTAATAAGCAAAATGATAAAGTAATTGATGTAGGCCTAGGTACTACTGAACATGTATTATTAGAAGAATTGCTGTACAGGGTAGCAAAATCTATATCATAAGGACAGAAATAGTTCTGCACACCAGAGTGATCCGAACAACCAGTACAGAGGAAATAATGGACCATGGTTAAACGGATTCCAAACAAACTATAGAGACAAGGGACTGATTGTATGATTACCGACAAGGCAAACTATTGGAGAAATGAGAAGGAAAACTAATGATGAATGTAATGACAAATGAAAATTAAGGAAAACTTAAACAAGTAAAACCACTAAATTCTAAAATAAGTAAGAACATCTTACAGGATACTTTAGAGAAATTATTTTGAATCAATTAAGAAAAGAATATAACGGTTAAGAATGATGATAAGGAGATAATAATAAGTAAAGAAAATAAGTACTTAAAACAAATAAATGAAGTAATGAACTTGCAAAAAAAAAGAATTGATGTTTGTAAATAAATAGAGTAACAATAACTATAGTTGTAACTGCTGAAAAGGGGTATTGAAACAGAATATGAATAACATAGTGGCAAATGAATTAACTAACGACGAAATGAAAATAAATAGAAGAGAAGAAATATACTAAGGATATTACCAAAACTGAAAATAAGTTATATGAAAGTAAGGGGAACTGCTGGGATGCAATTTATAATAATGAGAAGAGGTAAGAAGGCAATATGATTCTGAGAGGGTATTTAAAGTAATGCAAGAGTTACCATTTTTTAAGAGTGTAGAAAGCTACGGCGCCACTCAATAATTATTATGATGGGCAGGGGCCAACGAGCACTGTACCATGCACGGGGTGAATGGTCGGGTGAGGATTAGGTTAGAATAGTGCCACTCACAGCCGATATGCATTCACCGTGCCATTTAAAGTTAGGGAGGAATTGATAACCCCAATTAAGGAATCCACAGGAACAGGAGAAACCCCAGAGGAAAGGAACAATCAGTTGGTAACAACCTATATAAAGGAAATGAAGAAAAAATAATATATTTTGTAGATTCACACAAGAAGAAAAAGAAGTTATTAGTAAGTTATTACAGTGGAACTTGGTTATAACGTCATTGAAGGGACCAAAAAAATAATGACGTTATGTCCGAGTGACGTTGTAAAAGAGTCGTTATAAAAGACCCTTTTTAATCACTAGTAAGGAAGGAGAAATAAAAAAAAGATCTTTGCATTATTAACATTATTCGTGATAGTTATTATAAAGTTTACAAACTGCATTTCATTTATACAAACAGCATGAAGAATATTTTAAAAGATCAAAAAGAAAGTACATGTAACTTACATTTAGGCTTACTGTCGAAAGTAATCCGTAATTTTCTTTTGAACGCTCCTTTCTGAAAAATAAATTCTTTCTGTTGTGCTGTGGAGATGCTGCGCTGCATTGAACGTGTCGTCAGATGTCTCTCTAAAGCAGTAAAATCATGAAAGAGTTTCGGCGGCTCTCATTGCTTCCTGTACTGTCGGACAAACGATGTCGGCATCCTCCTCTTGCTCAGCATCTTCTTCAACATTATCTTCTGCTTCTATGTTTTTTACTTCCGCGATAATTTCTGCGTCACTCACTACTCCGCGAATGTTTCTACTTGGTCATCCACTGATGCATAGGAATCAAGTTCATTTCCAAATTCATTTATGTCGAATTTCTTAATCCACTCCAAGAGCGGCAAGTCATCGTCTTCGTCATCATCAGGTAAATTTTCATGTACGAGTTGTGCTTTACTGAGCCTCCAGGTGGTCTAGTGGCTAACGCGGGCGATTGATGCGCTCGTGGTCCCGGGTTCAATTCCCGGCGGAGGTTCCGTACGCCGTGCACTCAGCGTCGTGAGGCAAACTGAGTAGGCACTGAGATAACAGCGCCGCCTCCTGGCTGTGAATACCGCAACTAGCGGCTGGTGGCGCGTAGTACTAGCCATACACCGTCACACTAACACAAAAGCCGCGCGGTACGCCTTGGTCCTTAACGGACTGTTGAGCGGAGGTTTATTATTTTTATTTAGTTGTGCTTTACTAAAGCATTTTCCTATCGTGTTATGTGTTACACTCTTCCAAGAGTCGTCTAGGAATTGTATTGCATCTAAGAGTGAAATTGTGGCAGGTTGCAGCATGTCCATACAGAAAATAATTTTTTTTTAAAGTTGCTTGCGGTAGTGACACTTTAGGCTTCTAATGATGCCTTGGTCCATAGGTTGCAGGACACTCGTACAGTTGGCTGGTAAGAAGACCAGATTAATGTTTGTCAAATTTAACTTTGGATGGGCTGCACAGTTGTCAACTAGAAGTAGATTTTTCTGTTTTTTGATGACAGTTCTTTATCCCACTTTCTTAGTTCATCTTCAAAAATACTAGAAGTCATCCATGCTTTTTTGTTGGCAGTGTAACTTACAGGAAGTTTTTGATGTTTTTAAAACATCTAGGATGCAAACTTTTCCCGATAACTAAAAGTTTCCTTTTTTTAGTTCCCGTCATGTTCGCACAAACAAAAACTGTAACTCTTTGTTTAGAGAGCTTCCCACCAACGCAGTTTTCATTTTTAAATTTGAAAGTCTTATCTGGAGTTAATTTATAAAAAATTCCGGCTTCATCTCCATTAAAGATGTCTTCATCTTTATATGATCGTCTAATTTCTGGCCAAGTGTTACGCACCCAATCGCCTGTAACGTTCGCATTTTGCCTCACCACAAATTTTTGCAAAGGAAATCGAGTGTCTGGCCTTAAATCGATCTAGCCATCCATTGGAGCACGTAAAATCAATACCAATTTTCCGAATTCTGTAGCTTTCTCTTTCAGAATTGGTCCACTCACAGGAATATCTGAACATCGACACTGTTTGAACCATTTCAATAATGCTGCATCCACATCACCATGTTCGCATTTCCTAACTTTTTTAAATTTTTCTCCATCTTCCTCAAATTTTTTTAAAATTTTGTCCTTGTTTTTTAAAATTGAACCTACAGTATAATTCACTAAACCAAACTCATGGCATACATCAGCTATTTTATGTCCGCTTTCATATGATCTAATTACACGTACTTTCTCTTGAATAGACAGAACCTTTCTTTTTGTACTAGAACTTGCCATGATTACTGTATAAAAATGTAGACCTACGTATAAAATTCTATAAACAGTGGCTACCGAAACTTAAGTTATAAAACACACAAAAGAAACTGTCACAGTACGAGCAGACACAGTAACAATAACAACCAAAAACAGAGATGAGACTATGTGTAAACAATACTGTACAGTAAATACTGTAACAGCGTGGCATGAACAATAGCCTCGAGACGCGCAGTGCTACTGACCCGGTGAGAGTGGTGGGGAGACATGTCAGTCGCCAGACACCGGCTGGCGCCGGCGGTCCTGTTACAGTGCTTATCGCTTGCATACAATGCATGTCTGTAGCCATGCGCGTAGCACGCGCACATATATACGTTTATATGAAATTTAGAGTAAAATATCTGAGAAATTTTTGACGCTATAACAGAGTAGTACAATATTTAGTGACGTTAAAACCGAGAATTTTTATAATGTTAAAGATATCAGTTTGACCTGACTTATGACAAAATAACGCTACACCCGACTTGACGTAACAGCCGAGGCCGTAATAACCAAGTTCCACTGTATATAATAACACATCTTAAGAAAATTCATCAAAACCCAATACCTGAAACCATAATGAAGAAGAGAATGAAAAAAAGATTTAAAATACAATGTGAGAGAAAAGGTTTTGTTAAAAAAAAGCAGGCATTTTCCCAAGTTCTACAAAAGAAATAGCCAGGATGATTAAAGAAAATTGAGAGAAGTACTAATGAGATCAATCAGCTTATTTGAGTAATCCGATTATTACTAAAATAACCCGTTTTCTGGGGGGGTATTATGTTACATGCCATTTTGCCATGCATATTGTTAACATAAATATGCTTTAATACTCCTACCAAAAGTACCAAGAAACATAATAGTTTTGTTTCAAGAAATAATTAATTAAATACACTTAATTAAATATTGTTTATTGTATTATTTAATTCATGTTAGATAAGACTAATAATTATGTTTATTACTGTTAAAGTAATGTTAATAATAATAAGTAAGAAGGACAATGTTTAGGAACTTACTTATAAGGTTCTGTTGTATTTATAAAAACTGTATAGTATACAGGAAGGTAAGAGGAATTGTTATCTATTACTAATAGTTATTAGTAATTAGTTTGGGTCATAGTGATTAATATTATATGTGATAATATTAATAACACTAATGTTTATATTAACTGGAAAGTACCAAAATAATAATAGAGATTTGTAAAAATAGGCATGTTGAGTTTAGACAGTTAGGTATTTTGAATAAGAATTTCTATTAAAATTATAATAAACAATGTCAGGTTAAGTTATATTATTACTAATTGTGTCCAATAGTTTTAATAAAGTGAAAAATACAAGAAGAACTAATAACAAATAATTTTGGGACAAATAATTAAAAGTGTAAAATGGTAACTCAAGAAATATGTAACAGAAGATAATCAAAAGTGGAGTCAAAATAATCAGTGTTTCATCAGAAGATCAAAGAAACTAATAAAGTGAAGATCAAAGATCTTATAAAAAAGTTATAACAGTTTAAAGAAAATGAAAGATAAAATATTAGAAGTTTGTTTATGTTGATGCTAAGATATCACCAGAGTAACATAAAATGTTACCTTAGATAACAAAAAAAGCTGAGATAGGCCTTAGCAACTAAAATGTTATAATAAATGAAATAAGGAGTTGATTATTGGATCTGAATGAGAAAGGTTGACATTAAAATAAGTGACTAATCTAATAAATTGTAAATTTTCGATCAGTGAACATAAAACTAAATTAAATAATACTGCTAGACAAAATAAATAGAATAAAGAAGTACCACATTATTCTGAAGAAGTAAACCAAGGAATCTCTGAAGAAATACCATCAACCTATCCAGGAAGAGAAGTATTTTTTGATAAATTATTAAACTGAACAATTTTCTTCAAAAGCCTAGGCCTAACTTCTCAAAGACATTGTTTACACTTGTAATTAAAACAATTTTGAACTGTCATTGTGAAAATAATCTATGAATAACATTATTTTCATTATAAAAAACTATTAATATAGAGGAATACTCTCATCTAAAGTGAACTAGGTCTTTAAAACATTTAACTCAACATAACCTAAACACTGCACATTGTAAAACTATTAATATAATCTTGTTAAGGCACTTTGTAATTATTTATAATCCCATGTATTTTGTTACTTTTCCTAACATATCTGTCGTTTATATCGTAGTCAAAAGGACCTAACGTAACACATTCTATTTGTATTTTATTTAATAAATATAGAAATATAAATGTGGGCCTAGAGATATAGGAATTCTTACTGCTACTGCTGCCATACTGAGCATATGTTAAGAACAGCCCGTTAGATTTTTGTTAATGATTATATTTGTTATTTAAAAACAATTTAAAGAAAATAATAAAAGGATTTGAGTTTGATAAATACAGATAAAAGGTTTTTTTGTTTCTTTATTTAATGAATACAAAATGTGTATGATATTATAAACATTATATCAGGGACTGTGAATTTGCTTCATCAACTAGATTAAGTTGGCAACACTCTTCATTTGGAAATATGGCAGACTATTCGAATCTGCTTTGATGAGCTTTAGTTATCACAGTCGTCTATTAAATAAAATATTAAAAGAGCTTGAATTATAGCTGAAATAGAAACCTTTATAATATTTTAACAAAAAATAATAATTACTATTTTTTTTTCAAATAAATTTTATTTGCAACCTGTGATTGCAAATTGGCGCTCAACAAATATTACCCTGACCAGATACTCATCCTATAAAATATTAACAAGGTATACATTAAATAACCAAGATATAAACAAGGTACAATTATTACAGGTAAGGAATCTACACGTTACTATATATATATATATATTTATTATACGTTACATCACATTATCGTTACGTGAAATAAAATATCCGTCTATGGTACGGTCTAGGGTCCATGGTACCGTCAATAAACTATATAAAAACTTGACAATGATTCACAAATAAAACCAAACCAGACGTTTCGGCCGTGCCCATGACGGCGTTCTTCAGTGGCACGGAAAAGAAGTAACACTTATCTACGAGAGACTGAAAATTGCATAAGTTATGAAAATCTGAAGAACGGTTATGAATCTAAACACAAAAATACATGGATTTTGTTATCCATGACATGTCTGTCGATTAACTAATTATAAATATAATAATTATATTTATATTTACAAATATGCATGTCATAATACATGCATATTGTTACGACATCACAGAACAATCTACGTGTTCGTCGAATGTGCCAGAAGAATCTCGATGTAACGCGTGTGGCGTACGTGCTTGTCAACGCATTTTCGAGAGGTTTCTCGAAGGCGCCAGCCGCGCGGACTGTGTCATGGCCGCAGTTAATTACGTAGTTCACACGAGCGCTAACACGCAATTAGGAACATTCAGGTATGTGATCCCAGGTATAAATACATGGCGGCAGTGGCCTTAAGAGTCAGTAGAGCTGCGATATATTTACAGTTCGGTTCGAGAGTTATTCTCGGGGGAAATTACTGTGCGCGTTCAAGTGGTTATTAGTTAAGTGTTGTGTTTTATAATCAGACGGTAATTGTAATACAATTATGTTTAATTTTAGAGGACATTTTATTGCGTGTGAACAATTTTTATTTGATTGTTGTAGAGACTGTGTTGTTAATTACGAACTGTTAACTGAGGAAATTAAAGCTGGTAATTAGTGACTTAATTGGTGTCTTGTAATTTTGTTTCCACTGTACCTACGATGATCGAGTAGACCGTCGTAACAATATTTAAACTTATATTTTTAAAATACAGAGATTACAAAAACAAACATCAATCTATTTGTGTATACATTTAAAGTAAGGCTAAAGAAAGTTATTTTTGTGTCCCCTTATATAAAAATTTCTAGTACTTCATACGCTGACATAAAAGAGACAATATCATGATTGATGTGGAGGATCGCGAGTGGGTTTAATCGATATTTAGTCATTGTAGATCTTAAATTTTAAGTCGACGTAGAGAAAATGAATGAGTTGCCTAACTATTGTAACTGGTAGTGTATATATGATTTGAAAACTCAAACTGATATTGAGTAAATCTGATGTTAGTTTGTACGCTTCTGCAAGATATTTGGGAAAGTTTTCTGATGTTTGTGTCCACATCTACTTCCACATACTGAGTTCTCCTTTTACAGCAAACCAGTTGCATCGTTCCAGTGCAATTAAGCCCCCTGCAGTACAGACTCTACATAAACTTCTCAAAATTCTGATTATAGTTTTTGAATCTGTCCAATTTGTAGAATTTATAATTTGCGAATAAAGAAGAAAATTCATTGATTAGGTAATCCAGAAACAGAAGATACACACTAGTACGAAAATATTCCTCCACAAAACGTGATTGTATATTGGATCTTTTTTTGGAATCTTGCTATTCTTCGATTCAATTTTTCTATTCCTGTTCCAATTTCTCATGCCAAATCATTTTGACTTTTTCTTGGATTTCGTTGTCCATGACATGTCCGTTACTTAACTAAATACAACTATTTCATTACCGACTCGGAACACAAAGTTTTTTATGAGTAACAACATAAAGTTTTACCTTACAACCTGAACCGGTTTTCACTTTTAAAAAGCTTCTTCAGAGGTTAAAAACTTTGTTTTTACTCATAAAAAACTTTGTGTTCCGAGTTGTTAATGAAATAGTTGTATTCAGACTTTTTGTAGAGTTGTTTGAAGAGGTTAATGATGTTATATTCTTGGATTTCGTTGTCCATGACGTGTCCGTTACTTAACTAAATATCACTATAATATTGACGACTCGGAACACTAAGTTTTTTATAAGTAAAAACGTAAAGTTTTACCTTACAGCCTAAACCGGCTTTCACCTATAGAAGGCTTCATCAGAGGCTTCAATACAACACAAACTAGCTGCTTTTAGAACCATGATACATAGACTTAACAACATCCCCTTAGATGAAATAGACTACGAAGACGAACTAAACACGATAAAATATCTAGCAGAATCTAACGGTTATGACAGAACAATAGTCAGTAAACTCCTACACAAAACACAAAACAAACAACAGACAGACAGAAAACAACAAATTCATAACACTAACATACATCAACAAACAAACTGAAAAAATTGCCCACAAATTCAAAAAAGCAGGATACAGAATCGCTTACAAAACTACTAACAAAACAGAACACACACTATCAAAACGCATGCCCAAAGCACAAAACAAATTCGATCTACCCGGTGTATATAAGCTAAATTGTTCAAATTGCAATAAATTCTACATAGGCCAGACAGGACGTAGCTTCAAACAGAGATACATTGAACACACAAAAGCACTCCACACCACTACAGAATCTACCTTCGCAAACCACCTCATTGAAGCAAACCACACATATAAAAACATCGACAATAACATGAACATACTACACGTATACACAAAAGGCCGAAAACTAGACACTCTAGAACAATTAGAAATATACAAACACACAAAAACAAATAAAAACGACATCCTAAACGAACAGACACAATTCAAATCGCACGCATTATTCGAACACATCTCGCCACACACACACAGCTTCGATCTTTCGAAAAACTATCTCGTCGCCAACAACAAGACGAACAGCGCTACTTACGACAGCCTCTGATGAAGCCTTCTATAGGTGAAAGCCGGTTTAGGCTGTAAGGTAAAACTTTACGTTTTTACTTATAAAAAACATAGTGTTCCGAGTCGTCAATATTATAGTGATGTTATATTGTTGTTCCTGTAGGCTTGCTAATGTGGCGTTTGTTGTCTTCATGGCCTGCAATACGTCCATGTACTCTGCTTGTAACTTCCGAGGCAAGAGTAGAGTCAATCCCAAAATATCAGCTAAGACAACTACACTAACAAGGAAAACACAAACAACAGTATATTTTGAAGAAACGAAAAAGTGTCACTTCCATTTCCTTCAATTAACTGAACAATGATATCTAAGGATGCTGGAAAAATAGACACCCTGAATCTGGAAGACTCTGAGAACGTTATTACAGCATCATGACGTTCGATCCACTTAGTTTTCCTCACTGTTTGTAACAACAAATTTTCTTTTTTTAGACTGTCATGCATTTCTTTGTTGTTTTAAAATTTTTGTAACCGACTCATGAAACAAGTTTGCCAAAAAAGAGTTGACCCCCATGGTCTTATGAGGCCACAATAGAGTCTTTGCTTTCTGCTAAATTCAGCCGATGATTAGCACAATGATTATAAATGGCGAATGGCTGAATTCTGCTGTTCTAGCATGGACGTTTTTGAACGTGTCGTCCATTTTTGAGCCCTCATTAAAAACTTGGCCACGGCAATAAGAAACATCGGTATTTAATTTTTCCAGCAGATACTGCAAAATTGTGCGAGCAGTGTGTTTAACAGTAAGGTCCACACAGTTAACAAACTTTGCGAAGTTTTTTTTCACTTAGAAAGTACATAACGATATTATCAAATGCAGTTTGGCAATTGCTGTTCAGTAAGAATATCAGTAGTATTATCAGTAATTATAGTAAAACACTTGGAAGTCTTGACGTTAGGAACAATGTGTTCTGTTATTACTTCTCTACAACAAAGAATTATTTCATTCGGGGCTATCTTACTAATGTAAGTAGAATTTTACATTGATATGTGAAATTCGAGGGAAGATGCTTGTCCCTAGCGCCTAATCGTCTGTTTGTAAATCTTCGTCTTCTCTGTTCCCTCTGGATAGTATATCTTGAGCACTACAGAGTTTTTTAATTTTTACTTTAGAAACAGTTTTTTCTGTTTTGTTCACAAGCTTTTCTTTTGGCAGATGCGTACTCACAAATTACTTGTTAACTTGTCTCAACATAGGTAGCCTACTGAGAGATGAATTAACGTTTATTTATTTAATAAACATATAGTTCGATACATCAAAATAATACAATTATAATTTCTTGCATACAACAAAAGTTTTTAACTGATAAATAAATCTATATTAAGTTACTATCAATTAATCAATTTTGGTTACATCTGTTAAACAAATCCTTCTCTCCCCCTTATCACAGTTCATCTTGCTTTCAGTCTGAGATTTAGTGCTTAAATAACTGAAAATATCATAATTAAACTAGATATAATAATTTTAACCAGTGAACTTTTGGGTCTGTGCCTCTCTTTAAATCAGATACTGCTCAGCCTGAAAAAGTATAATTTATCATTACCTCACATGATCAATGTCATTTCAGCGTTATAACAACCACTCTACCTATAACACTTGCCTATTACTATACATGTCACTTTTTGTGTGCAGAACTCGTTTTTTTTTTCAGTAATATTTGTTTTCCAACAAGTACTCGTTTTGTAGGTGACCAACAAGAAACGTCCATTATTTACAATATGTAGAGAATATGTTTTCATTCCTTAATACATTGTGCTTTTTGGTTGTTTTCGCCATAAATATTTGTATTTTTCAGTTGACATTTGTTGTAGGCCCTAGTAGTTTTTGCCAATTTGTCAACTTAAAAACGTTAGATTCTTTATTTGAAGTGTTACGCTTTTATAAGCATTGTACATATACATTAAATGTTATGTTTTTCTCAACAATGTCTTTTACTGAATATAAGTATATCACTACCAACTCGGAACACAAAGTTGGATGTGATCTACCGACTCATCTAGTGGGATGTTGTTTAGTCTGAAAAAGACTAAAAAGAAGAACTAAACACAGTAAAATATCTAGCAGAATCCAATGGATACAACAGAACAATAGTCAATAAACTCCTACACAAAACAAACAACAGACCAGAATAATAGTCAATAAACTCCTACACAAATCAAACAACAGACAAAGACAGAAAACAACAAATTCGTAACACTAACATACATCAACAACAACACTGAAAAAATAGCCCACAAATTTAGAAAAGCAGGATACAGAATCGCATACAAAACTACAAACAAAACAGAACACACACTATCAAAACACACACACAAAGAACAAAACAAATTTGATCTACCTGGTGTTTACAAACTAAATTGCTCAGATTGCAACAAATTCTACATAGGCCAGACACGACGTAGCTTTAAACAAAGATACATTGAACACACAAAGGCACTACACCCCACTACCGAATCCACATTTGCAAACCACCTCATTGAAGCAAACCACACATACACAAACATAGATTACAACATGGATATTCTACATGTACACATAAAAGGCCGAAAACTAGACACTCTTGAACAATTGGAAATACACAAACACATAAAAACGACAACCTAAGCGAACAAACACAATTAATTCAAATCACATGTATTATTCGAACATATAGCACACACACACACACACACACACACACACACACACACACACACACACACACACACACACACACACACACACACACACACACACACACACACACACACACACACACAACATTGATCCTTCAAAAGTCGACGCCGTCGTGAAGAACAAGAAGAATGAGGCGCTCCCAGTGGCAGCCTCTGATGAAGCTTATAATAAGCGAAAACTCGTTCACGCTATAAGGTAAACTTTTACAATTTTACCAATAAAAAACTTTATGTTCCGAGTCGGTAGTGATATACTTATATTTAGTTAATCAACGGACACGCCATTGACAACAAAATCCAAGAATGACTTTTATTTATTTTGGGGAAACTAAAAACCCAAAACCATTGTTACCTAACCTCCCGAATGAAAACGACACGTATTTTTCCTCTAGATTAAGAAATAGGACAATTTACAATATTAGTACACTGCTTCTTTTCAACATCGTAATATATCGATACATCGATATAAACGCATATTAAAAATATCGAAAATGTATTGTGGGGGACGTAATAGGTACAGTTCCGAATAACCTTATGTTATGTAACGTTAGTCTCAGCATTTTATATAAATATATATTATATGTGTGTGTGTGTGTACATATATGTCTGTAATGCAAATTAGAGATTCTTACATATTCGTCCATCATAAATTTTAGTAGTGTGTACAAATTAACAACAAAGTGGGCTATAAAATCTTGACCACTGTAGATACTGAATCAACTATATCACTGTATAGTATACAAAAGACAATTTGTCCAAAGTTAGTTCCCCGGTGTTATTACGTTGACTGTGAAATGCAGTCCTCGAAAATGACTTCTGCTCGTTTGGAGTGTGGTGCATGCGTTCGAGATTTTGAATGTTATTAATGTGAAGTGATAATTAATTAATAATATGGTGAAACTGGATAGATAACTGATCCAATATGACAAGTTATATAGGACGTTGTTCCACAAGAAGATCTGAGTAAGATTATGATTTTTTTGTTTGGTACTAGTCTTAAACTCAGAATAGGCTTACAAAACTAGACACTATTTCTGTATGTTTCCAAGGCTGTGTAACTGTTTTCATAAAGCCGTTTTTAATCGTATTCGAACGGATTTATTAATAACTTATTTGAACGGCTTCGTATAATTATTAATAAAAAAACATGGGTACATGTATTGTATAGGTATGGTAATGGTAAGTAGTATTAACACCGTATTGTGAGTGTATAAAGAGAGTTTATAAACTTGGTGTTAAGTGTTACAACATGTATTTGTAGTAAAACAAGCAATACATATGTTAGTTTTGTTATCAGATTTTGTAAATGATAGGTGTCATTATAGGATTTAGTTAATAGTTGTAAATAAAGGGCCGATAATACATTCATAATGTGATCAGGTTATCTGAAGTTTAGTTAAGTGTTTTTGCTGCCAGAATTTATGTTTAGCGGTTACTGAACTATTTCTGTTTTTTTTGCCGCATGTATTTACTAATTTTAAACATGAAATAGGCATTTGACTAATAGAGTACATATTATTTTCTGGAGTCTGTGTTAGTGTTTGTAGAAAAACTGTTAAAGTAGAAAAAGCATTTCTCGATAGTATTCTTAGTAAATTTAAACTCTTGTGCGAAGTTAACATTATCTTAATCGTATGTAAATATGTTCTATAAAATAGCATGCGAATTTTAAAAGTTTATTTTTTTTGTAGAGGATACTTTTTTTATGTGGTATACAGACATCAGCGTTCTGTAATGTATAAAAATCAATACAGAAATCTGTACTTTATCTAAAAATGAAACTTTTACTTGTGAGCTTACTGTTTTTTCTTGTCGAACGCGTTTCAGCGTCGTATTCGCCTTCTTCAGCTTAGAGACAGACTGCCAGTATTTAGTAACGGTTGTTGTATGGAAGGTGTAGTGGGGGTGGTGTGTGGAGGAAGGGGATTGGCGCGGGGATTCAAATTAATGTTTGTTTTTTGTATAATTGTGTCAAAAAGTGTATGTGATTTATATTGTAATTGTTCGTTAAGTATGTTGTTTGGTTGTGTTGTGTGGTGTTTGTATATTTCGTATTGTTCAGCTGTGTTGAGTTTTCGACCTTTGGGTAAGTAATGTAAAATTTCAAGATTTACATTACTTACCCAAAGGTCGAAAACTCAACACAGCTGAACAATACGAAATATACAAACACCACACAACACAACCAAACAACATACTTAACGACCAATTACAATATAAATTACATACACTTTTTGACACAATTATACAAAAAACAAACATTAATTTGAATCCCCGCGCCAATCCCCTTCCTCCACGCACCACCCCCACTACACCTTCCATACAACAACCGTTACTAAATACTGGCAGTCTGTCTCTAAGCTGAAGAAGGCGAATACGACGCCGAAACGCGTTCGACGAGAAAAAACAGTAAGTTCACAAGTAAAAGTTTCATTTTTAGATAAAGTGTAGTGCTGTGAAAGAAGATGATGAACAATCAAGACAACTATAGAAATCTGCATTTTCACAATTTTCTTTTATTTGATTTTTATTATGTCTGAGTAAAATTATCTTTCTCTCTGGAAGTAATCTTTCTTTTGGCTGAGAAGCATGCATTTGCTGGTAGAATACTTTGTCACTTTTCAGTCTATTCATCATCAAAAAGTACTTAATCTGTTTTTAGATCGTCAAAAAAAGTCAGTTTTATAGTATATAGTTATTTCACTTTATGTAGGTTGTCTGCGTCTCTATATTTTATTTAATTAAATATTTCTCTCCTTATTTTAGATGTAAAGATAATCTACCTGTTTAATATAAAACATGGTTATGCTTTATTAACTAATGCCTTACTTATGGTTTTCCTAGCAAACTGAATGTTACAGACCTTTGGGCTGAGTAGAAGTTTTTTAGGCCTAGTAAGCCTAACATATAGGGATTATAATAAATTTCCTTTGTCATTTAGTAGCAGAAAACATATAGTGATGTGATAATACTAATACATCAAGAAACGTTTTTGCTATTAACTGAAGATTAAATCTGTTTTATGTTTTACGTAGGCCTAATGGATTAATATAATATAATAGTGGTTATGTACTTTGTATCTTATGAATATACTAAATTAACAAGACATATCAACTTTTATTGCACAAACAACTCAAAGTAAGGCAGAGTGACCCACAGGGAATACTTGTAGGTTACTATATTGGTCTTCCGTTGTTTAACACAGGTCACTTTTCCCAACATTTTACTCATAAACCAAGCATTTCAAATTGAAATTACATTTTATGACAGCTGTGAAAGATGTAACTTTAAAAAAAATATATATTTACAGAGAAAAGATTAACTAAGTAGGTCTAGTTGTGGCCTAATAAACTGATTAATTTTGTTGTGGGTTGTAAAATGAACTTGAGTGTGTATTATTTTTCATGTAAAATAATGCTCTTTTTTGTGTATTAAGCATTTTGTTCCGATAGTGCCAGTTTAACATATAATTGCTAAAATCATGACACATAAATAACTAAATGACAATGAAATACTATTCAGATTAGGATGTTGATTGATAGGGAAACAATTTGTGGATTGTACAAAGTTTGTTCAACTCAGAAGCAGCTTATCAACAATACAAGAATGAAATTTCAATATTACCATCATAATGAATGAAATTGGCAAATAATATATCAAAGTTCATTAAACTCTGATTTGCTTATTTATCTGATGAATACCATGTTTTGTTCGTAATCGTATTTTATTCTCATTTAATTGTTATGCAAAGAATCTGTAATGATGCATTAATTTGGCAGTGTTATTGTGTAAACTCTCAGTAATGATCTGATCTGTTTTGACAATTAAGGTGGGTCAATTAACAAACAAGTGCTTATTTAAGTAGCCAATAAATGTTATAACTTCTTTGTGTTTTCTATTTATATGATAAAAACATACATAAATGGTTGGTATATGATAAATAATACTAGGTCTATCAGGTTCGTCTTCATCATTGTCATTTTTGTTCGCTACATTTAGGTCTACCAGGTCGAAGGGAATGATACAAAGAGATTAAACGCCTATCATTGTAGGCCCTAGTGGTGTCTGGTGCCTGTAGTTGTTTATGGACAGAAAGTGTGAAACCGAACACATGTCGTTGGGTTGTTGTTAACAGTGTTCTCTATTGTTATGGTTTGTCACCCTGACTAGTCTAGTCATATACATTACGTACTAAAAAAAAGAGGTTTATTACTTCTGTTTAAGAAGAGAAAAACTAAACCATTATAGGACCAAATAACTGGTGGTCCAGACCTATTAAGCAAAGCAATTTTCTATGTGTAACCATGTTTTGTTTTTGTATTTTGAATATTGGCCCAATAAAGCAGCTGGGCCTAATAACCAGTGACCCATTAACCGGAATACACTGTGTGTGTGTGCGTGTGCGCGCGCGCGAGCGTAGCTCCAATTACAAACCAAAACATTATTTTTTCTATTAGATTATAATCATATCATAACACTGTTTATCCGTTTCCTTTAAAAATCTTTTCTTTCTGTTTGTAAGGTTCCTGTTTCTCTTCTGGTTTTCATTTGTAAGTTTCCTTTGTCTTTTCTGGTTTTCACCACTCATTCTCAGAACTAAGTACACCCAACATCTAAGTAATTGTTTACTTCCAACAACCTTTAATTTTACAAAGTCCTTAGTATGCCAGTACATATGCCCATTTTACACTGCAGTTACAGTAAAGATTGTTATTTTATAATTTTTGTAATCCATATCCCTTTTGTCACTTTTGCTAGCTTTTATCATGTTGTCCGTCTCAAGTTTGTAATATAACATATTCCTTAAACCGTTTACTTGTTTTGATTTTTCATTAACCTTGTTACCAGGAACACTTTCTAGGATCTCTAGCCCCAGGTCCTCAATAGTGTTATCCCTCAATCTCCCTTTGTAATCAGTGTTCAAGATTATAGATTACAGTGTTCAAGTTTATGTAATATATAATAGCATCATATTACTCTTCAATTAGCTCTTTCTTTTAAAATTATTTCTTCATTTGTTAGTAACAACAGATGGGACCATGCAAAGTGAACACGGATCCTTTTCGTGTGTACAGGAGAGAGAGAGAGAGAGAGAGAGAGAGAGAGAGAGAGAGAGAGAGAGAGAGAGAGAGAGAGTGTGTGTGACTACAATAAATCTTGACAAAATTTTTAAATAATATTAACTAATTAATATATCTTGAAAGGAACTACACAAACTTAATATAAACTACATAAATTTTGCGTAGTTAATTTGTGTACGTCCTAAACTAGTGTAAGTTTTACGTGTGTAGCTTATTTGGTTTTTATCTCTCATGTGTATTCATTTATACATACAGTAAAGGTATAGTAAAATTGAAAGCTAAAGGCATATGTGCAGAAACCAGTTTCCACACGGACAAGTCCCCTTTAAAATTTTGAATGGCAGGAGGGATGAAGAATCAGCTGTCATGCAAATGTTGTAAAATGAAGGTGTTACCAACATATTATGCTCTGCATTTTAGTTTCGTTGTTATTTTCAAGTGCTAAAGTTATTCCTGTTTTGATTTTTCTATTATTTATTTATCATTAATTATATTATTTTAGAGTAATTCATTTTGCTTCGTTATTTAGTTTTGTAGTTAATTTACTTGTATCGTTACTTTAATTCTATCATTGTGTATCTTCTCAATTATGACATTATCAACTGTTAACATGTCTGTTGTTGTTAAAATGTATACTTCTGCTGGTTAAGAGTTAGAAGTGAGGAGACCGAGATGTATTTATAAAATATTCTGATATGTAACAACTGCAAATTCGGGCACATGTATAATGTTAATTACATTAACTGATGTATTAATCTGTCGCTTGTTCATAAATGTAAACCGTTAAGTGTCCTGTGTATATTTATTTTTTTTAAATGTAATGTTTAAAATTAAATAGTGCATTCCTTTCCTGATATCTTCATGCTTCATAATTCTTCATGACACCACACTCATATGTCTTTGTATTAAATTGTATTCTTTAAATTATTATTATTTTTATTTTAAATACCACTATTACATTAACGACTCGGAACACTAGGTTTTTTATAAGTAAAAGCATAAAGTTTTACCTTACAGCCTGAACAGGTTTTCTCCTTTAAAAGGCTTCATGCTTCATAATTCTTCATGACACCACACTCATATGTCTTTGTATTAAATTGTATTCTTTAAATTATTATTATTTTTATTTTAAATACCACTATTACATTAACAACTCGGAACACTAGGTTTTTTATAAGTAAAAGCATAAAGTTTTACCTTACAGCCTGAACCGGTTTTCTCCTTTAAAAGGCTTCTTCAGCCTCTGAAGAAGCCTTTTAAAGGAGAAAACCGGTTCAGGCTGTAAGGTAAAACTTTATGCTTTTACTTATAAAAAACCTAGTGTTCCGTTCCGAGTTGTTAATGTAATAGTGGTAGTTAGTTAAGTAACGGACACGTCATGGACAACGCAATCCAAGAATTTTTATTTTAGTAATATTTATTATTTAAATATAATTATTTCACTACCGACTCGGAACACAAAGTTTTTTTATGGGTAAAAAACGTAAAAGTGTTACCTTATAACCTTTATAGTGAAATAATTATATTTAGTTAAGTAACGGACACGTCATGGACAACAAAATCGAAGAACTTATTATTTATTTTGTCTGAAGTAATAAACGTATTATTCATTCAGCTAACTATGCAAGTACGGTGTGTGTGTGTGTGTGTGTGTGTGTGTGTGTGTGTGTGTACATATTGTTACAACACAAATAAGCCACCCCAATACCAGGGATAAAAAAAGATGAATCTACAATATAAAAAATAATTCGTATAATAAAATGTTTAAAATAAAATAAAATGACAATGACGCGACAAACGACGACATGACCTAACCCAAGTGATTGACCAAATAAAAAGAACTAAAAGAAGAAGGGAAAAGACGAAACCAAATAAGAAGGAAACCAATTGAAGGAAGAGAATGACTCCATACAACCAAATCAAATAAAACCAAATGAGAAGGGGAAAACCAAAATAAAATGAAACAAAATAAGATGAAAGGGAAGAAGAAGGAAAATGAACATGAAACAAACCAAGTGTAAAGGAAATAAGTTAAACCAAATCATAAGACACCAACAAATAATATAGAATATGAAAAGGAGAAATGGTACACTCAAGTGTAATATTGGAAACGAAACCAATAACTAACCAATGAAAAAAATAAGTACAGTATTATTATCGATTAAAAAATAAATGTAAATGATTTGATAAAACCCAATAAAGTAATATGAAAAATAAAAGTACACTAACCCAAGAATTAGAGTTAGATATGATAAAAAACTCTATAAAGACAAACTTGTTAATAGTATAGATAATATTTATAAAGAGAGAGATAGTGAGAAAATAAAATTAACTAAGTGACGAAGAAAAAGTAATTAGAGGGATTACCCATTTATAAACACTTATAATAAAACATTTAAGAAGTGCAAAAGTGGAAGTGTAAAAACCCCAAAATAATTAGGAAATAAAGTGATAAATAAAAAAAACTTTTAATAAATAAACTATAATATGATTAATGGTGAACCATATTAATAATTAAGAATGTTATTAATGATAGTATTAGATGTAAACACTTAATAATATGAAATGAACAGTGAAGAGTGATGATGACAGTATTATTTAAAATAGAATCTTATTGTTACAGAAATTAAGTTTAATTATATACAATAGTATTTAAAAGGGAGAATCCCATGAAGGGTAAACAGTTGGTGTTACCATGGGTAGAAGGTAGATATTATTTAAGAAATAAGAAATTAAAAATGAAATCAATAAACACCCCAGGTTATAAGGGATAATCAGTTAAGGAAGTTTAAATGGTGTGATGATGTTTATCACCTAAACAATAATAATGAATTGTAAACAAACTTTATCTAATAACTGTTAAAAAATTGTTTAATTAAAGTTATGAATAGGATATGGCTGGAGGAATTGTACAGACCATAGGCCTAAATGTTATGTTTTATGTGATAAAGAATAATAAGTAGTAGCCATATTGTTAACAAGGGCAAAATAGATAAATAAGAAGTTGAAACAATACAGTTCTAATTACACTAGAAAATCAGTTATGTAGAAAATAATAGAAACATAAAAATAGGATAAAAACAGATCCAAAACACACCAACAAATAAACCAATCAATTATAATAACAAAACAAAACACATTAGAATAAAATGAGATATAATTTGTATAAAATAAGTAAATATAATCAATGGCTACTAGGGCCTAGGAAATGCCTAACTGTCAAAAACAAATAACTACAAATTGTATAAAATCAACAAGGAAATTAACAAATCCAAGGCGAATAAATAGCCAAGGATAATTTGTAAATCATTTTAAAAGAAAAATGTTAGAATAAGGACTTAAATTAAAAGAGAAATGTAATTAACAGATATCTATCTTCTATATATTAATACGTGAAGAGAAAACTTTGTACCCCTTTTTAAGCATATTGCGCACACGGAGGAGTGTGAGATTTGGCATAGTTAAAGTTTATATGGAGAAGGAGTGCAGAAAGCTAAAATTTATATATAATATGTGTTACAAATACATTAAATAAAATAAAATAAAACATTCATTTGCACTTGAAAATTCATTTAAACTTTTTCAAACAATGTTAATTGTTAAAAATAAAATAATTTTGTTGCCAGGCAATAAAATTATAATTTTTTCATTTTAGTGTACGTTCATACTGCCAATGTCAAACACATAATAGTCTGTGGTCAAACAGTCGCACAGAGTAGAGATTGTCGCCAAAGAATTTTAAAATGTTGCCAACAAATAATTACTGAGAGATTGACTGAATGAGCTGTGCCTATATATTAATATGTGAAGAGAAAACTTTGTACCCCTTTTTAAGCATATTGCGCGCACGGAGGAGTGTGAGATTTGGCATAGGTAAAGTTTATATGGAGAAGGAGTGCAGAAAGCTAAAATTTATATATAATATGTGTTACAAATACATTAAATAAAATAAAATAAAACATTCATTTGCACTTGAAAATTCATTTAAACTTTTTCAAACAATGTTAATTGTTAAAAATAAAATAATTTTGTTGCCAGGCAATAAAATTATAATTTTTTCATTTTAGTGTATGTTCATACTGCCAGTGTCAAACACATAATAGTCTGTCGTTTGTTTACGTTCATACTGCCAATGTCAAACACATAATAGTCTGTGGTCAAACAGTCGCACAGAGTAGAGATTGTCGCCAAAGAATTTTAAAATGTTGCCAACAAATAATTACTGAGAGATTGACTGAATGAGCTGTGAATTTTGTGTGATTTCAAATGTTCCTTTTTCAATAGTCTGTGGAGTGTATGTCAAGGCAAAAAAGCGTTTATTTTATATTTTGTATATTAGATATCTGTGTTTTATATGTTAGTGTGCAGTTGAAAGTGAAATACAGCTTGCTTAATATACACCTGTTGCAAAAGGAAAATTTTGTAGCAGCAATTTGAATTTACTTACTATCGCCTAATTATTATTGGTGGTTTCAAAAAAGTGAGTACATTTTATTATTTTTAAATTAAACCCTGTCTAATCTTAGTTTCAGTAATTTCATTACATGTTTTTTTTTACATTCAGATATTCGCACCTACTTCCATTATGCCTCGACATAGAACATTGACGGGTTGGAGTGAGAGACAAAGAAGAAGGAATATATATTCGTGTGAAAGTCAAAATGATAATAGACCAAATGCAAATTTACATAGTGTAAATAGTATAACATTGACGGGTCGGAGTGAGAGACAAAGAAGAAGGAATATATATTCGCGTGAAAGTCATAATGATAATAGACCAAATGCAAATTTACATAGTGTAAATAGTATACAAAATGATGAAATTATTTTGAGGGATACATTTAAATGCGCACTGAATGTTATAACAAATAAAAAAGTATGGGGTCGTAATACCTTTTTCAACAGCCCCACGTTGGAGTCGTCAATTTATAAAAAATAAAAAAGAGTGTGAGTGTTAGTGTGTTGTTATGTGTTGTAAAATGTCTGGCGTTACCTCCGCGCACTTTTTGTTACTTACAGATGACTGGATCCTCTGCGGTGATGTAGTCCTGTAACACAACTTAATCTACTATGTTTGTGGGCGCCACTTGGAATCTTTTGTTCCAAGAAAAAACGTTATTATTAAAAAAATTAAAATTTTGAATTCTTAATTCTATGAAAAAAATGTAAACAAGTCAGTTTGGTTTGAAAAAATAAAGTAAGTTTAATGATTCTTAAAAAATCGTCTGAAGGACTAACATTCATGAAAAAATTATAAAATTGCAGAGTTACAAAAAAATTATAAGTTATTATTATTATTGACAAGTTTTTAATCCAATCAAGTATCGGCTAAAATATTTAATTTTTACTCAGTTGAAAAGCACGAGTTTAATACGTGAAAAATCTTTACTCTCAGGACGTGACTCCTTTGAACTACCAAGACATATCAATAAGATGCTTTACAAGAAAAATTAAGTGATTTGAAGGTGTGTGTGGCATGTGTAATACAACTGTGTGACAAATGTAACCAGGTAAAAAATGACTAATTTTGACAACTCACGTTCCAATGGTTAATTATTCTCGCACTGGACACTTCTCTCGGGTAGTTTTTCAGTCTCGCCTCTTCATGTGTGCACTGAATTTATTTTAAGTCAAAAATGCGATTTTTACAACTTCCGCACTTTCATGAAACAGTTTGGCAGTAGATTTACGCTCGAACCCCGCCGCTAGTGGTCAGCTGCTTTGCGTTGGTTCCCAAATTGGCCGCCACAGCGCTGATACCCTTGCAGTCGAGAGAAAGGCTTTGTGTATGTTTTCGTTATGGGAGTTTTTGTCAAGTCAGTTTGTCTTTGCGAACACAGCAGAATTGGTTCTCTATTTAAAATTTTGGTCCCTCCTGGGCCGTTGACGTTCTGGCTGCGTGATTTCTATTAAAATGTGCCGTGTTGCTGCTCTATTTCAGCAACACATTGGCGTAGATTCTTGTAGAGGTTAAGTCGGTCTATTTGTCAATGTACGGGAAAAGCCTTTCTTCGTGTCTTGTGTCGATTTCTCGCCTTCGGTTTCGCCTCGGTTGCGTTGATCAGTGTCGTGGGTGATGCGTCTGTTCTGGATTCCAAGCGTGAAGTGTCTTTGGGTCGAATTTGGTCTCTCTTTTATACTGTGTCAGGCTGATTGTTTTCATGAACTTCCGGTATATTTGTGTAAAAATTCCTTCTAGAATGTTCGAGAATAATGAAATGGAACACCATGGAACAAATTTAACTTCCGTCGAAGCTTTTAGAACAAAATTTCTTATTCTTCACACTAAGGATATTTCAAAAATTACTCTGGTATTTGTCAAACAGTTTTACATCAGTACTCACAATTTGCATGCCATTACTACATTTGGATTCTCTGTTTTCAACTGAATCTAATGATACTAATTATGATTGGTTTTTAAATAAATTAACTATAATAAATAACACAATATACAACTCTTTACCTTGGGTTGTTTCCATTAAAATTCAATTTTTAGAATAAAAAATTGTTGTGAAGCTATTAGGTTTCTTCCACAACATTAACACATAATATTACTATCTTCCTATAACAAAACAAATAAATTTTAACATATATAATACACAAGTAAGTTCAATTTTATATGGTCCATGCCTATGGCCTACGTTGTTGTCACTGTTATAATACAATAATTAGTCTTTTTCTTTAACACATATAGGATTTTACTAGTATACACTAAGAGTTTATTATATTGTCTGTCTTTTGTGATACCTGGTTAATCTTTATACATATTATTTTTATTGTAGGATAACAGCATCATATTGGTTTGCCCATGTTGTCCTTTTTCTTTGTGTGACAAATCTCACTCTTATAAGTTAAATTCTTTGACAATTGATCTTATTTTCAACTGAGTCTGTTTGTTTTTATGGTACACTAAAGTATTGTACCATTCTCTGTTATTGTTGTCAATATTTTGTAAATATTTAGCCAGATATGACTATTTCTTGTAATGGTTGATTGGCCTCAGCCATACGTGGTATAGGTAAATATTTTGCTAACTCGACTATTACAATGTTTAAGTTAGTCAAATATATTAGTATAGTCGCTTTATATTATATTTCAACTTTCTAATGCAATTTGGTTGCATTTTGTCAACATTAAATCCATAAATCACACAATATTATATGCCTACTACATGTTTTTAGTTAATACTGTTTTTGGCTATTTTGACTGACTTTTATTCATTTGACAGCTTTCTTTATTTAAGATAAATTGTTCATCTTTGTCTACTTGACAATTACATATAGTTTTTATCTCAATTTGATAATAATTAATTTTTACATGAAATCTGAGTGATTGGTATCAAATCCAACACATTAATATTTTTTGATATAACAATTATATATTTTTTTATTTTAACTTAGATCCTTTCTAATAATGTATTTAAGTCATTTAATACATTTATTTTGTTTACATTACATAATATAATAATGGATCATGTCCATTCATTCACAATAATTAGTTCTTTATACTCTATTCAGAGTTACAAAACTTAATAATTAATTACTTCATTTTGGTTGATTCTGATATTATTTGTCTCTCTTATAGTATCTTATGGTTTTTTCACTGTTATTTACTTTAATAATATATATGGGGTTTGAGTCTTAGTCATATTCTTGTCGTTTTTCATGTTAGTAGTATTAATTATTAGACAATATTACAAAATTTTTAGGACTACTTGGGTTCGATACTGTTCACCTCACTTTCCTCTTATGATAAATTGCTATGTAAATGATTTCTTTTATGGAACGTTCTGTGACGTTACATATGCCTCTCCGTTAAAATTGATAATTTTTGAAAAAAACATTTTTGGTTTTGATGAAATTATCATTTCTATATTAACCTTTTATTAGCTTCTTTATATTTCATTCTTTTATCTTATAATTAAATTCCTGTACTACTCCTTTAATATATTAATCCAACTCAATATTCCTATTTCGTTCTTTGTCGTATCACCTATTCCTTTCCTTTTTACCTTGATGTTAATTAGTTAATCTTTGATATAATTCCCTAACAATTCCCTAACTTTCATAGAGGGTTGGGAGTCAGAGTGGCTCGCTATGGCATACATTCTCTGCCCTTCCCTATCTATAACTACTGAAATCAGAGGCAACACATCCCTGTTCAGAAAATAATAATTGCACCTTTGCAACAAATAATAATAATAATAATAAAAAAAAATACAATATTCAAAGATCATAGGCTCCTATACATAAATTCCCTTTCTTAAACTGTTCTGATTATTTCACAATTATATTATTATATGTTTCTCCACAGGTAAAATTATCGTTTAAAGTCATTCAATGTTAATAGCTATATTTATATTCATCATTACCTCCTTATGTAACACACTGTTTCCCTTTTTTTTTCTCATTTACCATTTCCTTTTAGTATTAATTATATGACAGTATTTCTCCTTCTTTTCTCCCCCTTAGTAATATCAATTGTTATTTGATTGCTTAATAATTCATTTAACTAATTCTGTCCTTTCCTTCTTTCCTTTTTCTCCTTCTCTAAGTACGGGTAAGCTGGTAAATATATGTTGACTTGGCTATTGGAAATAAATCTATATTTTATATATATCTTTATGCCTTTGGTGTAAGGTGTCCTTCTCGTAATATTTATTAATAATAATCTCTCTCCTACTCTAAGTACGGGTAAGCTGGTAAATATACGTTGACATGGCTATTGGAAATAAATCTATATTTTATATATATCTTTATGCCTTTGGTGTAAGGTGTCCTTCTCGTAATATTTTATTATTAATAATATTTACATTTATTTAATAATCTCTATCCCCTTTCTAATTCTGGCTAAGTTGAAAAATTCACGTTAATGTCTTTAGTCATGGTACCTTCTCAATGATGCTGTATTTGACTTGGGTTTTTATTCATGGTACTTACTCACTGATTGAGTATTTGACTTGTGATTTTTAATCATGGTACTTTTTCAATGACGTTTGGTTATACGTACCTTTTACTTTGTTACTAACCGTGTCGGTTACCTCGTACGTATTGTTTTTATTGTCGTTGGTGATCGTGAAAGGTCCTGTATATAAAAGTAGCAATTTCCTTGTTATGCCTTGTATAGCACTGGGCAATTCTCTATTTTTTACTAACACCTTTTCTCCTACCTTATATTTAATCGCCTTGGGCTGGGATTTGACATATTTTTTCCGCTGCTGTTCCGTTTTTTCTAACACCTTGTTATAAAATTTGGTTCTTTCAAATTGGTATGCGGGTTCGTCGGGAAAATTAATAATCTTTTTTATCTCTCGTGGTGGGGGTCTTTCGAACATAACTGTGTATGGTGATACCTCGATGGTATTGTGATATGAGAAATTGAGAAAATCCTCGGTCGATGCTACGTATTCATGCCATCTTTTCTGTTCATTATGGCAGTATGTTCTCAGCAACCGTCCTACTTCCCTTAACACTCTCTCAGCTGGGTTACTATTTGGGTGATATACGGATGTCTTGTATGTTTTTATCCCGTGTTCTCCAAGGTTTTCCTTCCAAAGTTTTCCCCTAAATTGGGTACCGTGGTCTGTAATTATAGAATACGGTCTGCCTACCTCCATTATATATCGTTCTATTTTTATTATTCTCTTCCTTATCTTCCTGTCTGTTTTTATTCAGGGATTCTATATTTTTGTTCATATTTTCCTTCATTCCTTGGAGCATCACCATTATTGCATTCATGTCAACGCTTGCTGTTATTTTTTCTGGTTCGGGTTTCTCTGTTTGTTCTACCATTTGTATGGGTTCTTCTCCCGTTTGTTCTTCTAATTCCTCTCCCGTTTGTATTGGTCTTTCCAATTCTAGTGTGGGCGTGTTTAAACTTTGTACTTGTTTATCGGCTGTACGCGGTGTGCTGCCGCAATGCGGTGCGAGCGGATGACGTCACGTGCTTATCAAACGCTGCCGCTGGCCAGTTCGGCCGTCGGCAGACAAGTTTAGTTTAGTTTCTAACAAGGCTCCGAGCGGATCTCTCGTAAAACACTTCTCTTCCAGCCGTGGCTTCTGGACATTTTTTAAATATGTATTCATAAGATTCAATTTAATTCAGATTACTTGCGTCCATCTACAATGGACCACGATTTCGTTCAAAATTAATTTTCGGGCGTTATTGCCTCAAATGCATCTGCACGTGCCGATCACAACCAATACTTTAAAATTTCAATAAACGAATGTCAAATATTCGTAATACAGCCCACTTCCTTCTTATATACAATCCAGCCTTTCCTGCTTAGCGTCTTTGGAATAACTCGCGATTCTTCAAGAGCTTCCAAACCGCAACATTTTTGGTCCTCACGGGCAGGATCTCATATTTTTGGGCCCAAAAACGACATCATTTTTGGTCCCACCGGGCAGGATTTCTTATTTTTGGCCCAAAAACGAAAACGTTTTTGGTCACCACGGGACGGATTTCTCATGTTTGGGTCCACAAGCGACAGCATTTCTTTATACGCATCATTTCTGGACCAACCGATCTGTATTTAGTCACGCCCTACGGGCATCATTCTCGTCCTGAGCGACACCATTGTTGGGAATCACATTGCAGTCATCTCGACAAGATTCGGCCAAGCAGTAGACCAGAGACGACGGGACACGGCAGGACAGCATTTGCGAGGTCATCAAAAAAGATTCCACAGCTTTAATTCATGGAGGGTACAACATGAGGCGTCATCTGACCAGCAGAGACAGGAGGTGCAACAGCTCCTAACAGGATCGAACAACGGGATCGAAGCCAGCTTCATCACGAATGGATCAACGGCCACGTGACTATAAACGTTTTACTTATATTTGATGTTTAATAATATTTCACTTTAGTGGTTATTTCTTAACACATTTGTATAAATAAACACCGTCATTACACAATACAGCTTAATAAATGGTTGGCAGCTCATTATCAGTTAAAACTTTAAAGATAAAGATATATTTTGTTATCATTTAAATTCACAATTTTAATAATTTAATTGCCAACAAAGCTTGATTAGTTAGAGAGAGTAAGTTTATGTTCTAAACAACGATCGCTAGCTACCGAAACGTATTTAAATTCATTCAAACTTAAGTTTATGGTTCACATGCTCTATGCTCAATTTCTTTGAAGATATTTTTCTTTTTTTCTCTTAAATTGTAATAATGGCCGATGTAAGGGCTCTAATAAAAAAACGAGGCACAATTAAAGCCTCAATATCACGAGTAAATACTTTCGCGGATAACTTTTGTTAACCAGCGATCCTCATGCGCTGAAAATAAAACTGCGTCATTTGATGGAATTATCCACCAAATATGATGAGATTCAGTCTCAAATCGAAGCTGAGGAAGCGGACGTTGCTTTAACGAGTGATGGAGTACAAACGTTGGACGATCTTTGTAATATAGAATGTAAATTGCAACACCTGCTGGAGCAAGCTGAGCATATGAACCAAAAACCAGTAATTAATGCTGAAAGTAAACAGCTTAAAACACCCCCCATTCAATTGGAACCAATAAAATTACCACGGTTTGCGGGTAGTATTGTTGAGTGGCAACATTATTACCATATTTTTCTTGAATTAATTCACGTCAGAGCAGATCTGACGGATATACAGAAACTTCACTATTTGCACTCGTCATTGCATGGCGAGGCGCTTAACGTAATAAAATCGTTACCAATCACTCATGAGAATTACGCGGTGGCTATCGATCTGTTGAGGAATAGATATGACAGTAAGCTAATTGTTTCCGCCCATCATGTAGGGAATGTCCTGGACGTACCATTAGTTCAACAAGAATCCCAAGTCAGCATATCGAAATTTATTGATGAAATCTCTGCCAATATAAACGCTTTAAATAATCTCAAACTGCAGTCAACACTTCGAAATTATTGTCGTAAATTATTTAGCCAAAAAACTTGATAATTACACTTCCCGTTTGTGGAAAGAGAGTTTGTCGGAGCATAAATTCCCTGATTTTAATAATTTTATGAATTTTCTAAATTCACGAAGAAAATTACTGCAAAATCTCGATAACGCGACTACCCCAACGAGCAGGTTGAACAAAAGCGATAAGTCTCCTTATCGCAAGGCAGTTAAACAGATAAGCGCTCCAAAGGGCGCATTCCATTCTCATATCAGAAACAATTTATGTAGGCTGTGTAACGGTGAACATAGAATTATCGACTGCCTACAATTTACATCGCTGTCTATCCCTGACAGAAAAAACGTGTTAATAAAAAACAAACTTTGCCTAAACTGCCTCCGTTCGGGACACGAAAGCTCAAAATGTCCCTCAAAATTCTCATGCAAAAAATGTTCTAGGCGTCACCACACCACGATTCATGTCCCCAACAGGGACGTAGCTTCTGTTAACAACCAATGCTCACTGAAATCGCAGACCAATAAATCGGTATTGTTATCTACCGCCATCTGTATGACCGCTAATAAGGTCGGTAGAAAATTTCCCGTTAGGATATTACTGGATTCCGGTTCTCAAGCGAACTTTTGCACAATGGATTTCGCCCGCAGAATGGGCCTCCAATTGGTTAAATCGCAACTACCCATCACGGGTATAAACAACTCGCTTTCCCAGGCTGACTTTAGTACTAATGTAAGGCTACATTCACGCTATAAACCCTTCACGTTAAACGTGCATTGTGCCGTATTACCCAGTATAACTAATAATTTACTGGCGGAGTCGTTCAATCTTGCCTCTTTGAATTTACCCAAGCGCATATTCTTGGCGGATCCTCACCTACATTGCTCGGCGCAAGTCGATATATTACTCGGCGCTCAATATTTTCTCCAACTAATTGAACCTATGAAATTTACGCGTGGACCACACTTTCCTATAATTCAGGAAACCAAGTTAGGATTTATTTTGGCCGGTGACTTACCCTTCAACGTCGATATAACTAAAACAGTTTCGTCCTTTATGGTCTGCAAGGATGATAATCAGATTTCCTCGCAACTAAAGGAATTTTGGAAGTTGGAGGAGATCTCTAGTCGCGAAGCCCGATCTGAGGACTCGCCGTGTGAAAAACATTTCGTGGAAAACACTAGCCATAACCGCGATGGGAGATTCGTGGTATCCCTGCCCCGCAGATCTGATAAATTTCATTTGGGAGATTCTCTCCGCGGAGCCATCCGCAGATTCCAATCGTTAGAGTTCAAGTTCAAGCAGAACCCTATCCTTTATAAGGATTATAGCGAGTTCATGAGTGACTACTTGAAACTTGGCCACATGTCGCCGCTTAATGACTACGATTTGTCGCTTGACAGTTCAGAGATTTTTTATCTGCCATATCACGCAGTCTTCAAGGATTCTAGCTTAACCACTAAATTGCGCGTGGTATTTGACGCCTCCGCTAAAACCACAAATAATTTGTCCCTCAACGATACTCTAATGGTCGGTCCTACGATCCAGCAGGATCTGTTTTCGATAATGGTTCGGTTCCGTACCCACCGATATGTACTTATTGCGGACATAGAAAAGATGTATCGCCAGATCATTGTTAACCCTAAGGATTCAAACCTGCAACGCATCGTTTGGCGTGATGCGCCGCATAAGGAATTGCGACATTACGCTTTAAGGACGGTTACATATGGCACTGCTAGTGCCTCCTTCCTTGCTACACGTTGTCTGGCTCAAATAGCCTACGAAAATAAATCCGACTACCCTACAGCTTCTAGGGCCATAGCAAATGACTTTTACGTAGACGATCTCATATCGGGTTCGGATGATCCGAACGGCTTAGCTGAAATGAAATGCGAGATCGTGAAGTTGTTGAGTAGGTATGGTTTTACGTTACATAAGTGGTTCTCTAACCACCATAAGATTATGACCCTTCGCGCCGAAGTAACCCATGACTTCAGCAAAGGTCAAAACGTGCGTACATTGGGAATCCAATGGAACGTTGAAAGGGATAACTTTATACACCGTTAGGGGTGATGATAATTTAACCGTGTTCAACAAGAGAAGCGTGTTGTCGGTCATCACTGGGATCTATGATCTATTAGGTTTGATCGCTCCCATCACATTTTACTGCAAGCATTTCGTGCAACAGTTGTGGTTGGCGGGCACAGATTGGGACAAACCCCTATCTGGGTCATTAGCCAATCAGTGGTTGGAATTATACGCTCAATTAGTCTCCGACACTCATTTTGAGATTACGAGGTCGGTTAAGAGTTCGAACAATTACCCAATTGGTTCATTACAGCTGCACGGATTCGCCGACGCTTCGGCTAAAGGTTACGCGTGTTGCATTTATGTGCGGGCGGTCTATTCGAACGGCGCCATATCGACAAACTTGTGTGCTAAATCTAGGGTCGCGCCGCTGAAACAGATAACACTACCACGTCTTGAGCTTTGTGCTTGTTTATTGCTGGCGCAATTAACGTCCAAGGTTTTAAACGCCATCAATTACAATTTTGACGGACTATATCTCTATTCGGACTCGATGATAGCGTTGTATTGGATACATCAACAATCTTCCCGCTGGAAGGTATTTGTGGCCAACCGTGTCGTGGAAATACAGCGTCTTGTTAGCAGCAGGGGAACTTGGCATCATGTAGTATCAAATGACAACCCTGCCGACATTTTATCGCGCGGTTGCCTCCCTCGTAGTTTGCACTGTCATACTCAATGGTGGCATGGTCCGTCCTGGTTAGCGCATGAGTCAGCATCATGGCCAGTCAGCGCATTCGACATTAATACTCCCTGTACTTTTCCCGACCTTGAGGAGGAACGTCGCAAGCAGGTTCAAACCTCACTAATTGTCGCGTCCTCAACACATAGTTATGTTGAAAATTATTCATCACTTACGAGGCTTATTCGCGTCTTCGCATATTGCCGTAGATTTTTTCACAATTCTAGGCTCGTGGTTGTTGATAGAGACACGTCCTTTTTGTCGGCTCAGGAATTGACTGACACGCTCTTGATTTTTGTCCGGCAGTCTCAGCAGTTGCATTTCAGCGTAGAAATTTGGAACTTGAGGCACACCGGTGCCTTCCTCGCAGTAGTAAAATTCTTTCTCTCAACCCATTCCTGGATGAATCTGGCATTTTAAGAGTGGGTGGACGCTTGCAATTCTCCCCACTTAGCTACGAGAGTAAACACCAAATAATTTTGCACCCGCACTCTCATCTCACGAGATTAATAATTGAATACGAACATATCCGTTTGTTGCACGCTGGAGTGCAATCAACTCAAGCTTCGCTTAGGCGAAAGTATTGGATCATACACGACAAATCCTATATCCGCTCAGTGATACATAAGTGTGTCACTTGTTTTCGTTTCCGGGCTAAAGGCGCGAATCAACTACTAGGTCAGTTACCCCCTTCTAGGGTCACGCCTTCAAGGCCATTTTCACAGTCGGCCGTGGACTACGCCGGTCCTGTACTTTTGCGCCATGGCGGGCAGCACTCTAAGTCCACGACCAAGGCATACATCGCGCTATTCGTATGCATGTGTGTCCGTGTGTGTGTGTGTCCGTGTGTGTGTGTGTGTCTAGAGATTATCTGCACCAGCTGCAGCAGCGCAATAAATGGCGCACCCCGTTAAGAAATTTGAATGTCGGACAGCTTGTCCTCATTTTGGATGACAATTCCCCCCCTCTAGAATGGAAGCGTGGGGTAATTACCAATGTTTTTCCGGGTCAAGATTCCTTAGTACGCGTCGCAGAAGTTCGCACCGCGCTAGGTATCTTACGCCGACCCATCCACAAATTATGCCCCCTTCCGGTGGCTACAAACTAATCGTATGCATGCCATACGAGACATACTAGGATTGTGAATTTGTCACATTGCCTGGACCACGCCCGGGACATTCCCCGGGCGAATATACAAGTCAATTGTATCATAAACATTGTAAGTATCATAAGCATTGTAATATTGTTTACGTGCCGCTAGCTATTACTGCAATAGTGACTGTGTTTCATATGTACTATCAATTATTTATGGATGTTGTGTATTGTCATATGTTTGTATAATTCAAATTCTGAGAACTACAAGTGTTACTTATAGTGTCAATTATTCTATATATGTATTGTGTTTTCTAAGGGTCACATATTATGAAATTTATTGGGGTTGTGTCAATATCATGGGGAAATTATTATTTTTTTTATGGTGTTATCACTTGTTATTGTAATGCTTGGCAAATATCAATGGGTATTATTTGGGAAAGATCAATATCTACTTAATCATTGCATTATTGTGTGTATTGTGTTACTATTATGTTTTGAGTAATTTTAATGTCAGTTTGCCCTTGCTATTTGCATAAGGGTCAATTTATTGTATACCTTGTGATTGTTAATTGAATTCATATTATGGTTATTATGTCATTGCACTGTGGCCAATACGCCAATTATTGTATCGCTTTCGCCATGTAAGTCTAATTATTGTATTATTCAATTTAACGTTTAATGTACAAAATCGTCCCGATTTTGGCGGGCAGTATGTTTAAACTTTGTACTTGTTTATCGGCTGTACGCGGTGTGCTGCCGCAATGCGGTGCGAGCGGATGACGTCACGTGCTTATCAAACGCTGCCGCCGGCCAGTTCGGCCGTCGGCAGACAAGTTTAGTTTAGTTTCTAACAAGGCTCCGAGCGGATCTCTCGTAAAACACTTCTCTTCCAGCCGCGGCTTCTGGACATTTTTTAAATATGTATTCATAAGATTCAATTTAATTCAGATTACTTGCGTCCATCTACAATGGACCACGATTTCGTTCAAAATTAATTTTCGGGCGTTATTGCCTCAAATGCATCCGCACGTGCCGATCACGACCAATACTTTAAAATTTCAATAAACGAATGTCAAATATTCGTAATACAGTCCACTTCTTTCTTATATACAATCCAGCCTTTCCTGCTTAGCGTCTTTGGAATAACTCGCGATTCTTCAAGAGCTTCCAAACCGCAACAGGGCGGTTCTAACTCTATTTCCTCCATTTGTACTGCCTCTCCGTCTTCCACACTTAACTCGGGTTCCACATTCTTCTTCACCTTTTTTCCCTTTGGTTGCGGCATTTTGATCTGTTGGTAGTTGCCGGGCTTGTTCCGTTTTTTCAAGCCTCACTAGTTGGGCTGCCAATTTATAACAAATAAAAAAGTATGGGGTCGTAATACCTTTTTCAACAGCCCCACGTTGGAGTCGTCAATTTATAACAAATAAAAAAGAGTGTGAGTGTTAGTGTGTTGTTATGTGTTGTAAAATGTCGGGCGTTACCTCCGCGCACTTTTTGTTACTTACAGATGACTGGATCCTCTGCGGTGATGTAGTCCTGTAACACAACTTAATCTACTATGTTTGTGGGCGCCACTTGGAATCTTTTGTTCCAAGAAAAAAATGTTATTATTAAAAAAATTAAAATTTTGAATTCTTAATTCTATGAAAAAAATGTAAACAAGTCAGTTTGGTTTGAAAAAATAAAGTAAGTTTAATGATTCTTAAAAAAATCGTCTGAAGGACTAACATTCATGAAAAAATTATAAAATTGCAGAGTTACAAAAAAATTATAAGTTATTATTATTATTGACAAGTTTATTTCTCCAATCAAGTATCAGCTAGTATTTAATTTTTACTCAGTTGAAAAGCATGAGTTTAATACGTGAAAAATCTTTACTCTCAGGACGTGACTCCTTTGAACTACCAAGACATATCAATAAGATGCTTTACAAGAAAAATTAAGTGATTTGAAGGTGTGTGTGGCATGTGTAGTATAACTGTGTGACAAATGTAACCAGGTAAAAAAATGACTTTAATTTTGACAACTCACGTTCCAATGGTTAATTATTCTCGCACTGGACACTTCTCTCGGGTAGTTTTTTCAATCTCGCCTCTTCGTGTTTGCACTGAATTTATTTTAAGTTAGAAATGCGATTTTTACAACTTCCGCACTTTTTGTGAAACAGTTTGGCAGTAAATTTACGCTCGAACCCCGCCGCTACAGATCAGCTGCTTCGCGTTGGTTCCCAAATTGGCCGTCACAGAGCTGATACCCTTGCAGACGAGAGAAAGGCTTTGTGTATGTTACGTTATGGGAGTTTTATTGTCAAGTCAGTTTGTCTTTGCGAACACAGCAGAATTGGTTCTCTATTTAAAATTTTGGTCCCTCCTGGGCCATTGACGTTCTGGCTGCGTGATTTCTATTAAAATGTGCCGTGTTGCTGCTCTATTTCAGCAACACATTGGCGTAGATTCTTGTAGAGGTTAAGTCGGTCTATTTGTCAATGTACGGGAAAAGCCTTTCTTCGTGTCTTGCATCGATTTCTCGCCTTCGGTTTCGCCTCGGTTGCGTTGATCAGTGTCGTGGGTGATGCGTCTGTTCTGGATTCCAAGCGTGAAGTGTCTTTGGGTCGAATTTGGTCTCTCTTTTATACTGTGTCAGGCTGATTGTTTTCATGAACTTCCGGTATATTTGTGTAAAAATTCCTTCTAGAATGTTCGAGAATAATGAAATGGAACACCATGGAACAAATTTAACTTCCGTCGAAGCTTTTAGAACAAAATTTCTTATTCTTCACACTAAGGATATTTCAAAAATTACTCTGGTATTTGTCAAACAGTTTTACATCAGTACTCACAATTTGCATGCCATTACTACATTTGGATTCTCTGTTTTCAACTGAATCTAATGATACTAATTATGATTGGTTTTTAAATAAATTAACTATAATAAATAACACAATATACAACTCTTTACCTTGGGTTGTTTCCATTAAAATTCAATTTTTAGAATAAAAAATTGTTGTGAAGCTATTAGGTTTCTTCCACAACATTAACACATAATATTACTATCTTCCTATAACAAAACAAATAAATTTTAACATATATAATACACAAGTAAGTTCAATTTTATATGGTCCATGCCTATGGCCTACGTTGTTGTCACTGTTATAATACAATAATTAGTCTTTTTCTTTAACACATATAGGATTTTACTAGTATACACTAAGAGTTTATTATATTGTCTGTCTTTTGTGATACCTGGTTAATCTTTATACATATTATTTTTATTGTAGGATAACAGCATCATATTGGTTTGCCCATGTTGTCCTTTTTCTTTGTGTGACAAATCTCACTCTTATAAGTTAAATTCTTTGACAATTGATCTTATTTTCAACTGAGTCTGTTTGTTTTTATGGTACACTAAAGTATTGTACCATTCTCTGTTATTGTTGTCAATATTTTGTAAATATTTAGCCAGATATGACTATTTCTTGTAATGGTTGATTGGCCTCAGCCATACGTGGTATAGGTAAATATTTTGCTAACTCGACTATTACAATGTTTAAGTTAGTCAAATATATTAGTATAGTCGCTTTATATTATATTTCAACTTTCTAATGCAATTTGGTTGCATTTTGTCAACATTAAATCCATAAATCACACAATATTATATGCCTACTACATGTTTTTAGTTAATACTGTTTTTGGCTATTTTGACTGACTTTTATTCATTTGACAGCTTTCTTTATTTAAGATAAATTGTTCATCTTTGTCTACTTGACAATTACATATAGTTTTTATCTCAATTTGATAATAATTAATTTTTACATGAAATCTGAGTGATTGGTATCAAATCCAACACATTAATATTTTTTGATATAACAATTATATATTTTTTTATTTTAACTTAGATCCTTTCTAATAATGTATTTAAGTCATTTAATACATTTATTTTGTTTACATTACATAATATAATAATGGATCATGTCCATTCATTCACAATAATTAGTTCTTTATACTCTATTCAGAGTTACAAAACTTAATAATTAATTACTTCATTTTGGTTGATTCTGATATTATTTGTCTCTCTTATAGTATCTTATGGTTTTTTCACTGTTATTTACTTTAATAATATATATGGGGTTTGAGTCTTAGTCATATTCTTGTCGTTTTTCATGTTAGTAGTATTAATTATTAGACAATATTACAAAATTTTTAGGACTACTTGGGTTCGATACTGTTCACCTCACTTTCCTCTTATGATAAATTGCTATGTAAATGATTTCTTTTATGGAACGTTCTGTGACGTTACATATGCCTCTCCGTTAAAATTGATAATTTTTGAAAAAAACATTTTTGGTTTTGATGAAATTATCATTTCTATATTAACCTTTTATTAGCTTCTTTATATTTCATTCTTTTATCTTATAATTAAATTCCTGTACTACTCCTTTAATATATTAATCCAACTCAATATTCCTATTTCGTTCTTTGTCGTATCACCTATTCCTTTCCTTTTTACCTTGATGTTAATTAGTTAATCTTTGATATAATTCCCTAACAATTCCCTAACTTTCATAGAGGGTTGGGAGTCAGAGTGGCTCGCTATGGTATACATTCTCTGCCCTTCCCTATCTATAACTACTGAAATCAGAGGCAACACATCCCTGTTCAGAAAATAATAATTGCACCTTTGCAACAAATAATAATAATAATAATAAAAAAAAATACAATATTCAAAGATCATAGGCTCCTATACATAAATTCCCTTTCTTAAACTGTTCTGATTATTTCACAATTATATTATTATATGTTTCTCCACAGGTAAAATTATCGTTTAAAGTCATTCAATGTTAATAGCTATATTTATATTCATCATTACCTCCTTATGTAACACACTGTTTCCCTTTTTTTTCTCATTTACCATTTCCTTTTAGTATTAATTATATGACAGTATTTCTCCTTCTTTTCTCCCCCTTAGTAATATCAATTGTTATTTGATTGCTTAATAATTCATTTAACTAATTCTGTCCTTTCCTTCTTTCCTTTTTCTCCTTCTCTAAGTACGGGTAAGCTGGTAAATATATGTTGACTTGGCTATTGGAAATAAATCTATATTTTATATATATCTTTATGCCTTTGGTGTAAGGTGTCCTTCTCGTAATATTTATTAATAATAATCTCTCTCCTACTCTAAGTACGGGTAAGCTGGTAAATATACGTTGACATGGCTATTGGAAATAAATCTATATTTTATATATATCTTTATGCCTTTGGTGTAAGGTGTCCTTCTCGTAATATTTTATTATTAATAATATTTACATTTATTTAATAATCTCTATCCCCTTTCTAATTCTGGCTAAGTTGAAAAATTCACGTTAACGTCTTTAGTCATGGTACCTTCTCAATGATGCTGTATTTGACTTGGGTTTTTATTCATGGTACTTACTCACTGATTGAGTATTTGACTTGTGATTTTTAATCATGGTACTTTTTCAATGACGTTTGGTTATACGTACCTTTTACTTTGTTACTAACCGTGTCGGTTACCTCGTACGTATTGTTTTTATTGTCGTTGGTGATCGTGAAAGGTCCTGTATATAAAAGTAGCAATTTCCTTGTTATGCCTTGTATAGCACTGGGCAATTCTCTATTTTTTACTAACACCTTTTCTCCTACCTTATATTTAATCGCCTTGGGCTGGGATTTGACATATTTTTTCCGCTGCTGTTCCGTTTTTTCTAACACCTTGTTATAAAATTTGGTTCTTTCAAATTGGTATGCGGGTTCGTCGGGAAAATTAATAATCTTTTTTATCTCTCGTGGTGGGGGTCTTTCGAACATAACTGTGTATGGTGATACCTCGATGGTATTGTGATATGAGAAATTGAGAAAATCCTCGGTCGATGCTACGTATTCATGCCATCTTTTCTGTTCATTATGGCAGTATGTTCTCAGCAACCGTCCTACTTCCCTTAACACTCTCTCAGCTGGGTTACTATTTGGGTGATATACGGATGTCTTGTATGTTTTTATCCCGTGTTCTCCAAGGTTTTCCTTCCAAAGTTTTCCCCTAAATTGGGTACCGTGGTCTGTAATTATAGAATACGGTCTGCCTACCTCCATTATATATCGTTCTATTTTTATTATTCTCTTCCTTATCTTCCTGTCTGTTTTTATTCAGGGATTCTATATTTTTGTTCATATTTTCCTTCATTCCTTGGAGCATCACCATTATTGCATTCATGTCAACGCTTGCTGTTATTTTTTCTGGTTCGGGTTTCTCTGTTTGTTCTACCATTTGTATGGGTTCTTCTCCCGTTTGTTCTTCTAATTCCTCTCCCGTTTGTATTGGTCTTTCCAATTCTAGTGTGGGCGTGTTTAAACTTTGTACTTGTTTATCGGCTGTACGCGGTGTGCTGCCGCAATGCGGTGCGAGCGGATGACGTCACGTGCTTATCAAACGCTGCCGCTGGCCAGTTCGGCCGTCGGCAGACAAGTTTAGTTTAGTTTCTAACAAGGCTCCGAGCGGATCTCTCGTAAAACACTTCTCTTCCAGCCGTGGCTTCTGGACATTTTTTAAATATGTATTCATAAGATTCAATTTAATTCAGATTACTTGCGTCCATCTACAATGGACCACGATTTCGTTCAAAATTAATTTTCGGGCGTTATTGCCTCAAATGCATCTGCACGTGCCGATCACAACCAATACTTTAAAATTTCAATAAACGAATGTCAAATATTCGTAATACAGCCCACTTCCTTCTTATATACAATCCAGCCTTTCCTGCTTAGCGTCTTTGGAATAACTCGCGATTCTTCAAGAGCTTCCAAACCGCAACATTTTTGGTCCTCACGGGCAGGATCTCATATTTTTGGGCCCAAAAACGACATCATTTTTGGTCCCACCGGGCAGGATTTCTTATTTTTGGCCCAAAAACGAAAACGTTTTTGGTCACCACGGGACGGATTTCTCATGTTTGGGTCCACAAGCGACAACATTTCTTTATACGCATCATTTCTGGACCAACCGATCTGTATTTAGTCACGCCCTACGGGCATCATTCTCGTCCTGAGCGACACCATTGTTGGGAATCACATTGCAGTCATCTCGACAAGATTCGGCCAAGCAGTAGACCAGAGACGACGGGACACGGCAGGACAGCATTTGCGAGGTCATCAAAAAAGATTCCACAGCTTTAATTCATGGAGGGTACAACATGAGGCGTCATCTGACCAGCAGAGACAGGAGGTGCAACAGCTCCTAACAGGATCGAACAACGGGATCGAAGCCAGCTTCATCACGAATGGATCAACGGCCACGTGACTATAAACGTTTTACTTATATTTGATGTTTAATAATATTTCACTTTAGTGGTTATTTCTTAACACATTTGTATAAATAAACACCGTCATTACACAATACAGCTTAATAAATGGTTGGCAGCTCATTATCAGTTAAAACTTTAAAGATAAAGATATATTTTGTTATCATTTAAATTCACAATTTTAATAATTTAATTGCCAACAAAGCTTGATTAGTTAGAGAGAGTAAGTTTATGTTCTAAACAACGATCGCTAGCTACCGAAACGTATTTAAATTCATTCAAACTTAAGTTTATGGTTCACATGCTCTATGCTCAATTTCTTTGAAGATATTTTTCTTTTTTTCTCTTAAATTGTAATAATGGCCGATGTAAGGGCTCTAATAAAAAAACGAGGCACAATTAAAGCCTCAATATCACGAGTAAATACTTTCGCGGATAACTTTTGTTAACCAGCGATCCTCATGCGCTGAAAATAAAACTGCGTCATTTGATGGAATTATCCACCAAATATGATGAGATTCAGTCTCAAATCGAAGCTGAGGAAGCGGACGTTGCTTTAACGAGTGATGGAGTACAAACGTTGGACGATCTTTGTAATATAGAATGTAAATTGCAACACCTGCTGGAGCAAGCTGAGCATATGAACCAAAAACCAGTAATTAATGCTGAAAGTAAACAGCTTAAAACACCCCCCATTCAATTGGAACCAATAAAATTACCACGGTTTGCGGGTAGTATTGTTGAGTGGCAACATTATTACCATATTTTTCTTGAATTAATTCACGTCAGAGCAGATCTGACGGATATACAGAAACTTCACTATTTGCACTCGTCATTGCATGGCGAGGCGCTTAACGTAATAAAATCGTTACCAATCACTCATGAGAATTACGCGGTGGCTATCGATCTGTTGAGGAATAGATATGACAGTAAGCTAATTGTTTCCGCCCATCATGTAGGGAATGTCCTGGACGTACCATTAGTTCAACAAGAATCCCAAGTCAGCATATCGAAATTTATTGATGAAATCTCTGCCAATATAAACGCTTTAAATAATCTCAAACTGCAGTCAACACTTCGAAATTATTGTCGTAAATTATTTAGCCAAAAAACTTGATAATTACACTTCCCGTTTGTGGAAAGAGAGTTTGTCGGAGCATAAATTCCCTGATTTTAATAATTTTATGAATTTTCTAAATTCACGAAGAAAATTACTGCAAAATCTCGATAACGCGACTACCCCAACGAGCAGGTTGAACAAAAGCGATAAGTCTCCTTATCGCAAGGCAGTTAAACAGATAAGCGCTCCAAAGGGCGCATTCCATTCTCATATCAGAAACAATTTATGTAGGCTGTGTAACGGTGAACATAGAATTATCGACTGCCTACAATTTACATCGCTGTCTATCCCTGACAGAAAAAACGTGTTAATAAAAAACAAACTTTGCCTAAACTGCCTCCGTTCGGGACACGAAAGCTCAAAATGTCCCTCAAAATTCTCATGCAAAAAATGTTCTAGGCGTCACCACACCACGATTCATGTCCCCAACAGGGACGTAGCTTCTGTTAACAACCAATGCTCACTGAAATCGCAGACCAATAAATCGGTATTGTTATCTACCGCCATCTGTATGACCGCTAATAAGGTCGGTAGAAAATTTCCCGTTAGGATATTACTGGATTCCGGTTCTCAAGCGAACTTTTGCACAATGGATTTCGCCCGCAGAATGGGCCTCCAATTGGTTAAATCGCAACTACCCATCACGGGTATAAACAACTCGCTTTCCCAGGCTGACTTTAGTACTAATGTAAGGCTACATTCACGCTATAAACCCTTCACGTTAAACGTGCATTGTGCCGTATTACCCAGTATAACTAATAATTTACTGGCGGAGTCGTTCAATCTTGCCTCTTTGAATTTACCCAAGCGCATATTCTTGGCGGATCCTCACCTACATTGCTCGGCGCAAGTCGATATATTACTCGGCGCTCAATATTTTCTCCAACTAATTGAACCTATGAAATTTACGCGTGGACCACACTTTCCTATAATTCAGGAAACCAAGTTAGGATTTATTTTGGCCGGTGACTTACCCTTCAACGTCGATATAACTAAAACAGTTTCGTCCTTTATGGTCTGCAAGGATGATAATCAGATTTCCTCGCAACTAAAGGAATTTTGGAAGTTGGAGGAGATCTCTAGTCGCGAAGCCCGATCTGAGGACTCGCCGTGTGAAAAACATTTCGTGGAAAACACTAGCCATAACCGCGATGGGAGATTCGTGGTATCCCTGCCCCGCAGATCTGATAAATTTCATTTGGGAGATTCTCTCCACGGAGCCATCCGCAGATTCCAATCGTTAGAGTTCAAGTTCAAGCAGAACCCTATCCTTTATAAGGATTATAGCGAGTTCATGAGTGACTACTTGAAACTTGGCCACATGTCGCCGCTTAATGACTACGATTTGTCGCTTGACAGTTCAGAGATTTTTTATCTGCCATATCACGCAGTCTTCAAGGATTCTAGCTTAACCACTAAATTGCGCGTGGTATTTGACGCCTCCGCTAAAACCACAAATAATTTGTCCCTCAACGATACTCTAATGGTCGGTCCTACGATCCAGCAGGATCTGTTTTCGATAATGGTTCGGTTCCGTACCCACCGATATGTACTTATTGCGGACATAGAAAAGATGTATCGCCAGATCATTGTTAACCCTAAGGATTCAAACCTGCAACGCATCGTTTGGCGTGATGCGCCGCATAAGGAATTGCGACATTACGCTTTAAGGACGGTTACATATGGCACTGCTAGTGCCTCCTTCCTTGCTACACGTTGTCTGGCTCAAATAGCCTACGAAAATAAATCCGACTACCCTACAGCTTCTAGGGCCATAGCAAATGACTTTTACGTAGACGATCTCATATCGGGTTCGGATGATCCGAACGGCTTAGCTGAAATGAAATGCGAGATCGTGAAGTTGTTGAGTAGGTATGGTTTTACGTTACATAAGTGGTTCTCTAACCACCATAAGATTATGACCCTTCGCGCCGAAGTAACCCATGACTTCAGCAAAGGTCAAAACGTGCGTACATTGGGAATCCAATGGAACGTTGAAAGGGATAACTTTATACACCGTTAGGGGTGATGATAATTTAACCGTGTTCAACAAGAGAAGCGTGTTGTCGGTCATCACTGGGATCTATGATCTATTAGGTTTGATCGCTCCCATCACATTTTACTGCAAGCATTTCGTGCAACAGTTGTGGTTGGCGGGCACAGATTGGGACAAACCCCTATCTGGGTCATTAGCCAATCAGTGGTTGGAATTATACGCTCAATTAGTCTCCGACACTCATTTTGAGATTACGAGGTCGGTTAAGAGTTCGAACAATTACCCAATTGGTTCATTACAGCTGCACGGATTCGCCGACGCTTCGGCTAAAGGTTACGCGTGTTGCATTTATGTGCGGGCGGTCTATTCGAACGGCGCCATATCGACAAACTTGTGTGCTAAATCTAGGGTCGCGCCGCTGAAACAGATAACACTACCACGTCTTGAGCTTTGTGCTTGTTTATTGCTGGCGCAATTAACGTCCAAGGTTTTAAACGCCATCAATTACAATTTTGACGGACTATATCTCTATTCGGACTCGATGATAGCGTTGTATTGGATACATCAACAATCTTCCCGCTGGAAGGTATTTGTGGCCAACCGTGTCGTGGAAATACAGCGTCTTGTTAGCAGCAGGGGAACTTGGCATCATGTAGTATCAAATGACAACCCTGCCGACATTTTATCGCGCGGTTGCCTCCCTCGTAGTTTGCACTGTCATACTCAATGGTGGCATGGTCCGTCCTGGTTAGCGCATGAGTCAGCATCATGGCCAGTCAGCGCATTCGACATTAATACTCCCTGTACTTTTCCCGACCTTGAGGAGGAACGTCGCAAGCAGGTTCAAACCTCACTAATTGTCGCGTCCTCAACACATAGTTATGTTGAAAATTATTCATCACTTACGAGGCTTATTCGCGTCTTCGCATATTGCCGTAGATTTTTTCACAATTCTAGGCTCGTGGTTGTTGATAGAGACACGTCCTTTTTGTCGGCTCAGGAATTGACTGACACGCTCTTGATTTTTGTCCGGCAGTCTCAGCAGTTGCATTTCAGCGTAGAAATTTGGAACTTGAGGCACACCGGTGCCTTCCTCGCAGTAGTAAAATTCTTTCTCTCAACCCATTCCTGGATGAATCTGGCATTTTAAGAGTGGGTGGACGCTTGCAATTCTCCCCACTTAGCTACGAGAGTAAACACCAAATAATTTTGCACCCGCACTCTCATCTCACGAGATTAATAATTGAATACGAACATATCCGTTTGTTGCACGCTGGAGTGCAATCAACTCAAGCTTCGCTTAGGCGAAAGTATTGGATCATACACGACAAATCCTATATCCGCTCAGTGATACATAAGTGTGTCACTTGTTTTCGTTTCCGGGCTAAAGGCGCGAATCAACTACTAGGTCAGTTACCCCCTTCTAGGGTCACGCCTTCAAGGCCATTTTCACAGTCGGCCGTGGACTACGCCGGTCCTGTACTTTTGCGCCATGGCGGGCAGCACTCTAAGTCCACGACCAAGGCATACATCGCGCTATTCGTATGCATGTGTGTCCGTGTGTGTGTGTGTCCGTGTGTGTGTGTGTGTCTAGAGATTATCTGCACCAGCTGCAGCAGCGCAATAAATGGCGCACCCCGTTAAGAAATTTGAATGTCGGACAGCTTGTCCTCATTTTGGATGACAATTCCCCCCCTCTAGAATGGAAGCGTGGGGTAATTACCAATGTTTTTCCGGGTCAAGATTCCTTAGTACGCGTCGCAGAAGTTCGCACCGCGCTAGGTATCTTACGCCGACCCATCCACAAATTATGCCCCCTTCCGGTGGCTACAAACTAATCGTATGCATGCCATACGAGACATACTAGGATTGTGAATTTGTCACATTGCCTGGACCACGCCCGGGACATTCCCCGGGCGAATATACAAGTCAATTGTATCATAAACATTGTAAGTATCATAAGCATTGTAATATTGTTTACGTGCCGCTAGCTATTACTGCAATAGTGACTGTGTTTCATATGTACTATCAATTATTTATGGATGTTGTGTATTGTCATATGTTTGTATAATTCAAATTCTGAGAACTACAAGTGTTACTTATAGTGTCAATTATTCTATATATGTATTGTGTTTTCTAAGGGTCACATATTATGAAATTTATTGGGGTTGTGTCAATATCATGGGGAAATTATTATTTTTTTTATGGTGTTATCACTTGTTATTGTAATGCTTGGCAAATATCAATGGGTATTATTTGGGAAAGATCAATATCTACTTAATCATTGCATTATTGTGTGTATTGTGTTACTATTATGTTTTGAGTAATTTTAATGTCAGTTTGCCCTTGCTATTTGCATAAGGGTCAATTTATTGTATACCTTGTGATTGTTAATTGAATTCATATTATGGTTATTATGTCATTGCACTGTGGCCAATACGCCAATTATTGTATCGCTTTCGCCATGTAAGTCTAATTATTGTATTATTCAATTTAACGTTTAATGTACAAAATCGTCCCGATTTTGGCGGGCAGTATGTTTAAACTTTGTACTTGTTTATCGGCTGTACGCGGTGTGCTGCCGCAATGCGGTGCGAGCGGATGACGTCACGTGCTTATCAAACGCTGCCGCCGGCCAGTTCGGCCGTCGGCAGACAAGTTTAGTTTAGTTTCTAACAAGGCTCCGAGCGGATCTCTCGTAAAACACTTCTCTTCCAGCCGCGGCTTCTGGACATTTTTTAAATATGTATTCATAAGATTCAATTTAATTCAGATTACTTGCGTCCATCTACAATGGACCACGATTTCGTTCAAAATTAATTTTCGGGCGTTATTGCCTCAAATGCATCCGCACGTGCCGATCACGACCAATACTTTAAAATTTCAATAAACGAATGTCAAATATTCGTAATACAGTCCACTTCTTTCTTATATACAATCCAGCCTTTCCTGCTTAGCGTCTTTGGAATAACTCGCGATTCTTCAAGAGCTTCCAAACCGCAACAGGGCGGTTCTAACTCTATTTCCTCCATTTGTACTGCCTCTCCGTCTTCCACACTTAACTCGGGTTCCACATTCTTCTTCACCTTTTTTCCCTTTGGTTGCGGCATTTTGATCTGTTGGTAGTTGCCGGGCTTGTTCCGTTTTTTCAAGCCTCACTAGTTGGGCTGCCAATTTATAACAAATAAAAAAGTATGGGGTCGTAATACCTTTTTCAACAGCCCCACGTTGGAGTCGTCAATTTATAACAAATAAAAAAGAGTGTGAGTGTTAGTGTGTTGTTATGTGTTGTAAAATGTCGGGCGTTACCTCCGCGCACTTTTTGTTACTTACAGATGACTGGATCCTCTGCGGTGATGTAGTCCTGTAACACAACTTAATCTACTATGTTTGTGGGCGCCACTTGGAATCTTTTGTTCCAAGAAAAAAATGTTATTATTAAAAAAATTAAAATTTTGAATTCTTAATTCTATGAAAAAAATGTAAACAAGTCAGTTTGGTTTGAAAAAATAAAGTAAGTTTAATGATTCTTAAAAAAATCGTCTGAAGGACTAACATTCATGAAAAAATTATAAAATTGCAGAGTTACAAAAAAATTATAAGTTATTATTATTATTGACAAGTTTATTTCTCCAATCAAGTATCAGCTAGTATTTAATTTTTACTCAGTTGAAAAGCATGAGTTTAATACGTGAAAAATCTTTACTCTCAGGACGTGACTCCTTTGAACTACCAAGACATATCAATAAGATGCTTTACAAGAAAAATTAAGTGATTTGAAGGTGTGTGTGGCATGTGTAGTATAACTGTGTGACAAATGTAACCAGGTAAAAAAATGACTTTAATTTTGACAACTCACGTTCCAATGGTTAATTATTCTCGCACTGGACACTTCTCTCGGGTAGTTTTTTCAATCTCGCCTCTTCGTGTTTGCACTGAATTTATTTTAAGTTAGAAATGCGATTTTTACAACTTCCGCACTTTTTGTGAAACAGTTTGGCAGTAAATTTACGCTCGAACCCCGCCGCTACAGATCAGCTGCTTCGCGTTGGTTCCCAAATTGGCCGTCACAGAGCTGATACCCTTGCAGACGAGAGAAAGGCTTTGTGTATGTTACGTTATGGGAGTTTTATTGTCAAGTCAGTTTGTCTTTGCGAACACAGCAGAATTGGTTCTCTATTTAAAATTTTGGTCCCTCCTGGGCCATTGACGTTCTGGCTGCGTGATTTCTATTAAAATGTGCCGTGTTGCTGCTCTATTTCAGCAACACATTGGCGTGGATTCTTGTAGAGGTTAAGTCGGTCTATTTGTCAATGTACGGGAAAAGCCTTTCTTCGTGTCTTGCATCGATTTCTCGCCTTCGGTTTCGCCTCGGTTGCGTTGATCAGTGTCGTGGGTGATGCGTCTGTTCTGGATTCCAAGCGTGAAGTGTCTTTGGGTCGAATTTGGTCTCTCTTTTATACTGTGTCAGGCTGATTGTTTTCATGAACTTCCGGTATATTTGTGTAAAAATTCCTTCTAGAATGTTCGAGAATAATGAAATGGAACACCATGGAACAAATTTAACTTCCGTCGAAGCTTTTAGAACAAAATTTCTTATTCTTCACACTAAGGATATTTCAAAAATTACTCTGGTATTTGTCAAACAGTTTTACATCAGTACTCACAATTTGCATGCCATTACTACATTTGGATTCTCTGTTTTCAACTGAATCTAATGATACTAATTATGATTGGTTTTTAAATAAATTAACTATAATAAATAACACAATATACAACTCTTTACCTTGGGTTGTTTCCATTAAAATTCAATTTTTAGAATAAAAAATTGTTGTGAAGCTATTAGGTTTCTTCCACAACATTAACACATAATATTACTATCTTCCTATAACAAAACAAATAAATTTTAACATATATAATACACAAGTAAGTTCAATTTTATATGGTCCATGCCTATGGCCTACGTTGTTGTCACTGTTATAATACAATAATTAGTCTTTTTCTTTAACACATATAGGATTTTACTAGTATACACTAAGAGTTTATTATATTGTCTGTCTTTTGTGATACCTGGTTAATCTTTATACATATTATTTTTATTGTAGGATAACAGCATCATATTGGTTTGCCCATGTTGTCCTTTTTCTTTGTGTGACAAATCTCACTCTTATAAGTTAAATTCTTTGACAATTGATCTTATTTTCAACTGAGTCTGTTTGTTTTTATGGTACACTAAAGTATTGTACCATTCTCTGTTATTGTTGTCAATATTTTGTAAATATTTAGCCAGATATGACTATTTCTTGTAATGGTTGATTGGCCTCAGCCATACGTGGTATAGGTAAATATTTTGCTAACTCGACTATTACAATGTTTAAGTTAGTCAAATATATTAGTATAGTCGCTTTATATTATATTTCAACTTTCTAATGCAATTTGGTTGCATTTTGTCAACATTAAATCCATAAATCACACAATATTATATGCCTACTACATGTTTTTAGTTAATACTGTTTTTGGCTATTTTGACTGACTTTTATTCATTTGACAGCTTTCTTTATTTAAGATAAATTGTTCATCTTTGTCTACTTGACAATTACATATAGTTTTTATCTCAATTTGATAATAATTAATTTTTACATGAAATCTGAGTGATTGGTATCAAATCCAACACATTAATATTTTTGACATGATAATGTCTTATGGCTGGGGGTCATTTGAAAATTTCTGTAACGCATCACGCTGCATGACGTCATCATTTACCAGCCGGGAATCGTTAACTAAAACCGCGACCGCTAACGTGCTAACGTCCGTCGCAGATTAAAGACCTAACAAGCAAACAACACTGCATAGCTGTAGATAGGTATGTAACCAATCAGTCAGTCAGTAACCATAATAATGTTGCGTTTAGCTGGCGGCTGAAAGACATTATCATGCTCTTAAGCTTTTACCATTTGGTAAACGGTACTTTACATTTTTGTCATAACAATTATATATTTTTTTATTTTAACTTAGATCCTTTGTAATAATGTATTTAAGTCATTTAATACATTTATTTTGTTTACATTACATAATATAATAATGGATCATGTCCATTCATTCACAATAATTAGTTCTTTATACTCTATTCAGAGTTACAAAACTTAATAATTAATGACTTCATTTTGGTTGATTCTGATATTATTTGTCTCTCTTATAGTATCTTATGGTTTTTTTCACTGTTATTCACTTTAATAATATATATGGGGTTTGAGTCTTAGTCATATTCTTGTCGTTTTTCATGTTAGTAGTATTAATTATTAGACAATATTACAAAATTTTTAGGACTACTTGGGTTCGATACTGTTCACCTCACTTTCCTCTTATGATAAATTGCTATGTAAATGATTTCTTTTGTGGAACGTTCTGTGACGTTACAATGTCATTCCAAGTAATTTTAATACTTTTGATTGTGGATTAATGCATTTACAATGCAGGTTTTGCAATGCAAAACATTTCGAATCTGAGGTCACTTTAGGTGAAAGGACTGCATTCACTTCATGTTGTCATAAGGGTAAAGCAATATTACCGGCCTTAAGTCAAAATGAATACTTTAAATCATTGTATGATGGACTTACTTCAAATGAACGTTCAATAAAAAGAAAGTCAAAAAATTATTTTGAAAACATTCGTAAATACAATTCATCATTTGCTATGGTTAGCTCAGAAGCTAAAATTTCGGATACAGTTACGCGTGGAGTGTATCATTTTAAAATACATGATGTTTTTTATCACAGATCGGGCCCAATGACTGCTGGATATTGTCGCTCACCATGTTATGCGCAATTATATTTTTATGATGTTGACACTGCTGTCAATTATAGATTACGTGAACACTATAATCAAACATGCAATAACAATATAATGCGCGAAATCTCTCTTGAATTGGAACGCATTAATCTTTTCGTTCGGTCATTCATTGCAATGAAAGATCATTGTCAGAGAGTTGAAAATCAAAATAAAGAAATTTGTATGCTCATTAAAGTAAATCGTGATTTAGATCTACGCCATTATAATGATGCAGTTCAAACTGATGTAGCAGTAATATTTAGTACAGTTGATGGTGAGCCACCCTTTGAACGAAATATGGTTTCGTTTTCAAAAGTTAATGGTACCATTAAAAATATCTCTGTTTTGGATTCATCATTGGACCCTTTAGCGTATCCATTACTTTTTCCAAATGGTGATACTGGGTGACATATCAATATTTCTCATAATGTACCAACTACATCTAATTCAAGAGCGCCCAGAAATAAATTAACCATGCTTCAGTATGCAGCCTATCGACTTGCAATTAGAGAAGATTTTAGCATGTTGCACCATTCACAAAAATTATTTCTGCAGTGGATAGTTGATATGTATGTGAGAATAGAGGGCACAAGGTTACATTTCATTCGACAAAATCAAACAAGTCTTAGGTCTGAAGTTTACAACAATTTAACAGATTATTTAGAATTGAACCCCAATGCCAATAATGTTGGCCGTAGAGTAATTTTACCATCTTCATTCAATGGATCTCCAAGAAATATGTATCAGAATTATGTAGATGCAATGTCAATTGTACAACATTTCGGAAAGCCTTCTTTGTTTATTACAATGACTTGCAATCCAAGTTGGCCTGAAATAGTTAGCAATATTGGTGTAGGTGAGTCAGCTAATTTTCAACCTGATATTGTTGTGCGTGTATTCAAGTCCAAACTGAAAGCATTAATTGAGGGCCTTAACACTAAAAAAAATCTTCGGTAAAGTTGAAGCACTCATTTATACAATTGAGTTTCAAAAGAGAGGATTGCCTTATGCTCACATTTTACTCTCTTTAAACGAGCAAGATAAAATTGTTAACGCTACCGATATTGATAAAGTTGTATCTGCGGAGATTCCTAACATTCAAACACATCATACATTACATTAATATGTTGTAAAACACATGATGCATGGTCCATGCGGTGTACTTAATCCAAATTCTGTATGTATGAGAGATGGAAAATGCACAAAAGATTATCCAAAACGATTTAATGAATTTACATGTGAATCATTAAATGGATATCCATTATACAGAAGGCGTAATAATGGTATTAATGCTGAAGTTCGCGGTAGTTGCCTCGACAATCGTTATGTTGTACCATACAATCCGTATTTACTTGCCAAATTTAATTGCCATATAAATGTTGAAGTATGCACTACAGTTAAAAGTGTTAAATACATTTATAAATACTTGTATAAAGGCTATGACAGTGCATCTGTTGAATTAGGTTCAGAGAGAAATGAACCAGGTCAAGAAATACAAATTGATGAAGTTAAAAATTTTTTAAATGGCCATTATGTCGGATCAACTGAAGCTGTATGGTGCATCTATGAATTACCAATGCATTTTCAATCACATGTCATCGTTAGACTTGACATTCATTTACCGCGTAGACAGAATGTTTACTTTCGAGAAGGGCAAGAACATCAAGCAATTGAAAATGCAAGACAAACAAAATTATTAGCATTTTTTGAATTGAATCGATCAGATCCATCAGCACAATAAGTATATTGAAATTCCTTTGCATTATATGTGGGAAGATTCCCGAAAAAAATGGAAGAAGAGAAGGCGTGAAGGTGATAAAATCGTTACACGCATATATGTAGTATCACCAAAAGACATCGAACTTTTCCATTTACGATTGCTTTTATTACATGTCTGTGGTCCAAAATCATTTGAGGATGTTAGAACATACAATGGAATTATACACACTTCTTTTGTTGAAGCGTGCCATGCTCGCGGCATTGCTTCAAATGATAATGAATGGCGCGAATGTTTAAATGAAGCAAAAGAATTACATTCACCTAAACAAATGCGAAATTTATTTGGTTACATTTGTGCATTAAATGTGCCAGCCAATGCATTGGCATTATGGAATGAATTTAAAGTATATCTTAGTGACGATTTTTTGAGAGATTACAACGAAGAAGTATCCTTTAACACAGCTCTATTAGAAATTGAAGATATTTTGAGTGTTCGTAATTTGTCATGTCAAGAACTTGGTTTACCAGTTCCCACGTATTTGCAGAGAACAGACGAAGCAAATGCTATTGATCCAATAGGACAAGAGTTTCTATTTTGTGAGCATTATGAAACTGCAAATATTGAACAGCGTAATCTAATTGATCATGTGATTCGTGAAGTTTTGCACCTTGATACTAGATCTAATGTTTTTTGTTTAACCGCTCATGCAGGTTGTGGAAAAACATTCACACAAACAGCAATCATTCACAAATTAAATTCGCTTAATCTTAGTTGCATTCCAACAGCGTTCAGTGGCATAGGTTCAACTCTATTACTTGGAGGTAGAACTTTACACAATGTGTTTAAATTGCCTATACCCATTTTGGAAAATTCTGTAGCGAATATTACCGCAAATAGTAGCTATGGACGTTACATAAATTCATCATCATTGATAATTATTGATGAAATTTCTATGTGCCCACTGCAAGTGTTGAAAATCATAGATAGATTATTGCAGGATCTATGCGATGAAAATGATAAATATAAACCATTTGGAGTGAAAACGATTCTTCTGTGCGGTGATTTTCGGCAAATCTACCAGTTGTCCCACATGGATCGCGTGCAACTTTAATTGAAAATTGTGTCACGAGTTGGCATAAATTTGTTTATTTCATAAAGTAACGTTTACTCAAAATATGAGAGCCTTACCAAGTGAAATAGAATTTGTCGAATTCTTGAAAAAAATTGGTAATGATGAAGCCCCACAATTCCCTCAGTTTGGTGAAAATATTTTTGAAATACCTCAGCAATTAATAGGAGATGAAAATAATATTATTAATGAGGTGTATGGAAATATTTCCGAAAACATACTCTCAGATAACATATTGAAGTCAGTTATTTTAGCACCTAAAAATGATGATTGTACTTTTATTAATACTGATATACTTAATCGAATACCAGGTGAACAGAAAACATATCATAGCTACGATAAAATAATTTGTGATGATGACAATGAAATCAATAACTATCCAGTAGAGTTTTTGAATTCTTTGACTATTAGTGGTTTGCCACCACATAAGTTAGTATTGAAAGTTAATTGCATCGGTTACTGATCAGAAACTTAAATACAAAGGAAGCATTAGTCAATGGAACAAGAATGCGCATCAAGTGTATGCATCGTAATGCTATTGATTGCGAAGTTTTAACTGGAACCGCACGCAATAAGAGAATTTTGATTCCACGTATAAATTTAACATATTCCGGTACTGTTTTACCATTTAACTTTCAAAGAACTCAATTTCCAATTATACCTGCATTTGCGATGCCAATAAATAAGTCTCAAGGACAAACATTCGAAAAAATTGGAATTTTATTGAGGCAGCCAGTTTTTACGCATGGTCAATTGTACGTCGCAGCAAGTAGAGTTCGATCATTCGATGGTTTGAGATTTTATATTTCCGAATATAATGGCCAAGGGCATTTAGCAAATGAGGAAAGAGTTTTTACAAAAAAACATCGTTTACACAGAAGTTCTGAATCATTAAATTCACTTTCAAACTATTTTAAGTTCAATGGACAACATTTATTGTTTTAACCGCCTGGTTTTTTTTATTTAATGAAAAATATATGAAAAAATACGAGGCACGTATTTTTTATTTCATTTTTTATTTTGTATTAATTTTTTATTTAAATTTTATATAATTCGAAAAAGATAGGCAAAATAACTGTGTAGCCTTGGCGAAACCTGGTCAGTATGGCAATAAAAAAAACCCAAGGAAATGTCAAAAAACGCGTTATTGCTTTTTAAATATGTCTTAGCCAAGCTAAACCTCATTTTTCCTATCTTTCATATTTTTCAAATAACTCGAAAATTAATGCATAGAAAAAAAAATTAAAAAATTATATAAGCTTTGTAGCAGATAATCTTCAAACTGCTTTCGAATTTTGTACCTTACCAAAAATGAAATGTAATCCACTGGAATTGAAAACAATGTATCTTATACTTCTATGAATGTCAAGTCTCATTTTTATTAGCGTTTATTTGATTCAATAATAACATGAAAAAATTAAAACTGACAATGAATTATATCAAAAAATAAATACGAATACAAGCTGTAATTGTGTTTTTTTTTCAACTGTTACTAACATTAAATTTTAAATTTCATAGGTATTGCAGGGAATTAAGGCAAACAACACACGCTAATGACGTATTTGTACACGCTCGCAGCTGACGTAATAGAACAAAATTCAAAAAAATTATATGCAATGATTATAGCGGTATACTCTTTGACAAAAGAACCTTAATAAAGTTCAAACTTAAAAATTTAATGAATTACGGTCGAATTTCGACCACTGGGCGACCACTAGTGAACATAAATGTACAAACATTAATATTTCGAAGAACCCAACCTTATGTGATATCAAAATAATCTTTGGAAGGAAATAATGACAGTAGTGATAATATTTATCTAAAAATGAAACTTTTTCTTGTGAACTTACTGTTTATTCTCTTCTCGTCGAACGCGTTTCGGCGTACGTATTCGCCTTCTTCAGCTTAGAGACAGACTGCCATCATTTAGTAACGGTTGTTGTGTGGAAGTTGTAGTGGGGGGGTGCGTGGAGGAAGGGGATTGGCGCGGGGATTCAACTTAATGTTTGTTTTTTGTATAGTTGTGTCAAAAAGTGTATGTGATTTATATTGTAATTGATCGTTAAGTATGTTGTCAAAAAGTGTATGTGATTTATATTGTAATTGATCGTTAAGTATGTCGATAATTTTGACACAATTATACAAAAAACAAACATTAAGTTGAATCCCCGCGCCAATCCCCTTCCTCCACGCACCACCCCCACTACAACTTCCACACAACAACCGTTACTAAATGATGGCAGTCTGTCTCTAAGCTGAAGAAGGCGAATACGTATGCCAAAACGCGTTCGACGAGAAGAGAATAAACAGTAAGTTGACAAGAAAAAGTTTCATTTTTAGATAAGTGTTAGTGCTGTGAAAGAAGAGATGAATAATCAAGACAACGAAATATTTAATATGTAGGGAGGAAGACAGAAGAATAAAAGCATTCAGAAGATATACAGTAATTTTTAATAAAAATTCAAATTTGATAACAATGGTTATAAGCCAAGATTAACCAATCAGGATTAATTTGTAACCATGACAACAGACATTGGTTACGAATTTTCCGTTAATTTATAGTACTCTATAAGTGACGCTCATGCAGATTAGACGCTAGATTATGAATGGCCTGAATTTTCATTTAAAATGTATAAAAAGTAGTCAAAATTCAAAAACATGAACAAGTAAGAAGAAGACGAGGAGCAATAACATTTAACTGATGCCAAGGACCAATTTGAATAAAAGTTAAATGAAGAAATTACCACAACTAATATGAAAAAGATGCCAGCAGCCCATTCAAAATCATTCAAAATTGATGACTATTCTATTTCACCTGAACAATGGTTTATCACAAGCCTTCTGATTTGATAAGTATCATTGAATTACCCAATTTCCTGAAATAAACTCGCTTTAAATATTTCTCACAGTTATCTGAACTCTCACTATAAATTGAATATAATTTCTTTCAAAGATTAAGTAAAATAAACAAACACTGAAAATTTATTAATTGAGAAAATGACCTAATGTTAAACTGCGAACTTTTGAAACACACTTTACTACACAGCAGGAACAAATTGTAGCTACACATTATATTATTTAAGTACGAATAATGTAAGGTAGTGTACTTTTTATTGTAATCATTATTAATATTTTTCTTATAATCACAAGAACTCCAGACTTTGAACGAAATAATTGTAAAACAACAAACACAGTCGCCATACGTGACTGGACGATTTGTTCAAAATCGATTTCACCAACCCTAGAGAGATTGTCTCATATCAATTGTCGGTGCAAAATTGTTGAATAACCAAAATATAATTTTCTTGTCAAACTGAATAATTAACAATCAATAATTAAAGATACTAGTACAGAGTGTAACCATTGTTTTTATTTCATAGGAAAGTGTATTGTATAATAATTTGTGCATTTTAACGAACTTCCAGAATTGACGGCCAGCGCTCACGCTGCAACTCGACAAACTACCTGCTTGATTCAGTAGGTCGTACGAAGGCGGGAACAAATTCGAATACTCCCGGCCGTCATAGCTTAAAACACTTTTGTCATGTTATTTATTAATTTAATTGTTTTAAATAAACAATTTGGCGCCACCCGGGATTGATAAACCCCTATGGAATAACAGGTATGGTTTCCACTCGCGTTGTACTGGTAATTTGAAACATCGCTGCGGACTTCGTTAGCACAGAACATTGAAGTAACGACACCAGTGTGAGGCGAACACACAATGTACACGTTTAACAGAGACGGCTTAATCTTGACGTTACAGATTGGCGACCAACTGGTGAGGCTAGAAAAGAAGACTAGCGGCGATTACGGGAAAATATGCAACATTCTATGGTTACAAGATATAAAGCTAAACAGGGAACTGAAGATAACAAGGGAGAAGAAATGGAAATGATGGAAGAGATAATCGAGAAAACGATTGAAGAGGATACCCAAGGGGACCAACCGGAAAACCCAACCCAACCAGAACCAGAAATGGAAGGAACAGCCAGCGACCAACCAAACAAAGCTACACCAACCGAAGGGGTGAAAATGGATAACATGATGAGGATAATGATGGAGCAATTTGGACAGATTAATGGAAAAAATAGACCAAATGAAGGAAGAAACGAATGGAAAAATATACCAAATCCAGGAAGACAATAAGAAAATACATGAAAAATTGGACAGAAACAATGAAGAATTGAACGAGAAACTCGATGAAAAAATAGACAGAATGAAGGGAAAAATAAGGGAAGATATTGAGACAATGAACAACAAAATTGAAGAAAATAATGAAACATTGAAGCAGCAGATAAATGAGAAAATGGAGGAACACAGTGATACTTTGCGGAAGAACCAAGAAGCTCTACAACAGCAATTGACGGAGGACATCCAAAGAAGTCATGAAGAACTGAAGGAAGAATTGAGGGGACAATTGAAGGAGGACCATGAGAAGAGCAAAGAAGAGTTAAATTGTCAATTAGAACAACAGTTAGAGGGATACTGTGAAGATATCAAAAAGAAAGTCTCAGAAACTAATGAGAAAATAAAAACAACCAGAGAAACGGTAGCAAAGGCCCAAGAAGAAATCATAAGCAAAATTAAAGCAGTCGAGGACGACGGAAAAGACCGAATAGAAGAACTCCAAATAACAACAACAGTAGAAGCCAAAGAAATAAACAGGAGGTGCTCAAGAAGCTGGAGGAGAGGCACAAAGAAATACAAACAGATATCAGTGATCGTGTAGAAAGAGTATACACCACCATCAATAAAGTCGACGGACAGACCCAAGAGAACAAAGAGAAGATACAAGGAATCAGTCAAAGAGAGAGGCAGCTGCAGGAAGAGTGTGACGCACTGAGGGAGAAACCATGCCACAGTACTCACATTATCACCAACGAGAACAGAGAAGTAATAAACTTTCGGAGTTACAGACGTAATCCCATAGAATTCCTAAAGAGAGTAGAAGAAATCGAAAAGAACAGAGAAACTAGATGGACGACGGTAAGGACCCTTATTGACGAAATGTTTAAAGACACTCATGACAATTGGTGGACGGCCACTCGACCGGAGATCAACTGTACCCAGGATTTCAAGGCACATCCGCGAAAAATATTGGTCCGAATCCACACAAAATGTAGTAAGGAACGACATCAGTAATGGGAGATATGAACCGCAAGTGGGACACACCCTAACATCTTACTTCTTAGGGAAGGTATGCTTGGCGAGTAATCTCGAACCAAGAATACCTGAAGAGTCATTAGTAATATAGCTGGGTTATCACTACGAGGATGCAATCCAAAGGGCCAGGAGACAAGGACAGATCAAAACCATCCAGGGAATGGCAAATTTATTGGAGGACCATGAAAATGGTATACAATATCGACGTAACCGAATGGTCAACTTGAAATACAACCGTGGTGAGGAAAACCAAAACCCACCAAATTACAATTCGTCCTATAACAAACCCCAGTACAACGACCCGAATAACCAAAACCGGAACGATAATAACTATCAATATAGGGGTAACCGCCCAAATTATAATCAGGGCAAGCCACCATTCAATGGAAACAATCAAAACAATAACCATTACAGGGGCAATGGACCAAACCAGCGTCCAAACAGCTACCCCAACAATAATAATTATTACGGGAACAATAACAACCCAAATAACCAAAATAATAATAACAGGGGAAACGGAGATACCCGTAATCTTAACAATCAGCCAAAGGTACACTTTATATGAGGGAACACTCGAAACAATCAAGGGAGGCGCTACCCGAGGCCACCATCAAACGAACAAAACAATAAACGCCCAGAGCGATAACCAGAAACCCAGGGAAGAGAATGCTGAAAATGTACAACAGGTTAATAATGTTGAAGGAGTTAGATCCGGAAGCGGTAACCAGAGAAGAGACGCACCATCCGGAAGTAACCAACCAGAAGAAGAAAATTATGACTGGATACCTTTCAGCAATAATCCTGCAGAGAGTTTCAGAATAGCGTACAATAAGTGCAACCCACCAGAACTCTGGATTCCCTCAAGAAGCAATGGAAACTAATCCAACACACCTCAGGGAGGAAGACAAGAAATTGATGAAGAAGAGGAAACGGCCGACCGATGGAACGCATAACAATAATAATAATGGAAAAGAAAAAAGAAAGAAATACCAAAATTCAAGAATTATGTAAGAACAACTTACAACAATATTTCGATGACATATGAGGCATAATATAAGAATATAAAATAAGGAATAAGTTACAAAAACTCCTACAAAGTAAGATCACTTTACAAAAATGTATAAATAACATATAAAGTAAAATAAAAAAAATTTTTTTTTTTATATAAGGAATAAGTTACATAAATTCCTACAAAGTAAGATCAACAAACTTACAAAAATTATTCAGGATAATATTTAAAACAAAATAAAATAAACAAAAATAAAATCAAGCAAGAACTGCTAAGACAAATACCTAAAATTATAAAGAATATTGAGTATTCAAAGAAAAAAAAAAACTGGTACGAGGAAGAAAAAGAAATAATGTATAGAGCAAATATACAACCAATGGGTAAAGCAAAACAATGTTAATCAACCAAGAAAAAGAAAAAAGATGTCTAAAATAATTAAAATGATCACCAAAAGAAAAGAAAAACAAGCTAATGAAAAGTTAGAAATAATGAAATTAACAACTAAATAAATAAAAAACAATCAACTGTATGAGTAAATAACAGTATATAGCAAAGGTACAGCGGAAAGGAAGAATGAGTAAAAGGCTAAAATGATAAAAAAAAAACACTAAGTGGACAATCCCAAAAAATATTATTATTAAATGAAGTCACAAGATGACAAAAAAGGTATTTAAGATTGACTGAGAATAGGTCCAGCAATCAAATGAACTAAGCAGAGATGATGTTCCTCTGATCTCAGAAAAATAAGTAGTAATGGAAGAAACCAGCTACTAAAAAGTTAGGGAAAAAATTATGTAAAAGGGAGAACGCACTATGGAAATAAGTAAAAACAGATCCAAATAAAATGGAGTGAAACAAGTAAGAATAGAAATAAGAAAGAAGAAATAAACAAGAAAGAAAAGGAAAAAGATTAGGTAAATAATTAAATAAGGTATGATTAGGTAAATAATTAGGTAAAATAAGTATGATTTGGTGAAGAAATATTTGTTTCTCCGCGTTAAATAGATTGTCGTGGCCAAATCGATTGCATGCCGTGGTCAATTCAGTATTTTTATTTCTTCTTCTGCTCGTTCCTTTCCCTCAGAAGTTCTCGTTTATAAGTTGATAATTAATGTACTTTAAATTAGTTCTTAACTAATCAATAAAACGATATTTTAGAACAATAATTATATTTATTATGATCAAAGTAATTATTCGACTTGCGTCGACTAATTCGAGTCGGAGTCGATACTGGATCTCAGGTCGATTATTACATATTCCAAAATTATTTAAATTAAATTATTATATAACATGGATTCTTTGAACTGTCGAAATAGTCAGGAAAGGCATGAGAATTCAATACTTACAATTATAAAAACTTATTCATTAACAGACAATAATAATAAAATATAGTATATAGAAAAATTTAGATCCAAACCAGCTGACTGTTCTGACGTCACTCAATCCCCTCCAGGTTGGATTTCGTTCGACTCGAAATGACAAGATGGCTGCCTTCGTGAGTTGTTCTACACTGAAAATCAGACTCCGAGATTTCCTTCAAATAAACGTAGCAGGATTAATTCCTCTTCTGTGATGCTGCTATTGGAATATCCACAAGTTGTAGTGTTTAGTTTTAGTCCTCCACTGGATTTCGTTCGGTAATAGGTGTATAGAGTCGAATGGTTCTTTCCAATCAATTGCTTGTTGTATGAGGTTAAATTTATTATTCAGTCGTGTCCATACGTAGTGACAGATAGATTTAGTGTTGTTTAATTTAGCTTTGTGATTCCAATGACTGTTTTAATTGTATTCATTAATTTACTGTATATTCTTTATCCTTTTATAATTTCATAATACATCTTAGTTCGAGCTGGTTAAAATTTCCATTCATTTGTCTTTTAAATATATTCTGACACGTCCGTTCTGCTTGGCATTTAACAATCAACTAACTATATTTGCTTCTTCATATAGAAAATTCTGTAAGATTTTGGTCTCATTTCTCATTGTTCATTATCAGCTGTTTTCCTAATTACCAATTCAATTTTATAGAAATAAATGACATTTTTTATATTTTACTGGCTATAAATTATTTGTTTAGTACTTTTATGGAATTCTAATTACATAACGATATTCCTGCTTTTATTTTATACAAGTTAATATTAAACTTGACCGATTTTTGTTGGAATTAAGCTCAAAAATTACATTCCTTGAAATTTACTTCTAGGCCTTATTATGATTCACATAATTACCCATTAAATGGTTTACAATATGTTTTATGTTACAATTTTCCTCAAATACGATTACTAATTAAATCATTGTAATTTGATTTTTCTACCTGGCTATTATTCTAAACATTTAATAATTTATTTGTATATTACTAGTACTTGCTAGTACTGATTAGGCATTATCTGGTACAATCACAATTTAAAAGTCAATTATACACTCTGATTCTTTTAATCACTACTATAGGTTGTTGTTATAATTATGATAAAGTATTTGTATTCTGAATGGGATAATTTATATCAATTTGGTCTAGTTTCTATTAATTTATTTCCTCTGATTTGATTACAGGGTTAAAGTTGAATTTGGCTTGATTATCAATTTTCAATTTTCCTATCAATGTTATAATCAATTCACATTACTATTATTATATTTTCTGATTCACTATTTATAGGTCGTTTGAATTAATATTTTGCCTTTCCTTCCTTCACAAACTTCTGACGTTAATTAACATTATTTAAATACAATAAACACTTATATTCTAACATCTAGTATCTACTACTATCAACATGGTCTGTATTGTATACACATATAATAATTAAACATAATAATTAGATAACTAAACAAAATTAAGGTCTTAGCCTAATTACAGTCTTTTATTGTCCTTTTAAAACTGGTTTGGGGTGTTCCCCTCAATCACACACTATTTTATTTATACCTAACTTAACATTAGCTCTGATTATTTGGTATTGTATTCTCTTAATTTGTTATTTGGGTTTCTAAATTTGTATAACTACTATAGTTTAAGTTCTTTCCTTTGTTGTGGTTTACTGATATAGAGTGTTCTGTCTTTAAAGTAGGTTTTGGGTATCTTCAGATTTTTCATTTTAATTAATTTGTTCTTGGCTGTAACTCCTTACTACTCCATATCTTACTGGGTATACTAATTATTTTACTGGGATAATAATCATACTATTTGTTTTTAACACATTTTGCTCTAAATTGAATGTATATAATTTCTTTGAATCGAGATTTTTTCTAGTTCTGTTAAGGCATTTTATTTATTATTGTGATTACTTCTTTCTGTTACTTTTATTTAAGTTTATTTTACTTCTTCCAGATGGCTTCTTCCCTTCTTTTCCTATGTGATATTAAATTGTAGAATAAGGCAAAATCTTCGTTAATGCTAAAATATATATATATCTACAGTCCGTTTCTTGATGTATATAATACATTTAATATTTATAATGAATTTACCTCAAGATATACCTTTTTTTTCCTTATTAGGGACATGTTTCGGGTACCATCTTGTACTTTTAGTTGTTTTTATTAATTTTATTGTTTGTTTAAGATAGTTTTCTGTTGGGTATTTATTTAGTTGTATTTATTTATTATTGTTGATGAAGTCTTCGGTTTTTTTGATGTAGTCTGCTTTTTCAATGATTACTGTTGCTTGACTTTTGTCTGCTTTAGTTAATATTAAATTATTGTTCTTTACTTTATTTTCAGTTTCTTTTATTGTTTTATTGTCTTTCTTTTGTTTATATTTGTTTTTCATTTCACTAGTGATTATTTTTTAATTATATGTGTTGCTTCTGTTCTTTTTTATTCTTGTATATTGTCTTTTATTAGGTTAATGGCAAATTCTATTTCCACTATTAAATTTTCTAGATTTTTGTTCGTGTTTTGAGTTAGGTTAGTTTTTGACATATTGTTTAAATATTCTGTTTCTTTTTGTCAAATTCTGTATTGCTAAGGTTAATGGTTCGAGGGTAAAATGTGTTTATTTTTGTTTTTTTGGTCTTAATTTTTGTTTTGTTGTTTTAATGTGTTGAGTTTTTTGGTGATTGTAATAGTCTTTTTGTTTTTTCAAATCTTATTTTATTTTCTATTTTATTGTATTTATTATTCCAAGTGATTGGATGTAATAAACTTGTTAGCTCTAAGTGTTGTTTGTATATGTCTAGTGTTATGCTATTTTTCTTACTGTATAATTGATTAATTTCGTTTTGTATCCATAAATCTTTGTGCTTGTATTATTGTTTTTTGTGCAGTCATATTTTTGTTGATTGTGTTTATTTTAATGTATTTAGGTGTTAATTTATGTTTTTGGCATTGTCTATTGAAGTATATATTCATGTTAGTGTTCATTAGTTGTTTTTTTCGTGTGTGAAATTTATTTAATAATTTGGTAATGTGGTTATATGGAGTTGTGGTTATGTTGTTTGTTTACATGTTAATGTATATTTATGTGAGATATAATTTGATATATATTTATTTTCCGTTATTTGGTTGTTGATTTCACTTAATATTGATGTTCACTTCACTATTTTTTCACAATACACTTTTGTTTTTGAATTTGTTTGATAATCTCAATTTTCATTTTTTTCTTTCACTGTAGGCTTATTTACCTTGTATGGTTTTATTAATTCAATCACTTTTTGCTACAGTCCGTTTCTTGATGTATATAATACATTTAATATTTATAATGAATTTACCTCTCAAGATATTTTTTTTTTTCTTATTAGGAACATGTTTCGGGTACCATCTTGTATCCATCCCAGCCTTCCGGTTTTTGTGTCTGGTAAAGTACATATGTGTTGGTTGACTATTATTATTGTGGCTTCCTGTTGGCTTCTGGTACTTCAAATTGGTTTTATTGTGGTGTATGTGTTAGTTTTTTGTGTATTTTCGATGTTGAGTGCTTTGAATATTGTGTCATGTTTTGTATTGATTTGTATTTGTTCAGGTATTAGTTTGTTTTGTGTTTATGTTTGTATATTTGTAAATTTTCCCAAATGTTCATTATGGTGCCTTTGTGTGGTATATTTTTATTAGTGTCACATTGGTTATGTCTGGGAATTCATGTCCCGTGTTTATTGCATGTGTGGCCAAATTGGATTTATTATTTATGGTTTTTTGTATGCATTTAGATGTTCAAAATAACGTTTTTTCAGCTGCTTTTTTGTTTGTCCTATGTAACATGTATTGCAATCTTGGCATTCAATTTTGTATATACCGTTAGTTGTTGTATTATCTTTGTTGTGTGGGCTATTTAGTTTATGTAAATTATTTTTATTAGTTTTGTATGCTATTTTTATATCTGTGTTTTTAAATAGGTTTGTTAGCTTTGTCATTTTATTATTTATGTAAGAAGTTTATTAAATCCAATTACTTGGAATAATAAATACAATAACATAGAAAATATAATCAAATTTGAAAAAACAGAAAGACTATTACAATCAAGAAAAAACTTAACACATTAAAACAACAAAACAAAAATCAAGAACAAAAAAACAAAAATAAACACACATTTTACCCTCGAACCATTAACCTTAGCAATACAGAATTTAACAAAAAAGAAACAGAATATTTAAACACTATGTCAAAAACTAACCTGACTCAAAACACGAACAAAAATCTAGAAAATGTAATAGTAGAAACAGAATTTGCCATTAACCTAATAAAAGACAATAGACAAGAAGAAAAAAGAACAGTAGCAACACATATAATTAAAAAAATAATCACTAGTGAAATGAAAAACGAATATAAACAAAAGAAGGGCAATAAAACAATACAAGAAATTGAAAATAAAGTAAAGAACAATAATTTAATATTAACTAAAGCAGACAAAAGTCAAGCAACAGTAATCATTGAAAAAGCAGACTACATAAAAAAAACCGAAGGCTTCATCAACAATAATAAATGCATAGGCCTACAACTAAATGAAGACCCAACAGAAAAATATCTTAAACAAACAATAAAACTAATAAAAACGACTAAAAACATTTTCAACAATAAAAACACATATACATATATATATATATATATTGCAACTCTACTTATATGCGTTGTTGTTGTGTCGTGTTGTGTATGAGTACCTACCTGCTGTCCGATCTTGCGGATTCTTCCGACTAGGGCGTGTGGATTTTGGATTTCAAGTTCGCAAGCTAGTAATCTCAAATTTATTGCAACAACACACAAAATAAGTTACTTTAAAGGGGGTGAGTTTTGTGAGACTGGTAGGCTTTATCGTACAACAATAAAACACTGTAATATGGGGTAATAAAACGTTGTTTATTACTCCAACAACACACAAGAATAAAATGGTTATTATATTATCAATTTCTTACAGTCTAAACAATGAATCAATGTTGACCAATGTTTTTCGATTGGTTAATAATTGAAAAGAAACTAAACTCGTTAGTTGGCGAGTTAATTGCAATTGAAAATTTAATTAATTAATTGATTTGATTTGATTAAATTTCTTTAACTAAATTGAATTTAACGTTAATACAACAAAATATAAAAACTCTGAAGTTAATTAGAATAATTATTCAAAAATCAATTAGATGTGACAGTCTAGTTCACGTTATTTCATTTCTAGTGATTTGACTTCTGTTATACTGCAGTATGAACTAATAATTAGATTGTTAGTTAAGATTTGTATAGCGCTTTTATACTACTTCTATTTTCTTAACTACAGCTTACTAATGACTTAGACTGCTATACAGATTATCACAATGAATTTATTCTTAATTACTAGAGTCTTTGCTTTTTGTATGGCACCTGAATTGTTTGAATTACAATGTTTTAATTGAAAAGATAGAAAATTTGATGTTGAAAAATAAATAAGTGGATTTTGCTTTCCTGTTATTGAAGAGGATGTTGTTCCGATTGTCCCTCGTTGATCCCGGTCCGTTCGCTAGAGAAAGTAATCTGCTTAGAGCTGCTGGATTCGGTCGTTGAGTTCAAAATTCGGCAACACTCTGCTTCCTTGCTGTTCGTGAATATTTTAACGTCTGCGGCTCTCTGCTGGAACTGGTTTCTGTCCCTCGTCGATTCGCACATCGCACGTCAGTGTGTGTGTGTGCGTTTCGTTCGAGTGGTAGCTCTGCTCGTCAGCTGTTCACCAATGATTTAGACGGCCTCTCTGCTGTATTCTTGAAGTCTGGTGGATCTCTTGTGTGCTTATGACCACAGCTTGCAGTACACAATAAGCTTGGTTGTAATGCAGAGTATCTCGCCTTTACGCAACAATTACGAGTAGTACAGTTGATCTGTATTTAGTGTGTTCGTAATTGCGTGTGATGACCACGTAGAGTCTTCTGATTGATCTTCACCACTATGGTTACGAGAGGATCGAAGAACTACGTCTTTACTTCGTGAGTACTGGCAGAAGAGTGATGTTTCAGCCCGAAAACACCGCGCTGGTCGGGGTTTGCGTCAAATGATTTGATTGGCTGACACACTCTCCCTACTACATAAAATTTGAATTCCCTTGGTCCGTGAGAATGAAGTTAGATTCCCACAGACGGAGAATTAATATTATTTTTAATATTATTACGGCGGAACCAATTTATCGGTCCGGATTTCCTGTGCTTATTTAATTTTGCAATATCTTGGTTACAAACCAAGTTGTGCGAAATCTAAAATATACAATCTGTCAGAAATTATTATATCTATGACATATTCAAAGCTCATTAATGTAGCTCTATTTTTACAGAAGTTATTCAATTAAATTAGTTAACTCTTTTATTTGTTAATTATATTGCGTAAAATTTGCACATGTCATTATTAATATTTCGGCAAACATTTTGGCTATCTTGGATTTCGCCTTAATTTATTAGTTTCCGAGATATTAATAATTAACAGTTTGGGTGTGGCCCTTCCTTGTACAGCGAGCTGATTACATAACGGCCACGTGTGCGTCGCTTCACAAAGCATTATTTTCAACGCTCTACATACAAATGGAGTTCTGATTGTTATAATTTATTCAAACATGATTTTATTATGCAGGCGACATATAACCCCAAATAATTAATATTTGGTGCTGTTATATAATATATATATATAAATAATAATCCAGAACCACCTAAAATTAATAGCCTAATAAAAATACAGAAATTAAACAACCCAATACGTCCATTAATCAACTTCAAAAAAGCGCACCTACATACAAAATAGCAAAAATAATAGCACAAAAACTAAAAAGTAACCATCTAACAAATAACCATCATAACATAAAAAATACATACGAATTAATAGACAAACTAAAAATAATAAATAGAAATGAAAATATTTATTTATATTTTCCTTATATTTATTTATATTTCCTTTCCGGCGGAAGTGGCAACCCTTGTTTCTGTTGGTTAATGCAGAAATGACACACGGTCAATGGTCTCAATGGTGAAGAGGACTATGTTCCCAACGGCAGAGAGAGCAGAAGAACCTAGGAGGTGGGACTCTGAATGAAACCCAGAGCAGGTCTGGAGGCTCTAAGGTGGCAATCCCACCACTGGACTTACCTTACAAGATGCTGGTAACGTCTTTAGGGGACATGAATTATACTCGCAATCTTCACAAAGGAAAAGGAAAGCATGACGGATTTAATGGGTTAATGACCAGGCGTGGAAAGGACAAGATTCACGGTATATCGAGAATATTACAAGTAGGAACCTGGAATGTAAGAGGGCTCGGTAATAAAGAGACTGAACTTAATAATGAGCTAGCTAATAAAAAAGTTGATGTAGCTGTAGTCACAGAGACGAAAAAGAAATTAAGCGGTACAAAGGAATTGGAAAATTGCGTCATGGTTTATAGTGGTGTTCCCCAGTATAAAAGGGCGGCTTGTGGGTTGCAATCCTCCTGCATAACCAATGGAAATCAAAAATAGTAAGCTACAGTTACATATCGGAGCGAATGGTTACAACAGAGGATTAAAACAGAGAGAGAGGTCACTTAACAGTAGTCGGGGTCTATGCATCCGAAGAAGGGAAGTACGATGAATCTCTCTTATTGTATGAGTCACTTCAGAAGGTATTGAATACACATATAAGAACTGATTATGTGATTGTGGCTGGAGACTTGAACGCTAGGGTTGGTTCAACTCCAATACAAGGAGTTGTAGGCTGTTTTGGAGAAGATGTGATAAATAGAAATGGGCAAGAACTAAGGCAGTTCGCATCTTTTAATAAACTTAAAATAACGAACACCTTTTCAGGAAAAAGGACATCTATAAATATACATGGATTGCAGGCTATCGCTCACTAATTGATTACGTTCTAGTCAATGAAAAGATGAAGAACTTAATACAGGACACAAGGGTTTACAGGGGACCAGAAATAGGCTCAGATCATTACCTAGTTATATCAGAAATAAAACTTCTACGAAGGTGGAAAAAATTTAGAACAAAGACTATCAACTCAGAGGAAGTATATAAGGTTTATCTGCTCCAAGACGACGGTATAAAATATCTGTACCAACAAAGATTGGGAGCATATTTAGCAAACATCAATACAGAAAATGATATTAATAGGGAATGGGAAAATATAAGAGCGTGTATAGAGAAGAGTGCACATGAGGTAATAGGTTGGAGGAAGAAATTTAGGAAAAGAAAGGGATTGAAAATTTGGATGGAAGAACTTGAACAGGCTATAAAAGATAAAAAGATACCGTATCATAAATACTTACAAATGCCAAGTGTACAAAATGAGGAAACTTATAAGTCAAAAAGAAATACCGCAAAAGCTATAGCCAGGAGAGCCCATCAACAATACTGGGATATATTTGTAAGCAACATAGAACATGACCTGCATGGACGGCAGGAAGTAGCCTATAAAATCATTAATCATCTAAACTCTCAGGAAAGAGACACAGCTAGACTAAACGTGATCGAAGATGAAGAATGGAAAAGGCACTAACAAGAACTATGGTATCAAGCAGAAGCAAATAGGGACGAAGGAAGCAACATAAGTGCTTGCGTGGATATGATTACTTTAGATGAGCTGCAACAGGCACTAAGAGTCTCTAAAAATAGGAAAGCAAGTGGACTGGATAAGATAAATATGGAATTGCTAAAACACGGAGGGCCTCTTTTTGAACTGCGATTTCTTCATTTGGTTAATGAATGTTGGAGAGCAAATGATGTGCCAGCAGCATGGAACAAAGCGGAGGTAATATCCCTTTTTAAGAAGGGTGACTGACATAGGTGTGATAACTATAGGGGAATCAGTCTACTTAACTCAGCTTATAAGGTCTATTCACGGATAATCAACAATAGATTGAAAATGATTACTGACGCATTGCTATGTGAAGACAGTCAGGTTTTAGAAAGGGACGCTCTTGCATTGACAATGTTTTTATAATACAACAACTGATTGAAAAAAGAAGAGAGTTCAATCTTGAAACGCACATAGCATTTATAGATTTTAAGAAGGCGTTTGACAAAGTAAATAGACAAAAGCTGTGGGAAATTATGAATATAAGAGGGTACCCTCGACACTTGATCCAGGCATTGAAAGGACTATATAAACGAGCAGAAATAGTGATAAATACAGGACGAAGTATAAGCACAGAGCTAGTAACAACACAGGGTGTGCGACAGGGTTGTAGCATATCTCCAACTTTGTTTAATATATACATAGATCACATAATCAGGGTATGGAAGGAAGAAGTCCGTGGAGGTATTAAAATAAACAGCAACACCACTTTAAATTCATTACTTTTTGCAGATGATTTAGCAGTAATTCAAACGACTGAAGATGGCCTGCAAAGATTGGTGTACATATTAGAAACCATAGGTAACGAATATTCCCTAGAAATATCGGCACAGAAAACTAAAATTATGGCATTTAAAGGGAAGATTCCAGTACGCTAAAAAATAATGGTCTATGGACATCCTGTAGAACAAGTATCACATTTTTGCTATTTAGGATCGGATGTCAGCTATCTAAAAGGACATGATATAGAAAGAAAACTTCAGAGATTTGAATACATAGGGGGCACGATAAATAGAATGTTGGGAAATAAAACGCGTAAGGAGACAAGATTAAAGTTATATAAAACCATGGTTGTCCCAATTCTGACGTGCGGCAGTGAGACCTGGGTTCCTTCAAAGCTAGATAGATCAAAGATTCAGGCAGCTGAAATGCGCTTTCTGAGAAGAGTCAAGGGCTGTACATGATTAGATAGAATACGTAATGACGACGTCCGGAATGCGCTAAACGTCTACAGCTTGGAATCATCGAATTGATGATTACAAACGGAAATGGCGTGAACACATCGACCGCATGGACAAATGTAGACTACCACAACAAATAAGATCTTTTAAACCAAAGAGCAAGCGTAACGTTGGAAGACCTTTTTCAAGATGGGACCAACTATGACATTGTGGAGACAGAACAGGCATTTCTGCATATGCCATGAAGTGTAGAAGAAGAAGGAGGTAAATGAAAATACATTTTTCACATCATATGATATCACAAACATGTACACCAACATCCCAGTAGAAGAAACAATAAACATAATAATAAACAAACTTAAAGAACAAAATGAAGACAAACAATATATAACTGAAATAAAAAATAGCCTCCAACTAATACTAAAACAAAATTACTTTGAATTTGATAGCAAAATTTATCAACAGCAAGAAGGTTTAGCAATGGTATCTCCATTATCTAGCATAATAGCAGAAATATTCCTACAACACATTGACACCAAAATACAAAATATTATAAAATCATTTGAGCCAAATGGCATATGGATAAGATATGTAGATGATGGGCTATATGTATCAAATAACAAAAACATAAATGCAGAGAACATACTAAAACAAAACAATAACATACATCCAAAAATACAATTCACAGAAGAAAAAGAAAAACAACAAAATCAACTATTTAGACATAACCATCGCAAGAAACAACAACCACATACAATATGCAATATACAGAAAACCAACTTCTACCAACATCATTATACCTAACCATTCTGACCACCCACAACAACATAAAATGGCAGCATTCTATTCGCTGTTTAACAGAATGTACAAAATTCCCCTAAACAAACAAGAAACTGACAAAGAAAGAAATATAATATACCACATTGGTTATGAAAGGGGATACAATAAAAATACTGTAAACAAAATAGAAAATAAAATCAAATATAAAATAAAAACTGAACAATTAAGAATTAACCAAAATGAACAACACATAAATAATAACAACAACAAAAATGGGCCACATTCACATACATAAATAATAAAATGACAAAGCTAACAAAACTATTTAAAAGCACAGATATAAAAATAGCATACAAAACTAATAAAAATAATTTACAAAAACTAAATAACTCACACAACAAAGATAATACAACAACTAACGGTATATACAAAATCGAATGCCAAGATTGCAACAAATGTTACATAGGACAAACAAAAAAAAACAGCTGAAAAAACGTTATTTTGAACATCTAAATGCATACAAAAAACCAGAAATAATAAATCCAATTTGGCCACACATGCAATAAACACAGGACATGAATTCCCAGACATAACCAATGTGACACTAATAAAAATATACCACACAAAGGCACCATAATGAACATTTGGGAAAATTTACAAATATACAAACATAAAACACAAAACAAACTAATACCTGAACAAATACAAATCAATACAAAACATGACACAATATTCAAAGCACTCAACATCGAAAATACACAAAATACTAATACATACACCACAATCACACACAATAATACCACTTTAAAATACCAGAGACCAACAAGAAACCAAAATAGCAGCCAGCCAACACACAAATACTTCACCAGACGTAAGATCACAAAGGCTGAGGATGAGAACACAGGAGTTCTCGAAACATGTTCTAAATAAGGGAAAAATATAACATCTTGAGGTAAAATAAATATAAATTTTAAATACTATATATATTTTAACATAACAAGATTACACCCCAGAATAAAGACAATTAAATCATCCAAATTCGTTGTGAATTATGCCTAAACGCAATCTTTTTAGAAATAAAATACAAAGAAATATAAAATAAACTTAACAAATAAAGAAATGAAAACAAAATATACTATTTAAAGATAAATAATAATATCAAGAAGTAAAAAGTAATAAAAAACCGAAAGGGAAATATTATAATAAATAAATACTAGGGAAATAGGGAATGAAAATTTAGGAATTAAATAATTTAATTACAATGACAAGACAATAACTGACTATGACCATTATACCCAGAAGAGAAGATCAAAGAATAATAAAAATGTAAATAGTTATTAGTAAACATAAGTATAGTGTATAAATGTTAAAACTAGTAAATAAGTAAAAAGACAATGGTTATAGGATTAGACTAGTAAACTAGAGGGAGGTCTGCGAACCTCAAGCAGTTATTTTGTGTCAGAACTACAAAATATAAGTGACATAAAAATTTACTAATAGAATAGTATTAAGCTATAATTATAAAAGTTAAGTGGTTTAATAATATAAAATAGTGAAAAGAACAGTGATAAACGTTATAAAACAGTGTAGAATGAAAGTGAATAGGAAATGGACCTAGTTATAATATATACTGTGAATAAAACATATAAGTTATATAAACCAACTATAGTTAATATAAATAGGTGTATAATGATTAATAATAGTGATAGATTACGTTACAAACTAATAATATACATTAGAGACGAAGAAAAAATAAGGTTCAACTGAATCAGGTTAATTATAAAATATGAAACCGAACCTGTGACCCATAAATATAATTTATCCAAGAGCTGTGCTGAATGAATCGGTATTTTGTAAAAAGAAATTGGATTGTTGAAGAATATTCTAAAAGAAGCCAGAACACATTAATTTAATGCTGGACATTTTACAAAATAATTGACGATATAAAAGGAATTAATGAAGAAAAACTGTATAAATAACGAGGAGACTAATGTTTTAATGGAATATACTGAAAACTTGAAGGCCAGAAGATAAATATCAAGCAATAATCTGTAAATGAAACTACAAATTTGGTGAGATTGTTCCATCATGTTAAGACAAACACTTGAACAAATATTAATCCATTTAAAGAGCAAGAACAGTGAAACACTATAACAAAAACAATATAAACATTATAATTATGAATTTTATTTGTTCACTATAATTATTATTAGTAATAGTTCCTGTTTAAGTCGTTTCTTTTGTATGGCTCAAAGGACCCATGAATCAACATACATACACAACACCAAATTACTGAACCTTATTTATAAGTATTATGTTTTATTTTATATGTATGACTTGGACAGTACATAGGCTTTAATTTTTATAAGCAGAATGATCACTGTTGCACACCACTATGTTAAAATTATCCCGATTAGCGCTTTCAAGCTTCACAGCTCATCGTCAGCTCGGAATTCCGATCTGACGATGAGCTGTGAAGCTTGAAAGCTCTAATCGGGATAATTTTACATAGTGGTGTGCAACAGTGATCATTCTGCTTGTGATTTGAACCACTAACACAAATTTCTTTATTTAATTTTTATATTAACCCTGAGAAAAAGAGTTTTCATGTTATAAAACTGAAAGGAGCTACAACCTAAGAAAGGGACATTGAATGTTAATAATTCTTATGAAAGAAAGAGAAAGTATAATAAATCTTATGGACTTTGAGACAAGAGCAAATAATTGTTTATTTCATTAGTTTAAATAAATACCAGGTAAATATTATAAAATTGGCACCAACAACTTGGGTCTAACAGAAACATAAATAAGTAACATTAAAAAATTGACATCCAACAACCAGAGGAGTATCCATTAGTAATTCATCACATACAGGAGAGATATATTATAAAAGTGGCGACAAACGTGATGTCTAGAAAAAGGAAATAAATAAAGATTGATCAGAATTATAGTTGTCATTTCTAGCCGGCGATCATACAAAAGTAAACAAGATGGCCAAGAGAGGAACCTCATGTAGGAGAAACAAGACAGATAATACTGATATGAATATGGAAGAGAAGGAGGCTCAACCTGCAATAGAAGTGGAGGTAGGAGCCAGCAATATGGAAGAAAATCAACCTGACAAACCAACATATACGGAGAACGTAAGCATACAAGAAATGATAAGACTTATGATGGAAGAATTAAAAAATAACAGGAAGAAGATGAAGGATAATAACCAACAGTTGAAGGAAGAATTAAAAACTGATAGGAAACAGAAAGTGGAACAATTATAGTAAACAGAAAGTGGAACAATTAAGTCAGAAAGTGGAAGAGAATAATAAGAAAATGGAAGAAAGTAATGAGAATTTGAAACGGCAGATCATAGGGGAAATGGTTGAGATTAATCAGAAAATGGAACAGTATAACGAAACAAACAGCAAATTTCTGAAACCAATGAACAGCTGAAGCAGACAAGTCTGGAACTACAGCAATTTAAGGAAGATGTATGCATACAGATTGATCATATAGAAAATAATAATATAATAAGAATGGAGTCAATGCAGAAAGAGACACAAGAAAAAATTGAAAAGGTGCATGAAAAGGTAGAAGAGAAAGTAGGGCACATAGAAGTCCATGTTAATAGTATACAGAACAGAGTGACCAATAATATGGAGAAAATCGAAGAGATAAATTAAAGAGAACTGGTGAATATACGGGAAGAATTGGAGGTGATGAGGAATAGGCCATTTCATGTACCTAACGTCCAATTTACTGACAACAGAGAAATAATTAATTTCAAAAACTATAGAAGGAATCCTATGGAATTCTTATAAAGGATTGAAGAGAATATTATAAAAAATAGAGAAACCAGATGGACGGTAATCAGAAGCATATTAGACGAACACTTTAAAGACATGACAGATAACTGGTGGACAGCCACCGACATGACATAAATGACTATCCAGAATTTAGGGCACTGTTTAAAGCCAGGTATTGGTCTGAGTCCACTCAAAACATAGTACGCGACAATCTATGTAATAATAAATACGATCCACAGAGATCACCAACGGCATACTTCTTGGGAAAGGTGTGCCTAGCTAGAAATTTGGAACCCAAGATACCAGAGGAGTGCCTGGTAACGAAACTCTCTTACCACTACGAGGAAGGGATTGCCAGAGCAAGACTATGCAGACAGATTAAAACAGTACAGTCCATGAAAATTACAGTACAGTACAGTAGCATTATTAGAAAATTACTACCGCAGAAGTAGACAGAGAAATTACTACCAGCTGAGAGACAGAAATAAATACAGCCAATAATAATAATAAAGCAATAATGGTAACCGTGATAATCGATCACAAGTGAACTATGTACGATCAAATATATAATTAAGAAGGTAACCGCAGTTATAGAAGACCACATTATCAAGGACGCAGGAGCCTAGAACTCAGCCACCCATATCCAAATGGTAATAGAGACAACGGCTATAACAACAATAATTACAACCGAAATTATTCAAGAAGGAGCAGAAGCAGTGAAGATAATAATAATTATAATCCAATGGGGAACACCAGCGAGGAAAGACGTAATATAACTAGCAATGAGGCTCACCATAACAATGACGTTAGGGACAATGACCATGACCAGACTTTAAACGAGAGGCGGCAGTGAGAAATCATAATGGCCCATCACTGATCCGATCTTCTGGGTACCAAGTTAGACCACAACACATACCAAACAAGATGATTACAGTAATTAAAAGTAATTATTTAAAAAACATAAGAGAGGACTTATTAACTGAAGAATCTACCCATGGACGGTACATAGACTTTAATTTTTATATTAACCCTGAGAAAAAGAGTTTTCATGTTATCAAACCGAAAGGAGCTACAACCTAAGAAAGGGACATTGAATGTTAAATAAGTTACATTAAAAAATTGGCATCCAACAACATGAGGAGTCTTTCATCACATACAGTAGATTTATATTATATATATATATATATATATATATATTATAACGATTCATAAAGCCGACCCATCGGATCGTTATATGAAAGTGTCATACTGTGCGAGTCTAGCAGCGTAAGCAAGAGAGAGAGGGTATAATCACAGCTATCTCTGTCTAACATCGCCACTGCTACGAATGTTGTCGGCACAGACATGAATTTTTATTCAATTATTTTTATTAGTTAAAACTGCAATATCTTCAAAACTAATAAATATACAGCAATTCTGAAACCTGCATAGTGTTCAGCAATTAAAGCTCTATAAGTAGCCAAAATATCAACAAATATAATTAACATTTACAGAAGTTATACAGAAGAAGAACGCCAAGAGAAATAACTAGAGAATTAGGCTAGATACGAATTAGGTGTTTTCACACACTTACAGAGAAAGACCTAAGCAATAATATTCTGTGGTCAGATCTGTGAAATGACGTTTGCAAATACCCATAATCAAACGATTTGCAAACAGAGGAAGTATGAAATTAGCCAGTAATTCTCTACCATCTCAAACCTGTTAAGGGGCGTTTGGTCGACTTGTTCGATATTGTTTCAAATGGAAAACGCATGATTTATTTGGAACAACCAATCACAAAGCTGTATTCAGAAGAGACGCCAACTCAGACTTGGGGAATCGACACTCTTCGTTCGAATCTTAAATGAGCAAGACGTGTGTTAAATACGTGCTAAATTTCACAAACCACGCAAAGTCTTATTTAAATAAACCGTTTGGGAAGTAGTCCGCAGTTGCAGAGGAACTAGTAAAGTTCGATAACAACTCTCGCTATGTAACAACGCATTAATTAATTAAAAAATTAATTAATTAATAATTAATTTATTTGTGAAGTGACCTGTGCAACAGAGAGCTAACAGCATCTGTAATTGCCCAGTATCATCGGTCACCGTTTTGGTCAACATCATTTCTTCTGTGCCGAACCATCGAAAGAAGGATCACTACGGATTTCTATCTACGGTCGACGCATCAATCAGTAAGAAATAGATTCATTGATCAATGAAATTAAGAAACAAAATAAATAATAAAAAGCAATAAACAATTTTTTAAAAGACACTAAGTAAATTCATAATTTGTATTTAATTAGTAAGATTAGCTATAAATTAATATAGGAGTGTTGAATGGAAGGTGAGGTGTAGTATTGAACGTGCAAATTATTGCAGACCTGTTCTTTAACACTGGTTTGGGAGATATAAATTTTCTTAATTAAACCAGATAAGAACAATTGGTCGTTTGGACGTTTTAATCTTCACTTTTCACGCACACTCATTAATAATAAGAGTTAGGTTAGCGTCCTTAACTTAGCTTTGAAAGAACATTAATAAAATAACATTTAATTGTTAAACAAACTCAAGCAAATTTTAAATTGTTATTTGAAACGATTCCCCTTGAATTCCACATTCACTGAACGAATCCTGAGATAGTGTGTCTCTATGCTCTGAGCTAAGCTGAATCCATGTTATTTGTATCTGGGATTTGTTCTGGCGCCCAGATAAAGTAAAAGTCACTGGTAAGTAACATTTTATCTATCATTAAATATATAATATATGTGTGTTAGATAAAAAGGCCGTTAGAAATTGGCGCCACAACTTAATGGGCCCGATTAAACTCACAAATTTATGTATAGGTAAAAATAAGTTATATATAAATTTGGTGTGCAACTATTAACCCAAGTGACTAGTTTGAATTGTAATAATATTTAATTTGAAACGAAGTGGAATTTAAGGTTACAAATAACTTTGAAGGGTTAAATATTAAAATAAATTTTGTTGAATAATAATAAAATTAAAAAATGGCTAAATCACAAGCAGTAGATATGGCAGCAATTGAACAGATGTTTAAGCAGTTGACCACTAAAATGGATGAAACTAAAACTGAAATAAAAGAAACAAAGAGTCAATTATCTAATGAAATTGAAAAAACAAATAGTAAAATAGATAGTACCAATAATAAAATAGATGAAAATAATCAGAATTTAGAAGAAAGTAATAAAAAATTAATAAATGATGTTAATAATAAAATCGAGCAAACTAATAAATACTTGTCTAGCGAAATGAAACAAATAAATGAGAATTTAACTAGTCAGATAGAACAAAGTAGTAAAGAAGCTATATTTAAAATAGATGCAGAAATAGCAAATTTAGCTATTAATTTAGCTAGTAAAATAGATGAGAGTAATCTTAAGTTTGATAAGCATACCGAAGAAGTTAAAGCTACCATAGGGGAATTTAAGAAACAAGTAAATACTAATTTTTCGCCGCCAAGACGAAAACTAAATAAATTTAGAAACGAATATCATGAATGGTTAGAACAAAAAGTAACCCTTATTAATCAACAATTCAGCGAAGTAACAGCTGAGTTAAAAACACAAACGCTTCTAAATAAAGAAGAAATCCAGAGTACTAGGGTAGAGTGCACCCAACTGGGTGAAAATATTAAGGAGTTTAAGAAACAAGTAGAGAGTAAGGCTGACCGAGGCGAAGTTCATCAAAACGTAGTACAGCAATTAAAGGTAATGCGGGAAGATCTGACTAAGGCAATGAAGTCACAGCAAACCAAAGTCGTGAGGTGTGGCAGCTATAAGGAAGAACCGGAAAACCTTGCATTCTCAGGAAACCCACATGAGAATCCTGTGGAGTTTCTAAGGCTGTTTGAGGCTTATGTATCTCGCGTAAACCCACTGATGGACGACGAGGACAAGAAGGACATGTTAGGTCGATTTCTCAAGAATTGGGCAGGTACGTGGTGGAAAGTCATCTCGGACAGAGTCCAAACATACGCTGACTTTAGAGAAAAATTCCTTGCTCAATACTGGAACGTACAGATTCAAAGAAGGGTGTGTGATCATCTGGAATTTGGTAATTATCACCCGTCCATGAATATGACCACCACCAACTATGTGCTAAACGTAATGGCACAAGTAAAGCATTTAACACCACCAATAGAGGAGAGAGACCTAGTGTATAAGCTAGCGTGTCATTTCTCGGAACGCACTAGAGTACCAACCACTACTAGAGGAGTGGATACTCTAGAAAAGTTTATAATTATCGTGGATGAATGTCAAGACCTAGAGAGGGACCTGAAGCGTGTAAATAATCAGCTGAGTAACCACTCTAGAGGCGATCATCAGGAACCAACTTTTTACCCAACGAAAAGAAGAGACAATGAACGCCCAAAAGAAAAAAGGTTTACCCCATATCCGGGTAACAAACCCCAAAATCGGCAGGAACTGGAAGAAAAGGGTAGAAGTAGGAGTGTTGAAAACCGACCAGATAAAGGGTTTAAGGTATGTAAAACAGCCATAACATCTACCGAGCCGCAACCGTCTACTAGTTAGACGACTTAAAGAAATAGGAACCCATCAACAAGACCCTAGGATTAGTGTAGCTTGGAGAAGTGCAGTTACCAACACCAAACCAGGATTTTCCATATATGAAGGGAAACTATATAAGCTATGTTCCCATAGGTGGAAATTATAAAAAACAAAATTATAGGAAAGTACCATTGGGATAGTTTGAGGAAATATAGACAAAATATAGAGCAATAAAGAAACAATGGTTTGAGCCAATGAGGTATGTGAATCAAACGTAGCCAAACAAATATTTATAAATGTCTTTGAAGCAATGTAAATATTAATAAGTAGTAGTTAAATAAATGTTAGTATTGTCATTTTGATCATTGTCATCAATTAAATCAAACTTGTGATTAAAGCATTAATGTTAATATAAATTGCTAATATGTGTATGCCATGTTAGGATTAGTAACCTATTGTAATAATTAGTTATAAGGTAGAAGTAAGCAAAATTGTAATAGTGCAAAATGTGTGCGAGCAAAACCAACAGTGCAAGTTTTAAATTTTAAAGAAAGTGCGTAACTTTACAAGAAAAAAAAATTAATGTATTTCTTAAATAATCAATTTTTTTTATACCAAGTGGGGGTATATAACGATTCATAAAGCCGACCCATCGGATCGTTATATGAAAGTGTCATACTGTGCGAGTCTAGCGGCGTAAGCAAGAGAGAGAGGGTAAATCACAGCTATCTCTGTCTAACATCGCCACTGCTACGAATGTTGCCGGCACAGACATGAATTTGTATTCAATTATTTTTATTAGTTAAAACTGCAATATCTTCAAAACTAATAAATATACAGCAATTCTGAAACCTGCATAGTGTTCAGCAATTAAAGCTCTATAAGTAACCAAAATATCAACAAATATAATTAACATTTACAGAAGTTATACAGAAGAAGAACGCCAAGAGAAATAACTAGAGAATTAGGCTAGATACGAATTAGGTGTTTTCACACACAGAAAAAGACCTAAGCAATAATATTCTGTGGTCAGATCTGTGAAATGACGTTTGCAAATACCCATAATCAAACGATTTGAAACAGAGGAAGTATGAAATTAGCCAGTAATTCTCTACCATCTCAAACCTGTTAAGGGGTGTTTGGTCGACTTGTTCGATATTGTTTCAAATGGAAAACACATGAGTTATTTGGAACAACCAATCACAAAGCTGTATTCAGAAGAGACGCCAACTCAGACTTGGGGAATCGACACTCTTCGTTCGAATCTTAAATGAGCAAGACGTGTGTTAAATATGTGCTAAATTTCACAAACCACGCAAAGTCTTATTTAAATAAACCGTTCGGGAAGTAGTCTGCAGTTGCAGAGGAACTAGTAAAGTTCGATAACAACTCTCGCTATGTAACAACACATTAATTAATTAAAAAATTAATTAATTAATAATTAATTTATTTGTGAAGTGACCTGTGCAACAGAGAGCTAACAGCATCTGTAATTGCCCAGTATCATCGGTCACCGTTTTGGTCAACATCATTTCTTCTGTGCCGAACCATCGAAAGAAGGATCACTACGGATTTCTATCTACGGTCGACGCATCAATCAGTAAGAAATAGATTCATTGATCGATGAAATTAAGAAACAAAATAAATAATAAAAAGCAATAAACAATTTTTTAAAAGACACTAAGTAAATTCATAATTTGTATTTAATTAGTAAGATTAGCTATAAATTAATATAGGAGTGTTGAATGGAAGGTGAGGTGTAGTATTGAACGTGCAAATTATTGCAGACCTGTTCTTTAACACTGGTTTGGGAGATATAAATTTTCTTAATTAAACCAGATAAGAACAATTGGTCGTTTGGACATTTTAATCTTCACTTTTCACGCGCACTCATTAATAATAAGAGTTAGGTTAGCAATAAGTCCATAACTTAGCTTTGAAAGAACATTAATAAAATAACATTTAATTGTTAAACAAACTCAAGCAAATTTTAAATTGTTATTTGAAACGATTCCCCTTGAATTCCACATTCACTGAACGAATCCTGAGATAATGTGTCTCTATGCTCTGAGCTAAGCTGCATCCGTGTCATTTGTATCTGGGATTTGTTCTGGCGCCCAGATAAAGTAAAAGTCACTGGTAAGTAACATTTTATCTATCATTAAATATATAATATATGTGTGTTAGATAAAAAGGCCGTTAGAAAAAAAATATATATATATATATATATAAGGGATGTGTCGGCACCAAATTTTTCCGATCCCGGTACCAGTACCGATTCCATAAGAATCGATTCCCGATTCTTGGTACCGGTACCTAAAAACAAAAATTAAAAATGTATTTTAGGGCTAGAGGGAAAAGAAAAACATCAACAAAATTAATTCTAAAATGCGTTTAATTGTGGAGTAGACCTATAAAATGACGTTAAAGTAAAAAACTTATTTACATTTCAAATTTTTTTTCAAAAACACCAACATTTTAACTCTTAGAGGGTCTAATCTGTTGCATTTGGTGACACAAATATTCCCTGAAATGCTGAAAAGTCTCTCGCTGAACACAGTGGATGGGGGAATGCACAAATATTTTAGTGCCAGTGGTTGCAGTCGCTTGTAACTGGACTCGGACCAGTACTGCCCAATCTGAAACAAACATTACTTATCATGTATTACAAGTGTCATGAGGACAACAGCTTGTAAGTACAGAACATATAGCCGTAAGCCTTCGTTTAAGAATTTTAGAGTTTAACTGTTGTTGGCGTATACATGTATGAACTAATTAGACTTGTTTGTGATAGGCCTGGACCAGATATTTTTTGTAATTTTCAATTCAGTCATAACCATAATACATGTAATTTTAATTCTTTTCAGTATCCAGCACATCATATCCAATTATTTGAGCACAATATAGTTTATATAGCCTTGCGAGTTTTTAATAAATTACCCAGGAATATTTCACATCAAAATAAAGCCCAATAATTTCAGACTGTTAATATAAAATTGACTGAAAAATCTGATTATGAAATGTCTTTAGAAAATTTTTATGAGAACTGGGATTCGTAGATACAAGAATCGAGAATGTAACATAGATACTTAAGTTTAAGTGTAGGCCTATTGACAAAGTGCTTGTACCTCTGTAGGCTATTTTGTATTGTCTTGTACATTTTGTGCTAATAAATGATATCTGTGTTCGTGTCTACAGCTCTCAATAAAACTTTAAGCAATTTAACTTTAGAATGATAACTGTACAAAATTTTTAACTAGGCCTACCTTGTCTGCATTTTCAGGATCAATATTGCTTTCCTTTAGGTAGTTATTCAGTTCTTCTTCACAACTGATAGGTGTCGATTTTGTACAGGTCAAATCATTTTGACCGAATGCTTCTTCATAGTGCATCCAGAATCCACCCTTTGCACAGCTTGAAGATATATTGGTAGCTGACCAATCTACATATAAAAATAAAATAAATCTATATTAAGATGTCATTTTCAATTGAATAACACCTCCTTCAGTACATATATTTTGTGGATACTAATACAATATTTATTTATCCTTTGTTTTAAAGTGGAATTTTATCTACTTTAAATCCAGTACAAAAAATTCAGTAATTCAGAAAATTGTTAAACGTGTTACTGTATTAGTATTTTTAATTTGTCAGACATACCTTCAGTAAAAGACTCAGTAGGCTGAGAAAAGTCGTATGAGTTGGATTTCATTTCTGAAATCAGTTTTCTTTTTGCAATTTCCAATCCAGTTTTATTTTTAAATGGAGTGCTCTTAAAGCGTGGATCAAGTAGAGTAGCGCAGGCAGCCACTGTCTCACTCTCAACATTAGGGTATCGTCGTTTCAGTGATGCCACCAAATCATTTTGTAAGCCTGTCAGTCCAGATCCTCATACATTTTGGTTTTCCAACACATGTTTTATCGTATGTATTAAAGGTATCATCTGGAAAGAAATCATTGCATTAAGATTATGGCCATCAGTAAAATAAAATAACATAAACAAACTTAAAAAAAAAATACATAGTAAGCTAATATTGATCATTTAGTAAAAAATACATATAGTAGGATAATATTGGCAAGAAAGTATGGCCAAGTACATTAAATAAAACAAATGCTTAAGTTTTGGTCTTAGAAACTTACCTCAGAAATGCAAGATGATGACTTGCTTACTTGCAATGTTGCCTTTTCAAAAATATCTAGAATGTTAATGGCAAATTTCATTGTCTTCCAATCATCACAGGTTAGTTCTGCTGCCATTTTAACATCAGGCTTGTTTGACACCAAAACAATAGCATCTTTCTGCTCCAGTAGTCTCTTCATCATATGTAATGTGCTGTTCCATCGCGTGGGCTCATCCTGGATCATCCGGTGTTCGGGTAGTTTCAGTTGCTTTTGGCAGCTCAGAAGCATCTTTGTATTTTTAGCGGAGTGCTTGAAACTACCAACTATCTTTTTTGACTTTGATACTACATTCATGATCTTTTGATTTTGGAATAAACTGTCTTTTATGACTAGCTGCAGAGTATGTGCAATGCAGGGAATTGCCTCAAAAGATGTACGGGCTAATGCTGCAGTGATATCTGGCCCATTATCTCTTAAAATCCCTACAACTTTTTCTCCCCCACTCCTGCAAGACATTAACCAGAAAATTATTCAGATTTTCCGCTGAGTGGCTCACTTCCTCGAAGTGTATCACTTCTAGACACTTGTGAGTCAAAGTGAGAGCGTTGCCATCATTACTGTAAAAGTGAGCTGTTACAGCCATGTAGTCAGTGTTGCTTACAGATGTCCACATATCAGTAGTCAAAGCAATGTATGTTGCTTGAGATAACTCTTCTTTGACTTCCCTGATCAGATTTTGATACATGTCAGAGATAATTTTGTTGGTCAAGGTTTTTCTTGACGGTATTGTATATCTAGGCTCTAGATTATTTATCAGACTACGAAAACCTTTATTCTCTACTACAGAGAAAAGCTGAAAATCCAAACAAACCATTTCAGCAATCAATTTGTCAATATTTTTTGACCTAATGTCATCTGACTTAAATTTTTTAATTTTGTCATACATACTTGGCAAGGTTTGTTGTTGTAAGGTCATTTGATTCCTTAAGTGAATGGCTTTGGGGTAAGGGCTGAATCTAGGTGAAGTGTGAATCTCAGAACTATCACCTAGGTCTGTTGTTGATGCTGGTGACACAGCAGATAAATTTGGAGAAGTCATCAGAGGGTTTGGATCATCTGTATCCGAAACATCAACACTTAGGCTTAAATTATCGTCACTTATTTCTTCTACATTTAAGCCCATATCTGGGCTGGAAGTTTTACGGCCTAAATTTGTATTTTTACTAAAATAATTGCTTAAAGTGGATCCACTGGGTATACTCAGAGTTTTGGCTGGCTCTCTATTAGTAGGAGCATTCAGCCTACTTTTAGAATGCGTTTTAAAATGTTTCATTAAATTTGAAGTACTCTTACTTCCACCTCCTCTCGAAATTAATTTACTGCAGATATTGCATTTGGCAAACCGATTATCGGCAGCGTCAATTTTAAAATACTTCCAAACCTGGGATGACATCTCTTAAAAATATTATAAAATTCGAAATAATTATAAATATTAAACTTATCTAAACTGAAACCACTAATAGGGCAAAGTTTGCTCCCCAATTTGAGAACTCGAGACCTCCCCAATTTAGGACACGTCATGAGTTTTCTTCATAACCTATACGGAAAAATAAAACTCCTTAATTCTACAAAATTTCTGCTTAAATTAGTGAATTTTGACTCCTTAATTCTGTAGATACTAGCAAAACCAAAGTTTACTATAGACGTTCCTTAAATCTAGGAGTAGGAACTAAAATCTGCAAAAGGTGACTAGAATTTACTAATTCGATATTCCTAAATCTACCATTTGTATACAAACATAACCATTACATGTCAAAAGGTCAAAAGAAAATAAAATCATTTTTAAAATTTACAGATATTTTCGGTTAAAATAAGCTTATATTTATATTGTTTTCGCCGATATTTAGTCTACAGTTTTAACTATGTAAGTTGTTGGTTAATTTAAGTAGTTTTTTCCGTGTAAATTCCTTATTTGTATTATGCGATAAACAATGTTGTAGTACAGCGGAATATAGCCTTACAGATACTTAACAGAATACAGTAATTAAGATGGATATATAACTTAAAGTTAGACAGAGTTGAAAAGTCCCTGGTAAAATATTTTTCGCACAAGACAAACTAATAACGTGTACTTCTCACAAAGCAGATAAGCAACTGAACTGCTGCTCCTACCACGAAGTCTAGACACGAGGCTATTGTAGCATGTGGCTTGCTGATTCGCAGAATAGGGGATTAGATTTGTTGTGGCAGTGCTATTTGTGGCAACGCTTTTGCCTACCTGACTTTGTTTGCTTTCACACGCATACATTATACAAACACTGTATAACTGCCTGTCCGTGTCAGACACGCACCTCGTGCTCCGTTGGCGACGCTCTAACCTACGAATCTTGGCTTCGGTTTTTTGCATTTTTTTCGTGAAGGTTAGAAGGACCGAAAAAGCCAAAACTAACCGAGGAGCATGGAGGATTTCTGGAGATTATGTATGAACCATTCGAAGGGTTAAGAAACAGTATGGGAGAATCAGTTCGAAAGACGATGGTAAACTTGAACATAAATGAAAATTTTATAGCGACAAGATGGAAGAACCAGATGATAGGGAGATACGTCACAAGGACGGAAATAATTATACACACTCGAGAAATCCGAACAACCAGTACAGGAAATAATGTACCACGGTTAAACAGATTCCAAACAGAATATAGAGAAAAGGGACGGATTTTATGGATACAGGATCAAGCAAATCCAAGGAAAATAATGAGAAACTAAGTAAAATATTTTAAACTAACTATTAAATGAAATAAACTAATTACACGGTACTTCAGAGAAATTATGTGGAATCAATTTAAAAAACCAAAAAATAAGTAAGAACACCTTACTATATAATTCAGAAGAAATTATTTTAAACTAATAAACATGAAAGAAGAGAAGGAAGGGTTAGAAATGAGTTAAATGAAGGAAGAATGTGCCATACAATTTATGATAAGGAGGAAATTCAGTGTTTAATTGCAGAAGTAAATGGGAATGAATTAAAAATAGTAAAATACGTATGCTAAAGAATAATTAATTGACAGCACGGAACTAAGAAGAATTTAAAATGAATATTGAACAGCTTTAACTAATATACTGGTATATAATATGATAAATGGAACTACAGAACAATGAGATAAATAATTTAAGAAAAGTATTAGGATACCTCAGAAATAATAGTAATCATCCATTGAATATAAGTTTGTAGTGAAGGAGCTACCTTATAGGTAATAATTATGTGTATTGTGTTGTGATAGTGCAACTTGTATTTTTTTTTGTGGACAGAGATGAAGTTCCTCTGATTTCAGATGATATAGTTAGGGAAACGGCAGAGTAATGGAAGCCAATAGTGCCCCTCTGATTCCGTACCAGCTATGATATTAGGGAAAAATGTTAGGGAAATATAGTATTTTAGGGATTATACACCAAGAGAGGTAATTAAATATAAAAATGATAATAAGAAATGATAGCGTAAAAAGCTAGAAGAAGTTATGAGTTCCAGAGAAAAGGACAGGTCTACAACTGAGGGAGGTACCAGTAGAGAATTAATGACCAGATGCACAAGGAGTATCAATACAGTTTTCCGGTGCAATTAAAAGTTTAAAGAAAAGAAAGAGAATATAAACCCCAAAGAACCCATTGAATTGCGGATTGAAACAGAAACAATGAAAACTGAAACCATTATAAATTAAAAATTTTATTAAATAAATATTCCAAAGTATGAAGAAACTATAAGTTTATTTTAACTAAACTTTATTCAGCCAAAATAAACTTCTTTCGGAGGGGGAGTATTATGTAACGTAAACAGAGTTGAGGTTCCCGACGTTATATAAAAACTTTGTCAACATGACTTAAAACAATGCCCAAAGTATGTTATAATTAAATACAAGAGGGCCAGTCTCACCTAAAAAAATGCATTGAAGGTACCTAGTAAGGTTACTAAGTAATAAAACATTGAAGGTGTACTTAAATATAAAATATGTAATGAGTAGTATAAGATGTAAACTATAAACACTGTGTCTAGTGGGATGAGTTTAATGTGTAGGAGTTGAGTATAATATACTGTTCAATTAATATTTAATGTGTTATAAAATGTACTTGGTGTTGTACTGTATCATGATATAGTGTTTACATGATATTTATTTTATGTTTTGTGTGTAGTAAGTGTGGAGCCGTTGCTTTAAGGAAGTACTAAGTCATGGTTACTCATTTCATTCATGTTAAACTTGTATTTAAATAATTAAATACAAGTACATTTATTAGGTATGATATTATGTTAAATGTATTTACTTTAATTAATTAATGAAGATGTTTAAAATAATATTTGTAAACTTGGCCAGGAAGACAATAAGTGTTAATAAGTTGGCAAGTAGTTATTATAATTATGTTAAAAACCAATGAAGGGTTCAATGATGAACTAAATAATAATAATGAATTGAAACCAGGAAATTAAAATTGATATAAGTGGCCATAAGCCAGTGACTCTTTGTACAGTAGGTCAGGTAAAGAAAAATTAAATTAAAAACAAAACAAAATTATAACATGTGTAATAAAACCAATAGGCCTAAATTTGATATTTGTAAAAGGAAATTAATACCTTTTTTAATAAGTCCATTCAGATGAAAATGTAGTAAAATGTATACGGTTTAATAAGGCAGATTAAGTGAAAGTTTTATGTGATTGGTGTAATTCCAAGCATGGAGTATTTTATTAAATAAGAGTAGTAATATTTCCTAATTCTGGCTCTAGGATATCAAATATTATCCAATGACAGAAAAAGTAATGGTTGTTAGGGTAACAGAAATGCAAGAAATTTGGTTGATTTCAACATTCGATTGTTATATGCTAATGGGTAAGGTTCAGCAGGCAAATTTAAAAAGAGAACCAAATAAAATGAATAAAATCTAAACAAATTAAATGTCTTAAAGAAATCCATTTAAAAAGAACTGAGTAATAACTCCAGAAACTATATCTCAGTAAATATAATTCTCTACATCCTTAAAGTTCACGGAATTAAATAAATACTCATTCAAACTATTTCCAGTAAAAGAATGATGATGAAAACGATTTACCATTAAACAAAGATGATCCATGGCAGAAGTCAAAATTAATTAAATTATAAATTAAAACATACACGAAGAACTTTTGTATTGAAGTACCAAACCTCACTTTCAATAAACTAACGAAGTCGTAATACTACACCAATTCCATTGGGACCAGCAACTACTAGGATCGTGAAGAAGAACGAAGACCAGAACTGAACTTCTGTTACACTCCGGGACATCACATCTAAACCTTTATTGAGAATCTGGACGCTGTTTTTGGTCAAGAGTAACATAACCATTTCATCTTCACTCCGTTATAAACAGACACGGCCACCTTGAGTATCGTACCGCTTGGTAACAAACCTGCTTATATTTAATTTTATATATTAAGAGTTAATAACAATTGTAATACTTAGTAACCTTAATTTTGCATTACCTGGCCTTACTAATCGTTAAAAGAATCACATGTGCCCTGGGATAAGAGATAAACCGAAAATTATATTTAAATTGTAATATACACCAATAGTTCACTAACAAATCGATTCAGTATTGTACGATCGATATTATGATCTAATAACCGACGAAGACAACTGTTGAAAATTTAAAATAATATAAATAAAGTATCCTTCTTGTATGTGACGATTGTAACCTTACGATTCTGCTGATTTTAATTATACGATAGATTACATGTTAAACTTATAGTCATGTTTACAAAATTCGGGCGCCATCTTTATTACATATGTTGTCATACATTATAGGGCAGGAATTCGTTACGCGAAGTTGTGAAGAACGGAAGTTGCTTGAAATAATAAGATATCTGTTTAAAATTGTTACCAATGAAATACCCTTTTTATTTTATAGACATCTTACATAATAATCTTGCAAGTGTTAAACCAACTCTAAACCCTCCAAAATCATAATACAGGTAAATGTGTTATTATATAATATTATGTACTTACGTGACTATATCCTTACATATCGTAATATATTTAGGTGTGCACAACCCAACACTTAGTAATTACTCACGCACACGCAATCTCTCTCTCTCTCTCTCTCTCTCTCTCTCTCTCTCTCTCTCTCTCTCTCTCTCTCTCTCTCTCTCTCTCTCTCTCTCTCTCTCTCTCTCTCTCTCTCTCTCTCTCTCTCTCATGGTACAATTTGTTATGTTATGAGCTCATTTGTTTTTTAAAAGTGACATTTATTAAATGTCTTAAAAAAATCCATTTAAAAAGAACTGAGTAATAACTCCAGAAACTATATCTCAGTAAATATAATTCTCTACATCCTTAAAGTTCACGGAATTAAATAAATACTCATTCAAACTATTTCCAGTAAAAGAATGATGATGAAAACGATTTACCATTAAACAAAGATGATCCATGGCAGAAGAAGTCAAAATTAATTAAATTATAAATTAAAACATACACGAAGAACTTTTGTATTGAAGTACCAAACCTCACTTTCAATAAACTAACGAAGTCGTAATACTACACCAATTCCATTGGGACCAGCAACTACTAGGATCGTGAAGAAGAACGAAGACCAGAACTGAACTTCTGTTACACTCCGGGACATCACATCTAAACCTTTATTGAGAATCTGGACGCTGTTTTCGGTCAAGAGTAACATAACCATTCAATCTTCACTCCGTTATAAACAGACACGGCCACCTTGAGTATCGTACCGCTTGGTAACAAACCTGCTTCTATTTAATTTTATATATTAAGAGTTAATAACAATTGTAATACTTAGTAACCTTAATTTTGCATTACCTGGCCTTACTAATCGTTAAAAGAATCACATGTACCCTGGGATAAGAGATAAACCGAAAATTATATTTAAATTGTAATATACACCAATAGTTCACTAACAAATCGATTCAGAATTGTACGATCGATATTATGATCTAATAACCGACGAAGACAACTGTTGAAAATTTAAAATAATATAAATAAAGTATCCTTCTTGTATGTGACGATGTTCTAAATTATTGTAGAATAGTTATTGTATTTTGATTAGGGAGTAATTTACAGAGAAAGAAAGTGATAAAACCGTCAAGTGAAACGACTTAACCTATAAGAACGGGTTAATTACTAATAACAGCGCTCGTTGCAGACAGCTGGTGAATACGGGAGAGTGGAGAACTAACTTATTCTCTTCGCCGCTCTTTGGTCAATTTAAATAATACAGACTGACTAGTGTTGGAGAGAATTACCGAATTATTAACTATAATACCCGTAATATAGCGTTATTCTCTGGTAAAACACTTGGTAATTAATTAACACAGGTGTATGTTCAACATACAAATCATATCAACGACATAATAAATATTTTTTCTCATAAACAGAGTGGATTAGCAACAAATTGGTTAATTCAGCGTGGGCTGAATTAACGATAAACCCGCAACCGTATTACACTCATAGTAAATAAGTAACATCGTTTTAAAGTTGTTACAAATTGACATCAACAACGTGGGGCTTGATTATGTGAGAGTTTCGAATAAATAACACATTTTTAAAGTTGTTACAATATATATATATATATTTTTTGTAACGTCACGAGACGTCCCATAAATTAGAACACCATAAGAATTAAAATAACCACTAAAAAATATAAAATAGTAAAGGATCAACTCATATAAATCACATAATTAATGTAATTAAAAGCCAAACACGTTTAATACAGCAAAGTAACAACTGGTATTAAAGTATGGATTATTAACAGAACCAGTAAAAAGGACTTAAACTTTGACCATAACGCCACCCCATAGATTGTAGAAGTGAAGAGTAAAAATGAAACCAATAGTAATAAATGGTATTAAGAAATAACCTTTGTAAGTGACAAAATGTATGTCACAATGTTTCTAGAATCAGCTCAGATAAGGGCATAAAAACAGAATTGTTACAGAGTTATTACTCAATTTGAAACCAATGTATGGTTAAAAATATCAACTAGAATTACCAAATGGCTTAGATCCATAACGAGAATAATAAAAAATTGTAAACAAATACTAGAAAATTGCAATGACAAATATGTAATGGGTATGTGACAAGCACCCAGAATAATGAAAAAATCAATTATCATAAAACAAATAGGTAATGATGTCTAAATTTCAAATAGATAAAGAGGAACGTTTTATGTCAAATAAAGGAACTTTTAAAATACCTAAAAGTCAAAGAAAATATTAAAAAACCATGTCAAAAGAGTTGCAGGTACTATGCATCTAAAATGATTTAAATTATTAATAAGATATTGTCAAAATGCAACCAAATTCCTTTTAAAAGTTGCACAAGAGTGTAAAGTCAATAGACCTAGAGGTATCATTAGATAATAAACCTGAATGTATAAGATATATCAGAAGTTACCTGGACCATAGTGTAAACCTGTCGGAACAGACAGAGTAAAAGGGTCATAATTAAAATATTTGATGTTTAAAACCCTAAATTATGGGCAAATAAGATGTAAATAAATGAAATCAAACTAGAAATAACCTGCTCAGTTGATGGTAATATCAATTCGATAAGAATTATGGCAAAAATAAAGGTAATATTGACCAAATCAAAATGACCAACCCAGATGAGTAAAAAATGATGCTAACATATAATGCTCTTAAAATACTGTATATTATGAACCAGGAGGTGGTCATGATAATGAACCAAAGCCTAAGCTAGAATTGAACACCAAGAACAACCTGTTTCATAAGACAATAATGTCACAAATTAATAATTACTAATGTAAAAATTGTTAGGCCTAAGCCAAGGTCATTGTTTATTCACCATTATTCTTATATTATGTTATTGTAAAGATATTAATTTTGTTGTATAATTACTCACATTATGTATCCATGTTTTAATAAGGTGTAAGACACCTAATTATCCAAAATAAGTGGATAAGGATGAATTGTTGAACATCATCACAAGGTAGGCTTATAAACTTGTTGTATTTTTCTAAAGTTAACCTATTCGAATCCAGGCTTAACTGGTACCAAATTGATCGCAAGGAATTCAGTAATAATAGTCAAATTTACATTGTAAGTAGTCCTGTAAAGTTATCTGAAAAAACCAGAATCAATAGGGAATTTCTAAAATTTAATCCAAGAGGAGGAAGAAGAAACACAGACGCTATGGAAGGTTGGGCGGAAATGAAAATTGTTCTATGAGGTTCCATAAAACACGTTCTAGAAGATTCTCGAACAAATGTTTCATTAAAACAACGGAGGAAGTGCGTAAGGAATTAATAAAAAAATGACGTAATAAGCGTCAGGTAACAGAATGCATTTGGTGAGAGTATATAAACGGCATCACCACAGACCATCGGACCAGTTTTTTCTCAAATTTTACTCAAGGCGGAACAGTTTTTTCTCAGATCTCACCTAAGACGGACTCCACGCAGATCGACTCTACAAATATTCAAACATATTACCTAAAGAAGAAGTATTATTAAACCAAGTGCGTGATAATTAAACAAAGTAAACTTTTTTAACGGCGAGTGATAAAATAATCCTCGGCAACGAACTTGCAGAAGAAGAATAGATTCGACTACCAGTGACGAAGCACATTTGTGGTTAGGACGCCAAGTTCACAGTAACCCGTGAAGATTACCTATGAAGAATAAAATTTTATTAAACCAGTGAAGTGAATTGTGGAGTGTTAGTGAGCAATTTATTTAATTAAATAAATTAAATTAAAGGCAGTGAAAGCAAATAATTTCGACGGACACTGTAAGTTTTTAACCAAATATTTAAATAATAATCTGGTATATTTTTTCAAATAACTAACTACATAACAAACAGTATATTTGTACTTCACAACATAATAAGGAAACAATCTTGGTAGTTAACTGAACTTTGACGTGCCATAAATCATTTAAAAGAATAAATATTGAAAACTTTTTAATACTATAAAGAAATTCCCATATACGAAGTGATATTACAATTGAAGCTACCGACGTGTGGCAGATTGACCCATAATAATTAAATTTAAATACATCAGAAATTTCTTTTCGTTACAATATATATATTGTAACAGTACAGACTGTTCCATATAAATAAACTAACTGAGTAACAAGAAAGTGATGATAACAAATACAGTCAAACCTCTTTATAACGAACCTCGATATTACGAAAACCTCGATTTTACGAATTTTTTTACTGCACCGTGACGTTGTAATAAAACTATGTATAAATTTACCTCTATTTAACGTATTCATACCTCTATATAACGAAATGGTGACATACTGCATATCAACATACAGTAATTTTTACTCAATGTTTTGTAAAAATAATGCCATTAAATTTAGTGGAAGACATCTCTGTGAGTTTAAAGGTAGTTATTGTTTTGATTTCTGTACCTAAATTGTACTTTTATACAAACACAAAGTATTCTTGACCACAGCCGAAAATGACAGGTTATTTTTATTGAAATTGTAAAGCGTAAATTCCCTAAATTGTCTTACATTTGTACTGTATCACCCATAACAATACAATCCTAAGAAAAGATTTAAACACGTGTTCTGCCGTTACCTGTTGGCGACGGGCTTGCCCTGGTCGGAAAGGGAGTTATTGTAAACCTATACATAAGAGTAGCGGAATTCCCCAAAATCCATTAACTAACACAGAACACTGAAATAGACATAACAAACAGAATTCTTAGAATTCACTTGGCCCAGACATCCTCTATTGTTCAGTGCATACATACAGTTCAGCAATAACTTTTCCTGGGATTAACTCAGATTGTCTCTGTCTTTGGATTGCGTTAGTCGTGTTATACAGGTTAGTCGTGTACTGTTTCTGTAGTGTGCCATATGCAATGTCAAAACGGAAGTGCCTTAATGTTTCAGAAAAAATTAGCATTATACACGAAGTTGACAAAGGTGTTAAAAAAAAAGATATCGTGCAAAAATTTGGAATCCCACCAAGTTCACTGTCGACAATTTTAAAAATCGGGACGTGATACTACAGGAAGCAGACCAACGTAAAGAAAGTCTAGTGAGGAAAAAGTTAAAAAGTAGCATGTATGATGACATCGACAAAGCCATTTTAAAATGGATGACGGTGATGCGTGAAAAAAAGCTTCCATTATCCGGGACATTAATTAAAGAAAAAGCCCTGGAATTTGGTGCTGCATTGGGACAAGGATTTCCAGGCCAGCAATGGGTGGTTAGAGAAGTTTAGAAAAAGGCATGGTGTAATTCATAAAGTAATTTGTGGAGAAAGTGCAAGTGCCAGCATAAGTAACTATGAAACTTGGAAGCAGACTGTGTTAAAACCGATTTTAAAAGAATATCCACGAAAAGACATTTTCAACGCGGACGAGACGGGTCTATTTTTTAAATGTTTACCCAACAAAACGCTAACTTTTAAAAATGATCCGTGCTTTGGTGGTAAACAAAGTAAACTAAGAATTATGGTGTTAGTGGCTGCAAACGTGCTAGGGACTGAAAGACTTAAAATGTTGGTAATTGGCAAAAGTAAAACTCCGCGTTGTTTTCGAGGAGTTAAATCTCTAGAGGTAGACTACACATTTAACAAAAAGGCGTGGATGACTACTGACATTTTTACAGGTTGGGTAAAAAAGCTGGACAAACAAATGACCACACAAAAAAGAAAAATTGTGCTTTTTATTGATAATTGTACGGCTCATCCTGGAGACATTAATTCTGTATTAAATAACGTAAAAGTCGTATTTTTCCCACCAAACTGAACGTCAATTATACAACCAATGGATCAGGGGGTAATTAAAACTCTTAAATTGCACTACCGAAAAAGAATCCTGAAAAAAATTATTACCATTGTAGAGAACAACCAGACTTTCCCTGTTAATATTGTTGATCTCCGGGAGTGCATTTCTGAATTATCAAAAGTATGGACCAATGATGTTAGCGATGAAACAATATTCCATTGTTTTTGTAAAGCTGGTTTCAGTACCGCCACGACAGAATAGAATGAAGAAGATGATATGACACTAGTACAGTTAAGAAGTCACTGGAATTTTCTACAAACAACTGGAAATGTCAGTAACGAAGTTACACGGGAAGATTTCATCACTGCTGATGAACAGGTTACTGTTTCTGATTTTCCGGATGATGACGACATACTCCATAGTGTTAGCAAGTCCTCTGAACCGGTAGAAGATGATGATGATGATGACGACGAAAATTTTGAAGACCAGCAAGACAAGAGAAAACCTACTGACGACGAGGTTTTACAGTCATTTAAAGCAATTAGGCTTGCACTACATCTCAAGGACCTGACAGTATTTTTGAGTATTTAAATAGATGTGAAACTTTTTTTGAACGTGTAGTATCTATTCAAACACAGAAAGCAACAGAAAATTACCTACTTTTTCAAGTAACGAATTAAAACTGTATCAAAAATTATATAGCCTACTGTCAACATTACCGATCAACATCCATCAAAGACTAAAGAATGCATTAGGATTAGTGCTTTTTAACATTTTAAATAAAGTTAGTGTATTCATTTTTTGTATTATTGTTGTGAAAAAATTATGTGCTAGAAATAAAAATACAGTGTTAACCTAAAACTCAGTTCAACATGCTTTTACATATAGCCTACAACCATGTACAAGGTAAGTCTTCACATGAAATACACAAACTCTTTATTCAGTACGTACTTATTATGTATTAGATTAATATGTAAAGCATGACATAAAAAATACATTTACTTTTTTAAGTATGCGCTATTAAGAAAAATAACGGTACGTAATATTAATTCATTATACAACGTGAAACAGCATTCATAAAAAAATTAGACGGGGAATTCTTGTTATAAATGGTTTATACCTCTATATAACGAAAACCTCTATTTAACGAATTTTTTTCCGGGATTCTCAATTTCGTTATATAGAGGTTCGACTGTAGTAAATCTACAAAAGGCATTAAATGACAACACAAAATAAACTGACGAATCGACTGAGACATTGACAAAGACTAGTTCCCCAATAGATTAGTTAAGTGAGCATAAAATAATTAGACAAAATCAGACACTGTAAATAAATGAAAGGTGAAATAAATTATATTTTAAAATGTATTAGAGTAAAGTAAACAGCACATTAGCTGAACAATTAAAAACAAATAACTAGCATAAGAAATATAATGAAGTATCATGTTGATAATAATAAACTGTAGATGAATTATGATAAACGAACAATTAAAATGAGATTAACAGTATAATCACAATGTTAGAGCAACCTTGAAAGAAAGGTATGCTAAGGCATAATAGATAATGATTAAAGAAAAATTAATGAAAGAACAAATTGTATGTGTTCTAATTGTAAATGATGTCAAATTTAATCAACAATGTAAAGAACTTTATGTATTTAAAAATGTTATAAGCTTGTTAATTTTGTAAAAAGATGTATGATAAGGTAAGGTGAACAAAACCTTATTATAAATTGTGAAGTATAAGGGAATGACCTAAGATGAGTTAAAGTAACTTGATGAATGATAAATAATATAATAAAAGATCAAAATAATGACTAGGGCCAATATGCCAAGTAACAATAATATTGTGCAATAACTAGCACATGAATTATAAGAAAGTCAGAACAAATAGCAAAAGGTCTATTATAAATACTAAAATAAAGACATAATAATTAATGTAACTCACAACAAACTATGTAGAGTGCATACTGAAAGAAATATTGTAATTATAAAAAGAAACATGAAATGATTAGACAAATACAAAATAACAAATGAGATTATGAAAATAAGAATAATAAAGAGACCATACTATACAGAGTATAGAAAAATATGAATAACAATTAAGTAAAAGGTGTAATATCACCAGACAAGTTCAATTAAAATAAGTATAGGAAGTAAGAGTAATTTTGAATAATTCATAATAAAAGAACGAAGCCATTTAATGATAATAATCAATTATATTATAAGCATTATTAATGTTCAGCTGGATACAGCAAATTTATAGAATATGTTAATTTAAATATTATAATTGTGTTCAAAGTAGTAAAAATGATTGTTTAATAAATGTTAAAAAATACAGCAATAGAATCTGCAAATTGTAGCAGAAGACGTTGGGAATAAAACAATATTTAAGATAGGCTATCAATAAAATGTAGTTTATTAATGAAAAATGTATCCAAACTGGCCGCTATTCATCTCAAAGTAACCAGTAAGGAACGAGCAATACGATGCTAGTAGTAGATAAAAATTTGTAATTAGAATAAATGAGAAACAGACATAAATAAAATAAAATTTGTGAATTTTGGAAGGGTACGGGGAATGCTTAGAGCAATTATGTAAAAGTTATTTTTAGAATGACCGCATCATGACGTGATTTTGGACCAATCAGAAAATTAGATGAGAAAATTAATTGTCAGCACCAAGCTGAGTTTGAGGCAACTATATAAGCAGCTCGTGCTAAGGAACGAGGACATACATTTTTTGAATTCCATCCCGGCAGATACAAGAAGCTCCACGTCAAAATTTTAATGAAAAGTATTATTGACCAACAGTAAAGAAGAAGTTACCTACATAGTAAAGTGAATTATGACGGTTTTCGTCTCCTACCTGGTTTATCTTGAACTCTAGTTCGGCCCTATTCAGTGTAACAACTGCATCGATTCCTTCCAGCCTTCTATTTGTCTCAGCTAGCTCCTGTCTTCTTTCACTGTCGTTTTTGTCTATCTTTTGATTAATGGTTTTACTGGCTTCCTCGATTTTCTTGTTGACTGTTTGTCCTAGTTCTTCATTCTGTCTGTTGATAGTGTCTCTCACTCCCTTGTTAGTATGTTCAATCCGCTCATTGATTTGCTTCAACTCCTCTTTCAATTGCCTATTATTTTCTTCGATTTTCTCACTGATATTCTCTTTCATCTGTTTATTGTTCTCCTCAATCCTGTCAAACCTTGTGTTTATTTGTTTCAGACTCTCATTGGTTTCCTCTTTATTTCTGTAGAATTTTTCGTCCATCTGTTTTAATAAATTTTTGCTATTTTGATTGTTATCCTCCTTTAGACTGTTCATTATTTCCATGAATTTATTCCAATCTGGGCCTCCACTGCTTTCTTCTTTTCCCGTCATTTCTAATTCTTCCACTGAAGTTACCTCCTTCTCTTCCACGTTGATCTCTTCTTCGGCCTCCGCCGCGCGTTTCTTTGACGTAGATCTTCTGTGCATTTTCCTTATCTTCTAACAACTGCCGGCTGAAAATGAATGACCTGTAATACAGTTGTTAAAAAAAATGTATTTTTCTTTCTTCTTGTTTCAGCCCCACGTTGGGCGCCAATTTATAACAAAACTATTCATCTCCCTTTTAGAAGCCCCACTGTTGTTGGCGTCAATCTATAACAAGACTATTTATACGGGTGAAAAGCCACACGTTGGATGCGTCAATATGTAATAAAACTAATTAGTGTATGGGTGTTTAATAAAAACGCAGATGTTTTTGCGATGTATCTTGTATGCCCGGATAACGAATAAAGTTACCTTTCAAAACTTGGTTGTAATCGTCAATCGATTTGTAAATGTTCTTATGTTTGTGATTATTATTTATATCAGTTATTTGGTTATCGTTTACTATGTTGTTATTCAGTATTCGTTGATTAACAACGATTTTATGGGAGTGGGAATGTATCGTGCCACCGTTCGTTTGAAAACGGGGCGTGAATAATATGTGTTCTGTAGTTGTTAAACAGATCGTGTTAACTAGATATCCTTGCGCCGACTCCCAATTTTCTCTTCTGTCTCCTGTAATTAATGATCTTTATAATCACTTTACTGAAATAAAATAGAACTGATATGATTGACAAATTATATTTTTTATTCGTTATCTCTTTAAAACATTGATCAACTTACCGTTCTATTAGTCGAACATTTACAGTTAGATAAGTTCATCCACCGTCACAAATAGTCCGCAACAACAAAAAATTCACAATATATATTTTATATTTCTCAGGTAATGGGTACTTGGAGTTGCTAGGAAAGATAGGAGATATGCTTTCACTTAAAAATACAATGCATTACAAACATATATCTACTTCTTATCAACTAACAAAATGTATATAATAATGTTTTCCAAAATTGTTCGCTTCCATAGGTTGCAACAGTGCTTTTAGTAATACAACATGGCGGACTACCTGGTTCTCACCTCAGAAAAATATGTTTTTTAAATTCCAATTAAAGTGTTTTAAATAAAGTCTTAGTTATAGTAGTTTATAGTAATATTTTGTATATAGCCTCCTTTATCTGGTACAGCTATGTTTTTTGGTGGAATTGTGTTGTGATGTTATGTAGTGATCTCCTGGACTTAACCAAATTTCTCACCGATTGGTTGTATGATCGGGATGAACGCCTTGGGTTGAGTAAATATTTTCTTAAATTCTCATCAGTGTATCAGTGTTTTCTTGGTTCTGGTGCCGCATCATGTGTTGTCGATCTTTTCTGTGTTATGTTTTACTGGAAATGCCTCTCCTGGAGTAAGTTTTCTGTCAGTTTATATTAATTTTTACTGCCAGCAATACGCTGTTGAAGTTTATGGTTTAATGTCTAACAATGAACTGTCCCTCAAAATATGTTTAAATTTCGTTGGTGACCTGGCTTTTGGTGTTTTGTGATCTAAATCTCTGACCCCACGTCACGTGACTAAACTATTTTGAAAACTGGCAATTTTAATTCCGTCACCAGATTACGTTTCATTTATTTTGACTTAAATTTATCTTTAATTAGTACCATTTTATTGTTTATTAAAATTAAATCGTTTTGATACTAATCTCGCCCCATTTTGGCCTCTTATCGGCTGTTTTGACAGGTTTATAATTTTGTGTTTTGAGGCATTGACCTAATCTTGTTTGACATTTCTATTGTATGTCTTACAGATCTAATATTTTCTAACATTGTTATTCTTACTACTAAACATAATTCTGAGTATTCCTACTTTACATACAATATAATTAGTTTAAATACCTATACCTATTTTTGTGACAATAACAATAATACTGAAGCCATGTCAGCTTAGTGGCTTAATAAACACTTTACAATTATGTTCCCAATCCGTATTATATGAACTTTATATCATTGTTATATCAGTTTCATGGTTCATACATCTCCCTCCATTAACATCTTTCTATTTTATCAAAATCAAGCTTTTGTTTTTTGTTTTATTTAATTTTGTAATGTTTATCTAAATAATTCAATGTTGCTTGAGTCTGGCTCAATTCTTTGGGCCTATATGTCTAGCAGTTAGTTATTTCTGTACAATAGATTTTTTATACAATTAGATCCTTCCCAATTACCTGTTTAACATTTTTGAATAGTTTATGAACATCCTGTTCACAAAAGAATTAACATTTTTTCAACAAAACTATTTATAACATTGAAATTAATGGCTCCCCATATTAACTACTTCTAACACAACTAAAAATGGGTGTTTATTACCCTAACTCTTTTGTATATCACTATGGCTATTATCTAAATTATAGCATAACGAACAACAACTGTTTACTATTTTAAAATTGTTAGGTATTCAACCCCTATGAATAAATAATTAGTCATGAAATAGAACATTGTAGTTTACAAAACACTTAACAAAAAACACCTTGTCACTATATTTTGGTTCTTACTTCCATATATGTGGTTCATAAGACCTTTATCACTTTAATTTCCCCCACTGACTTTCACCTCCCCACTGGTTTATATCATGATCTTTTGATCATCACTCAATTATTTTGGGAGTGCAGTCTCACTACCTTCACTTGTTTTAGCTCATTGACTTACAATGGTTTCTTATACTAGTACATATTCTGTTATTATTTACTCTATTGCATTGTATTATTAACTTTATTTTATATTTATTGGGTCCTCCTACCAATTTTATTGTTACTCAAAAGAATGGGATTAGTTTACTTATTAAATTGGGTCTATTTGTTATGTCTCTTGGTCCAAACTTCTTTTTCCGAGTTCTAATCCTAGTTCTTTGCCTCTTGTCATTTCTGCTATTAGATATTGATTCTTCTTGTGGTATACATTGTCGCACGTTTCATTTTTTATTATCACTACATCTGTAGTTTATGTTAGATTGGTTTATGTTGGATTTGTTATGCCCCTCACCTATTGGGTTTTGTCACGTTATTAGAAATTTTTCTTTGTTTGTTTTCTTCTGAATTTCTTTTTATAACTACGGTTTCTTACAAAATATTTATTTAATCTTCTTTGATTACTTTTGTTGGATGTTGGAATTGATATTTTAATGTTTATTACATACTTCTTAATAAGTTTTTCCCCTTCATGGCTTGTGCTTGTACTTGTTATTGATATCTTATTGTTATAATATATCTTATACATATGTGATGAAATGTACCATCACAATATATATATATATATATATACATATATATATATTGTAACGATCAGACCTGTCTGCGTGTGTTAGCCCCACACGTTGTAGTCGTTACTTTGTATTTATTTAAAAGTCGTGCTTTTTCGAATTTCTTACGCTGACGATGTCCGTCTCGAACGCACGAATTACCAGTTCTGCAATCTTCCCGGGTGTAAACCTTACCTGTCCTTTGATGTTATTATTTATTTCCCGATAGGCAGCAAATTGTTTATGAAAACAATTAAACAGTTCAAACTGAGTTGTCGTTCTGTGCAGCGATAACCAATTCGAATTACCCTCGCAAACTGGCGGGCATTCGAATCTCGCTTGTAGTTCGTCGTGTTGGCAGCGTCTAAATCTGGCAGACAATTTCACTCATCGCTAAAATGCATAAACTTTCTAATACAATTTATATGAAATAAAGGACGGTTATTACTAATCAGTACTAGTTTATTAATGTTTGAAATAGTTAATAATTAATCATTTAGATACAGAAATATAATATTATAAAATAATGTTGCTCCGGCAATAAACAGACTATATCTCAAGGTTGGCTAAGGTGACAGCAGTTGTTGAGACCATGATGGCCGCTAATATTGTTTATTTACACAAGCTATTCTGTCAAGAGTTCTTTTGATTACGACAAAAAGTTAAGTAACAAGATGTTAATAAAGTACACCACCTTACATCAATGGGACTTATATACTATGAATATTTTAATACAATTCGTTTGTTGAGTGTTAAAAAGTGTGTGCTAATAATTCATACTTCGTACATAGGTTATTTTATGTTTACATACAATTTTAATTTTTATTATCAATCAATCCTTGAAAGAAATTTAGTTACCAAGTTCAGAGTGAGAGTTATTTGTGTGGTGATAGAAGTTAATTAGAATTTAGTTCGTAAATTCGGGTAGTTCAGATATACTTAACAAATCTTGTTGAATTCTGGTGAGGAGTCACTTTGTTCTTAGTTAGGCTGGGTCGATACGATCATCAATCTTCCATCATTTATACTTTGGATTGCCTCTGGCTTCTTTTTCAAATAATTTGGATAAAATAATTAATTTTGAATATTAAAATCTGGTCTATTATCTCTGTTGGGTTTACTAATTCTTCATTAGACTTCTTGCATCCTTATCTCGTTAAATTTTGCTGTATTTATTATCATTTTAATTGAAAATTGAGTCGAATATGGTTTGGCTTCTGTATCTCTTGATCGTCAATAATGGACTAATGTTTTATAATGGAATTAAATTAAATAACGTTCCGTTGTTATGGCAACTGTCTATACTCTCATTGGTTGATTACATTTATGTCTATTGTTATAATATTTGAATTTTAATTCAAAATGAATAAATATTTTCTGATGGCTATTATTCTTCTGTCTTCTTATCTGTGTATTAGATATTATCACAACTGTTTCTATTTTCTTTCAAAGATCATTTTGACATCCCACAAAGCTGGGTTTGTTCATGTATTAAAGTTTTGACAAAAATGTTAATATTATGTTATTACATTTCTTTCTTATTTTATGTTTTTAATCTAACTCTGACATCTTAATATGGTTGACTAATTGTACTTAATGAGTTACTTGCCCTGAATTTTTTAATACAGTAGTTAATTTCCTACAGTTTGTTTATTTTGAATTTATACAGTTAGGCATTTTATAGGCCTAAGCAGTAATTGGCTATAACTTCTTATTTACACAAATTAAATATTACTTTTCGTTTACATATGTTTTGCTTGGTGTCACTTATGACTTATTTACCTTTTGAATTAATTTGGGCTGTTCTACAATAATTGAATGTTCTTATTAATTTACAAAATCATTGCTTGTCTGTTATTCTCTTATTTTTTTTTCTGTCTTTACTCTAATGATTAATATTAGGTTTGTAAAATTTATTTCCTTACTTATATCTGTTGCCATTTCTTACAACTTGTTTATCACTTAATATTACTTTAAAACATAACACAAAATTAGGTTCATGGTCTGTTCATTTTTTAGCCATATTCCTTCGTACAAACTCAACTCTTTTAATTAAACAAATAACAATTTTGGTGAACAATATTATAACACCATCTGTTCTATCTTGATAATCATCCCTTTGAATATTTTTGTTAACATAGGCTGTTTTTTATTTTCATTGTACTCATAGTACTAGTTTATTATTATTTACACTATGACATTAGTTGTCTATCCATCTTTTAAAATCTGTTTTATCACCTTTGTTTCCTTTTTCTTATAATTATGAATTGTTTATTTTCTCATTTCTAACACTTACACTGTTTATCACTTTCACTTCCTATCTATCTCTCACTGTTGGGTTTTTACTTTTTTATACACAAATTTATAGTTAGTCTGTAAAAATTTTGTGTTTTGGTTTTCTTATCACCATAAGGTTATTAACAACATACATTATCTATTAATAATTGTTTCGCTTACTTATTATGGTTAGTGTACTTTAATTTGGATTATTTTATTTAATACTCATTACTGGATATTTATTATTTATTTGTACTTTTTTATCATTAGTTTAGTTTATACGAGGGCTATCCAGAAAGTAACAGACGTTTTGACCGACCGCGGCGGTGGGCGGGGATAGAGCCGCCATCTTGGTGTCGGAACGTTCCTACACTCAGTACGCAACCAGCTGTGGTAGCGTGTGGTCTGTGCCCCTCTTACTTTGCTCTCTGTGATGTGTTAAAATGTGCGCTGCAATAGAAAAGCCCGCCACTTGTGAGGTGCGTTCTGTGATTAGGTTTTTGTTGGCAAAAAATCACAAACCAATTGAAATTTATCGCCAACTTTGTGATGTGTACGGAAAAGGAATAATGAGTGAAAGCTGAGTGAGGCAATGGTGCATTGATTTTAAAAATGGCCGTACCAATGTTCACGATGAGGACCGCAGTGGTAGACCTAGCCATGTGACTGATGAACTGGTGATGAAAATCAACGACAAAATTCGTGAAGATCGTCGTTTCACGATTACGGAACTTTCGAAACAATTTCCCCAAATTTCACGGAGTTTGGTGCATGAAATTGTGGCGGAAAAGCTTGGTTACCACAAATTTTGTGCTAGGTGGATTCCGAAAATCCTAACGGAAGACCACAAAAAACAGAGACTGGCTGCAGCACTAACTTTCCTCGAAGATTACGACAAAAATGGTAACAAAGTTATCGATCGTATCGTAACTGGGGACGAGACTTGGGTGAAGCATGTCAATAGTGAAACAAAAAGGCAGTCGATGGAATGGGGACACACAAATTCTCCCAAGAAACCAAGGAAGTGTTTGCAAACGCTGTCAGCAAGAAAGATCATGGCTACTGTGTTTTGGAACTCTGAAGGAGTGATTCTCGTTGATTTTCTTGAACGTGGCACAACAATTAACTCAGAGAGGTATTGTGAAACACTGAGAAAGTTAAGGCGCGCGATACAAAACAAGCGTCGGGGAAAACTTAGTGCGAAGGTTTTGTTTTTTCACGACAACGCACGTCCACACACGGCCAATCGTACCCGAGAGCTCTTCGATAGTTTTGGATGGGAGGTGTTCGATCATCCACCATACAGCCCAAATTTGGCGCCGAGCGACTATCACCTCTTCCCAGCGATGAAGACATGGCTCGCTACACAACGCTTTGATACTGACGCCGAACTGCATGCCGGTATAAACCAGTGGTTGAAATCGCAGGCGGCAGATTTCTACAGAGACGGTATTGAAAAACTTGTGCCACGGTATGATAAGTGCCTTAATTTGAATGGCAATTATGTAGAAAAATAGCTTAAGAGTGTACCTTTCAAATGTATATAATAAAATTTTGTTTTTTCATTTTGTAAATTTTTTATTTCAAAACGTCTGTTACTTTCTGGATAGCCCTCGTACCTTCTCATTTTATTTTCTTTATTGGGTCAATCACTTGGGGTTGGGTCTTGGTCATTTGTCTCGTCATAGTCATTTTATTTTCCTTGATTTAATATAGTTAATTCTTTATAGTTCTTCTCTGGTATTGAGGCCGCTTTTGGTGTCGTAACAATATATATATATATATATATATATATATATTGTAGCGTGACAGATAATCCACACAAATGCATTACTCAATGATCATTAATAAAGCTCTAATATATGGAATATCCAGATGAGAATTAATTAAAATGCACTATTTACTAATATATTCACAAGAAAGGTTAAATAAAGAAAAATTCTGCAAATAATATAATATAATACAAATTTAAAAACCCAGGAAACTAAAAATGATAACAAAATTACCCAGGTAAGATAGAAGCAGCCAATTAATATACCCTGACAAGGAAACCAGACTAGAAGAAACAAAGGCATACACAGCGAAAAACTACTGAAGACAGAAGAAAGAAGAATAATTAAAACCAAAGAAGAAAGAAGACTAATTAAAACTAGAGAAGAAGGAAGAACTAATTAAAACTAAATCTACCGAAGAAGGAAGAAAGAAGAAGAACCAAACTCAAAGAAGAAAGAAGAAGAACCCAAAATAAAACTACAGAAGAAAGAAGAACAATCAAAGCTACTGAAGACAGAAGAAAGAAGAATAATTAAAACCAAGGAAGAAAGAAGACTAATTAAAACTACTACTACAGAAGAAGGAAGAAAGAAGAACAATCAAAGCTACTGAAGAAAGAAGAAAGAAGAACTAATTAAAACTACTGAAGAAAGAAGAAAGAAGAATAATTAAAATCAAGGAAGAAAGAAGACTAATTAAAACTACTACTACAGAAGAAGGAAGAAAGAAGAACAATTAAAACTACTGAAGAAAGAAGAAAGAAGAATAATTAAAATCAAGGAAGAAAGAAGACTAATTAAAACTACTACTACAGAAGAAGGAAGAAAGAAGAACAATCAAAGCTACTGAAGAAAGAAGAAAGAAGAATAATTAAAACTACCGAAGAAAGAAGAAAGAAGACTAATTAAAACTACTATTACTGAAGAAAGAAGAATAGTCAAAACTAAAACTACTGAAGAGAGAAGAAAGAAGAATAATTAAAACTAAAGAAGAAAGAAGACTAACTAAAACTACTGAAGAAAGAAGAACAATCAAAGCTACTGAAGACAGAAGAAAGAAGAATAATTAAAACTAGAGAAGAAAGAAGAACTAACTAAAACTACTGAAGAAAGAAGAAAGAAGAAGAATTAAAATCAAGGAAGAGAGAAGACTAATTAAAACTACTACTACAGAAGAAGGAAGAAGGAAGACCAATCAAAGCTACTGAAGAAAGAAGAAACAAGACTAGTTAAAACTAAAGAAGAAAGAACAATCAAAGCAACTGAAGACAGAAGAAAGAAGACTAATTAAAACTACTACTACTGAAGAAAGAAGAAAGAAGACTAATTAAAACTACTGAAGAAAGAAGAAAGAAGAACAATCAAAGCTACTGAAGAGAGAAGAAGGAAGAAAACCAAAACTACTACTACTGAAGAAGGAAGAAAGAAGAATAATCCAAAACCAAATCTACTGAAGAAGGAAGAAAAAAGAATAATTAAGACGACCCATATAAAACAAAAACCCCATAGGGATAGAACCCCAAAAAACCCCAAAATCAATGAATGTCCAAAGAGAAAGTATAACACCCTAAAAAACCATATCACTGTAAAAATGACAAAAAACTAAAAGTGTTAGTAGTATTAAATATTAGTGCATTCAAAAAGTTATTGTTTAGTTTGTATAAACAAATCTTCACAGTTCCCCATGGTTGAATATTTCATGTTAAAAACTAGAGAAAGACTAGTAAATATATTGATAATTCACCATAGACAAGTGCAAGTGATCAAATTATAAATAATAAACTTTAAAAAAGGTGCATGAGTTACAGTACAAAGCAATAAACTTTAAGTTTTATGAACAGTGTCTACTTTGATAATGAAATAGTAATGTTACTAATAAAAAGCTACTAAAGCTGTATGAACATTCCATAGAATGGAATATAACTTAGATAGCCAGGGTTATACTTAAAGAGGGGGCATAAATCTTGTAAAATGGGGAATTACAAAACAAATTGTTAATGTTGAGTAGTATAAGATGTTAACCATTATATGTAACCAGGATGTCAGATTCCTATTACAGATAGTAATTAGATAAGTAAGAATTATCCATAAGAAATGTTAGTGTTATAATTTGTTATTTTATTGTTCATTTTAATTTAGGAATGACATATCTAAAATTAGATACCATTCCAATGTTATAGAATATTTTTTATTTATGTTATTAGATAATATACTAAGCAATGTTATTCAGAACACCAGTTTTGATATAGAGAGATGTTATATGTTAATTATATAATCAATAATTTATGTTGTACCAGTCAGAGAAGGATATAAAATAACTACATTAATAAAACATTTGGAAATTAGCCACACATCAGATCTAGGCCAAAGAATAAATGTAAACTGCAGAATAATTAACAAACCTAGTCTTATAAACCAGATAAAATGACAATATTTAGGCAAGATAAACTCAACAGATTAAATACTATGTAAATAAGGCTTTCTAAAGATATGGTCATTATATGAGTAAAATTATTTAATTGTCTAATAAAATAACATTAAAACTGAAATAGATTCACTGACACTATCCTAGGGGGAGTCATATACAAATGAATTATATTAAAAAACCATCATTAGTATACTAAATTGCAATAAAATAAGTGAGAATTGATAATTATACAAATTTCAGATTTAATAGAATAATAATTATATTAGGGAAAATGGCTATTATTTACTTAGAAGACAGGAAGTATAATTTTAGGCCTACCTCCCAAAAATTATAAGAAATATAATTTTCAGATAAAACTTTGTAATACTAACTTAATTACTATCAAAATAAGTAGAATAGAATAGTGAAAACGAATATGTATTTTATATTTCAAACAGTTAAGTAATAACGAATTTATTTTATGAGCATAATGTACATTTTTAAAGTGTGTCGGAAGTTATGGCAATTTGAAACAATGTATGAGATATATAGGCTAAGATTTTCATGAGACGAAGGAAATACAGACAGTTCATTATTATACCTCGAAGAGAGCACTTCATGTGAATATTTGATAGAACCAACCTTTAATGGGCGTTACGTTATAACGGAGTTCGGAATCATTTTATGTAAAACTAAATTTTTAACTATTTTAATGAAACTGAAGTGGTGAAGTTGACCCATGAACTACATAACACCTATAAACGAAATCACATATAACTAATTAAATGAAATAACACTGAAATCGCACCAAACACCAAGTGAAAATTCGAGGTTAACTGACACGCATAAACACCAGTAGATATACCCATTTAACAACATTTTTACACAAAGTGAACTATTCCATGATACACCAGTGACAATAAACTATACCCCAGAAGATCATATACAGTTGCGAAGAACATTTAACCGAAGAAAGGCCATATTATCTCAACAAGTACTTTGTTTACATTAGAAGCTATCAACGCGCATGCGTCAGGCGGCCATTTTGATCCAGGATCGTCACCACAATAAGACACGACTAGACTGCTTTCTGGTTCGAATAAAATTATATATAAACTTTTATTATTAATAATTACCATTATATTGTTTAAATTTAAGACATTTTTTGAATTGTAAGTGTTATACTTTCATGTCCCTGACCTTCTCTGGCTTTTTATATAAATAACCGTTCAAAGAACCTGTTTAAATAATACAACTGTAAAACTTCTAATATCGACCGACCTTGAGCGAGTCGATATGGCTTTGTAACCTCGATTAATTAATCGACCAACCTTATTATTGTGTTTAATAAACGTTTTTGTTTGTTTTTTGGTAAATTGAAGTTGATTTCTCTTATAAAAGGACATAATCACTAAATAACCAAGAAAACTAGATAATCTTTAAAGGCAGTATATGCGAAACTACAACATTTCAAGAGTAAGAAGAAGAGAGCCGTTTTCGCCTAACTTGAAGTTAATTGGATTATCTTTTTAACAAATTTACAGAACAGAAATTTATTACCAAAATAAACACCATACTATTATAATTATAATTATGATCAACAACCTCGATTTATTCCTAAATATTAAGCACATAAATACACCGAAAATATTTTTTCCGAAATTATTTTTTTTTATAAATATAAATTTTAAATTTATATTTTATTTCAATTTGCTACCACAGCAAAATACACTGAGTTTATAAGATAATAACAAAGAGCCAGGAACTTTACCAAATCGACGATTCCCAGAGCGGAACGTCACTACTACACATACACACCATAAAAATTATCCTAGGGAATATTATACCAGAACACTATACAATTACAATTATAGTATGGTTTTATTACAAAAGCGAAGATCAACAGTGAGAGCATAACGAAGACAAGAAAATATTAACTACGTTACTACACACATTCTTACATTGAAATAATCTCGTTTTATTACAAAATTGACTAGCCCAACCAGTGGGGCTTACTGGAGAGCACAATTGACATACATCGATATTTATTTTATTATTCGCACCACAATATCATCACAGTAATATTACAAAATTGGCTTCCATCGCGGGGCTAGAACGAGGCGGACTCACAGCATTATTACAAAATTGGCTTCCATCGCGGGGCTAGAACGAGGCGGACTCACAGCATTATTACAAATTTGGCGTCCAACTAAAGGGCTGTAATTAGGGGTTGAAAGGTGGTAATTACTTACCCAATTCCTAATTCAGCTTGGCAGCGGTTAGTCAGCCAGGGAATCAGGGAAGATGATGCGTCGTGCCACATCAAAGAAGAGAGCGGCGGAGGCCGAGAAAGAACTCGATATGGAGGATAAAGAGGCGACCCCAGTGGAGGACGTGGAAAAGATACTAGAACGGGTAGAACATCAACAACCAGCACCACCAGAGAAACAACCCGAAATACCCACTCAAACAGGGGACGTCCATGTCCAAGACCAGGAGAAATCCAAAACAACAGAAGAAAGTAAAATGGACAAATTAATGGAAATGTTCATGCAAATAAGAGAAGACAACAGATCAATGAGTAAGAGAATGGAAGAAAACAGCAAGAAAATGGAAGAAAACAGCAAAGATTTGAAAAAGGACATGGAAGAAAACAGCAAGAAGATGGAAGAAAACTTAAGGAAGGACAACCAAGCAACAAAAGAAGATTTGAAGAATGATAACCAATCTTTAAGGGAAGAATTGAAGAAGGACAACCAAGAAACAAAGGAAGAATTGGGCCGTAAAATCGAAAGGACCAATAAGAGAATTGAGGAAACCAGTAAAAAGGTGGAAAAGAAAATGGAAGAAAATAAGAAGAATTTGGAAGAAAAGATGGAAGAAACCAATAAGAAAATCGAAAGTGATCATCAACAATTAAGGGAAGAGTTAAGAGAAGATAACCAACTGTTACGGGAAGAATTACGGGAAGTGAACCAGGAGAATCTAGACAAATTAGACGAACGAATGGAACTATTAAGAAAGGAAATGAACCAGGAACTCAAGGAAAATAAGAAATCTATGACCAAAAGGCTGGAAGACGAAACCATAACTATAAATCAACAGATAAGAGAAGTTGATGGAAGATGTCGAATGACGGAAGTGGAGGTACAAGAGTTCAAGGAAGTGGTGAACACCAAGGTCACAAATCTTGAAGAATCTACTCGCAAGAAGGCAGAAGAAAACCGAAAGGAAAGCCAGGAAGAACTCAGCAAGGTACGATCTCGAATTACGGAAAGATGTGACGGAATGGAGGAAGCGATGACTAACATCACGGGTCAAGTGAGACAGAACCAGGAGGCATGGAAGCCATTCGGAGCCGACCAACCAGCTTTACTAATATCCCAATCAACGAGAACAGAGAGTGGCTTAACTTCCGCCAATATAAAAGGAAGCCAATGGAGTTCTTGGCCCGTATCTAGGAATATATGGCCAAACATAAAAGTAATCGATGGTCCAATAATCGTGAACTATTAGACGAATCATTCCGTGATATGACGGATAATTGGTGGATGGCGAACAGGAGCGAAATAACCGATTATACACAGTTCAAAAGTTTGTTTAAGTCTAAGTATTGGTCAGAGACCACCCAGAATTTAATAAGGGACAACATCTGCAATGGCCGATATAGAACTCAGTTTGGCAGTACCATGACTGCGTACTTTCTTGGGAAGGTGTGCCTGGCCAAGCACCTGGAACCAGCCATACCAGAGGAATGCCTGGTGAACAAGCTCTCTTATCATTACGACGAGGAGGTCATAAGAGCTCGAAGAGGTAGTCAGATAAAGACCATACAGGCGATGACGGAGCTATTGGAGAACTATGAGAATGAAGAATATTACAGGCAGAGCAGAAGAAGAAATGAGCGGCCAGAAGTTCGAAATAATCCGTCATCAAATAATAATAGTCAACCGGTCAACAGTGGGTACCAAGGAAATAGATATAACCCGAATTACCATAATCAACACCCCACGAATGGTAATAACAACAATAATAACCACGGGAATATAAACCCGAATAATAACAGAAATAATAACGGGTTCTCCGGTAATCGAGGTAATTATTACCCGAATAATTACGTAAATAGACAAAGAAACACCAATCCTACCAATAACACCGAGCGGTTTGACAATAACAATAGGGGTTACCCTAATCCCAATAACAACAATAACCGGTTCTCCCGACCACGGGTGAATTTTATACGGGCGGAAGGAAACAACCATCGCAGGTATAACCAGCAACGACGGAGCAGCGTACACGAGTACGAAGATCGAAACAGAAGCCGAGAACGGGACAACTCTAGTTATAATCTGCCAAGGCGAAGTACTAGCCTAGATGACCCGGAGCGGCGTACAAATAGGGAACCAACATACGAACCGAGAACTGAAAGACTGGAACCTACTCAAGGTTTCCCCACTGATGCCTCTGTTGGTCCTATTAATAACCAAGATGAGGAGAATTTAAACGGGAGGAGGCAGTGATAAACCATAAGGACCTTTTGCTGCTTCTATCGCCTGGGTATGTAAAGGAATTGCCGATAGTAAATAATCCCAATAAAATTACAATCATTCGAAGTAATTATTTGAAAAATATTCGAAATGAATTACTGGAGGAGGACAACACTCGCCTCCCTATAATAAATAATGAAATAATATACATTAATGCAGAAGTCGAAGGAACATTCGCACAACTAATGATCGATACCGGTGCGAATGTATCCATAATTAACACTACAGAATTGGAGAGAATCCAAGGAAAATGTGGTAAGCTATTGCCAACCTTACCTATAAATAACATTATATTAATCGGTGCCACGGGTCGCCAAAACAAGACAATCAGAAAACAAGTATCATTGAATGTCGTTAGTAAGGGTATAGCTATCAACATGATCTTCTTAATTGCGGCAGGATTACCCTTCAACATATTAGTGGGATGTGATGTACTGAGAAGGAACTCGGCTATTATTGATTTACGAATGGAGAAGGTATCACTCTTTACCGGAGATCTAACCTGGACGGCCGATTTAGTCGGTAGTGAGATGACACTTCCCAGCAGTATCCACCAGCAAATACTTAGTATAAATTATACCAATACTAACACCATTCCTAACACTATAGTATATGAACTTACAGACGAGGATTTATGGTCCCAGAAAATACAGGAGATAAGGGATTTCCGAAGCGGAATTAATAGAGAAAAATTACCCAATATTCAAGCGAATCAGCTAATACAAATTTATGAAAGATACCGCTCAGTATTTTCCGATGAGCCAGGCAAGGTAAGAAATTATCAATGTACCCTTCAATTCCGAGATACAGTAGAGTTTAATAGGAAATCCTACCCTATCGCACATTCTCGAAAAGAGGCAGTAAGAGTGGAAATTAATCGAATGATTAATAACGATATTATAGAACCTAGTCAATCCCCATACACCAGCCCTATTGTCGCAATTCCCAAGAAAAACGGCGAAGTCCGGCTTTTTTTGGATGCACGGGAAATAAATAAGAAAATCATTAATGATAGAACATCGCCCGGTGAGATTGAGGAAATCCTGAAACGCTTCCATGGTACCCAATACTTCAGCACTTGGGATACGGTGTGCGGATACTGGCAGGTAGAGTTACACCCACGGAGTCGCCAATATCTGGCTTTCATATTCGAGGGGCGCAATTACCAATTCAAAAGATTGCCCTTCGGATTGGTAAACTCAGTTGCCATCTTTGTGACCTGCATGGACCAGACATTGGGACAAGAAGCACTTCAGTTTACAACCGTGTACGTCGACGACCTACTGATAACATCTGAGACGTGGGAGGAACACTGTTACCGTGTGGAACATGTGCTAAAAAAATTATCTGCCAGTAACGTCACGCTGAAGTTGGAAAAATCCAAGTTTATTGCCAGAGAAGTGCAATTTTTAGGATTTAACTTGGACGATCAAGGAATCTCACCGTCGGCAGAAAAGGTAGAAGCCATCCAGAAATTCCCGGCACCCAAAAACAGGAAGCAATTGCAGTCATTCCTGGGACTCTGCAATTATTATAGAAAGTTCCAGGAACAATATTCAGAGTTAACTGCGAGGTTTCAACCTCAATTATCATCTAAAAACAAGTGGGTATTGTGTAAGGAACAAGAGGGGATTTTTCAACAAATTAAGGACAAATTTCTGGCTACCATAATACTTCGCCACCCAAACTTTAAGTTACCGTTCTTCATGAATTGCGATGCCAGCAACATCAGTCTGGGAACGACACTGTATCAAGAGGACAAGAAGGGTCAACCTCAAGTAATTAGCTTCGCGAGCAGGTCTTTGAACCAATGCGAAAGGAATTACACGGTGACGGAAAAAGAGTTACTGAGCGTGGTATTTGCTTGCGGTAAGTTCCGCACTTACATTTTGGGATACCCCGTTACTATCCGAACTGACCATAAATCTATTTCATTCTTAAAAAGCTGCAAACTGAACCATGGCAGACTAACGAGATGGATACTTGCCCTTCAAGAATACCATCTACAATGGGAGTACATCCCTGGTAAAAAGAATATAGTAGTGGATGTGTTATCCCGGGTCAATGTGGAAGAACAAACTTTCGAAGGGGAGAAAGAAAGCGTGCTGAAAATATATCATCTTCTTAGCACCAGAGCTGATTTAACAACAATATTGACCAACATGAGCACCCACCAACAAGCGGACCCAAAATTGAGAAACCTCAAACTTCGGCTAGAAGAGGGAGATGAAACCGTTGCTAAATATTACCAGATGAATAAACAAATACTGTTCGTTAAAACCTCCTTGAAGGAAGAGGTCTGGAAGGTAATTATTCCGACACAGATCGAAAAGGAATTGATAGTGAATTACCACATACGTTACGGGCATATGGGCGCCCTCAAGGTAATAAAAGCTCTGGAGGAGAGCTGCTATATAAAGAACATCAATAGAAAAGTCCAAATGTATATAAAGAGTTGTAAAATCTGCCAGCTGGTGAAAACTAATAATGAGAAGAAGGAAGGTGTGATGATCCCAATCACTTCCCAAGCAAAATTGGAGAAGGTGTTCCTAGACATTTGCGGACCATTTCCCCGTAGTGGAGGTCGACACCAATATCGATACCTAACCATCATAATGGACCACTTCACCAAGTATGTTAAGCTATACCCTACTAATCGAGCGACAACCCGGAAAATTCTGGGGATACTAACTGAACAATATATCCCACACCTGGGGAAACCATCTTCGATCATTACTGATCATGGAACCCAGTTTAAGGGTAGAAAATGGCGGGATACATTATTGTCAATGGGCATTCGTACATACAAGACCTCGGTCTACCATCCGAGCAGTAACCCGGCAGAGCGAGTGTTGCGAGAAGTGGGGAGGATCCTCAGGATTTATTGTCACCATCAACAAAAAAGGTGGCGAGACTATCTAGAAGCCACGGAGGAATTCCTCAACTTAGCATACCATCCAGCTATAGGGATAACCCCATATTCTGCTATGTACGAGAAACCACCCCCACGAGAGATCACAGATATCCTCGAGTTCCCCAGTAACCATGTGTACAGATTTGATAAAGCTAAATTTTATAACAAGGTGGCAGAAGACCAGTTGAAACGGCAAAATAAGTATCAAAAGGCCAGTGGTAAATTAATAATATATGAAAAGGGAGAAAAAATTTTATTAAGAAATCGAGAATTACCCAGCACACTGGAAGGAATAACGAAGAAGTTATTGCTATTATACATCGGACCATATATAATATCCAATGTGAAAAATAATAATACCTATGAAATCAAAGAAATCGATTCAGAAAGGATAAAGGGAGTATATAACCAGGTTTCCATGAAAAAATATTATGAGTAATTGAATGTATGGAAGAAAGAATTTAAAAGTAAAAATTCAAAAATGAAGTAATGACAACTTACTACCTATTATTTAGAAAACCGTTTATGAATAAGAGAAGAAAATGAATTTTGAATTAAACTGCTAAATTCAAAAATGAAGTAATGACTACTTACTACCTATTATTTAAAAAACAATTTATGAACAAAAGAAAATGAATTTTGAATTAAACCGCTAAATTCAAAAATGAAGTAATGACTACTTACTACCTATTATTTAGAAAACAATTTATGAATCAAAAAGAAAATGAATTTTGAATTAAACCACAAAATTCAAAAACCCAAGTAAGAACAACTTACTACCTTATCTTAAAAACAACTTTTAGAAATGAACAAGAAGAAAAAGAATTTTGATAAAACATTACAAACAATTATATATGGGACCAATTCTGAAAAACTTTCAAGAATAAAGAAATGGCAGTACAAACCACTGATACAATTTAAATGAATAAACTTATTGTGAAGTAAAATTAATGAGAATTTTATGTCAAATAAACAGAGATATTAAACATATGGCATTAATAATTAAAGAGTGCATTTGGATAAAAAGCAAGAGCAGAATAAAATTTTGAAAAAAGAAAGGAAAAACTATATATAAATAAATACATACGAAAAAGATGATCATACAATAAATGTCAGTTATTAGAAAGACAATTAAAAGAGTAATTGAAAAAACATAATACTAGTGGAACGATTCACAAGAATTAAGAAAGGAACAAAAATATAATACAAAATATATGCTACCAATGACCAGAAAGAGATTGTGATAACAGTCAAAAAAATGACAGAGAATTAAAAACTTTACACTGAATAATGAGTGATAATTATATTATACCAGCTTCCCACCACAAGGAGAAATAAAATGCCAGCAGAGCTAACCATTGAGAAAAATAACTGAGATAGAAATTAACTAAGATAGAAATATTAATAGATCTGTTCGTATACGAAGTGAAATATCCAAAGATATTTAATTTTTTTTTAATAGTCATAAGGTGGACTATTCTTATATAATTTTTATTAATGACTGTCTGAGATAAGTCCAGCAGTATTATTATGTATTGATCAGAGATGATTTACCTCTGTTATCAATAAATGACGTAGCATGGCCAGCAGAGTGTGAAGCCTACAGAGCCCCTCTGGACACTGCCCCAGCTAACGTGTTAGGGAATTTTAGAGAATAAATATCCCAAGGATAAAGAAACGAGTTAAGAAGAAAATGGAAAAATAAAAAACAACGAACCTCAGATGACTATTACTATCGGTAAGAATCCAGTTAATAATGAAATATAGATCAGCTTAAAAATATAGGAGAAAAAATTTTTAGAAATGTGAAGGAAGTAAAGAAATATAATTTATAATATAATGTCATAAGCAATTACTTCAGACAAACTAAGTATGATCTGAACTAATCACTTCTGGAAGAGAGCAATCTGTAGCGTGACAGATAATCCACACAAATGCATTACTCAATGATCATTAATAAAGCTCTAATATATGGAATATCCAGATGAGAATGAATTAAAATGCACTATTTACTAATATATTCACAAGAAAGGTTAAGTAAAGAAAAATTCTGCATATAATATAATACAAATTTAAAAACCCAGGAAACTAAAAATGATAACAACAAAATTACCCAGGTAAGATAGAAGCAGGCAATTAATATACCCTGACAAGGAAACCAGACTAGAAGAAACAAAGGCATACACAGCGAAAAACTACTGAAGACAGAAGAAAGAAGAATAATTAAAACCAAAGAAGAAAGAAGACTAATTAAAACTAGAGAAGAAGGAAGAACTAATTAAAACTAAATCTACCGAAGAAGGAAGAAAGAAGAAGAACCAAACTCAAAGAAGAAAGAAGAAGAACCCAAAATAAAACTACAGAAGAAAGAAGAACAATCAAAGCTACTGAAGACAGAAGAAAGAAGAATAATGAAAACCAATGAAGAAAGAAGACTAATTAAAACTACTACTACAGAAGAAGGAAGAAAGAAGAACAATCAAAGCTACTGAAGAAAGAAGGAAGAAGAACTAATTAAAACTACTGAAGAAAGAAGAAAGAAGAATAATTAAAATCAAGGAAGAAAGAAGACTAATTAAAACTACTACTACAGAAGAAGGAAGAAAGAAGAACAATCAAAGCTACTGAAGAAAGAAGAAAGAAGAATAATTAAAACTACCGAAGAAAGAAGAAAGAAGACTAATTAAAACTACTATTACTGAAGAAAGAAGAATAGTCAAAACTAAAACTACTGAAGAGAGAAGAAAGAAGAATAATTAAAACTAAAGAAGAAAGAAGACTAACTAAAACTACAGAAGAAAGAAGAACAATCAAAGCTACTGAAGACAGAAGAAAGAAGAATAATTAAAACCAGAAAAGAAAGAAGAACTAACTAAAACTACTGAAGAAAGAAGAAAGAAGAATAATTAAAATCAAGGAAGAGAGAAGACTAATTAAAACTACTACTACAGAAGAAGGAAGAAGGAAGAACAATCAAAGCTACTGAAGAAAGAAGAAACAAGACTAGTTAAAACTAAAGAAGAAAGAAGAACAATCAAAGCAACTGAAGACAGAAGAAAGAAGACTAATTAAAACTACTACTACTGAAGAAAGAAGAAAGAAGACTAATTAAAACTACTGAAGAAAGAAGAAAGAAGAACAATCAAAGCTACTGAAGAGAGAAGAAGGAAGAAAACCAAAACTACTACTACTGAAGAAGGAAGAAAGAAGAATAATCCAAAACCAAATCTACTGAAGAAGGAAGAAAGAAGAATAATTAAGACGACCCATATAAAACAAAAACCCCATAGGGATAGAACCCCAAAAAACCCCAAAATCAATGAATGTCCAAAGAGAAAGTATAACACCCTAAAAAACCATATCACTGTAAAAATGACAAAAAACTAAAAGTGTTAGTAGTATTAAATATTAGTGCATTCAAAAAGTTATTGTTTAGTTTGTATAAACAAATCTTCACAGTTCCCCATGGTTGAATATTTCATGTTAAAAACTAGAGAAAGACTAGTAAATATATTGATAATTCACCATAGACAAGTGCAAGTGATCAAATTATAAATAATAAACTTTAAAAAAGGTGCATGAGTTACAGTACAAAGCAATAAACTTTAAGTTTTATGAACAGTGTCTACTTTGATAATGAAATAGTAATGTTACTAATAAAAAGCTACTAAAGCTGTATGAACATTCCATAGAATGGAATATAACTTAGATAGCCAGGGTTATACTTAAAGAGGGGGCATAAATCTTGTAAAATGGGGAATTACAAAACAAATTGTTAATGTTGAGTAGTATAAGATGTTAACCATTATATGTAACCAGGATGTCAGATTCCTATTACAGATAGTAATTAGATAAGTAAGAATTATCCATAAGAAATGTTAGTGTTATAATTTGTTATTTTATTGTTCATTTTAATTTAGGAATGACATATCTAAAATTAGATACCATTCCAATGTTATAGAATATTTTTTATTTATGTTATTAGATAATATACTAAGCAATGTTATTCAGAACACCAGTTTTGATATAGAGAGATGTTATATGTTAATTATATAATCAATAATTTATGTTGTACCAGTCAGAGAAGGATATAAAATAACTACATTAATAAAACATTTGGAAATTAGCCACACATCAGATCTAGGCCAAAGAATAAATGTAAACTGCAGAATAATTAACAAACCTAGTCTTATAAACCAGATAAAATGACAATATTTAGGCAAGATAAACTCAACAGATTAAATACTATGTAAATAAGGCTTTCTAAAGATATGGTCATTATATGAGTAAAATTATTTAATTGTCTAATAAAATAACATTAAAACTGAAATAGATTCACTGACACTATCCTAGGGGGAGTCATATACAAATGAATTATATTAAAAAACCATCATTAGTATACTAAATTGCAATAAAATAAGTGAGAATTGATAATTATACAAATTTCAGATTTAATAGAATAATAATTATATTAGGGAAAATGGCTATTATTTACTTAGAAGACAGGAAGTATAATTTTAGGCCTACCTCCCCAAAATTATAAGAAATATAATTTTCAGATAAAACTTTGTAATACTAACTTAATTACTATAAAAATAAGTAGAATAGAATAGTGAAAACGAATATGTATTTTATATTTCAAACAGTTAAGTAATAACGAATTTATTTTATGAGCATAATGTACATTTTTAAAGTGTGTCTGAAGTTATGGCAATTTGAAACAATGTATGAGATATATTATATAGGCTAAGATTTTCATGAGACGAAGGAAATACAGACAGTTCATTATTATACCTCGAAGAGAGCACTTCATGTGAATATTTGATAGAACCAACCTTTAATGGCCGTTACGTTATAACGGAGTTCGGAATCATTTTATGTAAAACTAAATTTTTAACTATTTTAATGAAAGTGAAGTGGTGAAGTTGACCCATGAACTACATAACACCTATAAACGAAATCACATATAACTAATTAAATGAAATAACACTGAAATCGCACCAAACACCAAGTGAAAATTCGAGGTTAACTGACACGCATAAACACCAGTAGATATACCCATTTAACAACATTTTTACACAAAGTGAACTATTCCATGATACACCAGTGACAATAAACTATACCCCAGAAGATCATATACAGTTGCGAAGAACATTTAACCGAAGAAAGGCCATATTATCTCAACAAGTACTTTGTTTACATTAGAAGCTATCAACGCGCATGCGTCAGGCGGCCATTTTGATCCAGGATCGTCACCACAATAAGACACGACTAGACTGCTTTCTGGTTCGAATAAAATTATATATAAACTTTTATTATTAATAATTACCATTATATTGTTTAAATTTAAGACATTTTTTGAATTGTAAGTGTTATACTTTCATGTCCCTGACCTTCTCTGGCTTTTTATATAAATAACCGTTCAAAGAACCTGTTTAAATAATACAACTGTAAAACTTCTAATATCGACCGACCTTGAGCGAGTCGATATGGCTTTGTAACCTCGATTAATTAATCGACCAACCTTATTATTGTGTTTAATAAACGTTTTTGTTTGTTTTTTGGTAAATTGAAGTTGATTTCTCTTATAAAAGGACATAATCACTAAATAACCAAGAAAACTAGATAATCTTTAAAGGCAGTATATGCGAAACTACAACATTTCAAGAGTAAGAAGAAGAGAGCCGTTTTCGCCTAACTTGAAGTTAATTGGATTATCTTTTTAACAAATTTACAGAACAGAAATTTATTACCAAAATAAACACCATACTATTATAATTATAATTACGATCAACAACCTCGATTTATTCCTAAATATTAAGCACATAAATACACCGAAAATATTTTTTCCGAAATTATTTTTTTTTATAAATATAAATTTTAAATTTATATTTTATTTCAATTTGCTACCACAGCAAAATACACTGAGTTTATAAGATAATAACAAAGAGCCAGGAACTTTACCAAATCGACGATTCCCAGAGCGGAACGTCACTACTACACATACACACCATAAAAATTATCCTAGGGAATATTATACCAGAACACTATACAATTACAATTATAGTATGGTTTTATTACAAAAGCGAAGATCAACAGTGAGAGCATAACGAAGACAAGAAAATATTAACTACGTTACTACACACATTCTTACATTGAAATAATCTCGTTTTATTACAAAATTGACTAGCCCAACCAGTGGGGCTTACTGGAGAGCACAATTGACATACATCGATATTTATTTTATTATTCGCACCACAATATCATCACAGTAATATTACAAAATTGGCTTCCATCACGGGGCTAGAACGAGGCGGACTCACAGCATTATTACAAAATTGGCTTCCATCGCGGGGCTAGAACGAGGCGGACTCACAGCATTATTACAAATTTGGCGTCCAACTAAAGGGCTGTAATTAGGGGTTGAAAGGTGGTAATTACTTACCCAATTCCTAATTCAGCTATTGTATGCAAATAAGAGAAGACAACAGATCAATGAGTAAGAGAATGGAAGAAAACAGCAAGAAAATGGAAGAAAACAGCAAAGATTTGAAAAAGGACATGGAAGAAAACAGCAAGAAGATGGAAGAAAACTTAAGGAAGGACAACCAAGCAACAAAAGAAGATTTGAAGAATGATAACCAATCTTTAAGGGAAGAATTGAAGAAGGACAACCAAGAAACAAAGGAAGAATTGGGCCGTAAAATCGAAAGGACCAATAAGAGAATTGAGGAAACCAGTAAAAAGGTGGAAAAGAAAATGGAAGAAAATAAGAAGAATTTGGAAGAAAAGATGGAAGAAACCAATAAGAAAATCGAAAGTGATCATCAACAATTAAGGGAAGAGTTAAGAGAAGATAACCAACTGTTACGGGAAGAATTACGGGAAGTGAACCAGGAGAATCTAGACAAATTAGACGAACGAATGGAACTATTAAGAAAGGAAATGAACCAGGAACTCAAGGAAAATAAGAAATCTATGACCAAAAGGCTGGAAGACGAAACCATAACTATAAATCAACAGATAAGAGAAGTTGATGGAAGATGTCGAATGACGGAAGTGGAGGTACAAGAGTTCAAGGAAGTGGTGAACACCAAGGTCACAAATCTTGAAGAATCTACTCGCAAGAAGGCAGAAGAAAACCGAAAGGAAAGCCAGGAAGAACTCAGCAAGGTACGATCTCGAATTACGGAAAGATGTGACGGAATGGAGGAAGCGATGACTAACATCACGGGTCAAGTGAGACAGAACCAGGAGGCATGGAAGCCATTCGGAGCCGACCAACCAGCTTTACTAATATCCCAATCAACGAGAACAGAGAGTGGCTTAACTTCCGCCAATATAAAAGGAAGCCAATGGAGTTCTTGGCCCGTATCTAGGAATATATGGCCAAACATAAAAGTAATCGATGGTCCAATAATCGTGAACTATTAGACGAATCATTCCGTGATATGACGGATAATTGGTGGATGGCGAACAGGAGCGAAATAACCGATTATACACAGTTCAAAAGTTTGTTTAAGTCTAAGTATTGGTCAGAGACCACCCAGAATTTAATAAGGGACAACATCTGCAATGGCCGATATAGAACTCAGTTTGGCAGTACCATGACTGCGTACTTTCTTGGGAAGGTGTGCCTGGCCAAGCACCTGGAACCAGCCATACCAGAGGAATGCCTGGTGAACAAGCTCTCTTATCATTACGACGAGGAGGTCATAAGAGCTCGAAGAGGTAGTCAGATAAAGACCATACAGGCGATGACGGAGCTATTGGAGAACTATGAGAATGAAGAATATTACAGGCAGAGCAGAAGAAGAAATGAGCGGCCAGAAGTTCGAAATAATCCGTCATCAAATAATAATAGTCAACCGGTCAACAGTGGGTACCAAGGAAATAGATATAACCCGAATTACCATAATCAACACCCCACGAATGGTAATAACAACAATAATAACCACGGGAATATAAACCCGAATAATAACAGAAATAATAACGGGTTCTCCGGTAATCGAGGTAATTATTACCCGAATAATTACGTAAATAGACAAAGAAACACCAATCCTACCAATAACACCGAGCGGTTTGACAATAACAATAGGGGTTACCCTAATCCCAATAACAACAATAACCGGTTCTCCCGACCACGGGTGAATTTTATACGGGCGGAAGGAAACAACCATCGCAGGTATAACCAGCAACGACGGAGCAGCGTACACGAGTACGAAGATCGAAACAGAAGCCGAGAACGGGACAACTCTAGTTATAATCTGCCAAGGCGAAGTACTAGCCTAGATGACCCGGAGCGGCGTACAAATAGGGAACCAACATACGAACCGAGAACTGAAAGACTGGAACCTACTCAAGGTTTCCCCACTGATGCCTCTGTTGGTCCTATTAATAACCAAGATGAGGAGAATTTAAACGGGAGGAGGCAGTGATAAACCATAAGGACCTTTTGCTGCTTCTATCGCCTGGGTATGTAAAGGAATTGCCGATAGTAAATAATCCCAATAAAATTACAATCATTCGAAGTAATTATTTGAAAAATATTCGAAATGAATTACTGGAGGAGGACAACACTCGCCTCCCTATAATAAATAATGAAATAATATACATTAATGCAGAAGTCGAAGGAACATTTGCACAACTAATGATCGATACCGGTGCGAATGTATCCATAATTAACACTACAGAATTGGAGAGAATCCAAGGAAAATGTGGTAAGCTATTGCCAACCTTACCTATAAATAACATTATATTAATCGGTGCCACGGGTCGCCAAAACAAGACAATCAGAAAACAAGTATCATTGAATGTCGTTAGTAAGGGTATAGCTATCAACATGGTCTTCTTAATTGCGGCAGGATTACCCTTCAACATATTAGTGGGATGTGATGTACTGAGAAGGAACTCGGCTATTATTGATTTACGAATGGAGAAGGTATCACTCTTTACCGGAGATCTAACCTGGACGGCCGATTTAGTCGGTAGTGAGATGACACTTCCCAGCAGTATCCACCAGCAAATACTTAGTATAAATTATACCAATACTAACACCATTCCTAACACTATAGTATATGAACTTACAGACGAGGATTTATGGTCCCAGAAAATACAGGAGATAAGGGATTTCCGAAGCGGAATTAATAGAGAAAAATTACCCAATATTCAAGCGAATCAGCTAATACAAATTTATGAAAGATACCGCTCAGTATTTTCCGATGAGCCAGGCAAGGTAAGAAATTATCAATGTACCCTTCAATTCCGAGATACAGTAGAGTTTAATAGGAAATCCTACCCTATCGCACATTCTCGAAAAGAGGCAGTAAGAGTGGAAATTAATCGAATTATTAATAACGATATTATAGAACCTAGTCAATCCCCATACACCAGCCCTATTGTCGCAATTCCCAAGAAAAACGGCGAAGTCCGGCTTTGTTTGGATGCACGGGAAATAAATAAGGAAATCATTAATGATAGAACATCGCCCGGTGAGATTGAGGAAATCCTGAAACGCTTCCATGGTACCCAATACTTCAGCACTTGGGATACGGTGTGCGGATACTGGCAGGTAGAGTTACACCCACGGAGTCGCCAATATCTGGCTTTCATATTCGAGGGGCGCAATTACCAATTCAAAAGATTGCCCTTCGGATTGGTAAACTCAGTTGCCATCTTTGTGACCTGCATGGACCAGACATTGGGACAAGAAGCACTTCAGTTTACAACCGTGTACGTCGACGACCTACTGATAACATCTGAGACGTGGGAGGAACACTGTTACCGTGTGGAACATGTGCTAAAAAAATTATCTGCCAGTAACGTCACGCTGAAGTTGGAAAAATCCAAGTTTATTGCCAGAGAAGTGCAATTTTTAGGATTTAACTTGGACGATCAAGGAATCTCACCGTCGGCAGAAAAGGTAGAAGCCATCCAGAAATTCCCGGCACCCAAAAACAGGAAGCAATTGCAGTCATTCCTGGGACTCTGCAATTATTATAGAAAGTTCCAGGAACAATATTCAGAGTTAACTGCGAGGTTTCAACCTCAATTATCATCTAAAAACAAGTGGGTATGGTGTAAGGAACAAGAGGGGATTTTTCAACAAATTAAGGACAAATTTCTGGCTACCATAATACTTCGCCACCCAAACTTTAAGTTACCGTTCTTCATGAATTGCGATGCCAGCAACATCAGTCTGGGAACGACACTGTATCAAGAGGACGAGAAGGGTCAACCTCAAGTAATTAGCTTCGCGAGCAGGTCTTTGAACCAATGCGAAAGGAATTACACGGTGACGGAAAAAGAGTTGCTGAGCGTGGTATTTGCTTGCGGTAAGTTCCGCACTTACATTTTGGGATACCCCGTTACTATCCAAACTGACAATAAATCTATTTCATTCTTAAAAAGCTGCAAACTGAACCATGGCAGACTAACGAGATGGATACTTGCCCTTCAAGAATACCATCTACAATGGGAGTACATCCCTGGTAAAAAGAATATAGTAGTGGATGTGTTATCCCGGGTCAATGTGGAAGAACAAACTTTCGAAGGGGAGAAAGAAAGCGTGCTGAAAATATATCATCTTCTTAGCACCAGAGCTGATTTAACAACAATATTGACCAACATGAGCACCCACCAACAAGCGGACCCAAAATTGAGAAACCTCAAACTTCGGCTAGAAGAGGGAGATGAAACCGTTGCTAAATATTACCAGATGAATAAACAAATACTGTTCGTTAAAACCTCCTTGAAGGAAGAGGTCTGGAAGGTAATTATTCCGACACAGATCGAAAAGGAATTGATAGTGAATTACCACATACGTTACGGGCATATGGGCGCCCTCAAGGTAATAAAAGCTCTGGAGGAGAGCTGCTATATAAAGAACATCAATAGAAAAGTCCAAATGTATATAAAGAGTTGTAAAATCTGCCAGCTGGTGAAAACTAATAATGAGAAGAAGGAAGGTGTGATGATCCCAATCACTTCCCAAGCAAAATTGGAGAAGGTGTTCCTAGACATTTGCGGACCATTTCCCCGTAGTGGAGGTCGACACCAATATCGATACCTAACCATCATAATGGACCACTTCACCAAGTATGTTAAGCTATACCCTACTAATCGAGCGACTACCCGGAAAATTCTGGGGATACTAACTGAACAATATATCCCACACCTGGGGAAACCATCTTCGATCATTACTGATCATGGAACCCAGTTTAAGGGTAGAAAATGGCGGGATACATTATTGTCAATGGGCATTCGTACATACAAGACCTCGGTCTACCATCCGAGCAGTAACCCGGCAGAGCGAGTGTTGCGAGAAGTGGGGAGGATCCTCAGGATTTATTGTCACCATCAACAAAAAAGGTGGCGAGACTATCTAGAAGCCACGGAGGAATTCCTCAACTTAGCATACCATCCAGCTATAGGGATAACCCCATATTCTGCTATGTACGAGAAACCACCCCCACGAGAGATCACAGATATCCTCGAGTTCCCCAGTAACCATGTGTACAGATTTGATAAAGCTAAATTTTATAACAAGGTGGCAGAAGACCAGTTGAAACGGCAAAATAAGTATCAAAAGGCCAGTGGTAAATTAATAATATATGAAAAGGGAGAAAAAATTTTATTAAGAAATCGAGAATTACCCAGCACACTGGAAGGAATAACGAAGAAGTTATTGCTATTATACATCGGACCATATATAATATCCAATGTGAAAAATAATAATACCTATGAAATCAAAGAAATCGATTCAGAAAGGATAAAGGGAGTATATAACCAGGTTTCCATGAAAAAATATTATGAGTAATTGAATGTATGGAAGAAAGAATTTAAAAGTAAAAATTCAAAAATGAAGTAATGACAACTTACTACCTATTATTTAGAAAACCGTTTATGAATAAGAGAAGAAAATGAATTTTGAATTAAACCGCTAAATTCAAAAATGAAGTAATGACTACTTACTACCTATTATTTAAAAAACAATTTATGAACAAAAGAAAATGAATTTTGAATTAAACCGCTAAATTCAAAAATGAAGTAATGACTACTTACTACCTATTATTTAGAAAACAATTTATGAATCAAAAAGAAAATGAATTTTGAATTAAACCACAAAATTCAAAAACCCAAGTAAGAACAACTTACTACCTTATCTTAAAAACAACTTTTAGAAATGAACAAGAAGAAAAAGAATTTGGATAAAACATTACAAACAATTATATATGGGACCAATTCTGAAAAACTTTCAAGAATAAAGAAATGGCAGTACAAACCACTGATACAATTTAAATGAATAAACTTATTGTGAAGTAAAATTAATGAGAATTTTATGTCAAATAAACAGAGATATTAAACATATGGCATTAATAATTAAAGAGTGCATTTGGATAAAAAGCAAGAGCAGAATAAAATTTTGAAAAAAGAAAGGAAAAACTATATATAAATAAATACATACGAAAAAGATGATCATACAATAAATGTCAGTTATTAGAAAGACAATTAAAAGAGTAATTGAAAAAACATAATACTAGTGGAACGATTCACAAGAATTAAGAAAGGAACAAAAATATAATACAAAATATATGCTACCAATGACCAGAAAGAGATTGTGATAACAGTCAAAAAAATGACAGAGAATTAAAAACTTTACACTGAATAATGAGTGATAATTATATTATACCAGCTTCCCACCACAAGGAGAAATAAAATGCCAGCAGAGCTAACCATTGAGAAAAATAACTGAGATAGAAATTAACTAAGATAGAAATATTAATAGATCTGTTCGTATATGAAGTGAAATATCCAAAGATATTTAATTTTTTTTTAATAGTCATAAGGTGGACTATTCTTATATAATTTTTATTAATGACTGTCTGAGATAAGTCCAGCAGTATTATTATGTATTGATCAGAGATGATTTACCTCTGTTATCAATAAATGACGTAGCATGGCCAGCAGAGTGTGAAGCCTACAGAGCCCCTCTGGACACTGCCCCAGCTAACGTGTTAGGGAATTTTAGAGAATAAATATCCCAAGGATAAAGAAACGAGTTAAGAAGAAAATGGAAAAATAAAAAACAACGAACCTCAGATGACTATTACTATCAGTAAGAATCCAGTTAATAATGAAATATAGATCAGCTCAAAAATATAGGAGAAAAAATTTTTAGAAATGTGAAGGAAGTAAAGAAATATAATTTATAATATAATGTCATAAGCAATTACTTCAGACAAACTAAGTATGATCTGAACTAATCACTTCTGGAAGAGAGCAATCTGTAGCGTGACAGATAATCCACACAAATGCATTACTCAATGATCATTAATAAAGCTCTAATATATGGAATATCCAGATGAGAATGAATTAAAATGCACTATTTACTAATATATTCACAAGAAAGGTTAAATAAAGAAAAATTCTGCATATAATATAATATAATATAATACAAATTTAAAAACCCAGGAAACTAAAAATGATAACAACAAAATTACCCAGGTAAGATAGAAGCAGGCAATTAATATACCCTGACAAGGAAACCAGACTAGAAGAAACAAAGGCATACACAGCGAAAAACTACTGAAGACAGAAGAAAGAAGAATAATTAAAACCAAAGAAGAAAGAAGACCAATTAAAACTAGAGAAGAAGGAAGAACTAATTAAAACTAAATCTACCGAAGAAGGAAGAAAGAAGAAGAACCAAACTCAAAGAAGAAAGAAGAAGAACCCAAAATAAAACTACAGAAGAAAGAAGAACAATCAAAGCTACTGAAGACAGAAGAAAGAAGAATAATTAAAACCAAGGAAGAAAGAAGACTAATTAAAACTACTACTACAGAAGAAGGAAGAAAGAAGAACAATCAAAGCTACTGAAGAAAGAAGAAAGAAGAACTAATTAAAACTACTGAAGAAAGAAGAAAGAAGAATAATTAAAATCAAGGAAGAAAGAAGACTAATTAAAACTACTACTACAGAAGAAGGAAGAAAGAAGAACAATCAAAGCTACTGAAGAAAGAAGAAAGAAGAATAATTAAAACTACCGAAGAAAGAAGAAAGAAGACTAATTAAAACTACTATTACTGAAGAAAGAAGAATAGTCAAAACTAAAACTACTGAAGAGAGAAGAAAGAAGAATAATTAAAACTAAAGAAGAAAGAAGACTAACTAAAACTACTGAAGAAAGAAGAACAATCAGAGCTACTGAAGACAGAAGAAAGAAGAATAATTAAAACCAGAGAAGAAAGAAGAACTAACTAAAACTACTGAAGAAAGAAGAAAGAAGAATAATTAAAATCAAGGAAGAGAGAAGACTAATTAAAACTACTACTACAGAAGAAGGAAGAAGGAAGAACAATCAAAGCTACTGAAGAAAGAAGAAACAAGACTAGTTAAAACTAAAGAAGAAAGAAGAACAATCAAAGCAACTGAAGACAGAAGAAAGAAGACTAATTAAAACTACTACTACTGAAGAAAGAAGAAAGAAGACTAATTAAAACTACTGAAGAAAGAAGAAAGAAGAACAATCAAAGCTACTGAAGAGAGAAGAAGGAAGAAAACCAAAACTACTACTACTGAAGAAGGAAGAAAGAAGAATAATCCAAAACCAAATCTACTGAAGAAGGAAGAAAGAAGAATAATTAAGACGACCCATATAAAACAAAAACCCCATAGGGATAGAACCCCAAAAAACCCCAAAATCAATGAATGTCCAAAGAGAAAGTATAACACCCTAAAAAACCATATCACTGTAAAACTGACAAAAAACTAAAACTGTTAGTAGTATTAAATATTAGTGCATTCAAAAAGTTATTGTTTAGTTTGTATAAACAAATCTTCACAGTTCCCCATGGTTGAATATTTCATGTTAAAAACTAGAGAAAGACTAGTAAATATATTGATAATTCACCATAGACAAGTGCAAGTGATCAAATTATAAATAATAAACTTTAAAAAAGGTGCATGAGTTACAGTACAAAGCAATAAACTTTAAGTTTTATGAACAGTGTCTACTTTGATAATGAAATAGTAATGTTACTAATAAAAAGCTACTAAAGCTGTATGAACATTCCATAGAATGGAATATAACTTAGATAGCCAGGGTTATACTTAAAGAGGGGGCATAAATCTTGTAAAATGGGGAATTACAAAACAAATTGTTAATGTTGAGTAGTATAAGATGTTAACCATTATATGTAACCAGGATGTCAGATTCCTATTACAGATAGTAATTAGATAAGTAAGAATTATCCATAAGAAATGTTAGTGTTATAATTTGTTATTTTATTGTTCATTTTAATTTAGGAATGACATATCTAAAATTAGATACCATTCCAATGTTATAGAATATTTTTTATTTATGTTATTAGATAATATACTAAGCAATGTTATTCAGAACACCAGTTTTGATATAGAGAGATGTTATATGTTAATTATATAATCAATAATTTATGTTATACCAGTCAGAGAAGGATATAAAATAACTACATTATAAAACATTTGGAAATTAGCCACACATCAGATCTAGGCCAAAGAATAAATGTAAACTGCAGAATAATTAACAAACCTAGTCTTATAAACCAGATAAAATGACAATATTTAGGCAAGATAAACTCAACAGATTAAATACTATGTAAATAAGGCTTTCTAAAGATATGGTCATTATATGAGTAAAATTATTTAATTGTCTAATAAAATAACATTAAAACTGAAATAGATTCACTGACACTATCCTAGGGGGAGTCATATACAAATGAATTATATTAAAAAACCATCATTAGTATACTAAATTGCAATAAAATAAGTGAGAATTGATAATTATACAAATTTCAGATTTAATAGAATAATAATTATATTAGGGAAAATGGCTATTATTTACTTAGAAGACAGGAAGTATAATTTTAGGCCTACCTCCCAAAAATTATAAGAAATATTATTTTCCGATAAAACTTTGTAATACTAACTTAATTACTATCAAAATAAGTAGAATAGAATAGTGAAAACGAATATGTATTTTATATTTCAAACAGTTAAGTAATAACGAATTTATTTTATGAGCATAATGTACATTTTTAAAGTGTGTCGGAAGTTATGGCAATTTGAAACAATGTATGAGATATATTATATAGGCTAAGATTTTCATGAGACGAAGGAAATACAGACAGTTCATTATTATACTTCGAAGAGAGCACTTCATATGAATATTTGATAGAACCAACCTTTAATGGCCGTTACGTTATAACGGAGTTCAGAATCATTTTATGTAAAACTAAATTTTTAACTATTTTAATGAAAGTGAAGTGGTGAAGTTGACCCATGAACTACATAACGCCTATAAACGAAATCACATATAACTAATTAAATGAAATAACACTGAAATCGCACCAAACACCAAGTGAAAATTCGAGGTTAACTGACACGCATAAACACCAGTAGATATACCCATTTAACAACATTTTTACACAAAGTGAACTATTCCATGATACACCAGTGACAATAAACTACCCCAGAAGATCATATACAGTTGCGAAGAACATTTAACCGAAGAAAGGCCATATTATCTCAACAAGTACTTTGTTTACATTAGAAGCTATCAACGCGCATGCGTCAGGCGGCATTTTGATCCAGGATCGTCACCACAATAAGACACGACTAGACTGCTTTCTGGTTCGAATAAAATTATATATAAACTTTTATTATTAATAATTACCATTATATTGTTTAAATTTAAGACATTTTTTGAATTGTAAGTGTTATACTTTCATGTCCCTGACCTTCTCTGGCTTTTTATATAAATAACCGTTCAAAGAACCTGTTTAAATAATACAACTGTAAAACTTCTAATATCGACCGACCTTGAGCGAGTCGATATGGCTTTGTAACCTCGATTAATTAATCGACCAACCTTATTATTGTGTTTAATAAACGTTTTTGTTTGTTTTTTGGTAAATTGAAGTTGATTTCTCTTATAAAAGGACATAATCACTAAATAACCAAGAAAACTAGATAATCTTTAAAGGCAGTATATGCGAAACTACAACATTTCAAGAGTAAGAAGAAGAGAGCCGTTTTCGCCTAACTTGAAGTTAATTTGGATTATCTTTTTAACAAATTTACAGAACAGAAATTTATTACCAAAATAAACACCATACTATTATAATTATAATTACGATCAACAACCTCGATTTATTCCTAAATATTAAGCACATAAATACACCGAAAATATTTTTTCCGAAATTATTTTTTTTTATAAATATAAATTTTAAATTTATATTTTATTTCAATTTGCTACCACAGCAAAATACACTGAGTTTATAAGATAATAAAGAACCAGGAACTTTACCAAATCGACGATTCCCAGAGCGGAACGTCACTACTACACATACACACCATAAAAATTATCCTAGGGAATATTATACCAGAACACTATACAATTACAATTATAGTATGGTTTTATTACAAAAGCGAAGATCAACAGTGAGAGCATAACGAAGACAAGAAAATATTAACTACGTTACTACACACATTCTTACATTGAAATAATCTCGTTTTATTACAAAATTGACTAGCCCAACCAGTGGGGCTTACTGGAGAGCACAATTGACATACATCGATATTTATTTTATTATTCGCACCACAATATCATCACAGTAATATTACAAAATTGGCTTCCATCACGGGGCTAGAACGAGGCGGACTCACAGCATTATTACAAAATTGGCTTCCATCGCGGGGCTAGAACGAGGCGGACTCACAGCATTATTACAATATATATATATATATATTGTAACGACACAAATAATCGTACTTTCTAAATTGTATGTTATTTAGCCTCACTGTTGGGATCGCCAATTTGTAACATCCAGTATCGAATCTACGGGTTATTTATCAGAATTTGTACTTTGTTTAACTCTGTTATTATTTGTGTATACTTTGTTAATATTGGATTAAGGATGAGTATCTGTTCAGGGGGATGTTTGTTGAGCGCCAGTTTGCAATCACTGGTTGCAAATAAAATTTATTGGTGAAATATCAATAATAAATTTTTATTAAAATTTATTTAAATAATATATGGTTTCTTTATTCTGTAATTAACTCTCTTTTAATCTTTTCTTTCAGCAATGAATGTGATAACTTGTGCTCATCAAAACATATTTAAAAAATCTGCCAAGACTTTCAAATGATGAGTGTTGCCAACTTAATCTAATTACTGAAGTCAACTCACAGTACCAGATATCTTGTTCAGTATATCATACCCATTTTGTATTCATGAAATAAAGAAACGAATAAACCTTTTTCTGTATTTTGTAAACTCAAATCCTTTATTTATTCTTTAACTTGTTTTAAATGTTAAATATAATTCTTAACAAAGTTTGGCCAGCTGTATTTTAATATGCTCAGAGTGGCAGCAGTAACTCTTATACCTCAGGGCATAAACATTTCATATTTTATATTTAATGAATAAAATACAAATATAATGTGTTAAGTTAGGTCCTTTTGGCTACGATATAACAACAGTTTTTATAGGGAAAGTACCAAAATACATGTGATTAGAAATAGTTACAATGTGCCTTAACAGGATTATATAAATAGTGTAAAACAGTTCAGTGTTTAGGTTATGTTAGTAAAATGTTTTTTAGACTTAATTAGCTTTAGATTATAGTAACACTATACATCAATGGTTTTTTTATGCTTATGGCAATACTATTAATTAATATTGTTCTCAATGGAAGTTCAAAAAATGGTTTTTGTGAAAAGTGTACTCAATGTCTTTGAAACCTATAGTCTAGGCTTAACAGGGAATGGTTCAGATTAATTTTATATCAAAAATACTTCTCTCCCTGTGTCAATTGATTCAATTTCTTCAGAGATATCCTGGTTTAATTCTGTAGAGTCCTGTAGCACTTCCTTCTTCTATTTTAATCTTGATGAAGATAATTATTTAATTGTTTTATTGAGATGCACTGATATAAAATGTCTTATAATTTACTTTTGTGACTATGAGTTGTTTAATTCAACCTTTCTTCATTCAGATCCCATAATACCATTCCATTTTATTTTATTAACATATCTGTTGCTAAGGCCTATATCAGCTATCTCCTTGGTTTCCAATGTAACATTTTTATGTCACCCTGGTGACATCATAATAATAATGTAAACAAACTTTTACTATTTCATATGTTATTTTCTTTAAAAGGATATACCTCTTTTATAAGAGCTTTAATCTTCACTTTATTGGTTTCTTTGATCTTCTGATGAAACCCTGATCATTTTGACACCACTCTTTGACTATCTTCTGTTCTATATTTCTTGAGTTATTAATTTACACTTTTTATTCTATTTGTTCCAAACTCATTTATTATTAATTATTTTTGTACTCTCACTTTCTTAAATTTATTTGACACATTTAGTAATCCTTTAACATAACCTGACATTGTTTCATTATTATTTTAATAGAAATTCTTATTCATATAACTTAACTGTCTAAGCTCAATATGCCTAGTTTTTACAAAAATCTATGACTATTATTTTGGTACTTTCTTGTTAAGAAAAACATTGGTGTTATTCACACTATCATATATAATATTAATTAATGTGACTCAAACTAATTACTAATAACTATTAGTAATATATTATAATTCCCCTTAACTGACTGTATTTATAAATTTACAGTCTGCACAAATAAAACAAAATTCCATAAGTAAGTTCATTAACATTGTCCTTCTTACTTATCATCATTGACCTCATTTTAACTATAATAAACACAACTATCACAGTCTTCGTTAACATACATTAAACAATTAAAATAAACCATATTCAATCAAGTCTTTCTTTACTAATTTCTTAAAAATCTTATGTTTCTTGGTACTTTTTATTAAGATAATCAAAGTACATTTATGTTACAAGGGCATGGTAAAAATGTCATGTAACAATATATATATATATATATTATAACGATATAACTTGGTCGTACCTGTAAAATGTACACCAATTTTGTATGTGTAATAATAATTAGTGCGTTCGTCTCGCACCGGGGTCGTTACATTAGTGTTCGCGGCTAACGATGTCCGTAGCGTTGCGGTAATCACCTGTATAACACGGTAGTAACCTTACCTGTTGCTTATAGGGGTGTGTTAATACCGGGTGGCGCCAAGTCGTTATATAAAACAACTAAAATTATTGTCTGACGAGTTATCAGCAGTGACGGTCTGGGCATTCAAATAATTCCCGCTCGCACAGCCGTCTAAATTGTCGCTGCTGCTGCTGCGCAAATGACAACTTGTTCGCTTCTCGTCAAATCTATTCTTAACTAAACACTAGTAATATATAAAGCACTCCCTATGAAATAATAACGACGGTTACTCCCTGTAATATTTATTTTAATAGGTGATAATTAAAATATTCACATTGACAATTATATAATGATAAATTTGCACCGACTGATTACATTAGACTCTTGTCCTCTGGGCTTGACGAATCGATCAAGGAAACAATTATTTTTCGTATGGCTGTGTACCTTGAAGTATTACAATTATTTTTGTTTCCAAAATCGTGGATTCTTGTGACTATGAGCTAAAGAATTCCTATGGTTACAATAAAAATATATTACCTTATTCTACGTGTACATAAATAATAATGTGTGATGTTACAATCTGTTCTGTGGTGCCGTAAATGTGTTTTGTAAGTTCGTGTTTAACTAATAGGTTATATGTAACGTTAACAAGTTTTTAGCAAGTTTTATTTTACTTAAATAATCAGTGAAAGAGAAATATTTGTTTATAGTGAGATTAATTTACCTTTAGTAAAATTTAGAGTGATTAGGGTTTTGGAAAATAAGTAATTTAATTGTACTTAACACCTCAGCATGACTCGGTGTCTTCGTTCATTTGGTCGGGTAGGATTTGGCTGCAATAAGTTCGGTTTTCATGAATTTTGGGGCTTCAAAGGGTTGGGCATCTTTTTCATAATGTATCTGGATGTTCTTTTCGGGTAATTTTCCATTTAATTGCCTTGGATCTCGAGTTGGCTGCTATAAATGGTCGTCTGCTTCTTCTGCTGTTATGGTTAGGAACTTTAATTACTATTTTTACATTATTTTAACAGAAAAACGTTCTTCCCAACATTGGCTTCTGTATTCTCTTAATGACGCTTTCTCTCTAACGGTATTCAACGGTAATTCCGTCTTCAACTGCCGTTTCTATGGCAACTGCATGATTTTGATTGGTTGATTTTGAGATGATGTATTGTTATCAAAATTCGAATTCTTCGTATATCTTCTGATTGCTGTTTTGCCTCTATCTTCCTTCCTGGTTATTAAATATTGTCACTATAGTATTTATTTCCTTTCATAGATTATTTTGATACCCCACAAGTTTGGGTAATTTTAGATTTTATGATTTTACAATTATTTTAATGCTTGTTAATTACATTTCTTTTTGTATACAAATGCTTATTATAATATTTTGTTTTACAAATGATTTACAATTTATTCTTGGTGAATCCTTCACCTCAGATTTGCTAATTTCTTTGTTAATTTGTTATAATTTTTAGTTGTTTGGTTCTGACAGGCCCTTTCATAGGCCTGAGTAGCCATTATGTTATTTGACTTATTTCATTTAAATCACATTTCGTTTCAGCCTAATGGGCTTTACTTTATTATTATTATTGGTTGTGTTGTATTTTGAGTCTGTTGGTGTTTTGATTACATGTCAATATTGCTTTCTCTATCTTAATATTTAAAACATAACAATTAGGCTTATGGGCTGCAAGTTTCTTTCAGCCATATCCTATTCATAACATTAAAACGAACAATTCTTTATACAGTCGACTCCCTCTCGTTCGGACTCCGATGGTTCGGACGCCGGATGGTCCGGACTACTTCTTGGAAATGAGTCATCAGCGCGCGCCGGGTTTCTCACGGCCGAAAACGACAGGATTGAGCATGTCTGTTTATTTCCGGCCTACATGTAAACAAAGATCCTCAGTTCGGCTTACGATTGCGTTTGCTCCGGATCGTCATACAGTGTACTGTAGCTGTTTTTACTAATTACTACTGATATTGTGTGTTTTAATAATTTTCAATGTGAGTTACATATGTTATTATAAGTGAGTTTATTTGTTAGGTGAAATTGTAGTTTCAGTAACTCTGATTATTTGACAGTAAAATTCTCAAAAATGAGTGAAAAACGGAAGCATAATACGGTTAAAATGCAAGACAGACTTAATATTTTACAACGTTTAGATAAGGGTGAATCAGTGCAAAGTATTTGTACGGAGTTTAATGTAGGGAAAAGCACAGTTTATGATTGGCGGAAAAACAGATAATCGATCGAGGATTTTTGTATGCAAATTGAAGTCGAATCCGTCCTTTCTACTCGATCTACCTTGAAAAAACCACACCATGAACTTGTTGATGACGCATTATGGTTGTGGTTCATGCAGGAACGTAGAAGAGGGACTCCTATAAATGGGCCGATTTTGAAAGAAAAAGCCGTCATTCTTCATTCAAAACTTGGGGAAAAAGGAAACTTCTCGGCAAGCGATGGGTGGCTAACGAGATGGAAAAAACGGCATGGAGTGCATTTCCTTGGAGTTTGCGGGGAGAAGCTTTCAGCAGACCAACCGGCAGCTAATGATTTTTCTGAAAAATTGAAGCGTATCATTGAGCGTGAAAAACTAACCCCAGAACAAGTGTACAATATCGATGAGATCGGGCTTAACTATAAACTTTTGCCTAATAAAACCTTTGCCACTCCTCAAGAAAAGTCTGCTTCGGGCTTTAAAGTAAATAAAGAAAGGATCACTGTTGCACTATGCTCAAACGCAACTGGGACACACAAGATGCCGCTATTTGTGATTGGAAAGTCGGCCAAACCCAGAGTATTCAAAAACTTAAACATGTCTTCCCTTCCAGTGTATTACAGGTCACAAAAGTCTGCCTGGATGGATTCTTATTTGTTTAAGGAGTGGTTCGTGGCTCAATTTGTTCCGTCTGTAAAAGAACATTTGACATCCTTGAAATTGCCAGTAAAAGCAGTTCTTGTGCTTGATAATGCCCCTACGCATCCAGAGTAAGGTCTCGAATGTGATAGTTACAGTGACATCAAGCTTTTATGTATGCCTCCAAATGTAACAAGTATCGCACAGCCCATGGACCAGGGTGTAATCGAATGCTTTAAGAGAAAATACCGGAGGAAGCTTCTTTCAGAAATTTTGGATAAGATGGATGGTAATGACAATCCAGGTCTCATCCAGACGCTCAAGACAATTAACATTAAGGACGTCATTTATATCGCTGCTAAATCGTATGATGAAATCCCATCATCTACGTTTACCAAATCCTGGAGAAAATTGTGGCCAGATGTTGAAACTCTCGTTGAGAAGAGACAAGAAGACAACCCAAATACAATAGGGTTAAATATTCATGCAACTGAACCTGATGACAACCACTCAATTTTAAAGGATTTACAACGGCTGCCTGATTCTGCTAGTATTAATGAGAATGACGTTGTGGAATGGATTTCGCGAGCTGATGATGAACTGGCTAATGAAATCCTGAATGATGACGAAATCGTCGATGTAGTCCTTCGTCAAGAGGAAGAAAAAGAAGAAGACGACGACGAAGGTGATAGTGAAGCGGGAAATGGCGTGGGAATTTTGACTCATGCAGAGGGTAGGGCAGCACTGGAACTGGCAACTACCTACGTCGAACAACAGCCTGGCGCATCAGCTGTGGATGTTATGTTTCTAAGGAAGTGGCGTGATTATGCCTTCAAGAAAACAGTTGAAGTAAAGAAGCAGAAGAAAATAACAGATTTCTTTTAATATTGCAAAGCCAAGTTTTTCATTAGTTTTAGGTTTAGTTTATTCGTTTGGGACAATTTTATGAACCTAAAATTGTGTTCCGTACACTTGAAAATTGTCTTAAAATGTGATTTATAAATATAGATACGCTATTACAGGTTGTAATTTACATAAGTAAAAAACCGCCGGATGGTCCGGAAATTTTTTAATCCGGACAGGGATCCGGTCCCGAGGTGTCCGGATTAGAGGGAGTCGACTGTAAGTTATTAGAGTTATTATTTTGAGTGAGAAATATCATCACTTCCTTCCAACTTATTATTTGCTAATTTTTTGTTTACAATACATATTATTTTTATTGTGATAAACAACATCACTTTTATGAAATTTATAACTATCCCTTATAACATGGGTGTCTTTGATTTGACTCTAATTTCTTAATTTTTAAATAATCTTTACATTCTCTCCATGTCAACACCTTCAATTTATTCTTTCCTGGGATCCTCCCTTTTAATTACTATCGGTTATAATTAAACTTAAATCTATTAAACATCTTTTCTTAAATAATAATGTCATCATCACTTTCCAGTGTTCAGCATATCTTATTCTATAATTCATACTTAATACTATTTTTCACCATATATTTATTCACTGTTGTTTTTCCACTTTTAAACCTTTAGTGTTTTTCACAGATTTATTAAGTGTCTATTTTCTTTATTATTCACTATTTCTTATAATAGTTATATTCTATATCTTGCACTATTCCCATTTATACCTTACCTTCACTTTTAAATTATCTATAGTTAATTATAATTTAATTAGCGTACCTTCCTTATCACTTCACTTCGGGGTTTTTACACATACACTATTGCACTGTATCACTGTTTATACTATGTGTTTTTAGTGGGTAATCCCTATACTTATTTCTCTTTCATTACAATATATCCTTAATACTATTAACAATTTTATATTCTTACAATATTATTTTTACATCTAATTCTCAATTGGCTTTTAGTTTGCTTCTTTATCATTTTAATCTTTAACCTTTTTTTAATAGGGTTTCTTCCCTAGATCATTTTGTCCATTAATGGGTAATAACAGTTACTTTTTCCTTTCTCATAGGGTAATTATTGGTTTGGTTCCAATATTATTCTTGAGTGCTTTATTTCTCCTTCTCCTATGCTTTATTACTGGTTTGTGTATCATTATGGGTTTTCGTTTCTATCTGTTTCCCTCCTTCTTCATTTTCATCGTATTTGGTTAACACTTTGGTCCTTCCATCCTCTCCTTTGGGTACATTTTGACGTGTTACTTTGGGTCGTTTAATTCCATGAACTTGTTTCATTTTTGTGTGGGTTTTTGGATTTTTTCCTTTCTTCCTTTGGTTTGGTTACATTCTTGTTTATTCGTCGTGGATCCCTTCTTCATTTGTTTCCTTTTGTTGGGTCAATCACTTGGGTTAGGTCAAAGTCGTCGTTTGTCGAGTCATAGTTTTTATATTTTATTTAAATTAATCATTTTTATTTAACATGAAGTATTATTTTAGATTCAAAATTGTCTTGTTCATCCCTGGTATTGGGTTGGCTTATTTGTGTTGTAACTATATATATATATATTTCAATCACTTTCTGCTACAGTCCGTTTCTTGATGTATATAATACTATAATATTTATGACTAAATTTACCTCAAAATATACTTTTTTCCTTTAGGAACATGTTTCGGGAGATCTTGTTCTCCCATCTTCAGCCTTCGCCATCTTGTTTCTGGTGAAGTATTTGTGTGTTGGCTTCTGGATGTTATTGAGGTAGTTTGTTGTTGTTGGTCTTTGGTCCTTTAAAGTTGCATTATTGTGTGTGGTTGTGGTATCTGTTTTTGTATTTTGTGTATTTTCGATGTTGAGTGCTTTGAATATTGTGTCATGTTTTGTATTGATTTGTATTTGTTCTGGTATTAATTTGTTTTGTGTTTTATGTTTGTAAATCTGTAAATTTTCCCAAATGTTCATTATGGTGCCTTTGTGTGGTATATGTTTTATTAGTGTTACATTGGTTATGTCTGGGAATTCATGTCCTGTGTTTATTGCATGTGTGGCTAAATTGGATTTATATATATTTGGTTTTTTGTATGCATTTAGGTGTTCAAAATAACGTTTTTTCAGCTGTTTTTTTGTTTGTCCTATATAACATTTATTGCAATCTTGGCATTCAATTTTGTATATACCGTTGGTTGTTGTATTATCTTTGTTGTGTGAACTATTTAGATTTTGTAATTTATTTTTATTAGTTTTGTATGCTATTTTTATATCTGTGTTTTAAAATAGTTTTGTTAGTTTTGTCATTTTATTATTTATATATGTGAATGTGGCCCATTTTTTGTTGTTGTTATTATTTATGTGTTGTTCAGTTTGATTAATTCTTAATTGTTCAGTTTTTATTTTGTATTTGATTTTATTTTCTATTTTGATCATAGTATTTTTATTGTATCCATTTGCATAACCAATTTGGTATATTATATTTTTTTCGTTGTCAGTTTCTTGTTTGTTTAGGGGTATTTTGTACATTCTGTTAAATAATGAATAAAATGCTGCCATTTATTATTTAACAGAATGTACAAAATACCCCTAAACAAACAAGAAACTGACAACGAAAAAAATATAATATACCAAATTGGTTATGCAAATGGATACAATAAAAATACTATGATCAAAATAGAAAATAAAATCAAATACAAAATAAAAACTGAACAATTAAGAATTAATCAAACTGAACAACACATAAATAATAACAACAACAAAAAATGGGCCACATTCACATATATAAATAATAAAATGACAAAACTAACAAAACTATTTAAAAACACAGATATAAAAATAGCATACAAAACTAATAAAAATAAATTACAAAATCTAAATAGTTCACACAACAAAGATAATACAACAACCAACGGTATATACAAAATTGAATGCCAAGATTGCAATAAATGTTATATAGGACAAACAAAAAAACAGCTGAAAAAACGTTATTTTGAACACCTAAATGCATACAAAAAACCAAATACATATATAAATCCAATTTAGCCACACATGCAATAAACACAGGACATGAATTCCCAGACATAACCAATGTAACACTAATAAAACATATACCACACAAAGGCACCATAATGAACATTTGGGAAAATTTACAGATTTACAAACATAAAACACAAAACAAATTAATACCAGAACAAATACAAATCAATACAAAACATGACACAATATTCAAAGCACTCAACATCGAAAATACACAAAATACAAAAACAGATACCACAACCACACACAATAATGCAACTTTAAAGGACCAAAGACCAACAACAACAAACTACCTCAATAACATCCAGAAGCCAACACACAAATACTTCACCAGAAACAAGATGGCGAAGGCTGAAGATGGGAGAACAAGATCTCCCGAAACATGTTCCTAAAGGAAAAAAGTATATTTTGAGGTAAATTTAGTCATAAATATTATAGTAATATATATATATATATATATATGTAGAGAGAGAGAGAGAGAGAGAGAGAGAGAGAGAGAGAGAGAGAGAGAGAGAGAGAGAGAGAGAGAGAGAGACCTCAACAATATGTGAGTTTTGCTTACTATTAGATGTCTTGTTTATAGGTTACTAGCACTGAACCTCCTATACGCTCACATTTCATAGCGACTCCCCCCACATCAGTATTCCCCTCTGCGCGTACGCGCCTTCTGTATACTGATGCCTTTAGCTTTCAGTTTTACAATAAATAGATGTATACATAACTGACTTCATGAAAAAAAGTTGTGGAAGTAATATACAAGCAATAGGACTTTTGAGTTGAAAGATGCATTTAGGTGAAGAAGAGTACAAGTTAATCTTTCAGTCGTTGAGTAGGTAATTAAAACTTATATAATTAAAGATACTTAAATTAAATAAAAGGGAACAGAGGCTATAATATTTTTACAGAAGTGTTGGTGTTTACCAACACTTTTCACCAATTACCACTTTTTCACCTTTTACAATTTTGACCAACACTACTAATTTTCAAACAGTGTTGGTGAAAAAATGATTTAAAACAGCAGTAAATAATTTACACTATGTGAAATCATTTATCGACTTATTAAATATATACATCATAAGGCATAATTGTAATGTAAACCATAATCACACTGTAGGCCAAAATCTGTTGTCACTGTATGTGAATGATCCTGAATAATGGAAATTAAGTGTAATACATGCATTCATAAATATTAGCATACTATGAGTAGGCCTGTGTACTTATGCCTTGTGTGTGTGTGTGTGTGTGTGTGTGTGTGTGTGTGTGTGTGTGTTTATAAAATAATGATGTTTCCATGCAAATATTTTATTATGTTAACATTAGGTTATTGTACAAAACACAAGAAGATAATACATGCAAGTTACACACACACACGCACACGCGCGCGCGCGCATGCCCAATTGCATACTACTGTTTATTTCAAGTTGTGTGCGTAACGGACAGAAACTGTAGTAAATAGAACAATGCACATATAATTATTGTACTAATGCACCTCAAAACTACTTATTATTTGCATACCTCTTTTCCCCAAAATCAGCATAATTACTTTGATTGACTTTTTATTGTTTGTGTACATAAACACATATGAGAGATGAATATATAGGATAAAGACCTATAAGATTGGATGTTGTCAGTTTTTACAACATATGCATATTAACGTACCATTTATGTGTAGTTTATATGAACAAGGTACAATTTTATTTTGTATTACCCTAATCAATACAGAAAAGTACTGGTAAGATTTATTGTAATCACCCCCCACACACACATACACACACATACATACATGCTGCCCCCACACAACAAAACACAATATTAAACTAAATATAAACTTATGTATCCATTCTGTAATTCACGAAATTACTAATATTGCTATAAATTTAGTAAATTTTAAAAGTGTTTTCACAAGTAGTAGTAATTACAGACATATTCCTTTAAGTGTGTGTGTGTGTGTGTGTGTGTGTGTGTGTGTGTGTGAGAGAGAGAGAGAGAGAGAGAGAGAGAGAGAGAGAGAGAGAGAGAGAGAGAGAGAGAGAGAGAGAGAGAGAGAGAGAGACTGATTAATTAATTTCTATTTCTTACAAAATACACATGAAATTTACTTCAACTAGATAAAATTAACAAGTAAAAAAATGTCTTTAAAAAACAAATTGTATTAGGCCTATAAGGTATAGTAAACATTAATTATTAATTTGACATACATATTGTTATTGGTATCCAAGTCACTTCATTATTTATAAATTAATAAATTACCTAACATCTGTCGTGTGACTTCGTTTTTTATTTAAAATAACACGTTTCAGAACATATCGATGGCCTAGTTCAAGACAGCAACAACTCAAAAAAACTAGTTTTAAGATAATTGGGTTTAAAGTTTTTGTGCTTGCTATTATAACGTATAGCTTATATCACAATTGCGTCCAGTATTTCTGGTTTTTTTATCATAAAGATTACAATTTCAACATTAATTAGATGGTAAATTGATGTTCGTATCTTTTTGTAAATATGATATATATTTATTATTGTTTAATTACGTTTTGAGTTGTTTCTCTACTGAACTGACATTGTAGAGGGTTTATGATGAATTTATAGTTGTTGCTACTGTACGAAGCAAAGTAAGCCATTAAATTACTCCATATTTATTTAAAATGCAATCACTTAAGGATTATTCTCTACTTTTACTCTATAAAATAGTACTACAATGATGTTTGAATTTCAAAGTGTACAAAATAATTGCTGACTCTTTTGTGCCTGGTTACTTCCAGTCTGAGTCCTACTGCTAACGGTTAATATTTTTAAAAACAGTACTAAATAAAACAAAATTACTAACATAAAAACACTGGAAAATTAAAAAATTGAATAATTACAGTATTGTTTAGAGTTCAATTTGTTGAAACATGGGAAAATCTAAAACCAAAAATTTTTTCTTCAGAGTTAAAAATTTTAAAACAATGGAAAATTAAAAACAAAAAATTATACTTATTCTCATTCTGAGTTCAACGATTCATAGAACTGCCAATATTGGTAGGGAATGCTGTTATTTCTGCAAAATTAAAGTAGATCATCAATCTTTGCTCTTGATATTGCTGATGGACGTGTATAAGCCTTTTTCAACTCAGGGATACTGTTCCTCCTCCGAATCATGCGCTGTGCTATGTTGATCTGGCCATAATTCTCTTGTGTGTATGATGTTTTGTAAAACATCACATTTGGTTCTGCTTTTTCGACTCTTAAGACACAGGTTACTCCAGTTAACATCTTCGCCATTTTCATCAGTCTTGAAATTTTTACCCATACTTTCTTGCAGACTTTTGACATCTAAGATGTCTTCAGTTGACATTTCTACTGTTTTATAAGGGTGACCTTTTGTTTTAGAGAGACCTATTATTGGAACAAGCTGGGAAGGGATGTAGATTGGTCCTCCATTCAAAGCTCGTTTCTTAGACCGCTCAATCAGAGCATGCATACTATCACCCTCGTTTTGGGTGTGTCCTACAAGGAGAAATTTGATCGTTATAGTGTTGGTAGTTTCGGAGTTCATGACATGAAACATAAGAAGAGAAGCCATAAACTTATTTTTATGCTGTCCAGCACAGTTGTCTGCATAAAATATAATGTCATGTGCCTCACATTCTTGTAAATACTTATATACACAGCTTGCGATGTCGTTTGCGCCTCTTTTACCAATGCCTTCATGCCATAAGTAGCACATTCCTTTTTTTCAGAAATGTTAAAAACCGTAAAATTGTAGCAAGAGAGTCTTCTTTTATAATAAAACTGACTGATGTCTCCACAAGGAAGCGCAATAACAGCTTGTAAATCGAAACAACAAACCCTAGAAATTTTTGTTTTTCTCTGCGTTCTTTACATCACTTTCTTTCTCTGCTCTACTTAGTTGTTTTTCAAGAATGTGACTGTCATAAGTTGTCACATTGACCACATTGATCTTTTTTTGGCCTACAAAAACCAATGTTATACTCTGTATTAAAAATAGTTTCATACATACTTAATTTTGCATATGGCTCTACGTTTTCCTTGCATGCAGACACATACATGCGGTACATTGCTGCCAGTGTTAAACTTCCATCCAAATACTTCTTTGTACAAGATGCGCGGCAATAGTGTGAATCTACTACCGCAAATGATTCTGTGTGCCTTTTAATACCTGCCTTCAACTCTGGAGGTAATTGTCTTCTACTCTTACCACGACGCCCTCGCTTATCTGGTTCTATTACACCTTCATCATTCTTTTTCTTACAAGCAGAGAAGATCATTTTGCTGCTAATATCTAAAGTTCTTAGAAAAAATAATTTACACACCCTAACTTTCGAACCACAAATATCCAAGTAATAGCCATAGCTCAGTGACCTGTTGCTGTCAATCTTCTTGTATGTGTATTTAGACTGTATTTCTGTCATACTTAGAGAATTAGGTAGTCTCTTTGTCGGTCAATGCTGCCTATTTTCCAATAACTATTGTGAAGAGCCTTCCTTTCATCTTCTGTTATCCTTGTAGAACACGTCAACCTACATTTGTCATTGCAAGGAGGTTTTACAGTTCGTTCTTCTACATGACCTGAGACATTGAGATAGCTTTTGCCCAAGTTTCTCCTTTTTTGACACATTTTTAGCCCATTTGTACGTTTAGCCTGGTACGTTTTCTGCTTTTTCGATCACCTTTAACATTTAACCCTTCACTTTCATTTTGAAACGGTTCATCAGGCATATTTGTTTTTTAAATTGTTATTTTTATGTGTCACATTTCTGTTATGACTAGGAATTTCGCTTCTTTCACTGTCACTGTTGGAAGAACTGCCATCACTTTCAGGAATGTAATCGTTATCACTATCGTCACTCTCTACCGGAAATTCGTCCAGTTCACAATCATTGGCATTAGAGCTTAACTTTGAAGTATACCTTGAAATCTTACTTGTAACAGAGTCATAAGTAGTAATGAATTTACTTGAATCTTGTACTTCTTGCACCACCTTTTCATGGATATCGGAATCCAAAGCCCCTTCCAACTTACCATCTCCATCATGATTTGTTTGTAGTAATGCTACAGTATAATCTGAAATGGCACTCATATCACATTCATTAACATCAGTATGTAAACATGGTTCCATAGAGAAACAACTCGAAATGTTTCGGTATGGAACTAAGTTGAAGTGTAGTTTCTGTTCTAAACAGAAACATGTCTAAATGTTGCCTGTATTGAACTAGGTTTATGCAAGCACAAAAATATTTCTAGAGTGAATTAACACTTTTCTGGCCCACAATATTTATGTTTTGACTTGGTTCTTTATTGAAATATGTAGAGCAGCATGTGAACAATGCCTATCAAGCAATAACTCAAAATCGTGTTTTTTTGAGTTGTTGCTGTCTTGAACTAGGCCATCGATATGTTCCATCTTCAGATAATTCACTCAGTTGAGATCGTTAAAAGTTAAAATCATATTAGTGCGAGTACTTACTCACAGTACAAAGTAATGTGATTTTAACTTTCAATAACCTCAACTGAGTGAATTAATCTGAAGATGGAACATATGTTCCGAAACGCGTTATTTTAAATAAAAAACTAAGTCACACGATGGATCTAAGGTAATTTATTAATTTATAAATTATTAATTTCATTGATTATGTTTCAGATAATTATAATAGTGAACAGGTTCAATAAAAATCAGTTTAAATAAAATTAAATGTGCGTCATTTTAATTGTAATTGATCATGATATTTTTATTCTTGGCTGTCATCATCATCCTCAAGGTTTAAACCAAGAATGGTTTGTTCCAGTCTCAAATAGGCAAATATTATAGCTGGTCACTCCAGCGCTTCCTCGGACGTCCCACACCTCTCCGTCCCCTCGGCTTATAGTTCTATAGTTGTTTGGGGATGCGGCAGTCATCCATTCAGCAAAGATGTTCCCACCAATTCAGCCGATACTGGGCGATTCTGTCGAGTATACTCATAGTATTCAGTTCCTGCCATATATCTATGTTTTTTATATGATCATGGAGAGAGTATACCCTGCCATGTGCCTGAAAAATCTCATTTCAGCCCCTTGGATACGACTGGCCTGGCCTTTCGTTGAAGTCCAATTCTCAGACCCACAAAGACATGTGGGAAGAACCATCACCTTGTAGAATTTTAGGCGCGTTTCTTTACTTGCTGACTTGAGGGTTTGTCTGATGGTCCTGCACATAAGGTTGAACTTATGCAACTTGTTCACCACGTCGTTGCTTGCATTATAAGACACACTGTAGCCCTGGTATTCAGAACTGCTAACTTGTTCCAGGACAGTACCTTCTATAACAATTTTTGCCCGTACGGGATCAGTTCCACAAAAAGCCATCACCTTGGTTTTAATTGTGGATATCTGCAATCCAGAGTCTTTGCAGATTCCATTTAACAAATGTATACCCATCTGCAATCTGTTTTCAGAGTCCGATAGAATAGCCTGATCGTCTGCAAACAACAAAGTGTCAATTGTAGAGTGACCAATCATAAAATGGTCTGGAAGACACATCTGCCAGTTTTGTATGACATCGTCAATATATAAATTAAAAAGAGAAGGTGATAATGGACACCCTTGTCGTACTCCACAATTGATCAGGCCAACTCTAGGAGCTGTTCTCGGTCTCCCTGCTTCTATTAAGATTTTATTCTCCATATACAGACTATGTATTGCAATAATTAGATGTTGTGGGATCTCTTTCCTTGCCATTACTCCCCATAGTTTGCTCCGATTCACTCTGTCAAAAGCCTTCTTGAAGTCGATGAAAGCTATGTATGTGGGCAGCTGATACTCTATGCTTTTCAATGAGCTGGGGTATTGTAAATATACAATCTAAACATGATCTGCCCTTCCTGAAACCGTTCTGGGCCGCTAAAAGTATTGTCTCCGTTATCGCATTCAGCCGTGTTCTTAATATAGATGCATATAATTTATATGAAGTATTAAGAAGGCTGACTCCTCTGTAGTTCCTGCAGTCATTACGATCACCTTTTTTGAATATGGGAATTACCTTTGCAATCTGCCAATCATCAGGAACATGACCAGTGGTCCAGCATAGATTAATGAACTGCAGCAAACGATCATGCAGCAAGGCTGGTGCACACTGGTGCTCCACGTTCATCCCATCAGTACCTGGTGCTTTCTGTTCTTACAGTGGTGTAGAGCAGCTGACAATTCATCCATTGTTATTGGGTCCACACAATCACTGATATCAGCAAAGGTTGTTTCTTCTAGTTGATCCTGGGTCCATAGTTCCTCATAGTATTCAAGCCATTGTTGTTCTGAGATATTACTGACCTTCAGGTTTTCCCTTTCCATTCGATTTAAATGCCTTAATATTTTGTAAGCTTTGTCCTGCCTGCCATGTACATCGTGTTCTATATCACTTACATATTTATCCCATGAACTTCGCTTGATTTTCCTGACTTCTCTTCTGGCAATGGCACAGCAGCGCTTATATTCACACCTTGTCTGAGCAGTGTTTAAGGTTAGATGTTTCAGGTATGCCTGCTTTTTAGCATCTATTATTTGTCTAATATCGTCATCCCATACCTGTAGGCCTCAGTTTCTATACCTTTTTTGTCTCATCCCCAATACTTCAAATGCTGATTGGGATATAACATCTCTGATGTTACCCCATTCTTGATTTATATTGCTATTGATGGGTTTTTGTTATGCAAACTGACTCAACCGGTTCTGATACAGGTATCTTATACTTTCATCTTGGAGCAGGTGTACTTTAAAAGTTTGTTTGGAGCACTGGCGTTCTGTAGATCGGGCCTTTCTCCACCTACCTGGAATACTAATTTTTGATATGAACAGAAAATGGTCAGACTCAATGTCACATCCTCTAAAAAACCCTAGTATCTTCCACTAAATTTCCTAATTTCCCGTTAACTAAAAGATAATCAATTATTGAACGAGATCCTCTTGCTTGCCAAGTATATTTATATATCTCTTTATGCGGGAAAAATGTGTTGGTTATAATAAAATTGTTGAATGTGGCAAAATCAATGAGGCATCGCCCATTTCTATTTTCAATTCTTTCACCGTGACATCCCATGATATTTCTTATTCTTGGCTGTATTATATTGAAATTAAAGAAATAGTGTTGAGTTGCTTATATTTTCTTTTTAATTGCATCCTGATAAATTAATTTTTAACTAATGACTAAATAACAAAATTAGTAAATATTTTAACTATATTTTCTGTTCCAAAGTACAGTTTGAGTGACGTAAATAAAATAGTATTATTAAATATACGCCTACGGGAAAATTGTTCTGTCCATACTACCAGATACAAGTTTTATTATTACTTAATCTATTTTTCTCTTCTTTTTTTTTGACTGATAAAAAGTACACATATTTAATTCTTACCGTTTGTAAAATTGTATCATAATCCCTGTTTGATTATAGTTAAGTATTAGGCCTGTACTTAGGTTTTATGGTTTACTTTGCTTGTTTAATGATGTCTAGATAAAGATTATTTGGAGGTGATGTCAATAATGTTTAGAATGTTTTGTGTGATAATGTATTGTCAGGTCTCTATCCAAGTAGCAAAATTGTGTTCATTCAAATTTTTGGAAATGGAATTCTCAAACTTTAGTCAAAAGCTGAAAACTAGTTACCCGTAAATACTTCATATCAGTTTTGGTTTTCCATTCTTTATTTCAGTATGACACACACACACACATTCTGTAGTACATAGATGTTTTTCCATTTGTGCATTGTATGTGCACGCATGCACAACTACACATCATGTGATAGGCATGTCCAATCTGAAAAAGTATCTTTCCTACTGAGTATTCATGTTATTTATATAATTTTTGTTGGTAATTTTATTTTTACTAATTCAGTTCGGTCTGTTTTATAGTGATACTATGGATGAAGATACTGATGACAAGGATGACACAAAAAGGTAACTATAAGAAATTTACTTTTTGTCAATTTACACGAGTCTGGAAAGATTCAGATTGAACTGCTCTGAAATTACACATTTGATAATTGTGAATTTAGAAGCTTATACAAGATATTATGTGTTGTAATTGTTATTTGCATAAATAGCAAATGCAATTGTTGAATAATATGATATTAGCTGTAGCTGTGTATATGCGTGCTCGCATTGTTGCATATGTGTGTGTGTGTGTGTCCATTTAAATTGAGAACCTACTTATACTGCTGAAGCCTGCCTCTTGGACAGTCCTTCAGACTCTTTTGTGGTGCAGCATACGCATCACTGTGACACCTGAAGTCCCCACCAACTCCCTTACAGTTCATCCAGTAGAACTGCTTCCACAAGTTCTGTAGCATTTTGTTGATGCCCAGATGTCCTTATAATACTCTTGCAGGAGCTGTGGAACTTTTTTTGTGGCAAAACCTTCTACAGAACTCTAGTGTTTCTCAGGACTCCTACTGATAACATAATACTCTAGCTTCGATTTAGGAATCATATTGGGCCCAGTAGTCTGTGTTAACTGGACTTTAATGTGATATCCCACTCCACGTTGATGACTATAGTAACTTTTTAAGGTTACTTCTGATATCTTCATCTTAAAGCTAGTCACTCTTAAGATAGTGTGATGCCAGCAATCAGTAGCTTAGACTCTGATACAACTTACAACTGCATTGCAGTTGACAAAATTGTATTACTTAATACATTGCTCCTCCTTACACTGTTTTTTTTTTTGTTCAACAATGTGATCTACATTTTCATCACTTTTTTATTAATTTCATCAGATTTGTGTTCATATAGTTCAAATTTCTGTTCGAGTTTACTATTATTTTAATTTTGAGCATCAGATTTTATATGAAGTTTACTAAAAAGGCTTTTGATGTGGAGTGTAAATTTCTGTCAAAAGTATCCAGTATAGAATTTCTTGATTACCTGTTGTACCAATGAATATGTGAGTGCTTTATTTTAATCATCAATTTTAAAATTCAGGTTGGGTAATAACTCTTTCAACATCGATTTCTGATGGTTTAATTCTAGTTTTCAAATTTAAGGCCAAATACTTGACAATTTAGATGGTAAATATCTGCCTTCTTCTAATACTATATTTTTGGATATAAAACATGTAGAGATTGTTTTTATCTAAATTTCAGACAAGACTATTCATGCTGACATAGAATTTAAAATACAGTTCAATGGGAAGTTGTGATGGGCGTTGATTATCTGATAGTGAAGAAGTTTGTGCCCCCCTCACAGGAAGTTTGTGCATAGGTGTTGTTTTCCAGTATGCTTCACTGTGACAGTTGGTTGTGGTTGGCATGTACTGGTTCTGCCTGACTAACTGTTCATAGGCAGTAAGTAGTTTTAGTATTAATGTTACAATTTTTAAAAATCCAATAGATTCGATGTTCAAATGGTACAATTATTTATACTGTATTTAATATAATTTTAATCACTATGGACAGAAAAGTTTACATGCTTTGGGTAAGTACATATCATCATCACATATATAAAATTTTGTTTAGTGGGATTATACAAGTACATACAACACAAAGTGTCTAGGTCTGATTTTATTGTAAGTTAAGCAGTTGTGTTAGAGAAGCATTTGCAGTGTCAGGTGACCTTGAAGTGTTGTGAGGGAGGCCTAGTCATGCCCTCTAGTGTTACAAGCCATTGAGTGGAATTTTGTTTTATGTTGTTGAAATTCATTATGAGTGAAAATACAGAATAATGTGTGTGCATTAAATTCTGTCAAAAGAATGGAAAAGCCATCATAGAACCATACCAGATGTTACTAATGGCTTACAGGAATGAAATAATGTCACAAATGCATGCATGTTTTTTTTTAATAGTTTAAAGATGTAAAGAAGGAAGACCGAGTGATGAAAGTGATGAACACACAGGATATACTTCAAGCCACAATGATGAAATGACTGAAAAAATTTACAAAGCCATCCAAGTTATTTGTCGTCTTACTATCGGAAAGCTGAGCAACAGTTTCAGCATCTCATTTGGTTCAATTCAAAACATTCTGTCTCTCGTGAGGACAGTGGCAGCAAAGTTTGTTCCGAAACTGCTGACAGGCGAGTAAAGGGAATATCAAATTATAGAATATAAAGTCAAGTAATAGGATATATTTAGAATATACCAAGTCTGATAAAAATTTATTTAAATCAGTAATTACTAGTGATGAAATGTAGGTTTGTGGCTACTATCCAGAGCTGCTATCCAATCTTTGCAATAAAATACATATGATTCTCTATGACTCAAGAAAGCTTGGCAAGTTCATAGCCAGGTGTGAAGGTGAAGCTGTGACTTTTTTTATTTTTTGGATTATGAGTGCATTGTTCATCATAAGTATGCTCCAGTGGGACAAACCATTACAAACGAGTACTACATTAGGGTAAAAACATGCCGAGCAGGTCGTGATGAAGGTGAAGATCGCGGTCGCGATAGATGTTTCATCCGGTAAAACAAAAGCATTGAAAGTAATGGACTAGCGTATGCCGAGGAGGTCACATTCGCCGTCACCATCGATACTACCTGCGATGTCGATGGCAAAACAAACTATTTTGTTTTTATCATCGCGGCTGCATGCATCCTGGCGGTCTGCTCGGCTCTGATTGGTTCAGATAGAGTCACATGTTCCACCACGTGGTTTCCAAAAATGCAGCCGAAGCAAGCACTGTCTAGTGTCTTCTGTACGGTCAGCAAGCGCGGCGTGATATTGTATTTGTGTCCTTTTGTGAACAAAAACCGTTGTTGTTGTTGTTGTTTATTTTAATTTATATTATTATCTAAAAATGAAAGAGCAGTTAATAAATGCTGTTTTTAAGTCTACTGCACTTTGGGATAAATGGCATAAAAACCACCACAATAGATTTGTTTTAGAAAAAGAATGGAAGAAAATAGCAGATGAACTTGGATCTACAGGTAAGCCTACTAAATAAAACCATATTTATTTATGTTTTATTGTTTTATTTATTAATAACGAATTATCAACGAGTTTTAAAATAATGTGTTTACTGAATTTCATATTATAATAAGGTTACAATAAATTGTTAAGTTAGCCAAATAATAGAAATATAATTGAATACATAGAAATATATTGTTAATTTCAATAAAAAATAAAAACTATATAAAATATCAGCTTGAACAGTTAACAGTGTTAGTCACTTGACTTACTATTCACAAAATACATCATAAATTTATTACGAATTTCTTTTGCCTTTTTGGAAGATGGGTTATGTGATCGTGAAGGTTTCAAATTATGCAGGTTTCCCTCTGGAATGGAGGGACCTTCTGGAAAATCTGAACAGTATCCTTCTTTATCAATTATTGTATTGTGCAGAATGCAGGCAGCTTGTATAATTACATCAACTGTATCAGGGTGAGTTTCAATAGTACCACTAAAAATCTGCCATTTAGCAAACAGTATCCCAGATGCGCATTCGATCGTATTCCTTGCGCGTGACAACCTGATATTGAATAATTCCTGTGACTCGCCTAAAGACTGTTTTGGAAATGGTCTCATAATATTTTCTGTTAACGGATATGCTTCGTCAGCAATAAAAACATGCGGAGCTATTACAGTACTGTTTGGCAAGTTCATAGAACAAGGGAGATCAAGTTTATTTGCGTCCAGTAACACACCAAGAGAAGAAGCCTTAAATGTCCCACTATCGCTTTGCTTCCCATATCCTCCAACATCAATGCATGTAAATCTATAGTGATCGTCAGCCACACCTTGTAACACTATTGAAAAAAAATGTTTGTAGTTGAAATACATTGATCCAGAGTGTGGTGGGCACTTTATTCTCACATGTTTCCCATCTATAGCGCCGATGCAATTTGGGAAATTCCAAATTGTCATGTATTGTTCAGCAATTCTTCTGAAGTCTGCAGCTGAAGGGTGTGCCATATGAAAGGGCTGCAAAATTTCCCACAATAGTGTACAAACTTCTCTAATGATTTTCCCTACTGTAGTAGCTCCCATACGAAAAGAAAAAGCGAGAGTTTTGAAACTGCTGCCTGTTGCTAGGTATCTGAAAATAAAAATAGAAACCTGTTGGCTATCTTTCTATAAGGTATAAAATATATCAAGGACAAACAGTGCTATATATTGTGTGTGTGTCTGTGTGAGAGAGATAGAGAGTTTATTGTACAAATTATATATTTCAAATTGAAGAGCTGCTGATTTTCTTCCTCAATCAATGCGTGCAGTTCAATAGAAAACTTTTTTCTTTTTTCAGACAAAGCAGTTAAGAAAATTTGGAAAAATTTATGACAAGAATTTGGTAAACAATTACAAAAAATTATTAAATCAGGAGATGGGGCACCAGAAGAATTACACAATGACTGGCCTTACTTCAACCAGATGCTTTTCTTAAAAGATCAGTTTTTACCAAGGAAATCATACGGCAGTATGAAAGTAGGTGAAGGAGTCGATCTAAGGGCCTTAGAAGATGATTCTGATTCTACTGAGCAATCGGATTCATTTTTGGAACGTATGTTTACTCAGATAGAGGCTTCTGCTAGAAATCCTGTTAGTCCTGAATCCGTCGAAAACTGCGTTTACGTTGATGACCAGGCTTCTCCGTCCTCTCTGCGAGATGTCCCAAGGGCTTCTTCTGAGGAAATGATTACAAAAACAGGTTACTGAAAGCGTATAACACCACAATCTGAAATTGGGCAAAAACTAATCCACCTCGAAAAAGAAAAATTACAGAAAACGTAAAGACGAAGAAGCCACCAATCCGAACGATGAAGACTTAGGGTTCTTCAGCTCGCTAATTCCTCACGTAAAAAAGTTGCAACCAAGAGATAAGTTTATTATTTCGAATGAAAGTACAAAAAATTTTGTTTGAAATGGTTTATCCAGTGACTGCTGCTTCAAATACAAATACCGCTCAGGCATCGGTACCAGGACCATCAGATTTTCAGCAAGGTACTGCTTATTCACAGCAAGGGCCTACATATACGCAATTACAACCACCACAGTATGGAATTAGTCCTTTCCGTGCTACAGACACTGACCCTTTGTATGGTCCATCGGCTATTACAACCTCAACATACACCGTTACACGTCCACAGATACAGACCGAAACAGTTCCTCAATTAGACAATTCATCCCAATATCAATCTTAAAATGGGACATATAATAAATATCATGTATTAGTTGTTTATTGTATTACTTAAGCTGAAATTAATTTCTATAAGCAAAATGTCAACAAATTTTTGGTGTATTTATAATATATAAAGTCAAAAAAACTCAATTTTATACTGCGCAATTTATACTATAAAATACTAGTAGTTATGTACAACTTTAAATGTAGGTTTTCTTTCATTTATTTACATTTAATTTACTGTAATTCATTTATTAATAATGATTGTTAAATATAGGTAATTATCTCATATTCATAAATTACAATAAAATTTCATAAACTGTACAATATTTTTATGTATTTATTACAATTGTGAGAGCTACAACTCAAAACTGAAACGCATAAGATTCTACAAAACTCAGTTCAATACTGCACAGTCTCAAATACGCCTCTGTAATCTTTTTCAGAATAATCTGATTTTAAGAAAAAATGTAATATACAATTGTGCATAATGATATACACTGACAACAAAAGATTCACTATTGTGAGAACATTTCCAGTTTTATAGTAACAGTTTTAAACATGAGCATGCGATTTCCTAAAAAAAATGCAATTTTTAGTTGTAGCAGTTACCTTTATCTTACATTAAACAAACATTTAAAAAAGAATAATTACAAAATATAATTTAAATATTACATTTTGTAAGTATTACATTTTGTCACTGCTACCGAAACGTGCTAGCAGTGACAAATAATTGTGCTATGCAATACGTGATAGTGACAAAACGTGCTAGCAATGAAAATGTAATTGTCATGTAAACGTACATCTGTAAAAAAATCATACACCTGTAAAAAAATAAGGTAAGCTAAATAATTTCTTTCCTAAATATATTGTAAAATTTTATAAATCAACAATACTGATGATAAACATTACCTTATGGTCAAAACGAGTTTTTCTTCAGCATGTATTGGATTAATATGGTAATTGTTGTAATTATTTGAGCTCTCCAACTTGTTCACTATTTTCTTGTAAATACATTGAAACGTTTCTGGTGTCATTCGCAGGTACGCATGAAATCTGTCGGGGTGCTCTTTCAGCTCCTGATATAAATGGTGATATTCGCCAAGTGTTTGCCTTTGTTCATTTACCGGGTGTGAACTAAATCTTCTGTTACTTTTCGTTGTTGAAATTAACCACCATTTTGTGGCCACTGATAGTCCCTCATCATCACTATTATCACTATTTTTGCGAATCATTGTAGAGAGTATAATTTAATGTACTTTAGAGATTTAATTAAGTTTTGACATTATCATTTAATTAAACCTTTAATTTTATAGAGTATATAGTATTGAGATGTGACTGCTACGGAGCTAAATAAACAATTGTGATCATCGCTAGTAGCGAGTCGAAAGCTGCTCGGTATGTTTTGCGGCATCAACCGCAACCGCGATCTTCACCGCGACCGCCATCTTCACCTTCACTGCGACCTGCTCGGCATGTTTTTACCCTTAGAGTTCTTTGCCATGTGTGAGATGCTTTGTGCAGATAAACACCTTGGGTCCAATCCTCGGGTAGCTAGAAACTTTATCATAACGATGCTTCAGTGCACTCAGCCCTTGTTGTACAACAGTTTTTAACCAAATACAGCATTCCAATAGTCTACCTGACGTAGCACTGTTCAACTTCTTACTACTCCCAGACATAGAAATAGTGCTCAAGGGTCAACATTTTCAAAATGTGGAAGAGATAAAACAAAATGTGATAGAGGAGGTACAAATGATTACAAAACAGTACTAACAGAGAGGTTTCCAGAAAGGGTAGGGATACTGGAGGCTCTATGTGAATTCAGAAGACTACTATGAAGGAAATAAATGGTTTGTACTTGTAAACAATATATTTTTTTAAATTTAATCGGTCGATACTTTTTGACCACACCTCATACTTTTTTCCAATCTCCAAGAACCTGCGGGATGAGACTTATCTGTGATACAATAATGGTGTGGATGTGCAGTGGAGATTTTTATCTTCAGATCTGTTTTTGTCGAGTAGCCAAAATGTGAAATACAATAAAGTATGCATCAAATGTAAACTGCGTACCATAAATTTTTTTTTCTGAAAGGTGTGACGTGGTTGTAATGTATTGTTGGATGAGTAATGTTTATGACAATTTTACAAGTGACAGCTGTGTGTGATAGTACTGCAGAAAGTTTACAGAAAGACAAACTGATGTTAATGATTAGGACAGTGAAGGAAGCAAATCTATAGTAACAGAAAGCATTGTTAAAAAGTTGAACAAGTGGTTCATGAAAGATGCAGATTCACAGTTTTTGAACTGTCTTTGCTGACTTCCTACCATTTTCAAGGTCAGTTCTTTATAATATTGAAACCATGAACAACCTTGGTTACAGCAAAATTTGTGTCCGATGGGTACCAAAAATGCTCACTGACAACCATAAGTCTCAGAGAATGAATTGTAATACTATGTAGAGGCAATGGAGGATTTTCTGAACAAGATTCTTTTGGGAGATGAGATGTGGATGCATCACCAAAGTGATAAAAAGAAAGGGCAGTCCAAATAGTGGATGCATAAGGAGCCACAGGCAGATGTGCCAAAGTGAACACATTTTCAAAAAAAAAAACCAGGAGCAGTGTTTTTTTAAAATGAATTCTATGAAAGTGGAATGGCCATATCACATCGGCTTATTCTTTTTATGTCTACAGTGGGCAATACAGAACAAGAGAAGAGGAATGTTGTCATTATTGACTTTCTCCATAATAATGCTCAATTTTACACTGCAGCACCCAGGATCTCCTCTAGAAAACTCAATGGGAGCTATTAAAATATGTACCCTACAGTCCGGATTTATTGCCGGCCAATTTTCATCCTTCACTCAAATGAAAATAGTGATTAGTAGGGCAGCAGTTCACAAGTGATGAGGAATTGGAGGCCAATATGAATGCTTGCCTAAATGATCAGACAGTAACCTTCTATTTAATAAATTATTTACCTTAAATTATCCGCCGTGTGATTTCTTGTGCTTCGTCTATGAAGCGTTTCAGAGCTTATGCTCCATCATCAGATATTAAAAAGGTAAAACTATCACTCTTGCGAGATCGTTAAGAAGTTAAAATATCAAAATTTGCATGTGAACCGTACGCGGATTTGGGTGCGCACCCGTTCAAGTTCATTCTGCCACTGAGCGGTTGCTACCGTATCGTAGCCCCAGCGAGCAGACTCAGGGCGGTATCGTACAGTCGGTTGGATACAAAGTTCAGGTGGTCATTTAACACGATATCGCGACTCCTTGGGTTTGCATATGCACTGTAAATTTCAAATTCCTCCGAGGCATTCATGAAACATCCCTTCTTACACACATGTAACGGTATTAAATTGGAACTAAACTCTGTGTAATTATGATTGTGTGAAGTCAGGTGTCGGGCGTAATTTGATTTGATGCGCGTCATAGACGAAGCACAAGAAACACACGGCGGATAATTTAAGGTTAATAATTTATTAATTCGTACAAGTGATTTGGTTACCATATTAAACGCGTCATAGACGAAGCACAAGAAATCACACAGCGGATAATTTAAGGTAAATAATTTATTAATTCGTACAAGTGATTTGGTTACTATATTAAACATGAATATTAAAGTAACCTTCTGTTTGAGGGGATAGTAAAACGTGCCATGGTACTATTTACTAATGTACTATAAGTGCTTCCATCAAAAAGTAGCACTTATTATGTATAAAAAGTAGCTATTATATAGGAAAGTAGCTAAGAGTTGTTTTCTTATTAAATGTTATATAATAACATTTATAAAATAATTTTTGTTTTTTGTGCTTATGTTAATGGAGGTTGAAAAAATAGTCTTTGTAAGATTACCACAAACTACATCTAGAGGAATTTTAATTTGAATTATTTTATAATATTTTTGTGTAAACATTTATTTATTTATTTCTTCTAATATAGAAAATCCAGGAATCTAAGTGAAAAGAAAAGAAGAGACCAGTTTAACATGTTAATTAATGAATTGTCGTCAATGGTATCTACAAATAGTCGGAAAATGGACAAATCAACAGTTCTAAAATCTACAATAGCGTTTTTAAAAAATCATAATGGTGAGACATACCTTTACGTTTTTAGTCTTATTTATATCAGAAAAAGAGACATGATATCTTATATATACGTTAATTAGAAATATTCTGTTTTAAACCATATTAGATTTAATATTTTGACAAATTATCTGTTTCTGCTAAATATAAGTGTGAAACACTGCAAACTATTCTCATAGGATTTAGCTGCTGAGCTCAAGGTGATTCTGGGTCCTCCCCCCCCCCCACACACACAGACTAAGATTTGTTCAAAGTAGATCGTGAATAAGTGGTAACATGTCCAGTATAAAAAAACTTAACAGTACTGGTAAATGTTACAGGTTTTTGTATGTTATTTGTTTAATATAGTTTGGAACCTGCTCAACACAGAAACAGAATGCTAAATTTTAGAAAGTGTCTGTATAATACAGAAACTCAGTTTAAAATTTATTATGTTTCATGAATTTTCTACTGATATTGTATAAGTTAAATAATATGAACAATCCTACTCTTGTGCTGAGTAATACAAAACAAAAATTGTTAAAATAACGCATCAGTGAAGTCACTGATGACCTGTCAACAAACATCATAGAAGGCTCACAACACTAATGTCTAACTTTTGACATTTCTGTTTAAGCTAACAGAGTACAGTAGATGTTTAGAGAACAAATAATTTTCAGCTATATGTTCTTCTGACATTTTTCTTATTTTTAGTTCTAGAATCACATTCCAAATAAAGTCCTTTCTTCCTGGGACACTCAGTATTTAGGTGGAAATAATACATTTTATTTTCCACAATACATACATAACCTTGCTAGAAATATAAAATACTAATCAATTTATTTTGCTATTATAAATAATATGTATACTTGCTATATATATATGATACCAAAATTAATATATATTATAGTCTACTCCCCAGTTCAATTTCATATTAATAGAATAAACTAACCACAGATTTAATCTTTAAATTAACAATAAACATCCAGGACAGTAGATGAATTAGACAGTTAGTAGTGTCAGTCAAATATAGATAATTATGAATATCACATCATATTGCCTGTAGTATTGAATCCTTGCATTTCACACTACTCCCTTGGGAACATACAATTGCTCTTTCAGTTGTTGGCCATGTCTTATTTGTTGTTAATCACAGTTGTGGACAGGGCTATTAATCACATCTAGAGCAGTCTACAAGTCTGTAGAATTTTCAAGTAAATTTTGTTCTTTACATACAGGTTTTGTTGAATAAACTTATCTTTTAACAATCGTTGAAATAGTTGTGTGATACTTATAGCATATCATAGACCACCACCTATACATTATAATCTGCTTTTCACAACTCATTGAACTACAAGACAGAAAGCAGCAAAAGATCTTGTAACTGTTTGCACAGAATTTTCTTTACTTTCAAAGTACATTTTGTTTTCTGTGGTATGATATTATACTGAGTCTTGATTATTCTTATGGTGATGCTGTTCTGATACGTTTATGTGATGCTAAAGTAAAAACAGGTACCTTAGAGGCATGTCATGCCTATAGTTTATATTCTTATAATTTGGATTTGATACACATCAGCCTTAAGCCCTATGATTTTCAGTGTATGTCATATACAGAGACAGTTAAGAATAACAACTTATAATTACGCTGAAGGATTAGTAGCACTAACATGAGTGATTTTCAATGATTTAATGTGTAAGTTGATTTTTTTTTTCATTTAACAAAATGCTGTATAATGTTATTTGTATCATTGATGAACCCCCGTCGAGTAGCACAAATATTTATAAATTTTCAATGGGTGTAATCGTAATAACAACAACGTAAAATTGTTTAAAATAATTAAAATATTTATTAATTAAAATTTCAAAATAAATTTAGAATTAAAATTTCATTATTATTGCATGTGTATGGGTAATAGTAGTACCCATACTTATTGATTACATACACGTAATATCGCTTATTCCATACAAACATAAAATACTCTTATAATTATAAATACATTGGATTATTAATAATATGGCTCTCGACTTGCTCAGTATTATTACGAGTAATTTATTATACTCTGAAATCTTTCTTTTAAAAAAATAAATCTTATTGTTATTGCACATGCATTACTTTAGTAACTTTCTATTCTTTCTAAATATTTTCAATAAATTATTAATCCAAGAATTATGCTTTCATAATTCAATAATTTAAATTTAAATATTTTCCATAAATTATTAATTCAAAAATTATGCTTTCATAATTACTATACAATTTAAATTTAAATATTTTCAATAAATTATTAATTCAAAAATTCTGCTATAATTAATATACAAGACATTTATATTTACAAGTTATAAATTACACTTTTATAAATTATTGTCTTTCTTTTGACAATGTTTATCTGTCTTTGATTAAGTCTTTTGTTATGGGGAATATATGGCTTTCTGTCACCTTAATCACCTTAATTGTAGTGGTTCCTCAGCGTACCCTCTCCTGGTCCTGAGTCCTTTGTTGTGAATCCTGCGTAGTCGTGAAGTCCTGGATCCTTTCCTCGTCCTCCGGGTCCTCTCGGGAAGTCCGATGACTCGTCCTCTACGTCTGGAATTCATACCTTGTAGTGTGCTGCTCCCTCGTCCTCCGTAATCATCTCTGGCTGCAGTGGTGGTGTCCTGAAAGTGATGATGTTGTCAAGCATCGCCTCCGGCTGCCGCTGTAGTCAAATGAGAAAGAGTTGAAGTCGTTGGGCAGAGCCTCTGGCTGCCACTGTGGTTGAACGAGAAAGAGAACAAGGCTGATGTGCCTCGCGTATTTATAGTCTAGGGCGCAAAATTCATGTTTCGACAATTCTCTGCAGGACTAGGTTTGTCGTGGTGTCCTTTTACAAACACGATTATTCATACACTTTTTTCACTTTTTTTCGCAACATGCAAAGTCTTTTGCAAATTACCCGACATTCATCTGCTCGGTAATTTTTATGTATACAACTGTGTTTAAACCGTTTCTCGTTATCTTAATTATTATGGGTTTTATTTATGTTTATTTTCACTGTATTTGCACTTTTTATTATTTTCGCACCATCTTTCATACACACATGTCTTTATATTATACACAGTGTGGCGTATTTGGTTTTATGATACTTCGTCTACACTTATTACCATGTAAATAATTCGTATAATTAATAGCGTTTATTTAGGGGTGATGCTTGACAGGAATCAACTAGCCTCACACACACACGTAAAATACATGTGTGCACACAGACACAGCTGAGTGGCGTGACCCACCTGTCCAAGCATGCAAATTTGTTGTTCACTTTACAGTTCAGATTGAAAGCTGAATTATTATTACTAACAATATGGATTATTTATTTAAATTATATTAATTATCTTAACTAATTGTGCAATGCACAGTACCCTATACATTTGTACTGTTGCAGCTGTTAGTATCAGATATTTATATTATACTGTTGCATGAATTATAGAATATGATCACACTTCAATACGTCTTAATGTTTTGTTTCAAACTTCAAAATTTGCTTTTCACTTTCAATTTTGCTTTTCATTATTGAATGGTCTGGAGGATGTGTTATATTTAAAGCATTCAATGCATATCTGTAACTGTTGGCAGCTTTACATCCCATAATTGTTCATTTTTCAACAGTGTAAACATGAAAATAGTTGTAACCAATGCTGGTATGTGAGCAGGTATAAGTGCTGCAATTTGGTGGTGAAGAAAGAAAAAGACATGAAAAATACGATATATGGTTGAGAGATTATGTAAAAACATGGGATTTTGGAATAATGATGTTAATTATAACCAAATGTTAATGTTCTGTATAAGAATTGTATAAAGTGTCTAGAACAAACTTTAGATAATTTTAGGATTGTTGGAGTTGAAAATCAGGTGTTAGTGACCCATGGGGGGGAGGGTCTGTGATAATACATAGTTCAAAATAAATAACATGAACCTATATACGAACAAAGGGGGTGTACTAATCTTCTGCTCATGCACTGTTCATTTTTGTACACCTTTTTGATGTTTCTTCAAAAAATATGAATGAGGACTTTTAATTTTGTTTTTCACATCTTTTTCAGTGTGGCCATCCTTCACGACCAAAACAGTATAAGCATCATTTCTCCTTATTTTCTTTGAATACTCTTTGTCTATAATATTCTTTAAGATATGTGACCTATAATCTTCGAAACATTTGTTCTGACAATATGGTAAATAAAAAAATCAAACACATTAACCATCAAAACTGAAAAAGACACTGAAAAACTATGAAGTTTCACAGAATCCATTTCTCCTATATGCTTCACTGAAAACGGGAACATTCAGCTGATTCCAGGCATGCTTTGTACATTTGTTACATGCACTAGACAAAAACACTGCAGTGAATGCATCCAGCACAAGTAAAAGCACATAGTGTGGATGGCACTATTCATTAATTTCAGAGCAAGTTTTCGTGATTCTCATCTGTGTTATCAGAATTAATGTTTATGTCAGGTATGGGATTTTCTGTTTTTTTGTAATAATTTTGTTGATGTTATATCTTGTGTTAATAAGATATCAGCATAATATGATTGCCAAACGAAAAGTGTTGTTTTTAAAACTTCTGATTACTCAAGTCCATTTCATACAAATACCATCTGTATTGTTGTTGTATTGTAATTGATTTATTACAATTGATTTATTAGTGTTTCAGTAACAACAACATATAATTGCAAAAGCTATAAGCTAGTTTTTTTTTGTCAGTTTAAGTGAAACTATGGATGATAATAAATGTGTATTATGGTTAGTAACTTAACTAAATATTTCAAAATGTTTACATCAGTTTCAATACCTGAAGTGTTGTTGATAATTCAGAATACTGAAATGCATTGTGTAGATGTTTTTTTTTTCACTTAAAGTATTGTGTCCCTGAAATTATTTTTATTGTCTGTGAACAAATCTCTCCCTTTTTGATAGTAAAAACATGTCTCTGATTATTATAAACATATTTTCACAAGCTGAATGATGAGGAAACACCATATGTTAAGAAAGTAACACATTTTGTTCTTAAAATTAAGACAGGTTAGCTTTTCTTAATAAATTGATAATGACTACAGAAATACAGGACAACTGACATATTTGGTTTATGCATCAGAGATAACAGGCACCCATGTTTTTACAGTTCTGAAAGGTATAGAATAATGAGCAAGTTTAGAAGAATAGTTTGTATAGTTCATAAGCCTGCTTGGACTAACAAATCTTGATAATTCCTGTATGTAGATAGTATTAAAAAAAGGTCAGTGTATATAAGAATTTTTGATAATTTGTAGGCAGAATTCTTTTTTATTTAAAAATTACCAAAGTTTTACAGTCATAAAAACTTTTATACTTTTAAATTTAATAAATAATTTATTTATTCTATCATAGATCTAGCTGTGCGTTCAAGAGTCCATGAAATTCAAGAAGAGTGGAAACCGGCATTTCTTTCAAATGAAGAATTTACTCATTTGATATTAGAGGTTAGTTAAAAAGTTTAGTCTCATTATACTTCTGTTATATAAATTAGTAAATTTTTTAAAATGTAATTTTTTTAAATAAATTTACATCATCAGCTTTTATTGATCAAGTATTAACAGCCTTCTTGATAATCAAATGATATTTTCTGTAGCCTTCCAATCTCCCATCTACTTAATGAGTATACTTCATACTTTGCTTGGACAGTCTTTTGTACGTGATGAAGGTACTTTCAGTGATTTTATCATGGAATGTATATACTTGTACTTTTGATCAAATATATTCATTTGTAATATGCTTCTAGTGCTGAAATTGACTCATAGAGGTCATTTAAGAGCTTTAGTTACAATTATGTCTCACTTTTTAAAAACCTGTGGTACTGTTCCATTGCTATTATTGTATTTGTATTGTACCTGGTATTATTATTAAGTGTTCGGTCTCATGCAAGAAGACTAGACATAACTGTCGCAGGCCACGAACAGTTAGGATTGCCATTCAAGGCAGTCAAGTTTGCTTGTATGAATTTAAAGTTTTTAAGACTAAAAACTTGGTTCGTGTAGGAGGACCTCCTGTTCTATGATCTCTGTATTTTGATTTCCACCTTGCCCTATTGTTGGCTTCATCAGTTCCCAGTAGTTTACTTTTCCCTTTTAAATTGTTGAAGACCTGAAGTCTTCTTCTTCAAATCCCTAGAGTCCCTTCTAACTTTCCCTCAGTGACATCTTATATAACTTTATAATATATAAATTCATCTGTATTTTCCTTTTGCTGTATTTTTCTTCAGCCATATTTTTATTAAGGTATTAAAAGAAAAGCACAACCTAAAAACTAGTTAGTTTGCTATCTTTATCCTGTCCATAACAGAAGAATAATGTATAACCATAGTAATGGACAGTGGCGTAGCTAGGCTTTTTGGCGCCCGGGGCAAGGAGATTGTCGGCTGCCTCTCCTTCACAATTAAAAAGGGACAAAAGAGCAAAAATGGAGGCCCATCCAGTGATCAAAGTACTTAATAAATGAAAATGTGTAGATTTTTATATGAAAGCATGTCCAGAAAATGTCTTAAGAATATTCATCATCATAGGTTCATCTGCTGTATAGCAGGTTTTCTTTATGAACTCCTCCACTGTTCTCTGTCTTCTGCCAGCCTTTTCGTGGTAATGTAGTTTTCTACCTTGATGTTGTCCATCAACTGTCGTCTCTTTCTTCCTCTTCTTCTTTTTCCACTAACCATGCCTTCTAGACTGTCTTTTATAATAGAATTTCTTCTTAAACAGTGTCCTATCCAGTTCTTCTTTCTTTTCCTTATTCTTTTTAATATTTCTCTCTTCTCTCCCACTCTTCTCAATACTTCCTCATTCCGCACTCTGTCCTCCCATTTAACTCCTTCCATTCTTCTCCACATCCACATTTTTAAGAATATTTGTTAAGTCAAAATTAAGAAATTACATATTCAGTAATTAAGATGTTACCGGTATTCAGTTTGTATACATTTATTAGTAACAATTGTAGACTACAAAAAATATAGTAATATAAAAAATGTATAACACAAAAATGTTCTAATAAACATGCAAATCCCTTGTAGGTCTAAAGCGCATCGTCAAAACAATATCCTGAAGCAACATAAAGTTAAACCACTTACCATTACAAGTTAATGGTTCCATCTTCTATTAATAAACACTTAATATTTATTTTTCAATATTCAATAAATATTTAAAACGAGATGTCCTAAAATGTAACTTACGATTCTTGAGTATACATAGACTAATACTGTTTATCACGAAAGGTTTATGACAACAGATAAGCTGGCTGGTTATGCGTCTTTTATGAACGGAATAGTCATATCAAAGAAACAAGTTGTTTGTAGTTTTATAAATTGAAAACAATTTCTTCCAAGTCTGCTCACTTTTCCGCCTTTCTGGTTATGCCGTCCGGGGCGGCTGCCCCCTTGGCCCTCCCCCCTAGATACACCTCTGGTAATGGAAATTAACAACTTGTTTCAAGACACGATCATGTTTTTGAGGCTGTTAATTTTCTTTCCTTAATTGATACAGCAGTGTTGTAATTCTCCATATAGTGCTCTAAAGGCAAGACCGCTTACTCTGTTGAATAATTATTCAGCACATATTGTAACATTATTTATTTATTTTTTACTTTAATTATATTTGAACACTTTCAGTTTACCTGCGTTTGTTTACCAACTTGGACGCCATCTTGTATTGTTGGCAACTGCGTCTAATCAAATACTTACCCAGGCCCAGAGTCCGTTTAGACGTATTTAGAGAGACAGAACAAGGTTATTTCAGTAAACAAATAAATTGGTTTTGTTCACATATTACTCTCTTTTATTTTCAATTATTCCCATCCTACATAAACTTTCCATTACTGCTTTTAATTATACCACCATGAAACAAGTTATAGAAAAAAGATAACTTGTATAAAAAAAAGATAACAAGTTATAAAAAAGATTTATATATATATATATATATATATGTATATATATATAAATCACAAATAGAACTATCTAGTCAAACATTATTTTAATTCATCAAAAAAAAAAAAAAAAAAATACCACAAACCAGCACTTCTTCAATTATTACCTAATTTTCACCCTCTTACACTCACACACACACACCCATCCCAGGCCCTTACGAGATCTCATTTTTTGGTGGTTAAAAGAAAACATTTCTTTTAATAATAGAATTTAATATTTGATTTTTGAATTTTGGTGATACCCCGAAGGTTACTTACCTGCGCATTATCTTGTCCTAAATAGTCCAGGAGACGTCAGTCCATCTTGATGCCCACTCTCGATTTTTTTGGCATACACTTGAAACTGTCACTTCATTTTAATTGCACAAAACTGTTATTTTGATATAATCACGGTAGGATCACATTATTATTCAACTCATTATTTTTTATTTTATAATTTTAGTTGTACTCGCGCCCGTAAATTCGTTCCGGAACTTTTGTTCGTGACCGGTCGGCACAAAGGTGTAATTTTAACTGGGTTTACCATAAATTTATGGGCGAGCACACGGCCCGCGTCCGCCATCGCTAGATGGTGGTTGACGACTGACTCCTGCACAGACGATCACCTGATCTCATTTCATTGTGTTATTATTATGACATCGCCAGATATTAAGGTGTTGTTTACTGCGCCTTGCATTCCATTGTTGTATATATGTGGGCTAGGCTACTGACGTCATATGGTGTGACCCCAACTGTGCATAGTTCATAGGTCATGTGGTTAAATATAGCTGTCTCCAGTGCTCGATTGACGACCTTGATATTAATTCACATACTTTGTTTCTCCATAACATTTTCCAATACAATTTAAAACTTTACTATTACAAAAATATCGCTGGGTGAGTTTACCCCGTTACAATACCCCCTCAATGAGAGGTTTTATGCCGAAGCATAAAAACTCTCATTGACACTCACATACTTCCTAAAGGGATCAGTCTGGATATGTTGCCACAACCCCCTTTTGTGTTTTATTAAAATTCATGGGTAACTTACCCCCCTGGTCCAGTGACTGTGGCTGCACCTGAATGACCTTACTGGACTTCCCTCTTGAGATCCCAACACCGCAAGGCCAGACAGGCACTTGATGCTCTGACGCGCAGGCCAGCACAGGGCTGCCGCCACAGCATCACCAGACACTGAAACATTAAATCAAAAACATCAAATAGTGGCCTTGTATAATACCATATCCCTAACTGATCTGGTCCCCCTTAGCTGTGCTGGTTTGCGTTAAGAAGCACTGGTTTTTCTTAACTTCTAACATACATTGATGAATACATACTCAACCTAACATGTTATGTTTTAAATTTCAATACAAACATTCTGTATGCCCTTCTCTCATTAATTCTTATCCCAAATTCAAAATATTTCCCTGATTCCAATCAGAATTTAAATAACCACTTCCAATTACATCATTACATATATCTTCCATTACCGAAATTACATCTCAAAATAATTTAAGTCATTACTAAAATTCTCTTAAACACGTTTAAATCAATTACATAATCACAAATTATCTACTTATATATATTTTTTTTTAAATCGTTAATCATCTACTTAATACTTCTCAAATCAACATGAAATCATTTAATTATATCATAAAATCAATTACACATTCTATATTATCAACATAATTCCATTTAATTGGTTCATTTTATCCCATTTACCGTAATCATCAACTTCCTCCTTCCACACACACTGTTGCCCCCCCCTGGACTGTAGCGCCCAGTTGCCTCCACAAGGACTGGGGCGGAAAGGGTGAACACTTTTTTATTTTCTTTCACCCCCCATCCTTGCTTTGGCGTTACATAAACTTTAGGGTACTAGTACCCCTACTAATAAACTTATTGATATGCCCCTAATCGGTCTACCACCCATACTTAGGTATGTAGCCATGTTCCAAAACAAAATTCTTAGATTCCCCTTTGTTCCGCGTTAAATTTCTATGTTACACCAATTTTAAAAGCAACCAACCATGGTCAGTGTACAATAAATCTGCCAATAGCTGGTTGTAAACCAAAACCACGGCCTGGGCTGGTAAGGCCGGGACCGCCCGAAATGTAGGGAATCGCTTTAAAACATACCATTCCGTGTTTTATATTCCTACACAATTACATAATCAACATAATAGACACTCAAATTGAACATTAACATTGCTACATTAAAATAAACATCTCACCTTTAAATCTGCATAAAAAATTATAAACATTACAACTTTAACTTTCTATTGAATCTTTTAATAATCAACCTTTAATTATTCCTCATTTCTTATAGCCTACAATTAAATTCTCCAAAAATTCAAATTTATTACCAACATATCATTTTATACAACCTTTCATTTATTAGCTCCCTTCAGATTAATTCAACTATTTTATCAAACACATTTTAATTACTTTAATTATCAAATTGCTTTAATTACTTTAACAAAATTCACAATGACCAACTGTCAGTTATTAAAGTTGAGTATACTTAACCTTATTACATAATTACATTTAACATCAACACAAAAGTATATACAATCTACATTATTATCTGTTATTGTTTACCACAAATCATTTCATAATTCAGTCCATTTCAAAACCCACTAACTCACATAGTTAAATGTCCATGAACAATAAATATTTACCCTCCATCATCAAACAATAATCTTGTCTTACGTATACACAATTCATTTTTGATTAAGTACATTTTGTTACTATTATTATAATAACTGTTTAATATTTTAAATTGTTTCTTTGTACCCACATAATAATTTACTGGATTATCCCACATTATTATTCTATCATATAACCTGTCTGCATCAGTAATTCTGGTCCTGTCACCATCAGTATTATTATCTGTTGCAATTAAGCATTTTATCATCTCCTTATTATCAGAGTCAGCTGCTATTAATATCCTCATCCTATGTACAGGTAAGTATTCAATATAATTATCAACGTTATCATCAACGTTATTGCTGCATTATTCTCACAACAAGGTAAGTTTTGTGTTTTATTCACTCTCTCAACCCTTATTCTTTCTAATAATTCTTCATAACTTCTACTAACCCCAAACAACACCGCCCCCCCCCTCTCTCTCTCTCTCTCTCTCTCTCTCTCTCTCTCTCTCTCTCTCTCTCTCTCTCTCTCTCTCTCTCTCGCTCTCGCTCTCTCTCTCTCTCTCTCTCTCTCTCTCTCTCTCTCTCTCTTTCTCTCTCTCTCTCTCTCTCTCTCCATGCAGTGGGCACTACTACATCATAAAAACACCTCCTGGCTCTTCCAGGACAACTACAAAAAAATCAAGGGACTACTTGAAGACACCTCGTCTTCCACTAAGGGACTCTTGCCCTTCAAAAACACCTATGAACACCTTGTTTCACAATAAACCCGAGGAAAATTTACCCTCTGCCCCACTTCCGCAAAATAACTCTTTCCACTCTTTCAACTCACCAACACTTATTTCTACCCCTTTACAACCCCCTACTCACATTACTCTCTCACTCTCTCCTACTATCTCTATATTCTCATCACCACTATTAATTTTCATTGTATCACCATTAGATACCTCGTTTTCAACTATCTTACCAGTATTACTTGTTAACTCATTTTTATAACTAACTTACCTCGTTAATTATTTCTTCGTTATTTTTCGTTATCATCTCCCCATTGTAATTATCACTTATAGTTTCACTGTCTGCGTTATCAGATTCACTTACCTGTTTCAGTTTATTTTCTGTCCTCTCCTTTTTCTTTCTACTTTCATTCACTTCGTCTTGTAATTGTTTTACACTAGTACTAAAATGTTCATCAACTTCTTTTAAACTTTTATTAATATAGACATTTTGTTGTTTTTATTTTGTCTCTAATCTTATTAAATTTACTACAAAACAGGTTAATTACCTTCTGTCATGCTTCTTAAAATCCAAATACAGGATAACTCGAGTTTCGACAACTAATGTGTGTGTCATCTTCAGATCCTCATGAATACAGTGGAACTTGGTTATAACGTCATTGAAGGGACCAAAAAAATAATGACGTTATGTCCGAGTGACGTTATAAAAGAGTCGTTATAAAAGACCCTTTTTAATCACTAGTAAGGAAGGAGAAATAAAAAAAAAGATCTTTGCATTATTAACATTATTCGTGGTATTTATTCTAAAGTTTACAAACTGCATTTCATTTATACAAACAGCATGAAGAACATTTTAAAAGATCAAAAAGAAAGTACATGTAACTTACATTTAGGCTTACTGTCGAAAGTAATACGCAATTTTCTTTTGAACGCTCCTTTCTGAAAAATAAATTCTTTCTGTTGTGCTGTGGAGATGCTGCGCTGCATTAATCGTGTCATCAGACGTCTCTCTAAAGCAGTAAACTCGTGAAAGAGTTTCGGCGGCTCTCATTGCTTCCTGTACTGTTGGACAAACGATGTCGGCATCCTTCTCTTGCTCAGCATCTTCGTCAACACTATCTTCTGCTTCTATGTTTTTTACTTCCGCGATCATTTCTGCGTCACTCAACACTTGGAATGTTTCTACTTGGTCATCCACTGATGCATAGGAATCAAGTTCATTTCCAAATTCATTTACGTCAAATTTCTTAATCCACTCCGAGAGCGGCAAGTCGTCGTCTTCATCATCATCGGGTAAATTTTCATGTACGAGTTGTGCTTTACTAAAGCATTTTGCTATCGTCTTCTGTGTTACACTCTTCCAAGAGTCGTCTAGGAATTGTATTGCATCTAAGAGTGAAATTGTGGCAGGTTGCGCCGTGTCCATACAGAAAATAATTTTTTTTTCAAGTTGCTTGCGGTAGTGACACTTTAGGCTTCTAATGACGCCTTGGGCCATAGGTTGCAGGACACTCGTACAGTTGGCCGGTGAGAAGACCAGATTAATGTTTGTCAAATTTAACTTTGGATGGGCTGCACAGTTGTCAACTAGAAGTAGAATTTTTCTGTTTTTCGATGACAGTTCTTTATCCCAATTTCTTAGTTCATCTTCAAAAATACTATAAGTCATCCATGCTTTTTTGTTGGCAGTGTAACTTACAGGAAGTTTTTTGATGTTTTTAAAACACTAGGATGCAACTTTCCCCGATAACTAAAAGTTTCCTTTTTTCGGTTCCCGTCATGTTCGCACAAACAAAAACTGTAACTCTTTGTTTAGAGAACTTCCCACCAACGCACTTTTCATTTTTAAATTTGAAAGTCTTATCTGGAGTTAATTTATAAAAAATTCCGGCTTCATCTCCATTAAAGATGTCTTCATCTTTATATGATCGTCTAATTTGTGGCCAAGTGTTACGCACCCAATCGCCTGTAACGTTCAGATCTACGCATTTTGCCTCACCACAAATTTTAGCAAAGGAAATCGAGTGTCGGGCCTTAAATCGATCTAGCCATCCGTTGGAGCACGTAAAATCAATGCCAAACAATTTTCCGAATTCTGTAGCTTTCTCTTTCAGAATTGGTCCACTCACAGGAATATCTGAACATCGACATTGTTTGAACCATTTCAATAATGCTGCATCCACATCACCATGTTCGCATTTCCTAATTTTTTTAATTTTTTCTCCATCTTCCTCAAATTTTTTTAAAATTTTGTCCTTGTTTTTTAAAATTGAACCTACAGTAGAATTCACTAAACCAAACTCACGGCATACATCAGCTATTTTACGTCTGCTTTCATATGATCTAATTACATGTACTTTCTCTTGAATAGACGGAACCTTTCTTTTTGTACTAGAACTTGCCATGATTACTGTATAAAAATGTAGACCTACGTATAAAATTCTATAAACAGTGGTTATAGTGCTGTTACAGTGCTTATCGCTTGCATACAATGTATGTCTGTGGCGGCCATGGGCGTAGCGCGCACATATATACGTTTATATGAAATTTAGAGTAAAATATCTGAGAAATTTTTGACGCTATAACAGAGTAGTACAATATTTAGTGACGTTAAAACCGGGAATTTTTATAATGTTAAAGATATCAGTTTGACCGGACTTATGACAAAATAACGCTACACCCGAGTTGACGTAACAGCCGAGGCCGTAATAACCAAGTTCCACTGTAGTTAAAACTACATTTGTCGATGTTTACACATCTCGTCGAATAATAAAAACAACACATACATGGTACAAAAATATTAAATAATTTAACACACGGTAAAAACAAAATAAAACAGAATGAAACACAATACACGCGGCCGCCGCGAACCTGCACAGGAACGCGTTACACAGTAAAACTAATCGATACCGACTTGACCTTCGATTAACTTTATCGATCTGACATAGCTAATTTCTCGTTCTATATCATTGACTCTGTTGAATAAAATATTATTTTTGTGTATTGATTTTTCATTTAGGATGCGATTGTAATTGTCTTTAGTGGCTTTATATATCTCAAACCGTTCGAGAGTGTCCAGTTTAAGTGATTTCTTGCATTTATGTAATATGTCCAAACTCTCCCTAATACTTTTTATGTTGTGATCTTGTAAACTTAAATGTTCAGCAAATGTAGATCTTCCTATATATGACTTAGAGCTTGGGATGTGTTCTTTATAACGCAATTTGAACGAACATACATAGTTTGTCCTACGTAGAATTGTGAACAATCTGAACAATTAAGCGTGTATACACCAGTACCGTCATATTCATCGAAAGATTTATTTTTGTTTTTAAACTTAAGTTTGTTCTCGAGCTTATTATTTGCTTTTGAAGCCAATACAATATTTTGCTTTTCCAATTGGTTTTTTAAGGTATGATGTAACATTTCACCATAATCTATTGCAATATATTTTACTTTTTCTTTAGGCATGTCAGTATTTATTGGTCTATTTTGTTTCTTATTTATTACTTTATCTATTATGTTACTTTTATATCCATTGGCTGTCGCTGTGTGTTTAATAATGTCAACTTCGTTTTTATAGTCTTCTGTGGAGAGGGGCAATGACGGCAATCTATGTATCATGCTATTGAAAAATGCCATTTTGTGTGAAAAAGGGTGATAAGAAGAGGCATGAATAGCATGATCTGTGGTATTCATGATACGTGGTCGGTTTTTATTATTCGACGAGATGTGTAAACATCGACAAATGTAGTTTTAACTATATTCATGAGGATCTGAAGATGACACATTAGTTGTCGAAACTCGAGTTATCCTGTATTTGGATTTTAAGAAGCGTTACAGAAGGTAATTAACCTGTTTTGTAGTCTTAACCGCTTCTGGAGGCAAATAAAATAAAATGTTTAAATTATTAAATTTGCTCTCATTTGTATCAAAACGACTATTTATTTTATCAAACTTTTCATCAAACTTATTATTGAACACCGTGTTTTGCTTTTCTGAACTTTCTTTCATACTACATATAATACTATACAAATTTTTCAACATATCACTGTCATCAGCTTTTCTACTTTGGATCGGCGTTGATTGATTTTCAACGTCTTCCATTATTATTGACTGTTCTGCTTATTTATATATCTGATTGAATTTCTGTATTACGGTCAGTTAGGCTGACTTCTTCGTTATTATTCTCACTTGTACTCATTTTTATTATTTAATTCTTACTTACTTATAATAAACATATGCCAATCATATTATAACGTAACCCTATCTGACACTCTTGTCATCTACATCTATTTATACGTACATACCAATTTTTCTTTACTCATCTCAAACAACCATTTTGTTCTCTAAAACAGGCCCACATTTGCATAAATAATATTCATGCAAATGTCCCTGTTTGGCAGCGCCATTTGTAACATTATTTATTTTTTACTTTAATTATATTTGAACACTTTCAATTTACCTTGGTTTGTTTACCAACTAGGACGCCATCTTGTATTGTTACCAACTGCGTCTAGTCAAATACTTACCCAGGCCCAGAGTCCGTTTAGATGTATTTAGTGAGACAGAACAAGGTTATTTCAGTAAACAAATAAATTGGTTTTGTTCATATATTACTCTTTTATTTTCAATTATTCCCATCCTACATAAACTTTCCATTACTGCTTTTAATCATACCACCATGAAACAAGTTATAGAAAAAAGATATAAAAACTCATCACTAGTTGTGAACAAATATTGATATTATATATATATATATATATATATATATATATATCACAAATAGAACTATCTAGTCAAACATTATTTTAATTCATCAAAAAAAATAAAAATACCACAAACCAGCACTTCTTCAATTATTACCTAATTTTCACCCTCTTACACTCACACACACACCCATCCCAGGCCCTTATGAGATCTCATTTTTTGGTGATTAAAAGAAAACATTTCTTTTAATAATAGAATTTAATATTTGATTTTTGAATTTTTGCGATACCCCGAAGGTTACTTACCTGCGCATTATCTTGTCCTAAATAGTCCAGGAGACGTCAGTCCATCTTGATGCCCACTCTCGATTTTTTGGCATACACTTGAAACTGTCACTTCATTTTAATTGCACAAAACTGTTATTTTGATATAATCACAGTAGGATCACATTATTATTCAACTCATTATTTTTTATTTTATAATTTTAGTTGTACGGGCGCCCGTAAATTCGTTCTGGAACTTTTGTTCGTGACCGGTCGGCACAAAGGTATAATTTTAACTGGGTTTACCATAAATTTACGGGCGAGCACACGGCCCGCGTCCGCCATCGCTAGATGGTGGTTGACGACTGACTCCTGCACAGACGATCACCTGATCTCATTTCATTGTGTTATTATTATGACATCGCCAGATATTAAGGCGTTGTTTACTGCGCCTTGCATTCCAATGTTATATATATGTGGGCTAGGCTACTGACGTCATATGGCTTGACCCCAACTGTGCATAGTTCATTGGTCATGTGTTAAATATAGCTGTCTCCAGCATTCGATTGACGACCTTGATGTTAATTCACATACTTTGTTTCTCCATAACATTTTCCAATACAATTTAAAACTTTACTATTACAAAAATATCGCTGGGTGGGTTTGCCCCGTTACAATATGTGGTATCTTAGTGTATTATATAGAAAAAAGTTTCTGAAGAACTTGCTCATAAACTAAGCCTGCATACCTTTTCATATAGTGAGAACTGATGGTGGCGAATATTCTCCAGCCATCTTGAGTAGTCCATGCGTCAGTATAAACATATGTATTAAAAGCTGATTCACTGAAATAGTTTATTATGGACTCTGAATTATATTTAAAATGTATTATAACTTATTATATTACTATATATTTAAACTGAAAGTGAAAAATTAAAATAATTTTTTAGTTAAGTAATTGAAATACACAAAATAATAAAATAGTGATCAATATTAATTTAAACACTTCATGTTGTATAGTGGTACAGGGAAGGGAGGAGTGTATGTGTATGTGTGAATAAACAGGACTTAGAGAGTGTACAAATAATAATCTGGGCAGGTTCTTTTGTCTGCTGTATACCTGTTTTGTCATTATCTTAACATTGTTTTTCACATGATATATAGTTATATATAGGAACTGTGTGTGTGTTTAAACGCTTGTTGCTTTAGTTCATTCTTGAAAAGTAAATTATTTAATATTTAATACTATTTAATATTCAATATATTTTTTCGTTCCTGGTACATGTTTTGGATAACAATGGACGTACCTATCGTCAAGCCATCTTAGTTTTTTGTATTGTTGAATATTTGTGTCCATGTTGTTTGTTGCTGTGGTTCCCTGTTGGCTTTTAGTTGTTAACATTGGTGTTATTGTGTATAGGCGTGTATATAGTTTTGTTTTTGAGTGTTTCCAATGTTTAGTGTTTTAAAATTGTGTCTTACAAATGTATAAATATAAAAAAAAAACACACACAAGACAAACTAATATGAGAACAAATACAAATCAACACAAAACATACACAATTTTTAAAACATTAACATTGGAAACACTCAAAAAACAAAACTATGTACCACACCTACACACAGTAACACTAATGTAAATAACCAAGAGCGAACAGGAACCCATAGCAACAACCAACCTGCACACAAGTGTTCAGCAAGACAAAAACGAAGATGGCTGACAATGGACAAACTGTTTGATCCCCGAAACATGTACCAACTAAAAAGAAACATCATGAACGTGTAATAGTATTAAACATTAATTGTGTGTGTGTGTATGTTCTAACTTTACTATATCATAAAAAGTTATGCAAAAGAATTGAGCATGTTGGACTAGAAGTAAACAGAAAACTTAATTGAAAGTTGTGTTTACATTGTTGTTATTTATAGATGAAAACACAGACACACAAACATTCTGTATAATTGTGAACAAAAGTAACTGGATTTTCAGATTAAAGAAAACATTTAACTTTCTTACAGGCATTGGATGGCTTTATTATGGTATTTTCTGCATCCGGCCGTATTTTGTATGCTTCTGAGAGTATAACATCACTTCTTGGACATTTACCGGTAATTGTTTCTTGACTTATGATCAGTAAACATTAAATGTTCATTTTTAATTGACTTATTTATTTACATTTTAGTATTTCTTCAATGGTAAATTACATGGTGAGTGTTTTTTTTCATTATGGCTGTAGATGTAGCAAAATAATGAAATGAAAAAGTCCATTCTCAACGTATTAAATAGGTTGACAAACAAAGGCAAACAAGAAGGGAACATTAACTTAGTAAATTGGGCAGTTTTACGAAGATACAAAACAGCACACATGTTGAACATTTTGGTGACTAGTCTCACTTTATACCAAAATATGTAATTATTAATACATATGAAATTCAAAAAACTAAATATGAGCAGATTAAAAAAAAATTTTTTTCCTTGTTAAGCTTGCACTTATAATAATATAATGTTAATCAGTAATATTAGTGCTGTTGTCAGCATTGAAAGTTATGTTAAATTATATTATTGGTGGGTAAGAATAGAATATTCAAGCAGGAGGTTAAGATAATAATAGTGACATAAATTAAACTGTTAATTTTTCATCCACACTATTAAATATTTTATTATTTTATGAAGTAGTTTACAAAATGTAATTAATCAGTAGTGATACTGACTCGGAACACAAAGTTTTTTTTTAATGGGTAAAAACGTAAAAGTTTTACCTGAACCAGTTTTCACTTATTATAAGCTTCGTCAGAGACTGCCACTGGCAGCGCTGTCCGTCTTGTTCTTGGCAACGGTGTCAACTTTTGAAGATGTTTTGTGTGTGGGGTGTGATATGTTCGAATAATACATGTGATTTGAATTGTGTCTGTTCGTTTAGGATGTCGTTTTTATGTGTTTTGTGTGTTTGTATATTTCTAATTGTTCAAGAGTACACGTACACCCAAAAGGCTGAAAACTAGACTCTCTTGAACAATTGGAAATATACAAACACTTAAAAACGACATCCTAAATGAACAGACACAATTCAAATCACATGTATTATTCGAACATATCACACCCCACACACACAACATCGAACCTTCAAAAGTCTGACACCGTCGCCAAGAACAAGATGAACAGCGCTCCCGATGGCAGCCTCTGACACAAAGCTTATAATAAGCGAAAACTGGTTCAGGCTACAAGGTAAAACTTTTACGTTTTTACCCATAAAAAACTTTTTGTTCTGAGTCGGTAGTGATTTAATTATATTTAGTTAATCAATGGACACGTCATGGACAACGAAATCCAAGAAGTAGTTTACCTCAGCTTATAAGTTGTATAGGAATGTAGTATACATAATGGTTTCCTTTTTTTAGAATATTTAGTTTATTAAATTGTTTACTTTGGTGTATAGTATATTGATGTCATGAAAATTTTATAATTATGTTGCTTCTTTCAGAATGATTTATTGAATATGACCATTTATGACATGGTTTATGATGAGGATCAGTCTGAACTCTACAATATACTATTGAATCCTGTAACGAATGGGTTGTATGAGGATAGGAAAGGTAATTACTGGTTTTTCATTATTACTCACTGTTTTTCATAGTAATTTTTTAAAATGCCAAGTTAGTAACAGTGGAATTATCATGCTTTTAAAGATGTTAATGGTATTGAAATTATACTAATTGAACTACACTTTAAGTACAACAGTCACTCAGTACATTAAATAATTGTAGCATCTAGAAAAGCCATTGAAAATTTTAATCGGATTCGGAAATAAAAACATGACCATTCACAATACAAATGTTAAAGTAGCTTTGGTTTTTTTACTTCATGGCATTTAAAAAAAATTGTGTTGCAATAATGAATAATTTCTTGCATAACAGTAATAATATTCATAACTATTTATACGTGAATATTTATTTTATTGTAATATTAATTTTTCTTTTCTTGTAAGAAGAGAAATTTGGTGCAAATTAATTACTGTTTATGTTTTAAAATAAAATACTGAGAAGTTTTGAAATGCATACTGTATCTGAATATTATTAAAAAAAACCACCATTGACGTTACTGAGCAAATTGAAATTGTACTACTGTAATGCTTTACATACTTACTACATTTTATTATTTAGAAATCATCTAAAACTATTCAGTATCCTTAAAGCTAATCTAAAAGCTAATCCGTTTCTTAAAGTTGATTCTTCTAATCAAATTTATAACAGACAGTGTAGATCATTGTTACATGCTGAGTCATTATTAATGTGTAATTACAAAAGTACTGTTTATCTTAAATTTATCATTTACCAGTTTTGTTGTACTTTTCATAAAGTATGTTTACTTTACATAATTATACATTAATTACAAAAATATATGAAAATTTGTATTAGAAATATTAAAATTTCAAATTTTTTTTGAATTTTTTAAATTTGTAAATTTAGAAAATTATGCTAAAATGAGTGTTTGCTCTAGCGCAAACATTTAAAAAAAATTTTTTGTATACTCCATTCTTAGTAAGAGGTTAATATATGTTGTTTTTTAGTTTTATGACTTTTTAACTTTCCATTATCCCATTATCTCTTAAAATTAAATATGAAATAAATATTAAATGAATTAAAAATATACAAACAGCTAAAAAAATGAATATTTGGGAAAATCTTAATATTTACAAATACAATAACAGTAATTAAAGAAAAGCTTAAATAAAAACAAAAGAAGAGGATCTATTTAAAATTATAAATTTATTAAAATAAATAATATATAAACATTCAGCAGTATTTCCAATATAACCGTCAAAACAGCTGATTAAGGAAATAAACATTACAGCAATCAAAAATTGTAATCGAAATAAAATCGATATTTGGTTATTCTATATTCAAATTGAAACAATATCGATTATTTGTTAATTTTGTACATTGAAATCTAATCAAATCAATTATTTGTTAATTCATTTTGAAACCTATGAAGATACTGATACAGTCAGTGAAAAGTGTGTCACTCAGTTAAATCGATGAGAAACAATATAATCTACTTGCAGAGGTAATTACAGTTTGTTTGTACATATATTAAAACATCAACCTATTATAAATAGTTATCACTTATCACTTTTCTCTGAATTTGTACCATTGTCAGTACCAACAGAGAGAGTATATCATTTGATGTATTGTTTAGTTGCAACATTGTTCAATGTAAGTAGTTCTCAGTATATCAGCATGCCTTAATGTTATATGCAGTAATAAAAAAATTAATTGTTATTCTTGCATGGACTCTTGTAGATTTTTAGGATCTTTCATATAGAGAGAATGCAAACTAGAAACAGTAAAACAATCTTAAATTTTATTGGTCGCTTTCAGTCAAATGTTATTTAATTAAAGAATTTGTCTTCATAATTATGATGATTTATTATTCACTATTCACAAAGACAATAACTACTGAAGTTATAAAGTTCACCAAAGTTATAAATTCATAGTTAAAAAAGATTGAACACTTATATTCACTTTGCTTAGTGTCCTCAAAGCAGTATTGAGCTTATACATAATGCAGCTGTTGCAGCAAAAACTCATATAGAGATGATAATTGCTTTAACACAACTGACAAGATACTGGTTCCATTGCATTTATGTAGGTTGAAGTCAAGGCCATCGATATACACAAAAACAATCTAGGCACTATCAGAATTTTACAACACTCTGGCATGTGCTATTTATAGCTTAGTATGGATCAAATATTTTCTTGGCATTACTATCTGGTTTGAGAAAATGAATGTTTAATAAGTACTTTCTATTGCTTTCTGCACTGACAGTTTCACTTTCTATCTTGCCATGACAATTTTATATATTTATCTGATTCAGTATATATGTTTGGCAGCCACCATCAGGTAGCATGCACATTTTAGAACTGGCGCACAGTGTTTCAGTTAGCATATGCGTTTTAAATCATTCTTTTACTTACTATGCTGTCTGTAAGGTGCTGCAATTTGTTGGAGATAATCTGAACTGCTTGAAACGTACTTTACAGCCGTTTTTATCCTTTGCATTAGTCTTTACTGGCCACATGTTTACAGTTGTAATAAGAAATAGTTATTACTGACTACATGTTTACAGTTGTAATAAATTCTTAATATTAATTTTTTATTTAATTTAAATTTTGTTTGTTTCACTCTTGTTGTAAGTGTATTTTGGTATAGTAAAGTTACGTTTAGTGATATATTAAATGTTGAAAATGAGTCAATATTTATCTGAAGAATAAATAAAGGAAATAACTGCTGTGGAGGGCTCTGAATATGTAGAGAGTTAAGCCAGTTTTAGTAGTGTGGAAAGTGAAACCTACAAATGTTATACCTTCATATATTATAAATGTAGTAAATGGACAAAATCTTCTTAGTTTTACGTAATGTAATGTTATTTATTTGTTGTCAGAGATGAAATTATACAATAGTTGTTGACACACTTGCAAAAAACCTTGTTCTAAGCTTTTAGTCCAAAAACTCATCAAAGGATTAATGTGTTGCACTTAGCTGGAACATCTTTATTGTCACTTAATTTTTTTAAAACTTGACATTTCCTTCCTGATATATTAATGTAATATTTAAAAAGAAGGAAACTCAGATTTAAAGACCATACCTAGTTCAAGTGAAACACACACACACACACACACACACACACACACACACACACACACACACACACACACACACACACACACACACACACACACACACACACACACACACACACACACACACACACGTAATGAAAAAAAACATTAAGTAAAAAACTTACATAAATCATCAAAAGTAAAATTGTTTATTTACTAATATAACCACAGACATGCAGTTTAAATTCCCATATAGTATCTGAATTTCTCATGCCAGGGGCAGTATCAAGTAAAAAACCGTGCGAGGTGTTTATTTTGAGTAGTGAAGTCTTGTTATAGAAAATTAGGTATGTTTTACCATAAGCTTCAGTTTTTTTTTAAAATCCTGAGTTTTAAAAAATTTGAAACCATGTTTTGACAGCATGACTTAAATCAGTATACTGTATATCAGCTAACTGTTTTTAATATTAAGGAGTACATGGTTTTTCTTATCAGATTCTGAACGATAGTACAGGCTTTAATTAGTGACTGAGTAGGATCATTTAATGTCATGGGTGGCACCACATGAGGAGGGGGCAACATTTTCTTGAAGCATATGTTTGTTTCTAAACAAGAAGCCTCAAATAGAACACAAAGTAGATAGTTTTGAATCCTGAAGGCCTAAAGTAACAAACACAACGAGGCTATGCCGTTTTATCACCTGTGAAAGGCTGTGAACGTCCTTGTGGTTCCAAAAACCAAGAAACCTACCATCCGCCAACGCTTCCAGACAGCTATCATGTAATATCCCTCTTGCCAGGAATCTCAAAGGTATTCTATTAGGACCTGTTCTGTACATCGTGTGTACAAACAACCTGCCAGTATATCCTAGAGTCACATTGTCCCTCTTTGGTTATGCTCAGTGCCTGTCTCTGCAGGAGGTGAGCGTAATATTGCAACGTCAGTTGGACATTCCAGTGGGTTGCAGAAGTGATGCATCGTGATCAACACAACAGTCTATTAGGAAGTGATCTGCTTTACGCATAATTCTAACTTCTGCATGCCAACCCAATGGACCGAATCATGGGTATTCAGCAGACTGGTGCCTCTACTTCAACAACCTGATGACTGATACCCTGAAAAACTTCACCATGCTTGATGCTTGGCTACTCCACCATGTGCATCTGAAATTCAGCAACAGATGGAATAGAAACAGTTTGAAAGCTGCAGCTTGTGCTGCATTGTCATTTTTTGTTGCACAAAGTGTACAAGTTAGCCTAGTCATTACTATTTCTGTGTCAGCTGTATCCTATGGGAGGTCATTTCTCTGCTTCAAAAGATCAGAAACCTGTTTAAGGACAGTATGATGAACAGTTTAACATGAAATAATAGCAGTTGAAATGAAACTGGTGAGAAACTTATTCCACTAGTTGTATACAATATTGCTGCCAGTCATAGTAGTAGGAGAATTAACATGTTTTAATAAAACTGATTCTATTTAATATGAGTGGAATTAGTATATATTTTAATTCATTATGTGTTTATACTATTATGCCATTTCCATATTGCCATACTTGACAAAAATAAAAAAGATATGTCCATGGAAATGATACAGCGCCTAAAAATCATATACCATGCGTACAGTGTGTATGCTACACATTGTTGTCAGAAAAACATATAGTATAGCTTTAATTCTGTTTATGAACTTGTATCCGTGCAAAACATTATTACAGAGTGGCCCACTCCGATATCAGTCTGGCCCATCCTTGGCCCCCCTGCTATTGAAATACTGGAGCCACCACTGATTAAAGTTATACATTTTTGTGCCTTATTTTTATACATATTAGAATCATAAATTATGACATTTATTACTGTATAGCATAAAATTTACCACATAGGTAAGGAAATGGTATATTACTTCGAAGGCTTTCACGGCCGGAGTCAATATTGTTAAATTGTGATCCCAGGCTCTTTGGCCATGGTCCAGTGCTAAAATCTCTAGCAAATGGCACGGCTGAAACATTTGCTAGAGACTTTAGCACTGGACCATGGCCAAACAGCCCGGGATTACAATTTAACAAAATTTTGTATGTTTAAAAATTTTCTGTTTTTGTATGTTTTATCTATTTTCAGTTACTCTTATTTTTACCTATACAAAGTGTACAGCATTAAATATACGTACATAATACTGTTAATAATTAATTAATTATATAAGTAGTCAGATAATTTTGCATGATGTTAAATATTTGTGGCAGTATGTTCTGGAAACTCCTCACTTCTATTCAGATCTGAAATCATACACCATTTTTTTGTACTTTTATGTGGAGATGATACTATATTTTCATATTATTTTCACAATTTTTTACTATTTTCTACAAACTTGAAATCTAGGTACACCATTTTTTTGTATGATAAGGTTGTACTGGTATGTATGCTTTGTATACTTAGTGGGTACTGTGATTAGTAGCAAGTAATGTTTTAATATTAAACAAAATTGACTTATATGTTCCAAACGATTTTTAAGTTTCCACAGTAGACAGCGTGTTGTATTATTATATAGTCAATTTTTTGGTAGGTGTGTGTACTCCAAAAGTATACAGAAAATTTAATTACAATAAACTGTTGGTTCCTATAATTGAGCAGAACATTAAATATTATAATTAATTTTTCTATTGACTTAGAATATATTAAATAATGAATTAATGAATAGAAAAGAATTACCAGCATACAGTAATTTTCTTAATCCATTGCTCTTACCACCTAATGCTAGGGATTCATAATGTTACATTTTCAGCATTCTGCCAAATTAAATCATCTTCAGCACCATCCATGGCATTGTATCTGTAACAACAGTCTTGCTACCAAAATGTCCAGGCAGCCTTCGACATAATTCGCCAGCTTTTGGACCATAAGATGCATTTTTCTTTTAACAGTACTATCCAAAGTATAGCTGCATCTTATGTGACGAAAGTCCATCAGAGTTTGCTAATGAGACAGCTTCTGAAATCTGGTTCATGCTGCACAATATTATGTTATGGGAGGGAGGGAGGGAAGGAGGGGGAGAGAGAGAGAGAGAGAGAGAGAGAGAGAGAGAGTGTGTAAAACATTCTTATCAAAAATAATTTTAAAACCCTTGAAACAAACATGACTTAATTAATAGAAAAACCTAGTCCTATTATATAAAATAATATAAAAACTTAATTTTTCATTACTCAAGGTCAAAAAATGAGGAATTGTTTAGTTTGGAAGAGTCTTCTCAAAAACAAAGTTTTTTAAAATACAGTTTATCCTAATAAAACTCAATGTGGTCTTGTGTACTTGCATATGTGTATGTGTGCAAACGAGCACATGTATGTGTGTGTATGTAGAATAAACCGCTTATGCAACATTTGGAATTAAAAAACAAACCTTATCTAAACTAGCAAATCTCAATTGAGGTGTAGCCTGTGACAAAAAACAAGGCAGGAAGAGGAGAGGAGGGAGAGACTGCGTCGAAGGTAGAGATAAGTTTGTTTGTTGGAGTGAGAAATAAACAAAAACCAACTACAAATTTGCCTGAGATTGTGTAACTTGTTTGTTCATGTCTTATTAGTTTATTTTGTTTTCGTAACAGGAAAGAGACAGAATATTTGTATAGTTACAAGAGAGAAATTGTACATATGGAATAAAATTGATGAGGATTACATAGTTTATCTTATGTATGAACAACAGTTTGACAGTTTTAATTTGAAGAACACCAGATCATTCTTTATAACAGACTATAAACATTAGTTGGAAGGAGTAAAAAATATAACACTATACAAATTTGTCTTCTGTCAGACTTACTTGCACTTGTACAATGTAATGTCTTATTTTGTATTCTAAATTTGTCATTAAATCCAGAGTGTTTTATCAGTCAAGTCAATGAAACATTTGATACTGGAATTCTCTGCAATAGAATGAATCGACATGAAACCTTTTGTAATAGCTTTGACACAGGTCTAGATAAAAGGTAAAAAAGTTTTGGGTGCTTTATTTATTTAATGTGCGCTTCTCGACATTCTTGGAAGCCATTTACAACACATTAAATTCATGTGTGTGTATGATGGGTATAATCTTAATAATAATAACACAACATAATTAGTTTAAAATCATTTAAAAATTTATTAATCAAAAATTTCTTATTTGGTTGCGATTTAACATATCATTATTATTTGCTTGTGTGTGTAGTCATAGCACACATCTAATTATTACATATAAGTGATAATCTCGTATTACACATAGACATAATATACAATCTTATAATATAATACACATTTATAATTATCTAATATTGCTCTCGGCTTGCTCATTAGTGTGATAATTATTAGATTATCTAATTTCTTTGTAATGATCTAATTTCTTTTGAATATACTGCATATGCATTGCTTGTTTTCTAATAAAATTTACTAATTACTTTTATATCAATTTAAATATCAATGACTAAGTTATTGATTCAAAATTATAGTTTAAAACATTTTTAAAAACATTACTCTAATTACTATACAAGAAATATTCACATTTGCAAAATTTATTAATTCATCTTTGAATTGGATTGTCTCTCTTTTCACATCGTTAATTATATATTGTCTTTCTGTGAGTCTCTGTTTTACAAATACATGGTTGTTTTTCATCTTATTGTCGTGGTAAATCGGCAGCGTGTCCTCTTCGGTCCTAGGTCCGCGATCCTGGATGCTCCTTTGTAGTCGTGTAGTCCTGGAGTCCTTGATCCTCGTCCCTCGCTGGATTCTATTACATGTACTTGGCTGCTCCCTCGTCCCCCGTCATGGCCTCAGGTTGCAGGTGTTCTCACGAAAGTGATGAGTAGTCGTGAAGAACCTCCGGCTGCTGCTGTGGTTGATATACAAAAGTTGTTGTCTCTGGGCAGAACCTCCGGCTGCTACGGTAGTTGTACGAGAAAGAGTTGTAGTTGCCAGGCAGATCCTCCGGCTGCTACTATGGTTGAACAAGAAAGAGAATTACGTTAGCGCATCTCGTGTATTTATACCCTATGGCACTAAAATCATGTTTCGACAATATTCTGCATGTCAGAGTCTGTCGTTGGCGTCCCTTCTCACACACGATTATTATCACACTTAATTCGCTTGTCTTCGCGAAATGCGAAGTCTTTTGCACATTACCCGATATTCATCTTATCGGTAATTTTTATGTGTTCACTGTGTATAAACGTTTTTCTTTATCTTAATTAACGTAAGTTTTATTTACATTTATTTTCACTACAATCGCACTTTTTATTCTTTTCACACTATTTTTTATACACATGTGCATCTTATTTTTATACACACTTTGGTGTATTTGGTTTTTTGATATTATGCACACAATCTTTACAAAATAAATAAATTCATATAATTAATAACATTCATTAAGGGTGACGCTTTTCAGGAAACGACAGGTCTCACACATACATGTACATACGCGTGTACACACAGACATAGCAGAGTGGCGTGATCAGCCTGTCCTGACATGCAAGTTGGTCGTTCCTTTTACAGTTCAGATAGAAAGCTGAATTATTATTGCTAACAATATGAATTATTTATTTACACAAAGTAATTATTTTAATTACTTTGTGCAATGCACAGTACCCTATACAATTGTACTGTTGCATTATTTCCCTGCTTAATAAAAAAATTTAATAAACAGGTTTATTAAATTTTTGCCTTTTTACATTAGACAAATAGTATAGTACATTTTTACAAAACACATTTATTTACATTATGCTCAATAATAATAATAATAATAATGAATAAACTATTATTCAATTTACCCGTACGCGTGGTGGGCTGAACAATTATTCCCCTCCTATGCATGTTGAGTTGGTGCTTCGCAGTATCTGCTTTAATACACGTTCTCCTTTACTTTGTCACAGTGACCTAGTTATTCATTCATAGAATTTCCTTAAAGAGCTGGCATGATACTTGCCCAATTCTTTCTGTCTTGTGTCATCATACACAATGAAAGTCTGTTTGCTAATTTGTCTTAGCAAAGTGTAAGGTCCATCATATAATCTGAAGAATTTTTTCGAAGTAATTTCAATACGTTTTCCCACTGGATTGGTTTTTAATAATACTTTCTCTCCAGCATTAAACTTCTGCAACTTGCGAGTTCTGTTGAATTGTTCTATTCTCTTATTACCTTTTTCCATTATTCTTCTTTTCGCCTGTGCAATCTTAATGCTTAATGGTATCGGTAAGTTCTGATTAGCAGGTTTGTGAACATACCTTCTCCAAAACCTATCGGGCTGACGATCTTGTTCAATCTCTATTGGTGTGTAGCTCGTTGCTTCGCAATAATTCTCATTAATGGCTTTCTCAAAGAATGGTAAATACTCTGCCCATTTATTTTGTTGGTTATGGCAGTAAATACGTAGGTACTTACCCAATTCTTTGTTCACTCTCTCGGCTAAATTTCCCTGTGGATGTCTGATGGACGTGAGTATGGGTTGGATTCCATTTTCTCTTAATATTCTATTCCATACCTCATTTTGAAATTGCACTCCTTGATCAATAAGAATCCTCTCCATCTTACCATGTATTGGAATATATTTTTGTGACAGAATTTTAGGACAGCTTTCGTTGTGGGTCGCATAATAGGATACAGATGAACTGCCTTAGAAAACACATCTATACAGACTAGTATGTGTTTATGTTTTTATGAATTCAGTAACTGATATTGCATTTGGTAACTAATTAATCAATTGCACAGAGTTTTAGACACACAAATAATCATTTTTATTTTCAAGAATTAATTACAAGTGAGTATTTGTAACACTGTAGGGAAGGGATCCAGGATTTCTCATTTGCCTTGGGAAAATGAAGAGGTCAAAGCTCCAAGTTAATTGGATCCCCCTCCCACAAAGTGCAGGTCAAGATACACCTCTATGTGGTACTAACCTCGGTTTGATTTTGACCAAGGTAGACCACAGCATTGTTTGGCCAGTGCTGGTAGCAGGTCGAGAACAAAATTTGGTTGACTTGATCATGAGCAGAAGTAATTACAGAGCGACACTGAATAAATTCTGTGTTCTGAATGAATTCTATGTTAGTTTTTCTAGAAGCATTGTGTTAGATGGCAGGTATAAATAATATTCTTTGTGTCATTCAGTACTGGGCATCATCTGTTGAAAATTTGTTGAAATGTGTTTTGTTATTTAGTTTCTTATTATTTTGTAGTAGTGAAGAAGGTAAATAACCTTCTTTATATATATCTTACAATAACAATAATAATAATAATTATTAGTAACAGTTCAGAAAATGTTTTACTTTCTGGTGTTGACCCGAATATCTTGTTTTCACACACATATAAACTTTGACCATCTTTTCTTGTGCTTAGTTGAAACCTCCCCTCTTATGTCTTTTTGTTCTTTTAATATTACTTTTACAACTGCCTTAAATGAAATATTCCCTAGATCTTCCTCTACTTCTCCTTTTTTGTATTCTAGTTGACTATATGTTCTTCATCACTATGCTTTTTTCATTCTTTTAAGAGTCCCCAATTTAGTTGTTTTCTTCAGTGTATTCTGATTGCTTCCTCAAGGTCACCATTTTTGTTCTTACTAAATGTTTAACTCCAACTGCTTAATGATAATTCTGCATCATCTATAAATATACATTCTTGTAGTTGATCCCTCTGTGGAGACAGTAAACAGAATTGGGATAATTATAACTCCGAATGTTAGTCTTTATTGCATTTATTTATTTTGTTTATTCTGTTAAATATATATTCTGTTTATTTCAACTAAAAATTATGATGGTGGTGCTACTACTGGTATGTTAGGAAACACTTTCAAAATTTATTGCTTATGAAAATTATAATAATAAACATGAACAACGATGGCGACGACGATGATGATTTGAGTGACTGTAATGGTAACAATGATTGTTTACTATAATTTTTTAAATAGAAAGTTTATAAATAGAAATTAATTCTTGTGCTCAGGTTAATTTCTATATTTGTCTATAGTGCAATATGTTACAGATAATCAAGTATCATTTGTTTGCCATTGTAAACGTGGAGGACTAGACTTCAGAGAAGTCACATATGAAAGAGTGCAGTTCGTTGGATACTTTCGTAAGTATGTAATTACATAAATCAATCCTTCCCCCAACCTTTCAGAAAAGCTGAAACCAGAAAAGAAATGTGTGATTTGGTAATTTTGGTTTCATGCTGATGATTCATGGCTGACTATTTATTTGTTACTCTATAAAGTTTCCTTGATTGGTTAGGTTATTTGTTGATTTCTAAATAGGTGAGAAGAATGTATTTTTATAGTAGTTTGTCTGAAGGTCTCAATTGTGGTGGCTGGTCGTATGAACTGTGTTGAGACAAACTATTGAAATGGGTATGTGGTATGTATATTGTGATATGATGAAACCAGTGGCGAAGCGTCAGGGTAGACAAGGTAGTGTCTCTCCAAATAATTAATTTTTATTTATGAATTAAGTTGCGTAAGTTACTCAGAAAGGGTATAAAATTAATTTAGGAAGTTAAATATCACGCATCTTGACGCGAGTGTGAGCCATGGAACTTTGCTGTGGGATGCAATTGTACACGGGGTATCAAGGTAGACATTACTTGAAATGTCTTTTTAACAAGGCTGGAGGTGAGGAGGGGTTTGGTGGACGACAATGGGAGAGGACCTGCACGCGCATTATAAAAATGTGACCCGTATACCACATCAGAAGACATGTCACCCCCACAGAAATCTTGCCTGGCCACCTGTGTTTGTTTCATTGTCCACACATAGTTTTCAAATTATTTTTAATTTTGTATATAGTGGTATAAACTAAGTGTGTAATCATTTACATACTAATCACTAATAGTACATATTTTTAAGTGTTGTCTGTCCTTTAAGCATACTGTTTAATTGGTTTAAAGGAACAAAATGAATACAGTTATTACCAGTTCAATGGCAGAAGTATTTGATATAAACTCTAAACAACTTTGATCACTAGAATTTTTGTTAAAATACAAAATCAGTATGTTACATTTAGAGCAAAAGGTATTGCTAAAGTCAAATTTATCTTGGATGTCTTTAGATTTGTCGCAGAAGTGTGGAAAAGTCAGAAAATTTCAGAAAGTATGGTACAGTAAATATAGGTGGCTCTGTGGTTATAAGCGAAACATAACCCTGCACTGCTATTATTGTTTTATGTTTAATGGAGAGGAACCATGGAGCAAAGTTGGAGTAGGCATTATACAAAATTTTTGTGCTAAAGCATGCTGGTAGTAAAACTCATATAAAAAATTCTGGTATGTTTCACATGCTATGATGTAACAGAATTGAACATTGTCCAAACACCTAGAATTCAAGCAGTATAGTACAATGAAAATGTGGCACGAAATCGAAGGATAGTAGGCATTTTATTATTTAGGGAGCCAAGTTAGCTTTTAGTGGTCATAAGCAAAATGAGCAATCTCTTAATACCATAATCCGGATTTGTCACCATTAAAAAATGGGAATAAAATGTATGTTTTTCTACCAATATTATCTAATTAAGATTCATAAACGACACCAATAACAATACGATAGCTTTTCCTTGATATTTAGGCCAGATTATATAACAAAATGCATGTAGCAATTATCTGATAGAGGTAGCATTAACTCTATTTACCATAGTTTTACTGGTTCATTAAGAATGTCAACAATCTTAATAAGAGGTTTTATATTTCTACCAAAAGTTTTTGTCACGCTTCGCCACTGGATGAAACAAACCAGAAGTTGAGGAGAAGACAGATGGTTCATAAAAGCCCAGATGAAAATTCAAACATATGTTTTTTTTAAGATTTGTATTATTTTTTGTAATTTGAGTTTGAGTTAGTGAATTTTCCTTAATGTCAATAAAAACATTGAGTACAGCTACCAGTATGCTCCATTGTATTACTGCTTTGTCGAAATTGGCATAGTAGGGTTGATTGTTGAAAATAAACTCCGGATGTAAGAAAGAGGGTTGAGCTTGTGATATGTATGTGGAAGAACAACATGAATTCCTGTGGAAGCATTGAACGTTTTTTTAGCAGTCACCTAAACTATAGCATGAGTAATATCGATTGTAACAAATGTCACATTTGATTCTGATTATTTTATTTTTGTTTATAATAAAAGCTTCAAGTGCAAAGAAATTGTTCTCAAACTGCATTATTTAAGGTAGTTGACTGAAAGAAGGTTACTTGTATTTAATGTAGAAGTTAATATTTTTGAGTTTAAAGAAGCTATAGTTTATTATATGACTATAATGTATATAGTGTTTTATGTTCATTCTTGATCAAAAACTGAATAACATTACTCTTGTGTAGATTCATTTTCAGTATAATAAATAATTTATTATTTGTTTAAGAATGATGAAGCTAACAAATATTAATATACCATATGGTATATACACCATATTAATATACTAATCTTCTGATAACTGTTTACTTTCCTTTAAATTTACATCACATGTTGTCTAGCAGATTTCTTTACAACTTTTCAGCTTAATGTTGTCTGTATTTTAAAAATTAAATCAGCAAAACAATCATTTATCCCAGTTAATGCATGTACAGAATAATTGGTACAAGTCTGTATTCAGCTTTTCCTTTCACTCCTGCAGCTATACTAGGCCCCAGTATAACTGTTTAAAACTGAACCAGTGAATCTCACAGGTCTCAGAGCCAGAGTTGCCAGGGGTATAATGTAAGGAGCAATTGAGACCTGATTAATATTTTCTTATGTTAAATGGTATTTTACATTATCTTCTCGTAACATATTTTCCACTTTACTTTCTTTAATTGTTAAGTCAAAAACTATAAAGTCTGAATTATATGTCAAAAAATTATTGGATTAATTGACTGACACAGTCTGATTTGAAATGAAAAGATATTTTAGTAGTTAAATTAGTAAATTATTTATTAGTGGCAGTTTGGTTGAATTAAATATTAAATAAATACTGGCTTTTTTATTTATGTTATTGTTGTCTAGAGCCAATTATAAGATCAGCCATATAACTAAGTTTAAACTTGAATAGGATAATACTCAGTATTGAATGAGCTTCAAACACAGTATATAATAAATTTTAAATAACAGTTCAATGAACAGATAGTGCGTTATGGTGGTGTAACTAGGAGTTGCTCCTGGGAGTGGGCGGGGAGATTAGCTTTTGAAGGTTGAACCTCCATCCAATTTTCCTCACAAGTATGAAATTTAGGATTCTTCCAATATAATTTTATAAATACTTGATTATAATTAATAATTATTTTTTGACACAATTAATTTTCCTGTCCAACTCCATATAAATGGATTAATTATATTATAAATTATTTAAATTCTTAGAAATCTCTGGCTAACTTCACAGAAATTAAAATATATATAATCAACCACTTACAATCTTCTTTGTTTGGAACGTTCAAGTTTATCTTTGTGGATATGAACGTGGAACATTTTTGTTACACCAATATTCTTTTCATCAAAATATAGCAAATTATCAGCATTACTTACCAAATATTTTTTCTAAGAAATTTTATGTTGGGAAGAAAGAAAACAACAACATAAGATGGGTTCACTTTAATACATTTATTAAAAATAAATATACTACATATTTGTGTTTAAAGAACAAGTTCAATTTTACTTGGCCTGTTGCAAAAATTTACCTGCACCACGTGACATATACTCCACTTGCCTTGCAATTAATACGTGGCTGCAATACATTAAAAATGATGAGTTTTAGCATGTACTAAATTTTCATTAAAAATGTTTGGGACAGCGTTTTAAATTGGGGGTTTAAAGAATAAAGAGCCACTTTTTTCAAAATGCTTTCATAAGTTTGCATTTTCACAAACTTTTTATTTTCAGAAACAATTTTGAAATTGAGACAATTTTTTAGAGTAATTAGTTTTAGTTTGTATAAAAATTGACTAGATGAAGATATCCTAAAAATTTGTTTTTGGATATTTTACAATTTTTTTTTTTTACTATTTACCTTGAAAGTAAGGATTCTGTGTATAAAATGCTATACCTAAAGCTGTTGTAACATTTTAATTTCTTTAAGTTGATATTGTAAGATGCCGATGTCATACCCGTTTAAGCCCGTAATTGCTGGTGCCCATTTATAATAAAACGAGTATGCTTCAGTTAAAATGTTTTTATTATTAATTCTGTTGAGTATTGGTTAAATAAAATAATTTGTTTATTGTATTGTTCGGGTTCACGGAGTTCGCATTTGGATTTTGACATTCTCTCGTTGCTAAGACGGACCTATTTGTATGTCTTCTCACTGAAAATAGAAGTAATTGGTTATACAGTTACTTACTTGTAGTGGTGTTTTAATAATAACGCTGATGGGTATTGATGGTCATAAAGTTTAAAATTATTTAAACCCACTTGTTACCACCACCACTGCTGCCAACCGTGGATGCTGTCCACCTAAGCTGCAACGTCTTAGTCTAGAAAAATAATTAGTCAAAACTCTTGGATGGATTATAAATTAATTTTATTCTTCGAACTCATTTTTGAATTATCATTAAGATACAATAATATTGTTTATCTTCCTTTAATTCAAGGTTACTGATGGACTCTTTAAAATTATTATATCCCAGGGTTACAAGTCTGACTCAAATTGTTCGTCGCCTTGAACGCTAAGAATTTCATTAAATTTTGTAATAATTAAGCAGGTATCTTTGAGACTGCAAGATACAAGCAAAACTAAAACAGTGCACTACTATCATGGTTTAGTAGTAGGAGAGTGATAACATTATTAAAATTCCTTAACGAATAACATAAAAAGTGAACATGTGATTATTGTTGATATTTGAGGTTAAACTAGTTTCATTGGAACATGGATTAATCAGCTTTAAATAATTAATATCTCTTTAATGATTCTAACATATTCATATAATACACTTAGGAATGTAATCTAGTGATAATATTCATTATCTACCTTCTTAGATTGGATAATACAAAGTTTACAGGTATTTGGGTATTCCTCACTAATAGGTTTGAACATTATTAAATATTTAGTAATAATCCTAATGTTAAACATAACATAATGCTTAGTATATAATAGGTCAAAGTTTTTTAAAGTTCATCATTAACTGGTTGATGCATCCTATCTCAATGTTTCCATCAAGTTAATTCTAAAATTAGAGTTTGGTTACGATTAAATCTTTCACTATTAATTATCTGATTTAATAATTAAAGTATTGTTCCAGTCTTGGTTGGGTTAAAATTGACATAATTCTGTTAATCTATTTCGCTAATAGCGTCATCGAATATTTTGTTACTATTTGAATATTTAGTCATTGTCACTTATACTTGCATTCTAAGTCGTTTCTTGGAGTATCACTATTAACAAAATTTTTTTATTTATTTGAATTAAATTATTTTTAATGATTCTTTGTCGTTCACTGCCTATGCGCACATACTCCGGATTAGAACACTGATGAAATAAAACTTTCACTCTGTTTACATCCGACCTAACTTCGTGTTTCGAGGTTAAAACGCTTGTGATCAGCTGTCAGCTATTAATTCCGTATTGTTGGCTACGGTCACCGGCGTGGATTCCTCGTCGAAGTCTTGAGATGAACTGTTTCTATTATGATCCTTCATAAATCTCTTCTTGTTATGGGTGTTGCTGTCTTCTTCTCGCTATTGGGTATTTGGGTCAACGTTGTCTTGTCTTTAGTCGTGTGTTTTGTATTTCTTCTGTAATACATTATTTGTTATTCACAATTTCTTTTATTCCCTTACATTATTCACTATTCGTCCTATGTTCTTTTTTTTATGTTCCCATTTTGTTGTTTATTTTGCTTTGGATTGTTTATAATCAGTTTGTTTTATGTTGGTATTGGGTTGATTATATGTAACGTTACAATATGTATCACAGCTCTGTACAATATAAAATGCATATTTGATGTTTAAAATTCGCCATATCTTAAAAATATTCTGTACCCTTCGCACTTTAAGAATGTTCCCCTTGAAATGTTATAAGCAACTTTTACTTTGCGTTAAAGTACTTTATTTTAATGCATTGCAGCAATAAAATCTTGTAATTTTTCCAAATTAAATACAAGAAACTGCCAATTCATCTGGGCTAAGATGACAGTTCAAATTATAGATTAGAGGACTAGAGAAGTCATGACATATAGACAACCCACAGGGGTCCTGAACCAAGTTTAAATCGAAGGTCAAAGCACCTCGGATTTTTTTCTTTTGTTTGATTTCTGGATGTATTTAATATAACTTTAGAATATTTTTTTAAAAATCTCCCGAGCCATTTTTTCAGAACGTTAATTTTAACAGTTAAAAATAAGTTTTTCATATATATTTGAAGAAACAGATATATTTGCCTATCTTAGCCTGCACCATTGTGCCTTCGTTATTAGAAACAAATATATAACAATCCTACGGACACAATACATGTCAGCTACTATACTATGTTTGTAAACCTAACCATGGAAACACAAAGGAAAAGAAAGACGAAGCTTATTTTTCTCTTAACAGTAATTATTAGTTTTAGCTCATTGACCTAAAAGAGTGGTTGTGTACAGAGTTCAAATCTCAATAATTATTATTTTTATAATATTTCTGAGTGTTCGTGATTGCTGCAGATTTTTTTTCAAAATGTTGAATAACTCTAAAGATCATGCTCAAAGTCTTCCTGAAAATCGCATGAGGATTTGTTTATTCTGTCTCAAGAAAAAAGGAAAAATGATAAAAACAGATGGCGCTCTTAGGAAAAAATTGAAAAAGTTATATGATCATGAAAATAACAGTCTTCCATCAGTTGTATGTAGTTCCTGTAAAATAAATGTTTATAGATGTGTTAATAATATTAACAATAAAACAATTATAAAATTACCAGACTCTTCGTATATCCGATCTCTACACAAAAATACGAGATCGAAATCTGCAAAACTTTGTGAGTGTAGTTTGTGTGAGTTAGTGAGGAAACCAGGACATCCTAATTTTTTAAAAAGCATTCGGGTATCTGGTAAAAAAACCTAAAAAATTGACAAAGAAAAAGTACACAAAGTGTCTTTTAGAACTTTTAAGAGGAAAACAACATATTTGTAATTCTTCAAAGCACTATAACAACTTGAAAGAACACTTAAAAAATGCATTACCACCTGAACATAAAAAATTCAGAACACTTAATATGTGAACTGATAAAAGATATTTCTATAAAAAAATCTAATATATACAGAGAGATGTTGGGAAAATAACTTTATCCCAAGTGCATGGTAGCAACTGATGATTTCTGTTAATTCACAACAACCAAGCAGTTTAAGGCAACAGCAAATTATTGCCGAATATATGTCAAAAATAAACACTAATTTTTCTCTTTCTTACAAAATGATTCATGGGATTTCTTCTGCTATTCACATTGCTACAAAGAATCACAAAATTTTCAAAACCAAATTTGACACAGAAACTGATTACTTTAAATCACACGCTTGATTCATACTTTGACGTCAAAAAGTGTGATTTTGTAAATATCAAAGATAATATAAAAAATAATGTTATAGAAATTGTAGTGTTCTGTAATCATTTAAAGAGATTAATTGAATATGTAAAAGGAAATAAGCAACTTGTGCAAGTCCATTTGAAGTTTGGGATAGATGGTGCTGGAGGTTTCTTGAAAGTCTGTCTTTTGGTTCAGTCAGTTGACAAATCGAATTGTGAAAGTGACATCCCCTTCGCCAGTCTTATAACCAAGGTGTTGTAGCTAAAAAGTTTAAGGATTCTGGAGTTAAAAAGTTACTTTTACTGGGGTTGGCGCCATGTACGCAAGAAAATTATGATAATATTTTAATGCTATGGTCACTTTTAGGTATCAACTAATTTAAAGGAACTGTTGGCACAGACTTGAAACTTGCAAATATGCTAACAGGTATTATGTCACATGCAAGCAGTTTTCCTTGCACATAGTGTACTGCATTAAAAAACAAATTAAATGTATGTGGTGCATATAGAACAGGTGGGGATTGTTTAGAAAATTATGATGCTTGGGAAGAAGCAGGAAGTAATAAAGGAAACGCTAAACACTATAAGAACTGCATATATTCTTCGATTATTTCAGGTAATGAAAACACTGAAATAATTGATATAATACCACCACCGGAACTACACTTAATGATTGGTGTAGTTAATATTATATTTAAACACATATTAATCGAATTCTAGAAAAATAGTTTGACTTGGACCAAGACATGCTGTGTTGCACAAGAGATAACTCACGGAACTCCTGCTTTTGCAGGCAATTCTTGCAAAATCCTCTTGGATGTGCTGCGCGCAAACTGCAATATTGGTTGTTTGAAATATGTCAAGTGTTATCAAGATGTTATCAATTCTTGTTTTGCTACAGTTCTCAATCCAAAGTTTGAAGATTACATAATTCAATTCCGTAAGAGTTATGTCGATTTGAAAATTAATATTACTCCAAAAGCTCAAGCAGTGTTTTTTCATGTCGCCTATTTCTGTTCAAAAATGCACAGAGGACTTGTTTTCTTTAGTGAACAGGCCATGGAATCTGTGCACTCAGATTTTTAAAAAAACATGGGCTATATACAAAGTTAGAAGTATCAACCCAGAGCATGCGGTTAAATTGCTGAAAGCTGTGAGCGAGTACAATAGTTGTCACATCTAATAGGCTACCCATAGTTCTCATGTTTTCTAAACATTAGTATTTGTACAATTTAATTTATTATAGATGAAAACATTATTTACACTGTACTTGTAATGTAAATTTACATGCCTAGTAATTGTATATACTTTGTTATAGAAATATTATTATTTATTTCAGTAAATTAAAATAATGAAACTCATACAGTCCAAAAAAAAAATTTGTCATACATATATATTTTTTGTTATTGAACATTACACACAATAACTTTTGATTGTTGAGTGAAACTAGTTTCAAGATTTTTAGTGCCTGTTGCGAGAAATATACAAATATATCTTTTTTTTTCAAAAATACGTGAAAAACTTATTTTTAACCATTAAAATTAACGTTTTGAAAAAACGGCGTGTGGGATTTTTTAAAAAATAGTCTTAAGTTACAATAAATACATCCAGAAATCAAACAAAAGAAAAAAATCCGAGGTGCTTTGACCTTCGATTTAAACTTTGTTCAGGACCCCTGTGAACCCTGTAAGGGGAAGCATGTCTGGGTGAAAAAACTGAGAGGTATTATATTTGTAGCTTCTGCCTTCGACTTCTAGTGCATATATAAATTTTTTTATGGCTGCAAATACATATATTACTTACTAAATATTAAGTAATTGTCATTATTTATAAATAATTCAATTCATTTTATTTCTACAATTATTTATATGCTTTAGTTTAATACATGCAACTGGTGTGTGTTAAGTGATTATGGAATTTTGCTAAACATTTTAATAGCTCTGCAGGGGATTCATCCCCTTGATCCTCCCCTGTAGTTACATCACTGGTTCTGTATTATGTTTATAGCCTGCTGTATCTTGTTTTTTATGAGGGGGGTGTCTCAGTCATTCAGCGATGTTACATGTATTCACGTCACTATAATTCACAGGTATTCATCACAGTTAACTTGCTTATGTCCAGTCAGTCTCTCACTTGCGCTAATTTCCTTCCAAACATTTCCATTTGTTCATCACCTAATGATAACTGTTCCACATAAGTATGGAGGTAATGAATTTCATACTTCTTTTTCCATTGATCCAGTCACCACGGGCATCACGGGAGGTGATGGGCGTCACCAATATTTTTTCAAAAGCTAAAATGCTGAATAACTTTTTTCAAATTATTTTTTCAGTTTTTTGCTCAGATTATTGGTTGTATAAAAATATTAACTTAAATTCACTGTCACTGATGGTCCAATTTGAGGTCCAAAGATTTATTTTATTTGTATTATTGTTTAGAGATGATAAGTTCCCAGAAGTAATGATGATGGCTAGAGCGCAGGTTATGACACAACCATAAAAATGTAAATATGGCAAAAAAATAACTCTTGAGTCTGATGTGTTTTCATAAGATGGTCAAGCTCTCTTAGCAGGGAACCTGCTGCCATGGGACTGTCAGTTGTGGAGGACAGGCTGCATGTACTCAAAAGGCTCCTCCTTCATGAAAATTCACACTTGTGGATGTGTGAGCAACCTTTTGCATGCATTGTTGGTGACTGAAGTGAGCCCGATATAGCAGTGCAATTGATCCCTGCTGGGATGCTGTCTTGTTATAAGGATGAAAGTATGCCTGATAACCCAGGACATCATTGATGGCATCAACTATTGGCTGAGGACCTTGATTGGTGGCAGATTTTTTGATGAGGCAAAGGCTGGTGCCAACATATGATCATTGCCTGAACCTAAACTTGGGTGGTGACAAATATGAACAGTAGTAATATAGATATGTAAGTAATATTTGCATTTTCTTGCAAGCCAGTCGGGGGTTGGTTTACAAATACCCCTCATAATATTCATTCCAAATTAAATTTTTATTTTCTTGATCCAACAAGTCCAATATTTTTTATGTTAAAATCCTGGGTCTTAAAGTATTTCCACTTACTGCCGATGAATTTTGAAGTTCAATATTTCATGAAAGCTTCCCACAACCAAGTGACGCTAGTGGTTGCAGCATGTTATACAGTTATTCCTGAAACTTAATCATCATGTCTTCCATAGCAGCCTGAAATTATATGTGATGGTTTTTCAGTTCATCAGCATCTTACAGGACAAGTATTAAGTTTTCCACAAAATTGGTAAAACAAATTTCTGTGGCTGCATGTATGTGGATAAGTTGTTTTTTTTCTGTACAAAATATATTCAGATACAGTATTGTGCGAATTAATGTGAACACATCATAATTATCACAATTTTACTTTTTTTCACAGTTGGCAACATTTTTATGTCGGAGTAGCGGCCATTTTGTTTTACTGTTCTGACAGTCAGTGAGTAATGAGACATAGCAAGCTATAGACGCGTTGCATTTTGTTTTTTTTTTTTAGAATTATTGTGTTTTTGCTGAAGTAAGCTGAACTAAGGCTTTATTTGCTTTTTATTTTTGAAGATGGATATTACTCCCAAAAAGTGCACTAAAATTGTTACTTTGAGTGAACACACATCAATGACTCAAAGAGATATTGCCAAGGAGTGTGGTGTGAGTTTAGGAGCTGTCAACAAGATTTTGAAGCAAAAAGGGACACTGGGACAATTGAAGTGAACAGAAAATGGAAATGTGGAAGGAAAAGAAAGACAACAGCAAGGGATGAAGCTTTTTTAATAAGGGAAAGTAAATTAAACCCTAGGAAAACCAGCCAAGAACTTCAGCAAGACTTAGCACACGCTGGAGTTATTGTTCATGACTCCACCGTACGAAAACGACTTATAGAAGGAGGAAAAAAACAGTCAGACCTCAAAAAACAGTTATTGACTGCTGCCATGATGACAAAACGATATGATTGGGCAAAAAAATATGTGAGCTGGACTGTTGAAGATTGGAGAAAAGTGTTGTTCTCAGATGAGAGCCATTTTTTGGTACAACGACAGCGATCTCGTTTTGTTAGAAAAAGTGACAACGAAAAACTTACGACAGCTCATATTGATCAAACAGTTAAACATCCGTTAAAGAAGATGTTCTGGGGCTGCTTTTCTTATAAAGGTACCAGATGCCTTGTGCCGATCGAAGGCATGATGAACTTGCAAAAATACAGAGACTTGCTAGAACACAGATTGGAAGCTGAACTAAGAAAAGTTGATGCCAACGGTCAAGCAGTTTTCCAACAAGATTCGGCTCCATGTCACATGTCCAAGATCATGATGAAATATTTCAAGGACAAAAATATATCATGCCTTGAATGGCCAGGAAACTCACCGGACCTTAATCCGATTGAAAATCTGTGGGCTATTGTAAAGTAAAATAGATTGTACAACAAAAACAAAACTGATTGAGGCTGTAATCCACACATGGTTTCGAGACCAGCAAATATCAGAAAACTGTAAAAAACTTGTTGATTCTATGCCACAACGTGTTGAAGAAGTTATAAAAGCCAAGGGAGGACATATTTCCTATTAAAACAATTTAAATTGAATTCTTTTCTCTTTTTTCTTCGTCCATAACTAATAAATGTTTTTTTTTTTTCAAATTATCACTTGTGTTCATATTAATTCGCACAGTACTGTATGTCCAGATAAAACACTTGCAACTGAAAGACATGCTTTTAGTGGGAAATGACTTAAAAACTAGAAAAAGGCTATTCAAAGGCTTAATGAATGAATAACATAATGAATAAGCCCAATGAATAACAACTATGCCCAATCTGTATTTATGCCCATTGCCCATGCTCAACAAAAAACCCCTATTGAAGGCAATTATAAAAAATTAAAGCTGAGGAACAAAAGATGACTTTAGAGTCATTAACGGTTATTATTAGTACTCTTAAATATCTTGTTAGACAGGGAAAAACTATTAAGAGGTTACACAAATTTTGAAGGAAACTTCATCGAATTGCTGAAAGTTTCCAGTGAGGCCAAAGCATCTCTTATGCAGTGGCTCACAAAGTGAACAGAATTATACACACCCTACGGGACAAAATGAAATTATCCAAATGACAGGAAATGAAACAGTTGCTAATTTTACTAAAAAGATCAAGCTAATAAATATTTTAATTTTTTCAGTAATTTGTGATGGTGTACAAGATCTTTCAGGATATGAACAAGTAAGTATCTGTGTTCGCTGGTGTTATGATAAGCTGGAACATCAAGAAAGTTTTGTGGATTTCTATATAACTGCCGTAACATGTGGCTCAGATATAGCAGCATTCATTTGTGATCCTCTCCTTAGACTGCAATTCCTATTGGTAAATCTTCGTTAACAGACCTATGACGGAGCAGGGAATATGAATGGCACCAATAAAGGCATACAGGCCATCATAATCCAGAAACAGCCTTTGGCTGATTATGCGTACTGTGGAGCTCGTTGCTGTAATTTATCATGAAAAGAAGTTGTGAATCATCTAGAACTGTAAAAAATTAAATGGAATGAGCCATCAAATAGGAATTTTGTTTTCAGAATCTGTGTAAAAGAAAGTAGGATAAAACAAAAACTGTGTTTATGCATATCCATGAGAATGTTCGAGGGTCCTACTGGTAACATTTGCAAGATCAAACCATTGTGTCCCACAAGATGTCTTTGTCAGCAGTCATAAATAAAAGAAATTTTGAACAAATATGAAATAGTAATTAAAATACTGATTGAACTAACAGAACAAGGATATGGTGGAGTTAGTGGTATACTTTGTGTATTTGAGAATGTACCTATTGAACTTCTGGAATTTTAAACAAGTCCTTCCAGGGAAATAACAGAATTGGGGCAGAACTTTATAAATCAATTGAACATAAATTCCATCCATTCATTAATGGATTGAATGGGCTGAGAGTGAATAAAAATGTTGTATCTACAGTGGAGTCACGATTAACACATAATGAAATCTCTATTATAGTAACTGTCGTTCTTACACGGCACCAGATGATACGCTACATGTTTTAATTGACACCAGACTGTACACTGCGACCTTCACTGAGTGACTCACACTCACTACTGTCCCCTACTCAAGCTCCCTGACCTGATTTACTTTTCTGTCAATCGTTGCTCTGTTAAAATATAATCGACTGTGAAGTGTGAGTAGCTGTTTTGTATTAAGGTTTCTCGTGATTTGGTTTTACAGTTTCATTTGGCAATGAGTGAAAAAAGGAAACGAGTGGTTTTATCACTACAAGATAAGCTCAATGCTATCAAATGATCGGTGAAACCATTAAAAAAGTGGCAAGTGAGTTAGGCGTTGGTGAAGTGACTTTTGGAGACTGGAGAAGAAAAAGGGTGCAAATTGAGGAGCGGGTGTCTCAACGTGCACAAATGACTGGGAACAAAGAAATACAAACTGTCTCAAAGAAGAGAAAAACAATGAAAAATAGCGAATATAAATAGACATTGAAGGCATTGTTTTTGTGGTTTCAACAGGTGAGAGAGAAGGGAAGTCCATCGGTCCAATGTTACAATCCAAGGCATTGCAATTCTTCAATTGCTTCAAAGATGGAGAAGAGGAATTTACAGCAAGCATCAGTTGGCTTGATCGATGGAAAAAGCGGTGTGGCATGAGGCAGTTAAATATTAGAGGTGTAATATTGTCAGCTGATGGTGGTGCAGTAGATTCCTTTGTTGACAAGCTAGACACAACATTATTAAAAAAAAAAAACATTTTGGCCCACAGCAAATTTATAACTGATGAAACGGGCCTGCATTTTAAAATGTTGCCCACCAAGACTCTTGCAGCGCAGCAAGAACAGTCAGCTCCTGGCTACAAAAGAAGCAAACAAAGAGTGATGGTTTTGGCATGTGCAAATAAATCTGGTGACCACAAGCTTAAACTCTTGCTAATAGGCAAATCAAATTAACTAACCAAAAAAGTGCATGGATGGATTCCTCAATTTTCAAGCCATGGTTTCATGAACAGTTTGTGCCGAGCATAACAAGATTTTGTGATGAAAATAATGTACCCCATAAGGCACTCTTAATTTTGGACAACACTCCCACTCATCCCAATGAGTGTGAATTGGTCAGTGGAGATGACATCTGGGCCCTCTTTTTACCTCCAAAATGTAACGTCCCTTATTCAGCCCCTAGATCAAGGAGTTTTGGAAAACTTGAAAAGAAACTACTGAAAGAGACTACTAAGGCATTTGCTTGATGATTTAGAAGATGGTAAAACAGTTGTTGAAAGTCTGAAACAAATTAACCTAAAAGATGTGATTTATTGGCTGGCAGAATCATGGGACGATGTGAAAGAATCTACTGTCCTGAAAAGCTGGAAAAAACATGTCGCCAAAAAGGGATAACACAAATGACGAGACGATGAAGAGAATGAAGATAATGTAAAACTAGTGGAACTTTTAAATCAGCTACCAGTTACTGAGGCAGTGACGAATCAAGACGTTAACAAGTGGATGAATGACGATGAACAATGTGAACTATCCGAAGAGGCCATTGTAAATTTGACTACTCAAAATAAAAACAGTGACGATGAAGAAGACGACACTCCTACTTTAGACAATAAGTAAGCCACGCTGACGGCTTAAGTGCAATCGAGAGGGCATTGTTGTATGCCGAGCAACAAGAAGACACGTCACCAGCTGACATTCTGGTCCTGTGGCGTCTGCGCAGTATGGTAGCAAAGAAGAGAGGCAGCACTATCAAGCAAAAAACTGTTAAAGACTTTTTAAAGAAATTATTAGTGTTAATTGTTTAAGATTTTAATCTGACTAGAGCTATACTGTTACTGTTTTTGCTGCTTAGTATAATTAAAAAAGGATTACGTAAGTCATAGAATCGGCTCAGTTTCTTATTTTTCGTTTTTTCCAACTATTAAATGTTTTTGTGGCAAAGTATCACTTACAATATGAAGCAATTACGTGTATTACAGCGAATAGGTGCAATAGAACAAAAGAGCAACTGATACAATATATATATATATATAGAACTGATGCAATTTTTCTTTGACCCTTCTGTTTTTTCCAAGTTTTTGATTATCCGAGGAGGTCTCGGTCCACATCACCTCGATTAATCACGACTCCACTATTTAAAGAATGCAATGATAAGATTGCTGAGCTTGGTTTGAAAGAGTTGAAAGTTCCAAGACAAAAGAAAGTACCAAAAAGAATTGGTGGAACAACCGACCTACATATATATTATCAATCATGTGAAGAATACTATAAAAAGAGTATTTTGAAGTCATGGACACAGCTGTAGCAGGGCTTCAAAATCGAATTCTCAATCAGCATGAAGAAACAGATTTTGCTAGAAAACATTCTTTTGTAAAAAGAACGATGTGAAGCATTAGTCCCATAAAGTGACGCATCATTGTTTAAAGTATAAATAGAACTGTTTCTACAAAGGTACAAGGTGACATGTTTAATGATGCTAATATAGCCTTGACCTCAATGACTAAAGAAGTCTGAGACCTTTTCAGAAATGTAGAAACTTTGGTTTGTCTTCTAGTTGTGCTCTTCAAAAACTAAGAACTTATCTTAGGTTAATTATGACCCAGGCAAGCCTCAACCATGTAGCCCTGTGCTATGTCCATAAAAAGGTATCGGACGGCATTGGCAATAAGATGATAGCCAAAGTAGTTATTTCTAATGTTGATGGTGGGAGAAGTGTGTTTGGAACTTTTGATGCTAAGAATGATCTAATGAACTGAATTGAAGCTAAGAACATTTTGAATTGTCAAACTGTTTAATGCTTTTATTTTACTTAACAAAACATTACAAGTGCAGTGTTTAGTACGTACAGTAAATAACAATGGATTTCTTTACTTGAGTCATCTTAATTTCTGCACTTTACCCTTATCTAGTGAATTAATGCCTACTTTAAATTACCTTACAGTCTAAAAATAAATAATGTATGTCAACAATATCATTATATCAACAAGATCAATTATATTAGTAATATTAAAACTTATAGAAATAGAAAAGAATGACCCCAGTCTTTCACAAATTTTGCAATACACCAAATATTCAGTATTGCCATAACGTCCCCCCCCCCCAATATTGGGTACTAGTGACACCCATACAGCTAACTAAATATTGCTTCAAAAGCTGGATCATCTACATTACATTCTTTATGACAGTGCAGTAAAGAAATTTGCAGTATAGTTAGTTGTAGATAGAAAACTTCTCCATCTGCGCATGCGAGCGTGCACGCGCGCGCGCGCGCGTGTGTGTGTGTAAACCACATGTGCAGATTTAGATGTGTAGGCCTTCATTTAATTTTCCATAATCAAAAAGTTTTACTAGCTGTAACAAAAATGTAGGATTACAACTATATGAAATAGATTTAATGGTTGGGGTTAATGGGTAGGCCTAAGTCCTAATTCATACGGTTGGCATTTACAAGTTGAATATAGTATTTCCAGAGTAATAACAAAATGGTAGCACCCTGACAGCATTTGCTCATGTATCAACCATGTACTTTTACACTTATAACATGATCCAGTATTACTTTTGTAGAAAATTCTTTGCTTCTTTGATGCTGATATGAAACACAACACTAGTGTATTCTTTATCTTCTACAGGTACTGATATGGAGTTACTACAAGTAGACAATAATATAGGAAATCGGTATAGTGGTTTTTCAGGTGAAGCAGACACAAGGTATGTAAATTTTTATTTTCTTTGCTCATAGATTTAAATTGTTTGTTATTAATATTATTATTATCATTATTACTTGATCTCTATTTGTCTGTGCATCTACAAATGTAATGAATAGTTATCAGAATTAAGTTTAATCGTTGATAAAACTTTCAGTAATAATTGATTATAGTTAATATTTCTAAATAGAAAGTGAATTTTGACACAGTGGACTTCTCCAGTAGCATTTGGGTATATTCTGTAACATTCAGTAGCAATAGAAGCTTCTGTCCATAACATTTATTAAACACGCTAAGCAAGATCTCACTCAGTTTTATCTCAATCATTTGGCATTTGCCTCTATATATATTTGGGGTATGTCTTATGATAACTTTTGAATGCTTCAGCTAATTTACATAAAACTTGGTTCACACATACACATCTATTAGGGTGGGCCAAAAAATATTATTATTATTATTATTATTTGTTTTATTTATTTTTTTTGATTCACTATACCACGGAAAACTTGCCCCTATGACAGATAAGTAAAATTAAAAAATAAAAATAAAAAACAGTTATCTTCTGGTCGCACATCACTCCCCCCCCCCAAATTATAAAAACTAATCAGTTTTAAGAATTTTTCATAATTAAAAAAATGAAACTTTTTCTATGCAAGTCAAACACTACAGCATTAGATAAGTAAAGAATAGAACAGGGAAGATAAATAAATTAAAAACGCGTAGATATTTCAACTTTTATTGGTCGTGCATTGGACCTGAAAAACACATTGTTAACATTAAACTGCGAATTCTACATTTTGGCATGAAAGGTTAATGATAAATGTTATGAGCTAAGGCATTATGTCAGTACTCTTTTACTCATTCTTTTTGGTACTTGCTATTTTAAACTCCACTTGTGCATGATGATGGATCATGAAAGAAACACCGTTCTGATGAACCCATCCCTGGACTTGGCACCAATGACTTTTTATGATGCTTTTGCCACCAGCTTCACACACCTTTCCACTGCTTGCATATGACGTGGAAACTTGTCAAAATTCCATTCAGCTGCTGTTCCTGATTTTATTACAGATGAAATCTTCTCATCACTTACTCTTCTCAAATTTTAATCCAAGTCTGAATGTAGCATTTATTCTGAAAAATGGAAGTAAAAATTTAATAAAATTGTAAATAGTCAGTCTGGGGCATCGCTTATAAGGGATTTTAATCCAAATACAAATTCAGTATCTTGACCGATTTGACAAAATTAGTATGTTCTAACACTCTAACATTACATACATTCTGAATCATTTGTTAAACTTGAAGTTCCTCAGCATATTTCATTCTATATCTTAACACTGAGGCATAATTGGATTGCAAATCATTTTTGGAATACCATGGTTGTAAGCGAATAGGTCACTCGCTGTTGGCAATTATCAATCCTTTTAGTTTACCACCAATTTTTATGTATAACACAAATACAAACATGAGATCCACTGGTTCTGGCTGGGTTAATTTTTTTAGGTTTAACCTCACAAAATTTAGATAAACCAATCTTTCTTATTCTGAATACTGTTCTTTAAATAATTCTTAATTCTCTTTCAAGTTGCGTAGTAGTAGTTGTACTGACCTAGAGACTTTACTCCATCTTCAGTCATCAACTTTGTAACAATCTGATTTGTTACGGTTTATCTGTGAGTCTTAAAGCCCACGTTGGATGTGTTAAATCTATAACGTTTTATTTGTTTGTTACGGGTGTATTTTATGAACTGCGGATAACAAAATAGTTACCCTTCAAAACTTGGTTGTACTTGTTAATCGGTTCGTAAATGTCCTTATGTTGCGACTATTATTTATATTAGTTATTTTGTTATCGTTTACTGTGTTGTTGTTCAGTATTCGATGATTAGCAACAATTTTATAGGAATGAGAATTTAGTGTGTCACCGTTCGTTTGAAATCGGCGCGTGAATAATATTTGTTCAGTAATGGTCAAATAGATCGTGTATGCAGCCCACTGGATCTACTTTCGTGTCTGGATGTCCTTGCGCCCACTTCAAATTTTCTTTTCTGTTTCCTGTAATTAATAGTCTTTATAATTACTTCACTGGAATATTGACAAATTATATCTTTTATTCGTTATTTTTTTGAAACATTGGTCAAATTACTGTTCCATTAGTTGAGCATTTACAATTGGATGAGTTCATCCGCTGTGACAAATAGTCCGTAACAACAACAACAAAATTCACAATATATATATTTTATGTTTCTCAGGTAATGGGTACTTGAAGTTGCTAGGAAAGATAGGAAATATGCTTTCACTTAAAAATACAATGCATTACAAACATATATTTACTTCTTATCAACTAACAAAATGTATATAATAATGTTTTCCAAAATTGTTCGCTTCCATAGGTTGCAACAGTGCTTTTAGTAATACAACATGGCGGACTACCTGGTTCTCACCTCAGAAAAATATGTTTTTTAAATTCCAATTAAAGTGTTTTAAATAAAGTCTTAGTTATAGTAGTTTATAGTAATATTTTGTATATAGCCTCCTTTATCTGGAACAGCTATGTTTTTTAGTGGAAATTGTGTTGTGATGTTATGTAGTATTCTCCTGGAATTAACCAAAATTTCTCACCGTTGGCTTCGTATATACGGAATGGACGCTTTGAGTTGGGTATCTATTTTCTTAGATTCTTGTTAGTGTGTTGGTTTTTCTTGGTTCTGGTGTTGTGTCATGTGTTATCGATCTTTTCGGTATTACTTTTATCGGAAGTGCCTCTCCTGGAGTAAGTTTTCACTCATTTAGTATTAATCTTTTACTGCCAGCATTATGCTGGTGAAGTTTATAGTTTTATGTCTAACAATCAACTGTCCCCCTAAAAATATTTAAATCTCGTTGGTGACCTAGCTTTTGGTGTTTGTGATTGGTCTAAGGCCCTGACCCCACATCACGTGACTAAATTATTTTTGAAAATTGGAGTTTTTTAATTCTGTCACCTCAGATTACGTTTCATTTATTTTGATTTAAATTTATCTTTAATTAGTACCATTTTATTGTTCATTAAAATTAAATAGTTTTGATACTAATCTCGCCCCATTTTGGCCTCTTATCTACTGTTTTGACAGGTTTATACTTTTGTGTTTTGAGGCATTGACCTAATCTTGTTTGACATTTTTGTTGTGTCTTACAGATCTAATATTTTCTAACATTGTTATTCTGACTACTAAACATAATTCTGAGTATTCCTACTTTACATACAATATCATTAATTTAAATACCTATACCTATTTTTCTGACAATAACAATAATACTGAAGCCATGTCAGCTTAGTGGCTTACTAAACACTTTACAATTATGTTCACTATCTATATTATGATAGCAATGGATGGTTTATACATCTCCCTCCATTAACATCTTTATATTTTATCAAAACCAAGCTTTTGTTTTTTGTTTTATTTAATTTAGTAGTGTTTATCTAAATATTTCAATGTTGCTTGAGTCTGGCTCAATTCCTTGGGCCTATATGTCTAGCAGTCAGTTATTTCTGTACAATATCCTTTTTATACTATTAGATCCTTCCCAATTACCTGATTAACATTGTGAACAGTTTATGAACATTCTGTTCACTAAATAACACATTTTTTTAACAAAACTTTTTATAACATATAAATTAATGGTGCACACAGGCTCCCATATTAACTATTTCTAATATAACTGAACATGGGTGTTTATTACCCTAACTCTTTTGTATGTCACTATGTCTATTATTTAAATTATAGCATAAGCCAATAACTGTGCATTATTTAAAAATGAATAGGTGTTCAATCCTTGTGAGTAAATAATTATACATGACATAGAACATTGGATTTTATCAAAACACTTAATAAAAAAAATACTTTGTCACTATATTTTGGTTCTTATTTCCATATATGTGGTTCATAAGACCTTTATCATTTCAATGATAACCCCCACTGGCTTTCACTTCCCCACTGGTTTATATTATGATCTCTTGATCATCATTTAATTATTTTGGGCTCTCACTATCTTCACTTGCTTGAACTCATAGATTTACACTGGTTTCTTAAATTATTACATATTTTGTTATTATTTACTCTACTGCATTGCATTCTTAATTTTATTTTATCTTTATTGGGTACTCCTATCAATTGTATTGTTTATTAAAAGAATGGGATTAGTTTATTCATTAAATTGGGTCAATTTGTCATGTTTTTTGGTCCAAACTTCTGTTTCTCAGTTCTAATTCTAGTTCTTTGCCTCTTCTCATTTCTTCTATTCAATGTTGATTTTTTCTTGTGATATTCATTGTCGCCCGTTTCATTTTTCTTTTATTATCAGTCCATTTGTAGTTCATGTTATATTGTTCATATAGGATCTGTTCATGCCCCTCACCTACCATAACTATTGGGTTTTGTCACGTTATTAGAAATTTTTCTTTGTTTGTTCTTTTCTGAATTTCTTTTTATAACTATGGTTTCTTACAAAATATTTATTTAATCTTCTCTGATTACTTTTGTTGGATGTTGGAATTGATAATTTAATGTTAATTACATACTTTTTAATAAGTTTGTTCCCCCTTCATGGCTTGTGCTAGTACTTGTTATTTATATTTTATCGTTATAATATCTCTTATACATATGTGATGAAATGTAACATCACAACTTGTAATCTTTCTTACCAGGCATGATTCTACTAACACCATCATCACAAAAAAAACTTTCTGACAAGTTCTATTGTATCATTGTTATGGTTTTCCTGGATGAAGGTTAAGTGCAGAGAGAATACCTTTTTTTACTTGGTCAGCTTTTCTAATAATAAAGTTCAAGGCTCCAAATTCTTCCTCAACTTCAAAAATAAACCAGCTTTGGGGGAAGAACTGTCAAAACTGGATTTTTTCACTGTTGTTTTTTGATTATTTAAATTGAAAATTTAAGTTTCGTTTCAATCCCTAAACACTTTTTCTAAAGTACAATCAATTTTTTTAAGATTATTCTTTAGACACGCTTGTTCACTTGAGCACTTTCGGTTTCATTCACCTGCATATTCTAGACTTTCAATTAATGAGGCCACTGCACTTTCAACTGCTGCAGACCCTTTAAGCCACTCACACTTTTGTGTGAATCATATGAATCATTAAAAATTACTTGCATCCCTCTTAACATTTTTTTTTAGGTCACTTTAAAAGACAGTTTGAACAGACTTTGTAACCAAGCACTCTTTTTCTAAACTTAAACTGTCAACCATCCACTTCTAAATGGGTTATATATTTTTTTAACTTTACTATGCCTTTTTTAAAGCATCCAAAATTTGTAGTGCCTAAAGTATTTATCACTTACATGGTCACACATTACAGCTTTGCTGTCATTATTCTTGGCTTATAATTTAGTTTATAAATAATATCAACTTACATCTAAAACAGTAAAATTAAAACAAAAAAGAAATAGCACAAGTGAGAGTTTAATTTATCATGCATGCTTATAATGGTATCCAAGTCACTTGTATGAATAGAGTGTACAGCTTGCTGCATATGAAGTTGAATATCATGTCATAAATATCTTATCATAAGCCTAAGCAAAGAGAAATTCAAGCTTTCCCAAATACTTAGGACTAATTAGTGGAAAATGTAGCCACAAATTTACAAGACCTGTTCCTTATCATTGCCATTTCAACCCTATTAAGCAAGAGGCGCGCCAGTAGTGTCCAGTGCCTGTGTACAGAACTTCAGTTGGCGCCCCTTTACCCTCCCCCCACAATGCAAAATTACTTTATAAAAATGTATCATTCAAATGAAATACGAAATATATTAATTATAAGTTTATTGAACAAAAAAACCAAAAATTACAAAAAATGTATAAAAAACACAAGAAGGGTACAGAAACAAAAACATCAAAAATAATTTGGAAGAAAATAAGGTAATTTATATTCTTTGTTAAGAAAATCATTTGCCAATTGCACCTTACATAGTATTACATAAATTAAGAGATAAACTTACAATTTTGAAAAACAAAAATATTAAATATTTTTTGTTATACGTATAATTAAAATTGCTGTATTTTATTTGGCAAGAAAATCACTTTTACATTTTTACTTTGTATATATATCATATATATAAGAAACAGGTAATCTTACAAGTATATAAAATAGGAACACATTACAAACATTATTTGGTAAATAAACAGGTAAGTAAATATTTAAATAGAAAGAAAAATTATTTAGTGAATTAAACTTTTCTAGCTTTCATTAATGAAGATCAAAAATATCTGACTCTATTGATATAATGGCAAGATTTGAAAGTTGTGACAAAAGAATCAGAAGAGCAATTGTAAAGTTGGAATAAACTGTGATTAAGTCGTTTGAATAAATGTACTGAATTATCTGATGTACAGCGTTTTTAAAATTAGAAATACAGTAGAACCCCGTTAATATGGTCGTCAAGGGACTGTGGTTTAAACGCTTAATAAGCGGTATAACGTCTCTCCTGTTAAGACATTATAACACAGGGAACCAGTTTAATTGGTTGCTTTCAATTAAACCGGCTGCCGTTGTTAGAACAAATTACTTACTAACAGAATGGGAAAATATGTAGAACAGGAATTTGTCTTAGGGTACGTAAATTTACTCTCTCTCTGGATTTTTAGCAAAAACATCTCTTTATTATGGCTTCTTAAATAATGATTTAAAAATCATGGTTATCTTTTTGTTTTTACGTTAAAATAAACTTCTGATAGATTCTGCATCAAATGCTCTTATACTCTTTAAAATGTTACTCTGATGAGCAAACCATACAGTTGCAAATTACATTGAATACCACGGATCCGGGTTTTAACTTTATAATATTCTAAAATACTTCAACATTATGCAAACTATTAAAAGAATAGTTTGATCAAATTTCGAATTAACTTTTACCTTTAACTATCATCAGATTACTATTATTTCGTTACAGTAACTACAAACATTACTATGTTAACATTTACATGATTTTAATGGGTCTTTACAAAATGTACTGTTTTTTGTTGTGGTTGTTAGAAAGATAACGGTTTGGTTTCACCTGGGTATAAGGTGTATCTGCGGCAGGTTCTCTTGCTGATCCTCTTCAGTTGGTTTTCCTGGACGTTCTTCGTTGTCGTTCGGGTTCCTCCATTTATTTTGTTGATTCTAAGTTGCGATCATGACGAAAGGATTCTGCTACCTGGAGCTCGTAAAGTTGTCGTTGTTGCTTCACTCCTGATGTTGGTGTTCACTTTTCACATTTTACTTTTAACTGCACTAATGTTACCTTTTTATATGGTATGGAACATACCTTACAATTTAAACTTTTTTTATAAAGAGATGTGTCGGCTATGTTAGTTATTTTTAATTATTTCTCTACATTTCAACTACTTAACTTGTTTTACTTTTCACTTCCTTTCAACTACATGTGGAGAATGTCACCACGAAACACTTACTTTCTGTGACATCGTTTTTGGTATATATTCACACATTTACCTTCACGACACATGGTAAAGCTGTTACCTTGTCTGAGATTCTGACTCGACTGGGGTTGGTTTTGCGGCGGTTAGTAGGGAAGAGAAAAAAATAGTTCACGTTCACGCGGAGAGAAAAAAATAGTTCGTACTTTTACTATTATTATTTTTACACTAATTAACTACTATTAATAATCCTACATTTCTTTATCGAGTTAGGTATTTCATTTATTATTATCACGTCTTTTTATTTAATTAGAATGATTATTAATATTCGCTTCAATATAGTGTAATTTTCATGTCCGTACTAGATTTTTACAAGTTGATACAGGCATTTAGGTACAGAGGGGAGGGTGAATTATTTTCTCACATGTTATTTTGAATAAAAATTATTTTGTGCTATTTAAATTCCTTTTAAATCGTCACAGCGGGACAGCGCTATAGACGGGAAATGATTTGTGAGATGGGAAAACAATTTGGACACCACTTCATAGGAAACAATTACAGTACTGTGTTTTATTATTACTGTATTTTATTTTACTGTATTACAGTATTATTATTATTATTATTACAGTACTGTATTTATAATTATAGTATTGTTCATTAGTAACAATGCAAAATGCAAATTCTAGCTCATTTCTTATTAAAAGTCTTTGATTGATGTTTGTCGAGTGTGTGTACTACTGTTATGAATGATTGCATTTTCTATGCGGTTTAAGTAGCTATTCACGTCACTTGATACGCTGCCAGGAGTAACTGTGATATTGTATTTTCGGAGCAGATTTATTGCTCCAAGAGCTTCATTTCGTGTGGGGACATTTTCCTCCGCAGATTCAATTTCCTCATCACTGTCTTCATCTTGGACGGTAGCGGCAGCATGATCCGCAATCATGTCATTTATATCGCGGATTTCTGATGTCACTAGACCATTGTCAACTGATACAAAATCTTCCAAGTTAACCTCTCCTAACTTCTCCCGTACAGCAGCCCAATCCTCGTCATTATCAATTGTGATAGGGGCATTTGTTTCACTGGGTGTTACACCATGTCCTTAAGAAATTAAAAAAAAGAAAATTAACCCCCTGTCAAAACAAAAAAAGTTTTATACAGAAGCTCGATAATAGCCTAAGCTAACAACATTTAGAATCTTACCTTAAAAAAGCCTGCTTTATTGAAGCAATTGGCGATGGTCTGCGAATCAATACCTTCCCATGCAGCGGAGATGAAATTCATTGCGTCCAATAAGGTGATGCGGTTTTCGGCTCCACTGTCGATGCACTGCAGATATTGTAGAACAACACGCTTTCGATAAAAATGCTTGAGCACTTTTATGATCCCCTGGTCCATTGGTTGGAGTTTACTGGTTGTGTTGGGAGGCAGGAATGCTAGTTCTACATTTTTTGGGTTAGCTGGACAGTTATCTACAAAAAGCAGGATTTTGCGATTGGTTTTTACAATTTTTTGGTCTAAGTCTTTGAACCAAGTGACTAGCCATTTTTGCACTAATCACAACTGCACTGCCAAGAATTCAAAGAACTACTAATAAGAAAGGACAGAAATCTACTGTATTGACAGGGAGCCTTTTAAGTGTTAAATTCCTTTCATGCAAAGGAAAGTACCGTTCGGTACAATTCCCGACACTGCTGGCCGGAGGTTTCTTCAGGTAGAGGGTGGAATTCCTTTCGTCTACTCGGGGTGTAATGACCTTCAGTACAGTCAGAGCAACAATTTCTTCACCACGCTTTTAAAACATCTCAAATACAGTACATCTGTTTCACAATTTATACGGAATTTTTCCTCATTTTCAACCGGGAAAGAAGCGCTATAAGCGGGACTTGGAAGTGTTATAAGAGGTTAAAATTTAAGGGGTATGTATATGAAATGTCCAGGGACCATATAAAAAGAGCATAATGGACAAGATAGTGTTATAAGCGGGAGCGTAAATACGAGGTTTTACTATAAATGGTTGACAGTGTAAAATTGCTTTGCATAAATTGACTGCTGCGTCAGATCTGTCCAGAGCACTGGAAAGGTTAATACAATTAACATAATGAATAATTATTATTTTTCAAATATTTCCTCCACGCCTGCAATTTTTGGCACCTTTACTATCCTGGTACCTGTGTGTGAAAGTATTTTTATGATGGACTCACAATCATCGTGTTGTTCACTGGAAGACACCAAGGAAATCCATAATTACAAACTTTAATTAGACACAAACAACAATTAGAATTCAACAAAAGCACTCTTATACAATAATTCAAGTTGAATTCGTCCAACAACTACAATCAATGTCACCTTATTACAGTTTCACACTAAGTAACAATGATCACTTCCCACCAAACCGCCACAATAACTCAGAACCGCACTTCTAAAATCACCAGGTGTATCTAATGCTTATATATACCCCATAGAGGTCCCATAGATAACTACCAACGATTCGAGAAGCATTGTGAAAGCACCGGAATTCACTAGTAGTTAGGTCAGTGCACAACCTTGACACAACGTACCAGGTGCCGTCTGGAACAACCTTGAATGATACCACATTAAGCGTCATGTGGTTGTCTTTCATGTCGACATAGCTTTGGCCTTTCCTTAAGCCCTCCCAAACTGGCACACCTTTGCCAGGTGATCTAAGTGGTCTAGATGGTTGGTTCTCTACTTGCAAAGAATAATTCTGCAGCCCTTTGGATTGAGTCTCCGGTGATCCAAACATCAAGCCTCGAGGAAGATGATTCTTCTGCCCAAACACTAGTTTTGCGTAAGTCATACTGGTTGTATTGTATACTTCTTGTAAACAATCTCTTGTATGACATCCTATTTAGCGACTTCTCCTCCGGCTGCTTCCTTTAACTCAGGAACAAGCAAGCGCCTTTCCTCGATTACCGTAATTGGTTTTCCAATCTTTTTTTGTCATCATACAAATTGGTACTTACTCTGATAGTTCTTCTTCTGTTTCCACACGCATTACCAAAGGTGTTTTTCTCTGGACTTGTTGACTCATTTTTTGGCCTCCATCACTTTCTTGATCGAATGGTTGGTTGACTTTCAACCATGAAAAACTTTATCTTCTCTTGGCAAACTCTGAGGACATACTCTCTTAAGTCCACAATGAACCTGTAGGCATTCATAATGTCCATACCAAGAATCACTTCATCAACAATGTCTGCAACGAGCATTTGGTGGCTAAACGTGAGGAGACTCAGTCATAAAAATATGTCTACCTTTCATAAACTTTGATGGTGCTTCCAGTCCTAGTCTGAGTGGTACAAGAGCTAAATTGAGGCTGGCAGTGGCTGACTAAGTCAGGGCACACAATCGATACTGTAGTGCCTGTGACAACTGAAAATGATATTGGTTTACCATCTGCCAATCCATTAAACGATCAAGTTTCCACTGCTCTTATGAAGTGTGGAAACTGTGTGCTGTTCTGGATCTTCATTTCTCCAAATTGTACATTCACGCCCTTCTCTCTGTATTTTCTTCTCCCAACAAAAACATGGGAATATGTCCATGTTTCCCACATTTATAAAACTTCGGTCTTCTGTCTCTTTCCCATCCTTCAAATCATTGTGGTGCTCTTAACCCTTAGAATTATTTGTCATGTAACATTTCTTTTCTGCTTCCATTGTAGGGAATGGGGTACTGGGATCTTCTGACTATAGTGTGATGCCATAAACTCATTAATGTAGCAGGATGCTGACTTGGCAGCTTCAAATTCAAGGGCATGAACAAGAGTTTTTGAGGTATTTCGATGTCTTGCCATTATAACACCTGCTGAAGTTCACAATCTCTGATGCCATCAATAAATATCTAGATTGCAAACCTCATTTGAAAATCCTGTGTTGCTTCAGGATAGGCCACTATAATTAGTCTGTTAATACAGATTAGATGTTGCATCAAACTCTTGAAGACTTCCGTGGAATGCTGTTTCCTTGCTTTCAACTGAGCATAGTACACATCACGCAAATGTTTATCACCATACTGTAATTCTAGAGCTTTTATCAATTCGCCATATGTGTTCTGGCTATCATGTGGCACTTTCTGTAATAGTTGTGCGGTGGGTCCTTTTAAAGCGAGGAGTGAAACTGATTTCTCTTGTTCTGTCCAATGATTTACGCATGCTTAACAAGACAACTGAAGTAAGGTAATATAATAATTAAATAAATTAAAAATACAAGTGATAAAGGGACACCCTTGTACTCCACAGTTGATCAGGCCTACACTGGGAGTTATGCGTGGTCTTCCTGTCTCAGTTAAGATTTTGTTTTCTATATAAAAACTTTGTCTGGCTCTGATAAGATGTTGTGAGATCCCTTTATTTGCCATTATTGCCCACAGCCTGCCCCTATTTACCCTATCAAATACCTTTCCAAAGTTGATGAAAGCTATGTATGTGGGCAACTGATGTTCCCTGTGCTTTTCAGTGACCTGAGCTGTTGTGAAGATGCAATCAAAACATGATCTGCCCTTCCTGAAACCATGCTGGGCCTCCAAGAGAATAATCTCCATTATTGTATGCAGTCATTTTGCTAGGATAGATAACATACAATTTGTAAGATGTGTTAAGCAGGCTGGACCCCTCTGTAGTTATCATAGTCATTACAATCTCCTTTCTTGTATATGGGAACTACCTTTGCCATCTGCCAGCCTTTGGGAATATGACTAATGGTTCAGCACGGATTGACAAGGTTCAATAAACAGTTGTGCAGCAAAGCTGATGCGTAGTCTATAAGCTCTAAATTCAGCCCATCAGTGCAGAGTGATTTTCTATTCTTTCAGCATTGTAAAGCAGCTAAAAATTCGTCCATTGCTATTGGATCCACGCATTCATCGATGTCTGCAAATTTTGTTTCTTCCAGTTGCTTCTGGCTCCACAGCCGCTCCTAATATCTGAGCCATTCCTTCTCTGTGGTATTACTGATCTTCATGTTATCTCTTTCTGTTTAATTTAAATGCCGTAATATTTTGTAAGACTCGGCTTGCCTACCCTGCACATTTTGCTCAATATCACTTAAATATTTGTCCCAAGTATTTTGTTTGAGTTTCCGTACTTCTCTCCTGTCAGTGGCACAGCAGAGCTTATATTCAGACATTGTCTGATTGGTCTTTAAAACTAGATGTTTCAGATATGCCTGTTTCTTAGCATCATCTATTACTTGTGCAATATCGTCAACCCATATATGCAGGCCTAAGTTTCCATATCTTTTATGTGTCGTTTCCTAGTGCTTCTGATCCTGCATAGGTTATGATGTTACCCCATTCTTGATTTACATTATTACTGATAGGTTTTTATGCATACTGTCTCAGCCAAGTCTAGTATAGGTGTCTAGTACTATCATCTTGGAGCAGATGTACTATAAAAATTTGTTTGGAGGCATTAAATATACTGAACTCAAACTACTTTTTCGTACTATTTGTAAATTCAATCTATGAGGTCATTGAGGAGGCTGAAATGGCTGAACAGCTGAAAAACAGAACCAATCCAAATATTGTGACAGCCTGGTGTAGTCACATGTATTTAACAAATGCCTCTGAATAGGGAACAGATGATCAGCCTGAGTCTTACTACCCAACCATAATTCTTCATTCCCTGCTATGGGGATCAGGCCTGCATCAGAGGCATGAAAATTAGCCAGTAGTCCTCAAAAGAAGTTATATAAGACGTAAAATAGTTTAGAACAACTACTTTGACAGTTACTAGAGAAATCTTTGATAAGAAATCATGTAAAATAATTTTAAAATATAACCATTGTATGTTTACAGATTAGCATTTGTTGGAACTGGACGATTGCAGACACCACAGCTTATAAGAGAAATGTCAATAGTTGATTCATCAAAAAATGAGTTTACTTCAAGACACAGCCTAGAGTGGAAATTCCTGTTCCTAGATCATAGGTACATGCATTATTTCTAATGCTTTATCTGAATTGAACTTTACATTCTTTTATAATATATTTATCACTACACATTCTACTATAGTTAAAAGCATTTAATGTAACTTTTGTTGTGAGAATACGTTTTCCATTATCACAGGTTATGTTGCAGTCAGAAAATTTTAATTTTTGAAACGCACGCACACATGCGTGTGTTACTTTTTCAAATTAAAATTAGTTACTCTGCGTATTATAACATCATTTTGTCTGAAGTATATTTTACTGAGTTATATCTGGATCATCAAAGATACTGAATATGCCAACAAGTAATTGTTTTGTATTTATATTTATTATGTTACAGTACCCAAATATACATTTGTTTTTGCAGACACTCTAATAATTGAAATAATTTAAATTGATGTACAAATGGATTGTTTGTTGATACATTCAGTTTCTAATATGCAAACAAGTAATTGTCATAAAATTATTTATACAATTGTAAACATTCATAACATGTTTTTTCATGAACTGGTGATGTGAATAATTTACTCCATCTGTATACAAAATAGTTCTGTCACAGTTATTAAAGAAATCTTTGCTTAGCTGCTTGGAATGCTAATGAACATCTGAAGAGACATAAATAATTATAGGTATTCCGGGATATGGAAAAAATAGACGTTTGCTCTATCTCTGAAACCCCCTTTACTAGCTAGACACATATCTAAAACTTAGAGTTTACAAACTACATCATACAACTCATCCAGAGAAATGAACAGCAGATAGTCAACTTCAGTTAGCTTTTGTCAACCTGATACAGAAGGCAGTATAGTAAAACACTAAAGAAATTATTACATAATAATAGCTGTCAGCAATCCAGAGAGCCATCAGATAAAAATATCTTAAACAACAGGACAATGTGGGATCGGCAGCATGTAAAGAAACTGAATATGCTGGATAGAATAAAATGAAATAACTAAAGACCAATAACTCATATTCCTCCTATTAGACCACTGGGTGGTAGGTAGGTAAGTAATAAAAAGCAAAAAGCAGACATTTACTTACCACCTTAAAAAAAATATTAACTACAAAGAAACCTCAAAATATCTTTTACACCACTTGTAGGAAATAAGCAGTGCCAAAAATAAAGAGACAACAAATAAAACCAGCAGAAGTTACTGAAGAAATCAAGACAAATGTGAACACTCTGAAAATACCTCATTGACCTTTGATCTTTTCATTGGGGAAACTCTTAAACAGTTACATAGGAAAGGCATTATTATACTAACGTAACCTGTTTATACAGCATTTAAACTAAAATATATTCCTAGTATGTGGAAAATGGTAGAAATTATTATGCTTCTTAATGAGGTGCTTTTTTTTCCATATTAGTAAGAAATATGAAGTAAGTCATAAAACATAAATAAGACATAACATGCAGAAAATGAATGCAAGACGCCCTGTTTCTTAACAGAAAACAAACAGGCTGCATTCACTTTTAACAGCTATCACACTTTTCACCAGGCATATTGGTGTTGGTATCATTTTTACAACATGTTGTAAAAAATCTTTACAATATTTTGTCTTTGATTTAGTTACTACATACACTTAAATATTGACATGGTGTAGGACAAGATGTAGGAAGACCATATTTGAGATGGCAGTATGTTATGCAGTGAGATATAGAAAAGGCTGAATTTATATGATTGGATGATGGTTGCAATGGACTGAAACCATTGGCAAAGTTTCCTTTAGTAGGCCACCCCATAGCACCCCAGATGATAATGGTGGTGGTATTGATGACGACAGTGAATTCATTTTAAATGTCTAAACAGTAGTTGTGTTGAAAAAGTTAATTACAGTGTTAAAAAAGTGTGTGTGTGTGTGTGTGTGTGTGTGTGTGTGTGTGTGTGTGATGGAATATATATTTGTTTGTTTCAGAGCACCTCCAATTATTGGTTATTTACCATTTGAAGTACTTGGAACATCAGGATATGATTACTACCATGTTGATGATCTTGAGAAAGTTGTGACTTGCCATGAAGCTTGTGAGTCAACTGTTTTCAATACTTTATTATAGAAATTTTAATATTAACTATAGGAATTTAATATTATGTGTAGGAATTTTTCTCTACTGTAATTTTTCTGTAGTAAGTAAACATAATGGACTATGTAAAAAATCATTGTATGTAATAAGCTATGAATGTACATCAAATATGTTAATGAATATACTGCGTGTGCGTGTGAACGTGTGTGAGAGTGAGGGGGAGTTATATGTGCTTATACAGATACTTTTATTATAAATTATGTTTAAAAATTGTAAGCAGTAGTAGAACTGAAATTAACATAAAATCTTGCGTGTGATAACATTTTTCATTTACAGTGATGCAAAAAGGGGAAGGCACATCATGTTACTATAGATTTTTAACAAAAGGACAGCAGTGGATATGGTTACAAACTCGTTTTTACATTACATACCATCAGTGGAATTCAAAGCCAGAATTTATTGTCTGTACACATAGAGTTGTCAGGTAATGACTTCAATAGTGTTCATATTAGTAATGACAAATAATGCAAACTCTTACAAATATGCAGGGGTTAATGTTCGTTGTGTGTTGCCTCAGTAAAGTCAGTTTACCGAACTTCACACAAATTTATTGTGTACATATCATCATAAATGGCTTCTACAATCTTCATAAGTATATGGGATTAGTATATGCGCTTTAAGAACAACAGTAATAATAATAACTACCCTAAAAAATAAAATTATAATATTGAACATAATAAAATTTTAGCCTGAACAGCAAGTTATCAATACAAGACATTAATCGCATTAGTACTGTATAGTGTTGACTTCACAAAACTCATGTGTTGAAACTCTACATTTACTGTTAGAAAATCATTGATACGTATTTGGAAGGCTGGATTTAAATAACTACCACAGTATATGATGTATTTATGATTATGTATGTTTTATATACTTGTGATTAAAAAATGTACTGGATATAGTTAAAAATAAAATTTATTATGGCACAATTAAATACAATAGTAATAAAACCATACTACTCATATTACTCAGGAGTTAAACGTTTGTTTTTATTTAACTAACTATTTCGGTTAGTGTATATTGTGTTATGTCTATGGAACATAGTGAGCAAAGCGAGCTCTCAGTTTTGACTCTATTTTTTTGCTTTTGTCTGTCTGTTTAGGGTATGTCTCACGATAACATTTGAACGCATCAACTGATTTTTGCAAAACTTAGTATGCACGTCCATACTATTACCCTACATACTTGTATAGCTTTTTTTTAATTGAGCCCTCCAAAAATACGGGGTGGGAGACAAACAAGTGAGGGGTCAAAATTATGAAAAAATTGCAAAAGCCCATGTGGGGTATCAAATTAAAGCAAATTTAAATTATAGTCTGAATAAATGTTCATTTTTGAAATTTTCAAAATTGTTGGATCTCGGTGCCCAAAAAGTGGCAAAACTTTGATAAATCACAAAAATTCATGTGGTGTATTAAATTAAAGAGAATTTTAACTAACATCTGAATGTAGTGATAGGTTTTGGAAATATCAAAATTTTGAAAAAATGGTGAATATCCAGGATGGTGTCAGACTTAAACGGATTGTAACCTGAATCCAAATGTTTCGAATTTTTACTATTTATTATTGTACGATTGTGTGCTCTACAATTGTTCTGTTACTAAAAGATATAGAGAAATCAGTATTTTTTTAACCTTCTATAATTAAAAAATTATATAGTATTGAGATGTATGTAATAATAAATGTACTTTGTTCAAAATAGTGAGAGAGTTCTGCAGGGAGCTTACTAGTACTAAACATAATCCAACCTGAATGTCTCTTATGAACTTTGTGTGTGTGTGTGTGCGCGCGCGCGCGCCCTCAAGGTGTAAATACTGCATTTTTGCCTGGATCCACATGACTTTCTTCATTCTCAGGCAGCCAAAACTGAGGACTCATACTGTGTTCTTTGCATACTATTACAAAAAAAGCACTTTATATAGTCACCAGAATAGAGTTGGCATGCTTACATGAGGAAGGAATACATGTTAAATTTTAGGAATACACAATCACAATAGCATTGCATTGGACTACAGCTTCAGCTGATTGGCAGTTAAATATAATAATGTGTACTATATAAATACATATATAACAAATTCATTAGTATTTCATTAATTTTAGCATAAAAACAAATAGAAATCACTAATTAACAAAAATCTATTTTATGATATTCTAAGTTTAAAATAAATGTTTATTAAAAATAAATAAGTCTTATAACACTTGAAAATAGCCTAATGAAAATAGTTAGCTATAATTGTATAATTATAATTAGAATGATACATTCTAATTCTGATGATGACAGGAAATGACATTAAACTGTCGAACATTGTAAAAACAATAAAAAGATATATTCTTGTTTTTGAAAGTGTAAACTATTATTTATTATCAATATAAATAACAATAATAGTGCACATAAATATTGCTATGTTTGTTGAGATGAAAGACAGTTATGTAACGCTCTTAAAAATTCAAAATTGTCTCGTTACACATATCTTGACTAGCCTGGTGCATGCAGCCATCACATTGTATTCAAGGTCAGGCTTTGACCTAGTTTCTATATTGTTCTAGCATATGTAAGTACACAAATTATTCTCACCTTGCCACTTGGAAAATGGAAGATTATTCTGGAACCTCTACAGGCTAGATAAGTGTCAATAGCCGGCTTAGAAGATAGTTACAACTGGTGATTTTAGAAGTGCAGTTCTGAGTTATTGTGTTTTAGAGGGAAGTGATAATTGTGTTAATGAGTACAAAACTGTAGTAAGGTGACATTTATTGTTGGACAAATTGAACTTCTGAGTTATTGTAGAAGAATGCTTTGTTGATTTACAACTGCTGTTTGTGTCTAATGAAAGTGTAATTGGTGACTTCATTTGTCAGTTATTCTGTTTCTACTGCACCCACGTTATCTACTGATCTGTGTGACCGTTGTAACAGTGGCATCAGAAGTATGATAGAGCCTTTAACTGTGGAAACGGAGAACACTTTGTAGAAGAGTAGTGTATGTGATAATCAATTTGCAACATGGATACAAGTCAGATGATGGTAACTTTCCAATGGTTATTGCATACATGTGAACAATAAAAAGTAAAACATAGATGGGAAGTAGAAGAAGCAGAGAAATGACGACAACAGGAGGCAGAAAGAGCAGACAAACAATATGATGAGAAATGCAGGTATGAAAGAGAAGACGCGGAGGAACAACAGAAAACACTAATTTTGTAGTCTGAAATACAACAAAAAGAACGTATGCAAGAAGCAGAGGAACGTAAGCATGAAACAGGATATAGTTATTTCATGCCACTAAAATCTCTCTCCTCACAATGAACAATAAGATTTATTGTTCAACAATAGAATTGAATGTAATGCACACCAAATCCTACAACCTAGCTGGAAGTGAAAACTAATTTTGTGAAACTAAATTGAAAGTTTAGACCTATCGTTTAAAATATTTTATGTTTGAAAATTATAATGTAGACATTTGCTATAAAAATCAGTCTGATGAGGGATACTGATTTCTTTTATTTTATTTTCAGTTATGTAAATGTGATGAAACAGTTAAGGAAAGAACCAGAAAACTCAGATCTCAGTCAAGATGGAGATATGATAACAGAGTCTGTACCAAGTAGTAAAAACACACGCACATCTTGGTCTGTTAAAGCTCCAGGTACATACAAATGCATTTATATATAATTTATAGTCCGAACAGTACTTAAAGTATAAGACATGGTAACTTAAATAACTTTGTGTCATACCGTATTTTCTCGCATAATTAACGCCCCTGCATAATTTACGCATCCCATTTCTGGGGGGTTAAAGTGGGAAAAAAGAAATATTTGCGTATTTGACGCACCCACTTTCTCGATGATTTCATCACACAGTTCCGGGTGCGTTTCAAAATAAAGATGTCAAGTAGTAGCTTTCCTATTGCGCAACCTCGCATTTCAAACCCTCGTGCAACTTCCTGTTATTACTCACTGCGGTATTTCAGTCCGGTGAGTGAATCAGCGAAGACGTGATTAGTGACGATCTATTCCAGTCTGGTAGAAACTCATTTTACGAGTGTTTCGGGTACACGGATGTTTTGTGATCTCAAAGTCGTTCATTAATCCACAATGAGCAAGTATTCGAGTAATACTGCGTCATATAAACTTGCGGTGATCGCTTACGCTGAAACACATGGGAATAGGGCAGCAGGCCGCAAATATTCTGTGTCCGAGTGTAATGTGCGGTACTGGCGAAAACAGAAAATTGCCCTTCAAGAGACCAACAAGTCTCGTAAAGCATTTCGCGGTCCAAAAAGTGGCAAGTTTCCGCAAGTAGAGGAGTATCTTCTGAAATATGTGATTTTGTTACGCAATGATGGATATGCCATTTCTTACGAAATGCTGTATTTTAAAGGACGAGAAATAGCTGCAGCACATGGGATCAGTGTCTCGAATTTTAAGGTTAGCCGAGGCTGGGTGATTAAATTTATGAAGAGAAATGGACTCTCTCTTTGAAGAAGAACATCCTTATGTCAAAGAATGCCGAATGATTTCGACCAGAAAGTCATTGATTTTCATCGCTTTGTGATTAGGAAACGGAAAGCGAAGAACTATTTGCTTTCCCAGATAGGAAACGCAGATCAGACGCCCATCAGTTTCGATATGCCACAAAGTCGAACAATCGATACGAAAGGAACATCGAGTGTTATTGTGCGCACTACTGGAAGTGAAAAACAACGGTGTACGGTAATGCTTGCTGTAACAGCTGATGGCAGAAAGCTTGCACCGTATGTTGTCCTGAAGCGAAAAACAATGCCGAAAGTAAAATTTCCACGTGGGATCCACGTTCGTGTCCAAGAAAAAGGGTGGATGGACACGTCACTCGTAGAAGACTGGATACGAACGGTTTGGGGAAATAGAGCGGGGTCTCTCCTTCGGTGCCCGGCTCTTCTCGTGTTGGACAGATTTCGTGGCCATCTGACGGAAAACACTAAAAAATTATTGGAAACCATGAAAACCGATTTGGCTGTGATTCTTGGTGGACTGACATCAGTACTTCAACCCTTGGACGTTTCGATAAATAAACCATTCAAGGACAATGTGAATTTATGGTTGAATGGTTCACATAACTCTATCAGTGCTGGATGGCGGAAAATGTGCACGAACTTACTCCAACAGGCAAAATTCTGAAACCATCTGTGGAACTCCTTTGTGAGTGGATATTGCGCGCTTGGGACATGATTTCTTCGAAGGTGATTGAAAAGAGCTTCAAAAAGACGGGAATCTCGAATGCGTTAGACGGGACTGAAGATGACTTCTTATGGAGAGATGTGAGCAGTGATAGCAGCACCAATTCTTCCCGCAGTTCCAGTGGCGACGACCAACTCGGTAGCCTATAAAAGGTAAGATTATTTTTCTTCCTTTTTAGCAGATATGTCATTATTACTTACGTCGTTAGTACTTTCATTAATTCATATTTATTTTGCTTCAGGTCGTTCTATCTGCTCGTGACGGGAAGAATATTTTCCGGTGTCCGTACTTGAAACTGTGTGTCCAACTTGCCTAATGTACTCTATTTGATTGTTCAGAAGAAAACTCAACTGTAATTTTATGCCAAATGACGATAACTTCAATGAGTTGAACTGATTTTGTGTATAATATATTTAATGTATGTTTTAAATGTCAATAAATTTCAAATGAAATTTGGGTATATCTGAAATCCTTGAATAATTTTCGCACCCAAAATTTTTGCCGGTATTTTTCGTCAAAAAAGTGCGTTAATTATGCGAGAAAATACGGTACTAACATGAGTCAGTGTTTAGTTTAACAGAAAATATGCAAATGAATTTTAGGGCTCTACATTAGAAGGAAGTAGAATACACAGACATAAATCACGTAAATTAATGTAATAATTGAAGAACTTAATTTTTTGTAAATAAATATAAAATCACTTCACTGGAATGTAAAACTCACGTTTGACTATAAGTAAGTATCTTGATTTTTTTGTTATTGGGACCATTTTGACACCCACTGTGATGATCGAGCTTTTATTTCAGTATCATATCATTACACCCATGTGTTATATCTAGTAATAATGTTTTTTAAGAAGTTAACTTGTTCATTAACCCAATTAAGAAGGTCTTAACTCACACCAAAGTGAATCTGTTTTTTATTGTCAGTCAAAGCACAACACACAAAAGATGGCTGTGATGCAACTCACACATACAGTTTGCATAGAATTTCATGACAGACAGTGTTTGAAACGCTTGCTTCTTCAGTTACCTAATGACAGTATAAACAGTTTTCGTAACTTGTGCAACAGTTTCACCAGTTTTGGATGTTGAAGTTTGGCCACCTTTCAAACATTTCCACCATTCATACATTTGAGTCACATTTAAAGTCTCATTCCCACATGCTGTTTGTAAAACGTCAAATGTTTGTATAAATGATTTTTTCAAATTAACACAAAAGTTAACATTAATTCTTTGCACATGAAGACACTCATTTTAAATTAAATAATAATTGCAAGGCACACATAATGCTTTGGGAACACATACACGCACAGTATCACAACTAAACAGAATATTTTGTTGTTTTCACTAGGCTGCTTTCCAATGTTGCTACTAGATTACTTCATATTACACATACCATTAGTAGTACTACCTAGTATGCTAATTTCAAAGTTTGGGAATTTTGTGAACACACTGGTAATTAGATTGATCATAGGCAATTATTTGTTTGTAACCTTCAGATAAAAGGAATTAAACTGTTAACTAATTAATAGATTTTATAGAAAATTCAAATGTTTTAGCTAAGAGTTCAAGAAGTGATGTTAAGCCTGCAAGAGGTAAGCAGATCCAGCAGACACCAGTTTCTGATACACCTTCAGTATCTCCAGCTGATTCCCCAGCTTCCAGACATTCTCAGAGTACGGTAAGGATGTGCATTATTAAATTAGTATAAAAATTAAGTTATCTCAAAATACTTGTTATCATTATGGTTAATAGTTATCTCAATATAATTGTCAATACAAAAATATTTAAATAGGCCTTTTATTTTTTTCTCTTTGTTAACTTACATATCTTATACAAATATGACAAGTTATTTTTATGTTTTTAATTGTAGATAAAACAGTACTCACCATACATCCGGTGTAAACATGTGGCTTTATTATCAGCATTAATTTTATCTTTCGGGTCCAGGGCTTCGTTAAGCGAAAAGGCAGAGGTAGTCGGGTTTTCGAAATAACCATTTGCACAACATGTAGTTAAACAATCTATGATTTATTTTAGTTTCAATATTCAAATGTTATGAACAATTGGAGTCATTTCTCATCTAAACAATTATCAAAATGGCGACTTCATGACTTCCGCCTTTTTACCATGCTTTGACCTCTATATAGCATTTGCTTTATTCTGGATTTTAATCTTTTAAACAAATGTATTTTAAAACTGCAGTATTGAATTCAAAATTACTTGTTTCGTTATACTCATTAAATAATATATGTGCATAACACGAACCAACGCCTCAGACTATGGTTTTTAAATGCCGGCAACCATTCACTCTCACTTTCTCACTCGCACATTTCATACGTTGATTGTGATTACATTTGTATTAATAATATTTTGAGCTCATTTGACTATTTAGAATTTGGAATATTTAAAAGGACTTCCCTGAGTTGTAGTGGTAATGGCGTTCCTCAGACTATTCCCATGATGGGTGGCAGATGTTCGGCCGAACTTTGTGATCTGTCTGTTCCTGAGTGCACTGAATTTAGATTACTTCATTTAAACTGTTCACTGAAGCTAGTTACATTGTGTGATTACATTTTTACAAATTTTTAACACCTTTGCTGGCAATAACTGACCAGCACCACAATTGAACATGTGTACGCTCTGAGTTGGTAATGCAGACTGATGACGGGTTATACGCAAAATCTGTGTATGTAGTAGTATATATGACATCACTGTCTTTTGTTTCTACGGCCAACGCCTTGCTTTATACGTTATTACTGATACGTCATTATCATTTATTAATGACGACACACATTGCTGGCCAATGAGATTTTATATTTAGAGTTTGTCTTCAGTTATACCGCCATTGTATGTGTTTGGTTTCACCCGTCAGCCGGTGACCTTGGAATCATTCCACTCTTGTTGAATATGTGTTGTTTCTTTGGACATGGGTAAAACTGACCTAACCATGGTTGACAAACCACGTATAAATATAATAAAAATACAATATGAAATCCCTTAATCCCATAATTATGATAACAGGCCCTTTTTGTACTGTCACAAACCCCCTCAATGAAAGGTTTTATGTCGAAACATAAAAACTTTCATTGACTCATTCAATTAGTAAAATAGTTTACCTTTTTCTTGTCCGTCTGGTGGCCTTTTCTCTATATTTCATTCAACGCGTTGAATGGGGCAATGGGACATATGCCCCATCATCAGGATATCCCTTGTTGAAGTTCGTCGATCGTTAAAATATTAAAAACACTGTATATACAATTCTACACATAACAATAAATATAATATAAACATAAAAACACATAAAATACCCAGATTTGAGACACACACGATATCGGTGGTGCGCACCACGACATGCTATAGTCGACTGCAGTGTTCATGTTGCTATATGTCGTGCACTATGGACCTTGTTCTGTATTCTTATCGCTGTGTCGTATAATAGATTGGACTGGAAATTCAGCTGATCGTTAAGGATGACTTCTTCTGTTTTTTTATTTTTGTAGGCCTTATATATTTCATATTCTTCGATAGCATTCATATAATTTCCTTTTCTGCATATATGGAGGGGTTGAAAGTTCGTTGTGAAATCAGTATAACTATGGTTGTTGTCCATCAGATGGCGCGCGTAATTTGACACTGTTTTACTAAATTCTTTTTTAGGTAAATGTTCTTTGAATCGTTTTTTAAAAGGTCTACCAGTTTGGCCAATGTAAAAGCTGTCGCAGTCATTGCATATTATCTTATAAACGCCCGTCCTGTCTTCAATTGATTTTGAATGTTTAGGTAAGAGTATCTTATTAATGTTATTATTAGTTCAGTAAGCCATTTTTACATTTATCCCACCGAATACTTTGTTTAAAATTTTGGGTAGGGTGTTACCATATTCTGATGCTATATACCTAATTTTATTTCTATTATTTTCTTCTAATTCTATGTTGTTTTTCTTTTTTCTGTTTCTTGACTAAATTATCTACGATTGATCTTTTATAACCATTGGCCTTAGCTATGTATTTGATCGTGTTCAGTTCTTCGTGAAAATCTTTGTCTTCTAATGGTATGGAAAGTAACCTATGTATTAAACTATGATAAGCTGCCATTTTCTGAGAAAAGGGATGATGTGATTCAGCATTTATCGTGAGATCCGTGGTTGTCGGTTTTCAGTATATTTGATATTGGAATTTTTCATCTAGTCTTGTAATTGTCAGGTCGAGGAAGTTAAGTCTATTATTTATCTCCGTCTCAAGTGTGAACTGTATGTTTTTATTGACACTATTCATGTATAATTTCATATTTTCTATTTGTCGTATTGTGCCATTAAAAATTATAAACGTATCATCAACATAACGTGTATATGATATTATTTTCTTGGAAAGTTTATTCACGTTATTGAGCAAATATGTATTCTCATAGTGGTTTAAGTATATGTCAGCCAATAAACCAGATAAAGGTGACCCCATGGCTAGGCCCTTTTTTTGGATGTAATAATTATTATTAAATGTAAAATAATTTTGGTCAAGTACCACTTCGAGTAAATTAACTAAATCATTGATTTCTTCAGAATTACATTTGGCGTTAATAAGATTTTCTTTAAGGATAGTGAGAGTTTCTTGAACAGGGACATTCGTATACAAGTCAACAATATCAAAAGATGCTATTTTATAATTAGGTCGTAATTTAATGCTTTTCAATTTGTCAACAAGGTCAATGTTATTTCTTATACTATGGTTATTACTTATCTTTATACTGTTTTTTATTTTCACTGCAAGTTTTTTGCTGACAGTGTAGCTCGGCGCAGTTGTGAAATTTATCAATGGCCTAATCGGTATATTGGTCTTATGGATTTTTGGTAGGCCAACAAATTGTGGTGCTTCTGCGTTAATGGGTTTTAGTGCACGGCGTGTGGCGTTATCAAACAGTGAGATGTTAAATAACTAACTTAAATTTATTCTAATATAATATAATGGATTGACTTCCACATACCTGGAAGGTTTCGTTTTATTACGGGCCAGGATCCTTTCGTACGAACGCTAGATACAAACATGTGTTTCATGGGTTCTCGAAATAATTAACTCTACACATCGTTAAGAAGAGAATTATTAATTTTAATGCACAATTGTTGAAATTACTGTTTGACAAATAGATTTACATGGAGTTACATATTGTGCAACTCGTGCGTCTGGTAACAGAACTTATTCACTATCTCTTACCTTCTTTTCTAAAGCACAAACACAAATGGAAACACAAACACAAATGGAAACAGCCCAGCTTTGCCACACTCACATTCATACTAAATTAAAAACCCCTTAACATTTTATACAAATCAAATGCCCCCTTCGCCGGCCACTCGGTCTCCCCGCACACGCATTGTTCGGTTACACGGTTTCACTGTTCCGAAGAAAAAAACTCTTGATACAACTCCCTAGTCGTATTGACCGCGGTCACTTAACAGTTTTGCTGTACTGCAACTTTAAAATATTTAAATATGTGTGACGAGCCTACAGAGGCCAACCCGGTAACGGGAACTGTTGCTTGTTGACTGGCGCTGGAACTGGTAACGTAACAGTTACTTCTTGCTTTCTCTGGCGGGAATTGTTGTTCACTGCCACTATGTTTTCGTCGCTCAGGCCTCATTTGCTGTTAGGTAACCATTTTATATATGGAATATTGAAGTTATATTCCATGCACCAAAGTACAATTTTGGCTTTGGCTCTGCTGACGTCATTGATAGTAAGCACTGTCTTGGCAGTATTTCCGGGAGATCTTGTAGAGACGACGAATATTTTTTTTACACTCTGGCCATCTTGAGTTTTTAGTCAGAGCGTCCTTTTGAGCACGCTTGCGTGGGTATTCGCGCCTGTGCGTCGACACACTTGCAAAGTTCTTAGAATTTTGAAGGGGGCAAATTCTTCAGCCGCATTGCTCAACAACAAACTGCGTCTCTGCCTTTGTTTCAAACTGTTCTACTGGCCTGTTACACAATGGAAATAACGTTGCCATGCGTTCTGTGAGAATGGAATGAATTTCGTTACACAATAATTTTCATAACTCCTTTTTTACAAGCCCGCCCAAAATGAAAAGAAATAAAAACATATAAATGCCCCATACGGTTAAAATAAAAAATACCCAAAAATTGACCCGCTACAATACCCCCTCGATGAGAATTCTGCTGTTCACAACAGAAGAAATCTCATCGATAACCCCGAAGAGGACCGGTGAGGAACTGGTGCCAACAACCCCCTGGTTCTTAATCTCATGGGTACACGACCCCCCTGGCTCAGCGGCTATGGACTCATCTGACCGAGATCACTGGACTTCTCCGTAAGAGATCCCAACACCGAGAAATCGAGCAGACTCGTACCACGGCGCACCTCGCCTTTTAACATGCTACCCCCCAAAAATCTCCAATCCCTGGCTCAGATTATGCCAGATCCTCCGCCGATATGGTTCCCCTTTTTGCAAGCTGGGCTGCCTTTAGCAAATACTGGGCTCACACACACTCACATTACATGATACCATAACACCTTAAAAATAAAAAATTTCTTTTAAAAATTTAAAATAAATTTAAAAAATTCAAAATTCAAAAAAAAATAATATTTTATCAAAAAATTCTCTTCCTTGTTTTTCTAATTTTTGTTTCAAATGACTTAACCTAGACATTTCTACTAATATAAACACATCCTTACTCTAACATGAGAACCACTTATAGTCTACCAATACAATGCAATACAATAAAATAGTAAACTAAACATGGTAAATACACACATAAATAAAACAATAACTACCTAAAATATGCATTCGCTGGCAGGCGAAAATCAAGTTTTTTTTTTCCAAAAAAATTTAAATTCCCCAAAAATTTTAAAATTAAAAAAAAAAATTTTAATTTGTTCAAAGGTTTCATTTATATTTAGAAATTATTCAAAACTGGTTTAAAGTGATTAAATAAACAAATAAAATTAATTCCCTACTATACAAGCTTAGTAGGCGTCTGACCTCATCAGCTGATCGAAACTAGGTCAAGTCCAAAACCCTTGACCTACATATGTTATGCATACCTTCTGAAAATACACTGAACATCTGTAATATCCTAACTTGAAATACAAACATAATAAAACAAAATATTTAGAATAAACAAAATATTAATATAAATAATCATCAACTTGATATTTAATTTATTTAAAATAAACAATTCTTGACTTTATCTTGTTTTCCAACTTTTATCAAAATTCTGTCACTGGTTTAAAATAAAAGCTTTTATATCTTTATTATCAATCTCTCTTTTTGCTTAACAATCCTACTCTTCATTTAACAATCTCGCTATACTTTACTGTGGGTGATGTAAATCATTTATTCTCATTTACTGTATTAGATCTGTATGCATACATAAACTTTACTCTCTGACTCTAATATTAATCAACTTCAATTACCATGACACCCATCTCTATCAGAATATCTACCCCAAAACTCTCTAAACCCAACTTACCATTTAACACAATTCGCCACCTTCTCTACATATATAAAAAAATGCTCTCTAACCCTTTGTACCTAGGATATGTGTTTCCCCTACCCAAAACTCAATTCCCTTATCTGGCGGCCCGGATTCTACCTAAGGCGGCCCCTCCTTACTAAAATCGATACCAATTCCCGTCCCAGCATATTTTGTTGTGAACTCCTACATGACACTACCCCCTAATACAAAATTGCCATCCCCAAAAATCTCACTCTGATAACCGTACTACAAATACCACAAAATAACGTCATTAATTATAAAAACAACAATATATCACTCAGAACTCTACCATTATTCTCCATTACTACTGTGTCAATATCAATACTTCTCGAACTTCTATAACATACATTACTTCAAAAACAACATTACATTATATTCATCTCTACTATTTAAAATTCAACTTTGAATTCAATTGGGACAGATCTATATGCCCCACAAAATATTTATCACCCAAAAAAAAAACTATCTCTTATTGGATTTCACCACTCGTTACTTTATTTCTCATTGTAGCAAATTATTTTTATCATTACTTCAAAACACCTGTAATACATCAAACATTACATTGAACATCAATTACTTAAAACATTTATAACTAATATACCAGTGACATGTTATTGCTGATCAGCTGATATCCTAACATAATGAAAATGCATCTCAAAATTGAACAACTTTTAGTAAATATATATATATATATATTTATTTATCATTATTTCTCACCTACTGGTTTCCCATTTTCTCTGATTCTGATAGTTCATATTGACCGCCTGCCAGACGTTTACTTTTTGACTTAGTTTAAAATATACATACATAATGAAAACACATATTCTTAGCAACACCTATATCTAACTTACAACAATAAAATAATACATTTAAAATTATAGTATGAACACCTTATATTAAGAGTCTGAGCATCTAGTTACCTGAACAGAGCACAAGCAGTTTTATTTGATCAAACTTTGAATGAAAAAAATGTTATGTTATAAAATTTACATTCGTGACTCCTTTGTGTCACCTCCCAGCCACACACACTATTTCAGATTATGGTGGACTGTGGCGCCCATTCGCTTCGACAGAGACGGTATATTTTGGAGCAGGTTTTACCTCTCCGTGTCTCTGCTTCCGCTATTAAGTTTTAAAGTAGTGAACATCATCATGTTCTTGTTATATAATATACACCCTTAAGACGGATCTACCACCTGTCTTGCTACCCCAAATCGGGCAGAGTGGCAGCCGCTGTTCCATAGTTCCGGGAGGATTTCCCCTAATTGTCACCCCCCAATGAATTTCAAATCCGTACCAATTTCAAGTCAGCTATGGTCAAGGGACTTGATATGACCATAGCTGGCTGCTAGCCAAAACCACGGTTAGTGCTGGTAAGACAGTAACCGCCCGAAAAGTCGGGGAAATCTAACTTTAATTTAATTGCCTGTTTCATCAATCTAGTTATGTGCGACACGGTCATTTAGTAGTGTGTACACTTTAATTTACACGGATAAGGTGTGCCGCACATTTATCGCCCTTGTGGCCTCCGATGGAGGTAACACCTACTGTTACCCCCAACCCATTTCGCTACTTGCGAGATCACAGGCAACCCCCGCAATAGCCACTTAATAGCTAATTAATTACTTAACAATTGAAAATTAAACTTTCTACAAATACAGTTCAACACTCCATTGTTCTATCACTTCATTGAGCACCAATCTACCCCCCAAAATCACCCCCACTTCTTGTATTGATATCAAGTTTATATTTTGTTACATATCGTTTCAAAACGTTCCCATGCTCACTGATACGAACTCTTGACAATTGTTTTTGGTCACTTAATTCTAATTTTTTTTTTTTCCAAAGACTTAAAATTCAAACAATTTAAATTCATTGTTAAAAATCATTGTTTCTATTAATTTGGTTAATTTAATGGTTTAATGGTTTTTAATGTCTCAAACTCTAAGTTACAATAATTACCTCATTATTATTTTAGCAAAAAGTTTTCTTTACTTCTTTTGTGTCACAATAAGATTTTGCTCAAGATACTGATTCAGCAGACTACAACATTTCTTGTTGTGGCCACCAAGCATGACCACAGGCTTGAGTCACAACATCCTACACCTGTTTACTGTTTACCTCAACACAGTTGTGTGCCAGACTTGTTTTCATAAACAACAGTTATAAACATGCTCAGTTTCAGCATTCATAGTCTAAACATTCTGGTTACATCATATACTGGCATATCTGCTTGCTACACTTTTCGAATTTTATAAATGTTAGATAACATATTTTTCTCTTAGATTTTTTATTATTCCAATTTGGCTCAGATATATTTTGATTCATTAATAAAAGTGGCCCTTTTGAATTATTTGTTTAACTTGAAAATTCTCTAACAGTCTCCACCCAAAACAGTTTGACTTTAATTACAATTTTCAAAATGATTCTACGTGATTAAATGTTCAGTTTTTCTTAATATTTCAATAAATTTTACAAACATTACATCATTGGTTCTAATCTCCCTTTAAATTCCTCCACAATCACATTCCCACTACCAATGTCCCGTACTCATAACCTAACATAGCAGGTACCACAAAATAATAATTAAACCCTTTGGTTACATAAGTTTACTTTAAAACATTTTCCAAAATTATTTTTTCTTAATTACCTGTAAATAGGTTATATGTTACATGTACCGTATTATCGTATATAGAAATGCGATTGAAGACGAACAGAACCCCTACTCATATGATGAACTACCCTCCTTTTTTTTTTTTCCAAATTTCAAAACAAACCACAACTACTAATCTACAACCCCATCTCGATATACGACAATTCGGTTAAATTATACAAAATTTATTATTTAGTTTGTCTACTCAGCCACAAAACTTCTACACTAGCTATCTAATTAAGGGATGAGTTTACAATTCATAAATAACGCCGGTTTATTTAATTTTGAGGATTACCCTAATGTAGTATTTAGAATTAAGGCAATCAAATGGTTCCAAAAAGTGTGCCAATTTGTGTAACTATTGTTTATGTGTTTACTCTAAGAGGAGGGTTAGGGAAATTGGGAAGATAAAAGGGATAAGGATTATTACAAGGTCAAGAACTAGGACTAAAGGTAGGGACAAAGCTTCCTCCGAAAATAAAGGTACATGGAGAAAACCAAGGCTCGCGTGGGCAGGGGCGCGTCCCTGAAATAGACGAACCCCACTGGGACAAGTGGGGAACCTCTATCCACTACCACTTTTTTATATATTAAATTCCTAGTTTCGTAGTTATTTAGTTTGTATTTAATTACAAGATTTAATGTATTATTTTGTTTATTATTATTTCATTTTGACCAATACCTTCTTAAATTGGTGGCGTTATGGGTACCCACTATCTCCCTGGTTTCTCTATTCTGTAACACATATGAATTTCTCATTTTTATTTCTACTATTTCGTACGGTCCCTCGTATAACAAGAAAAACTTCTTGATCTCCTTGTCTTGTGCACTCGATAAGTCATGTCGTCGTATCAATACCAGCTGTCCAATCTCATACTGCGTCCACTTACCTTTCATATCATGTCGCTGTTTTCTCCTCTCTCCCTTCGTCAACAAACTTTCATTCGCTAGTCTAAGTTTAACATCGTTACCCATAGTGTTGGTTTCCGGTGGATATTCGATTAATTGTTCCAGAATCCTCTGTGGACGCTTTCCTCGTATTAGCTCATAGGGTGTGAACCCCGTCGACTCGTGGGTGGTGCAGTTTAGCCAGTTTTCAATCTTCTGCACATAGAGTGGCCACTCGCTATGTTTGGCGTGGCAGTATGTTCGGAAAATTCTGCCCAACTCCCTCATGACTCTCTCCGCCTGATTGGATTGCGGGTGATATACGGCGGTGTGCTTTGGGATGATACCTTCCCATCCGAGCGTCTGGCGCCATCTTCCGCTGATGAACTGCGGCCCATGGTCGGATAATATCACCTTCGGCTTTCCCACGTTGATCATATAGTCGTGGGTAATCTTCTCACTCAGCACCTTACTCGTTGCTCGCTTCAGGCTATATAACCTTACATATTTGGAAAAAGTATCAAGTACAACAAAAATATGCATCACTCCACCCCTACCCTTTGGCAATGGGCCGTACAAATCTACAGCTACTAAATCGAATGGCTTTTCTACTTTAATATAATTTAGTTCTCCTTCTAACCTATAGTTTACAACTTTAGATTTCTGACATAACTCGCAAACTCTAAGTATTCTTCGGACGCGTTTCTCCATATTCTTAAATAAACAAGATTCCTTTAACACATTCACACACTTCCGTGCCCCAAAATGCCCGTACCTAAGATGACAGTCCCACACTATTTTCTCTATCAACCCTTCAGGTATAACTAACCTCCAATCCCTCTCTCTCCCCTCTACTTTTTTAAACAAACTCCCTTTAAAAACTTGAAAATATTGCTTATACCCAAACTCATCTATATCTGATTCTATACTAGTAATTATTTTATTTAATTTACTATCAGCTCTTTGCATTACATTTATATCTTTTAATTCCTCCCCAAAAAGTTTATCTTCCCGGGATAGTCTATAAATTTCTATCTCTTTAATATCTCTACCTGTTCTATTTCTGTCTGTGTCTACTCGTGATAGTGTGTCTGGCACCCTGTTCTCTACACCCTTGATATATTCCCAAGAAAAATTGTACTCTTGAAGAGCTAACACCCACCTGGTTATCCGGCTGTGTGTGAGCTTGCAAGTATTCAGGAACGACAGCGCTTTATGGTCCGTCCTGATGATGGTTCTGTTACCCAGCAGATACGTGCGGAACTTCCTCACAGCGAACACTATACTGAGGAGCTCCTTCTCTGTGGTAGTATAGTTACGTTCTGCGGCTAGCAACGTCCGGCTGGCGAAGGCGATGGTTTTATGCTCTTTTGCCTCGTCCTCTTGGTAAAGTTCTGCTCCCAGTGCTATATTACTAGCATCTGTCTGTAAATAAAATTTGTCATTAAAATTGGGATGATTCATTAGTATCATGTCTGCGAACTTAATTTTGATGTCGTTAAACGCCGCTCTTTCGTTATCGCCCCATCTCCGTTGCTTGTTCTTTTGTAGCACTGCGCTGAGTCGGGCCGTCGTCTGGGCATAATTCCGCTGGAACTTCCTGTAAAAATTACAAAGACCAAGGAAACTTTGCAATTGTTTGATATTTCTAGGCTCCGGGAACGTCAGATGGATTCTACTTTATCCGGATTGGCACGTATTCCTGTGGGTGTTATGATGAAACCTAAAAAATGTATCTCAGTTTGCAAAAATTTGGATTTGTCCCAATTCACAGTCAAACCTCCCTGATATAACCTCTCCAATACATATTCTAAATGTTTTACATGTTCCTCCAATGTTCTGGAAGCTATCAAGATATCGTCAACATATATGGTTAGAAAATCTAAGTTATGTGGTTGCAAAATTTCGTCAAGACTCTTGATAAAACTAGCTACACTGGTGTTCAATCCAAACGGTAGTCTCTTAAATTGATAATTCTTTCCATTGAATAAAAAAGCTGTATATTTTCGACTATTTGCTGCTAATGGAACTTGCCAATACCCGGCGGTTAGGTCTAAAGAGGTCATATATTGTACGCCGCTAAACTTCTGAAATATTTCTTCAATAGCTTCGGGTGACTCCTGGTCTGGAATAATTATTTGATTGATTTTGCGGGCATCTAAACATAACCTAACTCTACCATCTTTTTTAATCACTACTACTAAGGGGTTAGAATATGGTGACACAGATCGCTCAATTATATCTCCCTCTAACATTTTCTCTAATTCAAGCTGAACCGCTCTTCTCTTCGCATAGGGCACCGGATAACTTCTTTGCACATAGGGTGCGTGTTCCCTTACCTTTAACTCGCATTCATAGTTTCTTGCCCTCCCTGGAATATCGGCAAACACTTCTTTAAAATTCTCTACTATCCGCCACAACGATTCACGTTGAGAACTCCCTATTACGCCACCCTCACCACAAAATTTAAGTGCTCTCTCATTCCATAAGTGATCTACATTCTCCTCATACTCTATTTTACTCTCACTGCATACATTCATACTAACTTCCACTTCTTGTTTATTATTCCGATTATATATCACCCTTACCCCCGAAATTCTTACCGCATCTAACACCCGCTCAAAATTAATATGGACCGGTTCCCCTTCACTATTTAATTCTAACACCCGTTTATGAAAATCAATCACCGCCTTATGTTTATTCAGAAAATCATTTCCCAGTATAACCTCAAGATTTAATCCCCGTACGACTAGAAATGTATTATCGTACCCGACCCCGTTAATTACCATGTTTAAGTGTACTTGTTTCGTGACTCTCTTACTTCTAACTCCCGTAACGCCTACAATTGTCACCCCCGCTACTGGTAAAGACGGAATATTTTTATTTATTTCTCTTAATTCATCTAATACATGTTCAGAAATAACAGAGATTTCACTACCTGTATCGATTAAAGTTTTAATCTCCTTACCTTCTATGTTGATTTTCACCTCAGTCAGTCCATTCTCCCGTCTCCCTGCTTCGAAGTCTTCCTCCTCCAATAATTCCTCAGATAAATCTGTAATAACAACGTTGTTTCGGTATCTATCATCCATTTGGACCCCAGAAACTTCCGGCGACAACGATCGGGTCCGGTGTTCCATTGTCCCTATCAGTTTCCCGCAGAGGTGCCCGCCACTGCATGGTTGTATCCTCGTTCGTGCTGGTTTCCTCGCGGTTCATGAGTTTGGCCTCTCTGCGCTCCTCCTTGGCCCTCTCCCCTTCGTTGGTATGCATGCTGGTTCTGTGCGGGTGGTGGTCCCTGTCGCTGCCCCGGTCTCTCTCTCCTGCATCTAAAACAAAAATTTTGTGTCGCATAATTCTCTTGTGAACATGCTGGACACGTCCATTTTGGTCCTCGGTTATTTTGTTCTCGTCTAGGGTATGCCGGTCCATTTGTGGGTCCCCTCGGCTGTCCCTGATTACCTCCATTATTTTCATTCTGCTGGTTCTGACGGCGACTCAATTCTTGGTCCCGAATATTCTGAAACACATCTAAAATATTTTCTAGTTCGCTAATATTAGCTACCTCCCGTGTCATAAGTGTTATTTGCACTTCCCTTGGCAAATGCTTGCTTATATGCCTCACAAAGGATCTAAATGGCAATGGCGGTTCTAAGTATTTCGCCTCGTTAAATATTCTCATCACATACCCTGTTATATTATTGGGCCCCCCAAAATTCCCTGTTCCCATGATCCTACTTCGTAACACTTCTTGGTCTTCTTCCGACCAATATTTATTTATAAATGCAGACTCAAAATTATCAAAACACTCCCATTCCATTTTATGTACCTCGGCCCATATCTCCGAACTACCTTTAAAGCATTTTAAAATTTTTAATAATTGGACTTCCCAGTTATTAGTACTAAACTTATTAAACTCTCTCACTCTACTTATGAACTGCATAGGGTGTACTCTTTTGTTATCACAACTGAATGTCTCTAACTCAACTTCACTGCTTACGTCACGAGTCATTATTACTCGCTCGGCAACAGTGTTAACTTGTTGGCTGATGGCCTTGCTCAATTCATTTTTAACATTCATTAATTTAAGGTTATTATCACATTCAAGGTCACTTATTGTATCATGTATGGTCTTAAATTCAATCTTACAGTTATTATCAATTTCTCTTACTTTACTATTATTATTTTCAATCTGACTCATAACATAATCAATCTTACATTCAGTATTGGTGTTACATTCACTTATTTGTTTCTCAAAAATTGTATTCATTATGCTATATTGCTCCGTGATCTGTTTCTCTACTTTATTAGTTATATCATTGGTTATATCAGAAACCCGGCACTCTAATTGCTCATTTAGTGACTCTGACAGGTGTAATTTCATACTTTCACAACGTTCATCAATGTGTTTGTCTAGTACCCTACTCAGGTTATCGAATTGTACATTAATACTCTGCTGAAACTGAGTATTCTGGTCTTTAATTTCTTTAAAATTGATCTCATTTTGAATGTTTTGCTGTTCGCATTTTATTTTCTGTTCATTAAAATCATTCGTTAATTGGTCTAATTTATAGTTAAAATCACTTTTCATCTTATTTAAAATTATATCATTATCATCAAAACGACTATTTAACATGTCAAATTTATTGTCCATTTTTGCAAATTTATTGTCCATTTCATCAAACTGATCATTCTGTATATCAAATTTTACGTTAATATCCTTGGACATATTTCTCACGTCACTGGACATGGTTCTCATATCACTAGACATGGTTCTCATGAAATTAAATAAATCGTTCACTGACAACTCTGTAGCTTTATTTGTTACGGGGGTTGATATTGCTCCTGGTGAGCTAAATACAGATGCTTCTGCGTTATACTCATTTATTGACGTTACTTCTGTTTGAATACCGGAGTCAGCATTTACTTGACTCTCGGTCTGATTGTCAGATAAGCCGACTTCACTGTTATCTGCCATTTCTTATTTTATACTTGATATTTGTGTATAAATAACATATAATCAATAAAGTGTATTATATAATCAATTTTGCGTTACCAACGCACTTTTGTTTTATTCCGCTAACCCCAAAAACATGTTTGTATCTCTACTGTAGGTACGGTCTTTAATATTTTAATTACCAAAAACTGTCCCTGTTAACGGAAGCCATTGAGATGTTAAATAACTAACTTAAATTTATTCTAATATAATATAATGGATTGACTTCCACATACCTGGAAGGTTTCGTTTTATTACGGGCCAGGATCCTTTCGTACGAACGCTAGATACAAACATGTGTTTCATGGGTTCTCGAAATAATTAACTCTACACATCGTTAAGAAGAGAATTATTAATTTTAATGCACAATTGTTGAAATTACTGTTTGACAAATAGATTTACATGGAGTTACATATTGTGCAACTCGTGCGTCTGGTAACAGAACTTATTCACTATCTCTTACCTTCTTTTCTAAAGCACAAACACAAATGGAAACAGCCCAGCTTTGCCACACTCACATTCATACTAAATTAAAAACCCCTTAACATTTTATACAAATCAAATGCCCCCTTCGCCGGCCACTCGGTCTCCCCGCACACGCATTGTTCGGTTACACGGTTTCACTGTTCCGAAGAAAAAAACTCTTGATACGACTCCCTAGTCGTATTGACCGCGGTCACTTAACAGTTTTGCTGTACTGTTGTGCTGTCTGTATCAAACATTACATTGAACATCAATTACTTAAAACATTTATAACTAACACACCAGTGACATGTTATTGCTGATCAGCTGATATCCTAACATAATTAAAACACATCTCAAACTTGAACAAATTACATGGAATACATTACCAATACTTACTTCTGTTATGTTGATTGCCTGCCAGGCGTTTACTTATTGGCTTACAAAAAAATATACATATAATAAAAATACATATTCTTATCAATGCCTATCTAACAGACAATAATAAAATACAATAATACAATAAAATGATACAATTAAAAGCGCATAATGAACGTCTTATTTTTAAATATCTAAGCAGCTAGTTACCTGAACAGAGCACAAGCAGTTTTATTTGATCAAACTTTGAATAAAAATGTTATGTTATAAAATTTACATTCGTGACTCCTTTGCGTCACCTCCCAGCCACACACACTATTTCAGATTATGGTAAAAATCATTGTTTCTATTAATTTGATTACCCAATTAATTTAATGGTATTTAATTTCTCAAACTCTGGGTTACAATAATTACCTCATTACTATTTTAACAAAAACTTTTCTTTAATTCTTTTATGTCACAATAGGGTTTTGCTCAAGATACTGATTCAGCAGACTACAACATTTCTGTTTACATTTGTGTACCAGACTTGCTTTCATAAACAACAGTTATAAACATTCTCAGTTTCAGCATTCATAGTCTAAACATTCTGGTTACCTCATATACTGACATATCTGCTTACTACACTTTTCGAATTTTATAAATCTGTTAGATAACATATTTGTCTCTTAAATTTTTTTATTCCAATTTGGATCAGATATATTTTTGATTCATTAACAAAATTGACCCTTTTAAATTATTTGTTTAACTTGAAAATTCTTAACACTCTTCAACCAAAACAGTTTGATTTTAATTACAGCTGTATGAAGTTAATGTATAAAATATGTACAATTACAATTTCAATTTGAATCAAAATGAATTTACACACACCACTAACATTAAGTTACTCCCGGGACAGGTACAATTCAATTTCGTCTCTTACTACATTCAAAACAATTTCCATGACTTTGATTACAATTTTCAAAATGATTCTATGTGATTAACTGTTCAGTTTTTCCTTATTATTTCAATAAATTTTACAAACATTACATCGTTGGTTCTAATCTCTCTTTCAATTCCTCCACAATCACATTCCTAATACCCTAATCCCCTACTCATAACCTAACATAGCGGGTACCACAAAAATAATAATTAAACCCTTTTGGTTACATAAGTTTACTTTAAAATATTTTCCAAAATTATTTTTTTTTTCTTAATTACCTGTAAATGGGTTATATGTTCCATGTACAGGATAATTGTGTACAGAGATGCGATTGAAGACGAACAGAACCCCACTTCTATGGCAGTGAATAACTACCCTTCTAGCGGTACTGACTTCTATACCTGACTCCTTTTTCCAAAATAGTAAACGAACCACAACCATTAATCTACAGCCCCATCTCCGTACACAACAATCCGGTTAAACTATACAAAATTTATTATTTAGTTTGTCTACTCAGCCACAAAACTTCTCCACTACCTACCTAATTAAGGGATGAGTTTACAAGTCATAAATAACGCCAGTTTATTTAATTTTGATGATTACCCTAATGTAGTATTTGGAATTAAGGCAATCAAATGGTTCAAAAAAGTGTGCCAATTTGTGTAACTATTGTTTATGTGTTTACTCTAAGGGGAGGGTTAGGGAAATCGGGAAGATAAAAGGGATAAGGATTATTACAGGGTCAAGAACTAGGACTAAAGGTAGAGACAAAGCTTCCTCCGGAAATAAGGGTACATGGAGAAAACCAAGGCTCGCGTGGGCAGGGGCGCGTCCCTGAAATAGACGAACCCGACTGGGACAAGTGGGGAACACCTATCCGCTACCACTTACTGTTTTATATTATTCATAATTATTTATAATTATTTAACTATAGGTTTATTATATATATTTTGTTGTATTTAATTACAAGATTTAATGTATTATTTTAATTATTTCAATTATTGGAAACAACATTTTTAATTACTTTCATTAAGTATAATAGTTACAACTCATTCATTATCTTCCTCCAAATTATTTTTGTTATTTATTTAAGCTGCAAAATATTAATATCCTCCTCACAACAATTTCTGCTACGTACATACATTATTTATCTAACATTTTATAATACATACAAATAAGTTTACTAAACATGTATTTACAATCCTTCATCAATAATTATTCAGTTATATCACACTTCCGTATCTAAAATCAGCTAGGTCATTCCCATATATTATCATATTTGAAATTGTCCAATTGTGAATTTAAGGCTCAACCTCCATCGTCAAAAATTAGACGGGGTTTCACATAACATCGTTCAATTTTATTACCACACAAATGACCGTTTTGTGTGTGGTAACCATACAAACTAAACTCATCCATCATACTCAAATACTCATAAAACAAGTCAACATTATTTGTTTCTGTCCAGTCTCCATTAGTAATATTCGTTATCAAGTCAGTTATTTTTTCTTCATAAAGTAAATTATTATTATTTAAACATGTATTATCAAAATAATCTTCACTCTCTATTTTAACAGGTAAGTGTTTCATGTCAACTAACATCTCTTTCAACTCATTGTAATCTCTCATTAGTTTATATAATTCTATTTCTTTATCAACGCACAACTCTCTCTCGAAACATCTTTCATCATCATAACACCATATCACACTTTTATCATTCCACGCAGAGGGTACAAAATTATTCAGCAAAATTAAACAATTCAAATCTTTCACTAATAAGGGTCTCTTGCCCAAAAATAACACTTTTTGAACACTCTGGTTCATCGAAAATAAGGGGAAAATCTACCCCCTGCCCTACACATTCATCTACTCTTTCTTTCCATTCTTTTTCTAATTCAACAACACTAATTACTGCTTCGTTACAACATATAGCGCTATCTCTCTCTCTCACTATTTCACTATCTACTTTCAACGTATCACTTTCTGATACCACCTTTTCAATTACATTACCATTTTCAATATTATTGTTACTATTTATCTTACTCTCTACTACCACATTTTTAATTATATTCTCATTTTCAACATTATTGTCATCACTTGTTAATTTCTTACTGTCATTATTATTTTTACTTTTACTCTGTTCTGCTACTGACTCTACTACTCTCTCAATATCTCGTTTCAACACATTACAACTATTTTCGCATTTTGTTTTTACCTCATCAATATCAAATTTGAGTGCATCAAATTTGCAATTGAATTCGGTCTTAATTTCATCAAAGCGATTATTTAATTCGCTACTTTGTCTGTCTAATTTTGTGTCATTATTGTCAAAACGACTATCAAATTTATCTAATTTATTATTCATTTTTTCTAATTGATTAAGTATAATACTCATTAGATCGTCATTCACCTTACTGTATTTTGTTGAGGTCGGGGTCAACTGCACACCCGAATCTTCAGTTACATTACTCTGGTCACTTAAATTTATCTCTCCTTTCTCTTGACTCGCACTTGGAGTCGAGTGTGCTTCAAAATTACTAATGTTTGAGTCGTCGAAAACTTCGACACTCATTTTATTTACGTTATTTTCGTTATCTGACATTTTGTGTTATTGATATACTTAAATTAAATAAATTGCTTAAATGGATTAATTAAATAAATACTGTAACTACTTAAATTTTGTAATATTCTGTCAGGTTGCTATGCTAACCTAGAACATGTTTGTATCTCTGTAGATGCGGAATTTTAATTAAATATAATTACAATTCGTGCCTGTTTCGTGGCGCCAAATGTGATGTACTTCTTTATCAATCACATCAAATTATCCCAATCTCAATTTAACTTGTACTTACCAGCACGATTACTTCTTCAAGGTCTCAGGATTCGATCGCATGTAGCTGGATACAAACATGGTCTATGGGTTACGCAAAGCAATGACACAACTCATGTTTGAAGAGAATTACTACTTATTATCAATTACTTTTGAGTTGTTATAAAAATTTGGAAGGTTCAATTAGATACACTTTTTAAAGTTGTGCAACGCTAACATAATCAAACTTATGGACTACCGCTTACCTTGTATATCATATAAAACACAATTAACAACACAGATAAAACAGAAAGCAGCCCAGCTTTGCCACACTCACGTTTACACAGAATTTATACCCTTAACATTTTATAATATAAATTTCCCCCCCACGGCGGACACGCGGTCTTCACGCACAGTCATCTTTATATGAAATGTTATAATGTTGATGTCCGAAAATAGTTTATATGGGTTCTTCTTGTTGTTGTTCTTTGTTGTATCAGATTAGCCGCACTTCATTTTATTTACTGCACTGAATTTTGATTTAGAAAAGTTTTATTTTTTGAGCCCCGTTTAACGGACTGCCTGCGCAGTCGAAAGTCGGCCAAAGACTGCGAGCGTCTCCCTGCTCCCCACTCCTTGAGCATTTTAGTTGAGACGACGGACATCAATGCCTTACAGTTAGTCGTCACAGTTTCGACTCATGCTAGTCATGTAGTTGTTAGATTGACGATAGCAGACGATTTCAAGTAGGCACTGGCTGACGTCCTGGTAGGAACCGGACGTAAACAGCACTTCCTGCCGCTCAAAAAAGCACATTGCTGAATTTGGCTCGTCCTAGGACATCCTGTTTTGTGGCTGGATGCGTCACTCAAGCTTGTGGTGGTACAGTTGCAGCTGTGTGCTGTTACACAAGTACAGATTTCTGAGAATTTTGAAGGGGGTAAATGCTTCGCTCGTCGCGTTGCACAATAACACCTGCGTCTAAGCCTTTGTCTCACTGTTTCTCAACATCGTTCTGTTATACGGAAAATAACGTTGCCATGCGTTCTGTTATAATGGAATGAATCTGGTTGCACAATAATTTTCACAACTTCTTTTTACAAGCCCGCACCAAAATGAACGAAATAAAAAATATAAATGCCCCATACGGTTAAAATAAAAACACCCAAAAATTGACCCGCTACATGTTGTAAAGAAAGATAAGTGTAAAGAAAGTTGAGTAAAGAAAAATAAATAGTTTTGAAGTATTTGCCATAATAGATATATGTGTTGATTTTATCTGAAAGAAATTAATACAGATAGTGGTTGTTGTTTGAAAGATTAAAATTTGTTTTATGCTTAGTATAATAACGTGTTTTCTTATGGTGAGAGAAGTAAGTTGATGCTGACTGGAGTCAGAGAATTTGTTAAAAAATACAGGAGTGTTAAAAAATTGGAAGGATTTATCTGTCTTAAATCTTGTTTTTTTTTTGTTATTTGAAAACTTATGAGTTAAGAAAACCAACACCTCAAAACACAAACCAATGCATCTAAGGGGAGACATATCAGTTACGGATATGGAAATAGATAAGGTCACTATTTTAAAATTTTGTATTGCATGTTTCAGAGTTTGTGGTGTTGTGACCGCGATCCTGAGCTGGCCGGTGCGTCAGAACAGGAGCGTTAAGTGTCTAATGGCCTTATGGTGTTGGGATCTCTCCTGAGAAGTCCAGTAAGGTCAGATGCAATCAGCATCATTGGACCAAGGGTAAGTGATTATACTTCTTTTATATTAACACTACAGGGGGTTGTGGCAACATATCTGAACTGATCCTTTTAGAAACGTGTGAATGAGTCAGATCCATGTTTTTCGGTATCCAAGCCACTTATAGTATATAATTAGTAAAATAGTTTACCTTTTTCTTGTCCATCTGGTGGCCTTTTCTCTATATTTCATTCAACGCGTTTCAGGACATATGCCCCATCATCAGGATATCCCTTGTTGAAGTTTGTCGATCGTTAAAATATTAAAAACACTGTATATACACTTCTACACATAACAATAAATATAATATAAACATAAAACACATAAAATACCCAGATTTGAGACACACACGATATCGGTGGTGCGCACCACGACATGCTATAGTCGACTGCAGTGTTCATGTTGCTATATGTCGTGCACTATGGACCTTGTTCTGTATTCTTATCGCTGTGTCGTATAATAGATTGGACTGGAAATTCAGCTGATCGTTAAGGATGACTTCTTCTGTTTTTTTATTTTTGTAGGCCTTATATATTTCGTATTCTTCGATAGCATTCATATAATATTTATAATTCATATATAGAAGCTTGTCAAGCACATACGGTATTTAAATTTCAAAATATTAAAATAAAACTACTTAAAACAAGTTTACACATAAAGTTCAATCAAGAGTGTATTACAAATAATATAAAACCTAGATATGCCTTCATCAAAATAAACAGAAAATCAGAGACTGCAATGAAAATCAAAAGACATGCTGAAATAACGTGGATGAGAGAGGAACTTAAATATTTGTATAAAAAGAAAGCAAAATTAAACAGAGATTTATATATGACTCATTTAAAACTACTTGATAGCATTCATGTGGCCCTACTAGATAACACAATCCAGGTTATCAACAAATACGTTCATGACGTACTGCAACGTGTTTACCAAAAACAAAAGATTAAACTTCAAGCTCTTAAACATAAGCAGATAAGAGAGGAGGACTTCGAATGTAAACACAATGTAATGTTTGTTACAGATGTTTTGAAGTAATGATAAAAATAGTTTGCTACAATGAGAAATAGAGTAACGATTTGTGAAATCTAATAAAAGATAGTTTTTTGGGTGATAAATATTTTATGGGACACATATATCTGTCCAAGTTAAAATCAAAGTTGAATTTGAAATAGTAGAGAATGTTGTTTTGAAGTAAGGTATGTTGTAGAATTTTAAGTAGTATTGATGTTGACACAGGAGTAATGGAGAATTTATGTAAAGTTCTGAATGATATATTTATGTTTATAATTAATGAGATTATTTTGTTGTACTTGTAGTGAGGTAATGAGATTGAGATTTTTGGGGATGGCAATTTTGTAGTAGGGGGTAGTGTCATGTAGGAGTCCGCAACAAGGGTTGGGACGGGATAGGGATAGATTTTAGTGGGGAAGGGGCCGCCTTAGGTAGAATCCAGGGGCCAAATAAGGGAATTGAGTTTTTGGGTAGGGGAAACACGTATCCTATGTACAAAGGGTTAGAGAGTATTTTTTTTATATATGTAGAGAAGGTAGCGATTTGTGTTAAATGGTAAGTTGGGTTTGGAGTATTGGGATAGATGTTTTGGTAGAGATGGGTGTCATGAGAGTTGAAGTGGATTAATATCAGAGTCGGAGAGTAAAGATTATATATGTATACAGATCTAGTAATACAGTAAATGAGAATAAATAATTTAAATAATAATAATAATAATAATAATAATTTATTCATAGTAGAATAAAGTGAAATTGTTAAATAAAGAGAGAGATTTATGATAAAGATATAAAATTTGCATTTTTTCAAACCAGTGACAGAATCTTGATAGAATTGAAAATAATGTAAAGTCAAGAATTGTTTACTTTAAATAGTTTAAAGGTTAACTTGCTGATTATTATACTAATATTTTGTTTATTTTAAATATTTTGTTTTATTATGTTTTGTATTCAAGTTAGGATATTACAGATGTTCAGTGTATTTTCAGAACGCATACATAACATATGTAGGTCAAGGGTTTTGGACTTGACCTAGTTTCGATCAGCTGATGAGGTCATACACCTACTAAGCTTGTATAGTAGGGAATTAATTTTATTTGTTTATTTAATCACTTTAAACCAGTTTTGAATAATTTCTAAATATAAATGAAACCTTTGAACAAATTTAAATTTTTTTTGAATTTTAAAATTTTTGGGGAATTTGAATTTTTTGAAAAAAAAAAAAATTGATTTTTCGCCTGCCGGCGAACGCATATTTTAGGTAGGGATTGTTTTATTATGTGTCTATTTACCATGTTTTGTTGTTTTGTTGATTGTTTAGTTTACTGATTTCTTGTATTGAACTGTATTGTTAGACTAAGACATGTTAGGTTAAGGATTTGTTCAAGTAGAGAAAACTCTAAATTCAAGCCAATTTAAAGGAAACAAAAGATAATGAAGAGAATTTTTTTGAGCATATCATTTTTTTTAACTTTGAATTTTTTTAAAAACTTTTGTCAATTTTAAAGAATTTTTGTAATTTTTCAATTTCACAATGTATCATGTAATGTGAGTATGTGTGAGCCCAGTATTTGCTAAAGGCAGCCCAGCTTGCAAAAAAGGGGAAACATATCGGCGGAGGAGCTGGAATAATTTTAGCCAGGGATTGAGGATTTTTGGGGGGTAGCATGTGAGAAGGCGAGGTGCGCTGTGGTGCGAGTCTGTTCGATTTCTCGGTGTTGGGATCTCTTACGGAGAAGTCCAGGGATATCGTTCAGATGAATCCATAGTCGCTAAGCCAGGGGGGTCGTGTACCCATGAGATTAAGAACCAGGGGGTTGTTGGCACCAGTTCCTCACCGGTCCTCTTCGGGGTTTGTCGATGAGATTTCTTCTGTTATGAACAGCAGAATTCTCATCGAGGGGGTATTGTAGCGGGTCAATTTTTGGGTGTTTTTATTTTAACCGTATGGGGCATTTATATTTTTTATTTCGTTCATTTTGGTGCGGGCTTGTAAAAAGAAGTTGTGAAAATTATTGTGCAACCAGATTCATTCCATTATAACAGAACGCATGGCAACGTTATTTTCCGTATAACAGAACGATGTTGAGAAACAGTGAGACAAAGGCTTAGACGCAGGTGTTATTGTGCAACGCGACAAGCGAAGCATTTACCCCCTTCAAAATTCTCAGAAATCTGTACTTGTGTAACAGCACACAGCTGCAACTGTACCACCACAAGCTTGAGTGACGCATCCAGCCACAAAACAGGATGTCCTAGGACGAGCCAAATTCAGCAATGTGCTTTTTTGAGCAGCAGGAAGTGCTGTTTACGTCCGGTTCCTACCAGGACGTCAGCCAGTGCCTAGTTGAAATCGTCTGCTATCGTCAATCTAACAACTACATGACTAGCATGAGTCGAAACTGTGACGACTAACTGTAAGGCATTGATGTCCGTCGTCTCAACTAAAATGCTCAAGGAGTGGGGAGCAGGGAGACGCTCGCAGTCTTTGGCCGACTTTCGACTGCGCAGGCAGTCCGTTAAACGGGGCTCAAAAAATAAAACTTTTCTAAATCAAAATTCAGTGCAGTAAATAAAATGAAGTGCGGCTAATCTGATACAACAAAGAACAACAACAAGAAGAACCCATATAAGCTATTTTCGGACATCAACATTATAACATTTCAAATAAAGATGACTGTGCGTGAAGACCGCGTGTCCGCCGTGGGGGGGAAATTTGTATTATAAAATGTTAAGGGTATAAATTCTGTGTAAATGTGAGTGTGGCAAAGCTGGGCTGCTTTCTGTTTTATCTGTGTTGTTAATTGTGTTTTATATGATATACAAGGTAAGCGGTAGTCCATAAGTTTGATTATGTTAGCGTTGCACAACTTTAAAAAGTGTATCTAATTGAACCTTCCAAATTTTTATAACAACTCAAAAGTAATTGATAATAAATAGTAATTCTCTTCAAACATGAGTTGTGTCATTGCTTTGCGTAACCCATAGACCATGTTTGTATCCAGCTACATGCGATCGAATCCTGAGACCTTGAAGAAGTAATCGTGCTGGTAAGTACAAGTTAAATTGAGATTGGGATAATTTGATGTGATTGATAAAGAAGTACATCACAAACAGAATCATAATTGCAGACTTAACGACCAACACCAATATCACTATCATTTCTTTAAAGTTTAATATTGTATTATCGTTACTACCCTTGTAGTAACCGCCCAGCCACACACACTATTGTACCATCTACATAATAAAAACATAGTAAAACATTGTACATTAAACATTGGCATTGTTACATTTACATTACACAATTCACATTTACACAACTTGTATCAAACTTTATAAGACATTACTATTATCAACTCTTTCCAACTTTTAATTATTTGACATTTGTTATATCCTTAGATTCTATAAAACAATTTCAAATTTATCATTTACCTTTCAGTTACATGACCTTCCTACTATGAATTTTCCTTTTCTAACCCTTTTATCCGTATTAGTTTGGGTGACTCTGTTATTCACTATTCTCTCTACATCTTATTTTGGCATTTGTCCATCTAACCTTACTACCCTCTTTTTTACTACTAACAACCGCTACTAACACCCATTAACATATTATGACACCAATATCTCTATAATAACCCCCTTCACTAATCCCATTTAAATCCTCTGGCACCGCTCGTCTTTGTACAAGGATGTGTGTTCCCTACCTGGCCATACCCATTCCTAACCATTTGCCCTCCACCAAATATCGGCAAACACTCTAACCCAAATTGCTCCGCCTGCCACAACGCTGCACGCTGGTCACTCCTTACACCGGATCCTTACTACAAAATATCATCATCATCAACAAATATAATTACCATTCACATTACTCACCTCTCTACATATAATCACTAACTACTGTGTCCCTAAAATATCTAACACATCTCTATATATTATCAGTATCTCAACATTCTTATTTTCACTAACTCCCATTAACTCTATTTAACTAACTCCAATGCCTTATTTATCATTATCACCCAAATTCTATTACAACATTTCACCTTAATGTACCACTAGAAAATTCATCACTTATCTACTAATAACAATACCTCTCAATATCCATATATATTACATGTTTAATCATTTATTAACCATTAGACTCTGAATTCCATAATTATTTAAAATCATCCTCATAATTAATTATTCTTGAATATTTAAAATTCTACAGTACATGGTTTACACAAAAAATACATAAAATACACAACAGCAAAATATACAAATACATTGACATTAATACACAAAAAAAATATACAATCCACATTATCATTTTATCATTTACCAAAAATCAGTTTATAAGCAGTCCATTTCAAAACACTGTCCACATAATTAAATGTTCATAAACACAATAAAATAATTAACCTCCATCGTCGAACAATAATCTTATCTTATATCTATATACATTGCTTAATATTGACTCTCTTATACTAACATCATAAATACATATACCATTCAAATTTTTATCATCATCCTCAAACTCATTTAATCCGTCATGATTGGTCATTGTCCTGTCACCTCCTATATTATTAGTCATAATTAGGTAATTTATAAAATCATTATTTCCCTTATCTCCTACTACTTCAGTTTCATTACAAGGTAAGTATTTACTTTTATTATATATCATCTCTATGTGAAGTAATTTAATCACTTACATAAATATAAATACATAATTTAATTCCACCTACCTGCAAAGTTTAGCTGGGTCCAGGATTCTCGCACGAACGTAAGATGCTAACGTGGTTTATAGGTTAATAGTAATAATTTACGTAAGTCATTTTGAAGAGAATTCATACATTTTAATAAGCAATTATTTCAAGGTAGTACTATTAGTTTTCCAATAGAAATTTATCAAATTAAATTAAAATTTTCGTACATTTTGGTAATACGTCTTATATTGTCATACTTAAATTATACAACTTACAACTATGAAGACTGCCCAGTCTGCTCTCTCTCTCTCTCTCACATTCTTATTAAAAAAACCCCGTTATCTAAATATCCACCCCATTATTATTGAAATTTAAACATATACCCTTGCCAGCACGAGGCGTCCGCGCAACCTCGATTTATTCCATAATTAACTTCATAGACGTCGAACAAAGTAGAGTTTTGTGGTCCTTACGTTGCACACTATCACCACTGTCGCATTATTGTTAATTTAAACTCACTTTTGACTTGGAAATTATAAATTTTGAAAGAGCCCCTTGGGGCTTGTACCGGCGTAGGCACTGTCTTGTAGGCGAGCTGGGAAGAGCGGCTCTACATTCACCGCCAACTAGATTGCGTTTTTTTAAAAGTGGAAAACAATGCCTTGTAGTTCTTCGTCGCTTGTTGTGTTCCATTTAACACACGGAGTTGAGTGTGTGTTGATCGCAGAAGATATTTGTTCAGCACTGGTTGGCGCCACAAAAGAGGTGGGACTTAGGCTCACATCCGTCAGCAAGGAACATGTGCTCATACAGTTTTTTCCTCTCTAGCCATTTTTGGTTTTCCAACTCGGCGTCGGTCCGCGCACCTGCTTGTCGGGTGCGATCGGGCGCACTGCCACACACTCGCAAAGTTCTAGGAAATGATGCCTCGTACATTCTTCCGTACTGATTGCACAACTGCTAATGCGTATTGCTCCTTTGTTAGAACACTGTTTCAATTCAAAACGTGGCCTGGTCACAGTTAGAAATTATGTTTATAGATATTTTTAACAAAACCCCAAAAAAATTTTAATAAATTTTAATAAAATAATATCCCCTGTATTTGTCACGTTACAATACCCCCCAATGAGAGATCTTCTGCCGAAACAGAAGAAATCTCATTGCTAAAACCCCTAAGAGGACCGGTGAGGAACTGGTGCCAACACCCCCTTTAGCTCTTACACTTCATGGGTAAACAACCCCCCTGGCTCGGCGACTATGGCCGCATCTGAACGAGATCACTGGACTTCTCTGTACGAGATCCCAACACCGAAAAATCGAACAGATACACACCACAGCGCACCTCACCTTCTAACATGCGACCCCAAAATCCAAATCCCTGGTGTTATATCATGCCAGATCCTCAACCGATATGTTCCCCCTTATCATGCACACTGGGCTGCCTTTAGCAGTTACTGGGCTCGCACACACACTTATAACTACATCCTATCAAAATTGAAACATTCTTCAACAATTTATTGAAGTTAAAAATCACCAGCTATTTTTTTTTAAGTCAAAACAAAATCTTTTATCTAAGTTGAATAATTCTCTTCATTATTTTTTATCATTAGAAAATAAACAAGTTAAACATTTATTAAAATATGAACATCCTTATCCTAACATGTGATTATACCTATATTCTAAACAATACAATTCAATAAAAAAAACACGATTAGTACACAAACCATAACATAATCAAAGTTCAAAAACATCAATTAGATGGCAGACACCAAATCAAGAATTTGTTTTTTGTTTTTTTTTTTTCAAAAAATTTTAAATTCAAAAAAATTTAAATTCATTAAAATATATTCTTTTTTCAATCTTGAAATTATTTAAAATTATTCAAATTAATTAAAAGCAAAATTGGCTTTACTTCCTTGCCAAAACGGGTTTAGTATAGAACATCACCTGTCAGCTGATCAAACTGGATCAAGTCAAGAACCTTGACCTACATAAATTATCCACAAGTTATATCTGAAAATACATTGAACATCTTTAAAATTCCATCTTTAAACACAAAAACATAATAAGATAAGACATTTAAAATAACAAAATATTATTATGATTAACAATAAAATCGATATTCAAATTACTCAAAATAAACACTTTATAGCTTTACATTTTCAAATCCTATTAAAATTGTCACTCATGTCAATTAAAATTTTCTATTTTTACTATGAATCTCTTTCTTTAATCTTCTCATTCTCCATTAATTTGGGTGATTTAATTATTTATAATAACTCGATATACCATTTGATATGTATCTAAAACCATTTGATACCATTTGATATGTATGTAAAAAAAACACGATTAGTACACAAACCATAACATAATCAAAGTTCAAAAACATCAATTAGATGGCAGACACCAAATCAAGAATTTTTTTTTTCAAAAAATTTTAAATTCAAAAAAATTTAAATTTATTAAAATATATTCTTTTTTCAATCTTGAAATTATTTAAAATTATTCAAATTAATTAAAAGCAAAATTGGCTTTACTTCCTTGCCAAAACGGGTTTAGTATAGAACATCACCTGTCAGCTGATCAAACTGGGTCAAGTCAAGAACCTTGACCTACACATATAATCTTTACCACTCTGACTCTAATACCACTAACAACTTTAACTATCAGGACACCCCTCTCTATCAAAACATCTATCAAACAATCTCTAAACCCAACTTACTCCTAAACTCAATCCGCATCATTCTCTCGATATATAAAAAAAATACTCTCTAACCCTTTGTACTTAGGATAAGTGTTTCCCCCCCCCCAAAAAGCTCATTCCCTTACTCTGGTTCCTGGATTCTACCTAAGGCAACCCCTTCCCGCCAAATCGGTCCCTTCCTGTCCCAACCCTTTTGTTGCGGACTCCTACACTACACTATCCCCTCTTACAAAATTACCATCCCCAAATTAACACTCTTATTACCTCACTTCAACTACAAAATAACATCATCATTTATAAACATCAATATATCACTCATTACCCTACATATATTCCCCATGTCTACTGTGTCAGCAACAATACTTCTCAAATTCTATTACATTAACTCACAACAACATTACATTAATTCAAAACAATATTTTCATCTCTAGTACCACTTTAAACTCAACTTGGACTGATCTACATGTCCCAACAAAATATTAATCACCCAGAATCTACCTTTATTATCTTTCACAAATCATTTAAAATCTTAACTTTATCAAATTACTTTCCTTATCATTTAAAATAACATCTTTAACCCATTAAAACCTTATATTTAACATTAATTACCTGGGACATTAGTAAACAATTTATCAGTGACATTCTACTACTGATCAGCTGACATTCCCAGCAAGGTATTCACCTCACTGCAAACACATTTCAAAATTTTACACATTATATGACATTCATATTTTTATCCATCCTTATATCTAACATACTACACATCATTGTTTCCCACTGCTCTGACTCTGGTACAATTATGTAAACCTCCCGCCGGTCGGTCTAGGTATTTACTTTGTTATAAACACAGTTCAAAATTACACAAATTACATAAAACACATATTTTTATCAATTCTTACCTCTAACATAATAAAATAATACATTTCTAAAACAGAATGAACACAGTATACTGAACGTATGAACACCTATTTATCAAAGCATAATACAAGCATTGAATTAGAGCAAAATTGAGTTATCATTTTTATGTTATGAAATTTAAATTCGTTGCTCACCTGAGCAACCCCCCAATCCACACACACTATTGTATTTTCTGTTGGACTGTGGCGCCCATGTGCGTTCACAAGGACTGCATAGTTGGAGGAATTGAACATCTCCTTATCCTTGCTTCGGCTTTACATTTTAAAGATTTTAGGTATCGACATACCTTCGTTTTATAGTTACAAGCCCTTAAAACAGGTCTACCACCTGGCTATGCTGTCCCTCCTCGGACAGAGTGGCAGCCGCTGTTCCATAGTTCCGGGATTTCCCCTAGTTTCACCCCCCTATTAATTTCTAATATCAACCAATTTCAAGCCAGCTATGGTCAAGGGACTTGATTATGGCCATAGCTGACCGCTAGCCCAAAACCACGATTAGTGCTGGTAAGGCAGTAATCACCCGAAAAGTCGGGGAAATCAATCTCTACTTTAATGCATGTTATACTCATCACTAGCTACACGGCACGAAAGTCTATCATGGTACAATTATGTAATTGTACGAAAAAGTGTGCCGTGCATTTTCGCCATTTTGGCCTCCGATGGAGGTAACACTCCCTGTTACCTCCAACCCATTCCGCTATCTACTGGGGCACATGCCACCCCAGCAATAGCACTCTAATAGCTAAATTAAAATTTTATATAAATCATTATAATATGGAATTTTCATTCACTCTTTTATCCATCAACATTTCAATCCTTCATCACTTTCTACAATTAGATTACGTAAAATTTTCAAATTTATTATTAACATTTATGTTACATCATATTTCAGTTATTATTATTTTTCAAATTATTATCTCAAGTTGTTTTCATTATTGAAGTTAAAATTCTTTCATTTGAGTTAAACATCTGTAAACCTTTTATTATCTCTGACTTGTATCATAAAATTTTTATACTTACAGTCCATTATTCACATACTGACAAACACAAAATATATACACCATACACACCCATAACTCCACGTTACCTCTGAAACATTTAATCACAGTGTTATTTCATATCAAACAATTTGACATTTCTTTATTTATTAATTATCAAATTCAACTCTCATAAAACAATTTAAATTCATTAGAAAAATTCATTATACAACATTTAAATCAGTCAAAATATTTAAAACGTCTCAAATTATTTTAAGTAAATTAATTATTGAAAATGCAAGTTCCCTTGCTATCAAAACAATTACAATTCGCTAATTACTGTCTTCCAAATTAATTTTGTTATTTATTTAGATTGCAAAACATTAATATTATTATTCTCCCAACAATTACCTACATACACATTGTTTACCTAACATTTTACAATACACACAATTAAATTCACTACACTTATTTACAAATCTTCATCGTTATTACTTAGTTATATCAATGTCCAAGGTTGCGAGGTCAAAACCCATAAAACAAAATATTTAAAATTGTCCATTGATTGTTTTATAGTTTACCCTCCATCGTCAAAAATTAATCTTTGTTTCAAATAACACTTTTCAATTTTATTGACACACATATGGCTATTTTGTGTGTCAATACCATGCAAATCAAATTCATCCGTTTCATCACAATAATCATGAACCAAGTCAACATAATGTATTTTTGTCAAGTCTCCAGTAGTAATTATATTCGATATTGGGTCAGTTATTCTTTCATCATAAATTAAATTACTCTTGTTTAAACACACTTCTAACATCGCTTTCCATTCATTATAATCTCTCTTTAATTCATACAATTCTGTCTCTTTATCTACACACAATTCTCTATCTAACTCTCTCTCATCATAACACCATCTCATACCTTCAATATTACTCCAGACAGAGGGTACAAACTTATACAAAAAAAATAAACAACTCAAATCTTCTACTAACACGGGACTCTTGCCCTTCAAAAACAACACTTGTGACCATATTGAATCATAATAAATAAGGGGAAAATTTACCCTCTGCCCCCATTCTACCACTATACTATCTTTTCACTTTCTCTCTGACTCATAAACACACATTAACATTCCATCACTACATTCTACAACTTCATCAGTACTCTCACTACTTATTTTCAACGCATCACTCTCTGATACTACCTTTTTTAAATATATTACCATTCTCAATATTATTTTTATCATTTTCGACATCATCATCATCATTTGTTAACTCTTTATCTAGTACCACATTTTTATCCATATCATTTTCATTTGTTTTACTGTCTACCACACACACACACACACACACACACACACACACACACACACACACACACACACTCTCTAACTCATCTGTTTCTCTTTTTGTTTCACTACATATTTCATTTAATTTACTTTCAATACTACACAGTGAATTAGTTAATACGTCAAACTTGGCATCATTAGTATCAAAACGTTTATTCAATTTAATCTCATTTATGTCAAAACGACTATTTATGTTGCTACTTATTACATCGAATTTGGTCTCAAAAAATTTTTTCGTTATTGTCAAAACGACTATCAAATTTACTATTCATTTTCTCTAATTGACTCATTATATCGTTATCGGACCTACTACATTTTGTTGAGGTCGGGGTTATCTGCACCCCCGAATCCTCCGTTACATTTGTTTCATCTGAATTATTTTTTATTTTTTCCTCCCGACTCACGTTTGGAGTCGAGTGGATTTCAAAATCACTCATACTACTTGATTCATTACAATTTTCTATATTAGTAATTTCATTAATTTCACTCTCATTATTTCCTGCCATCTCTTATTCTTTATAATTGATATGTGTGCGTAAAAATACTATAACCAATATATAATATACAATATAACCAATTTTGCGTAAATGACGCACTTTCATTTCATTACACTAACCTTAAAAACACGCCTGCATCTTATTTGTAGGTGCGGTTTTTACGTTAAAAATTTTTTACTTATAAAAACGGTCCCTGTTGGCTGCGCCATTGTGAAGTTAATTAATCACTTACATAAATATAAATACATAATTTAATTCCACCTACCTGCAAAGTTTAACTGGGTCCAGGATTCTCGCACGAACGTAAGATGCTAACGTGGTTTATAGGTTAATAGTAATAATTTACGTAAGTCATTTTGAAGAGAATTCATAAATTTTAATAAGCAATTATTTCAAGGTTGTACTATTAGTTTTCCAATAAAAATTTATCAAATTAAATTAAAATTTTCGTACATTTTGGTAATACGTCTTATATTGTCATACTTAAATTATACAACTTACAACTATGAAGACTGCCCAGTCTGCTCTCTCTCTCTCTCACATTCTTATTAAAAAACCCCCGTTATCTAGATATCCACCCCATTATTATTGAAATTTAAACATATACCCTTGCCAGCACGAGGCGTCCGCGCAACCTCGATTTATTCCATAATTAACTTCATAGACGTCGAACAAAGTAGAGTTTTGTGGTCCTTACGTTGCACACTATCACCACTGTCGCATTATTGTTAATTTAAACTCACTTTTGACTTGAAAATTATAAATTTTGAAAGAGCCCCTTGGGGCTTGTACCGGCGTAGGCACTGTCTGTAGGCGAACTGGGAAGAGCGGCTCTACATTCACCGCCAACTAGATTGCGTTTTTTTAAAAGTGGAAAACAATGCCTTGTAGTTCTTCGTCGCTTGTTGTGTTCCATTTAACACACGGAGTTGATTGTGTGTTGATCGCAGAAGATATTTGTTCAGCACTGGTTGGCGCCACAAAAGAGGTGGGACTTAGGCTCACATCCGTCAGCAAGGAACATGTGCTCATACAGTTTTTTCCTCTCTAGCCATTTTTGGTTTTCCAACTCGGCGTCGGTCCGCGCACCTGCTTGTCGGGTGCGATCGGGCGCACTGCCACACACTCGCAAAGTTCTAGGAAATGATGCCTCGTACATTCTTCTGTACTGATTGCACAATTGCTAATGCGTATTGCTCCTTTGTTAGAACACTGTTTCAATTCAACACGTGGCCTCGTCACAGTTGGAAATTATGTTTATAGATATTTTTAACAAAACCCCAAAAAAATTTTAATAAAATAATATCCCCTGTATTTGTCACATTACATCTACTCCTAACCTTTCCATAAATTCTTCATAGTCTCTACTTATCTTAAAAATCTCTATCTCCCTCTTTCTCTCACAATATCTCTCTTTTAAAACATCTCTCTCTACCACACCACGCTACATTCTCTCTTTCTACATTTGCAGGGGACACTAATTCACAACTATTGCACCACCTGTGAAATGCACTAAAAAAAACAAGGACAACTTTATTTGTAGACCTATCGTCTCCCAAATATACATTGAAGGCACTCTCAGCCTTCCTAAACACATGGGCTTCACCCCCTACTCCATCATTAAGGGAAAATGTTACCCCCTGCAATCCCCTTACAATTATACTTTCTTTACACACTCTCTTTAACCCTTCAACACACACTATCATTCCATCATTATCATATTCTATTCCCCATAAAATCTCATTATCACTACCCCTGTTTACATAATCATTTTCTAATATCAACTTTTATTTTTCTATCATAATTTTCTCCCCCACTTACCTTGTCATCTTTGTTCATATCTAATTTGTCTATTACTTTCTTATTTTCTAATTCTATCTCGTCTAACCGTTCATATATCTCATTTAATCTTTTATCAGAATTACAACTTTGTTTTTTAATTTCTTTTTTGATATCATTAAATTGTTCATCAAACTGGTTTAATTTATCATTAAAATTATCTAATTTTGTATCGAACTTAATGCTCTGCTCTTTTAACTCATTATTCTGTATCTTCATCAACTGAAAAAGGTCTTCTAATGACACTTTATTATTTATAATGGGTGTTGAGTTAGCTTGTGGTTCATTTAATAATAGAGATTCTGTTGCTGTATTATTTATACTAATGTTTTCGTTATCTGCCATTTTGATCATATTAATAATGAATTTTATTTTTAGTAGTTGTTCTGTACTTCATTCAAACAATAACATAACCTCTACTGTTAACCTACGTTGCTTCTGTTTTACGTATACTTCGCTACCCGTCTGCCTCTGCTTTTGGCTTATTTATATAATGTAAATTTTTATATAAAGTCCCTGTTCGGGCGCCATTTGTTAACTTACATATCTTATACAAATATGACAAGTTATTTTTATGTTTTTAATTGTAGATAAAACAGTACTCACCATACGTCCCGGTGTAAACATGTGGCTTTATTATCAGCATTAATTTTATCTTTCGGGTCCAGGGCTTCGTTAAGCGAAAAGGCAGAGGTAGTCGGGTTTTCGAAATAACCATTTGCACAACATGTAGTTAATCTATGATTTATTTTAGTTTCAATATTCAAATGTTATGAACAATTGGAGTCATTTCTCATCTAAACAATTATCAAAATGGCGGCTTCATGACTTCCGCCTTTTTACCATGCTTTGACCTCTATATAGCATTTGCTTTATTCTTGATTTTAATCTTTTAAACAAATGTATTTTAAAACTGCAGTATTGAATTCAAAATTACTTGTTTCGTTATACTCATTAAATAATATATGTGCATAACACGAACCAACGCCTCAGACTATGGTTTTTAAATGCCGGCAACCATTCACTCTCACTTTCTCACTCGCACATTTCATACGTTGATTGTGATTACATTTGTATTAATAATATTTTGAGCTCTTTTGACTATTTAGAATTTGGAATATTTAAAAGGACTTCCCTGAGTTGTAGTGGTAATGGCGTTCCTCAGACTATTCCCATGATGGGTGGCGGATGTTCGGCCGAACTTTGTGGTCTGTCTGTTCCTGAGTGCACTGAATTTAGATTACTTCATTTAAACTGTTCACTGAAGCTAGTTACATTGTGTGATTACATTTTTACAAATTTTTAACACCTTTGCTGGCAATAACTGACCAGCACACAATTGAACATGTGTACGCTCTGAGTTGGTAATGCAGACTGAGGACGGGTTATACGCAAAATCTGCGTATGTAGTAGTATATATGACATCACCGTCTTTTGTTTCTATGGCCAACGCCTTGCTTTATACGTTATTACTGATACGTCATTATCATTTATTAATGATGACACACATTGCTGGCCAATGAGATTTTATATTTAGAGTTTGTCTTCAGTTATACCGCCATTGGATGTGTTTGGTTTCACCCGTCAGCCGGTGACCTTGGAATCATTCCACTCTTGTTGAATATGCGTTGTTTCTTTGGACATGGGTAAAACTGACCTAACCATGGTTGACATTCATAAATATAATAAAAATACAATATGAAATCCCTTAATCCCATAATTATGATAACAGGCCCTTTTTGTACTGTCACATCTTATATAAACATTCAAAAATTGTTAAACCTTTTTTATCCACATGTGAGAGCTGTAAAATATTTCTTGTTTAAAAAATATGACCTTAAAAGGTAAGGAAGGTTGATTTTTTTTGTGCCTGAAATACAAAGTCTCACTGCATGCTTTAGTTTCATGAAAAAAATATAAGTTAATATCACTTTTACACTAAGATTGTAGCGGGTCAATTTTTGGGTGTTTTTATTTTAACCGTATGGGGCATTTATATTTTTTATTTCGTTCATTTTGGTGCGGGCTTGTAAAAAGAAGTTGTGAAAATTATTGTGCAACCAGATTCATTCCATTATAACAGAACGCATGGCAATGTTATTTTCCGTATAACAGAACGATGTTGTGAAACAGTGAGACAAAGGCTTAGACGCAGGTGTTATTGTGCAACGCGACGAGCGAAGCATTTACCCCCTTCAAAATTCTCAGAAATCTGTACTTGTGTAACAGCACACAGCTGCAACTGTACCACCACAAGCTTGAGTGACGCATCCAGCCACAAAACAGGATGTCCTAGGACGAGCCAAATTCAGCAATGTGCTTTTTTGAGCGGCAGGAAGTGCTGTTTACGTCCGGTTCCTACCAGGACGTCAGCCAGTGCCTACTTGAAATCGTCTGCTATCGTCAATCTAACAACTACATGACTAGCATGAGTCGAAACTGTGACGACTAACTGTAAGGCATTGATGTCCGTCGTCTCAACTAAAATGCTCAAGGAGTGGGGAGCAGGGAGACGCTCGCAGTCTTTGGCCGACTTTCGACTGCGCAGGCAGTCCGTTAAACGGGGCTCAAAAAATAAAACTTTTCTAAATCAAAATTCAGTGCAGTAAATAAAATGAAGTGCGGCTAATCTGATACAACAAAGAACAACAACAAGAAGAACCCATATAAACTATTTTCGGACATCAACATTATAACATTTCATATAAAGATGACTGTGCGTGAAGACCGCGTGTCCGCCGTGGGGGGGGGGAAATTTATATTATAAAATGTTAAGGGTATAAATTCTGTGTAAATGTGAGTGTGGCAAAGCTGGGCTGCTTTCTGTTTTATCTGTGTTGTTAATTGTGTTTTATATGATATACAAGGTAAGCGGTAGTCCATAAGTTTGATTATGTTAGCGTTGCACAACTTTAAAAAGTGTATCTAATTGAACCTTCCAAATTTTTATAACAACTCAAAAGTAATTGATAATAAATAGTAATTCTCTTCAAACATGAGTTGTGTCATTGCTTTGCGTAACCCATAGACCATGTTTGTATCCAGCTACATGCGATCGAATCCTGAGACCTTGAAGAAGTAATCGTGCTGGTAAGTACAAGTTAAATTGAGATTGGGATAATTTGATGTGATTGATAAAGAAGTACATCACAAGATATAATTATTGAGTAACTAGTTATTTCAAGTAGAATTTTTTTATAATGTTTTGTGTAGGCTCTAAGCTTAAAACACGTTTAACATTAGACATTTTATCCTTTGTGTACAATATTGGGGTCATTAGTGATAACTTTGTGAAATCTCAAACATAATAATAAAAATAATGATATTATTATTAATTTAATAATTATGTTATTATAAGGAGGGAATGGCCCACTTGTGTATGCTACAACACAGTCAAAGACAACATTGGTTAAGATCAGCTTGCCAAAAGGATATTACTTCCACAAGTAATATCTATACATTATACAACAATTATCTGTGAAGGCTTATAAAAATTTATGAAATGAAAGATAACACTGAATTGTATCATAAGCTCACACGGTTGGTGTCAATATTATTAAACTGATTGTAAGCCAGACTGTTAGGTGTTAGGCTGTGTTTGGTTGCTCTTATCCGGAAAAAGTTGTAGGGCATCATTTGGCGAAGATCTACTATACTTGTTTGTTAAACACTCTTTCGCTTTGCAGTCTGAAGAAGATACTCGAGGGTGGGAACGATACGTTGCCGACAATGTCGCTAGTAATAGCAACTGACCACAGCCTAACAGCCCAGTTTATAATTAATTTAATAATATTGAAAAATAACACTGTTCATTAATTTTATTTTAATTAAATGGATTTATTGGCCTATCCTGTAATTTCAGTTAAATGCTTTGCTTTTTTATTGATAAATAGTTTTTTTCTTGATACTTTTTCTCCTTTTTGTTATGGATAGTATAGTTGCTTTTAACATAGTGGCCTGTGTGTATGTCTTCCACTCCATTTCCTCTCATCTGTTGCCCCCCTCTGTCTTCCCTCGTGCCCCTCATTCCCCTCTTAGTAATGAGAGATTATGTAACATTTAACCCTTTCAATTTTCTATAATTTTTGCCCATCAAAACTTCATTAATAACCAAAACAAAAGGTAATATCTTTTATGTAAATTGTTTCTTATATTTCTTTATATAGAATATAAGCAACAGTAAAGTGAAGTTTGTCTAAATATTGCTATGAAATTACATAACGCTGTCACTGTCAAAAAGTCGGCAGGTGCAGTTACATAAAAGTTTTGCATGTTTCTCAGCTAGCCGAGCAGGTGTAGTGTCTCTGTCAAGGCCGTCTACCAAAGTACCTTCCAGACTTTTTGAATACTCTTAATTACGCAAATTATGGTTGCATGCCACCAAAAGAATGGAAAATTATTCTGGAACACCTGCGGGGCCTATGTAAGCAATAGTGGTCGGTTTAGAAGTTAGCTACACGTGGCAAGATTGTAGAGTGTGGATCAGGTGATATTGGAAAGTGATTAATGTGTTATAATGAGTGCGGAACACTTAACAGTTGACATTATTATTGCATGTAGACAAATTTAATTTGAATTATTGTATGAGAATACCTCATTGATTTCACATTGTTATTTGTGACTAATTAAAGCTGGTAATTAGTAACTTCATTTGGGGTCTGTATTTTGTTTCCACTGTACCGTACGACAAGCCTTGAGACCGTTGTAACGATATTTTTAATTTGTGTGTGTGTGTGTGTGTGTGGTGCGCGCACATGTGCGCATACGTACTAATGTCCGTTAGCCTTCTGGTCTCCTAATACAGCCGCATGATGTTTCCTAAAACTTGCAAACTGCATCCAGTTTTTGGCAGTGGAGGAAGTGTTCACTATACATCTTGGAGTTGGTTTCATGGCACAGTGTGCTTTCTTTAGAGGAGTCGATTTTGATTCAGTTGGAGGTGGGCAGCAAGGCAGTCATGTCAGGTACTGAGACAAATGAAGCAACAGAGGGTCTCCTAGGTGTATTTCTTTCTCCCAAGTTGCGACTGTATTTGTACACATTTTCTCACTGATGTTAGTTCTTTGTCTGTTGATGAAGTTTTTTGAGTATGGTTTTGCAGTGTTGACCATAGTTATACCTCTGGGTTGGTGAAGAGGAGTTATGTTTCTTTGCTAGGTTATCCATTCCCTCATTCCTTGATATTCCCTTGTTTGTGGAGGGATCAAGTGCAGTATGATGTTTTTATTGACCATCTGTGAAGTTACTGTCATCAGTTGTGTCTCTAAGAGGTTTGCTGGAGTTGTGGTGTAAGATGTTGATGCTGCCTTGGAATCTGTCAGTATAACATTTTGATAGGTGTACAGATAATTTAGGATGGTCAGGACAGAAATTGCCATGATATGGCTTCATGGCTTCGATCAAAATTTTGTTCAGGCCCACAGAGAAGTGGCGTGAAAACAGGGATGAGTAGATTCCTGCTCCAGTATTGTCTCTGTCATCCTTTTAACCATCTGTGTAAACTCTCAACCACTGCTTTGATGTTTTTTTTCTAGTTGATTGAAAGCTACTGGAGACCAGTCTTTTTTCTTATATCTTCTAATAATAAAAGATTTGAGTTTATGTGTAGGAAATTAAGTAGGAAAAATTAAGTGGCGTCTTTGAGATTTTTGGACTAGAGCGAGATAAAAGGATGCGAATGAATTTATGAAAAAGATAGCTAAAATTCTGTATATGTAATCAGTGAACAGCTGGTCTTACTATAATATCAAACGTATTTAAAACAATGAGGTGTTCATGCTTGTATACCACCCAAGTACCATCTGCTGAACTAAAACATTGTATCTGTATCGTGTATAATCATTATCCTGAAAAATTGTTAATTCACAACATTGATTCCCAAACAGTAAGGCAATGAAAATTTTGAAATCCATTTAATTATCACTTGTATGAGGTCTGACAATTAAATTCGTGAACTCATCCTAGAAAATATGCTACATACCTTGTTGCTGAATACTGCTGTGGTCACCTTAAAAAAGTACTCCCCTTGGGAAGCTATATACCGATGCCAGCAGCTACTCCACCCTTCGAAACAATTTTGGAACTCTTTTCTGGAATGGCCTTCAGAGCTGCGATCATATTAGACTCAATGTCATCAAAATGTCTTCCGTTCAAAACTTCATTTATCTTCAGGTAAAGAAAGAAGTTATTTGTTTCCTGGCCAAAAACTCCCATACAGACAGTGCCGTGTGTGCAAGTTCATTCTTGTGATGCATGAGCCATGAGTTGTTGGGGAAAAGTTCCGGTCGTTTGTGTCTCACTTTTTCATACAACCTTTGCAGCACTTGCTTAACTGTTTGTTCTGGTGGTACAAATTCATAGTTGATTTTGATTTATGGAACTTTTTTGGTCGTGGAGAATCAGATGACTTCCATTGGGCACTTTGTCGCTTTGTTTCAGAGTCATACACAAAGATCCAGGCTCGTTACTGGCCGCCATACCCTTTCTTAATCAGTCACTTGTTCTCTCTCCTCAGAAAACCATTTAATCCATTTGTACACTGCTGTTTTCTTCGTGGCATTCTCACCATACACCTGCACTAAAATTTCCCATATTTCACTCCCACTCTTGCCCAGTTTTCCCAAAAATTTGATGGTTGTTTGATGCTTTAATTCCAACTTTCACGACAGCACACACACACACACACACACAAAATCACAATGCACACCAATCAGCACAAATCCACCACGTGTCAGCATGAACACTGTGTGAGACACTGAAATACCAAGGTTATGAAATCGTACAAGCTGTTTGTATAGTGCTGTCCTCAGAGCTAAACGGTGGTAAACTTAATTGTCAGACTTCGAATATCTACTTATATGTTGACATAATTACATGTATAAAAATGTTTAAACATAATTATTTGTTAGTATCAGTTCCATCAGATGTGAATTAAATGTAGAAATATAGAAAAGAAGTCGCTCAGTATTGACAAACTATGAATGGTAGGATGGAAAAATTATAAAGATTGTGTAGTGTGAAAATATGAACATAATGAATAGAACTTAGCTTAGTCAGAATTTGTTACTTTCATCTCTTACTGTCTCTTGATGTATTACGAATAAATAAAATATTTTTACTTACCGTATGTCCAATGCCATATCCGGTTCGAACACGTGGCTTGTAAACAACATGAATTCCATCTCTAAGGGCCAGGATTCTTTCTCAGCGAGATTCAGAGACAGTAAGGGGTTTCGAAATAATGACTCTAATAGCGTGTGTGTTGACATAAAACTTTGTTTAATTACTCTTACTTTGCATCAATTACACTTATGGAAAACCAAAGATGGCGCCTTATACCATCAACAAAACAAAATGGCGTCTACATATACTTCTGCTTTACTAATAATTACTTATTTTTCATTATTTCTTTCTTGTGTTTAATTTACTACAAAATCATTTTAAAATCGGCTGCAGCTCTTCTTGTAAATTGATCTATCAAGTTTCAGATCATTGTCTACACAAACCAATGTCTCAATTATTCATGAATGCCGGCACATACACGCTGCCATTTGCTCTCACACACACATATATTGATAAAGGTATATCTTTAAATTTGTTATAATTTTGAGCTCAAAAAGAATATTGAAATGTAATGGTAATTTGGACTTCCCTGCTGGTGTAGAATCGAAGTTGTAGTCAGGCGTCCCACATCGTCTGGCGGATGTTCAGCCGGGCGTTTCTTGTTGCTTTTCGCTGTGTTTCACTGAAGTTAATTTATATTCTCAGGGTGTCTACGACCCGGGAAAACCGGGAAACCCGGTAATTTTCAGGGAATTAAGAATTTGTGGAATATTCAGGGAAAAATCAGGGAATTTCTTCGTTAATCAGGGATTTTCCTCTTGGGCTACTCTCCGTAAACGTAGTAGCGATACTTTCGAATTTCGCGGGACGTAATCGATCGCTACTCGATTCCCATAGTCAGCCAATGAACACTCGTTCCCAGCGCGGGACTGAAGTATGCTATTTGATTGGTTCCCAGCGCGGATTGGTATTTGACCCAACCTTGCGCGGGTTGTCTGTTCAGTATTGTCAACTTAGCGGGTTTCCCGCTCAATCTTGCAGATTTTTTAAGTTTTTGTTTAGCGGGGACGTTTTGGAAATTTAACAATGAAAGTGTAGGGATTTAATGGATTTTCGACCTTCCACAGCGGGAAGAATATTGTTATTTATATTGTGACTATAGAGTTTTATCGGAATTTCAACTATTTTCGCAACGTTGAAAAGTTTTGAGTGTTGGCTACACTTTCGTGATTTCGCGCCGTAATAGTGTTTACATCTCTTCATTTGTTGTTTACCGGTGCTTACTGTATGTGTTGCATTCGCGCTTGAGTGTGTTATTGTGATTTGAAATTCTTGAAATCTGTTGCGTTGTGCGCGAAATCTAAAGCAGAAGCTTTGCAATTAATTGCGTGCTCTTAATTCTTTAGTGGTGCGGATTAAAATGCTTTTAGTGTGATGTGCGTTCGTTGTTAAAAACACGTGGGCATCCAAATTCGTGACTGTGCAAAGTCGTTTGAAAAACTCATTTTCAGTCAGAGTGGTTGAATGACCCAAAGTTTAAATCATGGCTAGAAGCAGTGAAAGACAGCCCTTTTGGGGCGAGTTGTAAGTTATGTCGGTATGCGGCCGATAGAACGACTAAGCGACTGGAATATTTGCGGCTCTAGAAAGGCAACAACTAGTCGCCAAGAGCTGACAAGCGCGTCGAAGCCCGATTTGTTTACACAATCAGAATACTCGTTACAAATACAGCAGGCAGAAAAACGGGTATCGACCCATACGTGTGACACCTCTTAGTACCGCTGTGCTGAATTTCGTAATACCAAGTGGATTCATTCAGTGGCATCCTCTATGGCCAAAACCTTCGTTTACTAGGTTCGTCGATAATAACCAGTGAATCGGGAATATCTGACCACTGCGCTGACACGTTTGTGCGATTTAAAACTGCCCGATATATGTATGGCCTATATCCGTGAAATATATAAACTTACTGACCAGCACTATGGTCATCATCTGTCAGCCACTGGGCTCGACCCAGATGTCGCAATCCTGCCACGGGTGTAACGACGCAGCGCAACAATAGCATCATCTCCAACCAAGACCTTCGTTTACTAGGTTCGTCGATAATAACTACTGCTGAATCGGGAGTATCTTACCACTGCGGCACAACATATCTGTATCACTCACAGTGAATTGAACAGTAATTAACAGGAATCTGTTGTACTACATCCGTTAATTGATTATTAACCCTATTAATTTAAAAAATCAATTACATTCAATTACAATAACATTTAATTAACTTATTTTTCAATCGAGTTGAATTTCAGAAATCAATTTGAAACAAACAAAATTAATCTAATTCGAAACCTTACATTGGGGACACACGCGCGCACACACACACACACACATACACACACACACACACACATACACACACAGAGACAGACAGACAGACAGACAGAGAGTTCTCAGCAGATCCACAACTGACTTACGATATGACACAAAGCTCGCTCGCTTCATGACAAGAGAGAATGAAATCATCATTGCGGTTATCAAACGGAAGAATGCTAAGCTATATATTCGTGGAGGGGGGGTTCCTACCAGCGCATCCGCGCAAATATTGTCCACACGGACCCGACACAGAAAATGAAAATCGTTTCCAATTTCACACATTTACGAGTGCTAGATACGTATCTTACGTCTGTTAACCACTTTACTTTTGGCTATTTTGATTTACACGTAGCTTTCAAACTACTTTTGGACATATGTATGTATAATTACCGAATGACTTGGCTGAATTTTCGACAATCCGTTCATATCGAGTTGGTCTCCCGCCCCACGCTAACCGCTTGAGGCCCCGCGGGTCAAGTCTTGCGCGTGCTGTTTAACGTGGTTCTGCGCTGTGCCGCCCTCCTTGGAGATCCTACGTAAGCGAAGCTCGCGTGATCTCCATTCCGAACCGATTGGCGGCCCTAATAAGGACCATTACCTACAGAACCGGCGCGTACGTCGTTCTGTCTACTTTTTCTTTGCGGTAGCCTTCTTTGACGAGGCTTTCGGTTGTTTCTTCACCGCCGCCTTCTTGGGTTTCGGGCTCTTGGGCTTCTTTGTCGGCGGTTTGCTGACTTTTGCTTTCGACGGAGTCTTCGGCTTCGCGGCGGACTTCTTCTTTTCGGAAGCGGCTTTCGCTTTCTTGGCGGCCGGCTTCTTCTTAGCCGCGTCTTTGGTGGTCTCCTTCGGCTTGGCCGGAGCGGCATTCTTCACTGTGGCGGTCGTTTTGCCTCCCTCGCCCTTGGCGGCTAGCTTGAAAGAGCCGGACGCGCCTTTTCCTTTTGGTTGGACTAGAGCACCCGTTGCCACCGCCGATTTCAGATACTTTTTGATGAACGGAGCGAGTTTCTCCGCATCTGCCTTGTAATTGGCGGCGATGTACTTCTTGATCGCCTGCAGTGACGAGCCACCACGTTCCTTCAGACTCTTGATAGTGTTGTTCACCATGTCCGAAGTCGGCGGATGTGACGGTTTCGTCCTAGGCTTCTTGCTGGCCGCGGCCGACGCTTTAGACTTCTTGGGCGTAGCGGCGGGAGCCGGTGTAGCGGTAGTACCTGCGTCTGCCATCTCGTCAGTCACGATTCGGCGATATTATTAAACCCTGTGTTACCTTGATTAAAAGCGCGCTTGTCCCCAGGACTTTGTGAACGCTGTAGTTCGTCTGGCGTCGTGTTAAAGGGTCGATTTCGCGCCGGGTTTTGAGAAAACGCGACGCCAGTATATTCTCTGAAACACAAAACAACATTCCAGACATATCGGACTAACGACCCAGGCAGATCCCGTCGCAGGCGCTAAGACGGCGACCGCTGCACACACACACACTCCAAGTCGGCGACGGTTCCGTCGTCTCTGTGACACCGTTTGCGGAAACGGGCCAAAAACGCTTTACAACAGACGCAAAGTGTACGCTTCCTACGCCCTATGCTGCAGAAAGCTTCATTCTAACATCCTCAACGTCGGTGAATTCTTCGACGTCGCCGTTTCCCGTTTTTTCGCCACTACAAAATACCCACTTTGGCAACTCCATCGGCGGCGTACAATGTACAGTGACAGTGTTGACTGTTCGTTTTCGGAACTGCCGTTACGCACCCTGTTCCGTCATTTTTTGTTAAACACGTTTCTTATCTAATAATCAGTTATTTCTCAATTTAAAAAAAAACATCAATTACGCGCGTGAGGACAGTCTGACGCGACACAAGCGGCGTCGTTTTGTGGGAACTCGTCGAACATCGCTCCCTCCTCTCGCCTGACGAGTGCTTACTTATACACGTCGATACTGAGCATTCACAGCGCCACTTAAACCATTGTACGTTTGCGTTTTTCTTTTTTTTTCGCTCTCTCTCTTCAGTCTAACTCATGCTGGACAGGTTAATTTTCTTTCGATGTTAGCCGATGGTTCCTGGTGCGTATCCTTCATCCATACTACCTAGGATGCAGCGATACCACTCACAAACGCCTTTTACTGTAACAGCGAGGCGGGAGGTAAAATATTTCTTTTTGCACGCGGGTAAGAGGCAGATTCTCATCTACGTCTATGTGCTACGCGTTTCGTACAATATCTTTTCACGCGCGGGTAGAGACACACTCATCTACGTCTCTGTTAAACATGCACAGACTACACGCCGCAATACTAGAACACTAAGAGAGCGCACGATTTCAAATTTACGCGCACGCGTCTGGTGACGAACGTCATCGACGGACATAACAAAAGCGGCCGCGTAGCACACAGGTAAGATGTTAACTATCATTTTATTTTTTTAATAGCTTTTAATGTTGTCAATCGATCTTTATCTATTATTGTTCATCTTCAAGGCAAATAACCGGTATTAATAAATATTCATGCCTTCTCATAAAATCGCTTACATATACTCCCGGCCATAGGCCACTTGTTCATGTTACTTTTGTCATTCTGAAAAATATGATTGTGAGAAATTGCCATGACATTAGTGAAAGGCCCCTCTCATATCAATACATATTTTAAAATAAATGCAGTTTTAGTGTTGATTCCTCTTGTAGCATATATGATGAGTGAAATGGAACACATTGGCACAGTTTGACCTTTGGTGGGAAAAAATTTAAAATGATTTTAAGCGAAGCCCTGAATATCCATAAATACGGTACCTAAATAACCTACTCTGCTCTACGATTATCTTCTAAAACTTCCGGGCTGAAAGGCCGTGGTCGATTGCTTAAAATACTGCTAAACGTTTTGGCCACACCACCGGTGGCCATCTTCAGTAGCGAAAGAATTGTGTTCGAATAGATGACACGCCGAACACGTCTCCCAATGAACTGGGAACAAGCAACAGTGAGTTACGGCTACGATGCCTCTATTTATAACATTTTGGCCGCTTCAGGTGTATCGCGCGGACCAATGAGAAGCCAGCTCGTCATACTCGATTCTGATTGGCCATGGAAAATAAACCATGCCAGACACTATTTAAGGAGATGCTTTCACCTCGGCGGTTCATAGCAACGGACGCATTCTTATGAATATGGATGGACTCCAGATGCAGGCGAGTGAAGTAACCCCGGACAGAAGACAACACGCGGGCTTCATCAAACATCACCCGGTGATCGTCGAGGGACAGAGCGTGTTCAGCAACTGCGGACTTTTCCGGCTGGCCCAGACGGCAGTATCTCCGATGTTCAGAGAGGCGCGTCCGGACACTACGCTTCGTGGTGCCTATGTAGACCTGGCCACACGTACAAGGAATACTGTACACCCCGCACGACGAGAGTGGATCCCTGGCGTCTTTCACCGGTCGCAGGAACTGTTGGATCTTTTTGGTTGGCTTAAAGATCGTCCTGACGCCCTGCTTACTCAGCAACCTGCCGATGCGGTCAGTCACGCCACGGATGTAGGGCAAGACAGCAGAGCCAACAACCTCAGGCAACACCGACTCGTCCAGCCTACCAGATCTTCTCGGCCGGGCAGCTCTCCTAACCTCCGCAGCAGAATAGCCGTTGGACTGCAGTGCTTCCTCGAGATGCCGAAACTCATCTTCGAGATACTGGGGCTCACAGATTCTTTTTGCCCGGTCTACCAGAGTCTTCAGCACCGCCCTCTTCTGCCTAGGATGATGATTGGAGGTCTTGTGCAGATATCTGTCGGTGTGCGTTGGCTTCCTATAAACTTTTATGTCCCAAGCTGCCATCGGTCCTTTTCAGGACCAACACATCCAGAAAAGCCAATTGATCACCACTCTCGCGCTCCATCGTAAACTGTATGCGCGGGTGCACAGCATTCAGATGTCCAAGGAAGCGTTCCAACTCTTCATCCCCATGGCTCCAGACCACGAAAGTGTCGTCCACATACCGCAACCAACACTTCGGCTTCAGAGGCGCAGATGAAATTGCCAACTCTTCAAATAAGTGTTTTGTCTTGGAACACTTTACTGCACAATGTAGCGGTCAATAGCTGTAACAAAAGCTGAAAATGTTGAGCTTTTTTTCTTTAATCCATCTTTTACGGGGTGCACTTAGTTTGGTGACATTCTCCATGGTTAGAAATAGGAGGGATTTGGGAGGGAATTTGTCCTTAGCGTACTGATGCAGAATTTGCCTGGTGTTGAAAACAGAAAACCATCATTTCTGGTTCAATTCGGGTTGGCCGAGGCAGGATTCGAACCTGCTACAACCTGCATGCTGCAAGTCACACCTTAGCGCACTGAGCTAAATGTGTTCGGTGCAGTTGACCTTTAGTTGCTCACGACTACAATGTGGCTGATCGTGTGGTCATCAGTAGTCCACTCAAGTTCTTTGTTTTGTAAATGCGTTGTATTTTGGTCACTTATGTTACTCAGGGAATTTTCTTACTTATCCTGGAAAAATCAGGGAATATTCAGGGAATTCTTTTATGATGAGTTGGTAGACACCCTGATTCTGAATTGTTATTTACTGATTTATGTTTTAAAACTTTCACTGGTTACATCTTGGCTACATTTTATACTTTCAAAAACACTTTGCTGGCAATTGTCTGCCGGCGAATTTTACAGCGTGTTGACGCTCTGAGTTCAAGTTGATGACTGGGAACGACCAACAGGTGCCGTTTACCCAAGTGGAAGGGTTATGCCGTCACCGTTGTATTGTCTTAAGCAGATGACGCCATTGTTCTGCGTCACAATCGTTACGTTTTTTTACATATTTGATGACGTTTCAGTATTAGTTCGCAATTTGCTTTGTTTAATATCTGCTGAAAAGCACGTACGTCAATGACCTTGGAGTTGACTCGTACAGACGAACTGCATTGTTTGTTATTCATTTGGGAAAGCCAATGTAACCGTTTTTAAACACATGGAAATACAATAAATGTATGCTCCCGTACCCATAAATTCTAAGACGGACTTATGTACCGTCACAGAACCCCCTCAATGAGAGGTTTTATGTCAAAACAAAAACTCTCATTGACTCATTCACACCTTCTAAAGGGATCAGCCCAGATATGGCGCCACAACCCCCTGTAGTGTTTACATAAAAAAAATACAATCACTCACCCTTGGTACAATGATGATGACCGTACCTGCCTGACCTTGCTGGACTTCTCAGGTGAGATCCCAACACCGCAAGGCCAATAGGCACTTAACGCTCCTGCTCTGATATGCAGGCCAGCTCAGGACCGCTGTCACAACATCACCAAACTCTGAAACATTGAATACAAAATTTAAAATAGTGGCCTTATATACTTCTATATCCGCAACTGATATGTCTCCCCTTAGTTGCATTGGTTTATGCCCAGAGGCATTGGTTTTCTCAATTATTAAATTTTCAAATAACACACAAGATTTAAGACAGGATGCCTTCTCCTTTTACATTACTATCTTTACCAAGGCTGGACTCCAGTCAACACTACTTTACTCCTCTCACCACAAGAAAGTATATACTTATACTCTGATCATAACACGTAAAACAAATTTTTAAATTTTCAAAAGCAACAACAACTATCTATTTCTATCCTATAAAATTCAAAACATAACTTTTATCATGGCAAACCAACTAACTTTTAAAATTTGATCTATCAGTTTTTCTGATAACATTATTTCTTTACCACGGAATCAGAACTATTTTTTGTGTTCAATACCATTATTAACATGATTTCCTTAATACTTAATCTTTGCTACCGTTGCTACCCCTGTAGCAACCTCCTAACCACACACTCTATAACCCCCCCTGGACTGTGGCGTCCAGTTGCCTTCACAAGGACGGAATTGGTGGAGGAATTTTAGCATCTCCTTGTCCTTGCTTCAGCTTTACATTGTTAAAAGTGTCAGATATAATATCTGAAATTTATATTTATAACCTTAAAAACGGGTCTATCAGCTGTTTGGCTGTTCCTACTCGAACAAGGTGATAGCCACTGTTCCATAGTTCCAGGGATTTCCCCTAAGTGGCCCCCCGTTAATTTCAACTTTCACCAATTTTCAGGACAACCAACCATGGTCAGTGTTACAATTGCTGCCCACAGCTGGCTGTCGTCCAAAACCACGATTAGTGCTGGTAAGACAGTAATCGCCCGAAAAGGCGAAGAAATCATCTTCATTAGCATGTTTTACTCTAACATCATTTATACACTGCACTGTTAAAATCATATATAATATAGAATTATATCAAAGTTGCACAGTGTATGTACGCTGATTTCGGCCTCCGATGATGGTAACGTACTGTGAGTTACTCATCAACCCATAACGCTATCTACAATGGCACATGCCACCACTGCAATAGCCTACCTAAATCTAAAGTTAATGTCCTTCTACTTTGCAGACTCTACATTCCACCATTGATTTACACTTTTAATGACACCAAACAACCCCCAAAATCACCCTTTAACCTTGTACAATAACATAATATACATGAACAATATCATTGCTACATTTAATCAAACAATTCACATTTAAATAATTTGTATAAAAATTATAAACACTACTATTATCATTTCCATCAATTCTTTTATATCAAACTTTTAATTATTTAACTTCATCATCAAATCTTTCTCATACAATGTTTTAAATTAGTTAATCTTCAATTATTTAATTCAATTATTTAAAAAAATTTCACCATTACTTTCATCTGAGAACAAAATGTTACAAGTATTATTAAAGCAATTTCACTATGACTTCCTATTACATACCTGGTTTACATAAAAATACATATAATACACAACACAATGTAATATACAAATACCTTTACATTAACACACAAAAATATACAATCCAGCTTATTATTTATCATTTACCATTAATCAGTTCATAAACAATCCATTTTAAAAAACACTGTCCACATATATAAATGTTCATTACACAATAAAATAATTTATCCACCATCATCAAATAATAATCTTATCTTAGGTATACATAACTTATTTATTATTGGATACCTTATATTATTATTATAAATGTACATACTATTCAAATTTTTATAATTTTCCACAATCTCATACTTCGTCATGATCGGGTATGGTCCTGTCACCTTCAGTATTCTCTGTCACACTCTGGTAAGTTATATTATCATCTTTTATAATATCATCTCTTACTGCTTCAGTTTCAATATAAGGTAAGTACTTGTTATTATTATCACTGCTCTGTCCACCTAACCTTTCTATAAATTCTTCATAGTTTCTATTCACTTTAAAAATCTCTATTTCTCTCTTTCTCTCTCTCTCATCTCAATACCTCTCTCTCTCAAAATATCTCTCACAATAACACCAAGCTACACTCTCACTCTCAATATATGCAGGGGACTCTAACTCATAATTACTGCACCACCTATGAAGTGCACAAAAAATCCAGGAAAATCTATTTGCAGACCTTACATCTTCCAAATACTCACGTGAAGCCATTTCTTCACCCCCAACTACAACATTAAGGGAAAAATTTACCCCCTGCAATCCCTTTACTTGTATATTCTTTCTCCACTTTCTCTTTCTCTCATCAACACATACTAACATTCCAACATTGTATTCTACTCTCTCTAAAATTTCATTATCACTATCAATATCCACATAATTATTTTCTAACACCATATTTCTACTTCTATTATCATAATTCTCCTCACTACCTTACCCTGTCGTCTTTATTTTCATTTAATTTATTTGACTCTCTACTATTTTCTACTATCTGTTCTTGAATCTTTGTACCACGTACATCTATTTCATTTATTCGTCTATCAAAATTATCATTTCGTTTCTTGATTTCATTTTTTATTTCCTTGAATTTCTCATCAAATTGGTTAAATTTATCATTAAAATTATTTTTGATTTCATTTTTCTGTTCGTTAAATTTTTCATCAAATTGGTTAAATTTTCCATCAAGTTGGTTAAATTTTTCATCAAATTTAGCATTCTGTATATTAAAAAGTGTTTTCATCATTTTTACTATTTCATTCTCTTCAGTTCTTTTATTTGTGACTTGTGTTGAGTGAACAATTCCTTCACTCATTATTTTTGATTCAGTCATACTCGTTTGGCTTTCATTTACAGTGAGGCTGATATTTTCATTGTCATTTGCCATTTTAAATAGAAAAATATTTCCGTTTGTTTTTAAACTGTTGCTTTTTATCTTAACTTAACCTAACAATAACAACATAACCTACAATTGTAATGTACTATTTTCGTGTTATGCTATTTTTATTTCGCTACCCACTTTGTCTCTGATTCTGGCTTATTTTATATAAAAAATTTTATATAAGGTCACAGTTCGGGCTGCCATTTGTTACTCTCGTCCTCTTTTTTCTCTCTTTGTGTATTATGAATAAATAAAATATTTTTACTTACCGTATGTCCAATGCCATATCCGGTTCGAGCACGTGGCTTGTAAACAACATGAATTTCATCTCTAAGATTCTTTCTCAGCGAGATTCAGAGACAGTAAGGGGTTTCGAAATAATTACTCAAATAGCGTGTGTGTTGACATAAAACTTTGTTTAATTACTCTTACTTTGCATCAATTACACTTATGGTAAACCAAAGATGGCGCCTTATACCATCAACAAAACAAAATGGCGTCTACATATACTTCCGCTTTACTAATAATTACTTATTTTTCATTATTTCTTTCTTGTGTTTAATTTACTACAAAATCATTTTAAAATTGGCTGCAGCTCTTCTTGTAAATTGATCTATCAAGTTTCAGATCATTGTCTACACAAACCAATGCCGCAATTATTCATGAATGCCGGTACATACACGCTGCCATTTGCTCTTATACATACATACATTGATAAAGGTATATCTTTAAATTTGTTATAATTTTGAGCTCAAAAAGAATATTGAAGTGTAATGGTAATTTGGACTTCCTTGCTGGTATAGAATCGAAGTTGTAGTCAGGCGTCCCACATCGTCTGGCGGATGTTCAGCCGGGCGTTTCTTGTTGCTTTTCGCTGTGTTTCACTGAAGTTAATTTAGATTCTGAATTGTTATTTACTGATTTATGTTTTAAAACTTTCACTGGTTACATCTTGGCTACATTTTATACTTTCAAAAACACTTTGATGGCAATTGTCTGCTGGCGAATTTTACAGTGTGTTGACGCTCTGAGTTCACGTTGATGACTGGGAACGACCAACATGTGCCATTTACCCATGTGGAAGGGTTATGCCGTCACCGTTGTATTGTCTTAAGCGGATGACGCCATTGTTCTGCGTCACAATCGTTACGTTTTTTTACATATTTGATGACGTTTCAATATTAGTTCGCAATTTGCTTTGTTTAATATCTGCTGAAAAGCACGTGCGCCGATGACCTTGGAGTTGACTCGTACAGACGAACTGCGTTGTTTGTTATTCATTTGGGAAAGCCAACCTAACCGTTTTTAAATACAGGGAAATATAATAAATTTATGCTCCCGTACCCATAAATTCTAAGACGGACTTTTGTACCATCACAAATTAACGTGGATGACATTGTTTGTAGAAGAACCTGTTAAACTAGATGAATATCTATAATGTTTGTTCATCTAGCAGGTAGAAAAAAATCATATCATAACCTTTAGTTGCTTTATAATATAGTGTTCCTTTATTGTGTAATATCTCAAACATCGTGAAAAAAATATAAATAAAATATTGTGCAACAGCTCACAATATAATAAACAGAAACAGACAGATTTTTCCAAAACTATGTAGATTCATAGATATAACACATAAATGTTGTCCCTAAAAACAGTGGTTTGTGCATGCGTATACAGTACTATATATTATTACTGTATAATGCAGTAAATTTTACACAATTAGTTTTTCTTTTAATCCGAAAGCATAATGTTACTATTGTTAATAAAGCTAAACATCCGTTATTTTATTTGCCTTTGACTGTGTAGTATGAGGGTTGTCCAGAAAGTAATGACTGTTAGGTATAAAGTATATAATAAGATAGATTAATCAAAAACTTTTGTTTCATTTAACAGACGTATACCTTAGCCTTTTTCTCAGTATAACCACTGGTAATATTGAAGCTCTTGTCATAACATTCTGGCAGGTTCAGAGTATTCTCCACACAGTCCATTAATGCAGTCAACTCAGCTTCAGCCTCACAGTTTCTTCCAGGTCATCATCAGTCATGAATAAACATCACACCTAGAAAGTATTCTTCAGTATTCTGACAAGATGAATACTGAAGTCTGAACTGTATGATTGTGTAGGTATGATGGATGGGTTGAAAATTTACTATCCAAATTTTCTAAGTAATTTATACATCAACAGCTAACAAATCAAAATTAAATACATGATCCTAGAACTCTGCTGCCATGACTTTCAGCATGTCAGCAATAATTTTGCTTGGAATACATGTGTAAACAGCAAATACTTTTCATCGACTGTCTCCTTTATTCCTTTATTTTGTTATATTCTCACTATTCGTAGCAACATATTTTGTATGATTTTGTTAGTATTTACCTTTTGAACATTCAAAAAACAACTATACAGATTTTACAGTTGATAGTGATGTCAAGTGTTTAGTTCTTTTTAAAATTATGCAAATCATAAAAAAACATTTTTTTCAAAAATCTGGTGACCATGAAATCAGCAGGTCTGCCACAATCTGTGAGAAATTCCCATATGGTCACTACTTTACAGACAGCCCTCATAATTTAGCCTTCTGAAACATGTATATAATAATTGCAGAATAACTGATTGTTTTTAGAGGTCTAGATCTGGTCACATAGTAAGCAGTTCTCCTGTAAAGGCTCCAGTATCCAATAGTAAATCAATAATTATGCCAGAATTCATAGAACCTCCTCAGGCAACATCATATGTTGCTGCTATTCCAATGCAACCAGTCATCACTACATTTCCAGCACAGCCTGCCGTTGTAACATCTCTGTCTACATCTGAGGTAATCATTTTATTCAAGAATTAAAGTAGTTGTTTAGCATGTTCAGAAACAAAGGGCAGTTAAAAAAGTCAAATATATTTTTACAGACCCATTGAATATGCATTTGATTTTTCCACATTAGTTACCATTATTTGCTTACAAATGTTGTATTGTGAAATAAGCATCTTTATGCCCTCAACATAAAAATTTGGCACCTAGGAGTACTGACCAATTCAGTATTACCGCATTCAGTTTTACATTCTCTTCCAAACTGCTTCTTGGAATTGAGAAAGACATTAACTTTACAGTACTTCGTTTTATGTCTATGTCTAGGGGCAGAAATGTTTGAAAGTTCCCAGCAGAACTTGTGAACACCCAGGGTCTTGAATGTCATGAAGGATCCTGAAGTGAATCCTATATACTTGGTTCTGAATTATATGCATCAGCCTTTGGAAGTGTATCATAGTCCACCTAGTTTGATAGCTTCATAACATTCACGAAAAGTGAATTTATGGTGCCATAACATTGGTCAACCCAGAAAGTCGTTCTGTTATGACTGAGTTTGCTTGATCTTAGCTTAACATAAACACGCAGTAATATCACTGCATGTATTACTGTTTTGATGTGGTAGCATTATTATAAAATACATTTTTTCATCAGCTTATACAATATAGGACAAAAGTTTTTCTGTGTCCCCCTTTACTCCTCCACTCCAACATCCTCTCTCCCCTCCCCTCTTTTGTCTTGCTTGTGTAGCAGTTCAAAAATGCATGCTAGATGCTATTCTTTCATTCTCTACCTCAATCAAGGTTTTTGGAATCAGCCCTGAACAAAATTTATGTAGCATATGCTTTAAGTAATAATTTTATAAACTGTACTGTACTGAGTGAAATGATTTCTTGGGAAGTATCATAATTATCATTAGTTTTTGTATTAAAATATTTAACAGAATATTTATCTTAGCACAATGCTTCTCACTTGTCTCTTCATTGTTTTAGAGGTCTAAAAATGGTCACATAGTAAGCAGTTTTGTAAAGGATCAAGTATCCAATAGTAGATCAATAATTGTGTCAGAATTCACAGAACTTCCTCAGGCAGCATCACCAGCTTATTATAGAGCCATAAATTTTACTTCATTCACACTGAATTTTAACAGTATTATTCAAGAATCGAATAAGACTGCAGCTTGTGAGATTGTGGCTACATAAGTCATTGTTATAAAAAAAGCAAACAAAACTGACTGATGAAAGTTTAACTTTTACACACTGTATGAATCAGTTATGGCTGCTATGGATATACAGTCCCACAATAGCCCACCTCTTGTTATTCACAACCAGCCTTGATTTTAAATGTAAGTAATTCCTATTCTGCACAGAGATAAATGTCTTCATCTTTTACTGTCTTTTTATTTCAGAATGTACTTGCATAAAAAACATGCTTCATATTATCTCAAATTAATTACTGTAGAAATCAATGAGATGTACTATTACGGATAGGAATCATTTACTAGATTGTATCCATTAAATTCATAGGCCTGTAAAATGATTTCACTATTTTACACAATGGTCATAAATACATTTTTTTAAGTAGGTCACATTGTTACTCCAAATTTCTATTAAAGTGTCTTGCATTTTGATATTCTGTCTATATTTTTCCAGTCTTATATTTCAGGGCAGAGAAATATATTTCGAACATAATACCATTATATGTTGATATCTTATTTTTTATGATAGTGAGTTTGTAAAAGATTCAGCAAACTTGAATTTTCACACATTTTGCTTGTATCCATGTACTGTAGTGTATAGAAGTTAAAGAAATTGTAAATCATGTGTAGAAAACTGGTGCATAAAAAATATAAATCACTGACTCTATGATATATATCATATAGTTCTTGCAGAATTTTTACCATAACAGTTTGTTTTTGTGAAAATTAATGATTTACTTATACTTGTAGTTGTCACTTTGTGTATCTACGAGTTGCACATACATGATATCATATATACATGAAGTTATCATTCACATAGTGAAAGTGTTAGAGTTTGATTCAGTTTTTAATGATCCAGTTTTCATTCTTGTGGGGGTTAATAGAGAATTGCCATTATTTCTGATTTTTTTTTTTTGTGACAGCTTCTGAGACAACCCCTGATTATGACAACTGCACAGAGCCAGCTACAAGATCAGCTACAAAGAAAACATGAGCAGCTGCAACAGTTAATAGTACAGCAACAGGAAGAACTTCGGAGAGTGTCAGAGCAATTGCTAATGGCAAGATACGGACTTCTTCCTTCACTTATCAATGTAAACCAGCAGACATCTGTAAGAATTTCTATATTGTGTATGAATGCAAAAGTGTGTGTGTGTGTGTGTGTGTGTGTGTGTGTGTGTGTGTGTGTGTGTGTGTGTGGCAATGGTATTAAATATGTTTTGAACTATTTGCAAACTAATGCTGTGCGATACAAGATCAAGAGATAGAACTGTGAGAGGGAGATATAGTGGCTGAAGAGAGGGTGAGATTATAGGAAAAACTGAACAGGGAGAGGAAAACGATCAACACAAAAATGAAAAAGTAGATAATGAGAAAGTAATTAATAGAGAGAAAATGACAGTTGAGTTATAGGGAATGATAAGTACTGATAGAATATGAGAGAGTTATACAGAAACAAAGAAAAATATAACAATGAAGTCGGGTACAGAATGATAACAGAGTGGGCCAAAAGTCACTACACATTCTGAGTTACTGAGTTACCCATTGTAAACATTAAGATAACTTTGGTTGTGATCTTCCGATCAATTTTAAATTACGCGCCTTTGGTTTGTGTCTGATAGTTTCTTAATAGTAATTTAAAATTGATGGGAAGATCACAACCAAAGTTATCTTAATGTTTACAGTGGGTAACTCAGTAATTCACAATGGGTAGTGACTTTTGGCCAACTCTGTATAGGAAAACACTGGTGTAGAGACATATTGGAACATATGAAAAGATATAGAAACAATAATATTTGCAAATTGAAAAGTAATAACATAGAGGTGGGAACGGGAAAACAAAGAAGGGGCAGAGAACTTCAGATTGTAACAGGGAGAACATTGGATAGTGATAATGTAAGAGTTACAGTTTGCATACCTTAGAAAATATAAGGGTGACAGTTAAGTAGATACAGGGAGAGGAGAAAGGTTGGAAAGAATTATTGTTGTTGTGATAAACACGTCTGTTAGCCTAAAAGGACACTGTATATTATCAAAATATCGTAAGCATACCATTTAATGTTGATCATAGGGAATAAAATGTTAGGTCAGTGAGAAAGGAGAAACATAGAATGAGGGTAAGGAGATGCAGAAAATGAACACAAAAGTTCAGATGAAACAAAATAAATAGCAAATAATAGAAGTTTTCTTTTAATTTTTGTAGTTTTATTCACAAAACTCTAAACCCCCCACAACCCCCTCCACCAGAAGGAAATCCTGGCTGCGCCCCTAACAAAGGCATATTGTTTTGTCTGGTAAACAATTGCAGGATTTATAATAGTAAAAATAAGGTAAGAAGAAGAACCCTACTATACTACAAGTCTACAGAACATTGAAACCAGAAACCCAGGGTTGCCAAGGAAAGGCCACCCATGCTTGTAAATACAGTGCATGATAACCAATCACTGTGTCCTTGTTAAACAATGAACCGAAACACTATAAACAATACTAAAAGTCCTTTCAAGAAATCACCCAGGTCTGTTTAGATGAACCCATCAAGCACAGAATAGGTCAAGGTAAATTGACACTCAAAGAATTTAACACATATATAGGCCTATTCTGATATGCAGTATGTGACACATCTCATCACAAGGCAATTTTGAGTTTGTTGTCTCGGAAGATCTAAGCATCTTGCTCTAACTTGTGTTAAATGTTCCCACTAACTGAAATCTTAACTTTTGTGGTTCCTCAGTATTAAGGCACTTATAGCTACTTAACACTGTGTGTGTGTGTGTGTGTGTGTGTGTGTGTGTGTGTGTGTGTGTGTGTGTGTGTGTGTGTGTGTGTGTGTGTGTGTGTGTGTGTGTGTGTGTGTGTGTGATCAATACAAAATCAGCACTTTATAACTTTGTTATAACAAACACACACACAGAGTCTTATTGATTCTCCCCTTTCTGCCCAACTCTCTATTTGTTTTTTATTTTTGTTTAATTATCTGTGTCAGTGAAGAGGTTATAGTTGTTTTTGGCAAAACATCCACCTTGGAGAATGTATGTCAGTTGGGCAATTCCATGTGCCACACTTCCTGTAACCATAGGTGTAACTTGGGAATGGCAAGGGGGCACTCCCCCCCCCATGTTCCGAGCATTATAAAATTTTGTTTCCAGTTGTTATAAATAAAAACTAACAAATAGTCAAACAGGAGACATTTTCTGTGCTTGGAGCACAGTAAGCACTATTTATCAACATCTGTACGGTTATCAGACGACCAGTTGCCATAAATTTATTATTCTTATTTCTTTCGAAGAAACGTGAAAGGGGAATGTTTGACAGATTTGAATGATGTACGTCAAAATAATATTTCTGTTAAAAAATAAATAAAAATAAAAAATAAACGCTAGAGACCTAATTAACTGCAATACAATGCGTGCCTTTTACACAAACAAAGACTTGTTTTGGAACGCCGTAACGAAATAATAAGCGCAGCTGTACTTCTAAGAATTTGCTCTCTTTACTTTCCTCTCTTTGTCACACATATTCTTCTGAGTCATTATCTCTGTGCTGGGATTGTTTACTGTTTGATTTGAGATTATCGCTGTTTTCAGTTCAGCAGAATTTTGCAAACACTACAGGCCAGTGTAAAAGAGAGAGCGATATGGTAGGGGTAACAGACTTGGCAGTATGAACAAAGCTGGCCTGTGCAAGACGTGATGGCTTTGTTCATGAATCTTAAAAGACGGTCGTTTGGAACTGTTATTTGTTAATGATACTCATAAAAGTGCAGTCGGTTACTCGGTCGTGTACGTAGTCCGTTAAAGTACACTTCAATTGTCTCTTTCTTAATTCATTATTGTTGTGATTGTTTTTGTTTTTTGTGTTCCTAAGTTCTGAGAAATGGGAGATAAGAAATGCAAAGGAGTAACACTGCTTAATTTCTTTGAAAATTGCCTGACTGGCAATTTGAAAATTTCTTTGTATTGTGACTGATTCGGCTTACTGCTACTACTCCTGAGCAATTTGTGACAGTGTGCCTAAGGGAGAGGATGCATTTACGAAAACTGGGTATAAGAATTGGAAGAACTGAAATTGTTTATGTTTACAGGCCTACAGTATATTTGTTCTAGGTAAACATAACTGGAAGTACAACTTATGAAGAAAGGTCTGTTGATCATTATTAAAAACTGAAATTGTCCCTCATTTACTAACTAAGAATTATTACTAAACTTTCTAATTTTGTATATAACATATTTTATTTATTTTATTATATAGATGGTGTTAACTAACATATTATGAGATATTATTTTTACACAGTGACTTACCTTTAAAATCTCGTTACACTCATATTTTGTTTACGTTTGGATTCACCATGTGGCGCTGTTGCCAACATAACATTTTCTCTTAGGGTCCAGGTATAACAGTACAGAATTGTGGGTTACAACAATTTTAATTTAAATCAGTTTTAATTTTCAATTGTCAGCTTCCACCTGTGAGGTGCCTCAGTGTAACACAATGTTAGCATAAACAACTGTCTAGACATATTATGCAACAGCTTGCCAGCAGTCTCCCTTGTGAATCACAGTATGCAGATTGTCACCACAGAAGCAACAACAGACAGTAAAGTGTAGCATACAGCTTGCTAAATAAAACGGTGGCCTCGGGTGCAAGGTAGGCCGTAATTTATATCTCTTAAAGTATCTCATAAAAGTGTATAAACAGTGTAGAGCGCGGCCAGCCTACAACAACATCTAAGTGCAAGTAAAGTTACGTCGGCCGACTTTCTCATATTCATAATGTGGAACCAGTGAACCACTTAGTTAAAACTTAATTAAACAAAAGAAACAGTAAACTCAGTACCAACGGCGTGTGAGATGGCCCGAAAACATTATCGGTCTATCCAGTACAATAACTGTATAAATGTGTGAAACATTGAAGTGCGAAGTGCTTGAGTAAACGTTATTTTACACGCGCGGTGGTGAAAACAACGAGAATTTCTCAGGATTTGGTTAAGTACCAATAAACTCTTAATTAAAGATTTCAAATAAAATATTCAATTACTATCTAATAAAAGTTTAAAGAGCTCTAATAAAGAAAACGTATTGGTTCATATGGCAAATAAGTAATTTGTAAGAGGCTAGAATTAAGAGGTATTCCATTGGTTAATCAGTGTGATTTTATAATACTATATTATTTGTTATTGATTCCATGTATTTTTAAATTATCATCAAAGTAAACCAAAACAAAATAACTAACTTGTTTAATAAACTAGAAGCATTTGTTTTAACATAAATTGTGTATGTATATGTGTACCGTTCATCCCAAATAATACTTTCTGCAGCTGTTTTCGTCTGTACGATTCTGGAATAGAACCCTAAGGTAAGCGTTTAATATTGAATTAACTTATAAAGTTACATTGGCGCCCGAACAGGGACTCGAAGAGTATTTTATTATTTAAACTAAGTTGTATAGTTTCATTGGCCCCCGATACAGGGACGGCGAGTGTGGTTTGTTATTACATTCGCCAGACCTAAGTAAGCTGCAGAACGGGTTATTTGAGAGGGAGGACTTTTGGTAAATTACATAAACATAGTGAAATATTAAAAGGGTTAAGTTCATATTGGATAAGATTAAACTTCCTATGTAACATTTTATAAACTTATAAAAAATGGCAGGGAATAATGACGATGTTAATGAAATAACGAATGTTGACAATTTCGATGAGTCAACTGTTATGAATAATATTGAGGTCCACTCGACTCCAAACGTGAGTCAGGACAATAAAATAAAAACAAGTGTTACAGATGAAACAAATATAACAGAGGACTCTGGAGTCCAGTTAACTCCAACCTCAACAAAATGTAATAACAAATTTGATAATGACATGATGAGTATTTTATTAAGTCAATTCGATAAAATGAATTGTAAATTTGATGCTAAATTTGACGAACAAAAGAATTGTTTTGATGAATGAAATGAGTGTTAAGCTAATAGAACAGCTAGATAAGCTTGAGAGAAATATTGAAAACAAAGTGAGTAATAATGATAGTTATGATGACGTAAACAAGAGTGAAATATTATTGAATAAAATTAATGGTGATATGTTGAGTAGTAGTTGTAGTGACAATGAGAGTAGAGAGTTAGTTGAAGTAGAGTTTAAGAATGAAGTGTTGTTAGCAAATGCTGATGAGAGAGTGAGAGAGGATGAAGAGAGTGTACAGAGGGTAGAATTTTCCCGTGGTGTGGTTGTGGGTGAAGAAATGCTTCACGAGTGTATTTGGGAGACGTATGGTCTACAAATAATTGTCCCTTGATTTTTTGTGCATCTGGTAGAGCCAGATGTTGCAGTAACAAAGTGGTACCCTCTGCATGGAGTGAGAGAGAGAATGTGAAATGTGAGAAATATTGTGATGAGAGAAATAGAGAGAGAGAAACAGAAATATTTAAGGTGAATAGAGATTATGAAATATTAGTACAGAGTTTATGCATTGAGAGAGAGAGAGGAACAAATTGACTCACCTTGTAAAATAGAGATTGATAATTATTTTGATGATACCTGTATAAATAACAATAACTTGCCTGATGTTTTAATGAGTATAGTAAATGAATATGATGAGAAAATAAATTACTTGATGTTGAATAAAAATACTTACGGAGACAGAATTGAAATTACCAATGTAGGCTGGTTATATGAGCTAACAGATAATAATGGTATCAAATATTATATTGATAAGGGTTATTACAATAATAATAATAAGAAATTGAGTGTGAGTAAGGACGATAAGTATTATATAAAAATAAGACTGTTACATGATGATGGAGGTTGAATATAAACTCAATGAATGGACATTATAAACATTTTAGTTTATGTTTATGACCTTGCTAAATTAGGAAATGAAGTGTGGTAAAATTGAACAATTAATGATGAAGATTTGTAAATAAATTTATAGTGAAATTAAGTGTGTGTGTATTATAAAACGTTTTATGTAAACCATGGGCGTATGCAGTAGAAATTGATTTTAATAATAATATTATTTTATTTTCTTAATTAACAATAATAATTAACAGGAGGTATTAATGAATTTAATTTTGCATTGTGTGTCTATATTCAAAGTGTTTTAAATACTGTAACTAAAGTTAAAATATTTTGAGTGTAGGTGGCTATTAAAATAATTTAAAAAGGTTAATTTTATTAATGAAGTAAAATTAAATTTGGTTTGAATTGTAATAAACGGTAATTGATAAATATGTTAACCAAAAGATTTATAGAAATTGAAAGTTGAAGTACATGTAATCATGAATGTTGAGACTGGGAGTGTTTATAACACCAGTCTGGCAGACAACTGTTAATGTAAACAGGTGTGATGTCTGTTGTGACTAATGTCTACAGTCATGCTGAGTTGACAATAACAAAAATGTTGTATTCTGGTGAATCATTGCCAGTAGTAAAATCCTATTATGAAACAAAAGAAACACCAGATGTGATGGAATTTAGGTAATATTTTTTTGTAGTGTCCTCTTGTAAAATGTAATCAAAACAAATAAAGTTGTTTTGAACAAATAAGATTGAATAATAATGAGGTGATTACTGTAACTTAGATTTTGAGGAATTAAAATTAAATTAAATTGGTAAATAAATTAATTGAAAAGATGATGCTTAATAATAAATTAATTGCTGTAACATTAGTTAAGGGACTATTAGGGGGGGGGGTAGAAAAAAAAAAGAAAAAAAATTTTTGTTCTATATATATAAAGTAGTTAAGGATAACTTGTATAATTGATGTGTTATTTTGGTTGGGCAATATTGTACGGGGAACATTATTTAATTTGTCTGGAATGCCTATGTACTACTGTAAACTTATATTGTTTTGTTAACACTGTATTTTCTAGGGTTAAGCTATATTGTTGAAACATGTAACTTGTTGGCGAAGAGCCGATGGGCCTGATAGTTAAATTTTAATTGATCCAGGTAACTGTTGGACAATTTAGAAGCCATATTACAATGTAGTCGAATACATATTATATTTTATAATAAAAAATGAACCAGTACTTTGCCAATGAACCAGTACGGCTAAGAGGAAACCAATCAGTTGTGGATATGGTATATTGAAAGGCCTTTTTGTTAAATTCTAAATTGAATGTTTTAAAGTCGGGTGATACTGTGGTGGGTATCCGTCCGAGCTTATGGTGTTGGGCTCTCGTGCAGAGAAGTCCAGTAAGATCGGATGGGTGCTGCCGCAGCCACCAGACTAGGGGGGTAACTATGTTATGGTATATTTCCTTACCCCCCTTATATGGAACTTTTACTTACCTTTTCTGTCACTCGCCCTGACTTGCGAAAAACAGAAGATTCCCAAACTTAAAGGTCGCCACCAATATATTTAAAAAGGACAAATATGGAAACCTTAATACATTTTCCCACTATTTACTTTAAATTACTTACCAGGTCCGTTTAGGCGAGATTTTCCATACAGGACAGGTTATGTTAAACAGGCGTAATAACTTACTCTCTACACATGCTGTAATTTAAACAAAATCTGATTTTATTATAATGTGAAATTTGAGTTGAGGGATTATATAAAATAAGCAATTCATAATCAGCTAGCCTACGACAACTACATTATGAACCAGTACGTTAACTGATATGTTCCCTTAGAGATGTCTTTTGTTTAGCAAAACGTCTGTAAATGCAATTGTTACAATGTTGTTAAATGTTAATTGTTCTGAAATGTTATAGTTAAAAGTTCTGAATTGATAATATTGTACTCATCCTGGTAGTGGCTTCGCTCCAACGGGTGATGCACTTATTTTATCACTCACTTAATTTTATCTTGGTACAGTTACTGTTTACTACAACCATATCGTTCACATTTAAGGATTGTGTCGGTCAACGTGACTTTGTCGGTACAAACACTAATAGCTTTTTAGCTTTATAACTTTAATAGTTATACTGGATAGGCCGATTATGTTATTTTCGGCCTATCTTGCGCCCGAGGCCACTGTTTTTTAATTCACTTGCAAACAATTGTAATCTGCCACTGTCTAGTCTGTATAAACTGGTAATTAACAACCGAGCGTTTTAGTTAACCACTAACTGACTACTTAAGGTGACCGTCTGATGCAAACACTGGGGTGACAAAGTTCTTACTGTGATTCACAAGGTAGACTGCTGCTGGCAAAGTGTTACGTAATGCGTCTAGACGGTTGTTTATGCTAACATTGTGTTGCTTGTTAAACTGGGGCACCTCACAGGTGGAAGATGACAATTGAAAATTTAACTGTTGTAACCCACAATTCTGTACCGTTACAATACCCCCCCCCCCAATGAGAGGTTGAAGGCCGAAGCCTACAAACTCTCATTGCCTAAAACCTAAGAGGATCAGTGAGAATATGGCGCCACAACCCCCCTGAACTCTCTACTAAAATCAAGGGTACTTACCCCCCTAGTCTGGTGGCTGCGGCAGCACCCATCCGATCTTACTGGACTTCTCTGCTTGAGATCCCAACACCATAAGCTCGGACAGATACCCGCCACAGTATCACCTGACTCTAAAACATCAATAAATGGCTTTCCATTATTCCATATCCACCACCGATTGGTTTCCTCTTAGCTGTACTGGTTCACTGACAAAGTACTGATTAATTTTTTTTTTTTAGTATAAAATATAATGTGTATTTGACTACCTAGTGATATGACTTCTAAATCGTCCAGCAGTTACCTAGATCAATTAAAATTTAACTATCAGGCCCATCGGCTCATCTTCAACAAGTTACATGGTTCAACAATATATCTTAACCCTAGAAAATACAGTGTTAACAAAACAATATAAGTTTACAGTAGTACATATGCGTTCCAGACAAATTAAATAATGTTCCCCGTACAATATTATCCAGCCAAAATAACACATCAATTATACAAGTTATATCCTTAACTACTTTTTTATATAGAACAAAAAATTCATTTTTTTTTTCTTTCTATTGTATTCACACAAAATGTCCTTCAGTTTTTTAGTTTTAAATAAGTATTGCAATCATTATATTTTTCATAAATTATTATTTAATCTACCATTACATTTGGAATTTGAGTCAGAATAAATTTGAATTTATTACTAAAAGTCACCTTTTCACTTAATTTAATTACCAAATTAATTTAATTTAAGTCCTCAACTACTCACTAAAGCAATCTCATTTGTTCAAGACAATTTTATTTGTTTTAATTACATTGTACCAAAGGACCCTACAAAAAAAATATTACCTACATTCCATCACATCTGGTGTTTCTCTTATTTCCTAATAGGATTTTACTACTGGCAATGATTCAGCAGAATACAACATTTTTGTTATTGTCAACTACAGTATGACTGTAAACATTAGTCACAACAGACCACATACCTGTTTACATAAACAGTTGTATGCCAGACTTGTTTTCATAAACACTACCTCAATCTCAACATTCTGATTACATCACTACTGGCACTTGTACTTCAACTTTCAATTTCTATAAATCTTTTAGTTAACATATTTATCAATTACTATTCTTGTACCAGTTCATACCAAAATTAATTTGACCTTGTTAATAAAATTCACATTTTTAAATTGACTTCATTTCAACTCCAATCAGAACTGTTGAACTTTAATTACATTATTTAGAACATGTTTAATACAAACACAATTCAAAATTAAATTCATTATTACCTCTTATTAATTATTATTGTTAATTAACAAAATAAAATATTATGCAATTATACATACTATAAACATTGTTACATAAACAATTGTATACATTCTATCAATATACCCTGACACAATACATCTAACACGAACACATTTATTTACAATTTTTCGTCATATCCAATTATTAGTTACCACACTTCATTACCATATACAGCCTCCATCATCGAAAATTAGTCTTATCTTCACGTAACATTTCTCATTTTCATTTATACACCACATATGGCTATCTTTTGTGTAATGACCATACAAATTTATATGTTCCATTATACCATAATAATAATATATAGCGTTACATCCCCTTATTACTTTGTCATAAATCATGTAAACATTATTTTTTTTGGTCAAATCTCCGTCAGTATTATTTGTTATTCCCAGGTAAATTACGTTATTATTATTACAATTGTCTGCTATTATCAGTACACTACTTCTCTCAACAGATAAATGTTTATCTTCAATATACACATTGTTTATTACAGTACAAGGTAAATCTACATTATTTACCATAATATTAATATTCAAACTCTCTATCAACTCTTTATAACTTCTGTTTAACTTGAAACACTCCAACTCTTTCTCTCTCTCATAATTACTTTCATCACAATACTTCTCACAACATTTCATATTCTCATTCCACACAGAGGGCAATACCACTTTATTATTGAAACACCATCTGGCCCTACCAGATAAACATAAACAACTTATTTGACATTCTGAAGACCTTTTGTCTTCTACAAAAACTATTGAGGAACTCTTGTCCTCCATCAACACTTGTGAAGTCTCTGCTTCACATTTAACCCCATAAAAATTTGCCCCCTCTTCACCCTTTACATTTAAACTACCTCTATACTCCCTTTCATTATGGTCACTAAATACTCTCACCTCAACTACATTTCTATTCTCAATATCACTACTACTATCTACTGTATCACTTTTTGATACCCCATATTCAAATTTATTACCCGCTTTACTTGTGTCTGTTTTATTGTCTACCACACACACACACGCACACACACACACACACACACTCTCTCTCTCTTAACTCATCTGTTTCTCTTTTTGTTTCACTACATATTTCATTAATTCGCTCATCAATACTACACAATGAATTATTTAATTCGTCAAGCTTTACGTTTATGCTATTTTCAAATTTCATATTCTGTTCGTTATATTGTTCAAATTTAACATCATTTGTGTCAAAGTGTTTATTTAAAGCATCCAATTTCGTATTTTGTTCATTGAACTTGGTATCATGCATGTCAAAGCGACTATTTATATCGCTACTCATTACATCGAATTTAGTCTCAAAATGATTATTTAAGGCATTTAATTTGCTGTTCATCTTGCCCTTAAATTCATTAAAATTGGTTTCGAGTTTATTACTTTGTACATCAAATTTATTGCTTAACATTATGTTTTGTTTTTCAAACATTAGTTGTATCATGCTCAGTATATCGTTATTGTCACCTTGTTTGTTTTGGATAGGCGTTGAATGAATCTTAGTGCCCTCCATTGTCACCGACTCGCTTACTTCAATCTTATCCTCTTGTTTATCTATTTTATAACATATAAAAGTATATTATTTATCCATATATAAACATAAAAACAAATCTATACAATAATTCACAATTTACAAATACGCAGTTACCGCAACCTGTCTCGTACTTCCAATCAGGCCTAAACGCATATCAGAAAATTCCATATGAGTCATCCTGGCAGGGTCGCCACTGTTACGGTCTATTTCCTTACCCCCCCCTTATATTGAACTTTTACTTACCTTTTCTTTCACTCGCCCTGACTTGCGAAAAACAGAAGATTCCCAAACTTAAAGGTTGCCACCAATATATTTAAAAAGGACAAATATGGAAACCTTAATACATTTTCCCACTATTTACTTTAAATTACTTACCAGGTCCGTTTAGGCGAGATTTTCCATACAGGACAGGTTATGTTAAACAGGCGTAATAACTTACTCTCTACACATGCTGTAATTTAAACAAAATCTGATTTTATTATAATGTGAAATTTGAGTTGAGGGATTATATAAAATAAGCATTTCATAATCAGCTAGCCTACGACAACTACATTATGAACCAGTACGTTAACTGATATGTTCCCTTAGAGATGTCTTTTGTTTAGCAAAACGTCTGTAAATGCAATTGTTATAATGTAGTTAAATGTTAATTGTTCTGAAATGTTATAGTTAAAAGTTCTGAATTGATAATATTGTACTCATCCTGGTAGTGGCTTCGCTCCAACGGGTGATGCACTTATTTTATCACTCACTTAGTTTTATCTTGGTACAGTTACTGTTTACTACAACCATATCGTTCACATTTAAGGATTGTGTCGGTCAACGTGACTTTGTCGGTACAAACACTAATAGCTTTTTAGCTTTATAACTTTAATAGTTATACTGGATAGGCCGATTATGTTATTTTCGGCCTATCTTGCGCCCGAGGCCACTGTTTTTTAATTCACTTGCAGACGATTGTAATCTGCCACTGTCTAGTCTGTATAAACTGGTAATTAACAACCGAGCGTTTTAGTTAACCACTGACTGCCTACTTAAGGTGACCGTCTGATGCAAACACTGGGGTGACAAAGTTCTTACTGTGATTCACAAGGTAGACTGCTGCTGGCAAAGTGTTATGTAATGCGTCTAGATGGTTGTTTATGCTAACATTGTGTTGCGTGTTAAACTGGGGCACCTCACAGGTGGAAGATGACAATTGAAAATTAAAACTGTTGTAACCCACAATTCTGTACCGTTACAACTACCCATGATTTTAGTAGAGAGTTCAGGGGGGTTGAGGCGCCATATCCTCACTGATCCTCTTAGGTTTTAGGCAATGAGAGTTTGTAGGCTTCGGCCTTCAACCTCTCATTGGGGGGGTATTGTAACGGTACAGAATTGTGGGTTACAACAATTTTAATTTAAATTAGTTTTAATTTTCAATTGTCAGCTTCCACCTGTGAGGTGCCTCAGTGTAACACAATGTTAGCATAAACAACTGTCTAGACATATTATGCAACAGCTTGCCAGCAGTCTCCTTTGTGAATCACAGTATGCAGAATGTCACCACAGAAGCGACAACAGACAGTAAAGTGTAGCATACAGCTTGCTAAATAAAACGGTGGCCTCGGGTGCAAGATAGGCTGTAATTTATATCTCTTAAAGTATCTCATAAAAGTCATAAAAGTGTATAAACAGTGTAGAGCGCGGCCAGCCTACAACAACATCTAAGTGCAAGTAAAGTTATGTCGGCCGACTTTCTCATATTCATAATGTGGAACCAGTGAACCACTTAGTTAAAACTTAATTAAACAAAAGAAATAGTAAACTCAGTACCAACGGCGTGTGAGATGGGCCGAAAACATTATCGGTCTATCCAGTACAATAACTGTATAAATGTGTGAAACATTGAAGTGCGAAGTGCTTGCGTAAACGTTATTTTACACGCGCGGTGGTGAAAACAACGAGAACTTCTCAGGATTTGGTTAAGTACCAATAAACTCTTAATTAAAGATTTCAAATAAAATATTCAATTACTATCTAATAAAAGTTTAAAGAGCTCTAATAAAGAAAACATATTGGTTCATATGGCAAATAAGTAATTTGTAAGAGGCTAGAATTAAGAGGTATTCCATTGGTTAATCAGTGTGATTTTATAATACTATATTATTTGTTATTGATTCCATGTATTTTTAAATTATCATCAAAGTAAACCAAAACGAAATAACTAACTTGTTTAATTAACTAGAAGCATTTGTTTTAACATAAATTGTGTATGTATATGTGTACCGTTCATCCCAAATAATCCTTTCTGCAGCTGTTTTCGTCTGTATGACCCTGGAATAGAACCCTAAGGTAAGCGTTTAATATTGAATTAACTTATAAAGTTACATTGGCGCCCGAACAGGGACTCGAAGAGTATTTTATTATTTAAACTAAGTTGTATAGTTTCACAGGTCCTTTTAAGCGAAGCAGAGACTGAATGGTTATTGGAAATAATAAACGCCAATATTCCTATTGAAAACTGGTAATTTAATTTTAAACATTTTTGGAAATACAAACACAAATAAAAACAAAATGGATGCTTTTTTCTTTACCAAGCATAAAAAACAAAATGGCCACGAATCACTTTCGCTGCATGAGCATTACATGTGCCTCAATTACATGATATACATAATATATTACATACATAATACATAATATATTTTTATGTTTAAGTTACTATAAAATGGTTTTAAAATCTACTACAGTTTGTTCTTTCTCATAGTTACGTTTTCTGTATCACGTAACCTAAACCAATGCTTTGTGATCTTGTTGTATGCATATACACGCATCCATTCTCACCCACACACACACTACTGAAAATGGTACATTTTTTGTTTAATTTGAGCCAAAAATTTTTAGAGTACGGTATTGAATTTAAATCTTGAAGTTTTCTACTTCCCTAAATTTAGATGATAGCCGATTTAGTCAGACGTTCCACCGGTGATTGCCGAATTATTGAAAGTCTTTCTGCTTCTGCTGTTTCCACTGATTTTACTTTACATTTTAAACTGTTATTTTCACATGGTTTCACTTTTACACCTTAATTACATTTTTGACCAAATTCTATATGTTTGCTGGCCAGCAAGTTAATTAGCGTGCAGCTCGCACAAGTACTGCTAGGTAACTGGGCAGACAATATGGCGTATATTCCACTAGTGGAAGGGTTAATACGTCACCAAATCTATTGTTCTCTGGCGATGACGGCTTTGTTTTACAACTCAACGATTACGTTTTTATATTTTAGATGACGTTTTTAGGAGTGTCCGGTTGTTGCTGCGTCTGACTAGCTGCTGATCGGCATGTAGACCAGTTGACCTTGAGGCAACTCTTCCGTTACTTATTGCGTTGTAGTATATTTGGGAAATTTTACCCTCACATGTTTGATTACATTTGATTTACAATAAAATTATATTTCATGTACCCACAAATTCCTTTACGGACCTACTGTAGCGTTACAAAACCCCCTCAATGAGAGGTTTTATGACAAGGCATAAAAACTCTCATTGACTCATTCATACTTCCTAAAGGGATCAGCTCGGATATGTCGCCACAACCCCCTGTAGTGTTTATATAAAAGAAATATTGCTAACTTGCTAATTGCAGGTCCAGTGATCGTGACAGTACCTGCATGACCTTACTGGACTTCTCTTGCGAGATCCCAACACCACAAGGCCAGTCAGGCACTTGACGTTCCTGCTCTGACGCGTTGGCCAGCTCAGGACCGCCGTCACTGCATCACCAAACTATGAAACATCCAAATAAAATCAAAGAATGGCCTTGTATAATACCATATCCCTAACTGATTTGTTTCCCCTTAGCTGCATTGGTTTTCCCTAATTCCTACTGTCTCTAACACAGAGATAAAACAAGATTTATGATAGAGGTCTCTTTCTCTTTGCATTCCTACATTTTATCAAAATTTTGACTCCAGTCAATAATACTTTGACTCTTTCCAACACAAGAAGAAATATACTCTTACACTAAGGCAATAACATGTAAAATAATTCATTAAGTTTAACAGAATCCTCAACAATTTATCTATATATCTCTAATATAGAACCAAAACACAAATACATTATGGCAAACAATCTATCTATTCAAAATTCATTGATCAGTTTTCTGATACTAATACTTCTTCAAAGCAAAATCGTAATTATCTTTTATGCTAGACACCGTTATCAATGTCATATACTTAAGATTTGATATTCGTTTAAACGTTACTACCCCTGTAGCAACCTCTTTACCACACACACTATGACCACCCACTGTACTGTGGCGTCCAGTTGCTTCCACAAGGACTGAATTTAGGGAGGAATTTTGGCATCTCCTGTCCTTGCTTCGGCTTTACATTTTTTAAATTGTCAGATATCATCATATCTGAATGTCACATAGTTATACCCTTAAGATGACGTCTATCACCTGTTTTGCTGTTCCTACTCGAACAAGGTGATAGCCGCTGTTCCATAGTTCCAGGGATTTCCCCTAAGTGGCCCCCCGTTAATTTCAATCTTCACCAATTTCAAGGACAACCAACCATGGTCAGTTTTACAATTGCTGCCCACAGCTGGTTGTCGTCCAAAACCACGATTAGTGCTGGTAAGACAGTAATCGCCCGAAAAGGCGGGGAAATCATCTTCATTCGCATGTTTTACACTCTATCATCATTAATACACTATACGGTTAAAATCATGTATAATTTAAAATTATATTTAAGGTTGTACAGTGTATTTACGCTGATTTCGGCCTCCGATGATGGTAACGTACTTGTGCGTTACTCATCAACTCATAACGCTATCTACAGTGGCACATGCCGCCACTGCAATAGCCTACCTATATCTAAACGTATGTCCTTCTACGTTTGCTGTCTCTACATTCCACAATTGATTTACACTTCTATTAACACCAAACAATCCCCCAAAATCACCCATTAATCTTGTATAGCAACAAGTTCTTTTTATTTTCATAAAAGTTTCATATAGACACTTTTTGCAAGTTCCAGCTTTTCACTTCTCACTAATATCTTCTTTATGACAGGATAATAAGTACAACAATGGATCATCCGACAAGTTTACATTATGAATTACATTTCTGTTTTCTGAAGGAAAATAACTCCTTGAAAAATTAATTATTTAAGTTACAAAATTTTGGGTCGTTTCATTTCACAATTTCTGAAACAAAACTACTGTAGTTCGTGGAAAAATACTACCACCATCAATGTTTTCTCTTTTTTTTATTTTTAGGTATATGATTCTATCTTACCTTTCCACGAAACTAGGGGTCCTCCTCCCCGTTCTTGTAAGCAACGAATTTCTACTAACACCCTTTTGTGAGTAAGACTATCGTTGCTTTCACCCCGTTGCTGAGGCTACCGCCAACCATGGTCCGCCTCCAGATTGCCAAAATCCACGATCAGAGGTGGTGAGTCTGTGATCGCCCGAAAATGGGGGAGAGTCCCTTCTGGAAACATAAAATCAAATTAAAATTTCATACATACATTAATATAAAAAAAACTAACACTGTTTAAAACTCCTATGATGACCAATACAACTTCAAATTTGTAGCATTGTGTGTCCCTACTATCTCCCTTGTCTCTCTGTTCTGTAATACATATGAATTCTTCATCTTAACTTCTATTACCTCATAGGGTCCTTCATAGAGTAAGAAGAACTTCTTGATCTCCTTATCCTGAGCACTCGACAAGTCGTGTCTCCTCACCAATACCAACTGTCCTACTTCGTACTTCATCCACTTACCTTTTGCGTCGTGTCTACGTTTTCGTCGTTCACCTTTACTTAATAAATTCTCGTTAGCCAACCTGATTTTAATACTCACATCCGTTTTCTCGCTCTCAGGTGGGTAGTCAAATAACTGTTCTAAAATCCTCGGGGGGGGGGGGGGGGGGTGTTCCCTTAATTAATTCGTGAGGTGTATATCCTGTGGACTCGTGGGTGGTACTGTTCAGCCAATTTTCTACCCTTCTGATGTATAATGGCCACTCGCTGTGTTTTGCATGACAATAGGCTCTAAAAATCCTGCCTATCTCTCTCATGACACGCTCCGCCTGGTTGGACTGAGGATGGTAGACAGCCGTGTGCTTCGGGATGATTCCTTCCCATCCTAGAGTTTGGCGCAATTTCCCACTGGTGAACTGTGGCCCATGGTCCGATAAAATTACCTTTGGCTTACCCACGTGGATCATGTAGTCCTTTGTTTTTAAAATCTGGTCTAAACATTTAATAAAGCTAGCTACACTAGTATTTAATCCAAATGGTAAGCGTCAAAACTGGTAATTCTTACCGTTAAATAAGAATGTTGTATATTTTCTACTTACTTCTGCCAATGGTACCTGCCAATACCCTGCTGTTAAATCTAGCGACGTCATGTATTGCACCCCACTAAACTTCTGAAATATCTCATTTATAGACTCTGGTGATTCACGGTCTGGTATTATTATCTGGTTAATCCTCCTCGCATCTAAACATAATCTAACCCTACCATCCTTTTTTATGACAACAACTAATGGGTTTGAGTAATGTGACACTGACCTTTCTATAATGCCTCGCTCCATCATTCTGTCTAACTCCTCTTGCACCACTCGTCTTTTGGAATAAGGCACTGGATAACTTCACTGCATGAAAGGTGTGTGTTCCCGTACCTGCAATACACATTCATAACCCTTTGCCCTTCCCGGAATATCGGCAAACACTCCTCTAAACTGCTCAATCACCTGCCACAACGACGCACGTTGATCACTCCTTACCACCTCACCTCCACTACAAAATTCATCCCGCCCTTATCTCCCACACTTCTTCATTACTTTCAACCAATTCTCCTTCAAAACTCTCAATATACTCTCCCTCTCTACATGAATTTACTCTAGCTTCTGTGTCACTCTCGCCTACCCACTTCTGTAGTATTTTTACACCCGTTACTCTAACCTTATCTAACACCTGTTCAAAATTAACTCTGATTGACCGATCATCCCATCTAACTCTACTACTTTCTCTTTAAAATTTATGACAGCTTTATTTCTCTGTAGAAAATCATTACCTAAAATTATGTCTAGACTTAGCCCTTTTACCACTAAAAATGTGTTTTCAAACTCTGCATTATTTATCAGGAAACTTAAATGTACTTGTTTTGTTACTCTCCTACCACGTACTCCTGTAACTCCCACTACTGTAACCCCTGCTACTGGCAAAATCGGAATATTTTTATTAGTCTCCCTTAATTCTCCCAAAATGTTCTCAGTAATTACAGAAATCTCACTACCTGTATCTATAAGTGTTCTGTAACTCTTACCTGCTATGGTTACCTGTACTTCGGTTAATCCAGTTCTCATGTCGATTGTGGTATTGTTATCCTCCTCCAATAAATCTGTAACAATGTCCGTTTTAATTACATTACTTTGGAAATCCTCCATCGGTTGGACCTCATTCGCCTCCCTGGACAGTGGTCTGGTCCGTGCTACCACTGTCTCCTCTAGTTTTCCGTCTGGTTTCTGTTATTATTTGTGTTTGGTCCCTGGTGACCCCTTGGTGGTCCATGGTTATTACCGGCTGTCCCCCTGTTACTTGGTCCTCCTCTCTGCTGCTGGACATACTGTTTTGGTCCTTCTCTCCTCCTTTGATCGTCTCTCGCCAGGCTGCATTTGAAACATTTCTGCCGGCTGGCATAATTTTCACATCTACACCTGGAACATCTCCAATCCCCTGAGTTATTGAAATTATTTACATGTGTATTTCCACGTTCGTTATGATTACTTCTATGGTTACTATATTCAGAATTATTATTATTATTATTATTCTGTTGTTGGGGTTGCCTACCCACTTCTCTGTCCTGAATACTTTGCAACACATCTAAAATTCTCTCCAACTCATTCATATCATTGATTTCCTTGGTCATTAAAGTTATCTGAACTTCATGCGGCAAATGTTTGCTTACGTGTCTTACAAAAGATTTAAAAGTTATAGGTGGCTCTAAATACTTGGCCTCATTGTATAATTTAGTGACATATATCGTGATATTATTGTTTTGGCGTCCCATAAAATTACCGGTTCCCATTATACGGCTCCTTAGAATCTCCTGGTCGTCTTCTGCCCAATATTTCCCCTTAAACGCTTTCTCAAATTCCTCATAACAATCCCATTCTAAACGACATGCTTCCGCCCATATAATGGAACTTCCTTTAAAACATTTTACTATTTTCATTAACTGTACTTCCCAACTGCTATTGCTAAAACGGTGGTATTCTCGGGTTTGATTTATAAATCGCATCAGGTGTATCGCCCTGTTTTCGTAACTAAATGTCTCTAAATCGATCTCATTGTGTAAGTCTCGGGTTATTATTACTCCTTGGGTTACCCCGGTCAATTTTTTGTTAATCTCCCCCCCGTAATTCATCTTTCATACTGCTTAAATTATCTTCAATTGAAGTACATTTATCATATATATCATTATTAGTTTATATATTGAACTCGTCTATTTCTCTAATCTTACTTTGTATGATACTTATTTTATGGTTGGTATTAATTTCGTGTTCTGAAATGGCTTTATCGATTGTATCGATATTCTTTGTTATATTTGTTACATTACACTCACATTTCTCTAATTGATTTTGTAAAATATCTGTCTTATTATCTATCTGCTTGTTAATTTCAAATTTGGTTTTAATCTCTATTTGCTTATCTACTGCATCTAAACATTTATTCTCTCTATCTCTTTACTTTGTATTATCATTTGATTCTGAGCTTTCTCAATTACTGTTTCGTTTACTTTACTGATTTTGTCATCTAATCGTTTATTTTAGTATCAAATTTCTCACTAACTGCTTCTACTATTTGTTCTTGAATATTTTCGTAACGTGCATTCATTTCGTTAATCTGTTTATCAAAATTAAAATTTGTTTCTTAACTTCCTCTTTCACTTCATCAAACTTCTCATCAAATTTGGTATTTATTTTATCGTATTTCAGATTGGAATCGCTTTTTTGTTCATCCAACTTTACATCAAATTTATTTAACATTACATCAAATTTATTAAATTCTTCATCAAATGTATTAAATTTTTTATCAAATGTATCAAATTTTTCATCAAATTTATTAAACTTCTCATCAAACTTTACACTCTGTGCATTAAAAAGTAACTGCATCATTTTTATTAGTTCATTATCTTCAGATTTTTTAGTCGGGACTGGCGTTGAATGAATTCCTTCACTCATAATTTGTGACTCAGTCACACTTAATTCAACATTTATCTGGCTTTCATTCTCAATGTCAGTGAGGCTGACACTCTCGTTATTGTTTGCCATTTTTTAAATATTTTTCTTATCAGAATTTTGCTGTATATCTAACATACAATCAAACACAACATAACCTAATTACTTACATATTAAGTTACACATTAATCCAATACCCATTCTGTCTCTGTCTGCAGGCTTATTTATATAAAGTCGCTGTTCGGGCAGCCATTTGTTAACTAACATATTATGAGATATTATTTTTACACAGTGACTTACCTTTAAAATCTCGTTACACTCATATTTTGTTTACATTTGGATTCACCATGTGGCGCTGTTGCTAACATAACATTTTCTCTTAGGGTCCAGGTCCTTTTAAGCGAAGCAGAGACTGAATGGTTATTGGAAATAATAAACGCTAATATTCCTATTGAAAACTGGTAATTTAATTTTAAACATTTTTGGAAATACAAACACAAATAAAAACAAAATGGATGCTTGTTTCTTTACCAAGCACAAAAAAACAAAATGGCCTCGAATCACTTTCGCTGCATGAGCATTACATGTGCCTCAATTACATAATATATTTTTATGTTTAAGTTACTATAAAATGGTTTTAAAATCTACTACAGTTTGTTCTTTCTCATAGTTACGTTTTCTGTATCACGTAACCTAAACCAGTGCTTCGTGATCTTGTTCTATGCATGTATACACGCATCCATTCTCAGCCACACACACACACTACTGAAAATGGTACATTTTTTGTTTAATTTGAGCTCAAAATTTATAGAGTATTGAATTTAAATCTTGAAGTTTTCTACTTCCCTGAATTTAGATGATAGCCGATTTAGTCAGACGTCCCTCATTGTTCCACCGGCGATTGCCGAATTATTGAAAGTCTTTCTGCTTCTGCTGTTTCCACTAATTTTACTTTTGTAACAAATTCAAATTAGATTCTGTTAATTTGTTTTTGTTTGTGTAAAAAAAAACTTTTTGTTTTATTGTTTAGTTTTTGTTTTATTTTTTTTTAATCAATTTAAAATTAATTAATTTAAAATATATTGTGGTGTTCCAAACTTCTTTTTATTTATTTTAATTGAATGATGTCCTTTTTAGTATTTAAAATTCCTTTTCTCAGTTAATAGGATTGTCTCCAAATACAATAGATTAGTGAACTTTCCTTATTTGGAGGTTATCTTCCTTCGTGGTTGTGAAATTCTGGTAGTTATCGCTCAATTAAAATTATGTATTAGCTAATTATCATGTAGAAATAAACAATATTCAATTTTATGATCTTCAATGAATTTTATTAACAAATATTGATATGATCGATTTTCTATCGATTTATTAATCGACTCTCTCAGGGTATATTTCAATAGTTCGTACAATTATTTAGTATGGGGTTCTTTTAACAGTTATTTTATAGATAGTCAGAGAAAAAGGGTAAAGTATGGAAAGTACAATAATATATCAACTTAAAAATTAAAATACATATATGACATTCAATATATAAGTAATATTAAAGAAATGTTCGAACTGTTCAGTTGAGTTGGCAATGTCGCGTTGGATTGTGGGAAGAAAAAGATGGCCGCTTCGAGTTCAGGAGTCAGACGAATGCACCTCGCTAATTCTGCTTGCAGTAAAGGCTGCTTCTCCTGTGATTTCTCGTTCCTGCTGTTGCGATTATTCCTTCTTGTGTTGGTGGAGTGTTCCTGGTTAAGTTTTAGTGGTCCACTTCGATAAAATGTGTTATAAAAGTTATGTTCAACTTTAGTCTGTTATGTCGAGAATTGCACTTTCCGTTTCGTTGTGTGTAATTACTGTTTCAATAGTTTAAATTGTGTATTCACTATGTTCTGTTGTTGTTTGAAGTTAGTTTAATGTTTGTAGGTGTTTGTTTCACTGAATTTACGTTTTAAGTATAATTTTATAAAACTCACGTTTTTAGCATCAGGCTAGGCTTGTCGCATATACGCCATTTATGTTTCAGCTATTAGGTTAATATTGCTTAAGAGCTCGTGTCAAGTGTACTTCACAATATCGAATAATGAACTAACTAACTTCCTTCGTCTTGTCCAAAAGTCTTAGCCAAATTAATATTAGCAATCCATTGTTTCAAAATTATTTTACATCCTGTGCATGTGAGAATTTTACATGATATAACTGAATATATTTTTGCTATTATTCAAATTTATTAACTATTAAATACATAATCTTCTTCTTCAGTTCATTCTGCTTGATTTGATACCAAATAAGATAGTTTTATTAAGTTTTTGATCTAAAATTCTATATTTACTTCATTTTGAAAATTGTAAGTTTTAAAATTCACTTCCTGTCCTTTTCAAAAATGTTGCCATTTTACATGTTATATTAATGATTGTATTAAATCTCAAATTGACATAAAAGGTTTATCTTTTCTTAATTTCTTGTAATTTGATTAATTGGTTATCTTTTAAAATATTATACATTAATATGTTACTCCCCCCTCTGAATTTTCAGTTTTTACATTTACATTTTTAAACATAATTCTCACTATCTTTTTACAAAATCTTTCTTACTTATATTTCCAGTTACATGACTCTATGACTGATTTACCTTATATAAATCCCATCAGTTTAATTGTTTTTCTGTACTTATTTCATCAATTTTGATGCTGTTTAGTTTTAACATTTGGCCTAGATTTCTAACAGTTTTTTCATACAAAGTTTTTAAATAATACATTTTGTTTATACCCTCTCTGACTTTCTATTCTATTATGACATTAATTAACATTTTCTTATTTTAATAAAAGAACAATTAGTATATAATATATACTCTTAATTCATAATACATAATTGAAATTAACAATAGTCTTTCAAACTCAGACATTTTATACCTAATTATTATTAGTAATACACAATAAATATTTTATAAATAAAGAATGTTATTTAATTCTGACATTTCAGTCTTGATTATCACTAGTAACTTATTCTAAATAAACAAAACATATGCTAGTGCAAACTACCTTCAGGTGCAAAATTAACCAGAACAAAAGCAGTAAAACAGAGAGAAAAGAAAGATTAAACATAGATAAACTGAAAGACCAAGACATCCGGGATAAACTTGAAAAAGAAATCAGCGAAAAACTTCAAGAGAAGGAAAACCCAACATTAGAATCACACTGGGAAAACATTAAAAACACTACAAAAACAGCGGCAAAAGAAATATTAGGAATAAACAAAGGTAATGAAATGGACCAATGGATTGACGAAGAGTGCAAAAGGGCAATTGGAGAAAGAAACAAAGCACACAGATTATATATGATAAGACGGACACGAGAAAGAAAAGAAGAGTTCAGAATAAAAAGGAAGCTGGCAGATAAGACTTGCAGACAGAAAAAGAGAAAGTTCGAGAATAACAAAATACTGAAAATGGAAAAAGACTTTATAGAAAATAACTCACGAGATGCATATAAATTTATTAAAAATTTAAAACAAGGATATAAACCAAATACAAATATATGCAAAAATCAAAATGGAGAAATAATCAGTGACATAGAAGAAATTCAGATAACGTGGAAAACATACTTCAAAAAGCTCCTAACGGACGAAACAAAAGACAGAAATGGACAAGAGCCTAGAAGAGGAAATGAACACGATGACGAACCGCCACCATCAATGCAGGAAATACAAGAGGCAATTAAAGCACAGAAAAATAACAAAGCTCCAGGAATTGACGAAATTCCCTCTGAACTATTTAAGTGGGGTGGGAAAAAACTCGTGGAACAATTGCATACCTTAATACTCACTATATGGAGTACAGAACAAATCCCTGACGATTGGAGGAAAACCATCATGTGTCCTATACATAAAAAAGGGGACAAGCTATCATGCCAGAACTACAGTGGAATCTCTCTGCTATGCTCCGGATATAAAATTTTTACATACATCATCAATAAAAGATTACAGCCATATGCTGAAGAGATTATCGGCGAATACCAGTCCGGTTTCAGAAAAGGAAGATCCACCATAGATCAAATATATACAGTCAGACAAGTTCTGAGTAAAGCGTGGGAACAAGATATAGACGTCTATAATATTTTTGTTGATTTTAGACAAGCCTATGATTCGATAGATAGGGATAAACTATCTAATATTTTATACGAATTCGACATACCAGTGAAACTGGTAAGGATGATAAACTTGACAATGACTAATACAGAAGCTCAGGTACGAATACAAGGACACAAAGCAGAAGGCTTTGTAATCAATCGAGGGTTAAAACAGGGAGATGGGCTGGCCCCGACCTTGTTTAATCTAGCTTTAGAATATATGATCAGAAAACTGTCAGTAGGAAGAAACAACGTACTGACAAACAAATCGGTCCAATTATTAGCCTATGCGGACGACATCAATATAATGTGTAGGACAAAAAATGCAGCAGAGGAAACGTATTCTGAACTCAAAGAAAATGCTAGCAATATAGGCCTCAAAATCAACATAGATAAAAGAAAAATATTAGTGCAGACTAGAAGACAAAGAAACTACGGAACAATCGACAATATCGAAAAGGTGGACAACTTTAAATACTTGGGAACCATATTAGAAAAAAACGGCACAGAAGAAGCCGAAATCCGAAACCGGATAGTCCAAGCCAATAAAGCGTATTTCGCCACATCAAGTATCTTCAGATCCAAAGACATCCACAGAAACACGAAACTAAGGATATACAAATCAATAATAAGACCCATCCTAACATATGGTTGTGAAACATGTATCCTGAACTCCAAGGCAGCAAACACTCTCGATACCTTTGAAAGAAAAATATTACGAAGAATCCTGGGACCAGTTAATGACGTACATGGCTGGAGAATAAGATATAACTATGAATTGTATCAAATGTATAAAGAACCACCATTAACACGGTACATAAAACTACAGCGTCTAAGGTGGGCTGGTCATGTAGCCAGGATGGGAGAAGAAAGGATACCACAAAAACTATTGTATACTAGAATCCATGGAAAAAGACCAGTGGGAAGACCAAGGAGAAGATGGGAGGATGCGGTGGATGAGGATGCAAGAGAGATATTAAAAGTGCGTTCCTGGAGGAGGATGGCTGCTGACAGAGGAGAATGGGGGGAAAAATTGAAGGAGGCCAGGGCCCAACAAGGGCTGTAGTGCCATAGAAAGAAGAAGAAGAAGAACTTATTCTAAATAAACAAAACATATCTGTCCTTCCATCGTTTACACTAATTCTTACACCTAGTTTTATTTTCAGTTTTAATCTGTTTTTTGTTTGATTTTGGGGTAATAATTCTTTATCACTTCACTTTTTATATAGCCTGCTCTTGCTTTGTCAGCTGTCATTCTAATGAATGTCATATATAAAGAGTGGCAGTTATTATTCAGAAACACCTGTATTATTTGTCATGATAATACTTTATTTAATATTATTCATGGATACGATATAAACACTTCAAAGTTGTACTATTTCACAATTTACTCAGTTTGTGAACTGCAATATTGACACATAAGGTTTATTTATTATAACACAAAAACTTGCACTGATCCCCTTTTTATTCTTGGATTATATTTCTAAATAGTTTTATAGTTTTATTAAAATCAAGAAATCCATTTATAGAGGATAACGAAGGTTTGTTTTTTGCATTATATAATTTCACATTGGTTCACTTTCAATTCTACTTCATACACTTTTGGCTTATATTTATTTTACATGGTTTCTAAATTTGATATTTTGTTATACTTCATTTGTTATTATTTTTGTCACTTTCTTTTGGGGTTTGAGTTTTATAAGAGCACTCTTCCTTCTTGTGGATGCTGTCTTGTTCTGGTTTCTTCATTGATTTCTCCTATTCTTCTTGTTCCTTATAAAAGTATTTCCTTTTCTTATTGTGGATGTTGTCATGTTTTGGGTTTCTTCCTTACTTACTCCTATCCTACCTGGATATTACCTTTTTTCTATATTTTTAGTTTTGCAGTTTATTTTGATGATTCATCACTCATTGTAACATTGGTTTTAAATGAAACTTTTACTTTAATCTATGATTGTACTTTACGGTGGTTCTTAATTAATTTTTTATTTTGCTTTCTCGGATTTAAAAGGTTTTTTATTTTATTTTTATGATCATTCTACCATTCAGAATTATTGGCATTATCTGTCATGCTACAGATTGCTCTCCTCCAGAAGTGATTATTTCAGACTTGATTATGGATGAAATAATTGCTTATGATAACTTTATATGTATTTATTATTCTTCGTTTTCCTCCCCATTTCTATATCGGCTTCTTCATACTTGAGCTTAATAAACTTTATAGTCTGTTATTTGACTTTGATTCTTCTTGGATAGTTAGTGTTTTCTGAGATTTATTATTATTATTATTATATTCTTTCTTTTTTTAACTTCGTGTTTTATCCCTGGGATATTAATTCCCTAACATTCCCTAACATGTGAGCTGGGGCAGTTCAGAGAGGCACTTGTGGCTACATATACTCTGCTGGCCATACATCACTTCTCATTGAGTCCAGAGGCAAATCATCTCTGCTCAAAAACATAATGCTGGTGGAATTATCTACAGACAGTCATCAGATAAAAATTACATATATAATAGTCTCATTTTCGACTAATAAAAATATCTTTGGATACTTCACTTCGTTGTTTCTCAGATTATCTCACATTTTCTATCTTAGTTATTCTTCTTAATATTTATTATTCTCATTATATATTCTTCTAATTTTTTAGCTCGTCTGATATATATTCATTTTTATTATGGTTGGAAACTTTGTTAATATGTTTGTTACTAGTTATGGTGTAACTTTTTCCTTCTTCATCTGCATTCTCATTATATCTTCTTCTGGTTATTTACATTGATAGAATACTTTTTTATATATATTATTTTCTCTTTGGTTCTTATTAATTATTTGAATGGTATTATTTTGTCAGTTAGTTTTTTCAATTGGTTTCTTTATAATGGACATTCAAGTTGTTATTATGATCATATTATATAAACATATTTTTCTTTCTTTTTCTTTTTTCACAGAAAGTTATTAATCCGCTTTTGTATTCATTAAAATTAATTTATTAATATTATATTTTTCATTTGGTCTTTATTTCTCTTTGCCTTTCATCAATGTCTTATTATTTTCTTGTCAAAATCATTTTCTTCATATATTGGTATGTGTTGTCCTTCTTTGTTTTTTCAGAACTGAGTAATATCATAATCATCCTTCTTGATTATCTGTTTCCATAATCGTTTCATAAATAGTTAGTCATCGGTTGTTCTTATTATATTAATTCTTTTTTCTTTTTTAGTTTTTTATAATTTTATTATAATAATGAATTCTTCTCTTTATTTCCAAATTATTGCCTTCTCTTGTATATCACACTCTTTTTTTGTTTTTCTTCTCTACTCCTTCAAATGTTTGATATTCACATTTATTCTGGATTCTTTCTTATTTTCCTTCTTCATTAATCACATTATTTTCTTCAAATTTATTTGTATAAGTTGATCTTACTATTGTTTTTCAGTAAAATACAATTCTTCTTTTATTCTCATTCAAAATTAAATTCCATAAATAATTAGTTGTAAGTTGATCTTACTCTTCTTTTAAATTTTTGTGATTTATTATAATATTCAAATTCTACTCTTCTTCTTTTTGTTTTAACTTCAGATTATTTTCTTCTAAAATCACTGGTAAGTTGTTCTTACTCTTTTTTAAATTTTGATATGTTTTTATAATATTCTAACTTCAATCTTCGTAATATTTCTTTATGGAGGCTTGGTTGTATACTCCTTTGACTTTTCCGGAAACTATTTCTTTCAGTTCGTATGTATTGTTGTTATTATTTTTGGCAACGAGATATGGTCCAGTATAGAGTAACAATAGTTTCTTCGTTATCCCTTCTAGGGTGCTGGGTAGTTCTCGGTTTTTTAACAGTACTTTTTCTCCCTCTTTATAAGTTATTACTCGTCCAATCGCCTTTTGATATTTGGCTTGCCGTTCTCTTGGTCTTCGGCCACCTTGTTATAAAATTTCAGCTTGTCAAACTTACGACCATCTTTCGTCGGGAACTCTATTATCTCTTCAGTCTTTCGGGGGGTTGGTTTCTCGTACATGGCGGAGTAAGGGGTAATTCCTATAGCTGGATGGTGAGCGAAATTTAGGAATTTCTCCGTGGCTGCTAAGTACTCTTGCCACTTTTTCTGTTGGTGGTGACAGTACGTTCGCAAGATTCTCCCCACTTCTCTCAATACCCTCTCTGCCAGATTACTACTTGGGTGGTAGACTGACTTCTTATATGTTTTAATCCCAAGTGATAATAATGTGTCCCGCCATCTTCTCCCTTTGAACTGTGTTCCATGGTCAGTAATGATTGAAGATGGTTTACCTATTTCTGGCACATATAACTCCGTTATGACTCAAGAACTTTTATGGTGGTTGCCCGATTAACCGGATATAGCTTTACGTACTTTGTAAAATGGTCCATAATTATGATGAGGTATTTGTATCTGTGTCGACCGCCACTACGGGGAAATGGTCCGCAGATGTCTAAAAACACTTTCTCCAGTTTCCCTTTAGATGTTATGGGTATCATTATACCTTCCTTCTTCTCGTTATTAACCTTAACGCACTGGCAAATATTACATGATTTTAGGTAATTTCTCACCTTTCGGTTAATGTTTTTTATTTGACAATTCTCCTCTAAGGCCTGTATCACTTTCAGGGCTCCCATATGGCCATACCTTATATGGTAATCGATTATGATTTCTTTTTCGATGTTGTTCGGAATAATCACTTTCCACGTCGCTTTATTTAAAGCTGTTTTAACAAATAGTATACCTTTGTTAATATGGTAATACTTAGAAATGGTGTCATCGTCTGCTTCCAATCGAGTGATAATATTTTTTAACTTAGGGTCAGACTGTTGGTAGATGCGGATGTTTACCAATAAAGCTTCTAAATCGGATCTTGTTTTAATAAGGTTGTAGATTTTGACTAAGCTCTCCTTCTCTCCCTCAAAGGTCTGGTCTTCCAAATTAATGTGTGACAACACATCGGCTACAACGTTCTTTTTCCCCGGGATGTACTCCCATTGTAGGTTGTACTCTTGCAGGGCGAGTACCCATCTAGCCAGTCGGCCGTGACTCAACTTGCACCTACGTAGAAATGAGATGGATTTATGATCAGTGCGGATGGTAACTGGATACCCTAAAATATATGTCCGGAATTTGCTACATGCGAATACTACACTAAGCAATTCTTTCTCGGTCACATTGTAGTTCTTCTCGCATTGATTCAGGGTATGACTAGCGAAGCTAATCACCAGATGGTGACCCTCGTCATCTTCCTGATATAAAGTTGTTCCTGAGCTGATGTTGCTAGCATCACAATTCAAGAAGAAAGGTTTCTTAAAATTGGGGTGACGAAGTATAACAATCTCTAGGAACTTGTCTTTGATGAGTTGGAAAGTAACATCCTGTTCTTGACCCCAGGTCCATTTGTTCTTCGCAGACAATTGCGGTTGAAAGAAAAGATTGTAACTGTTTCCTGTTCTTTGGTTTAGGGAACTTCTGAACCGCCTCCACTTTTTCTGATGATCGGGTTATACCTTGATCATCTAGGTTAAAACCTAAGAACTGTACTTCTCGAGCAATGAATTTGGATTTCTCCAATTTAAGAGTTATATTATTCTTTGCTAACTTCTCGAGTACATGTTCTACTCTGTAACAGTGTTCCTCCCAAGTTTCTGATGTAATCAGCAGATCGTCTACATAGACTGTGGTAAATTGGAGTGCTTCCTGTCCTAGTATCTGGTCCATACAGGCCACAAAGATGGCTACTGAATTTACAAGTCCGAAGGGCAATCTCTTAAATTGGTAATTGCGCCCTTCAAATATGAACGCCACATACTGACGACTCTGTGGGTGCAACTCCACTTGCCAGTAACCACACACAGTGTCCCATGTACTAATAAACTTGGTGCCGTGAAATCGTTTCAAGATCTCCTCTATCTCACCGGGTGATGTTCTGTCATTAACGATTGTTTTATTTAATTCGCACGCATCCAAACAAAGCCGGACTTGTCCGTTTTTCTTGGGAACAGCAATGATTGGACTAGTGTATGGAGATTGACTAATCTCAATTATGTCACTGTTGATCATCTTATTAATTTCCGTTCTCACGGCCTCTTTTAGTGAATGCGTGATGGGATATGACCTCCGGTTAAATTCCACGTTTTCCTTAAATTCAAGTTTACACTGATAATTCTTTACCTTACCAGGTTCATCGGAAAATACTGCTCTATATTTTTCATACACTCTTATCAGACGATTTGCTTGGTGTATGGGTATTTTCTCGTTGGTGGTTCCGCACTGGAAGTCCCGTATTTCTTGCATCTTAACTGACCATAAATCATCTTCTACGTTATTATATATTATCCATTTATTCGGAGAGCTGTTCTCTACAAAGTTTATTTTCCGGAGTTGTTGGTGTATACTGCTAGGAAGTATATTCTCGCCTCCTACTAAATCTGCTGTCCATGTTATTCCGTCTGAAAACAGTGATACCTTTTCTTGGTTCAGATCTGTAATGGCGGAGTTCCTCCTCAATACATCGCAACCTATCAATATATTAAATGGCAGTCCGGTGGCGATTAAAAATACCATATTCAAAGCTATACCACGGCTAACGACATTTACAGAAACTTGTTTGTTTTCTAATAGTTTTGTTCTGGCGGCCAGTTGCACCTACTAAGACAATATTATTTACTGGCAACATTGGCAAAGTCTTACCACACTCTTTCTGGATTCTTTCCAGTTCAATTACATTTATTATTGATATATTGGCACCGGTATCAATCATGATTTTTGCGGGGATTCCTTCTACTTCCGTTTTTATATATAATATTTCATTATTCTGACTATTGAGGCTAGTTTCGTTCTCCTCCAATAGTTCAGTTCTTATGTTCTTCAGATAGTTGTAGCTAATGTTGGTAATGTTTTTCGATTCTTTTGCCTCTTGCAACTCTAGTTTATACCCAGGAGATAGGAGCAGTAAAGGGTCGTGATAGTTTATCACTGCCTCCTCCCGTTTAAATTATTGTGTTCGTCGTTGTTATTCGGTTTGACCGAGGCGTCGTTCTGGAAACCTTGCGTCGGTTCCTGCTGCTCTGTACTCTGTTCAAACGTTTGTTCACGGTTTTGTTGTCGACCAGGATCATCTAGACTGGTACTCCTTCTATGTTGCTCATACCTCGGACCATCACGTTCTTCGCTTCTTCGCCGATGATCTCCATCGTGGAAGCTGTTCCTTCGCTGACGGTTGTACCTTCTTGGCCCACGATCTTCAGCTCTTAAAAAATTTACTCGTGGTCGGGAAACTCCAGATAATTCTTTATCACTTCACTTTTTATATAGCCTGCTCTTGCTTTGTCTACTGTCATTCTAATGAATGTCGTATATAAAGAGTGGCAGTTATTATTCAGAAACACCTGTATTATTTTATTCATGGACACAATATAAACACTTCAAAGTTGTACTATTTCACAATTTACTCAGTTTGTGAACTGCAATATTGACACATAAGGTTTATTTATTATAACACAAAAACTTGCACTGATCCCCTTTTTATTCTTGGATTTTATTTCTAAATAGTTTTATAGTTTTATTAAAATCAAGAAATCCATTTATAGAGGATAACGAAGGTTTGTTTTTTGCATTATATAATTTCACATTGGTTCACTTTCAATTCTACTTCATACACTTTTGGCTTATATTTATTTTACATGGTTTCTAAATTTGATATTTTGTTATACTTTCATTTGTTATTATTTTTGTCACTTTCTTTTGGGGTTTGGGTTTTTTATAAGAGCACTCTTCCTTCTTGTGGATGCTGTCTTGTTCTGGTTTCTTCATTGATTTCTCCTATTCTTCTTGTTCCTTATAAAAGTATTTCCTTTTCTTATTGTGGATGTTGTCATGTTTTGGGTTTCTTCCTTACTTATTCCTATCCTACCTGGGTATTACCTTTTTTCTATATTTTTAGTTTTGCAGTTTATTTTGATGATTCATCACTCATTGTAACATTGGTTTTAAATGAAACTTTTACTTTAATCTATGATTGTACTTTACGGTGGTTCTTAATTAATTTTTTATTTTGCTTTCTCGGATTTAAAATGTTTTTTATTTTATTTTTATGATCATTCTACCATTCAGAATTATTTTCATTATCTGTCATGCTACACTTTACATTTTAAACTGTTATTTTCACATGGTTTCACTTTTACACCTTAATTACATTTTTGACCAAATTCTATATGTTTGCTGGCAATTGCTGGCCAGCAAGTTAATTAGCGTGCAGCTCGCACAAGTACTGCTAGGTAACTGGGCAGACAATATGGCGTATATTCCACTAGTGGAAGGGTTAATACGTCACCAAATCTATTGTTCTCTGGCGATGACGGCTTTGTTTTACAACTCAGCGATTACGTTTTTATATTTTAGATGGCGTTTTTTAGGAATGTCCGGTTGTTGCTGCGTCTGACTAGCTGCCGATCGGCACGTAGACCAGTTGACCTTGAGGCAACTCTTCCGTTACTTATTGCGTTGTAGTATATTTGGGAAATTTTACCCTCACATGTTTGATTACATTTGATTTACAATAAAATTATATTTCATGTACCCACAAATTCCTTTACGGACCTACTGTACCATTACAATGGTCTCACTAGACACTTGAATTTATGAAGCTTTACCCCCCCCCCAAAGTTAGGCACCAAGTTATGCCCATGCCTGTAACTAACACATTTGTGATTGAATTTAGATAAATTTTGATCTAAATTTTTTCAAAAATTCCTTAATGGTCAGCTGAAATAATTTTAGATATTACACACATGGGAACTGTTATATATAACCCTCTATAGACAGTGTGATTGCGACAGTGGATAGTTCCATGTGCTACATCCTAGCATGCAGTCACTTTCTCCTTTCTTTCAAGTCCCACACTTTTACTTTAATTTTGTTCTTCTTTGAGTTGAATGATTAGATATTATATTTTGACACCTGAAACAAATAAAGATCAATTTTTCCATGATTTAAACTTAGTAAGACACCTTGCTGAGTCTGATGACACATATTCACTGTGGTTAGTGATACCAACTATTTTGTTCAAGTTATATGTTAATTTATCGAATTTTGTTCATTTTGATTACTATCTCACCAATTGACTGTCAAAAACACTGGCTTATGCCAATTATATATAATTTTATATACTATTGCGATTCACTATTTTTTCATGATGTATATTTGGTGATGGTGTAGCAGAGATTGAGAATGATGTCATTATGTCTACGCATTATATTGGCATCATTGACCTCTGGTATATTCTGCAACTTGATTTTCAAATTCACACTTTTTTTTTATAACATACTGTAACTATTCGACCTGTATCGCCCGTGTTATTTAGCCACACGTTGGATGCGTCAATTTGTAACTAGACGTTGTCCGCCTATTTGTAAAAGTGTAAAAGTATTCTGTGCACTCCCAAGGTCTTACCAAGTCGTCGTCGCTTTTAAACGTTTCTCACGCAGACTACGTCCGTCGCGAATGCCCGAATAACCTTTACCAATATCCTGACCTGTCCTTATGTTATATATTTATTTCCTGAACGGCGCCAAATTGTTTTTCAGAAAACAATTAAAAGATACAAATTAGTTTGTCTCCTGTACGGTGATGATGAATTTGAATTACCTTGCAGACTGGCGGGAACTCGAATTTCGCTTGTTTCTTCAACGTGTTGCCAACATAAATTTTTGGCAAAGAATCCTATTCTCCGCTAAGGAACACAAACTATATAATACAATTTCAATAAAAACAAAGGACAGTTAGTAATGATTCGTACTTATTTATTTGATTCTAAAATTCACTAATTTTTGATAACTGTTGTACAATAGATAGTATTATAATAAAGTATAGCCTCGGCAACAAATTAATTTTCACTCAGCGGAGAGCAAAGATGGCAGCACAGTAGTCGTGTGATGCCACAATGGCTGGCATGCATACTTACGAGGGCTATCCAGAAAGTAACAGACGTTTTGACCGACCGCGGCGGTGGGCGGGGATAGAGCCGCCATCTTGGTGTCGGAACGTTCCTACACTCAGTACGCAACCAGCTGTGGTAGCGTGCGGTCTGTGCCCCTCTTACTTTGCTCTCTGTGACGTGTTAAAATGTGCGCTGCAATAGAAAATCCCGCCACTTGTGAGGTGCGTTCTGTGATTAGGTTTTTGTTGGCAAAAAATCACAAACCAATTGAAATTTATCGCCAACTTTGTGATGTGTACGGAAAAGGAATAATGAGTGAAAGCCGAGTGAGGCAATGGTGCATTGATTTTAAAAATGGCCGTACCAATGTTCACGATGAGGACCGCAGTGGTAGACCTAGCCATGTGACTGATGAACTGGTGATGAAAATCAACGACAAAATTCGTGAAGATCGTCGTTTCACGATTACGGAACTTTCGAAACAATTTCCCCAAATTTCACGGAGTTTGGTGCATGAAAATGTGGCGGAAAAGCTTGGTTACCACAAATTTTGTGCTAGGTGGATTCCGAAAATCCTAACAGAAGACCACAAAAAACAGAGACTGGCTGCAGCACTAACTTTCCTCGAAGATTACGACAAAAATGGTAACAAAGTTATCGATCGTATCGTAACTGGGGACGAGACTTGGGTGAAGCATGTCAATAGTGAAACAAAAAGGCAGTCGATGGAATGGGGACACACAAATTCTCCCAAGAAACCAAGGAAGTGTTTGCAAACGCTGTCAGCAAGAAAGATCATGGCTACTGTGTTTTGGGACTCTGAAGGAGTGATTCTCGTTGATTTTCTTGAACGTGGCACAACAATTAACTCAGAGAGGTATTGTGAAACACTGAGAAAGTTAAGGCGCGCGATACAAAACAAGCGTCGGGGAAAACTTAGTGCGAAGGTTTTGTTTTTTCACGACAACGCACGTCCACACACGGCCAATCGTACCCGAGAGCTCTTCGATAGTTTTGGATGGGAGGTGTTCGATCATCCACCATACAGCCCGGATTTGGCGCCGAGCGACTATCACCTCTTCCCAGCGATGAAGACATGGCTCGCTACACAACGCTTTGATACTGACGCCGAACTGCATGCCGGTGTAAACCAGTGGTTGAAATCGCAGGCGGCAGATTTCTACAGAGACGGTATTGAAAAACTTGTGCCACGGTATGATAAGTGCCTTAATTTGAATGGCGATTATGTAGAAAAATAGCTTAAGAGTGTACCTTTCAAATGTATATAATAAAATTTTGTTTTTTCATTTTGTAAATTTTTTATTTCAAAACGTCTGTTACTTTCTGGATAGCCCTCGTATTTACACAAGTTAATTTGCCAATGAGTTCTTTGGGTTACAAAAAGATTTAAAACAAGATGTTAAATAAAGTACACCACCATACATTTGTGTATTTAAATACTAAAAAGGTTTACATGAATTTCAACTCTTGTTGTTTAAAAGTGTGTGTCAGTTTTATAGGTTTCGGACATAGGTTATCTTACAGTTACATACAGTGTTAATAAATATGATTCATTAATCCTTGAAAGAATTTGGTGTTCAAAGTTCAGAGTGAGAGTTATATATTGTGAAAAAAGTTAATCAGTTTTAGTTCGTAATTATTGATAATTTAATTTATACTTAACAAAACCATGTTGTTTTGGTTATGGTACGTCAGGATTTCTTCAATGTTGTGATAGTACATTCGTTTATTTTCAGTGATATAGCTGCCCGTCTCCTGGCATCTGTTTCTTTTTATTCAGTTTTTATTTATTTTTTTTAATTTTAAAATTTTGTTTATTGTTCCTCCTTGAGTTGCTGGAACTATGGTTGACTTTTGTGTTCATTTTACTTTCATTTATATTTGCTTTTTTTCTTTATTAGCCTTTAATAGAGCCGCATTCAATATAGCGTCTATACTTCTGGATAGTTAATAATGGAACTCTTGTTACATAACGGTCAAAATTATAATAAGGTTCTGTTGTTATGGCAACCGCCTTTACTCTGGTTGGTTAAATACATTTGAACCTATTGTTATAAATCCTGGGTTTCTGTTCAAATTGAATAAATATTTTATAATGGTTATTGTTTCTTGGTTATGTTACCAATGCTTGAAATATTAACATAGCTGTCCCTATTTTCTTTCAAAGATCAATTTGACATCTCACAAGGCTGGTCTAGGTCATGTATTAATGTTTTTGGACAAAATTGCTAATACTATGTTATTACATATTTCCCTTATTTATACTGTTTATTACAATTCTGACATATTATTATTGTTAGTTAATGGTAATCACATAATTTACTTGGTCTTATTATTTAAATACAATATTCAATTGTTTACAATTGGTTTTCTGAAGTTAGACAGCTATGTCATTTATAGGCCTAAACTGTAACATCTTAGAATTTCTTATTTTTTCTCTATTTAAACATTATTTATTAAGTACATGTTCTGCTTATTTTCATTTTGCACTTATTGGCTTTTGAATTACTTTGAAACTGTTTTACCATCTATTAGTGTTATTATACTTTTACAAAATTATTTCTTATCTGATATTTTTTCTTTTCTATTTATATAATAGTGATTAATCTGTTGCTTGTTAAGTTTATATCATTGCTAGTTTATTCCTACTCCCATTTCTCACACACCTATTTAACACTTAAATCTATTAACAAAACATAACATAGAAATAATTTAATGGTCTGTCTATTGTTCAGCCATATTCCTTCTTATTAATTACAATTGTTATATTGTATGTTATTACTTGAAATGAACATACTCCTCATCTCTTTATACTATCATTACTTACATAAAAAATACAAACATATTACCTTAAAGTTATGCCTTCTTGGTTTATACTCCTATGAACACTAAACAAATAAACTATTTTTCTTTAAACTAACAAAACTGTTTACCATACATTACTCTTATTTTCCTCAGTTCAGTTTCTTCAACACAATTTAATTTAATTCTTTCTCACTGAATAAGTAACGTATCTTATTGTTATTGATGTCTCTTTGCATTCACATTAACTGTTATAAAGACATAGTGATCTTTTGTAATTAATACCAAAATTGGCAATCCCCTTACTCATTGAAAAGCATAATTAGGAATTATTATTGTTATTCCCACATTGTTTTTTAATCTTTTTGGTTGAGTACACTTAAATTTGCACTGACTGAACTCATTAATTTCCACAGTCCTGCCTGTTTGATTAGTTATTATTATTCCTCACTTATCACATCACTTTTACTATTTATTGTTATCACTCCCTACCTATCTCTCACTCTTGGTTTCAATGATATTTTAAACATACATTTATAATTATTCTTTCAATATTTTGTGTCTTACTTTCTTATTATAATAAGGTTCTTAACAACATACTTTATCTACTAATAATTGTCTTACTTATTTCTTATGGTTAGTGTACTGTCTTTATTACTGTTTTATTCATAGTTAGTTATTATATTTGCTTTACTCATTTGTGCCTTTTATCATTAATTTGTCTTTTCTCATCTTATTGTCTTTATCTGGCCAATCTGTGGGGTTGGGTCATAGTCATTTGTTTGTCAGTCTGTTCTATTCATTTATTTATTATTCGTGTTTACAATTCTCCTTTTTTCTTTCTTAATTCCATTTTATATATTTTTTTTCATTATTATTCATTAAATTATTTTACTAAATTATTATCATTTATCTAATACCTGTGGATACCCAATAGGGTCTGATTTCTGCAACGTTATAATACGCATAAAACCATTCTTTCTTACAATTTTATGTAGACACATACAAGCTGTGTACATTTTATGTACCGTTACAAGCTGTGGCCCATCATTTTTAAAATAACAGTTGTTACTGTAAAGTTAGTCTGTGGTAACAACACTGTCCACAAATTACTGTATAACAAACTTACGAGATTCACAATAAAACAATACCAGATTTTCCAGCTGTCCCCACAACGGGCTTCCTCAGTGGTGTGGGAAAGAGGTAACGAGTACTTGTGAGATTCAAGCATTCTCAGAATAACAACCATAATTTTATTATTGATGGACTATGGCCCAACAGCCCAGCAATTGTTTACTAGTCAGATACCGGATGTGAAACCCTGAGTTCTTTATAATGTTCTATGATTTAGGAGTATGCAAGAAGTTAGGTTAGTAACTGTTCAGTGCAGAATTAAAAAATAATATTCCTTCTGATGGCAGTGGTAGTGTGTGGGGGGGGGTGAAATTGCACAGTAAAAGTCAGTTGTTCACTGCTTAACTACTCCAGTTTCATGAGATAAGATGCCGTACACCTATAAGTTTCTGTGATTGGTTAGAAGGAAATGTTGAAGCCATATAGGGGGTACATATTAATGAGCAGTAAACTTAAAATTGTGTGTACTTTTCCTAAATTTTGAAATCTTGTTTAGCTGTGTAAAACTGTTGTAAATATATCTCTGAAAGGCAAAGAAGTTTTGTTGTTTTTTTGGAGGATTTCTGTAGGCAATAGCTAAATAAATCTGATAGTTGCTGCTTATATGTACATGTTGATATGTTGTGTATTTCAGGTATCGTTACCATATACAGTGGCCACAAGTCCAGTAACAACTCAGCTAACTGCTAGCACTCCTACATCACCTGATGGATTAATGCCTGCTCATTCTCCATTAACTGTTACCAGTGTAGCTCGACCTAATGTCGTGATAGAACCTCACCATGTAAGCGAAAAGTAATGATCTGTGTTATATGTATGTTTAGGTGTGTGTGTGTGTGTGTGTGTGTGTGTGTGTGTGTGTGTGTGTGTGTGTGTGTGTGTGTGTGTGTGTGTGTGTGTGTGTGTGTGTGTGTGTGTGTGTTATAGTAATACTGAGGGCTTTTTAATTGTGTAATGGTACCTTTTGAAAGTAATTTAAATGTCAACAAAAAAATTGCTGATGAATTTGCTAATCTTCTAATATAAATTTTAACAGAAATAAGAGTATTGAATTGAATGCTTTTGTATATTGGCTCTCCTTTGTATGGAATGATATATAGTTTATTATGATGTAATGAAATGTACATGATTTTTTTTTGTACAAGTGTAATTGTAACTGTCTTTTGTGTCAGCACTGAAAACTGAAATTCTTTAAAAAAGTTAATAACCTTATCTGTTTTCTCAACCTGTGGCAACTATATTGAAATTTAATTATGTGTCCTTTGAGTGACTATTACTACAGTTTATTCTTTCTGTGCGTCATTAGTAACACCAGCAATACTCTTTTTAATATTACACATTGTAGTTCTCTACTTTGTTAACTGAAAAGGAGTAAAATTGATTGTAAAAAGTATATAATCTTAATATTTTGTGGTATAATAAACAAGCAAATCCTGATGACTTTATTGTTCAGAAGTTTTTAGTAAAAATAGTATACAATAACATTCTAAATAACTATAGTTTTTGTCCATCTGTATTTTCTTTGGTATCAGCACTAATTTTCACTGTATTATTTGAGAAGTACCACACACATTTTACAAAAATTTAATCGAAATCTACTGTATCATTGAAGAGTACATGTAAACAATGATGATATTTGTATTGTGTAGCTACACTGACTTTGTATTTTTTATATTAAAAACCATTTTGACTTTTTATAGTATTTTAATATTAACTTATTAATAGTAATAAATGTATATTAATAAGTGATTTTTTCAGTTACATTTGTTTCTTTTCCTGTAGGTGGTGTGTTTAAATAAAGTTTTATTTGTATTGTTCATTTATTGGGATTCAAAAAAAAAAACTGAAGTGCCCAGCCTCTTTGACAAAATAGTAAAAGATTAAATTGAATAAATAAATAGATAAAAACAAAGTTTATGAAAAGTAAGGCTGTATTTTCATACTCAGTTTCCAGTACATATAATTCGCAATTCCTTAACTATTCTTAAAGAATTGTATATAAAATATACAATTGCTTTTAGGGTATATTGAAATGTACTTTTTAAAATTTGATGATGCAGAATCAATTTGTGAATGTATGTAAGGCAAAGTAAAATGCAGTTGCAGAAAAAAATCAGTTATTATTGTAACAATTATATGATAATTGTATAAATGTTAAAATAAGTAAGAATGCCGTACAGCAGCAGGAATCTTAAGCAAAAGAAAAGAAAATAGTTTAATAAATTCATTAATGATATTATGCAGACAAATAGATGTACCACTTGTCAGGTCCTTACTTCTCCCTAACACTTTGCACATCCAAACTACAAAAATTTTTGTATCTACAATTCCAGATAATGTGATGAAATAGGAAAGTTTGTTTGGGTAGATGTTAAATTATCTGGAATAGATGTAAGATAAGGAAGAAGAGGTGAGAAGATTGGTACACACGTTAGAATAAGAGCTGTAATGTGAATACAGTCACAATTACTTCTAACACTTATTTTGAAAATGGTAAGTACAGCACAGTACATGGAACCCCTGTGTAATAAAAAAGAATGTTGATTTTATTTTAAAGGTGAAAAATCTGAAACAGCAAATTGAGTTTTGATGTACTAGTTACTATGTACTGCTACAATCCCTGTGAAATCTCGGTAGTTGAAACAAAATTAGCCAAAAAAAAAGAAAAAAGAAAGGCAAGAAATGTCAAGAAATTGCAGTTTAGGTAATAATAACAAATCCAAAACTTAAAGTTAAAAGGTTTATAGAATTTGGAAATGTGTTTTACTAAAGTAAGAATGAAATGTGTACATTTGTGTTTGGAATGTGTAAAAAAAAAAGTTACCAAAATAAGTGGTTTCATTTTTAAAGATATACCCAATAACAGAAATTGGCTCCTTTTTGTGTATGAAGGAGGATTTGTGATAAATGTTAATCGCACTTTTATACTGTTCTCTGTTAAGACAAGTAGTAGCCAAACTAAATAACCTTACAGTTTCACATAATCTTAAATACTGTACAGTGACACATTGATTGTATGTTTTACTTGAACTTAGATTTCATGGATTGTGCATTTTTCTCAAAAAGATACATGTGAATCTTTAAGTCACACTACAGTGAACAACATTGGTCTTATTCTATTTTGTATTGACAGGTTTTATTCAATATGGAGAATAAGAAAAACAGGGCAGTTGGTTTTTAATGTTGGTTTAAATTGTCGTGTGGTTAATTCTGAACAATAAGGAAATACAATATAAATTGCTTATAATGTCAGTGAAGGGGATTGAAATTTTGATACCAAATATATCATTATCCATATTTTATATGTAGGTCTATGAGTTCTCAGGATATGGATAATGTAACATTACTATACTTGAGCCATTAGGTAAGTGACTGATGTTTGATATATGTGGTAGGAGTAAAAGCATGTATATAAATCTCCTATAAAACACTTTTGGAGGCAAATACAATGTTTAAATTATAAATCTCCACCAACCACGTTACAGGAATTTGTTCATGTCACCATTGTCACCATAGTGGCCTATAACAGTACTGTGTTGCCATGTTCTAGTCCAGGTAAACACGTGGGCTTTTTTGTATTGTGCAGTGCTTGGTAAATGTAAAGCTTCCAATGTACAGTTGGTAATGTCACAGCAAAATGTCAGAGTCACTTAATGAATGGTGCATGTATTAAAGCAATATCACTGTAACAGTTTCTGCTGTAGGGATGACAGTTTTGTCACATTGATGGTTCATTGTGTTCAAAACCTTAATTACACGTTGTTTTTGTTGGTGGGGCAATATTAATTGGTATCAGTTCTCAAATTCTATGAGTTGTAAGCAGTGTAGAATTCTCTTAATAATAAAAAATAATGTAACATATTTTTTCGGAATGAAGAAATAAAACTGGAAGTAGTAGATCACTTGTGGGGACACGTTTACATCTGCCTACATGATTTGGATTCCCAGTTTCTGCATTACATACTGTAATAATGAAATGAGTAGATATCGAAAATGGATGTGGTAGTTACGTGTGTTGTAGCCGTCCTTTCTCAAAGGGTTGTAAATCTGTGGAAGGGTTCCCTAAGAAGGGATCTTAGGGATCTTATGAATCTCTCTGGAGTCCATTCTATACAGCTGCTTTAACCAAGCTCAACCTACCGATATCAGCATTGACGGATCCTATCTGGAAAAAATAGTATGATACTGTACGTCATTGATCAGAGATTCGGAGCATCAAATATTTAGAGTGGCAGATTCAAGAAAAGCCATTATATAAGTTAGTTTATTAGAAAACATAGTAGATATCATGAAGTGGTTGTACAGTAGACAAACATATCAGTGATATTATTGGTGCAACTGCCAGTTGTGGACTGTTCTTTGTACAGACAGTGTTTTTAAATTTGTGTTCGAGTTTATCTGTAAACGTTAGTAATTTTTGTGTAGTGTTTATTTTGTTTTTTTGTGTTATGTTGTAAATTGAATATGTCTTGTTGTGTTATTGTCAAGTGCATTAAAAATGAAAGAACTTCTAAAGATATGAATTTTATTCCACTGCTGTCCAAAAGATAAAGCTTGCAGAACATATGAATACACAATATGTGAACATTTACATGAATTTTATATTGATTATGCTTGAGTTGATCTGTCTATTTTGCAGTAGATGGTTTTGGACACGATGTAAGAGCAGAACATGTAAATTTAAAATTAACAAAAATAATTACAAGCACTAGCATTTCTGCGTGTTAAAACCCCATCAGTTGCTTCTCTAACCATTTTATAAAGACATGCTAAAGCTAAAAAAAGAAGAATATCACAAAATTGTAGAAAGCATTTTAGGGGAAACTATAGGTCTAAGAGGGTTGTCAGGTTTATGAGTTTTTACTAAGCCGTGTATTTTAGGTGGAGTTGGGGCATGGGGAACTAAGCGTTTATAGGTACTGTTGTCAATTTGTCCGTTTTTGAAAGCCTCTTTAAGTATTGTCACAGTTGAGTTGTTTAAAGAAGTAGTGGGTTTCCTATTAAGCTTAACATATGTATTACAATCACCTACTAATGAATTCATTCTATTGAAATACTCAGTTTTATACATGATAACAGTCTTGTTAGATTTATTCATAAACATCGCGCAAATCAGCTGAGCCCCAATTTTACATCTGCCCAATCTAATACACCTGAGCCTAATGCCGGCTCGTACTTTTCTGCAACTTATGTTAAAGGGCTGTCTGAAAAATTTTAAAAATGGCTATTAAAAATTCAAAAAACTTTAGCATTCAAAAACCAACATACTGTTCGATCTCTCTTAAGCCTCAAAGACCCGACATCCAAAGACAAACGTCATGTACATTTTCCAATGCAATGACTGTCCAGCCACATACACTGGTATTACGTCCCAATATTTACATAAGAGAATTTATCAACATAGGTATGATTGCCATAAAAAACCCATAATGGTAACCCCAACGCTTTAGTATCTCAACACCGGCCATGAATTTGACTTCAACAACACCCAAATTAAATATTACGAAAATAGTTATTTCAAAAGATGCGTACTGGAAATGATTCAAATAAAAAGTGACCCTCACTCCATTAATTTTCGTACTGATACTCAGAACCTCTCGTCCAGTTATGCTCAACTTATACACACCGTCAAAACATGAATTAGAAGAAATAATCAGTAGTCTCCCTACAGGATGTGTTGGATCAGTTTAATGGCCAGCTTGTTATCAGATATTAATTAGTGTCACACTCCCCCCTAGTGCAAATCTTTCTCAACTGCCTTCCTAACACATGTTACTTCATTTCCTACAAATGTACAAGGGTCATCTGTTCTGCTTTATAATAAGGTGTTGGTCCGGAAAAATTACAGTTGTGGGTTTGGCGTCAGCAACAATTGTAAGTGTCTCACTGATCATATTATTTAGTATTAGCTAAGAAACATATAACAATTCTTATAGACACATATTCGATCAGTTTTAAACTCAGTACAGTGGGCATCTCCGTTGTGCATAATTTACACGTAGATGATAAAAAAAAAAGAGAATAAAATAGTGTTATATTTATGTATGGATTCTCGAGTGTGTAGTTGGCTTGTGAGGTTGTGTGTGTGTGTGTGTGCTAGCGTGTGTGTATGTACACGTCTACGTGTTAGAATTGTGGTATATATCTGTTTAGATTAGAGTGAGAGAGAGACAGAGTGCCCGAGTGGTTAATGTGAGTGAGAAGGTGTTGTACGAGTCTAGAAAGAGACAAGACTGAGAGAGAGAGAGTGAGAGATTATGACTGACATATATATGAACTACATTGACTATGGTACTCTGTATGACCAAGTTCCAGGTAAATAACATTGTACAGAATGTAAATATTAAGTAATAACTATTTTCATATAATAGATCTGTCATCTGTAATGTTGTGTTATAAAGGTTTGTTACCCTTTAGTGCAAGTTGGTAAATCATTTCTGTTATCGTGTGCATTCTGTATTTTATATGAGGATGATAGTGTAATAAAAATGGTGAGTGTTTTAGAGTGCCAATTGTGGACAAAGACAAGTGAGAGAGAGAGAGAGAGAGAGAGAGAGAGAGTGAAGAGAGATAATGAGAGAGAGAGAGAGAGAGCGAAGGGTGGAAGAGTGAGAAATGTAAGAAGGGAGACAGTGAGTGAGATGTAGTAAGAGAGAGAGCGAGTGGGATTGATAGTGAGAGATATAGCGATTTCAAGTTAGAGTGAGAGGCTGTGAGAAGGACTGGCAGGGGGAGAATGGGTGAGAGAGAAGTTGTGACGATTTCATTAATAAAAATATGTTAATTAATTAAGTTGATAATATATAATCGGAGAAATTTTAAATTCTTAATAAAATCTCACATTGTAAACTAATTCTTATGGCAATCATTTAATAATAATAATATTTAATATAAGTCTAATAATAATAAAATTAAAAGGGAATGGAATTGTACAGAAAGGGTAAAGCTTATTAATTTATCCTGTATAAACAAGAACTGACCAGAAGTAACTTGTTTTCTGACCCCTAAATAAACTAAGTATTATTGTAAATTTGTTATTATTTAAATAATTAATTAAGACCATTGTTACGTACTTTGATAACTTCTGCAACTAAGAATATCACGATTTAATTATTTAATCAACCGTAGTCCTTTAATTAAAATTAGAAAAACGGAACTACTTTTATGTTGCCTAGTAATTGTCTTGAGATTACTACGCTCCCCTTAACATTTTTCTTTGACTTGTAATGGAGCGCTCACGCCGTAAGCAGCGTAAAGCGTTGTTTCGCTACGTATATATATAAAAATGTGAAAGGGTTGATACCATGACTATTTAAATAAGTAAATTTGTGTGGTGATGACATCTCTCTATATTATAAAATAACGGACTATGTAATTTATACAGTATTACAACCTAGAAGGTGATAGTCAACTAATCTATCATCATGTGAAGTGTATAACTATGAAACAAACTTTCTATCTATGTATTCTAACTACAAGAATTACTATGAATAACTACAGTCGCCGGAGATGAATGTACCACACCAGGAATGATTTCACATACTTCTAGAACTTCACCATCACAGTATGATAAGGTAACGACTGAACTTCAAGAAACATCAGGAGGACCGAAGAACTAATTCTGCAGCAACTTCAGGAAACACACAGGTGACATGGAGGCTTGTCTTCCATGGTTAAGAGTTACAAAATTATAAACCCAAAAAGACAATTTAAATTATCATATTAAAGACTTTAAAACTTATGTTTAAATGTAATAACATTAAAGACTTTAGAAACCTGACATTTTAGGTAACATGTAGTAGAAAATCTAATAACGCTAGTTATAGCAAAAAGGTAAAGTTTAAACTAAAAGTTTTGTTGTTTTGGAAGATTAGTAAAAACCATTCTTCAAATGGTTAGAGTTTCAATATTGTACATGGCAAGGTGACCATAATTCATTTAATATATTTAATCCCGGATCCGTGGAATTAATCAATAAGATGTACATCATATTTTGAAGCCCCTTTGTAAAGTAGTAATTTATATATTTAATCATATAGTAAACTATATTGTTTGAGAACTTTCAATAGAGAACTTAATCACCAAATTTAATAAAGAGATGTCATCTAAGTACCAAGTAAAATGAGTGCATAAATCAACAGTCTCCCCTTCCAAATATCCTGCTATATAAATTGTTTATTTGTTGTGATTATTTTCAGTGCTTCACAACAAAGGCAGCCGGTATAATTGGCACATCCAATTATTACTGGTTCCCTACGTTATAACTCAAGAGAAGAGGTTATAATTTGCGCCACTCTGCTCTGCTGCTAATTTTGCTATTCTGCTGCTATTTGCTTATTTTGCTAATTTGCTATTTTGCGTAAGAGAAAAGAAAGAAGTAATTGCGTCCCGATATCACACGCACAAAAGCTGTTGATCTATACACTCATGTATTTCAATATGTGTCAGAGTTTGAAATAAGATAAAAATAATAATTAATATCATAGTAATATAGTATAAATGACTTTATTAGTAAATATAATATGTGTAACGTAATATTAGCATATAATCCCATGTAAACAAACCATGTCGGTACTTGTTAAAAGTCCCATTCATAAACGTGCCACATTCTCGACAATCTCGGACGGGTAGTTTCCTGCTGCCGTTTGTTTAAAATTGTCATTGTTTAGTTGAGTTGAAAATAAGTCACCCTCCTTGTGTGGTCTATTGTTATAAGAAGCGTGTCTGTTCATGTGTTAGTAACCGAAGGGGGAATCTTTTGTCGTACGCATATTCATGCATGTGTGAAATTTCTCTCTCTCTCTCAAAGTAAAACGATAAAGGTTGTCATAACATTTTTGTGTGTAAAAAAAAAGAGATAGCGTTGTATCGTAACTAATGCAAATGTTTAATAATAACTGTTAATAAATGTTTACCATGTACTAAAGTGTATAGGTGATAATTGTGTATAGGATAGTAGAGCAAATAATATTATGACTTAAAGTTCAAATGAATAAATGACTTAGTTAACCCTCCCTTGTTAGATAAAGTATTAAACCCCAGGTCCAAAAACAGTAAACTTGTAAACTGAGCCAAATAAATTAATAATAATAAATAAAGTGTGCTAAATAATTATGGTAAGTCGATAGGAAATAATTCTAGGTAAGTTTTTTTAACCCCCCAAAGTAATAATAAGTGAATAATAAAGGCTGAATAAATCTTAAGTTATACTAAATTTGTGTAACGTGTAGCAGTAAATAAGAGAAAGGTAAATAATAATAAAAGTATAGTTGAATAGTCAACAACCAGTTGTGGCCAGTAAGAGAACAATAAAGCGTGTTAAGAAATTGTAGTAAGCAGCCACACACTCTCCCTATTGTGATAAACCGTTGCCTCCCTAAACAATGAATACCACCGCGCGTGAAATACATTGAATTGTGTAAAGTCTCTCCCCTTCCGCAAAGTTGTCTAGTTATGGTTAAAGAGATAATAAGAATTACCATCGTGAGATTCCGCTTCTCTCAAGTAACTATAATCTAGAGTGGAGTATGGGATCTTCTTTAGATTATTTTAGAAGTAAGTCTATGGTATATAATCAAGATAGAATTATATACATGTAAAGTAACTAGTCACAACGGCGCCGGCTGAAAAGGATAATGATGAGGCAAAAAGGTGCCAAGAGTTCATTTATGAATGCTGAAAGCTAACGTGTAGAGTTAGAGTAAGCTGATGTCAGTCGGGCCACGATATTGTGAGTTACTGTAATTAGGGAAATTAGTATTATAAGTTAGTACTGTAAGAAGTGAGATAAAGGGAATTTCACGAAGGCGAACATTTAAATGAGAACTAGATCATTTAAAAAAGAATTAGAAAAAACAAACCGTGTACTACTAATAATAAATAATAATAATAGAGAAATTACACACGGAAATCCCTAAACATACTCTCGGTATATAAAAAAAAAATTATACCGGCGTCTGTGGCTTAAGCGGCGGAGTATGTGACGATTTCATTAATAAAAATATGTTAATTAATTAAGTTGATAATATATAATCGGAGAAATTTTAAATTCTTAATAAAATCTCACATTGTAAACTAATTCTTATGGCAATCATTTAATAATAATAATATTTAATATAAGTCTAATAATAATAAAATTAAAAGGGAATGGAATTGTACAGAAAGGGTAAAGCTTATTAATTTATCCTGTATAAACAAGAACTGACCAGAAGTAACTTGTTTTCTGACCCCTAAATAAACTAAGTATTATTGTAAATTTGTTATTATTTAAATAATTAATTAAGACCATTGTTACGTACTTTGATAACTTCTGCAACTAAGAATATCACGATTTAATTATTTAATCAACCGTAGTCCTTTAATTAAAATTAGAAAAACGGAACTACTTTTATGTTGCCTAGTAATTGTCTTGAGATTACTACGCTCCCCTTAACATTTTTCTTTGACTTGTAATGGAGCGCTCACGCCGTAAGCAGCGTAAAGCGTTGTTTCGCTACGTATATATATAAAAATGTGAAAGGGTTGATACCATGACTATTTAAATAAGTAAATTTGTGTGGTGATGACATCTCTCTATATTATAAAATAACGGACTATGTAATTTATACAGTATTACAACCTAGAAGGTGATAGTCAACTAATCTATCATCATGTGAAGTGTATAACTATGAAACAAACTTTCTATCTATGTATTCTAACTACAAGAATTACTATGAATAACTACAGTCGCCGGAGATGAATGTACCACACCAGGAATGATTTCACATACTTCTAGAACTTCACCATCACAGTATGATAAGGTAACGACTGAACTTCAAGAAACATCAGGAGGACCGAAGAACTAATTCTGCAGCAACTTCAGGAAACACACAGGTGACATGGAGGCTTGTCTTCCATGGTTAAGAGTTACAAAATTATAAACCCAAAAAGACAATTTAAATTATCATATTAAAGACTTTAAAACTTATGTTTAAATGTAATAACATTAAAGACTTTAGAAACCTGACATTTTAGGTAACATGTAGTAGAAAATCTAATAACGCTAGTTATAGCAAAAAGGTAAAGTTTAAACTAAAAGTTTTGTTGTTTTGGAAGATTAGTAAAAACCATTCTTCAAATGGTTAGAGTTTCAATATTGTACATGGCAAGGTGACCATAATTCATTTAATATATTTAATCCCGGATCCGTGGAATTAATCAATAAGATGTACATCATATTTTGAAGCCCCTTTGTAAAGTAGTAATTTATATATTTAATCATATAGTAAACTATATTGTTTGAGAACTTTCAATAGAGAACTTAATCACCAAATGTAATAAAGAGATGTCATCTAAGTACCAAGTAAAATGAGTGCATAAATCAACAGTCTCCCCTTCCAAATATCCTGCTATATAAATTGTTTATTTGTTGTGATTATTTTCAGTGCTTCACAACGAAGGCAGCCGGTATAATTGGCACATCCAATTATTACTGGTTCCCTACGTTATAACTCAAGAGAAGAGGTTATAAAGTTGTGATTGTGGACACATACATAAATTCTATAGTACTCTTGACTATATTTTACAATATGATTACAATTATTATCCAAGTTTACCTGTTAGTAAAATTTACCAGAAACTTTTGTTTGTAACCTTTGTCAACTATCTGATGTAAGTCGTAATGTTCTACAGTTATTATGTAAATTGTATGTTTCCAAATTATGATTGTTTGTTAATACCAGTAGGGAGTGAAACATGGTAAAAATAACTTTTAATAATTATGTAGTGAACATCCCCTAATCTGTTTTAGTTATAGGTAATATATTACTTTGCTATATGTTGACTGCTGTAGGTATAAACAATTTATGTACCAATCTAATATCCAATGTTGATTACTGTTTGTTTAATTAATTAAAATATCATTACATTTAGTAATTTAAATTGTAATACTGTATAAATTTAGTTCTCTTATACTATAATTTGCTCGTTTTCTTAAAGATAATTTGAAGATGTAAACAACTATCATAAGTCTTCACATATAAAATGATACATACATACCCACACGCACACTCACATACACCAACACGTTCCCCCAAATATTTAATTGTTTCGTTATGTTTGATATTTCTACTGTATCTCATATACAATATAAGTGGCCCTGAAATTTACTTATAAGGTTACTGTTAACTATTTCCTTGCAACTGATACAGAAAAGCAAAGTGTCTGTACAACTACAGAAGTGTTATCGGATTCTGTGGCTACAGCTACAGAGTAGCTCCTCCTGGAATAGGGCCATGTAATAGAAACATGGTTACTATTCCATATCATCGTACTAATAAGATGAAAAGCACCTTCAGAATCTGTGTTTGTCTACGAGAGTGATATACAATCTCATTTACTCAATTTTCAAACAAGCTTTGTTATTTCTATCCATTACCATTCAGAAGCTTTACGAGAACTACAATTCAAAAAATATGGATATTCGATGTCTGCTAGATGCAGCCAAGATGGTTTAGAATGCAGCTTTCACAAATTAAAGCCTGGGAGGATTTTCTGATCATCCGTTGCCAAAAAGCAGTAAGCCAAAAAATGTGAAATTTCTTCTCTTAAGTAGGAACACCACTACTATAACGTCAGCTGATAACTTTACTTCACACATGATGACTTTAGTATGACATGAAATTTACAGACATGATAACTGATGAGAGTCAATTCTGCCACAAGTAAAACTTAGAAGACTCACAGTAAACACTCAGAATAGAAAAATGTACATCTGCTACTGACACACATTATTTCACTGAAACTGTAAGGACTGAATGTAACAGTAGTGCACAATCAAAGGTGAAGGAAAAACCAATTTATTGAAAATAGTAGCATTCTGTATGGCTTATAGACTCAAGAAAGAAATCTCAACTCAAATTTTGAATATCACCATCCAACAAGTAATTATCTCAGTAACAAACAAGATTGGCTTCCTACTATATCAAGAGAGACTTTATGAACATAACTGATGAATGGTTAAGAACTTTGCTTAAAAGGGATGAAGATTTCTTAGAATTTCTTGATATTGGTGGCTTGACTGAAGATGAGTAATATAATGAAAATTAGTGAATGTGCTTAAACTGAATTACAGTACTGTGTGTAAGTTTCTGATTTTGTGTTGCGTCAGAATGCAAACATTTATCTGGATAAAGTCAGTAAATAAGAAGAGATCTGTAAAAGTTTGTGTGGCACAAGAAGGCAACTAATTATTGAAGAAAAAGCCATGAAATAAAACATTGAGCCTTAGCCACCTTGGAGACTGTGTACTCCCTGTGGCCTGAACATTTTCACATAAATTGGAACCTAATAAAAAAAATGTTTACTTATTTGCAATCACTGCCTTACTGCCTTAAAGCTTAAATCACCCTATTTTAAATGATATGTGTCTGATAACATGTTAAATGTATTTTCGTACAAAACAAACCTATGGATATTTAGGAGCTGTCAAGCATAATATAAACGTGGTTAAATTCGTGGACAATTGCACTTATCCTTAGGATCTAAGAGTGGAATGACATGGACGAGTCATGCTCGTCCATTGCGCTCAATGTTTAAATAAACTTCAGCAAAATTTTCATGTATGTTGAATAATAAATAATTGTATTAAATATAAAACATAAGTGAGAATTCCTTATAATTTAGATTTTATATAAGTTATAATGTATGTAACGTTTGAATTCAATAAAACAGCTGATGCAACACTGATGCACTAGTCTACACAACATGGAACAAGAGTATTGAGAGGAAGGCATGCACCTCTACCTACTGTGTTACATTCAAGTACTACTACATCCTACTGTGTTACTGTGTACATCCAAATCTGTACAAGGAAAGAATTTACAAGATAATAGTTAGTCTGTGAGAGTGTGCACGTGTTGATTTGGTAACTGTAAACAATTACAAACAGTTTCTTCAGTGACTCATTGAAAGTGATCAAGCCAAAGATCTTCATAATATTCTGCCTATTGAGTGAATATGAAACTAGTCTTTTCTACAATGCACAACCAAACAAAACCCTCACGAAACTGTCCCATGTCATGATGTTATAAACCCAAAGCTGCCTCCACATAGTTTTTGAAGAATTTCATATTCAACAAATTGATTATAAAAAAATTGAAGAATCAATTATTTATTAGTATGCTGCTCATTCCAAGAACATTGATGGGCTACAAAAACTGAAGGTAACGTGTTTCCCACTAAACTCTACAAGTCAATAATTACAGTCTTTGGATTTGAACATTACGCATGCTTGTAGGTACATGCTGATAAGACAGGCGATAGCACAGAGTGATGGAATATGCTTGAAGCTGTATCAAGCATGAAACTTGCTATTCTGTCAACACTCCACATTGTGGCTAAAATCCAGAAATAAATAACTCTTGGCTATTTTCAAAAACACATCTGGAAGTGCAGCATTATGATGTGTGTGAAGATTATAGCAATGAAGACAAGTTTTTATTGACTGTCCAGGAAAAGATATTGTCTTCAATTATTATGGGACTTTTGAAAATGATGTCAGCATTTGTCAGGTCCAAAAAATAGACCAGTTACGGAAGGACCATGCGTCTAGAGACAGACATGAAGTATATTTGGTTAAATAATATGAAAAGAAAACGCAGATGTTACAAGGCTATCTGAAAAGTGATTATAACACCTTAAAAATTTAAGTTGGTGTTTGTTAATAAAACAACTTGTTTTTATAAAAGATTAGTTATTTTTAATAAGTTTAATGATTTTGATAAGTATCAGTGATTAGTTAATAAGAATTATGGTATTGTTATGATGATCACATGGATCATGCTCTTATAACAGTGGAATACATCATAACTGAATACCAGAGAAATTGTTAATCTCAACTTAAAAAAAAAAAAAAAAAAAAATCCAAGCTTACAACTATCCAATACAAACTATCGCAGCAAGTAATAAAAACCATTCATTGTAATTATTGTCCACACACAATTAATAATTAACACTTCACATTAAATGCCCACTGTCCAGTAACACACAGTGAATCATAAATTCACAACTGGTTGGCCACTTTCAAAACCTCACTGTTGATACTTGGCCAACATTACCTCTGTGGTGTATAGTGTATGTAAGGGGTTTCCAGTTATAGGTTAGAATAATCACTCAATAGTCAGAGAAATATCAATAATATGCTTGCAAATAGGGCAATATTGCGACCATTCTGATGCTTATATAATACAAGCCATTCTGCTGCCAAGGGTCACATAAGCCATGCATGTTCCCTATCATTCCAGCTTAACATGTGTAATCCAAATGTACACACACCCTTCATACATATGTGTCTCACATTTGTTAGTGCTGCTTTTTCTTTTTTTTTTTGTACTTCAGAATCACAAGTATACAAGCGAAAAAAATCATTATAAACCAAGTAATAAAAACAAAAGATATGTAAAAAAATATCATTTGTTTTTACACTTTTTTGAATTTCCCAGAGTATAAAATGGGGGTCTCACTGCATATTGTACAGTTTATGTAGTGATATCGTTTTAAAAAAAATTAGTGCAAGCCTACTGCATTTATATTTTCAATTATTTTTGCAAAATGTGTAGATATTGCAATCCATAATGATACATCTATTCATGTGTATTTTATACAAAATTTTATAGCTTGTTAACAATAATTTGCTGAATGTATAACTACCAGCAAACCTCTTAGAGACACAACTGATGACAATAACTTCACAGAAGCTCAATAAAAACATCATACTGCAATTGATCCCTCGACACACAAGGGTATATCAGGGAATGAAGGAGTGGTTAACCTAGCAAAGAAACATAACTCCTCTTCACCAACCCAGAGGTATAACTATGGTCAACACTGCAAAACCATACTCAAAAAACTTCAACAACAGTCAAAGAACAAACATCAGTGAGAAAATGTGTACAAATACAGATGCAACTTGGGAGAAAGAAATAAACCTATGAGATTCTCTGTTGCTTCATTTGTCTCAGTACCTGACATGACTGCCTTGCTGCCCACCTCAACTGAATCAAAATCTACTCTGAAGAAAGCACATTGTGCCATGAAACCAACTCCAAGATGTATAGTGAATACCTCCTCCACTGCCAAAAACTGGATACAGCTTGCAAGTTTTAGGAAACATCATGCGGCTGTATTAGGAGACCAGAAGGCTAATGTACATTAGTATGCATGCGCACATGTGTGCCCACCACACACACATACACACAAACACATAAAAATTGTCTGCATAACTCTGCCTTGTGAAGGACTCTGTTGTTTAGTTCGGTAATCGTCAATTCTTTCTTCCCCATCTTAGGAAATTCTATTAAGGAAGTTATTTCTCTGGGTGGTGGTTGGTTGAACATTACTTGATATGGACTGGCTCCTATAGTCTCATGATAGGCCAGGTTTAGGAATGTTTCCGTTGCATCCATGTATTTGCTCCAGTCACGGTGTTCTTCGTGGCAATATGTTCTTAGGATCCTTCCTACTTCTCGGAGGACACGTACTGCTGGGGTGATATACTGATGTCTTATATGTTTTGATTCCCACAGACAGTAATTCCGTTCTCCAGCTCTTGCCCGTGAATTGTGTACCGTGGTCTGTCACAATCGTTTCTGGCTTCTCCACCTCAGGAATGTATTTATTTTTTATTATTTCAAGGATCTTACTGGTCGTGGCCTTACTTATTGGGTACAGGTTTGTAAATTTTGAAAAATGGTCAAATATAATCACAATATACTTGAACCTCTTTCTTCCTCCACTTCTGGGGAATGGACCACATATGTCAATAAAGAGCTTCTCCAGATTACGGTTTGAGGTGATGGTGATCATGGTGCTTTCCTTGCGATCATTGTTTACCTTGACCATCTGGCAAATCTTGCAATTTCTGACCATCTGTCGCACCTTCTTGTTGATGCCTTTTATATACACATGTTCAGTTAAAGCTTTTATTACCTTGAGGGGTCCCATATGCCCATACCTTACATGATATTCTAATATAACGGATGACTTAGCAGTTCTTGGGATAAATATTTTCCAAACATGGTCTTGGGGTGTGGGACGTGTGAATATTACACTATTAATTATACAATAGAATGGTATGATGGTTGGATCATTATTGTCTAATCTTTCTCGAATTGTTTTTAATTTGGGGTCAGTGGTTTGATATTCCTTTACTTTATTTAAAACTCTTGCCAAGTCTTCTCTGGATTTCAGTATATGATAGACCTTTCTGATGTTTTCTTGGTCTATGTCATATGTTCCTTTTTCTATGTTTATTCTGGATAGTCCGTCTGCCACTGTTTTGTTTTCCAGGCACGTACTCCCAGTTTATATTGGATTCCTGTAGGATGAGAATCCATCTTGTTAGTCGCCCATGGTTGAGTTTACTTTTTTTAAGGAAGGATATTGATTTATGGTCCGATCTTATGGTTATTGGATATCCCAGAATGTAAGTACGGAATTTTAAACAGGCGAAGACTACACTGAGGAGTTCTTTCTCTGTTACTGTATAGTTCCTCTCGCAGGTGCTCAAAACTTGGCTGGCGAAACTAATCACTAGATGATTGCCTTCTTCGTCTTCTTGATATAATTCAGCACCCAGGCTGACGTTGCTAGCATCGCAATTTAAGTAGAATCCTTGGTTAAAATCCGGGTGGTGTAGTATAATACTGTTCAGGAATTTAGTTTTAATTAAATTAAAGTTATCATCTTCAGTTTTACCCCATTTCCACTTGTTCTTTATCGAAAGTAGATGCTGAAATTTAGTGGTCAGCTCTGAATAATTTTGCTGAAACTTTCTATAGTAATTACATATCCCTAAAAATTATTGTAAATGTTTTATGTTTTTTGGTTTTGGAAACTTTTGAATAGCTTCCACCTTCTCCGGTGATGGCATGATCCCACTCTCTGAGAGTATAAATCCGAGAAATTGTAGTTCCTGTGTTATGAACTTGGATTTATCGAGTTTAAGGGTAATGTTGTGTTGGAGTTTCCTCAGTACTAACTCAATTCTACTGCAGTGTTCATTCCATGTGGTAGAAGTGATCAGTATGTCGTCCACATACACTGTTGCAAACTCTAACGATTCCTTTCCTAAAATTTGGTCCATGCATTGGATGAAGATTGCTACTGAATTTACTAATCCAAAAGGCAAACGTTTGAATTGGTAGTTTCTTCCTTCGAAGATGAATGCGACGTACTGGCGACTGTTCGGGTGCAATTCTATCTGCCAGTATCCGCAGACACCATCCCAGGTACTCATGAATTTGCATCCATGGAACTTCTTCATTATTTCGTCTATCTCTCCTGGAGATGTACGGTCATTAATTATAATTTTGTTGATCTCACGTACGTCGAGGCATAAATGCACTTGTCCGTCCTTTTTGGGTATTGCTACAATGGGGCTGGTATATGGCGAACTACTTTTTTCTATAATGTCTTCTTCGACCATTCGTAGTATTTCCTTCCTTACAGCTTCCTTTAATGACTGTGCGATAGGGTATGACTTCTTGTTGAAATTTACAGAGTCCTGGAACTTTAATTCACATACAAAATTCTTTGCTTTACCAGGTGAGTTGGAGAATACGTTGCGGTAGTTGTTGTAAATGTCCACTAACCTCTTCTTCTGTTCCACACTGATGATCTCGGTAGATCCTCTTCCTTGGAATGCCATGATTTCTTGCAGTTTTTCCTGCCATAATTCTGATTCTGTTACGATTTCTTTGTTTCCTATGGGTGTCCTAACAACTTCCCTAACGTGGTATTGTACTGTTGTATTGAGGGGCACTTGTGCTTCCAATTATCTCAGCAGTCCATTCATAGCCGTCTGAGCACAGTGTCACTTTACCACTGGCCAGATCAATAATCGCAGAGTGGCGCCGTAGCATATCACACCCTATTAACACCTTAAAGGGTAACCCTTGGGCTACTAAAAACACCATAGGAATTCCTATTCCTACGCTCGTAACATTCAGGCTTACTTGTTGCTTTATAGTTTTATTTTGTTTACCTGTGGCTCCTATAATAGCAATGTTGTTTATGGGCAGTGTGGGTATTCTCTCCGTGTTATTCTCCTGTATCCTGTTCAATTCTGTTTTGTCTATTAAGGAAATGTTCGCTCCAGTGTCGATCATTACTGTTGTCAGCACCCCCTTGTAGTTTTACTCGGACGTACACTATGTCGCCGTTTGGTTTAGCCTCTTCTAATAAATCCGTTTGTATATTTTTTAGGTAATAATTCCGTATAACTGTTATTTGTTCTTCGTCTCGGTTGGATGGGTTTATACTTCTCATCGGCCCTGGGTCTGCTTGCAGTGACAGGCGGTCTGTTATTCTCACTGCGGACTCTCGTTTCCCCTACCTTCGTCACTGTTGATATGTTGTTCCTGGTCATTCCTTTGTTGGTTTCCGGAGGGTATGTTCCTTCTTCTGTCCCAGCTTCTTGATCTTGGATATTCTTCACTGCGACTTCTTTGTGGTCGCCTGTTGTTGTCGTCTATGATATTGGTTATTGTAGGTCCGTTTGTTGTTAAAGCTCCGACACTGTCCTCGAAATCGATTGTTGGGTGGACTTCGATTGTTGTTATTTGCTCTCACATGATTGTCACGTTGTTGTTCATTGGGCCTCTCATTTCGATTCTCAGGCCTTCGTCGATTCCTTCGATAATAAGCCTCCTGCTCATAACTTTCTAGGAGGGCTTCCATTCCTCCAATCGTTTTTACTTGTCCACACAGACAAGCACGTACGATCCCTTCCTCGAAATGGTACGATAATTTTGTTATTAGGCACTCTTCCGGGATCTTGGGTTCTAGATGTTGGGCTATACAGACTTTACCAAGAAAGTAGGCCGTTGGTGCTTGTCCTCTTGTTGCATCGTACTTGCCATTGCACAAATTGTCCCTGACAATGTTTTGTATGGACTCCGACCAATATTTTGTTTTGAAAATTTGTTTAAATTCGTTATAACTGTTGACCTCGTTTCTTATCGCGGTCCACCAAAACTGTAATGTTTTTGAAACCTTCATCGAGAAGATTTTTACCATGTGCCACCTGTTTTCTTTGTTTCTGTTGAACAATTCTAGTCTCTCCAGGAATTCTAGAGGGTTTCTGCGATAGTCTTTAAAATTGATTATATCTCTATTCTCTCCCATTGGTATATGTGTATAATTGATTGGTCTATTTTGCAGCATCTCTAATTCTTCTCGTATGTTGATGAGTTCTCTCCTTTGGATTTCTTCTATTTTTTTCTTTGTTGTTGTTCACTTGACCTTGTACTTGTCCTAAATTGTTTTCTAGTTGTTCGTTTTGTTCCTCTAACTTATGTAATTTTTCAAATTTTTCTTGGATCTCTTGTTGAAGTATTTCCACTCTAATTTGACTGTTATCTTCAACATTAATTAGTTGATTTATAATTTCTTCATGGAATTGTATTAATGTTTCATTTGTTTTTCAATCTTCTCATTTGTTTCATTGATCCTCTGTTTTATTTCTTCTCTGTACTCTTCTAATTGATATGTCATCGTCTCATTATTCTGTTTTATCATTTCGCTGTTCTGTTCAATCCTTTTTAATGTTTCATTTGTTTTAACGTTTCATTTGTTTTAATGTTTCATTGTTCTGTTTTAGTGCTTCCGTGTTTCGTTCTTGTGTTTTGTTATTATTCCTTTCCATTTTCTTAAACGCCTCCTGTATGAATTCCATTGGTCTATCCGTTTTGTCACTCTCTGTGGTTTTGTCCGTCTCTTTTGTTGGTAATAGCATTTCAATGTCTTCGACAGGTGTCGCCTCTTTATTTTGCATATCTAATTCTGTTTCATCCTCTGCTGTCCGTTTTGCTGAAGTTGATCTTCGTGGCATTTTCGTTGCTCGTTGTAGCCGCCGCTAGAGTACAAATTATTAAAAAATACACTGAAATACTATAATATATAATACGTCTACCCTCACTAGTTGGTGCGCCAATTTGTAATAACCTCTACTTGTCTCTATTTTTTGGTTTATTTTTACGATGGTATCTTGAATACCTGGTTTGTTAAGTTGATATGTTTTGTTTTCTTGACTAGTTCTATTAAATGGGCGCCAATTTGTAATAACAAATGATTATAAATAATATTAATATTATTAATGGAGATACTACTGGTTTGGGTTAATTGGTTTTAGTAAATTTTTATTTTTATTTTCTCTCTTTACTTTATTAGATTTCATTGATCTGTAGAAATCTTTTAAATAGTACGGTTTGTTTTAAAACAATTACTGCCAACGTAACCTTCTTGAGTTGAAGTAAACACTAAGGTTCAATGTTGATTTAAAATTGTTAATTATTAATAAATAATACGTCATACACCATTAATTCCTTTTCATTTTTTCTTTTATTTCATTTTAAAATTTTGTTTTTCTACCATTAAAATAAAGAACATTTCTCATAATATGAATTAACCAGGCTTGTGGTATTGATAGCTCAACAGTTGGTAGCATGAGTTGACAAAATCTCAGAGAAGTAGGCTATGTTTACGCTTTGAAATTATAACGCTTATGAGTTTTTTTGACTACAACCATTAACAAAAAATGTCTTTTTTGAAGAACAAAATATTACAATTTAAAATTAAATATGGTATCATAAACCAATAACTTAAAATCTAATGTGACAATCAGTTCGTAATTCAGACAGTGTCTGTTGTTGGGGTTAACCTAGTTTGTCTAAGTTATTTAGATAAACATTGATTATGAAAACATATTACAATTGTTAAACATGAAATAATTTGAATAGTGTTTGTGTTTACTACTGTGATAACATAAACATAAGTTCACAAGTGTCTATTACTAGTTACTATTGGATCGTGATCATTAATTATTACGTTTTGTTATAAATTCTCAAAATAACCACTATAATTTCCTTTTCTTTACCAATCACTGTATTTATATATTCACTCTATTGTCCTTTAATTATTAAACACAATGCACAACACTGTCGATTCACTGTTAGGCTATGTTCACTTTCGGAGGTTAGAGGTTTGTTGACACTGTACATAACCTCAATTAGGATCGAGACAATTTGGGGACAAGACTATATTCAATTTTTGTATCACAGAGGAGGCGTTCTTAACTGTTTGATGACCTGCTAACGACTGATGCGGTTGCGGTGCGTTATGGGTAAATTCACCTGACAATTGAACGATTTTGATTGGTTGAATTATCAAATATTCCGTTTTTAATAACTAAAATTTCCGTTTTCTGGTTGATGCTCATCAACAGACGCCAAGTTAAGCATCCCTTTTTTGGCCAAATATATTAAAAATCTTAAAAACTGACATATCTTCCTTATGCTACTAACAATTAAAAATATATCACCACCATTAATCAGCAATTTTTTATTCCGATCATTTTGAAACCTCATTAGGCATGGTTCAGTTCAGTAATAATAAAATAACAATTTTCATAAATTGATTTAGTCTAGTATTCTTTATAAAATATTAATTTTCTGTTCCATTATTGACTTCTTAGTTATAGAATTGGTTTTACTTTAACATTATATGGTTTAATAATAGTAATAATAATTATTAACATCAATTTATTATAAAAACCTAGTATTGCCTTCTAGGCCTAATCAAGTCCATGCTCATTGGTACCTTATTTCTTTTCTTAAACTAAAATTACTTAATTCTACTACAAATTAATAACTCTTAATTATTACTTATGATCTAATTGAACTTTTATAACATGTCTTATTCATCAATACCAGCTTTTTTCCTTGTACTTTCCATTATAAACTTCCACATTGACTTATGAAGTTTTTGTCAAAGCTGATTATTTATTATATTATGCCTGGTCAATTCTTGACATTTCTCATTATTACCTTCTTACTACACTAACATACATTGTTTTATTATCTATACTATGATATTACAGGTTTTATTTACATAAATAATGTAAATATTTGTTCATCAATTTGTCCTATACAGTACATGTAGGCTTTAGTTTCATCAGTTTCTTACTATTTACATCATTATTTAATTCTTACGCATCAGTAGTTAATTATAATTGTCTTATTTATTATTCTATTTGTTGTTCATACTTTTTATCATGAACTTATTTATCTTACAATCCTTTTTTATTTCTTTTTCTTGTTTTAACATCTAAATATGGTGCATAACCTAACTGACATCATAACTCTTTTATATACCATTAAAACTGTTCTTTTATATACATATTCACTTATCTTCTACTAATCTTTCTCTGAATTGTTTTAATGACTTGATTCACATCCAGATATGACTATTCTCTGACTTTTTAGTTATTTTATTTCGTATTTTATTGAGTTTCATATTTTATTTCTTGGTTGGTAAACTATTTAAGTTCAGCTGAATAGGCTTTCACCCATTATTTACGACATTACATTTGGTGTTTACTAGAGTTATATTTTATTAAGTTACAGATAATCATATTTGGTATTTTGGTCTTATCATTTTATTTCATATTTATGTTAAATTTACTAGTTGACACCTCTTTTACATTATACAGGTTCCTTAATTAATTATTATTTTGTTCTTCATTATTATGATAAGATACTTATTTAGGTTAGGGTATCTTCTTTATGTAGAGGGAAACATCACATTACAATATTCAGTGAAAAAAATCATACCTACAGTTATTATAGCTAAACATATCTTACTTCGATCTATAATTGTCAGCTGACCACACAATGGTCTAGATTGATATACAAGACATACTTTTTTCGATCATTTTAGCCTTTTACTCATTCTTCCTTCCGCTGTACCTTTGCTATATACTGTTATTTACTCATACAGTTGATTGTTTTTTATTTATTTAGTTGTTAATTTCATTATTTCTAACTTTTCATTAGCTTGTTTTTCTTTTCTTTTGGTGATCGTTTTAATTATTTTAGACATCTTTGTTCTTTTTCTTGGTTGATTAACATTGTTTTGCTTTAGCCATTGGTTGTATATTTGCTCTATACGTTATTTCTTTTTCTTCTTCGTACCAGTTCATTTTTTTTTTCTTTGAATACTCAATATTCTTTATAATTTTAGGTTTTGTCTTAGCAGTTCTTGCTTGATTTTATTTTTGTTTATTTTGTTTGGTTTTAAATATTATTCTGAATAATTTTTGTAAGTTTGTTGATCTTACTTTGTAGGAATTTTTGTAACTTATTCCTTATATATAAAAAATTTTTTTTTCTTTTACTTTATATGTTATTTATACATTTTTGTAAGGTGATCTTACTTTGTAGGAATTTTTATTTTTGTAACTTATTCCTTATATATAAAAAAAATTTTTTTTCTTTTACTTTGTTATTTATACATTTTTGTAAGGTGATCTTACTTTGTAGGAATTTTTGTAACTTATTCCTTTATTTTATATTTTTATATTATGCCTCATATGTCATCGAAATATTGTGGTAAGTTGTTCTTACTTAGTTTTTTGATTTTGGTATTTCTTTCTCTTTTCTTTTCCATTATTATTATTGTTATGCTTTCCATCGGTCGGCCGTTTCCTCTTCTTCATCAATTTCTTGTCTTCCTCCCTGAGGTGTGTTGGATTGGTTTCCATTGCTTCTTGAGGGAATCCAGAGTTCTGGTGGGTTGCACTTATTGTATGCTATTCTGAAACTCTCTGCAGGATTATTGCTGAAAGGTATCCAGCCATAATTTTCTTCTTCTGGTTGGTTACTTCCGGATGGTGCGTCCCTTCTCTGGTTACCGCTTCCGGATCTAACTCCTTCAACATTATTAACCTGTTGTACATTTTCAGCATTCTCTTCCCTGGGGTTCTGGTTATCGCTCTGGGTGTTATTATTGTTTTGTTCGTTTGATGGTGGTCTCGGGTAGCGCCTCCCTTGATTGTTTCGAGTGTTCCCTCGTATAAAGTGTACCTTTGGCTGATTGTTACGATTACGGTTATCTCCGTTTCCCCTGTTATTATTATTTTTGTTATTTGGGTTGTTATTGTTCCCGTAATAATTATTATTGTTGGGGTAGCTGTTTGGACGCTGGTTTGGTCCATTGCCCCTGTAATGGTTATTGTTTTGATTGTTTCCGTTGAACGGTGGATTGTCCTGATTATAATTTGGGCGATTACCCCTATATTGATAGTTATTATTGTTCCGGTTTTGGTTATTCGGGTCGTTGTACTGGGGTTTGTTATAGGACGGATTGTAATTTGGTGGGTTTTGGTTTTCCTCACCACGGTTGTATTTCAAGTTGACCATTCGGTTACGTCGATATTGTGTATCATTTTCATGGTCCTCCGATAAATTTGCCATTCCCTGGATGGTTTTGATCTGTCCTTGTCTCCTGGCCCTTTGGATTGCATCCTCGTAGTGATAACCCAGCTGTATTACTAATGACTCTTCAGGTATTCTTGGTTCGAGATTCCTAGCCAAACATACCTTACCTAAAAAGTAAGATGTTAGGGTGTGCCCCGCTTGCGGTTCATATCTCCCATTACTGATGCCGTTCCTTACTACGTTTTGTGTAGATTCGGACCAATATTTTTCGCGGAATTGTGCCTTGAATTCCTGCGTACAGTTGATCTCCGGTCGAGTGGCCGTCCACCAATTGTCATGAGTATCTTTAAACATTTCGTCAATGAGGCTCCTTACCATCGCCCATCTTGTTTCCTTGTTCTTCTCGATGAGTTCTTCCACTCTCTTTAGGAATTCTATGGGATTACACCTGTAACTCCGAAAGTTTATCACTTCTCTGTTTTCGTTGGTGATAATGTGAGTACTGTAGCATGGTTTCTCCCTCAGCGCATCCAACTCTTCCTGCATCTGCCTCTCTCTTTGACTGATTCCTCGTATCCTCTCTTTATTCTCTTGGGTCTGTCCGTCGACTTTATTGATGGTGGTGTATACTCGTTCCACACGATCACTGATATCAGTTTGTATTTCTTTGTGCCTCTCCTCCAGCTTCTTGAGCACCTCCTGTTTATTTCTTTGGCATTCTACTGTTGTTGTTATTTGGAGTTCTTCTATTCGGTCTTTTCCGTCTTCCTCGACTGCTTTAATTTTGCTTATGATTTCTTCTTGGGCCTTTGCTACCATTTCTCTGGTTGTTTTTATTTTCTCATTAGTTTCTGAGACTTTCTTTTTGATATCTTCACAGTATCCCTCTAACTGTTGTTCTAATTGACATTTTAACTCTTCTTTGCTCTTCTCATGGTCCTCCTTCAATTGTCCCCTCAATTCTTCCTTCAGTTCAGTTCTTCATGACTTCTTTGGATGTCCTCCGTCAATTGCTGTTGTAGAGCTTCTTGGTTCTTCCGTAAAGTATCACTGTGTTCCTCCATTTTCTCATTTATCTGCTGCTTCAATGTTTCATTATTTTCTTCAATTTTGTTGTCCAGTGTCTCAATATCTTCCCTTATTTCTCCCTTCATTCTGTCTATTTTTTCATCGAGTTTTTCGTTCAATTCTTCATTGTTTCTGTCCAATTTTTCATGTATTTTCTTATTGTCTTCCTGGATTTGGTCTATTTTGCCATTCATTTCTTCCTTCATTTGGTCTATTTTTCCATTAATCTGTCCAAATTGCTCCATCATTATCCTCATCATGTTATCCATTTTCACCCCTTCGGTTGGTGTAGCTTTGTTTGGTTGGTCGCCGACTGTTCCTTCCATTTCCAGTTCTGGTTGGGTTGGGTTTTCCGGTTGGTCCCCTTGGGTATCCTCTTCAATCGTTTCCTCGATTATCTCTTCCATCATTTCCATTTCTTCTCCCTTGTTATCTTCAGTTCCCTGTTTAGCTTTATATCTTGTAACCATAGAATGTTGCATATTTTCCCGTAATCGCCGCTAGTCTTCTTTTCTAGCCTCACCAGTTGGTCGCCAATCTGTAACGAATAGTTTCTGTCGTCTCTGTAATTATGTATAGGTTGTGTGTTCGCCTCACACTGGTGTCGTTACTTCAATATTTCGCGCTAACGAAGTCCGTAGCGATGTTTCAATTACCAGTACCACGCGAGTGGAAACCTTACCTGTTATTCAATAGGGGTTTATGAATCCCGGGTGGCACCAAATTGTTTATCTAAAACAATTAAATTAATAAATAATGTGACAAAAGTGTTTTAAGCCATGACGGCCGGGAGTATTCGAATTTGTTCCCGCCTTCGTACGACCTACTGAATCAAGCAGGTAGTTTGTCGAGTTGCAGTGTGAGCGCTGGCCGTCAATTCTGGAAGTTCGCTAAAATGCACAAATTATACAATACACTTCCCTATGAAATAAAAACAATGGTTACACTCTGTACTAGTTTCTTTAATTATTGATCGGTAATTATTCAGTTTGACAAGAAAATTATATTTGGTTATTCAACAATTTTGCACCGACAATTAATATGAGACAATCTCTCTAGGGTTTGGCGAAATCGATTTTGGTACGATTCATACGGCCTAAGATGGCTAGAGTTTAGTTTGTTTACAATCTGTTCCGTTTAAAATCTAGGTTCTTTTGATTATGAGAAAAAATTAATTATGATTACAATAAAAAGTACACTACCTTACATTATTCCTACTTAAATAATATAATGTGTAGCTACAATTTGTTCCTGCTGTGTAGTAAAGTGTGTTTCAAAAGTTCGCAGTTTAACATTAGGTTATTTTCTTAATTTATAAATTTTCAGTGTTTGTTTATTTTACTTAATCTTTGAAAGAAATTATATTCAGTTTATAGTGAGAGTTCAGATAACTGTGAGAAATATTTAAAGTGAGTTTATTTCAGGAAATTGGGTAATTCAATGATACTTATCCAATCAGAAGGCTTGTGATAAACCGTAGTTCAGGTGAAATAGAATAGTCATCAATTTAAATGATTTGGGCTGCTGGCATCTTTTTCATGTTAGTTGTGGTAATTTCTTCATTTAATTTTTATCCAAATTGGTCCTTGACATCAGTTAAATGTTATTGCTCCTCGTCTTCTTCTTACTTGTCCATGTTTTTGAATTTTGACTACTTTTTATACATTTTAAATGAAAATTTAGGCCATTCAAAATCTGGCGTCTAATCTGCATGAGCGTCACTTATAGAGTACTATAAACTAACAGAAAATTCGTAACCAACGTCTGTTGTCATGGTTACAAATTAATCCTGATTGGTTAATCTTGGCTTATAACCATTGTTATCAAATTTGAATTTTTATTCAAAATTACTGTATATTTTCTGAATGCTTTTATTCTTCTGTCTTCCTTCCTGAGTATTAAATATTATCGCTACTGTTATTATTTCCTCTCAAAGATTGTTTTGATATCCCATAAGGTTGGGTTCTATAAAATATTAATGTTTGTACAATTGTGTTAATATTTGTTGATTACATTTCTCTTTTAATTTAAGTTCTTATTCTAACATTTTTCTTTTAATATGATTTACAAATTATCCTTGGCTGGTTACTCGCCTTGGATTTGTTAATTTCCTTGTTGATTTTATACAATTTATAGTTATTTATTTTTTGACAGTTAGGCATTTCATAGGCCCTAGTAGCCATTGATTATATTTACTTATTTTATACAGATTATATCTCATTTTATTTTAATGTGTTTTGTTTTGTCATTATAATTGGTTGGTTTATTTGTTGATGTGTTTTGGATCTGAATTTATATTATTTGTAGGTTTCTATTATTTTCTACCTCATGGCTTGTTAATTATTTCCTAACTGATTTTCCAGTGTAATTGTATCTGTATTGATTCACCTTCTTATTTATCTATTTTGCCTTTGTTAACAATATGGCTACTACTTACTATTAATACATAACATCTAGGCCTATGGTCTGTACAATTCCTCCAGCCATATCCTATTCATAACTTTAATTAAACAATTTTTTAACAGTTATTAGGTAAAGTTTGTTTACAATTCATTTCATTCTTTATTATTGTTTGGGTGATAAACATCATCACACCATTTAAACTTCCTTAATTGATTATCCCTTATAACCTGGGGTGTTTATTGATTTCATTTTTAATTTCTTATTTCGTAAATAATATCTACCTTCTATCCATGGTAACACCAACTGTTTACCCTTCATGGGATTCTCCCTTTTAAATACTATTGTATATAATTAAACTTAATTTCTTTAACAATAAGATTCTTTTTTTAAATAATGCTGTCATCATCACTCTTCAGTGTTCATTTCATATTATTAAGTGTTTACATCTAATACTATCATTAATAACATTCTTAATTATTAATATGGTTCACTATTAATCATTTAGTGTTTATTATAGCTTATTTATTAAACGTTTTGTATTTATCACTTTATTTCCTAATTATTTTGGGGGTTTTACACTTTCACTTTTGCACTTCTTAAATGTTTTATTTTAAGTGTTTATAAATGGGTAATCCCTATAATTACTTTTTCTTCGTCACTTAGTTAATTTTATTTTCTTACTATCTCTCTCATTACAAATATTATTTACATTATTAATAAGTTTATGTTGTTATAGAGTTTTTTATCACATCTAACTCTTTAAGTCTTGGGTTAGTGTACTTTTATTTTTCATATTACTTTATTGGGTTTGATCAAATCATTTACATTTATTTTTGAATCGATAATAATACTTATTTTCTACATTGGTTAGTTATTGGTTTCGTTTCCAATATTACACTTGAGTGTACCATTTCTCCTTTTCATATTCTATATTATTTGTTTGTGTCTTATGATTTGGTTTAACTTTATTTCCTTTACACTTGGTTTGTTTCATGTTCATTTTCCTTCTTCTTCCCTTTCATCTTATTTTGTTTCATTTTATTTTGGTTTACCCCTTCTAATTTGGTTTTATTTCATTTGGTTTCGTCTTTTCCCTTCTTCTTGTGGTTCTTTTTATTTGGTCAATCACTTTCTTATTTGGTTTCGTTTTTTCCCTTCTTCTTTTGGTTCTTTTTATTTGGTCAATCACTTGGGTTAGGTCATGTCGTCGTTTGTCGCGTCATTGTCATTTTATTTTATTTTAAACATTTTATTATATGAATTATTTTTTATATTGTAGATTCATCTTTTTTTATCCCTGGTATTGGGGTGGCTTATTTGTGTTGTAACAATATGGATATAGAGATCCATGGTGAGAAAGCCTACAAGTGAGGTAGTGCTTAAAGAGAATATGTATTAATTATTTGCAATACGGTATATTAGTTCAGGTAGTAAGAGAAAGGGAATTAGCTAAAGCAGTCTGTGATTAGAAAATGATAATTATCAACAGTTCTGAAGTTGAAGGAAAAATTGAAAGTGAGCAGAGAAAGAAAGTAGTAGATGGTTCAATAGAGGTACCCGTTAGTACCTAAGAACAGAAACCAAATCTTAAATGTGTGTGCTTACCAGTAAAGTAAACACATCTATAAGTCTATGCCAGATAATCTCTATACTTTGTTCAACTGTGAATATTTTGTGTTCTGTTCGTCTTAAAATAGAATCATAGTAATGCGTATGAACTAAAACACTTGTCAAAATATTTCTTTTCCGTATGTTATAATTATATACTTTAGGCTGAACCTTCCATAAAATTAATTGTTTTCCTACTACTTCAAAATGCAGCCATGTAGGTCTAGACTCAGTTTTTATATATACATATACAGCACATCGTTTCCATATTGAGTTTCAATTAAAATATTGTATAACAGTGTGTGGTAGAGAATGTCATTAATCCTTTTACTGTGTAAATGGTATCCTTTTACACCATCTATTGGTTAACCAGCAGACTGACTTGATCCAGCAAAAGGGTTAAAACTTCAAACACAGAATAGTGTAGCCATTTTTTTTAACAACTTTTTTCGGTGTAAATTTATAATGTACTACAGAGATGTATTGTTTGATTAAACAGTTTATTAATTGTTACTTTTTTTTCTTTTCTGGTCAGATGAATCTTCAAAGTCATTCTTCTGAAGAAGTAATTCCATTTCAGCTTTCCCAGCAACAAGCACAACTGCTGTTCTCGTCTAGTCTGGCATCACCAAACTCGACACAACGTAGTCAGTAGTATGTGAATAACCAGTAGTATGTGAATATTGTATTCGGAAATCAAGGTATCAGTTTTTGTGTAAATATATAAATATATAAGACATACATAAACATATATAGTTTCTGTTGTGTATGTGTACTATTTTTAGTACACAAATGTGGAACTTTTAGTGCGCCTTTTTAAAATATTGCATCACATTTCGTGTAAAAATTGTAAAAACATCAGTGGCCAGAAACTATTCCAGTATTGATCTCTTAGAAAGGATTATTTTGTACATATCCAAAAGAAAGTGGTTGTGATTCATAAGTGTGTTTTAACATATGCAATAAACTGTATACAACCAGGACTCTTGGGGCGTGTGGGTGTGTGTGCATGGGTGTGCTACTTATTTGGATATACTTATGAATGTTTCAAATGATACTATAATACCACTTTTTTGTAATTAAGAGTGAAAGTGAACCACTTGAATATTGTTTATTACTGTCTTTAACATAAACGGTATACATATATTTCTCGTATTGTTATTACTTGAATTTCTACTAAATGTGATAAATTAATATATGTAATAAAAAAAGTAATTGTTGAATGTTACATTTTCTTTTAGCTACAAAGTAGCTATTTCTGATGAGTATTAAAAGAATGTACTCAGTATTAAATAATATTTATTTTCAGATACCTCAGAATGTTTTGGTAAGTTAAAATAAATATTGTAACATACAAGATGCAGAAGATTCTTCTGTTGTATGACCACTTAGGTGGTAGAATTATAGCAGCCATTAATTTTTACTTTATAGCTAATTTGTTTAACTTATTGTTATTCTGTTGTTATTTTTTTATAACTAATACTCATATGTTTTATGAACTCTCTTATAAGTTTTTTTTAATGTTGAACTTTGACATAATGATTAAATAATTTCAAATGCAGTGAAGTTGATAGATGATGTTATTTTTTATATACAATATCTACTCAAACCATAACAAAAAGTTGATGTGTGTATAGTTACTTGTAGATTCTTATCTTACATATATACCAAGCAGCAAGTTATCAGTTGCTGAGTATATATCATCTTCGGTTTGTGAGTTTTTTTATAACAAAAACCATGCAAAAGTTGCAGAAACATATATTACCTTTCTCAAAATATTATTGAAATTATGAAATATATTATGCTTAACATTGAAAACTTTGTAACACATTCAAGTTGTTGTGACATGTAAGTATTATCATTAAATTTTCCATTTTAATTAGCATTTGATATAAGTTTTATTTTTGTTAAAAAGCTGAGTATAGTTATACATTTCCTACAAATAAGAAATTTGTATTGCGACGCTGATGAGATGAAGTGGACAGTAGTTTTCCACCTGCATTCTGTTTTATGTTTTGAATAATATGTTTTATACTGTATGAATTGGACGACAGTTATTTTGTAATTGAAGATTGAGTATATAGTCTTGAAGTTTAAGTAGTTGAACACATACAATTGTTTATTTTTTCTTCAACATTCAAAGTATTATCTTCTATAACAGTTATGTTTTATTTAGAAATTCCAGTTTTGCCCAATCTAATGTATGTATAGAATAATGGAATAAGTCATATTGAACAGATATTAAAATTATGTTTAATGACATACCACAGTAATCCTTTTGTTGGTCTTACTTCCGTGTTAAATTGAGATTAATCGTTCCACTGCATGCGTGCGCGCGCGCGCGCGTGTGTGTGTGTGTGTGTGTCAGTAACCCAAATAGTTGTATTTATAATTTTTATTTTCAAAATTAATGTGACTATATTTAACAAAACTGAAAAAAGTGTACACATATAGACTTAATTTTTACCTGATCAAGCAAAAACTGCTGAGACTATAATTTATCATATAAATAGTATGTGCAGTGTGTATGTTTGTTACCTGATTATGTAAGACCAAGAACCAAATGAGATTAAGTTTTAGGTTTTAGATGATTTTAGTGTAACTTAGTTATTTTTAAATCATAAGAGAAATTGATTTTTCTGAGAGTGATGCAGAGAGGCGGGTTGTAGTTATAATCTTTTTTTTTTGTTTCCAAGTTGGATGTTTGTATCTTAAACATTTGATTAAATTGCTGAGTTGAGAATAATCAAGTTTCTGAGAAATGCTATGTTCGTAAAGTGATAGGCTAAATTTTGAATTTTCAGATTATTTTTAATACAATTTCTGTAACTTTGTATTTAGTCTGTGATATCAGATAGTATACTCTTGTGTATACCAGTGTAGGTGTACTACATAAATGAATAGAGAAATAAAATAATTTGTACAGTGTAGAAAAAATAAAACAACTAATTTTTATTTATGTCAGATCTTATGGAGAATCGAAGAGTAGGAAATATCTTAAAATTATGTAAAAAAAAAATTCAGTATAACCTGCTTTTCCAGTAGTAGTGACAAGATAGTTGAAGTAGAGACAGTAATGGCATCTGACATCAAGGCGTAACATAGTTCTGAAACCACGATGATTGTTTAGTAAAATTGTAGAAGTGATATAAAAGCGGTTGAAGATCTAACTGCTGCTGTTCATCTGAGATAGGTGTTATTGAGAATGCGTTATTCGTGTTTACTCTTTAGGGTTCCTTTGAGAAATATAATTAATCCATGGTTAAATTGCCAATAGTTTTGTGCCAGCACCGTATTAGGCCACACATCATAAAATTTGTGAAAAGTATAAACTTTACTAATTAATTTTGAAAGGACTACAGGAAAAGCTGCACAGGCATCACCAGAAAAATTCCAGTTATCATCATTAACCAGTTAGATTCCATGTAGAAATTCTAGGTCACACTAAACACAAGATCTATGAAATGTATTTTTACTGGTAAAACAGTTAGCCAGATTATTTGATCTACTTTTTGAAGTCTCATTGTTTATTTGCATAGTAAAAGCTGTATTGAAATTATATCAATTCTAAAGGGTTTTGGTATAGCAAAGTCAGAATCAAATTTCTGTGTAACTAAATCTTTTGTTTTTCCATGGATGAAAATACAGAAACATTATACAAAAATAATTTCCGAATAAGAATTAACACTTTTTTTTGCGGGGGAGGAAAAATGCATTATGCACCATCAGGAGACACCCGACTGGTCTCCCGGTGTGTGGGACTTGCACCCACCAAAAAACCTCCACTTTACAGGCAGGGAACCCCCCCCCCTGGAACAACTATTTGTATGGCTTCAGGGTGGCACTTCGTATTGCGCCTACTAGGCTCCTACAGCTTTATCTATATCATCAACCTGTGATAGGGTCCAGTAAGAATTAACACTAGAAAAAACATACTTAAAAATAATAAGAAATTTAGTAGACATTGTCTACAATTGCCACAAGAGAGACAATTCAGATAAACAAATCTGCTCAAATGATATGGTGAGTAGTAAATTTCGTTTCTTGGTAATGTACTTGGATATATCTAACCAGAGTGCAGCCTCTTTATAGTAACATTTACTAATGCTATAATGAATTGCTGGATATATATCTACCAGCCAAAATAAGTGCTTTCAAAATTATTTTACCTTTCCATATTATTTTACGGTTTAATGATTATTGCTTGCATTGTTATTTGTGTAAACAAATAAATGCTTTCAGCTATGCAGGTCCAGAAAAGGCAAGCATTGAGTCACTTGACATACACAAGTAGGAATTTATCAGTTAATTGTAGAATATTCACATTAGAAGGTTGACAGTCTGGACTAATTGGACCAGGGATAGATTATAATTTTTTTTTTTAGGTGAGAACAGGTCAGAAATATCAACATCAACTAATCTGATGTAAAATAATTAAAACAAAATAATAATACACAATTTTTATATTTGTTACATAATTAGTTTAGGCTCATCTGAAAACAAATGAATGCATCTCGAATAATATTTATGAATTGCTGGAATAAAAATATGGTATGCTTTAATTTAATAAGGAAACTGACAAAATTATTAACTTAAATAGTCATCAATACTTGAATGTGATTAACTAACCTAACAATATTTTTAGTATGTTTCTATAATTTTAAGAATAAGTAATCTTTGCAGTGCATTCTTAAAAAATAAGTATTAAGCAATGCATCTTTATGGCCATCACTGTTTTCAAACCATTTTTTGCAAATCATATTTTTTAAAGAAACTGTGAGAATCTAAGAAAAAGTTATTGAAATAATTCAAGTGGTTAAGATAAATTCACATTTAGAATATCCATATCATATTGTAGTGTCTTGTGACTGCTAAAACTGACCAATTTTCCACCTTCATGTAGAAACTATATTTTTCCATATGCTGAACATATTTTGAACTTAAATCTTTGATCTGGGTAAAAAATGTTGAACACAGTACTGTTAAAGGAAATTTTATGTGGTTAAAAAGGGGGAATTTTAATATTGTTTTTTTTTTGCATTAGTTTATTACTGTTGCTCACAGTTAATGTTTGTTTCTTATAAAAAGTGTATTAAGGCCTACCGATTTTCATTAATAATTCAAGGCTAAACATTATATCAAGAGATTAGGTATATGCCATAGCTGAAGTACCATCCATGTATGACAAATTGGGTTCCTAATTCCTGTATAGAATTTGATTTTTTTAATTCAGAAGTGTGTTTGTGTGTGTGTGTGTGTGTGTGTGTGTGTGTGTGTGTGTGTGTGTGTGTGTGTGTAATTAGATGCATTTTATTACACACCTTATTAAGAAAAAAGTGTTAAATTTTAACTTAAGAAATTAATCGCATCTGTATTAAATATTGCTGTTGATAGTACAAGAAAGTAAAGAAATGCTAGTCTTCTGTTCTGGCATTACCAGTTGTGTATATAAGAATGTCAGCGATGTACATATATGTAATCCCCCTTACATATGGGGTCTTACTCATTAATTTGTACAATATTGTGTTTCAAGACAAGGTTAGGATAATAAATCAAATATAGTATTACTTAAAATTACAGTCAGCAGTCAATGTGTGTGGTAAGATGAATTGTAACTATCACTGGGCTGTTTTTAGTCAGTAGATAACAGTACTAATTGTATTTGTAACCTTCATGTTATACTCAAACGTTTTATAGGGAAAGCCAATATAGGCTAGGGGACGTACAAATTAATTGCTTTCAAAATATATACACATATAATACAAATATCAGAAAAACCAACACTGGATTAAAATATTTCACATGTTACATAAAGCTTGAAGAAGTACATAAAACATAGAAAGAGGCAGCCATTTTGTTTTGTTTGTGTGTTGTTTTCCAAATTTCTTATTGCCACAAAACTGCTTATTACAGTAAAATATTTGGAAATAGTGAATTTGTTAAGTTTGTGTTTTGGCTTTCCCTATGATAATTTTAATATAGTATGAGGCCCAATGACTCAAAAGCAACAACCTTTGAATTGGTAATACATAATAAAATGTGAGGTTTATTGTCTTTATCACTAAAGTCTGTCATACAAGAGAATTGACACGGAGAGGGAGTTGGCCAATCCCCCACCTGCTTCCGCTACTCATGCGCACGAAACTCGGCAGCATTCAGTTTACAACTGTCAGTCATCGGTCGCGTATTTCTAAGCACTAAATGTACAGTTATAGAAAAGACAAAGGAATAATATCTTTCCTTTCACTGTGTTTATTGCCATTTATATAATATTTATTCCTTTGTCTGCGACAGAGTTTTATTAACGACTCAATTTTTGCATTACTCTGATCTATTCCATACTTTATTATCTTTCTGTTAATTTTAAAAGATGTTATGTAAATTCAACCTTATTCAGGTCTGAGCAATTTCATAATAGCCTACCATGAGTATACATGAGTGTACCATGGCTATTATTAATTTTTTTAATAATAATTTGCTTTGTTGTAAACTTGCCCTTTGCGTTTTAACTGGGTTGGGACAGTCATCGGTGTTATATTTTAACCTTAAGGTACAGAAAATTTCTATTAAGCAGCAATATTACACCGAAGCCCGCATTACAAGTTTTTTTTATTTAATTTTTTGTCTTTTATTTTGATTCTTTTTTGTTTTCATATAATTATATTTTTTCTTATCGACTGAATCATACTACTATGTACAATTCTTTATTTACTAAAAGAAATTGTTTATTTACATTGAAATGCAAGCACTTTTTACTCACTATCACTGTCACTTGGAAGCGATTGAATTCCTCTTATATTTGACAGGCCACTTGGACCTGCTTCAGCGTCAGCCTCATTATCTGCATCCGATTCCTCCTCCTCCGAAGTGCATGATGAGCTATCCGAAGACGTACATTGTGGATCACTCCTTATGGAAATAATCATTTCATCTACCCTTTCTTCTAGGATGCCTTCTGCGTTCCAAGCTTCGTCCATTACTCTTTCAACGTGATTAACCGCTCTTCTCCAGTCCTCCTCTTTAATTTCACGATGGCTTGTAGAGCCAGAGTCTCTGCTTCAGCTAAGGTGAATAATTTATTGTTTCTGGCTACCTTGCCTTTAACGTGTGCCCATATAAGCTCAATGGGATTAAAGTGACAGTGATAGGGAGGCTGCCTTATCACTCTGTGGCCTTCTGATTTTGCTAGTGAATCCAGTTCATAGGATTTGAAATTTGGCTTATTTTTGTGTACAATTTGAAGCAGTTCTGCCTTTTTTAAATGACAGTCAAACGGTATGTTATTTGACTGCAGCCAATCTTGGCTTGCCGGTTTTGTTGAAGTCTGCGTTGGAGGTTTGTTTTCTTGAATACAATGATACGGCGCATTGTCCATTACAATTGTGGAACAGGGTTGTATATTTTCTAATAAATTAATAAACCATCCTTTGAAAGTGCTAGCATTCATTTCTTCGTGATAATCACCCTTCTTTGTCGATCTAAACATTTTTAAACAATTCGGTACGAATCCAGCGCTAGTGCCGGCATGAATAATTATCACCCATTGACCTCTTCCTGTCGGCTCTTTTCTTGACGATTGCAAAGTGTCATCATCCCAACATTTGGCAACTGTGTGACCCGCATTTATCCAGGTTTCATCCAGATAGACTATTTTTTTTACATCGATTTCCCTCATCTCTCTTAAAAAATTATACCTCCAATTAACAACATCATTTCTCTCCATTAGAAACTTTCTATTATTAATCTTTCTCCACTTAAAGCCCAAATTTTTTATAATTTTCCAAAGAGTAAACCTACTGCCGTCGAAAATATCACTCTCTTTTAACGAATTCAGTAATTTTCTTATTGTCGGTAGCTCTCTTCTTTTATAATATGCGTATATATGATTCCGTACTGCCGTTTCCGAAAAAGAATCCAAGTCCGACTTTGGGCTTTTACGAGGACGTTTCTTTCCCGGTGTTACATCCACAACTTCCGCTGTAACTTTAGATACAGTCGCCCTGCTGACCTGGAGTGCATTAGCAACTCGTCCAGTGACTTTCGGAAATGGCAGTAGTGGAGCATTACTTGCAGACTCTTTTTGGAAGTAATCTCTCAGTCGTCTTATGAAAGTCCGTGCTTGTGAGTTTAATGTCGCCCCTCTCCCAAATTTACGCACTCTTCCTCGATCTACATGGGGTGGCATTTTAAAAGCAAATAAATAATACAACGATTAAATTAAAACTTAATTAGGCCTGATTAAAACGTAACAATTAAAACGTCGATCAAATGATGATAAAACTACTAAAAAAAATTCTACACATACAAAAAACCAAAAGAGCTAAACTGATTATACTGTATTAAACACTGCTGCTAACCTTGTGAAAATGTAAGAATACTGGCTACACAATGATCTACTACCTGTGAGAAGTGGTAGACAGAAATAAAATGAGTAACGGTTAAGCGCAGAGAGCTTGTAGTGGGAGAGAAATTGGAGGGGTAATTGTCGCTGTGAGCGGGCACGTGCCAAGGTCATGTCGATTCTTTAATATTACATACTTTAGTTCTGATTTTTAATTTGTTTTAAAATGTTCGTGTAATTATTAATGTGAAAAAGATTGTAGTGTGTAGGTAATGTTACACTTAAAAAAGTATATAATTTAAAAGATTGTGTATATTTTTTTATTGTATAGTGCAAATGAAACAGTCTTTATTGGATGTAGTAGTATATGAAATTTGTTTAAATGATTCAGAGTACATTTTATTAATTTGTTATACAGTCAACTGTTCACATACATTGATAAGTGTTAGTAAAGTATATATTCGTTTTTTTTTTAAGTTGACATTGTAAATATTATGTCTAAACTTCCAGTGCAATCATAAGTTTGATAGTCAAAAGAGGATTTCTAGAGATTAATGTTACCATTTGGAGAAGGGGGTGTTCTAGTTTATTAGTTACAATTTTTCTAATATTTGGTTTAATTGTGTGTGTGTGTGTGTGTGTGTGTGAGAGAGAGAGAGAGAGAGAGAGAGAGAGAGAGAGATGCAAGTGAGGTTATATTTTTTATTCTATTTGTATTGCATAGTTCAAAAACTTACAGCTTTTGTCTTAAGCATATTGATGAATTGATGCTAAAGGAATAAATTTGGGGTGTGTGTGTATGTGTGTATGTGTGTGTGTGTGTGTGTGCGTGCGTGCGTGCGTGCGTGTTATCTCACTTTTCAATCTTCCTAGTAGATTGTTTGAACTTTGTGATCTAGCTTTCTCTCTTGGTCATCTTTTCTATCCCTTAAATCCAAATGAGACTTTTATATTGCTGCTGGTAAAACACTTTTATTTGTTTTGTTTATTATGTTTAAGTGAACATACCATACCAGTTGTCTATTTCATTGTTTTAAGTCATTGTTTTCCCTTAGTTTGTTGTCATCTTTTTTTGACCAGCATGTTCCAGCCTAGAGATTCTAGTAGCTCTTCCAAGGAAGGTTTCATTTGTACTCCATCTGTAAGTACGTTATTGAATTCCCTAGTAGTTAATTTTGATATATTTTTTCAAAAAAAAAACTGCATTTAATTTACATACATTTATCTCATGTGTGGTCTGCAGTGAACAGTCCACTATATACTGCAGTATCTCTGTGCCTTCTGTTCTCCAATAGTTGATACTGTCTTCTGCAACTAATAACATGCCAAAATAATGTTAAGATGTCTATATTGTAAATATAAAATTAATTTACGATATAACACATAATTGCCATCATCATAGTGTATAGCATTTTATTATACCTTCAGTAAAACACAGTTAGTTGTGTAAAATGAGAGAACAAATAAAATTCTGTCAATATAAGAAATATGAGAATAAATACAATCTGTGAACGAATATGAAACTATTAACATGCAAAAGTAGTTAAACAGTTCATAGACCTCTAACAGTGTGAACAGTTTATAGTGATATACCATTTAAACAAACAGTGATAGAACTGTAGACAAACAGTAAACTTTGTCTTGTGAAATGTCCATTGTAAATAATGTTTCACTAGTAATTGGTTAGTTACATTTCACAAAGACTGATGTAATCTTTAAAGCAGTGGATAACATTGTTACTTGTGTGGTATTTGCAACATATATAACTTTTTTTGTTTGACTCTATAGTAATATTGCTTTTCAGTTACTTTTTTAAATAACAGGACATTTACAGAGGAGTAAAAGGTGGCTCTCCAATTTGCAGTATTTCCTAATCAGGAGTAGCTTTTAAAGATTTTGTTAATATTGGTGAGAGTTTGTTTCAGTTATAGGTAATAGGAGTTGACTATAATATAACAGTTTCCCACAATCTATAAGAAAATTTACATGTTCATGGATAACAGTGGTAGGCTTTTTAAGGATGACCTTAAAATTTTTACAGTGCTTGTAATTCTGGAACTTGCAGAAGAGATTTGTGATTTCTATGAGTACAGATTAAAAAAGTTTGGATTTTGGGGGGGGGAGAAAAAGATGGAGGGAACATCAGAAAATAATGTGAATAAACAATTAAAAAACTATAAAGAAATTAAAATTCTATATTGTATAATTTTTTGCTATGTCAGATTTATTGATTTTTGTGGTATAGTGGACCATATAATAAATGTAAATATAAAATTTTGTAACAGTAATTTTAATTAGAACATAGTAAAAGTATAATGAAAGTAAGCATTCGTGTTCTTATAAAAATAGTATGATATAGTTTTTCATACTAAAAGTTCCAAGTAGTAAGTTACAAAAATTGAAATTTTTTAATATTACAGACTAGCAAGTTTTGTAAATGATAGTGTAAAATAATACAAATCTTGTTAATCTGTACAGTTGGATTTAGTCAGTTCTTTAGGAATTGTAGTTATCAATTAAGCATCTGTGTGTGTGTGTGTGTGTGTGTGTGTGTGTGTGTGTGTGTGTGTGTGTGTGTGTGTGTGTGTGTGTGTGTGTGTGTGTGTGTGTGTGTGTGTGTGTGTGTGTGTGTGTGTGTGTGTGTGTGTGACATTTCAGTACACATTAAGAACTGATGAAATTGTTTTTATGTGTTATAAAGTTACTAAATTTTTTGTAACTATTAAAATAAAATTTCATTTTTCTTAATTTTAGACATGGAAGTACAAATATTTCAGTATTTTCGATATTTGTAAAATTTGAATTACAGTATAATAAAGACAAGTGTGTGTGTGTGTGTGTGTGTGTGTGTGTGTGTGTGTGTGTGTGTGTGTGTGTGTGTGTGTGTGTGTGTGTGTGTGTGTGTGTGTGTGTGTGTGTGTGTGTGTGTGAGGGAGGGAGGGAGGGAGGGAGGGAGGGAGGGAGAGAGAGAGAGAGAGAGAGAGAGAGAGAGAGAGAGAGAGAGAGAGAGAGAGAGAGAGAGAGAGAGAGAGCATGCACATGTATTGTAGTGCATATTTGAGCATATGGTCATAACAATATTGTAAGCTTCAATATGTTGTATATAGTATTTTTGATAATTATACCTTATTTTTGAAGAACCCAAATTTTACTTTAAACAGACTTGTAAGCACTTTTTTAATTTTATTTTTACGCCAATATGCAGCACATTTCTTAAGAGGTGTAATCATATACTGAAACATAACCTATTATGGCAGTGGATGTTAAAATTGTGTTGCATCTCCTGATAGTTATCTCAGCCTTTAATCATAATAGTCACAAAATGTTTGCAGACTAATTGAAGTACTAGACAGCTAAATTTTATGCTAAAAGACAATTAAATTGCATGAAAATACACATTAAAAATCTTTTTTAATAAATTTTGACCACATGAAAGTCAATAACACTGATAAAAAGCATGTTAAGTATATAAAACATTGTATTTACAGTTACATAGTTGAATTGTGAAATATTGCTAATAATAACATGAGATTCTAGTATAGTATTACAGACACATTTTTTTTTGTTCAGATTGTGTATATTGATTCTAATAAAAATAATTATTTTTGTAACAGACAATGCAACCAGATGAAATTTCTAAACGAGTGATAGTTTAAGATTATATACAAATTTGAAATGGATGTACCTAATGTTACAGAACATTTATTTGTAGTTGTTAGTTATGTAGATGCCACTTTTCAGACATCTTGAAAGTATAGTTTCACTTGGATATTCTACTCGCAGCTTAACTTTTGATTGTTAAACATTAAAAATGAAGTATAAAAAATGTTAAAAACAAAGTGACAGCAAAGAGCTGTAATAATAATAATTAAATAAAGTAATAATGGAAGAGCAGCCAATTAATATAACAATATTAACTCATAATTTTGTTCATATTTCTATTTTGGTGGTACTTTCAAACACATTGTGTATCATACTTGTTATCAGCCAGTACCTGAAAAAGTAGTACCAGATGCATATACCAGAGGTTCCCAAACTGTGGGATGCAACCCACAGAAGTGCATAGAGGAAATGATTGAGTTAAATTATTATTAAGTCAGTGTAAATTTGTTATAGAGAAATAAATTAGTTTTTTTGGCTTAGTTTAACAAGAGAACACGTTTAGGATTAACATTTTTCTATTAGATCTACATTCTGAATTAGTTACAACAATTATTTTGAATAGTATTGAAACTAGTTGATCAGTTTTCACAGTTTCATATCTTCTAGAACATTAAAATACACATAAACAAGATATATTTAATATTTATAATTACTTTACCTCAAGATATTTTTTCCCTTATTTGACGTACATCACGTCAAAAGACACGTCTCCCCTGACTGAATAGTACAGAATTTTCACCTGGCTGCCTGTGTTTGTTTTATTATGCGCGCGTAGTGAATATTTGTTTTTGTTGAGTTTACAAATTATTTTTAATTTTGTATATAGTGTTATAGACTAAGAAGTGTGTGATCATTTACGTAGTAATTATTTATTAATAAACATTTTTAAGTGTTGTCCTTTAAGTGTTTTAAGCATACTGTTTAATTGATTTAATGCAGCAAAATGAACACGGTTAGTACCAGTTCTGTCGCAGAAGTATTTGATATGAACTCTGACAACTTTGATTCACTAGAATTTTTGTTAAAATACGAAATCAGTACGTTACCTTTAGAGCAAAAGGTATTGCTAAAGTCAAAAAATATCTCGGCCGCCTTTAGATTTGTCGCAGAAGGATGGAAAAATTGTCAGAAATTTTCAGAAAGTTTGGTAGAGTAAATATAGATGGCTCTCGGGTTGTAAGCGAAACAAAACTCTGCACTGCTATTATTGTTTGATATTTAATGGAGAGGAACCATGGAGCAAAGTTGGAGTAGGCACTATAAAAAATTTTGAATCTAAAGCCGCTAAACATGCTGGCAGCAAAACTCATATAAAAAATTCTGAGATGTTTCACATGCTAGGATGTAACAGCATAGAACATTGCTTATCCGAATTAGCTAGAATTCAAGCAGTGCAGCACAATGAAAATGTGGCTCAAAATCGAAGGATAGTAGGCCGTTTGATATATGTTGTTTGTTATTTAGGGAGGCAAGAGTTAGCTTTTACGGGCCATAAGGAAAATGAGCAGTCTCTTAATAAGGGCAGTTATATAGAAACTTTAAATTTACTGGCAATGGAAGAGTCTTTCATGAAGAAACATATAGAAACCAGCACTGTATTTAAAGGCACATCTTCTGAAATTCAGAATGATTTAATCGAGTTTGTTTCCATCGCTGTTAATGAAACAATTCGTGATTAAATAAACAAGGTTGATTTTGTTTACGTTTAAGCTGACGAAACAACCGACATATCTGTTAAAGCACAACTGAGTATAATTGTGCGATATGTTCGTGGTTTGAAAACTGAGGAACGCTTTTTAGGCTTTTTTTATGTTTCTTCTAACAAAAGCGCAGAAGGGTTGGCTAATAAAATCATTTCAGTTTTGAAAGAATATAACATTGAAAATAAATTAGTAAGCCAAACACAATGGTGCTTCTGTGATGGCTGGTCGTCACGGCGGAGTACAAACCCTTGTTCGTCAACAGTGTCCACAGGCAATATTTGTGCATTGCTATGCTCACCAACTTAATTTGGTCTTGTTACACAATGCAAAAAATATTAAAGTCAAATTGTTTATTAGTAATTTAACTGCATTTCATAGTTTCTTCAGTAGATATGCTGCTAGATCTGATTTACTCCGAGAACAAGGGTTTAAACTTCCTCACCCAACATCAACCCTTTGGAATTACCGTTCGTGGGCAGTTTCAACAATCAAAGAACATTACAAAGAACTATATCGTGCGGTTTCTCACATTATCGAGTGTGATGATTGGGGTCCTGAGTCTGTGAGTGCTGCAATTGGTCTCCTAAATATTTTAAAGTCGAGATCTTTCATGTTTTACTTGTGCGTATATGATCGAATTTTTGTATTTACTCAGCATCTGTTTAATGTGCTCCAGGCAAAATCTAGCAGTGATGTAAATCTCTGCACTAATGAAATAAGGACAATGAAAGAAAATATCGCAGCACTACGTTGAAATAAAGTGCTGCAAAACTGTATGGACGAATGTAGGCGCATGAATGCTGACCATAATAATGTATTGCTGGAATCTGTAAGTGAAGTACATAAACGCGTTGCTTATGAAATTCTTGATTCTGTAACAGTGCAGCTAGACACTCGATTCAGCGAATTTGAAAATATATTTTTTGTAGAACTTCTGAATCAGAAAAAGTTTGTTGAATTTCGGAGGAATTTTCCTCAACTCCAGTTTGACAAGCTGAAATGTTTGTTCCCAAAATTCTTTGACTGGGTAACATCGCGCAATTAATTATTGAACATCTACAACAGTGATGATAAAATACTTCCGTGTGTTAAACTGCTAGAATATATTGTGGAAAATCAACTCAATAGTGTGTATGAACAAACATTAAAGTTACTGAAATTAGTACTGAGTATTCCAGTTACATGGGCATCGACTAAGCGTTCAGTGAGTGAGTACACTGAAGAGGATCAAAACGTACCTTCATAATGCCATGAAAAATAAAAGATTATCACAATTGGCTATGTTGTCCATTGAAAAAGAATTTACATTTATGTGCACAAAGGACCCAACTTTCAAGGAAAGGGTAATAAATATTTTTGGAAACTTCAAGACGCAGTGTGTGGAACTCATTTACAAGAAAATATGAATGATTGTGTAATGCCTACAGTATCCGGATTTGTCATCATTGAAAATATGTGAGTAAAATTTATATTTTTTGAACAATGTTTTCTAATTAAGATTCATAAAGGACACTAATAACAATAATATAGTTTGTTCTTTATATTTAGGCCTAATTATACGTATAATGAAATGAGAGTCACTTAGGTATTATCTGATAAAGGCAGAGGTATCTCTATTTACCATAGTTTTACTGGTTCGTTAAAAATGTCGACAATCTTAGTAGGAGGGTGCTGTTGACTGGTACTTTTATGTCTACCCAAATTATTTTGTCACGCTTCGCCACTGTTGTTAATATGCATGTATATTGTATGTAGTCATTAGTTTCTATTTTTATTTCAACGAATAGCACACAAAAATTAAGACTAAAATTTAGAAGTAGAATTTCTCATAATCAAGAAGTTGCAAATTTAAACTATGGTAGCAACCATGTAATAGACAATAAATATTTGTTTTAGGTTAATGACACACGTTAATTTTTAGTAAAAATGATTTCCTGAAATAATGTTATGAATAATAAACATCTATCCGTACTGTCTTTTATGTATTTTTTCTTTTTTTAATTATTAATAGTGTAGACATATCCTGTCTGAAAATTATATAAAAATCTTTTGTCTTTTGTAACAATAACATTAGTTACCATTAGTTTTATTTATTCAGAAGTCACCTGACTTAACTGATTACTTTATTAGTTACCCAAATTATTACCTAATGTATAGCCTGTATTGGTTACCTCCCCTTCCTGTGTAACTTTTAATTCCTTTTATTAATTTTGTAACTAAAATCCTGCAGAGCCTTTCCCCCCCCCCCTGTATGTATTTTATGAAAAACAAGCAAAACTAACTGCATTGTCTTATGAATTATAATTATAAAAACTGATTCTTCGATTTACATGTAGTATTTTTCCAAACAACATGTCATTCAGTTGTTTATGTAGTTAATTTACTTTGAATAATGTTATAGAAATGTTAATTTCATATAAGAATAATTTTTATCATGTTATTGTTTTTTGTGATTTAATTTTTGTGTGTATACTTGTCAGTTAAACAATAATTCAGTAAACAAACACTGTCTTTTTTCATTTAATAAGTAAATAGTAAAGTGTAGTGAAATGATCTAATTTATATGCTTACACATTTATTATATCTAAAATTACTTTAAATATGCTCAATGCAGTTATTCGGTATGTTGTTACAGAACTATGCTTGAAATTTATATTGCTGCAAATAATAATGTTCAAAAGAGTGTTAATACTTTTGTTAAATAATAAAAATATCAATTTCTTTGTTAATATTTGTTAATAACGTACAAACTATTCTAGTGGTGGCATGTAGGTACACGACTTATCACTGGTATTAGCACTTTCTCAAATACTTTATTTACAGTTTTAAAACTATACTATTATCAAGTAGGGAGTGCGGCTGGGCACAACACAACACAGCTCCCGTCTTTTCTGTTAATGCTCCGCTACGCTCTGCTTATATCCTTGATATCTCGAAACACACTTTCTCGGATTGTGATCTTAAAATTTTATTTGGACTTTCAGAAAACGGTTAAGCAAACAAAAAGTATAGGTCATCGCTTTGGAAAAACGTTCCCCGCTGGATGAAAAAATGCTTATGCTGGTGTACTTATTTGATGCATGTTTGAAGAAATTTACAGTTACGTTAATAAATTAATATTAATTATTAAATTAATAATTATATATATATTAATATTAATATATTATTAAATTTAATATATAATTAATCATTAATATTAAAAAATGATTACAATTAATAATTTATTAACGTAATTGTAAATTTCTTCAAAAAGGCATCGAATACGTACACCAGCATAAGCATTTTTTCATCCAGTGGGGAACTTTTTTTCCAAAGCGATAACCTTACTTTTTTTTTGCTTAACTGTTTTCTGAAAGTCCAAATAAAATTTTAAGATCACAATCCGAGAAAGTGTTGAGGAAACGTTTCAAGATATCAAGGATGTAAGCAGAGTGTAGCGGAGCATTAACAGAAAAGACGGGAGCTGTGTTGTGTTGTACCCTACCGCACTCCCTATTTGATAATAGTATATCTAAAGACATTCCAGTTTATATGATTAATGTATGTAAAAGCCTGTTGAAATGTTATCACAGAATTATGGTTATTAGCCATTAAAATTTATTTCATACTAGCTAAACCCAGCCACGCTTCGCTGTGGATCAGTCTGATATGAAATGAATAGGAAAGTAAATAAAAGTATTCTAGCGAACATATATTCACCGAGAAAACACATCATTCAATTCAATACCCTGCCTTGCATTGATGTGGCTATGCTGTGGAATGAAAGGAAAGGAAGTAAAAAGATGTTTTTCACAGAAAATCATTTTTTATTGTAAAGCTAGTGGACTGACTACATTTTTTGTTTGTCCGTTTTCTGCATAAACATAAAGATCAGACGGTTTACCGACTCTGGAGCATGTGACGTATAATTGCCCGTGAGAGAAGCAATCGTTTTCTAAATTCAAACCGCACACTTACAAAGATTGCCCTTGCGCTTTATTGATAGTCATAGCGAACGCATGGTGTATTGGAAATTGAAGTCGTTTGAACTCGAATGCCATGTCGGTCGGAATGAGTGGTATTCGTGGAAGTAGTACGTCTTCACCTTTATGAGGTCCAATCAGAATTGTTGCTTCAATTAGATTGTTCATCAATTTTTTAACTATTAATCGTGTGCCATTGCATAACTTTGGCTGATTGATGTTTCAGAGTAATATAATTGGCACTCCAATTTTCAAATTCAGAATGTGTGACGGTAATCCGGGAACATCGAGAGAATTAAGAAATTCCGTTGGAAAATTCATTACTTCACTTTGGTTCATCACGGAGTCAATGGATTTGTATGTCACTGTTTTACCTGCGATTCTGTTTAGAATAATGTTGTTCATATCGTGTACATCGACATTTTTAGCCGCTAGAATGGCTCTTCCGCTCAACCATGCATTATTTCGATAATTTGTTTCGATGCTTTGGAAAACCTTGTCTACTAATTCTTCTTTTGAATTCACGATGTTGCAGAAATTAGATGGGAAGGTGATTTTTCCTGTTTCTGGATTTGTAGGTACAGTGCCGTTACCGACCTCGAGTAATTGTCTTGAAAATATGTCAGCTGTTGGATCGGTTTGAAGTTGAACTCTCATATTTGTTGTTAAATGCATTTTTTTGACTGTGCTCCAAAAAGTTGAATATTTCAAGCAGGCATGCAATTCATCAGCTGGTGTTGAGCGAGGTATAACTGGAAGCGTTTGCCTGAAGTCACCGGATAGTAACACCAATGCTCCACCAAATGGAACCTGATTATTTCGCAAGTCTTTCAATGTATGGTCTAATGCTTCCAATGACTTCTTGTGAGCCATTGTACACTCATCCCATACAATGATTTTGCATGCCTGAAGAACCTTTCCCATTCCAGTTGATGTTTTTGAAATGTTACATGTTGGGTTTTCTGTGAAGTGCATGTTTAGTGACAGTTTAAGAGCTGAATGCGCTGTTCTCCCTCCTTCCATCAACGTGGCAGCAATGCCTGAAGAAGCAAGAGCTAACGCAATATGGCCATTTGAACAGATTTTAGCCAGGATCAAGGAAATTAAGAACGTTTTTCCAGTTCCACCTGGAGCGTCCAAAAAGTACAATCCACCGGATTGGTTGGCCACAGCTTGTATTATGGTATCAAATGCTATCTTTTGTTCTGGAAGGAGTTTCGGTGTATTTTCTTGGATGAACAGCTGTAAGTCATTTCTTTTGTATGATTGCTCTCTGAGCAGTTCTCTGTTGAATGTTGCATTGATGGACCGATTTGGTGCTGTCATTCCCAATTGTGCCAGCAACTTGCCGCACATTGCAAGACAAAGATCCTCAATAAAGATTAGCGCTTCATTGTATATTTCTTCTGTGAAATCCAAGCCATGATTTTGTGTTTCTTGACGCATTCTGTGCAGAATATCTTCGGCCATGTAGTCTTTGTATTTCTCCCACAGTTGTACTGGTTGTGACGGGGAACATGTAGATAAAATAATTGCGAACAGCGTACGTATTTGAAATGGATTAGAAGTGGCGGATGAATCTTCAATTGACTTGTCCCAATGATCGTCGTTTTCCAGCAAATGAAGTGCCTCGCACGCACTCCGATACATATTATGTACTATTCCATCCACTGTTCGTAAATGTATAAATGATGTTGGACCACGAACGGTAATCAGAAGCAACCGTAAATAAAAACATTCAGCGTTGTTCGGATGTACAGTATATATTCTTCCTAAAGCATTTGATGAAAATATTCCAGGTTGTCCAACTACTGCTTTGCCTCTCTTCCTTCTTTCAAAATTCTTTCGTGTAGCATTCCAAGTGTAATAAGTCGGAATGTCTGCATACATCAAAGTTCTTGCAAAATCATCTGCTTGACATAATAGAAAAAACGCTGTGAATGTTGTGTTCGGTGGATTTGTTGCTCTGTCCTTTATGTTTTGTTCCGTGAAATACACTCTTTGTCCGTTTTCAAGATGGACAGCAAGATGAACGACAGTTGGATCCCTCTCGTGGATTGGAAACCCTAAAATACGCCACACAGCTTCATTGCTGCTGATATATCTGCCGATTTGATATTGAGAGATTTCATCTAAATTACTTCTTGTTGAAACTCCAAACACGGCCATATCGCTGCCTTTGTTGACGTATTTACAAATGTATTTTATGGATTTCACAGAATTGCAATACTCAATGTTGATATGTGCTTTGAAAGTTTTCGATAAAAGTGGTGAATATGTAACAACCCAACGATTATCGACTTCAATGTCATTTCCTCTCACTTTCAAAGTAATTGCTTTTCCATTGTCTTCATTACTTCTTCGTCGATATAGTGGGTAACCATCATTGGCAGTAATTGTGTCTTTTAACAACTCTCGAGGATACCGTTTAGAGCATTTTCCATCTATCATACATGGTGAATTTGTATTGATTGCTCCACATGGTCCGTGTATCATGTTCTTGGTCACAACTTCAAACAACTCATTATCAATTGTGGGATCTGGTATTTCGGCAGATATTACTTTATCGATTTCATTTGGCATTATCTTCACAGTAAGCCATATTAGAATGTGCGCATGTGGCAATCCTCTTTTTTGCCACACCACTGAGTACATCCAACATTGTGTTTCTCCGAAAACGTGTAGTGAAGTGATGAAATCAATTAATGTCTTTAGCTTTTGTTTGAAAACGCGTGCTGTTATGTCGTGGTGATCAGTAGGAGTTTGTCCTGGAAGTAGTAACTCTTTTATTTCATCCCATGCTGGATTACATGTAAATATAATGAAAAGATCAGGACGACCATATTTCCGCACATACGTAATAGCGTCCTGCGCATATTCATGCATATGTTGCGGACTACCAGTATATGTGGCAGGCAATATGGTGATCCTTCCTATGTTGCTTATATCACCATCATTACTTATCGCGTCTCTCAAATGTATATATTCTTCTGATCTCAGTTTCTTTTGATTGAGCCTAATGAATAGTAGTCGTTCTGACTCTATTTTCGCTAACATATAGACGATGTACTGATGGAAGAGCTGACGGCATTTCAGAATATGGTTATCTTCATTTTCACGTACCATAATCCGATAGGAAAAATTCATTGAACTAACTTTTTTGCCTGTGTGTTCACCTGTGACTGTGATTATCATTTTGATATTGAAATGATAACCATCTTGACCGTCTGGAAACATAATTGGATATTGCAATGGATCGTAGCATCTATGAGTGTCAGCAATTCTTTGTAGTTGCTCATTTCTGCGCTGCAAAACGATATCGCGAGGATGAAATTCTTCTCCAACCATGACAATTGCTATCTCATCAATTGTTGGTGCGTTATATCCTCTGACATGCTCACTGGCTGGTGTTTGATCAGCACGAATAGCAATTCTGTGACTGTCTGATGGCATGAGATCAATCGCATTTTTGAACATCGAATTAAATTATTGTTGTCATGTAACATTTATTGCAACGACTCAACAATATGCCTTCTGATTCCAGTAGAGATTTGGCAGCGTGCATTCAATTGGTCATTTTCATCTCCGATGAAGTAGATTTGGAGAAATTTATGGTTATTGCTGGGAAAAGGAAGCAAAGAGCCAGCTCTGTGGTAAATTTGTCCCTGAATTTTAAATGTCGGCATAAAATGCTCCGCTATAACGTTAGCGCCGAATGAAGTCATCTGAAAACAGGAATTGTAATTTCTGATGTTTTTGAGGAAATGTTTTGAATCATCAGTAATTCCATTTAACAAACTTTTCAGTGGTTCTTTTGGCTGCTCAAGTTCAGGTAGCTTCACTTTTCCGCTCGCGCAGCACATTCCCGGTTTCTTCTTTAAATTTCATTGCTGTGCAGTGCGGACAAACTTTGTCCATTTTTCCGATTTGAACAAATTTACATGAGGTATTGTATTGAATATCCGGTTCGTATGAAAAAGCAATTCGGTGATATGAAGCTCGATCATTCAGATATTGCAACTGCATACGTCTTCGCTGTTGATCTAATTGTTCTTGGCGTTGTTGAGACGATTGTGCTGCTCTTCTTCTTCTCGATTCAACTCGTAAGACTTCAAGTCTTTCTTCCCGCTGATCTGCCGATTCTTCTGCTCGCCTTTGAGAAGTTCTGACTCTAACACGTTCATTATCATCTAAACGTTCTTGATCAGTGCGGTTTGATCTCCTTTGACGTTATGTGATTGCGTGTTGAGAACGGGCAGCCTATGTTCGAACGTGGGCGAGGCATTACAGATGATTAATGAATGTGTTGCTATTACTTAAGACTAAAGGCTGCCGTACTATGACTAAGACTCTTTTATTATGACTTAAGGATATGAAGCTCGATCATTCAGATATTGCAACTGTATACATCTTAGCTGTTGATCTAATTGTTCTTGGCGTTGTTGAGACGATTGTGCTGCTCTTCTTCTTCTCGATTCAACTCGTACTATGGCTGGCGAAAACACAGACGATGATCAACTGAAAAAAAAAACGAAAGAAATGAATTGAATTGAATGCAACAATCAAAATCAAAGTAACTCACATTTTGATTTTCGAAAACAGATAATTAAATCATTTCCAAAACAAAACAAATGAATTGAATTGAAACAACATTCGGTATCAAATTAACTCACATTTCGTTTTTTGAAAACAGATAATCAAACCACTTCCCAGATTATCAAATCACTTCCAACGATTGATTATGCACATCAATGTGAACGAAAACAACAACTTTTCTCTTCTTCTTCAACTCGTAAAACACGTACTATGGCCCGCGAAATGGCACAGACGACGATCAACTGGAAAGAAATGAATTCGATTTTCGAAAACGCGCGCGTATTCGAATGCAACGTTGTGTCAAAATTTCATTTTACTATAAAAACACGCGCGTATTCGAATGCAACGTTGTGTCAAAATTTCAAGTCAATCGACCGACTACTTTTCGAGTTTTGCGAGCACAAACATACGCAGGCTGAATTTTTATATATAAAGATATTAATAAATAGATGGTTATTGTTGCTGAAATAATCCTTTTTGTTGTACATGTTCCTTTTGTTATCATCCCAAGTACTTCTCTTTTTCTAGTAACAGGATGACAGCTTTAGTAGCTTGAACTAGTTGCTTGGGTCCATTGCCTGTTAGAAATTGTGTTGATTTTAATTAGGATTTTCTGTTATATGAATGCTTTGGTGACTGTTTTTTAGTCATAGGGCAATTCATAAAGAAAAATGTACGTCAGGGTATCTAATGGTTGTGTATATTAGTGGTTAGGATTATAATGAACATTTTTGTTGTTTTGTATGAATTATAGATGTGCCATTATTATGAATATTGTTACTCTTTTATTTTGAAAATCATGTTTCTCAAATATACTGTTAATGGTGTGTATTGTATATGAAAACTGAAAATTCAGTTCACAAATGTCTGCAATGCAGTTTCCTATGTCTTTTGAATAAATTTAACAGTTTTTCGTTATGATTTTATATAATTGTCCTTCACCAGGCAAATGACAAATTTAATCACTAGAGAACTTTTGTTATTAATTGAAAGTTGTACACGTAAAACAATGTGTGAGTAAAATAATGAAGAATTATTGAAAAATTGGCTATTTCATTTATTGTTCTGTTGAATATAAAACATATTTTTGTACTTAGATTTTATGTTGTTGATTCTTTATTTAATATTTTTTGTTATGTTTATTGTTTTTGAAATGTTAGTTTGTGTATAGGTCTGAAAGGCTGTATATAAAAAAATATAATAGTTTAGTATGTTTGTTGTATTCATTCACTTTGCTTACCAACCATTACTGTAGAAAGACCTTATACAATTAATCCATCCCTAACCACTTTATTTTACTTTCACTTACCAAGTGTATTTATTTTCTGATAGTACTTTGTGCACTCCTTTTTAAGTCAATTTTAAAACCACAACCTCAGCATGAACAGAAGTAGTTATTTAGAACAATGTAGAGCTGTAAGTGTTTTGGAAAATGTTGTTGTTATAGAGTTAATATATTAAATTTTTTAGTAACTGAATTTAACTTACATACTGCTAACCTTGAAGCAGTACATGCCACAAGAATGATGTTAAATGAATTGAAGAGAGCCTTATGAAGCTAACTTTGAAACTAACAGGGGAGAGCACAAATTTCATGAGGTTGGCCACACTTACCTAGATTCTAATTATGATTTTGGTTGGATAGAGGAGGTCCTGTGAAATCAGGATAATTATATCTACCTCAGCAGTATCATTATGTAATTTTCAAAGCAAAGGGAGCCAGGTTGTCCCCAGGTTATTCAGACGGAACAAAATTTTTGAGGCATTACAAAGTTGACATCATCTTTATTCCTGATAAACCTTAAAAAAGACTTCTATAGACAACCAGATTTTTTTGCAGAGATAGTACTGAGTCCATAAAAATGGATAAATTTGTTTCACACTGACCAACTAATGTAAGCTATGAACTGTAAGCTGTGTTTATAAAAGTAAACTGTCCCCTGTGATATTATAGTTTAGAGGACTGTGAAGAAGTAGGAACTTTGTTAAAAAAGATATTACTTGTGTGCGCTTCTACCAAAGGTACTATGAACACACTGTGGAAGATGATTGAAGTAGATAAAACTTTTTCAGTTCAGTTTTTAAAAATGGACATTTTACAATTTGTTTGTCTAATTTTATAATGAAAACTTAACTAAATGGTATTGTAATATGATGACAAAATAGAGGCCCATTTTGGAAAACTGTACTCTGTATGTTTATTTTTATTTCTAACAACCAAATGTCTATACATTATATAAGCTATTTTTTGTGAAATTTCAAATGATAGACATTAAACATTTTTGTCACAGAAAAAACAAACAGGAAAAACAATACAACTGATCAGAATAAAATCAGCCCACTGAACAGCCAGTCATTTACTCATCAGTTTGTTATGAATGCGATGCATGAAACAACAGGAAAAATATTTTAAAAAATACTAACTTTTATTCATGGAACTTTATATTTTTAGTTTACAAAAAAAGGTGTCGGAAGAATCTGCATTTTTTGTGCTCAAGTAATCATACCGAAACTCAAATCTGATGAAAAAGAGTATTCTCAGTGGCATAGATAGTGTATCGAATATTCTTTTTAATTTCATTCAAAGTGTGGAGATTTTAAGTCATATGCTATTTCTTCAAAAACTAAACAGACAAAAATTCAGAAGTTTGTATGAAAGTTTGATTATTTCAATGAAATCATCAGGTATGTGTCATGTTACCTAATTTTGTGAAAGAAGCTGTTCTCACTTTTATCAATAGGCAACTGGGAGTAGAGATTTTTCAAAATTCGAAGGTAATTTCTATGTTAAAACCCCTCTTGTCAAAAAATGTTTACACCATAATACGATTACCAAACAAAATGCACCATATCCAATATTTTTGTTGTGAATAGGCATCTCAAAGCCTTCACTGTAAAGTGGTTAGTAAAGCTTTCTGTGGACCAGTGCTGGGTGTGTAGTGTAGTGAACTAACATTTTCAGATAGGTGAAACCATGCTTCATTGTTCATAAACTAGATTTTTTTATTCTAATTCACTAACAGCAGTTTTATTGATAAGCCAATGTTTCTAATTCAAATTAGTCACCTTGCCTGCTCGTTTTTTTTTTTTTTTTTAATCCAAGGAATGGTAAAAGGAGGACGTAATATGAAACAGTGAAATACATTGATTATAATGTAATTCTAGAAAGAAACAAAATCAAAATATAGAATATGTTAGTTAAAATAGTCAAACTAAAAGAATTGTGGGGTAATAATAAAAATTGTGGGAAAATCTAAAGTAATGAGTATATCAAGAAAGAGTGAAAATGAAAAGAGAAAAGTAAGTTAAATTTAAACAGTATAATAAATTAGCAAAACTTAAAGTAGAGCAATTTAAATACTTGAGTAGCATAACAAATGATGGCAGACGTACAAAAGCTAGGATAACATTGGCAAAAATACCTTTCAGCAAAAAATTAAAAAAAATGCTTACTGACAGACTGAATACTTTTTTCCTAAATGATTATTGACGTATATCTGGAGCATGGTACCGTATGGACATGAGACATGGACCATCAGATGTAGAGAGGCAATTGTCTGGAAAGTTTCAAGATGAGGTCGTGGGGGAGAATGCAAAAAAGGTGAATATGATAAGAATGGGATAGAGAAAATTTATTGAAAAACGAGGTGTGGCTGTTAAAAGAAACATTGGATTTATTTACAAAATATTATATTTTAACATTTATCTCCTTCAGTAAAAATCCCCTTCCCTTTTCACACAATAGTCCATTCGAATTTCCAACTGTTTGCAGCAGTGCTGCAGTTGATCATCTAAAGCTGCTTTAGTAGGTTTACCATTTTTGCTTTAACTTCTTCCACGGATTGAAAGTGGGTTCCTTTTAGATTGCTACAGATCAGAATGAGTAGAAAAAAGTTACAAGGTGCCAAATCAGGTGAATATGGCACTTGAATAGGTTTATTGCTAAAAACTACCTTACGTTATGAGCAGGAGCATTGTCTTGATGAATGACCCATTTACCTTTTGTCTAAAGGGCAGGCCTCTTTTCCTTAATTCCTCACTGAGCTTAGTCAGCACTTATAGGTTGATTGTTTCATACAGTTTCACTTGTTTTTTATGTTTTCATCAGTTCTTGACACGATTGGCCAACCTGGATGTTCATCATCTTCCACCTCTTCCCGAACTTCACTAATTCGTTTCTACCACTCAAAACTTAGGTATGTTGCATACAATCATCCTTAAACACTTCTTTCAACAAACTAAGATGCTGTTGCAACTTTTTTCAATTTCACTAAAACCTTGGGGTTAACACGCTATTCTGTTTTCAGGCTAAGCATGATTCTGGTAATACAGGTACAAACAATGGTTTTCTAAAAGCACTCAACACTACTGACTTCTCCTTGGACAGTTAAAAATCCAATTCAGAAGGGCTCAATGTTAATGATCTAACAGTACAGCACGCAAACACGTTCTGGTCATTTAATCTTGTGCATTGGAGAAAGGAAGATACAGATAAGAGGGAAAACAGAAAGATACAGAATAACAATTTTTGATGATATTAAGGGGAAGCTGTAATGAAGCAATGGAGAAAAATGCTAGGGGTAGAGGTGTATGTTAAATTGTAAGTCTTTACCTATTGCAAACAAAAGATTTAAATATCATCTTCATATTATTTCATATGTAACTTTACATCTACAGTGTTTTTTTTCGGGATGCTGAAATAACTTGTGTGTTTACCAGGGGTGCACTGGTACCGGAACGCCGTTCCGGTACTGCTTTTTGAGAAAAAGAATTATTTTCTTTCACATGAAATGTGTTTTTACTCAAAAATCTGGTCCACGTATTATTTTAAGATTTAGTACTCACTGTTATTATACTTCTTATTGCAAGATAATGAAGAAATATTAACATATTCGACAAATAATTCCTTTTAGTTTTACTGTTAATTTTGTTTATACACATTATTCATCTCAATGACCATCACTGAGATCGAAAATTAAAATTTACGAAAGAAAATAAAAAATAACATAATCATTTGGTAACTATGCACTAGGCTCACCGAACGGAGCCGAACACAATGCACATGATATCTATTTTGGATGCGGGATGACCTTGAAGTGTAGACCAGCGGGCAGGCAGTGGAGGGGGTACCTTCCACCGGCTCACTACTCAACTCAGTATTTACTGATGAGTCATTAGTGGTTCCCGCGTCTTGCTTGTCAGTTGTAAATCGCTGTTGTGAACCGTTACGTGTGTTTATTCAGTGCTACAACAGTCATGGAATCTGCCAATAAGAAACAAAAAACTCTAACGTCGTTCTTCAGTAGAGGGACTATACAGTCTTCGTGCGAGTCTTCAACCTTTGCTTCTCGCGATGCAAATACTTTCCTTAAACCTGGCGAAAGCTCGTTTGTGCAGCATACAGAAACCGAAGGTATTTGTGTTATTGATAATTCTCTATCTGTACCGAGTTCATCAACTGAGGACTCAACTATTTCTCGTTGGCCTTCCATTTGGACAGAAGAAATGTGGGAACGTAAAAAGAATGCTTGAATGATTGTATCAACAGCAAACTTGGCTGTAATGTTTGTAAAGAAGTTGCTCAACTTGGCACATTTAAAAAAGAGCGCATGAGCATATCAGAAGAATGGTGTTTGTTCCTAATTACGTTTAATGGATCAAGTAAAACCTCTCAACTTACATCGTTGAGAAAAAAAATATTTGAACATAAAAACTCTTTTGATCACATAACAGCTGAAAGAATTGCTGCTGAAGCCAAAAAAGAGTCAATAGACAAGGTTTTTGATGAAATGAATGCAGCCCACACTTAGTGACAACAAAAATTGTCTTTAGAACTGCTTACTTCATTGCGAAAAACAATTGGCCTTGCACTGACCATTTTGATCTGTTGCAGAGGCAAAAATTGAATGGCTTGGATATAGGTGTGGGGCTACACTCTAAAAGAATTGCAATGGAAATAATTTGTCACGTTTCTGACGAAATGAAGAAAAGAGTCGTGAAACAAATTTTAGGTGTATCAGGCAAAATTTCAGTCCTGATAGACGAATCGACCACTCTCGGCAGCAAGTCTACTCTGATAGTATATTTGAAGTGTGAAGTTTGCAAAGAGGACTCTCCACATTTCTTATTCTTAGATCTCCTAGAACTATCCGACCAAACGTCTAGACCATAGCAGAAAATCTCCTTGATTGCTTAAGCAAATACGGTTTTGAAGATAACTACTTAAAAGAAAACTTTGTTGCATTTGCAAGTGACGGTGCAAGTGTTATGCTGGGGAAAAAATAAGGAGTCGCAGAAAGATTGCTTGAAAAATATCCATTATTTGGCATTGCATGAACCACAGACTTGAGTTAGCTCTGAGTGATGCAATAAACGAAGTGGGAGCTGTAAACCATTTCCAAATTTTTATGGACAAAGTGTACTCCGTTTATAGCAGGTCTCCAAAGAATCAAAGGGAGTTAGCAGAATGTGCTAGTGGCCTAGATCAAGAAATAAATAAAATCGGGAAAATTTTAGGGACACGTTGGGTAGCAAGTTTGTAACATAACTTTACAAGTTCTCAATTAAGCAAATATGATATACAATTATTAATAATGTATGATTGAATTATGAACAGTAATAGTAAGTAAGAAATTGTTATGTATGTAAAAAGAAAATATGTAGAATAAGAAGGGATAGGGTGAGGCCCAGTGCGCCGACAGCCTGTCGCCAGCCAAATAGAAATATAATAGAAGCCTGTACCTTGCATGTCATAAAAACATAAAGTGCTTTGTATGATCGAAACAGCAAAAAATGCGTAAGTCCCGTTAGAAAGGCGAGGCGATGTCCTTCAAAACACAATGGGATTCAGCCCAACATAAAGTATGAAAGTTAGAATGTAGCGTCGTTCTTAGCAATTTAAACGGCCACGCGGTAAAACTTCGTGCCCGAACTCATTGACCAATAAGCCGTAGCGTCACTATGTAGCGCAAAAGAATTATGATGTCTGAATGGGTATATTCAAACAAACCGGGGAAATTTTCAAAATAGAACCAATGGGAAAGGAATTAGCTATGGCGGAAGAGAGGGTATCTCTAAGTAAACTATAAAAAGAGAACATGGTAAAAAAAATCGCTACTAGTACTGCTACCACTACTACTACTACTACTACTACTAGTCGCTAGTCGAAGGAGTCTATCAAAGTCTGATGGGGTAGGAGTCTAAGTCACTCAGTAAATAACTCCATTAATGTAATTATAACGGCAACGTTACTCCAGACTTACACATAATGTCTAAATTGTTATGATAAAGAGTCGGAAGAATAATTAGTACCGTGAAAGGAAAACAACATATAGATTAATGCGCGGAAGTACGAGATAAGAAGTATATTTATTATGTGCGCGTAAGTACGAAACAAGAAGATATACCTATGTGCGCGTAAGTACGAAACAAGAAGATATTTATACACATGTGCGCGTAAATACGGAACAAGAAGTCTATTTATATCTATGTGCGCGTCAGTTGTGTAACGCGAACGTATGTTACAAAAGTGATAAATCAAAGGTGCTTATTAGTGGAGTGAAGTGTATTGATCAAAATGGAAACACCAGTCATATCAGAGGAATCCTGCAAAACAAGTAACAGAATTCTATAACAAAAATTTATAACCAATTATTTTCAAACATAGTAATTAATGTCTACCGAACTTAACTCATCTCATTCTAAAAGACCCCGCAGTTCGTTCAGATCCTAAGCAAAGTAATTTATGTATTATGACATGTCAAGAAGAATAATAAGTAGATGTGTAGATATAGCTAAGTCTCTATATAGCAAAACGTAATAAATAAATTAAGACATAGTAACCATTGGAAGTAAGTAAGAGCCAAATTTACACGCAATGTTATTATGTTAAGAAATTCATAATGGTTGATAGAATATTATGATGATTGTTGATAGAATATTATGATGTGCCTTAAAATGATATCGATTAATGATAGAATATTACGATGTGCCTTAAAATGATATCGATTAAATATTTATGTTGTGTGAGTAAATGTAATTTTGCAAACTAGTAATTCAATTTCTATGGTGAGCAATTGTAATTCTGAAGATCAGTGAATCAAGTAACCTTTGTTTTAATAAGTAATTATCAGCTTGACAGTTGATAAGTCAATTGATACAATATAAAGAATGTGTAGTATGGAGTATTAGGATTTTAATTCACATGTCTGTATTATGAAAGAATCAATATAAGTATTATTAGAATCTGAACGAGAAAGTGTCATTATTTGATCAACCCTGAGGTTCTCTGCTCTGGCGCTCAACAGTAATTATTGATTTCACAAATTAAACGAGCAGATATACTTAGTTGTCAGACGCAATCACACTGTAGAATTAAGAATCTTTATATTTAGCACAAAAGTGAAATTAAAACTCTGTATATTAAAAACCCCGAAAAGAAGGGGACCCCACAAGAACGTTATAAGTTCATTTAGAGCCATGTCAGCTACTTGGTATGGATACGGTGCCTTAAACAGACACTTTGACTTTGCTAAAGCCGATAAGAGCAGAAATTTGACAGAGTGAGCCATGTACAGTGGACTATCAAAACGATGTTCATCACCTCAGTTTTTGCTAGATTTGGCTATAATGTATGATATTTTGGCTGAGCTGTCGATGCTGTCAGAATCCTTACAAAACCAAGAAACAACAGTAATCTATGCTGATAAACTTATACGACGAAGTGTCCGGTTTTTTGAGGCTATGAAGGAAAATCCCAGTACTAAGACTTTGGAAGCAAAAATTTGCATCAGGGAAGGAACATTTAATGGCGTTCCACTCATAGAAAATCACACAATTCCAACCATCAATCATCAGCAGTTAATAACAAGTGTCATAAATAACTTAAAAAGAAGAATGTTTACTACAGTTTCTAGCCACGAACCCCATCGGTCAAGTGCGCCATCACATCATCATGAAGCTTATGAATCACTTTTAGATGAATTAAAAGTGCTGGAACCAGATACGTGGCCTACTGAAAAACCTGCAGGCTTTGGCGAACCAGAGATTGAGAAGTTGTGCAGAAGGTTTAAGTTAAACATACCCAAAATCAAAAACAGCTACAGGGATTTTGTCGAAAACCATACAAGAATACCAAAACATTTAACACCTTTGCTTAACTGTACAAAACTGATCCCTTGCAGTTCAGCTGATTGCGAAAGAGGATTCAGTTTAATGAATCTCATCATTACACCCACCCGTACGAGACTGACAGTGCCACATGTGTCAAGTTTGATGTTTGTTAAACTACACAGCCCAAACTTGAGTGACTGGGATCCAGAGCCATATGTAAAAACATGGCTCTGAAAACACCGGACTGCAGACGACACCCGAACGAAACAAGCAAAACCAACCACTCTGGAAGAATCCAATCCATTTGCTAAATATTTGTGATTAAGGTAAGTTAAATTATGTTGTTGTAATTATGTTGTTAAATTATGTTCAAGTAATAAATATTTTTTGTGAATATTACAAGTGTTTAGTTAGATTCTAACCATCACTTTACTTTCAGTGATATGTTATCTGTTATGGAGTGACTATGGACCATAGTCTTGCTGTCTGCAAAAAAAAAACCCCCTGGTGTTTACATGATTTGTTTTTTACTTTCTTTTCAAACTAAGGAAGATGATTACATAATACGCATTTTAATGATGAACATTTCAAGTTGCCTTGAACCAACTCCATAACCATTTCTGCCATGGGTACCATTCAGCTGTGCATACAAGAATACTGGAATAGTAATTTTCATTATTAAACAGATTCAAATAGTTTTGTAAAAAAAAATTGAGAGCAGAATCAAATGAATCTTTGCATTTTTTTTTGTTATAAATAATAGGGATTTATAAAAAGAATGTTAAGTATATTAAGTCTGAGTGAACTTGGCAAATTTGTTTTATTTTTCTAATCTAATCTTTATATTTTAAGATAAAATGGTAAACAAATTTTACATGGTACTGAGCCAAGTTGTTAAATGCATTTTTGTGTGACTAATATTGTGTGTGTAGAGCGTTACAAAAAATTCTATAAAATAATTTTAACTTGTATGGACATAAAAATAAATATATAATTTGATGGACAATTCTGAAAATGTGGGTTAAGAGAAATGTGGAATGGAAAAGAATGAGCATATTTAATTTATGTTTCAACATTGAATATATTTAAAGATCTACAGTACATATAAAAAATATAGCAATGGTTTGATATCTTTCTTTGTCATAGAGTTACACACTAGAAGAGAGAGATAATAGTGGTGCATTAGTTATAATATAGTTTTGTGCATTTTAATAAATATAAAATAAACATATTTTGATAAACATTCATATTTTATCATTGTTGTATGTATTTGAAGATTTTGTAGATCTTAATATGTGTATATGCCATAGGCACTACGTTTTTTTAGTATCCACCTTTTTTTTAATCTGTTTCATAGTACACAATATTGTACCATGGTCACAGGCAGTTTTTTTCTATTGTTCAGACTATCTGTATTTTGAACTGAAATTGTAGATTTTGCTCACATTAGTTATTTTATGTTGTGTTATATAAAATCATATTATACATTTATACCAGTACGTGACAAAATTATGAGTAATTAGTGTTTCGGATAATTCAGACTTAGGTGGTGGTTGTTTTGAAAATTTTTATTGTAGAAGTAGAGACATACTGAGTGTTCATATAGTATATCCTTTGTATTAAAAATCTTTAATACATTTTCTTATACACAAATGTAAATTTCTACAAATCATACACATATACACTGTACATTACACAGTAGAAAAACCCCATCTGTGAGTCCCCATCAAAGACAGTATAATAATATCTTATTACTTCAGTTTTATATCTTCTGTATAACATCTCCTAGCAACTGAATCTCATTGTTTATACTTTGTATAAGTTCTTGTATCTGTGGTTTTGAAACAAGAATTTCCATGCTTTGAGTATAAGGATTATAACGTACAGCAAAACTCCGTGGTATTGTTTGCGCGTATTTGCTGTAACACATCAAATTTAGTGTATACATTATTTCTTCTGTATATTAACAACATTCAACAAAAAATATTTTATAATATTAAAAGTTAATATTAGTACCAAACAAACAGTTTGTTACAACTATAATTTCATAGATGTCACAAATTTGAATGAAAAAGATAGGTACTTAACACTAAATTTACAATAAAAATTATATAATGCAGATTATATAATTACATTAAAGCAGTGGCATGGCCAAGGGGGTTATTGAACAAGTTGAGCAGGCCATGATTTTTCACCATGGTGGTAGATGACTGATAACAAACAGGGGGAAATGTTGATGATATGTATTCAGACTACTAGTGAACTCCTCCTCTTATGGCGCTACTGCCCAAGTCAGGCCCTGGCCTCCAACAATCTCCCCCTCCAATCTACTCTATCCATTGCAGCCCTCCTCCAGTTTCTTATCCCCGTGTCCCTTGCGTCCTCTGCAATGCCATCTTCCCACCTCTTCCTCGGTGTGCCTCTAGGTCTTGTTCCCTCCCGTGTACCCAGCAGAGCCCTTTTGGGGTTCCTGCCATCCTTCATTCTCATAACATGTCCGGCCCAACGTAATCTTTGCATTCTTATAAATTTTGAGACTGGTATCTATTTATATATTTGATACAGTTCATTGTTGTATCTCAGTCTCCATGAGCCATTTTCTTGTATTGGGCCTATAATGCGTCTGAGGATTTTCCTTTCAAAGGTGTCTACTATGTCGGCTGTTTTCTGTGTGATTGTCCATGCCTCACACCCGTAGCATAACACCGGTCTGATGACAGTCCTATATATTTTCATTTTTGTTTCCCTGTGCACATCCCCAGACCTAAATGATGGCAGCAATTCGAAGTATGCCTTGTTAGCCATGGTGGTCCGTCTTTGGATCTACGACTCCTCTGATCCAGTCTTTGCTAGGTTCACTCCGAGATACGTGAAATTGTCCATCCACTTCAATTGTGTCCTCCTCTATCTCAGTGTTGTTACGAACCTGGTCCCTTCTTTATTGGATAAGCATTTTTGTTTTATCTATATTTATGGCTAGCCAAACTAGTGAACTATACACACTAATAGATTTTGCTTATAGAGTTTTCACTGGCAACCACCTACCAAATAGGAGGGGGGGGTCATAACTGTACTGAGTACAGCTGCTTTGTTAAGCACTACATTTTGTTATGTGTGTACTAATCACCAGTACACAACTATATGTGGTGCAACTAAATGGATCACCAGAGACAGCAAAACAGTCACTAGTTTTATTAAACATTTTATACCCACTAGTAAACACTGACAGTCAATAAGTCATTTATTTTACTAAATCACCGTTTAAAACTAATTTTATATAATAGATGTTATGATATAGTCCTAGACTGATAAGTAACCTATCTGTTTATAAAATAGTTGAGAACTTCCAGTCCAAAAAACTGGCACTGATGCCTATTGTGCCCTGCTTTTGGACTCAATCTTGACACTGAAGCAAAGAGCTTTCTCCTTTTGAGTCTTTTCAATAGATTTGAATTGTCCAGGAGCTGGATAGCCTTGATATTCACATGTTTAGGATACCCTTCCTTTGTGACTACTAACAAATTTCTAGAGTTTGTTATCCAAAAACACTGCTTTCAGAAAAACAATAATAAACCATACAATAGACAAGCCTCATGTTGAGCTCCTGCCTGCTTCCACCCAACAAGTGACCAGCTGTTCGTCACTCCATTTTTTGTAACATATCCATTAAAATAAACAATGATGTAAAATTCAGGATGGTACAAATGATTTATACCTAGATACTAAACAAGTAATTATAAACACTTGAATATGTACCTGTTCACTGTTTTGTGTGTGTGTGTGTGTGTCAGCGGCAGCTCATCAGAGGAGGCAAGGGAGCCTAAGCCTCCCCAGTAAAATTTAGAAAATTATTAAAAAAATTATGTCTAATTATTTAATAATCTAACAACTAGTAATAGGCTCTGATTTTTATTGTAACTGAACCTGTAATCAATCTATAATCACAATTTGGCATTTTAAATAATCTGTGATTTGTGCTTTATCAATAATAGCACAGAATTGTAGCAGACAGAGGCAGGGATCTGAGTAGCCGCCTTAGTACTGGTACAACTATGTGAGAACTGAGCCCGGTGGATGGTGGGGGGACGCTAGTGCATCTGTAACCATGCATGGGAGGCAACAAGTGATTTAGCCTCTCGGCACTACTTAATATGGTTTGTGTTAGTTTTACGCAGTCTTTACATTCTTGTGCTCCATGTGCGTGTGTATTATTACTACTTATCTCTTTTTAGCATGTGTTTGTGATCTATACCACTAGGATAAAATGGATTTAACAGAAGAAAGTGAAAGTGATATTGCAGTAGCAAACACTACTGGAAAACCCATTTTCACGGTGGAGTGATTGCGAGAGAAGTGGAATGCTAAAACGTGGTCGAGGTACCCTAAAATTTTTATTTCTTTAAGGCACAAAAACCAATCTAGAACTTTCCATTCATCATGATACAATCAACATAAATGGCTATGCGGTAGTTGAGTAAAGTCGAAGTTATTCTGCTGGCCCTGCTTATTGTTAAGCAATATTATTGCTCAACTAGAAGTATGATTTTTCAGCTGTGAGGAATTAAAATTTAGCCAGCTATGAAGTTAGGTGACGCTAAAACTTTTCTGACTATGATAAAATATTCCTGACTGATTCTTTTGTTCCATTAATGGAAATATATGCTCAGCATATTAACAAAGAAAAATTAAGAACAGGACTTGAAACCATTTTCTCGTCATTACACAGTCAAACTCACCAGATTATTAAAAATATGAATAATGATGGTACAAACAAAATTTTTCCCAAAGCGTATAAATTTTTTACTCTTATTGCAACATTTCTTCCTTATAATTATTCTTACGTAAAGAGAAGCTTTTCTTATCTTAAGGGAATAGGACCATTGAGTGAATTTGCTGTAGGCCTACAAGTAAATTCATTGCAGAAACACTTTCTTTATGAGTGAGTAGTGAGAATTATAAATTCTGCAAAGACTTTAATTTTTGAACTAAAGACTTTCAGTTTCTCTTTTATTTTTAAACTAACAATAAGCGCCAAATTTGAGACTATCATTTATTAATTTAAAGGAACTATTTTTTTCCTTTTTACTCGGTTTGGCATCATTCCAAGAGAGAAGAAAAACATTCTTGTAAAGACTATTTTGTTTTTTAACTTAAGACCAAATAGATGCCACACAATTTTTATTTGTTTAGCTTCCCTCCTTTTAATTCACATATATGTAAAATGTAATATTTCTTACTTTTTTTATCATTACTTTCACTATTTCTATAATTTAAAGATTTAAAAAAGAAAACAACTGTATACCTTTTATGTAGATTAGCTTTTGTACTCATTTATTATTGGGGAAAAAAGCACCTAATAAAACGATAGTTTATGTTTACCGTCAAGTGTTGTTCATTCAAAAAGACCTAAAATTGCATTTTCAGAAGGGTCAATTTTTTTCAACCGGAGCACCCCCACTGATTTTCAAAACCCGGCGCCACTGAATAACACCAAAATATGCTGGAAATCAAGTCAGTTTATTCAAAATTTCCTAGTTTGTCTACCAGAATCTTACATGACATAAAATAGCCAATTAAGTCAGTTTATTCAAAATTTCCTAGTTTGTCTACCAGAATCTTACATGACATAAAGTAGCCAATTATTAACATATCTAAACAGTTACAAGAAATCTTATTTTTTCTCTGCATAAAGTTGTGAATGGTAGATTTGACTTTTTGTACACAAAAGTATTAAATCAGTAACTGTTGGCACATATACACAATTCTCATGTTATTATATTAACTTTTTAGTGATTGGTTTCTAGACATAATTAATATCCTTGTTTTTGAGTGGCTAATAAAATCGAGGAAATCGTATTGACATAATATTATACTCAAATATACATCTGCTATTGGTTTGTAATTAGTCTAAATCATACAAAAGGCATAAAGAGCTATTCGATATCAAGTTGCTATTGTTAGTTCATTGCTCTTTGTGAAGTGATATTTAAAGATGGAATGTATTATTCCGAATGTGTTGAATCAACACTTAGTTTGCGATTTATGTTAAACACAATCTAGAACTGCCCACATTGTGGTTTGAGTTTATGATTAAAAAGGGAACATTACATGTTTAAAGCTGAAATTGCATGAGCAATTACAAGAAACAGAATCACCTTATCATCAAGCCTTTCTGAAAGAGATCTTTGTGTCAGCATGCTAGTATCTTTCTCACTTTATTACTAGCAGGCTAATTATAATGAGTTCCGTTTTCTCTGCTTTTCTACTAGAAGCTTGTGTAGTCGGGTAAACTAAAAAGCTTATCATTTGTTTATTTAATAGCAATAAAGAAAATACATTCTTTAAGCTCATCTGCTGATTAGTGTACACACGTAAGAGATGTACAACTAGATGATGTGAAGAGGTATTCCATCCAGCGATGTCACTTCGTGGTCCTCAAAGGTCATATGGCCAAAGTCTTCTCAATCTTATGTCAGTTGCAAATTGAGGGAAGGATTCTTCTGATTTTGTCCCTGGACATACTTCGGACATATTTTGTCCCAAGTGCCATACTTTATCAGACACCTGACTGATATACAGTAATGTGGCTGTGCAATACTGTTTTTTTCTAATGCTTTACTAATTATACTGGTTATACAGTTGCACTGTTGTATTCTGAATGGCATGTCAGAAAATCTGAACTGATGATCAGGGATCCATTCTTGGTCTGTTAGATTCTCAGTAATTCTTCTGTATATATAAGTTTTTCAAGAAGTTTTGCAATTATCGGCAAGAGACTGATTGGATGATGAGATGGGACATACATGACATTTTTTCTGGGTTTTGGTATTTATATAATTTGTGCAATTTTTAGCGATTTTAGGCCAGTATTCAAGACATAAAATAGTGTTGAATATGTGCATAAGCTTCTTGAGTCCATTTTTTTACAATTCTTTCAACATCCTGGCAGTAATAAGGTTGATTCCTGGTGTCTTTTTCTGGTTTAGTTTATTGATTTCATCAATTATTTATTTCAATTGTTTATTTTAGGCGGCCACGAACTTGAATGGGTGTGGAAAGGTCTTGTTTCACTTCGAGGTCATGAACGTCATGTTGTAAAGGCCAGTGTGGAATAAAGGCTTTTAAAAGATTTTCATCAAAGAGACTGGTTTTGTCCTTGTCACTTTTGGCCCATGGTCCTGGAGGAGTTGAGTATCTATGTATTGGAGGTGCCGACAATCTAGGTTTCTTGCAACATTTTATGGGCTTCCAGATGGAGTTGTCCCATCTAGTCAGTTTACCAAAATATTGTTGGAAAGAATTGCCCCTAATTTCTCGGAGTTTTAATTTTAACTTGTAAAACTTATCATTAATGAACAAACTATACCGTAAAAGTCAACTCTGTCATTAATAGAGTCTACCTTGTATTCATGTTTCAAGCTGTAATTATATGAATATTATTGTGATTAAAATTTATATATGTAGTTATCAGTGATTATCTGCTTGTTGTAATGTAATAAACAGATTATCATTTCTGATATAAACAGATTGTTGTAACTCTGAAGCAGGCAAATCTTGTATCATGAGATAAAATGGACAGCACCTATGATACAAATGTTTGACAGTGATTAAGCATGCATCCCATAGTCAGAGAATTGACAGAAACAGTAATATATAATTAAAGCAAAGGTTAGTAGAGGTTAACTAATAAATTACATCAGTACTAGCTAGACAAAAATTATATCATTAAGTATTATATTAAAATTAATAAAAATTGCACACTTACATCATTTTTTCTTTGGCATCATCAAAACTTTCTGCTATGTAATAAACAGGTTGTTTATTATCCGTAATGGGATATGCTTGAACAGCAGTTTTTGGTGGATCAAATGGTCTTAGTTCTGGTTTATCACTAAGACAATATTGAAGTTCTCCAAATGATGACAGCAATCCTGCTCCAAAAGCTTTCAGCTGCCCATCCTGTCTGCATAATCCAAACTCAACTGTGAACCAGTAGCACTGTAAGAAATTTGTTTGTTACAAAACAGTCATTGCATTACAATTAAAGTTTGTTAACAAACAAGATGTGAACTAATGACTAAAAATCCTTTTGAGTTGAAATTGAATCATGTCAAATCCTTTATAATCATGTTAATTGAAACATTATGTGACTAAAAGATTTAACACACTTTGCCAAGTATAAACATTGTAACTATTACATGTTAGTCAATACTGCTATAATAATATAAGTACGCAAATTAATCACAATGACTTTAATTTTTTTTATAAATTTACCAAACAGCTGGCTAAACAACCAAATTTTGATGTTGCGTTATTCACAGTATTTTAAAAGTACTTACTGTTGCTAATTTCTCTACACACTTATCAGGAGCACCAAGAGATGCAAGACCAATTTCTTGTGAGAACTGTGCAAATACTGGATCAGCAAACAGAGGTACATGTCCAAGTAACTCATGACATACATCAGGTTCAGGTGTGTATAGAGGTTTACTTGGGTGACAAATGTATTGGGTTGAATGAAACACCCTATAAGCTAGTCCTGCTAGGAAATCTCTAGAAGAAAGCAATCCTGCAACTGGGCGTAATGTGAAGCCAGTACTGTCTGTAAATAATTTTCAGCATTAATCACAGCTTTATTGTTATGCATGCACAGAAGTTTCCTTTAGGCATCTCATAATAAGAATTCAAGAAAAATTTGCATGATTTGTTTATGTTTAAATGAAAACTATGTGCTACATTCAGCATCATTTGTAACTTGTCTGATAAATTTAAAATATATCATATATCATGTAATATAGTAAACCGTAGATCAAATATCAACCATGACAACTGAGAATATAAATGAGTACTGGGAAACATGTAAGAAAGTTATATAAGACGCAGCTGAAGAAACAATCAAATGAAAGCAATGCTCAGAGAAGGGCAGAATGGTTCTACATGGAATACGCTGAAGCTACTAAAAGAAAAAATACAGCCTATATGAGACTACAAAATAGAAAAACCTGACAAACTGAAGAATAATACAAACAATTAAGAAGGGAGGAGAAGATACATAAAGGAAAAAAGAAAAAATATATGCAAGCGGAACTGCAAGAATTAGAGGAGCTAAATATTCAAAATGAGGCCAGAAAATTTTATAAGAAACTTAATAAGAGTAGAAAAGATTTTAAATCAAGAAGTAATTTGTGTAGAAATAAAGATGGTGAGATACTTAATGAGGAGCAGCAGATACTAGAGAGATGGACAGAACATTTTGAAGAGCATTTGAATGTAAGGGAGGAAACAGAGGCTACCAAGATAGAGCTGTATATAGAAGATGACAGAGAAAAAGATATATTGGCAATGATAGAGGAAGTACGAGATGTAGTCAAAAAACTAAAAAATTATAAAGTACATGGTTTTGATGCACTACTGCTAAAAAATGGCCTAGAAGTATTAAAAGAGCATATCTGTCAACTAGTGAGACTAATATGGAAACAAGTGAAACTTCCGGAAGACTGGTACATAGGTATAATAGTACCTATCCACAAGAAAGGAGATCAACTCACTTGTGACAACTATCAAGGAATCATGCTTGTAAATATGCCCCATAAAGTTTTGGCAAATATATGATAGACTGCAACCGTCCTGTACACAGAACAGGTTATTGGAAAATACAATGTGGTTTCCAACCACGGAAACCTACAGGCGATGAAATCTTCATGCTTAGGCAGGTCCTGGGAAAAAAACATGAAAATCTGGTATAGAAACACCACTTATTCATTAATTTTAAGAGCGCTTATGACAGTGTGAATCAAATGGCACTGTACAAAGCATTGAAGAAATTCAGGATACCAACACACTTCATTAAATTAATCCAAGAATCTCTCTTGTAAGTAGAATGTAAATTGAAAGTTTAGAAAACCATGCCATGTTCATTCATGACTCGAACTGGACTCTGACAAGGAGATTTCATGCTTATTTAATCTAGCACTAAAAAAAGGGATAAGAGACTCCCAAATAAACACATAGGTATGATCCTAAACAAAAGTATACAACTTTTAGTATTCACATATGATATTGATCTATTAGCCAGGACAAAACGAGATCTCATAAGTGCCTTTACAGCATTAGAGGAAGCCTCAAATAAAATTAGACTGCAGATAAACTTGGAGAAAACAAAATATATGTGTGCTACCAACAAATTACCACTAAACCCGACCCTTCAAAACCTTGAAATAGACATAAAAAATATAGAGGCAGTAAAAGAGTTCATATATCTTGGCTTTCAGGTAAACACTAACACCAACACTGAATTAAGAAGAAGAATATATCTCACAAGTAAAACACATTTTGGATTTAAAAAGCACCTGGCATCTAGCTTCATCTCAAGAAGCACGAAATGCAAAAGTTACAAAACACTTATCAGGCCAGTGCTGATATATGCTTCAGAAACCTGGATGATGACAAAAAATAACAAGACTTCTAGGTTGCTTTGACAGACAGATTCTAAGAACAATATTTAGAGGAGTACATGTGGTGCAGGGCAATAATTATGAACTATACCATCTTTACAAAGAGCTGGCCATTGTCAGGATAATCAAAATGTTTAGGGTAAGGTGGGTTGGACACATAGAGGAAGGACAACCTACAAAACATATCTTCTACCAAAAACGAATGGGTATGCCAGGGCATGCAATAGGGAAGAATGGAGTCGACTCTTGGAGCAGGCCAAGATTCACCAAGGGTCTAGAGCCACTGCTGATGATGATCATATATCGTAAATAAACCGTAATATAATAAACCATAGATCGAATCTAATACTTTATAACAATGTTATTGACACAACATATAAAACTTTTTAAGAGTATCCATATAGGTATTTTAATTGACTACCATACGTTTACATTGGTGGTTTAGTCAAAAGGAGTGCCTGACAGGTGTAGTCCTGCAGTTTTTTGGGGGCCTTACCCTCTCCCAGTAAACAAAATATGAAAACAATGTGTGTGTGTGTGTGTGTGTGTGTGTGTGTGTGTGTGTGTGTGTGTGTGTGTGTATGTGTGTGTGTGTGTGTGTGTGTGTGTGTGTGTGTGTGTGTGTGTGTGTGTGTGTGTGTGTGTGTGTGTGTGTGTGTGTGTGTGTGGAGAGAGAAATTGTTTATTATCAGTATTCGTTTTTCTAACTTAATTTTTCTTAATTATTGGCTACTGAATTTATATTTATTCAAATATCAGCACAAACTGCTATGTTATAACTTGCAGAAACATAAGTATCTTCCAACATTAGTTTGTATAGATTACAAGAGATTAAACAACCAGTTCAGCAGTAATGTGAAGTGTGAAACTAGTGATTTCACTGTTTTCAGCATACGTGGAAAGACGAAGCTAAGCTGTTAAGCCTTGATTGCATTATGTATAACTTTTTTCATAGTTTTATTGTCAACACACTAATATTAGTGACCCAGTTCACACCAGGAAGTAGATATGGAAAGGATTGACCTCTTATCTAGCTTTAACACTATGAAACGAATGATAAGAACTAAAGAAGTATTCATTATTATGTTATTAATTTTCATATTCTTTTTCCATATTACTGAATTGTATACTAAGCTGTAAAAGTAAAAGAAATTACTGTGTAGTTAAAACACTTACGATAACAAAGTTATTTGCCTTGAACAGCAAAATGATTTCCTTTGTGAGAATGAAGTATACACATATACAAATTTTGCACATATCTGACAATACTGGATCTGTAAAAGTGTGCGTGCGTGCGTGCGTGCGTGCGTGCGTGCGTGTGTGTGTGTGTGTGTGTGTGTGTGTGTGTGTGTGTGTGTGTGTGTGTGTGTGTGTGTGTGTGTGTGTGTGTGTGTGTGTGTGTGTGTGTGTGTGTGTGTGTGAAATCAGTTGTACAATGCAGTTTATTCCAATGACTTCAGCAATTTTTAATAAACTTCCTACATTTGATATATACAATATGCATAAAAACTAGATGAACTGAAAAATCATTCTCTTAAACCCATTAAGAATTACATGTGTGTAATTACAATACCCAATAGAATTATTTTTCCGCTGCTTGTCTGACTTGACATTTAACATCATCATTCATATCATATAACTGTGTCTGTGTTAGTAAACTCAGTATTTGTAAATTTGTGTTGTGTGTATGAAAAATTTGTGTGGTTATAGTACATATGTGTGCAAGCAAGCCTGGATTGAGATAGTTTTGTAATTATGAGACTGGATTTCAAATAAATAAAAAAGGAAAAGCAGAAAGATGTTTTCAAATCATTGTTTAATGTGTCTTATGATAAAAAAATATGAAATAATAAAGAAATATTAAGTGCAAATGCTTGACTGGTGAGTTAGAGAGAGAAAGAGAGAGAATATCTGGAGAACATACTTGCAAATATTATATTGTGGCATAGTTCTTTTACAAATAAAGTAATGTTAACATGTGAATATTTTTTGGTTCACAGGGGGGATATGTTGAGATAAGTTCAGAAGCCATGGGTCTTGTATGAATAGGATACAAAAAACTCTTATAGGCTACGTGGTTAATTTAAAAAAATGTAATTCAAACAGCAGTAATATGTAAAACTAAAAGGATGTAAAAATAAAAAAATAAAAATAAGGAGGCATTATCCAAAATTTTATTATTAAATGTAGAGTCTAAATTTTCTCTTTAGTAAAAATTTTAATTTCACAGTAAACTATTATTAATAAATAACATTTTAAGATACATTGTTTTTGAGAAATGAACTGAAAATCCATCAAGTTTGTAATTCAGTATTCCTTGCTATACAGACCAAAAATAATATTATGAAGTAGAAAAACAAACTACATAGAGTATAAGATATTCTACTATTTAAAAAGTATGTACACACACACACATGAAAATGCATGGAAACAACATCCTAAATGAACAGACACAATTTAAATCACACATACTATATGAACATATCTCTCTCTCTCTCTCTCTCTCTCTCTCTCTCTCTCTCTCTCTCTCTCTCTCTCTCTCTCTCTCTCTCTCTCTCTCTCTCTCTCTCACACACACACACACACACACACACAACAATATTCTTTCAAATGATGTGCCATCACCAAAACAGAACGGCTCTTAGCAGCAGCCTCTAATGAAACTTATAATGAGCAAAAGCTAGTTCAGCCAATAAAATAATTTTTTTTAAATTTATATGTAAAATACTTGTTTTCTGCATCATAATAGGAAATATTAATTCTTAACAATACTTGGACACGTCATAGACAACAAAATCTAGTAGTTAAAAAAAATATTTTAAACAACTAGTTTTACAAGTATTAAAAAAAATAGTTGAGCTCAAGTTAACTTCCAGAGCTACTGCTAGAATGAATGGCCGTGCTAAATGTTTTAATAGTTACGCATGTTAATGAATATTAAACAATAACACTTATTTTAAAGCTACTGGAAGCTTGAACTCCCCCGGTTTTTTTTTTTTAGGGGGTTACTTAATTCTTAAAACTAGACCTGCGGTCTAGACAGAAGAAAAATTGTGTTGAGCCCATCGTGACAGGACTTGCAATAAAACACTTGCATAATGATACCAGCTTTTATTAGTGTTCCTTTGTTATAATAATAACATCTTTATTACAATATGCACGGCTATATTTTCCACTATCATTAATAAATGTGCATCTCTCCAATATTGAATAACAATTGGCAATATTAACAAAGAATTAATTTTGAATATAATTAACAACAAATTATTCAAACACATTTAAGTGCATGGCCTTCACATAAGCTGACATCACTAAGTATTAACCTTTATTCACACGACTTTTCTAAATAAGTTCTAATAAACAATTACTAAAGGTTGGATCTGCAGATACCTTATGAATTAAACTGACCCTCAAACAATGATACATCATGCCTAACAAGAACATATAATATGCCGTTTTATATTTGCCAAATAAAATATTTCTCTTTTCCTTTTAAAATAAATTATGCATCACAGGATTAATACATGTGTGTGTGTATATATATATATATATATTTTTTTTTTCAATCACTTTCTGCTACAGTCCGTTTCTTGATGTATATAATACATTTAATATTTATACATAAATTTACCTCAAGATGTTATTTTTCTATTTGGAACATGTTTCGGGTACTATCTTGTACCCATCCTCAGCCTTCCGGTTTTTTTTGTCTGGTGAAGTACATATGTGATGTTGGTTGACTATTATTATTGTGGCTTCCTGTTGGCTTCTGGTATTTCAAGTTGGTTTTATTGTGTGTGATTGTGGTGTATGTGTTAGTTTTTTGTGTATTTTCAATGTTGAGTGCTTTGAATATTGTGTCATGTTTTGTATTGATTTGTATTTGTTCAGGTATTAGTAATTGTTATATGTTAGAAAATGCAATAAATGTTATATAGGACAAACAAAAAAACAGCTGAAAAAACATTATTTTGAACACCTAAATGCATACAAAAAACCAGAAATATATAAATCCAATTTAGCCACACATGCAATAAACACAGGACATGAATTCCCAGACATAACCAATGTAACACTAATAAAACATATACCACACAAAGGCACCATAATGAACATATGGGAAAATTTACAAATATACAAACATAAAACAGAAAACAAACTAATACCTGAACAAATACAAATCAATACAAAACATGACACAATATTCAAAGCACTCAACATCGAAAATACACAAAAAACTAACACATACACCACAATCACACACAATAAAACCAACTTGAAATACCAGAAGCCAACAGGAAGCCACAATAATAATAGTCAACCAACATCACATATGTACTTCACCAGACAAAAAAACCGGAAGGCTGAGGATGGGTACAAGATAGTACCCGAAACATGTTCCAAATAGAAAAATAACATCTTGAGGTAAATTTATGTATAAATATTAAATGTAATATATATATGTATTGTAGCATGACAGATTATCCACATTATAATGAATGAATAATGATCATAAATAAATATAAAATAAAATGAAATCAAGGAAACATCCAAATAAAAACAAATAAGTACCACCGAAAATGCAATCATAATTTGAAGGAATAAAAATAAATTAAAAACAACTAAGCAACATCTGTGAGTAATGAAAAATAAACCAAAAAAACTAATAGTAAATAAGGAAATACCCAGGTAGGACAGGAGTAAGTAAGGCAAAACCTAGAACAAACCGACACCCCACATATAAGGACTAATTTTGAAGAAACAAGATAGGAGAGTAATAAGTAAGGCAAAACCCAAAACAAACCGACACCCCAAAATAAAAGGACTGAAATGGAAGAAACCACATGGAAGAACAAGATAAAGTAGGGAAATACCCAAAATAAACCTAGCAATAAAGGAATAAAACCCCATAAAATAAATATAACTAATGAAAGTATAACACCCAAAACAGAAAATACAGTAATGTGAAGTAGATATGGACCAAAGTGTTTAGAGGTATAAGTGCACCCACGAAAGTTATTTTATAATGGAAAAAACAAACCTTCATAATCCTCTATAAACAAGATTCTTGATCTTGGAATACTATAAAACTTATTTAGAGATAAGATCCAAGAATAACAGAGGACCAGTGCAAGTTATCTTATTATAGTAAATAAACTTCAAGAGTCAGTGTTTTAAATGCTTAAACTAAGTAAATTTGTGGCATTACCCAACTTTAAAGTTTATGTACCAACTACAGAAATAATATTTTGTAGAATATTATGATAAAAATAAACTACAAATGTTTTAAGAAAGTGCCACTCTTTATCTGACAACATTTTATAAAATGAGATAGATAGAATAAGAGCAGGTAATAAATACGTGGAGTACATCCCCAATATAAAATAAAAACAGCTAAGACTGCACAAAATTAAATTTAAGAAATAAGTTAAAAAAGAAAGGACATAGGTGTTTTGTGTGTGTTAAGTTCAATGAACTCAAGGCTGAAATGTCCAAGTTTAAATACTATTTTTTGTTATGAAATATTTGTTAGGAGTTAATACTTATTATCAATGCTAAATGTTCAAGCAGTTAAGTAAGGTAATTTTCATTAATATTGTATTAGAATAGAAGGTCAGAAGGGGTATAAACAAGCTGTATTATCCAGAAACTTTGTATGTAAAAACAGATAAAATCTAGGCCAAATGGTAAAAAACAACAACATTATAATTGATAAATAAGTCTAGTAAACTAGTTAAACTGATGAAATTTGTATAAGGTAAATCACAGTATATTATAAATGAAACTATCCTTAAAAAAAAAAATATTCGAAAAAGGTAGGAAAGATTATTGGAAAAAATGCAAATGTAATAACTGAAAAATCCAAGGAGGGAGTCCCAAATTAAAGAATAATATTTAAAAAGGATAACTAATTAATAAGATTACAAGGAATTAATGGAAAATAAACATGTTATTTCAATCTGAGAATTTTGTACAATCGTAATTGTAACATAATAGAAATGGCAAACCTTTTAAGAGGACAGGAAGTAAAATTTTAATGCCTGCAGTTAGAAATACAGTAAATATGGCATTTTTAGATAAAAAACTTTGTAAAAATATCTTATTTGGTATCAAATCAAGCATAATGAACTAAAGAAAGAGATTATGTATATAATATTTAATAAAGTTAAATAATAATAAAAATGTATTCAGTAGTATAATGTAAAAATCAGTTATGTAGCGGAAATGCTAAAAATTTAGAACAATGTATTTTTAATATTAACTTGGCTAAGATGTTTCGGAGGAAGAAGGAAGTAAAAACAGTTGATTATTAAACTTTGTCGAGTACACATGAGACGAGCTCTAGCTCTAACATTAACGTATATCGAAGGAAGAAAAAATGTCTTTCATTAACCTAGCCTATTCAAAGTAAAAAATCGCAAATTTTGGAAAACTTTAAAACTAAATTAAATTCAGTGAAACAAACAATTACAACCAATGAATTAACTAATATTGAACCGGAAAAGTGAATTAATTAATGTAAACACATAAAAACGATAATACTGAATATAAAGACGGAACGTGCCATTTTCGACCTTATTGACTAAAGTGCACTACTAACATTATACAACACTAATCAACGAGGTGAATCACAGAACACTGAACAAGGACAACTACACGAACACCAGAAGGAATAACCACAACTGCTGAGACGAGGAAACCTGGAAAAAACTACTTTTATTTGAAGAGAATTCTGTCGTGAAGTCATCATTTTAACGTATGTAGTACTGAAGCAGCCATCTTTAATTTCCCACAATTCAAAGTACACCACAGCTAGTTTCATCTTCAACGACAAATGGTTCGAAATTTTATTTTAATAAACATTATATATATTGAATGAATCTTTGTATTTTTAATTCTTAAGCCATTAATTGTAAGTGTTATACTTTCCTGAACTTACCCTTTCTCTGAATTATAATATGACTGTTAAAAGAACTGAAAATTAATATTAATACTGTATATAAAAATAATCGATCGCCCTGGGATACGAGTCGATACCAACTGTTGAAAAATCGATTTAATATCGATCTATTAATATTTGTTAAATAAAAACTGGAATTTCATAATTTTGACTTCTATTTCTTTCAAAAATTATAATTAGCATAACTTAAGTTAATATTTAAACAACGGACTCCACGAAAGGCGGCAATTACCAAAGTGAAGGGAGAATACTATCAGAAGAAGAAGAACCACTAATCGATCATTGCTGTAGACAACCTGATTAACGCAGAACTTAATTCTAGTTACCAAAGGGTGATATAATTGACAAAAACAGTGATAACAGATTTAAAATTTTACACCAACACATTACGAAAATTAATTACTAAATAATAAAAACAACAAAAAATATTTTCAAAAAACAAACAAATTTTTCTTATTTTGTTAACAAACACAAATTTTACATTATTGTTACAAAATTGGCGTCCAACTGAAGGGCTTTAATTAGTGATTGATAGGCCACTATAATTTGCCCAATTCCTAATTTAAGCTTGGCAGCGGTTATCAAGTCAGAGGAGTAAGCAAAATGCAACGTCGAGCAACATCGAAGAAATGGGCGGCAGAGGCCGAAAAGGAAATTAATATGGAAGACAAGGAGGCGACGCCGGTGGAAGACGTGGAAATGTTATTACCCCCAGTGAAACCTAAACAACCCGCACCACCAGAGGAACAACCTGAGATACCCACGCAAACAGGGGACGTAAATATCCCAGAGAAGGAGATAGAGAGATCCAAAACAACAGAAGATACAAAGTTGGACAAAATGATGGAAATGTTCCTCCAAGAATTCAAATCCACAAAGGAAGAATTGAGTAAGGAAAGGAAGGAAGACAGCCAATCCTTAAATAAGAAATTGGAAGATTTGAAGGAGGACAACCAGTCTTTAAAAGAAGAATTCAAAACAACCAAAGAAGAATTGGGAGAATTAAGTAAGAAAATAGAGGAAACCAGCAAGAAGATGGAAAGTGACAACCAACAGTTGAAGGATGAGTTAAGAGAGAATAGTAAGAGATGGAAGAAAAAATGGAGGAAAATAATAAGAAAATGGAGGAGAAGTTGGAAGAATTGAAGGAGGATAACCAACTATTAAGAGAAGAATTAAGGGAGGTTAACCAAGAAAATTTGGACAAGTTAGATGAAAGGATGGAGTTGTTAAAAGAAGAGATGAACAAGGAAATCAACGATAATAAGGAATACACAAACAAGAAAATAGAAGAAGAAACCATGGTAATAAAACAACAGATCATGGAAGTTGACGAAAGATGTAGCCAGACCGAGCGGGAAGTACAGGAATTCAAGGAAGTGGTAAACACCAAAATAACCAATATCGAAGAACACAATAAGACCAAGTTGGAAGAAAACCGAAGGGAAACACAAGAAGAACTAGGGAAGGTACGTAACCAAGTTACGGAAAGGTGCGACGGAATAGAAGTAGCGATGACGAATATCACCGATCAGGTACGGCAGAGCCAGGAAGAGATGGAAGTAATTAGAAACCGACCCGCTAACATTACAGGTATTCCAATGAACGAGAATCGAGAATGGCTGAATTTCCGCCAATATAAAAGAAAGCCAATAGAGTTCTTGGCCCGAATCAAAGAATACTTTGCCAAACATAGGGGTAATAGGTGGATTAACAACCGAGAACTGTTGGACGAATCACTCCGTGAAATGACGGACAATTGGTGGATGGCGAACCGTAGTGAGATCGCGGACTACCAACAATTCAAAAACCTCTTCAAACTAAGTACTGGTCGGAGACAACCCAGAACTTAATATGGGACAACATCTGTCATGGCTGATACAATACACAAGTAGGTAACACTATGACCGCCTACTTCCTCGGAAAAGTATGTCTGGCGAAGCATTTGGAACCGGCCATACCAGAAGATTGTCTCGTAAACAAGCTATCATACCATTACGATGAAGACGTGATAAGAGCGAGGAGGGGTAGCCAGATAAAGACGATACAAGCGATGACCGAATTGTTGGAGAACTACGAGAATGAAGATTACTATCGGCAAAGCAGAAGGAGGAATGATCGGCCGGAAGTCAGAAATAATCAGTACCCCAATAACAGTAATAACCATAACGGCAATGACTACCAAGGGAACCATAACAATTCTAATTATTGTAATAATAATCACTACCAAGGTAATCGAAATAATTATTACCAAAACCCAAATAATAATAGTCAGAGAAACCCCAATCAAAATAATACCGAACGGTATTATAATAATAATAGAGGTTAATAACAATAGGTTTTCCCGACCCAGAGTAAATTTCATAAGGGCCGAAGAAAACAGTCAACGAAGATACACCCACCAGCGGCGTAACAGTTTCCACGACTATGATGATCGGCGGAGAACCGGAGAACGTGATGGTCCAAGGTATAATCAAGCAAGGCGAAGTACCAGTTTAGATGATCCAGAACGGCAAACAAACCGAGAACAACCATTTGATCATCGTACGGAGCGGCAGGAACCCACACAAGGTTTCCCGACGGACGCCTCGGTCGGTCCTAACAGTAACAACAATGAAAATGAGAATTTAAACGGGAGGAGGCAGTGATGAATTATCACGACCCTTCACTGCTCCTATCTCCTGGGTATCAACAAGAGTTGCAAAGAGCAACTAAATCTAATAAAATTACGATCATTAGTTGTAACTACCTAAAGAATATCTAGCAGCCACGGAGGAATTCCTCAACTTAGCTTACCATCCAACTATAGGAATTACCCCATACTCCGCCATGTACGAGAAACCACCCCCATGAGAGATCAAAGAAATCATAGAGTTCCCTACGAATAATGTTTATAAGTTCGACAAAGTAAAATTCTCTAACAAGGTAGCCGAAGACCAGGAGAAGCGGCAAAATAAGTATCAGAAGGCGATTGGAAAAATAATAACGTATACACTAGGAGAAAAGATACTCCTGAAAAACCGTGAACTACCCAGCACGCTAGAAGGAATAACCAAAAAGTTGCTACTATTGTATACAGGACCATATATAGTTTCCAAAATAAACAATAATAATACATATGAAATAAAGGAGATGGTTTCAGGAAAAATAAAAGGCGTGTATAACCAGGCTTCCATAAAAAGATATTACGAGGAGTAAATTCAAAAAGAAAGTAAGAACAACTTACTACCAACTATTTATGAAACTTAATTTTGGAAACGAAGAAATGGAAATATAGAATTAACAAAATTTAAAAGAAAGTAAGAACAACTTGCTACCAATTATTTATGAACTTTAATTTTGGAAGGAAAGAATAGAATTTTTGAATTAATAAAATCAGAAAAATTCAAAACAAAGTAAGACCAACTTACTACAATTATTTATGAGAGTTAATTTTGACAGAATTTGTGAAGTATTAAATACAGAAAAATCCTAAAAAACAAAGTAAGAACAACTTACTACCAATTATTTATGAACTTTAATTTTGGAAATAAATAAATGGAATTTTGAAGAACTAAATCTAAAAAATTAATTCAGAAACAAAGTAAGATCAACTTACCACAATTGACAGCATTAAATATTGAGTAATTATTGAATTACCAACCTCTAAAAAACTATAAGGACAACTGATACTAAGAAAATGAATAAACTTGTTTTGGAAGGAAAATAATAAAACCTTTACGCAATACAAATAGAAGCAATGACCACATAAATAATATAATTAAGGAATTAATTTGGATGAGAACAAGAGCGAAATAAATTTTGAAGAAATTAAGAAAAAATAAATAAATATATAATATAACTATGATCATAATTTGAATGTCAATTATAATAAAAAAAATTCGACGATTAATTGTCATAACAAGAATCCAGTGGAACAATTCATAAGAACTAAGAAAAAAAATTTTAATAATAACATATATGCTACCAATAACCAGAAGAAGATTGTACTAACTATAAGAGAGTTAAAGAGAATTCAGATGAAAAAGATTACCCAATAACTAATGATAATTATATCAACGGACTTTACAACTATGAGGAAAATAAATATATTAAAAGAGCTTCCAACCATGATAAGAATAAATATATCAGCTGAGCTAACAATTAAGAAGAACAACTGAAGGAAAAATAACTGACATAGAAATATTAACAAATCTGAGCAAATACGAAGTGAGGTATCCAAGGATGTTTTTTAATAGTCGTATAAGAGACTATTCTTATCTAATTTTTATTAATGACTGTCTGTAGATAATTCCAGCAGTATTATTATGTTTTGAGCAGAGATGAATTGCCTCTGATCTCAATGAGTAGTGTAGTATGGCCAGCAGAGTATATGTAGCCAAAAGTGCCTCTCTGAACTGCCCCAGCTCACGTGTTAGGGAATGAATATCCCAAGGATAAAACACCAAGTTAAGGAAAAAATAAATAATAATAAACCTCAGATGACAATAACTATAAAGGAAAATCAATTTAAAAAAATATATATATAATATATATGTAAGCTCAAGCGTGAAGAAGCAAAGATAGAAATGGGAAGGAAGACAAGAAATATAATATCTAACAAATATCATAAGCAATTATTTCAGACACACTCAAGGTATGGTCTGAACTAATCACTTCTGGAGGAGAGCAATCTGTAGCATGACAGATTATCCACATTATAATGAATGAATAATGATCATAAATAAATATAAAATAAAATGAAATCAAGGAAACATCCAAATAAAAACAAATAAGTACCACAGAAAATGCAATCATAATTTGAAGAAATAAAAATAAATTAAAAACAACTAAGCAACACCTATGAGTAATGAAAAAAAAAATATTCAGGGAGTATTCTTGATACTCCTGTCGGATCTTTATTTCGTGAATGCGAAATTACATATGTTACTCTCGTTATTGGGAGATTCTTTTGTTTTGTTTCTCAGAAAGAAAGTTGAAATGAAAGAAAGAAAATTACGCTATACATAACATTTATTAATCGAAATCATTAGTACAAATGGCTAACCTATGAACAATTGGTCGATGGTAACTAAAATATGAAACGTAGGGCATAATCGTCGGACTAAGTTGACGTACAAATGTTAAGTAGATTGTGGTGTTTCCAAGTGCAGTCGGAGAGGTTTGTACAAGTTGTAGATCGTATTCTTGTTGCATATATGGAACCAGCCAATCATTTCTCGGATCGTTGGGATCGACATTGAAATCACCAGTAAGAAATATTGGCGTTGTAATGTCGGGCTCAATTTCCTCAATGACCTTAGATATTGAGCGCCCAAATCTACAAAGACTTCGAAAGAGGAGAAGTTTAATGTATTTTGTTTCTGTATTTGGATGAATATACAATGAGGCAGCAATGAATCTGAAAGAATTGTTGACTGTGATTTGTGCCAATGCAATATCGCCTGTGCCAGGTTCCACATATACACCAAGTCGTTGGGTTATATTGTTTGGTATATTGAAAGGCATAGCACATAGCTTGTTGCTACGACGTTGATAAATTGCAACACCGCCAGCCTTTCTCTTTTTTTGTTGTTGTTGTTGTTGTTGTTCAGTAGGGTTATTATCCATGGCTTCGTGTTCATATGAGATGAGATTATAATTTTCAAGCTGCACAGACTCATCATTTGTAATCCATGTTTCTGAAACCATAAGAAAATCAGCTCTCATTAAGACAGGATCCGTTTCAATGTCAAGTTTGTGTGCAACGAGACTTTGCGCATTCATTCCAACGAAGAATATTACAGTCGTGTTGTCTTTAAACTGTCAGAGCAATTCATAAACAGTTCAACACGTTTGGTAAGTGTATTAAGTGGATGGCTCTCAAGTCACAGACATTCATTTCGCATTTCTCTAACAGTTGAGCTGTCGCAACCAAGTCCGTGATAGAATTTAAAGTCGTTGCACGAGTTCGTAATGTAAAGACCTTCGATGCTTGTTACTCGACTCATTGCAACATAGACCAATTGTATTTGCTGACTTTTGCTGTAGTCATACACAACCATGTCAAATGTGCCTCCCTGACTTTTGTGTATGGTTATGGCACAAGCGGGTACAATTGGAAATTGCATTCGTTTACAACTTATAGAACCACCGAGTTTGATGTTAGCGCTACGCATACAGATGGGTGTCCAAGTTCGATCTATTAGACCATTGCTGCAAATTACTCTTGGTGCTGCTTTTAGTCTTGCCATTTTGCCGATGTGGGCTTGTGAAAAGTGTAGCCACAATCTGATATACGGATTGATTTGTGTAGACTCGTCTTGTTGTTGGACTAATTGAACTGCTGTCTCATGAGTGACTTCTTCGATGTACTCAAGTATTCCTATTGCACCATTAACAATTCCATCGTCCACATCAATGTTAGTTGTAATCATAAAAGGCATACCACTCTGTAAATTAAGGAGATACGGCAAACCGCCAGTTTCCATCACACTGAGCTTGTGTAATTTGACTCGTGCAGTGCCAAGTTGAGTGCTGTTATTATAGCCAGTGATCAAATCAGAGGCACTGCTACAAATTCTGTCTGATATTGCAAGTCGGTTGTAAGCATCCACATCATGATTTCTATGGAAGAGACGTATTGCATTTGGTTCCACAACCAAGTCCAAATTCATTGTCAAAGAACATTTTCACAAAGTGGCGATCACATGCAGCATACTTATTTGTCAAATCGAGCGAAAGGTCTGAATGCGCCATTGACGGACCAATGTTACCGTCCGTACGAGTCTCAGTATTGTCATCCTGCATATCAATGGAATCGTCGTTGCTTTCTACGTCTATTGGACCACTTTCCAAATCCAATCGACATGATGACGAAGTGCTAGGTTGCTCCAAACATTGTACGCACTCGCTACTTGTACTGGGCGCTTCACTTCCACCATCAAAATTTGAATTCTGGCGTCTTCTTTCCAATTCCTTTTGTTGCAATCGACGTAGCCGACAACGTTCTATATTTGTAAGTCGTGGTGCACGCATTTTGTTCGGAGTTCCAGATTTTACAGCCTTCTTTCTCTTCTGAGGACGCGGCATTTTCACAATATCTCAATATTTTCTGCTTTCCAAAGTTAATTTTATATTTCTTGTGTTATTAACGTTTAACTCACGTTCTCAGCTCTCCGTAGACACCTCGATCACTAAAATCGACCAAATCGTTCCGGAGATACAACTGAACTGAGCACGCGCCGTGCCCACACAAGCCCAAATTTAGACCCCCACGCGCAGTGCTGTGACGTCACCGCGCAACCCCCCTCTGCTCGCGACAAACCATTTCCGGTAGTCGACGAAACGGGCTATCCAGTCATAGTTTTAGATATTCTGTAATCCTTATAGTTTTTGCACACGAGGCCCTTGAAAGTACACAAATATTGGTCGCGGCAAAACCTTACATGACACTGAGAACGAACCATAAGATGTTCATTCGCATTCACATCAATAAACCAAAAAACTAAAAGTAAATAAGGAAATGCCCAGGTAGGATAGGAGTACGTAAGGCAAAACCTAGAACAAACCGACACCCCAAATATAAGGACTAATTTTGAAGAAACAAGATAGGAGAGTAATAAGTAAGGCAAAACCCAAAACAAACCAACATACCTAATAAAACTATTTTTATCAAAGAAACAAAGTAGGAGAATAAGTTAAAGTAATAAAAACCCTAGAACAAACCGACACCCCAAAATAAAAGGACTGAAATGGAAGAAACCACATGGAAGAACAAGATAAAGTAGGGAAATACCCAAAATAAACCTAGCAATATAGGAATAAAACCCCCTAAAATAAATATAACTAATGAAAGTATAACACCCAAAACAGAAAATATAGTAATGTGAAGTAGATATAGACCAAAGTGTTTAGAGGTATAAATAAAAGTGCACCCACGAAAGTTATTTTATAATGGAAAAAACAAACCTTCATAATCCTCTATAAACAAGATTCTTGATCTTGGAATACTATAAAACTTATTTAGAGATAAGACCCAAGAATAACAGAGGACCAGTGCAAGTTATCTTATTATAGTAAATAAACTTCAAGTGTCAGCGTTTTAAATGCTTAAACTAAGTAAATTTGTGCCTTTACCCAACTTTAAAGTTTATGTACCAACTACAGAAATAGTATTTTGTAGAGTATTATGATAAAAATAAACTACAAATGTTTTAAGAAAGTGTCACTCTTTATCTGACAACATTTTATAAAATGAGATAGATAGAATAAGAGCAGGTAATAAATAAGTGGAGTGACAAAGGGGTACATCCCCAATATAAAATAAAAACAGCTAAGACTGCACAAAATTAAATTTAAGAAATAAGTTAAAAAAGAAAGGACATAGGTGTTTTGTGTGTGTTAAGTTCAATGAACTCAAGGCTGAAATGTCCAAGTTTAAATACTATTTTTTGTTATGAAATATTTGTTAGGAGTTAATACTTATTATCAATGCTAAATGTTCAAGTAGTTAAGTAAGGTAATTTTCATTAATATTGTATTAGAATAGAAGGTCAGAAGGGGTATAAACAAGCTGTATTATCCAGAAACTTTGTATGTAAAAACAGATAAAATCTAGGCCAAATGGTAAAAAACAACAACATTATAATTGATAAATAAGTCTAGTAAACTAGTTAAACTGATGAAATTTGTATAAGGTAAATCACAGTATATTATAAATGAAACTATCCTTAAAAAAAAAATATTCGAAAAAGGTAGGAAAGATTATTGGAAAAAATGCAAATGTAATAACTGAAAAATCCAAGGGGGGAGTCCCAAATTAAAGAATAATATTTAAAAAGGATAACTAATTAATAAGATTACAAGGAATTAATTGCAAATAAACATGTTATTTCAATCTGAGATTTTGTACAATCGTAATTATAACATAATACAAATGGCAAACCTTTTAAGAGGACAGGAAGTAAAATTTTAAGGCCTGCAGTTAGAAATACAGTAAATATGGCATTTTTAGATAAAAAACTTTGTAAAAATTTCTTATTTGGTATCAAATCAAGCATAATGAACTAAAGAAAGAAATTATGTATATAATATTTAATAAAGTTAAATAATAATAAAAATGTATTCAGTAGTATAATGTAAAAATCAGTTATGTAGCGGAAATGCTAAAAATTTAGAACAATGTATTTTTAATATTAACTTGGCTAAGATGTTTCGGAGGAAGAAGGAAGTAAAAACAGTTGATTATTAAACTTTGTCGAGTACACATGAGACGAGCTCTAGCTCTAACATTAACGTATATCGAAGGAAGAAAAAATGGCTTTCATTAACCCTAGCCTATTGAAAGTAAAAAATCGCAAATTTTGGGAAACTTTAAAACTAAATTAAATTCAGTGAAACAAACAATTACAACCAATGAATTAACTAATATTGAACCGGAAAAGTGAATTAATTAATGTAAACACATAAAAACGATAATACTGAATATAAAGACGGAACGTGCCATTTTCGACCTTATTGACTAAAGTGCACTACTAACATTATACAACACTAATCAACTAGGTGAATCACAGAACACTGAACAAGGACAACTACACGAACACCAGAAGGAATAACCACTACTGCTGAGACGAGGAAACCTGGAAAAAACTACTTTTATTTGAAGAGAATTCTGTCGTGAAGTCATCATTTTAACGTATGCAGTACTGAAGCAGCCATCTTTAATTTCCCACAATTCAAAGTACATCACAGCTAGTTTCGTCTTCAACGATAAATGGTTCGAAATTTTATTTTAATAAACATTATATATATTGAATGAATCTTTGTATTTTTAATTCTTAAGCCATTAATTGTAAGTGTTATACTTTCCTGAACTTACCCTTTCTCTGAATTATAATATGACCGTTAAAAGAACTGAAAATTAATATTAATACTGTATATAAAAATAATCGATCGCCCTGAGATACGAGTCGATACCAACTGTTGAAAAATCGATTTAATATCGATCTATTAATATTTGTTAAATAAAAACTGGAATTTCATAATTTTGACTTCTATTTCTTTCAAAAATTATAATTAGCATAACTTAAGTTAATATTTAAACAACGGACTCCACGAAAGGCGGCAATTACCAAAGTGAAGGGAGAATACTATCAGAAGAAGAAGAACCGCTAATCGATCATTGCCGTAGACAATCTGATTAACGCAGAACTTAATTCTAGTTACCAAAGGGTGATATAATTGACAAAAACAGTAATAACAGATTTAAAATTTTACACCAACACATTACGAAAATTAATTACTAAATAATAAAAACAACAAAAACAATTCTCAAAAAATATTTTCAAAAAACAAACAAATTTTTCTCATTTTGTTAACAAACACTAATTTTACATTATTGTTACAAAATATATATATCTTGGTACTATCACCATGCCTGATACACACCAGTTGCCCACTTAAGAAAAAAATTTTAAGGTGTCATACCACAAGAATTATACTGGCTCAATTCTGTAACAGCCCCTAATAAGGACCTGTTCACACAAGAAGATTTAGGAAGGAACTACTCCATAGTTATTTATCTGTGCGTTAAGTACAATTTGTTAATGACATTTTATCTTCATAAGAAACAGTTAATTAAACTGCCCAACTAACAGTTTTAAATTTTGCTAGGTAACTAATCACGACAAAAGGCAAATGGTGTGCTATAAAATATAGCATAGTAATTGACATTCTTCAACAGGTAGATTCTTTAACTCTCTAATTACACTAGTCACTATATGTCCACCGGACATGCTATAACAGACAGTTGGTCATTGAACATCTAAAATTACTGTTTGTGAAGATGTCTTTCATTTCATGTTTTAAATCCATTAGGTTGCTGTTTTTTTTTTTGTGTGGATTAAAATATAGGAAAAGTCCCACCTGTGTTTACATGATTTATTGTTACCCAGAATGCGCGCTGATGTTGACTATGGTGTAACCACTGGTGTCTCCAAAATCCTGTGCTTCATTTATTCCTTAGGGCAGTCGTTTTGGGCTGGCAGTGTGGGGATTTCTAGAGGTCTGACGGCGTTGGGGTGGTGCTGCGATAGTCTGCAGATGACAACTGATGTTCTGTCCCCATCTTCGTTGTCCCCTTTTCCCTCCCGGCTAGGCGGGAAACCTGAAAAACATTTTATTTGTAAGTAGCCGTCAGGAAAAATACCCTCACACAATTCTTTCTCGCCCCAGTAAGCACAGATCACAGACACACACTGTCACAATTCCATTCCGAAAATTAAGTGTCCATATAAATATTACTCCTCACAATTTTTCTTTAAATTATCAACTTTCAGAATTAAAATTACTTTTAACCTTAAATCTTTATTACTTTACATTGGAATATAATTCTAACGGCAAGTTCTATTTAATTTTCATACAAGCAAAGGCAAGTCGGCCACGTGCTCTTAACCATCCCAGACGCAACACACAAAAATCACACACACAAAAATACATGTATATATTATAATATAATACCCCCATAAGCGTTTAGATAATTAATATTAAAGCAACACTTGTGGCTCACCTGAAGCTCTTTAACTGATCACGAACTCATTTCAAAAGATAAATCTTAATTTATAACGCCGCCAGACCAGTGTCCGTTTGAATGCAAAAGAAGAAATGAGGCCGAATGTCGATGCCTGCCGTCCCATGCGAACAGAAAATTCACAAATCAGCTGAATGGCGTGGCATACTTGATTACGCACACACACAATTATCGCCACGTCACGGTCAAGGTTAAGCGATACAGTGAAGCCGTGGCGCTGGCCGCAACGCACGCCGAATAATTTAAACTTAAATTACTTCGGTACAAGCTACTCAATGAATGGATAAAAAACTCAAGAAAATATCAAATAACTAATTCAAAATACATGATTGGATTTGTAATTCATTACCAATCCTTTCTTTATTGAGTTAAAAATTATTTTTTGTTGCTGAGTAAATATTTTTTATTTTAATAATAGAGTTTCATGTAAGAGAATATTACATTTCCTTTCATTTCTCTAATATTTATGGATACCCTATATGATCTGATTTCTGCGTTATAGTATACAAACGTATTCTTAAGAGATAATGAGTATTATGTGTGGAATCTGTATATAAGGAATGATTTAACAAGTTAAATGGTAACTAAAAAATATTTATTATATTTTTTATAGGCCTATATTTATCGCAGCAAGTGACAGGAAGGTATGGGAAAATTTAATAGAGGAGCCTTGTTTGGGTTGTAAAGTCAGATGAAGAGAGAAAGCAATTTATGATTATCATAAGAACATTTGTCATGTTAAGAATTAATTATCATGTTCAAAACTCACAATGATTCTAGCTAAAATTGTTTTCTGTGATGTTTTGCCTTCCTGAGCTGCTTGTTTTAATGAGATGTTTTCAATAATGTAAAGTTTTATTGAAGTATAGATTCAACAAGAGATATAAAATAAATATATAATTATAATAAACTATTTTCTTATTTTTCTTTATTAATAATTTTGCTGTTTAAAATGTAAGCCTTATGGTACTCACATAAAACAATTACTGACACTCTACAAAGCAAATTAAGATTTTTTATCTGTCTTTATAAGTCAGACAAGGTCAGTATTGAAGACATGTTATAAGAATAATATATGGATGATAAGGAACTCTGTTCTGGACAGACCAAAATTTGCTTTTGTAGACTGAAAATTCATGAGCAGAGAGAAACAACCTCTTTAGTCACTATATAAGTAATCAAAATATTTAGATTTAAGCAAAATAATTATATTTGCTTAGAAACATATATACCCATATGAGTACTAGGAGACAGACCCGAATCATACATAGCATAAACATTAAGTTTTTATTGAATAATTTTTTACACTTCATAATCAATTATCCAATTCAGTTTTAAAGAGAACTAAAATACTTCACAGCTGTGTTTAAATTTTACAAGACATCTTGAAACTAAAAAGCATTTATTCTGTTTACAGGTACTGTGCCATGGTTCCACACAGAATTCGTGAACTAGATCGTTTTGCAAATCAGATATTATCTTATGGAGCAGAACTTGACTCTGATCATCCAGGTTTCACAGATCCTGTGTACAGAGCTCGGAGAAAATATTTTGCTGATCTTGCATACAATTATAAGCAGTAAGAACACCAATTTAATAATGTATAGATGTGTGTTTTTTTTACATATACATACTTTACAGCATAAATACATACATATGCAACAAATTGAAGGACCTACCTATATAAAATATAAACATTAACAGTTGTTTTGAAGACCATATTAATTAAACAGAGCTCGGAGAAAATATTTTGCTGATCTTGCATACAATTATAAGCAGTAAGAACACCAATTTAATAATGTATAGATGTGTGTGTGTGTTTTACATATACATACTTTACAGCATAAATACATACATATGCAACAAATTGAAGGACCTACCTATATAAAATATAAACATTAACAATTGTTTTGATGACCATATTAATTAAACAGAGCTCGGAGAAAATATTTTGCTGATCTTGCATACAATTATAAGCAGTAAGAACACCAATTTAATAATGTATAGATGTGTGTTTTTTACATATACATACTTTACAGCATAAATACATACATATGCAACAAATTGAAGGACCTACCTATATAAAATATAAACATTAACAGTTGTTTTGAAGACCATATTAATTAAACAGAGCTCGGAGAAAATATTTTGCTGATCATGCATACAATTATAAGCAGTAAGAACACCAATTTAATAATGTATAGATGTGTGTGTTTTACATATACATACTTTACAGCATAAATACATACATATGCAACAAATTGAAGGACCTACCTATATAAAATATAAACATTAACAGTTGTTTTGATGACCATATTAATTAAACAGAGCTCGGAGAAAATATTTTGCTGATCTTGCATACAATTATAAGCAGTAAGAACACCAATTTAATAGTGTATAGATGTGTGTTTTTTACATATACATACTTTACAGCATAAATACATACATATGCAACAAATTGAAGGACCTACCTATATAAAATATAAACATTAACAATTGTTTTGATGACCATATTAATTAAACAGAGCTCGGAGAAAATATTTTGTTGTTCTTGCATACAATTATAAGCAGTAAGAACACCAATTTAATAATGTATAGATGTGTGTGTGTTTTTTACATATACATACTTTACAGCATAAATACATACATATGCAACAAATTGAAGGACCTACCTATATAAAATATAAACATTAACAATTGTTTTGATGACCATATTAATTAAACAGAGCTCGGAGAAAATATTTTGCTGATCTTGCATACAATTATAAGCAGTAAGAACACCAATTTAATAATGTATAGATGTGTGTTTTTTACATATACATACTTTACAGCATAAATACATACATATGCAACAAATTGAAGGACCTACCTATATAAAATATAAACATTAACAGTTGTTTTGAAGACCATATTAATTAAACAGAGCTCGGAGAAAATATTTTGCTGATCATGCATACAATTATAAGCAGTAAGAACACCAATTTAATAATGTATAGATGTGTGTGTGTGTTTTACATATACATACTTTACAGCATAAATACATACATATGCAACAAATTGAAGGACCTACCTATATAAAATATAAACATTAACAATTGTTTTGATGACCATATTAATTAAACAGAGCTCGGAGAAAATATTTTGCTGATCTTGCATACAATTATAAGCAGTAAGAACACCAATTTAATAATGTATAGATGTGTGTGTTTTTTACATATACATACTTTACAGCATAAATACATACATATGCAACAAATTGAAGGACCTACCTATATAAAATATAAACATTAACAGTTGTTTTGACGACCATATTAATTAAACAGAGCTCGGAGAAAATATTTTGCTGATCTTGCATACAATTATAAGCAGTAAGAACACCAATTTAATAGTGTATAGATGTGTGTTTTTTACATATACATACTTTACAGCATAAATACATACATATGCAACAAATTGAAGGACCTACCTATATAAAATATAAACATTAACAATTGTTTTGATGACCATATTAATTAAACAGAGCTCGGAGAAAATATTTTGCTGATCTTGCATACAATTATAAGCAGTAAGAACACCAATTTAATAATGTATAGATGTGTGTGTTTTTTACATATACATACTTTACAGCATAAATACATACATATGCAACAAATTGAAGGACCTACCTATATAAAATATAAACATTAACAATTGTTTTGATGACCATATTAATTAAACAGAGCTCAGAGAAAATATTTTGCTGATCTTGCATACAATTATGAGCAGTAAGAACACCAATTTAATAATGTATAGATGTGTGTTTTTTACATATACATACTTTACAGCATAAATACATACATATGCAACAAATTGAAGGACCTACCTATATAAAATATAAACATTAACAATTGTTTTGATGACCATATTAATTAAACAGAGCTCGGAGAAAATATTTTGCTGATCTTGCATACAATTATAAGCAGTAAGAACACCAATTTAATAATGTATAGATGTGTGTTTTTTACATATACATACTTTACAGCATAAATACATACATATGCAACAAATTGAAGGACCTACCTATATAAAATATAAACATTAACAATTGTTTTGATGACCATATTAATTAATGTTACTGTTTTTTTTTTTTTTTACACATATTGAACAAAGACAACTTGGATAGTGGGGACATCTACTAGGACAAACATGATACAACCAGTAAGAAATCGAAGGGAAGAAGAAGAGAGGAAGATTAAAGTAAAGAAGGAACCAATGAAGTGTAAGGCCTAGGGTGATGCTCTTGAGGATGCCAAGATGCCAAACTAAAGTCTAAAAATTAAAAAATTTGAATTTTATCTTTGTTTCCTTTTTTTGATTTTTTATCACTGCATCTGCTCCATAATGTTTTTACCAGTAGCTACTTGTATATTGCACAAATGTACAGATATTAATACAGCTATTCTGATATTATTTTTGATGTATTATGCAAATTTGTTCTGCTATTATGGTTGACCTATCTCCACACGGTTAAAAAAAAATCTACTCACTGGTCTTGACGTTATTTTAGTATCATTAAAATTACAATAACAGCAATAATTGTTTTCATGATTATTCATGTAACAAACACAAAGATAAAAATATGAGTACAAAAAGAACATGTTTTCTTCAAACAAATTAAGCAAACAAGCTTTCCCATTTAAAAATTGAGATTGTCAATTTGAAAATATGAAATGTTTGTTATTCTTATTTTTCTAACAGAGAAAAAATATGTGGAAGCAAAGAAGCTTAGGAAGGATTGGAATACATTTATTAAGCATAAAGATTATTAATTTATTATTATTATTGTGTAAACATTAAATTATTTTTCTTTAAGTTATGTAAAGTCTTATAACTAATGGAAGGAAGGTACGTGATTAATTAAAAAAAATACAAATAAAAGATGTATACCACGGACTGAAGGTATTTCTAATCAAGTTACTTTTTTTAGCAGCCGTCTTAACACCAACTAAGGTCTTAAACTGAAGATAGTGAAAGCACTGAAAGGCCTCGTCAAGAGCACAGTGACTAGGAGTTTTGCAATAAGTGGTGACAAAGTTGGTGAAGGTATTTGTGTGTGAACTTCTGTAGGTCCACCCAAAAACATACAATCTCATATTAGTTTAATACAGATTTGACCCAACTTTTCAATAGCTTAAATGTTTTCTCTACAAACAGACAGATGTTAGTTGCTATTATTGTTATACGTCAGTTATAATGATGCCAAGTAATTCAAATTATTAGTACAGTTATATTATAAAATATGTTTTAGCCTTACAGATTAAATATTTGGTAGTCTTAATCAAATTTCTTTTACTTTTCTTCATCCCATTTATTGTTTAAGAAAACTGTCCTAGCCAACATTTTTTTCTTCTTTCTGAAGATATGCTTAAAAAAATTTAGGTTAATTTTTTTAATTTATTTAATATTTTTCTAAATAAATTACTCTTACATACTTTTATGCAAAACAACTAAATAGTGTGAATGAATAGAAAAGTTAAGATTTATAAAAAATAACATACTATACGACAGCTTTAATTATTTGAGGGCCTGAACCTTTCTGATCACAAAACTTTTGAATTTAACTATATTGATGACATAACTTTATTATACATGCATAATGTGAATTGAAGAGATGTTACATAAAATAATTGTCAAGAAACATAAAAATTAAGTTTAAAATAAATTGTCTTTTTATATTTTTATTAAATAAAGTTAAATAATTGTAATTAAATTGATTTAGCTGTTTATTTTTCTTCCAGTGGAGAGCCCCTGCCTCGTGTTGAATACACAAAAGAAGAGGTAACTACATGGGGAACTGTTTTTAAAAACTTGGTAAACTTGTTTCCTACACACGCATGTAAAGAATTCAATCATGTATTTCCACTTCTCATTGAAAACTGTGGATACAGAGAGGACAACATTCCTCAGCTCGAAGACATTTCAAATTTTCTCAAGGGTAATAACAATAACATAAATGACACTGTTTTATACTGAATAAATAATTTAAATTTTTTGATACTGGTTTCCTTTGAATATATTATCTAGTGTTCTGTACTAAACATCATTTATTATAATATATAGTGAAAGGTATACAATATAACAAAGATTAATAAACAGAACCATGTACATTATGGCTTAATAGAAACTCCAGTATAAAATATTACATTAATGTTTGTCATGTTCTGTATAAGATTATGTAATAAATAGTAACATAAATTATTAAGGAGTAGAGTAAGTTGAGAAATGGTTTCTGTAAGAATGTGTATGAGTATAAAAAATTGACTTGAAAAAGCTTAAGAGCATTATAATATATTTCAAAATATTCCTAATAACTATAAAAAGATGTGTGTGTGTGTGTGTGTGTGTGTGTGTGTGTGTGTGTGTGTGTTTCCTTCATCTTTACTAGATTGTGGCATTACTAGATTTAAAAGATAAGCATTCATGTTCAGTGAACAGTTCATACATTGACACATCCACTTTTAAGTTTGAAACAGTGGAAGAGAAATGAAGAATCAGATAAGCAAATAAGAATCACACTATGTGACTGTATTGCAAAATTTCACCAAAAATGTTTGTCCTATTTCGTATGTTAATATAAAATATACTATTTTAGAAGTTAGTAATTATCTGTTTAGTACCACTAATTTACAATTTAGTTTTATTTATTTTCATCATTACTTGAATTTATTGTCATCCTTTTTTTTGTAATTATTAACTATCAACATAAATTTCTCTTAGAATTGATACTTACATAAAACTCTATTATTAAAATAAAAAATATTTACTCAGCAACAAAAAATAATATTTATTATTTTTGACTCAATAAAGAAAGGATTGGTAAGGAATTACAAATCCAATCATGTATTTTGAATTAGTTATTTGATACTTTCTTGAGTATTTTTATCCATTCATTGAGTAGCTTGTGCCGAAGTAATTTAAGTTTAAATTATTCAGCATGCGTCGCGGCCACAGTGCCGTCTGTATAGCGGGTTCAAGGGTTGCTTCACTGTATCGCTTAACCTTGACCGTTACGTGGCGATAATTGTGTGTGTGCGTAATCAAGTATGCTGAGCCATTCAGCTGATTTGTGAATTTTCTGTTCGCATGGGACAGCAGGCATCGACATTCGGCCTCATTTCTTCTTTTGCATTCAAACGGGACACTGGTCTGGTGGCGTTATAAATTAAGATTTATCTTTTGAAATGAGTTCGTGATCAGTTAAAGAGCTTCAGGTGAGCCACAAGTGTTGCTTTAATATTAATTAACTAAACGCTTACGGGGGTATTATATTATAATATATATATATATATATATATATGTATTTTTGTGTGTGTGATTTTTGTGTGTTGCGTCTGGGATGGTTAAGAGCACGTGGCCGACTTGCCTTTGCTTGTATGAAAATTAAATAGAACTTGCCGTTAGAATTATATTCCAATGTAAAGTAATAAAGATTTAAGGTTAAAAGTAATTTTAATTCTGAAAGTTGATAATTTAAAGAAAAATTGTGAGGAGTAATATTTATATGGACACTTAATTTTCGGAATGGAATTGTGACAGTGTGTGTCTGTGATCTGTGCTTACTGGGGCGAGAAAGAATTGTGTGAGGGTATTTTTCCTGACGGCTACTTACAAATAAAATGTTTTTCAGGTTTCCCGCCTAGCCGGGAGGGAAAAGGGGACAACGAAGATGGGGACAGAACATCAGTTGTCATCTGCAGACTATCGCAGCACCACCCCAACGCCGTCAGACCTCTAGAAATCCCCACACTGCCAGCCCAAAACGACTGCCCTAAGGAATAAATGAAGCACAGGATTTCGGAGACACCAGTGGTTACACCATAGTCAACATCAGCGCGCATTCTGGGTAACAATAAATCATGTAAACACAGGTGGGACTTTTCCTATATTTTAATCCACACAAAAAAAAACAGCAACCTAATGGATTTAAAACATGAAATGAAAGACATCTTCACAAACAGTAATTTTAGATGTTCAATGACCAACTGTCTGTTATAGCATGTCCGGTGGACATATAGTGACTAGTGTAATTAGAGAGTTAAAGAATCTACCTGTTGAAGAATGTCAATTACTATGCTATATTTTATAGCACACCATTTGCCTTTTGTCGTGATTAGTTACCTAGCAAAATTTAAAACTGTTAGTTGGGCAGTTTAATTAACTGTTTCTTATGAAGATAAAATGTCATTAACAAATTGTACTTAACGCACAGATAAATAACTATGGAGTAGTTCCTTCCTAAATCTTCTTGTGTGAACAGGTCCTTATTAGGGGCTTACAGAATTGAGCCAGTATAATTCTTGTGGTATGACACCTTAAAATTTTTTTCTTAAGCGGGCAACTGGTGTGTATAAGGCATGGTGATAGTATCAAGATATATATATATATATACATGTATTAATCCTATGATGCATAATTTATTTTAAAAGGAAAAGAGAAATATTTAATTTGGCAAATATAAAACGGCCAAAAATATTTCTGTAGTTGGTACATAAACTTTAAAGTTGGGTAAAGGCACAAATTTACTTAGTTTAAGCATTTAAAACACTGACACTTGAGGTTTATTTACTATAATAAGATAACTTGCACTGGTCCTCTGTTATTCTTGGATCTTATGTCTAAATAAGTTTTATAGTATTCCAAGATCAAGAATCTTGTTTATAGAGGATTATGAAGGTTTGTTTTTTCCATTATAAAATAACTTTCGTGGGTGCACTTTTACTTATACCTCTAACCACTTTGGTCTATATCTACTTCACATTACTGTATTTTCTGTTTTGGGTGTTATACTTTCATTAGTTATATTTATTTCAGGGGGTTTTATTCCTTTATTGCTAGGTTTATTTTGGGTATTTCCCTACTTTATCTTGTTCTTCCATGTGGTTTCTTCCATTTCAGTCCTTTTATTTTGGGGCGTTGGTTTGTTCTAGGTTTTTCTTTACTTTAACTTATTCTCCTACTTTGTTTCTTTGATAAAAATAGTTTTATTAGGTATGTCGGTTTGTTTTGGGTTTTGCCTTACTTATTACTCTCCTATCTTGTTTCTTCAGAATTAGTCCTTATATTTGGGGTGTCAGTTTGTTCTAGGTTTTGCCTTACTTACTCCTGTCCTACCTGGGTATTTCCTTATTTACTTTTAGTTTTTTGGTTTATTTTTCATTACTCATAGGTGTTGCTTAGTTGTTTTTAATTTATTTTTATTTCTTCAAATTATGATTGCATTTTTGGTGGTACTTATTTGTTTTTATTTGGATGTTTCCTTGATTTCATTTTATTTTATATTTATTTATGATCATTATTCATTCATTATAATGTGGATAATCTGTCATGCTACAATATATATATATATATATATAATCACGTTTATCCATCATTAGCTAAACATGCAAGTTCTGACCAGAGAAGTTCATCTTTTTGAGACCCCATATATAAAAGTTACGAGTAAGCTTAGACATTTTATTCTTACATATTCGTAATCAGCATAAAAAACCGTAAAAATATATATCCGTTTCAAGATAGTTTGTTGAAAAAAGTTGAATAATAATTACCCTGTTAACATAATCGTTACAAACGACTCACACGTGTAAAAAAATGCATTACTATTTTATCACGGATATCGGTTTAGCTTTTAGTGATGAAAAATATGCACAGTGTTGCCACAAAATGTATATAAAGTCACGAAGGTCACAACGTTGCCAAGTCTACTGAACGTAAGCAATTCCTGCAATATTAGCAGGTGGTGTGTCTCGGCTGTTTATACAATTACTGCTTCCAGTCGCCTACGTTTAATTCCTGTATACGATCTTAGTTATTTTTAATTTCAGTACCGTAGTAAAAATAATCTTTGAAAGACGTAATCAACTATTTTTCAACGCTGTTATTAAAAAGTGGGTTAATCATTCAATGACAGAAAACATAGAATGTCATATAGAATTATGACACAAGGTATAAAATGTTGTGATCACTTTATTCACACGTTCTTTTCTTGACACGTAAATAACTATATACTAAATAAAGATATAATAAGTATATCTTCATTGTACATTAGTATAATATGTAGTTAAAAAGTACAGTACAACCTGTCACATCCGGACCTGTGATATCCGGAACCTCCCATATCCTGACGTATCTCCAAACTAATTTTTGCAATTTTGGTTAGCGAAATGGTTAGGGATGTAAAGATACTACTCAAAAAACACGTTCTTCTTCTGTGTATCTTCTGTAATTGTTAATTATATTAATTGAGATTTTGGCTACTTATAGAGATTTAATTACTGAACACAATGCAGTTTTCAGAATTGCTGTATATTTATTGGTTTTGAAGTTATCGCAGGTTGAACTGCAAAAATGAATTGAATAAAATTCACTCATCCGCCCGCGAGCTTCACTGACGAAGTTAGAGTGAGATAGTTGTTTATTATACGCTCTCTGTCTAGCGTACGGCGCAGCGCACAGTGTGTCCCTTTCAATACAGTATATTTAATGTATCTTTTAAATGTCAATAAATTTCAAATGAAATTTGGGTATATCTGAAATCCTTGAATAATTTACGCACCCGAAATTTTTGCCGGTATTTTTTGTCAAAAAAGTGCGTTAATTATGCGAGAAAATACGGTATTTATAAATGACCTTGTGATATCCGGATTTTTCCATATCCGGATTGGCCGGTCGCCATATTAGTCCGGATATGACAGGTTGTACCTGTACTGGTAAAAGTATGAATACGGTACAGATAGACTTTTATTACAAATATTTTTTGCAACGGTTTTCTATAAATAGTAACTATTCTCGGTAAAATAAAAATAAAATAAAATAAAAGATTAAATACAAATATCTAATATTTTCTGAATAAAATATATGTATATTTTAACAAATAATAATTATGTAACTCTGAAAAAATTTAAGACAAATCTTCATTAACTCTTGTAGGGAATTAATTAAATCTTCATTAATCTTTAAAACTCTTGTAGGGAATTCGTTTTACACACTTAGGCCTATATGTATTGAACATAATTATTATAAAACCATTTATTATTATTAAAAGGGATTGTTTAAATTACATATTTATTCCTACCATTCGCCCACTCCGATTATTTCTTTTGTTAAATAAATCTTATGACATGTCTTTTATATGTTTTGTACACCTCAGATTTTGTGTACACTGTATATATTTCGTATTTTTAATGTTTTTAGCTAAGTTTTCATTGGCCTAGGACACCGGTCCTTCTCAAAATTTGCATATAATTTTACCCTGATTAACGAAACAGCTCCTCTCTGTCTGTGTACCTCTGTCTCACTTTCTTGCTCTCTCTCTCTCTCTCTCTCTCTCTCTCTCTCTCTCTCTCTCTCTCTCTCTCTCTCTCTCTCTCTCTCTCTCTCACCCCTTCTCACTCTCTCTCTCTCTCTCTCTCACCCCTTCTCTATCTCTCTCTCTCTCTCTCTCTCTCTCTCTCTCTCTCCTTATTCGTTCTATTTCTTTCCCTTATTTTTATTAAAGAATGAGCCAAGGAGGTTATGTACATTTACACCTGCCGGACACCTCTAAGGTTGCCTCTGTAAGAAACAATAAAATTTCTCAAGTGTTTATGAAATAAGGAGGACACTGGAACATGGTAAACGCATAGTAATGTTTATTTGGCTGAGACAAGATAAACGAGAAACGTGACACATTTCTGGGGGGAACGATTATGCATTTTGCAAACTGGCATCTACGTCACACACGTCCGTATTTTCTACAAACATTGTGCGCTGTTTAATCTGAGTTGTGGTATCTCGAACTCAGAAATGGTTAATATACGTCAGCCACTGCTATGTACAGTGATATGTGTTGTGTCTATTCAGCGCTAACACCACAGGTCTCCAGCACAGAGACAAGATTTCTCATTCCCATCAACATGAGTACCTACTCAAGGTCAAATAACATTCTTAATGTTGTAATGACAGACGTATACGTTTACAAAACACTGTTGGCTGACACATATATACACATCTACGTCTGAACTCGCAACCTCTTATTTATCAGCTGGCCGGTTTTACGTTTCCACCAAACGTGTTCCAGAAAATCATATTAAAATAATATGAATATTTTATAGTAAAAACATAATAAAAATAATAATAATATACAATTTAAAAAGTTAATACACTACCTCTTGCTTATCCTAAGTTTTGTGCGGAGAAATACCTGACCCAGTCAGTTTTCCAAGGATTCATAAAATTGTTATCTCGAATGATACATGGATCTTGTAGAGCTCGTAATCCTAATGTTCCTTGCATGATTGATGGAATATGTACACATAATAACCAAGCAACATTTTACGTTAAACTATTGAAAATAACAATGGTTTTCCAAAGTACCGGAGACGAGATGATGGAATTGTTGAACTAAAAGGAATACCGTATATCATTTGATAATCGTGGTTCGTTCAATACAATTGCTTTCTACAGTACAATTCGCTTTCGCTTTCGCCTAATTCTACAGTACAATGCTCACATCAATATTGAAAACCGATAAATACATGTATAAATAGGCTTACCATACGTCCCGGTTGACCGGGATTGTCCCGGTTTGACGACCTGATCCCGGGGTCCCGGCCAGTTTGTCAATTGTCCCGGTTTGAAAATTGACGAGAGTAGTTTCCGTCCGGGCGAAGACGTTGTGCAAGCTAAGCTCCCGATTTTTGGTTAAATCAATAGAAAAGAGAGTTTGAAAGATTAAAAGTAATTTTTCATGAATGGAAAATTCAAAAGCTGCAGTAGTCACTTTGCACGAGTATACACATTCAAATGACTTAGGGAGCACAAAAATCCTAATGTGTGCTATACTTGCTTTCCTTCGAAAAGATGTAGAATGTGGCTGGCAGTATATCCATGGTCAAGTTCCAGAGGAAGAGAAACTCGATTAATTCTTTAATTGTTTCGTAGAACAATAGCTAGACAATGATTAGTGCCACAGGAGTTACGGAACTGCTACTTCCGACGTCATACAATGAATAATACCGTACAAGCACGCATCAGAAACTAAACAGCCACGTTGGAAGACCACATCCAAGAATAAAAAACATTATCAAATGTTTATAATCTGAGGCAGAGAAATCTATTCAGAACACGATGTAACGATGGAGTGAAATTTTTAAGCTATGAAAAGGACGAAAAAGTATACTGAATTGGATAAACTAAAAGATATGAAAAAGATTCTGAAGTTGGGATGTTTCTCAAGATCACGTCGTCCGTTCTACAAGTTGACTAATAAAAATAAATAAAAAATAACCTTCCTTTTTAATTTAGAGAGAGAGAGAGAGTGAGGGAGCGGCTATGCAAGTGTGTGTGTGTGTGTGTGTGTGTGTGTGTGTGTGTGTGTGTGTGTGTGTGTGCGTTTTATAAAAATTGTAACTTGGTAAACGTAGTTGGTAACAAAAAATACATTTAACGAATTATAAAAACATAAACACAATACAGGGTGGATGTACATACATCGTTGTTTGTGTGTTCGCAAGTGGGAGGTACTCTCACGTATCAAAAATTAATTACGTGTCTTATCTACTTGAGTGTTCGCAAGTGAAACGAGTTGCAAGTGCCACTGTTCGTAAGTGGGAGCACACCATCGTCGGCCGGATACGAAAAGCAGATTAATTTACCTGGTTTCTTCGAGACAAAAGCATCAACATGAATCAAAAAATTTAACTTGCAACCATTATTTTAGTAAAACGTAGATGATTGTGGGTACCATAGCTTAGGCTTTTAGAGCATAGGCTTGTACATTTATCTAGGATTTACATTATGTAGCTGATGATAGAAGTTCAAATGCGAGTTCCTGTTCCATAAAAACATGGGTATCTCAGCTGGGAGAGTGAACTCCAAGACAAAATACTGATCCTTCAAATGTGTGTGTGTCGGGTAGGTATAGGCCTACTAGTAGGCCTACTCTGGGCTCCTTAAAAAAGCTACTGCTAAAATAACAGTGATTTGTTCTAATTTTGTTTGCTACATAATAAGGTGACGCCGTATAACATTAAAATTTGGGTTTGGCAAAGATTATCAGAATTGGCACATTCAACAATTAAAAGTTTTATACGAATGAGCAGAAAATAATGGTATTTAAAAGGAACTATAAAGACTTATCTTATGGTCATAAACAAACCGTAGAAGAAATTACTATTGTAATCAGTATAGTCATATTTGGACAGGTGTAGAAAAATATGGAGAAGCCTGCCGTGTCGGTGCTGATGGGAACACACATAAAAACGTTTGTATGAGATTAAACGTATGTATCCAAGATAAATACCGTTTTATCTACAACAGGTGGCTTCAAAATATGAATTTGGGGATTTCCCTTTTATTTAGGGGGAATTGTTATAAGGTAAATACAGTACAACCTGTCACATCCGGACCTGTGATATCCGGAACCTCCCATATCCGGACGTATCTCCAAACTAATTTTTGCAATTTTGGTTAGCGAATGGTTAGGGATGTAAAGATACTACTCTTGATGTTTTGGCTGATCACCCCTTTTTCTTCACTACACTTACGTCATTCTGCGATATGGTTCACTATTTTTGAATATTTAAGTTTTTACAATTGAAATACTTTATTTGGGGCAACTGAGTCTGGGGCAGCGGCGTTAGGTCGACTCACTTTGGCTTCATGGCTTCCAAAAAACGTGTGCATTGTATGAAGCAGCCGAATCACAAACTTTTTCAAAAACTGATGTAGGCGTACTGTAAGTAAAACTTTTTAACCAATTTTACTTTTTGTATTTTAAAGAGTACAGTGTACAAATGCAAATGCTAAACCAATAGAAACGTCTAAAAAAACACGTTCTTCTTCTGTGTATCTTCTGTAATTGTTAATTATATTAATTGAGATTTTGGCTACTTATAGAGATTTAATTACTGAACACAATGCAGTTTTCAGAATTGCTGTATATTTATTGGTTTTGAAGTTATCGCAGGTTGAACTGCAAAAATGAATTGAATAAAATTCGTCTAAAATCATCCGCCCGCGAGTTTCACTGTGAGGAAGTTAGAGTGAGATAGTTGCTTATTATACGGTCTCTGTGTAGCTTACGGCGCAGCGTCTGTCCCTTTAATTAACGCTCAGATATGACGACATATTATGAATCGTTATATATGTAAGATAATCAATTTTTGTGAAACCTATAATATACCCATTAAATAGTGTAGACTAGACAAGTATGATAGTAGCTTAATACAGTCTTTTTTCCGGGATGAAAGGGAAATTATAATATTGTGCGCTTGAGAATGAAACTTTTTTTGTTACTAGACCAACGTTTATGAAAATCTATTTGTCTTCATTTCTCAGATTGTAATAAAATTGGAATCAATTATAGCCTATATCAAATTAAAAATTTTTGCCAAAATTATTTGTTACTAACCAAGTTTACTTTATTTTCTTAACCGATGGATTTTTTCATATCAAATTCCGTTTATTAGACATCGATTTTTCAATATAAAATTGGTCTCTAGATTACTGATTTGCATTAATGCGTCCAAGAAAAATAGTAGTTTGATAAACCTTATTACTAAGTTTTAATGTTTGTTTACATACGGCGTTTTCAAGAAACTGTAACAGTGTTAGAATAAATAGGCCTACTTAAAAATTTGATTACATACCTGCACCTAGTTTCGTATACAGAAGCAGTGTAAAAAGTATTTTGTAAAGCTTTCTTACAAAATTATAACATAACTGAAGCCCAAATGATGTTTAAGATTTTGCATGTTAAGTCATATGAAGTTTACTTAAGAACCTGTTACGTTCAGACTTCCTGAGATACAGTTATTGAGAAGAACAAGAGTAACAGAAAGAAAGAGAGAGAGAGAGAGAGAGAGAGAGAGTGAGAGAGAGGTCAAAGTACATGATGTTTACTACAGTTGGCTACTTATAAGGAACTTGAAAATAATTAAACTTATTGTAATGTAGAAAGTTAACGAAACATGAACCAAAAGCGAGGATTATGTGCAGCAGACTCAAGAGTTTTATTAACAGGATCCAAACAGCCTTTGGTGAAACGATTATTACGTTAAATAATTTATTCGCAATTAAGAAGTGGTACATTTTGAAGAAAGGGAAAAACCGAGGATGAGGAACTTATAAGTTGCTATTAAAATATGTAACTTACCTTTTGGATACCTAATTATTTTACAAGCAAGTTACGGAAACTATAAAAAAAAAATTAATTCTTAATATATAAGCCTTCACGTATTATTTCAAAAAAATTAGATTACTGCTCACTGTGATATACGAAAAGCAAAAATATAATTAATGTAACATTACAACTCTTCAACTCTATAAGATATAAACTCTTCTGCTTCTGCAGGTTGTTATTTATATTATTGGTACTTGTAGAAATTTTTATTAATCAGAATGGTGAATAAATTTCCAACGGATGGGAGTCAACTTGAAACATGTTGCTTCGGTACTACTGTATACCAATAACTGCATAACTATATTCTTACAAATGATATTCGGTATGAATGAGAATAATTAAAAATTCGTAATTCTCTCTCCCCCGTCTCTCTTCTCCCCCTCACTCTTTCTCTGTCAATTTTCCCCATCTACCTCACTAATAGGGACAAACCTCACTACTACCTTTAATTAAACATGACTACCTCACTATTAATTTCCTTTTATTTTCATTAAGTTAGCACGGCAGGTCCTTCTGCGACTGCACCCAAAGCGCGCCTCTTTAAGTGTTTGTTGAAATGTTACACTGCTACAAACAGATTACTCAAGTTTGAATGTGTAGTCTATATGAACACAATAAATGATTAAACAAACACGCACACCACACTACCTTGGACAGGCATATGTACATATGACTGTCATCTCACGTTTCTTATTTAATTTTTATTTTAACTTTTTAATACTTTTATATGTTTAATTATTATGTAATCGTTAAGGATAAATAGGAGAAATAACTCTTTTTAATTGGCTTCATTATATCAAAAAGTAATTCCTTGCTGGATCGTGAAATATTTACAATTCATCTTTATTTACGTAGGTCTTGAATGTTGTGACACCGATCCTTTGAAGTATTCTCTGATCTTTATATGTACGGTATTCTATTCCGGATGTCTCTCTTTGACTATGATCCCAGGCATTCAAAGTTTTGTGTTTGGACTCCTATGATTTTATGGCCTACTATTATTATACATTTTTATGTGCAAGAAAGTGGCTGAAGTTTCCATTTATAAACTACCTGATCCCTCTCGAACAGTCAGTGATTACTATAGACCGGGGTGACACGAGTTCTGGAAAGACACTCTAGAGAGTATCGCTGTATCTCTTCTGTACCGTTTTGCTTCTTCCATTCACTTTATGCCCACTCTATTTTTGTTAGTCTACGACAAACAATCTTTGGTATTAGATTTCTAACGACCAAAAATACTTCCAAAGAATTTGATCTTCTTGCCTGTCCTTTCAAACGGAGCACTGTTTCTATTTTAACAGGACGCACAATACCCTACAGTTTAAGAATATATAGACGAAGAAGTGTATGTAGCTGCAGTGAGGCGAACGAACCCGACAGTATCGTACCGAGGTTATCTAAACGAATACCGGAGATTTGCGAACACAAGCTATTTCCGGAGATTTGCGGACACTAGGCCTTTTGCTACCTGAGAGAGGGATGACAAAATTCCAAAAGTATTTCTATACCGGAGGCTTGCGGACAGGCCGTATCTGAGGTGCGCCCGCTTGAATAGCAACAAACTGTCGTCAATTACTAAATTTTCAAATGGATTTAAGGCCTCTCTAAATTTTTTTCTTGTGTGTTCGACAATAAGCCGTATTTTTACAAGGCTATCTTGAGTAGGGGTAGAATTGTCACAAAAATGTAAAAGTCGCAGAATTAGTTTGAATCGGTCCCTAGACATAATTTGGGGAAATATCGGCGTCAGTAATAGCAAATCCTTTGCCCAATATTCGTCTATTTCTAATTTGTTTACTCTTGGCATCAGCAGTGAACACGCCAAGAAGAAATTAAATTCTGCAGGCTCTATATCTTTCCATCGGGACAATCGGGATATTAATGTCAATTTTGCGGTAACAAATTTGTAATAATTATTTAATTCTGTGCAAATGACAGAAATAAATTCTAAGGGGAAAAATATTTTAAAAAATCTAAGTGAGTTGCCGTGTCTTCGAAACTAATTCGTAATCCGCCAACTGCTTTATCAAAAGAGTGACGTTTTGTCGCAGGACTGTTGGCCGACCAATCGTAAATTCTTTTTCGCTTCTGAAGATTTCTTACCTCTTCTTCTTCTTCATCATCATCTTCTCCTGCTGATGTTTCATTTTCTGATGAAGCTGCACGTGGTGTTGAACGATTATGAGAAGGCCTGGGAGCATCCATATCTTTGTCTGAGAAAATGTTGTCTTCCTCGTCACTACTCTTCATCAATAATTCCATAACTTCCTTCTCGGATTCTGTGCCATTGTAAACACAATATTCACACCTACTGTTTGCTAAAGAGAATCACAAACAAGACTGAATAGATGTTCTACAGACAGAAAGTAATTATACCTTGCACCCAATGTTGAGAACAATAGCAGTGGTAAGGAATTTGAACAAAGAAAATGATTTTTCTTCATGTTTTGAGGATAGTACAATCAGAATCTGCCCTTATCTCGAACACGATGTTTTTCGCGATAACCATACTTCCATTCCTTACGAAACATGGAAGTAAAAAAGTTGCTAGCTGAAAAAATAATAGAAGAAGAGAGAGTGAGTGAGTGAGTGAGTGAGAGTGAGAGGACTGAAAGAGAGAAACATGGGCAGATATAAAAAAATCTGTCGCATTAAATTCACGCCAACAACATTCTTAATGTTGTAATGACACAACAGTCTATGTTTACAAAAATTACTACCGTTTTGACGACACAAATATACAGATCTAATGTGTGTTGGCAGGCTGACGCGTTCGTACTACTAATTCATTCGAAGGCTGTATTCACTCCTGTCTGTATTAAAATAATACAAATGTTGTTTTATAGTAATAATATAATAATAATAATAACTATCACGATTTGTAGGCTTAAGCATTCATAACATAAACAGTTTTCTAACGTTCCCTCCTCTCAAGACTTCTACGAACTTTTTTTAACCTATTGATTTTACTCCATTTTTAATAATTCACCAATCCCTTCAGTTTATAACTTACTGCTTACATGTCGGAGTCATGTGATAGTATGAAACTTTTATTGAGCAGAATTCAGTATGACGGATATTCGTGGCATACCTACGGAGATGTGAAAGTAACGTAGTTTTACTTCGATTGCAGCTTGGATTCACTAAATTCTGTTGCCTTCTGTACGAGCGGGTAAATTCTATGCAGGAATAGGAAAATTATTATGTAAAAAAAAGCAGTGATCATTAAAGACAGAGGCACTGAGTGTAGGAGATCAGACCGTTGTAGGTCAAGTACTAGTAAAACCTGGAAAAGCTTATCGTCCACTACTACATATTAAGTAGGTTTAATGAAAATTATGTAAATGGAACGGATGTAATTTCGAAACTGTTAATTTCCTTCAAGTGTGTACTAAAGTAAAGAATGTTACAATTTATAAGTTGGTAATTACACCAGGTAGGCTTAAACAGGTAATGCTAACAACCAGTAGCCTACTGATTCGAATGTGTGTGTGAAGAGGGCTTTTGAGTCGATAATAACGCTATTACCTACTTGACACAGAAATTCCCGTGTCACCTGCATTTTGTATTATGCAAACGTTCGGAGGATGTAAATTTTTCAACAACATTGTTGGAGTGCCAACCTTTAGAATGAACCGTTGTGGCGGAATGCAAGATTGATTTAAAGAATTCAAAAATTCTTGGAGATAGTACACTATATTTTCAATATTAAATACGGTGTTAATAGATTCTTCGGACTTTTTATTATCCCCAGAAAATTTTTCCAAACTTGTATCATTATTTTCCTTGTAATTTTTATCAAGTAAACACTTGATGTTTTGCACAGAATTTAGCAATTAATACAGTGTTGTACTATTTACTATGTCCCAGTTTTTCGTCAATTTCTGTGAAGCTATCGTCATTAGGAACACTACCGTCACCGAGGTGCAGTAAGTTTGTAGAAAAATCACCATCTCCTCCTCCTAAATGGGCTCTCATATTGCTTTGCAAATTTAGTCTGAATAGCATTCCACATCGCCGAGGACTTTAAACACACTGAGACAATATCAGCGCGGGTTCCTCTTGCAGTTACCGGTAATCTCTAGCGAGAATCCTCTGAAATAACAAATGTTACGCTACCCACTAATTTGTTACAATTTCTTAAGTCTTGGAGAGTTTGATTGACCGTTTCTATACAGTCCACAAATCGCCTTCGTTTTACCGTTCATGATTAGTTCCCGTTTTGATCCCTCTTTCTTTTGTCATGCCTCCTCTTCAATACGAATTGCTTTTTTAATAGGAGTCAGTGAGAATACTTGACTTTTTCTTCTTGGCGCATTTTTATTTTATTTTTGCAGTCGCTTTCGGATAAGGGCGAATTTATTCTGGTGTCAATTGTGATAAGGTATTAGCAGATGTCTCGTTTATTCCCGACGTGGGAGGTCCGGCTACTGTGGTCTCTTGACAATCTTTTGTTGGTGTTAATCTTCCTTCATAATTACTTTTGTCTCCTATCTCTCTGTCAATTACAGGTGAACACAGAAACTCTTCGATACTGAATATATTTTCATTTAATGGCCAAATTCCAGTTGAACTAAAACCTGCTGTCAGTTAGATGGTGTAGCTGCCTTTGAAAGAGTATCTTTTGCTAGCCCAGGTATGTCATGGTTTTACCTGGGTTTATTGTCATCCAGCTCTCAGCGGCTGCACCGAAACAGGCCATATAAACACTTGTCTAATGGCTGAAGTCAGATTGTAACGGGTATGAGGTATAAACTGTTTCATAAATAGTAAAAAAAGAGAGGCTGTAATTTATCTTGATGGATGTGCTACTCCAATACAACCTGCTGGTCCATAAATAATCAAAGTGATATCTACATAACACTCTGTGGATATAACGATAAGTGGTGGTTTCCAGCTGCCATCTATGAAAATACCACTGGTTTCACCCTTTTCCAAAGGGGTAACCCTGCTGACTTGTTTATTTCCCTTCAAACTGACAACTTTGTTAGGACAGTGCACTGTTGTTATGCTGCCTGGTTTCCTTCACATTCCAAATATTGTGACAATAAAAATGAAGGCGACTTATCACAGAATTCCAATATTGAAGAAAGTTTTATGTTATGTTTATTAAAACTAAATGCTATTAAAACTTGTTGCTTCAGCCTCTCTAAAAGACAACCTTGAATGTCGCTGCATGAAGCCAGTAAAACAATCTTTTACCGGCCCAGTTCACCAGAAAATCGACATTATTTGCAAACACGTATTCGGAGGCTAACATACGAATATTCTTAGGGTACAAACCATAATAACTAACAGAATAGTGCAGATCATAACACAGAAATCTGATTTTTCTTTTTGTTCTTTCCTAAATACAAGTTGTGGAAAACGCTGAGTCTTTGTAGGGTTTGTGAGCTACATCGCCCCAGAAAGTTTTTCACTTGTACGTTTGAACCAAATATGAAAAAAAGAAAACAGAACAAAATGTTTTACTTACATTGTACCAACATACCACTTTCCTTCTGGTGAAATTGAAGGTACACCTTTAATTTTAAAATTAGTGGCTGAACTGTAGTGCTGCTGGCCACTCTACCTTTAGTGCGTGTGTCGAACACTCACTTTAGGCAACCTATTCTACCTCCTAAATTTCCTAGGCGGCATAAAAAGGAGCCATTATTACTATTATCATTTTAAAAATTTTAGTTTTTTAGGATTTAATAAACACGTAATCTTCATTATAGGATCACAAGTAACTGACACATAATTAATTCTGAGATCTGTTAGGTTATGAATTAATTTTCTTTTAAAAGTTATAGAGAAACATAACTTGCCCTCATGTTGCCACATTGCTTTTGTATTAGTATGATTCAATTGTAGACTTACCATGGATCCAACAAAGTACGTAGCTGTAAACACCCATAGCAAATTAGTGACAAAAAGGTTGCTTTACACGTTCTAAAATACAAAAGGGAACAAAGACTCATTTTACTGTACACTGCTATAATCAGACTGGAGGAGCATGTACTACAAGCTATAACAAAAACGTTATACAGTTGCAGAGGTGCTGCGACTAAGGGACACTTGAAGAAGTACAAAGTATCAACTTATGTCTCTCTGCTCTCCCCTATATGGTAATACTGTCTTATAACGACTGTTAAACAAATCAAATGTATTGTATACCTTTATATGTGTATTTATACATAATATATCATAAACGTTTTTTGTGGCAAAAATACCTTTATATGTGTATTTATACACAATATATCATAAAAGTTTTTTGCGACAAAAATATCTGTCAAATTTTTGTATGTTGTAATGGTACATATAACACTACCAACACCAGCGTACCACAAATAAGTTGAAAGCCACTACAATTAAGAATACCTACAAGGTCAAGCATACGATCATGGATAAAAACGGAAGTATCATAAGCCAAAACCAAGTGAATTAAAATGAAGAAGGAATTACCAGTAAATGTGCAACTAAAGAAGATAAAGCAAGACTAACGACGAGACGACATACATAATTACCCAATAGATCAAACAGTGAGAAGGAAACCCATTAAAGACAAAATCAAGAAGAAACCTATTAACCGTGAGAAGGAAACCAGTGAAAACAACGCCATGAAGAAACTTATTAAGAGGGAGGAAGGAATCGGTGAAGAGAAGAAGAAAATATCCAGATCAAACACAAAAAAGGGAGATAACATGAATTATAATGAACTAACATATGGCAATAAAAGAATTATTATAAAAGAAGAAAGAATAAATGGAATAAACAACATGATTTAAACCCCTAAGCTGCAAAACAAATTGACACTGACCAAAACTTATTAAGTGAATACCTTCCTTGACAATGTAATACAAACAATAATCAATAAGAATGAATTATTGAACATAAAAAGTAACAAAGAGAATGAATAATAATAAGTTCTTAGCTAAATTATGTGTAGACATGAAAAGAGGGCTATGTCCAAAACACCAATGACCAATTGTAAAGTGGAATTGATATTAGAAATAACCACTAATTACCAATAGTAAAGACTGTAAAAGATAAACAAAATGTAATCTAATAATAACCAATAGATATACCAGTACTACATAAAGTCAAATAAATCAAATGTAATACAGAAACACAAAACCGACAATAATCCATTGTTGTATATTATAACTATATGCTTGCCATAGAATGGATGCATGATGAACAAAATTATCTTGTAAACTTATCATAAAAGAGTAGGAACTAAACCAACAACATTGAATGAGGCAGAATACTATTCGAATAAGTAAATTCAAGGATTATAGCCACCCAAATACTAATAATAACAATAATAATAAATAAACCATGTAGACAGCTAGATGCAAGTAATCTTGGTTACTTTAAACCAAAGCAATTTTCAGTATAAATGCAGAATGAACTACTGCACAATAATAACAGTGCTATCAAAACAATGATAAGAGATATTCAAGCAATAATGAGAATAATTTGATAGGATTACAACCCATATAAAAAGGTAACTTCCTAAAGTATAGTAAACTCACTTAACAAACTATAGTTAAGGTAATAAAACCACAAGATGAAGAAAAAGGACACTATCAGAAGTGACAATGACCAATGCAGTATGCATAGGCCATAATAAAATGTTATTAACTATTAATGTTAGTATAATAGTAAGTATCATGTACGTGTTGTGTTTATGTTAGTGTCTATACAGGAAAGTACAGAGCAACTCACCGCAGCTAATAATAGAAGAGTCAACGCAACTTCTTCAGAATCGAACTCATGAAATGGAACAAAAAACATTCTAAACTATTTAAACAAAATTAATAAACGATGTCAAAGTGTAAGTAAACCGATTTATTCATATCGGATTCAATAATAGATTGAATTGGGTAGAATAAATCAATAAACCAAAAATTAATAATAAAAACCAAAACGTTAAGAATAATAATAAAACAGACAATCTCGTCGTGCTAAAATGTTCATACACACTTTTTAAGAGAAAATTACTTAAAACTTCGAATCTAACAAGAAAAATATTGTGTCGAGTATTCATAATACAAACCCTTAGATATCAAATATGAAATGAAAATATAAGAACCAAGTAAAATGTATATTCTATAGCCGGCAGAATAAGGGAAGGACAAATAAAATAGAGGCAGGATATCAAGAGAATGGAAAACATGGGACTACCTAAACAAGTAATAAGATACAGACCTCAGGGAAGACGAGATATAGGTAGGGCAAGGAAAAGAGATGCCTTCAGTGAAGGCAAAACAGGCTGTAATCCTATACCTTGACATGGAGAAGATTCCTAATACTTAATAGCACACTTAAGAACAAAATATTGGTATGGAGAATCATACACGACTTCCATGTTCTAAGATTTATATTTAAAATCATTTTCGAAATGAAATATTTCCATTGAAACTACTTCTTTCTACTTACTGCTTCAGCCACTTACTGTGGGCACTAACGTATACCACCTCACGTTATCGCACTTGATTTTCACTGATGATGGAAGTCGATGGCACTGGCGAAACGTCTGGTTTTGCAGAAAACATTGGTCTACGGCCAAACAGGCCGGGAAGGAATTTTAAAAACAAACTGCTTCTTTGTTGTCAATAACGTAGTACATATATACAAAAAATTATCAGGTAAACTATTACGTTACAACAACAAAATGTTTCAGGTAAACTACCCTTTCCCCATAACCGATCTTCACCAAAATCAATAGGCCTTGAGTCCTCTATAACTCGGGCACATATGTAAAAAAATATCTGATTCTGTTTGAATTTACGGCAGTTATCGTTCGTCATGAAAAAATTTCTCTTGTTACAACATAAAATATTGCAGGTAAGCTACCCCTTTATCTTAACCGATCTTCACAAAAAACAATAGGTCTTGAATACTCTACAATTCAGGGCTGTATGCAAAAAATTATTTGATTCTGTTTGAATTTGCGGCTCTTATCGTTTGCCATAAAAAATCTAGACAGACACACAGACACTTTTCGAAAAATTACTTTTTTTCATGTTTTGAGGGTAGTATAATCAGAATCTGCAAAAATCTCTAACACGATTTTTTTGCCATCACCATACTTCCATTTCCTTATGGAACATGAAAGTAAAATCAAAGTAAAATTCTGATGGCAACAAAAATCAAATATTCTATCAAAAATTGGGGATATACATTTTTGGTAGGTATTTGGTAGGCCTACTTGCATTGCACAAGGAATGTGTTATTTTCAATAGGTTATTGATAAAAAATGACTTACAAGTACATTGATTTTTATTACAAAATTTATACAAAACAGTTTCAATTCTAAGGTATCAATAATTAATAAATATTAAGGATAATGAACAAATTATTTCTTCAGAGAAGATACATAAAAACATTGCAAAAATAATACATATCAGACAAATATTATTACAACAAAAATACCACACAGACATTTGGGCTTTGTTACTTTATCAGTAACTATAAGATTACATTAATAAAGTACATAGAATATTTATTTACAAGAACATAATTACAAAAAGTGAAAACACCTTTGATGAAATAAACATTTTATTTATTACATCAAACATAACTAAACTCAGATGACAATATAAATGAACTAAATATAGGTTTTTCTGCGAGGGAGTGTAGGATTGATTAGGGGTTCAATTAGTTCAAATTATTAAAAAAAAAATAGCATAAACTATAAATAGAAAAACTAGACTGGTATGTTTACAACAAAATGAAAACTTCAAGTTACATTTAAGAGATATTCCGTGTCAAATCAACAAGTGCTACAACCTGACCCTCTTAGATTTATTTGAAATTAAGTATGCATGTAGTATTCATAAATAGTAACACAAATCAATTTTTTCACATTTTTCTGACGAAAGGTTACTGAGTAATGGGTGCTCAAAAATGAAAAAAAAAAAAAAATTTTTGACTTGCGCAACAATATTGATTTGTTCACAACTTGTGTTCTAATTAAGCTAGAACAATGACATCGAGTTCATTTGAAAGCTCTTTTAAAGGGCTTTCATATGATATAAAACATAATTAGTTGAAAATATATATATTTTTTATAAACACATCATTATTGCATTTACTGAATTTTGAAAAACTGTATTTTTAAAATTCCCAAAAAAATATATGTGAAAGATATTGTTTTCCTCTACATATTCTGAAAGTTTCAACTTGGGATGAGCATGGGATCACTATCAAAAGTAATTTTATGTTTATCACGATTCTGTAAAACGTCATTCAGATCGGTGAATTATTATTATTTTTATTTTCCTACCCGTGACAATTTTTCAGAATCATAGTTGGATTTATTACTTGGCCTACAAAATTGTACTTTTCTTTCATACAAATAACTGTGTTTTAAAGCTTAGCACTAGCTAATTAATAGCTCAAAATTAATAAATTGACCTACATATCTAAAATATATATCTTAATACAGTGATCCAGGTTTTCCGTGTACAAGCAAAAAAATCTCATTTTAAAGACTATATACAAAATGGTTGGTTGGTGTGACTATCTCCCATCTGTTTAGTATTTTGTCATCGGATAATATTCAGTCAGCTGTTGTCAACTGTTATTGAAAGTGACCTGTACATTTTCTTTTGGTGTGACATAGCCTATAAAGTGAAAAAAATGTGATTAATTCTGAAATGTTGTGTTTTGAAATTAGCTTAAAGGTACTTTTGTACAATTCTCACAACAGTGTATAAGTTAATATTGTAACGAGACATATGAGCCCAAATATTTCAGTAACCCAAAATATTAACACATGTCAATAATTGAGTGAAAGAGACAAACCAAGTGTTTCTTCTAAAAGGCCAAGCATGAAACTACATGAGCTACTCATCACCAAGGATAAACTCACAACAATAAGAGTTAATAAAACTAATGGTAACTAACAAGTGAAATAACATTATAAGAAAAAGAAGATGCACCGAACAATGATTGTACCACAGGAACCAACAACCCAATAGTTTTCGGTCAGTAAGGAACCAATGAAGACAAGGAAGAAACATACTACGAGAAAGACACCTAACAACCATGGCATAAAATATAGATTCCAAGAGCCAGTCAACTATAGAACATCTTACCCGTATATGCAATGACTGAACAACTTACAGATTGAAGAGATGGACAAGAACTGACTAACTGAGATGACCAATATACAACAGATAATATTATAAATGTATAGGACAAGATATGTTATAAAAGAATGAAAGTAACTATACTGTTAACTGAATAGAAGCTGTGAATAAAAGCATAGTAACATGTTATGCATAGCACCCATGTAACATAAAGAAGTATTAAAATTGTCTCATAATAATAACAAATATTACTCAAATAGTCAAACAATCATGTAAGATAAGAAAAGGCAATAACTAAAGAGTTATTAGTTATCATTAATAAAACCAAACTTGAGAAAATAAGGTTAAAAGAATGTAAATTTGTATCAACCTAACATACACATTGTTGGTACAAATTTCACCTAAATTCACATCTATCAGTAGGAAAAGCCTACCTAAACCAAAATGTTTTGTGCCTTAAACCAAGAAGAACTGATAAGCTTTCTACAGGTACCAATATAAGATACCCAAAATGGATTTTAAATAAGAATTTAAGTAAATAAAGTGAACCAAAACCGACCAAAAGGGGATTCACTAAGTAAAACGTGAACAAAACCACTTTATAATACCAAATAGAAGTAAAAGGTTAATGTCTATACCACAAGTAAGGTGTAGTGCCACTATTGTAATAGTATAAGAATATTATAAGAAAGGACATAATGTATTATAATCGTAATTAAGAACACCTGTCATGTGACACCACATGTAAGTAATGTTAGTCAATGATATACACTAAGGGACAGACCAGTGTACAAAAAACACTAAACCAATTATAAAGAGACTACTATGATTAAACTATTGTAACTAAATAATAGTAGAAAGAGATAAAAGAATACCAAATAAGAATGGAAATAAGTGTACACCTCATAGTGCAAAATAGAGGTCAGAGAGAGATAACTATATAAGAATACAGCAGTTCTATAAGGAGAAATTTACCTCCAAACTTATAAATTTTGCACAATCATCTGGCGATATAAGAGCTTCTACAACAATGGACTCTGTAACAAAGAAAGAATTTTAGCTAACAGAGAAAAATAATTATCATTGCCAGTATCAACAAAAGTGCAAATTACTAAATGAAATAATTGCAATTTTATGGGAAATAATGTTATTAAACTAATTACGTACTTTATTAAGAACTTTTGTTTTCCAGCAGCTTCCAAAACTCTTTATATAAAAAATAATATAAACAAACTTATTTAGAGCTTCTAACAATACTTATCTTAAAATTATCATATGATTATACTTTCCAAAGGAAGCCCCTGATTTGAAAGCATTGACACATAATACTACTAATTAAAAATGATTCCAACTACTATGTTACTAAATTTTCTCATTTAAAATGTAAATGGGACTGTTAATAACTTTATATTGTTGTCATTAACAAGACAAAACAATCATTAATGGCTATTTTATCACAAACTTCAAAATCTCCTATAAAGCTTGCTCAATGAAATAGGACATTCCTGATGCAGAAAATTAACTTTGCCATAACACAAATTAAATAGGCTAACACCCAAACAAAAAAATGCTTTGAAAACAAAACATTAATGAAATATGGTATGAATTAATTGTGCTACATTCAAAGCTGATTTTCTTAATTGATTTAAAGTACCTATACAAGTCTAGTTTGTCAAGTAAAGATAATTTAGGTAAACCTAACACTACATATGAAACAAACATTAAATCAAATATGCTAATGTTACAAAATTCACAAACAGAAAAAAAAATTTTAAATTATCTATAGGCTAAATTGCTTTGATTATATTACCTTCTCCACTTCATATGTTTTCCACATCAATATCATCTGATGTCGATACTACTGATGGTGCAATAATAGTCATTTTTTGGAGAAACCTGAAAGATCATTACAAAACTCATACATAATTTTTCACTAAGTTAATAATTATAATAATATTAAGCTAATAATTAAGAGAATAATTTATTTTCTTAACCTAGCACAATATTTGTAGGTTAGCACTATGAATTTACAAAAAGTTAATGGATTTTGTGTAAATTTCTAAAAAAAATTAAATTTACAGCATAATCTAGTAGTTATTTTATAGTAATCTATTTTAATTTAAATGAACTCAAGTCACTATTGCTTGGTTACATCCCTGCACTGAAGATTCCTGAAAAAGATTTCTAATATAATCATACAAACTCGAAAAACAAAAACTGTTCAAATGATTAACATTGAATAATATAATCCTGATTATAACGGTATTATAACTAGCAAATACATTACGGATAATTCATCCATACTCTGTATCATTTAAATCTACTATTAAGTATAACACACCCCATAAAATATTTTAGAATATTAAGATACTAATTTTTTTAAATTTCATGTGATATTAGTTGAGTATCATTTAGGAGGTTAAACAATATAAATACAATTCTACACATTAAGTTACAGATTACAAATACAGATAATAAGAAATTAAATAAAAATAACACTATAGGCCTACATCAATTATCGGGTTTAAGAACCTGCTGCTGTAAGCAGTGATAATTTTAGTTTAGTGAGCTTTAATCAGACTTGCATGCAATAATAAATTTTACATAAGATAAAAGAACGATGCTTTCTTTAGTCACCAGCAAAACCTTTTCTGTCTGCAAGTTAATATTATAAAATTTAAAAACAGCACAATTTTATTAAAAAATTTAATCGAGATTAAAATGCATGTTTAAGTCAAAAATTAAAGAAGTCACAGGTCAAATTCTCTTTTCAATTTTTCTTTTACCTGACAAATGTTAGCCCTTAATTTTTAAAGCAGAGCTGTGTTAAAACAAAATTTTTTTGACAAATATATTACAATTTAATGGACTCAATGGTATGAAAGTAACTATGTGTACAAACAATTACAACAGTTTGCTTCAGTGAGGATATAGTACACATAGGCCTATATTATAAATTTTGTTATATTAGGTCTTAAAATTAACCTTAACTTTCTACCGTTGTCATATCTTATCAAGTAATTACGTTTCTCTGAAAAATGCTGAATTTGAAAGTATATTTAGAGTAATATAGCTGGACTGAAGAATTAAATAAAATATGTAACTAGTTAAATACGAGCAGAGTTCAAATTAAATATATTATGGTAAGGCCTATCATCTTGTGTTAGGTAGGACGACATTTTACGAATAAAATGACTTACAAACTGGATACATTACACAAATATAGGTAGGCTAGAGTAGTAATTGTCAGACTTACAGGAGTATCTATAATAATGAAACATTATTCAATTAAATTGCAGTCAGTGCCTTACAGGGACTTTTTTTTAAAAATGAGTTAATTACCCCTTGGGTAATTATGAAGATTCTCATCAATGCTGATATTGCGCTGATATATTTTTATTATATTCTTCTATGTTATATAAACACGAGAAAAATAATTTTAAACGGCGGTCGAACCTATTTACGGCGACAAAAAATTAAATTTTTACTCCCATAAGAACGCATGGTGTTAGCCTAGATATATTGTATTAATTAAATTAGAATGCTAATTTGCTCCATTATTAAATTTTGGACAGAACACAGTGATATTATGTATAGTTGGGTCTATAACAACCGGTAGGCCTAGTGTTACAGACCCAAAGTAATCGAGATTCATACATAACCTAACACAGCTAATTTCTTACAAACAACAGACAACATACACTAAATAAATGATCATCTTACCTTTCATTATTATTCCTAGCGCCTCCAACATATGTTTACTTCGACTTGCAATCACAAACACTTCATATGAATAACAAAATTCTGTCCCACACACGTTAACAAACGAAAACGAATTACCGCACAGCGACGACTAAACAGAATAAATATGGCAGGTCGCAATATTTCGTTATACCAACTAAACAGAATAAAAACACACTTCCCTCTGTAGTGTCTGTCTTTTTTACACATGTTACAAATTTTATAGAATAATTATTACGAATGCCAATATGGCCGACTAACTACCCATATTTCATTATATACATTTGTATATATCGAACAGGTTGTCTGGCTTCAGCGTACAGCAAAAATACGATGTATAAAAATTTGTATAAGTTTTTCGTACGCTGACACACCATAACTTGGGCAAAATAACTTCATCACCTAAAAATGTACTTATACAAATTCGTCAAATTTGTTTTAGATACCCTGGGTAAAAATTGGGGTGTGATGAAGAAATTATGCGGCGCTAAGTCTATATATATATATATATATATTGTAGCGTGACAGATAATCCACACAAATGCATTACTCAATGATCATTAATAAAGCTCTAATATATGGAATATCCAGATGAGAATCAATTAAAATGCACTATTTAATAATATATTCACAAGAAAGGTTAAATAAAGAAAAATTCTGCAAATAATATAATAATACAAATTTAAAAACCCAGAAGACTAAAAATAATAATAACAAAATTACCCAGGTAAGATAGAAGCAGGCAATTAATATACCCCGTCAAAGAAACCAGACCAGAAAAAACAAAGATACAGAAGACAGAAGAAGGAAGAATAATTAAAACTACTACTACTGAAGAAGGAAGAAAGAAGAACAATCAAAGCTACTGAAGACAGAAGAAACAAAACTAATCAAAACTCAAAGAAGAAAGAAGAATAATTAAAACTACTACTACTGAAGAATGAAGAAAGAAGAACTAATTAAAACTACTACTACTGAAGAAGGAAGAAAGAAGAACAATCAAAGCTACTGAAGAATGAAGAAAGAAGAACAATCAAAGATACAGAAGACAGAAGAAGGAAGAATAATTAAAACTAGAGAAGAAAGAAGACTAATTAAAACTACCAATACTGAAGAAGGAAGAAAGAAGAACAAACTAAATCTAGAGAAGAAAGAAGAACTAATTAAAACTACTACTACAGAAGAAGGAAGAAAGAAGAACAATCAAAGCTACTGAAGACAGAAGAAGGAAGAACAATCAAAGCTAAAGAAGAAGGAAGAACAATTAAAACTCAAAGAAGAAAGAAGAATAATCAAAACTAAATCTACAGAAGAAGGAAGAATAAAGAAGAACCAAACTCAAGAAGAAAGAAGAATAATTAAGACGACCCATATAAAACAAAAACCCCATAGGGAAAGAACCCCCAAAAAATCCCAAAATCAATGAATGCCCAAAGAGAAAGTATAACACCATAAAAAGCCATATCACTGTACAACTGACAAAAACTAAAAGTGTTAGTAGTATTAAATATTAGTGCATTCAAAAAGTTATTATTTAGTTTGTATAGACAAGTCTTCACAGTTCCCCCATGGTTGAATATTTCATATTAAAAGCTAGAAAAAGACTAGTAAAAATGTTGATAATTCACCATAGACAAGTGCAAGTGATCAAATTATCAATAATAAACTTTAAAAGGGTACATGAGTTGCAGTACATAATAACAAACTTTAAGTTTTGTGAACAGTGCCTACTTTGATAATGAAGTAGTAATATTACTAAATAAAAGCTACTAAAGCGATATGAACATTCCATAGAATGGAATATAACTTAGATAGCCAGGGTTATACTTTAAGAGGGGGCATAAATCTTATAAAATGGGAAATTACAGAACTAACTGTTTATGATGAAGTTGTAGAAGGTATTAACAATTATATATGGATCCAAATGTTGGGTTCCAATTAAATATAGCATTTAGATAAGTAAGGGTTAGTCATAAGAAATATTAGTATTATAATTGTTATTTTATTGTTCATGTTAATTTAGGAATGCATTATCTAAAATTAGATATCATTCCAATGTTGTAGAAGTACTTTTTATTATGTTATTAGGTGATATACCAAAACAATGTTATTAAGAACACCAGTTTTATATATCTGGGTGTTATATTTTAATTGTATAATCTATAATTACTGTTATGCCAGATCAGAGAACTAATTTTTAATCAAATATATCAGAGTCAGAAGTCAGAGAAGGAAATAAAATAATTACATTAGTAAAACATCCTGCAAATAGCCACAATTCAAATCTAGGCAATATAATAAAGTTAAAATGCAGAATAATTAATAAACCTAATCTTATAAACCAGTCAAACTGACAATATTTAGGCAAGATACACCCAACATATTAAATACTATGTAAATAAGGCTTTCTAAAGATATGGTCATTCTATGAGTAAAATTATTTATTTGTATAATGAAATACCATTTGAAACTGAAATAGGTTCACTAACTTTATCAGAAGGGGAGTCATATACAACTGAATTATATTAAAAAACCATCATTAGTATACTAAATTGCAATATAATAAGTGAGAATTGATAATTATACAAATTTCAGATTTAATAGAATAATAATTATATTAGGGAAAATGGGTATTATTTACATAGCAGACAGGAAGTATAATTTTAGGCCTACCTCCCAAAAAATTATAAGAAATATAATTTTCAGATAAAACTTTGTAACACCAACTTAATTACTATCAAAATAAGTAGAATAGAATCGTGAACACGAATATGTATTTAATATTACAAACAGTTAACTAATAACAGAATTATTTTTTGAGCATAGTGTACTATTTTAAAACGTGTCGGAAGTTAAGGCGAGGTGAAACAATGTATTAGATATATTATATAGGCTAAGATTTTCATGAGACGAAGGAAATCCACACAGTTCATTATTATACCTCGAAGAGAGTACTTCTTGTGAATATTTGATTGAACCAACCTTTAATGGACGTTATGTTACAACGGAGTTCTGAATCATTTTATGTAAACTAAATTTTTAACTATTTTAATGAAAGTGAAGTGGTGAAGTTGACCCACGAACTACATAACACCTATAAACGAAATCACATATAACCAATTACATGAAATAACACTGAAATCGCATCAAACACCAAGTGAAAATTCGAGGTTAACTGACACACATAAACACCAGTTGATATACCTATTTAACAACATTTTTACACCAAGTGAACGTTTCCATCTAACACCAGTGACAATAAACTATACCCCAGAAGATCATATACCGTAGCGAAGAACATTTAACCGAAGAAGGGACATATTATCTCAACAAGTACGTTGTTTACATTAGAAGCTTTCAACGCGCATGCGTCAGGCGGCCATTCTGATCCAGTTCCGTCACCTCAATTAGAGACGACTAACTGCTTTCTGGTTTGAACAAAATTATATATAAACTTTTATTATTAATAATTACCAGTATATTGTTTAAATTTAAGACCTTTTTTGAATTGTAAGTGTTATACTTTCATGTCCCTGACCTTCTCTGGCTTTTTATATAAATAACCGTTCAAAGAACCTGTTTAAATAATACAACTGTAAAACTTCTAATATCGACCGACCCTGAGCGAGTCGATATGGCTTGTAACCTCGATTAATTAATCGACCAACCTTATTATTGTATTTAATAAACGTATTTGTTTGTTTTTTGGTAAATTGGAGTTGATTTCTCTTATAAAAGGACATAATCATTAATTAACCAAGAAAAATAGATAATCTTTAAAGGCAGTATATGCGAAACTACAACATTTCAAGAGTAAGAAGAAGAGAGCCGTTTTCGCCTAACTTGAAGTTAATTGGATTATCTTTTTAACAAATTTACCGAACAGAAATTTATTACCAAATTAAACACCTTACTATTATAATTATAAATTTAATTATAATTTGTAATAAACAAGTTATATTACAAAATTGGCGTCCAACTAAAGGGCTGTAATTAGGGGTTGAAAGGCGGTAATTACTTACCCAATTCCTAATTCAGCTTGGCAGCGGTTAGTCAGCCAGGGAATCAGGGAAGATGATGCGTCGTGCCACATCAAAGAAGAGAGCGGCGGAGGCTGAGAAAGAACTCGATATGGAGGATAAGGAGGCGACCCCAGTGGAGGACGTGGAAAAAATACTAGAACGGGTAGAACATCAACAACCAGCACCACTAGAGAAACAACCCGAAATATCCACTCAAACAGGGGACGTCCATGTCCAAGACCAGGAGAAATCCAAAACAACAGAAGATCCGATTTTAGAGAAAATGATGGAAATGTTCATGCAAATGAAAAAGGACATGGAAGAAAACAGCAAGAAAATGGAAGAAAGTTTGCATAAAAAAATGGATGACACCAACCATTCAACCAAGGAAGAATTGAAAAAGGACATAGGAGAGACCAGTAAGAAAATGGATTCAACCAAGGAAGATTTGAGTGATATAAATAAAAACATAGAAGAATTGAAGAAGGACTACCAACGGTTAAGAGAAGAACTAAGGGAGGATAACCAACAATGGACTAAGGAAAGGAGAGAAGACAGATTAAAAAGAGAAGAAGAGGAGAGGACCAAAGAAATAAAATATGATAGCAAACCAGAACCAGAAGAAGTACCAAATGATATAAGGCAGGAACAAGTAATGGTAGTACCCGAAATTGAAAGTAACCGAAACAAGGAAAATATTAAACAAAGGAAAAGGAGAATGTATCTAAGAAATGTAATGAAAACAAAGGAAGAAATGGAGATGATGAACCATGGTTTATTTGATGATGATAATATCCCTATTACCAACCGTGAAGAAATCTTGAGTTCCAGGAATAATGGAAGTAGATTAAGGGTAATCTCAGAGATGGTTTACCAGCAGACAGTAGTTTACCACTGGAAAAGGACCAGAGGTAAACTGAATAAAACATGGAGACTAGATCAGTTTCAGCGAAGGACTGGACAGTGTATTCCAGAAGGATGGAAGTATGACATTTTACCAGACTGTGATGACGGCACAGATGAATCACCAGAATGTGTTCCATTAGAGTACCATCCAGGACAGTTCCAGTGTACAGGTACACTAAAATGTATTCCTTCAGGGTGGATGTGTGATGATGAACCAGATTATGGGGCTTCAGATAAGCAAATGATTAATCATTCAGATGAAGATCCTCACAGATATTTTTCATGCAATACAACATATGGACCAGAGACGTACCGGTGTATAAAACACTATGATAGAGGGAGCCGAATAAGCTTAGCAGCCAACAAAGGAATAGCAGCTAGGAAAATGAAATACAAGACAAAGGCCAGAGATGTCACTAGTACCGGAACGATGATGAAGACTATGGTCATCCGGACAATGAGAGCAAATGAAGTGACAGACTACGGTTAAGTCTAATACCATACACCTCCACAAAAAGGGACTGATGTTATGATAACCGGCAACGGCAAAAAACTATGTCAAAGAAAAAGAAATTATGAGCAATTGTCCAACCTAATAAAAATCTTCAACCTGGGTATTTAAAAGAAAAATAATTATAAGAAGTACATTTGAAATAAAGAAAAGAAGAGAGCTAATACCATATTTAGGGTAATAATATATGTTAACCATATTTATGAAAAAATATTATGAGTAAGGGAAGGTATAGAAGAAGTAAGAAAATCTCAAAATTCAAAAAACAAGTAAGAACACCTTACTACCTATTATTTAGGAGATAATTTATGATGAAAAATCACAAAATTCTAAAAAGAAGTAATGACTACTTACTACCTATTATTTAGAAAACCATTTATGAATCAAAAAGAAAATGAATTTTGAATAAAAGTCAAAATTCAAAAAAGAAGTAATGACTACTTACTTACCTATTATTTAGAAAACAATTTATGAATCAGAAGGAAAATGAATTTTGAATTAAATCTCAAAATTCAAAAGTGAAATTAATGAGAATTTTATGTCAAATAAACAGAGATATTAAACATATGGAATTAAAAATAAAGGAGTGCATTTGGATAAAAAGCAAGAGCAGAATAAAATCTTGAAAAAGAAAGGAAAAACTATATATAAATAAATCCATAAGAAAAAGATGATCATATAATCAATGTCAATTATTAAAAGGACAATTAAAAGAGTAATCGAAAAAACATAATACTAGTGGAACAATTCACAAGACTTAAGAAAGGAACAAAAATATAATACAAAATATATGCTACCAACGACCAGAAGGAGATTGTGATAACAGTCAAAAAATGACAGAGAATTAAAAACTTTACACTGAATAATAAGTGATGATTATATTATACCAGCTTCCAATCACAAGGAGAAATAAAATGCCAGCAGGGCTAACCATTGAGAAAAATAACTGAGATAGAGATTCACTAAGATAGAAATATTAATAGATCTGTTCGTATACGAAGTGAAATATCCAAAGATATTTAATTTTTTTTTATAGTCATAAGGTGGACTATTCTTATATAATTTTATTAATGACTGTCTGAGATAAGTCCAGCAGTATTATTATGTATTGGTCAGAGATGATTTACCTCTGTAATCAATAAATAACGTAGTATGGCCAGCAGAGTGAGATGCCTACAGAGCCCCTCTGGACACTGCCCCAGCTAACGTATTAGGGAATTTTAGGGAATAAATATCCCAAGGATAAAGAAACGAGTTAAGAAGAAAATGGAAAAATAAAAAATAACGAACCTCAGATGACTATTACTATCAGTAAGAATCCAGTTAATAATGAGATATAGATAAGCTCAAAAATATGGGAGAAAAAATTTTTAGAAATGTGAAGGAAGTAAAGAAATATAATTTATAATATAATGTCATAAACAATTACTTCAGACAAACTAAGTATGATCTGAACTAATCACTTCTGGAAGAGAGCAATCTGTAGCGTGACAGATAATCCACACAAATGCATTACTCAATGATCATTAATAAAGCTCTAATATATGGAATATCCAGATGAGAATCAATTAAAATGCACTATTTAATAATATATTCACAAGAAAGGTTAAATAAAGAAAAATTCTGCAAATAATATAATAATACAAATTTAAAAACCCAGAAGACTAAAAATAATAATAACAAAATTACCCAGGTAAGATAGAAGCAGGCAATTAATATACCCCGTCAAAGAAACCAGACCAGAAAAAACAAAGATACAGAAGACAGAAGAAGGAAGAATAATTAAAACTACTACTACTGAAGAAGGAAGAAAGAAGAACAATCAAAGCTACTGAAGACAGAAGAAACAAAACTAATCAAAACTCAAAGAAGAAAGAAGAATAATTAAAACTACTACTACTGAAGAATGAAGAAAGAAGAACTAATTAAAACTACTACTACTGAAGAAGGAAGAAAGAAGAACAATCAAAGCTACTGAAGAATGAAGAAAGAAGAACAATCAAAGATACAGAAGACAGAAGAAGGAAGAATAATTAAAACTAGAGAAGAAAGAAGACTAATTAAAACTACCAATACTGAAGAAGGAAGAAAGAAGAACAAACTAAATCTAGAGAAGAAAGAAGAACTAATTAAAACTACTACTACAGAAGAAGGAAGAAAGAAGAACAATCAAAGCTACTGAAGACAGAAGAAGGAAGAACAATCAAAGCTAAAGAAGAAGGAAGAACAATTAAAACTCAAAGAAGAAAGAAGAATAATCAAAACTAAATCTACAGAAGAAGGAAGAATAAAGAAGAACCAAACTCAAGAAGAAAGAAGAATAATTAAGACGACCCATATAAAACAAAAACCCCATAGGGAAAGAACCCCCAAAAAACCCCAAAATCAATGAATGCCCAAAGAGAAAGTATAACACCATAAAAAGCCATATCACTGTACAACTGACAAAAACTAAAAGTGTTAGTAGTATTAAATATTAGTGCATTCAAAAAGTTATTATTTAGTTTGTATAGACAAGTCTTCACAGTTCCCCCATGGTTGAATATTTCATATTAAAAGCTAGAAAAAGACTAGTAAAAATGTTGATAATTCACCATAGACAAGTGCAAGTGATCAAATTATCAATAATAAACTTTAAAAGGGTACATGAGTTGCAGTACATAGTAACAAACTTTAAGTTTTGTGAACAGTGCCTACTTTGATAATGAAGTAGTAATATTACTAAATAAAAGCTACTAAAGCGATATGAACATTCCATAGAATGGAATATAACTTAGATAGCCAGGGTTATACTTTAAGAGGGGGCATAAATCTTATAAAATGGGAAATTACAGAACTAACTGTTTATGATGAAGTTGTAGAAGGTATTAACAATTATATATGGATCCAAATGTTGGGTTCCAATTAAATATAGCATTTAGATAAGTAAGGGTTAGTCATAAGAAATATTAGTATTATAATTGTTATTTTATTGTTCATGTTAATTTAGGAATGCATTATCTAAAATTAGATATCATTCCAATGTTGTAGAAGTACTTTTTATTATGTTATTAGGTGATATACCAAAACAGTGTTATTAAGAACACCAGTTTTATATATCTGGGTGTTATATTTTAATTGTATAATCTATAATTACTGTTATGCCAGATCAGAGAACTAATTTTTAATCAAATATATCAGAGTCAGAAGTCAGAGAAGGAAATAAAATAATTACATTAGTAAAACATCCTGCAAATAGCCACAATTCAAATCTAGGCAATATAATAAAGTTAAAATGCAGAATAATTAATAAACCTAATCTTATAAACCAGTCAAACTGACAATATTTAGGCAAGATACACCCAACATATTAAATACTATGTAAATAAGGCTTTCTAAAGATATGGTCATTCTATGAGTAAAATTATTTATTTGTATAATGAAATTCCATTTGAAACTGAAATAGGTTCACTAACTTTATCAGAAGGGGAGTCATATACAACTGAATTATATTAAAAAACCATCATTAGTATACTAAATTGCAATATAATAAGTGAGAATTGATAATTATACAAATTTCAGATTTAATAGAATAATAATTATATTAGGGAAAATGGCTATTATTTACATAGCAGACAGGAAGTATAATTTTAGGCCTACCTCCCAAAAAATTATAAGAAATATAATTTTCAGATAAAACTTTGTAACACCAACTTAATTACTATCAAAATAAGTAGAATAGAATCGTGAACACGAATATGTATTTAATATTACAAACAGTTAACTAATAACAGAATTATTTTTTGAGCATAGTGTACTATTTTAAAACGTGTCGGAAGTTAAGGCGAGGTGAAACAATGTATTAGATATATTATATAGGCTAAGATTTTCATGAGACGAAGGAAATCCACACAGTTCATTATTATACCTCGAAGAGAGCACTTCTTGTGAATATTTGATTGAACCAACCTTTAATGGACGTTATGTTACAACGGAGTTCTGAATCATTTTATGTAAACTAAATTTTTAACTATTTTAATGAAAGTGAAGTGGTGAAGTTGACCCACGAACTACATAACACCTATAAACGAAATCACATATAACCAATTACATGAAATAACACTGAAATCGCATCAAACACCAAGTGAAAATTCGAGGTTAACTGACACACATAAACACCAGTTGATATACCTATTTAACAACATTTTTACACCAAGTGAACGTTTCCATCTAACACCAGTGACAATAAACTATACCCCAGAAGATCATATACCGTAGCGAAGAACATTTAACCGAAGAAGGGACATATTATCTCAACAAGTACGTTGTTTACATTAGAAGCTTTCAACGCGCATGCGTCAGGCGGCCATTCTGATCCAGTTCCGTCACCTCAATTAGAGACGACTAACTGCTTTCTGGTTTGAACAAAATTATATATAAACTTTTATTATTAATAATTACCAGTATATTGTTTAAATTTAAGACCTTTTTTGAATTGTAAGTGTTATACTTTCATGTCCCTGACCTTCTCTGGCTTTTTATATAAATAACCGTTCAAAGAACCTGTTTAAATAATACAACTGTAAAACTTCTAATATCGACCGACCCTGAGCGAGTCGATATGGCTTGTAACCTCGATTAATTAATCGACCAACCTTATTATTGTATTTAATAAACGTATTTGTTTGTTTTTTGGTAAATTGGAGTTGATTTCTCTTATAAAAGGACATAATCATTAATTAACCAAGAAAAATAGATAATCTTTAAAGGCAGTATATGCGAAACTACAACATTTCAAGAGTAAGAAGAAGAGAGCCGTTTTCGCCTAACTTGAAGTTAATTGGATTATCTTTTTAACAAATTTACCGAACAGAAATTTATTACCAAATTAAACACCTTACTATTATAATTATAAATTTAATTATAATTTGTAATAAACAAGTTATATTACTATATATATATATATATATATATATATATATATATTGTAACGTCCTGCTTTTTTAGAGGCACTTTACCACTTACGAGTATATTGCAATTACAAGCTTTGTTAATTCCGCCCCACAGTTGTACGCCAATTTGTAACATACCGCTTACAGTGAGGTGTGCACTTGCGAAAGTGTTATTATATGCCTCATGCAGTATGCGTCACTTTTGAATTATACTAACTGACGTTTTAAAAGGTATAAATAAAGGATTTTGTTTATCTTGTTTTACTCAATCTAAAAGAAATCGAGAGTGTGTGATTTGGGGTCAAGGAGGTAATCTGTTCAGCCTTATGCAGAAGAGAGAGTAAGTATCATTATTGCCCCTCAGTGGTGACGATTTCTTCTGTATGTTGTGCTGAAATTTTCATTAACTACCCACTACAATAAATTATAACACGTTATAATTCAATATTAATTTTCAATAATATTTCTTTATTGATTATTGACTTTTGTCTCCTGCCACCAAAATATAGGTATCACAATTAATCTTATTTAAAAAAAAACATCATCTCGACTTTACCGAGTAAACATAGATCTGTCTAAGGAACAAAACATATATGTTGTTATTTACCCAATATTACGCTATAATAAAAAACATCAGTTATTACATAATTCTTAGTAATTCCCCAGGGTTCAGGGTGAATTCTTTGTGTTATGAGAGTGTCAGAAATGGATAATTGCTACTTTACAAATATCAAAAAATTAATAAATAATTTTGTTTATTTTTCAAATATTACGTAGTTTCCGGAATCGCCGTAAGAGAGCAGCATGTATTTGTTTACTTTGAAAGAAACATATAATAAAATGAATATTTTTTGTTCTATTTCACTGTTAAAAAACGAGTTTTCTTCTGGACTTATTACGAAAAAATGTTTATATTACCTCGCTCTGTGTTGTCCTTACTGGATTGAAGTTTTATTCTGTGATGAGGTACGTCTTGCGTTATTATTTCCTTTTCGTTTGGAGTATTTTCTGATTGTCTACTGGAAGTAGGCCGAACTATATTGGATCCTCAGAATGTTTTCATCCACTGGTTTTTAATGTATATCACCATTTAATTTGGATTCCTCAGGTATAATTAGTTAGTATTCACTTTTTTTATTACTCTTGCATGAATTTCGCCTCCTCCAACGTCCAAAAAAGGTTATTTTTTATAATTTTTGTCGCATCGTTTCTTCAACTCTCCGGTTTAGTTCAAAATTTTTATATCTTATTAACAATACTTGTTATTTTTCATCACTCTTAGTAACACATAGTATTTTTATTATGTAGGCAGTTTGTGATTATTATAAATTTATATTTTATTTATGGAAAAATAATTCCCTTCCATTCCGGTTTCTTTACTAATTTAATTTACATAATATGTTTTGGTTAATTTTTTTATGACATTGTATATAAATATTTTATCATTTTATTATCATTAAATAAATTTATATATTATTTATTTAGTCTCGAATAGTGTTCATACCCGGTACTACTTCCTGTTGCCATTTCCTTCATAGGATTATTTTAATTTTATAGTATCTTTGGTAGTTAAAATTTTTATGTCTTTTAAAATTAACCCTGGGTTTTCTTACAATCTAACACAATTATTTGAAACAATATAATATTAACTTGGGTATAACAAATTGTGGTTCATACAATATAAATTACAATAAATAAATAAAATAACAAAAATCAATTAGTATTATTACATACTACTTCCATAGTTTTATCCTATCCAAAACAAAGAGCACAGTTTAGTAATACATTAGTTTCACTTTGGTTTTTCACCTCAATGGGTACACTAGAACTCACTTCGCACTATATACCACTCGAATTGTTTATTATGTTGAGTGATATAATTAAATTTTGAGCGAGCTTTAGTTTTACCCATTTCTGACTTTTATTCTCATGATTTACTTTATTGGGACCGGGTTATGTACCGTTACATAAAGCCCCCCCACTAGAACAAATTTATTTTAGTTCAACTTGTTGATAGAAATAAATTGTTGATTTGTTCAAGTCTCCTAATGGTCTTGACTTTGTTTTCATAATAGTGTTTCATTTCCGACTGATTATACTCTCTGGTAATTCTGACTGGTGGTAATTGCTATTTTCTTACTTTACTCTCTCTCTCTCTTGGAGGCAAATTCATCAATTATTTCTCGGGGTTAGCGGTACTTCCACATTTTATTTGATAAGGACTGGTCACACTAATTACATTAAACTTGTTTTAACACTCATTTCTATTTACTTTTATATACTATCTTCATCAATTAAGCTTCGGTCTGCTATCTTCCTTCTATTTTCTTCATTCATACTTCTGGAATCTAATATCACTCCTTTCAGCTATTTTATAATTATTATCCCTTAAATATTCAATTTCCCTAACATTTTTCCCTATCCTGTGCGGTGGTTCCAGTCGGGTGGCCACTCTGGGTCCATACACCGCTGTCCATCCTTACACCTTCTGAGACCAGGGGAACATCATCCCTGCTCATAAAAATTATTGCCGGAACATTTCTACGGTCAATACATAAAAATAAAAAAATTATAAGTAGTAGTCAATTAGCGACTAGTACCAAACACTTTTGGGATTCTTCATACTGTAGCTGTTTGTATTTATTTATATATTTCTTCTTCTCCTTGATTCCTTCTTTTTTATCATTAATTAATAGCATATAACATCATTGATAGGCATTATTTTAAAATTGTTTTGACTTTACTTCTTGTGACATATTTCTCCGTATCATTTCTTCTTATATAATCTTCAATTCCGAGAAATTCTAATTTTTGTTGTATTAATTATCATCCTCCTTCAGTTTCATTGGAGTCATTAAATTATTCGTTATTCTTCTTATTGTACCTTCTTATCTGAGCACATTACCATTAATTGTTTATTTATTTATTCTTCTTTTGTTACCATCAAAATATTATTTTTCCTATTAGTTCAGTTTAAATCAGTTCTTTATAAATATTATTTAATCATCTGTTCTCTTTTTCTTGGTGGTTTGTTGTTTGTTAAATTATATGGTTTCAAAATAACTTGAGTAAGATGTTCTTACATGCTTTTAGAATTTTGGGGTTTATATTCTCTTCATTCTAAATTATATGGTTTCCAAAATAACTTGAGTAAGTTGTCCTAACATGCTTTTAGAATTTTGGGGTTTTTTATTTACAATGGGTTGCTTGGTCCTGTATCCATAAAATCCGTCCCTTTTTTCTGGTTTGTTTGGAGTCTGTTTAACCGTGGTCCATTATTTCAGGTACTCCATGTTCTCGGATTGCTGGGGTGTTCGTAATTAATTGTCTCCTTGATAATCTTCTTACCATCCGGCTCTCCCACTTTGCTGCTATAAAACTTTCACTTAAGTACCGGTCTTCCGTTATAATTCGTTCCTTTTTAACTAACAAGTATTGTACCTCCTCTATCATAACATAGTTGCTCATTTTTAATCTCATTTCATTCCCTTTTACCTCTGAATTATTTGCCCAATATTTGCATGTTGTCTTCCATCTTGATAATCTGACTAATATCTTCTGATGCACTTCAATCATCGACACATTTAACTGGGATGTAAACTTAATTAACTCCCTTTGTTCGTTAATTGGAAGGTTGAATACATTAATTAATCCACCTGTAATCATCTCCCATTCTTCCTTGGTATTTATTATTTTCTTTCTACTTGTTTTTATTATTTCCTTGGTCTTCTTTTCCACGGTTTGAATATCCTTTTTGTTGTGGCTATTTTTATTTTCAGATGGCATTACACCTTGGTATTCTGTAATTTCTATTCCTTCCTACTCTCTTCTGTATCCGGACTTACTTTAATACCTTCTGAAGCGCTGTCTGATGGTTCATCCAAATTCTTGACACTATGGTCCATTTGTTTAGTTGTCTCCTCTTGGTATGTATCTGCTTTTTGGATACGCGTATTAACATTTTCAAACTTCTCTCCGAAAGTTTTCCATATCTCCTTATTGACATTCTCCATTTTACACTCAAATTGTTTTTAATTCTCATTATTCTCTTCAAATTTTGCATTCATCTCTTCTCTTTGCCCTTCAACCGCTTCCTTCAGTTCATGGTATTGTTCATTCATGGTTTGTTTTAAGTTTTCCTCCTGTTTTCTAAAATTTTCATTAGTTTGTTTATTCTGTTCCTTCAAAGTTTCCTCCTGTTTCCTAAATTTTTCGTCTATTTTATCATTTGTTTGTTTATTGCTTTCCATAATAATTCTCAACATCTCCTGCATGCTCATATCTTCTTTTTGGGTGGATTTATCTGGTTGGTCCCCTTGGGCATCCTCTTCCACTATTTCCTTTTCCGTATCCATAACTACTTCGGTTTCTTCTATATCACCTGTCTGTTGGTCCATTTCACTGTCCATAACTAATTCTATTTCTTGTTCCTGTCCACCTTCTTCAATCTCCTTTTCTTCTGCCCTCTTCTTCGATTTTCCTCGGGTATTAGGCATTTCTTGTTTTCTCATAACTGCCAACGATAATTAGATTTTTTGATATATATTTTTTATTAAATATCGAAATTCTTTTCTAATTACCGCCCTTTTACGTTGAGCGCCAATTCTGTAACGTCCTGCTTTTGTGAGGTACTTTACCACTTACGAGCACATTGCAATTACAAGCTTTGTTAATTCCGCCCCACAGTTGTACGCCAATTTGTAACGTACCGCTTACAGTGAGGTGTGCACTTGCGAAAGTGTTATTATATGCCTCACGCAGTATGCGTCACTTTTGAATTATACTAACTGACGTTTTAAAAGGTATAAATAAAGGATTTTGTTTATCTTGTTTTACTCAATCTAAAATAAATCGAGAGTGTGTGATTTGGGGTCAAGGAGGTAATCTGTTCAGCCTTATGCAGAAGAGAGAGTAAGTATCATTATTGCCCCTCAGTGGTGACGATTTCTTCTGTATGTTGTGCTGAAATTTTCATTAACTACCCACTACAATAAATTATAACACGTTATAATTCAATATTAATTTTCAATAATATTTCTTTATTGATTATTGACTTTTGTCTCCTGCCACCAAAATATAGGTATCACAATTAATCTTATTTAAAAAAAAACATCATCTCGACTTTACCGAGTAAACATAGATCTGTCTAAGGAACAAAACATATATGTTGTTATTTACCCAATATTACGCTATAATAAAAAACATCAGTTATTACATAATTCTTAGTAATTCCCCAGGGTTCAGGGTGAATTCTTTGTGTTATGAGAGTGTCAGAAATGGATAATTGCTACGCTTTACAAATATCAAAAAATTAATAAATAATTTTGTTTATTTTTCAAATATTACGTAGTTTCCGGAATCGCCATAAGAGAGCAGCATGTATTTGTTTACTTTGAAAGAAACATATGATAAAATGAATATTTTTTGTTCTATTTCACTGTTAAAAAACGAGTTTTCTTCTGGACTTATTACGAAAAAATGTTTATATTACCTCGCTCTGTGTTGTCCTTACTGGATTGAAGTTTTATTCTGTGATGAGGTACGTCTTGCGTTATTATTTCCTTTTCGTTTGGAGTATTTTCTGATTGTCTACTGGAAGTAGGCCGAACTATATTGGATCCTCAGAATGTTTTCATCCACTGGTTTTTAATGTATATCACCATTTAATTTGGATTCCTCAGGTATAATTAGTTAGTATTCACTTTTTTTATTACTCTTGCATGAATTTCGCCTCCTCCAACGTCCAAAAAAGGTTATTTTTTATAATTTTTGTCGCATCGTTTCTTCAACTCTCCGGTTTAGTTCAAAATTTTTATATCTTATTAACAATACTTGTTATTTTTCATCACTCTTAGTAACACATAGTATTTTTATTATGTAGGCAGTTTGTGATTATTATAAATTTATATTTTATTTATGGAAAAATAATTCCCTTCCATTCCGGTTTCTTTACTAATTTAATTTACATAATATGTTTTGGTTAATTTTTTTATGACATTGTATATAAATATTTTATCATTTTATTATCATTAAATAAATTTATATATTATTTATTTAGTCTCGAATAGTGTTCATACCCGGTACTACTTCCTGTTGCCATTTCCTTCATAGGATTATTTTAATTTTATATTATCTTTGGTAGTTAAAATTTTTATGTCTTTTAAAATTAACCCTGGGTTTTCTTACAATCTAACACAATTATTTGAAACAATATAATATTAACTTGGGTATAACAAATTGTGGTTCATACAATATAAATTACAATAAATAAATAAAATAACAAAAATCAATTAGTATTATTACATACTACTTCCATAGTTTTATCCTATCCAAAACATACAGCACAGTTTAGTAATACATTAGTTTCACTTTGGTTTTTCACCTCAATGGGTACACTAGAACTCACTTCGCACTATATACCACTCGAATTGTTTATTATGTTGAGTGATATAATTAAATTTTGAGCGAGCTTTAGTTTTACCCATTTCTGACTTTTATTCTCATGATTTACTTTATTGGGACCGGGTTATGTACCGTTACAATATATATACATGTATTAATCCTGTGATGCATAATTTATTTTAAAAGGAAAAGAGAAATATTTTATTTGGCAAATATAAAACGGCATATTATATGTTCTTGTTAGGCATGATGTATCATTGTTTGAGGGTCAGTTTAATTCATAAGGTATCTGCAGATCCAAACTTTAGTAATTGTTTATTAGAACTTATTTAGAAAAGTCATGTGAATAAAGGTTAATACTTAGTGATGTCAGCTTATGTGAAGGCCATGCACTTAAATGTGTTTGAATAATTTGTTGTTGATTAATTATATTCAAAATTAATTCTTTGTTAATATTGCCAATTGTTATTCAATATTGGAGAGATGCACGTTTATTAATGATAGTGGAAAATATAGCCGTGCATATTGTAATAAAGATGTTATTATTATAACAAAGGAACACTAATAAAAGCTGGTATCGTTATGCAAGTGTGTTTTATTGCAAGTCCTGTCACGATGGGCTCAACACAATTTTTCTTCCGTCTAGACCATAGGTCTAGTTTTAAGAATTAAGTACCCCCCCCCAAAAGGGGGAGTTCAATGGTAGCAGAGCGTGGTTAAGATCGATGGGCTGAATAGTGACAGGACTTGCAAGTAATTTGGGCAGTTGAGATAGATTCTGTGGCAGTAAGGGAGAGCGCAATAATGTGTATATCTGTTGAGATTTGATTAAGGGAATGAGTTGACAGGAAAGTTTTATTGGTGTTGTTCATGTTAATTGTTTTATGAAATGTTAATGTTGTTTTGTGTATATGACTCTTGTGTATGTAAACCTGACACAACATGTATATATTATAACTATTTTTATTGAGTACGTGTTTTAATAGCTTTATGCCTCACTATGGTAGGCGTCAACTTTGTAATGTAAATTTTAGTTTTAGTATTTTAATTAGGTTGTGTCAATTCAATAATGTAGAGTTTTACGGTGTTTAAATAACCAGTTCTTTAATATAAAGTTTGTATAATTTTATTATGAGAGATATTCGTATTGTATTCGTGCGCTAGCGCCTTCGAATTTTCCCGCACTTCTGGTTGACTCAGCGATAGCCGCTAACCGTATGTTGCCAGTTGTAGGTTAGTTTATTTTTCTGTTGTTGGCGAGGTTATATTCGCCCTGCGTACCTGCTCTCTCCCACTAATGCCTGTGAACAAATTCTTATTCTATTTTCACGCATAAAATAACAACTCTGGAATCGGTAATCATTGGTTTCTTTTATTATTTTTTTCAGCTTATTTTTCAAAACATAAATGGTTAGGTCTTGAATCAACCTTAACAGTTTAATAATCGATTCGTCTTCGAATCTGCTCTTCAACGGTTTACAAGTAAAGTTAATATAAAATATTTATCTCAGGGCTTGGGTTCTTTGGGCTCGTTATGAAGTCAGAAAATGCTTTAAAAAGGAGTACAACACATTACAATTACATATGAAATAATAAAACTGAATTATTAATGTTTACAAATATAAAATATTAAGTTTTTTCACCGACAGCGGTAACGAACTCTGTTAGCACTGGAAATAGAATAATAAACAAAATGGCCGCTTAGTTGGCTAACCAAACGTCATGTAGTTGAATGTTTTTCTGTTTTAAATAAAATTGTTATTATCATTAATCACTGTATTAATGATCAATGGGTATTCCAATTATCACTGTAAATTGTTTATATGGTGTAGTGAAGTTGATCTGTGTGTATTGTGGTAATGAAAATACTTCGGAGTTATAATTACGTTCCTGGAATACTGCCAGCGGTTCCTTGCTATCGCCTTTTTGTGGGTTTGGTGTAGAATTATGCTTCCATCGGTCAGTAATTAATTCTTTATAATTTTCTTGGAGTGTTTTTCTTACTTCTCTGGTTTATTTTAGAACATTGGTCGAGTATTACTTGATTGTTTTAATTTTTACACAAGCGTCAGCTATTAGACTCATCTCTTCAGCGTGGCGTATAACAGTACAATCATTCCTTCGTCCCATCTTTGTAACGGCTTTTTGACCAGTAAACTCGGGTTTTGATTGGTCAGTTTCATGAACTTGAGGTCAAGCGGCATATATTACTAAAATTATATCCTTGCCTTTACAGTCAAAAAATACTCCCTTGTTAATTTTTGTTTAAACTAAAATTGGTTCACATATTTCTGTTCCTTTTTTAAAGGTCTACATTTTGGTATATAATTTTGTATAAGTTAACTTCATATTAGGTGTCCTTTCACCTTTACAAAATCTATAAATCTGGACTATAACACTGCCCTTACATTCACTATGATACAATACTTAAATTTTTATAAGATTAATTTCATATGATACACAATTACTCTAAGACTTGTCCATTATTAAATTCTGATCCTATTTTGTTATTATTGTATTATATTGGTTTGATAACTTAATCATTTCTGACATTATGTTATTTTATATTTCATTATCGGCCTAGGCCTAAAAGTTGACTTCATTCCCATTTTCTACTTTACATTAATTATTAAATTGTTTTCTGTTTTGAACCCCTTTGCCTGATTACATTTGTTTTAAATGTTACTATATTATTTTTTCTTTAACTCATCCTAACAATGTTTATTAACTAACACAAAACCCTTAACATACTAATTAAAAATGTTGCCTTCATGGCCAAGATTAGATTCATTCATTTACAAACAATAACATAAATTATTTAATTGGTCATAATACCATTTTCATTCTCATACTATTAGGTTCTATTCATGGACCATTATTATATTGTTTATGGGCCTCTAAGTATGTTTTGGTATTATTATATTTTCTATTCTTGCCTACAGGCTTGGTATTTTTCTTATATTCTTTTACACATGGTTTATCAATGCTAACAATTATTGGCATTGACCTAATTAATGAAAAACAAACATGGGATTAACAACTATAAAATCTTTCAATAAACAATGTTACAATACTACAATTGTCTGTTCATACTTTAACATTTAGTATGTTTGTCATTTCATATTACCTATAAGAATTGGGCCTCTTATATTGAACTATTTTGGTTTTTTTCGCACTTAATAGAATTATAGGGATCATTAATCTTAACAGTCTTATCTGTGTGATTAATGATCACCCTTGTTTTTTCACCTGTCACTTTTCACTTTTACGGTTATTCACTTTTCATAAGTTTTATCTTATTTTTTTACAATACATAGTTTATTATTTGTCACACGATTGTGCTGTACTTTTTATTTTAAATGGTTACATACTTGATTTCATTTATTCTGACTTTTTTGTTGTTATTTGGACTATTTTTGTTAATTGTTTTGGGACTCTCATTATGTCACATTACAATATGTATGTAACTATGTCAAGGTCACACACTCATTTACACGATTTGTTGAGTATCTAGGTTTTCTTGTGGGGCTATTGAGCATGTTTAGGGTATCAAAATTTTTACATTGCCCAACGCTGACAGACCTGTTGGAGTTGGTCGGGATCTGTTAGAACGTGTCGTATTAACCTGAAGGGTTGTAGTATTATCGCTATGATGTACTGTCTGCATGATCGATCGATCGTTCGCTTGTTTCCATATTACGTAGTTATTCTGCTCGAAATAAAAAAATTTTAAAAAATAAATAAATTATAAATTAATATTGCAGAGTGCGGTATGGTCGGGCGACATATGTCACTTATGTATTGTCTTTTTGAAGTGTGAATTATTGAGGATTCTCCGTCCTGAATGTTGCTTCTGCAACACATATATATCTGTTTTTTAACAAATGTTATTTATTCTAGTTGTATAAATTTCTACCGTGTGGTGTTATTTATGGATGTACATTTGGTACTAATGTTGTCGTTTGTTTTCTTGTGTTGGGGAGATTGCTCTGTCTTTCGTTTTCCCCTTCCCCTTTCGCTTCGTTAGGGAGCCCTGAAGCCACTTGATGTGACTCAAGTTTTTCCTCTTCATTTGTTGTGACATTGTGTGAACTGTGGTAATGTGTTGTTGTAATTAGGTTGTAGTTGATTGCTGACAATAATTAGATTTTGGGTGGTATCATATGGAGCGTCGGTCCAGGTAGTAGTAAGAGCGTTGGGGTGGTGCTGCGATAGTCTGCAGATGACGACTGATGTTCTGTCCCCATCTTCGTTGTCCCCTTTTCCCTCCTGGCTAGGCGGGAACCCTGAAAAACATTTTATTTGTAAGTAGCTGTCAGGAAAAATACCCTCACACAATTCTTTCTCGCCCCAGTAAGCACAGATCACAGACACACACTGTCACAATTCCATTCCGAAAATTAAGTGTCCATGTAAATATTACTCCTCACAATTTTTCTTTAAATTATCAACTTTCAGAATTAAAATTACTTTTAACCTTAAATCTTTATTACTTTACATTGGAATATAATTCTAATGGCACAACAAGTTCTATTTAATTTTCATACAACCAAAGGCAAGTCGGCCATGTGCTCTTAACCATCCCAGACGCAACACACAAAAATCACACACACAAAAATACATATATATATTATAATATAATACCCCTGTAAGCGTTTAGATAATTAATATTAAAGCAACACTTGTGGCAACACCTAAATCTCTTTAACTGATCACGAACTCATTTCAAAAGATAAATCTTAATTTATAACGCCACCAGACCAGTGTCCCGTTTGAATGCAAAAGAAGAAATGAGGCCAAATGTCGATGCCTGCCGTCCCATGCGAACAGAAAATTCACAAATCAGCTGAATGGCTCAGCATACTTGATTACGCACACACACACAATTATCGCCATGTCACGGTCAAGGTTAAGCGATACAGTGAAGACGTGGCGCTGGCCGCTCAAGCAACCCTTGAACCCGCTATACAGATGGCACTGTGGCCGCGACGCACGCCGAATAATTTAAACTTAAATTACTTTGGCACAAGCTACTCAATGAATGGATAAAAATACTCAAGAAAGTATCAAATAACTAATTCAAAATACACAATTGGATCTGTAATTCCTTAAAAATCCTTTCTTTATTGAGTTAAAAATAATAAATATTATTTTTTGTTGCTGAGAAAATATTTTTTATTTTAATAATAGAGTTTCATGTAAGTATCAATTCTAAGAGAAATTTATGTTGATAGTTAATAATTACAAAAAAAAAAGGATGACAATAAATTCAAGTAATGATGAAAATAAATAAAACTAAATTGTAAATTAGTGGTACTAAACAGATAATTACTAACTTCTAAAATAGTATATTTTATATTAACATACGAAATAGGACAAACATTTTTGGTGAAATTTTGCAATACAGTCACATAGTGTGATTCTTATTTGCTTATCTGATTCTTCATTTCTCTTCCACTGTTTCAAACTTAAAAGTGGATGTGTCAATGTATGAACTGTTCACTGGACATGAATGCTTATCTTTTAAATCTAGTAATGCCACAATCTAGTAAAGATGAAGGAAACACACACACACACACACATATATATATATATATATATATCTATTTATAGTTATTAGGAATATTTTGAAATATATTATAATGCTCTTAAGCTTTTTCATGTCATTTTTTTATACTCATACACATTCTTACAGAAACCATTTCTCAACTTACTCTACTCCTTAATAATTTATGTTACTATTTATTACATAATCTTATACAGAACATGACAAACATTAATGTAATATTTTATACTGGAGTTTCTATTAAGCCATAATGTACATGGTTCTGTTTATTAATCTTTGTTATATTGTACCTTTCACTATTTATTATAATAAATGATGTTTAGTACAAAACACTAGATAATATATTCAAAGGAAACCAGTATCAAAAAATTTAAGTTATTTATCAGTATAAAATAGTGGCATTTATGTTATTGTTATTACCCTTGAGAAAATTTGAAATGTCTTCGAGCTGAGGAATGTTGTCCTCTCTGTATCCACAGTTTTCAATGAGAAGTGGAAATACATGATTGAATTCTTTACATGCGTGTGTAGGAAACAAGTTTACCAGGTTTTTAAAAACAGTTCCCCATATAGTTACCTCTTCTTTTGTGTATTCAACACAAGGCAGTGGCTCTCCACTGGAAGAAAAATAAACTGCTAAATCAATTTAATTACAATTATTTAATTTTATTTAATAAAAATATAAAAAGACAATTTATTTTAAACTTAATTTTTATGTTTCTTGACATATACTATAGTATATGTTATTTTTTATAAATCTTAATATTTTTTCTATTCATTCACACTATTTAGTTGTTTTGCATAAAAGTATGTAAGAGTAATTTATTTAGAAAAATATTAAATAAATTAAAAAAATTAACCTAAATTTTTTTAAGCATATCTTCAGAAAGAAGAAAAAAATGTTGGCTAGGACAGTTTTCTTAAACAATAAATGGGATGAAGAAAAATAAAAGAAATTTGATTAAGACTACCAAATATTTAACCTGTAAGGCTAAAACATATTTTATAATATAACTGTACTAATAATTTGAATTACTTGGCATCATTATAACTGACGTATAACAATAATAGCAACTAACATCTGTCTGTTTGTAGAGAAAACATTTAAGCTACTGAAAAGTTGGGTCAAATTTGTATTAAACTAACATGAGATTGTATGTTTTTGGGTGGACCTACAGAAGTTCACACACAAATACCTTCACCAACTTTGTCACCACTTATTGCAAAACTGCTAGTCACTGTGCTCTTGATGAGGCCTTTCAGTGCTTTCACCATCTTCAGTTTAAGACCTTAGTTGGTGTTAAGATGGCTGCTAAAAAAAGTAACTTGATTAGAAATACCTTCAGTCCGTGGTATACATCTTTTATTTGTATTTTTTTTATTTAATCGCGTACCTTCCTTCCATTAGGTATAAGACTTTACATAACTTAAAGAAAAATAATTTAATGTTTACACAATAATAATAATAAATTAATAATCTTTATGCGTAATAAATGTATTCCAATCCTTCCTAAGCTTCTTTGCTTCAACATGTTTTTTCTCTGTTCTCCAAAGTTTTACCTAGTGAATTGTCCCTCACATCGGTGTGTCAATATAACATTTTTGATTGGGCAAAGTGAGTGTTTGGTACGCTCCTCTTCATTCCACCCCTCCAAGAAAAACAAACATTTCATATTTTCAAATTGACAATCTCAATTTTTAAATGGGAAAGCTTGTTTGCTTAATTTGTTTGAAGAAAACATGTTCTTTTTGTACTCATATTTTTATCTTTGTGTTTGTTACATGAATTTAAAATCATGAAAACAATTATTGCTGTTATTATAATTTTAATGATACTAAAATAACGTCAAGACCAGTGAGTAGATTTTTTTTTTAACCGTGTGGAGATAGGTCAACCATAATAGCAGAACAAATTTGCATAATACATCAAAAATAATATCAGAATAGCTGTATTAATATCTGTAAATTTGTGCAATATACAAGTAGCTACTGGTAAAAACATTATGGAGCAGATGCAGTGATAAAAAATTTAAAAAAGGAAACAAAGATAAAATTCAAATTTTTTGATTTTTAGACTTTAGTTTGGCATCTTGGCATCCTCAAGAGCATCACCGTAGGCTTTACACTTCATTGGTTTCTTCGTTATTTTAATCTTCCTCTCTTCTTCTTCCCTTGGATTTCTTACTGGTTGTATCATGTTTGTCCTAGTAGATGTCCCCACTATCCAAGTTGTCTTTGTCCAATATGTGTAAAAAAAAACACATACAAAACATATGTAAAAAACACACACATCTATACATTATTAAATTGGTGTACTTACTGCTTATAATTGTATGCAAGATCAGCAAAATATTTTCTCCGAGCTCTGTACATAGGATCTGTGAAACCTGGATGATCAGAGTCAAGTTCTGCTCCATAAGATAATATCTGATTTGCAAAACAATCTAGTTCACGAATTCTGTGTGGAAACCATGGCACAGTACCTGTAAACAGAATAAATGCTTTTTAGTTTCAAGATGTCTTGTAAAATCCAAACACAGCTGTGAAGTATTTTAGTTCTCTTTAAAACTGAATTGGATAATTGATTATGAAGTGTAAAAAATTATTCAATAAAAACTTAATGTTTATGCTATGTATGATTCAGGTCTGTCTCCTAGTACTCATATGGGTATATATGTTTCTAAGCAAATATAATTATTTTGCTTAAATCTAAATATTTTGATTACTTATATAGTGACTAAAGAGGTTGTTTCTCTCTGCTCATGAATTTTCAGTCCACAAAGCAAATTTTGGTCTGTCCAGAACAGAGTTCCTTATTATCCATATATTATTCTTATAACATGTCTTCAATACTGACCTTGTCTTACTTATAAAGACAGACAAAAATCTTAATTTGCTTTGTAGAGTGTCAGTAATTGTTTTATGTGAGTACCATAAGGCTTACATTTTAAACAGCAAAATTATTAATAAAGAAAAATAAGAAAATAGTTTATTATAATAAATTATATATTTATTTTATATCTCTTGTTGAATCTATACTTCAATAAAACTTTACATTATTGAAAACATCTCATTAAAACAAGCAGCTCAGGAAGGCAAAACATCACAGAAAACAATTTTAGCTAGAATCATTGTGAGTTTTGAACATGATAATTAATTCTTAACATGACAAATGTTCTTATGATAATCATAAATTGCTTTCTCTCTTCATCTGACTTTACAACTCAAACAGGGCTCCTCTATTAAATTTTCCCACACCTTCCTGTCACTCACTGCGATAAATATAGGCCTAAATTTTTTTAGACCTATAAAAAATATAATAAATATTAGTTAGTTACCATTTAACTTGTTAAATCATTCCTTATATACAGATTCCACACATAATACTCATTATCTCTTAAGAATACGTTTGTATACTATAACGTTGCAGAAATCAGATCATATAGGGTATCCATAAGTATTAGAGAAATGATAAAAGGTAAAATAATTTAATAAATAATAATGAAAAAATATAAAATGGAGTCAGAAAGAAGAAAGAAGAATTGTAAACAAGAATAATAATTAAAAGAATAAACTAGACTGACAAACAAATGACTTTGACCCAACCCCAGAGATTGGCCAGATAAAGACAAGAAGATGAGAAAAGATTTACAGAAATTAAGAAGACAATCAATGAGTAAAGAAAATATATAAATAACCATGAATAAAACAATAATAAAGAAAGTACACTAACCATAAAAAATAAGTAAGACAATTATTATTAAATAAAGTATGTTGTTAAGAACATTATTATAATAAGAAAATAAGACACAAAATGTTAAAGAATAATTATAAATGTATATTTAAAATATCATTGAAACCAAGAGTGCCAAGAGTGGGAGATAGGTAGGGAGTGATAACAATAAACAGTGAAGTGATGAGAATATTAAAATAAACAACTTATAATCTTAAACACGTATCGTGCCCAGGAATATGCGACAAGAAATGATGCCTTTTGTTTTTTGCCAAACTTTTTTTCTCAATAATATAACTTAATAATATTATAAAATGACATTTTATACAACCCTAATGTTTCAGAATGTATTTACATCCGTTTGTAATAAGATTTCAATCAGCGGTACCATGTACCGCCGGGGCACAGTGCAAAAGACTCACGAATGAGAACCATAAATAATATTATATCATTATATATCATTTTATGTTTGCATTTGAATAAAAATTGTAAAATAACAAAACTAGTGAATAAAATGTCCTTTTACTGTTGAAACCAATAAAACGTTATAAAAAAAATTTTTTTTCTGCAATCTAACTTTATTAAAAAAAAAAAAAACCAGGCAGACGTTTGTTTGGTGCCCAAGCGGTCCCTAACGGCTGCAATTGATCATTGCCGAGCGGTACCATGGCGTGGAGGGAAAGTTTTCTCCTCCAAAGCTGAGCAGTACGAGGGACCGCCTTGGCACTGTAGGGGAGACCCAGTCAGCCACCGGGCGGTACCACGTACCGCTATGGCACGGTACGTGTTGGAAAAGAATAGTAATCATGTGTAACAAACCAGAACCATAATCAAATGATGAATAGACAAATAAGTTAATTGTGTTAGCCTGTAAGAAACAGAGTAGTTGTGGGTATAAGAAATAGAAAAACATATTCTATTACTAAAAGGATCACTAGAATGATTATCTTTATAGAATAGATGGTGTCGATACAATACTCACCAAAATTGTTATTTTGTTAATTTAAAGAAAATTAATTTGTTTGTTTAGTGTTTAAAAGAGTATATACCAAGAAGGCATAACTTTACAGTAATATGTTTGTATTTTTTATGTAAGTAATGAAAGTATAAAGAGATGAGTAGTAGGATCATTTTAAGTAATGACATACAATGTAATAATTATAATTAATAAGAAGAAATGTGGCTGAACAATATACAGACCATTAAGTTATTTCTATATTATGTTTTGTTAATAGATTTAAGTGTTAAATAGGTGTGTGAGAAATGGGAGTAGGAATAAAACTAGCAATGACATGAACTTAACAAACAACAAGTTAATAACTATTATATAAATAGAAAGAAAAATATCAGATAAGAAATAATTTTGTAAAAGTATAATAACACTAATAGATTGTAAAACAGTTTCAAAGTAATTCAAAAAGCCAATAAGTGCGAAATGAAAATAAGCAGACCATATGTACTTAATAAATAATGTTTAAATAGAGCAAAATAAGAAATTCTAAGATGTTACAGTTTAGGCCTATAAATGACATAGCTGTCTAACTTCAGAAAACCAATTGTAAACAATTGAATATTGTATTTGAATAATAAGACCAAGTAAATTATGTAATTACAATTAACTAACAATAATAACATGTCAGAATGGTGATAAACAGTATAAATAAGTAAAATATGAAATAACATAGTATTAGCAATTTTGTCAAAAACATTAATACATGACCTAGACAAGCCTTGTGAGATGTCAAATTGATCTTTGAAAGAAAATAGGGACATCTATGTTAATATTTCAAGCATAGGAAATATAACCAAAGAAAAATAACCATTATAAAATATTTATTCATTTTGAACAGAAAACCAGGATTTATAACAATAGTTTCAAATGTACTTAACCAATCAGAGTATAGGCAGTTGCCATAACAACAGAACGTTATTATAATTTTGACCATTATGTAATGAGAGTTCCATTATTAACTATCCAGAGGTATAGACACTATATTGATGTGGACCTTTTAAAGGCAAATAACGAATAAAATCAAAAAGAAATGAAAGTAAATTGAATACCAGAAGTCAACCATAGTTCCAGCAACTCAAGGAGGAACAATAAACGAAATTTCAAAATTAATAATTAAATAAAAAATTGAATAAAAGAAACAGACGCCAGAAGGAGACAGCAACCCTATCTTTGAAATTAAACGAATGTACTAACACAACAGTGAAGAAACCTTGACGATCCATAACACTAACAACATGGTTTTGTTAAGTATGAATTAAATTATAAATAATTACGAACTAAAACTGATTAACTTTTTTCACAATCTGTAACTCTCACTCTGAACTTTGAACACCAAATTCTTTGAAGGAATAATGAATCATATTTATTAACACATTAAGTAACTGTAAGATAACCTATGTCCGAAACCTATAAAACAACTTTAAACACACTTTTAAACAACAGAATTGAATTTAATGTAAATCTTTTTAGTATTTAAGTACCACAATTGTAAGGTGGTGTACTTTATTTAACATCTTGTTTTAACTCTTTTCGTAACCCAAAAGAACTCGTTGGCAAATTAACTTGTGTAAATAAGTACGCACGCCAGCCATTGCGGCATGATACGAATGATGTGTTGCCACCTTTGCTCTGTGCTGAGTGAAAATTAATTTGTTGCCAAGGCTAAACTTTATTATAATAACATCTATTGTACGACAATTATCAAAAATTAATGAATTATCGAATCAAATAAATAAGTACGAATCTTTACTAGCTGTCCTGTGTTTATTTAAATTGTATTATGTATGTTGTGTTCTTTAGCATGGAATAGAATTCTTTGCTCGAATTTTATGTTGGCAACACGTCCAAAGACAAGTGAAATTCGAGTTCCCACCAGTCTGCGAGGTAATTCGAATTAATCATCACAGTACAGGAGACAAACTAATTTTGAACCTTTTAATTGTTTTCTGAAAAACAATTTGGCGCCTTTCGGGAATTAAATATACACAATAAGGACAGATAAGTATTTCGGTACTGGTTATTCGTACGTTCGCGATGGACGCAGTCTGCGTGAGGTACATTTAAAAGCAACGACGACTGGGTAAGACTTTGAGAGTAAAGATAGTTAAATATCCACACAGAAGTGCAAATATTAACCAAATAAACTCACAGAATTCTAAAATTTCAATGGAAACTCATAACGAGAATTATTATAAAAAATATTCAATCACAAACAAACATACAAATTTTTTTTTGAAAATTTTTTTTTTATTAAATTAAAATTTTTTTTTTTTTTTGTACAATACAGATATTATTTAAATGTAACCAGTGTAAACAGGTCTTGTTACAATATTTCTTTTCTTCATTTGTTTTTTTCTTTTTTGTTCTTTTCTATTTCTTTATTTTCTTCTATTTTCTTAACTATTCTATTTATTATTTTAGGGTTGTAATTATTATTTTTTGCTATTTGTTGTATTTTCTTTAATTCTTTTTGTTTGAGTTCTTCGTTTTCTAGATAATTTATAGCTCTATAGCAAAATGAATTTAATGCTGCCATTTTATAATTGACTGGATGATATGATTCTTGTGGAATTATTAAATCTGAGTATGTTTCTTTCCTATATATATCGAATTTGAGTTTGTTATCTTCAATTTTTATATTGATATCCAGGAAATTAATTTCTAATCCTCCAATTTCTTCTTGAAATTTTATTGTTTTTTCTGTTATTTAATTCTTCCATAAATTTTTTAAAATCATTTACTTCACCTTCCCAAACTATTAGTATGTCATCTACATATCTGATCCATTTTTTAATTCTTCTTTCTTTATCTACAACTTTTAAAATTTTGATTTCAAAGCCATTCATGAATATCTCTGCCATTATTGGTGAAAGCGGTGATCCCATTGGTAATCCATTTTCTTGTATGTAAAATTTGTTGTTAAATCTGAAGTAATTTTGGCTTAAGTATAATTCCAATCCTTCTATTATTTCGTTTTTCCATTCTACATTACTTAATTTGTTGTTCTTTATTATTTCTACTGTTTTTGCTATTGGTATGTTAGTGTACATATCTTTTATATCTAATGACATTAGTTTTGTCTTATTTGTTATGGTTATTTCTTTTAACTTTTCTATTACCTTTTTGCTATTTTCTATGCTGTGGAGTTCTTCTTTTTTATATGCCATTTTGAGTGTTTTACTTATTTCTTTTGATATTTTGTATGTTGGCGAATTTATAATTGATACTATAGGTCTTAATGGCATTTCTTTTTTATGTAACTTAATTTGACATCTAAATTTAGGAGCTTCAGGATTATGTTCTATTTTTTGTTTCTTTTGCCATTGTGATAAATATGTTATCTTTTTTATCAATTTATTTGTTTGTGCTTGAAATTTGCTTGTATAGTCATATTTTATTTCTTTATATGGTCCTTTTTTTATAAATTGTTCTGCTTTTCCGATATAATCTCTTTTGTTCATTACCACTGCTGCGTTACCTTTATCTGCTTTTATAACTATCAAATTGTTCTCCGCGATTTTCTTTTTTAATTCTCTTATATTTCTTTTTATTTGTGTTTTGTTTTTATTTCTTGCATTTTTGTTTTTCTTACATATTTTTTCTATTATTTCTTTTACTTCACTTCTTAGTTGTTTTTTAGTTTCTTCATTTTTTATTTTATCGACTATTTCTTCACATTCTATTATTGTATTTTCTTTATCTACGTTTGTTTTTGTTGCATATTTTAAACTTTTCCCTAATAATTTATGTTCATTTTCTGTAAACTTTGTTTCTGTTAAATTTAATACTTTTTCAGCAATTTTTATTTCTTTTTCTTTATTTTTATTTTTTGTTCCTTCTATTAATTTCTTGAGTTTCTTGTTTAATCCCTCTTCCATTTTTCTTATTTTCTTTTCTATGTATTTCTCACCAAACTCTTTTCTCGTTTCTTCTATTTCTATATAATTATAACTTGTATATCATTTTTGATGTAATTGATACATTTCTTTGTTATATCTATTTATTTTACTGTATAAGTTCTTTATTTCAAGTTTTATCCATATTTTTTCCGCCATATTTTTCACTTCGTTTGCTACTTTGCTTTTGTTATTAATTTTAATTTTTGCGTATTTTGGAGTTATTTTATTAATTAAACACTGTTTGTTGAACCAAATTTTCCCTAGCGTTGTTCTAGACCTGATGATGTCAGAGATGACGAAAAGCTTTGTCTAAACAAAAAGTGTAGCAGTTTAGGAATTTTATAAAAGAAATAGAAAAACATTGTATTGCCAACCCAGCCTACCGCTGAGTGAACGATTATTTATTGCCGAGGCTAAAACATATTATATTAATTACATTTTGTATAAGCGTTAATGAAGATTGACAAGTTCTGAAGCCAAATAAAAAAGTGTGAATCGGTACTAACTGTCCAATAATTATTCTCAAAATATTATGTATGTTGTGTTTTGTAGCAGCGAATAGAATTAACCAACATTATTTTACGTTGGTAACACGTTCCCCCACTCAAGCGAGATTCGAGCTCCAGCCAGTTGGCGAACAATTCGAATCGAATGCTATAACACCGTAAGACAACTAAGATAGAATCTTTTAATTGTTTTCTGGCAAAACAATTTGGCGCCTATCGGGAAGAAATAAAGAGTGAGAAGGGACAGGTAAGGACACACAGGCTACACGACGCTTTTATCATACAGAACGCGTCCGACTTGCGACTTAATAACGTTTCGCAAACATAAAACTCAATATCAATCTAAAAGTATAAAATGGCAGACTCCGTCTACTAACAATATACAACAGTCAAAAAGAAAATTAAATATATTAATGAAATTATAGATAGAATGTTTAAAGCGGTAGATGTCATTGTCTCAAGTGCCACGTGCTACTGTGTGGAACGCTCATTAGGTTATGATCTTCATTATGAGCTTATTATTTAGACAGCTAATGATATGAAAAATTTGTTTAATGTATTTATTGTCAAATCATTTAGTAAATAAAATAAACTGTACTGAGTTCCATTATTCTTATACATGTACAGTGAAGGCTCATTGCATAATTAATATAATTATAAATCTTTATTTCCTCACTTTAGATACCCACTTTTAAAAATTTTGAAGTGACCTTATCCTACTAGCAATTTTTACTATCTTACTTATTTTTTTTTATTTGCAGTAAGCCACATACATATATTTTGAGCAAATTTTTTTAAATTGAGATGCAAATACATTTATCTAGACGTTTCCTACACTACAATGTATAAAAAGCTGGTTTCCTACTTTACGAATGTAGGAATCTCTCGTCTCCTACATTGGCATGTCAGATTTCTTACATTCAGGTTTAGAGTGTATTTATGCAAAGAAGTAAAAATGTCATTATTGTTTACAGGTTACAGATACAATATACAACCTTCTTATCTTAACATGTCAGGCCTAGGCCCCAGGAGAGATAGAGATATCAGGAGAAAATGGGAATCTGGTTCAGCAAAAAGAAAAAGAAAAGCTGAAAGAGCTGTATCAAATCAGGTTTCAAGTTCAGGTATGATGAAGTTTCTCAAAAAAACTGCATCTGGTAGTACAGAATCATCTGAATCGATTGCTTCGACTTCCAAAAAAGATATAGCCACGTCCGAGACTCCGTTGAATTTGGGAAGTACTCCAGACGCACTGAGTACCGAACCACAGTCGGAATTAGAGATAGGATCAAACTCTAGCCAATCAGAATCTGAAACTGAAACTCCTGTGTTGAGCAGTAGAATTCAAGAAGAACAAATAGGTTCTCCGCCAGTTAGCAGCGATGCCAGTGATGTAGTTAAACCAGCATTTGTTAGTTCGGATCCGGGAATGTGGACATTTCCCATAACGGATTCTCAGCATCATGATATAGTTCAAAGTGGCCCTACACAGCAGTTAAATAACAGTGATGAAGATTATCCCAAAGACTATGATCATAGGCACTTTTCTAATTTTCGTTTCTCAAGAAAACTAATTAATGGTGAAACTCAACATCGTCGCTGGTTGGTTTATTCAAATTCTCAAAATAAAATTTTCTGTTTTCCATGCAGACTATTTGGCAATTCACAAACTCAGATGGTACAGATGGTTTTTTTGTCCATTCTAATTTTGGACATTCTAATACTATACAGGGGGAACAAAAGACAATGTGAACAGTTACTTACGCACATAAACAAAATACATAAAAACATAACCTTCACTGCCGAATACGAACACAACAATACCATAAACTTCTTAGACCTTTCCATCACAAAACTAGAACACAAGCACAAATTCAGTATATACAGAAAACCAACTACAACTGACACACTAATACACAACACCTCCAATCACCCAACACAACACAAACTAGCTGCTTTTAGAACCATGATACATAGACTTAACAACATCCTCTTAGATGAAAAAGACTACAAAGATGAACTAAATACGATAAAATATCTAGCAGAATCTAACGGATATGACAGAACAATAGTCAGTAAACTCCTACACAAAACATGAAACAAACAACAGACACAGACAGAAAACAACAAATTCATAACACTAACATACATCAACAAACAAACTGAAAAAATTGCCCACAAATTCAAAAAAGCAGGATACAGAATCGCTTACAAAACTACTAACAAAACAGAACACACACTATCAAAACGCACGCACAAAACACAAAACAAATTCGATCTACCCGGTGTATACAAGCTAAATTGCTCAAATTGCAATAAATTCTACATAGGCCAGACAGGACATAGCTTCAAACAGAGATACATTGAACACACAAAGGCACTCCACACCACTACAGAATCCACCTTTGCAAACCACCTCATTGAAGCAAACCACACATATAAAAACATCGACAATAACATGAACATTCTACACGTACACACAAAAGGCCGAAAACTAGACACTCTAGAACAATTAGAAATATACAAACACACAAAAACAAATAAAAACGACATCCTAAACGAACAGACACAATTCAAATTGCACGCATTATTCGAACACATCTCACCACACACACACAGCATCGATCTTTCGAAAAACTATCCTGTCGCCAACAACAAGACGGACAGCGCTACCTACACAGCGCAGCCTCTGATGAAGCCTTCTAAAGGTGAAAGCCGGTTTAGGCTGTAAGGTAAATCTTTACGATTTTACTTATAAAAAACTTAGTGTTCCGAGTCGTCAAACACTAGTGATATTTAGTTAGAATTTATCATTTCATTACATTTATGGTATGAGATATTATCACGTGTTAATATCATACGCAAATTATGGCAATCTGTACAAGTCCATTTAAGCATTGCTCTTGAACATTTGCGTACATTTTGTGACTGGATCAAAGAATATCGACAAACTGGGTTCGAACAATGCTTGTCTGATGCTCGTCAATTTATTGAGAAAAGCAGTTATGATCTGCCAAAAGACTTTAAAAATAAAAGGGTAGCCAAAAAGAAAACGATGTTCGATTATGAAAGCAGCGATGAACAGTCTCCCGAAAGCCGGTACGAAACAGATTTTTTTAACACCATGATTGATTCCATAGTGAGCAATATGGATTCAAGATTTATATCTTTAAATCAACATTTTGAAAATTTTGGTTTTGTCTATAATCTAAGCAAGTTAAAAAATATTCCAAAAGAGCATATATTAAAAAACTGTCAAGATTTACACACAGTTCTGCGAGTGGGTGAGAGCAGTGACTTCCAACCTTACGAATTATATGAAGAATTACAAACAATGATCCAAAATTTACCCGACTTCATTAAAGATGTGAAACAGCTGCTCCAATACGTAACAGAAAATAACTTAAAAGAAATTTACCCAAATATTTATATTGTCATTCGAATTTTGTTAACAGTACCAGTAAGTACAGCCTCCGCTGAAAGGAGCTTTTCAAAATTAAAACTAATAAAAAATTATTTAAGAAGTACAATGGGTCAGCAAAGACTTTCAGCTTTGGCAGTTTTATCTATTGAAGCAGATACAGCATCTAAGCTGGATTACGATACAGTTATTAAGGAGTTCAGTAAGGCTAAAAGCAGGAAATTTCTGTTTCTTTAATTCTTTACTGTTAGTTATTACTCAATAATGTTAGTTAAAGTGAAGATGTTTGCATTTTTATGAATAAAAATTTGACAGTTTCAAAAAATTTTTTTCTCTATAAAATCCGTCCTCTTGCGCCACCAGAGGGCCTCGCAAAAATTATCTTGCCCACATCAAATTTAGGTATTGCCCCCCTGCTGTATCAACTGAATATGCATTTTCTCACAAAAAAGTTTGATGTTAGATGATAAATATTATTTGAAGACAGTTCTATCTAGTCTATCTGGTGGAAATGCAGCTAGTTTCACTTGAATAACACAATTTTGTCCTAGTTATACTGAATGAAGAACATTGATATTGAATAGCGTACTTAAAAATTATGCACCTAACCATTCAAAGAATTTCGACGAAACTGAAACATCGAAGCATGATAATGTTTTTAGGATTTTGAAACGTATAATGTGGATTACGTTTGGTGGATTACATAAATCATTTCCAAACCACAGACAATCACAAACAGAGCATGTAAAACCAAATTTATTCTTACTAAAACGTTTGCTAAACTCAATGTCAGCTGCGATTATTTCTGTCTTGATTTGACATATCAAATTTCTAGACTGTGGGAAATCGAAAGTGTGGAAGCGTCATGTTTTTCGATGACGTTACATTTTTGTGGAATGACCCCCAGCCTAAAAACATTATCATGTTAAAAAATATTCGCCAATTTACTCGCAACTTCTTTTTCATATAACTTGTAAATATTTGAACACCTCACTTTATTGAGGAAATACCTAATCTCAGAAAAATGTAGGCATCACTTTCTCCTATTTAGTTCTAAATTATCTATATTTAGCAAATATATATATATATATATGTAAAATAAAGACCTTTTGTCTATCTATCTATTTTCTGTATATAATGATAGAACAAATCTTACTTACCCATGACTTTTTACTTTACCTGGGTGCCAGAACAAATCCCAGATACAAATGACACGGATTCAGCTTAGCTCAGAGCACAAAAACACACTATCTCAGGATTCGTTCAGTGAGTGGAATATTTAAGGGGAATCGTTACAAATAACTCTTAAATAATGTTGAAATTTGTTTAATTAATGACTTTGTTATTGAATAAATTTCTTTAAAAGTTAATTTAATGACTTATTGCTAACATAAATCTTACTGGTTAATGAGTGTGCCTGATAAGTGAAGATTAAAACGTCCAAACGACCAATTGCTCTTATCTGGTTGATTTAGGGATTATATATCACCCAAACCAGTGCTAAAGAACGGGTCTGCAATAATTTGCACGTTCAATACTACACCTCACTCTCCATTCAACACTCCTATATTACTTTATATCTAATCTTAATAATTAAATACAAAATTTGAATTTATATAGTGTCTTTTAATAATGTTTATTGATTTAATTATTTATTTTGTTATTTTATGTTCATTGGTCAATGAATATATTTCTTATCTGATTGATGCGTTGATCGTAGATAGTAATCAGTAGAGATACTCCTTTTGATGATTCGGCTCAGAAGAAATGATGTTGACCAATAACGTTGACTGATGATCCTGGACAATTACAGATGTTGGTGTACAATAACTCTGGTGCACAGGTCACTTCACTGTTAATTAATTATTTATTAATTAATTATTTAATTAATTAATTTGTTATTACGCAGCGAGATTATTTATTGAATTTTACTAATTCCTCTACTACTGTGGACCACTTCGCGAACTGTTTATTTAAATAAATACTTTGCGTTGTTTGTGCAATTGAGACCGTATTTAACACATGTCTTGCTTCTTTAATGCCCGAACGAAGAGTGCCCAATTCCCTCATTCTGAGTTAGCGTCTACTCTTAATACAGGGTTGTGATTGGTTGTTCCAAATAAATCATGTGTTTTCCATTTGAAACAATACCGAACAGGTCGGTCAAACTCTCCTTAACAAGTTTGAGATGGTAGAGAATTTCTGGCTAATTTCATACTTCCGCTGTTTGCAAATCGTTTGATTACAGGTATTTGCAAAAGTGTTTTCAAAGATCTGACCACAGAATATTATTGCTTTGGTCTTTCTCTGTATGTGTGTGAAAGCACCTAATTCGTACCTGGCCTAATTCTCTAGTTATATCTCTTGGCGTTCTTCTTCTGTATAACTTCTTTAAATGTTAATTATATTAGTTTATATTTTGGCTACTTATAGAGCTTTAATTGCTGAACTCTATGCAGGTTTCAGAATTGCCGTATATTTATTAGTTTTGAAGATATTGCAGTTTTAATAAATAAAATAAATTGAATAAAATTTCATGTCTGTGCACGTGTCAGTAGTAGCAGTGGCGAGGTTAGACAGAGATGGCTGTGATTATTCCCTCTCTCTCTTGCTTATGCCGCTAGATTAGCACAGTTTGTCACTCTCATATAACGATCTGATAGGTCGACTCTATGAATCGTTATATATACCCCCACTCGGTATAAAAAAAAATTGATTATTTAAGAAATACATTAATTTTTTTTCTCTTCTTGTATACTTTTACACTAATTAAAATTTGCACATATGAAATTTCGCACTTTTTAAATTTGCACTTTTGATTTTTCTCGATAAAAATTTGCACTAATACAATTTTGTTTACTTCTACCTTATAACTAATTATTACAATATGTTACTTAACCTAACGTGGCATACACATATTAGATATTCATATGAACATTAATACTTTAATCACAATTTTGACTTAATTGACGTCAATAATCAAAACAACAATACTGACATTTATTCAAATACTTCTTATTAACATTGACATTGATTCAAAGACATTTATAAAATTTTATTTGACCACATTTGATTCACATACCTCATTGGCTCAAACCATTGTTTCCTTATTGCTCTATATTTTGTCTATATTTCCTCAAACTATCCCCATGGTACTTTCCTATAATTTTGTTTTTTCCAACGTCTTTTAATATTGTAACGTTCTTCTGTATGTGTGAGATATAGTAGAGTTTTATTATATACCTCAAGTAAGATGCGTCACTTCTGAATTATAATAACTGACGTTGTTTTTCAAGAGGTAAATAAAGGATTTTGTTTATTTTGTTTTACTCAATCTGAAGAGAAATCGAGAGTGTGTGATTTGTGGTCAAGGAGGGAAGTTGTTCAGCCTTATGCAGAAGAGAGAGTAAGTATCATTATTTCCACTCAGTTGAGACGATTTCTTCTGTTTGTTGTGCTGAAATTTTTTATAACTACCCACTACAATAAATTATAACACTTTATTATTCAATATTAATTTTCAATAATATTGCTTTATTTATTATTGACCTTTGTCTCCTGCCATCAAAATATAGGTGTCACAATTAATCTTATCTGAAAAAAAACATCATCTCGACTTTACCGAGTAAACATAGATCTGTCTAAGGAGCAAAACATATATGTTGTTATTTACCCAATATTACGCTATAATAAAAAACATCAATTATTACATAATTCTTAATAATTCCCCAGGGTTCAGGGTGAGTTCTTTGTGTTAAGAGAGTGTCAGAAATGGATAAATACTACGCTTTACAAATACCGAAAAATTAATAAATAATTTTGTTTATTTTTCATGTAGTACGTAGTTCCCGGAATTGCCGTAAGAGAGCAGTGTATATTTGTTTACAAAAAAAAAAAAAAACATGATCAAATGATTATTTTTGTTCTATTTCACCGTTCAAAACGAGTTTTCTTCTGGAATTATTACGAAAAAATGTTTATATTACCTCGCTCTGTATGGTTCTTACTGGATTGCCGCTTTTCTGTGATGAGGTCCGTTTTGCGTTATACTTTACTTTTCATTTGAAGTATTTTCTAATTGTCAACGAGAAGTAGGCCGAACCATGCTGGATCCTCAGAAGGTTTTCATCCACTGTTTATTAATGTATATTACCATTTAATTTGGATTAATCAGGTATAATTAGATAGTAGTCACTCTGTTTATTAATCTTGCATCAATTTCAACTCCTCCAACGTCCAAAAAAGGTTATTTTTTATAATTTTTGTAGCATCGTTTCTTCAACTCTCCGGTTTAGTTTAAAATTTTTATATCTATTAACAATACTTGTTATTTTTCATCACTCTTAGTAACACATAGTATTTTTATTATGCAGGCAGTTTGTAATTATTATAAATTTATATTTTATTTATGGAAACATAATTCCTTTCCATTCCGGTTTCTTTACTAATTTAATTTACATAATATGTTTTGGTTAATTTTTTTTATGACATTGTATATAAGTATTTTATCATTTTATTATACTTAAGTAAATTTATATATTATTTATTTAGTCTCGAATAGTATTCATACCCGGCACTACTTCCTGTTGCCATTTCCTTCATAGGATTATTTTAATTTTTATTTATCTTTGGTATTTAAAATTTTTTTCTTTTAAAACTAACCCTGGGTTATCCTATATTACAACACAAATATTTTTAAAAATATAACATTAACTTATGTATAACAAGTTGTGGTCCATACACTATAAATTACAATAAATAAATAAAATTACAAAAATCAATCAGTATTATTACATCCTACTTCCATAGTTTTATCCTTTCCAAAACATACCGCACAGTTTGGTAATATTACTTTCACTTTTGTTTTTTCACCTCAATGGGTACACTATCACTCACTTTGCACTGTATACCACTCAAATTGTTTATCATTTTGAGTGATATAATTAAATTTTGAGCGAGCTTTAGTTTACCCATTTCTGACTTTTATTATCATGAGTTACTTTATTGGGACCGGGTTATGTAACGTTACATAAAGCCCCCCCACTAGAACAAATTTATTTTAGTTCAACTTGTTGATAGAAATAAATTGTTGATTGGTTCAAGTCTCCTAATGGTCTTGACTTTGTTTTCATAATAGTGTTTCATTTCCGACAGATTATACACTCCTTGTAATTCCGACTGGTGGTAATTGCTGTTTTCTTACTATACTCTCTCTCTCTTGGAGGCAAATTCATCAATTATTTCTCGGGGTTAGTGGTACTTCCACATTTTATTTGATAAGGACTGGTCACACTAATCATATTAAACTTGTTTTAACCCTCATTTCTATTTACTTTTATACACTCGCTTTATCAATTAAGCTTCTGTCTGCTATCTTCCTTCTATTTTCTTTATCTATACTTCTGGAATCTAATATCAATCCTTTCAGCTATTTTATAATTATTATCCCTTAAATATTCAATTTCCCTAACATTTTTCCCTATCCTGTGCGGTGGTTCCAGTTGGGTGGCCACTCTGGGTCCATAACTCCGCTGTCCATCCTTACACCTTCTGAGACCAGGGGAACATCATCCCTGCTCATAAAAATTATTGCCGGAACATTTCTACGGTCAATACATAAAAATAAAAAAATTATAAGTAGTAGTCAATTAGCGACTAGTACCAAACACTTTTGGGATTCTTCATACTGTAGCTGTTTGCATTTATTTATATATTTCTTCTTCTCCTTGATTCCTTCTTCTTTTCCATTGACTCATAGCATATAACATCATTGATAGGCCTTATGTTAAAATTCTTTTGACTTTACTTCTTGTGACATATTTCTCCGTATCATTTCTTCTTATATAATCTTCAATTCCGAGAAATTCTAATCATTGTATTAATTATCATCCTCCTTCAGTTTCATTGGAGTCATTAAATTATTTTTTATTCTTCTTATCTGAGCACATTACCATTCAACATATAATTCTTTTTCTGTTTGTTACCATTAAAAATATTACTTTTTCCTATTATTTCAGTTTAAATCAGTTATTTATAATTAAATTATATAATCTGTTCTTATATACTCTTCACTTTAAATTATATGGTTCGAAATAACTTGAGTAAGTTGTCCTTACATGCTTTTTTGAATTTTGGGGTTTTTAGTTTCTTCATTTTAAATTATATTTTTTCAAAATAACTTGAGTAAGTTGTCCTTACGTGCCTTTTATTAATTCTAATGGTTGCAAAATATCTTAAGTAAGTTGTACTTGCACACTTTTTGAATTTTGGGGTTTTTATTTACAATGGGTTGCTTGGTCCTGTATCCATAAAATCCGTCCCTTTTCTGGTTTGTTTGGAGTCTGTTTAACCGTGGTCCATTATTTCAGGTACTCCATGTTCTCGGATTGCTGGGGTGTTCGTAATTAATTCTCTCCTTGATAATCTTCTTACCATCCGGCTCTCCCACTTTGCTGCTATGAAACTTTCACTTAAGTACCGGTCTTCCGTCATAATTCGTTCCTTTTTAACTAACAAGTATTGTACCTCCTCTAACATAACATATTTGCTCATATTTAATCTCATTTCATTCCCTTTTACCTCTGAATTATTTGCCAAATATTTGAATGTTATATTCCGTCTTGATAATCTGACTAATATCTTCTGATGCACTTCAATCATCGACACATTTAACTGGGATGTAAACTTAATTAACTCCCTCTGTTCGTTAATTGGAAGGTTGAATACATTAATTAATTCACCTGTAATCATCTCCCATTCATCCTTGGTATTTATTATTCTCTTTCTACATGTTTTTATTATTTTCTTGGTCTTCTTTTCCACGGTTTGAACATCCTTTTTGTTGTGGCTATTTTTATTTTCAGATGGCATTACACCTTGGTATTCTGTAATTTCTATTTCCTTCTTACTCTCTTCTGTATTCGGACTTACTTTAATACCTTTTAAAGTGCTGTCCAATGTTTCATCCAAATTATTGAAACTATGGTCCATTTGTTTATTTGTCTCCTCTTGGTATGTATCTGCTTTTTGGATACGCGTATTAACATTTTCAAACTTTTCTCCGAAAGTTTTCCATATCTCCTTATTGACATTCTCCATTTTACACTCAAATTGTTTAAATTCTTATTGTTCTCTTCAAATTTTGCATTCATCTCTTCTCTTTGCCCTTCAACCGTTTCCTTCAGTTCATGGTATTGTTCATGCATGGTTTTTTTCAAGTTTTCCTCTTGTTTCTTAAAATTCTCATCTATTTTATCAAATTTCTCGTTCAAGGATTGCTTTGAAGATTCCTCCTGCTTTCTAAATTGTTCAGCCATAAATTTCATCATGTCTTGCCAATTAGGTTCTTCTCTGGCTACCGCTTTGTCTGGTTGGTCCCCTTTGGCATCCTCTTCAATTACTTCCGTTCCCATGTCCATAACTACTTCGGTTTCTTCTGTATCACCTGTTTGTTGGTCCATTTCACTGTCCGTGACTAACTCTATTTCTTGTTCCTGCCCACCTTCTTCAGTCTCCTCTTCTTCTGTTTGATTATGTTTCTTCCTCCAGTGACACATATCTTCTCGGGATAGTTCAAACATCACCCTGATCCATTCCCTTAATTCTGTGTTTTCTGTTTGTATTGGGTTTTCAGGTGGTCTTATTTCTCGTTTCCATTGTTCATAATCTTCCTGAGTATATTGTTCTGTCACCTGGGCGTATACTCCTATTCTTTCGGTTTTCATTTGTTCTTCATTATCGTCCCATCTTTCCCAATCTTCTTCAGTCATCCTTTCCACCTTGTTATCATCTTTTTCGTTAGTCGTCCCAATAGTCTTTTCTTTACTACACCTGGCATCTAACTCCCACAATTCATCATAAATCTCTCTCAATGTCATTTTGTCGTCTGGTGTTCCCAACGCATTCGCGCGACTCATTTGCGCTCTTTCGTGGTCATTGGTATTCTTTTCTGTGTATCCCATCTCTTTGCTGAATTTCTTAAATAGCACCGTCATCCATTCCGCGTAACTCAATCGTCTCTCTTTTTCGGACATTTTCGTTTCCTGTGGTATCATAGCTCTTTATCGCATTTCTTGTTTTCTCGTAACTGCCAACGATAATTAGATTTTTTGATATATATTTTTTTTATTAAATATCAAAATTCTTTTCTAATTACCGCCCTTTTATGTTGAGCACCATTCTGTAACGTCACGCTTATGAGGCACTAGCGAAACGTACACCTTTAGTCAAGCCCCACGTTGGGCGCCATTTTGTAACGTTCTTCTGTATGTGTGAGATATAGTAGAGTTTTATTATATACCTCAAGTAAGATGCGTCACTTCTGAATTATAATAACTGACGTTGTTTTTCAAGAGGTAAATAAAGGATTTTGTTTATTTTGTTTTACTCAATCTGAAGAGAAATCGAGAGTGTGTGATTTGTGGTCAAGGAGGGAAGTTGTTCAGCCTTATGCAGAAGAGAGAGTAAGTATCATTATTTCCACTCAGTTGAGACGATTTCTTCTGTTTGTTGTGCTGAAATTTTTTATAACTACCCACTACAATAAATTATAACACTTTATTATTCAATATTAATTTTCAATAATATTGCTTTATTTATTATTGACCTTTGTCTCCTGCCATCAAAATATAGGTGTCACAATTAATCTTATCTGAAAAAAAACATCATCTCGACTTTACCGAGTAAACATAGATCTGTCTAAGGAGCAAAACATATATGTTGTTATTTACCCAATATTACGCTATAATAAAAAACATCAATTATTACATAATTCTTAATAATTCCCTAGGGTTCAGGGTGAGTTCTTTGTGTTAAGAGAGTGTCAGAAATGGATAAATACTACGCTTTACAAATACCGAAAAATTAATAAATAATTTTGTTTATTTTTCATGTAGTACGTAGTTCCCGGAATTGCCGTAAGAGAGCAGTGTATATTTGTTTACAAAAAAAAAACATATGATCAAATGATTATTTTTGTTCTATTTCACCGTTCAAAACGAGTTTTCTTCTGGAATTATTACAAAAAAATGTTTATATTACCTCGCTCTGTATGGTTCTTACTGGATTGCCGCTTTTCTGTGATGAGGTCCGTTTTGCGTTATACTTTACTTTTCATTTGAAGTATTTTCTAATTGTCAACGAGAAGTAGGCCGAACCATGCTGGATCCTCAGAAGGTTTTCATCCACTGTTTATTAATGTATATTACCATTTAATTTGGATTAATCAGGTATAATTAGATAGTAGCCACTCTGTTTATTAATCTTGCATCAATTTCAACTCCTCCAACGTCCAAAAAAGGTTATTTTTTATAATTTTTGTAGCATCGTTTCTTCAACTCTCCGGTTTAGTTTAAAATTTTTATATCTATTAACAATACTTGTTATTTTTCATCACTCTTAGTAACACATAGTATTTTTATTATGCAGGCAGTTTGTAATTATTATAAATTTATATTTTATTTATGGAAACATAATTCCTTTCCATTCCGGTTTCTTTACTAATTTAATTTACATAATATGTTTTGGTTAATTTTTTTTATGACACTGTATATAAGTATTTTATCATTTTATTATACTTAAGTAAATTTATATATTATTTATTTAGTCTCGAATAGTATTCATACCCGGCACTACTTCCTGTTGCCATTTCCTTCATAGGATTATTTTAATTTTTATTTATCTTTGGTATTTAAAATTTTTTTTCTTTTAAAACTAACCCTGGGTTATCCTATATTACAACACAAATATTTTTAAAAATATAACATTAACTTATGTATAACAAGTTGTGGTCCATACACTATAAATTACAATAAATAAATAAAATTACAAAAATCAATCAGTATTATTACATCCTACTTCCATAGTTTTATCCTTTCCAAAACATACCGCACAGTTTGGTAATATTACTTTCACTTTTGTTTTTTCACCTCAATGGGTACACTATCACTCACTTTGCACTGTATACCACTCAAATTGTTTATCATTTTGAGTGATATAATTAAATTTTGAGCGAGCTTTAGTTTACCCATTCCTGACTTTTATTATCATGAGTTACTTTATTGGGACCGGGTTATGTAACGTTACATAAAGCCCCCCCACTAGAACAAATTTATTTTAGTTCAACTTGTTGATAGAAATAAATTGTTGATTGGTTCAAGTCTCCTAATGGTCTTCACTTTGTTTTCATAATAGTGTTTCATTTCCGACTGATTATACACTCCTGGTAATTCCGACTGGTGGTAATTGCTGTTTTCTTACTATACTCTCTCTCTCTTGGAGGCAAATTCATCAATTATTTCTCGGGGTTAGTGGTACTTCCACATTTTATTTGATAAGGACTGGTCACACTAATCATATTAAACTTGTTTTAACCCTCATTTCTATTTACTTTTATACACTCGCTTTATCAATTAAGCTTCTGTCTGCTATCTTCCTTCTATTTTCTTTATCTATACTTCTGGAATCTAATATCAATCCTTTCAGCTATTTTATAATTATTATCCCTTAAATATTCAATTTCCCTAACATTTTTCCCTATCCTGTGCGGTGGTTCCAGTTGGGTGGCCACTCTGGGTCCATAACTCCGCTGTCCATCCTTACACCTTCTGAGACCAGGGGAACATCATCCCTGCTCATAAAAATTATTGCCGGAACATTTCTACGGTCAATACATAAAAATAAAAAAATTATAAGTAGTAGTCAATTAGCGACTAGTACCAAACACTTTTGGGATTCTTCATACTGTAGCTGTTTGCATTTATTTATATATTTCTTCTTCTCCTTGATTCCTTCTTCTTTTCCATTGACTCATAGCATATAACATCATTGATAGGCCTTATGTTAAAATTCTTTTGACTTTACTTCTTGTGACATATTTCTCCGTATCATTTCTTCTTATATAATCTTCAATTCCGAGAAATTCTAATCATTGTATTAATTATCATCCTCCTTCAGTTTCATTGGAGTCATTAAATTATTTTTTATTCTTCTTATCTGAGCACATTACCATTCAACATATAATTCTTTTTCTGTTTGTTACCATTAAAAATATTACTTTTTCCTATTATTTCAGTTTAAATCAGTTATTTATAATTAAATTATATAATCTGTTCTTATATACTCTTCACTTTAAATTATATGGTTCGAAATAACTTGAGTAAGTTGTCCTTACATGCTTTTTTGAATTTTGGGGTTTTTAGTTTCTTCATTTTAAATTATATGGTTTCAAAATAACTTGAGTAAGTTGTCCTTACGTGCCTTTTATTAATTCTAATGGTTGCAAAATATCTTAAGTAAGTTGTACTTACACACTTTTTGAATTTTGGGGTTTTTATTTACAATGGGTTGCTTGGTCCTGTATCCATAAAATCCGTCCCTTTTCTGGTTTGTTTGGAGTCTGTTCAACCGTGGTCCATTATTTCAGGTACTCCATGTTCTCGGATTGCTGGGGTGTTCGTAATTAATTCTCTCCTTGATAATCTTCTTACCATCCGGCTCTCCCACTTTGCTGCTATGAAACTTTCACTTAAGTACCGGTCTTCCGTCATAATTCGTTCCTTTTTAACTAACAAGTATTGTACCTCCTCTAACATAACATATTTGCTCATATTTAATCTCATTTCATTCCCTTTTACCTCTGAATTATTTGCCAAATATTTGAATGTTATATTCCGTCTTGATAATCTGACTAATATCTTCTGATGCACTTCAATCATCGACACATTTAACTGGGATGTAAACTTAATTAACTCCCTCTGTTCGTTAATTGGAAGGTTGAATACATTAATTAATCCACCTGTAATCATCTCCCATTCTTCCTTGGTATTTATTATTCTCTTTCTACATGTTTTTATTATTTTCTTGGTCTTCTTTTCCACGGTTTGAACATCCTTTTTGTTGTGGCTATTTTTATTTTCAGATGGCATTACACCTTGGTATTCTGTAATGTCTATTTCCTTCTTACTCTCTTCTGTATTCGGACTTACTTTAATACCTTTTAAAGTGCTGTCCAATGTTTCATCCAAATTATTGAAACTATGGTCCATTTGTTTATTTGTCTCCTCTTGGTATGTATCTGCTTTTTGGATACGCGTATTAACATTTTCAAACTTTTCTCCGAAAGTTTTCCATATCTCCTTATTGACATTCTCCATTTTACACTCAAATTGTTTAAATTCTTATTGTTCTCTTCAAATTTTGCATTCATCTCTTCTCTTTGCCCTTCAACCGTTTCCTTCAGTTCATGGTATTGTTCATGCATGGTTTTTTTCAAGTTTTCCTCTTGTTTCTTAAAATTCTCATCTATTTTATCAAATTTCTCGTTCAAGGATTGCTTTGAAGATTCCTCCTGCTTTCTAAATTGTTCAGCCATAAATTTCATCATGTCTTGCCAATTAGGTTCTTCTCTGGCTTCCGCTTTGTCTGGTTGGTCCCCTTTGGCATCCTCTTCAATTACTTCCGTTTCCATGTCCATAACTACTTCGGTTTCTTCTGTATCACCTGTTTGTTGGTCCATTTCACTGTCCGTGACTAACTCTATTTCTTGTTCCTGTCCACCTTCTTCAGTCTCCTTTTCTTCTGTTTGATTATGTTTCTTCCTCCAGTGACACATATCTTCTCGGGATAGTTCAAACATCACCCTGATCCATTCCCTTAATTCTGTGTTTTCTGTTTGTATTGGGTTTTCAGGTGGTCTTATTTCTCGTTTCCATTGTTCATAATCTTCCTGAGTATATTGTTCTGTCACCTGGGCGTATACTCCTATTCTTTCGGTTTTCATTTGTTCTTCATTATCGTCCCATCTTTCCCAATCTTCTTCAGTCATCCTTTCCACCTTGTTATCATCTTTTTCGTTAGTCGTCCCAATAGTCTTTTCTTTACTACACCTGGCATCTAACTCCCACAATTCATCATAAATCTCTCTCAATGTCATTTTGTCGTCTGGTGTTCCCAACGCATTCGCGCGACTCATTTGCGCTCTTTCGTGGTCATTGGTATTCTTTTCTATGTATCCCATCTCTTTGCTGAATTTCTTAAATAGCACCGTCATCCATTCCGCGTAACTCAATCGTCTCTCTTTTTCGGACATTTTCGTTTCCTGTGGTATCATAGCTCTTTATCGCATTTCTTGTTTTCTCGTAACTGCCAACGATAATTAGATTTTTTGATATATATTTTTTTTATTAAATATCAAAATTCTTTTCTAATTACCGCCCTTTTACGTTGAGCGCCATTCTGTAACGTCACGCTTATGAGGCACTAGCGAAACGTACACCTTTAGTCAAGCCCCACGTTGGGCGCCATTTTGTAACGTTCTTCTGTATGTGTGAGATATAGTAGAGTTTTATTATATACCTCAAGTAAGATGCGTCACTTCTGAATTATAATAACTGACGTTGTTTTTCAAGAGGTAAATAAAGGATTTTGTTTATTTTGTTTTACTCAATCTGAAGAGAAATCGAGAGTGTGTGATTTGTGGTCAAGGAGGGAAGTTGTTCAGCCTTATGCAGAAGAGAGAGTAAGTATCATTATTTCCACTCAGTTGAGACGATTTCTTCTGTTTGTTGTGCTGAAATTTTTTATAACTACCCACTACAATAAATTATAACACTTTATTATTCAATATTAATTTTCAATAATATTGCTTTATTTATTATTGACCTTTGTCTCCTGCCATCAAAATATAGGTGTCACAATTAATCTTATCTGAAAAAAAACATCATCTCGACTTTACCGAGTAAACATAGATCTGTCTAAGGAGCAAAACATATATGTTGTTATTTACCCAATATTACGCTATAATAAAAAACATCAATTATTACATAATTCTTAATAATTCCCTAGGGTTCAGGGTGAGTTCTTTGTGTTAAGAGAGTGTCAGAAATGGATAAATACTACGCTTTACAAATACCGAAAAATTAATAAATAATTTTGTTTATTTTTCATGTAGTACGTAGTTCCCGGAATTGCCGTAAGAGAGCAGTGTATATTTGTTTACAAAAAAAAAACATATGATCAAATGATTATTTTTGTTCTATTTCACCGTTCAAAACGAGTTTTCTTCTGGAATTATTACAAAAAAATGTTTATATTACCTCGCTCTGTATGGTTCTTACTGGATTGCCGCTTTTCTGTGATGAGGTCCGTTTTGCGTTATACTTTACTTTTCATTTGAAGTATTTTCTAATTGTCAACGAGAAGTAGGCCGAACCATGCTGGATCCTCAGAAGGTTTTCATCCACTGTTTATTAATGTATATTACCATTTAATTTGGATTAATCAGGTATAATTAGATAGTAGCCACTCTGTTTATTAATCTTGCATCAATTTCAACTCCTCCAACGTCCAAAAAAGGTTATTTTTTATAATTTTTGTAGCATCGTTTCTTCAACTCTCCGGTTTAGTTTAAAATTTTTATATCTATTAACAATACTTGTTATTTTTCATCACTCTTAGTAACACATAGTATTTTTATTATGCAGGCAGTTTGTAATTATTATAAATTTATATTTTATTTATGGAAACATAATTCCTTTCCATTCCGGTTTCTTTACTAATTTAATTTACATAATATGTTTTGGTTAATTTTTTTTATGACACTGTATATAAGTATTTTATCATTTTATTATACTTAAGTAAATTTATATATTATTTATTTAGTCTCGAATAGTATTCATACCCGGCACTACTTCCTGTTGCCATTTCCTTCATAGGATTATTTTAATTTTTATTTATCTTTGGTATTTAAAATTTTTTTTCTTTTAAAACTAACCCTGGGTTATCCTATATTACAACACAAATATTTTTAAAAATATAACATTAACTTATGTATAACAAGTTGTGGTCCATACACTATAAATTACAATAAATAAATAAAATTACAAAAATCAATCAGTATTATTACATCCTACTTCCATAGTTTTATCCTTTCCAAAACATACCGCACAGTTTGGTAATATTACTTTCACTTTTGTTTTTTCACCTCAATGGGTACACTATCACTCACTTTGCACTGTATACCACTCAAATTGTTTATCATTTTGAGTGATATAATTAAATTTTGAGCGAGCTTTAGTTTACCCATTCCTGACTTTTATTATCATGAGTTACTTTATTGGGACCGGGTTATGTAACGTTACATAAAGCCCCCCCACTAGAACAAATTTATTTTAGTTCAACTTGTTGATAGAAATAAATTGTTGATTGGTTCAAGTCTCCTAATGGTCTTCACTTTGTTTTCATAATAGTGTTTCATTTCCGACTGATTATACACTCCTGGTAATTCCGACTGGTGGTAATTGCTGTTTTCTTACTATACTCTCTCTCTCTTGGAGGCAAATTCATCAATTATTTCTCGGGTTAGTGGTACTTCCACATTTTATTTGATAAGGACTGGTCACACTAATCATATTAAACTTGTTTTAACCCTCATTTCTATTTACTTTTATACACTCGCTTTATCAATTAAGCTTCTGTCTGCTATCTTCCTTCTATTTTCTTTATCTATACTTCTGGAATCTAATATCAATCCTTTCAGCTATTTTATAATTATTATCCCTTAAATATTCAATTTCCCTAACATTTTTCCCTATCCTGTGCGGTGGTTCCAGTTGGGTGGCCACTCTGGGTCCATAACTCCGCTGTCCATCCTTACACCTTCTGAGACCAGGGGAACATCATCCCTGCTCATAAAAATTATTGCCGGAACATTTCTACGGTCAATACATAAAAATAAAAAAATTATAAGTAGTAGTCAATTAGCGACTAGTACCAAACACTTTTGGGATTCTTCATACTGTAGCTGTTTGCATTTATTTATATATTTCTTCTTCTCCTTGATTCCTTCTTCTTTTCCATTGACTCATAGCATATAACATCATTGATAGGCCTTATGTTAAAATTCTTTTGACTTTACTTCTTGTGACATATTTCTCCGTATCATTTCTTCTTATATAATCTTCAATTCCGAGAAATTCTAATCATTGTATTAATTATCATCCTCCTTCAGTTTCATTGGAGTCATTAAATTATTTTTTATTCTTCTTATCTGAGCACATTACCATTCAACATATAATTCTTTTTCTGTTTGTTACCATTAAAAATATTACTTTTTCCTATTATTTCAGTTTAAATCAGTTATTTATAATTAAATTATATAATCTGTTCTTATATACTCTTCACTTTAAATTATATGGTTCGAAATAACTTGAGTAAGTTGTCCTTACATGCTTTTTTGAATTTTGGGGTTTTTAGTTTCTTCATTTTAAATTATATGGTTTCAAAATAACTTGAGTAAGTTGTCCTTACGTGCCTTTTATTAATTCTAATGGTTGCAAAATATCTTAAGTAAGTTGTACTTACACACTTTTTGAATTTTGGGGTTTTTATTTACAATGGGTTGCTTGGTCCTGTATCCATAAAATCCGTCCCTTTTCTGGTTTGTTTGGAGTCTGTTCAACCGTGGTCCATTATTTCAGGTACTCCATGTTCTCGGATTGCTGGGGTGTTCGTAATTAATTCTCTCCTTGATAATCTTCTTACCATCCGGCTCTCCCACTTTGCTGCTATGAAACTTTCACTTAAGTACCGGTCTTCCGTCATAATTCGTTCCTTTTTAACTAACAAGTATTGTACCTCCTCTAACATAACATATTTGCTCATATTTAATCTCATTTCATTCCCTTTTACCTCTGAATTATTTGCCAAATATTTGAATGTTATATTCCGTCTTGATAATCTGACTAATATCTTCTGATGCACTTCAATCATCGACACATTTAACTGGGATGTAAACTTAATTAACTCCCTCTGTTCGTTAATTGGAAGGTTGAATACATTAATTAATCCACCTGTAATCATCTCCCATTCTTCCTTGGTATTTATTATTCTCTTTCTACATGTTTTTATTATTTTCTTGGTCTTCTTTTCCACGGTTTGAACATCCTTTTTGTTGTGGCTATTTTTATTTTCAGATGGCATTACACCTTGGTATTCTGTAATGTCTATTTCCTTCTTACTCTCTTCTGTATTCGGACTTACTTTAATACCTTTTAAAGTGCTGTCCAATGTTTCATCCAAATTATTGAAACTATGGTCCATTTGTTTATTTGTCTCCTCTTGGTATGTATCTGCTTTTTGGATACGCGTATTAACATTTTCAAACTTTTCTCCGAAAGTTTTCCATATCTCCTTATTGACATTCTCCATTTTACACTCAAATTGTTTAAATTCTTATTGTTCTCTTCAAATTTTGCATTCATCTCTTCTCTTTGCCCTTCAACCGTTTCCTTCAGTTCATGGTATTGTTCATGCATGGTTTTTTTCAAGTTTTCCTCTTGTTTCTTAAAATTCTCATCTATTTTATCAAATTTCTCGTTCAAGGATTGCTTTGAAGATTCCTCCTGCTTTCTAAATTGTTCAGCCATAAATTTCATCATGTCTTGCCAATTAGGTTCTTCTCTGGCTTCCGCTTTGTCTGGTTGGTCCCCTTTGGCATCCTCTTCAATTACTTCCGTTTCCATGTCCATAACTACTTCGGTTTCTTCTGTATCACCTGTTTGTTGGTCCATTTCACTGTCCGTGACTAACTCTATTTCTTGTTCCTGTCCACCTTCTTCAGTCTCCTTTTCTTCTGTTTGATTATGTTTCTTCCTCCAGTGACACATATCTTCTCGGGATAGTTCAAACATCACCCTGATCCATTCCCTTAATTCTGTGTTTTCTGTTTGTATTGGGTTTTCAGGTGGTCTTATTTCTCGTTTCCATTGTTCATAATCTTCCTGAGTATATTGTTCTGTCACCTGGGCGTATACTCCTATTCTTTCGGTTTTCATTTGTTCTTCATTATCGTCCCATCTTTCCCAATCTTCTTCAGTCATCCTTTCCACCTTGTTATCATCTTTTTCGTTAGTCGTCCCAATAGTCTTTTCTTTACTACACCTGGCATCTAACTCCCACAATTCATCATAAATCTCTCTCAATGTCATTTTGTCGTCTGGTGTTCCCAACGCATTCGCGCGACTCATTTGCGCTCTTTCGTGGTCATTGGTATTCTTTTCTATGTATCCCATCTCTTTGCTGAATTTCTTAAATAGCACCGTCATCCATTCCGCGTAACTCAATCGTCTCTCTTTTTCGGACATTTTCGTTTCCTGTGGTATCATAGCTCTTTATCGCATTTCTTGTTTTCTCGTAACTGCCAACGATAATTAGATTTTTTGATATATATTTTTTTTATTAAATATCAAAATTCTTTTCTAATTACCGCCCTTTTACGTTGAGCGCCATTCTGTAACGTCACGCTTATGAGGCACTAGCGAAACGTACACCTTTAGTCAAGCCCCACGTTGGGCGCCATTTTGTAACGTTCTTCTGTATGTGTGAGATATAGTAGAGTTTTATTATATACCTCAAGTAAGATGCGTCACTTCTGAATTATAATAACTGACGTTGTTTTTCAAGAGGTAAATAAAGGATTTTGTTTATTTTGTTTTACTCAATCTGAAGAGAAATCGAGAATGTGTGATTTGTGGTCAAGGTGGGAAGTTGTTCAGCCTTATGCAGAAGAGAGAGTAAGTATCATTATTTCCACTCAGTTGAGACGATTTCTTCTGTTTGTTGTGCTGAAATTTTTTATAACTACCCACTACAATAAATTATAACACTTTATTATTCAATATTAATTTTCAATAATATTACTTTATTTATTATTGACCTTTGTCTCCTGCCATCAAAATATAGGTGTCACAATTAATCTTATCTGAAAAAAAACATCATCTCGACTTTACCGAGTAAACATAGATCTGTCTAAGGAGCAAAACATATATGTTGTTATTTACCCAATATTACGCTATAATAAAAAACATCAATTATTACATAATTCTTAATAATTCCCCAGGGTTCAGGGTGAGTTCTTTGTGTTAAGAGAGTGTCAGAAATGGATAAATACTACGCTTTACAAATACCGAAAAATTAATAAATAATTTTGTTTATTTTTCATGTAGTACGTAGTTCCCGGAATTGCCGTAAGAGAGCAGTGTATATTTGTTTACAAAAAAAAAACATATGATCAAATGATTATTTTTGTTCTATTTCACCGTTCAAAACGAGTTTTCTTCTGGAATTATTATGAAAAAATGTTTATATTACCTCGCTCTGTATGGTTCTTACTGGATTGCCGCTTTTCTGTGATGAGGTCTGTTTTGCGTTATACTTTACTTTTCATTTGAAGTATTTTCTAATTGTCAACGAGAAGTAGGCCGAACCATGCTGGATCCTCAGAAGGTTTTCATCCACTGTTTATTAATGTATATTACCATTTAATTTGGATTAATCAGGTATAATTAGATAGTAGTCACTCTGTTTATTAATCTTGCATCAATTTCAACTCCTCCAACGTCCAAAAAAGGTTATTTTTTATAATTTTTGTAGCATCGTTTCTTCAACTCTCCGGTTTAGTTTAAAATTTTTATATCTATTAACAATACTTGTTATTTTTCATCACTCTTAGTAACACATACTATTTTTATTATGCAGTCAGTTTGTAATTATTATAAATTTATATTTTATTTATGGAAACATAATTCCTTTCCATTCCGGTTTCTTTACTAATTTAATTTACATAATATGTTTTGGTTAATTTTTTTTATGACACTGTATATAAGTATTTTATCATTTTATTATACTTAAGTAAATTTATATATTATTTATTTAGTCTCGAATAGTATTCATACCCGGCACTACTTCCTGTTGCCATTTCCTTCATAGGATTATTTTAATTTTTATTTATCTTTGGTATTTAAAATTTTTTTCTTTTAAAACTAACCCTGGGTTATCCTATATTACAACACAAATATTTTTAAAAATATAACATTAACTTATGTATAATAAGTTGTGGTCCATACACTATAAATTACAATAAATAAATAAAATTACAAAAATCAATCAGTATTATTACATCCTACTTCCATAGTTTTATCCTTTCCAAAACATACCGCACAGTTTGGTAATATTACTTTCACTTTTGTTTTTTTACCTCAATGGGTACACTATCACTCACTTTGCACTGTATACCACTCAAATTGTTTATCATTTTGAGTGATATAATTAAATTTTGAGCGAGCTTTAGTTTACCCATTTCTGACTTTTATTATCATGAGTTACTTTATTGGGACCGGGTTATGTAACGTTACAATATGTATGTGTACCTTGCAACCTGCTCTTCTATTCTATAAGGTCCCTCGAATATCGGGAAGAACTTGGCCGTGGTATTATGTATGGCAGGGGATACAGGATTCGCTTTCACTAGCATTTCCTCTCCTTCCACAAACCTTACCAACCTGTGGGTACGATTATATCGTTCTATCCTCTTTTGGCCTTCTCTCTGTATTCTTTCTCCTGCTATGCTGGTTTTTACCTCATATGAAATAGGTAGATTGTAGTTGGGTGGACTTTTTATGGTTTTGGTCCATACGTGTACTGGTTCTTTGTTGAGAAATAATTCTGAAGGTGTGTACCCCGTTGTTTCATTACATGTTTTATTAACACACTCAGAAATAAAACTCGAACAATCTACCCATGCAGAATGGTTTTGATGGCACAATACCCTGAAATATCTACATAATTCTCTATTTATTCGCTCAGCTAAATTCGCTTGAGGGTGACGTATTGATGTAAGAATTGGTTTTATATTGAGTTCCTCCAAGGTTTCTCTCCATAGGTTATGGGTGAACTGTTTTCCTTGGTCGGACAATATTTTTCTAGGTATCTGTTTCCATCGTGATCGTATTTCTTTTGAAATTTATTTCTGTCTTCCATTCAAGTAACGTATCTACCCCAATAATACAGTTATGAACGAGTTTCGGGACTATAAGAGCTACAATTTGGGTTTGGGTACCATTTATATTGATAGGTAAATAAATTTGTTCAGTTATCTTTTGCATTTTGGCTCCAGTGGCTCCCTGTACATTACAATTTTTTACGGGTAGTCTGGGACAATTACGCAACTGACTATTATTTTCTACAAACTTTGAGCTGACACAGGTTACCTCACTGCCGGTGTCTATTAATGCTCTTACTAGTAGATTACTGATTTCACAAACTATTTCTGGGCATTCAGGATAATGGCTTCTACTCACTTCTTGCTCTTCTTTTAACAAGAACTCCCTATCGCTCACTTGATTTATATTATTTGTTAATTTCCTTTTAACTGTATTAATGGGTTGTTTCACTGCAGGTAATGGTAGATTTAGTTTTGTTTCTTTTCTACCTGCAGTGGCTTCCCGTTTCCCGTATCCATTTTACTAGTAGACGGTTGTGGCTTGGTTGATGATATGGCTGTCTTACATACCTTAAACCCTTTACTTGGTCGGGTTTCAACGCTCCTACTTCTACCCTTCTCTTCCAATTCCTGCCGATATTGGGGTTTGTTACCCGGATATGGGGTAAACCTTTTTTCTTTTGGGCGCTCATTGTCTCTTCTCCTCGTTGGGTAGAAAGTTGGTTCCTGATGATCGCCTCTAGGGTGGTTACTCAGCTGATTATTTACTCTCTTCAGGTCCCTCTCTAGGTCTTGACATTCATCCACGACCATTATAAACTTTTCTAGGGTATCCACTCCTCTAGTAGTGGTTGCTACTCTAGTGCGTTCCAAGAAATGACGCGCTAGCTTGTACACTAGTCTCTCTCCTCTATTGGTGGTGTTAAATGCTTCACTTGTGCCATTACGTTTAGCACATAGTTGGTGGTTGTCATATTCATGGACGGGTGATAATTACCAAATTCCAGATGATCACACACCCTTCTTTGAATCTGTACGTTCCAGTATTGAGCAAGGAATTTCTCTCTGAAGTCGGCGTAGGTTTGGACTCGGTCCGAAATGACTTTCCACCACGTACCTGCCCAATTCTTGAGGAATCGGCTTAACATGTCCCTCTTGACCTCGTCGTCCATCAGTGGGTTTACGCGAGTTACATATGCCTCAAACAGCCGTAGAAACTCCACAGGATTCTCATGTGGGTTTCCTGAGAATACAAGGTTTTCCGGTTCTTCCTTATAGCTGCCACACCTCACGACTTTGGTTTGCTGTGACTTCATTGCCTTAGTCAGATCTTCCCGCATTACCTTTAATTGCTGTTCTACCTTTTGATGTACTTCGTCTCGGTCAGCCTTACTCTCTACTTGTTTCTTAACCTCCTTAATATTTTCCCCAAGTTGGGTGCACTCTACCCTAGTACTCTGGATTTCTTCTTTATTTAGAAGCGTTTGGGTTTTTAACTCAGCAGTTACTTCGCTGAATTGTTGGTTAATAAGGGTTACTTTATGTTCTAACCGCATGAAATTCTATTCTAAATTTATTTAGTTTTTTGTCTTGGCGGCGAAAATTAGTATTTACTTGTTTCTTAAATTCCTCTATTGTAGCTTTAACCTCTTCGGTATGCTTATCAAACTTAAGATTACTCTCATCTATTTTGCTATTGGTACTATCTATTTTACTAGCTAAATTAGCTATTTCTTCATCTATTTTAAATGTAGCTTCTTTACTACTTTGTTCTATTTGGCTAGTTAAATTTTCGTTTATTTGTTTCATTTCGTTAGATAAGTATTTATTAGTTTGCTCTATTTTATTATTAACATCATTTATTAATTTTTTATTACTTTCTTCTAATTTTTGATTATTTTCTTCAATTTTACTATTTAATTTACTATTATTATTTTCAACTTTACTTTCAATTTTATTATTATTTTCATCCATTGTAGTGGTCAACTGCTTGAACATCTGTTCAATTGCTGCCATATCTACTGCTTGTGATTTAGCAATTTTTTTTGTTTTGTTTACAATAACTATTTAATAAAGTTTATTTTAATATTTAATCCTTCAACAGTTATTTGTAACCTTAAATTCTCCACTTCGTTTCAAATTAAGTATTATTACAATACTTATATAAGTATAAGTCATATACGTTAAGTCATATAAACTATAAGTCACTTGGGTTAATATAAGTTTAATCGAGTTTAATCGGGCCCATTAGTTGCGGCGCCAAATTATATAGACCTTTTGTCTATCTATTTATTTTCTGTATATAATGATAGAACAAATCTTACTTACCCGTGACTTTTTACTTTACCTGGGCACCAGAACAAATCCCAGATACAAATGACATGGATTCAGCTTAGCTCAGAGCACAGAGACACACTATCTCAGGATTCGTTCAGTGAGTGGAATATTTAAGGGGAATCGTTACAAATAACTCTTAAATAATGTTGAAATTTGTTTAATTAATGACTTTGTTGTTAAATAAATTTCTTTAAAAGTTAATTTAATGACTTATTGCTAACATAAATCTTATTGGTTAATGAGTGTGCCTGATAAGTGAAGATTAAAACGTCCAAATGACCAATTGCTCTTATCTGGTTGATTTAGGGATTATATATCACCCAAACCAGTGCTAAAGAACGGGTCTGCAATAATTTGCACGTTCAATACTACACCTCACTCTCCATTCAACACTCCTATATTACTTTATATCTAATCTTAATAATTAAATACAAAATTTGAATTTATATAGTGTCTTTTAAAAATGTTTATTGATTTAATTATTTATTTTGTTATTTTATGTTCATTGTTCAATGAATATATTTCTTATCTGATTGATGCGTCGACCATAGATAGTAATCAGTAGAGATACTCCTTTTGATGGTTCGGCTCAGAAGAAATGATGTTGACCAATAACGTTGACTGATGATCCTGGACAATTACAGATGCTGTAGCTACTCTGGTGCACAGGTCACTTTACTGTTAATTAATTAATTAATTTGTTATTATGCAGCGAGATTATTTATTGAATTTTACTAATTCCTCTACTACTGTGTGGACCACTTCGCGAACTGTTTATTTAAATAAATACTTTGCGTTGTTTGTGCAATTGAGACCATATTTAACACACGTCTTGCTTCTTTAATGCCCGAACGAAGAGTGCCCAATTCCCTCATTCTGAGTTAGCGTCTACTCTTAATACAGGGTTTTGATTGGTTGTTCCAAATAAATCATGTGTTTTCCATTTGAAACAATATCGAACAGGTCGGTCAAACTCTCCTTAACAAGTTTGAGATGGTAGAGAATTTCTGGCTAATTTCATACTTCCGCTGTTTGCAAATCGTTTGATTACAGGTATTTGCAAACGTGTTTTCAAAGATCTGACCACAGAATATTATTGCTTTGGTCTTTCTCTGTATGTGTGTGAAAACACCTAATTCGTACCTAGCCTAATTCTCTAGTTATATCTCTTGGCGTTCTTCTTCTGTATAACTTCTTTAAATGTTAATTATATTAGTTTATATTTTGGCTACTTATAGAGCTTTAATCTGAACTCTATGCAGGTTTCAGAATTGCCGTATATTTATTAGTTTTGAAGATATTGCAGTTTTAATAAATAAAATAAACTGGATAAAATTTCATGTCTGTGCACGCATCAGTAGTAGCAGTGGCGAGGTTAGACAGAGATGGCTGTGATTATTCCCTCTCTCTCTTGCTTACGCCGCTAGACTAGCACAGTTTGTCACTTTCATATAACGATCTGATAGGTCGACTATATGAATCGTTATAATATATAGTTACCGGTATCTATATGGATATCTATATAGTTCTATATTTAGTTACATTAGTTGAATATGTAAAAAAATGTCTCTCTCTCTCTCTCTCTCTCTCTCCCCGTACACACACACGCGCGCGCGCGCATAAAGAATTTCGACGAAACCGAAACGTCGAAGCAAGATAATGTTTTGTAAACAAAAGATTTCTAGACTGTGGGGAATCGAAAGTGTGGAAGCGTTACATTGTTCGATGACGATTTTCTGGAATGACCCCCAGCCTAAAAACATTATCATGTTAAAAAATAACGTGGCTTTGTCTAGTATTGTGCAGAATAATTCTGAGTTTTTATCTGGTCCATAGACTGAAAAAGATGAGAAAAGCTGAGTTAAATTATTTTTGTGGACACATTGTTGTTGCACTTTGTGGAATGGCGCCATACAACTTATAAATAGGCGTACAATAGGTATATATAGTTTAAAAAACTTGACTATAATGTTAGCCGGTAAAATATTTTACGCTTTAAATTCGACAATAATAGGCCTATAAAGTAAAAGTTGTTATGTACTGTATCTACAACTAAAACAATGTATTCATAAAATAATATAATATATATCCTACTTTTACAAACCACGAAAAATAGACAACTCACAGTAAGGCGTTACTATGCCCTTAAGTATGTGGGTACGATGCGGATTCCCTTGTGTAGTATGACACTTTTCAACACAATGCATTTTCGTTAACACACTGTTCAATTTCTATTAAAAATTTCGTTTAGTGAGAGACGTAAAAGACGTTATTTTCAAAAAACTGTTTACTGCGAAAGGGAAAACGTGAGCAGTGAAAAGTTTAAAGTCAAAAGTGAGTTCTGTTACACAACGCGAATCCAGTTTAGTAACCCGCAAGGGCTTTAGTAATTTTATTCATAGATAAAGTAATAACTTCTACATTATATTATTCCATTAAACAGAACGTAATATATAATATTACCGCTACCATTATAGAAAAGTTTCTTTAAATACCAGAAATGTTTTTAATTCGTATAGTGGCATACGACAGCGCAATGGTGACGATGTATTCCGAGAAATAGTACAAACCGTACATTTTGTAAATACATTATTTTTAACTGAAAAACCATTAATTTTATTCTCATTTTATTGATATACAAAGTCTATAGTAATATTGTATGTTATATTGGCATTATTGTTGCGTGAATGTTTTTATTTGTTCGAAGAACTTAAATAATCTGGCTCGTTTTGTTAACAGACCATACCTGAAATCCTTCGAATATCTCGATCGTTCGGTTAATAAGCAAGTAGTATTGATTTTATAATATATTTTATCCATGTTTTTTAATGAATTATTATTTGTTCACTTTATTATTTATCCATGTTTTTATATAAAGTACGTAGTCAATAAAGTAATTTATTGAAACTGATCAGTAGGCCTACAATAAGTCCTCAGGAGAAGGACTTTCGCCCAAATACTAGTTTTCCCAGTCATGCCAGTTGTGTTGTGTACTGCTGTAAGCCATTAAGAATTACAGCTGACCCCAGTATTTTTAGCTCTCGTCGGCAGCCTTCAAAAAGTGATTCTTTTCCAGTGTTCTTCTAATCTCTCCACCCTACCATGAAGCTTTAGGGCGGAAAGGCTCTGTCCTCATCTTTCGAACACACAGTAGGTGATACAAATTTTTAGACTTCCGACTAGAAATTCTTTCCTTGATTCATTTGAATTTTTATTGGACTCCAATGGCAACGGAAGTTGTGAACTAACGCTTTTGTCACAGCAGTAATCTCCTATTTTAAGATAACATATGTTTCCACATGTTTAGTAAAATAGCCACCTACAATCATAATGAACCGGTTTCCATCTTCTGTAACATTAGGGTTAATGGCAATTCTCTCCAACAGAAGTCAAACATTATATTTTATTTTTGTCCTGCTTCTAACTTGGAGGACATATTCACAGATCCGATACCAGTCTTCCACACCGTGGGAAAGATCCAGCCAATCAGTGGGATAGTTATGGGTGTTCCAATCGGTTTTATAAGTAACATCGTGTTAAATCCTTTACTGCATGTCTTACCGAAAGACATCGCCATGCGGCTCTGTGAACACCAGATAGGTATGTCTATTGTCTAAGTGAAGGGGAACGTTACGTTACTGAAGTGGGATAGAGATGCTTGTCGTGTCAATCAGGGAAGGGGACCGGAAATTACAAACAGGTTTGAAATAAGAAATATAGGAAAATCAAGTCAGTCAATAAGTATCTTCTAAACAATGTTTCAATAATGCGTATTTTTATTGTGTTCTTCCAATTTACTTTAATGGTATTGATTTCAGGATGTTATCACGTTTTTCAACCACTTTAAAGATATTAATGTTGATTAGTCTTAACTTGTTTTCCTTTTGTATGAAGCCGACATGACCGGACCCCCCAAGACAAAATTTTAGATACGCCACTGCAATCAACAACCCATCATCGTAATCAAGAATCTTCCTCCTGACTATGCTAGTATACCAATAAAGCCAAGAAGCTGTATTATTTCAAATGCTCAAACCACCTTGTTAACTGTCTTTAAGGATTTTAAAATTTCAGGAATCACGCTAGAGTTGCGTAGTCTGTTCGTGTGAAAACGCCCTCTGTTTGTGTGATATAGGCATTTGTGGAAGTTCTCCAAAACCACGGCAATAGCCAGTAACTCTCTCCTTGCCACATAACAATTTTTACTGCCTTGAAAGCTCTTTCCTACAATAAAGTGTACACGCTGCTTACTATTTGCAGCTGTGATTAAACTACACTTATATCGGTTTTCCCCATGTTTGTGTCTACAGTGTACTTTCCTTCTGGGTCGTGTATTTTCTGTTAGTTCGTGCAGTTTAGCAATAGCAGTAAACGATTTTCCAAGTCTACAAGGTAAATTGTCCATCTCAAGCCTCATAGGATCAGAGTAGTTCAGAGCCATTGGCTCTTCAAAAGTGCCTGGTAGACTGCAGAGCCCGATTGAGGTGACTTTATATTGAAAGATGGTCGAAAAATTGCCTTACTTTGTTTTACGCTGTTTACTTCCGGTAACGTGTTAACGTAATCCACCATCCTTCTTTGTTACAAACCAAGCGGAGGAGAGGAGCACTAGGCTGGGTAGGAGCCTATGTCAGCCGAGACATTTACATCTGTTTAACCAGAAATGTCTGTGAAGGGATTCATTTATTGATATTGATCTGCAGTATCGACGTGATGTTGAACAAGAAACTCCCAATGGCCCTGAATGTAAAAGTACCTTCAAATTTATGCAAAAATTATCTGATATCTTCAGTCTCCGCCTCCGAAAAATCGTCAGAAGATTTTTAATTCATACGATAATTTCGACTTTTTGAAGATCATTGAGATGTCCTTCCGGTTGACCAAGCTACACGAGAAAATTTATACCTTTTTTTAGCTTTGTAAGACGATTGCCTCATCTACGTTATTTGTCATTCTAGGTGAAACACGGAACTCATACGGTTGCGTCTGGTCTCACTGTGCTTCTGGCAATTAGTATTATCGGTGTGCTGACTAACACTGTTTCGAATATGAAAGACTTATGAAAGTGGCACAAGTGTACCTCAACTTTTTCAAACATTTTCATAGGTCTTCTACTAGTAGCAGTCTGCGAGGTACAAGTTCACGAAATGGGTTTAAGGTTGCTTCCTACGTCAGGACACACAACGCATTTGTGTCACCCTTCTCAACTATAATTGAGGTCGGGCTTTTTTGAAAAAAATCCATTGACAACCAAATTTTTATTAATTTTCTGCAACGTCGAAATCGCATATTATCTAGGGGCATCATTTCTCAAGTTAGTCACCACATGGCCTTTGTATCGACTACTACTTTTTACCCTGTTGTATACTTAAATATTCACATTGCACGGGCCTTGCAGTGCAATTCACATTGCTTCTTCTTGCAGATGACCTGATTTCTCACACTTTTAGCACTTCGGCCTTCCATCCTTTCTTCCTTTGTATCGTGGTGCCAAATGTTGTCGTAACCTCTCAGATTCGTTTAGTTCTTCTCCATCGTCTGGCAGTTGCGACCATTCATTGAGCGCACTTTGTGTTTTACCCAGCCGACGCTGATTTGGCGGTCTCAGACTACAGAGCGTATACAGTATCATGGGGGGGGGCATTTATTTTATTTAGTATTTTATTCTGGCACCATGCCATTCGAAACATTTTTTTGTAGTTCACTATTTCTGATCCTATCAATGAATTTCCGTGCCGCAAATCCCACTAAGGAGTCCAGGCTCGGCCAGTCTAATCAGTAATTATCTTTGCGTCGAAAACTTGGGAGACTTCCTTTGGATCGCTTCGTCTCGCTTTCAGTTGAGCGTGTTATACGTCGCGGAGATGATCTTCCTACTGCATTCTAGAGCCATTATTAATCTGTCGTAGGTGTTCTACTATCATTCTCTGTAATAGATTGGCGCTTCATAGCATCTTCAAATTGGCGCGAATGTAACTTTTTTCCATACCCTCAAAAAGAGCTTCTGTTTTAATTCTTGGATTTCGTTGTCCATGACGTGTCCGTTACTTAACTAAATATCACTATAATATTGACGACTCGGAACACAAAGTTTTTTATAAGTAAAAACGTAAAGTTTTACCTTACAGCCTAAACCGGCTTTCACCTATAGAAGGCTTCATCAGAGGCTGTCGCTAGTAGCGCTGCTCGTTTTGTTGTTGGCGACGAGAAAGTGTTTCGAAAGATTGAAGCTGTGTGTGTGTGGTGAGATGTGTTCGAATAAAGCGTGCGATTTGAATTGTGTCTGTTCGTTTAGGATGTCGTTTTTATTTGTTTTTGTGTGTTTGTATATTTCTAATTGTTCTAGAGTGTCTAGTTTTCGGCCTTTTGTGTGTACGTGTAGTATGTTCATGTTCAGTAATATGTTCAGAATCTACCTTCGCAAACCACCTCATTGAAGCAAACCACACATATAAAAACATCGACAATAACATGAACATACTACACGTACACACAAAAGGCCGAAAACTAGACACTCTAGAACAATTAGAAATATACAAACACACAAAAACAAATAAAAACGACATCCTAAACGAACAGACACAATTCAAATCGCACGCATTATTCGAACACATCTCACCACACACACACAGCTTCAATCTTTCGAAACACTTTCTCGTCGCCAACAACAAAACGAGCAGCGCTACTAGCGACAGCCTCTGATGAAGCCTTCTATAGGTGAAAGCCGGTTTAGGCTGTAAGGTAAAACTTTACGTTTTTACTTATAAAAAACTTTGTGTTCCGAGTCGTCAATATTATAGTGATATTTACTTCTGTTTTAAGTTGTTGTTCTGCTTCACTCTTTCATTCCTTTTCTTCCTGCTTATGTCTTTCACTTTTCCTCTTTTTGCTCGTCCCTTCATCTTTTATCATAAAAAGGGAAGTTTCTATGGATAGGCGTCAGATTGATCTCTATCTAGGATAGACATGAATTTTTGTCAGTCATGTCTGATTTAAAACCCCCCTCCAGAGAGATAAATAAAAAAGAAATGTAAAAAAAACATTACCCGTAAAAGCTAGTCATGTAAATCAAATTAATTAATTAAGCTAATTATGTTATGTTAGTATGAACATTTTGAATTGCAGTAAGCTATAGCCATCTTAAGAAATCGCTTCCTGTAAACTTTGCTATATAGTTGTCTGATGGTTGAGGGATGTTTCAAATTTTTATCCTAATTGTAAGGCTATATCTCTTAGCGACTAGGAAAGAGATAACTTCGAATGTTTTATTTAGCCCGCGGTGTAGCTAACTCAGTTTCAGATATTTATAGTGCAATAATTTATTCCACGGTAACTAAAAAATTACAAATAAACAGTTTTTTGCCTGTATTCGAATCTTGTACAGGCGTGCCTATTGTTGTACTTTTTATTCGAACCGTTTTTAACAATTTATTCGTATTTTTTAATTTATTGTTTTACTACAGTTTTGAAAACAAATCAATTATAATTAGAATCATAAAATGTGTCTGTTATTCTTTATACACGTTAACCTAAGATTGAATGGGGCTTGTGAATGCAGTTTACAAGCACTCCATAGCAGGGGCGTATTTACGGGGAGGACGAATGGGACCGGACCTCCCCCCCCCCCAGTGTATCAAAATAGTTAACGAATTTTGTCAATCTCTTAATTTTTATGCTGTTTTATTATTTTTCTGCTCTGTACGCTAATACAGCAGTAACTTTTTTTTTTAATATATAAACATGTTTATTACACAACATTAGCACATAGATTTGAAATATGAAATATTGGAAAATCAATTCAGTCAATAAGTACCTTGTAAACAATGTTTCAGTAGGCCCTAAGGCGTGTTTTTATTGTGTTATTACCGTTTTTACTTTAATGGAACTGATTTCAGCTACTTTAAAGACATTAATGTTGATTAGTCTTCGCTTGTTTTTTCTTTTGTATGAAGCCGACCCCCCCCCCCCCACTAGGCCAAAATCTAGATACCCCACTGCTCCGTATACAGATTTGTATACCAACTTCAACAAAAACGTGCAACCAGACGTTTCACGTGCTTGCGCAACGCGTAGCGCAATGTTGAAATATTTGTTTTAGGCTCTGAAGTGCCCATTTTATGAAAATAATTTATTCAGTTCTATAGCTAAACGAGTAAACTGATTTACCTTCATTTGCTGTAAATATTTAGGATCTATACACTGCAAGTACTCACTACGGCGAAATTTTAAAAGATTCGTATAAAATATTTAACACTGTCAGTGTCTTTAGATCAGCGGTTCCCAACCTTTTTAACCTGCGGAGCCCTTTTTAGAATCAGTTTCTATGGCGGAGCCCCTTAGGCCTACCCTATGTCTTACAAGTTAATGGTGTTTAGGAGTAGTGTTTTAGAGGGGAGTATATTTTGTAAATGTCATTGTTTAGAGCATCATGTTGCTATATGAATTAAGCCAAATTATTTTCATGTTTCTATTTTTGTTTTATATGCAATTTGAACATCTGTGTTTTTGAGTATTTTTTTAATGGTCTTCATGTTCTTTGCTGTTTAAGAATGTGAATATTATCCATTTCTTAAGTTATTATTATTTTGTATTTGTTATATTATTATATATTTATTTGGTTCTGGGTATTTTGTGTAATGTGTTGTTTCATTTTATATTTTATATTCTATTTTGCTTAGGCCTACTTTATTTTTGTGGTATCTACTTTCTATAGCTATTTGGAAAATTATGTACCTTTTCTATTATTTTATTTGTATCTAGAAGTATTTCGACTAAGTAGCAATGTTTAACTAAATAGGACAACTAAATAGGAGTGGAAAGTTGCATTTTATACTGTTACGAGTGGTTTTAATCATTAGGCATTAGGATAGTCAAGCTAGTGCTGGCGTATATATGTATATATATATATATATATATATATATATATGTATATAATATATATATATATGTTACTTTAATATTTATAACTAAATTTACCTCAAGATATACTTTTTTCCTATTAGAAACATGTTTCGAGAGTTCCTGTACTCTCATCTTCAGCCTTCGCCTTCTTGTTTCTGGTGAAGTATTTGTGTGTTGGCTTCTGGATGTTATTAAGGTAGTTTGTTGGTCTTTGGTCTTTTAAAGTTGCATTATTGTGTGTGGTTGTGGTATCTGTTTTTGTATTTTGTGTATTTTCGATGTTGAGTGCTTTGAATATTGTGTCATGTTTTGTATTGATTTGTATTTGTTCAGGTATTAGTTTGTTTTGTGTTTTATGTTTGTAAATCTGTAAATTTTCCCAAATGTTCATTATGGTGCCTTTGTGTGGTATATGTTTTATTAGTGTTACATTGGCTATGTCTGGGAATTCATGTCCTGTGTTTATTGCATGTGTGGCTAAATTGGATTTATATATATTTGGTTTTTTGTATGCATTTAGGTGTTCAAAATAACGTTTTTTCAGCTGTTTTTTTGTTTGTCCTATATAACATTTATTGCAATCTTGGCATTCAATTTTGTATATACCGTTGGTTGTTGTATTATCTTTGTTGTGTGAGCTATTTAGATTTTGTAATTTATTTTTATTAGTTTTGTATGCTATTTTTATATCTGTGTTTTTAAATAGTTTTGTTAGTTTTGTCATTTTATTATTTATATATGTGAATGTGGCCCATTTTTTGTTGTTGTTATTATTTATGTGTTGTTCAGTTTGATTAATTCTTAATTGTTCAGTTTTTATTTTGTATTTGATTTTATTTTCTATTTTGATCATAGTATTTTTATTGTATCCATTTGCATAACCAATTTGGTATATTATATTTCTTTCTTTGTCAGTTTCTTGTTTGTTTAGGGGTATTTTGTACATTCTGTTAAATAACGAATAAAATGCTGCCATTTTATGTTGTGGTGGGTGGTCAGAATGGTTAGGTATAATGATGTTAGTGGAAGTTGGTTTTCTATATATTGCATATTGTATGTGTTTGTTGTATCTTGTGATGGTTATGTCTAAATAGTTGATTTTGTTATGTTTTTCTTTTTCTTCTGTGAATTGTATTTTGGGATGTATGTTATTGATTTGTTTCAGTATGTTCTCTGCATTTGTGTTTTTGTTATTTGATACATATAGTCCATCATCTACATATCTTATCCATATGCCATCTGGGTCATGTTTTTTTATGATATTTTGTATTTTGGTGTCTATGTGTTGTAGGAATATTTCTGCTATTATGCTTGATAATGGTGATCCCATTGCTAAACCTTCTTTCTGTTGATAAATTTTGCTATTAAATTCAAAGTAATTTTGTTTTAGTATTAGTTGGAGACTATTTTTTATTTCGGTTATATATTGTTTGTTTTCATTTTGTTCTATAAGTTTGTTTATTATTATGTCAATTGTTTCTTCTACTGGGATATTAGTGTACATGTTTGTATATATATATATATATTGTAACGGTACATAACCCGGTCCCAATAAAGTAAGTCATGAGAATAAAAGTCAGAAATGGGTAGAACTAAAGCTCGCTCAAAATTTAATTATATCACTCCACATAATAAACAATTCGAGTGGTATATAGTGCGAAGTGAGTTCTAGTGTACCCATTGAGGTGAAAAACCAAAGTGAAATTAATGTATTACTAAACTGTGCTGTATGTTTTGGATAGGATAAAACTATGGAAGTAGTATGTAATAATACTAATTGATTTTTGTAATTTTATTTATTTATTGTAATTTATATTGTATGAACCACAATTTGTTATACCCAAGTTAATATTATATTGTTTCAAATAATTATGTTAGATTGTAAGAAAACCCAGGGTTAATTTTAAAAGACATACAAATTTTAACTACCAAAGATAATATAAAATTAAAATAATCCTAGGAAGGAAAGGACAACAGGAAGTAGTACCGGGTATGAACACTATTCGATACTAAATAAATAATATATAAATTTATTTAATGATAATAAAACGATAAAATATTTATATACAAGGTCATAAAAAAATTAACCAAAACATATTATGTGAATTAAATTAGTAAATAAACCGGAATGGAAGGGAATTATTTTTCCATAAATAAAAATATAAATTTATAATAATCACAAACTGCCTACATAATAAAAATACTATGTGTTACTAAGAGTGATGGAAAATAACAAGTATTGTTAATAAGATAAAAAATTTTGAACTGAACCGGAGAGTTGAAGAATCGATGCGACAAAAATTATAAAAAAATAACCTTTTTTGGACGTTGGAGGAGGCGAAATTCACGCAAGAGTAATAAACAAAGTGAATACTAACCAATTATACCTGAGGAATCCAAATTAAAAGGTGTTATACATTAAAAACCAGTGGATGAAACCATTCTGAGGATCCAATATAATTCGGCCTACGTCTAATAGACAATCAGAAAAATACTCGAAAATGAAAAGGAAATAATAACGCAAGACGTACCTCATCACAGAATAAAACTTCAATCCAGTAAGGACAACACGGAGCGAGGTAATATAAACATTTTTTCGTAATAAATACAGAAGAAAACTCGTTTTTTAATAGTGAAATCGAACGAAAAAATATTCATTTTATCATATGTTCCTTTCAAAAGTAAACAAATACATGCTGCTCTCTTACGGCAGTTCCGGAAACTACGTAATATCTGAAAATTAAACCAAATTATTTATTAATTTCTTATATTTGTAAAGCGTAGCATTTAGCCATTTCTGACACTCTCATAACACAAAGAATTCACCCTGAACCCTGGGGAATTAATAAGAATTATGTAATAACTGATGTATTTTATTATAGCGTAATATTGGTTAAATAACAACATATATGTTTTGTTCTTTAGACAGATCTATGTTTACTCGGTAAAGTCGAGAAGATGTTTTCTTTTTAAAAAGATTAATTGTGATACCTATACTTGGGTGGCTGGAGACAAAAGTCAATAATCAATAAAGCAATATTATTGAAAATTAATATTGAATTATAACGTGTTATAATTTATTGTAGTGGGTAGTTAATGAAAATTTCAGCACAACATACAGAAAAAAAATCGTCACAACAGAGGGGCAATAATGATACTTACTCTCTCTTCTGTATAAGGCTGAACAAATTACCTCCTTGACCCCAAATCACACACTCTTGATTTCTTTTAGATTGAGTAAAACAAGATAAACAAAATCCTTTATTTATACCTTTTAAAACGTCAGTTAGTATAATTCAAAAGTGACGCATACTGCGTGAGGCATATAATAACACTTTTGCAAGTGCACACCTCACGAATAAAGCGGTACGTTACAGAATTGGCGAACCCAACATTTGGGGCTTGACTAAAGGTGTACATTTAGTTAGAGTGCCTCTCAAAAAGCGGTACGTTACAATATATATATACAAATATACAGTTTGTTTTCTGTATATTGTAAAGTATACAGCCTTCTCAAACATGAGACCACAATCAATTTGCTGGGAGACTATAGGCCTACTCTTAAAAATTCATATTTTGTTTTTGTGTGTGTGCACGCAATTAAATAAATGCTGAAATATTCTTCATAAAACATTTTTTTGTAAAAATAAATACATAACTACTTAAATGAAATATAAAGATTATATTAAAATTTGGCAAATTTTTGTATGGAACATGTTGTTGTTGTGTTACTGTAAGTATGTATGATTACTCGTTAATATAAAGAACTGCCACTTTATATGTATTATACGTAAAAACTATGTTACTTATGTTAAAATACAGGGGTCATCATTTTTATAACAGAAGCAAGTCGATTCACGGAGATTCGAGGAAGTGTAAAAAACTATGCTGTGTGAGAAAAACTCGTACCATTACAGTCGATGTTAGACAAAATACGTTAAATTTAAACTTTATTGGACAATTTAAACTTAGTTGAGAAACATAGTGAAATTTAGTCGTGACATCATACTTCAGAGGAAAAAAAGCACAATATGAAATTATTAGTGCAAGCGCCTGGTCGATTTTAGTTCACTTCAGTTCGCGGTATCAAGTAGATTAAAAACAAATGTCTTATATTAACATAAACAAATTTTAACAATCAGTGCTTACCATTATAATGCTTAAAGCCTTATCGACTACACTGAACTGATTACAGTCCAACAACGTGTAGAAAGGGTGCCACGAAGAGTGCGGACAAAAGGAATGTTACGAAGAGTGCTGACAGTGGTACCGTTCTTGTTTAGCTGTGCGGACAGTCTGATACCTGAGGAGCGCGGACCGTGAACTCAAAACATTTGACATGCGAAGAGTGCGGACATCAAAACTTGCACGCTTTAATTGTGTAACATTAAAACAGTCTACCCTCCTCAGGTATCAGACTGTACCACTGTCCGCACTCTTCCCATCATTTCTATTGTCCGCAATCTTCGTTGTTCGTACTCTTCGTATATCCGTAGAAAGGAATCGGGCGACCTTCTACTAACAACCTAACAAACATCTACACTGCCACGCTTCGCAAAATGAATGGTGAGCCTGCGCTTTAGATTCGTCTGCGAACCTATAAATCAGTGTAGGCTAAGTGAACCAAATGTTTTCACGCCCGCATGATTTCAGTAGCACGTCGTGTGTTGAGGAAGTGTCGGACTGTACTAACAAAAACTCAGATTAGGATCAGAATGCTTTGATTGCAGTGGCAACTCGCTCGATTGTAAATTTTAATTGGGTGGTTGATTCACAATTTCTAAAACAAAAATGAATCATGGCCCGGCTTAATAGTTTTTTTTTCTGTTTGTCCTGGTTTTCAGACGTACCCATTGTAATAAAACAATTAATGTAGGTGATAAAATAGTGGCGACTCATTTTATAACCTTGAAATAATTCTAAAAATAAATAAACTACAATAGAACTATAGCATAATAAACAAACAGTCATACGGTTAAAAAACTGACTTAACAGTAAAATAACATTTTAATCAGTAAAAAAGCAGACGTTACACACACGTACAATTATGTGTCGTGATTCATAGACAACGTACGATAACGTGCGTTGACAATTATCGGTAACAGCGCTGGTAGGCGTCACCTAATTAAACACAAACCACAGACAAGTAATGCGTGTTCGTACGCAGTGAGGCTAAGTGTGTTGTGTACTACGTTTTTGTTTCCGACAACTCAGGTATGCTGTATTACGACTATTATCATGTGCTGTATTTGTAAAAAAAAATTATAATAATATTTAATATCAGTATTGTAGCGGAAAATGAAAAACGTGATGCATGTAACTAATACTTGAAAACTTTGACATAACATAGCTATACATTCAATCCCCGGTAACCATGACATTCACTGTTGACGATAACTGAGTGTGCGCGTTCGCGTGCGAGACCGAGTTGCGTGTAATACCGTATACAGGTGGACGTTCTGCTGATACGATCGCCTTGTCATATCACCTATAACCAACCATTTCCGTTTTTGCACAACAATGTCTGTAACAAACACTTTTTAAAGTCCAGTGTGCATAGTTTTTTAAACTGTTAAATGCTTTTAAATTAGGCTTTTGTGTAGCAATCGGTTGTTCTTACGTACACAGAAAATGAACGTGTTCAGTTTCGTAGGGTAGTGTGAAACCACGAGATACGGAGCACGTGTGCACTGTTTAAATATTTGACACAAGCATCCGTGTGTTGATTATGAAGAATAAGAACTGTGGTGTTGCGGAAAATGCAGGTGTTATCAAATATAAACTAAAAAAATACCTGCGCTACTTTAAAGATCGTGTACCTGAAATACACGAATTATTTTTTTAAATCAATATTATGGATATTAAAAAAAAACAGTGAAACATAAAACTAACGTTTACTGATAACATTTTTGGGAGTGTTCGTGTTGCTGTGAGGGTTTGTTGGTTGTGAATACCACGCGACTCGAGTTCGATTACCCGCGAACACGCCACGGGTAGGCCTATATGTACTAGGGATGAGCATCGATAGCCGATGTTCCAAAAACATCGATGGTTAACGTTCGATGTTCGATGTTTTTACCATCGATGGTTCAGTTGCGATGTTTTCATACTATCGATGGTTTCGTTTCGATGTTTTCCTTTGAACACTTTTTTTAATTTGTAATGAAGACTTTTTTTTAATTTGATTGTTAAATTTAGTTTAGATGTATTTTATTATTATATATAATATATTATATTATTATTTTAAATCAACAAATTTTTATTTTAGATATTAATGTCTACGTAGTTTGCTCCCTACGCTAGGTAAACGACAAGTACCATGTATATGAGCTACGTAGTGACGTAATAATACGGTAAAACTAAACAAACCCATTTTATAGGAGACCGTTACATAGGTTTCAACAGTTTCAAAATTAACTTTAGCTTACATACATACGAAATAACGGTTTACTCTTTACGTTAGTCGTATTTGGTTTTCATTCTGATTTAGTTTTAGATTTTTTAGTTATTTTTCATACTGGGTGTAGCGTTTTTCTCTTTTAATTGCGATAGTGTTAGAACATAATTTAAATCAATCCTTAAATTTTTAGTGACCGTCAATCAGTGAATGTTTTAGTGGATGGTTAGTGACCGATCCTCACTAACCATCCACTAAAACATAATTTAAATAGTTTACACTTGAATTTTTAATATAATCGGCATCGTTCATAATTATCTACCCGTTAATTATGCCACCCGAAAGATATATTGCAACGTTAAAGGTATTTTTAAAATGAATTATATATTGTACGCGTCTTTCCATGTACATTATTTGTATTATTTTTTATCTCATATTCTGTTCTTTATAGAGGTGCACTAAACTAGTATTCGAACAGTGTTGCTAGGTTCTGATTTTAGTTTTCGTACGGTTTATAGTAGAAAATACTCTCTCAATACTTGTGGATGAATGGGGTAAACACAGAAGTGACCGCATAAAGGTAGACAGCTTCGGAAACATTGGTGAACCATCCCCCTTTTTCACATTACGCACGGCATTCCAAAATTCTGTTGGATTTTCACTGTCTATGTCTACCTTTGTGTTTCTCAGCATCCTCCACTCGGTATCAAGTTCCTGAATATCTTTCACTAAGTTCGGAAAGTGACATATTTTCATGTTTATCACGGCGACTTGACGTTATTATGACCTGGTGTAGGCTAGACATTACAGTATCTGTTTATTCAGGTGCAGTCATGTCGTGCGACTCTTGTCAGCTTGAGACTAAACAATAAGGATTAGTCACTCTTGTTGAATAAGCAGTATGGTAAAATAAGTGGATATTGCAAAATGCCTATTACATCATTGTGTATAGGTGGTCATAATTGTTTGTGACAGGAGGAATGAACTATAATTTTGGACAAGACCTCTATAAACTTTTATTGAAAGCAATTATAATTATGGTTGCAAGGAAACACTAGATTTGACGTCATATCGTACGGAAAAACAAAACTCTAGAAATGCGACATTGCACTGAAACGAGAGTAGGAAAATGACCCGCCGCGGAAAAAGACCCGCGTCGCATGCAGTTAACTTCAGGTACGTTATCGCGCGAATCGCAGCTTCGTGCCCTACTCTCACCGAAACTCGCGTCGGAAAAAATTCGGAAGATTTACACCAAATTTTGTATTTTCTGGAATATTACAAAAAATAGGAAGATCTTCCGAAATTTCGGAAGACCTGGCAACACTGCATTCGAAAGTTACAGGTACCAACGTAACCGTTCCAAAAAAAAATAACAGGTACGAACTACGAATACCTGTTATTATATACTTATTATACATATACCTGTATAATTTGTTACAATAAATAAATTGAAGCTAAACGTATTAACAGTGGTACTGTACACTGTGATTTTATTAAGCTTTTACTGTTTAAAAGAAAATAAGAGAATTTATAGGCCTATCTCTCTTTGGGAATACTAATTTAAACTTTCACTAGGAGTAAACAAACCTGACATAGATTTAAAGAGGTTTCTGTTTTTGTTAAAGGAGGTGGTTTTATATATGTTTGTTCAAACACTTTATAATCATTATAATAATAAATAATAATGACCAGATTTAGTTAATTATGAATGTGAGTTAAATTATTTTAACGTCACCTCGCCTTTACATAACCTGTTCTCAACGAGTTCGTCAACGGCCCTGGAAAATCTGATGCGGGGAAGTTAGATGTATTTAAATTGTTTTCTCGGGTACAGTGTTGAGGTTTCCACATTCCGCCTGTCAAAATGTGGTGGTGACCCAAGGGCTTTTGGTTCTGATAAGGTAAGTGAGTAAAGTATCGGGTATATTATTCTTCTCTTTAATTATTTTTATTTATTATTCATCCCCAATTATTTGTACTATTACAAACATGTAAAAAGCATAGATTTTTATTTGAATTGCAACATTGGCATAAAAACATCGATGTTTTCAGTCTTAAAACATCGATGTTTTCATACCGATGCTTTTTTAACATCGATGTACTCTTTACGATGTTAACATCGATGGTTTTGTGGCGATGCTCATCCCTAATATGTACTAGAGAGGGCACTTAGATCGATCTAAACTTGATACCGGTACTCAAAAGAAAAAGTATAACATTTATTTCATTTGACACCACGTTTTATTGATAGGCCTATTACTGTTGACACCAAACGTTTCGTCCATTCTACAATGTGGAATCGTCTTTAATAAAGACGTAAAAACTTTCGTTTTTAAGTGTTGGTTTCCTTATTTTTAACATTTTAACACTTTCATTATGTAAAAGCTTAGAACGAGCTTTACCACTGAGGACGCCACCCAGGAGGGGCCCGAATGGGTTGCGCAGTACGCGTTCTGAATCCACGCTACTGCGCATGACGTCACCATCGAGGCGGGATTCCGCGCCTTACTGCTTGCTTATTGTTACGTTGTTATATAGGTGTTATCCGGGTGTTATAAATTGTGAAGTTAATCACTGTTAATTTATGCGTTTGTTCGTAGGTATAGCAATACAGATTTAGAACAAATATGTGTAGTGTTTTGCAAAAAAAAAAAAAAAAAAAAAAAAAAAAACGTGGTACAGAACTGTTTAAATTCTGTGGTAAACACTTCAGTTATTGTTGGTGTATTTCTGTGAGCAGAGTTTGTTTTATCTCGTGACGTTTCACAAGAACGTTTCGACAGTAACAGTGTTAGGTTACCAATACGTTTGTATCGGTGTTTACGAAAATTTAATTATTTTCAATTACCTTTCTTAATTTTCCATTTATTCTTTTGTCTGTTGACATAGTTTTGGTTTTTTTAATACGAGGTTTTTTTGATTCTTTCGATATTTTAAATTCAAGAAGATGTGTAGATAATAAACCTTTGGCTACCGGGTATGGCACTCACCACGAAGTACAAGAAGGCGTACTTAAAAAAATGTATACTTGTTGTGAAACAATGCGCGTAGGAAAATCTCGGAATTTGTTGCCATTTCAAAAACGTTTCATGATGACCATCAACTCGTTATTTGGCCTTTTTAGTCATATACGAAAAAACAATCTTAAATATATTTTAACTGCAAGACTAAATCAAGACTGCCTGGAAAATCTTTTCTCCCAAATACGAGGCATTGGGCAGTTTTTTATTAACCCACCACCGACAGAAGTTAAACATCGACTTCGTTTGCTTTTGGTGGGTCAAAATACAAATAAAATACCTTTTTCGAAGGAAGCACCTTTTGTCCAAGATGATCAGGAAATTATGACTTCTCATCTCTTGCAAGGTATCTTACCTGACATGACCGAGCAGCTATCTATGATTGAAGGGTCAACAGAAATGCAAGATTTCTCCTTGTCATTTACTGCAGACGTTGACGTTCCTGCGATCAGTGATGGAGTAGACTGCTCTACTGAGGGGTTCCGCTACCTAGCTGGCTACATTGCCTATCGTGGGAGAAAGCATGATCCTACAATGGGAACACCTTCAGAAAATGTATATCCCCCTCCCGTTGGTACTTCTGCTGGAGGCTGGATAGAGTTTTTATCTCGAGGAGGTCTTCTTGTTCCTTCAGAAGACTGGGTGCACAAGATTTCACAGTGTGAAATAATTTTTAGGGACATCAATGGGCCGGATAGTTTGTATAAAGGTAAAAATATTATAAAAAATATGACTACAAGAATTTTAAGTAAATTTCCTGAAATGCCAACAGAAGTTGTAAAAATATACGCCAGGACGAGAATGTTCATTCGCCTTCGTTTCATGAAAGCAGTGAAAGCAGCAGAAGCACAGAAGAGAAAATCACGCCAGTGGCACGCATCGTCCATAGTTAAACCCACAAATTAATTAATATATTTCTACTTTTGTATTAATTAGGATAGTATTATAGGCATCATTGTTCTTTGCAGGAAGGCGGAACTTAGACAGCCGCTGTCTGGTTTGGACTTTGAACTGAGTAGAGGTCTGATAAGTAACTGGTCAGTGGACTCTGGGTTCCGTCTATAAACAAACGGGTTCAATGTATAATTAGCCCACAATTTTTAAACCGACTATATTCTGTAAAATTAAAATTTTAAATTAATTTTGTACAGAATATAGCTAGTCCCAAGCCTAGATAAAGCGTGAGGGGAAGTTGTGGTTGAAAAAAATACATGTGTGTGCGCGCGAACACATGAGCGCTACCAAATAATTATATATTTTCATCAAATTATAAGGAATACTATGATGAAAAAAGAGAAGTTATAAAGCCTATTGTACTGCAATTTTATTTCTAAAGTCTAACACGGGCTTTAAAAAATTATAAAAATAGGGTGTAGAAAATAGGAACTAAAAATAGTACAAAGAGCATTTAATTGTCATTACTTTCAATTTTTTCAAACCGTGTCTATTGTATGCAGGCGAACGGAGACGTTCTAACAAATAAGTGTATAGTTTGATAAAACGAGTCACTTCTGTAATTAGTCTACTAAAATTTGCTTCATTAGTATGCAGGCTTTGTTTATATCGGTCTAGACTGATCTAATTACTAAATTTAAGTTTTAGCAAGGTGTTTCGGTATTATTTTTCCGACTATCAATCGGTTTATTAACAATTATGTATAGGAAATCCGTACTGCTTCTTCAGTTGCTATACGCAGACCCCGGGCTTTAAATGAGCTGACTGGGCAAATGTCCAAAGGGCGCCTGGTCCAAGGGGGCGCCAAGGAACGAAATACAATACGCGTTAAGACTATAAGACAGTAGACAGTTGAGTGTTATTGTTAAAATTCTAGGAATGAAGGAAACTACGTTCGAATGAACGCCGGCACGCGCCAAGGAATATGTAATGAATAATATTATATTACGCGTAGTTTCCTCTGTGCGTGTGTGTGTGTGTGTGTGATGTTTGCCTTATAGCCTTTTGCTTATATGTTTGACGTATAGCCTTTTGATAAACGACAGCGGCGGATGTCGCCTGATATCGTTACTCAGTATCAGTAACTTGCAACTCTTACTGACAACAAACTTGTTTACACTGCGGTAAAAAAAAAATTAATACAGTCATTTCCTCTTTCATGTTTGATGTTTCCTTTCAGTATACGCTTTCAATGTTATCGCGTTCACTTCGTTGTGCAAAAAAATGTGTTCTCTTAGTAGTGAAATATGTATAATTATATATAATTTCAGTTATTTCATCACAGATAAAAACTGTCAAATGTTTATCTTCATTATAGTTTGTTGTTTCCCTAGTGAAAGGTGGTGGGGGTGGGGGAGGAAAGTAAAAAAATGAAAGGGGGCGGCTATAAGAATGCTTTGCCCAGGGTGCAAGGTACCTGAAATCGGGGCCTGGATATACGATTAATATTAAAAGCGTACACATTTAAATTACGCAAACATTCGCTTCATATAACATTATTACGTACTTCATTCACTAAAATAAGTTCGTAAATAAAAATATAAATAACAAACAAACTGTAGTTAATAAAAAAATAACATATTTGTATTGAGAGGTATTTACCGCGCAGCTCGTTCCTCGATGGTGACGTCATTTCAACAGCCAATAGCAATTCGTTTCGGTTCGGGCCCAACCTTATTATAGAGTAACCTTGGGACGCCACATCATGGAATGGGAGAAACGTTTGGTGTTAGCAATAAGATCAACAACCGAAAAAGTGCTGTTGTTAAAAGTTCCGACGACTCATGCTGCGACGAGAACGAGACGTTTAAATGCTAGAAGTAGACTACTAATTATAGGCTTACGAATTATGCGCGAATATGAATAAGCGTGTTGTGTATATCTCATTATAGTTAGTCAGAGATAATGAATAATTATGAAATGAGTTCTCTTTTCATGAGACCTTTATTATTAAAGTATTATTATTAATAATAGTCTGTCGCCTGTGTTGTTAAAGTATTTTGACTATTTTTGATATTACTACTGACATATTAATTACATAAATAAATATGCTGGTAAATGCACGAAAGTGTATATAGGCCTATGTGTATGTTCTTATAATTTTAAACGACAGTTTCGTAAGTAAACCACAAGGCACAAGCCGATTTCTCTTCGGTCATAAGCCACGAACCACTTAATTGCTCAAATTAATTGTATGTTTATATCTGGTTAGGCCTACCGTACGCGTATACTTATAAATTATTAAAAAATTGTAAATTATCCGTTAACTGCAACAGACTTGCGATTCTACTTCGAAATCGTGCTTAATCATGATGCCTTAAAGTCTGTAATGCTGAGTGCAATAAATATAGGCCTACTGGCGATTACCTACCTTGAATAATTCCAAAGAAGAAGCCAAGGCGCCGACTTCATCCTTTTCACCAAGACTAAAATACAAACAAGTGCTCTTCGCAGAATCTATGCCTTCTTTTATGTAGTTACCACCAGCCATCAGTTTTGGCTGAAATCAAGAAACATTTGTTTAATATTGTTAATGTTTAATGGTTATTAACCTACAACATTTTGAAATACGAGTAGGCCGTATGGATTAACCAATTTATTTAATCGAAATTCGCATGCGTGCTTTAATAAAAAGGAGATCGTAAATAATCAGAACAGTGAATAACTAATGACAGAAAATAAATCACCATAAACAAGCTGTACATCTGTAGAAACATGAAATTCATTCTTTTCATAAGACTTTATGTGCTTGTATCACTAAAGTATTTCCAAGTAACATAGTATATTAAAATAACTCAGCGGTGTATTCGTATAATAAATAAATTACCTTGGATTATATAATAATGATTTGTTTTTAGTATATAGTAGGCCTGCATCTCGTTAGAGTGTGTATTTCATTACAAAGCTCTGAGGAAATTTTGTTGAATATTTCATCAGAAAAAGGAAATACGACTTTCCTTATTTTGAAATTATCCTCCAAAAATAATTAATTATTTGCCCTTACTGTAAAAGTAGGGCACACGATCGCGTAGCGCGCGCACACACACAGTGCTTTACTACCAGCAAAGAACTGTTGCCGGAAATACATTTTGCAGCATTTTAATGAAGTGTACATGTAATGGACGCATTGTTTCCAGATGTACTCGAACTCCGAACATGGCGTTCTCAGTACTGGACTAAAAAAGTTAATTGGTATCTGACGAACACTAAAATAAATGTAATTTAATCACTGTTTCGTTCAATGTTCCATTTCATTTCCTCGCTACACAACAGTCCCCTTTTACGTTTGTAATAATAAACCTCTTCTTATTCCAAATAAAAATAAGATATTTTACCTTTACTTATATTTTCATATTAATGATAGTTTACACGAGATATAAAACGTTTAACAGTAACCAGACAACACGTCTAAACGATTCGATTTTTACTACTGTTCGGTCATATACTTCGCTATTTGTTACAAGGTCGGAACACGATCTCTTCTACAAAACACAAGTTTAGTTAAGCTGCTCCGCTTCGTGCTGCTCGCCTGAGATTACTCTTTCGTTTAATCATGGTGATTAGAGACAATGGCTGCAGCTACTTGCGAGATGTTAGTCGTGTCTGGTGAGACGCCGTACCGACGCCACCAGCACGATACGTTGTACATCTATTGCCGGACTGCAGGCGTCGATTTATATAATCGGATTTCTGGCAGCAAAGCAAAGGACCAATTTATAAAAGGGTTTTTTGCGAAACTTTAAAATGTGGGCGTTTATAGTAATGTGCGCTCGAGGACGTCTGACACGCACAGATGGGCCCGCGTTATCACGGAAATATGCGTGGGTAGGTTGATCAGGATGACTGAGGTTGAAAATGTTCAGAGGCTGCCAAGGAGCGAACACAGTCGGCTACGTTAAGATAATTACTTTTAACTAATCGTGCCACTTCAGTGCTGTCTGGCAGGTGGCGGTCCCTGCCACGGCACGTCGCCAGCAGCCTGTTGCCTACACTAGCACTGCTCTACTCTTCCAGAAATAAACTCCAGGGCAAACCACGGAGTTGTCGCCTCAGACCCAACAACTATAATGTGGATGAAGTATAGACGCGGTCGAGTTCTCGCATGCGTAACCCTTCCACATCCTTCGGTGAACTCCTGTCGTGCGGTCTGGGCTTTCGTGAGGTCGTGTCTCGGCTTCCTTCGCAAACCGACGGTCTCTGCACGACATCTCACCGCATACATGATAGACGGTTAAAAAGCAATCGGCCTATCGCTGAAGTCAGCACGGCTTCAAGCTCTCCTCGATAAAATCTAGAGTCACTTACGGAGCCGTGCCTTACGAGTGTGGTTTACCCAATACCTGAGCATTCTTAAGTACAAAAAACGTGCTGCCAGGACGTGCAGCGTAGAACTGTACCAAAAGATCCTGGAGCACATTTAGTTAAGACTAGATAGTGCAATTCATGTTCAGACGTAAACATCTCCGGCCACTGTAGAGGTGGGCCGATATACCTATAACAGGTATTTTGGAACGATTTTTTGTGGAACGGATGTAACAGTGACTGAAAAGTTGAAATACCTGTTATTCACGGCCTCGCTGTTCCGAGTCGCGTGACCCCCTACGCAACTAACGAGTACACAAGTAACAAGTAAACAACTACTACAAGTATTAGGGGTATTACGGGTACACAAGGAACAACAAGTAAACGAGTATACGGATACACAAGTAACAACAAATAAACGAGTACAACAAGTATTAGGAGTATTTCGAGTACACGAGTACGAAGCCACTTTTTGGTGTTGAATACTTTCTGCGCAAAGAGACGAAGCTGTTTGTTAATAAATGAAAAAAATTCATGCTGCTGTTACATTTATTCTCGTGTGTTATGCAGATATATAATATAGATTATAATAAATTATATATTAACTAGTCACCAACTTGATAAATTTTGAAAAAACGAATTATATTGTGTTATAACCTACACAGTGGCTGATAGATGATAGGCCATATTATATTTTTTGTTAATGTGATTTAACTTCACTGCACATCTCACGTAAATGATGAGATTGTTGTAATGGGTATTTATGCACTTTGTTAGTCCTGTTCATTAAATCTTTACTGAGGGCAGGGGCGGATCTATATAAAGGCTTATTGGGCTTCAGCCCAGGGCCCCGTGGATGTAAAGGGCCCCCAGCCCCAATAGAAGACATCGGACAATATTGTGAATTAAAAAATCTATCATAAGGTTGGCAACACAGAGATCAATTAAGCCGTGTGCGCGCCTATCGAACGGAACGGGGGATTCCCCGTGGCTTATTTTGGTTGTATATCCTCGTGTCTTAATAGCGGGGGACTCCCGCCACTTGTTTTCGGTGTATTTTCTCGCAAACGCACTCATTTGCAGTCGAACAGGCTTCATGCATTAATTGTTGGCGGGTAACAAATTTTTTTTCGCACTTCTCTACTCGTCGTCAAAGTGACAAACTAAGTGTTATTGTTTATAGTGTACTGTGTTTAGTGTTTAGTTTACTAATAAGTTGAAACTTAAAGGTTATAAAGATCGGACCTTTCTCTTATTTTAGTTATAATTGAAAGTAATCAGCAAATCCAGTGATCTTGTATAAAATTTCCTGTTTTTGGTAAGTACGTATTACCATTATTTATTACTAAGCAATATAATTATTTAATTATACTGTAAGTAGGTACAATAACTTTCAATAATTGGAATAACTCATTAGATTAAATTATTAATTCAAATACGGATTCCATTTCTTGATGGAATCTTTTGAAGTTTTGAATTAGAATTTTCAAAATACTACTCATTTTTTTGTATTTTTCTTGCGATTAGAATTTCATGTTCTTAAAACTACAAAATATATTTTTTTTTTCACTGATATTAAAAATATTATTTTATATTAAAACTATAAAAGTCAAAATTATGTTCCCTTATCAGCACCGAAATATTTTTAAAATATTACTAAAAAATATGTGCAATATTTCTTTAATATTTCAAAATATTTTATAAATATTTTTTCAATATTATAATGTCCGCGAAAAAAGATGGAAAAAATATTTCTTAGAAATATTTTCAAAATATTCTCAAAAAATATTTATAAAATATTTAAAAATATTGGGCGTTGATAGGGTATTTTATCGTCAAACAAGGCGTCTTGAAAATTATTTTTTATTCCAAACCTGTCGAGTAGGATATCAAAATCAGGGGGTTTAAGTAGCGATCACAAAATATATAATTTATCAAAATCGTTTACTTTTCACTTATAAACTATTTTACACTTTAATAAATTTATTGCTTATCGCAGTCAGCTTTAAGTTTTTTCAAAAACTGTTACTTGTTGTTTTTACCTTATTTTTCAATAATAAATGAACTCTAATCAATTTTTAATGAAATTTTGTGAATCGCTGCACTCATTACAAAGTATCAAAATATTAAGAAAGGGATAATATTACAACAATATCTCTATTGTTACGTTTATGTTCAGAAAAATATCAAGTTCTTTGTTTATTTTCAGAAAAATATCAAAATCTTGTTTTACAACATGTCTACTAGAAAATATAAAAGTGGAGCTGAAAAACGAAAATTACAATCAGATCGAGAAAAAGAAAGAAATAAATGTGCAAAAATTGAAACTTTTTTTAAATTAGAAGATAAAAACGAGAATGTAATAGCTATATATCCGTTGACAAGTGAAAAGGAAGAGACTTTATCTGAAGAGAATCTAACCGAAGGAAAATCGCAATACCAAGAAAAAAATACCAGTGATGAAAATGTGCAAGATCTTGCCTACCAGCAACCCTCTGATCCCTCTGAGAACGATATTGTTGTTCAGCAAGAGGACAGTCATACCGAGGCGGAAAGAAATTTAACAAATATAGGGTTCAAGTTTGAGAAATATGTTGACGTGGGCCTGTGGCCAGTATTGCTTAATAATGAGTTTATTCAAGACATCCTCTCACATGAAATAACTGACTTCCAAAATAAAGATCCGAAAAATATATATTCAGCTTCAATAAATAAATACAAAGAACAAAATAGATCATTTTCAAATAGGTATTTTGTTAAGAAAATGAAAAATGGCCAATTACTGGAAAGGTCTTGGTTATGTTATTCAACCAGTGTCGGTAGTGTATTTTGTTTGCCTTGCAAACTTTTTTCTAAAACCCCTTCTCAATACACAACCGGATTTTCTGATTGGAAACACATAGGAACTTGTTTAGAAAATCACGAAAATTCTGATGAACATAAGAATTCAATGTTAGTATGGTTGACACGAAGAGAAAATAAGTCTGTTTTAGACAAGCAGCTTCAGGAGCAACTAAGGAAAGAAACAGAATATTATCACAATGTCCTAAAACGGGTTATTGCAGTAGTCAAATTTTTGAGTGTAAGGGGCTTAGCATTCAGAGGTTCTGAGGAAGTATTTGGTTCTCCACATAATGGTAATTTTATGGGTGCTTTGGAGCTATTGGCAAAATTCGACCCATTCATCCGTGAACATATCGAACAAAGAGAACTGCGACCAAAACCAATAATATCGTATTTATCAAAAACAGTATATGAAGAAATCATTGAGATTATGGACAAACAGGTAATTAAGCAAATTATAACTCAAATAAATAATGATGACACAAAGTACTATTCAATTGTGATGGATTCTACCCCAGATCTGTCTCACAATGATCAACTTGCTATTGTATTACGATACTGTTTTCGGGGAAAAGTGTATGAAAGGTTCGTATCGTTCATTAAAATTAGTAGTCATACTGGCTTACATTTATTTAATATTCTACAAGAGTTTTTAGAAAGAAATGGACTACTACAGGATAATTGTAGGGGGCAGTCTTATGACAACGCTGCTAATATGGCGGGTCAATACAATGGTCTACAAGCACTACTAAAACAAAATAATAAATCCGCAGATTATGTGCCGTGTGCTGCGCATTCCCTTAACCTAGTTGGTGAAGAATCTGTTAAGGTTGCAACTAAAATTGTGAACTTTTTTGGAGTTGTGCAAAAAGTATACGTTTTCTTTTCCGCTTCGACCCACAGGTGGGAACTGTTCCAACGTGAAACAAAACTAAAATTTACTTTAAAAAGTTTGAGCCAGACCAGATGGTCTTGTCACTATGATGCAGTTAAAGCTTTAAAAAATAATTATGATGACATTTTGAAAATTTTCAAAAGTTTTAGTGAAAATGAGGATGAGAAAGTTGATTTTCGAAAAGAGGCAGAAAATTTATTTAATAAACTGACGAAGTTCGATACTGCAATTTTAATAATTTTTTGGGAAGAAATTTTAGAGAGATTCAATTTAGTTAGCAAAAAATTACAGAGCCCTGGTTTAGATATTTGTGAAGGCAATAAGTTAATTATATCATTAAAAGAGTTTGTAAGTAATATACGGCACCAATCAGATCAAAAACTAAAGGAATACGAAGAGAAAGCTAAAAAGTTAAGTACTAGTGTGAGAACAGAATACAGTGACATAAACAAGAGACGCATTACTTTTAAATTTTCAGATAAATCTACAGACAAAGTCTCAGTATACGGCGCAGAAAAATTTAAAAGAGACACGCTAAACGTTGCATTGGATAAGCTGATCATGGATTTAAATAGAAGAAGCCAAGTCTATGAGACATATAGCAAGAAATTCAAATTTTTAATGGATTTGCAAGACAAAAATATGGAAAACATCGATCTGGAAAGTGTACGTAATATTGTTGATTATTATTCAGATGACGTAGACGAACATTTAGTGAATGAGTGCATTCAGTTAAAATCTTACTTAATACAGTCTAAGCCAGAGTCTTACACCTCTTGCAGTGAGATTTTTATGCTAATTTATGAAAAGCAACTTGTTGATGTTTTCCCAAATTCCTATACTATCTTGAAAATTTTTTTAACGTTGCCAATGACTAGCTGTGAAGAGGAGCGCTCTTTCTCCAGGATGTCGTATATAGAAAACAAATACAGGACAACAATGTCGAACGATCGACTAAATCATTTATCAGTTCTTTCCATTAATTTTGATTTAACTAAGGAGTTACAATGTGATGAGCAAATAAAAGAATTTGCGGCACAAAAATGCAGAAAGGTTGCTTTATAATTTATATAACATGATTGCACAAAACCTGTTGATTTCTTTTGCAATAATATCTTACAATGCTGTTTATGTGTCTAAGTCATATTAAATAAATCTAATAATTTATTATATATATTGTCCTTTTATTCTATACTGTGTACCTAGTACATCATTATCTAAAACAGTTTTGTTATTGGCAGTTAGTTGACAATTTAGACAGGCCCCTTAGTAGTATTAGCCCAGGGCACCACAAACTCATGGTCCGCCCCTGACTGAGGGTACCCTAAAACATAAGGTGTTTTCGTAAATTTGTTTCTTTTATCTAAACTGCTGATTTTGAATTTTTGTCTCTGTCACTTTACTTATCATTTGACTAATAATAGTTTCCACTTAGTAAAGAAATAAAAATAACAAACTCCATAACAGATAACACAATTAGGTGTAAATGGTCAAACTGCAGCCTAAGATAAATACACGATCTGGTGAAGATGAGAATTTACTAAACTTATTAGAAGGCCATCAGTAAAACAAGGAGGTGATAAGAAGAGAAAGCTGTAAGTCTATCTGAATTTCTTCGAGACTATAAAACCTTCATGATTGATTTATGATATGGCTCGAAGTTTTCATTATTTGCCCAACTTATGCTTTTGGCAGGACCTATCAGTTTCACAGTTGATCTATCAGTGGTTCCCAACCTTTCCGGACCCACGTACCACTTCGGTCTTCCGCGTTCTATTCTAGGACCACCTGATAAGAAAATAAAATAAGATAAGAGCAGACATCTAATGAAATTTTACCGCAAATCGTTTAGGTTGTGTTTTTATAAGGGCAATCGGTTTAAATCGTGTTCGATGAAAATTTATTGTTGTTTTGAACATAAATTAGTATTTTTTTTCTGAAGTAAATACTTTTTTCCTAGCGAGGTCTCACTGACTACCACCGGTCGGGAACCCCCATACTATGGGAAGGTCTTTTTAAGTATTGCTGTCCACTGTGACTGTTGTCAGTTTTGCTAGGTTATGTTCGTTATGCTAGGTTATAGCCTATAACTTCTCTTGTTTCTTATTTTCTTTTAAACAGTAATAGTTTAATAAAGTTACAGTGTAAAGTAACACTGTTAATACTTTTAGTTTCAATTTATTTCATATAACAAATTATATAATATATGTATATGTATAATGAGTATATAATAACAGGTATTTGTACCTGTTATTTTTTGGGAACGGTATCATTCGTACCTGTTATTTTAAAATATTAGTTAAGCACGTAGTTTATAACTAAAATACGTAGTTTATAGGCCTACGACGCATTACGTTTTATTTTATACGAATACGTATACAACTCTATAATGAAAAAATATCGTCATACTTCACTCCTCACCCAAGGAAAAAGCAAAAAACGGGCGTTGATGAGATGACCGCATCCAGCTTCACCTTTATTGCAGCCGGTATGTGAACACACCGTTTAGAGATTTCGGCTTGGTCTCAGACTAATTTAAAATTGGCGGTATTGCCGGTACTAAGTGCACAGTTGTAGGCTTGCGGATTGTTTCACAGAAGGATGAGTTTGTGAAGATGAACAACTGGCTGAGTCTTAAAGGAGAGTTGAGCTGCTCAGTCTGCAAGTAAGTGGGTAGTCTTGGGGCAGAGGAAAAAATGGGAATGAGGATTGAAGATAGTGGGTTAATGTTGAAACTTCTTCCTATGGTGGAAACAGAAAACAGCAACTCATATCGCTAAGAAAAAAAAATTTATTTGCGACAATGCTGGCCATAAGGCTGCAGTGAAAATTGATAATAAGTAAGAAAAGAAAAGCGTGAAGGAGTGTGTTAAAAATAAGCGTGTGACAAAAAAAAAAGGAAGAAATTACCACTGCTTATAAGAAGAATCGTTTGCACAGCTATAAAAAAAAAAAAAAAAAAATCAGTCATTAAAATAATTTTGAAAATGAGGCAACTTACAAGAATTTAATGGTTTAGACAGGGGAGGATTCTTCACTCAGCATGGGCCTGTGTTAACGCTGTTAATCATAGAGGAGAGGAAATGAATAAATTACTGATCAAGGAAGTTATTGAGTCAGAAAGTAGATTCTCAATCATTACTGACAAATCAACAGTCAGCCAAAAGTCTTTGCTAGTCATGTATTTCCATACTTTCCTTGAGCGGATGGGAAATGAAGTCCCATTGAACGCTTTTCTCACCTGATGGAACTTGACAATGTCACTACCAGAGTCACGTGTTTGATGTCTCACCTTGGTGCACTGGACTTATCAGTAGAAATTTTGAAAGATTATCTGCCATAAGAAGAAGAAGAAAAAGTAGAAGAAGCATATACAGTGTTACAACACAAAAAGCCGCCCAATACCAGAGAAAAAACTTTAATGAATTAACTATATTAAACTAAGGAAAAGACAATGACTATGACGAGACAAATGACTATGGCCCAACCCAAGTGATTGACCCAATAAAGGAAATAAAATGAGAAGGTATAAACTCAAATAATGATGAAAAAGGCACAAACAAATATAATGAATGTCTAATAACAAGTATTAAAATAAAATAAAATAATCTCAGTTAAAGTACACTAACCAGAGTAATAGATATTATATGTTATAATAACTCTATGATGATACGTAAATCAAAACATAAAATTGTTAACAGACTAACTATCAATTGTGTATAAAACAATAAAAAACCCAAAAGTGAGAGATAGGTAGGAAGTGAAAGTGATTAACAGTGTAAGTGTTAGAAGTGAGTAAAAGAAATAAATATTAGGGAATAACCACTATTAACACTAAAGTACAGTAAAAAGGTACAAAGTGCAAGTGTAACCCAAAATAGAGATAAACAACCAGAATTATAAATCAGAACTCATATAGAAGTGAGAGTGAACAAGTAGATATAAAACACAACATATAGGTAAAGACACCAAAACCAGTGATTAACACTATAGTTTAAGGGTGAAAGGTACCAAAAACTAAGAGTAACCAGAATATTGTTATTATAGTTAGAATTGATAGTAGATTAATAGTACAGTTGTATTCAGGATAAAAATCCCATAATGATATTAAGGATGTTATTGTTACAATGTTTAAATAGTAAAAATATATAGTAAATGTTAAAAGATGGATAGACAACTAACATAATAGTGTTAAATAAGAATAAACTAAATAATATGAGTGCAAAATAAATAAAACATCCTATGTTAGTAAAAATGTTCAAAGGGATGATTAGCAAGATAGAATAAATGGTGTTATAATGTTATTCACCAAGATAGTTATTTGTTCAATTAAAAGAGTTAAGTTTATAAGAAGGAATATGGCTGAAAAAAGTAAACAGACCATAAACCTAATTTTTGCGTTATGTTTTATAGTAATATTAAATGATAAACAAGTTATAAGAAATGGCAATAGATATGAGTAAGGAGATAAAATTTTACAAACATAATAATAATCATTAGAGTAAAGACAGAAAAAGAAATAAGAGAATAACAGACAAGCAATGATTTTGTAAATTAATAAGAACATTCAATTATTGTAAAACAGTCCAAATTAATTCAAAATGTAAATAAGTCATAAGTAACACCAAGCAAAACATATGTAAATGAAGAATAATCTTTAATTTGTGTAAAATAAAAAGATATAGCCAATTATTACTTAGGCCTATAAAAGGCCTAACTGTATAAATCCAAAATAAACAAATTGTAAGAAATTAACTATTGTATTAAAAAAATCAGGGCAAGTAACTCATTAAGTACAATTAGTGAACCATATTAAGATGTCAGAGTTAGATTAAAAACATAAAATAAGAATGAAGTGTAATAACATAATATTAACATTTTTGTCAAAACTTTAATACATGAACAAACCCAGCTTTGTGGGATGTCAAAATGATCTTTGAAAGAAAATAGAAACAGTTGTGATAATATCTAATACATAGATTAGAAGACAGAAGAATAATAGCCATCAGAAAATATTCATTTTGAATCAAAATTCAAATATTATAACAATAGACATAAATGTAATCAACCAATGAGAGTATAGACAGTTGCCATAACAACGGAACGTTATTTAATTTAATTCCGTTATAAAACATTAGTCCATTATTGACGATCAAGAGATACAGAAGCCAAACCATATTCGACTCAATTTTCAATTAAAATGATAATAAATACAGCAAAATTTAACGAGATGAGGATGCAAGAAGTCTAATGAAGAATTAGTTAACCCAACAGAGATAATAGACCAGATTTTAATATTCAAAATTAATTATTTTATCCAAATTATTTGAAAAAGAAACCAGATGCAATCCAAAATATAAATGATGGAAGATTGATGATCGTATAGATCCAACCTAACTAAGAACAAAGTGACTCTTCACCAGAATTCAACAAGATTTGTTAAGTATATCTGAACTACCCGAATTTACGAACTAAATTCTAATAACTTTTCTCACAACACAAATAACTCTCACTCCGAACTTGGTAACTAAATTTCTTTCAAGGATTAATTGAGAATAAATATTAACTTGTATGTGAACATAATTTTAACCTGTACACGAAGTACGAAATTATAACAAACACTTTTTAACACTTAAAAAACGAATTGTATTTAACTTTAATAGTATACAAGTACCATTTATGTAAGGTAGTGTACTTTATTAACATCTTATTAATATTTTTTCGTAATCAAAAGGACTCCATGATTGAACGAACTGTAGAAAATAAACATTGACGACAGCCATGTCGATTTAGAAACGTTTCAATCAAATTTAGCCAACCTTGGGATATTGTCTATTTATTGCCGGAGCAACATTATTCAATAACAGTATAATTTTGTATCTAACTGAATAATTATTAACTATTTCACGTTAATAAACTAGTACTGAGTAGTAATAATTGTCCTTTATTTCATTATAAATTGTATTATAAAGTTTGTGTACTTTAGCGATGAGCAAAATTCTCTGCCAGCGTTAGACGTCGGCAGCACGACGAACTACAAGCGAGATTCAAATGCCCGCCAGTTGCGAGGGTAATTTGAATTAGTCACCACCGCATAGAACGACCGATCAGTTTAACATTTTTAATTGTATTTATAAACAATTTGGCACCGTCCGGGAAATAAATTTACTCATTAAAGGACAGGTAAGGATTACACTCGTGAGATATTGGTAATGGTAAATCGTGAGTTCGCGACGGACATCGTCAGCGTGGGAAGTTAGAAAAAGTACGACTGTTAGAAATAAACACAAAGTAACGACTACAACGTGTGTGGCTAACACACAATAAAAACACACTTATACAGAATACGACAGAGTCTTCTCGTTACAAATTGACGTCCACAACGTGTGGCTTTAAGAGAGGCGGACGAACTCTCGTTACAAATTGGCCCACAACGTGTGACAGAAAAATTATAAACGTACATAGAAAGAGTACGATAGAGTTTCGTCGTTACAAATTGACGCCAACAACGTGTGGCAGAATAAATACATACAGAACTTCTCGTTACAAATTGGCGCTCCATCGCGGGGCCTAAACGTACATACCGGATTCTCGTTACAACATAATACATAAGAAAATTTAATTTCGTAGTGAAATGTATGCAACAAGTGACGACGCAATAAAATCTATGCTTTGTGATCAAATACACCAAGAAACTACAAGTTCCAAAGCGAGCGCGCGTCTATATGGGTAGTGTGTCTTCATACCATAAAATGATGCCATGTTGAATATGAGCCTTTTTAATTGTAAAAGGTCCTGTTTAAGTTGAAAGCACAACAAGGTTTTATAAAGTCTCGCATTTAAGGAATAATGTTTATTGTTTATTATGTTTTTTAATAATACGCTTTTTAAAAATAGAATAGTGAATACTGTTAATAAAGGGTTTAAAGCATTCAGTGCTCTTACAATTTACAAACTCTAAGTCCCACGGTTGTTGTTTCGCACTTTCCCAACTATTATTGCCCTGTCAGCTTACCTGGTTGGTATCCGTGGTATTTCCTCCGTTTTTGATAGCTGCGGCGTCCATTTTCTGACAATTGAGCCTCTCACTCTTTGTCACTGGTTTTTAAATGTTGTCACTTTGCCGGCCCCGTGACCTCTTGGATGTATCAGCCATTAACTAACAATAACGGCTTTCATTTAACAGAAACCTTAATACGATAACATTCAGAACATACGATCGTTTAGATAAAGCCGGAGTAACATTGACATTATTTACATCTGAAACAAAAACCATTAGTTAAAAATTTGTAATGATTATACCACAACAAAACAGCTTAATAAGGATAATTGCACAACATTAACATGAAGTATTACCAAAATAATAGTTTTTTGGCAAAGTTTTGTGTTGTAATAGATTCAGACACAACACACACGACTAACAAACTTTGCATCGTAATCGTCGTTATGGGTGTGGATGTGTTTATGCGCAGTTAATACTGTTTATTGATAATATTCTGATTGGTGGTTTTCATTGTTATTATAGGAAAATGCTAATAATCACATGTGTTTAGAGTGTGTGGGGGGAGGTAATATAAACGAAAATTAATATGTCATGAAAAGGAAGAAAAATAAACACATGGCCTATGTGCAAACACACCATGTCGTGTTTGAGTGGTTTCCCTTTGTGGACTACGAAATTATGCCTCATCTATATAATAGGTGAGAAGGCGCCTTTGAATAAATAGAAGCTTCTAAAAACAGTTGTTATATCCGATAGAATGTTTATATACAACTCGTAAGTAACAGGTAACTTTAATAATAAGAAGTTGTTTTCTTAAAAGACTTGATGAGAATTAAGTTTACATCGTTTTATATCACTGGTAAATTCAAACTGAATAAGTAGTAGAAACACTCTGAACACAACAAGCAATACGATACTGTCAACAACAGTAGTGTGCACAATACGATAACACAGCAGTGAAGATTAAATATTTTGGGGGAATGGTTAGCAAAACCAACTGTAGGGGTGTCTCGAACGCGCGGATACAAGTTAGGATTGTCTATAAAAATATTTTATATGATGCAAGAAATTGAGTAGGATTAAAAATATGAGGTTTTACAAAACGTTAATTCGTCCAATGGTGGTATATACAATTGAGACAAAGTGTGTAACTCGCACTGATGAAGAGTCGTTGAGAATCTTTAAGAGAGGCACATGTAGACTAGTTTATGGGATGACAAAGGTAGAGGAAAGTGTATATAAGACTCGCATGTGAGAAGACTGAAGGACATGAAAAACGAAGATATTAAACTAATTTAAATTGGACTTATACAGGCAAGATAAGAAACATATTTTATAGAAAATGTAAAGGAAAGAGATTCGAAGGAAAGCCAAGGATTAGAAGGGAAGATCATGTATTTGGGACGTGAGAGACATGAAGAAGAGAGAAAGGTGACAGAGGAGAGAAAAACGTGAGACTCCTTGAGGGAAAGGATAGAGTGGTGTAAAGTGATTTATCACTCCCAACACGAAAGAGCTTTTGTAACTTCGAAAATGGTATAATGCCTTCGTTATATTGTCAAAGCGATTAACAGCTAAATATTAAAAAAAAGGCTTTCTTTCTTACCCTTGGAGTCTTATTTTAGAAGTCTGACAGGTATACACAGAACTGTACACACTCGTCAGAATTTGTATTGTTTATCTGTTGTCTGTTGGAATCAGGACGAAGTGTCACTTAAGTGCAGAAAAGCACTGTGAAATATCATCAAATCAAACATTTAAAATATTTGGCTCAGGGCAAGGTAAAGGGGTCTAAATAAGACTTCGAGCAACTGGTAAATTGGTATTCATGAGACGTTATTCACGATTAGTAAAATGCGAACATCTTCCTTGTGTTACAACCCGGACGTGCGCGTGTAGGAAGTTTGGTAGCGAGCCCAGAGTACATACATAGACGTGTAAACGAGGAAAACACGTTTAGGTACACAGCATACGCGTCCGCGCGGATGAGGCTTCGGCTTCTAGTCTCACCGTTCCTTTATCTAGGAAGCAAAACACCATGATGACGGGACAGGTGGCTGCCCAGTGTCAGCCGCGTTATAAAAACTCCTTAAGCATAGCCTACAAGTTTCGAAAGAACCAGCAGTACAGCAGTAACCGATGCAACCTAGCAGGAGACGGTATGATTGTTCTGTGTTCCGTTATATGCGATCACAGTTGAGGCGACGCCCTGGTGTCTTTCCTTCCTATGTCTAGGAGAAAATAGAGTCGTGGTAACGTCCGTCAGTCGCGGCTGCCTGCATGTCTCGACCGAGTTCGGGCGAGATGGTGGATTCCGAAGTAGTCTTTTATACCTTACGAGGGTCCGGGGCGGTACAACAGCAGTGCCGAGGTGGCCTAGCAAAGTCTTTTGGTTTTATCCAGTAAAATCAAAAGATTTTCTTACAATTCTATTTAAAGGTGTTTACAGAGAACGGAGCAAAGATTCAATTATAGAAATTGTTATGTGTTTAGAGAAAGTTTAGAAGGTGGGCTCCTATAGGAAATCGTTAAGACGTGGTGGTGGTTAATGTCTGTACCTATTTTGCTCATGGAGATGAGAGTATGATGATTTTTCGGTCTTGGGGAAGGGAACGTTGGGCAAACAACAGACAAGTTTGTGTCAAGAACCCAGGACCCGTGGCGAGTTACATTTCTGACGAACCATGGGAACCAGAAAATAAAATAAAAACTGCTTTATCTTACATTTACTGGTGATCAACGGAAGAGTCGACCAGACGAGTTCCGCGTACGTGATGAGCGCATGTGAAGTAACAGATAGAAGTTAACACAAATTACTGAGTAATATTAGGGGGTTTAAGAGAGTGTTAAGTCACGTCTATAGTGGGATGACTGAGGGGACCCTGATATTAAAAGATTTATTAAAATAAGTCATTTAGCTAGATCGAGCAAACAGATAGAAAGGAGGAAACACATGAGAAAAAGCAAATATTTTACCAGAAGCTCGTGAGTAATTTTATAGCAAATATTTTACCAGGCCTAGAGGAAGAGCAAGAATTACGTAGAAGGATAATGTAGAGGAAGAGTTGGGAAGGTTTAATATTCAAAACTGGGAGGCTAAGCGAAGATAGGGATGAATGGAATCGAACTTGGAATAGGCCAAGACCCGTGAAGGGTGGTGGTGACAAAGATGATGCCGATAATTAAAACATAGATGACGAGTTTTGAGTGAACGTCCGGGCAGATGATCCACAGACGTTTGAGGAAGGGAGTGGCCCGTTGAAGGTTAGGCATCAGTCAGCTGGACGCCAAGTACTTCACTGATTTGGTTCATATGATAGTTCCTAATTTCCTTATATGGTGAGATATTGACACGCATAAATGTAGTTTAACGTGAAACAGACAGAATCAGACTACTACCAACACGAACAACACGTAGCGTACAAACAGATTAACTACAACAGAGTGCGTAGGCTCTACTTTATTCTGTCAGCCAGGACCAGTTAAGTCACGGTTGAGTTTTTTAGGGAAAATGTAATGCAAACGCTGATTCCCAGTTACAAAAATCATTAGGCCTAATATCAGAAAGATAGACGCTGCAGATGAAAACGGCAAATTTACCAGAAACTACAATAAATGAAGACTGTTAGTACGTTATGGTCATCATAACGGGTCTAAATTCTCTAATTAGACCAATGAAAGCTTGTCCGAATCTGTAGAAAATATGGCCCCCGAATACTTTAATCATATTTATGTCCAAATAAAAAAACAAATAGCCTACGCTTGACAATTCTTAAGGCATTTACATTCTATTGTTTCAGAAATACAAAAAGAGTTAAAATATTTTTGTAACGTCGGTTTTTAGCAAACATGCTGATGTTTCTAGCCAATCACTATTGCAATTCTATATCGATATAGACAACGCAATTTTCTGGTGTTTTAACGTTTTGGAGGAAGGATGATCAGCACTACTGGAAGTGTAATAGATGATAGGAATTATCTGTTCAGCTTTGGTCAAATAGGAATTAGAAGTGGCAGGATTTTGCCAAGAACCCAGTAATAATAGTATACACAGAAACAGGTATGTTATCAGTAACCAAACTAAATTTGTGACTCTTTACCTACTTATTCGTTATTATCGAGAAATTTTTATCTTGTAACAATAATGTCCACTGTAAGCAGACATTATTTTGACCGGTTATATTCAGTTTTGACCGATTACTTATCCAAATTATTAAGCACTTATTTGATTGAATGTTAATAGTTTCTCGTACATTAAGGCAACAGATGTACGTTGAGATTTTTGTGTTGCGTTACCTCAAAATCTGTCTTCCCGCAAACGACCCTCCGATTTTTAGTCAACGATCTGCAGGTTATATGATACAAAATATGCACCATACGCCGAACATTTTTAATTAAAATGTTTCTATTTAAAGTACACTCGATTCTAGAACAAGGGATTCATTAAAATAATCCTACAATATCAAGGTCCAGTTAGTCTCCTTTCTAGGTTTGGCAGCCCTTCCGCAGTATATTTTAATATTTGGATGAAATTACATTATTGGACAGCTTCCTAGATAATAAAAGTAAGGTTGTTTTGTAGTTTCACAAATGTAACAAAACTATCTTAATAAAATTCAAAATTTTATGGGGAGTGTTACACTCGTCTCATGTTCATAATTGTTACGATAAGTTAGTACTGCAGCTGACATGATGTCAGTATGGTCAAGCTGCTACTGGATACACAAGTATCGTTAGAAAACGTTTTTAATAAACCTTCATGTGCATGTATAGTACCACTTTGAGTAACAAACGTTTTTAGAAGAAACGTTAATTCCTTGTGAAGTGTAGTCTTTGGCAATTTGATAGAACTGCAGAATAGGTCCTCTGAATAAATGGATTCCTACAATGATTTTGCTGTTTAATGTTTTAAAGTCTTAATTAATTATTTTCCGTGTGCTGATTACGAAAATGAAGTTCCTGTTATTACATCACATGACATTTCTTTGGAATTTCATAAACTATATATTATGATAGTATATGCCTGTCATACCTGGAGTGAACATGGTTTAAGGAGAAGTAAAATAGTTTTAGACAGATGGCAGCACTGACAATGTTGTTTGAATGTGAATTCAGTTATAGGAGTTATTAAATATATTAGATGGTTAAAGGAAGAAATGTGCTTTTAATTCTGTATTTTACTGTTCATTTCAAATGCCATATATTTGAAAACAATGGAAAGGAGGAGTTGTTTGAATAATCCAAATGTGTTTTGTTATGTTTGTGGTGGTTTTGTAGTGAAAAAGCAAAGGCAGAACATAACCTCATTTGTAGAAAAAGCATATAAAGCATACTTTGGAATCAAATTAGCAGATCAAGATAAATCTTGGGCTCCTCATACAGTTTCAGTGTTTGTGTTGAAGACCTGAGAAATTGGACAAAGGAAAATAAGAAAGCTCTGCGTTTCGGAATTCCTATGGTTTGGCGTGAACCTAGAGACCACAGTAATGACTGATACTTTTGTACATGCAATGTGAAGGGTTTTAATCCCAAGAATAAGAAAGGAATTATATATCCAAGCCTACCGACCAGTACCCCATGGTCCTGATCTTCCAATGCGTACGCCGCCTAAAAATAATAGTGATTTGTTTGATTCATATACAGCCAGCAGTAGTGAATCGCAATTACAGTCAGATGAGTTCACGCCTGAAACATCTGATTCACCAGAACTATTCACACAAAGACAGCTGAATGAGGTTTGAATCTTTCTAAAGATGCATATGAGCTTTTAGGTTCAAGACTAAAGGAAAAAAACTTGCAACTGGCACCTCTGTGAGAAAAAAATCTTGTACAATACTTTAAAAGATTGTAAAATACTACAATACTTGTGAAGAAGAAAATCTGGTCTATTGTAATAACATTCCACAGCTATTAAGCAAACTTGGTTGTGTTAATTATGACCCAAAAGATTGGAGGCTATTTATAGACTCTAGTAAAAGAAGCCTCAAAGGTTTCTATTGGCCTCGGTTAAGGCAGCGAGTTAGCCTTGGTTCCAGTTGCTCACTCACTGCATTTATTATGAAACCATGAAGAATATCTTGGAGAAAATACAATACAATAACCACTAGTGGTTGATGTGTGAGGATCTCAAAGTGCTGTGCATTTTACTAATCTGCAACAGGGACTCACAAAATTTCCATGGTATTTGTGCGAGTGGGATAGTCGGGCAAGAGAAAAACGTTGGAAGTAAAAAGAGTGGCCTAAAAGAACCAATCTGACAATAGGACAGAAGAACATACTTAGAGCTAGCCTGTTGGATTCTAAAAAAAATCTGTTACCCCTCTGTACATCAAGGTCGGCTTTATGAAGCAGTTTGTAAGAAGCAAAGATGGAGTTTGTTTCATGGATATCAAGAGCGATGGAGTACATCAACTGCTGGATGCTCCAAAAAGAGGATTCTGCGGCAACACACAAGAGAAAAGAGAGGAACATTCCAGAGCAAACGTACAAGATTTTATTGATGTATTTGGCTTACATAGAAACTATTATGTGCATTGTGGGATAAAACAAGCAATGTACTTTTACTTGTATTCATTTCCTAATCTATTATTCGTTTGTAACTCGTTGAATTTCCTGCAAGTCTCCCATGTCATACCTTCAAATAATTATACTACAAGTTGGTTTATTTTCACCTGACTCACTTTTCACAGAAATTATTCTGTATCTTCAAAGGTTTGTTTGAATTGTAATTGATTATAAAACAAATAATTATTGATAAAATAAACCAACTTGCAGTGTTATTATTTGAAGATTTCCTAATCTGTGTATATTTTTGACTGTAAATGTAAGATTTTCTTACTTGATTTGTGAACAATCCTGATGTGATGGAGGAAAATGGAACTGCTGGATTATATATAATCACATGTCAGAACTAAAACGGCTCTCACAAAGTTTCATTCTGTAGACCCAGTCAGACACTAAAAAATAAATTATCCTTTTACAACACGGTTAATAGTAAATTAAACATAGGCCTATCTCAGATGAGACAAAGTCATTTTACCTGTGTGAATTTCAAAATCTTAGCCGTTTAAATAAAATATTAACTGAACCTAATATCGATATATCAAAAAAAGATTCTAGTTCTTGAATTCACATCTAGTTATTTTTACTTTGTTAAAAAAATATCTAATGGAAACAACAGCCGTTCATCATCGATTGTGATCAGTTCACAAAATAGCAGGAAATCAATACGTGGAAAAAGTGCTTTTCTATAATTCGTACAGAGGACAACGACCTGTGGGGTAGCATTAACATTGGTGGGTGGTCAAGAAAGATCAAACAAATGTAACACACCCTCTGGAAAATGCGAATACAAGATACGTAATAGTGCACATCAGGTGTAGTACTTACGAGACTACAACAGACCACGTTTTTGAGTGTTGAAGGTTACAATTGAATTAACTTTATTACTACTTAGAAGTACGGTAGTTATTAAACGCCCATCATGTCATAGCCTTGGTGTAATTCATGGAGATAACGAACATCACAAACACGTTTAAAAAGTAACAGACCGAGGTTATAGATTTTCTGCTCACATTTCTATAATGGTTTCAACCACCATATTTATTTGCTTGTTGTAGGAATACTTCTATATTTTTGCAATCTCTCTCTTGTTAGTTTGCAGGAAATGTTTGTGTAGTGTAGATGTTCAGACTTGGCGAAAGTGGAGATTGGTTTTTAATAAACTACGTTATACTTATTGAAAACAACATTTAGTTGATGAATATAGTGCGAGTATTGAATATTTTTAATGATCTTTTTTCTTTATTAGTATTTAAGATTTTCTTTTTAGTATGTCATATTGATGTATGTCAGTTGTAGTTGTTTTAAAGAATGGTGAACGTTTGTGAATTCCTAAACAATATTTAAACATATACGTGTAAGAAAAATAGACTTGGGATTAAGCTGGCGCTTCCATATTTTACCAATGAAACTATGAAAATTGTTGAGAAACTGTACAAGATCAAACTGTAAACTAAAAACGATATTGTCGTTTCCCTAGTAAAGAAAGAGTGGTCTTTCTACAACACCAGTATACGCTTTAAAACACTATACTAACTAAAAAGAAGTTGTATTATCTGCAAAATTTACCGTAATCACTGAAAGTCTGTTGTAAAACTAGTAAATAGTAACTGCGAAACTGAAGTTGGCAGAGATTGGATTTAAGTTCATCAAGAGAGGCAGATAAAAAATGACGGAGAACGTCATAATTTTAATAAAAGGAAACGACACAATTGACTGGCAACTTTATTAATTAAGGAAGTATAGAAACGACCCAGCTTAAGGTCATCAGACGTGTCAAGGACATGTTTGACATATACCGTACAAAGTCACGGACCAAATCAAACCTCTGCACTCGTACAGACATCGACTGAGCAATTGGTCTGAGAAGCCAGCAAGCAGGGTACCATGGTTTGTATCAATAATCCTACGCTCTGGATTTGAGAAAGGTTTCATACGAGAAAATGTCAAGTTCGCTTTCCTCGCCAACTTTTAGGATGCGACGGATAGCATTTTATTCGAGAAATGATTTATCAGTCACTTGTTACATATTAGAATCATATCTTGATGAGCTGAAAGCTTTCTCGGAAGATATTTGAATATCCATATATCCGTGTGAAGAAATTGCAAAACCTTTCCAGGGTAATGCAGGAAAATGGCATTTGCAGTGTTCAGTCTTCAGCGAACTAAACTTTACAGAGCATTATACAAAAATAACAATTCAAACTGTCACAAAATTTATGTATGCGCAATGGATATTTGTACATTTATTTGTCGACGGTAGCACAAAGTATTCATCGACTGTTTTTGAAAAAAAGTGACGCTTTTGATATGCAAACAATTTTTGACACATGTCAAACATTAAAAAGAAGCTGTGTATAGCTGACGAACCTCATCAAGCCAACATAGTGTCAGCCAATCTGTCGAAAGCTCCTCGCGACTCGGTGAGTGATGGCAATACTGGCGTAGAAGGCACTGTGAAGTGAACTGGCACCATGTAAACTAGACTCAGCATTTTTGTACAGCCTCTCCTTACATAAAACACGCAGTTTACCACTTTCTGACAGTCAGATCTCGTCCAACACTAATAATTTCATATAGTCTGCCTCACCATAGTCTCTATTCATTAGTCCTTACCTTCATCGCAACTATCGGTAAGCGATTTGTAACGACACGAAGTGCACAGTAATTCTTGGGGGAAGAACGAATAAGGCTTATTGTGTACAGCAACAGTAGGGTTCGTCGAGAAACACACGCAATGGAAGGAGATTGCAGAACACTGGGAAACAATAGTACCTTTGTGATTCCGTTTGTTACTTTCTTCAGAACAAATTACTTTTGTCTTGTGCGAACAATTTTGTAGTGCTGCATACTTAGTGACTTAAAAGACAAAGACGAGAATAGTCCGGAGTTTAGGAATGAGAACTGCTAATTTGAAATTTTTGTTATAAACATTTTGTAAATATAATTGACATAAATATAATTCTAGATTGTCTTATCGTTTGATAAATTCGATATTACCCGGCGGTATCTCGTGTGGTTCGTGGCTCGATGCGTTGTTGCAAAGTCAATCGTCACATGCATAGGTACACAAAGTCAATCGTCACATGCATGGGTACACAAAGGTAGATAACCACAAGACGGTTAACTACACTGGGAACGTCTGCACTCGAAAGATTAGATAGAGGGATTAATCCTTCTTCTTCTTCTTCTTCTCCATGTCAAGGTATAGGCTTACAGCCTGTTCCGCCTTCACTGAAGCCATCTCTTCAACTTGGTCTACGTATATCTCGTCTTCCTTGAGGTCTGTAATCAATTAATTCGATATTAAAATAATATTAATTAACGCATAATAATGTTTCTTATATCCATAAATCCAACTTTATGAATAAACGCACACACGAGCGTATGTTGGTGGGGGAGACAGTGCCAGCAGCAGTAGTGGTGATGGTAGTGATGACGTTCATTGAAGTGACTGAAGTCTTCTATCGTAATACCAGAAGGTGTCTTCTAACGTACAGGAATAAATGCAGAATATTTGTATAAATTATACTTTTATTCGAATGTTCGAACATGCCTACGTTATATCTATACACTTTTCTGAACACTCACAGAATAAACTGATGTGCTATCACTTTTGGGAATGACCAAAGTCATGCGCGCCCGTGTATGTATAGTGCGTATGGACGTTTACACTCTTGGCTTCTGTGACGATGTGTTCTGTTTGCGGCACGTCGCTTTTGTCCATTCCAACGAGCAGGTGCGAGACTATTCATCCGTTTTTAAGTATTGCATAGTATAGCAATACTATTGGATGGTGTGTGTGGATATCACGAAAACATTGCAATATCTCTGACGATTACGAGATAACGGCAAAATTGCGTAGTTTTATTAGCCGCGCTCGCAGCTTCATAATCTACATTGACATTATAAGGTAGGCCTACAGTTTTTCGTGTACATGTTTAATAAAATATTAAGAAATTTGAGTAGATTATTCATTACGTACACAATTTAAACGTTCAGAGCCCCCAATAAGGTATTAGACTGCGCAACATTACCAACGATTTCTGCATAGCGTAGAACAGCGTGGAATGTAATGCTGTGCCGTTGCAAATTTAGATAGTAAATTTTCCCGGCCATATTTCACGCCGACAATGCCGATCGAATATCAATAACAAGGTTTACGCGCGGGCGAGACAGAGCGGCTATATAGCTCGTCCTTGACCGTTATATCGCGATAGCTTGGGGCAACGTAATCTAGTCCGCGGCCACACGTCAGCTGTTTTGTACGAGTTTTTCGATACTCGAGTCGGCAGGCAAGAACCGCTACTCATTCTAATTTTAATTTTTGCTCTCTGACAGGACGCTTGCTCTGGCGGCATGGTACATTGTGGTCCATCTTTACGAAATGAGTTGGTAATTTTTTTTTAAGTGCTTCAGGATTCCCGCAGTCAGGGGGAGAAAAGGTTGCGAAGATGGAGACAGGCCATCAGTTTTCATTGGCAGAGCATCGCAATAACCTCCCCAACGCCGTCAGACCCGGAGGAATCCCAACTACACCTGCCTGAACAACTGCCCAGAAAATGAAGCATACTATTCGGAGCTCAAACTCACCAGTTGCCTCAACATAGTCATCATCATCTCTAATTCCGGATAACATGTAATCTTCCAAGTACAGGTGGGAGTATTCCTTATAGTAAACCACAAACCCAGCATTTCATTGGATTTAACGTATAAAACGAAAGATACCTTCATAAACAGTAAATGCAGATATTCAATTTTTAAAGTTCTGTTATAGCATGCTCTGGAGACATATTGTGAATTGTGTGATTAACTGTATTAAAGAATCTTACTGTTAATATATGTCCATTGCCATACTGTATTATATAAAACACTAATTGTCTTTTTGCTGTGTGTAATTGGCATAGAAAAATTTAAAACTGTTAGTTGGTCAGTTTTATTATACAGTTTCTGGTGAATGTAAAATGTCAGTAACAACGTTATGCATAAAGTAATGGTAAATAATTATGGGCTAGCTCATCTACATCTTCTTATGAGAACTAGTACATTATCATGATCTATTATATAACTTGGGTAAGAATAAGCTTCGAAGTATCAGAACTTTATGGGACAATTTTTTCTAAGCAACTGGTGCATATAAGAATATTATGGTAGTGTCAGTGTATATATATATATATATATATATATATATATATATATATTGCGACAGTACAAATAAGTGATGTACTGAGCATTGAATATAAAAATTTAAATATACCTAATAAACTGTAAATAATTAATAATGTATTAGAAATAAGCATGTCAGGGATTGCAAGCTTGGCTCAGACAAAAATATGAACAGGTGTTTCGACCTGAATCAACGTGCACACACACACAAATGTAACTGAAAGTGTGTACACCAGTATTTTGCTAGTGTGTGTGAACGCAGGTCTATGCAGGCGAGTTTACCACCCGAAGATGAATAATTGCATAATTACTGTTTTTCCATAATTATTCATAAACTATAATTAAGGAATAAAATCCAAAAACACAATAAAATGTAAGAAAATTTACTAAATACTGTGTACGAAAACCACGTAAAAATGACAAACCGTACGAGTGTAGTAGTGAAATAGCTGTGTACAAATCGAAAGGGTTAAGTTGCAATGTCCAAAATTACAGTGAACATGTGTTGTGAAAATAGTTATAAGATGAGTATAAGAGTATACTTACAGGACTCTGCAATTCGCAGAAAAATAGGAAATAGCGAAATTGACAAAGAGTGGGGAACTGAACCCAGAGACAGTTTCTGACATGTCGATTTTGTACAACTGCAGGTGTTGACCAAGACATGGGTATAAATAGGACACACACGCTACAGTGGTTCTCTTTCTTAAATCACCCACAGTGCAGCGGGAGCTTCTGCCCGTCCGCACAGAACATTTAAATTTTTGTAAATAGTTTCATCCTTCCAGTTACATACAGTTATGTAACTGGATTGTAAAACAAACAATTTTTAAGTAGTAACAAAATTACATAAGAAGATCAACTGACGTCCGAAACAGCACGAGGAGAAGTTCCAGAGAGCGATACAACGCTGGACAGAGAGAGAGTCGACGCTGGACAAGAGAGAAGCGACGCTGGACAGAGAGAGAGAGACGACGCTGGACTCTAGAAGAGTGATGCTGGACAAGAGAGAGACGACGTTGGACAAGAGGAAGTGATGCTGGAGTTCGAGACGATGACAATTACAGAGGGATCCAATGATTGAGTATGATTGACGACAATAAGGTGATAAACAACTTATTTATCTCTTAATCGAACAATTCACTCAAAGACAATTAAAGACATTCTTGTTCTATTAAAAAGTAAGAGCCAATGTTTATTGTAAATATAGAATTAAAATCATAGATGTTATTGAAATAAGATTAACGTAAACAAGAGCTCAAATTAGTATTGAAATGAAAAGAATACAAAGCATTTAAGTAAAAATTAGCGTTTGATATAAATCAGTACTGAGAAACAAAAGATAAATTCAGTAACTATTGATATTTTTTTGAGTTACATTACAATATATAAGAAGATATTGAAACATTGATATTTTGAAACACACTAATTGACTGAGTAATCTGGAAATGAGATTTTTTTTAATATACAATAATTAGTAGAATAGAATATTTAGTCACTAAGGATGTATATAGCATAAGCCTTACGGCATAATAACAAAATAATAACGAATGTTTTAAGTCGAAGTAAGTGCCAAGTGCACAATTTTATTAATATCAAATAAATTTGAAATACCGTTACAAGTTACATAGAGTTCTTATTACAGATACACCTGAAACCCAAATTAAATTATATTTATTGTTACATAAATTGTCGCTTCCAACGTGGAGCATCACAAATTTAAATTATATTATATTTGCAATGATGTATTGATACATAATTATGTCGCCCTGGACTTGGGGCACGACATGCCTAAATTTATGTACAAAGATTCGTTACAATATATACACTAATAAAACATATACCGCACAAAGGCACCATAATGAACATTTGGAAAAATTTACAAATATACAAACATAAAACAGAAAACAAACTAATACCTGAACAAATACAAATCAATACAAAACATGACACAATATTCAAAGCACTCAACATTAAAAATACACAAAAAACTAACACATACACCACAATCACACACAATAAAACCAATTTGAAATACCAGAAGCCAACAGGAAGCCACAATAATAATAGTCAACCAACAACACACATGTACTTCACCAGACAAAAAAACCGGAAGGCTGAGGATGGGTACAAGATAGTACCCGAAACATGTTTCAAAAAAGGAAAAAAATAACATCTTGAGGTAAATTTAATTATAAATATTAAATGTAATATATATATATATATATATTCAATCACTTTCTGCTACAGTTCGTTTCTTGATATATATAAAGTATTTAAAATTTATAATTATATTACCTCAAGATGTTCTTTTCCATATTTGGAACATGTTTCGAGAGTTCCTGTTCTCTCATCTTCAGCCTTTGCGATCTTGTTTCTGGTGAAGTATTTGTGTGTTGGCTGCTGGATGTTATTAAAGTAGCTTGTTGGTCTTTGGTCTTTTAAAGTTGTATTATTGTGTGTGATTGTGGTATATGTTTTTGTATTTTGTGTATTTTCGATGTTGAGTGCTTTGAATATTGTGTCATGTTTTGTATTGATTTGTATTCGTTCTGGTATTAGTTTGTTTTGTGTTACAAAATACAAACATAAAACACAAAACAAACTAATACCAGAACAAATACAAATCAATACAAAACATGACACAATATTCAAAGCACTCAACATCGAAAATACACAAAATACAAAAACATATACCACAATCACACACAATAATACAACTTTAAAAGACCAAAGACCAACAAACTACTTTAATAACATCCAGCAGCCAACACACAAATACTTCACCAGAAACAAGATCGCGAAGGCTGAAGATGAGAGAACAGGAACTCTCGAAACATGTTCCAAATAAGGAAAAGGACATCTTGAGGTAATATAATTATAAATTTTAAATACTATATATATATATATTTTTTTTTCTTTTAGTGCTAAATTTTTTTAAATTTCATTTATCAGATATAAACCGACATACTACATGTTTCTTGTCAGTGATGAGGTATTATTGTGTGAGCATAAATTGAATTAATAAGGTACCTATAGAATTGTTATTTAGCAACTTTAGTTAAACTGTGATTTAGACAATGCCATTTGAATAAATGTTAATATATACAAATGTCGGCTTATGTTGGAACAGTGTACTTAAATGTATTGAATAATTTGTTGTTTGTTAATAATATTGCCAATTGTGATTCATACTACTTGATAGACACATGTCTATGAAATGAACGTTGAGAATTCAATTGTGTACACTGGATTAAAAATGTTATCATGATATGTAATATGAACACTAATAAAACGCTGTTATCGTTATGCAAGTGTTTTATTGCAAGTCCTGTCACGATGGGCTCACCACAATTTTTCTTCCGTCTAGACCACAAGTAAAGTTTTAAGAATTAAGTAACGACCCCTAAAAAAAATTTAACAAAAATTTTTAAAAAAATTCCGGGGGACGTTTCAATGGTAGCAGAGAGTGGTTGAGATCTATGAGCTCAAAGGTGATAGGACTTGCAATGTAATTTTGGGGAGTTCAAATAGATTCTGGGTCAGTAAGGGAGAGTGCAACAATATATATATACAGTATATATACATATATCTGTTGGATTTTATATGAGGCAATGAGTTTAAAGAAAGATGTTTATTGGTGTTGTGCATGTTAATTGTTTTATAAAATGTTAATGTTGTCTTGTGTATATTAAATCTTATGTATGTAAACCGGATGTAACTATATATATATGATGATGTAAGGGTCGCACACACATTTACACAATTGTTTAAGTGGCTTACTTTCCTTGTAGGGTTTTGAGTACGTTTAGAGTATCAAACAATTTTTTTTTTGCATGGCCCAACGCTGTCAGACCTTGTCGGAGTTGGTCAGGACCTGTTTAACCGTGTTGCATAGTGTCCTGAATGGTTGAAGTACACCCAATCTTTAATAATTTCTGGCCTGACGTGAAGGCATTAATTGTTTGATTGTACTTGACGCTACGGTACCTCGATTGAGGAATTATCCTGGTTTAAGTACACGTGAATTAATATTTTTGTTTGGAAGAGCGCAATCATGGTCGAACCATACACCTGCTTGTGTATTGTCGTTCTTGATGTGTGACATAATTTTTGAATCCTCTATTGTGAAAGTTGCTTTAGCAACATGTAGGTATATATTTAATGGATGGTAATTATTCTAGCGTTGTATTAATTTGGTATTGTGGGGTGTTGTATGTGCATGTCTATTTGGTATCAATGTTGTTGCGTGTTTTCTTGTGTTGGGGAGATTGCTCTGCCTTTCGTTTCCCCTTTTTCCTCGCGCTTCGTTAGGGAGCCCTGAAGCCACTTAATGATACTCAAGTTTTTCCTCTTCATTGTTGTGATGGTTTGTTAAATTGTTGCAATGTGTTGTTCTGATTACGGAAATTTGATGGCTGACATTAATTAGATTTTGGGTGGTGTCATATGGAGCGTCGGTCAAGGTAGTAGTAAGAGTGGGGTTCGAAATGTGGAAATAATTGAAATAAAGACGAGTAGGATTTTGTTACGGCCCCGTTTTTGAAAGGGAAGTTTCAATGGTAATTGTGCACAAGAAAAATATGTTAAAATTAAATGTACATTGCGTTAGTAAATTACAAGCAACATAATAGTTTGTAATGTGATGTAGACTGAGGCGAGATGACCCTTGGCCAGCTGATAGCCGCATGTGTAGCGGAATTCAATCATTGTTCCCTTTATCAGATAGACCGTTGTAATGTATCATATAATTATTTCATTCCTAATACTCTGAATTTATGACCCACTTAGTTTGTTTTCTCTTGCAATCAGCCGTTCCATTGTTGGCAAATGTTGATGTGTTGTTAACGTTGAATCATTGTTTGGTCCGGACCATGCCGCATTCAGGGTTGATATCCCCAGTTGTCTCAAGGTCTCTTGTATTGGTGAGGAGTGCAGGCTGTCCGCAGAGAAGTTGCCCCCCCCTTATTCACATATTAAGGTTAGCGATTTGATAGAGTGATTGAGAGATTGATGTTCGCGTGACCTCCATCCGATCCTTCTGCCTTGTTAGTCAGGGCCGTCCGCCCTAAAGTAGGGAAGTTGGCCAGGCATATGTCAAGGTCGTTGGTTACCTTGTTGTGTGGCATATGCGTGGTCGGTCCACGAGGTGGACAGTTGTAGAGTACGTAGGCACTCACATTTCAAGGTCAGTAGCATCTTGTTGGCTTCGGGCGTGCATATGTGAGTGGCAGTAGTAGTAGGTGGTGGTCACCAGTGAGGGTGACGTGTAGGGGCGGCCCCCTGGGATTGGCATGGTGGAGAGGGTCGTGTGGGGATGGTCGTTGTCGCGTTGAGAGTTGTTTGGTCCTTGGTAAGGGGGGAGAATAGAGGTTGCCCTGTCTGAGGGTTAAATTGATCTGGGTTCTCAGTTTGTAAGTTAGGGGGCCTTAGGAGGTCAGAGCTCTAGTATCGGTACGGATTCTTCTCTTTCTTCTGTTTCTCCTTCTGTCTATTATAGCTGTATGCTGACCCTGATCAAGTCAGCATGCAGTGACCGCACACTCACGCACAAACATATTCAGACACACATGTATATATATATATACACACACTCCGCTTCTTCCTTCCTCTCTGAGCCTCTGTCTTCCTAAGAGCAATATGTATCCTGAGATTTACCCAAGGGAGCCGAGAGTCCTGTGGCTGTAATGATGTAGCCGGGAGACTGTGAATGTAGCTGATTCTTTTGGGGCAACCATGTTGCCTTTTTGGGGTGAGGGTGTGCCGTTGCAAATTTAGATAGTAAATTTTCCCGGCCATATTTCGCGCCGACAATGCCGATCGAATATCAATAACAAGGGTTACGCGCGGGCGAGACAGAGCGGCTATATAGCTCGGCCCTGACCGTTATATCGCGATAGCTTGGGGCAACGTAATCTAGTCCGCGGCCACACGTCAGCTGTTTTGTACGAGTTTTTCTATACTCGAGTCGGCAGGTAGGAACCACTACTCATTCTCATTTTAATTTTTGCTCTCTGACGGGACGCTTGGTCTGGCGACGTGGTACATTGTGGTCCATCTTTACGAAATGAGTTCGTAATTTTTTTTAAGTGTTCAGGGTTCCCGCATAGTCAGGGAAAGAAAGGGTTGTGAGGATGGAGACAGGCCATCAGTTTTCATCGGCAGAGCATCGCAATAACCTCCCCAACGCCGTCAGACCCGGAGGAATCCCAACTACACCAGCCTGAACAACTGCCCAGAAAATGAAGCATACTATTCGGAGCTCATACTCACCAGTTGCCTCAACATAGTCATCATCATCTCTAATTCCGGATAACATATAGTCTTCCAAGTACAGGTGGAAGTATTCCTTATATTAAACCACAAATCCAGCACTTCATTGGATTTAACGTATAAAACGAAAGATACCTTCATAAACAGTAAATGCAGATATTCAATTATTAAAGTTCTGTTATAGCATGCCCTGGAGACATGTTGTGAATTGTGTGATTAACTGTATTAAAGAATCTTCCTGTTAATATATGTCCATTGCCATACTGTATTATATAAAACACTAATTGTCTTTTTGCTGTGTGTAATTGGCAAAGAAAAATTTAAAACTATTAGTTGGTCAGTTTTATTATACAGTTTCTGGTGAATGTAAAATGTCAGTAACAACGTTATGCATAAAGTAATGGTAAATTAATATGGGCTAGCTCATCTAAATCTTCTTATCAGAACTAGTACATTATCATGATTTATTATAAAACTTGGGTAAGAATAAGTTTCAAAGTATCAGAACTTTATGGGACAATTTTTTCTGAGCAACTGGTGCATATAAGAATATTATGGTAGTGTCAGTATATATATATTTAGTCACTTTCTGCTACAGTCCGTTTCTTGATGTATATAATACATTTAATATTTATAATTAAATTTACCTCAAGATGTTATTTTTATCCTTTATTGGAACATGTTTCGGGCACTATCTTGCACCCATCCTCAGCCTTCCGGTTTTTCTGTCTGGTGAAGTACATATGCTTTGCTGGTTGACTACTATTATTGTGGCTTCCTGTTGGCTTCTGGTATTTCAAATTGGTTTTATTGTGTGTGATTGTGGTGTATGTGTTAGTTTTTTGTGTATTTTCTATGTTGAGTGCTTTGAATATTGTGTCATGTTTTGTATTGATTTGTATTTGTTCAGGTATTAGTTTGTTTTCTGTTTTATGTTTGTATATCTGTAAATTTTCCCAAATGTTCATTATGGTGCCTTTGTGTGGTATATGTTTTATTAGTGTTACATTGGTTATGTCTGGGAATTCATGTCCTGTGTTTATTGCATGTGTGGCTAAATTGGATTTATAATTTCTGGTTTTTTGTATGCATTTAGGTGTTCAAAATAACGTTTTTTCAGCTGTTTTTTTGTTTGTCCTATGTAACATTTATTGCAATCTTGGCATTCAATTTTGTATATGCCGTTAGTTGTTGTATTATCTTTGTTGTGTGAGCTATTTAGATTTTGTAATTTATTTTTATTAGTTTTGTATGCTATTTTTATATCTGTGTTTTAAATAGTTTTGTTAGTTTTGTCATTTTATTATTTATCTATGTTAATATGGCCCATTTTTTGTTGTTGTTATTATTTATGTGTTGTTCAGTTTGATTAATTCTTAATTGTTCAGTTTTTATTTTATATTTGATTTTATTTTCTATTTTGATCACAGTATTTTTATTGTATCCATTTTCATAACCAATTTGGTATATTATATTTCTTTCTTTGTCAGTTTCTTGTTTGTTTAGGGGAATTTTGTACATTCTGTTAAATAGCGAATAAAATGCTGCCATTTTATGTTGTGGTGGGTGGTCAGAATGGTTAGATATAATGATGTTAGTGGAAGTTGGTTTTCTATATATTGCATATTGTATGTGGTTGTTGTATCTTGTGATGGTTATGTCTAAATAGTTGATTTTGTTATGTTTTTCTTTTTATTCTGTGAATTGTATTTTGGGATGTATGTTATTGATTTGTTTCAGTATGTTCTCTGCATTTGTGTTTTTGTTATTTGATACATATAGCCCATCATCTACATATCTTATCCATATGCCATTTGGGTCATGTGATTTTATGATATTTTGTATTTTGGTGTCTATGTGTTGTAGGAATATTTCTGCTATTATGCTTGATAATGGTGATCCCATTGCTAAACCTTCTTTCTGTTGATAAATTTTGCTATTAAATTCAAAGTAATTTTGTTTTAGTATTAGTAGGAGGCTATTTTTTAGTTCGGTTATATATTGTTTGTTTTCATTTTGTTCTTTAAGTTTGTGTATTATTATGTCAATTGTTTCTTCTAAAGGGATGTTGGTGTACATGTTTGTTATGTCATATGATGTGAAAAATGTATTTTCATTTATATTTATTATTTTTTGTTTGTCTATTAATTCGTATATATTTTTTATGTTATGTGGTTATTTGCTAGATGGTTATTTTTTAGTTTTTGTGCTATTATTTTTGATAATACAACAACTAACGGCATATACAAAATTGAATGCCAAGATTGCAATAAATTTTACATAGGACAAACAAAAATCAGCTGAAAAAACGTTATTTTGAACACCTAAATGCATACAAAAAACCAGAAATATATAAATCCAATTTAGCCACACATGCAATAAACACAGGACATGAATTCCCAGACATAACCAATCTAACACTAATAAAACATATACCACACAAAGGCACCATAATGAACATTTGGGAAAATTTACAAATATACAAACATAAAACAGAAAACAAACTAATACCTGAACAAATACAAATCAATACAAAACATGACACAATATTCAAAGCACTCAACATTGAAAATACACAAAAAACTAACACATACACCACAATCACACACAATAAAACCAATTTGAAATACCAGAAGCCAACAGGAAGCCACAATAATAATAGTCAACCAACAACACATATGCACTTCACCAGACAAAAAAACCGGAAGGCTGAGGATGGGTACAAGATAGTACCCGAAACATGTTCCAAAAAAGGAAAAAAAATAACATCTTGAGGTAAATTTAATTATAAATATTAAATGTAATATATATATATATATATATATATATTGCAACGTATTTATGTACATTTTACTAATACAAATACACATCTATTTGTTTTTGACTAGCCCCACGATCTTGGAGCGCCATTATATATGCAACGATATAACGTTGTAAATATAATATAATTTACATTTGTGATGCCCCATGTTGGAAGCGATAATTAATATGCAACATATTTATATGTGTACAAATTTATATGTACTTTAATTTGTATAGCCCCACGTTCTTTGGGAGCCAAATATGCAACAATACATATACATAAATACATATACATATACATAAATTTAGCGTGACCAGTCTCACGTTCAAGATTGACAAATTATGTAACAATATAGCATTTAAATTGGGTTTCAGGTGTATCTGCAATAAGAACTCTATGTAACATGTAACGGTATTTCAAATTTATTTGATATTATTAAAAATTGTGCACATGGCACTGACTTTGATTTAAAACATTCGTTATTATTTGTTATTATGCCGTAAGGCTTATGCTATATACATCCTTACTGACTAAATATTCTATTCTAGTAATTATTGTATTAAAGAAAAATCTCATTTTCAGACTACTCAGTCAATTAATGTGTTTCAAAATATCAATATTTAAATATCTTTTTATATATTGTAATGTACTCAAAATATTAATAGTTATTGAATTTATCTTTTGTTTCTCAGTACTGATTTATCTCAAATACTAATTGTTTTCATTTAAATGCTTTGTATTCATTTTATTTCATATTAATTTGAGCTCTTGTTACGTTAATCGTATTTCTAAACATCTATGATTTTAATTCTACTTTACAATAAACATTGGCTCTTACTTTTAAATAGAATAGAAATGTCTTTAATTGTCTTTGAGTTCATTGTACGATTAAGATATAAATAAGTTGTTTATCACCTTATTGTCGTCAATCATACTCGATCATTTTGATCCATCTGTAGTCGTCCTCGTCTCGCACTCCAGATCCTCTTGTCCAGCGAAAAATCACTCCTCTTGTCCAGCGTCGAATCACTCCTCTTGTCCAGCGTCGACTCGCCTCCTGTCCAGCGTCGACTCACTCTTCTTGTCCAGCGTCGAATCGCTTTCTTGTCCAGCGTCGAATCGCCTTCTTGTCCAGCGTCGTATCACTCTCTGGAACTTCTTGTCGTGCTGTTTCTGACGTCAGTGGATCTTCTTATGTATATCTTCTTATGAAATTTTGTTATTATTTTGTTATTATTTAAAAGTAATTGTATTTACAACTTAGTTACATAGTTGTATGTAACTGGAAAATTTAAACTATTTACAAAAAAATAAATACGCCGTGCGGACGGGCATAAGCTCCCGCTGCACCGTGGATGATTTATGAAAGAGAACCACTGTAGCTTGTGTGTCCTATTTATACCCATGTCTTGGTCGACACCTGCAGTGGTACGAAATCGACATGTCAGAAACTGTCTCTGGATTCAGTTCCCTCACTCTTTGTCAATTTCGCTATTTCTTATATTTCTGCGAATTGCAGAGTCCTGTAAGTATACTCTTATACTTATCTTATAACTATTTTTACAACACATGTTCACTGTAATTTTGGACATTGCAACTTAACCCTTTCGATTTGTACACAGTTATTTCACTATTACACTCGTACGGTGTGGCACTTTCACGTGGTTTTCGTACACAGTATTTAGTAAATTTTATTACATTTTATTGTGTTTTTGGATTTTACTCTTTAATTATAGTTTATGAATAATTACGGAAAAACAGTAATTATGCAATTATTCATCTTGGGGTGGTAAACTCGCCTGCATAGACCTGCGTTCACACACACTAGCAAAATACTGGTGTACACACTTTCAGTTACATTTGTGTGTGTGTGCACGTCGATTCAGGTCGAAACACCTGTTCATATTTTTGTCTGAGCCAAGCTTGCAATCTCTGACATGCTTATTTCTAATACATTATTAATTATTTACAGTTTATTAGGTATATTTAAATTTTTAGATTCAATGCTCAGTACATCACTTATTTGTACTGTCACATTATCCCTCTGCTTGGTAACAAAAAAAAATTTAATAAATTTATTTATTGAAATTTTTTATTATTATTATTATTACATTTGAAAAAATGTAACAAATAATAAAGAATAGTATTTGTCATTTCACCCTTAATTGGAGTGTATACAAATGTCTTACCTCCCCTGTTCACACGCTCACTGCTCGTGACCTTGTAGTAGGGTGGCTTTAACAAACAGCTGATCTGACTGGTTTCATTGACCTCGTTGTTTTCATGTGTAGAACTTCCTAAATGACGTTGCGTGGAATTTACCAATTTCTTTCTTCTGTATCTCATCATATACGATGAAAGTGTGTTGTCCTACTCGCTGTCTTAACGTATACGGTCCATTATAAAGTCTGAAGAATTTCTTCGCCGTATTATCACTCTTTTTTTCCCACTGGATTTGCTTTGAGTATCTTTAGAACAACTTTGGTTGTGGGTCGCATAATTGGGTACAGTCGGACTGCCTTGAAAAACACATCTATACATACCAATATGTGCTTCATACCTCGACTTGATCGTGGTAGTGGTCCCAGAAAATCCACTGCAATTAGCTCTCTCTTGTTCTCCTTTTGGATGCTCTTTCTTTCTACGTAGGTGTGTAAATTCGGTCCTTAATTTTACATTATCTTACTCATACATTCTTACCTTCGCTTCTAATCTTCCTTAACTCTTTTCTTAACTTGACATTACTTTATCTAATACATTACTTATACAATACATTAACATTCATTACCTTTTATTACCTTTCTTTAACATTACCTTTCTGATGGCTACTACTTTCCTGAAATACACTTCCGTAACAGAATACTCTTTTAGCTTTGTAGTGTGTCGCATGATCGGTTACAGAGGAACTGTCTTGGAAAACAACGATATTTTTCTCGAAGTCCTTAATCCTAAGTAGTCTCTGCCCATTTGACTTTTCACTCTTGCTTTCTTCTGTGTCCTTGTATCTCCATTAAGTGTTCGCTTGATCAGTCGTTCTAACAATTATGGCAATTATTTCCATTCCTAACCCTTTCTTCACATTAATAACAACAATAACATCTTTTACCATTACTTTCTTAAATACTTCTTTACGCTATCATTCCTTACCATCAATAATACATTTCTTAATTAACCCTTTCAAATAATATTCTTTATTTCTTTTCACTAATATTTCTTTTTTTTATTTGCTATCATATCCTTAATAAATAACATTTATTAATTATACTCTCTTATATTATTACACATATTATTTCTTATTATTAATAATTAATAGTTATATTATTTTATTTTAAAAATAATTATTCATTCCATTCGGGTATTGAGTTCTGAGTTCAGTGTGTAGTTCGATCTTACACCCCTCGTTATAACAATTACATTGTCCGTCGTCTACCGGACGTATATTGTTCCTTTGTAACATAGTCGCCGTGCTTACCATTGTTCTCTCCCTCCTGTAAACAACGTCCGCGTTCCATTGTATTACTGTGATGTTTGTTTTTATCGTAGAAGTCACCTGTTCATAGGGCAACTTTTCCCTCTCTTTCTCTCGTAACAAATGCTTCGCTCTTTCTCAATTATCTCGTCACTAGTTTGGTTGAGTGAACCTACCTGAACAGCTGTCGACGGTTTTTTCATTCGTCGTTTATGATAATACTCACCGTAGTTCTCATACTTGCAGTTATAATTATCGTTACTATAATTATCGTGCGTATATCTAACATCATACTTACCACAATTTTGGGTAGTGTTTCGTATAGATAATTTACTATGTTTATTGTTAGGCCTACAGTGATATTTATCTCCGTAAGTGTAGTGTCTTATGTGTTTCACATGTGTCATCCTGTGTGACTTACTATTGTGTGTGTGTCTCACACTTGGAATATCACTATTAATAAGGTATGTTTTATTAACCTTAATTTGCTTCTCTTCCTTAATGTTAATTACTTTATAATTATCGTTAGTAATTACACACGTATTTTTAACTACTATGGTTTGTTCACCTTCTACTGACGCTATGTGCGTATTTGTGTCGCTAATTTTCTCTTTTGCTACTTCTCTTAGTATTGTATTATATTCTTTTACCTTTTCACCTAATAGTGACTTATCAGTTTTAAATTCTTCTATTTGTGTATCTAATCTAGCACATACATTTTGTCTTATTCCATATTCGTCCATAAGGTTTCCCATCACTTTAATGATTGCCTCCATACTAATACATCCTGATATTGCCATGTCAAAGTATTATTATTAAAAAATTTATTTCGTAGTTATTATTTAACAGTTATTATTGATAACCGTTCCCTACTTATTTATTTATTTCTGTATTTTTATTAATAGTTATTATTAATACTCATTACAGTGACACCTGTTACATAGACAAACAATATTATTTGTGGGCGCCAGCTGTGTGATTACACAACAATTAACATTACATTCAGTTACTGTTTAATATAAATAATAATTACATATTATACATTTTTCATTTAACACACTCTTTATATTTTAGAGCAACCATTTAGCTACATAAAAAATTTTAATAGTTAAATGATGGGGATCAGGCCATACGTTCATGGGCTACAATTTATGTAACAAATTTTTGTACATAAATTTAGGCATATCGTGCCCCACGTTGGGCGCCAAATATATGCAACGTATTTATGTACATTTTACTAATACAAATACACATCTATTTGTTTTTGACTAGCCCCACGATCTTGGAGCGCCATTATATATGCAACGATATAACGTTGTAAATATAATATAATTTACATTTGTGATGCCCCACGTTGGAAGCGATAATTAATATGCAACATATTTATGTGTGTACAAATTTATATGTACTTTAATTTGTATAGCCCCACGTTCTTTGGGAGCCAAATATGCAACAATACATATACATAAATACATATACATATACATAAATTTAGCGTGACCGGTCTCACGTTCAAGATTGACAAATTATGTAACAATATAGCATTTAAATTGGGTTTCAGGTGTATCTGCAATAAGAACTCTATGTAACATGTAACGGTATTTCAAATTTATTTGATATTATTAAAAATTGTGCACATGGCACTGACTTCGATTTAAAACATTCGTTATTATTTGTTATTATGCCGTAAGGCTTATGCTATATACATCCTTACTGACTAAATATTCTATTTTACTAATTATTGTATTAACGAAAAATCTCATTTCCAGACTACTCAGTCAATTAGTGTGTTTCAAAATATCAATATTTAAATATTTTCTTATATATTGCAATGTAACTCAAAAATATCAATAGTTACTGAATTTATCTTTTGTTTCTCAGTACTGATTTATATCAAACGCTAATTTTTACTTAAATGCTTTGTATTCATTTTATTTCATATTAATTTGAGCTCTTGTTACGTTAATCGTATTTCTAAACATCTATGATTTTAATTCTACTTTACAATAAACATTGGCTCTTACTTTTAAATAGAATAGAAATGTCTTTAATTGTCTTTGAGTTCATTGTACGATTAAGATATAAATAAGTTGTTTATCACCTTATTGTCGTCAATCATACTCGATTATTTTGATCCATCTGTAGTCGTCCTCGTCTCGCACTCCAGCTCCTCTTGTCCAGCGTAGAATCACGCCTCTTGTCCAGCGTCGACTCACTCTTCTTGTCCAGCGTCGAATCGCTTTCTTGTCCAGTGTCGAATCGCCTTCTTGTCCAGCGTCGTATCACTCTCTAGAACTTCTTGTCGTGCTGTTTCTGACGTCAATGGATCTCCTTATGTATATCTTCTTATGAAATTTTGTTATTATTTTGTTATTATTTAAAAGTAATTGTATTTACAACTTAGTTACATAGTTGTATGTAACTGGAAAATTTAAACTATTTACAAAAAAATAAATACGCCGTGCGGACGGGCATAAGCTCCCGCTGCACCGTGGATGATTTATGAAAGAGAACCACTGTAGCTTGTGTGTCCTATTTATACCCATGTCTTGGTCGACACCTGGAGTGGTACGAAATCGACATGTCAGAAACTGTCTCTGGATTCAGTTCCCCCACTCTTTGTCAATTTCGCTATTTCTTATATTTCTGCGAATTGCAGAGTCCTGTAAGTATACTCTTATACTTATCTTATAACTATTTTTACAACACATGTTCACTGTAATTTTGGACATTGCAACTTAACCCTTTCGATCTGTACACAGTTATTTCACTATTACACTCGTACGGTGTGGCACTTTCACGTGGTTTTCGTACACAGTATTTAGTAAATTTTATTACATTTTATTGTGTTTTTGGATTTTACTCTTTAATTATAGTTTATGAATAATTACGGAAAAACAGTAATTATGCAATTATTCATCTTGGGGTGGTAAACTCGCCTGCATAGACCTGCGTTCACACACACTAGCAAAATACTGGTGTACACACTTTCAGTTACATTTGTGTGTGTGTGCACGTCGATTCAGGTCGAAACACCTGTTCATATTTTTGTCTGAGCCAAGCTTGCAATCTCTGACATGCTTATTTCTAATACATTATTAATTATTTACAGTTTATTAGGTATATTTAAATTTTTATATTCAATGCTCAGTACATCACTTATTTGTACTGTCGCAATATATATATATATATATATATATATATATATATATATGTATATTTTTCTTTTAATGCTAAATTTTTTTAAATTTCATTTATCAGATATAAACCGACATACTACATGTTTCTTGTCAGTGATTAGGGATTATTGTGTGAGCATAAATTGAATTAATAAGGTACCTATAGAATTGTTATTTAGCAACTTTGGTTAAACTGTGATTTAGACAATGCCATTTGAATAAATGTTAATATATAGAAATGTCGGCTTATGTTGGAACAGTGTACTTAAATGTGTTGAATAATTTGTTGTTTGTTAATAATATTGCCAATTGTGATTCATACTACTTGATAAACACATGTCTATGAAATGAACGTTGAGAATTCAATTGTGTACACTGGATTAAAAATGTTATCATGATATGTAATATGAACACTAATAAAACGCTGTTATCATTATGCAAGTGTTTTATTGCAAGTCCTGTCACGATGGGCTCACCAAAATTTTTCTTCCGTCTAGACCACAAGTCTAGTTTTAAGAATTAAGTAACGACCCCTAAAAAAAAATTACAAAAATTGTTTAAAAATTCAGGGGACGTTTCAATGCAGGCCTAACAACCATTAGGTACATTACCATTACGTATATCATTAGACACAATAATCCTACAGTAACTGAATTTAGATTTATCTAGGTTTTCGCCCATTTATATTAATATTTAATAAAGGATTTCGTGTTTATACTTAACAGTAAAAATCCGTATGAGGAAATGAATAAAATCGTCAGTATTTAAAAAACTGCGAACTATGTTCTTCAAAAATTTATTTTTAAGAGAGAGAAAATCAAAATTATCACACTTCTTTTGATTTAATCATATAGGAAATAATAAAATTGTGTATAGGCCCGCCAGCCTTTCCTGAACAGCCATATGGGCCGACCCAATGCATGAATTACCCCCACTTTCAAGTATATCTAAGTTATCTAGGGTGAAGAGAGGGGACAAAACGCTATAACCATAACGTTCACTGTCTCACTTTCATATTATTTCTCTCTCTGTCACACACATGCTTCCGTTGTTCTCACCAGTCTTGTTGCAGCCGATGTTCACGCTATGAAACACTGCACATAACTGTTCTGCGCATGTGCGAAGTGAATGAAAATTTTGTTAGCCTCGCAACGCGGTGTTTGTCTACTGCGCATCGAGACCCTAGTGTTCAATTTACATCGTCCTGCCTCTACTGAAGCGAGCCGCACTAGGGTGAATCCCGCTCGGGTGGCCGCCATCTTGGTTGGTCCATTGCATTACACCCGGCGCCAGTGCTCGGTGTAGATGACCACTCTATATTAGTCTGTACTCGCTGGTGTACAAAGACTAAACCGTAATGCACTAGACCGAAATTTGATATTGCTATGATGACTTGATTTTAATTTTTTTCACTATCATTATTATAATAGTGAGGTTATTACCTCCACTTCACATTACTTCCATGCGCTTTCAGAACTTATGGTTCGATGCGGGTTACTTTTAGAAATTACAACCTTGTCTTCCCGCTATAGTAAAACTCTCATTATACTCACAACGTTTAGACCTCTCACGAATCAATGGTCGTTTTCGGGTAAGCAATAGCGTACTAAAAATTATAAAAATTGTATGTACAAGAAAAATATACTTGTAAACAAAAGACAGTGATGCAAAGCACGATACTTACGTAAATTCAACGTATCACTACTGTCCCCATCCTTGAGCTTCCGCCCACTCACACTGACGTGGAAACTCCAGGACCGACGATCTCCAGGCGGCGGACAGTTTACTTAACTATAGCCTAATGTTCTAGTTTACTTCCTTCTGTGTCTAATTGGAAAGAGATCTTTTGTTTACTGGTCGATTTTTCGTGTATAAGTTTAATAAATTAATTCTTGTTGTGTTGTTGTACATCTGACAGGTGGTGCACTGATCTGATCGAAAAGTTGTGCTTGTATTAGTTTTACGATGACGTAGTCTGAGATATTGTTAACACTACTTACAGAGAAACACATTCACTGTTAATTATGCCAATCGACAACATTATCTTATCATATACCCATATAGCAAAATGGATAAAAGTAGTACCGTGAATCTAGGCCTATATAATGGGCGGTGCCAGGGTGAGCCCGAGCCCCTCTAAAATTTTCTTGACACATCCACTGCCCCCCCCCTCAGTTGGAGCGGCTGTAGACATAATGTGTTAAGTTCCAATCTAGATGATGGGAAACGTCTCACAGACAGAAATGTTATACTATTAGTAATTTAATGTTAGGCAGATGTTAAAATAGTGGATGATGCTAAGCAGTTTTATAACTTTACAAGTAGAGCACAAAAACGAACGTAATTGACGCTATAGCAAAGCAACATTGACCCGCGTGTTTGTTTGATTTGTGTTTGTGGACGTTATAAGAATACATAGTGCACTCTGCTTTCGAAATTAATTAGTTTTAGTTATCCATTTAATGGTGCACAGTAGAAGAACTGCACTGTATGAGTGTAAACAAAGTATAATTTTCAGCTATTGTAAGGCGAGTCAATGGTAGACCTAATGTAAAGGTGAATAACTTTCCATTTTGTTTATAACGAGTTATTTTTTAAGGTAAAGGAAGTGTAAGTATTCAATATAAATTGTCGCATATAAAAACCTTAAAGTTAAATACTGAAACAGGAAGTAGTTGACTTAGCAATCACGAAATTTATGGAATAACCGATTGTTTACATATCGGTAGGCCTATTTTGCAAAAAAAGTCCCATTACCACATAAAGCAGTACACCAATAAGTTATACTGAAACTACCTTATAGGCTTATAAATGTATGATATTATCCCAAATTTGATGTACGATGTTATATCAAAAAGTTCCTGCAATTTTAGAACTCCAGCCCCATAACTACCCGATTGAAAATCTGTTTTTATATGATGTTAAAATTCACATTTTAGTGAATTTTAGCCCTCTTGGACGCATAGTTTAGATTTGACAACTAAACCATTTGGAGTAAATTGTACCATAAATTGTGAGTAAATTGAGTCGGTGTATTAGGTGATTTTTGACGTTCTACATCGCGAGACTAAAGAGCTGGATTAAGTTCTTTAAAGAAGGCTTTAAACGTGTCTCGTACGCATGAACTAGTGGTTTATAAATGTTGCAGAAGCTTCAAAGTACTGGGCCCTATATTGTGAATGAATTAGAAGATCGTGATTTTGTGTTCCATGAATTTTCATCACTTCGTGCAACGGTAAATAAAAGTATTTGGATATTGAACGCCGATAAAGCGCTAGGAGGCAGATCATTGCTAGATAAAGACTATCAGATAAAGTAACATCTTAAGAATGATACCGCAACCGCTGTATTCACCAGATATGACACAGTGCGATTTTCCCTCTTTCCAATAATGAAAAGTACTTCGAAATGACAACATTTCGTGACTGTTGTAGACGTAAAACTGAAATCGTTGAGCGACCTCAAGGCCGTGCCACAAAGTGAGTTTGAGAAATGTTTTAAATGTGAAAAAAAGTTGGCATAATAGTGTTACATCCGACTGGGACTCTAATTAAACTCTCTGAGACTCTCTGTGTGAGGGGGCAAGGCATAGTGTTGATAAATCAAGGCATAATTTTTTAAATAAACAAAAATTTCAAAAAAACTTCTTGATATAACCTCGTACATTAACATTACACAATCATTTTCATGGTTCCAGTAATACATTTTTTCACTATGAGTGATGAACAAATGAATATGTGCAGGAAAACAAAAAGATTAGGTGGTTATATAATTATGCAAAATAATGTGCATATAGCTACGCAAATTTCTTACTGATTTCAAGAAATTCGTTTACAAAAAATGTGTATAAATATTTAGAGGTTAGATACGTGGGCCTAGACAAACGATCAGAATTTAAGTTTACAAAAAACTACTTACAATAATTTTTATAATAAAAAAAGTAGTCCGTTACTTGTTCGATCTGCAGTGCAAGTAGAAACGCAAAAAACGCGGATTTGCAAGTTTCGTGGCTGCCAGAAAATAGGTTGTGACACTCAGCTCTAACGTTTATTGAAAACTTCAAGTTTAATTAAACAAGACTTAAGATACATTTCAGTGACAATTCGGATATTTTTAATAGTGTAAGTTGTCTAGTTCCAATCAGTGAAACTTTTATGTGCAGATTTATCGAAGTAGCTATCAAATCATATCAAAGTGATAATGATTCTTTGGATGTGGAAATTAAAATCTTAAAGAATCTGATTTACAGTATGACAAGAAAAATAGTAGAATGGCTCAAAATGTATGGTAGCGTACTCAGAGCATCTATGCATCATTAGATGCGGTAACATGTGGCTGCGTATCTGTATATCCTCTCTTCACCAACACTAGCGGTCCTATGAAAATTTGTGCAAGTCATTGCTAAAGACATTACACAGCTCAGTAAGCTCCCGAAGCTGCAGAACTCGCTCACTATTTTGAACGAAATACATTTATTATTAAGTTAGTTACATTTCTAATCAGACAGTTTTTTTATATTATCAGGAAAATTATGGAAACTCCGACTACACTACCATACTTTTTTTAGGAAAATAACTGCAGAGCTCACAATCATACAATAAACACTAAAAGTTCCGAACTAAGACATTGATTTTTTAAGTTAAACTTGTAGCCATATTACTTTAATGGCATAATTTAGTCCCAACTTTTAAGTTTATGTATGTTTTCGTAGATATCTATAGGCCTGTGTCTAATATTTTTCGCAGATATAGGCTACGTAAATAACAAAATGTGAAGTTTATTTTTTTAAACAAAGATTTTAAACTTCTTGAAAGCGATCCAAAATTTGCAAGGAGTAATGAGATATTAATTCTGTCATATTACTACAGATCGCACTTTGTATTTTGAATAAAATTTCTCTTAACTTGATCCCCACATAGACTTTACAATTTTAACACTGTTGCACACCACTATAGAAAATTTCACCACCATAGTAATGTGAATTTCCGATCTGATGATGAGCTGTGAAGCTTGAAAGCGCTAATCTGAAAAACAATTTCTATAGTTGTGTGCAACAGTGTTATTTCTGTTGATGATTATAACCACTAACACAACTTTATTAATTAAATATTTGACAATTTTATTAAAATTTTGATTTCCACTTTCGGTCCTTGGTGCCCCAAAGTAAAAAACTTTCATAATAAAGGTTTCATTAGAATTATGGGATAAACTTCTAAGCAGGCTACAGTCCGGCTGAGTGAACTATTTCGATAAAATTTTATAAGTTCCTACAAGTTAAAAGAAAGTGTAAATCTTCAAAAATAGTGTCCCGTAAGAGGCTTGGTAAGAGTCGTTCAGGCAGAATTCTTGGCTGTTGGGCTGATTCTGCAAAAGTTCCTAGAGCTTTTCTCAATTTCTTACAAAGATTCACGTAGTGCTGTTGTATTTCGGTACTCTTGTCACCATGTCGAGAAAGTGATTGGAATTCCTGCCCGAACCCGATGGATTTCGTAGTTCATCTCTTCTTGCACTGTTTTTTAATGCTTTTGGTACCTCTCGTTCTGCAAATTTAGCACACAACGATTGCTCCTGTGAAGCCACGATGATTGCGTTCCTTGTCATGATGGACATTCGACACATTGATGTTTCTTCTTTGTACCCACCCAGAACGTAATATATTCATTTGAACGTGTAACCGTGTACTCATAGCCCTCGTGAAGAAGTAGAGGCTTTCCTTTCTTCGAAGCAGTGACCTCCACTTAGATCACAAAAGCCTCAAAATTCACAAAGTTAACGCTTCTATGTTACAACGACTGTCAAACTACAACTAAGGAAATGTGCGAATCTCATCTATAGTACGTGTCATGTGGTCAGCGGATTTAAGGTATGCTGTCAGCAAGGGCGTATCCTGCTTTGACAAGGTGGGCGTGCTGCTTAAAAAATAATCATATCCGTCTACTATGAAACTATTTAATTATCAAGTTTATAAGCTGCATTATTTAGGGAAATGCAACAACAAAATAATAATAATAATAAAAGTATCCTAAAAGTTAGTTCAGTCAACTTTTCTCCTGTTTACATATCTATTTATAAAAAAGTTCTGCTCTTCTTTCTTTACATAAAAACTTCTCAATTACCCTTTCATGAAATGAGTCTTTGAGTTTCAGTCTGTGGAGTATTCTTTCTCAATAGAAATAATACTTAAACTGCTTAACTGTCCTCGCTTTGAGTCCTCCTGCAGTAGTTGTGAATGCGTTTTAGAGCCGAAAAAGAACGTTCAACTGAACTTGTGGTAGTTGGTATAGTCAGAATTAACTCAGCTAACATGTATACTTCTTTGAATGCAGAAATTAAATCATTGTTCTTTAGAAACCTGACCAACTCAAAGACATTTAGATCATGAAATTCATCACTGGAATATACCACTAAAAGTTCACTTTTGAGTCTTACAAGATCAAATAATGACTCATACACTGATCCTAAGGACTCCAGAAGGACAGACGGAAAATTTTCCTTGTAAATGGAAAATTTATTAGGTGAGAGGAGATGACAGAATCTCAACTTCGAAACTGAACCATACCTCACATCTATTTGTTGCACAATATTGTCAATGATTTCACAGAACAATCGACGACAATAGTTGTCCTCAGAGTCCTGACAAATTCTTTTAGTTCTAGGCTCAGCTCCTCTTCTCTCACCTTTAGCTGCTATCCATAGGGCATCAAAACCATTTTGTCTCTCACTTTGCAATTGTTGTACAGTATCAATAACTTTTTGATGACAGTACATTATGTCTACAAATTCACTCTGGAGAATATTATACAGTACATCTGTGTATGAAAACAGTTTGGAAAATACTTCCAACAAAAATACGGTATTGAACTCATTCAAAAAAGAGAGAAAACCTCTTGACTTGACTACTGTATCACTTTCCCATTCACTACAGTTTTCCACAATACTTTCAAAAAATTCTAAAAGTTGAACACTTTGACAGTTTGCACTAACCTTGAAGTAAAATTCCATCTGGTAGGAGCAACTGATGGCAGTTTCCTCTGTAAAAATTCTTCCAAAGCAATTGTCCTTTTTGAGGATTTGGAAAAGAACGCTGGAAGCCCACTAAGTGTTTGAAAAAAAATCCTGCAGTCTTTTATATTTGAGAGACATTGTTGAAGAACTAAGTTTAAAACATGGGCATAACAATGTGTAAAGAGAGCCTTTGGGTAAGATTCTAGAACTTTAGCTTGAAGCCCGTTCAAGTGAATGCTCATTACTGCGGCACCATCATACGTCTGCCCTACCAATCTGTCACTGATATTAAACTCTTCCACGAAACTTGTCACATGTGCAAATAGTCCTTCAGCTGTTCTATCTGAACTTACGTCAGTAAATCCAACAAAGCGTTCACAAGCAGCACCATCCTTAACAAACCGGAGCACAGGTGAAAGTTGAGATTTACATGAGATATCAGACGACTCGTCCAGCATGATAGAAGTGAAGGTTGCTGAAGAAACTTCTTCCTTTATTTCGTCTATAATAACATCCCGTATAGCATGGATTATGTCATTTTGTATTGCTGGAGATGTACCTCGAAACACAGTAGCTGTTTTTAGATGGTTGTCTAAAAGAGTATCATATGCTCTGAGTGCCTCAAGAAACTCCAAGTAATTTCCTTTGTCTAATGAGTCGGCTGATTCATCATGGCCTCTCAGAGGAAGTTCCTGCTCTGCAAGATAACAAACAGCATCTATTAATCTCTTCAATATGTCTCGATCTTTTTTAACAAGCTCATTGTGTTTGCTGATATTGTCTTTATGTTGGGAGTCAATTAAAACGTCAATTCTCTGCTTTCCAAACATCTTCCATTTAAGAAATGATTCTACATGAGACTGCGATCTTTCGTGTCGTTGCTGTGCAGAGAATAAATGACTGAGACCGGAAAATCCAGTTTTCGTCCACACACTTTTTTCTTTGGAAAAAAGAATACATGGCCAGCAAAATAGTTTATTTAATTTCTCACAGCCAGTTAACCATGGAATCGAGTTGAAAGATGATACTGAAAAGTGTCTAGTGTATTCTTCCTTTTTGCCCTTGTGTTTAGTTGTTAAATTAGGCAACGGAGGGCACGGTCTTCCATTTGTAACAATTTTAAGTTTTTCTTCGAAACTTCTACATGAAAATCCATTTTTCAAAATGTCATCAATTGTACAATTATGATTTTCCATGATTTAGAAGCACATCACAAAAACAGAATCACGATTCAACAGAAATTATTCGAAAATCTCAAAGAACTTTAGAAACCATACAACTCTCGGCACGCCTGGTTGGTGCGGTACTGAAGCCGCACTCAAGGCACGCTAACACACTTGAGTCTGCAGACTGACAGCGTGAAGCCACTCGGGCAACTTCGTTACTGTTCGTCCGTCGCTATTGTCTACTCTCTCGTCAACCCACACTCCACACTTACGTGTATAATGAAATCCACGTATTTTTATCCAAATCGGGGTTTTCCTGTGTGCATAGCGGATGAATTGAATATTAAAATGAATAGTGATTGTGGTCACAGTTAAATATTAAAACATAATATAAAATTAATTTAACCATATCGTTGTACTCCATTTATTACCCTGAATTGTAGTTTTTGTTTTAACCTTTGTTTCCTCCAGAAACAAACACAATTTCACTGGCTCCCCAGATAAATATGAACCTTTTGACTACATCGTCGCATTAGTATATGAAACATACGTTTATTAAGAAAACTTATTTTATACTGTTTTGCCGGTTTTTAAGTTCAGTTTTTTATACTCACAATGTTGGTTTTGATATATATTGCTGTACTCAGTTGCGGTAGGCTAAAACTCCTCTTTACCTGTGCACTAACTTCGCAGGTTGGTTTCGTATTTATCTGGAGTCAATTAATCAATTATTTTTATTTCTGGAGTGATAAACGCTGAAATAAAATATACAATTCAGGGTAATAAATAGTATGTAAGAAATTGTGTTTATTATTTATCTTCGAGAATTATATAATTTTTACCTTTATAAATACAAATTTTACCTTTATAACATAGGAAGTTAAAATTTGTACAGTTATTCTGCTAATAACATTTGTCTACTAGAATTATAAAAATGTTTTAAAAACTGACCGAAATAAAAAGGTTTTTATTTAAAAAATATAAAAAATTTAGAAAATTATAAATTTTGTAAATTTATAAATTTATTATCTAGTGCCATAACAATCTGAAAGTGTGATGATTAACCTGTACAAATTTCAAGTCTGTAGCACAAAATAGATGCTGAGAAAATAGCATTTTAACATATACGGTTCTCACCCCCCCTTAAATTGACAAGACTCCTTTGAAATGTTACACCAACTTCACATCGAACACTTACAGCGCGTGTACCTAATAAAAACTGTTACACTAAAAATAAAATGACAAAACTTTAAAATGAAACATCGAAATGCTTACAGGACATGTATAGGTAGGTTAGACACGAATACACACAGACACTTTAATACACGAAAAATTTACTCTTGAATTTACGTATTTGAAGCCGTGAACTTAATAAAATTATTGTGCTAAAATAAATACACAAACTTTAACCAAACGTTTACCAAACTCACATCTGACAACAGAATATAGGCGGGCATAGATGAGAACTAAGGTAGCCGAAGTTGCCCGAGTGGCTTCACGCTGTCAGTCTGCAGACTCTAGTCGCTAACACCGTTGCACCCCCACTTTACCTCTCCAGTTCCCTCTACAAGTCTAGCACGCACTTCTCGCCAGTCAGCTACCTCAGCAATAGCCATGAGAGGTGCGGCCTCTCCCAGCGCACACATTCTTTGCAATAACACATCTTCATTTGAAACATAAGTAGAGTTTTAAATTATTTATTCACAGCAATAATTTTGACGCTTGCGGCGCACATATGGAGAATTTGCGCCTGGCTGTCAGTGAGCTTTGCTATATGAATCCGCTTACCATGCACATTTTGTGTTTACGCAGATATAGGCCTACTACTCGGCTCTCCGTCACATAATTGTATTTTAATTTTCTTTATTACAATTGTATTAAATCACTTTTATTTATCCTATCCTCAAATTTTGTCATCCTAACAAGATGAGAATTCCTGCGAAAATAAGGAGGCTTATTCGCCAAAGAGGCGTGTACAAACGCAATACTTCACGCACAGTAAAAAAACTTCAAAGTGTTACTAACAGATAACGTCTGCGATGAAAGTTGCAGGTTTCTGAAAAATGTATAAGACAATATTCATCTGTTCCTTTAAAACAATATCCGACCTGAAACACTTAATTACTTTATGACTTCCACAGAAATAAGTGATTTTATTTCTCATTAACAAGCAAACACATACACACTTGTAGTTTGAGAATGCAACTGTGATTTAGGCGTCTAATGATGCATAGATAAGCTCGGCGCACGGAACACAGGTTTATGTGTTTAGGCGCACAGAACATGATTTCAGGGTTGGCGCACAGAGCACGGAGCCAATTTTATCGGCTCTTCATTAGCTACTGGGAAGGTACAAATTACTACTAAGAGAATTGAAAAGTTGGGACAAGTAGATAGCCTACTATTCCTTTATTAACCATATCCTGTGAGAGGTATTTTTGTGATTTAAAAGACCAAAAACCTTCTTAAAGAACACAATGTATGATGAATGGCTCAACAGCATGTCTTGAAATTATATCAGTTGAAAGGCAATCGGCCAAAAACTTTATCTGGCTAGTATAGTCGGTAAGTGTCATCCATAATAATAGGAGAATAATTTATTTAATTATTAAACTGTTTTAATAAAAATGATTGTATTGGATATGAGTATAGATAGTGTATATTTTGGTGTGTTTTTATATTATATTATAATATATATCATATTCTATATTACATATACATAACACATATTCTATATTACATATAGGCCTACATATACAGAGTATATATATTTTATATATTATATATATTACTTATTTGACATTTTCACTGCTCACTTCCATACTTTGAGGTAGAAGAGGACTAGACAAGAAAAGATAAGTGCACGGAAGTAGTTTACTAAATATTCAGTAATAATATACTGTGGAGTGGTTGCAGAGGTGATCTGCATCGCTCATCTTGTTGCAGGAACACAATATGTAGCTTTTAATTCAATTTATAAACTCCCATCTATACAAAAACATCTTATTGTATGGCTCACCCCGTTGTCAGCCTGGCCCACCCTCAACCCTCCTACCTTTGAAATGCTGGAGCCGCCAGTGATCTATACGACTGCGTTAAGTATCTCTTCTGTATTTAGAAAGTTAAGATAACGAAAGTATTTATGATTCAACTGTAACCAATCAGTTTACTATCCAGTGTTAAGCGAAGTATTAAAGCAAGGACCATAATAATGCTTGAATGTCACAACAGTAACTTGTATTTTCATAATACAAGTTACTGTTGTGACATTCAACACTTATAAGTTGTGAATAGTAACATATACGATTCACCTCACTACCTCACTATGCGATACATGTGATAGGAAGCAGATGTAACGTGGATTTCTAATCGTTTTTATTGCTGGCGTGCGCATGACTTTCTTATCTTAAACTTTAGTAAACACAGAGTGCACGATAGTAACTACGATGGGCGTATGCAGAATTACGTTTCGGAGACGGTTGAACAAAAAACTGTAGGAGGTATATATTATCGTAATCCATCTCCTGATAATATTTGATGTAAAACAGAGAAATAATTATTATTGGTTACTGTAAACACTTTTAGACCAACCTTATAAAGATAATAAAATGACACAATGTGACATTTCTTTTAGCTTTTAACCCCGGAAAATTTCGGGGTTTTGCCCCCCCCCCCCAACCGCTCTGTCTATACCCATGGAACTACGCAGAAAATCTGTATAAGAAGTGTTTGTTAAATTTATAGAAAAAATTTAGTTTATAGGCCTACACAATTTCTGCAGTATTCTTTATTCACAGAATAATATTCTGTGTCCAAAATACTAGTCTTCTTGATCTTTTATAACGATTAAAACATAATTATTAAAACCCGTGAAAGTCTAGGAGCACTCTCCACGTGGGGGAAGGCTCGGACTACAGATCGAAAGACTATTAGCCGGGAAAGTACCACTTCTAACATTGAAATGTGTGCTCGAGCCTGTATTTAAAAAGGCAAGCGCATTGTTAAGCAACAGATCTTCAGCTCTTAATCTAGCTTTGTCCGCCCTATGACAACCCCAAGTGGGACTATAGGCGTTAAAGTCCCCAACAAAGAGTAACGTAGATGGTAGCTACTCGACCAGATCTTCCATATGTTCTGATTGTCACGCAGAATTTGCTAAATATATGCAGCAGATCGTCATTTTCAGTGGTTCTAATTTTCACAGTTTGTATTTTTAAGTGAAGGGAAGAATGTATAGTATTCCGTTTCCACGTGTATCCTCTCTTGTTCCTTTCATCGTGGTTTTCAAAGCTGAATACGTATTATAAAAGACCAAGAAATCTTATAGTAACATTTAAGTAGAAAATTGTGATGTGTCCATGAACTTGATTTTACATATTGCGCTACCAGACAAAAATTATTTGTAACATTACAATAAACAAAGAGAATTACATTAATTATGACACGCTTGTAATGAATAATTATTTGTAATTGGCAACTAATCAAAATTTAATTTTAACGTAGAGAAGTGTTGCAACCGGACAAGTACTACTTATGGTGACAGTGATATAGTGACTATCAGTTGATATGTACGCTTATGTCCTCAACAAGTCAGTAAATACTGTATATCATTATCGTACCATGGATTATTCTTGGAAATGATTTCTAATGTAAATCATTAGATTACATTAGATCATCACCAATTTTTCTAACTTCTTTAAATTGCTGTTGACACACATTATATAACAGTAAACAGTAAATATAAATACAGGTCAACTACTACATCACGAGTCTAGTGCCTCGTGTATTTTCCAATTAAGCCTAGTTATCGCCAAGGGGCCAAGGTTTGATAACAAAGTTTGTCAGGTCTGCAAACATTATAGTAAACAAACCGCAGACTGTGAGGTTACTGCGGCAATGTTGCTTAATATGAAATGCAGCTGACGGACTCTATAATTCCAAACACTGAATACTGTGGACCAGGGGTGCCCACAGGGGGGGATCATAGCGCAAGTTGCGCATTGATAATTTGGGGGGGGGGATTTTTCGGGTGTATTTTAAGGATTTGGGGGGGGGGATTTTTTCAAGAATAACATTTTAAATCCAACATTGATGGAAATGTTTACCGTGTTTGTGCAACAAACTAAGCTATTAGTAAAAAACTAAAGCAATTGCATATCTTTATGATTGTTTTAACGAACTGGCAGCATAAATGTCTCTACCAGTACAACTAGTAGTAAATTTTGTTTTGGAATTTGGAAAACTGACCCTGGCAGCCTGCAGCAACATCCTGTCAATGAGTCAGAGGGTACGTGAATAATAAATCGTGAATGTAAAAATGTGTGCGTGTGCTAAGCTTGCAGTGGGGGGGGGGGCTTTTCAATTGGGGGATTTGCGCATTGGGGGGATGGGTACCCCTGCTGTGGACACAAAGAAACGCGCACATTTTGTTATACTTTCACTCTATACTAACCCAAAATGGGCAAGGTCTGTCACGGAACAAACGAACGGAGGAATTTCGGCCAGAATTACGTTGTCACCACTTTACAACTCTTCTACGTTATCGACTTCTGTACATACAAAATTGTAAAGATCGTTGCTATTTATCTTGATTATCAACAAACAAAAAATAAATTAAAAAATTTATTTTCTGTAAATAATAGAGAAGCATACAAAAATGTAACGTAAAACAATTTTTAGTAGAAACGTCCGTATCGATTTAGTTTTTTATAAATTTTGATAATCGTAGTCGATATTGTACATAAATTGTGACATACTTAATCTGATACAGTAATAGCTGTATTGAAATTAATATTGCTTCACTTAAGGTCAGCTTTAATCATGTTCAGAGTAAATTTCGGTACTTGATTCTGGCTAATGGATACAATAAAAAAATACAATTGCTTTCACATTTGTAATGTATAGTCGTAACATAAAACTATAGTATACACCATCATCACACCGGCCAAAACTGTCAATACAGTTTCTAACAAAAGGCCACAGTCTTATAAACTGGTTCGGAAATAGACAGTCGTCTATATTAATCTCCGGGGTAGAGGAATTGTCACTTAAACAATAAACGGTTTTTCAGAATAATGAGTTCGGTACCAACTCATTAGGGAACACAAAACCAGAATCCTGTTTACAGGTGGAAGGTCACAAGTTGTTAGAGGGCCAACCGTTTTATCGGGCCAGTATTCAAAATACAAAAATAAGTCAGTACACAGAAAGTTGCTTCTGTTAGTGTTATATTCATGTTTATCGGTGTCCAAGCCACTTATTTATATTGATAGAATAAAGTATTTACCTTATTTTGTTTGTCCGTCTGGTGGCTTTATTTCTTCTTCGTTATTACGACGCGTTTCGGGACATATGTCCCATCCTCAGGTATTGTCACTCAGCAGAGGTCGTCATTTAAGTAAAAATATCAACACATAAAACATATAACATAACTTACACATAATCAACAATAAAAACGTGATACATAAAAAGGGAGATACATGAGTGCTGTCGAGGAATTTGAAATACATAAGGCATTTAAGGACACAAACATAAAAGAAATCCTCCTAAATGAACAGTTACAGTTTCAGTCAAATTCGCTATACGATACGGCTATACAAATACAGACAAAGTCCACAGTGCGCGGCGAGCAATAACATAGACTCGGCAGTCGACCGTTGTAGTCCGGGATGCGCATCTCGACTTGTACGTGCTCCAAAGTTTAAACGTTTTTATTGTTGATTATGTGTAAGTTATGTTATATGTTTTATGTGTTGATATTTTTACTTAAATGACGACCTCTGCTGAGTGACAATACCTGAGGATGGGACATATGTCCCGAAACGCGTCGTAATAACGAAGAAGAAATAAAGCCACCAGACGGACAAACAAAATAAGGTAAATACTTTATTCTATCTGTTAGTGTATCCAGAACGGCGCTCTTTAGTCCAGAAATTTGTCTTTTTTTAAATAGAAGACAGAATAATCTTTTTTGGTTTTCGGAGTACAGCAATTCATAAGAGAAGGAATAGGCTTTTGCTACAATAAATAATATTAACTGCACGCACTGTTACAGTTTGTTGAGGACAGTTGCGAACAATCAGTGTAACCACAATTAGAAAATTCCTTTGCGTGTTGTGCTTTCTTAATGGGTCAACCAGCGAGTCTTCTGCTTCCAGAGGCAACTGTTACAAAAGAAGACGCAAGATATTTATTCATTCCATTCCGTGACGTCTGCAGAACCTAGGCCTCCGCAACAAAGCTTTTCCACACTGCCCTGTCTTGCGCCCGTTGTCTACACCTTCTAATTCCAACTTGTCTAAGATCACTCTCCACATTATCCAGTCATCTTATTCGTGGCCTTCCTCTCAGGCGTCTCCCCTCAGGTTGCATATTACAAAACTTTTTCGGGACTCTTCCGTCCTCCATCGTTTGACCATGCCCAGCTTTTTGTATTTAATCCTCCTAGCCAAGTCTGAATCATTATATAGATTTCTCAATTCTTAGCTGGTCCTGATCCTCCAGTCATCCCTCCCTTCACTTGTCCATAGACTCCTCACAAAATTTCACGTTCCCAGCCATTATTCTTTTCTCTTGATTGCTAGACATTGCCCATGTATCCGAGCCGTACATAATAACTGACTTGAAGATCGTTTTGTAAATTATTTCTCTCAGTTTTCTTGAGATATGTTTATTGCTGAGCAGAGGCTGTAAAGCACAGTAGCTTCTATTACCTGCCAAATCCTAGCATTTATATATTTCTCTGTTTCATTTTGTACACTTATTATCGACCCCAGATATTTAAATTTCTGTGTTCCATCAAAATTAAATTCATTTACACGTAACTGTTCTAGAGGATAGTTATGCCACTTTTCCTCATATACTTTGTTTTTGTTTTAGAACAACTGGTTTCAGGTCCCGACCTTACTGAGCCTTGTACCGATTCTTGTGTACTGGCTGTAACTGCCCTTTATTTCTTGACATAATGGCAATGCCATTTGAGTTGACTGATATTTTCCTTCGAGCTACTTCCAAAACTATATTAAAACGAACTGGAGACAGGATCCCCCTGTTTAAGCCCATTTGATACTGAAAGTGATTGTGACAGTTGATTTTGAATCACGATCACATATTTCTTACTTACTTCAAGTTGAAAAACAGGTGAATTCACATTGATGAACGTATAGAAAGCTTTATTAAAAACGATGAATGCGACGATGCTCCATTAGAAAGGCGCAGGATGCGAAAAAGTTAATAGCCTGGCCTTCAGTGGTGTTTTATGCAGAAGGCATGAAAACGTCCTACACAAGAATTGGAGAATTATTCAAATTTTGTAGAATTTCAGTTACTCCAACCGACTCCGAGTGAAAACGTCAACGCCAACCGACTGATTTTTTCCTAAAAAAGTTAATAAAATAAGTACGGTTTTCAAAATTAATCGTGTGACTTTTTATTAACTAGGTCTATTTGTCCAATTTTATTATGCTGTAATTACAGTAGAGTTAAAATTTTTATTTTCAATTGCCGTATTCATATTGTATAGCTACCTCAGTAATAAAAATGTACACTCAATATTGAAGTTCTTAAGGAATATACAATCTTATGTCGTGTGTATACAACATAATGCAATATGTTTTATATAATATAATTTGAGTAATATAATGGACAAAATATCTTATGTACGGTGTCAAATGAAAATTACTTCTGCAAGTAATTTTTAGTATTTTCATCACTTTCATCACTAAGATCACTCTCCACATTATCCAGTCATCTTACTCGTGGCCTTCCTCTCAGGCGTCTCCCCTCAGGTTGGAATTTTTACTTAGTTCAGCGTGTATTTTAATACATAATTAATTAAATACAACTATTGCATTAGCGAATAGGAACACAAAGTTTTTTATGAGTAAAAACATAAAGTTTTACCTTACAACCTGAACCGGTTTTCACTTTTAAAAAGCTTCTTCAGAGGTTGCCGCTGGTAGCGCTGTCCGTCCTGTTGTGGGCGACGGAATCGAATTTCGAAAGATGATGTTGTGTGTGTGGGGTGAGATACGTTCGAATAGTGCGTGCGATTTGAATTGTGTCTGTTCGTTTAGGATGTCGTTTTTATTTGTTTTCGTGTGTTTGTATATTTCCAATTGTTCTAGAGTGTCTAGTTTTCGGCCTTTTGTGTGTACGTGTAGAATGTTCATGTTATTTTCGATGTTTTTGTATGTGTGGTTTGCTTCAATGAGGTGGTTTGCAAAGGTGGATTCTGTAGTGGAGTGGAGTGCCTTTGTGTGTTCAATGTATCTTTTTTTGAAGCTACGTCCTGTCTGGCCTATGTAGAATTTGTTGCAATTTAGTTTGTAAACACCAGGTAGATCGAATTTGTTTTGTGCTTTGTGTGTGTGCTTTGATAGTGTGTGTTCTGTTTTGTTAGTAATTTTGTAAGCGATTCTGTATTCTGCTTTTATGAATTTGTGGGCTACTTTTTCAGTTTGTTTGTTGATATATGTTAGTGTTATGAATTTGTTGTTTTCTGTCTTTGTCTGTTGTTTGTTTTGTGTTTTGTGTTTTGTGTAGGGGTTTATTGACTATTGTTCTGTCGTATCCGTTAGATTCTGCTAGATATTTTATCGTGTTTAGTTCGTCTTTGTAGTCTTTTTCATCTAGGGGGATGTTGTTAAGTCTATGTATCATGGTTCTGAAGGCAGCTAGTTTGTGCTGTATTGGGTGATTGGAGGAGTTGTGTATTAGTGTGTCAGTTGTAGTCGGTTTTCTGTATATACTGAATTTGTGCCTGTGTTCAAGTTTTGTGATGGAGAGGTCTAAGAAGTTTATTGTATTGTTGTGTTCGTATTCGGCAGTAAAGGTTATGTTTTTATGTATTTTGTTTATGTGCGTTAGTAACTGTTCACATTGTCTTTTATTTCCCCTGTATAGTATTAGAATGTCATCAACGTATCTGTGCCAATATAGTATTTTATGTGAGTGCCTGTCATTGTTTGTGAGGATTTTTGTTTTTTCTAAGTGTTGGAGGAAGACTTCTGGATATGGGGGAGCCCATGGGTAGACCATCATTCTGTGTGTAATATGTATTGTTATAAGTAAAGTAGTTTTGTTTTGTGATAATGTTCAGAGTTTCTGTTATTTCGTTGATAAGTTCGTCTAAATACACACTCTAGAACAATTGGAAATATACAAACACACGGAAACAAATAAAAACGACATCCTAAACGAACAGACACATTTCAAATCGCACGCACTATTCGAACATATCTCACCCCACACACACAACATCGATCTTTCGAAATTCGATTCCGTCGCCCACAACAGGACGGACAGCGCTACCAGCGGCAACCTCTGAAGAAGCTTTTTAAAAGTGAAAACCGGTTCAGGTTGTGAGGTAAAACTTTGTTTTTACTCATAAAAAACTTTGTGTTCCGAATCGTTAATGAAATAGTTGTATTTAGTTAAGTAACGGACACGTCATGGACAACGAAATCCAAGAACATAATTATTTATTCCATAGTTTTGTTGCGAAGTATAAATTGTTAATATTTTGGTTTAAAGATTTTCAGGTGTTGAAATCAACTACTTCAAGGGGTGATGATTATCATCGCCTGTATGACATTGACCGGCTGTGTGTTCTGGCATTCTTGAGAGACTTTACAGGAAAACTCAGATTACTGAACTTGAAATTACAAGGGAACAATAAAGCAGTCGGTGGTATGATGAACAACGTTTCCGTTTTCATGAACTAAGCACTGGTTATGATTAAGGATCTCGAAAATAAACCGATATCGAAGCATCAGGGATTTACAAAAAACTCCATGTACGCATACATTTTAAATTCAGGAATTAAAACTTCTTCTTCTTCTCTTCACGGATTAGGTTATATAAACCTGTTCGGACGACCCACGTCTCTTCTACCAATGGCTTTATAGTTCAGTGGAGCTTTCGGCAATCGATTCTGTCATCCTTTGCAGATGATCCCGCCATTGTCTTCTGTAAATTGAAATAATTTAATTTATGTCCTTTACTTCGAGTTGTGCTCTGATATCCTCATTCCTTATTGCAATGTATAATTTAAAGTATTTCGAAAAACTGCATTTCAGCACTCTGAATCTTGCCGCATTCCTTTTTTTTGTCATGACTCACGCCTCACTCGCATATGTCAATATGACATATTTCAATTGTCTTATAAAATTTAATCCTTGTGTTGTGTCTTGTTTTATTTCTAAGATTTCCATGAATCGTAGCCTACCACAAATATTTCTAAATTTACCTGTCAGGAATTAAAAAATTTAACGTTATTTTATACATTTTAAGCTACATCTAAGATCTGAGTATGAGTGTACAAATTAAATCCAGTATTTGAATATTTTTTATATCAAACAAATGCAACAAATCAAGAGCTTTTAAGAAAATGAGGGACATAAAGTTTGGCCGAGTGAAAAATTTTGGAGGAACAAATTGAAATTAGCCTAAGTAGTGTAATGTGATTATTATTTCGAGATTTTTTTTGAAATTTTGAGTATTGCGAGAGAAGTACACCAGCAATTAGAGCCCGTCAAAAGTGACACATGTTAGCTTTGTTCGAGGGTGGGCGACGAAAGGGAACAAACCTTTCCTTTCCGTTAAAACGTCGTAAAAACCATTTACGAACAATGAGCAGTACGGCACATGTTGCAACGAACTGGAACATGCGTGGGAACGCTTGACTCCACAATTAGAACAAAGGAAGACTACCCTTACATCTGTCCAGTAACGAGAAAATTACAGAGCCAACGGTAAGAGTATTGTTCGAAACCATGTGTGCGACTTCTAGTAAGACAATAGTTGATGCACAGACAATGGGACAGGCGACTGAGTGACGCTTGTGGAGAGCACAGATGGTACGCCACCCGTAAGTCATGGAAGGAAGTCGATGGTTGCTCAATAATAAGGGAATTCGGCACGCTACACCAAAAGCAGCAGATGTGATTTCGGAAACAAGGCCTTAACATGATTCCAGGAACGAGGCAACGGACATAAGACAGCGACTCGTCGAGTCCACGTGGACTGCGTCAAACTCAAGTTGAGAAAGCCAACCAGCCAATGAGGAACGAGAATTCCGAAGGGAACTACTGAAGGGGATGGTACTGACAGGAGCCGGAGACCAGAGAGCAAATCTCGTGTAAGAACATCCCTCTCCAAACGGCACTGGGTGGAGAATTCTCCAGACTGGAGACGAGAGGACACAGGGAGGTCCATGAAATAAGCCTATCAGAAATGATTTGGTGTTTGGAAGTTGGAGCGATCATCGGAGTTACAAGAGTGGGAATATCGATGGAAATAAAAACTGTATACGCAAGGGGACGCGCTCTCCGTGCATCCGAATATTTAACTCAGTTCATTTGAATTTGTATCTCAGTTTTAAAAATAATAGCTCAGTTTATAAAACTTAGCGCAGTATTTCAGTTATACCGTATTTCAGTAGAGACGATAAAGACTTTGTTCAGATTAAATGGAAGTGCGTAAATAAGACTTAGAACGCCAAAACGGGACGGTAGTGTTCGCGATGAAGCGTGAATAACGATCTTTATAAATTTTATGTAGTACACTGTCATAAAGGTGATAGCATTTTGCAGTAACATTCTTGAACCATTACATAAAAGCAGCGATACTACACTGTTTCGTAATTGAGTCAAGTAACAGCAGTGTGAATAATTGCCTAATGAACTTGAAAACAATCTAGGCGCCGCAAGAGAGTGAACGTGCAAGATGAAAAACTATTAGGTGCATAACGGTATCAAACTGTGAACCGCGTCGATAGACTCACGCGAATATGCATAGTCGACAGATTCCAAGTGCAATGCCGTAACTTATATTGTGGTAATCTTGAAACTCATAGTGACTGTCGCGGAGTGCGGACGGGTGTTCTCGAACGATGTACATATAGAGATCGGGAGTGTTAATCACGAGTGCCATATGGATTAACATCAACCATCAACGAAGGGACCCGCATGGATATACCATGGGAGCGATACATCACGACAGAACGAGTAACGTACAAAATTAATCTCTTATTATAATTATTAATTTACCAAATACCACTGACCTGACACTTAGAACCAAACCACCTGAGAATTTTATAAATATGAGTCAGATAGATACGAATCCATAGGTAGGGATCATTATGTTATAGAGTATTGTACATGTATTCTCGTTAATATATATGTTTATTGTAACTATGTATGTTTTTGATATGTCTGTTGCAGGAACAGGATTTTAACTATGTATATGCATAACATGTGTATTGTTAGTATATGAGTATTTCACGTATATAAATGTTTAATGTGTTTTGACGTAAAACTACTTAATGCAGATTTTGAGCACACCAAATTAGTAGCTAGTAACGTCACTACGCACGAAGAAGTGCCTATATTTGATTGTTCTTTTGATTATTTTAAATTTGTTCTTACAATTATTTAAATGTGGTATAGAATTTCATTGTCTTTTAGAAGATTTGTAAGTGCTCTTATTATATGATTATGTTATGACATGAATAAGGAAGAGATACGATTTTAATAAACGTACTTTAGAATGGATTCGTTCGTATTCTATTGATTTGTGTAAGACCTGACTCACAACTTAACTTCTCACTAAACAAGATCTATAATTCATGATTCAATTCAACATAATTATCAAGTACATTACTTCCAAAGATACTCAGACTAGAAGCTTAGTTGACAGTTAAAGTCAGAATCAATTTCATGTTTAACAAGTTTGATTGTGAATTATAAATTAACTCTAATTTAACTCATGCAACTATTTAAAGGAATACATTTAATTAACGTAGTATATGGCAGCCCAACGCGTGGCATAAATAACATTGTATGTGACCTTCCAAACTTGGGGTTAGTTACACTTTAATCACGACCTAATTAAAAAGATAATTCAATTAAATTATGCAATAAAATGAATACAATGAAATAACATTGTATATATAAAAGTAATAAAATCAACTCATCATTAACTCTAAATGTATAATTAGATGATATTAATCTATGCAATATTATTAGCACAGATAATTAATGGTGTATATGGCGTCCAACTGCGGAGCTGTATGAACTGTGAGATACGATAAATTTCGTACCCATATCACCTTCATAAACACAAACTAAATTTATAATTGAATAATTGAATTATGCAATAAATTTGCATAAGTAATGTTCATTGTATATGGCTCCCAAAGAACGTGGGGCACAACAAATTTAATTAGAGTCAAATTTGTTCATTGTATATGGCGCCCAACCTGATGGCCGATTAATGGGGTTAATCCTTATTAAACGAGCTGGTTAAGTGCAGGCAGTGGTAAAATAGAGTAGCTAGTAGTTTGGTAAAGAGTAATATAAGCATTAGCATAAAACAAATACTTGTAAAACCGAAAAGAACTCTGAATGATTACACGGAGTCGAGCAAAAATGGCGACTAATAACTCCGAAAGTCAAGAATTAGATATTAATAACGAGTTAAACGTAGAAGGACGGGAGGAGAATGCGACGCCCAGCGACGACGTCAGCGCGTGTGAATCGGAGATAAGGGCGGGGGGACAGATGTCCCAACCCGGCGAAATGAATTTGCAAATGCTACTTGAGAAGCGCTGAAACAGTGGGATGAGAAAATGACAGAGAAATTGGAGCAACAATTCGAAAAACGAAATAAATTAATGGATGAGATATTCGAGCAGCAAAGCAGAGAACAAGAACAAATGCAGGAGGAGTTAAAACGGCATAACGAAGAACAGGTTCGCCAAATAAGACTAGATTTACAGGATTACACTAAGAGATTATCAACTGTGGGATCTAATGTAAAGGTCAGTAGCAACCTAAGAAACAGACAGACCAAGAAGAGAAATGATTTAGTTTCTTTGCATCTGATGAGGTCAGAAGATGATTATCATGATGTGGATAGAGATAATGAAAGTGTAATACCATCAAGTGGAACACGCAAAAAGCACAAACTAAGCAACACAAGGATAGATGCTACATCAGTGAGACCAACGGTGAAGTATCCAGCTTGTGGAACAGGCACACATCGACTAAGTAGTCAAACTGCATTGGTGAAAGGCATGAAAAGGAAGTTCAATATTAATATGAACACCGCATGTTATGAGACTGAACACGAATTTAAGCAAGCCATGGATGATGTAAAACGGAAGGGCTTACCAGATCCGTATGCATACTCGTCCTGGACAAGGAATGTTACGAGAAAGAGGAAAAGAATGAAATTTACTGGACGACTCAAGAATATGATAGAAAGTCGTAATAGTACGGAAAGAAGAGTCCAGGCGCTCGAGGTGAGATTTGTTAGGAATCTAGAAAACAAAATATTATTACGTGAACACACGGATAGAAAAGTGAAAGTCACGGAACGTAATTGTAAGAGAATTTTGAAGAGGAGGCAGAAGCAATTCAACACGTGCACCCCCGAGGAAGGTTGTCAGAAGGGACCGGGTGACACATTTTTCACTCACCCTCATAGAAAGAGACAGAGAGGGAAGTGTGAAGTGTAGGACGCTTTGTACCAGCGCTGCAGAGACAAGCGACCGGATGTGGGGTAAGGGTGTGACGAAGCCAACGGGGTCAATACCCTTACTATTTACAAACAAAAATGCGTGCGAGGTAACGGCACTAGGTCAACAAGACATACAACTATGTCTCCACAAATAAGAATTTAAGAGTGAATGAATGAAATGTATCAAGGAAGACTATCTTAAGAATGTCTGAAAATTTAATAATTAAGTTAGATAATATTGAATAAAATACATTAAACAAGATTGGTTGTGTGAGAATGCATTAACTGAAGAAAATAAATAGATATGAATATTAATGAATGGGATTAAAATGAGACGTACCAGTCGGAAGATAAGAAATTACAACGGATAATGAATGATCTGACGATAGATGGTAAAAATGAGTTATGTAAGTTTTATAAGTGTATTAATGATAAATTGTATAGAAAAATAATTAAAGATGTTGTAGGCGAATCTACGTATGTATTAGTTGATAGCTGCGACGAAAATAAAACCCGTGGCAAGTTCAACGTAAGACAACTGAAACCGTATTACGTAAGGGAAGAATAACTATGGCGAAGCACGGTATTAGCATACATGCGAAGTGAAAGCGTTTGTTGAGAAGCGAGTAAGTAAGGAGTAAGGTTGAAAATCATGTGAGGTGATAAATAAACAGAGAGGGAGGTGTGAAGTAACAAAAGCTCAGCTGGCGAGGGTCGACAGTAACAAAAGAACCTAACTCGGGGCTAATGTCAACAGGTAGATTTGTAGTCATTAAGAATACTCTTAATGTGAGACATTGTTCTAGTAGGACTATAAGTAAGGAAGAGACGGGAGATTAACAAATATATGTTCGAAACGATTATATGTATATGTACTTCGTTATTAGACAACAGAAAGAGAAGTGATCTAAGCGTCAGAATGACAGGAGGAGGGACCGACCTGGATGAAAAGGAATAACGGTAGTAGGCGCGAATGCAATCTACTAATTAATTCATTCAGAGTTGTCGAGGTGAAATTTTGAACTTGTAATAAATTTAAAATGTCTGATTTTATGTGTTGTATAAATTGTAAATTAATTAATAGATATGCTTGTTATACCATTGTAATGAAAATTAAAAAGTAAGATTTGAAGGACAAATATAAGCAACTGAGTTGCGTAACAGAATTAAAATAACAGCAACAAATTGCTAGGATCAAATATTGTACTTTAGATTATATTCTAAGCATGGAAAGAGTGGTTATAAAGTAAGTTAGTTTGAATTGTAGAATTATACACATTCGATTTAATCTGTTGTAAATAATTATACGTGTGTTTAACAAAATTAAGATTCAAATTACCAGATGGTAGGAATCACGATGAATATTTGTAATCCAAGTATATGATGTCTTAAAAAATAATCGTGACTTATTTTGAAAGTAATAATATAAATTTTAGTAGTGTTCATAAGCAACAAGTTACTACAAGTGTTTATATAATATATATATTGTATATATATATATATATAGGAAGTGATGATGCGCAAGTAAAAGGTAACTTGTAGACAAAACAATTACAATTTTTTTCTTTAATATATATGTATAGACAAATCTATGAACGCACTAAAGCGTATATTCATTCCACAATTATGGAAATATTCTTTGTAAATGGATTCGTATTTAGATTTGATAAGCAATAAATTAAACACTCAGGAAAAAAAAGGGGGAAACGGTTCAGAAGGACAGTAGGTCAGGCGGAAGGAAGATATAGGTCAACTATACTCTTTCCAATGGGAGATGGTCAACACACTTGGTGATTGTACGCAAGTAAGGGCGCAAATATGGCTCTGTCGTTTCGCTAGATCTGCACGACATAACCATATTTGGGGACGCTGTAATGTGATTATTTCGAGATTTTTTTTTGAAATTTTGAGTATTGCTGGAGAAGTACACCAGCAATTAGAGCCCGTCAAAAGTGACACATGTTAGCTTTGTTCGAGGGTGGGCGACGAAAGGGAACAAACCTTTCCTTTCCGTTAAAACGTCGTAAAAACCATTTACGAACAATGAGCAGTACGGCACATGTTGCAACGAACTGGACCATGCGTGGGAACGCTTGACTCCACAATTAGAACAAAGGAAGACTGCCCTTACATCTGTACAGTAACGAGAAAATTACAGAGCCAACGGTAAGAGTATTGTTCGAAACCATGTGTGCGACTTCTAGTAAGACAATAGTTGATGCACAGACAATGGGACAGGCGACTGAGTGACGCTTGTGGAGAGCACAGATGGTACGCCACCTGTAAGTTATGGAAGGAAGTCGATGGTTGCTCACCAATAAGGGAATTCGATACGCTACACCAAAAGCAGCAGATGTGATTTCGGAAACAAGGCCTTAACATGATTCCAGGAACGGGGCAACGGACGTAAGACAGCGACTCGTCGAGTCCACGTGGACTGCGTCAAACTCAAGTTGAGAAAGCCAACCAGCCAATGAGGAACGAGAATTCCGAAGGGAACTACTGAAGGGGATGGTACTGACAGGAGCCGGAGACCAGAGAGCAAATCTCGTGTAAGAACATCCCTCTCCAAACGGCACTGGGTGGAGAATTCTCCAGACTGGAGACGAGAGGACACAGGGAGGTCCATGAAATAAGCCTATCAGAAATGATTTGGTGTTTGGAAGTTGGAGCGATCATCGGAGTTACAAGAGTGGGAATATCGAAGGAAATAAAAACTGTATACGCAAGGGGACGCGCTCTCCGTGCATCCGAATATTTAACTCAGTTCATTTGAATTTGTATCTCAGTTTTAAAAATAATAGCTCAGTTTATAAAACTTAGCGGAGTATTTCAGTTATACCGTATTTCAGTAGAGACGATAAAGACTTTGTTCAGATTAAATGGAAGTGCGTAAATAAGACTTAGAACGCCAAAACGGGACGGTAGTGTTCGCGATGAAGCGTGAATAACGATCTTTATAAATTTTATGTAGTACACTGTCATAAAGGTGATAGCATTTTGCAGTAACATTCTTGAACCATTACATAAAAGCAGCGATACTACACTGTTTCGTAATTGAGTCAAGTAACAGCAGTGTGAATAATTGCCTAATGAACTTGAAAACAATCTAGGCGCCGCAAGAGAGTGAACGTGCAAGATGAAAAACTATTAGGTGCATAACGGTATCAAACTGTGAACCGCGTCGATAGACTCACGCGAATATGCATAGTCGACAGATTCCAAGTGCAATGCCGTAACTTATATTGTGGTAATCTTGAAACTCATAGTGACTGTCGCGGAGTGCGGACGGGTGTTCTCGAACGATGTACATATAGAGATCGGGAGTGTTAATCACGAGTGCCATATGGATTAACATCAACCATCAACGAAGGGACCCGCATGGATATACCATGGGAGCGATACATCACGACAGAACGAGTAACGTACAAAATTAATCTCTTATTATAATTATTAATTTACCAAATACCACTGACCTGACACTTAGAACCAAACCACCTGAGAATTTTATAAATATGAGTCAGATAGATACGAATCCATAGGTAGGGATCATTATGTTATAGAGTATTGTACATGTATTCTCGTTAATATATATGTTTATTGTAACTATGTATGTTTTTGATATGTCTGTTGCAGGAACAGGATTTTAACTATGTATATGCATAACATGTGTATTGTTAGTATATGAGTATTTCACGTATATAAATGTTTAATGTGTTTTGACGTAAAACTACTTAATGCAGATTTTGAGCACACCACATTAGTAGCTAGTAACGTCACTACGCACGAAGAAGTGCCTATATTTGATTGTTCTTTTGATTATTTTAAATTTGTTCTTACAATTATTTAAATGTGGTATAGAATTTCATTGTCTTTTAGAAGATTTGTAAGTGCTCTTATTATATGATTATGTTATGACATGAATAAGGAAGAGATACGATTTTAATAAACGTACTTTAGAATGGATTCGTTCGTATTCTATTGATTTGTGTAAGACCTGACTCACAACTTAACTTCTCACTAAACAAGATCTATAATTCATGATTCAATTCAACATAATTATCAAGTACATTACTTCCAAAGATACTCAGACTAGAAGCTTAGTTGACAGTTAAAGTCAGAATCAATTTCATGTTTAACAAGTTTGATTGTGAATTATAAATTAACTCTAATTTAACTCATGCAACTATTTAAAGGAATACATTTAATTAACGTAGTATATGGCAGCCCAACGCGTGGCATAAATAACATTGTATGTGACCTTCCAAACTTGGGGTTAGTTACACTTTAATCACGACCTAATTAAAAAGATAATTCAATTAAATTATGCAATAAAATGAATACAATGAAATAACATTGTATATATAAAAGTAATAAAATCAACTCATCATTAACTCTAAATGTATAATTAGATGATATTAATCTATGCAATATTATTAGCACAGATAATTAATGGTGTATATGGCGTCCAACTGCGGAGCTGTATGAACTGTGAGATACGATAAATTTCGTACCCATATCACCTTCATAAACACAAACTAAATTTATAATTGAATAATTGAATTATGCAATAAATTTGCATAAGTAATGTTCATTGTATATGGCTCCCAAAGAACGTGGGGCACAACAAATTTAATTAGAGTCAAATTTGTTCATTGTATATGGCGCCCAACCTGATGGCCGATTAATGGGGTTAATCCTTATTAAACGAGCTGGTTAAGTGCAGGCAGTGGTAAAATAGAGTAGCTAGTTGTTTGGTAAAGAGTAATATAAGCATTAGCATAAAACAAATACTTGTAAAACCGAAAAGAACTCTGAACGATTACACGGAGTCGAGCAAAAATGGCGACTAATAACTCCGAAAGTCAAGAATTAGATATTAATAACGAGTTAAACGTAGAAGGATGGGAGGAGAATGCGACGCCCAGCGACGACGTCAGCGCGTGTGAATCGGAGATAATGGCGGGGGGACAGATGTCCCAACCCGGCGAAATGAATTTGCAAATGCTACTTGAGAAGCGCTGAAACAGTGGGATGAGAAAATGACAGAGAAATTGGAGCAACAATTCGAAAAACGAAATAAATTAATGGATGAGATATTCGAGCAGCAAAGCAGAGAACAAGAACAAATGCAGGAGGAGTTAAAACGGCATAACGAAGAACAGGTTCGCCAAATAAGACTAGATTTACAGGATTACACTAAGAGATTATCAACTGTGGGATCTAATGTAAAGGTCAGTAGCAACCTAAGAAACAGACAGACCAAGAAGAGAAATGATTTAGTTTCTTTGCATCTGATGAGGTCAGAAGATGATTATCATGATGTGGATAGAGATAATGAAAGTGTAATACCATCAAGTGGAACACGCAAAAAGCACAAACTAAGCAACACAAGGATAGATGCTACATCAGTGAGACCAACGGTGAAGTATCCAGCTTGTGGAACAGGCACACATCGACTAAGTAGTCAAACTGCATTGGTGAAAGGCATGAAAAGGAAGTTCAATATTAATATGAACACCGCATGTTATGAGACTGAACACGAATTTAAGCAAGCCATGGATGATGTAAAACGGAAGGGCTTACCAGATCCGTATGCATACTCGTCCTGGACAAGGAATGTTACGAGAAAGAGGAAAAGAATGAAATTTACTGGACGACTCAAGAATATGAGAGAAAGTCGTAATAGTACGGAAAGAAGAGTCCAGGCGCTCGAGGTGAGATTTGTTAGGAATCTAGAAAACAAAATATTATTACGTGAACACACGGATAGAAAAGTGAAAGTCACGGAACGTAATTGTAAGAGAATTTTGAAGAGGAGGCAGAAGCAATTCAACGCGTGCACCCCCGAGGAAGGTTGTCAGAAGGGACCGGGTGACACATTTTTCACTCACCCTCATAGAAAGAGACAGAGAGGGAAGTGTGAAGTGTAGGACGCTTTGTACCAGCGCTGCAGAGACAAGCGACCGGATGTGGGGTAAGGGTGTGACGAAGCCAACAGGGTCAATACCCTTACTATTTACAAACAAAAATGCGTGCGAGGTAACGGCACTAGGTCAACAAGACATACAACTATGTCTCCACAAATAAGAATTTAAGAGTGAATGAATGAACTGTATCAAGGAAGACTATCTTAAGAATGTCTGAAAATTTAATAATTAAGTTAGATAATATTGAATAAAATACATTAAACAAGATTGGTTGTGTGAGAATGCATTAACTGAAGAAAATAAATAGATATGAATATTAATGAATGGGATTAAAATGAGACGTACCAGTCGGAAGATAAGAAATTACAACGGATAATGAATGATCTGACGATAGATGGTAAAAATGAGTTATGTAAGTTTTATAAGTGTATTAATGATAAATTGTATAGAAAAATAATTAAAGATGTTGTAGGCGAATCTACGTATGTATTAGTTGATAGCTGCGACGAAAATAAAACCCGTGGCAAGTTCAACGTAAGACAACTGAAACCGTATTACGTAAGGGAAGAATAACTATGGCGAAGCACGGTATTAGCATACATGCGAAGTGAAAGCGTTTGTTGAGAAGCGAGTAAGTAAGGAGTAAGGTTGAAAATCATGTGAGGTGATAAATAAACAGAGAGGGAGGTGTGAAGTAACAAAAGCTCAGCTGGCGAGGGTCGACAGTAACAAAAGAACCTAACTCGGGGCTAATGTCAACAGGTAGATTTGTAGTCATTAAGAATACTCTTAATGTGAGACATTGTTCTAGTAGGACTATAAGTAAGGAAGAGACGGGAGATTAACAAATATATGTTCGAAACGATTATATGTATATGTACTTCGTTATTAGACAACAGAAAGAGAAGTGATCTAAGCGTCAGAATGACAGGAGGAGGGACCGACCTGGATGAAAAGGAATAACGGTAGTAGGCGCGAATGCAATCTACTAATTAATTCATTCAGAGTTGTCGAGGTGAAATTTTGAACTTGTAATAAATTTAAAATGTCTGATTTTATGTGTTGTATAAATTGTAAATTAATTAATAGATATGTTTGTTATACCATTGTAATGAAAATTAAAAAGTAAGATTTGAAGGACAAATATAAGCAACTGAGTTGCGTAACAGAATTAAAATAACAGCAACAAATTGCTAGGATCAAATATTGTACTTTAGATTATATTCTAAGCATAGAAAGAGTGGTTATAAAGTAAGTTAGTTTGAATTGTAGAATTATACACATTCGATTTAATCTGTTGTAAATAATTATACGTGTGTTTAACAAAATTAAGATTCAAATTACCAGATGGTAGGAATCACGATGAATATTTGTAATCCAAGTATATGATGTCTTAAAAAATAATCGTGACTTATTTTGAAAGTAATAATATAAATTTTAGTAGTGTTCATAAGCAACAAGTTACTACAAGTGTTTATATAATATATATATTGTATATATATATAGGAAGTGATGATGCGCAAGTAAAAGGTAACTTGTAGACAAAACAATTACAATTTTTTTCTTTAATATATATATATAGACAAATCTATGAACGCACTAAAGCGTATATTCATTCCACAATTATGGAAATATTCTTTGTAAATGGATTCGTATTTAGATTTGATAAGCAATAAATTAAACACTCAGGAAAAAAAAGGGGGAAACGGTTCAGAAGGACAGTAGGTCAGGCGGAAGGAAGATATAGGTCAACTATACTCTTTCCAATGGGAGATGGTCAACACACTTGGTGATTGTACGCAAGTAAGGGCGCAAATATGGCTCTGTCGTTTCGCTAGATCTGCACGACATAACCATATTTGGGGACGCTGTAATGTGATTATTTCGAGATTTTTTTTTGAAATTTTGAGTATTGCTGGAGAAGTACACCAGCAATTAGAGCCCGTCAAAAGTGACACATGTTAGCTTTGTTCGAGGGTGGGCGACGAAAGGGAACAAACCTTTCCTTTCCGTTAAAACGTCGTAAAAACCATTTACGAACAATGAGCAGTACGGCACATGTTGCAACGAACTGGACCATGCGTGGGAACGCTTGACTCCACAATTAGAACAAAGGAAGACTGTCCTTACATCTGTACAGTAACGAGAAAATTACAGAGCCAACGGTAAGAGTATTGATCGAAACCATGTGTGCGACTTCTAGTAAGACAATAGTTGATGCACAGACAATGGGACAGGCGACTGAGTGACGCTTGTGGAGAGCACAGATGGTACGCCACCCGTAAGTCATGGAAGGAAGTCGATGGTTGCTCACCAATAAGGGAATTCGATACGCTACACCAAAAGCAGCAGATGTGATTTCGGAAACAAGGCCTTAACATGATTCCAGGAACGGGGCAACGGACGTAAGACAGCGACTCGTCGAGTCCACGTGGACTGCGTCAAACTCAAGTTGAGAAAGCCAACCAGCCAATGAGGAACGAGAATTCCGAAGGGAACTACTGAAGGGGATGGTACTGACAGGAGCCGGAAACCAGAGAGCAAATCTCGTGTAAGAACATCCCTCTCCAAACGGCACTGGGTGGAGAATTCTCCAGACTGGAGACGAGAGGACACAGGGAGGTCCATGAAATAAGCCTATCAGAAATGATTTGGTGTTTGGAAGTTGGAGCGATCATCGGAGTTACAAGAGTGGGAATATCGATGGAAATAAAAACTGTATACGCAAGGGGACGCGCTCTCCGTGCATCCGAATATTTAACTCAGTTCATTTGAATTTGTATCTCAATTTTATAAAATAATAGCTCAGTTTATAAAACTTAGCGCAGTATTTCAGTTATACCGTATTTCAGTAGAGACGATAAAGACTTTGTTCAGATTAAATGGAAGTGCGTAAATAAGACTTAGAACGCCAAAACGGGACGGTAGTGTTCGCGATGAAGCGTGAATAACGATCTTTATAAATTTTATGTAGTACACTGTCATAAAGGTGATAGCATTTTGCAGTAACATTCTTGAACCATTACATAAAAGCAGCGATACTACACTGTTTCGTAATTGAGTCAAGTAACAGCAGTGTGAATAATTGCCTAATGAACTTGAAAACTATCTAGGCGCCGCAAGAGAGTGAGCGTGCAAGATGAAAAACTATTAGGTGCATAACGGTATCAAACTGTGAACCGCGTCGATAGACTCACGCGAATATGCATAGTCGACAGATTCCAAGTGCAATGCCGTAACTTATATTGTGGTAATCTTGAAACTCATAGTGACTGTCGCGGAGTGCGGACGGGTGTTCTCGAACGATGTACATATAGAGATCGGGAGTGTTAATCACGAGTGCCATATGGATTAACATCAACCATCGACGAAGGGACCCGCATGGATATACCATGGGAGCGATACATCACGACAGAACGAGTAACGTACAAAATTAATCTCTTATTATAATTATTAATTTACCAAATACCACTGACCTGACACTTAGAACCAAACCACCTGAGAATTTTATAAATATGAGTCAGATAGATACGAATCCATAGGTAGGGATCATTATGTTATAGAGTATTGTACATGTATTCTCGTTAATATATATGTTTATTGTAACTATGTATGTTTTTGATATGTCTGTTGCAGGAACAGGATTTTAACTATGTATATGCATAACATGTGTATTGTTAGTATATGAGTATTTCACGTATATAAATGTTTAATGTGTTTTGACGTAAAACTACTTAATGCAGATTTTGAGCACACCACATTAGTAGCTAGTAACGTCACTACGCACGAAGAAGTGCCTATATTTGATTGTTCTTTTGATTATTTTAAATTTGTTCTTACAATTATTTAAATGTGGTATAGAATTTCATTGTCTTTTAGAAGATTTGTAAGTGCTCTTATTATATGATTATGTTATGACATGAATAAGGAAGAGATACGATTTTAATAAACGTACTTTAGAATGGATTCGTTCGTATTCTATTGATTTGTGTAAGACCTGACTCACAACTTAACTTCTCACTAAACAAGATCTATAATTCATGATTCAATTCAACATAATTATCAAGTACATTACTTCCAAAGATACTCAGACTAGAAGCTTAGTTGACAGTTAAAGTCAGAATCAATTTCATGTTTAACAAGTTTGATTGTGAATTATAAATTAACTCTAATTTAACTCATGCAACTATTTAAAGGAATACATTTAATTAACGTAGTATATGGCAGCCCAACGCGTGGCATAAATAACATTGTATGTGACCTTCCAAACTTGGGGTTAGTTACACTTTAATCACGACCTAATTAAAAAGATAATTCAATTAAATTATGCAATAAAATGAATACAATGAAATAACATTGTATATATAAAAGTAATAAAATCAACTCATCATTAACTCTAAATGTATAATTAGATGATATTAATCTATGCAATATTATTAGCACAGATAATTAATGGTGTATATGGCGTCCAACTGCGGAGCTGTATGAACTGTGAGATACGATAAATTTCGTACCCATATCACCTTCATAAACACAAACTAAATTTATAATTGAATAATTGAATTATGCAATAAATTTGCATAAGTAATGTTCATTGTATATGGCTCCCAAAGAACGTGGGGCACAACAAATTTAATTAGAGTCAAATTTGTTCATTGTATATGGCGCCCAACCTGATGGCCGATTAATGGGGTTAATCCTTATTAAACGAGCTGGTTAAGTGCAGGCAGTGGTAAAATAGAGTAGCTAGTAGTTTGGTAAAGAGTAATATAAGCATTAGCATAAAACAAATACTTGTAAAACCGAAAAGAACTCTGAATGATTACACGCAGTCGAGCAAAAATGGCGACTAATAACTCCGAAAGTCAAGAATTAGATATTAATAACGAGTTAAACGTAGAAGGACGGGAGGAGAATGCGACGCCCAGCGACGACGTCAGCGCGTGTGAATCGGAGATAAGGGCGGGGGGAGAGATGTCCCAACCCGGCGAAATGAATTTGCAAATGCTACTTGAGAAGCGCTGAAACAGTGGGATGAGAAAATGACAGAGAAATTGGAGCAACAATTCGAAAAACGAAATAAATTAATGGATGAGATATTCGAGCAGCAAAGCAGAGAACAAGAACAAATGCAGGAGGAGTTAAAACGGCATAACGAAGAACAGGTTCGCCAAATAAGACTAGATTTACAGGATTACACTAAGAGATTATCAACTGTGGGATCTAATGTAAAGGTCAGTAGCAACCTAAGAAACAGACAGACCAAGAAGAGAAATGATTTAGTTTCTTTGCATCTGATGAGGTCAGAAGATGATTATCATGATGTGGATAGAGATAATGAAAGTGTAATACCATCAAGTGGAACACGCAAAAAGCACAAACTAAGCAACACAAGGATAGATGCTACATCAGTGAGACCAACGGTGAAGTATCCAGCTTGTGGAACAGGCACACATCGACTAAGTAGTCAAACTGCATTGGTGAAAGGCATGAAAAGGAAGTTCAATATTAATATGAACACCGCATGTTATGAGACTGAACACGAATTTAAGCAAGCCATGGATGATGTAAAACGGAAGGGCTTACCAGATCCGTATGCATACTCGTCCTGGACAAGGAATGTTACGAGAAAGAGGAAAAGAATGAAATTTACTGGACGACTCAAGAATATGATAGAAAGTCGTAATAGTACGGAAAGAAGAGTCCAGGCGCTCGAGGTGAGATTTGTTAGGAATCTAGAAAACAAAATATTATTACGTGAACACACGGATAGAAAAGTGAAAGTCACGGAACGTAATTGTAAGAGAATTTTGAAGAGGAGGCAGAAGCAATTCAACGCGTGCACCCCCGAGGAAGGTTGTCAGAAGGGACCGGGTGACACATTTTTCACTCACCCTCATAGAAAGAGACAGAGAGGGAAGTGTGAAGTGTAGGACGCTTTGTACCAGCGCTGCAGAGACAAGCGACCGGATGTGGGGTAAGGGTGTGACGGAGCCAACGGGGTCAATACCCTTACTATTTACAAACAAAAATGCGTGCGAGGTAACGGCACTAGGTCAACAAGACATACAACTATGTCTCCACAAATAAGAATTTAAGAGTGAATGAATGAAATGTATCAAGGAAGACTATCTTAAGAATGTCTGAAAATTTAATAATTAAGTTAGATAATATTGAATAAAATACATTAAACAAGATTGGTTGTGTGAGAATGCATTAACTGAAGAAAATAAATAGATATGAATATTAATGAATGGGATTAAAATGAGACGTACCAGTCGGAAGATAAGAAATTACAACGGATAATGAATGATCTGACGATAGATGGTAAAAATGAGTTATGTAAGTTTTATAAGTGTATTAATGATAAATTGTATAGAAAAATAATTAAAGATGTTGTAGGCGAATCTACGTATGTATTAGTTGATAGCTGCGACGAAAATAAAACCCGTGGCAAGTTCAACGTAAGACAACTGAAACCGTATTACGTAAGGGAAGAATAACTATGGCGAAGCACGGTATTAGCATACATGCGAAGTGAAAGCGTTTGTTGAGAAGCGAGTAAGTAAGGAGTAAGGTTGAAAATCATGTGAGGTGATAAATAAACAGAGAGGGAGGTGTGAAGTAACAAAAGCTCAGCTGGCGAGGGTCGACAGTAACAAAAGAACCTAACTCGGGGCTAATGTCAACAGGTAGATTTGTAGTCATTAAGAATACTCTTAATGTGAGACATTGTTCTAGTAGGACTATAAGTAAGGAAGAGACGGGAGATTAACAAATATATGTTCGAAACGATTATATGTATATGTACTTCGTTATTAGACAACAGAAAGAGAAGTGATGTAAGCGTCAGAATGACAGGAGGAGGGACCGACCTGGATGAAAAGGAATAACGGTAGTAGGCGCGAATGCAATCTACTAATTAATTCATTCAGAGTTGTCGAGGTGAAATTTTGAACTTGTAATAAATTTAAAATGTCTGATTTTATGTGTTGTATAAATTGTAAATTAATTAATAGATATGTTTGTTATACCATTGTAATGAAAATTAAAAAGTAAGATTTGAAGGACAAATATAAGCAACTGAGTTGCGTAACAGAATTAAAATAACAGCAATAAATTGCTAGGATCAAATATTGTACTTTAGATTATATTCTAAGCATAGAAAGAGTGGTTATAAAGTAAGTTAGTTTGAATTGTAGAATTATACACATTCGATTTAATCTGTTGTAAATAATTATACGTGTGTTTAACAAAATTAAGATTCAAATTACCAGATGGTAGGAATCACGATGAATATTTGTAATCCAAGTATATGATGTCTTAAAAAATAATCGTGACTTATTTTGAAAGTAATAATATAAATTTTAGTAGTGTTCATAAGCAACAAGTTACTACAAGTGTTTATATAATATATATATTGTATATATATGTATATAGGAAGTGATGATGCGCAAGTAAAAGGTAACTTGTAGACAAAACAATTACAATTTTTTTCTTTAATATATATGTATAGACAAATCTATGAACGCACTAAAGCGTATATTCATTCCACAATTATGGAAATATTCTTTGTAAATGGATTCGTATTTAGATTTGATAAGCAATAAATTAAACACTCAGGAAAAAAAAGGGGGAAACGGTTCAGAAGGACAGTAGGTCAGGCGGAAGGAAGATATAGGTCAACTATACTCTTTCCAATGGGAGATGGTCAACACACTTGGTGATTGTACGCAAGTAAGGGCGCAAATATGGCTCTGTCGTTTCGCTAGATCTGCACGACATAACCATATTTGGGGACGCTGTAATGTGATTATTTCGAGATTTTTTTTTGAAATTTTGAGTATTGCTGGAGAAGTACACCAGCAATTAGAGCCCGTCAAAAGTGACACATGTTAGCTTTGTTCGAGGGTGGGCGACGAAAGGGAACAAACCTTTCCTTTCCGTTAAAACGTCGTAAAAACCATTTACGAACAATGAGCAGTACGGCACATGTTGCAACGAACTGGACCATGCGTGGGAACGCTTGACTCCACAATTAGAACAAAGGAAGACTGCCCTTACATCTGTACAGTAACGAGAAAATTACAGAGCCAACGGTAAGAGTATTGTTCGAAACCATGTGTGCGACTTCTAGTAAGACAATAGTTGATGCACAGACAATGGGGCAGGCGACTGAGTGACGCTTGTGGAGAGCACAGATGGTACGCCACCCGTAAGTCATGGAAGGAAGTCGATGGTTGCTCACCAATAAGGGAATTCGATACGCTACACCAAAAGCAGCAGATGTGATTTCGGAAACAAGGCCTTAACATGATTCCAGGAACGGGGCAACGGACGTAAGACAGCGACTCGTCGAGTCCACGTGGACTGCGTCAAACTCAAGTTGAGAAAGCCAACCAGCCAATGAGGAACGAGAATTCCGAAGGGAACTACTGAAGGGGATGGTACTGACAGGAGCCGGAGACCAGAGAGCAAATCTCGTGTAAGAACATCCCTCTCCAAACGGCACTGGGTGGAGAATTCTCCAGACTGGAGACGAGAGGACACAGGGAGGTCCATGAAATAAGCCTATCAGAAATGATTTGGTGTTTGGAAGTTGGAGCGATCATCGGAGTTACAAGAGTGGGAATATCGATGGAAATAAAAACTGTATACGCAAGGGGACGCGCTCTCCGTGCATCCGAATATTTAACTCAGTTCATTTGAATTTGTATCTCAGTTTTATAAAATAATAGCTCAGTTTATAAAACTTAGCGCAGTATTTCAGTTATACCGTATTTCAGTAGAGACGATAAAGACTTTGTTCAGATTAAATGGAAGTGCGTAAATAAGACTTAGAACGCCAAAACGGGACGGTAGTGTTCGCGATGAAGCGTGAATAACGATCTTTATAAATTTTATGTAGTACACTGTCATAAAGGTGATAGCATTTTGCAGTAACATTCTTGAACCATTACATAAAAGCAGCGATACTACACTGTTTCGTAATTGAGTCAAGTAACAGCAGTGTGAATAATTGCCTAATGAACTTGAAAACAATCTAGGCGCCGCAAGAGAGTGAACGTGCAAGATGAAAAACTATTAGGTGCATAACGGTATCAAACTGTGAACCGCGTCGATAGACTCACGCGAATATGCATAGTCGACAGATTCCAAGTGCAATGCCGTAACTTATATTGTGGTAATCTTGAAACTCATAGTGACTGTCGCGGAGTGCGGACGGGTGTTCTCGAACGATGTACATATAGAGATCGGGAGTGTTAATCACGAGTGCCATATGGATTAACATCAACCATCAACGAAGGGACCCGCATGGATATACCATGGGAGCGATACATCACGACAGAACGAGTAACGTACAAAATTAATCTCTTATTATAATTATTAATTTACCAAATACCACTGACCTGACACTTAGAACCAAACCACCTGAGAATTTTATAAATATGAGTCAGATAGATACGAATCCATAGGTAGGGATCATTATGTTATAGAGTATTGTACATGTATTCTCGTTAATATATATGTTTATTGTAACTATGTATGTTTTTGATATGTCTGTTGCAGGAATAGGATTTTAACTATGTATATGCATAACATGTGTATTGTTAGTATATGAGTATTTTACGTATATAAATGTTTAATGTGTTTTGACGTAAAACTACTTAATGCAGATTTTGAGCACACCACATTAGTAGCTAGTAACGTCACTACGCACGAAGAAGTGCCTATATTTGATTGTTCTTTTGATTATTTTAAATTTGTTCTTACAATTATTTAAATGTGGTATAGAATTTCATTGTCTTTTAGAAGGTTTGTAAGTGCTCTTATTATATGATTATGTTATGACATGAATAAGGAAGAGATACGATTTTAATAAACGTACTTTAGAATGGATTCGTTCGTATCCTATTGATTTGTGTAAGACCTGACTCACAACTTAACTTCTCACTAAACAAGATCTATAATTCATGATTCAATTCAACATAATTATCAAGTACATTACTTCCAAAGATACTCAGACTAGAAGCTTAGTTGACAGTTAAAGTCAGAATCAATTTCATGTTTAACAAGTTTGATTGTGAATTATAAATTAACTCTAATTTAACTCATGCAACTATTTAAAGGAATACATTTAATTAACGTAGTATATGGCAGCCCAACGCGTGGCATAAATAACATTGTATGTGACCTTCCAAACTTGGGGTTAGTTACACTTTAATCACGACCTAATTAAAAAGATAATTCAATTAAATTATGCAATAAAATTAATACAATGAAATAACATTGTATATATAAAAGTAATAAAATCAACTCATCATTAACTCTAAATGTATAATTAGATGATATTAATCTATGCAATATTATTAGCACAGATAATTAATGGTGTATATGGCGTCCAACTGCGGAGCTGTATGAACTGTGAGATACGATAAATTTCGTACCCATATCACCTTCATAAACACAAACTAAATTTATAATTGAATAATTGAATTATGCAATAAATTTGCATAAGTAATGTTCATTGTATATGGCTCCCAAAGAACGTGGGGCACAACAAATTTAATTAGAGTCAAATTTGTTCATTGTATATGGCGCCCAACCTGATGGCCGATTAATGGGGTTAATCCTTATTAAACGAGCTGGTTAAGTGCAGGCAGTGGTAAAATAGAGTAGCTAGTAGTTTGGTAAAGAGTAATATAAGCATTAGCATAAAACAAATACTTGTAAAACCGAAAAGAACTCTGAACGATTACACGGAGTCGAGCAAAAATGGCGACTAATAACTCCGAAAGTCAAGAATTAGATATTAATAACGAGTTAAACGTAGAAGGACGGGAGGAGAATGCGACGCCCAGCGACGACGTCAGCGCGTGTGAATCGGAGATAAGGGCGGGGGGACAGATGTCCCAACCCGGCGAAATGAATTTGCAAATGCTACTTGAGAAGCGCTGAAACAGTGGGATGAGAAAATGACAGAGAAATTGGAGCAACAATTCGAAAAACGAAATAAATTAATGGATGAGATATTCGAGCAGCAAAGCAGTGAACAAGAACAAATGCAGGAGGAGTTAAAACGGCATAACGAAGAACAGGTTCGCCAAATAAGACTAGATTTACAGGATTACACTAAAAGATTATCAACTGTGGGATCTAATGTAAAGGTCAGTAGCAACCTAAGAAACAGACAGACCAAGAAGAGAAATGATTTAGTTTCTTTGCATCTGACGAGGTCAGAAGATGATTATCATGATGTGGATAGAGATAATGAAAGTGTAATACCATCAAGTGGAACACGCAAAAAGCACAAACTAAGCAACACAAGGATAGATGCTACATCAGTGAGACCAACGGTGAAGTATCCAGCTTGTGGAACAGGCACACATCGACTAAGTAGTCAAACTGCATTGGTGAAAGGCATGAAAAGGAAGTTCAATATTAATATGAACACCGCATGTTATGAGACTGAACACGAATTTAAGCAAGCCATGGATGATGTAAAACGGAAGGGCTTACCAGATCCGTATGCATACTCGTCCTGGACAAGGAATGTTACGAGAAAGAGGAAAAGAATGAAATTTACTGGACGACTCAAGAATATGGTAGAAAGTCGCAATAGTACGGAAAGAAGAGTCCAGGCGCTCGAGGTGAGATTTGTTAGGAATCTAGAAAACAAAATATTATTACGTGAACACACGGATAGAAAAGTGAAAGTCACGGAACGTAATTGTAAGAGAATTTTGAAGAGGAGGCAGAAGCAATTCAACGCGTGCACCCCCGAGGAAGGTTGTCAGAAGGGACCGGGTGACACATTTTTCACTCACCCTCATAGAAAGAGACAGAGAGGGAAGTGTGAAGTGTAAGACGCTTTGTACCAGCGCTGCAGAGACAAGCGACCGGATGTGGGGTAAGGGTGTGACGAAGCCAACAGGGTCAATACCTTTACTATTTACAAACAAAAATGCGTGCGAGGTAACGGCACTAGGTCAACAAGACATACAACTATGTCTCCACAAATAAGAATTTAAGAGTGAATGAATGAAATGTATCAAGGAAGACTATCTTAAGAATGTTTGAAAATTTAATAATTAAGTTAGATAATATTGAATAAAATACATTAAACAAGATTGGTTGTGTGAGAATGCATTAACTGAAGAAAATAAATAGATATGAATATTAATGAATGGGATTAAAATGAGACGTACCAGTCGGAAGATAAGAAATTACAACGGATAATGAATGATCTGACGATAGATGGTAAAAATGAGTTATGTAAGTTTTATAAGTGTATTAATGATAAATTGTATAGAAAAATAATTAAAGATGTTGTAGGCGAATCTACGTATGTATTAGTTGATAGCTGCGACGAAAATAAAACCCGTGGCAAGTTCAACGTAAGACAACTGAAACCGTATTACGTAAGGGAAGAATAACTATGGCGAAGCACGGTATTAGCATACATGCGAAGTGAAAGCGTTTGTTGAGAAGCGAGTAAGTAAGGAGTAAGGTTGAAAATCATGTGAGGTGATAAATAAACAGAGAGGGAGGTGTGAAGTAACAAAAGCTCAGCTGGCGAGGGTCGACAGTAACAAAAGAACCTAACTCGGGGCTAATGTCAACAGGTAGATTTGTAGTCATTAAGAATACTCTTAATGTGAGACATTGTTCTAGTAGGACTATAAGTAAGGAAGAGACGGGAGATTAACAAATATATGTTCGAAACGATTATATGTATATGTACTTCGTTATTAGACAACAGAAAGAGAAGTGATGTAAGCGTCAGAATGACAGGAGGAGGGACCGACCTGGATGAAAAGGAATAACGGTAGTAGGCGCGAATGCAATCTACTAATTAATTCATTCAGAGTTGTCGAGGTGAAATTTTCAACTTGTAATAAATTTAAAATGTCTGATTTTATGTGTTGTATAAATTGTAAATTAATTAATAGATATGTTTGTTATACCATTGTAATGAAAATTAAAAAGTAAGATTTGAAGGACAAATATAAGCAACTGAGTTGCGTAACAGAATTAAAATAACAGCAATAAATTGCTAGGATCAAATATTGTACTTTAGATTATATTCTAAGCATAGAAAGAGTGGTTATAAAGTAAGTTAGTTTGAATTGTAGAATTATACACATTCGATTTAATCTGTTGTAAATAATTATACGTGTGTTTAACAAAATTAAGATTCAAATTACCAGATGGTAGGAATCACGATGAATATTTGTAATCCAAGTATATGATGTCTTAAAAAATAATCGTGACTTATTTTGAAAGTAATAATATAAATTTTAGTAGTGTTCATAAGCAACAAGTTACTACAAGTGTTTATATAATATATATATTGTATATATATATATATATAGGAAGTGATGATGCGCAAGTAAAAGGTAACTTGTAGACAAAACAATTACAATTTTTTTCTTTAATATATATGTATAGACAAATCTATGAACGCACTAAAGCGTATATTCATTCCACAATTATGGAAATATTCTTTGTAAATGGATTCGTATTTAGATTTGATAAGCAATAAATTAAACACTCAGGAAAAAAAAGGGGGAAACGGTTCAGAAGGACAGTAGGTCAGGCGGAAGGAAGATATAGGTCAACTATACTCTTTCCAATGGGAGATGGTCAACACACTTGGTGATTGTACGCAAGTAAGGGCGCAAATATGGCTCTGTCGTTTCGCTAGATCTGCACGACATAACCATATTTGGGGACGCTGTAATGTGATTATTTCGAGATTTTTTTTTGAAATTTTGAGTATTGCTGGAGAAGTACACCAGCAATTAGAGCCCGTCAAAAGTGACACATGTTAGCTTTGTTCGAGGGTGGGCGACGAAAGGGAAGAAACCTTTCCTTTCCGTTAAAACGTCGTAAAAACCATTTACGAACAATGAGCAGTACGGCACATGTTGCAACGAACTGGACCATGCGTGGGAACGCTTGACTCCACAATTAGAACAAAGGAAGACTGCCCTTACATCTGTACAGTAACGAGAAAATTACAGAGCCAACGGTAAGAGTATTGTTCGAAACCATGTGTGCGACTTCTAGTAAGACAATAGTTGATGCACAGACAATGGGACAGGCGACGATGGTACGCCACCCGTAAGTCATGGAAGGAAGTCGATGGTTGCTCACCAATAAGGGAATTCGATACGCTACACCAAAAGCAGCAGATGTGATTTCGGAAACAAGGCCTTAACATGATTCCAGGAACGGGGCAACGGACGTAAGACAGCGACTCGTCGAGTCCACGTGGACTGCGTCAAACTCAAGTTGAGAAAGCCAACCAGCCAATGAGGAACGAGAATTCCGAAGGGAACTACTGAAGGGGATGGTACTGACAGGAGCCGGAGACCAGAGAGCAAATCTCGTGTAAGAACATCCCTCTCCAAACGGCACTGGGTGGAGAATTCTCCAGACTGGAGACGAGAGGACACAGGGAGGTCCATGAAATAAGCCTATCAGAAATGATTTGGTGTTTGGAAGTTGGAGCGATCATCGGAGTTACAAGAGTGGGAATATCGAAGGAAATAAAAACTGTATACGCAAGGGGACGCGCTCTCCGTGCATCCGTATTTTTAACTCAGTTCATTTGAATTTGTATCTCAGTTTTATAAAATAATAGCTCAGTTTATAAAACTTAGCGCAGTATTTCAGTTATACCGTATTTCAGTAGAGACGATAAAGCCTTTGTTCAGATTAAATGGAAGTGCGTAAATAAGACTTAGAACGCCAAAACGGGACGGTAGTGTTCGCGATGAAGCGTGAATAACGATCTTTATAAATTTTATGTAGTACACTGTCATAAATGTGATAGCGTTTTGCAGTAACATTCTTGAACCATTACATAAAAGCATCGATACTACACTGTTTCGTAATTGAGTCAAGTAACAGCAGTGTGAATAATTGCCTAATGAACTTGAAAACTATCTAGGCGCCGCAAGAGAGTGAACGTGCAAGATGAAAAACTATTAGGTGCATAACGGTATCAAACTGTGAACCGCGTCGATAGACTACGCGAATATGCATAGTCGACAGATTCCAAGTGCAATGCCGTAACTTATATTGTGGTAATCTTGAAACTCATAGTGACTGTCGCGGAGTGCGGACGGGTGTTCTCGAACGATGTACATATAGAGATCGGGAGTGTTAATCACGAGTGCCATATTGATTAACATCAACCATCAACGAAGGGACCCGCATGGATATACCATGGGAGCGATACATCACGACAGAACGAGTAACGTACAAAATTAATCTCTTATTATAATTATTAATTTACCAAATACCACTGACCTGACACTTAGAACCAAACCACCTGAGAATTTTATAAATATGAGTCAGATAGATACGAATCCATAGGTAGGGATCATTATGTTATAGAGTATTGTACATGTATTCTCGTTAATATATATGTTTATTGTAACTATGTATGTTTTTGATATGTCTGTTGCAGGAACAGGATTTTAACTATGTATATGCATAACATGTGTATTGTTAGTATATGAGTATTTCACGTATATAAATGTTTAATGTGTTTTGACGTAAAACTACTTAATGCAGATTTTGAGCACACCACATTAGTAGCTAGTAACGTCACTACGCATGAAGAAGTGCCTATATTTGATTGTTCTTTTGATTATTTTAAATTTGTTCTTACAATTATTTAAATGTGGTATAGAATTTCATTGTCTTTTAGAAGATTTGTAAGTGCTCTTATTATATGATTATGTTATGACATGAATAAGGAAGAGATACGATTTTAATAAACGTACTTTAGAATGGATTCGTTCGTATTCTATTGATTTGTGTAAGACCTGACTCACAACTTAACTTCTCACTAAACAAGATCTATAATTCATGATTCAATTCAACATAATTATCAAGTACATTACTTCCAAAGATACTCAGACTAGAAGCTTAGTTGACAGTTAAAGTCAGAATCAATTTCATGTTTAACAAGTTTGATTGTGAATTATAAATTAACTCTAATTTAACTCAGCAACTATTTAAAGGAATACATTTAATTAACGTAGTATATGGCAGCCTAACGCGTGGCATAAATAACATTGTATGTGACCTTCCAAACTTGGGGTTAGTTACACTTTAATCACGACCTAATTAAAAAGATAATTCAATTAAATTATGCAATAAAATTAATACAATGAAATAACATTGTATATATAAAAGTAATAAAATCAACTCATCATTAACTCTAAATGTATAATTAGATGATATTAATCTGTGCAATATTATTAGCACAGATAATTAATGGTGTATATGGCGTCCAACTGCGGAGCTGTATGAACTGTGAGATACGATAAATTTCGTACCCATATCACCTTCATAAACACAAACTAAATTTATAATTGAATAATTGTATTATGCAATAAATTTGCATAATTAATGTTCATTGTAGTAGATTGCAGAGTATCCAGGGCTCAAAAGCAGATCGCGGCCCCGATTAAGTTGGCGAGCGCTGGTCTACGAGACGTAGAGCCCTGGTCTCGTATTGCATAACCCGCTGTAAAAGCTAGTTTCGCCAGAGCTATGTTGAGTAAGAACGTGTTGATAAATATCAGAATACCTGGTCAATAGTTATTCACACGTGCGTGATCTTGTTTTATAAAGTTACTGTAACTTTACAAACTTTGTCTTTGTTAGTGTAAAGCAATGGCGTAGCTAGGCTTTTTGGCGCCCGGGGCAAGGAAATTGTCGGCCACCTCGCCTTCACAATTAAAAGGAGACAAAAGAGCAAAAATGAAGGCCCATCCCATGAACAAAGTACTTAATAAATGCAAATGTGTAGATTTTTATATGAAAGCACGCCCAGCAAACGTCTTAAGAATATTTGTTAAGTCAAAATTAAGAAATTACATATTATAATATTACCGGTAATAAATATACATTTATTAGTAACAAATGTACACTATAAAAAATTTATAACAAAAAAAATGTTCTAATAAACATGCAAATTCCTTATAGGTCTAAAGTTCATCGTCAAAACAATGTCCTAACGCAACATAAAGTTAAACAAAGAACTACATTAAAAGTAGTTAAATACATCTCTTACCATTACAGGTTAATGGTTCCGTCTTCTATTAATAAACAATATTTATTTTTCATATTTAATAAATATTTAAAACGAGGCATTTTAAAATGTAACTTTCCTGGTCTTAATTGCTGAAAAGTCGTTATTAAATCACTATAATCTAAAGACGAAGCAATGTCGTTTTCAATTGAAAGTGTCGCTAGATTTGATACGTACCCTGTCTTGAGATATTGTCGACGGTAGGTACGATTTAATCAATTTAAGTTTACTAAACGATCTTTCACAAGACGACACAGACACAGGTAAAGTAAGACAAATTTTTAAAGATGTTGCTAGTGGTTTGTAGGCTTTAATCTCATTGCAGAAACGTATTGTAGCAGTCCCTGAGGTGTAAAGTCCATTTGTTCTCCGTTAAATTTTGCCCTTTTAATAAAAGTATGACGTCTTAAAATCACATAAAAATTTTTTACTGTTTAGGTCATGTGGATACAGTTTTGCAAGTACTGTGCATTTAATATTGATTTGGGAAAGGTGTTCCTTAAAACGTATATCCCCATCATTTACGTACGCCTCAAATTTACAGAGGAACCCACAACGTTTTTCTAACTCTTTTATGTGAGCTGCATGAACTCCAACCAAGTTAAGTGAGTAGCTGTCACAGGGAACAACACAGCTAGTGGATTCAAATATAATATTCTCTTCTGAACTCCTGAATAGATACCAGCCATTGTTGCTTGATTGTCATACGACTGACCTCTGCAATCGCTAAGATTCAATCAATCTCTCTCAAGTTTACTTGTATTAGCTTGTATGATCCCCACTGCTGTTTTCACTTCTAAAGGAATAAAATCTATGAAAGCTTCCTTGATATCAACAGAATTGCGTTTAATTTCAAGAATTCTTATAATCTGAGAGATTTGTTCTACATGTGCAGTATCTGGTGTTGTGTCAAATATAATACTAAAGTAGGCTACTTCGTCTTCTTACATGTAGTAATAATATATTTGCGCACTCTTTCTCCTAACAGGCTTATTATTTTATTTTGAATAGTTAGCAGAAGATACGATATACGCCCAGATTTACGAGAGACTGAATCCAAATGAGATCTCATGACGGTCAAAATTAGCCAAATATTTTAACAAAGCCAGACAGCTTCCAGGAGTTTGATCGTTAGTAATTGACTCTCTATGTCCTGCCAGTGCCAGAGTTTGTACTGTGGTAATGACCCGCTCGAGGATTTTTTTCCATGTCTTAGCTGCTTTACTGATTTGTTCCTGAAGTAGATCATCAGTAAGCCCCTCTTTGTTTAAAGATCGTTCCAAATCCTTCCATTCCAAAAACGCAGAGCGATGAGCAGGACTATTTTTATGATCTTGAATACAGGGATTTAACTGTCGCCACGACGAAAACCAATTTTCACTGTTGAAATGGCTTCTTTGATAGTTTTTTTGACGAAATAAAGTGCAACAAACGCAAAGTAATTATTTTTTAGTTGGAGAGAAACACATCCAAGTACGATTTAACTTTTCGCCATTTTGCAAGGTGTTATCAAACCAATACTTGGTTAATGATCGTCCAGCTTCATCTTAAGGAAAATGGCTGTCTTTGTTCTACAACTGACATGTTCCTCTATTCACCATTATATCTCGGAAGGATTGAAATATCTCGCTTGGCCAAGCTCTCATATCTTGTAGAGCAGCACCGGGAACACGGTCTACATTGTTGGTAGTACTGTAATGTAGTAATTTGAACAGGTCCTTCATCGCCTGTAATTGCAAGACTGCACGATGCAACATCATCCATGGTACTAGAACCAACTGAATCTTATAACTGGACTTTGACACTTTCACAGAATGAAGTATTCACGTCGTTAACTCTACTGTATTTACCAACAGCCTCGTCGCTAACAACATCCATTTTATGATCACAAATTGATGTCTTGTTGATGATACTATTTTGACACTCAGCGTTCGATTTTCCATAAATAAAAGTCTTCATAAACTCTTTGGAACTTGTTGTAGTTCTTAATCTTTCTTCCCTCCTCTTCCGAAACTGGGCTCCACTGAGTTTACTTCGTTTCATATCAGCTTCAAATAAAATACAAAAAAATCAATTTTCAATAATAGGATTAGTATGATAACGTACACGTGAGTGTATTATAGAACTACCCAGGGCCGGCGAGAGGGGGCAGGGGGCCAGAGCCCCGGGGTCCCGAAGCGGGCCCGGCGTATAACGGCCTTTGTTCTGGCCATTTATTAACAGTGTAAAACCCATTTATTTACGATTAAAGTTAAGAATAACGAATTTCAGGGTCAATTAATAAATCCTAAACCATTAACAATCCAACAGTAATGATTTTGGTCAGTTTTTCTTTGGGGGGGGGCCCAAAAATGTTTAGCCTCGGGGCCCGTGATCGCTCTCGCCGGCCCTGGATCTACCCACAAGACGCACAAACTAAAAACAAATCGCATACTCAAGTTATTCATCAATAGCTGATGGTCAACACTTCGCTACGTCGAACCAGGAAGATTTGCACAAACGTAGCCCACGTAACGTTTTTTTATACGTTTGCAAATAATATAGTCGTCTGTATACGAATAGCAGTTAAGATTATTTATACAAAGCTTATACTGTATGATTATCAGTTCTCCATTCAGCACAACAACTCACTACTAAGTCACTACAAATTTGTTGTAATGAACCGTAAGTACGATGCTTGATCATAAATAGACTAGGCCTAATACTGTTTATCACCCAAGGTGTATGACAACAGACAAGCTGGCTGGTTATGCTTCTTTTATGAAAGGAATAGTAATATCAAAAAACAAGTTGTTTTAGTTTCATAAACTGAAAATATTTTTTTAAAGTCTATGCTCACTTTGCCCCCCCCTGGTTATGCCGCCCGGGGCGGCTGCCCCTTTGCCCCCCCCCCTAGCTACGCCTCTGGTGTAAAGTAAGATGGTAAAAATTTAGAAAGTATCAAATTATCAAAGAATCAAAAGTATCAACTCTTTAAAAATACTAACTCTTGAAACTATTTTACATGTGTGGAGTTTAATTAAGTTTAATTTCATAATATGATATTTTTCAGTAATTTTTTTGAAACTCAAATATTCTTCTTGACGTCAGTATAAGCACTAGGACAGGCGAAGCCGAATGTATGTTTTCAGTTAAACCTGATAAGACGGTCAGTAAGTGACCTTGTCATTCAAGAATTTTTTGGCACTACAAACATATCAATTACCAATACCACAGAGATTTATAATACCTTTTACTTCCATAATAAAATTGATATACACACAAACATGATAATTTGATTACAATGGGATATAGGTAACACTGATAGTAGGGATAATACCGATTTATATGTAACTTTGATAAATTCATCGAACCAATAATATGAATTAATCGCACTTTCCGGATATCGCTAGTGAAAAATAAAGAGTTTGCTATATTTTGAAAATATCTGGTAACTATACTAAGCGATTGAGTTAGATTATGTTTTTTTAAAACCCCAAACATCACTTTTTATTGACATTCCAAATTTTAAAGTTGTAAGTATTCTTCAAAATTTGTCTATCGGCTATGCAGTTATCTTGATTCTTATCCTATCTACACATTAAAAAAATTATTGTAAAATCGCGAATTAAAACTGACGGTACGAGAAGTAGGAAGGCGAGGTGCATATTAGAAACATAGCGCCGCGAGAGGGGTTGCATTCCTGGCTTGTAAAATATATGGGAAACGGGAAAAATCCAGAGGAAAAAAGAAATCGTGTAACAGAATGTAATTTTTTCATTCGTTGCATAAATATTAATGTTTGTAATAGAACATTGGGAAATTCATTTTAGAAAACCAATGTTGGAACTAAAACGTGAATCGTCTTGGTTGTTGTTCAAATCATTCGTCACTTTGTCAATGAGTCACTGACCTCACGCGCTCTTTTCCTATGACCGCTGAGCATGTACAATCCACTTACCTTCTTGTCTATCAACCAAGTTTTGACGCGCCGTCATGTAGTCTACTAAATGAGCGTTCAGTGTCTACATCTTGTCGCTGAAAGAGGCAGGCCTTTTTGATTGTCTTATTTACAGCAAATCAATTCTGCTGCTCGTGGGATTTATTTGAGGTACTTCTTTTTCCGTATCTCATGCCAGGTGGAAGCCTCGGCGATAAAATTCGGTAAAGTATCTCCGTGGCAAGAAACTGTTTCTTTTTTTCAGTGCATCCTGTTTTGTGTGCACCCCCTGGAAGTACTGCGCATACTGAAAAATACTTCGCTCGAGTATATAAATCGGGTGGTCGTAGAAACTTGGCCGACCAAGAAGTAGCTCAGAACTGTAATTCATAAAATAACAGAAAAGATCAGTGTGTTATGTCAATTCCAAAGAATACTAATCGCTCAGAAATTCAACCAAGAGTAGAAATGTGGTAATAAATGAACAAAATATTCATCACTATGAAAATGGAAAATATTTAAAAAATTACAAGCTGTAGATTTATGTATTATCAGTTTACTTTGAGTGCGTTATTACTTTTAGGTAATTAAATTCTGCAGTAATTAAACATACACTGTTCAGTAATTAAACATAAAATTCAGAAACACTTTCCGGCAGATCCAAAGTGTGTAAGATCTTTTACAACTTGATATAGTAATTATTTTATCAGCAGGTGTGCATAAACACGCACTCACGATGTTCAACACACCTGTCAGTGTACAAATATTTCACAGTCAACAAATTAAAGTAGTAACACATGAAAATTACAGTAATTTGCGAGATAATGACGACTCTCAAAAACTTGTAAAAGTATAAATATAATTACGTAAAATGAATGAACCGTGTAAAAATATACGTGTATAGGAAATGTAGGCCTATAGGCCTACTTCAGATAGTGCACAAACCGCATAGCGTCAGTTGTTAAAACACGTAAGTATTTTTCCATTAATTTCACTTTATATTATAGTGGGCGAGCGCATGTGTGACCAATATGCTGTTCACTTCTGCAGTACGTTTTGTATGTAATTTGTTGTGAGGATTTATTAATGTATGTTTTAGCAGATAGCCAATTTGTTCTGTAGCACCACACGTGAGTGTTTAGTAACAGTCATCGATGTATTATACACCGATGGTAACTGATTCATATTGTTTGTGCGGCAGAGCTGGATCTTATTAGACTGGAATAACAATAATAATGAAATGAACACCTGTACACACTATGCTTTGCCGATGACCAGGTAGTTACAGCCCAGGATGAAGATCTAAGCTACATGGTCAGAAAGCTGAATGAAGAATACACAAAGATGGGATTGGAAATAAACATAAAAAGACTGAATACTTGGCAATTAGAGATGAAGAAACAACAGATTTAGAAGTAGACGAAAATGTTAAAATTAGAGGAACAGACGAATTCAAGTACCTAGGATTTACACCGAGTAAACAAGGCACAACGGGAGAGGAAATAAAAAGTAGATTAGGCAGACTAGAACAGGGATTAGACAATTACACAGTATTATATGGAACAAAAATATTAGAAAAAGCACCAAAAAAATTATATATCAGACCATAGTCCAAAGCATTATGACGTATGCAGCGGAAGTATGGGTTATTAACAAAAAGAATGAAAGAAAGATTCTTGCAACGGAGATGGAATATTGGAAGAGGTGCTGTGGAATAACGAGAGCAGACCGAATAACAAACGAGGAGATTAGAAGAAGAATGGAAACGGAAAGAAGTGTAATTGACTACATCGAAGAAAAAAGATTGGTGTGGTACGGTCATGTCCGGAGAGCCCAAAATAGGTGGATCAACAAAGTGACTGAATGGAGTCCATTAGGAAGGAGAAAAAGGGGAAGACCGAGGACATCTTGGAGGGACGAAGTGGATGAATCTATGCAACGTATAGGACTTGAGGAAGCACAATGGGAACATCGGAAGAATTGGAAAGCCAGGTTGAAGGAAGGGAGACGGCACTAGCTGTAGCAACCCTATTATATATATAACAATAATAATTGAATGTTAAAAAAAGTATTATGTGGGTCATCAAAATAGATAGGAAGAGCTGCGATAATTATGCATAAAAATCTAATATGCAATTACACGTCGTAATAAATATTCCATATTTTAGAATTTAATAAGAACATTTTTTGGCTTTGGGGAGGCTAGGCCCACTGGCCCCAGGTTAGAACCGCAGTTGGACGGATGCAAGGGAGTATTCCTACATAACTGGTTGATTCATACAAAAAATATCTAACAGAATTTTGTGTAATACGTTGAATTAGCCGTTGTCGCTTACTAATATTCTCAGTTATCGCAGTTATATATTTTGATTTATGAAGTATTATGTTTACTTATTGTTATCTTTTTATTCTGCCAGATCAGAACCTTTTATCGAAACTTATTTTTATAACTTCACAATATTTCCCTTATCTTCTTATCTGTAATGCGTTGGTGTGTGTGATAAGTCTGGACAGTTTGTGTCGGGCGTTGGCCGAATCACTTTAGTAGAAATCATACCGGCGGTTTGATTGCCTCAGGATCAGGATAACTTGTGAAGGTAACCTGTAGTCACCGACATCAAATCGTTGGTCAAAGTAATTATATATTTCATACCAGTGAAACAGAAAAACCATAGTTTTATTTTAAAAGTGGTCATACAAAATTCGTAGATTTTCAGAGCATCAACAAATTTCAGCAGAGCCGAATATATGTCCGTGAAGGCTTGGAAGGATAAAAATATCATGTTTTCAGATTTAAAACGAGTCACTCTTGTTGGTTAAAGGCTCTTATGTTTTTGTAACATAGCCTATTAAGAAATCTGTGTGTATTCAGTTAAACTACAAAACGGAAGAAAGGGAAATCTTAAAACACTCTTTTGTTTAAAATATGTATTTATAAGATTTTTTTATGTTACATCACAAGTTATGACTTACACTTACAAAATTGTTATTATTTCTTAATTATTGGAGACGTCTGTTAACTTCGATTAGGTAAACAGGAAAAAGGACAAGGACCCGTTCTTCTCAAATTACAATATTTCATTGTTTAAACTGACCATCAATCATACTGTGTAATTTTGAAGGCCCAAAGATCGATATTATAAAATATTTTTCTAATCGCTTATACGTAAATGTTTCGTCTTCTACCTTGAATTTGTTTCACATCTGTTCTGTTAGAGGTGAAAGTTAAATTTGAATATTGAAACTAATACGGATTTAATATCAAATAGGGAGCAGGCCGTAGTGTACCGTACCCTGATATTAGAGTTGAAGTTGAAATATTTATTTTAAACCGGTACTAATAAAGTGTTATCACTGTTGTTACGAAACGTCAGGCTTAAATATATACTGGACTCGGACATTAAGCTATGTAGTACATTAAGATTCACATATATGTATAATTTTTTTCAACAGATTGTGAAATCTAGCTATTTTATTTTTCGACAGCTTTCGCGATCCGTGCAGGCCCGAATTTAGGTTCCCTGCCGCCCCTAGGCACTACTGTTAGCCCCCCCCCCCCACAACAAGTAATTTCTATATATTCCAGTCTCCTTGACTGCTGAAAAAAAGTTGCTGAAAATATTCATTTCAGCCATCTCTATTGCAAATATTTCATTTGATCTTAATTTTAAAAGGGAAGTATGATGGAATTGTGAAAAAGACTACATTTTTTTAACTTTTATTAATATTTATTTGCGTGTACACTTTAGTAACACATAGATTAGTTTTATAACAAGTAATATACATAGGCCTACCTTCTTTTTATAGGTTTATTTATAGACCTACATGGTTTGGTTTTATCATCAAACAGTAAAATCAATGAAAGTAATGTAAATTGGATAAATAGAACAAATAATTTAAGAGTGATTGAATAAGATCCCAAATTACACAAATGGCTTGATTTTACATTGGCTTTCGTCTTGCTTTGATCAGTGAAAATTCTTCAATAAGGCCTTCAAAGTTCATTTGTTCACTGTTTAAAAGTTCTGAAGGATTGAGAGTGAGTTGAGTTTTTCCTCATTCATTGTGGATCTAACACATGATTTAATTGCTTTTAAATCAGAAAACGTACGTTTTGCCGAACAGTTAGAGATAACTATTCACAAATACATACGAAGAGCTATTGCAATATTTGGAAATGTCGCTTGACAGTTCGCTTTAGTTAATATAAAAGTAAATTAAATGTATCAAGTTCTTCCCTTCATTTAAACATTCTCTATTATGCTTTGAATATATGATCATGCGCAGTAGGGATTAACTTCTAGATCGAGGCGCCCCAAGCGATATCGAAACAAATTATTTTAGTCGGCAAAAAATGGACAAGAATTTCAACGGAGTGTCCAGACCTATACCTATATACGGCCGGTTATTTCAAAACCATTTTCTTCAATTTGGCCTTAATGCAAGTGCCCAGTACAAATACTGTAATTGAAAAACCGAAAACATGAAATTTTAACAAATAATTTTTCACCTTGTGCCGCCCCTAGGCACGTGCTTAGTGGGAAATCTGAGCCTGGATCCATGTTTGTAATTATTATAGTGTATAAAAATGTCAGGCTGGCAACCTCTGGAAGTTGAGCATGCATAGTAGTCCAATATACCAAGCAATATTCTATTCATTCACAGTATATGAACTTAGGTAGTGCACAATATACTAACAAATCAACAAGTCTTAGTTAATAAGTTAACTGAATAACTCAATGCTTATTAGTGCAGTGCCTAATACCGCAATTTGTATTTGCTTAAATACGATTTGTATTTATACTGTAGGTAAGCCCGCCCACAATGTTAGTACAAGAAGTGCATTACTTACACCAATGTATTCCTCGTCCAATAATCAAAAAATTACAACAAAATTGTACAAAAGTGAAACATAATACAAAAAAAATTTAACATAATATCATTTTACCATTGTTGTATCACAATTATTTTTATTGTTTATTATAGTGATACTGTCACATTATTTAAAAGCGGTTTCCAAACTCTCAACAACTTATAAGTATTGTCTCTGTTAAAATGATTCTTATTTTCGTATTTCTGTCGCCTCTCTGAATACCTTCAGAAAACAGTTCCAATGTTGGCTATGATCTCCTTTTCTTCATGTAAGATGTGATTGTGATTTACATATTTACTCTCATAATTGCTGATTTCTCCGTGTGCCTCAGAACCGAGGGGATTCTCTTCCTCGTTAGCACCTGTCTCCGCATTTCGCCCTCGCACACACCTCGATTTCACTGTAGATGCCAGGAGTCGAAAGAATCATCTTGTCTTTCAACGGTAACAATTGGCCTACTTTTATAATTGGCTTGAATATAGGCTGTATGTTGTGTTTCTTCAAAAGCAGACCGATTATATTAATAGTCCCACATACACAGGCATAAGCCTACGGCAAGTAAGCGCGTCAACTTAACTGCTTCAGCCTGAATGTGTACAGAACCGACTTCTCTTCCTACAGGACACTCATTGCGGTCGGTTTTTCACAGTTGCTTTGTGACAGCTCGCCTGATTTCTATGTACATATCATTTTTTGTAATTTTCGGATTATTGGGCGAGGAATGCTGTGTTGTAAATTATGGGTAGGTTTGAAAAATTGTGGCCTTAAGGTATAAATACGGGTGGGTTAAGACTTGTGCTGTCTCATTCTAGCCACTGAGGATGCCTCACTGTAGTATGACCAAAACGTTTGGTTTAAATAAAAATAAAACGATGTTTGTTAAACAGAAAAAAGTACTGTCATGCGTAAGTTAGATCTATAACAACATTTAAAAAATTTATCTCGAATTTATGGTTTTGTATATCACTGAATGCAAGTGTGTCCAGAGTTTTTACTCGACCCCATAGGCCTACAGTTCTTAAAAATCCGCGTTTAAAATTTACTTAAAAGTACTGTACTTGGCGCCGTGTAATTAATAGTGAAAATATATTAAATAACACATTTGTATTTAGATTTTAAACTTTTTAATAGATATATTTCTTCATAAAGAGCATTATTTTAAACATCTTTACCTTAATTGAACGTTTCATAGGGCGTTTTTAATTTGTATCTGAAGCTGAGTCTGTTGAACTCCTGCAACTTTAGGGGTTGACTATCCTCATTCCATTGGCATTCCTGATCCTTTTTCTATACCCAAATTTTCAAATCAGAATCGTCAGATGGATGTTCGGATATTTCCCCCAAGAACAGTAACTGGAATTTGTGCATCATAAGGAAGAAATAGAAGAACTGATAGAATATTTTGATATAAAGATATTAACTAACTTTTCTTACTCTTTGAGACATAGCGTTTCAAATCACAAGAGAAAAAAACACTCATTATAATGATTTTTGTCTTCCTCCAAATAATTTAATACTAAATTTAAAGAGTTTTTATTACATGTTGACAGTTTCTTCAGACTCTCCAGGTACAACAAATTTTACGAGACGCCTATTATTTATCTAGGCCTCCCAGATTCACTTCAAAGTAGAGATTTTAGACTTTTCTAATGAAATCTGTAATAATTCTTTGATGTTTTTTAAAACCACAGACTTAACATAAATATAAGTAAAGTTGTCTGGATTATTAGGCCTACACAGTAGCTAAACATTTTTAGCAACACAGCAAAATTCACTGTTGAAGTTGAAAGAATATCTGTATGACTATGAAGTGTAGTTCAAGGAAGGATTACAGTGAGTGTCAGTGAAGTAAAATAATTTTAAAATGTTAATTTTCTCGGTTTACTGTTAATAATATTAAAGAGACAAATGAAAGACAATTAATATATGAACTCTTAATGGAGACTATTTACTAGCTTTATTTAATAATTACTAATAGCAGGATTCTTCATGTTTTCCAATATATAAGAAAAACCTAAACATTGTGTAGCCATGTATATCTCAAAAGCATATATTTTTTGAGAAAACTGTATACAATGCAAAATTTATAGTAAGTGTAATTTTTTAATTTAGCACCTAAAATTTATAAAAAAGCAAATATTATAAAAAAGATTTTTCTCATAGACCTGTGTTATCAATAACGACACAGATGGAAAAAGTTTAGACAGACACTAACTGAGGATTAGTATCTCAAATAAAATAAGGTAAAGTTTATTAATAAGTAAACAAATTTGTAATTTCTAGTCAATATAAAATAATGCCCCCAAAAATAAGAGAAGACTGAAGGGGAACAACTATCCCAAGGAAAATAGAGAGCCTATAGTTGAAAAAGAAAACTGAAATAAATAGGGCCAAGACACAAAGACCAGCAAGACAAAACTCAGTTGAATAAAATAATTAATCTTTCAATTAAGAAGAGAAGTTAAGAAAATAAAAGAAGAAATAATAAGTGAATATTTAGTTATCCAGTTACAGTTGTTTTGGTTTTTCATATTGATTTAAATGTACTTAGTCCATTTTCATTCTGCATATAAGATTCCCAGATTTTCATATTTCATTTCTGGAAATTACCTTTGTATGGAGCCTTTTTTTTTAAAACTTTTTTTCACTTTTTAACATTAACAAATCTTAAAGATAATGAGTCAGTTTTGTTCATTATAACTATGTTACCTGTAACAGCTTCAATTATGGCATTTTTTCTTATTTACTTGCCTTTTGTGGTTATGATATGTTAGTTGTCTTGATTGTTCATCTCTTCTTTCACAGCACTAACACTTATCTAAAAATGAACTTTTTCTTGTGAAAACTTACTTTTTTCGTCGGACGCGTTTCGGCGTACGTATCCGCCTTCTTCAGCTTTTAGTCAGACTGCCATCATTTCGTAACGGTTGTTGTGTGGAAGGTGTAGTGGGGGTGGTGTGTGGAGGAAGGGGATTGGCGCGGGGATTCAACTTGATGTTTGTTTTTTGTAAAATTGTGTCAAAAAGAGTGTGATTTATATTGTAATTGATCGTTAAGTATGTTGTTTGGTTGTGTTGTGTGGTGTTTATATATTTTGTATTGTTCAGTTGCGTTGAGTTTTCGACCTTTAGGTAAGTAATGTAAAATTTCAAGATTAGTGTCTATGTTGGTGTAACTGTGGTTTTCTGTGTGTATGTGTGTGGCAAATGCGGAGTGTATATTGTTGTTGGTTAGAGCTTAGAGCCCCCTAAACTAAATGCATTACCAAAAATACATAAACCTAACATTCCCAACAGACCATTAATAAACAACACACAGGCACCCTCCCACAAAATCGCAAAACAACTAGACAAAATAATCAGAGAAAATATTAATCTCAGTAACAACACATCTATCAAAAACAACATCGACCTAGTCAGGAAAACTGAACACATCCACATCCCACATAGGTCAACACTGGCATCTTTTGATATAACCAATCTATACACTAATGTCCCCATCAAAGAAACCATCCAAACACTAGAACAACTATTCAGACAAAACAACACACCTGAAACACACATACAAGAAATCATCACACTTACCAAACTAATAACTGAACAAAATTACTTTACATACAATAACAAGATATACACACAAACAGAAAGTCTCCCGATGGGATCCCCCATATCAGGAATACTAGCAGAAATATATATACACAACATACAACAGAACCACATAATAAACAACAACAAATACACTAACAAAATTATATACTGGCACAGGTATGTAGATGATATATTACTTTTATTCAAAGGCAACACAAGACAAGTTGAAAACTTCCACAAATACATAAACACTATACACCACAAATTAAAATTTACACTGGAAATTGAACAAAACAATAGTATAAATTTTCTAGACCTAGCAAATTAACAAAACTAACAATACACACACGTACAAAATATACAGAAACCAACCACAACTGACATGGTTATACACAACACATCAAACCACCCAACACAACATAAACATGCGGCCTTCAACCATATGCTCCATAGACTAACTAAAATACCCTTAAATAAACAAGATTACACCGACGAACTCAACACAATAAAATACATAGCAATCAAAAACGGTTACAACCCTAATTTAATAAACACACTACACAAACGCATAAAAAACAAAAACAGCAAAACACAAAATACCATCAACACACAACACAATAAATACATCACACTCACATACCACAACTCCTACACACACAAAATCGCCAACACATTCAGAAAACACAAATACAAAATAGCATACAGAACAACCAATACCATCAAAAAACACATCAATAATACAAACACAGACATAGACAAATATAACAAAACAGGTGTTTACAAATTAAATTGTAATGACTGCAATAGTTTCTACATTGGCCAGACAGGAAGATCTTTTTCATCCCGTTATTCTGAACACTTAAAAGCTCTAACCAACAACAATATACACTCCGCATTTGCCACACACATACACACAGAAAACCACAGTTACACCAACATAGACACTAATCTTGAAATTTTACATTACTTACCTAAAGGTCGAAAACTCAACACAACTGAACAATACGAAATATATAAACACCACACAACACAACCGAACAACATACTTAACGATCAATTACAATATAAATCACATACACTTTTTGACACAGTTTTACAAAAAACAAACATCAAGTTGAATCCCCGCGCCAATCCTCTTCCTCCACACACCACCCCCACTACACCTTCCACACAACAACCGTTACGAAATGATGGCAGTCTGACTAAAAGCTGAAGAAGGCGGATACGTACGCCGAAACGCGTCTGACGAAAAAAGTAAGTTTTCACAAGAAAAAGTTCATTTTTAGATAAGTATGATATGTTTGTCAGTTGTTGGGTAAATTTATTTTTTTCTCCTTAACATGTCTGTAGTTAGCCAGAATTTATTTTACGTTGGAGAAAAATGATTAACAACATATTAATATACTTTTTATACTATAAACAAAGCGTTCCAGAAGAAACCCCTATTTTCTGCTGTTACAAGCATTAGCTTTTTTGCAAGCATGTATATTTTCATATATTGATTTAGACTGTAGTTTAAAGAAATATTATTAAATTATGTTGGGAGTTGAAGAGCAGACACTTTTTTTATCTACAGATGTTGTAAATCGCGTGCACAGTTGAATAAATGCATGGCAGATTCCTTGCAGTGATAATGGATTATTGTTTCTGCTCATATAAAAATTGAAAGCAAAACAGGAAACTACTATAGGTTGAAACAGTACTGTGTTGTAAGGAACTGTAGACAAAATCTGTGTGTATATTTTACTTAACAGCTAACATGTATCTCTTGTTGGTAGCGTTAATTTTAATAGAGCAGGTGACCTTAGACATATAGTATAAATAATTATAAAATTATACTAAACAGTAATATATCAATATTTTCAATAAGAATTTTTTTCTATTTACACTAAATTATATTAAACTACTGTTAAGAATAATTCTTAATTCTCAGTTTTCAGCTATAAAGATACAATTTTAACCAGGTTTCCAACCACGACTTTTGTTTCAATTTCATAATATTACTTTACATCACACAAATTGTATCTACATAATTACCTCAAATATTTTTAAATTTAAGTGTACTTATAAGACTATCATCTATGAGAAAATATTATATAATGACAGTGACTGAACTATTAACATTGTAGTATTACACAATCCATAATAAAATACTTTTATTTTAGTAAAATAGTGTGAAGTTTCAACCTTTGATCTCAGATTTACAGAGTAGAAAATACATGTGTTCATTCATTAGTAATATGCATTCATTAGAAAATTCATGTGTTCATTCCAAGTAGTAATAAAGATGTTCTGATAAGAAAACTGCAAGTTTTTTGAGTTGATTGTCAAGTCTGGGTACTGTTTTTTCAACCATCTTCCCCTGTCCTTTTCTAGCATGTGAACATGTATACATAACATCAAGAATTGTACAGGATACATGAATACACTGTATGTTCTACCCCAGTTAATTGGCAGTGTTAATTATAAATTTTTACAAGTATAAGTATCAATAGTTCACAGTATTTTCAAACGTGTGTGTGTGTGTATATATATATACTGCTTGTAGTTATGGGATTTGTATAGACACTGATTAAACACAGAACCAGTATTATTAACAAAATAAACACTAGTTTATAGTTACTTCCAACCTAAAAATTTACTTACAAGCAAGCATGCGCATTATTTTACAACAAAAAACATGAACATGTGTAAAACTGACAATTTGATCAATTTTGTTATCACAGCAAGCCTATGAGAACTCGAAAATGTCTGATTAAAATATGCTATAAATATTCAGAGATAAGTTTTAAGCATTTTGCTAACACATACAAAGTTCTTCATGAGTACTATCAGTATTAGCCTCAATATAAGTTATATAATTAGTTTTTTCAATTCAGAATCAAGAATGTAAAGTAAGTGAGTTTACATTACTGAAAAAGAATAAACTGAAAATTACTCAATTAAATAAATATTTACTGTCTTTTAAAATTGATATAGTTTATAAACAATAAACTATAGTGATTAATACTGTAAGTAATAATGTGTAAACTACAATCACCTTTTTGCTAATTTTGTTATTTGAGAAATGTTAAGTGAAATTAATAATACAATTAATATTTGAGTGTCTCAGAACCAGAATAAACCAAGTCGACTTATAGAAATTTTACACATAAAAGGATTAAAGTTTTCTGTAAAATAATAATTCCCTTTTATCAATGTAAGTTTTTTTTTTAATGTATAACAACACATATATAAACTTAACTACTGAAGATAAAGTTTTGTGGTTTATAATTTGTTTGGAAAATATGCTTTGTTTGAAAAATGTTTTTTTTTGTAAGTTGTTTCACCATGTTCTTGAACACACATCCTTCAACTGAATTATTTTTTTGTAGCAGGAGTGATGAACTAAAGATACACGTGGCAAAAGATCCAATGTATTTTTTAACAACATTAATTTTCAGTTTTTGTAAATATATAGGCTCTTGATTAAGTGCCAGAAATTACAAATCATTTACAGTTCCTTAATCTGAAGTGTCTTCAATATTGTGAGTACATTAATATTCCTGTGTTGTCCATAACAGGCAAAAAAGCACATTTGTGCATTGGAGCATTCACTATGTTCATGGTCACCTAAAAATCTTCTAAGATCTTCTTCCACGTTCCATTCCATCTCATGTATGACACAACCTACATTACTGTTAAGAAATATTTATATATTTTTTGTTTGTAGCAAATTATATATACAAAGGTTTCTATTATAATAAAAAATAGAAGTAGATAAATCTGGGTAGACACTTTCTGTTAGTCAAATGTACAGGTACAAAAGTCATCAGCCACTTTCTCCTTATCTGGTTGCAGTGTAGCCCTTCCCTGTTCAGCTTTTCTTAATGAATTTCTCTCATTAATGGACTGCTTAACTTCATTAGTTTTTGCATCGATTTTCATTTTCAGATCACCACATTTTCAGCAATTACATTCAAATGTTAAAGTACAAGAAAATATGCTGGTAAAAGCATTACAGTACAATTTTTCCTTCAGATGACTCCATTACCTTCTAATATGATCTTTTCTAAATTTGATAATGAGTAGAAAAGATGTTTATAAATCTCTTTATGAATAGAGATGTTTGTGTTCAGATTTTCTTTCATATTCCCTTAAGCAATACAGGGACTTATAGAATGGGAAAGACATTAGCTCTGCTCAAGTATTGTGATGAATGATAATCTCAGTTCTATCGAGCTTGTTGGTTAGAGTATGTTTTCTTAGTACTGCTTTTCTTAGTTTCTGGTACTGATAAGTCCTTCTCTTAAGTTAAACATTTGATCCCCATTTAATTGTAAAAAATATTAAGAAAATATTTGATATACTGAAGCATTACATTTACTTAATTTTGTATTATACTTATAGATAACAGATTCCTTTGTCCCTTCTCCAGTTTGGTATTAAGATCACTGCATTTTTGACTTGTATAAAATTATGAAAATAAACTTTCTGTTGATGATAATCTACTCTAGAAAAGAGTTAAAAATTACCTTGCTAATGATAATCCATTACTTACCATTAGTTTTCTTCTGATGATTTAGAAGACAAATCATTCTTTAATGATTTTATTCCCTCTTGCATTTATGTAAATTAATATTTGATGGTGTTTTGGGCTTGTATCACTATGTCCGTGAAACTATATAAGAATTATATATACTAACAAAAAAGTACATAAGAAGAATGGTTTGTTACAGGCTGAACATAACAGACTTTTAATTTGAAGTAAGAAATAGTAACATGGGATTTGAAAATAATGTGTTTATTTTATTCTAGTTATAAACAACATGTTTATCTGAAGAATTTGTTATAATGTATAATGACTGGTTTGTACTTTCAGATGCAGGCATCATAAAATAATCTGCAACTTGTGCACTTGAGAAAAACTCACAGTTGTATAGTGCACCTGAGATACTGTTTAAAGACCTGTTTTACAGTGTATTCATGCTAGGAACACTAACAGCTTAATAGAAAGGTAAACATTATAAAATTTCAATTAGTAATTTTTCTTCATATAGCTCTAATTTGGTCGTAATCAAGTAGGTTATCGGGCATCCAGATGTAAATGATTTACAATTAAAAATTATATTGAAAACGTCATACCAATATTATGATGTGTGATGTATTGCTTTAAAGTACTGTATATATAGTTTGTATGTTAAAATTTTTTAAATTATTACCTGAAACATGATTCTTAGTAACATATATTCAATATTATAATACATAATGGAAATAATACTTTTTCAGAAATACTTTACATCTGGTGTGTTTTATATGTGCATAGAAATGGCTATTGCATCAAAATTCTGTGTAGTGTAAACAATGGTACATATTAGATTATGAATATTGTATATAGTACTGTAAATTATAAATACCAGCTACAGTACATATGTAAATGTGATTCAGTTAATCATGATGGTGTATTTAAGTAGGCTATAGCCTGTTGGCAAAAACCAGCTTAGTACTTGACATAATTGTATAAAAATATGATTGAACAACGGTGGCAACAAAATTACAGGAGTCATTAGGACTTTATTTAGGCTTATTATTTAACAGAAAGAGATGTCATAATTAAATCTAGTTATTATTTTCATACAGAGGCCTTTTTGTTTGATTGCCACCAAATATGTAAAAATAGTAAAGTGAGTTTTGTCATATTACATTTAATTATATTATTGTGTAGAATCTTGAACACAAATACACACACATATTACATCATGTGAACACACACACATACACACACAACACGTGCACATCTGTCTATATCTATATCACTTAAATTTAATTACATATATCAATAATATATAATGGGTACAGAGGAAGAACAACAAGAGTCACAAAATGTAATTCATACAGGAAAGCATTTTCAAAGTTTTAAGGGTCATACAGAATACAACTTTCACCTCAGGGGATTAAAATAACTTATTAACACAAATATAGATATCATAAATTGTTATTTTAACAATAATTCTCTTGCATTTACTTATTACAGTGATATAAGTTTTTATAATAATTAATAATATTAAAATGTCAGTTTTCTTAGAACGTTTTCTCTTTTCTTATAGTGGATTCTTTTAGATCGGATTGAGTTGCCAATATGAATATAATAAACTTTAAATATGAATACAATACAATTTGAATGTTCTATATGCTTTACTTGATTGTCGAATTCCGAATCTGCGATGAGGATTATCCACTCGAACGTCGCCTGTCCTGTCGCTCTGTGGTCATCCGCTGTTATTGTAGATCCTCATTGGTTGTACTCGTTTGATTATCACAAATTTATATATACACTGGTATCACCTTCACACTAATACATTCACTTATAATTATCTTAGTTAAACTACGTATATGTCGTATTAATCAATATATCTTCTCAACACCTTGGTATGTATATTATTTAAGATAAGTGCTTGGAACACGGATAGTACAGACCGATACCGTCAGATTATTTATTAACTTGACGAGTCTCACTGTGGTATTTCTCCGATTCTCTTTTAATTCACAATTCGACTTTGATAATGTCTCAGACGAATTACGGTAGATTCTGTAAAGACTGAACACTTTAAATGCTTAATAACTGTTCTCCGATGACTGACTTAACAATTACGACTTTAATGATTGTAACTTCTCCGACGATTTAACTTCAGAAATTACGATTACTTATATTATTCAATAACGATTGCGAGTATAACTGTTGTAAAACTCCGCTGACTTAAAATAAAGGTTACGAGTCTAATTGTTGTAATAGCTCTGCTGACTTACTTCACTTTTCCAATCTACATTTTTTATACATGAACTACAACTACCCTCACCTAATATTTACACTAAACATTCCCATTGGACTTAAGTGCCATGATATTCAGTTCTATCCAATGTAACAAGAGAGTTTAACCGCTAAAAAACTGACGCGTTTTCTTATTTTCTAACAAACAGCGCATTCCAAATTTTTCTAGACGTAGTGGGAAAAGACGCTTTACTTAGTTTCTCACTCTAACGCTCTCGCTTTAATATAATGGTACCCATTGTTATAAGCACTTAACTTTTACAGATTTCACCTATTTTTTGCTGATTTTTAAATATAATACAATTTTACTGCCTTCTGTCCCATACGTGATTTTTTCCTACTTTCTGCCGTCTAGCTGTCGCCAGGCACGAGGGTGCGTTCTTTTGAAAAAACACCGCTCTGATATCTTCTAACGGTATTTTTTTAACATTATTTGTACCTATTTGTTTTTGATTTAATATTATTTCCCGTAAAATTGCACTGCATATATTTTTGATGATATATCTGTCCCCCAATAGAATTATATTAATTTTAGATTGAAAATTGAGAATGATTCTATTGTTGCGTCCCTTTGAATGGTTCTGATTAAAATTTATTTGCAACTCTTTACTAAGGTATTATGTTCTGATACATGTTTACGTATACATCACTTCAATTCATGTAATTCAAACTTATTTCTATACAATACTGTACATCTATATTTTTCTTTTAACCCATTTTATCCGTTTAAAAACAATCAGTTGTTTATAACCTGCCAGTCGGCTCCCAGTTGTTGTTTACAAACAAAACCCTTCTACTGTCAGCACGATACCTGCTGTCAAAATAAATCCAGTAACGGTTCCATCTACTTTCCCTTTCTTTCTGACATCGTTATTTACAAACTATTTCTGCTACTCTTACTCTAGTGCACATCATAATCTTTTTATACACTCTTGAATACATAATTTAATTAAAAGATAATCCTATACATTTTTAACTAAAATATTTTTATTTATTTACCAATTCTAAATCTTGTTATCACAAAATTGTTATAAACTATTTATAAACTACTTCATATACATATGAATTTTGTGTTTTTACAATCTGTTTTGATAATATTTTGTTATAAACTTGTTGTCTCTGTGTGTTGTGATGTGTCAAGTTTCGTAATATGGTTTCAACTGTCTTATGTTAAAGTTTCCTCGGATTCGTCCCGGTTGTAGGATGTCTTCCAGCTGGTATGTAGCCATTCCTAACTCCTTACATATTTTATACGGTCCTTCAAATATATTGCAAAATTTTCCTATTACTCTCTTATTTAGGTCGGATATCAGGTATGTTCGCAATAGTACTTTATCTCCTACCTGAAATTTCATAATTTTGTTTGCTAAATTTAGCTGGTCTGCTCGTTTCCTTCCCTTTTCTTTAATCCTCAGATAAATGTTTTGATAGTTGATTTGCTGACTTTCTTTTACCAGCTCCCTGTCAATGTATTTAGTCCAGTCATGTTCCGGCTTTCTTCCCCATTGACCTTCGTATGGTGTGGTTTCGATAGTCTCATGATAAGTTTGGTTAATACAGGATTCAATCAGTTTTAGATATTTTGCCCACTTGGAATGTTTTTCAGATGTGAGTGCTCTGAACATGTTTCCCAACTGTCTGTTAACTTGTTCTGCTAAGTTGCTGCAGGGGTTGCATATAGCGGTAAATTTTGGTTTGATGTTCAATTCTTTTAATGCCGTTGTCCATTGCTGACTCGTGAATTGGGTTCCGTTATCAGTTAATATTGCTACTGGTTTCCCGACTTCTTTGCAATAGTTTAATTTTGTTTATGGTGACTGTTGTGGTAGCTTTTCTTAACTTGTATAGATTTACAAATTTGGTAAAATTATCTATCATAATTAATACATATTTAACTCCACTTGTAGAGGTTGGTAAGGGACCGTAGTAATCAGGCCCGTATTTTGGATGTATAACGCCCCTGTGCAGTCATTCATTTTATGCCCCCTATTCCCTGAGCTAAACTTCAGTGTCGCTATTCGTTTACAGACTATGGACAATAAATTGTTTAATTACTTACTTCAATTTTAAACTGTATTACAGACAGTATTTAAACTTAACTGAATACACAATATATGAAACAAAGGTGCAAGTTAAACATTTATACTTTATTCTGAAGACGATATATGGTAAACACATAGAAAATAAGTGCAGTGTACACATTTGGGTAGACGTCACTAATTTTCTTCGAAGCCAACATTCTGCAGAGAAATGGAAGAGACGATAATTTGTTACCATCTTCTGTCTTCATAGATAACAGATAGCTTTTCAAATGGATGCATTCTTCACCAAAGCTGCTTTCTATGTCGGAATCATAAATGGCTCGAAGTTTCTCTGCAGCATCATAAATTTGAGGAGCTTCTAGTTTGGTGATATTTGAGAGAAATGAAAATATTAAATTATATTCTTTGTAGACATTAACTCTCTTCTGTAACTCAGTCTGGAGAGTTTGTATGATCTTGGAATATGAAATTTCCTCGTCTCCAGACCATAGGCGTGCGCACGGGGGTGCCACAGGTGCACAGGCACCTGCTAATAAGTTATATTTAAATAAATAAATAAAAGTTTTTTATATTGTTGGTATTTACATTCTCAATGTTTTTGTAATTTTTATTTCATTGAGTAACAAACTTGTGTGAGAAAAGTGGGCTAGAAGCCTTGAAGATACTGGGAATCTCACTAAACAAGACGAACATTAAACCTAAAACTATCAAGGTTGTGAACTCAGTCATGAGTCGGAGCGGAGTGGTGTAGGGAAGGCGTGTGTGGTGCGTTGTTCCCTTCCCTTTCTCGCCCCTCATCGCCACCACTCAACCGGTCTACTGGCTCGATATCTGGCCTTGGCTCGGCCGACCCACTCCCACATTCCACAGCTGTTCTTAACTGACTTCACGTGCGCGCTAAAGTTTCTGTAGTCTGCACCGCAACGCATTAGTATAGAATCGTGATAATTTAGTAATTTAGTGCAGTATAGGTACTAAATAGGGACAAATAGTGAAAGTGAAATAGTGCGTAATTAGTTAGTGTGTGAAAATGAAGAAAAATAGTTTAGATAGGTTTATTATAAGAACAGAACAGAACGGACTAACACAGAATAGTAGTAATGTCGGTTTAAAAGTGCAAATTTGTGAAAGTAGTAAAAGTGAAAGCTTAAGTAGTAACACCAATGGAACTCCGTTGCATGATGTTATTAATGAGCCATCGACATCGACTTCCAAACATGAGCCGACGACTCCTCACCCTGACGATCCTATTCAAGAAATTCCTAAAAATAGATTTGAGAGAAGTGATAGATTAGTTCGAGGTCCCTATCAACCAAAACTCAATAAATATCCTTCCACTAAAGTAGTGAACAAGCTAAGAAGTTTTCAACCACAGTGGTATACAAAATATGATTGGATAGAGTACAGTCCCTCAGCTGATGCAGTATTTTGTTTATATTGTAGATTTTTTTCTTCTAATGATTCATGCAAAAAGGGTCATACTGACAAAGCATTTATTATGACAGGATTCAAAAGTTGGAACAAGGCGAATGAGTGTTTCAAAGCACATCAGGGGTCGACATGCCACAATCAAAGTTTGAAATCATTTTCCAGCTTTAATTCCAATGAAGAAACACCAATCGATGTTTTGTTAGATAAACAAAAAGAAGAGGTTCTGGTAAAAAAACAAGTTGAAAAAAATAACAACCGAAGCGTTATGGAAAGGCTTATAGATATAGTTATTTGTTTAGCAAAATCAGGATACCCTTTCAGAGACACAGGGAAAATGAAAGTACCATAAACAAAGGGCTATTTTTAAGCTTAGTTGATATGTTAAGGAAGAAGACACTTAAAGGAATCACCTCGAAATGCCATGTACACAAGCTATCACATTCAAAATGATTTAATCAAAGCATTGCACAACATTACTCAGTGTAATATTGTAAATTCTGTGCAAGGGAAAAAAATTTCATTGATAGCTGATGAAACTTCTGATTTAGGTCATAACGAACAAATGTCTGTGGTAGTACGACATTTTGATGATGAAAAGACTGTGCTGTTGAGCAATTTGTCTGTTTACAAAGATTAACAAAACAAAATGCAGAGTCCGTTTTTCAGAAACTAAATGATGTCCTTGTAAATACTTTAAAAATGGATTGGTCCTCTGTAATTTCTGTTTGTTTTGATGGTGCATCAACAATGTCTGGATGCTATAACGGAGTTCAAGCAAAGTATAAGGAGATGTGTAAAGAGATCATGTATGTTCATTGCTATGGGCATTGCTTGAATCTAGTTTTGGTTGATGCATGTACCTCAAGCAAAGAAAATCGCATAATTTTCAACTTCTTTGGAATTGTACAAACCTTATTTTGCTTTGTAGAAGGAAGCACATCACGCCATGCAGTGTTTGCTGCAATGGCAAAGAAGCGAACTCTAAGTTAACGACTCTTAAGTCCCTATCTACAACCAGATGGGCTTGTAGGGCAGAGGCTGTTAAATCAGTGAAGACAAATTTTGTTGTTCTTGTTTGAGGCCTTACAGGAAATTATATCAACAACTGACAAAGCTGATGTGAAAATAAAAGGTCGAGGGCTCTTACGTGAACTGAAGTCATTCGATTTTGTGTTGGCTTTGGAAATCACTCACCTGATACTTTTATTGATTTTAAAAGTAAGCAAACCACTTCAGAGTGAGGACATTGACCTTTCGACTGCCATGAACGGGGTTAAAATGCTCCGGGAGTCACTTTCGTCACAGAGGAATGAAACAACTTTTAACAAAATTTTTAATTGTGCAAAAGAAGTTTGTGAAGAAATTGATGTGGAGGTTCCTGTTTTGAGAAAAAGAAAAGTGTCTTCATGCATTGATGAAGCTGTTCAAAACTCTCACTATTTTGATAGTAAAGAAGATCAAGACAGATGTTTGACATTTTACCCTTTCATAGACTCACTGGTAATGGGCATAGACGAACGATTTGAGCAAGAAACGTGTGATTTAATAGTTGCAATTGGAAAACTTCTCAAGTTGGAAGCAGAAGAGAATGATTTGAAACTAGTGTCAAAAAAACTTCAGGTTGACTTTTATGGCATCAAAGCAGAACAACAACTACTACAAAACAACAAGTGTGATAATGGAGCTCCTCCAAAAGTTGAGCATAATAACTTAAAAAGCTTTAAACCTTCTGTATATTTAATTACACTTGGACAGGGTTCCATTTCTGTGGAAACCCTGTCCAAGTGTAATTAAATATACAGAAGGTTTCCAAATACATACAGTAGGCCTAATGGCACTGTGTTTATGTAATTCATATTTTTATTTGATAGGTACGACAAGGACAGCCTTGAAGAAGTGGTTGGACTGCTAAGCATTGAAAATCGTGTTAACTTGTTCTCCGAGTTTTACGCCACATTAAAACTTTTTCTTACAATACCAGTAACAAATACTTCATCTGAGAGAAGCTTCTCCAAACTGAGTATTGTAAAATCAAAACTCAGAACAAGCATGACTCAAGATAGATTGGAATATTTGATGCTTCCTTTTATTGAGCTAGAGTTAGCAGTAAATGTGGATTATAAAGACATTATTGAAGAATTTAAAGTACTGATTCCTGGAGAAAGGCGTATGCTACTGTAAACTTACAAAATGGTTGTCTTTATTTTAAATAAATTATTTTTAGTGTATGTCTCAGAAATATTTTTTTCCTATAAAACAGTAGATAGAAGCAAAGTTTAAAAAAACATGTTGCTTAGAACTAAAGTTCAAAAACTTCAACTAAAACTTTTTTGTAGCCCAAGAGTGTTAGATTTTTGGTTTAATTTTTAACAAAAAAATTGTTTAAAATACGTTTTAGACAGCATATTCTTTAAAAAATTCCAGACCCCCCACCCACCCCCCGGTACAATGGTTCGTGCACCCTCTAATAAAGGATGCTGCGCACGCCTATGTCCAGATCTTGTCATGTTCCAAGTCATCTGATCCTAGTTCTTCTTCAGAACTTTCTGGTTCCGCTTCTGATTCAGATGATTCATCAAAAAATCGCCTACGTTTAATTTGACGTTTTGGTCTTGAAATCTCAACAGCTGAAGAAGAAGGAACTGATTCCAGACTCCTGATCTGATTAAGTTTCTTTTTAGCTGAATCTCTGTGATTGGGGAAACAGGTCTGAAGCTCAGTTAAATACACTGTAAGAGAGTCGTACATTTCAAAAACAGTGAAAATGTCCATTTCCTGAGCTTGCAATTTTTTCATGACTTTGCCAAATTGTTGAAGAATAGAACCCCATACTGATGTCATGAATGCTACCTCAATGCTATTTAATTTCCTAAGAAGACCCTCAGCTTCACATCTACCTTTACCCGTTTCATTTTCTGAAATAGTTCTTAATGCAGAAACCACTGCTTTCCAATCTGCATCCAAGCTCTTGCAAGCATCCTCACGTGCACACCATCGATTTGTTGACAATGATTTCAATGTCATGGTTACAGAATCAAAAAATGTTTCCAAGATATTCCATCTCCCTGTAGAATCTGCGAAGTAATTATATAAACTTTGCAATAACTCAAAAAACCGTACTGCAAAAATACAGCATTTCACTGCTTGTGAACCAACTAGATTCAGTGAGTGAGATGCACATGGAATGAAGAAAACAAGAGGATTTCTTTCCTTGAGTCTTGCTTGCAAGCCAGAATATATTCCAGACATGTTGGCCGCATTGTCATATGATTGACCTCTACAATTATCAACTTTCAGACCATGTTGTTCTAAAGAATTCATTAGTGCTTCAAAAAGCTTTTCTCCAGTATGGCCTGTATTTTTCATAAAACACAGAAATCTTTCAACTGAGAGCCCACACTCAGACATATCTAACAACTACACTTAACTGGTCATTATGAGATAAATCTGGCGTAGAATCTACTATGTCTGAAAAATATTTAGAAGAAATAACTTCATTGCCTATTTTTTCACTCGCTGACTTTCCCATAAGTGTATTTTCCAGGATTACCGAACCGTGCAATATGGTCAGCCAGAAAAGAATCGTACTCTGCAATTAATTCCAAACACATCATGAAATTTCCATTTTTCACAGAGCCAAACTTCTCTTCGTCTCCACGAAATGCTAAACCCCTAGAAGCTAGTTTTTTAACTACAGAAACAACTCTTTTTAGTACATTTCTCCAATATGTAACTTCACGTTCATGCTGGCTGAGCAATCTTTTGTCAATTCTGTTCATCTCATTTCCTCTACTTTTCAATTTTAACAAGCAGTCTCTGTGAGAAGCAGAAATTTCATGTTCGGCTATTCTTATGCCAGCATGGCTCCAATCATTGAAACCAGATGTTGCAAACTGAGATGTACCACCGAATAATTTGCATGGGGCACAGAACAGTGATCCTTGGCTGGGAGAATAAACAAGACATTCACGGTTCATAACTTCCCCATTTACTAAAATCCTATGGAATAGTTTCTTGCTGCAAAACCATTGTGTTCCATCAGCATATCGCCACAAGGACTGTGAAAAGTCAGCGTCTTTGTTTTGATTAATACCATTTTTTTATCAAATAATCCCGAGTGTGGTCAGTGTTTTCCCAATAGAATGGATCATTACTAGGAATAGACACTGCAAAATCCACTTCTGTAGAGAGCGTAGCTTGTTCCTGTACTTCGATATTTTCGACTTCCACATTGTCTTTACTGTTTTCCACTATAATTTCACCCAAATTTTCAGGCCTACACTGTTCACTTTTGTTTTCACCACTGAAATATGAGTCCAGTTGAGGTATTTTCTGCAAAATTTTACTCTCCCTCTGTCTTTTTTCCTCAGCTTTCTTGCGATATGCAGCACCACTTAACCTAGATCACCCATCCATACCGTCCCTAAGCTATTATATCTTAATGGAAAAACCTATAGAAATACTGTTTTGTAGAACATTTAAAACTGAATAATTCACTGTCAACAGTTAAAATACTCAGCGTATCATATAAAATGCCTTGATTTTGAAAGTTAATAACAAGTTGAACCACGTGGAACGATGAAACGCCAACTTAACTCTGAACTCATACACAACAACATATAATAACAACATACACACCAAAGAATATGCACACTACTGCATCCGCGTAGGTGTACGAGCCACGAGCGTCTAGCCAGAGTAATTTCAATATAGGTGCATCTAACATCTCGAAGAGAAGTGGTGCACTAATAGTACCATACTACTTTAATGCCAGAGCCAGAACGCTAATCTTCTTCGGGCTTTATAATGATATGAAGCGTTTTTTTTAACCAGCTATATTTTGCCGCCCTCAAAATTTTGCCACCCTGTGCACCTGCACATGTTGCACATGCCTAAATACGGCCCTGGTAGTAATCAATACTAACTAACTCCCCTTTTGATTTTGGTATGACGGGTTGCGTCTCTCCCATCATCTTTCGATAGTAATCCTTACATTTTTGGCATGTCTTACAGTTTTTTATGATATTTTGTGTGTTTGTTGATGGAATTCCCCGTGAAGTATTCTTTAAATAATTGGTATGTCCATCGGTTTCCCACGTGGCTGTATGCATTGTGCAACTCATAAATCAGAGTTCGGCTCAGGTCCTCTCCCTTTTCCTTTCTTCCCTCTCCCTTCTCAGTTTCCAAGCTCCCTTGTCCTTTCTGTAAAGTTTATTGTTGTGCCAAGTGTATTTGTCGGTGAGTTTGTGATCCTTATTTGCTTGAATGGTGTCTACAATCTGTTTAAACTTTCAGATCCGCTAATTGGTAATTTTTTATATTCTTCAATTTATCTTTCGCTTCCTTACTGATACGGATGGTTATATGATTTATTTCTAATTCTTCAGTGTTATCTATTAATCTTTCATCGTACATGTCTTCGGGGTGTCTGCTAAGGACATCTGCTATGACGTTATCTCGCCCTTTACAATGGACTATTTCAAAATCATACTCTTCTATCGCGAGAATCCATCTAGTAATGCGTGAGTTATTGAAATGGCACTTTTTTATGAAGATTAGGGCCTTATTATCCGTTAAAGGTTTTCCAAACACATATGTTCAAAACTTCTGTAGACAGTGCACTACGCTTAACAACTCCAACTCTGTTGTGAAATAATTCAGCTCTGCGCCTCATAACACACGACTGGTGAATGCGATTATGCCGATTTCATTATTGTCATCAAGTTGGTACAGTTGTCCTCCCAGAGCATATTTACTTGCGTCCGTCTGAAGGTAGAACCGCTTGTTTGGGTCCGGGTGTTTAAGAATTACTGTTTCGATAAATAGTTCCTTAACTCTTTCAAAGTGTTGATCCATCTCTTTGGTCCATTTGAACATAGAATTCTTTTTTAATAGGTTCAGCAGTGGTTGGGTAGCTTTGGCATACTTATTAGTAAATATATTGTAAAAATTTGTCAATCCTAAAAATCCTTTAAGTTGTTTCTGATTCTTTAGTCTCCGGAACTCTTGGATTGCTTTCACTTTATCTGGTGCAGCTGTAATACCTTGAGTCGTTAGACAATACCCCAGATAATTGATTTCCTTACGGAATAATTGTGATTTATTAAAGTTCACTGTAAGATTAGCTTGCTCCAAGTCACAGAATAATAACTTTAAATGTTGTAAATGTTCTTCTACACTATTGGAAATACACACAATCATCCACATACAAGATAGTAAAGTTTTTTACTTCTTCAGACAGTACATGATCCAGTCCGCGGGTCAGGCTAGCTAGACTTGTTTTTAAGCCAAATGGAGTCATGGTATACCGATAACATTTACCCTCATAAAGGAATCCTGTGTAATCCCTACAATCCTGGTGCAAAGGAATTTGCCAAAAGGAACTCTGCAGATCAATGGTCGACATAACCTTGATGTTCCCACATTTGGTCAAAACCTCGTTGATCGGGATGGCACCTTCATAATCAGGTATAGTTACTGAGTTAAGTTTACGAGCATCCAGACATAATCGAACCGTCTGATCCTTTTTAATTACTGTAAACATTGGGTTTATGTAAGGACTTTGTGCTCTTTCTATGATCCCATGCGCTTCCATCTTCTTAATATCTGCTCTTACCGCATCTTGATACTTCATCGGTACTGGCCCACTCTTTTGACAATATGGTGTTTTGTCAGTTACCTCGAATTTGTGGCAGTATGCTGTAATTCTTCCTGGTGTATCACAAAACACAGTCTTGTTATTTACCAATACTCTCCGCAGCTCATTCCTTTCGCAATCTGTTATCTCTTCGATGTCTTGAATTTTTTCATTAATTACTTCCTTGATGCCCTCTTCTGCTGATGAAAGTTCTACCTGTAGGATTTCTGCTGTTGTTGCCTCTTCATGGGTGTGATCTCCCTTAATTCTTAGCTGTTTTTTGCTCAGGTCAATCACACAGCCACTTTCCGCTAACATTTCTACTCCTAAGATACACCTGATCTACTCCTGATCCCTTATCAGGTCAGGTACTACTATGAAGACGCTGTCAAAATTTAAATTTTCAATTTGTACTGTCAGTAACACCTGTTGTGTTATGCTTTTCGATTTGTTGCCCGTAGCTCCCTTGATTACTGTGCTGGACAACTTTAAAATTTCTACCCTTCCTAAATCCTTTTTATTATTGTTGAACCAGCGTTCCGAGATAGCACTGATTTGGCTGCCCGTGTCCACCAATGCATTAATTGGCACACCATTCAATGTAATTTGGATTTCTGGACATTTATTGCTTTTTAATTTCACATTTATATTATCTTCTATTATTAAATCATCTCTTAAATCTATAAATGCAGTATTCACATACTTAATACTATCGTTTACATCTAATACATATTTACAAGGCTTGCTTAGTTTTTGACATTGCAGCGATCGTTTTGTTACTACCTGTTCCACTTGTCGAAGGAACAACATTCGTTTCTACTTTAAACTGGTTTTGTCGTTTTGGGTATCGAGAGTATTGTTATCTCCCGTCATGATCCCTCTCCTTGCTTTGTTCATAATTCAAAGTCTTCTCTCTCTCTTCATCCGTTCGCGCCCACTGTTTATTTTCACGCCTGTGGTCGAATTGTCCCCGGTTCACTGACCTAGTACCGTTCCGTAGATTCATAAACTCTAACAGTACCTGCTCAAACCCAGCTATTGTATTTACACCACGCGTAATAATGGCAACCTCGATTTCATGTGGATAGTGCCTCGCAATTTTTCTTATTAGGTGCCTATCCGATATGGGAGGAATCAATTGTCGGTTCTCTAATAGCTGTCTTTCTAAGTACTGGATCATATTCATCCCAGCTTCTTGGTGATATCGTCCAAACTCTAGCTGGTTCCGCACGCATTCTTGTATAACGTCGTTCCAGTATTTGACAAAAGCTTCGGTAAATCCCACGAAGGTGTGTACACTGTCCTTAATTAATCTCCACCATATGGTGGCCTCTCCCTCGTTATGTCTTGCTACCCACGTGATATTATTAATATCATGATAATACTCTTGGTATAATTCTGTCAATTTCTTAATAAACTCCATGGTAAAATTGCTTGTCCCGAAAAATTTTGTCCCTTATTTGTTCATTAGTAACAATTTGGTTTGTGGGTGAAGCGTTTACTAGTGCACATTTTGTTCGAAGGTCATTCTGTAATTGTTGTAACTTGAGGTTGGTCTCGCCTGAATTATTATCTATTTTATGCTCTAATTCTCTTAATTTCTCTGCTTCTAATTTATGTGCCGTGAAACTCTCGTCACAACGTTTGCTATTCGCTATTAGTTTCTTGTTTATTAGTTTAATTTCGCTGCTATGTTTATCATCGTTTTCGTTAATTTGTTTTCCGGTGTCGTTGAATCTATTATTAATTTCAATGCTAATGCTATTGATTTCTTCACTGATAATTGGCTTATTTTGTATTCTAAATTGTTTAAGAGTTTCTTGGTTTTCCCCTTTTAATTAAATGATTTGTGTGGCTAGTTTGTCACTTAGCTGTTTATTATTTTGTTCTAATTCTGGTTTCATTCGCTTTGTAATGTTATTTTCCAATTGTTTAATTTGTTGCTGCATTTGTTGGGAGTGTTGTACCATCTGTTCTTGCATTTGTTTTGATTGCTGCTACTGTTGTGACATCTGTTATAATATTGTATATATATATATATATATATCAATTTCTTTGGGTGCCTCTGGTAATGCCTGTTGTGTCGGTCTCGGTCTGATTTCTTTCTGTGTTTCTGGTGTTATCTGCTGTGCAGAGGCGAATTAAGCCGATTGGAGGCCCCTGGCGGTAAAAATTTCGTGGCCCTTAGACCCAAGCCCCAAAACAAAAAAGTAGTGTAAGGAAGTGATGGCTTTTTCGGAAAGGTTTCAGTAATAGACTTTTAATGACTTGCTTAAACCAGCAATATGTAGCTAATAATAAAACTCAATGTTTCAAGAAAAATCAGAAATTTATTCAAAAAATTTAACAGTAACTAAATTACCTGAGTGCTTAAAAAAGGTTTTCTTTATGAATTTGCATCTTGTTTTCTCTTTGGCAAATTCATCAATTATTTTTGCAGTATCTATTTCGTCCAAAATTTCTTGTTCTATGTATAATATGGCCATGTTGTTCAATCTGTCTTCTCCCATTGTACTCCTTAAATAGTTTTTAACCCATTTCAAAACTGAAAAAGATCTTTCACTTGATGCATTTGATATCGGTATTGTTAAAAATATCTTTAAAATAATCTCTAGTTAGGAAAAGTTGAAAACATTTCTCTTGCAGCTCAATAAATTTCTGATGGGGTTTTGATGGTACCTATCTTTGTTTTCTTGTAGAAATGGTAAGAACTGGTCCAGTTCATCGTCAAAATTAGAAATATCAATGTCATTTTTGTAAATATCCTTCATTTTTTTATAGCGTTCTTTTGTGCTTCAGTTGGTAACCTTTGATCAAAAAATACCCTAAAATGTTCTATAACAGCTTCATACGTCTGAGTTCTTCGAGATAGTTCTGCCTTGGTGCTATCGCATATGACATAAAATGAATTGACAATGAAATTTTCCCTTCTTGCAAATTCATGACCAACATCGTAAAGAAAACCCAACTGAAACGGGACCATTTCATTATTATATACTACGTAAACGTACTACTATTTACTTACCACTAATGGTACAAAAAACTCAGAGACAGACTCGAACTCTTAAAACACAATGGATTACGTGGACTCAAACTCGAACTCGAACACAATGGATTACGTGAGCGCTGCAAGAGTTACAAGAGTGCAGTGATGCCAACGTTGGCTACCGATCACAATGCGCAGTCGCAATTTCAGGCGGGATTTCACGTATTTATTTAAAATGATTCAAATTCAACTTTTCATACTGCTAAGAGATTTGTAAAAGTCAATCACTTCTTATTACTAAGATGTATATTTGACATTATAGTATACTTGATGTAGATAATAAATTGACAGTTTTAGTTACGAGTCTTTCGCTTTTGGCTTTTGCGTTTACATGAAGAATACGTGAGTAATATTAAATATTGCATCTTTCACTTTTCTGTTGTGGCAGTTTTTAACTAGTAATCTATCGATCTCGGGGCCCCTGGTGGCCGCCAGGTCCGCCAGCCGCTTAATCCGCCCCTGCTGCTGTGTTTCTGTTTCTTCGTCGTCTTGTCCCCTCGTCCCTGAATCTTGGTATCCATTGTAATTTGGTCAAGCGTATTAGTGTCTCCTAATTGGTTGTTGATGTCAAACTCTACTTCGCTATTGTAATTTTCTGTTGTTGCTGTCTCGGTGTTCATTTTGTTGTTTAAGTTGTTTGCGTTGTTATGTATGTGTTTTGTTAGCCTACTTCTGCTTCGCGTAATCATACAATTTCTCTCTTATAACCTATACTTCTTATTCCATACTTTTCTTATCTTACTTATTCTATTCGCAACTCAATTCTGTCTACCAGGCTTATAAATTAAGCCACGCGATGGGCGCCAAATTCAACTTTCACCTCAGGGGATTAAAATAACAACACAAATATAGATATCATAAATTGTTATTTTAATAATTATCTCGCATTTACTTATTACAATGATATAAGTTTTTATAATAATTAATAATATTAAAATGTCAGTTTTCTTAGAACGTTTTCTCTTTTCTTATAGTGGATTCTTTTAGATCGGATTGAGTTGCCAATATGAATATAATAAACTTTAAATATGAATACAATACAATTTGAATGTTCTATATGCTTTACTTGTTTGTCGAATTCCGAATCTGCGATGAGGATTATCCACTCGAACGTCGCCTGTCCTGTCGCTCTGTGGTCATCCGCTGTTACTGTAGATCCTCGTTGGTTGCACTCGTTTGATTATCACAAATTTATATATACACTGGTATCACCTTCACACTAATACATTCACTTCTAATTATCTTAGTTAAACTACGTATATGTCGTATTAATCAATATATCTTCACAACACCTTGGTATGTATATTATTTAAGATAAGTGCTTGCAACACGGATAGTACAGACAGATACCGTCGGATTATTTATTAACTTGACGAGTCTCACTGTGGTATTTCTCCGATTCTCTTTTAATTCACAATTCGACTTTGATAATGTCTCAGACGAATTACGGTAGATTCTGTAAAGACTGAACACTTTAACTGCTTAATAACTGTTCTCCGATGACTGAATTAACAATTACGACTTTAACGATTCTCCGACGATTTAACTTCAGAAATTACGATTACTTATATTATTCAATAACGATTGCGAGTATAACTGTTGTAAAACTCCGCTGACTTAAAATAAAGGTTAGCTCCGCTGACTTACTTCACTTTTCCAATCTAAATTTTTTATACATGAACTACAACTACCCTCACCTAATATTTACATAAACATTCCCATTGGACTTAAGTGCCGCGATATTCAATTCTATCCAATGTAACAAGAGAGTTTAACCGCTAAAAAACTGACGCGTTTTCTTATTTTCTAACAAACAGCGCATTCCAAATTTTTCTAGACGTAGTGGGAAAAGACGCTTTACTTAGTTTCTCACTCTAACGCTCTCACTTTAACATAACGGTACCCATTGTTATAAGCACTTAACTTTTACAGATTTCACCTATTTTTTGCTGTTTTTTAAATATAATACAATTTTACTGCCTTCTGTCCCATACGTGATCTTTTCCTACTTTCTGCCGTCTAGCTGTCGCCAGGCACGAGGGTGCGTTCTTTTGAAAAAACACCGCTCTGATATTTTCTAATGGTATTTCTTTAACATTATTTGTACATATTTGTTTTTGATATCTATTTAATATTATTTCCCGTAAAATTGTACTGCATATAATTTTGACGTTATAAGAAAATACTTTAAATTTATTGTTATTTAAAACTTTTCTTATTAATCAATGATTTGTTGTGCATGAATATTTGAACACAGGAATGCTAACAATTTATCTGAGTCTTATACTACATTATTATTTTTAAAGTGTGTCATGGACTGTGGTCATTTTTCCTCTGCAATTCATCAATAAAGCAAATGGACTATTACAATTTAATAATTAAAAACTTATTTTATTATTCTCTATGATAATAATACAGAAAGGTACTATTGTACAGAACAAAAAATTGTTAATATATTGCAAATAGGCCCATATATTTTTAAAAAGTTTTATATCTTCGACGTCTTCCGCTTTAAAGTATGCCCATTTTTACTTTCTTGTTCCACATCCTGTAATAAAAACATGCATTACTATTTTTATAATATTTTGTTGGTCCCTAACTGTTAAACTGCTTTTTACATATTTGTAAATTAGAGGTAAAAGTCACAATGCTTACCTATTATAAATCACTGTCCTGTTCCTGGTCTGCTTCTTGTGGTTGGTGTTCTGATGTGTGGTCTGCCTGGATTTGTTGCTGGACAGGATGTTGACTGAAAAACTGTTGTGCCTCCTCTCTACAGAATATCTTTAAATGTTGCAGGTCCTTGTACTTAGGTGTGGGCAGTGCTATTGGTCCTGAGTATAAAGGCGTAGGTTCCAGAGAGCTGACGTTGGTGTCCTTGTGTTTTTCATAACCTTTCTCTTCGTATCTGCCCCATGCGGTCTTTCTGTGATATTCGTAGAACTGTCCAGTATATGAGTCACGATGCTCAACTGTTTGTGAACACGTATTCACTATTCTTAGCTGCTTGATTGGTCGAGTAGCGGACACAAACTGACTCTGATATTTTGAGTTGAGAAATTTTCCCCATTTCTTAAACATATCAGTTTTACACTCAATTACTTCAAATGGGCTGGGCTTTACTCGGGAATATTTAACTACTTCTCTCCAATCATCTGGCATTTCTGCATGTACTCTCTTGTTAACAAGGCCCATATTCTTGTTGGGCTCCATATATGAGTGGCCTCTGATTGGGAATGTCACAGTAACCTCATCAAACCTTTTCTGCATGACAGCCATGTATTGTAAAAACCTAATCATGGCGAAGTTCTTATTCTGGCCACTGCAAGAATTACAGAAATGTGGAGTTCTCGAACAGACGGATCTAACACGTTGACAATAAAATGGTGCAGGATGGATGTCACATCATCAGAACCCTTTTTAGCAACAGCTTGGTCGTAAGTATAAAAAAACGATTGGCCACTAGCCAGAACATAAATGTTAAACAAATAGAAAGAAAGTTGCTGTTTATAATAAACGTCGTTCGTAGGAATATTCGGGATAGGTAAATTTCGACCGTAATCCATAGCAATTGCCTCGCATGTAATAGTTTGTTTTGCTCGCATCTTGCCATTCCGTTTATGTTGTAAAACCATTCAGCGCGTATTTTATGTAATTTCATTTCTGACTGCAATTTTTTAAAGTCTGTTTGTAATGTAGCTTTTTCTTCAGGGTCTATCGATGTTTCTATAACTTTTTCAATTGTTACTTCGTTAGCTTTTTGTTCATCACATGTGCTGCATGTGTCTGATCGCGGGTAACCAAATGAAATGTTAAACTTGGTTGAAAACGTTTCTCTGAATTTTTTATAGCTCATCACAACTTTAGGAAACATTTCTAGAAACATACCAAAGAGCTTTTTAATGTTCAAGTCTTCTGACAGATACACTTTGTTAGAATCGTTTAGGCTGTAATGAGCTTTTCTACCCTTAAGTGAAGTAAAAAATGTGGTCATTGTGTTGTAAGTCTCTTGCGGCAATTTACTTTTACCCCTGTCAGCATGCTTTTCTCTTTTATCAATCGGGGACTGACCAGTAGAACACACCGCACTTTTAGTTGTGGGTAATCGGCGGTCGGTAACACCGAATAAAGATATAAAACCAGTATAACAGATTGGGATTTCAGTAACTTTTTCATTCCGCATAACGCGAACCTTGTACGTATACGAATAGTCATTAAGTCGTGCACCTGCTTCACCTTTTCTTGGCCGCCTTCTTTGCATAGGGCCTACAGTAATCAAGCCGGCTAAAAAAGAATTTTGGGCATTTCTGTCGGCCAAAGCATTAAAATCACGAATCAACACACTTCTCTCCTCTAGAGTAATGTTCTTAAAACATTGGTACCGTTTACATTTCCAATCAGGCCCAGTCTCGTATATTGTATTTCTCAGTTTTTTGGAAGCTCCTCAAACCGTACCATATTTAGGTCTTTTCTTTGTAGAACTGTCAACATGTACGAGTGTGTCTTCTTCACTTGAACTCATACTTAATGCACAACACTTATATCTATTTACAGACACTCACAACCTCAACAAACACTTTGAAACTCGTAAACAATAATGCGTAACACAAATTGCACAACATACATACTGCTATTACAGCAGAAGGCATCAGACTGTGTATAAAAACCATGGGACGGCACGTATACAACCATTTTCCACGCATGCGCACTGCAGGCACCTTTGTTCCATGTGACTAGTCATTTTACCTTTGTACTCAGTTTCTTTCTTGTTTTATATCTCGGACTGTGGTCGGTATCCGCTGTAATATTTCTTGTGGTAATACCTCAAACAAAAAGCAACAGTTTGGCGGTTAAAACTCAATTTCGAGAATTTTGAACTCTAGTCGTTCTTCCTCTGGACCCTCCATATATATATATAGACCTAATAATATTTCAACACCAAAATTGAAAAGTGTTTCTAAACAGTAGGCCTAGTGTTAAAATATTCGGAACTGTCCCTTTATCCGTTCCTGCAGTACATTTTCGATTTTTTCAATATGCGATTATATCAATATATTACGATTGGAAAAGAAGCGTACTATTAGTAAATATTACTTGAGTCTGCAGACTGACGAGCGTGAAGCTACTTGGGCAACTTCGTTACTGTTCGTTCGCCGCTATTGTCTAGTGCCTAGAGGTGGGCTAAACTAGTATTTTAAAATAACAGGTATGAAAATATCGTTCCAAAAAAATAACACATATAAATACCTGTTATTACATAACCTATATTATCCTTTGTAAGTAACTCGTTTTGAGTTTCCTGCAGGTCTCCTATAATATCTTCATATAAATACACTGCAAGTAGGTTTATTTTCACCTTGATAAACCTATTAATATATGAATAAACCTGCTTGCAGTGTATTTATTTGAAGATATTATATAACCTATACTATATAATTTGTTATAAGAAAAAATTGAAACTAAATGTATTAACTGTGTTACTTTACACTGTGACTTTATTAAACTATTACTGTTTAAAAGAAAATAAGAAACAAGAGAATTTATAGGCATATCTCCCTTTGGGAATACCAATTTAACTTTTCACTAGGAGCAAACACACTAACATTGGTTAGACAAATCAGTTGCGAAAACAATGAAATAATTTAGAGTACACGTAATACCACAACAAAAAATGTGAAAAAAACATCAGAAACATATAATAAAAATATAACAGTAAGCCACAAGAGTGAATGAGAATAAACAAAATTGTACAAATAAAAATAATAAAAACAACTGTAATAAAATAAAAATAAATAAATAAATAAAACCTTATAAATAATAAGCAACAACAAAAGTAAATTAAATGCATTACATACCTGGATAATCTTCCGATTTATTTACTAATGTACACAGAATATACAAGTCATGAAATGTCACACCTATTTACATTACAATCTGCTTCACTTAACACATTATAAATAAAATTAAACAATTGAATTGTTTTAAATACTGGGATTTCAGTTATTCAAACACTATTTTAAATTCGCATTCAAAAATATCAGCTGTTGCACTTTCCTTGATGTTAATCGTGTTCTTCATTCAGATAAAATTATTCCCGCCCTGGAAAATATCCTTTCACAGGGAACGGATGTTGCAACTATGTTACATCTAGTTCTGACCAAATGCATAAATGTCCATTACAACAATCTCATCATTTACGTGAGATGTGTAGTGAAGTTAAAATCACATTAATAAAAAGTATAATATAGCCTATCAACATCAGCCACTCTATAGGTTATAACATAATATAATTCCTAAAATTTACCAAGTTGGTAACTAGTATAATATATAATTTATTAGCATATAATCTTTATTATATATCTGCATATCACACGAGAATAAATGTAACATCAGGATGAATTTTTTCATTTATTAAAAACAGCTTCGTATGGCTTCGTACTCAAACTATGCTTCATACTAGTTGTTCCTAAAATACTACTGTTCCTCTCATACGCCTAGTATTTGTAATACTCGTTTACTTGTTGTTCCTTGTGTATCGGTGATACTCCTAGTATTTGAAATACTCGTGCACTTGTTGTTCCTTGCGTACCAGTGATATTTTTGTACGCCTAGTATTTGGCCTTGGCGTATTCGTTTACTTGTTACTTGTGTATAGCTGCGTAGGGGGCGTGCCTCGACTCGGAACAGCGAGGCCGCGAATAACACAATAACAAGTATTTCAACTTTTCAGTCAGTTACATCCGTTCCACAAAAATATCGTTTAGTCTAGTCTCTCGTCAACCCGTTCGCTCCACACTTACATGTATAATGAAATCCACGTATTTTTATCCAAACGGGTTTTGCCTGTGTCCATAGCGGATGAATTGAATATTAAAATGAATATTGATTGTGGTCACAGTTAAATATTAAAACAATATAGAATTAATTTAACCATATCGTTGTACTCCATTTATTACCTTGAATTGTAGTTTTTGTTTTAACCTTTGTTTCCTCCAGAAACAAACACAATTTCAGTGGCTCCCCCGATAAATATGAACCTTTTGACTACATCGTCGCATTAGTATATGAAATATACGTTTATTAAGAAAACTTATTTTATACTGTTTTGCCGGTTTTTAGGTTCAGTTTTTTGTACTCACAATGTTGGTTTTGATATACCTGTAAATATATTGCTGTAATCAGTTGTGTTAAAACTCCTCTTTACCTGTGCACTAACTTCGCAGGTTGGTTTCGTATTTATCTGGAGTCAAATTAATCAATTATTTTTGTTTCTGGAGTGATAAACGCTGAAACAAAATGTACAATTCAGGGTAATAAATGTAAGAAACGATATTATATTAATTAATTCTCAATTGTGTTTATTATTTATCTTCGAGAATTATATAGTTACCTTTATACCTTTACAATCAACATTCATTTTAATATTAAATGTGTTTTTTCTCTGTAAACACCTAACTGAACGTTCTGCGGTTGCAGACGACAACAAAAACGATGACCAATCAGAACACAGGAACATTAGCTGCTGGTAAAAACCCCGTTGTGACAAATACAGATCTATACGCAAGTATGTGAACCAAGTTTGAGTAGCAGACAGTGTGTGAATTATTGAAGTTTGAAGAAAATGAGCTGCTTTCGTATTTGCAGTAAGATTAATTTCTTAATTAAAATATAAAACATCATTTATACTAACTTTTCCAACAATATTAAAAATCAGGATAACTCACAGAAACATTCTAACTTAACTTATTACGATTATACATATACGGCTCCCACCCCCCTTTGAAATGTTACACGAACTTCACATCGAATGCTTACAGCACGTGTACCTAATAAAACTGTTACACTAAAAAAAACTCTCTCCCCCCCTACACACACACACACACAAGAATTTTGACGAAACCGAAACATCAAAGCATGATAATTTTTTGTAAACAATCTGTCTTGATGCGTTTACATATCAAATTTCTAGACTGTGGGGAACTGAAAGTGTGGAAGCGTTATGTTTTTCGATGACGATTTTTGTGGAATGACCCCCAGCCTAAAAACATTATCATGTTAAAATAAAATGACAATTAAAACTTTAAAATGAAACATCGAAATGCTTACAGGACATGTATAGGTAGGTTATACATGAATAAAACTTTATACGAATACACATAGACACTTGAATACACGAAAAATTTACACTTGAGTTTACGTATTTGATGCCGTGAACTTAATAAAACTATTGTGCTAAAATAAATACACAAAACTTTAACCAAACGTTTACCTAACTCACATCTGACAACAGAATATAGCGGGCATAGATGAGTACGAAGGTAGACTTGAGTCTGCAGACTGACAGCGTGAAGCCACTCAGGCAACTTCGTTACTGTTCGTCCGTCGCTATTGTCTATACTCTCTCGTCAACCCACAGTCCACACTTACGTGTATAATGAAATCCACGTATTTTATCCAAATCGGGGTTTTCCTGTGTGCATGGCGGATGAATTGAATATTAAAATGAATACTGATTGTGGTCACAGTTAAATATTAAAACATAATATAAAATTAATTTAACCATATCGTTGTACTCCATTTATTACCCTTGAAATGTAGTTTTTGTTTTAACCTTTGTTTCCTCCAGAAACAAATACAATTTCACTGGCTCCCCAGATAAATATGAACCTTTTGACTACATCGTCGCATTAGTATATGAAACATACGTTTATTAAGAAAACTTATTTTATACTGTTTTGCCGGTTTTTAAGTTCAGTTTTTTATACTCACAACGTTGGTTTTGATATATATTGCTGTAATCAGTTGCGGTAAAACTCCTCTTTACCTGTGAACTACGCACTAACTTCGCAGGTTGGTTTCGTATTTATCTGGAGTCAAATTAATCAATTATTTTTGTTTCTGGAGTGATAAACGCTGAAACAAAATGTACAATTCAGGGTAATAAATGTAAGAAACGATATGATATTAATTAATTCTCAATTGTGTTTATTATTTATCTTCGAGAATTATATAGTTACCTTTATACCTTTACAATCAACATTCATTTTAATATTAAATGTGTTTTTTCTCTGTAAACACCTAACTGAACGTTCTGCGGTTGCAGACGATAACAAAAACGATGACCAATCAGAACACAGGAACATTAGCTGCTGGTAAAAACCCCGTTGTGACAAATACAGATCTATACGCAAGTGTGTGAACCAAGTTTGAGTAGCAGACAGTGTGTGAATTATTGAAGTTTGAAGAAAATGAGCTGCTTTCGTATTTGCAGTAAGATTAATTTCTTAATTAAAATATAAAACATCATTTATACTAACTTCTCCAACAATATTAAAAATTAGGATAACTCACAGAAACATTCTAACTTAACTTATTACGATTATACATATACGGCTCCCACCCCCCTTTGAAATGTTACACGAACTTCACATCGAATGCTTACAGTGTGTGTACCTAATAAAACTGTTACACTAAAAAAAAACTCTCTCCCCCCCTACACACACACACACAAGAATTTTGACGAAACCGAAACATCAAAGCATGATAATTTTTTGTAAACAATCTGTCTTGATGCGTTTACATATCAAATTTCTAGACTGTGGGGAACTGAAAGTGTGGAAGCGTTATGTTTTTCGATGACGATTTTTGTGGAATGACCCCCAGCCTAAAAACATTATCATGTTAAAATAAAATGACAATTAAAACTTTAAAATGAAACATCGAAATGCTTACAGGACATGTATAGGTAGGTTATACATGAATAAAACTTTATACGAATACACACAGACACTTGAATACACGAAAAATTTACACTTGAGTTTACGTATTTGATGCCGTGAACTTAATAAAATTATTGTGCTAAAATAAATACACAAAACTTTAACCAAACGTTTACCTAACTCACATCTGACAACAGAATATAGCGGGCATAGATGAGTACGAAGGTAGACTTGAGTCTGCAGACTGTCAGCGTGAAGCCACTCGGGCAACTTCGTTACTGTTCGTCCGTCGCTATTGTCTATACTCTCTCGTCAACCCACACTCCACACTTACGTGTATAATGAAATCCACGTATTTTTATCCAAATCGGGGTTTTCCTGTGTGCATGGCGGATGAATTGAATATTAAAATGAATACTGATTGTGGTCACAGTTAAATATTAAAACATAATATAAAATTAATTTAACCATATCGTTGTACTCCATTTATTACCCTGAAATGTAGTTTTTGTTTTAACCTTTGTTTCCTCCAGAAACAAATACAATTTCACTGGCTCCCCAGATAAATATGAACCTTTTGACTACATCGTCGCATTAGTATATGAAACATACGTTTATTAAGAAAACTTATTTTATACTGTTTTGCCGGTTTTTAATTTCAGTTTTTTATACTCACAATGTTGGTTTTGATATATATTGCTGTAATCAGTTGCGGTAAAACTCCTCTTTACCTGTGAACTACGCACTAACTTCGCAGGTTGGTTTCGTATTTATCTGGAGTCAATTTAATCAATTATTTTTATTTCTGGAGTGATAAACGCTGAAACAAAATATACAATTCAGGGTAATAAATAGTATGTAAGAAATTGTGTTTATTATTTATCTTCGAGAATTATATAATTTTTACCTTTATAATACCTTTATAAATACAAATTTTACCTTTATAATATAGGAAGTTAAAATTTGTACAGTTATTCTACTAATAACATTTACTAAATATCACTATAATATTGACGACTCGGAACACTAAGTTTATTATAAGTAAAAACGTAAAGTTTTACCTTACAGCCTAAACCGGCTTTCACCTATAGAAGGCTTCATCAGAGGCTCTGATGAAGCCTTCTATAGGTGAAAGCCGGTTTAGGCTGTAAGGTAAAACTTTACGTTTTTACTTATAAAAAACTTAGTGTTCCGAGTCGTCAATATTATAGTGATATTTAGTTAAGTAACGGACACGTCATGGACAACGAAATCCAAGTAATAACTTTACTAAAAATGAACTTTATCTTGTGAAAAACTTACTTTTTTCGTCGGACGCGTTTCGGCTTAGTATCCGCCTTCTTCAGCTTTTAGTCAGACTGCCATCATTTCGTAACGGTTTTTGTGTGGAAGGTGTAGTGGGGGTGGTGTGTGGAGGAAGGGGATTGGCGCAGGGATTCAACTTGATGTTTGTTTTTTGTAAAATTGTGTCAAAAAGTGTATGTGATTTATATTGTAATTGATCGTTGAGTATGTTGTTTGGTTGTGTTGTGTGGTGTTTATATATTTCGTATTGTTCAGTTGTGTTGAGTTTTCGGCCTTTAGGTAAGTAATGTAAAATTTCGAGATTGGTGTCTATGTTGGTGTAACTATGGTTTTCTGTGTGTATGTGTGTGGCAAATGCGGAGTGTATATTGTTGTTGGTTAGAGCTTTTAAATGTTCAGAATAACGGGATGAAAAAGATCTTCCTGTCTGGCCGATGTAGAAACTATTGCAGTCATTACATTTTAATTTGTAAACACCTGTTTTGTTATATTTGTCTATGTCTGTGTTTGTATTATTGATGTTTTGTAATGGTATTGGTTGTTCTGTATGCTATTTTGTATTTGTGTTTTCTGAATGTGTTGGCGATTTTGTGTGTGTAGGAGTTGTGGTATGTGAGTGTGATGTATTTATTGTGTTGTGTGCTGATGGTATTTTGTGTTTTGTTGTTTTTGTTTTTGATGCGTTTGTGTAGTGTGTTTATTAAATTAGGGTTGTAACCGTTTTTGATTGCTATGTATTTTATTGTGTTGAGTTCGTCGGTGTAATCTTGTTTATTTAAGGGTATTTTAGTTAGTCTATGGAGCATATGGCATAGGCCGAAAACTCAACACAACTGAACAATACGAAATATATAAACACCACACAACACAACCAAACAACATACTCAACGATCAATTACAATATAAATCACATACGCTTTTTGACACAATTTTACAAAAAACAAACATCAAGTTGAATCCCTGCGCCAATCCCCTTCCTCCACACACCACCCCCACTACACCTTCCACACAAAAACCGTTACGAAATGATGGCAGTCTGACTAAAAGCTGAAGAAGGCGGATACTAAGCCGAAACGCGTCCGACGAAAAAAGTAAGTTTTTCACAAGATAAAGTTCATTTTTAGTAAATGATAGTGCTGTGAAAGAAGAGATGAACAATCAAGACAACTATAATACCGCAGATAAAGCGTATTTCATCAATAAGTACAGAAACGCCAAACAACAAGTAACAAAAACTTCCTTACACATAGCATTCAACAAAACTTGTCGAAAACACAACATCATACCAACACACGCACAAGTTACAATAAAACAAAACACACATACAGCACTTCAAACCAAACGGAAATTAGAACAAATAAACCTAAATAACATAATCAATTATTTATACCATAAAAAAGACACACTCAACAAACAGGCATATAAATTACACATGAAACTCACACAAATACTACACCACACGGAACTTTAAAATGTAATACAACACACACAAGACAACATAGAAAAACTCAAATTGACAATACAAGCTAGACACAACAAAAAAATAACTAACCTCACAACACGCACAATTGAATCTATCCCTGAACCGACATACAAATTCCACGCACGCGTAGTTAATACAACAACCATTAATTTCACAAAGGATGAAATGGATTTATTAAACAAAGGACTGAAACATAATTTAAATAACAATGCAACTAACAAAAATCACAATAAACACACACGTGACATAATCATAGACGCAGAAACAGCTGTACAAAACACGCACTTTAATGACCAGGACCCGATTCGCCACGAAATAAAACGAAAACTTCTAAACACACATACAAAACCAAAAATACACAACAATGAAATAAAAACACTTAACAATGTAAAACACAAGTTACTTGAACACAACACAACAATCCTAAAAGCTGACAAAGGTAACATTAGCGTCATAATGGACAAACACCAATTAAACACTAAAATCGAAAATTTCTTCAACGAAAATAATATAACAGAAATAAATAAAGACCCCACACTAAAATTTCATAAACAGATTAATAAGTTTATAAACAACACAAAACATATAATCAAACCAGAAAGCGCCAAATACCTTAAACAAATAAAACCTAACCCCCCTATACTAAATGCATTACCAAAAATACATAAACCGAACATTCCCATCAGACCATTAATAAACAACACACAGGCACCCTCCCACAAAATCGCAAAACAACTAGACAAGATAATCAGAGAAAATATTAATCTCAGTAACAACACATCCATCAAAAACAACATAGACCTAGTCAAGAAAACTGAACACATCCATATCCCACATAACTCAACACTGGCATCTTTTGATATAACCAATTTATACACTAATGTCCCCATCAAAGAAACCATCCAAACACTAGAACAACTACTCAGACAAAACAACACACCTGAAACACACATACAAGAAATCATCACACTGACCAAACTAATAACTGAACAAAATTACTTTACATACAATAACAAGATATACACACAAACAGAAGGTCTCCCAATGGGCTCCCCCATATCAGGAATACTAGCAGAAATATATATACACAACATAGAACAGAACCACATAATAAACAACAACAAATACACTAACAAAATTATATATTGGCACAGGTATGTAGATGACATATTACTTTTATTCAAAGGCAACACAAGACAAGTTGAAAACTTCCACAAATACATAAACACTATACACCACAAATTAAAATTTACACTGGAAATTGAACAAAACAATAGTATAAATTTTCTAGACCTAACAATTAACAAAACTAACAACACACACACATACAAAATATACAGGAAACCAACCACAACTGACATGGTTATACACAACACATCAAACCACCCAACACAACATAAACATGCGGCCTTCAACCATATGCTCCATAGACTAACTAAAATACCCTTAAATAAACAAGATTACACCGACGAACTCAACACAATAAAATACATAGCAATCAAAAACAGTTACAACCCTAATTTAATAAACACACTACACAAACGCATCAAAAACAAAAACAACAAAACACAAAATACCATCAGCACACAACACAATAAATACATCACACTCACATACCACAACTCCTACACACACAAAATCGCCAACACATTCAGAAAACACAAATACAAAATAACATACAGAACAACCAATACCATTACAAAACACATCAATAATACAAACACAGACATAGACAAATATAACAAAACAGGTGTTTACAAATTAAAATGTAATGACTGCAATAGTTTCTACATCGGCCAGACAGGAAGATCTTTTTCATCCCGTTATTCTGAACATTTAAAAGCTCTAACCAACAACAATATACACTCCGCATTTGCCACACACATACACACAGAAAACCATAGTTACACCAACATAGACACCAATCTCGAAATTTTACATTACTTACCTAAAGGCCGAAAACTCAACACAACTGAACAATACGAAATATATAAACACCACACAACACAACCAAACAACATACTCAACGATCAATTACAATATAAATCACATACACTTTTTGACACAATTTTACAAAAAACAAACATCAAGTTGAATCCCTGCGCCAATCCCCTTCCTCCACACACCACCCCCACTACACCTTCCACACAAAAACCGTTACGAAATGATGGCAGTCTGACTAAAAGCTGAAGAAGGCGGATACTAAGCCGAAACGCGTCCGACGAAAAAAGTAAGTTTTCCACAAGATAAAGTTCATTTTTAGTAAAGTGATAGTGCTGTGAAAGAAGAGATGAACAATCAAGACAACTACCAAGTAATAACATTTGTCTACTAGAATTATAAAAATGTTTTAAAAACTGACAGAAATAAAAAAGGTTTTTATTTAAAAAATATAAAAAATTTAGAAAATTATAAATTTTGTAAATTTATAAATTTATTATTCTAGTGACATAACAATCTGAAAGTGTGATGATTAACCTGTACAAATTTCAAGTCTGTAGCACAAAATAGATGCTGAGAAAATAGCATTTTAACATATACGGTTCTCACCCCCCCTTAAATTGACAAGACTCCTTTGAAATGTTACACCAACTTCACATCGAACACTTACAGCGCGTGTACCTAATAAAAACTGTTACACTAAAAATAAAATGACAAAACTTTAAAATGAAACATCGAAATGCTTACAGGACATGTATAGGTAGGTTAGACACGAATACACACAGACACTTTAATACACGAAAAATTTACTCTTGAGTTTATGTATTTGAAGCCGTGAACTTAATAAATTATTGTGCTAAAATAAATACACAAACTTTAACCAAACGTTTACCAAACTCACATCTGACAACAGAATATAGGCGGGCATAGATAAGAACTAAGGTAGCCGATAGAGGTGGGCCGATATACCTGTAATAGGTATTTTGGAACGATATTTTTGTGGAACGGATGTAACAGTGACTGAAAAGTTGAAATACCTGTTATTCGCGGCGACGCTGTTCCGAGTCGAGACACGCCGCCCTCGCTGTTCCAAGTGGAGACACACCCCCTACAGACACACACAAAAAGTACGCAAGATCACGTAAACCAAGGCCAAATACTAGGCGTACAAAAATATCGCTGGAACGCAAGGAACAGCCAGTAACGCGTATTTAAAATACTAGGTATTTCAAATACTAGTGGTATCACCGATACACAAGGAACAACGCGTTCCAAAGTAACAGTAGTGTTTTAGTAACACCTAATATTTTAGGAACACCTAGTATTTCAGGAACAGGTAGTATCAAGCATATTTCGAGTAAGAACTAGTATGAGCCACTTTTTCGTCCTGTATACTTCATTCTGCGCAAAGAGACGGAGCTTTTTTTTTTTTTTTTTTTTTTTTTTTTTTTTTTTTTTTTTTTTTTTTTTAAGCGAATTGACCACTTAGGATCACGCTACAACTTTATTTCTTTTTCTTTGCCTAGAGTTTCCTCTGTCTCCAATACTCCTTCATACGCTCACTGGCTTGTTTCCTTTGATCTTCTGTCCAAGTTCGTCCACTTCTATTAGGTCTTCCTGCATCTTGAAACAATTCCAGATTTTTCACTGTACTCCTAAATTCACTTCTTTCTAACATTTGGGACTCTGTGATATTCGACTTTTCTAAATCCTTTCTAACTTCCCTTTCTAAAGATGGACCCTGGTTGGAGCTGTTTTTAATAAAGGAAATAATTTATCCTGCTGTTACATTTATTCTCGTGTGATATGCAGATATATAATACAGATTATATGCTAATAATTATATATTATACTAGTCACCAACTTGTAACTAAAATCGGTTGGTAAAACTTTATGTTTTTACTCAAAAAAAACTTTATGTTCGTTAGTGAAATAGTTGAATTTAATTATATTGAGTTATATAACCTATAGAGTGGCTGATGTTGATAAGCTATATTATACTTTTTATTAATGTGATTTTAACTTCACTACACATCTCACGTAAATGATGAGATTGTTGTAATGGACATTTATGCACTTTATCTAGTTCTGTTCCTTAAATATCTGTAATGCATTTAATTTACTTTTGTTGTTGCTTATTATTTATAATTTCTTTTATGAATTTGCTAACTGCTATAATTTTATTATTGTTCGACTAAGCTTTTCGTCATTACTGACATCTTCAGGTCTTAAACAACCAAGATGTCAGTAATGACGAAAAGCTTAGTCGAACAATAAAAAAAATATCACTATAATATTGACGACTCGGAACACAAAGTTTTTTATAAGTAAAAACGTAAAGTTTTACCTTACAGCCTAAACCGGCTTTCACCTATAGAAGGCTTCATCAGAGGCTGTCGTTAGTAGCGCTGCTCGTCTTGTTGTTGGCGACGAGAAATTGTTTCGAAAGATTGAAGCTGTGTGTGTGTGTGTGTGGTGAGATGTGTTCGAATAATGCGTGCGATTTGAATTGTGTCTGTTCGTTTAGGATGTCGTTTTTATTTGTTTTTGTGTGTTTGTATATTTCTAATTGTTCTAGAGTGTCTAGTTTTCGGCACTGATGTTAGCCTCTGATGAAGCCTTCTATAGGTGAAAGCCGGTTTAGGCTGTAAGGTAAAACTTTACGTTTTTATTTATAAAAAACTTTGTGTTCCGAGTCGTCAATATTATAGTGATATTTAGTTAAGTAACGGACACGTCATGGACAACGAAATCCAAGAATAAAAAAAAATTATAGCAGTTAGCAAATTCATAAAAGAAATAGTAAGGATGGCTGCTAATTTAAACAATACGAAGAATATTATTTATAAGTTTGTATTTATGTATTTATATTTATTTTATTACAATTTGTTTTTTATTTTTATTTGTAAAATTTTGTTTATTCTCATTCACTCTTGTGGCTTACTGTTATGTTTTTATTATACGTTTCTGATGTTTTTTCACATTATTTTTCGTGGTATTACGTGTAGGCCTACTCTAAATTATTTAATTGCCCCGAGTTTCGCAACTGATTTGTCTAACCAATGTTAGTTTGTGTACTACTAGTGAAAACTTAAATTGGTATTCCCAAAGGGAGATAGGCCTATAAATTCTCTTGTTTCTTATTTTCATTTAAACAGTAATAATTTAATAAAGTCACAGTGTAAAGTAACACTGTTAATACTTTTAGTTTCAATTTATTTCTTATAACAAATTATATAGTATAGGTTATATAATATCTTCAAATAAATACACAGCAAGTAGGTTTATTAATATATTAATAGGTTTATCTAGGTGAAAATAAACCTACTTGCAGTGTATTTATTTGAAGATATTACATAGGAGACCTGCAGGAAACTCAAAACGAGTTACTTACAAAGGATAATATAGGTTATTTATATATAGTATATAACAGGTATTAGTACCTGTTATTTTTTTGGAACGGTATTTTTATACCTGGTATTTTAAAATAACAGTTTAGCCCACCTCTAGTAGCCGAAGTTGCCCGAGTGGCTTCACGCTGTCAGTCTGCAGACTCAAGTGGAAAGTAGCCGAAGTTGCCAGCGTGGCTTCACGGTCGTCAGTCTGCAGACTGAAGTGTAAAACTTGTCCTATTCGTAATGCAAAGCGAAAAATGTGTTGTTGTCATTTCTGAGGTTAGGTGACTATGGCTTTAGGTTTATAGTTTACTGCTGAAATAAACAAAAGCCATGGTTGATGAAAACATAACGTTTAATGTGTATATACAATGCTTATAACACGGTAATACTTAAAATACAGAACCTAAGATTTTGAGTTGGCAAATTAACAAAACTACAACAGCAAATGGAAACTGCAAAATATAAATATTTATGGTTAATAGAAAAAACAAAAACCAACCTATTAAGGAATGATAACATACGCTCTACATATTGTACATAACAGACGTTTCTTGTATCTTAGCCACAAAAGAGTACTTGGAAAACGAATATTACCGAAAAAACTTCTGCCACAAAAAGTGACGTATAGTAATAGGCAAGGAGTTCGGCCGTTTTACAATGATCTAGTCAAAGAACGAATATTACTGGAAAAAAGAAAACTACTGAAAACACGATTTCTAACGCAAACCGAGTTCTGCCACAAAAAAAGACATGTAGTCTATAGTAATAGGTCCTAGGGCCACCTCGCCTTACTTTCGAGTTGGTTTTTTCCCGTACTTTCCGCACAAAAAAAGTTCTATTTCTTTTATGAATTTGCTAACTGCTATAATTTTTTATTGTTCGACTAAGCTTTTCGTCATTACTGACATCTTCAGGTCTTAAACAACCTGGTGATTAGGTTGTTTAAGACCTGAAGATGTCAGTAATGACGAAAAGCTTAGTCGAACAATAAAAAATTATAGCAGTTAGCAAATTCATAAAAGAAATAGTAAGGATGGCTGCTAATTTAAACAATACGAAGAAAAAAAGTTCTGCTTTACGCTCGTATCGCTTTTCAAGTTTTGTTTCAGTTATCGTGTTAACCTACCAACTTTTGGCGTCACAGGTACGCAACTCTACTATACTACTGTTATAATATTTTATCCCATTATAAAACGACTAAACACCAACAACAATCGTCAACGAACTATTTTCCGACATAAAAAACTTAAATTTGTATAATTCTTTTAACAACATGAAATTATGTTGGATATTCACTAAATATCGAAACCAAACAATCGCATTATCGAAAATGACTGCAAGATCAGATAAAGGTAGGCCTACAGTACCAAATATTCTTGTATTTTCCCGTACTTTCCGCACAAAAAAAAGCTCTGCTTTACACTCATATCGTTTTTCAAGTTTTGTTTCAGTTATCGTGTAACCTATCAACTTTTGGCGTCACAGGTACGCAACTCTACTATACTACTGTTAAATATTTTATCCCATTATAAAACGACTAAACACCAACAACAATCGTCAACCAACTATTTTCCGACATAAAAAATTAAAATTTGTATAATTCTTTTAACAACATGAAATTATGTTGGATATTCACTAAACATCGAAACCAAACAATCGCATTATCGAAATATTGAAAATGACTACAGTACCAAATATTCTTGTACAACTATATCAAAATATTTTTATAATATTTTATAATAATGAAGACATGGATGTGTGTCTTGGTGGTATTATGTTGAAACAACATATTTTTATATTTTAAATACAATAATATGAAGGGAAGTTACAAATACTATTATAACCCAGTGTAATTTCTAAGAAAAATACATCCTGAAAAAATGTTTGTAATTTGAAATTTATTAAATATTTATTCAACTTTGAAATATTATTTTTATTAGAACTCTTAAGCTTTACAAAAATTATATTTCAGATATTCACATTACTTCACTGGACTTGCTCTAACAAACATAAAAATTTTAGTGCATTTTATCATTGTAAAAAAATAGTTAAGATTTGTTTTTATTACAGTGTTTGAATTCTACTGTTTTGTCTGTGATACTTTTGAGTATTAAGTAGTATGTAATGCACTATTTCCAACTGCAGAACATTAATTTTTAGATAAAATTTTTACCTTTATTAAGATAAAATTTTAGTAAAGATTTAATGAAAAATTAGTCTTGGATTTTGTTGTCCATGACGTGTCCATTACTTAACTAAATGTAATTATTTAATTTCCAACTCGGAACACAAAACTTTTTATGAAAAAGTGAAAACCGGTTCAGGTTATAAGGTACAACTTTTACATTTTTACCCATAAAAAGTTTTGTGTTCCAATAACAGTTTCCAAATCAGCCATTTGTTATGAGTCCAGTTTCTAGGCTGATGTCCCACTCACAGAAAGAAGAATCTGAATTTGACAAATCCTCATTGCTAACACTAGTCATACTGAGAACTTTCAGGGCTTCACACACAGGGATTTTGAGATTCATGATTGGACTCCTTTTGTAAATATTTCATTTTTGAATGCCATGAATGTTTGTAGGTCTGTCTAAGGAGAAAAATAAGGGACACCCATTGTTATTTTCAATACGCTGTTTGTAAATAAATGATAGATAACAGATAAAAAGAGACACCTACAATATATATATAATATAGTTGATAATCAACTATAAAATAGTATGGCATAGACCATGTGTATACAAAACTATGAATTCTTATTTTTCTTGTAGTAGTATTTCTAATTTAATAGTGAGTAAAGGGTCTAATACTCCATTATAACAAGATAACATATGACAAGAATAAGTTAGTATGCTAAATAAGTGTTGGTAACTTATACAGACCACAACTATAACATGTTAACGTTATTTTGAATTAAATAATAGCCAGTAAAGTTTATAGTGAATTACTATTATAAGCTTTAAGTGTATAATAGTAAATAGTGTGACTTGACATTGATAATGATGTGAACAGTGATGTGAGATATTTGAATACAATTAAGTGAAACAGTGTGGGATGGGTTGGTTACAGTTGGTGGTGGTGACATGATGGCGTTCCGGTACTGGACAGTTTTCATGGGAGTTGTGACACTTCTGCTGGCTGGAAGCTATCTTCCTTTACTGCGATATTCAGAGTGCAGTAAAACTCTTTGGACATTTTCTGGTGATGACTTTGAAGGATTTGATAATGTTTCAGGCATTCAGACTAATACTTACATTGTTCCTAACTATGTACATTTCTTACGAGTAGGTCCAAAAATGAAAGAAATACCTTTTATGGACTTCATATGTATACTAGCTGCATTTAAAAACCAACAGCCAGATAAAATATTCTTTCATACAGACTTTGAAAATTTCTCTGGAAAATACTGGGAAAAATTAAGTGCGCTTCCAGGATTTTTAGATAAAGTTACATTTGTACCAACAAAAATCCCATTAGAAATACATGGACAACCATTTTCAAGACCAGATCACCATCTTTTTCATGCTGGGGATGTTTTACGAATAAGACTGCTTAAGAAATATGGTGGCATATTTCTTGATAATGATTCATATTTAGTTCGAAACATGGATGTGTACAGAAAATTTGAAATGGCACTTGGCTGGGATGAGGGACTTAGCTGGGACATGCTAGGTACTCAAATTCTGGTTGCTCATAAGGATGCAAGATTTCTAAAATTATGGGAAGAAACATACAGAGATAATTATCGTCCTTATTTGTGGTATTATAATGCCGGTGAAAGGCCAACCAAAGTAGTGTTATATAATCGCCCTGAAGTAATTCATAGAGTTAAATTATTATTTGGTATTCATGATTTACGGGTCCAACTTTATCAGAAATTGTGGCCAGAATGGAGAAGACAGTATACCATCCATCTTCTTAATAGACACACTAGATGGGTCAAAGGACCTTTTTTTATAAATGAAACAACTTATGTGTTACCTGATGAATTTACTGAAGAAAATATAGTTCACTACCCCACAACAATATTAGATATGGTTCAGGATTTGTATGACATGACATATCATAAAGTTACTGCATAGGAAGAACGTTTCTTCATATCAGTAGTGCAATTTTAGCAGTGCCTTCAGACAAATGCTTTAAAGTGAAAAAGTTAATAATGGCCACTTTGTCCAGTTTTTGAGTAGATGCAAACATTATTTGTTAAATTATCTAAATGGAAACATAATCTTCAAGACTGATTATAGCAAATCTGATATTTTTTTAAATTTGTGTTTGCACAATATTGGCAAGTAAGCCCATCAGGTTTTGTATTTATTTAGCTGATTACATAGCATAAATGTTAGCTTATAAAAGGATAATTACCGGTAGTTTTAATAATGACAAAATTGATTAATTAAGTATTATATAATTTATTTTCCAAATAAACAAATAGTTTATAATATGTAATATGGGTAGGAATTAATTTTTCTCTAAAAATTAAAAAGATAAGAGAAGTTTATTGAAGTGTATTGTTTAGTTAAGTGTATTGTTAAACAAAAATGTATGCAATAGTCCTCAGAACATTTTATATACTAGTATATGCATACATCGTTTTTTATAACACACCCATGTTTGTAACAAACTTAAACTGGGTGCAGTGTGAGTGGACAGTGAACAGAATTTTATTAAAACTGTGAAGTTAAGTTTGGCAGTATTCAGTTTGAACAGAATTCAAAGTAACATACATCAAGAATAAACAAATGTGACCTAACAAGAAACAGTATAAAACCTTTTTGAAGTAGTAAGAGAAGTAGGAAATTACATAATCAACATTATCTCAGATCACCATGAGTTATAAAGGTAATATTTAATGATAATATTATAGTAAAGTGTGTGTGTGTAAATGTGAGGGGAAGGAGGAGGAAAGAGAGTGAGGAAAATAGTACATTGAAAATCTGCTTCCAAAAAACTAATATTCTTTAATTGCTTGTTATTCTACACAATATAACAATAAAGTTATGTTTGTAAATTCATAATTTAAAGTGGATTCCTTAAATTGTAAATGTAACCTGCAAATTATTGTTACTTAATTATTAGCTAAAAGTTGGTTTAGAATGTAAGTTAACCACTCACTTATAAAATTAGCAGTGAATATCTTGATACAGTTTTATAAAAGCCCTTTGACTATATGTTAATTAAAGAAATAATGGTTCATATTGTAGCATGACAGAAAATCCATCTTGTTATAGTTCAAAAAATAAGCAAGAATAGAATTAAAAACAAACTGGCTTTAAGAAAAATTACTATAATAATTAATCAAGAACAACAGTAAACGGAAATCCAATCCAAAGAAGTCAAGTTCACTAAAACCAACTTAAGTGATAGTCCAACTTATATAGTAAATATACCCAGGTAGAATAGGAGCAGGTAAGAAAAAACCATATATAAACAAAACCACCGAATAAAGAAATAACTAGTGAAAAGCAGTACCACATTATAAAAATAAAACCCCCAAAAAAGTATAACATAGGAAAAGTATAATACAGTAGAATAAAAACAATGTAAATTAAGTAGGCCTATAAGTAAAAATATTAGATATATGATTAAAAGTGTACAAGGGTAATTTATTTTGATTGTGAAAAAGTGACTAATAATAATCCCATTTAAGTAATGTTCCTTATTCCCCAATGACTAGATAAAATGACTAGAAATCAGATTTGGGAATATAGTGAATAATGAGGAGAACCAGGGTAAATCCCTAAATCAAAACAAAAACAGCAAGAGACTGAATAATAATTAACTTTAAGAAACTGTTTAAGTAAAAATAGATTTGTTTGTTGTGTTAGCAGTTCATTGAACTCATAGCATTGAATGCTTGAGATTAAATTTATTTTTCAATTAATATCTTTATTATGTTTTAATAATATCAATTAATCAAAAACAATGTTGTAATTAAGTAAGGTCAATTTAGTTGTGAAGATTTTATTAGAATTGTATGTCAGAAAGGGTATTAGCAAGCTGAAAGAATAGTAAACTTTGTAATTGAACTAACATAAAAATATACGTCAAATGGTAGCCTAAATATCAACATTATAAATTAAAAGTAAATAAGAATAAAACTAATTGAATGAATGAAATTTGTTGAATGTAACTCACTAACCATTTATAATAAATGTAACAACACTTTGTGAAAGTAATGAAGGAATGTATAGGATATTATTAGGAAAAATGAAAGTGTAATAACACTGGAGTCTAAAGAAAAGCCTAAATTGAAGATAGTATTCAAATTAGATAAGTAAATCATAAAACTACTGAGAATTAAAGAAACCAAATCATAATAACACAGTCAATGATCTTATTTAATGATAATTGGAATCTAATATAGATTGTAAACCATTTAATGTGGTAGGAAGTAAAATAGTTAAGGCCTACAACCAAATATACTATAAATGTGACTTTTGAGATAAAAAATACTATAAAATATATCATGTATGGTATTAAATTATTCAGAACCAAATAAGGAATTTGATTATGTAATTAGAATTCAATAAGAATAGATAATAAGCAAAATGTAATTTATAATATAATGTAAAATTCAATTCTTTTGTACAAAACCAAACTTGAGACTTCAATCAGCTGACTGAAACAATGTAAATTTACTAATAAATCAGCCAGGACCTTTTGTATGATGAAGAAAAAAAACTAGGAGTTAATTGTTACACGTCGAGGTGAACACATCAGAACGATATAGCTCAGAAAGATAAAAATAATTTGACATGAACTAAGCCTATGAAAAGGAAATTTAAAATATGATTTATTAATACTAAAGTCAAATAAAAGAAATCCAACCGTTACTTTTATGAAGATCGGCCATTGTAAACCCGATATATGGACAATCCAGGCACTAATTCAGAGTTTTCGATGTGAATATTACCATGACATTATTGGGCGAGCTATTTTGAACAAGGACACTTCTAAGCACCTATTTCCAAACCAAAAAACGGATCACTGATACGAAATAATCACACTACGACGAAGAAAATTAATCACTACTACTATGATGAAGGACACATAAAGAATCAACATTTATTTGGAGGAGAATCGACTTGAAAATCTTGGTGTAATTACGTAGCAAGAAAGCGGCCATCTTTGATCCTATACCTGAGCGTCAGCTCTGATGACATTAGCCGACACATAGCTGTTGGTTCGAACAATTCAATTTTTAATAAGATTTTTATAATAACTCTTATTTCTATTTTATCATTAAGAACTTTTTAATTGTAAGTATTGTACCTTTCAGCATTACCCTTTCTCTGACTTTTGATAACAGTTAAAAGAACCAATTAATTTTTAAATGTTAATAGTTTAAATAAAATAAACCAAACGACCTGAGATAAAGAGTTTTCGAAGTGTGAATCAGTATTTCGACTCAAAGTCGATTAATCGCAACGATATTAATAAATTCATTTAAACATCCCATTTTTGAGTTTTATTTCTTTGCAAAACATATATTTAAAAGAAATTCAGGTAGCACTTGAAACCTGGACATCAAGGGAGAAGAGAATAACATCGCAAAGGAGTACAATCACCGAATATCCAAATACCACTAATCGATTATTCAATTTCATAATCTATTTAACGCGTTTACAAATTTTTCATAAACAACCAAAGAAAATAAAATAAGAAAGGAATTAATATAATAACGAGGAATAATCTAATAAATAATAAACTGATAAATATATATAATAAAAAAAAAATTTTTTTTAATAAATTAAATTTCAACAAAATTTTCATATATTCATATTTATAATTTTTGTAACACCAATAAACCAGATCGTTACAAAATTGGCGCTCCAACTTAAGGGGCTGAAATTAGGAATTGATAGACCAAAAGAAATAAAAATAATCTGCCTAATTTCTAATTTTAGCTGGCTACTGTTACAAGCTCAGAAGGGTAATAAAAATGTCCAAGAGAACAACATCAAAGAAAAGGGCGGCAGAAGCCGAGAAAGAGATTGGTATGGACGACAAAGAGGCAACTCCAGTTGAAGATATAGAAGGAAGGTTACCTCCTGCTGAACCAACCAAACCCGTGTTACAGGAGAAACAACCAGAAAACCCCACACCAACGGATAACATGAGTTTACAGGACTTGATAAAACTTATGAGGGAAGAGTTGAGGGAGAATAGTAAGAAAATGGATGAGAACAATAAGAAAATGGAAGAAAATAGCAAAAAGATGGAGGAGAAAATGGATGAGAATAACCAATCCACAAAGGAAGAATTGGGAGAATTGAGTAATAAAATTGTAAATACCAATAAGAAAATAGATGAAAACAATAAGAAGATGGAAGAAAACAGTAAGAAGATGGAAGAAAACAATAAGAAGATGGAAAAGATGGGGGAGAAATTGGAAGAATTAAAAGATGACAACCAAATGTTAAAGGAAGAATTGAGTAAGAAAATGGATGAGAACAACCAATCCACAAAGGAAGAATTGAGTAAGAAAATAGATGAGAATAACCAACTATTAAGAGAAGAATTAAGGGAGGTGAACCAGAAAAATATTGACAAGGTAGACGAAAGGATAAAGTTGTTAAGAGAAGAGTTGAGCAAGAAAATAAATGATAATAGTGAGTTGACAAACAAGAAATTAGAAGAAGAGACAACCGGAATCAAACAACAAATTACAGAAGCTGACAAGAAGTGGAGTCAGACTAATCAAGAAGTACAGGAGTTTAAGGAAGCAGTACACACCAAAATTACTAACATCGAAGAACACAATCGGAATAAAATGGAAGAAAACCAAAGGGAAACTCAGGAAGAATTGGGGAAGTTATGGAGCCAATTCACGGAAAAATATGACGGTATGGAAGTTGCCATGACCAATATAACTGGCCAAGTACGTCAGGACCAGGAAGAAATAGAACTAATTCAGAATCAACCAACTAACCTTACTAGTATCCCTACTACTGAAGGTTGAGAATGGCTAAATTTTAGACAGTATAAAAGGAAACCCATGGAATTTCTGGCTAGAATTGAGGAGTATTTTGCTAAATATCGTGGGAATAGATGGAGTACAAACCGAGAATTGTTAGATGAATCTTTCAGAGAAATGACAGACAATTGGTGGATGGCGATAAGGAGTGAAATAACTGACTATCAACAATTTAAAAACCTGTTCAAGGCAAACACATTGGTCAGAGTCTACACAAAACTTAATACGAGACAACATATGTCACGGAAGATATAATGCCAACATAGGTACTACCTTGACCGCCTATTTCCTAGGGAAGGTGTGTTTAGCAAAACACCTAGAACTGAACATACCAGAAGAGTGCCTTGTTAATAAGCTGTCATACCACTATGATGAAGATATCATAAGAGCATGTAGAGGTAGCCAGATAAAAACAGTACAAGCCATGGCAGAATTGCTCAAGAACTATGAAAATGAAGACTACTATCGCCAAAGTAGGAGGAGAAATGATTGCCCGGACATAAGAAATAATAATCAGTACCATAATAATAATAGTAATAATAATAATTACCCCGCAAACCGCAGTAATTCTAATTATTACAATAGTAATAATAATAATAATAATAATAATAACAGAAATAATAATAACCACCCCAATAAAAGAAGTAATTACCCCAATAATAATAATAACAGGCAGAGAAACCCCAACCATGTTAATACAGACCATTATTATAATAATAACAGGAACTATCAACCAGGTAATAATAATAATAACAATAGAAACTATAGACCGAGAGTAAACTACATAAGAGCAGAAGAAAAAGGTCAAAGAAGGTATCAACATCAGAGATGGAATAGCTTTCATGATTATGAAAATCGGCAGGTAAATATTGGACATGATAATCATATTGACAATAGACCCAGACGAAGTACCAGCCTGGATGACCGAGACAGACAAACAAACCATGAACCACCCTTTGACCATCGTATGGAGTGGCAGGAACCGACCCAAGGTTTCCAGACTGACACATCGGTCTGCCCAATTGATAATAACAATGAGAATTTAAACGGGAGGAGGCAGTGATAAATTTTCACAACCCTTCAGTGCTCCTATCTCCTGGGTATGGACAAGAATTGAATAATGAAAGTAACTTTAATAACTTTACCATTATTTATAGTAATTATTTAAAAGATCTCAGAAATGAATTATTTGAAGAAAACACTACCAGTCTCAACAGCCAGAGTAACGAAATAATTTATATAAACACAGAAGTTGAAGGAATTTTAGCTCAAATAATGATTGATACGGGTGCTAATGTATCCATAATTAATAGTGTTGAATTAGATAGAATACAAAAGGAATGCCGTCGAACACTGCCAATATTACCGGTTAATAATATTATATTAATAGGGGCCACTGGTTGCCAAAATAAAACTATAAGAAAAAAGTATCTTTAAATGTTACTAGCAAGGGTTTAGTTATGAATATGGTGTTTTTAATTGCAACAGGATTGCCATTTAATATATTGGTAGGATATGATCTACTAAGGAGAAACTCAGCTATTATTAATTTGAGCAGGGAGAAAGTGTCACTGTTCTCAGAAGGAGCAACGTGGACGGCGGATTTAGTAGGTAGTGAGATTGTAATTCCCAGCCGGAACCACCGACAACTCAGTGAAGTGAATTATATAGAAAAGAAATCACCATGCAATCAAATAATATACAATAGTACAGAAGACGACCTATGGACACAGAAGATACAAGAAATAAGGAACTTCTGATGCGGTAGTATAAAAGAAAAATTAACAGAGCAACAAATAAACCATTTAATACAAATATATGAGAAGTATCGAACAGTGTTTTCAGATGAACCCGGGAAAATCAAAAACTACCAATGCAAAATTCAATTCGGGGAACCAGTGGAATTTAACAGAAAGTCCTATCCAATAGCGCATTCACTGAAGGAGGCAGTACGAACTGAGATTAATAAAATGATTAGTAGTGATATTATAGAAAGTAGTCTATCTCCGTTCACCAGTCCAATCGTGGCTATTCCTATGAAAAATGGACAAGTCCGGCTTTGTTTGGATGCACGCGAGATCAATAAAATGATAAAAATGATAGAACATCACCCGGTGAGATTGAAGAAATTTTAAAGAGATTCCACGGTACCAAGTTCATTAGTACCTGGGACACTGTGTGCAGTTACTGGAAAGTGGAGTTGCACCCACAGAGTCGCCAGTATATGGCGTTCATATTTGAAGGACGCAATTATCAGTTCAAAAGATTGCCCTTCGGACTAGTGAATTCAGTAGCCATCTTTGTACCATGTATGGACCAGATACTCGGCCAAGAAGCACTCCAGTTTACAACTGTATACGTAGACGATCTACTAATTACCTCTGCCAACTGGGAGGAACGCTGCTACAGAGTGGAATATGTATTAGAAAAATTAGCCACTAACAATATCACCCTTAAGTTAGAAAAAAAAATTTATTGCTAAAGAAGTCCAGTTCTTGGGATTTAATTTAAATGACCAAGGAATCTCACTGTCATTAGAAAAGGTGGAAGCAATACAGAAGTTCCCTAAACCTAAGAATCGAAAACAATTGCAGTCATTTTTAGGAATCTGTAATTATTACAGAAAATTTCAAAACCAATATTCCGAGCTGACAGCCAAATTCCAATATCAGTTATCCTCCAAAAACAAATGGATCTGGGGTCAAGAGCAAGACGTTACCTTTCAACTAATTAAGGACAAGTTTTTAGAAATAGTAGTACTTCACCATCCAAATTTTAACCAGCCTTTCTTTTTAAACTGCAATGCCAGCAATATCAGTCTGGAAACAACCCTGTATCAAGAGGATGAAAATGGTCATCATTTAGTGATTAGCTTTGCTAGTCGAACATTAAATCAATGTGAAAGAAACTACAACGTAACCGAAAAGGAGTTACCTAGTGTAGTGTTTGCTTGTAGTAAATTTCGTACGTATATTTTGGGTTATCCAGTAACAGTCGGATGGACCATAAATCTATATCATTTTTAAGGAGATGTAAGTTGAGCCACGGTAGACTGACCAGGTGGATACTTGCCCTGCAAGAATATGATCTACGATGGGAGTACATCCCAGGGAAAAAGAATGTTGTAGCTTATGTTTTATCACGGATTAATTTAGAAGATCAAACTTTTGAGGGAGAGAAGGAGAGGATACTTAAGATTTACAACATTATTAGGAACAGATCCGATTTAGAGGCGTTGTTGCTGAGCATCAGCATCCACCAGCAGTCTGACCCAAAGTTAAGCAATATCAAAGATCGACTAGCAGAACAAGATGACACTGTAACCAAATTCTACTGTCTTAATCACGGCATATCATTTATTAAAACATGTCTCAATCAGGAAAATTGGAAAATTATTATCCCGACCAATATTGAAAAGGACATTATCATGGACTACCATCTCCGATATGGCCATATGGGAGCCTTGAAGGTGATAAAGGCATTAGAAGAAAACTGTCACATCAAAAATATTAATCGGAAGGTGAGAAATTATATCAAAACTTGCCATATTTGCTAACTGGTGAAGACAAATAACAAAAAGAAGGAAGGCATTATGATACCAATCACACCGAAGAAGAAGCTAGAAAAGATATTCTTAGATATATGCGGGCCATTTCCTCGTATTGGCGGTCGCCACCAATACAAATATCTTATAATTATAATGGATCACTTTACAAAATTTATAAAACTATACCCAGTTAATCGTGCAACTACTCTGAAAATCCTGGGAGTGATAACTGACAATACATTACAGAAATAGGAAGAACTTCATCAATTATTACTGATCATGGTACTCTGTTTAAGGAGAGGAGATGGAGGAATACATTATTAGCACTTAGAGTTAAAACTTATAAAACATCTGTTTACCACCCAAGTAGTAATCCGGCGGAGAGGGTGTTAAGAGAGGTGGGAAGAATACTGAGGACGTACTGTCACCACCAACAGAAAAAATGGCAAGAATATCTGTCAGCCACGGAGGAATTCCTCAACTTAGCTCATCATCCAGCTATAGGGATTACCCGATACACCGCCATGTATGAGAAACCACCTCCCAGAGAGATCAAAGAAATTACTGAATTTCCTGACGATGACAATTACAGATTTGATCAAATAAAATTTTATAATAAAGTGGCCTAGGACCAGGAGAAGCACCAAAACAAGTATCAAAAAGCAATTGGAAAAGTAGTCAAATATAAGATAAGAGAAAAGGTACTACTGAAGAACCGCGAATTACCAAGCACCCTAGAACTAGAAGGGATTACTAAGAAGTTATTGCTGCTATATACCGGACCATATGTAATCAGCAGAGCAAATAATAATAACACCTATGAACTGAAGGATATTATTTCAGAAAAAATCAAGAGCGTTTATAACCAGTCCTCAATCAAAAAATAGTACGAGGATTAAATTTTAAAATCTAAAAGAAAAGTAAGAACAACTTACACCAATTATTTACAGGAATTAATTTTGAATTGAAATATTAATCATCAAAATTCTAAAAGAAAAGTAAGAACAACTTACATCAATTATTTACAGGAATTAATTTTGAATTAAAATATAAATAACACAAAATTCTAAAAGAAAAGTAAGAACAACTTACATCACTAATGTGAATAAACTAGTTTTGGAAAGGAAATATTAAAGCATTTACGAAATGCAAAAGGAAGTAAAGACCACTTAAATAATATAATGTTAATAAAATAATTTGGATGAAAACAAGAGCGAAATAATAATTTTTGCAGAGAAAACAAAAAGGACTATAATAACTACTTTAATTTTAATAAACTTAATTATAATAAGAACCATTGGAAGAATTACTATCATAACGTAAAAACAGTAGATCACTTAATTAGAAACAAGATGAAAAACAAGAAAAAAATGTATGCTAATAATATTGGTAACCAGAAGAAGATTGTGTGAACAACAGAAGAAATAAAGAGAATTCAGACGGAAAAATTATACACCATACCTAGCGATAAATTATATTAACAGAGCTTCCAACCATAAGAAGAATAAATATATCAGCAGAGCTTTAAAACATAAGAAGAATAAATGAGATAGAAAATATTAGCAAATCTGAGCAACCACGAAGTGAGGAATCCAAGGATGTTTTTATTAGTCGAGAATAGACTATTGTTTAATAATTTTTATTTTATGACTGTATGTAGATGTATTCCAGCAGTCTTATATTTGAGCAGAGATGATGTTCCTCTGATCTCAAAAAAGTGTAGTATGGCCAGCAGAGTATTGTAGCCACAAGTGCCACTCTGGACTGCCCCAGCTCACGTGGTAGGGAATGTTAGGGAATGAATATCCCATGGATGAAGTACCAAGTAAAAGAAAAAATATATATAATAAAAATGATATATCTCAGATTACAATAACTATCTAATAAGAATAAATTCAATGAAAGGAAAAAAAACTGAAGTTCAACTACGAAGAAGCAGGTATAGAAGTGGGTAGGAAGACAAGGAATATAATAAACAATAAATATCATAAGCAGTTATTTCATAAATACTAAACGTATGATCTGAATTAATCACTTCTGGAAGAGAGCAATCTGTAGCATGACAGAAAATCCATCTTGTTATAATTCAAAAAATAAGGAAGAATAGAATAAAAAACAAACTGGCTTTAAGAAAAATTACTATAATAATTAATCAAGAACAACAGTAAATGGAAATCCAATCCAAAGAAGTCAAGTTCACTAAAACCAACTTAAGTGATAGTCCAACTTATATAGTAAATATACCCAGGTAGAATAGGAGCAGGTAAGAAAAAACCATATATAAACAAAACCACGGAATAAAGAAATAACTAGTGAAAAAACAGTACCACATTATAAAAATAAAACCCCCAAAAAAGTATAACATAGGAAAAGTATAATACAGTAGAATAAAAACAATGTAAATTAAGTAGGCCTATAAGTAAAAATATTAGATATATGATTAAAAGTGTACAAGGGTAATTTATTTTGATTGTGAAAAAGTGACTAATAATAATCCCATTTAAGTAATGTTCCTTATTCCCCAATGACTAGATAAAATGACTAGAAATCAGATTTGGGAATATAGTGAATAATGAGGAGAACCAGGGTAAATCCCTAAATCAAAACAAAAACAGCAAGAGACTGAATAATAATTAACTTTAAGAAACTGTTTAAGTAAAAATAGATTTGTTTGTTGTGTTAGCAGTTCATTGAACTCATAGCATTGAATGCTTGAGATTAAATTTATTTTTCAATTAATATCTTTATTATGTTTTAATAATATCAATTAATCAAAAACAATGTTGTAATTAAGTAAGGTCAATTTAGTTGTGAAGATTTTATTAGAATTGTATGTCAGAAAGGGTATTAGCAAGCTGAAAGAATAGTAAACTTTGTAATTGAACTAACATAAAAATATACGTCAAATGGTAGCCTAAATATCAACATTATAAATTAAAAGTAAATAAGAATAAAACTAATTGAATGAATGAAATTTGTTGAATGTAACTCACTAACCATTTATAATAAATGTAACAACACTTTGTGAAAGTAATGAAGGAATGTATAGGATATTATTAGGAAAAATGAAAGTGTAATAACACTGGAGTCTAAAGAAAAGCCTAAATTGAAGATAGTATTCAAATTAGATAAGTAAATCATAAAACTACTGAGAATTAAAGAAACCAAATCATAATAACACAGTCAATGATCTTATTTAATGATAATTGGAATCTAATATAGATTGTAAACCATTTAATGTGGTAGGAAGTAAAATAGTTAAGGCCTACAACCAAATATACTATAAATGTGACTTTTGAGATAAAAAATACTATAAAATATATCATGTATGGTATTAAATTATTCAGAATCAAATAAGGAATTTGATTATGTAATTAGAATTCAATAAGAATAGATAATAAGCAAAATGTAATTTATAATATAATGTAAAATTCAATTCTTTTGTACAAAACCAAACTTGAGACTTCAATCAGCTGACTGAAACAATGTAAATTTACTAATAAATCAGCCAGGACCTTTTGTATGATGAAGAAAAAAAACTAGGAGTTAATTGTTACACGTCGAGGTGAACACATCAGAACGATATAGCTCAGAAAGATAAAAATAATTTGACATGAACTAAGCCTATGAAAAGGAAATTTAAAATATGATTTATTAATACTAAAGTCAAATAAAAGAAATCCAACCATTACTTTTATGAAGATCGGCCATTGTAAACCCGATATATGGACAATCCAGGCACTAATTCAGAGTTTTCGATGTGAATATTACCATGACATTATTGGGCGAGCTATTTTGAACAAGGACACTTCTAAGCACCTATTTCCAAACCAAAAAACGGATCACTGATACGAAATAATCACACTACGACGAAGAAAATTAATCACTACTACTATGATGAAGGACACATAAAGAATCAACATTTATTTGGAGGAGAATCAACTTGAAAATCTTGGTGTAACTACGTAGCAAGAAGGCGGCCACTTTGATCCTATACCCGAGCGTCAGCTGTGATGACATCAGCCGACGCATAGCTGTTGGTTCGAAGAATTCAATTTTTAATAAGATTTTTATAATAAATCTTATTTCTATTTTATCATTAAGAACTTTTTAATTGTAAGTATTGTACCTTTCAGCATTACCCTTTCTCTGACTTTTGATAACAGTTAAAAGAACCAATGAATTTTTAAATGTTAATAGTTTAAATAAAATAAACCAAACGACCTGAGATAAAGAGTTTTCGAGGTGTGAATCAGTATTTCGACTCAAAGTCGATTAATCGCAACGATGTTAATAAATTCATTTAAACATCCCATTTTTGAGTTTTATTTCTTTGCAAAACATATATTTAAAAGAAATTCAGGTAGCACTTGAAACCTGGACATCAAGGAAGAAGAGAATAACATCGCAAAGGAGTACAATCACTGAATATCCAAATACCACTAATCGATTATTCAATTTCATAATCTATTTAACGCGTTAAACAAATTTTTCATAAACAATAAAAGAAAATAAAATAAGAAAGGAATTAATGTAATAACGAGGAATAATCTAATAAATAATAAACTGATAAATAATTAATAAATAAAAAAAAATTTTTTTAATAAATTAAATTTCAACAAAATTTTCACATGTTCATATTTATAATTTTTGTAACACCAATAAAACGGATTGTTACAATATTTCCATTAACATATTTTTGCATCGTTTTTAAAGGACATTTTTTAAAATATATTCTATATTCTATAAAATCTCTTTGACTATATGTTAATTAAAAAAATAATGGTTCATATTTCCATTAACATGTTTTTGCATCGTTTTTAAAGGACTTTTTTTTAAATATAGAATATTATAATCCTTGTACATACTTGTGTATCATATCTTTCAGAATCTTTCCAAGAGTTCTTAATTTTATACTTTATTATGACTACTACACATATTTAAAATTATGACATCGAAGTAAATCATCTTATACTATAGAGTTAATTTTATTTTATAGGAAACTCTAGCAAATTTTACTTTTATCTCATTAGTTTTGTTTTCTGCTTATCATGTTTGGTTAGTTTGCAGTGGACATGAATTTTTTTTAATAATCATTTTCTTGATTAAACAATAATATTGTTTGAACATTGATGTTTTTTCATTAAATTTGTTGAATGGTCAGTAATAATATGATTTTCTAACAGTAGTGGCTCGTACAGGGAGGGCAAAAGGGCACAGCCCTCTCACTAAATTTGCAAATTAAACTTGTCAATAATATAACTATAATATGTAGTATCCTTATGTGAAAGATATTTTTGGGGCGACTAATAGCAATCACCCGATGTTTTCGGCATGGTCCCGCAGCCGGACACTATCGCTGTCGTCCTCCTTGCATGGAGTGGTCTTGCGGGGAGCGGGGAAAGAGACGTGTACACATGTCTATGCTTTTAAATCAGCAGCAGCCATTACAGGAGGGGCTCTGCCCACTGTCTAATTTCGCAGCTCTTTTCATAGAGAACCTGAGCGTTGTTCAAAACTTTTCTGTTGCTGTTAAAGGGCATATATTTTCTCTTGTGTTTTATATAGTTTTGATTGTGTTCTTGTTGTATTTTTTGTGTAAACGTAATGTTCTAATAATTATTCTTTATTAGGCAGTGTATTCTGTGTAAGATAGTGTTTTTGTCGAACCTTGTGTACATAAACGTGTAACTTATTCTGTGTAGGCCTGAGCCTGTGTCTGTGCTTATTTGTTAGAAACAAATAGGGTATGGAACAAATATATTTTATTTATCAATGCATGCATTTAATAATATAATTTATTAAGTATTTAAGTTTAGGAACATGAACTGCTTAGGGTTCTAAATAATTTCAGTTTCAAACACTGTTTAAATATTGGTAGTTTGCAAGGTAGGTTTTTGATATTAACAATACTTTTAGTAGTAAAGCAAAAGGTTCAATTTTACAATTATTTCATGATAATAGCAATAATTTAGTTTCTACTGGTGACTTGTGTTACACATGGGTCCAAAAAAATTTGCCCCCCCCTCATCAAAAACATTACCAGCCACCACTGTTTTCTAATATACACTTTACCAATATAGAACACTAATGTTTTTGTTAAAAATTTAAAAAAAACTTTACCTTTGCCTTAACCAGTTTTTGCACATTGTGGAGCTATATCAGAGCATCTGATGAAGGTCACATTGAGTGAAAGCTGGCTTAGGTAAACGTACAAATTAAAATAAATTGAATCTAAAACATTAGCATTCCGTGTCGGAAAAGTGCGTACATGTCATTAAAAATTAATTAATAGTGTGTTCATAGTCATAAATAATGTATCACATATTAGCAAATTATTTAACTCTTGGATATGTCATGGAGAACAAATACAAAATGTATACCGTATTCTTCTTTTATGATTTTAAAACTTTCCAAGTGTCCAAATGATTCTCTAATTTCTAGTTTTATAGCTGTGTCTACTTTCATTTCTTCATAAGAGTATGCACCTTCTTGCATTTCAGTTTCATTAGTGCATAGAAAGTAGTTACCTTACAGTCAGTACCGGTAGTCATTTCTTCTAAATGGAAAGTGATTAAATTGTGAATATTTTTTGAGACTGTGACTGTAAATTTTGGTTTAGATCAACCTCAGACAAAAGTTTCAGTTAATGAATTGTCAGACACTTTCAAAACTATATTTGGTATTACTTTTGCAGGAATTATTTGAGTTAGTCTTTTCTGTTTTACTCTAAGAGTCAAAAAATTATTGAGGTATTTCAATATACCGTACTATGTTTTCCAAAGTTCTTGCATGTACCATCTTTATCATTCACCTGCACTATCTTCTTTAAGTATTACCACTTAATACCAAATGTTTCTTCTTGGATTACTTCAACAAAAATAAAACCAGACTTTAAAAAATGCTCTAGTCATCTAAGCCTAAGAATTAAATTCTAAATCTCTTATGACTCTTGCTATCCTTGTCTTCCTCTCACTCAATGGTAACCAATTACTGTATTAAGTTAAATAAACACTGTATTCTCTGTAGACTTTACATCTGACGCAAAGTTAATATATTCTTTGACATTTCATGCTCTGGAGTAACTGCCTCATCATTACTAAATTGTACTATAGGACCATCATTAGGGTTATTGAACATTTTATTCCAATAATGTCAGATTTATCAAAGTTAAATACTTTACTGGAAAAATTATTGTTCTTAATCTATAAAATCAAAAAATTATTAGGCATTCTTCTTAATTGATGCCTTAATTGGAGACCAACCAGGTGGAATAAAAATTACTGACCTAATACATTAATTTACTACTAAACACTATTAGTGCATGAAAGTCAAAAATTATGAAAGTTGAATGACTGAGAGTCAAAGATCTAGTGCAATTGTACAAGTTGAAATATGTATTTCATCTAAAAAAATGTATTTTCTTATTAGTATGGGTTTTGTTTTACTTCAGTAAATTCATTAGACAGTTAAGATAGTTTGAATGACATACATGTAATATTTACATTTAATAACTATTGAAACTAAAAATCAAGAAGTCTAGCTTTGAATTCAATTTCTGGATTTTAGCTGAGAAGTATAGATCTCTATACATATTGTTACGACATCACAGAACAATCTACGTGTTTATTGAATGTGCCAGAAGAATCTCAATGTAACGCGTGTGGCGTACATGCTTGTCGACGCATTTTTGAGAGGTTTCTCGAAGGCTTGTAGGTGACTACTTTACTAAGTGGGTGGAAGCCTACGCAATTCCAAATCAGGAGGTTACCACTGTGGCAAAGCAGTTAGTTCACAACTTCTGTTGCCGTTATGGAGCCCCTATGGAAATCCATACGGATCAAGGGAGAAATTTCGAATCAGGAGTGTTTAAAGAATTATGCCGTCTTCTCGGAATTCGGAAGACCAGGACAATGCCTCTGCATCCTCAGTCGGACGGGATGGTTGAGAGATTCAATAGGACACTTGAGCAACATCTTTCGAAGGTTGTTGACGAGCACCAAACATACTGGGACCAACGTATACCACTATTCCTCATGGCATATAGATCATCAGTACACGACACAACCGGCATGACTCCAGCAAAATTGGTGTTTGGGCGGGAGATTCGTCTTCCTGGGGACTTAATGTTCGGATCACCTGATAGGATCAATTTCCCAAGAGCCACAGAACTATTCCTCGCAATTATAAAACCAACTGCGAGAAATGAATCGCTTGTTAAGAGGATGGCTGAAGATTGCCAGTGATAAAATGAAAACTCGGTATGACATTCGCAGCAATAGTGTGGGTTTCCAAGAAGGAGATCAAGTCTGGTTGTTCAACCCAAAGCGTCGTCGTGGTCTCTCACCTAAGCTTCAGTCTAATTGGGAAGGACCCTACACTGTGAAAAAAAGAATCAACGATGTTGTTTATGGGATTCAACAGGAAGGACAGCGAAAATTCCAGGTCGTCCGCCTAGACCGCCTGGCTAAGTACTACTACAGAGACGGTTTGCCAGTTCGGGACGAACAGGCTTAAGGAGGGGACAGTATTACGACATCACAGAACAATCTACGTGTTTGTCGAATATGCCAGAAGAACCTCGATGTAACGCGTGTGGCGTATGTGCTTGTCGACACATTTTCGAGAAGTTTCTCGAAGGCGCCAGCCGTGCGGACTGTGTTAAGGCCGCAGTTAATTACGTAGTTCACACGAGCGCTATGACGCAATTAGGAACATTTTGGTCTGTGAGCGCAGGTATAAACACATGGCGGCAGCAGCCTTAAGTTTCAGTTTTAGTGCGATATATTTACAGAGTGGTTCGAGTTATTACTGTGTACGTTCAAGTAGTTATTAGTGAAGTGTTGCGTTTATAAATAGGGCGGTATAATTGTAATACAATTGTGTTTAATATTAGTGACTTTTTATTGCGTGTGAACAATTTTTATTTGATTTGTTGTAGTAGACTGTGTTGTTAATTACGAACTGTTTAACTGTAAAAATTAAAGCTGGTGATTAGTGACTTAATTGGTGTCTTGTACTGTATTTTGTTTCCACTGTACATACGACGATCAAGTAGACGGTCGTAACAGTGGTGTCAGAACTGGGATAAAACGGTTAACAGTGGAAACAGTGGACACTTTGTACAAAACGAGTGTGATTCGTAATTAATCGGTAAACATGGATCCCAGTCAGAAGTAGTGTGTTGGAGAGGATACGGAAACAGGGGTCGACGGAGTGGGGGTGGAGGGGGATGACGTCACGATCCTTACCTACTTCAACAGCCAGTGACGTCACTGGAACAACAATGGGGCTCATTGTTCTCCCCCCCGTCCACCCTTTGCTCCGTATCCTCACCAACTTTTACCGGGAGGGCGGGGCGGTCTGTCTATTGTTTTAGTAGCGTCTATTGTTTCCGTATCGCCTATTGTTTTAGCGATGCTATTGTTTCCGTAGCGCCTATTGTTTTATTCGCGTTATTGTTTCCGTATCGTCTATTATGTGCGAATTTTTTCGCAAAATATTTCACACTCGTTCATTTCGGTCTCGGTCTGTGTATGTGCAAATTTTTTTGCAAATTACAGTATGTCGATCTCGTTCATTTCGGTTAGTTTGGAGTAGGTATATCAACTTTTCAGTCACTGTTATATCCGTTCCACAAAAATTTCGTTCCAAAATACCTGTTATAGGTATATCGGTCCATGAGGTAGTTCATGGCCGATCGTAATGTCGTTGATCCGTTTGTACCACTTACCTAAAATCAGACATGCGAAAAAACGAAAAAATGAGTTCAGAAGTAGAACAGTGTAGCCTCCCGCTGCAAAGTCACAGACAACACTGACAGCATCCGTTCCGACTGTTTCGCCGGGCTCCCGCATGACTGCAGCATTATACAGCGGAGAAAACTCAAATGGCCACTTTGGCCGCACTGGCCAATTTACCCATCCTTCCCCTACTTGTTCCTTGTGTACCAGTGATATTTTTGTACGCCTAGTATTTGGCCTTGGCGTATTTGTTTACTTGTTACTTGTGTACAGTTGCGTAGGGGGCGTGCCTCGACTCGGAACAGCGAGGCCGCGAATAACATAATAACAAGTATTTAAACTTTTCAGTCACTGTTACATCCGTTCCACAAAAATATCGTTTAGTCTAGTCTCTCGTCAACCCGTTCGCTCCACACTTACATGTAGGCCTATAATGAAATCCACGTATTTTTATCCAAACGGGTTTTGCCTGTGTCGATAGCGGATGAATTGAATATTAAAATGAATACTGATTGTGGTCACAGTTAAATATTAAAACAATATAGAATTAATTTAACCATATCGTTGTACTCCATTTATTACCTTGAATTGTAGTTTTTGTTTTAACCTTTGTTTCCTCCAGAAACAAACACAATTATTCAGTGGCTCCCCAGATAAATATGAACCTTTTGACTACATCGTCGCATTAGTATATGAAATATACGTTTATTAAGAAAACTTATTTTATACTGTTTTGCCGGTTTTAGGTTCAGTTTTTTGTACTCACAATGTTGGTTTTGATATAAGTTTACCTGTAAATATATTGCTGTAATCAGTTGTCTTAAAATTCCTCTTTACCTGTGCACTAACTTCTGGTTTCGTATTTATCTGGAGTCAAATTAATCAATTATTTTTGTTTCTGGAGTGATAAACGCTGAAACAAAATATACGATTCAGGGTAATAAATGTAAGAAACGATATGATATTAATTAATTCTCAATTGTGTTTATTATTTATCTTCGAGAATTATATAGTTACCTTTATACCTTTACAATCAACATTCATTTTAATATTAAATGTGTTTTTTCTCTATAAACACCTAACTGAACGTTCTGCAGTTGCAGACGATAACAAAAACGATGACCAATCAGAACACAGGAACATTAGCTGCTGGTAAAAACCCCGTTGGGACAAATACAGATCTATACGCAAGTGTGTGAACCAAGTCTGAGTAGCAGACAGTGTGTGAATTATTGAAGTTTGAAGAAAATGAGCTGCTTTCGTATTTGCAGTAAGATTGATTTCTTAATTAAAATATAAAACATCATTTATACTAACTTTTCCAACAATATTAAAAATTAGGATAACTCACAGAAACATACTAACTTAATTTATTACGATTATACATATACGGTTCCCACCCCTTTGAAAAACTTCACATCGAATGCTTACGGCGCGTGTACCTAATAAAACTGTTACACTAAAAAAAAACTCTCTCCCCCCCTACACAAACACACACACGCGCGCGCGCGCATAAAGAATTTCGACGAAACCGAAACATCGAAGCATGATAATGTTTTGTAAACAATCTGTCTTGATGCGTTTACATATCAAATTTCTAGACTGTGGGGAATCGAAAGTGTGGAAGCGTTATGTTTTTCGATGACGATTTTTGTGGAATGACCCCCAGCCTAAAAACATTATCATGTTAAAATAAAATGACAATTAAAACTTTAAAATAAACGTCGAAATGCTTACAGGACATGTATAGGTAGGTTATACACGAATAAAACTTTATACGAATACACATAGACACTTGAATACACGAAAAATTTACACTTGAGTTTACGTATTTGATGCCGTGAACTTAATAAAATTATTGTGCTAAAATAAATACACAAAACTTTAACCAAACGTTTACCTAACTCACATCTGACAACAGAATATAGCGGGCATAGATGAGTACGAAGGTAGCCGAAGTTGCCAGTGTGGCTTCACGCTCGCCAGGCTGCAGACTCAAGTGTAAAACTTGTCCTATTCGTACTGCAAAGCGAAAAATGTGTTGTTTTCATTTCTGAGGTTAGGTGACTATGGTTTTTGGTTTATAGTTTACTGCTGAAATAAACAAAAGCCATGGTTGATGAAAAAATAATGTTTAATGTGTACATACAATGCTTATAACACGGTAATACTTAAAATACAGAACCTAAGATTTTGAGTTGGCAAATTAACAAAACTACAACAGCAAATGTAAACTGCAAAATATAAATTTGTTAGAAAACTTGCTTTCCGTGTTGAATGTATTTATAATTTATAATATTGAGTTTAGTATTTAAATTTTGCGAACGTTATCAAGTCTCGTTCTGTGTGATAAAAACGTCGTGTAGCCGGTGTGTCCTTATCTGTCCCTTTTCACTCTTTATTTCTTCCCGATAGGCGCCAAATTGTTTTGCTAGAAAACAATTAAAAGTTTTTATCTGGGTTGTTTTACAGTATGGTAGAGTTGATTCGAATTGTTCGCCAACTGGCTGGAACTCGAATCTCGCTTGAGTGGGGGTAACGTGTCACCAACGTAAAACAATGTTGGTTAGTTTTACTCGCTGCTACAAAACACAACATACATAATATTTTGAAAATAATTATTGGACAGTTATTAATGATACACACTTTTTTATTTGGCTCAGAACTTGTTAATCTTCATTAACGCTTATACAATATTGTGATTAATATAATATTTTTAGCCTCGGCAAATAATAATCGTTCACTCAGCGGAAAGCTGGGTTGGCAATACAATATTTTTCTTTCGCCACGAGACGGCGTTGATTATTTATACACAATAAATTTGCCAAATAAGTCCTTTTAAGTACGACAAAGAAGTTTTAAAACAAGAGAATTAAATACAAAATATCACTTTATAATCGTGAGAATTAAAATTGAACAAGGTTTACATTAGATTCGATGTTGTGGTGTCAAAGTGTGTGACGGTGTCATTTGTGTAATACATAGGTTATAATCAGTGAGTTATTATTCATAAATTATGTTTTATTCATCAATCCTTGAAAAAGATAATAATACCATCAGTGATAGTGAGAGTTCACAGTTTAGTGAGAAAGTTGAAAGAGAATTTATTTCAGATCTTTAATTAATTCAGCAATACTTATCGTCAGTTGCTAGGAAGTGTAGTGTCAATAGTTAATGTAGGTTGGGATCATCGATGTTGATTCTTCTTTCTTCAAATCTTGGGCTTCAGGTACGTCTTGCTCTTCTTCTTGTTAGTTTACTTATTTTCAATACATCTGGATTTAATTATGCTGGTCCTTGGTCTGGGTTGAATGGGTCATCTCCTCGTCAGTTAGTATGGTCCTTCTTATCATGAAATATGGTCACTTTTACTGTTTTATAATAAAATTTTGGGCCCTTCACGGCGTGGCGTCTCTCCTCGTAAGCGTCACTATAGATTCTAACGTTCCTAACTGAAAATCGTCAATATTCTGCTGTTGTCATGGTAACTCAAAGATTCTGATTGGTTAAATTTGACTTAAGACCATTGTTAGGAGATTTGAATTTTTATTTAAAATGGTTACAGATCTTCTGAATGCAATTAATCTTCGGTATTCAAATTTTAATTATTAAATATCACCACCACTGTTCGTATGTGTTTCAAGGATTAATTTAACATCCAATAAGGTTGGGTTTACTGATGTATTAATATTTTGACAGTTACGTTGATATTGTTTAATTACACTGTTTTCTTAATTTACATGATTACTTTAACATTTCTTTCTTAATATGATTGCCTAATCATCTTTTATTGTTTACTTGCATTAGTTTTGCTAATGTTATAATTTAATTCTTAAAAATTGCAGTTTTTGTTGTTTTACAATTAGGCATTTGCCTAGGCCTAAACAGCAATTGGCTATTTTTCTTAAATTACAGAGATTACATTTTATTTTCCCCTTGTATAGGTTCTGATTTGTTTTATACATGATGTGTTCATTTGTTGAATGGTTTTATGTCTGTTCTATTGTAATTGTATGTTATTTTATTAGTTCCACATTCTGGCTTGTCTATTGTCATAACTGCTTTTGTTAGTATCATTATATTTGTCTGTATTTATTTTGTTTCTGATTACTGCTTTTGTTTGTATTTGAATTATTATGCCTTATTCTCTATTATTTAAAATATAATAATTAGTCTTATGATCTACTTAACTCCCACAGACATATTTCTATTCATTAAACATAATTATTTGCATGTCATTACTCACAATGTTCATTCTCTTCATCTCTTCATAATCTTTGGTGAGTTATCATTATTACATATTATAACAGATAAAAACATAAACATTAATTAAATATTTGAATACAATGATATTTCCTTATAACTAAATTCAAATGACATTAGGTCATTAACATGGAACTTTAATAACATTTTACCATATTATATTTAAATCCTTTTCCTATCATTTTATATTAATAGTATTTGCTTTTACCTCTGTACCTCAGCAATCATCTATACTGTGTATTATCACACTAATAGTCATTTTTTTCTGAAATACATTGGTAATAATATTATTTGCCAACTTAGAATACTACTGGCTTTAAATTAGAATATGGTAAGTAGTCAATACTACTGCTACCTGAACTCTATTAATTACTTAACCTACTACACTTTGGTTTAGTTTGTCGTGTACACTGGTGTTCACTGATAATTGCTTTTAATTGCCACAGTCCTTTCTGTGTTTAGCAATTATTAGCTTTCACTCACCTTCACTATTCACTCTTAAATCTTTTACACTGATTTATTAGTGTCTATCACTATCAATGGGGTTCTATGTATATAAATTGGGTATTTTAATACCATCACCTTGCACTCTGTATTTGATGTAAGTGTTACTGGTGGGTATTGCTTACTTAAATTCTCTTTCTAATTTTACAAAATGTTCATTATTACTCTAATTCACTATCTCTCACTTTACTAGGTTCAATTATACCTTTAACAAGTTTATGTTGTATCAGATTGATTTGTCATAGTTATCTCTATTCATTTGGGTTAGTGTACCCTTCTAAAATTTAAGTTATTGAGATTTAACACTTCTCATTTTACATTGTTTGTCTGGGTTTACATTTATCATCATTATTTACAATTATTATTGATTGGTCTCTTTTCACTTGGTCTATCACTGGTGTTGTGCACTTTTACTGCTTTTACTTCATTTGGTGATGATCCATATATCCTTTCATAGGTGTTAGGGCTGGTTCTAGTTATCCATTTATCTTGTTACAATTCATACATCCTTATTTAAGTATTGTGGCTGGTTCTAGTTTCATCTTCATTTGTTATTATTTATATATCCTTTCTTTTAGTGTTGGGGCTGGTTCTACTTTCTCACTTACCATCTATTGGGTTATTATGGTTAAATCGCCATGTATCATTGTTTTCAACGTTTCTGTCCGTTGCTTGTTACTTTTTTCTTATCAGAGGTTACTTTTATGATTACTTTCATATGCTTGATCATATTATTATTTTAATTACCCATTCTTTTATCTCTGACTCATCCCTTTTAATTATAGTGTTAAGTATTTAATAATTTATTCTTATCATGTTTCTTCATTATTGTTTATTGAAGATATGTACCATTACAATATTTATGGTTAATAGAAAAAAACAAAAACCAACATATTAAGGAATGATAACATACGCTCTACATATTGTACATAATGGACGTTTCTTTTATGTTAGCCACAAAATGAGTACTTGGAAAACGAATATTACCAAAAAAACTTCTGCCACAAAAAGTGACGTATAGTAATAGGCAAGGAGTTCGGCCGTTTTACAATGATCTAGTCAAAGAACGAATATTAACGGAAAAAAGAAAACTACTGAAAACACGATTTCTAATGCAAACCCAGTTCTGCCACAAAAAAGACATGTAGCCTATAGTAATAGGCAAGGGGTGGGTCCTAGGGCCACCTCGCCTTACTTTCGAGTTGGTTTTTTCCCGTACTTTCCGCACAAAAAAAAGCTCTGCTTTACACTCATATCGTTTTTCAAGTTTTGTTTCAGTTATCGTGTAACCTATCAACTTTTGGCGTCACAGGTACGCAACTCTACTATACTACTGTTAAATATTTTATCCCATTATAAAACGACTAAACACCAACAACAATCGTCAACCAACTATTTTCCGACATAACAAATTAAAATTTGTATAATTCTTTTAACAACATGAAATTATGTTGGATATTCACTAAACATCGAAACCAAACAATCGCATTATCGAAATATTGAAAATGACTACAGTACCAAATATTCTTGTACAACTATATCAAAATATTTTTATAATATTTTATAATAATGAAGACATGGATGTGTGTCTTGGTGGTATTATGTTGAAACAACATATTTTTATATTTTAAATACAATAATATGAAGGGAAGTTACAAATACTATTATAACCCAGTGTAATTTCTAAGAAAAATACATTCTGAAAAACATGTTTGTAATTTGAAATTTATTAAATATTTATTCAACTTTGAAATATTATTTTTATTAGAACTCTTAAGCTCTACAAAAATTATATTTCAAATATTCACATTACTTCACTGGACATGCTCTAACAAACATAAAAATTTGAGAGCATTTTATCATTGTATAAAAATAGTTCAAGATTTGTTTTTATTACAGTGTTTGAATTCTACTGTGTTGTCTATGATACTTCTGAGTATTAAGTAGTACGTAATGCACTGTTTCCAACTGCAGAACATTAATTTTTAGATAAAATTTTTACCTTTATTAAGATAAAATTTTAGTAAAGATTTAATGAAAAATTTGTCTTGGATTTTGTTGTCCATGACGTGTCCGTTACTTAACTAAATGTAATTATTTCATTTCCAACTCGGAACGCAAAAATTTTTATGAAAAAGTGAAAACTGGTTCAGGTTATAAGGTACAACTTTTACATTTTTACCCATAAAAAGTTTTGTGTTCCGAGTCGGAAGTGAAATAATTACATTTAGAAAAATTAGTGTTCCATAGATAGATATACCGGGTAGTGTATTATAAATTATTCAGTGTTTGATTATACCTGTTTGTTGCAAATATGTAGGAAAAAGGAATAAACAACATTTAGTCTCCTACCTATGTATATTTCATTCCGTAGTTTCTGTCACATAGTAATTTGGGTAGCTCTGTATTTACTATTTTTTTAGTCATCTCATTGAATCAAGAGCAGTGGTCTGCCAGCATTGCAGAATCCCACACTGCTTTTATATAATTTCCTTATCATCGATATCTTAATGGCACCTTTATTCATAGTTCCTGAGATGTTTAGGAAAGTAGTCAACATGAATGAACATTTTCAGAAATTCAAAACATACATTCTCATAATTGACAAAGTAAGAATTTTTTTGTATGAAGTCCAAACATTATACTTTGTTTCAGATTCTGTATTTAACCATTATATTCTGTCTCCAGTTTTCTTATATTATTTCCAGTATAAAGAAACCATATGTGGACTGCTTCATTAGACCAGGATTAATTTGAATGGTAGTTGCAGTACTTTCGCTGTCTATATTGGTAATATGGGCTATACTAGGTAGGCCTATAGAAATATTCTTATATTCCAATATCAGTTTCCAAATCAGCCATTTGTTATGAGTCCAGTTTCTAGGCTGATATCCCACTCACAGAAAGAAGAATCTGAATTTGACAAATCCTCATTGCTGACACTAGTCAAACTTTCAGGGCTTCACACACAGGGATTTTGAGATTTATGATTGGACTCCTTTTGTAAATATTTCATTTTTGAAAGCCATGAATGTTTGTAGGTTTCTGTCTAAGGAGAAAAATAAGGGACACCCATGGTTATTTTCAAATGCGTTGTTTGTAAATAAATGATAGATAAAAGATAAAAAGAGACACCTACAATATATATATATATATATATATATATATATATATATATAATCAACTATTTATTATATATATTGTTACAACACAAATAAGCCACCCGAATACCAGGGATAAAAATGATGAATAAACTATACAAAATGTTTAAACTAATGAATATAAAATGACAATGACGCGACAAACGACGACATGACCTAACCCAAGTGATTGACCAAATAAAAGGAAACCAAAGGAGAAGGGGAAAACTGAAACCAAATAAGAAAGTGATTGACCAAATAAAAGGAAACCAAAGGAGAAGGGGAAAACCGAAACCAAATAAGAAAGTGATTGACTCAATACAACCAAATAAAATAAAATCAAATGAGAAAGTGGAAAACCAAAATAAAATGAAATTAAAAGAATATAAAATGAAATCGAAGAAGGAGGAAAATGAAAATGAAACAAACCAAGTATAAAGGAAATAAAATGAAATCAAATGATAAGACACAAACATATAATATAGAATAGAAAAAGGAGAAATGGTACACTCAAATATAATAATGGAAATGAAACCAATAAATAACTAATGTAAAAGATAATTGTTATTATTGATTAAATGATAAATGTAAATGATATTTAATAAAATCCAGTAAAGTAATGAAAAAACGAAAAGTACACTAACCAAAGAAATAGAGTTTAAATGTAATAAAGAACTTTATAAAGACATGAACTTATTAATATGATAACTAACGTTTGTAAAGAGAAAGATAGTGAGAAAGTAAACATAACTAAGTGACAAAGAGAAAGTAATGTTAGGGATTACCCACTAATAAAACTTAAAATAAAATTTAAGAAGTGCAAAAGTGATAGTGTAAAGCTCCAAAATAATGAGAAACCCTATTGATAGGTATAAACACTTAATAAATCAGTGATAAACGCTAAGTGGTTTAATGGTGAACATTATTAGTAAATAAGAATTTGGTTAATAATAGTATTAGGTATAAACACTTAATAATCTGTGATGAACACTGAAGATTAATGGTGAACAATATTATTTAAAAAGAATCTTGTTATTAATAACATTAAGTTTAATTGTAAGAGAGGGATACAATAGTATCCAAAAGGGGGAATCCCATGGAAGGTAAACAGTTAGTGTTACCAAGTAGAGATTATTTAAGAAATAATATAGTAAAGAAAATAAGAGCAAAATCAATAAACAACCCATCTTCTAAGGGATAGAATTAAGTAGATTTAAACAATGTGATGATGTTTTATCACCTAAATATAAATAAAAATGAAACAAATGGTTAACAAACATTGCTTAATAGCTGTTAAAAAATTGTTTGATTTAATTTATGAATAGGATATGGCTGAAGGAATTATACAGACCATAGGCCTAGATGTTATATTTTATGTAATAGAGAATAGTAAGTAATAGCCTAATTATTAACAATGGCAAAATAAATAAATAAAAAGGTAAAATAATACAAATCTAATAACACTGGAAAAACAGTTAGGAAATAATTAACAAACCATAATGTTGAAACTAATGGTAACATACAATTATTATAAAAACAGATCCAAAACACATCAATAAGTAAACAAATCATTTATAATAGCAAAACAAAACATGTATGAGGATAAATTAAAATGTAATTTGTATAAAATAAGTAAATATAGTCAGTTACTACTTAGGCCTATGAAATGCCTAACTGTAAAAAACAAATAACTACAAATTGTAAATAATCAACAAGGAAATTAGCAAATCCAAGGCAAATAACTAGTCAAGGATAATTTGTGAACCATAGTAAAAGATAAATTTTATTATATTAAGGACTTAAAATAAGAAAGAAATGTAATTAACAAATATCAACATAACTGTCAAATTTTAATACATAAGAGAACCCAACCTTATGGGATGTCAAAATAATCTTTGAAAGGAAATACGAACAGTAGCGATAATATTTAATACATAGGAAGGAAGACAGAAGAATAAAAGCAATCAGAAGATATACAGTGATTTTGAATAAAAATTCAAATATGATAACAATGGACTTATGTCAAGCTAAGCCAATCAAAATTCATTAGTAACCATGACAACGAACGTTGGTTATGAATTTTCCGTTAAATCCTATTATTCAATAAGTGACGCTCTTCCAGAATAGACGCCAGGCCGTGAATGACCAAAATTTTAATCTAAAATGTATAAAAAGTAATCAAAATTCAAAAAGATGGAAACGTAAGAAGCAGACGAGGAACGAGAACATTTAACTGATCCCAAGGACCAATTTAAATAAATTTTAAATGAATAAATTGCTACAACTAACAAGAAAAAGATGCCAGAAGTACTTAAGCCCCAGATAATTGAAAATTGATGACTATTGAAGCCCCATTCCATTACAACTGACTGACAGTACACCACCCATCGACCGATTTGATAAGTATTATTAAATTACCCGAATTTCTGAAATAAATTCACTTTAAAATTTTCTCACAGTAATCTGAACTCTAACTATAAACTGAACATTGTTTCTTTCAAAGATGAATTAAAAAATAAAACACTGAAATTTTGTTAACTATTAAAATAACTTGTACGAAAATTACGAACTTTTGAAACACACTTTACCACACTACATGAACAACTTATAATTACACATTATATTATTTAAGTACAAATAATGTAAGGTAGTGTACTTTATTGTAATCATTATTAATATCTTTTTCGTAATCACAAGAACCCAGATTTATTGAACAACAAATTGTAAAAAGTAAACGTTGTTTGTCAGACGCCATGTCGAATTAACTAACCTCGGTCAAAATCGATTTTCGCCTACCTTGAGATATTCGTCTTATAATAATTGTCGGTGCAAATTTGTGGAATAACCAAATATATTTTTTTTGTCAAACTGAGTAATTACCAAGCACCAATAAATAAACTAGTACAGAGTGTAACCACTGTTTTTTTATTCCATAGGAAGGTATTTTATAAATTGTGTATTATTTAGCAGAGCGAAAATGACGGTAAGTGCTCACGTCGGAAACTCGGCGAAGTAACTGCTCGATTAAGAAGGTCGAACGAAGGCGGGAGTAAAATTTGAATACTCCAGACCGTCATAGCGAAGCGCGCTCAATAATACTATTTGTGAATTTAATTGTTTTAATTAAACAATTTGGCACCACCCGGGATTTATGAACATCTAACTAAGAAACAGGTAAGGTTTCCACTCGTGTTGTACTGGTAAGTGAAGGATCGCTATGGACATCGTTAGCGCAACATATAAGTAACGACCACTTGTGTGAGGCGAACACACCAAACGTACACATTTTCAGAATACACGTACAGAATCACTCGCGTTACAGATTGGCTTCCATCGCGGGGCTTAAACAAGGAGGACGTCCCATACGAATACCTCGTTACAGATTGGCGACCAACTAGTGAGGCTAGAAAAAGACGACTAGAGGCGATTGCGAAAAGATACAAAGACGAAAAAAAATGATACAAAAAGATATGCTACAACAAACAACAGAAACAATGGAGCTACGCAGAATGGATGACAGGGGCTAGAAAAAGACGACTAGAGCCGATTGCGAAAAGATACAAAGACAAAAAAAAATGATACAAAAAGATATGCTACAACAAACAACAGAAACAATGGAGCTACGCAGAATGGATGACAGGGTTATTTAAAAAATTCAGCAAGGAGATGGAGTACATCAAGAAAAATACAACAGATCACGAACGAGCACAGATGAGTCGTGCGAATGCAGTGGGAATGCCAAACGACAAAATGTCATTGAGAGATATTTATGATGAAATGTGGAAGCTGGACACCAAGTATAATAAAGAAGAGACTATCGGGACCGCCCACGGAAAAGGTAATAACAATGTGGAAAGAATGACTGAAGAAGATTGGGAAAAATGGTACAATAATGAAACACAAATGAAAAACGAAAGAACGGTGACAGAGGAATATACACAGGAGGAGTATGAACAATGGAGACAATCAATAAGACAACCAGAAAAACCAATACAAACAGAAAACTCAGAATTAAGGGAATGGATAAGGGTTATGTTTGAACTATCGAGAGAAGATATTTGTAATTGGAGGAAGGTACATAATTGAATAGAAGAGTTGAAGGAAATACCAAATAATAAAAAAATGAAACAACCAAAAACACAAATAAAAAAGAGATAGTCAAAGACGTCGAAGTGAAGCAACAGAAGAAAATACCAGAACAAAAGAAGGATGAAAGCTTCCAGGAATGGATGGACGAGTTTTTTAAAAAAATTCGGTAAGGTAATCGAGGAATATGATTAGAAAATGAGTAATAATGAGTGACAACAAATTGGACAGTGGATAGAACGTTTCAAGAAATTAAATGAACCACTAGACACTACTTCTGAAGGTAGTAAGGAGACAGAAATTAAAGAAGACCAAAGTGTATTGTTATCTGAAAATAAAAATAACAAAAACAGAGAATATCCAAAACATGGAAATGAAGAAAGTGAGACAGATGCATCAAAAAACTAATCAATACCAGAGAAGAATTGGAGATGATGAAGAATGCCCTAATTAATGTGTTTAATTTACCAATGACCAACCATACTGAAATGATGAATTTTATGGAGTGCAGGAGAACTCTAAAAGAAATTCTAGAAGGGGTGAACTACCGACCAGCGAGAAGAAACTGGAGAAAAGCAATACCTGAATGGAAGATACCCAAAATAGAAGGGATTCACAACAAACCAGTGGATGAAAACTTCAGCAAATCTATAATTAAATGGAAAATACCCAAAATTGAAAGGACCCACAACAAAATAATGTGTCACAAATTAAGAAGGTCTCTAAAACACATGAATACACCAGAAATAGAAATGCAGCATAAAAAACCAATGATAACATTAATGATGGAGGTACAATTAACTTCTTTGATTAATAAACAACATAATATAGTGAATGATGTAGACATTGATACTACGGAACATATGATATTAGAAGAATTGTGGTACAAGATAGAAGATACCTATTTCACAAGGACGGAAATAGTTCTACACACTAAAGTTATCCGAACCACAAGTGCAGAGGAAATGATGGATCATGGGTAAACTAAATATCGCACACCGAGAAATGGGACTGATTTACACATTACCGACCATGCAAGCCAATGGAGAAGAGAAGGGGAAGGATTACCAAATTCAAAAGATGTAAGATCAGCTTGCAATAATATTTAGATGACATATGAGGTATAATATAAAATATACAAGAAAGGAATAAGTTACAAAAATTCCTACAAAGTAAGAACAACAAACATACAAAAATTATTTAGAATAATATTTGAGATAAAACGAAATAAACAAAAATAAAATCAAGCAAGAACTGCTAAGACAAATACCTAAAATTATAAAGAATATAGTGTTCAAAGAAAAAAAAAAAAAAAAAATGGACTGGTATAAGAAAAAAAAAAATGTGTATCTAGCAAATATACAGCAAATGGCTAAGGCAAAATAATGGTAATCAACCAAGAAAGAGAAAAAAGATGTCTAAGATAATTAAAATGATCACAAGAAGAAAAGAAAAACAAACTAATGAAAAGTTAAAAATAATGAAATTAACAACTAAATAAATAAAAAAACAATCAACTGTATGAGTAGATAAAAGTATATAGCAAAGTTACAGCGGAAGGAAGAATGAGTAAAAGGTTAAAAATGATCTAAAAAACCATGAAGTGGACAATCCCAAAAAATATTATGATTAATGAAAGTCACAAGATGACAAAAAAGGTATTTAAGATTGACTGAGAATAGGTCCAGCAATCAAATTAACTGAGCAGAAATGATGTTCCTCTGGTCTCAGAAAAATGGGTAGTAATGGAAGAACCCAGCTACTAAAAAGTTAGGGAAAAAATTATATAAAAAAGGGAGAACACACTAATGGAAATAATAAAAGCAGATCTAAATAAAATGAAGTGAATCAAGTAAGAAGAGAAACAAGAAGGAAGAAATAAACAAGAAGAAAAAGAAAAAATTATATATAACTGATAATTTCATAAAAAACTATGCTAGTGTTTTACCAAAATGATCAATTTTGAAGGAGAGGCATTATGTTACAACACAAATAAGCCACCCCAATACCAGGGATAAAAATGATGAATAACCTATACGTGTTTAAACCAATGACTATAAAATGACAATGACGCGACAAACGACGACATGACCTAACCCAAGTGATTGACCAAATAAAAGGAAACCAAAGGAGAAGGGGAAAACCGAAACCAAATAAGAAAGTGATTGACTCAATACAACCAAATAAAATCAAATCATATGAGAAAGTGGAAAACCAAAATAAAATGAAATTAAAAGAATATAAAATGAAATCAAAGAAGGAGGAAAATGAAAATGAAACAAACCAAGTATAAAGGAAATAAAATGAAATCAAATGATAAGACACAAACAAATAATATAGAATAGAAAAAGGAGAAATGGTACACTCAAATATAATAATGGAAACGAAACCAATAAATAACCAATGTAAAAGATAATTATTATTATCGATTAAATGATAAATGTAAATGATATTTAATAAAACCCAGTAAATTAATGAAAAAACGAAAAGTACACTAACCAAAGAAATAGAGTTTAAATGTAATAAAGAACTCTATAAAGACATGAACTTATTAATATGATAAATAACATTTGTAAAGAGAAAGATAGTGAGATAGTGAGAAAGTAAACATAACTAAGTGACAAAGAGAAAGTAATGTTAGGGATTACCCACTAATAACACTTAAAATAAAATTTAAGAAGTGCAAAAGTGATAGTGTAAAGCCCCAAAATAATGAGAAACCCTATTGATAGGTATGAACACTTAATAAATCAGTGATAAACGCTACGTGGTTTAATGGTGAACATTATTAGTAAATAAGAATTTGGTTAATAATAGTATTAGGTATAAACACTTAATAATCTGTGATGAACACTGAAGATTAATGGTGAACAATATTTGTGCAGTAGCGCGATAATTTTACTTTATAGGTTGACTAATCTGCTTCTTACTTTTTGTTCTAATCTGATTATTCATGTCGAAGCTCTGTACAGTACGTCTCAAACGCTTGAAAGCGGCAGTTGGCACGCCCGCCTTTCACTGTCATTTTTTTCTTGTCGCGACATTCAATGTAGGCCTTAGGCCAACACACTTTACTTATGGCCCATTAGGCCCGTTATTAATGTAATTTAATATTTTTTGATACGTTGTACATACATCATGCTTATTAGCCAACCTGTGATTCATAACAACTGCTAACTTCATATTTCAAATGTACTTTGAATTCAAATAAATAAATTGTATACAGTCCACTCTCTTCATCATTTCTGCATCCTGGCGAATCAACTAAATACACATTTTCAATCAACATTCTTCTTACTAAACATTTTTGGTCCACGCGGACCGGATACTCAACATTTTTGGTCCTCTGGGCCGGATTTTCGATGCATCATTCCTAATTGATATTTTTCTGCCACTATTTCTGGCCATCACGGGCGAATTAGCATATCCGCTGATACGACCGTGGCGTGATTTCTATCGGCATTTCGCTCGTCACCTTTGAGCCTCCTGACAACATCTTCGCAAGAGCCTGCGAGCTACAGTGCTTCAAACAAGGCGGTCATCTCTCCGAGCTGTGTTTGCCATCTTCTCCAAGGCGTCGACGCTGCAGGACATCGCCTACAAGGTATCACCTCAATAACAGCATAACAAGGTGCGTACAATGGCTGAAGAAGGCCTCAAAGTGTTAACCAGAAAGAGAGGCGGCTTAAAGTCCGCAATAGTGCGAATACAATCTGCCGTAAATAACTTTGATATAAATTCCAGCACAAAACATTTTTTAACAGTAACGCTAGAAAGTCTGAAAAGCTTGGCATCGAAGTACGACGAGGTGCAGTCTGAAATAGAACTTACTTGTAAAGACATGAGCGCGGCTCAAGAAGACCGAGTTGAGGTCGAAGAAATGCTATATTCGACTGAAGCAAATATTTTGCAATTACTTGATACATTTAATGTTCAGACTGTACCTCCCGTATTATCGACACACATGCAATTAAATCCAATAAGTTTGCCCTGCTTCTCAGGCAACATATTGGAATGGCAGCATTTTCATTCAATTTTTACGGACTTAGTGCATACAAGATCCGATTTAACGCCAGTGCAGAAGTTACATTATTTACATTCTTCTTTAAAAAATGAACCTTTAGATTTAATTAAGTCACTACCTATCTGTAAGGAAAATTATTCAATAGCGTTGAGTTTGCTGTCCGAAAGGTATGACAAGAAGTTCATACTAGCAAAATACTATGTTCAAAATTTACTTCAAGTCAAGTCGCCAATTAAGGACTCTGTCCAAAGTTTGGCAGAATTCACAAACACAATAACGTCTTCCGTTAATTCACTGGCGGCAATGCAACTGTCAGTGAATTCATTTGAATTTATTATTATACAATTATTATCAACTAAACTCGACCCTACTACCTTTAAACTATGGAAGGAGTCAATAGACCCTGACAATTTACCTAACTTTCAAGATTTCACTCATTTTTTAAACTCACGTAGACAGCTGTTACAAAATACACTGCCTATCGAAGCTGGACAGCAACTCAACAAACCTAATTTAAGACTTAACAATAAATATGATAAATATAAATCAAGAAACACTGCTGGCAGTACTACATTTAAGAGTTATCACTCAGCGGCAATCAATTATTCATGTTTGTGTTGTAAATCTAATCACACGCTTTACATATGTGATAAATTTCGTACATTAAGCACCGCTGAGCGGGGACAATTTGTATCAAGTCATAAATGTTGTATCAATTGTCTTAGATCAGATCATCTTGTATCTAACTGTAAGAATAAGCAGGTGTGTAAGATCTGTTCAAAACGACACGACACATTGTTGCACGCGAACAACGTGCCGAAATCAATATCTGCCAGCAGTAACTATTGTTCGCTCAAATTACAATCCACGAACAATGTCCTTTTATCAACAGCAGTTGTATTTGTCATTGACCAGGGTGGCAACAGACATAGGGCAAGAGTTCTTTTAGACGCCGGGTCACAAATAAATTTTTGCACAAAATCATTTGCAAGGAAATTACAGCTTAATTTAACTAAATCCAACATACCAATTACGGGTATAAACAATACAGCGTGTTACGCAACTAATCTTGCGTCTATACGCATTATTTCTCGTTATCAGAGATATAGCTTCGAGGCGAAATGTGCTATCTTATCTACGTTAACCCACAATCTGCCGGCAAAATCGTTTGACATAAATCAATTCCACATTCCGAGCAACATTTTTCTGGCTGACCCAGATTTCAACATATCGTCGCAAATCGACATACTCTTAGGGGCACAATTTTACCTGGACTTAATTTTAGCTAATAAATACATCCCATCATTCAGGAAACAAAGCTAGGCTACATTTTGGGTGGCAATTTACCCAAACACTACCGTAACGAGTGTCCTGCTGTTTCGTTCCTAGCTAGGAACAACGACAGTCAAATTCTGCAGTCTCTCGAAAGATTTTGGGAAGCAGAAACTATCCCTGACAACACCCCTGATAACGAGTCAGCCTGTGAAGAGCATTTCGTGCGCTCTACTCAGCGCAACCACGAGGGTAGGTTCGTGGTTTCACTCCCATTTAAGCCCGATATTCTCCACTTGGGGGAATCTTACACCAATGCTGAAGCAAGATTCTTGAACTTAGAGCATCGATTTAGGCGTGATGCTAAGCTCGCGCGCGACTACGCAGACTTTATTAACGAATATAAGGATCTCGGACACATGACGCTTATCGATAATTGCGCTATCAATTCAGGAGCGTCATATACTTACTATCTGCCTCACCATGCCGTATTTAAACAGTCTAGCTTGACCACAAAACTGCGCGTCGTTTTTGATGGTTCGTCCAAGACTACCAATGGCCTTTCTCTAAATGACATATTGTTGGTAGGCCCGAATGTTCAACAAGACCTTTTTTCCATTCTTTTGCGTTTCCGCATGCATAAATATGTTCTCATCGCCGACATCGAGAAGATGTATCGACAAATTCGCGTAGCTGAAGGGGATTGTCACTATCAACGCATTCTGTGGCGTGATTCTCCTCTCGAACCATTTAAACATTTTTCATTGCGAACGGTAACCTATGGCACGGCTAGTGCTTCGTTTTTGGCCACTCGCTGTCTTATACAAATTGGTAGGGACCATCAAACTTCCTTTCCTGATGCGACGTTAGCTATAACGAACGATTTCTATGTTGACGATCTGCTTACCGGTTCGGACACCATCTCTGATCTGACCAAGCTGAAATCTGACCTAGGTGCGTTATTAAGTCAATATGGTTTCACGTTGCATAAATGGGCATCTAATGAACCCACAGTGGTCGCAAATCATGACAATTTATCACGCCCCCTAAACAAACAGGACAATGTGCGTACCCTAGGCATTCTCTAGAATAATACTGCCGATTCATTTCTGTTCGACATTAAATCATTCCCAGTTGAATCAAGCATCTCCAAGAGGAGAATTCTCTCGATTATTGCAGGCATATACGATCCTCTTGGACTGATCGGTCCCGTTGTCTTTTTGTACAAACAGTTTATGCAGCAACTTTGGCTTTGCATGCTTGGTTGGGATGAACCGATCTCCGGCCAATCACGTTTGGATTGGCATTCATTGTGCGACAAATTGGGTCTGATTAGCAAAATTGTGGTCCCACGATCTATTCGTTGTAAGCGTGAGGCAAGTACAGTTGAATTACATGGTTTTTCGGATGCTTCTGAAAGGGGGTTTGGCTGTTGCATTTATGTCAGAGTCATTTATCAAGATTCATCGGCCTCTTGTCATCTCCTGTGTTCTAAATCTCGCGTAGCTCCCTTACGACAGGTGTCATTACCTCGCTTCGAACTCTGCGCTTGCTTGTTATTATCGCGACTCGTATTTAAGGTCGTTCCTGCTCTTTATTCGTTCATTGATAGTGTTCATTTGTATTCTGACTCTATGGTGTCTCTTTACTGGATTCATGCCCAGTCTACGAGGTGGAAAACATACGTCGCTAATCGTGTTGCTGAAATTCAGCGTCTTACGCAAACTTATACTTGGCATCACATCAATTCTAGACACAATCCTGCTGATATTATCTCCAGGGGGTGTCTCCCTGACGTTTTGCGCGATTGCTCGCTTTGGTAGCACGGTCCTAGCTGTTTGTCTCAATTGTCAGAGTCCAATCCTTTCCCACCCTTTTTACCTTCCACTCCGTCGTCTTCTGAAGTCACTGCGGAAGAGAAACATACCCATAACCTCTCTCTAATGTCTACCCTGGCTATCGACCTTTCTTTGGACTTTTCCTCGTTGCATCGTCTAACGCGCGTATACGCTTACTGTTTTCGGTTCATCAGAAATATTAGACTCTCAAGTGCTGACAAATTTACGGGCGATCTTACCCCTGTCGAAATTCATCATGCTCTCAATTTCTTCATAAAACAATCTCAGTCGATCCACTTCGCAGCCGAAATTAATTGTCTTCGTAACGGATCTTCTGTTTCCATTAGGAGTAAGTTGGCTTCTCTCGACCCGTTTCTTGATGATTCTGGAGTGATACGCGTGGGCGGGCGATTACAGCAGTCGCAATTACCGTACGATGCTAAACATCCTATTGTCTTACCCCCATCGGCGCATATTACTCGCCTCATCATTGAACGCGAACATATTCGTTTACTTCACGCTGGTGCTCAACTCGTGCATCACTCACTGCGTCAACGTTGGTGGACTGTTAATGCCAGGATAGTCATTCGCTCCATCATTCGTAAATGTGTCAAGTGTCTCAGGTTTAGTGCCAAACAGCAGGTTCAGAGGCTTGGTATTTTACCATCTCCTAGAGTCACTCCTTCAAGGCCGTTTCTATTCTGCGCGGTTGATTATGGTGGTCCCTTCATGATCCGTCATGGCGGGCAGAAATCCAGAACTCTTTCTAAGGCATACGTGTCTTTGTTTATTTGCTTAGCGACTAGGGCCATTCACTTGGAATTGGTTTCCGACCTTACTGCCAGTGCGTTTATAGCTGCATTACGTCGTTTCATGGCCCGCAGGGGCATACCCAGTCAATTATACTCCGATAATGGCACAAACTTTAGGAAGGTCCGGAATATCCTACATGATCTCTACAACCTTTGGCATAATAAGGATGCCATCTCTTCGCTCAAGTCATTCACATCCTCTCAGGGGATATCATGGTCATTTATTCCGCCCTCGTCACCTCATTTCGGTGGCCTTTGGGAGAGCGGCATAAAGTGTTTGAAGTTTCATCTGCGCCGCGTGGTAGGCAAATCTATACTCACCTTCGAGGAGTTTACGACAGTTTTGTCTCAGATAGAGCCATGTCTGAACTCTCGACCTTTATTTGCCATCTCTTCGGATGTAAATGATCCGGTGCCACTCACACATGGCCATTTTTTGATTTGCGCACCATTAACGGCGATACCGGACCCAGACTTATCTCACATTCCTATTTCTCGTCTTGGGCGTTGGCAACTTCTACAAGGTTTGTCCAAGGCATTTGGAAGGCATAGTCTCGCGACTATTTGCACCAGTTGCAACAGCGTCACAAATGGAAATTCGCTACGGATAATGTTTCCATTGGTGACCTAGTTTTGCTTATTGAGGATAATTTACCTCCATTAGCCTGGAAATTTGGTGTAATTACCGCCACATTTCCCGGCCCAGATAACTTAATTCGAGTCGTAGACATTCGCACACCTACTGGTGTTTTGCGGAGACCAGTACATAAGTTATGTCTGTTGCCAGCGCGGGACGAGATTTGACAAGATTATTATGATCACTTAGCACAATGCTATTTTACTCAGCCATTGGCTTATTACTTATTATGACCATTTGGTCAACTTAATTGTGATGCATTATCACAACATTTTCATATCAATTTTGCGCCATTGCGTGCTTCTATAATCATCATAGCTTTATGGTGGTATATTACTATTTTGTATTTGTATGTTAATTTTGTGTGGCATACTATGTCTTACACATTTACATTTTGATGTTTTGGGTATGTGTCATGTTTTTTGGTGGTATTATTTTATAAAAATTTGTTATATAATATTTGCATGTTTTGCAGTTGCGCAACCATGCATGCATTTCTTTACACAGTTGCTAATATGTGTGATTTATTGTTCTGTGAATATCTTTTAGATTGTTCAACTCATGTACTACGTTTTTAATCACAGTATCGTATTTGTTACTTATGCCATTGCAATTATTCATATTGTAATTAATTAAATTGTTGTTTATTGTATTCATTATATAACTTGCGTTTATGTAAAACCTATCGTTTTTTGCGTCTACTGCATGTAACCATGCCACGTCTAGATTTATTTTATATTTTATTGTTATATTGTATTTATATTTTATGATTAAGCATTGCACAATTATTATTTCTGTTTAAATTATGACATACATGTCATCATATATGTGGTTGCATTCAGTCAGCTATCTATAGCTTGTTCTTACATAACTACATATTGTAAGTTCCTGAAACATCAGGAACAGCATGACTTGGTCAATATATGACGCCATGCTAAATCTACGCTTAAACATGTAATTTGTGGCAATTTTGTTCATGTAAATAATTCTCTGTACAGGTCTACTGGCCTCAACTATTTCACGGTAACCATCTATGATATGCATAGGGTTACAAACTATCGGGCCATCATGTGATGAGCTTCCGATCATACATTATTAAGCATTGTCTAATTATGTATTTTTTCATGTTTCATAACGTTCGATATTGTACACATACAATATGTGACGGCAACACTTGCCAACGCAGACATTTTTGTTCATGTTTGAAATCAGTTGTTCGCCAACCTTGGCTTACAAACGATTATCTTTAAGGCTTATCTTATTCATGCTTATCGCTAAACCATTAACGTACAGCTGTTATCTAATATTATAACTCAAGGTTCAACTTAGCCTTGAAACTAACTCTCATTATTAAGAACACTGTATGTTTTAAACTAAGTTACAAAATGTATAATAATTTACTAAACGGGTAGTAAAAAATCGATTGATTTTGACGGGCAGCTTATGTGCAGTAGCGCGATAATTTTACTTTATAGGTTGGCTAATCTGCTTCTTACTTTTTGTTCTAATCTGATTATTCATGTCGAAGCTCTGTACAGTACGTCTCAAACGCTTGAAAGCGGCGGTCGGCACGCCCGCCTTTCACTGTCATATTTTTCTTGTCGCGACATTCAATGTAGGCCTTAGGCCAACACACTTTACTTACCCATTAGGCCCGTTATTAATGTAATTTAATATCTTTTGATACGTTGTACATACATCATGCTTATTAGCCAACCTGTGATTCATAACAACTGCTAACTTCATATTTCAAATGTACTTTGAATTCAAATAAATAAATTGTATACAGTCCACTCTCTTCATCATTTCTGCATCCTGGCGAATCAACTATATACACATTTTCAATCAACATTCTTCTTACTAAACATTTTTGGTCCACGCGGACCGGATACTCAACAATATTATTTAAAAAGAATCTTGTAATTAATAACATTAAGTTTAATTGTAAGAGAGGGATACAATGGTATTCAAAAGGGGGAAATCCATGAAAGGTAAACAGTTAGTGTTACCATGGATAGAAAGTAGAGATTATTTAAGAAATAATATAGTAAAGAAAATAAGAGCAAAATCAATAAACAACCCATCTTCTAAGGGATAGAATTAAGTAGATTTAAACAATGTGATGATGTTTTATCACCTAAATATAAATAAAAATGAAACAAATGGTTAACAAACATTGCTTAATAGCTGTTAAAAAATTGTTTGATTTAATTCATGAATAGGATATGGCTGAATGGAATTATACAGACCATAGGCCTAGATGTTATATTTTATGTAATAGAGAATAGTAAGTAATAGCCTAATTATTAACAATGGCAAAATAAATAAATAAAAAGGTAAAATAATACAAATCTAATAACACTGGAAAAACAGTTAGGAAATAATTAACAAACCATAATATAGAAACTAATGGTAACATACAATTATTATAAAAACAGATCCAAAACACATCAATAAGTAAACAAATCATTTATAATAGCAAAACAAAACATGTATGAGGATAAATTAAAATGTAATTTGTATAAAATAAGTAAATATAGTCAGTTACTACTTAGGCCTATGAAATGCCTAACTGTAAAAAACAAATAACTACAAATTGTAAATAATCAACAAGGAAATTAACAAATCCAAGGCAAATAACTAGTCAAGGATAATTTGTGAATCATATTAAAAGATAAATGTTATTATATTAAGGACTTAAAATAAGAAAGAAATGTAATTAACAAATAACAACATAACTGTCAAATTTTAATACATAAGAGAACCCATCCTTATGGGATGTCAAAATAATCTTTGAAAGGAAATACGAACAGTAGTGATAATATTTAATACATAGGAAGGAAGACGGAAGAACAAAAGCAATCAGAAGATATGCAGTTATTTTGAATAAATATTCAAATATGATAACAATGGACTTATGTCAAGCTAAGCCAATCAAAATTCATTAGTAACCATGACAACGAACGTTGGTTACGAATTTTCCGTTAAATTCTATTATTCAATAAGTGACGCTCTTCCAGAATAGACGCCAGGCCGTGAATGACCAAAATTTTAATCTAAAATGTATAAAAAGTAATCAAAATTCAAAAAGATGGAAACATAAGAAGCAGACGAGGAACGAGAAGATTTAACTGATCCCAAGGACCAATTTAAATAAATTTTAAATGAATAAATTGCTACAACTAACAAGAAAAAGATGCCAGAAGTACTTAAGCCCCAGATAATTGAAAATTGACGACTATTGAAGCCCCATTCCATTACAACTGACTGACAGTACACCACCCGTCGACCGATTTGATAAGTATTATTAAATTACCCGAATTTCTGAAATAAATTCACTTTAAAATTTTCTCACAGTAATCTGAACTCTAACTATAAACTGAACATTGTTTCTTTCAAAGATTAATTAAAAAAAATAAACACTGAAATTTTGTTAACTATTAAATTAACTTGTACGAAAATTAGGAACTTTTGAAACACACTTTACCACACTACATGAACAAATTATAATTACACATTATATTATTTAAGTATAAATAATGTAAGGTAGTGTACTTTATTGTAATCATTATTAATATATTTTTCGTAATCACAAGAACCCAGATTTATTGAACAACAAATTGTAAAAAGTAAACATTGTTTGTCAGACGCCATGTCGAATTAACTAACCTCGTTCAAAATCGATAGTGCCTACCTTGAGATATTTGTCTCATAATAATTGTCGGTGCAAATTTGTTGAATAACCAAATATATTTTTTTGTCAAACTGAGTAATTACCAATCACCAATAAATAAACTAGTACAGAGTGTAACCACTGTTTTGTTATTCCATAGGAAGGTATATTATAAATTGTGTATTATTTAGCAGAGCGAAAATGACGGTAAGCGCTCACGTCGGAAACTCGGCGAAGTAACTGCTCGATTAAGAAGGTCGAACGAAGGCGGGAGTAAAATTTGAATACTCCAGACCGTCATAGCGAAGCGCGCTCAATAATACTATTTGTGAATTTAATTGTTTTAATTAAACAATTTGGCACCACCCGGGATTTATGAACATCTAACTAAGAAACAGGTAAGGTTTCCACTCGTGTTGTACTGGTAAGTGAAGGATCGCTATGGACATCGTTAGCGCAACATATAAGTAACGACCACTTGTGTGAGGCGAACACACCAAACGTACACATTTTCAGAATACACGTACAGAATCACTTGCGTTACAGATTGGCTTCCATCGCGGGGCTTAAACAAGGAGGACGTCCCATACGAATACCTCGTTACAGATTGGCGACCAACTAGTGAGGCTAGAAAAAGACGACTAGAGGCGATTGCGAAAAGATACAAAGACGAAAAAAAATGATACAAAAAGATATGCTACAACAAACAACAGAAACAATGGAGCTACGCAGAATGGATGACAGGGTTATTTAAAAAATTCAGCAAGGAGATGGAGTACATCAAGAAAAATACAACGGATCACGAACGAGCATAGATGAGTTGTGCGATTGCAGTGGGAACGCCAAACGACAAAATGTCATTGAGAGATATTTATGATGAAATGTGGAAGCTGGACACCAAGTATAATAAAGAAGAGACTATCGGGACAGCCCACGGAAAAGGTGATAACAATGTGGAAAGAATGACTGAAGAAGATTGGGAAAAATGGTACAATAATGAAACACAAATGAAAAACGAAAGAACGGGAGTATACGTACAGGTGACAGGGGAATATACACAGGAGGAGTATGAACAATGGAGACAATCAATAAGACAACCAGAAAAACCAATACAAACAGAAAACTCAGAATTAAGGGAATGGATAAGGGTTATGTTTGAACTATCGAGAGAAGATATTTGTAATTGGAGGAAGGTACATAATCGAATAGAAGAGTTGAAGGAAATACCAAATAATAAAAAAATGAAACAACCAAAAACACAAATAAAAAAGAGATAGTCAAAGACGTCGAAGTGAAGCAACAGAAGAAAATACCAGAACAAAAGAAGGATGAAAGCTTCCAGGAATGGATGGACGAGTTTTTTAAAAAATTCGGTAAGGCAATCGAGGAATATGATTAGAAAATGTCGAAGTGAAGCAAGAGAAGAAAATACCAGAACAAAAGAAGGATGAAAGCTTCCAGGAATGGATGGACAAGTTTTTTAAAAAATTCGGTAAGGTAATCAAAGAATATGATTAGAAAATGAGTGATAATGAGCGACAACAAATTGGACAGTGGATAGAACGTTTCAAGAAATTAAATGAACCACTAGACACTACTTCTGAAGGTAGTAAGGAGACAGAAATTAAAGAAGACCAAAGTGTATTGTTATCTGAAAATAAAAATAACAAAAACAAAGAGAATATCCAAAACATGGAAATGAAGAAAGTGAGACAGATGCATCAAAGAAAACTAATCAATACCAGAGAAGAATTGGAGATGATGAAGAATGGCCTAATTAATGTGTTTAATTTACCAATGACCAACCATACTGAAATGATGAATTTTATGGAGTGCAGGAGAACTCTAAAAGAAATTCTAGAAGGGGTGAACTACCGACCAGCGAGAAGAAACTGGCAAAAAGCAATACCTGAATGGAAGATACCCAAAATAGAAGGGATTCACAACAAACCAGCGGATGAAAACTTCAGCAAATCTATAATTAAATGGAAAATACCCAAAATTGAAAGGACCCACAACAAAATAATGTGTCACAAATTAAGAAGGTCTCTAAAACACATGAATACACCAGAAATAGAAATGCAGCATAAAAAACCAATGATAACAGTAATGAGGGGGGTACAATTAACTTCTTTGATTAATAAACAACATAATATAGCGAATGATGTAGACATTGATACTACGGAACATATGATATTAGAAGAATTGTGGTATAAGATAGAAGATACCTATTTCACAAGGACGGAAATAGTTCTACACACCAAAGTTATCCGAACCACAAGTGCAGAGGAAATGATGGATCATGGGTAAACTAAATACCACACACCGAGAAATGGGACTGATTTACACATTACCGACCATGCAAACCAATGGAGAAGAAAAGAGGAAGGATTACCAAATTCAAAAGATGTAAGATCAGCTTACAAATGAACTGGTATAAGAAAAAAAATGTGTATCTAGCAAATATACAGCAAATGGCTAAGGTAAAATAATGGTAATCAACCAAGAAAGAGAAAAAAGATGTCTAAGATAATTAAAATGATCACAAACTAATGAAAAGTTAGAAATAATGAAATTAACAACTAAATAAATAAAAAACAATCAACTGTATGAGTAGATAACAGTATATAGCAAAGGTACAGCGGAAGGAAGATGAGTAAAAGGTTAAAAATGATCTAAAAAACCATGAAGTGGACAATCCCAAAAAATATTATTATTAATGAAAGTCACAAGATGACAAAAAAGGTATTTAAGACTGACTGAGAATAGGTCCAGCAATCAAATTAACTGAGCAGAAATGATGTTCCTCTGGTCTCAGAAAAATGGGTAGTAATGGAAGAAACCAGGTACTAAAAAGTTAGTGAAAAAATTATATAAAAAAGGGAGAACACACTAATGGAAATAAATAAAAACAGATCTAAATAAATTGGAGTGAATCAAGTAAGAAGAGAAACAAGAAGGAAGAAATAAACAAGAAGAAAAAGAAAAAATTATATATAACTGATAATTTTATAAAAAACTATGCTAGTGATTTACCAAAATGATCAATTTTGAAGGAGAGGCATTATGTTACAACACAAATAAGCCACCCCAATACCAGGGATAAAAATGATGAATAAACTATACATGTTTAAACTAATGAATATAAAATGACAATGACGCGACAAACGACGACATGACCTAACCCAAGTGATTGACCAAATAAAAGGAAACCCAATTGTGACCATACATTCTTTTGAAGAAAGATCTACCTGTTTGTTCAATATAAACTTTATTACAAGACCCACAGGATAATTTGTATACACCAGACTTTTGCAGTTTATCTGTTTTACTCTTATTATTTTTGATATATTTTCCCAATGAAGACTGCGTCTTAAAAGCTATATTTACATTCCTTTGTGCAAAATATTTACCAATATTATCAGAAGCAGAACCTATGTAAGTGAGAGTGTGATATCTTTTAATCTGTGTTGAGGGAGGGTAAACTAGTTTTAAAGCTTGTGAATAAAATTTTTTATTTAACAAGTGATCTATGAGGCTAGGTTGATAACCATTGTGACAGCTTTTTGTTTAATAATGTTAAGTTCTGATTGGAAATTTGTGTCTGATAACGGAATACTAAATAGTCTGTGGATGAAACTGTGAAAAGCAGCCAATTTATGTGAGTATGGATGTGTGGAAGTAATGTGTATTGTCATATCTGTATGTGTAGGCTTATGAAAAATACCGAAGTCTAATTTATTATTGCATTTTGTTATTGTAAGGTCTAAAAAATTGATGCTATTGTTATCTTCTAATTCTATCGTAAAGCTAATATTTTTGTGTAAATTGTTAATAAAATTAAGAAAGATCTGTAATTGTCTACGTGTACCTAGAAAAATTGCTAAAATATCGTCCACATATCTATACCAAAAAATAAACAATTTGAAATAAGGGTGTGCTCTAATTTTAGTTTCTATGTAGTCCATAAAGATTTCAGCTGCCAAAGGGCTTGCAATGGGAAACCCACTATATATATATATTTCAATCACTTTCTGCTACAGTCCGTTTCTTGATGTATATAATACTTTAATATTTATAACTAAATTTACCTCAAAATATACTTTTTTCCTATTAGGAACATGTTTCGAGAGTTCCTGTACTCTCATCTTCAGCCTTCGCCATCTTGTTTCTGGTGAAGTATTTGTGTGTTGGCTTCTGGATGTTATTAAGGTAGTTTGTTGGTCTTTGGTCTTTTAAAGTTGCATTATTGTGTGTGGTTGTGGTATCTGTTTTTGTATTTTGTGTATTTTCGATGTTGAGTGCTTTGAATATTGTGTCATGTTTTGTATTGATTTGTATTTGTTCTGGTATTAGTTTGTTTTGTGTTTTATGTTTGTAAATCTGTAAATTTTCCCAAATGTTCATTATGGTGCCTTTGTGTGGTATATGTTTTATTAGTGTTACATTGGTTATGTCTGGGAATTCATGTCCTGTGTTTATTGCATGTGTGGCTAAATTGGATTTATATATATTTGGTTTTTTGTATGCATTTAGGTGTTCAAAATAACGTTTTTTCAGCTGTTTTTTTGTTTCTCCTATATAACATTTATTGCAATCTTGGCATTCAATTTTGTATATACCGTTGGTTGTTGTATTATCTTTGTTGTGTGAGCTATTTAGATTTTGTAATTTAATTTTATTAGTTTTGTATGCTATTTTTATATCTGTGTTTTTAAATAGTTTTGTTAGTTTTGTCATTTTATTATTTATATATGTGAATGTGGCCCATTTTTTGTTGTTGTTATTATTTATGTGTTGTTCAGTTTGATTAATTCTTAATTGTTCAGTTTTTATTTTGTATTTGATTTTATTTTCTATTTTGATCATAGTATTTTTATTGTATCCATTTGCATAACCAATTTGGTATATTATATTTCTTTCTTTGTCAGTTTCTTGTTTGTTTAGGGGTATTTTGTACATTCTGTTAAATAACGAATAAAATGCTGCCATTTTATGTTGTTGTGGGTGGTCAGAATGGTTAGGTATAATGATGTTAGTGGAAGTTGGTTTTCTATATATTGCATATTGTATGTGTTTGTTGTATCTTGTGATGGTTATGTCTAAATAGTTGATTTTGTTATGTTTTTCTTTTTCTTCTGTGAATTGTATTTTGGGATGTATGTTATTGATTTGTTTCAGTATGTTCTCTGCATTTGTGTTTTTGTTATTTGATACATATAGTCCATCATCTACATATCTTATCCATATGCCATCTGGGTCATGTGTTTTTATGATATTTTGTATTTTGGTGTCTATGTGTTGTAGGAATATTTCTGCTATTATGCTTGATAATGGTGATCCCATTGCTAAACCTTCTTTCTGTTGATAAATTTTGCTATTAATTAGAAGAAACAATTGACATAATAATAAACAAACTTATAGAACAAAGTGAAAACAAACAATATATAACCGAAATAAAAAATAGTCTCCAACTAATACTAAAACAAAATTACTTTAAATTTAATAGCAAAATTTATCAACAGAAAGAAGGTTTAGCAATGGGATCACCATTATCAAGCATAATAGCAGAAATATTCCTACAACACATAGACACCAAAATACAAAATATCATAAAAACACATGACCCAGATGCAGGGCCGGCCTAAGAGCAAAATGCTGTGTGTGCAAGAATGAGTTTTGGCGCCCCTAACAATGAAAATGGGTATAGAAAACCCTCCAAAAAATGGTATGGGTGCTCTATAACTGAAATTTGTCGGAACTTAATAACTGAAGTTGGCATTTTAAAGGGATTAAAAACCAAAAACTAAAACTAATAAGTAGTAATAAATAGTAAATATTAAAGTAAAGTATTTAGTACCTTTTCATTATTTTTATTTTTTTAAATGACTTCTTGTAGTACTAATTCTTCTAATTTGCATTCAAAATTACATAAAAATTTAAATTTTTACCATATTATTTTTTTATATTTTTTCTCATTTCGGCGCCCCTCCCAAAATCGCATGTGTGCGACCGCACACGTTGCACACGCCTTAGGCCGGCCCTGCCCAGATGGCATATGGATAAGATATGTAGATGATGGACTATATGTATCAAATAACAAAAACACAAATGCAGAGAACATACTGAAACAAATCAATAACATACATCCCAAAATACAATTCACAGAAGAAAAAGAAAAACATAACAAAATCAACTATTTAGACATAACCATCACAAGATACAACAAACACATACAATATGCAATATATAGAAAACCAACTTCCACTAACATCATTATACCTAACCATTCTGACCACCCACAACAACATAAAATGGCAGCATTTTATTCGTTATTTAACAGAATGTACAAAATACCCCTAAACAAACAAGAAACTGACAAAGAAAGAAATATAATATACCAAATTGGTTATGCAAATGGATACAATAAAAATATTATGATCAAAATAGAAAATAAAATCAAATACAAAATAAAAACTGAACAATTAAGAATTAATCAAACTGAACAACACATAAATAATAACAACAACAAAAAATGGGCCACATTCACATATATAAATAATAAAATGACAAAACTAACAAAACTATTTAAAAACACAGATATAAAAATAGCATACAAAACTAATAAAAATAAATTACAAAATCTAAATAGCTCACACAACAAAGATAATACAACAACCAACGGTATATACAAAATTGAATGCCAAGATTGCAATAAATGTTATATAGGAGAAACAAAAAAACAGCTGAAAAAACGTTATTTTGAACACCTAAATGCATACAAAAAACCAAATATATATAAATCCAATTTAGCCACACATGCAATAAACACAGGACATGAATTCCCAGACATAACCAATGTAACACTAATAAAACATATACCACACAAAGGCACCATAATGAACATTTGGGAAAATTTACAGATTTACAAACATAAAACACAAAACAAACTAATACCAGAACAAATACAAATCAATACAAAACATGACACAATATTCAAAGCACTCAACATCGAAAATACACAAAATACAAAAACAGATACCACAACCACACACAATAATGCAACTTTAAAAGACCAAAGACCAACAAACTACCTTAATAACATCCAGAAGCCAACACACAAATACTTCACCAGAAACAAGATGGCGAAGGCTGAAGATGAGAGTACAGGAACTCTCGAAACATGTTCCTAATAGGAAAAAAGTATATCTTGAGGTAAATTTAGTTATAAATATTAAAGTTATATATATATATATATATATATATATTATAGTTGATAAACATTGACACCCATTGTTATTTTCAATACGCTGTTTGTAAATAAATGATAGATAACAGATAAAAAGAGACACCTACAATATATATATAATATAGTTGATAATCAACTATAAAATAGTATGGCATAGACTATGTGTATACAAAACTATGAATTCTTATTTTTCTTGTAGTAGTATTTCTAATTTAATAGTGAGTAAAGGGTATAATACTCCATTATAACAAGATAACATATGATAAGCATAAGTTAGTATGAATCTGCTAAATAAGTGTTGGTGACTTATACAGACCACCAGTATAAAATGTTAACGTTATTTTGAATTAAATAATAGCCAGTAAAGTTTATAGTGAATTACTATTATAAGTGCTCTAAGTGATAATAGTAGATAGTGAGACTTGACATTGATAATGATGTGAACAGTGATGTGAGTTATTTGAATAAAATTAAGTGAAACAGTGGATGGGTTGGTTACAGTTGGTGGTGGCGACATGATGGCGTTCCGGTACTGGACAGTTTTCATGGGAGTTGTGACACTTCTGCTGGCTGGAAGCTATCTTCCTTTACTGCGATATTCAGAGTGCAGTAAAACTCTTTGGACATTTTCTGGTGATGACTTTGAAGGATTTGATAATGTTTCAGGCATTCAGACTAATACTTACATTGTTCCTAACTATGTACATTTCTTACGAGTAGGTCCAAAAATGAAAGAAATACCTTTTATGGACTTCATATGTATACTAGCTGCATTTAAAAACCAACAGCCAGATAAAATATTCTTTCATACAGACTTTGAAAATTTCTCTGGAAAATACTGGGAAAAATTGAGTGCACTTCCAGGATTTTTAGATAAAGTTACATTTGTACCAACAAAAATCCCATTAGAAATACATGGACAACCATTTTCAAGACCAGATCACCATCTTTTTCATGCTGGGGATGTTTTACGAATAAGACTTCTTAAGAAATATGGTGGCATATTTCTTGATAATGATTCATATTTAGTTCAAAACATGGATGTGTACAGAAAATTTGAAATGGCACTTAGCTGGGATGAGGGACAGTACCTAGGTACTCAAATTCTGGTTGCTCATAAGGATGCAAGATTTCTAAAATTATGGGAAGAAACATACAGAGATAATTATCGTCCTTATTTGTGGTATTATAATGCCGGTGAAAGGCCAACCAAAGTAGTGTTATATAATCGCCTCGAAGTAATTCATAGAGTTAAATTATTATTTGGTACTCATGATTTACGGGTCCAACTTTATCAGAAATTGTGGCCAGAATGGAGAAGACAGTATACCATCCATCTTCTTAGTAGACACACTAGATGGGTCAAAGGACCTTTTTTTATAAATGAAACAACTTATGTGTTACCTGATGAATTTACTGAAGAAAATATAGTTCACTACCCCACAACAATATTAGATATGGTTCAGGATGTGTATGACATGACATATCATAAAGTTACTGCATAACAAGAATGTTTCTTCATATCAGTAGTGCAATTTTAGCAGTGCCTTCAGGCAAATGCTTTAAAGTGAAAAAGTTAATAATGGCCACTTTGTCCAGTTTTTGAGTAGATGCAAACATTATTTGTTAAATTATCTAAATGGAAACATAATCTTCAAGACTGATTATAGCAAATCTGATATTTTTTTTAAATTTGTGTTTGCACAATATTGGCAAGTAAGCCCATCAGGTTTTGTATTTATTTAGCTGATTACATAGCATAAATGTTAGCTTATAAAATGATAATTACCGGTAGTTTTAATAATGACAAAATTGATTAGTTAAGTATTATATAATTTATTTTCCAAATAAACAAATAGTTTATAATATGTAATATGGGTAGGAATTAATTTTTCTCTAAAAATTAAAAAGATAAGAGAAGTGTATTGAAGTGTATTGTTCAATTACGTGTATTGTTAAACAAAAATGTATGCGATAGTCCTCAGAACATTTTATATACTAGTATATATATATATATATATATATATATATATATAAAACGATGTACATCGTTTTTCATAACACACCCATGTTTGTAACAAACTTAGACTGGGTGCAATGTGAGTGGACAGTGAACAGAATCTTATTAAAATTGTGAAGTTAAGTTTGGCAGTATTCAGTTTGAACAGAATTCAAAGTAACATACATCAAGAATAAACAAATGTGACTTAACAAGAAACAGTATAAAACCTTTTTGAAGTAGTAAGAGAAGTAGGAAATTACATAATCAACATTATCTCAGATCACAATGAGTTATAAAGGTAATATTTAATGATAATATTATAGTAAAGTGTGTGTGTAAATGTGAGGGGAAGTAGGAGGAAAGAGAGTGAGGAAAATAGTACATTGAAAATCTGCTTCCAAAAAACTAATATTCTTTAATTGCTTGTTATTCTACACAATATAACAATAAAGTTATGTTTGTAAATTCATAATTTAAAGTGGATTCCTTAAATTGTAAATGTAACCTGCAAATTATAGTTACTTAATTATTAGCTAAAAGTTGCTTTAGAATGTAAGTTAACCACTCACTTATAAAATTAGCAGTGAATATCTTGATACAGTTTTATAAAATCTCTTTGACTATATGTTAATTAAAGAAATAATGGTTCATATTTCCATTAACATGTTTTTGCATCGTTTTTAAAGGACTTTTTTTTAAATATAGAATATTATAATCCTTGTACATACTTGTGTATCATATCATTCAGAATCTTTCCAAGAGTTCTTAATTTTATACTTTATTATGACTACTACACATATTTAAAATTATGACATCAAAGTAAATCATCTTATATTATAGAGTTAATTTTAGATTATAGGAAACTCTGGCAAATTTTACTTTTATCTCATTAGTTTTGTTTTCTGCTTATCATGTTTGGTTAGTTTGCAGTGGACATGAATTTTTTTTATAATCATTTTCTTGATTAAACAATAATATTGTTTGAACATTGATGTTTTTTCATTAAATTTGTTGAATGGTCAGTAATAATATGATTTTCTAACAGTAGCGGCTCGTACAGGGAGGTCAAAAGGGCGCAGCCCTCCCACTAAATTTGCAAATTAAACTTGTCAATAATATAACTATAATATCTAGTATCCTTATATGAAAGATATTTTTGGGGCGACTAATAGCGATCACCCGATGTTTTCGGCATGGTCCCGCAGCCGGACGCTATCGCTGTCGTCCTCTCTGCATGGACTGGTCTTGCGGGGAGCGGGGAAAGAGACGTGTACACATGTCTATGCTTTTAAATCAGCAGCAGCCATTATAGGAGGGGCTCTGCCCGCTGTCTAATGTCGCGGCTCTTTTCATAGCGAACGAGCGTTGTTCAAAACTTCCCTGTTGCTGTTAAAGGGCATATATTTTCTCTTGTGTTTTATATAGTTTTGATTGTGTTCTTGTTGTATTTTTTGTGTAAACATAATGTTCTAATAATTTATTCTTTATTAGGCAGTGTATTCTGTGTAAGATAGTGTTTTTGTCGAACCTTGTGTACATAAACGTGTAACTTATTCTGTGTAGGCCTGAGCCTGTGTGTTCTGTGCGTATTTGTTAGAAACAAATAGGGTATTTTATTTATCAATTCATGCATTTAATAATATAATTTATTAAGTATTTAAGTTTAGGAACGTGAACTGCTTAGGGTTATAAATAATTTCAATTTCAAGCACTGTTTAAATATTGGTAGTTTGCAAGGTAGGTTTTTGACATTAACAATATTTTTAGTAGTAAAGCAAAAGGTTCAATTTTACAATTATTTCATGATAATTGCAATAATTTAGTTTCTACTGGTGACTTTTGTTACATATGGGTCCAAAAAATTCCCCCCCCCCAGTCAAAAACATTAGCAGCCACCACTGTTTTCTAATATACACCATAGCGAGTAGAAGGGGAAGTGTGCTCACTCCTGCTTGTAAAGCATTGCGACAATGGGACGGCTGAAGGCACGCTGTAGAGAGTGCGCCACAGTCGACTCAGATCCAGATGTGTAGTTGCTAGGCTGTGCACGTGCATGTATGCTGGCTATTTTCGTAAAAGAAAAGTGCAAAATAAAGTCGTATACGTGTGAGTGTGTAAGCCGAAGTGTGTGATATATTCGTAAGATCATTATCAATAAAAATGCCGGCCTGTTTCATGCCGGGATGTCGCTCTGGATATAGAACAGATAAAGGTAAACATTTCTTTACACCTCCTAAAGATGAGAAGCTGTTTTCAGCGTGGGCTAGGGTGATTCCAAGGAAAGATATCCCACTTACGCATAAATCTGCCGTTTGTGAATGCCATTTTGCTGATGCTCTTTTAATTAAAACAGATTCCTTTGTTATTGATGGGAAACACGTGGAAATTCCGAGAATTAGATGGACCTTGAAGCCGAGTGCTGTTCCACATATTTTTCCTAGCTTGCCTTCTTATTTAAGTAAAAAATTAAAGGTTCGGAAATCCTTTTGCTAAAATGTCATTAATATTAAACACAATTGTATTACAATTATACCTCCCGATTAATAAATGCAACACTTCACTAATAACTACTTGAACGTACACAGTAATAACTCGAACCACTCTGTAAATATATCGCACTAAAACTGAAATTTAAGGCCGCTGCCGCCATGTATTTATACCTGCGCTCACAGACCAAAATGTTCCTCATTGTGTCTTAGCGCTCGTGTGAACTACGTAATTAACTGCGGCCTTGACACAGTCCGCGCGGCTGGCGCCTTCGAGAAACCTCTCGAAAATGCGTCGACAAGAACATACGCCACACGCGTTACATCGAGATTCTTCTGGCACATTCGACAAACACGTAGATTGTTCTGTGATGTCGTACCACTGTCCCCTCCTTAAACCTGTTCGTCCCGAACTGGCAAACCGTCTCTGTAGTAGTACTTAGCCAGGCGGACGACCTGGAATTTTCACTGTCCTTCCTGTTGAATCCGATAAACAACATCGTTGATTCTTTTTTTCACGGTGTAGGGTCCTTCCCAGTTAGACTGAAGCTTAGGTGAGCGACCACGACGGCGCTTTGGGTTGAACAACCTGACTTGGTCTCCTTCTTGGAAACCCACACTATTGCTGCGAATGTCATACCGAGTTTTCATTTTATCACTGGCAATCTTTAGCCGTCCTCTTACCAAGCGATTCGTTTCTCGCAGTTGTGTGACGATTTAAATAAAAGAAATAATCAAGAAAATAAAAAAAATTTTAAAAATTAAGGTTGCGACCTATTAAGCCATTTAAATCTCACTGTATTAATATAAAAAAAACTTGTATGTACTCAGTATGAGAGGAAGCAGTAATTAGTTAGTAAGAAGATACTCTAATAAAAAGATAAATTGCAAAGAGTTATTAATATCGTATTTAACCCTTTGCTTGTGAGCAGGCGCTGTCCTGTTGATTCCAGACTCGACATGTTTTCCGAGTCTTGTGTAAGTTAGAATAAGATAAAAAACCTAATGTTAATAATTAAAAATCTGAAGACACAGATAGTCGCTAAAACAACTGATTTAAATTATGTATATTTGTTTAGGGATAGTTTGTATAAATAAAAAAGGTTAACATAAAGAGAGACAGGGACTATATTCTCGCGCGGTAATTGCCCCACTACCATTTTGTCCAGTACCAGGCGAAGGGAGCAGAATTTCGCTCTCTCGCAATGGTGACTTCATACAGTATAGACGTAAGAGCTGTGCTCTTACACTATGTTACCTATACTTTGTTTTACCTTAAGGTGGTATACAAGAAATAGCTGCTTAAAGCATATGTATGTGTTAACTAATATAGTTATGTAAATAAACAAGAGATTTAAAGTGTAAAACTCGAAACGTAAAAAAGGTGTAACACAAGATGACTTCGAACTTCAAGAACTAACAACACTTCCAACATCATACCTGGAGATGTGAACTATCAGAAGCCACAAACTCTAGTACACACAACAGAATATGCAGATCAGGACATCCGAGAATCTACAAGTACCATCGTAGAAGGTTCAACCGGCGGACTTTGGAGCCCTTTACTGACGAAGACCAGACCGAGATGACGACGTAGCTGTTCCTGTTTCCCAAGACGGATACCCCAGGACGAGTTTTCTGCATACCAACTAAAAGGTGACTCGATAGCCTGTCTATCGAGGGTTACTAATATTTGTTACACAACACACCTTGAAAGAGACTTTTCAGAAACTATTAACTTTGTAAAGACTAATAAATTAAATCTAAGAATTTCATGTAACTATTCTAACTTCATACGTTGTAACAGTTTATATGCTAATGTATAGTAATATAATCCAAGCAATAATACCATTCTTCCAATGGTTGAATAAAAGAAAGTCTTGCAAGCTAATATCATGAATTGATTATGACTAAAAGTTTTAATGAATAAATACCGAAGGTTACCCGGATCCGAGGTATAGCTATATAGAATCAATTTTGATCCCAAAGTTTAAAGAAACCTTTCAAATAACTTAATAATTGAATTAGTAATGTCATGGGATCTGTCAGTAAATGTTTTTAAATGTAAAATAAAGAGAAGTCTTCTTGTTACACACATATGAGGAGTGCTTAAATCAATTGTATACCTTGCCATTGTTTCCTTACACAGTTAGTAAGTAATCTGTTATATAAATGATTTGTGATACAATCTGTTACAACGTAGGCAGCCCATCTAATTAACGGAGTTTAATTACGATGGGTTCCCTGGATTTGTAACGCGGCGAAAAGACGTTACAAAAGTGCGCCACTCTGCTTGCTTAAAAGTTAAAGTAGTTGTAAGCATCGCGACGCAAACAAAATTGCGTCACTCTTTAAAAAAAAAAAAAAAAAAAAAAAAAAAAAAAAAAAAAAAAAAAAGTTTTATTTGTGTATAGAGTGTCACAAACAAAATTGCGTCACTATGTGTAGATAATTTGTATGATCAATAACTAAATATATAATATTGATCTATGCACTCAGAAAGTTACCTTAATAACTTTAATGTTCAAAACATATTTAATAGTTTATTAAGTTACGTAAATGATAGTATGTATAAGTGAAATATCCTTAGCGTCATACAATGCATATAGGTTTTGCATTCTATAGGCCAGTAGGAACCTGCATTATTCGATATAATTACTTGCACACATGAATTGTGACCAAACATAACAATTTTGGTCAACCGAACAATCTGTAACAGGTTTGTTTACGACAATCCATGACCTGTTGTTTCCTGAATCATTCTGCACAGTGTATGTCCAACAATATAGCTTACATACACTAGTATGTATCAAAAAAAAATTAATTAAAAATAACTTTGTTAATAATAATAAAGTAATTAAGTAGAAGTTCGTGATTTAAAACTTGTGAACAAAATAATTAATTTACTTAATTGAGAAAAGTTTATGAATGAACGGAGTCAAAGTGTTGTCAAGCGAAATAATAATAATAATAGATTTGTTGAATAAGATTGTGCTCCCCTTCTCTCGTTTATACCGGTATAAAGTAGTTGTGTTATTCAGTCGCATTGTGTAGAGAACAATAAGAGTAAAACCCCCTTTCTCACTGACACACAAGATCCTTTGTTAACTAAATACAGAGGGTGACCTACATTCCAGAAAACAGCTGATCGGCTATTTAACCTTGTTAAATATGTGTGTGTGATTTCTGTCTCTCCCTTAGAAGAGAAATTGTTCTTTTCTAATTTGTGTAAATTGATTACTTAAGAATTTATTATATATATGTGTAATATATGTGTAGTGTACTAGTATTAATTTTAAGTACGTGCTAATGTGTTAGAACAAAATGGCCCAATTTAACCCGGATTTGTTATTAAAAGACGAGCTGTCTTACGAAGCCCTTTTGCGTGGACTACCCCATGCTGATGTAACAGTCGCGGAATTACGAAGGTCAATTCGCGAATGTGGATTTGATGCGCCCGTGCAATTAAACTATCTAAGCCAACTCGATTATGAAAGCGAGAAAGAAACTTGTAATGCCAAGTATAATGAACTATACTTATTGTCTCAAACACTCCAAGACGAGAAATCTCCGGCAAAAATTTTGCGGACTACCCAGAGAATAGAGCATTTAACCAGGCGAATAAAAAATTTGTCGATCTGGCCGAATCTCACAGAAATACCCGTAGATGTACAAAATCTAGCAGACGAAGCTCTACGCCGCTTACCTTCAATTATTAACGATTTAAGACGAAAATCCGACTCATTCAGAATGGACGAAATAGAGAAATCATTAATGAAATTACACATCTCCCCAGTACAATCCCCCACCACTGGTTTACCTCCGCCTAACTCGGATCGGAACTCACCTATCGTATCGCAAGTGCAAGCGAACCCAGAACAAAATACTGATACAGATGTAAATGCCCCTCCTCCCGAGCATTTTCAGTTTCGTCCCGGAAATAACGAATTGACCACCACCTCCAATGAATCCAATCGCCCTCATCGAGGAATTACACCTATGAACTATAACGCAGATGTATACGGTAAAATGACTCATCCTGTGGAGAAGATTTTAACCGAAATCCCTTATACAGATGGCTTAAATGTTTCCAAATTACTAACATTCATTAGTTATCTTCTTCAGATAAAGGATCTACAGCAGCTGAATGACTGGCAAATTTTACAAGTTCTGTTACCAAAGTGTAAACCCCCGTTAAAAAATCGTGTCCTAGAAGCCCTAACCTCTACATTCCCAGTAGAAGAGCTACATAGCTCTATAATAAAATACTTTATTCCCACCGGCATCTATGAGGAAATCAAAAGAAAGACAGTACTCCGAGTACAAGGACATCAGGAGAGATTAGCTCACTACATCTCCGATATTAGGGAGTCCTCTCGACTATTACGTGTAAGCTGGAATGAAACACAACTGGTGGACACCATTTTAATTGGCGTGTCACCTGAAGAAAGATCTCGACTATCATTGATGAATAGACCCAATACAATTGCTGATCTAGAACAGTGCAGTATCCATTCTTCAAATGTATGGTACTCAGATCAAAATAGAGAAGCAATGAAAACCTCTGGAACTAATAGACATCAATTGCGAGCACTACTGCCTGATGTAACAACCTCGTTTGAAAGACAAGTTTCTAGTAGACCTCACCATGTGCGCAAAGCTGGTAAGTTAACTGTACACCCAGATAAAGCGGAAACCAAGTACCCACCTCGCAGAAAACCCACCTGTTATAATTGTGGCAAATATGGGCACATAAGAAGAGAGTGCAAAAGTAAGCCATTGGAACGGAATAACCCCAATTCAAAAAACATGTAAGGCAGGGAGACCCGAAAACCTGTGTCTTCCGCAGCTACTCGAAATTGGGTAAACTAAAAGAAACCAGTAATAATAATAAGAATGAATTATTCTGTAACCAAGTGAAAAACAAAAAAGGTGCGAAAGAAATCGACCCCTATGTGCGAGAATTTCGTGAAAAGTGTAATGCGATTAATAGATGTAAATGGAAAAAAAATCTACTACCATTAATACGAGTCGACTTAGGCGTTACATCCCCCATCGCCTTAATTGATTCGGGATCTAGTAGAACTTTAATCAGCCAAGAATTAGCGGACATGTTAGCTAAACATCATCTAGTAAAACGGAACCAATCTGTGAATATAAAGTGTGCTACCGCTGATAAACGTAAAATAAATATAAACCTGAGTATTACCGTTAAGGTTAAAATAAAAAACCTAAGTTGGATGTTTACAATGTTAGTATGTAAAGAATTAGGACCTGCTTTAATATTAGGTGCAGATTTTATTAGTAAGACGGGAATGATTCTTGACATCTACGAGCAAGAATTTTATTTCAGATTTGACCGTGCAAGAAAACATAAATTTGATAGTAATGAAGATAAACGTTGTTCATCTACTGCACATGTAATACACCAAGATTCAGATTTATCTCACCTAGAACGAAGAGATAGAGTCAGAATAATAAAACTAATAAAAGAATTTTCCTCGGTTCTTACCCCAAAACTAGGACTTACGGACCTAATAGAGTATAAAATTAATCTGAGTGATCAGAAAGTAATACGACTACCTCCGTACAAGTTGTCGCCTCCCAAGATGGAAGTCATGCGAAACCATATCAATAAGTTATTGGACCAAGGAGTCATAGAACCCTCTACGTCCCCATATTCTTCACCCTCCTTTTTAGTACCTAAAGGACCAGATAAACACCGACTAGTTGTAGACTACAGGCAATTAAATAAAAGAATAGAATTTGAATCAATCCCTCTTCCAGACATCCATAGTGCGTTTCATTATTTTGCTAGAGCTATGGTCTTTACGGTAATGGATCTGAATCAAGCTTTTCACCAAATACCTCTTTCAGAAGAATCCAAACGTCTAACCGCGTTTGCAGTTCCTTTTAACTTGTACCAATTTACTAGGGTACCCTTTGGAATATCTCAAGGAAGTTCCGTATGTAGTAGACTATTGGAAAAGATATTTCACGACATTAAATTTAAATATGTGTACCACTATTTGGACGACATCGTAATATACAGTGAATCAATGGAACAACATCTCAAACATTTGCGTGAAGTGTTATCTCGGTTACTAAGAGCAGGATTAACGGTGAACCCAAACAAGGTAAGTTTTGCTGTCCCTCAGTTTTCTTTCTTAGGACACATCGTGAAAGCGAATGGAAAGGTAAGCATTGACCCCGAACGTACCCGCGCTATTAGAGAATTTGCACCCCCACGAGATGCAAAAGGTATAGCCCGATTTTTAGGTATGGTGAATTATTTCCACAAATATATTCCCCATCTTGCCGAAATAGCAGCACCCCTAAACTCCTTACGAAAGAAGGGAACGAAGTTCGAATGGAGCTCAATACATCAAAACGCGTTTGAGCAACTTAAAGAAAGCATTATATCTCCCCCAGTTTTGCAATTAGCTGATTTCACAAAACCATTCGTCGTGCAAACCGACAGTTCCAGTGTAGCGTTAGGTGCAGTGATATACCAAGAGATAGATAACTGTAGACTACCAATTAGTTATGCATCACGAACACTGAGCGATCAAGAAAGAAAGTATTCCGCATATGAATTGGAATGTTTAGCAATTGTTTTTGCATTCGAAAAGTTTAAACCCTTCCTAGAACATAAAGAATTCCTTTTGGAAACCGACAATCAGGCGTTATCATGGTTATTGAATCACCCTAAACAATTAGGACGAATTGGCAGATGGATATTGAAATTAAACTGCTACAAATTCAGAGTGCAGCATATTAAAGGTACTCAAAATGTAGTCGCCGATACCCTGTCTCGTATGTTCCAGTCACCCACTAAAACTTCCGAAAACATAGTGAAGCCGGAAATAGCAAGTGCTAACGCCGTAATTACTGAATTCCCCCTTGCCTTTACAAACATTGCCCTGTATCAACAACAAGACCCCTTACTGAAGCCTATTATAGAACAACTTACCCAAGGTATTAAATCCGAGAAGTACGTATTGAGTAAGAATGTACTGTGTCTCAAGATAAGAGACGGAAAGGAATTAAGAATAATAGCCCCGGATGTAATTAAGCCCATGCTAATGGAATACTTCCATTCATCTACCATAGGAGCCCATATGGGAATCAATAAGACGATACATCGTATTCGAAAGGAATATCATTGGAACAATATGAACTGCGAAATAGCCAACTTCGTAAAGAAATGTTCATTATGCGCCCTTAGTAAACCCGCCAGAAATACTCAAGTAAGCCAATTGATATCAGAAATCCCAAAGACCCCTTTTTCGAAACTTTATCTAGATTTCTCAGGTCCGTATCCACGATCCAAATCAGGAAATACCATGTTACTGATATGTATAGATTCGTTCACCAAATTTGTTTGGATGTATCCCATGCGACGAGCATTAGCGTCGACAACAGTTAAAATACTACAGGAAAGACTATTTAAAGACTACGGTACTCCAGTACGTATAGTATCTGATAACGGTCCGCAGTTTAAAGCAAAAGAGTTTAAGAATATGTGTTTCAAGTTAGGGATAGACCATATAACCACTACAGAGTATCGACCGCAAGGCAATATTGCTGAAAGGTATCTACGAAACCTCAAATCTGCGCTAATCGCCTATCATGCGAACGATCACACGTCGTGGGACCAAAATCTATCCTGGATTCAATACGCTTTTAATTCAGCTTACCACGAAGGTCACAAGTCGACCCCGTTCGAGTTACTATACAAGTATCGACCAAACCACCCTTTGTCCACAAGATGGAGTATACACGATCTGCTGCCTCCGCAAATAACGGATAAGCAGATAAAGCGAATATGGAACGAAGCCCGCTCTAACTTAAGAGCAAGCTTGGAAAAATCCAGAAGATACCACGAGAAAGGTAATCATAGCAACTCAGTCAGGTACCAAGTAGGTGACTTAGTAATGTACAAGACTCACCCCATTAGTAGTGCGATTGATAAGACCACCTCTAAACTATCCTTCCGATGGTGTGGCCCTTACCAAATCCAAAAGTACCTAACTCCAGTTACAGTAGCCCTGTGCGAACCTGCAACTCAGAAATATGTGCGGAGAACGCATATTTCGCTACTAAAGTTGTATAAGAAGAAGTGACGGTATAGTATAACCCAAAAGAAAAGGGAATACTAGGCAGTAAAGAAAATTATATTTCTGAATCCACGTGAAAAATGTAAAACGTAGAGTTTGGAAAAGAGGCCTGATCAACCTGAGTTCCAGTTCTGCGAAGCATGCATTAATGAATAATCATTAACTAGATGGGTACTAACACTCATTAACTACATGAGTTATATAGGACTCACAGAAGAAAAGATAGAATTCTAAATAGCAAGGATTTAGAAAGTTACTCTACAGAAGAGAGAGTAAGACAAACAAAAAACCCGGTAGTAGATTTAAGTGATAGAGATAAGAAAGAGTTTTGTGTTTTAATTGTGTAAATATTAAGTGTAAATAGTATGTAAAAAAAAAAGGTAGTTAATAAGAATATAAAGTATACTGTGTTGTAACTATAGGTAATAACTATGTGGACAACGTTGTAAAGTGTCCAACAACTATGTGAAAGAAATTACACACACTAACCCCATTCATACTCCCAGTCCCCAATTGTGAGTTAGACTCAAAAAACTTAACCGTAGCGTGCAAATTAAGCGGTGGAGTATGTGACGATTTAAATAAAAGAAATAATCAAGAAAATAAAAAAAATTTTAAAAATTAAGGTTGCGACCTATTAAGCCATTTAAATCTCACTGTATTAATATAAAAAAAACTTGTATGTACTCAGTATGAGAGGAAGCAGTAATTAGTTAGTAAGAAGATACTCTAATAAAAAGATAAATTGCAAAGAGTTATTAATATCGTATTTAACCCTTTGCTTGTGAGCAGGCGCTGTCCTGTTGATTCCAGACTCGACATGTTTTCCGAGTCTTGTGTAAGTTAGAATAAGATAAAAAACCTAATGTTAATAATTAAAAATCTGAAGACACAGATAGTCGCTAAAACAACTGATTTAAATTATGTATATTTGTTTAGGGATAGTTTGTATAAATAAAAAAGGTTAACATAAAGAGAGACAGGGACTATATTCTCGCGCGGTAATTGCCCCACTACCATTTTGTCCAGTACCAGGCGAAGGGAGCAGAATTTCGCTCTCTCGCAATGGTGACTTCATACAGTATAGACGTAAGAGCTGTGCTCTTACACTATGTTACCTATACTTTGTTTTACCTTAAGGTGGTATACAAGAAATAGCTGCTTAAAGCATATGTATGTGTTAACTAATATAGTTATGTAAATAAACAAGAGATTTAAAGTGTAAAACTCGAAACGTAAAAAAGGTGTAACACAAGATGACTTCGAACTTCAAGAACTAACAACACTTCCAACATCATACCTGGAGATGTGAACTATCAGAAGCCACAAACTCTAGTACACACAACAGAATATGCAGATCAGGACATCCGAGAATCTACAAGTACCATCGTAGAAGGTTCAACCGGCGGACTTTGGAGCCCTTTACTGACGAAGACCAGACCGAGATGACGACGTAGCTGTTCCTGTTTCCCAAGACGGATACCCCAGGACGAGTTTTCTGCATACCAACTAAAAGGTGACTCGATAGCCTGTCTATCGAGGGTTACTAATATTTGTTACACAACACACCTTGAAAGAGACTTTTCAGAAACTATTAACTTTGTAAAGACTAATAAATTAAATCTAAGAATTTCATGTAACTATTCTAACTTCATACGTTGTAACAGTTTATATGCTAATGTATAGTAATATAATCCAAGCAATAATACCATTCTTCCAATGGTTGAATAAAAGAAAGTCTTGCAAGCTAATATCATGAATTGATTATGACTAAAAGTTTTAATGAATAAATACCGAAGGTTACCCGGATCCGAGGTATAGCTATATAGAATCAATTTTGATCCCAAAGTTTAAAGAAACCTTTCAAATAACTTAATAATTGAATTAGTAATGTCATGGGATCTGTCAGTAAATGTTTTTAAATGTAAAATAAAGAGAAGTCTTCTTGTTACACACATATGAGGAGTGCTTAAATCAATTGTATACCTTGCCATTGTTTCCTTACACAGTTAGTAAGTAATCTGTTATATAAATGATTTGTGATACAATCTGTTACAACGTAGGCAGCCCATCTAATTAACGGAGTTTAATTACGATGGGTTCCCTGGATTTGTAACGCGGCGAAAAGACGTTACAGTTGGTTTTATAATTGGGAGGATTAGTTCTGTGGCTCTTGGGAAATTGATCCTAACAGGTGATCCGAACATTAAGTCTCCAGGAAGACGAATCTCCCGCCCAAACCCCAATTTTGCTGGAGTCATGCCGGTTGTGTCGTGTACTGATGATCTATACGCCATGAGGAATAGTGGCATACGTTGGTCCCAGTCTGTTTGGTGCTCGTCAACAACCTTCGAAAGATGTTGCTCAAGTGTCCTATTGCATCTCTCAACCATCCCGTCCGACTGAGGATGCAGAGGCGTTGTCCTGGTCTTCAGAATTCCGAGAAGACGGCATAATTCTTTAAACACTCCTGATTCGAAAGTTCTCCCTTGATCCGTATGGATTTCCATAGGGGCTCCATAACGGCAACAGAAGTTGTGAACTAACTGCTTTGCCACAGTGGTAACCTCCTGATTTGGAATTGCGTAGGCTTCCACCCATTTAGTAAAGTAGTCACCTACAACCATGATGTACCGGTTTCCATCGTCAGTAACTGGGAATGGTCCAGCAATGTCTATGGCAATTCTCTCGAAAGGCAGTCCAACGTTATATTGTCTCATTTTTCCCCTGCTTCTGGTTTGTGGGCCCTTGCTTGCAGCACATATTTCACACGTTCGAACCCATTCCTCTACGTCGTGGTGAAGATGAAGCCAATAGAATCGCTTCCGTATTTTGTCAAGGGTTTTGTTAACGCCAAGATGGCCTCCAGATGTTCCATCATGCATCTCCTTCAAAACAGACTGCACTTTACTTCCGAGAACTATCAACTGCATGACTACGTCTCTCCCATCTGCACTTTCCCAAGCCCTTTTCAGCAATCCGTAGTCTAATGTGAGAGATTCCCATTGTGCCAAGTAGCCCTTCAGCACTTCAGAACCATGGCAGATATCTTGCCAATCCGGGCGGCGACCTTCCTCTTTTGCTGTCAAGATCGGTCCAATGTCTTCATCAGTCATCTGTTCTTGTCGACAGTCTTGTGTTGTCCAGCCGTCAGCCAGGAAATCTACAGTGATGGCTTGAACATGTTCGCTTGAGTTTTGTTCTTCCTTTCTGTGGCAATGTCGGCAGTCTTCCGGGCCCGGTCTTCATGATAAGCCATCTGCATTACCATGCAGGCGCCCCCGTCGATGTTGTACTTTGAAGTTGTACTCTTACAGATGTTCAAGCCACCTTGCCAACTGTCCTTCTGGATTTTTAAATCTTAAGAGCCATGCATAGATAATGGTCGGTACGTAGTGAAAACTCTCTTCCATAGAGGTATTTATGGAAGTGCTCCAATGCTCGGACGATTGTCAGCAACTCTTTCCTTGTGACACAATAATTTCTCACTGGTTTAGAAAGTGTCTTGCTATAATATGCTATTACTCGTTCTTCACTGTTTTGAACTTGAGACAAAACTGCTCTTAGACCAGTATAGCTTGCGTCTGTGTCCACAAAGTACTTCCCTTCGGAATCTGGGGAAGCGAGAATTGATTGCGAACATAATGCAATTTTCAAAGTCCTAAATGCTTGATCACACTCCCTCGACCACTGGAAGTTTCGTTTATTTTCTGTTAGCTCATGTATTGGTTTAGCAATAGTAGCGAAGCCTTTCACAAAACGTCTGTAATATGAGCATAACCCCAGGAAACTCCGACTTCGTGTTTACTCTTCGGCATTGGCCAGTCTCTTACGGTGTCTACTTTATTAGGATCCATGCTAACACCCGCTGCCGAAACCAGATGGTCCAGATACTGTACTTCCTTCTGGAATAGAGAACACTTCTTCGGGCTCAGCTTCAGTTGGGCACCGTGAATTCTAGTTAGAACCTCCTTAAGGTTTTCCAAATGGTCTTTGAAAGTCTTCCCGATGACTACGACATTGTCTAAATAAACAAGGCAAGTTTTCCATGTCGGGCCTCGGAGTACCAGGTCCATCAATCTTTCAAATGTTGCCGGTGCATTACAGAGTCCAAATGGCATGACGTTAAATTGGAATAAGCCACTTGGGGTCGAGAAAGCTGTCTTTTCATTGTCTTCTTGATGAAGACCCACTTGCCAATATCCACTATTCAGGTCCAATGTGGAAAACCACTGTGCTCCGGACAACGTGTCGAGTGTATCGTCAACGCGAGGTAATGGATAGCAGTCTTTCTTTGTAACGTCATTTAACCTCCGGTAGTCTACGCAGAAACGCAATCCACCATCCTTCTTCGCTACCAGCACTACAGGAGAAGACCAAGCACTTGACGAAGGTTCGATTACTCCCTCTGTCAACATGTCCTGTACTAACCGAGACATTTCCTCTTGTTTAGATAATGGAGGGGCCTTCGAGGAGTTTGGCGTATCGGTGTTGTGTCCCCGGTATTGATGCGATGTTGCACAAAAGAGGTTCTTCCCAGTGACTGTCCCTGAACTGCAAAACAATCTTTGAATTCATGTAAAAACTGTACGAGTTCTTTTACCTCACCACTTGAGAGGTCGTTCGAAGATCTGTTCAATAATTCTTGCAGTTCCTCTTGTAATTTGGAATTATCCGAAGCACTGGATCTTCGTTGCGTCATTCCGACTACCCAGGTCACAGGAATCAATTTGCCTAGGAGCGTATTGCTTTGCAAAGTGATAGCTTGCTCCAAAATATTCGCCACTCAAATAGGGTACATTTCCGGTTTCGTCAGGTTTTACTAAACTTCTGGCAATTAGTATACCCGGTGTGCTGACTACCTGGGGTTCGAATATAGAGCACTGGTTGCCCCTAGTATCTACCTCGGTTCTAAACATGATGATCTTTTCGGAGTTTGGCGGAACAGTTACGGCCACTTGGTTTATGACGTCCATCGATTTTTCTGCTGTCGTCATTGTTGATAACATTACCTCTTCGCCTCCGATTCTCAAGACATTGTTTTTGAAGTCGACTATAAATCCGTATGCGTTCATAACGTCCACACCAAGAATTGCTTCATCCACAATGTCTGCAACAAGTACTTGACGATTAAACTCAAGGCGACCGAGGCGTAGATGTATCTCCACTTTTCCATACACTTTTACAGGCCGTCCAGTAGCTGTTCGCAAGCTGCAAGAGCACCAGATTGGCTTGAGATCTTTCACCACGTCGGGGCGCACAATAGAAACTGTTGCGCCTATGTCAACTGTAATCGAGGTTGGCCTTTCTTGAACAAATCCGGTAACTACCAAGCTTCCGCTGTTTTTCTGAAGTGTAGAAATTGCGTATTGTCTAGGGGCTTTCGTTCCTCCAGTTAGTCAGCACATGCCCCGTTGTACCGACTATTGCTCGTTTCCCTGCTGCTGAATTCTAACCCGACAATCTCGTTGTAGATGTCCAGGTTTCCCACATCTATAACACTTCGGTCTTCCATCCTTTCTTATTTTATTCTGTGGCGCCGAAGGTCGAGTCACTGTTCCTTGTTCTTCTTCCTCATCGTCTGTGCCGGCGCGATCTTTTAGCGCGCGCACTTTATGACTTGTCCAACCAGACGCTGATTTGGCGGCCTCAAATTGCAAAGCATGTACCAGGGCGTCCGCACGGTTCTGGTGTCTTGCCATTCGTAACACTTGCTGTAGTTCGTTATCTCGGACACCGGCAGTAAATGTCTGCATCGCAAAACTCGTTCGAAAATCTTCTGGCGCTTCAGGATAGGCCAGTCTAATTAGTCTGTCGATACTTGCTTCAAACTCTTGAGGGCTCTACCCGGCATGCTGTCGCCTTGCTCTCAACTGGATGCAGTACACATCTCGCAAATGTTTATCACCATACCGTAATTCCAGAGCTTTTATCAATTCGTCAAAGGTGTTTTGGCTGTCAGGTGGCACTTTCTGTAGTAGTTCTGCCACGGATCCGTTTAATGAGAGAACGAGTTAAACTGCCTTGTCTTTCTCCGTCCAATTATTTGTGCATGCAGCAGTTTCGAATTGGCGTAAATACTTCGCCCAGTGCGTGCTTCCATCAAAGGTTGGGGCCTTGACATGAACTGTCCCTACTGCAGGTATAGTTACTTTCTCTATTGACTTACTTTCTGCGTCTTTTTCTGTCTTTATTATTGGTACAGTCTGTTCTCAAAGCTGTTTTGGTTGTATCTTCAGGCACTGCACAACTTCACTTTTAATTTGTTCTCTTATGTTTGCCATTGAGTTTTTTACTGCACATATTTTATTTGACACGGATTCTTCTATGACAGAGATATTTTTGTAGACATCGATTCTTCAACAATAGAAACAGATTTTTCTACTTCAGCTATTTTTAATGTCATTGATTCTTGTACCTCCCATATTTTAGTAACTTGCTTATTAAGCTCACCTCGTAGCAGACCCAACTCTGCAGCGGTTTGTTCTTGTGTCTGCTTGTGCTGCTGTATTAACTCCTTGATGTCTTCTGTTTCTTCCTTTTCTTGTCTTCGTTCTTCTTTTTGTCTTTCTTCTGTTTCTAGCATTAATGCTTTCTGACGTTCCTCAGCCTCTTCTCTTTCCTGCCTGCGTTTTTCATCCTGTAGTTTTTCTGCTTCTTCCGCCTCCTGTCTGCGTTTCTCATCCTGTCGTTTTTCTGCTTCTTCCTGTGTCTACCGCAGCAGTGTTTGTAAAGCTTCCATCATCTGACAGTAGTGTGTTGGAGAAGATACGGAAATAGTGGTGGACGGTGGTGGGGGTGGAGGGGGTGACGTCACGATCGTGACCTACTTCAACAGTCAGTGACGTCACTGGAACAACAATAGGGGTCAAGAATGGTTGTTCCATCACCTACTACCGTCACCACCCCTGTCCACCACTGGTTCAGTATCCTCTCCAACTTTTACAGGGAGGGCGGGGCGGTCTGTCTATTGTTTTAGTAGCGTCTATTGTTTCCGTATCGCCTATTGTTTCCATATCGTCTATTGTTTTAGTATCACTGTTTCCCTATCCTCTCCAACTTTTACCGGGAGGGCTGGGCGGTCTGTTTATCGTTATAGTAGCGTCTATTGTTTCCGTATCGCCTACTGTTTCCGTATCGTCTATTGTTTTAGTATCACTTTTTCCGTATCATCTCCAACTTTACCGGGAGGGCGGGGCAGGCTGTCTATTGTTTTAGTAGCGTCCATTGTTTCCGTATCGCCTATTGTTTTAGCGATACTATTGTTTCCGTAGCGCCTATTGTTTTATTCGCGCAATTGTTGCCATATCGCCTATTGTTGCCGTATCGCCTATTGTTTTAGCGAAGCTATTGTTCCAGGAGCGCCTATCGTTTTATTCGCGTTATTGTTTCTGTATCGTCTTATTTTTTTCACAAAATATTTCGCACTCGTTCATTTCGGTCTCGGTCTGTGTATGTGCAAATTTTTTCGCAAATAATGTCGTTCTCGTTCAATTCGGTTAGTTCGGAACAGTTATATCAACTTTTCAGTCACTGTTATATCCGTTCCACGTTCATTTCGGTCTAGTTTTCGTTCATTTCGGTCTAGTTCTCGTTCATTTCAATCTCGTTTTATTCGGTGTAGGTTGCGGTCATCTCGTGGTCAATGCCGTGGTCCAGCGCTGGATGACGTTCGCTCGCGAGTGTTGAGATAAGACTGAACGGGTTTAGCGAACGAACCTCGTGTTTATATAGACGAACAATCTCCCCTCTTGTCCTACTAATGAGCGATATCTTGTACACAGTGATACGATTGCACAACAACCCGTAACAACGAAGCAAGAAACAGCAACAGATCTTTATATAAACCGTGAGCAGCCGGAAAACGAACGAAGAGGGGAAAATATGACGTGCATACAATATAAAACCGCAAGAAGTGCATAGTCGAACACAAAATTTACCCTGTTAAAAGATAGTAAAACATATTACCAAAACTCTTACAACTAAAAAGATGAAAAATATAAAAATATTGTTACGACGGTCTACTCGATCGTCGTAGGTACAGTGGAAACAAAATAAGTACAAGACACCAATTAAGTCACTAATCACACCTTTAATTGTTACAGTAAAACAGTTCGTAATTAACAACACAGTCTCTACAACAAAGCAAATGAAAATTGTACACACGCAATAAAATGTCCACAAATATTAAAACTCAATTGTATTACAATTATACCGTCTGATTATAAAACGCAACACTTCAATAATAACTACTTGAACGTACACAGTAATAACTCGAACCGCTCTGGAATTATATCGCACTAATACTCTCGAACCGCACTATCCAAAATCTCGCATGGAACTGAAAACCAAGGCCGCTAACCGATGTATTTATAGTCACGCTCACACAGCAGAAGCTTCCAAACTGCGTCTTATATCTCGTGAACTACGTAATTACTACGGCCTTGACACAGTCCGAGCGCCCGAGCGAAGCCCAGCACATTCGAGAAAATTCTCGCAAAATGCTTCTAGTAGCACGTACACCACACGCTTACGTCGAGATCTTTCTGGCACATTCGATAAACGCGTAGATTGTTCTGTGCTGTCGTAGCACTTCCCCTCCTTAAGCCTGTTCGTCCCGAACTGGCAAAGCGTCTCTAAGTTTGTATTTAGCCAGGCGATCTAGGTGGACGACCTTGAACTTTCGCTGTCCTTCCTGTTGAATCCGATAAACAACATCGTTAACCCTTTTTTTTACAGTGTAGGGTCCTTCCCAGTTAGACTGAAGCTTAGGTGAGCGACCACGACGGCGCTTTGAATTGAACAACCAGACCTGATCTCCTTCTTGGAAACCCACACTATTGCTGCGAATGTCATACCGAGTTTTCATTTTATCACTGGCAATCTTCAGCCGTCCTCTTACCAAGCGATTTATTTCTCGCAGTTGGTTTTCTAATTGCGAGGAATAGTTCTTTGGCTCTTGGGACTGAGTCTCAGGTGATCCACACATCAAGTCCCCAGGAAGACGAATCTCCCGCCCAAACACCAATTTTGCTGGAGTCATGCCGGTTGTGTCATGTACTGATGACCTATACGCCATAAGGAATAGTGGTATACGTTGGTCCCAGTCTGTTTGGTTCTCGTCAACAACTTTCGAAAGATGCTGCTCAAGTGTCCTGTTGAATCTCTCAACCATTTTACCCTCGGGCGCTTCTATCAGCTCAGGAACAAGCAAGAGTTTTGTCTCGACACCCATAGTTGGCTTTCCAATCACTTCTTTTGTCGTTATACTTATTTGTACTTCCTCTGCTAGTTCTTCCTCCATTTCCGCTTCCAACAGGGAGGTTTCCTCTTGACCAGACTCGTTGACTTTTTCTTCGACTAATGCCACTCGCTTAATCGAATGGTTGGTAGACCCTGTCATTTTAGCCATGGAAAGCTTTATCTTCTCTTGGCCAACTTTCAGGACATTCTCTCTTAAGTCCACAACGAATCCGTAGGCATTCATAATGTCCGTGCCAAGAATCACTTCATCGACAATGTCTGCAACGAGCATTTGGTGGCTAAACTCAAGAAGACCCAGGCGTACACGTACGTCTACCTTTCCTAGCACCTTGACGGGGCTTCCAGTCACAGTCTGTATTGTACAAGAGCTAATTAGAGGATGGCGGTTACAGACTAAGTCAGGGCGCACAATGGACACTGTTGCGCCCGTGTCAACTGTAAATGATGTTGGTTTACCATCCGCAAATCCATTAACAATCAAGTTTCCACTGATCTTATGTAGCGTGGAAACTGTGTGCTGTTCTGGGCCTTTACTTCTCCAATTGGTGCGATCAGTCTCTTCTCTCTGTATCTTCTTCTCCCAACAGTCTACCTGTAGATGACCACGTTTTCCACAGTTGTAACATTTCGGTCTTCTGTCTTTTTCAAATCGTTGCGAATCTCTTGAACTTTTGAATTGTTTGTCCGACAACACTGTTTTTCTGCACCCATCGTAACGGTAATGTGATACAGGGATCTTCTGACTGCAACGTGATGGCACAAACCCATTAATTTAGCGGGACGCTGACTTGGCAGCTTCAAACTCTAGGGCGTGAACAAGAGCTTCTGAGCTATCTCGGTGTCTTGCCATTCATAACACTTGCTGACGTTCACTATCTCCGATGCCATCAATAAATGTCTGCACCGTAAACCTTATTCGGAAGTCTTCTGGTGCTTCAGGATAGGCCAATCTAATCAATCTGTCGACACTTGCTTCAAATTCTTGAAGACTTCCCCGGAACGTTGTCGTCTTGTTCTCAACTGGGTGCAGTACACATCTCGCAAATGTTTATCACCATACCGTAATTCTAGAGCTTTTATCAACTCGGCATAGATGTTCTGGCTGTCAGGTGGCACTTTCTGTAGTAATTCTGCCGCGGGTCCTTTTAATGCGAGAACGAGTGAGACTGCCTTGTCTTTCTCTGTCCAATTATTTGCGCATGCAGCAGGTTCAAATTGGCGGAGGTATGTTGCCCAGTGACTGCTTCCGTCAAAGTTTGGAGCTTTGACATGAACTGTCCCTACTGAGGGCAAAGTTACTTTCTCTATTGACTTATTTTCTGCGTTTTTTCTGTCTTTATCATTGGTACAGTCTGTTCACAAAGTTGTTTTGGTTGTAATTTCAGACACTGCTCGACTTCATTTTTAATCTGCTCTTTTATATTTGTAATCGAGTCTTCTACTGCAGATATTTTTGTTGACATAATTTCTTCCACAGTCAAGACAGATTTTTCTACTTCAGATATTTCTGTAGACATCGATTCTTCAACACTCGAGACAGATTTTTCTACTTCCGCTATTTTTAATGTCATTGATTCTTGTACCTCCGATATTTTAGTAACTTGTTTATTAAGCTCACCTCGTAGGAGACCCAATTCTGCGGTACTATGTTCTTGCAACTGTTTCTGCATAGTTTCAAAGAGAGCTTCCGTTTTATCTTTTTGTCTTTCTTCTGTTTCTAGCATTAGTGCTTTCTGACGTTCCTCAGCTTCTTCTCTTTCTTGTATTCGTTCTTCTTTTTGTCGTCTTTCTGCTGCTTCTCTTTCCTGTCTTCGTTCTTCTTTTTCTTGTTTCTGACTTTGCTGTAGCATTGCTCGGAATGCTTCTATCATCTGACTGGGATCCATGTTTACCGATTAATTACGAATCACATTCGTCTTGTACAAAGTATCCACTGTTAACCGTTCTATCCCACTTCTGACACCACTGTTACGACGGTCTACTCGATCGTCGTAGGTACAGTGGAAACAAAATAAGTACAAGACACCAGTTAAGTCACTAATCACACCTTTAATTGTTACAGTAAAACAGTTCGTAATTAACAACACAGTCTCTACAACAAATCAAATGAAAATTGTACACACGCAATAAAATGTCCACAAATATTAAAACTCAATTGTATTACAATTATACCGTCTGATTATAAAACGCAACACTTCAATAATAACTACTTGAACGTACACAGTAATAACTCGAACCGCTCTGGAAATATATCGCACTAATAATCTCGAACCGCACTATCCAAAATCTCGCATGGAACTGAAAACTAATGCCGCTAACCGATGTATTTATAGTCACGCTCACACACCAGAAGCTTCCAAACTGCGTCTTATATCTCGTGAACTACGTAATTACTACGGCCTTGACACAGTCCGAGCGCCCGAGCGAAGCCCAGCACAGTCGAGAAAATTCTCGCAAAATGCGTCTAGTAGCACGTACAGCACACGCTTACGTCGAGATCTTTCTGGCACATTCGATAAACGCGTAGATTGTTCTGTGCTGTCGTAGCAATATAATGAATAATCATAGACAATATAAAAGTAATAGGCTATATACAAAATCCAAAAGTCGAATGTTAATCAATGGAAACAGGTGGTAAGCCTTTAAAAAAGTATAATTAAGAAAAATAATCGTAGATAGTACAAAAATAACATACACACAAAAAACAAAAAGTAATGACTAAAAGGTTAGTTGCATATAACCATAAACAAATTAAATGACTAACCATGTATAATTAAAAAGACGAAAAATATATAAACATGAGGGAGCATACGCCACGTTTGGAATGCAGGAACGAGAATGGAAAAAACCTGTTGATACCAAAATATATCTGCATAAGTTAATACAAGCAATATTTTACGTAACAAGTCGTCAGTACAACAAACGTTTTGAATCAAATCTGTAAAAACCGAGAGAACCATTTAATTTATAAACAATAAAAATAACAAAGCAATTGATACCTAAAGCCGACAAATCGACATTTAACTATTTAAAACAAAGCCACGTGCTATTGAAAAAAACGTCTCTACTCCAGAGGGGTGAGCTTGTTAATAGCATACTCGAGAAGGATGCGAGGGGGTAGCGAGTTGTGTGTGTGTGTGTGTGTGTGTGTGTGTGTAACACCAAGTAGCACGCTGAATAGACAAGGTATAGACGTGGACTGACTACGCTTGCGCAATGAACGTAATATTTAAATTGTGTCTTACTTTAATCGTAGTAATTGAAGTTGTATCTTTCTAACTAAAACCGTAAAACTGGCCTGTATTACTTGCAGAACAGGGATACTTTTTAGCTGATAACAACAAAATATGTCAAAGGCGAATGCAACGGAGTAAGCGTCATTAACTGCGTTTGTTACAAAATCCACTAAAAGTATAATCAAGAAAAATAATTTTGAACAGACAAAATGCCCGCGATTCACCTTTCCCACGGTTAGTGTCTAGTTACCAAACATTCAAGCAATATTTAACAATTAACAAAACCTTATGGTAAAATAAAATATTGCACTCTTTAGAACTTTCTCCACGAACTCATGTAACGTTTCTCTATCTCTGTCAGTCTGCCTGTATGTCTCTCTCTCTCACTCTCTCTCTCTCTCTCTCTCTCTTTCCCTTTTGCACCGTTAACCCAGACGCTTGCGCCTAATTTTACAAACTATTTTCATTATATTCTATTACACAGACGTAAACTGAGAGCGTGACGTTAGCTATACATGTCTGAAGTGTGTGTGTGTGTGTGTGTGTGTGTGTGTGTGTGTGTGTGTGTGCGTGTAGTCATTCTTAATCAGGTCGATGAACATACGTTTGTATTTACAAATTCCTCATCGCTTAACCATCAAACAGACGGTTTCTATTTACTAGATATCGGTGTGGCGGATAATTCATGTGTAGACAGCAGTAATTTTTTTTATTTTATACGGGAACGTGTACCATAATTTAAAAAAAAAAGCATTGTGAAATAATCATTTTTGATTTGTAAATAATTTGAATAAATCCGTAATAGACACTACAAGTAAAGTATATTTAAAGTTTTAACTGATGTTTACGAAGTAATGTCACACATAGACTCGCTTGGTCAGAATTTTTATTATCAACGCTGTTTTCGGTTGACAACTAGAAATGGCATTTTAACATAATGCAACACCTTTACTACAGGGGATGTTACATCATAAAATAGACGAAAATTTTTTATGTTCACATCACATCATTAAAAAGTGGTTGTAAGCCAAAACGTGTTGTTAGTAAACGACAATTTACTTCTACACTACATGTACTTACTTATTTAGTCATCCGAAGTGCACACACTGGAGTAATCATCCCTTCTGAGGACAGAGCGATAGAAATTTCGACCTCAGCGAACCACTCACTCGTCGACGTTTGATAAAAACCATATGCTCACCATTATCGTGGGAAATAAACAAATTGTGCAACACCGCGAAGCTTACCCTTTCGTCTTAACCAAACGGGTGAACGAACTTTCACCCCATTCTCTCTCTTTCTCTACACATGATTCCCGGTGGTGCTATCAACAGTCTTTGGAAATATAACTTCCTCATCACTTAATCAAATAGTTTCTATTCACCAAAATTTCAAGCTTTCTCTACACATGATTCCCGGTGGTGCTATCAACAGTCTTTGGAAGTATAACTTCCTCATCACTTAATCAAATAGTTTCTATTCACCAAAATTTCAAGCAATATTTAAGAATTAATAAAACAATTAACGCAAACAGAGAACGTATTGGTTTCATCCGGAACAGGCGACCTTCATTCGCTGTAAGGAAGAGAATTCAAAGGATGTGCATCAATTTTATCACAACGTACTAATAGCTGCGCGCGCACGCAACATATACCTGTAGTACACAACTTGTTAAAAGAAATAAATCGAAACTAAAAGTATTAACAAATTAGGGAAAATGCTGACCAAAAGCCGAACGTAGTGTTCAGTCTTGAAACAGTACTCAAACTCAACCTCTCATATAGCGACAGCTGGTCTAAGTCGCTCCGCGGAGACCGGTCGGTGAAGTGTTGTGTGTGTGTGTGTGTGTGTGTGTGTGCGTGTGTGTGTGTGTGTGTGTGCGTGTGTGTAGACAACCCAACAATTAGATGCTACATTCCCTACCCCAGCGTCCATTACCATCCAAACACTAAACGTTTCCTAAGGATAAAATTTGCGCAATATTTGACAAGGTAATCGTTAAACATATTGAACGTCTAAAATTGAAAATTACGTAATAACTAGCTGAAAACATTAAAATATGTCAAAGTCGAATGCAACCGAGTAAGCGTCATTATGCAACTGACTATAAAACTGCATGGGCTACGCTTGCAAATACAGTAGCAAATTATCAAATAAACCCTGTCAAAATTACAAATTATGCCTAAAGGCTCACATCTCAAAACTTAATAGACGTTCACCTCGCGAATGAGTTCTCTCAGTATAAATTACAAAACCGAACTAAACTGTTACCTGAAAGCGTCTTTATCCAATAAGGTATGAATTCAGCCCGATAATGATTGCGCCCGACAACAACACAGTCACAACAAAAAAAATATATAATTCCATTACAAGAATTAAAACAAGCACAGCACAGCACAAGACGTGTCTTCACCCATCGGAGTCTTAAAACATACTGAGCTCAGAGCGATAGATATTTCTAACCGTGTAAACCCCTCATTAGTCGATGTTTGATACAAACCAGATGGCCCACCATAATATAATCACTTGTGCAATAGTACGGTGTAATTGACCTCTCTCACAGACCATGTACAGAGTATGCTTTTTTCCAAATGTACAATAGATCGATGTAATCGACTTCTTTCACAGAGAAACCCTTTGTTCTCGGACGAACGTAGAAAGGACTTTCCCACGCTGTAAACTGGAAGTGAGCAAAGCCTTGAATAAGCTTGTGAAATAATATGCTCGTGCCTATATATTGTACAGATTTACCTACCGCTTAGACCACAAGTAGCAGCTGTACACGTTGCTGAAAACAAATGCTTTCTAACCTAAAAAAAATTGTGCTTTATTCGTATTAATAGACTTACTGCCTACGCCTCAGTTAGCAGCCGAACACGTTGCTGAAAACAAGTGATTTCTAACCTAAAAAAAAATGTGTGCTTTATTCATATTAATAGACTTACTGCCTACGTCTCAGTTAGCAGCCGGACACGTTGGTGAAAACTAGTGCTTTTCTAACCTAAAAAATGGCAGTATACGCAACTCGTACGATCGCGCATAACGGGAGTGTAAAGACTAACAACACACGACCGTACTCAACGAAGTTATAACGCGTACTAAAGGCATACACGCTTGCGGTGCATTAGAAATACAATCCAGACGTTTGTTGATGTTTGAAATAAGGCACATGATCTTAATTTCGTAGAAATGAGAATGAATAACTATAAACAAATGTGCAATAGATCGATGTAATCGACCTCTCTCACAGAGAACCCCTTTGTTCTCGGACGAACGTAGGAAGGACTTTCCCACGCTGTAAACCGGAAGTGAATCAAAGCCTTGAATAAGGTTGTGCAATAATACGCTCATGCCCATACATTGTACAGAATTACTGCTGAGACCTCATTTAGCAGCTGGACACCCTGCTGAACAGAGCTACGATATTTTTGTTGGTGATATTAACTGCGTGTGTTACAAAGTGCCCGTAGAGATTGACGAAAACTAGTACGTGTTTAACCTAAAAAAAGTGTGCTTTATTCTTACGAAAACTAGTGCGTGTATACCTAAAAAAGATTTGACTCGTTTGATAACAGCATGGCTCATCGAGAAGTTATCGCAAGCGGCTCCGCAGCTGTGGTTGAGTTTCAAGCGTTCCGAGGCTTGCGCAACGAGTACACCATCAAAGAGTTGGCTGTCGTGGACCTGACTACTCGATGTTTCACAGTGACACTTTTTGCACCATCTTACGAAGAATCGCGTCTGGACGAAAAGACCGTTAGAAGCAACGAATGGTTGACAAGACATTATCACCATGAGATGGAACGAAGGATACACACCGTACACTGATATGCCTCGTACGCTCGTGGAAATCTGTTCGCATTTCTCTACGATCTACACAAAAGGAAAGGAAAAAAACATCCTCCGCGCCTACCATCACAATGTGATCGATCTCAACAACATGAACTGTCAATGACGAACGACGGATCTTTAACGCTGCAGCAGTGTCCTATCCGACAACACAACGAGAACGATAACGATGGACAGTTGACATTGACACACTGCGTACTGCGTAAAGCGATGAACTACAGTAACTGGTTGATGACGAGTGGCGGTGTTTACGATCGAGCGCGGTACACATGTGGGACATTTTTGCTAACAGAAGTTGATTGTAATCCGCGCGCGCGCGCGTGTGAAAATATTATAAATATGCATTATATCAATGTAGTAAAAACTATTGTGATTTTGTAATGTGTCTTTTTCTTTTTGTTAACTAAATGTAAACAGAAACCAATATACGCCTTCTTTATTTTTTACATAAATCCCTCATGTACCCCTCGTCGCTGAACCGATGCCATCCTCTTGCGGTGTTTTTCAAACTTGAGTGTGTCACCCCAGATTTTTACCCCATACAGAAGGATAAATTTTATTATTGCCATCAGCTGTCGTCTCTTGCATGACTTTAGGCCACTGAGATACGCCATGAGCCTGCTTAAAACTATTGTCATAGTTACTCTTTCTCAGAGGCCCGCTCAACAACAACAACAACACCAACACCACCAACAACAACAACAGTGGTGGTGGTGGGGGTGGTGGGAGAAGGGGGTAAAGGAACGAGGAGGGGGAAAAAGAATAACGCTTATAATGTTAGTCAATACATGTATTGTCAAAAATAAAAAAACACAAATAAAAAAAGTGTTACAAAAATACAGACAAACAATATTTTACAATCTTGCAATAGTAATGTCCGCTACACGATCTTTTGTCCGTTGTACTGTAGGTAGAGCGTGTTCGGTTGTACGCCTTGCAGTTCCTCGTCCGTAAACAGTTTCGCGTATCGCTTTGGCAGGTAGACTTTTAGTAATCCCGTGCCGTCCTTTCCCTTCGTTATAACGGCTGCCAGAGAAGGTCCGTACCGCGTCGTCTCGTTCTGCAACAGACGAATCGGATACTTCGTCCCCGTTTGTAGGTGACATCGTACGTATTCATAAACGGCGACGCTCCCAAATTTCTGTATAAAGGATTCCATCTTGCTTGCTTAGTAGGTCCGCTGGTTGCGATGCGTTGCTTGCGACTGTCGACACAAGACTGAACGATATAGCGAACGAGCTCCCATTTATGACTTGCGTCTGTGTATGTGCCATAGGTGTTGCGGAGCCTGTAATCTGGCGGCGTAGTGGGCGATAACCGCGAGAGAATGCGGTGGAGCGGATAGCGCGAGAGAATGCGATGTGTTTCATTGCTCGACACAACATCAGTAACAGCTGATCTGATTTTTAAAATTCTTTCACCACCGTGTTCCTTGAAGTTTGAAGATGGTTTTAGGCATAAATTATAACCGATAGTTTTAACAATGTTCAAAAACAGAGTCTTCAGACGGTTCCACGTCATGAAGTTTCTCTTTTAATTTTCGTGTAGTAAAATTTTCGGCATGCGACAAACTTTCGTTTTATGAGAGATAGCTATATAGTGTCAGCGAGTGAAAATTATAGAAAATTCCAAATTTTATTTTGATTTTGTTTCAATAAAATCGGCTTTTTCGTTTCCGAGATATTGGCGATTTTATAAGAAATTTATTTGGTTGGCACATGCAGCGATTTTTCTTGTAACGATTTTTCTTAATAATAAATATTACCTTAACATAATCATATTTTAACATTTATTATATTATTCTATTTAATAATAAAAATTTCAATATCATGTACCGTAGTACTTTAATGTAATTTGAATTCCTGGATTTTCTTGTCCACTGATTATAAACATATCACTACTGACTAGGAACACTAATTTTTTATAAATACTCCATGAAGTTTTAAAAAGACTTTAATGATGAAGAAACACATTCATTTTATGAATAGTTTATAAAAAAATATATTAATAAGAAACAATACAGATCATGGGCCTACTGTTATCGGATTCATTTACGCATAAACACTAACATGTCAATAGAAAATTTTAATAAAATATTGTTATCTAAACGGAAAACGGATTAAAAGACTGGATAAAACAATCTGTGCCATATTACATTTGCTCAGAAATAAAATTTTTGATCTGATAATTAAAATGAAAAAAGGAAAACTTGTGAAAAAATTGCAAGTATTAAGAAATCGTCATAAAGCTAGTATGTTGTTGGACGCAGAGAAAGTTTTGACAACTTTAGATGACAAGTGGCAGGTCCTGTCATCCACACAAACAGAATTTTATACTGTTAAACGGATTAAACACTGCAAATCATGTCATTTACAGTGCATTCACTGTAACTCTTACTTTCATGAGTTTGTGTGTTCGTGTATGGACAGTCCCATACGAAACATTCGTTAAAATTCGTACCATAATCAGCTAAGCTCCCCACCATGCCAGATTCGCGGCTTGGTCAGGGTCGGTCATCGTCCCACCATGCCGCCAGATTACAGGCTGCGCAACACCTATGGCACATACACAGACGCAAGTCCCGTTTATGAAGACGGACGATCCCCCTCCCTCCCTCCCGTTCTACTATTGCACAACATCCTGTCAACACTTATTGCACCATACTGTTTCACGATGATATGACGCGACATCTCTTAACAATATTATGAAATAGATATAGTGCAACGTTTTTAACAATAATGTGATACAAAATTGACGAATAAATAATTTTATAAAAACGCTTTGACATACGCACAAATCTTGGTCCTATATAACGGGCACTTCCGCACACGTACTGTACACAACGTGCAGGCGACGAAATGACACGGTAGTAGAACTACTTCGATGGATTCCGCGTAACAGGCCTTACACCGGATTTCCTGTTCTTCGTCTTGTTTCTCGAACGTCTCCAATGTATGGGCACGAGCGTATTATTGCACAACCTTATTCAAGGCTTTGATTCACTTCCGGTTTACAGCGTGGGAAAGTCCTTTCTACGTTCGTCCGAGAACAAAGGGGTTCTCTGTGAGAGAGGTCGATTACGTCGATCTATTACACATTTGTTTATAGCTATTCAATCTCATTTCTACGAAATTAAGGGCGTGTGGCTTATTTCAAACATCAACAAACGTCTGGATTGTATTTCTAATGCACCGCAAGCGTGTATGCCTTTAGTACGCGTTATAACTTCGTTGAGTACGGTCGTGTGTTGTTAGTCTTTACACTCCCGTTATGCGCGATCGTACGAGTTGCGTATACTGCCATTTTTTAGGTTAGAAAAGCACTAGTTTTCACCAACGTGTCCGGCTGCTAACTGAGACGTAGGCAGTAAGTCTATTAATATGAATAAAGCACACATTTTTTTTTAGGTTAGAAAGCACTTGTTTTCAGCAACGTGTCCAGCTGCTACCTGTGGTCTAAGCGGTAAATCTGTACAATATATAGGCACGAGCATATTATTGCACAAGCTTATTCAAGGCTTTGATTCACTTCCAGTTTACAGCGTGGGAAAGCCCTTTATACGTTCATCCGAGAACAAAGGGTTTCTCTGTGAGAGAGGTCGATTACATCGATCTATTGCACATTTGGAACAAAGCGTACTCTGTACATGGTCTGTGAGAGAGGTCAATCACACCGTACTATTGCACAAGTGATTATATTATGGTGGGCCTTCTGGTTTGTATCACATCGACAAATGAGTGGTTCACACGGTTAGAAATATCTATCGCTCTGAACTCAGTATGTTTTAAGACTCCGATGGGTGAAGACACGTCTTGTGCTGTGCTGTGCTTGTTTTAATTCTTGTACGTAATGGAATTATATATTTTTGTTGTTGTGACTGCGTTGTTGTCGGGCGCAATCATTGTAGAGCTGAATTCGTACCTTATTGGATAAGGACGCTTTCAGGTGACATGTTAGTTCGGTTTTGTAATTTATACTGAGAGAACTCATTCATGAGGTGAACGTCTATTAAGTTTTGAGATGTGAGCCTTTAGGCATAATTTGTAATTTTGACAGGGTTTATTTGATAATTTGCTACTGTATTTGCAGGCGTAGCCCATGCAGTTTTATAGTCAGTTGCGTAATGACACTTGCTCGGTTGCATTCGACTTTGACATTTTATTGTTTTCAGCTAGTGTTTGAATGGTAATGGACGCTGGGGTAGGGAATGTAGCATCTAATTGTTGGGTTGTCTACACACACGCGCGCACACACACACACACACACACAACACTTCACCGACCGGTCTCCGCGGAGCGACTTAGACCAGCTGTCGCTATATGAGAGGTTGAGTTTGAGTACTGTTTCAAGACTGAACACTACGTTCGGCTTTTGGTCAGCATTTTCCCTAATTTGTTAATACTTTTAGTTTCGATTTATTTCTTTTAACAAGTTGTATACTACAGGTATATGTTGCGTGCGCGCGCAGCTATTAGTACGTTGTGATAAAATTGATGCACATCCTTTGAATTCTCTTCCGTACAGCGAATGAAGGTCGCCTGTTCCGGATGAAACCAATACGTTCTCTGTTTGCGTTAATTGTTTTATTAATTCTTAAATATTGCTTGAAATTTTGGTGAATAGAGACTATTTGATTAAGTGATGAGGAAGTTATATTTCCAAAGACTGTTGATAGCACCACCGGGAATCATGTGTAGAGAAAGAGAGAGAATGGGGTGAAAGTTCGTTCACCCGTTTGGTTAAGACGAAATGGTAAGCTTCGCGGTGTTGCACAATTTGTTTATTTCCCACGATAATGGTGAGCATATGGTTTTTATCAAACGTCGACGAGTGAGTGGTTCGCTGAGGTCGAAATTTCTATCGCTCTGTCCTCAGAAGGGATGATTACTCCAGTGTGTGCACTTCGGATGACTAAATAAGTAAGTACATGTAGTGTAGAAGTAAATTGTCGTTTACTAACAACACGTTTTGGCTTACAACCACTTTTTAATGATGTGATGTGAACAAAAAAATTTTCGCCTATTTTATGATGTAACATCCCCTGTAGTAAAGGTGTTGCATTATGTTAAAATGCCATTTCTAGTTGTCAACCGTAAACAGCGTTGATAATAAAAATTCTGACCAAGCGAGTCTATGTGTGACATTACTTCGTAAACATCAGTTAAAACTTTAAATATACTTTACTTGTAGTGTCTATTACGGATTTATTCAAATTATTTACAAATCAAAAATGATTATTTCACAATGCTTTTTTTTTTAAATTATGGTACACGTTCCCGTATAAAATAAAAAAAATTACTGCTGTCTACACATGAATTATCTGCCACACCGATATCTAGTAAATAGAAACCGTCTGTTTGATGGTTAAGCGATGAGGAATTTGTAAATACAAACGTATGTTCATCGACCTGATTAAGAATGACTACACGCACACACACACACACACAATTCAGACATGTATAGCTAACGTCACGCTCTCAGTTTACGTCTGTGTAATAGAATATAATGAAAATAGTTTGTAAAATTAGGCGCAAGCGTCTGGGTTAACGGTGAAAAGGGAAAGAGAGAGAGAGAGAGAGAGAGAGAGAGAGAGAGAGAGAGAGAGAGAGAGAGAGAGAGAGAGAGAGAGAGACATACAGGCAGACTGACAGACAGACAGAGATAGAGAAACGTTACATGAGTTCGTGGAGAAAGTTCTAAAGAGTGCAATATTCTATCTTACCATAAGGTTTTGTTAATTGTTAAATATTGCTTGAACGTTTGGTAACTAGACACTAACCGTGGGAAAGGGGAATCGCGGGCATTTTGTCTGTTCAAAATTATTTTTCTTGATTATACTTTTAGTGGATTTTGTAACAAACGCAGTTAATGACGCTTACTCCGTTGCATTCGCCTTTGACATATTTTGTTGTTATCAGCTAAAAAGTATCCCTGTTCTGCAAGTAATACAGGCCAGTTTTACGGTTTTAGTTAGAAAGATACAACTTCAATTACTACGATTAAAGTAAGACACAATTTAAATATTACGTTCATTGCGCAAGCGTAGTCAGTCCACGTCTATACCTTGTCTATTCAGCGTGCTACTTGGTGTTATACACACACACACACACACACAACTCGCTACCCCCTCGCATCCTTCTCGAGTATGCTATTAACAAGCTCACAGCTCACCCCTCTGGAGTACAGACTTTTTTCGATAGCACGTGGCTTTGTTTTAAATAGTTAAATGTCGATTTGTCGGCTTTAGGTATCAATTGCTTTGTTATTCTTATTGTTTATAAATTAAATGGTGCTATCGGTTTTTACAGATTTGATTCAAAAACGTTTGTTGTACTGACGACTTGTTACGTAAAATATTGCTTGTACTAACTTATGCAGATATATTTTGGTATCAACAGGTTTTTTCCATTCTCGTTCCTGCATTCCAAACGTGGCGTTGCTCCCTCATGTTTATATATTTTTCGTCTTTTTAATTATACATGGTTAGTCATTTAATTTGTTTATGGTTATATACAACTAACCTTTTAGTCATTACTTTTTGTTTTTTGTGTGTATGTTATTTTTGTACTATCTACGATTATTTTTCTTAATTATACTTTTTTAAAGGCTTACCGCCTGTTTCCATTGATTAACATTCGACTTTTGGATTTTGTATATAGCCTATTACTTTTATATTGTCTATGATTATTCATTATATTTTTATATTTTTCATCTTTTTAGTTGTAAGAGTTTTGGTAATATGTTTTACTATCTTTTAACAGGGTAAATTTTGTGTTCGACTATGCACTTCTTGCGGTTTTATATTGTATGCACGTCATATTTTCCCCTCTTCGTTCGTTTTCCGGCTGCTCACGGTTTATATAAAGATCTGTTGCTGTTTCTTGCTTCGTTGTTACGGGTTGTTGTGCAATCGTATCACTGTGTACAAGATATCGCTCATTAGTAGGACAAGAGGGGAGATTGTTCGTCTATATAAACACGAGGTTCGTTCGCTAAACCCGTTCAGTCTTATCTCAACACTCGCGAGCGAACGTCATCCAGCGCTGGACCACGGCATTGACCACGAGATGACCGCAACCTACACCGAATAAAACGAGATTGAAATGAACGAGAACTAGACCGAAATGAACGAAAACTAGACCGAAATGAACGTGGAACGGATATAACAGTGACTGAAAAGTTGATATAACTGTTCCGAACTAACCGAATTGAACGAGAACGACATAATTTGCGAAAAAATTTGCACATACACAGACCGAGACCGAAATGAACGAGTGCGAAATATTTTGTGAAAAAAATAAGACGATACAGAAACAATAACGCGAATAAAACGATAGGCGCTCCTGGAACAATAGCTTCGCTAAAACAATAGGCGATACGGTAACAATAGGCGATATGGCAACAATTGCGCGAATAAAACAATAGGCGCTACGGAAACAATAGCATCGCTAAAACAATAGGCGATACGGAAACAATGGACGCTACTAAAACAATAGACAGCCTGCCCCGCCCTCCCGGTAAAGTTGGAGAGGATACGGAAAAAGTGACACTAAAACAATAGACGATACGGAAACAGTAGGCGATACGGAAACAATAGACGCTACTATAAAGATAAACAGACCGCCCAGCCCTCCCGGAAAAAGTTGGAGAGGATAGGGAAACAGTGATACTAAAACAATAGACGATATGGAAACAATAGGCGATACGGAAACAATAGACGCTACTAAAACAATAGACAGACCGCCCCGCCCTCCCTGTAAAAGTTGGAGAGGATACGGAACCAGTGGTGGACAGGAGTGGTGACGGTAGTAGGTGGTGGAACAACAATTCTTGACCCCCATTGTTGTTCCAGTGACGTCACTGACTGTTGAGGTAGGTCACGATCGTGACGTCACCCCCTCCACCCCCACCACCGTCCACCACTATTTCCGTATCTTCTCCAACACACTACTGTCAGATGATGGAAGCTTTACAAACACTGCTGCGGTAGACACAGGAAGAAGCAGAAAAACGACAGGATGAGAAACGCAGACAGGAGGCGGAAGAAGCAGAAAAACTACAGGATGAAAAACGCAGGCAGGAAAGAGAAGAGGCTGAGGAACGTCAGAAAGCATTAATGCTAGAAACAGAAGAAAGACAAAAAGAAGAACGAAGACAAGAAAAGGAAGAAACAGAAGACATCAAGGAGTTAATACAGCAGCACAAGCAGACACAAGAACAAACCGCTGCAGAGTTGGGTCTCCTACGAGGTGAGCTTAATAAGCAAGTTACTAAAATATCGGAGGTACAAGAATCAATGATATTAAAAATAGCTGAAGTAGAAAAATCTGTTTCTATTGTTGAAGAATCGATGTCTACAAAAATATCTCTGTCCTAGAAGAATCCGTGTCAAATAAAATATGTGCAGTAGAAAACTCAATGGCAAACATAAGAGAACAAAATAAAAGTGAAGTTGTGCAGTGCCTGAAGATACAACCAAAACAGCTTTGAGAACAGACTGTACCAATAATAAAGACAGAAAAAGACGCAGAAAGTAAGTCAATAGAGAAAGTAACTATACCTGCAGTAGGGACAGTTCATGTCAAGGCCCCAACCTTTGATGGAAGCACGCACTGGGCGAAGTATTTACGCCAATTCGAAACTGCTGCATGCACAAATAATTGGACGGAGAAAGACAAGGCAGTTTAACTCGTTCTCTCATTAAACGGATCCGTGGCAGAACTACTACAGAAAGTGCCACCTGACAGCCAAAACACCTTTGACGAATTGATAAAAGCTCTGGAATTACGGTATGGTGATAAACATTCGCGAGATGTGTACTGCATCCAGTTGAGAGCAAGGCGACAGCATGCCGGGTAGAGCCCTCAAGAGTTTGAAGCAAGTATCGACAGACTAATTAGACTGGCCTATCCTGAAGCGCCAGAAGATTTTCGAACGAGTTTTGCGATGCAGACATTTACTGCCGGTGTCCGAGATAACGAACTACAGCAAGTGTTACGAATGGCAAGACACCAGAACCGTGCGGACGCCCTGGTACATGCTTTGCAATTTGAGGCCGCCAAATCAGCGTCTGGTTGGACAAGTCATAAAGTGCGCGCGCTAAAAGATCGCGACGGCACAGACGATGAGGAAGAAGAACAAGGAACAGAGACTCGACCTTCGGCGCCACAGAATAAAATAAGAAAGGATGGAAGACCGAAGTGTTATAGATGTGGGAAACCTGGACATCTACAACGAGATTGTCGGGTTAAAATTCAGCAGCAGGGAAACGAGCAATAGTCGGTACAACGGGGCATGTGCTGACTAACTGGAGGAACGAAAGCCCCTAGACAATACGCAATTTCTACACTTCAGAAAAACAGCGGAAGCTTGGTAGTTACCGGATTTGTTCAAGAAAGGCCAACCTCGATTACAGTTGACATAGGCGCAACAGTTTCTATTGTGCGCCCCGACGTGGTGAAAGATCTCAAGCCAATCTGGTCCTCTTGCAGCTTGCGAACAGCTACTGGACGGCCTGTAAAAGTGTATGGAAAAGTGGAGATACATCTACGCCTCGGTCGCCTTGAGTTTAATCGTCAAGTACTTGTTGCAGACATTGTGGATGAAGCAATTCTTGGTGTGGACGTTATGAACGCATACGAATTTATAGTCGACTTCAAAAACAATGTCTTGAGAATCGGAGGCGAAGAGGTAATGTTATCAACAATGACGACAGCAGAAAAATCGATGGACGTCATAAACCAAGTGGCCGTAACTGTTCCGCCAAACTCCGAAAAGATCATCATGTTTAGAACCGAGGTAGATACTAGGGGCAACCAGTGCTCTATATTCGAACCCCAGGTAGTCAGCACACCGGGTATACTAATTGCCAGAAGTTTAGTAAAACCTGACGAAACCGGAAATGTACCCTATTTGAGTGGCGAATATTTTGGAGCAAGCTATCACTTTGCAAAGCAATACGCTCCTAGGCAAATTGATTCCTGTGACCTGGGTAGTCGGAATGACGCAACGAAGATCCAGTGCTTCGGATAATTCCAAATTACAAGAGGAACTGCAAGAATTATTGAACAGATCTTCGAACGACCTCTCAAGTGGTGAGGTAAAAGAACTCGCACAGTTTTTACATGAATTCAAAGATTGTTTTGCAGTTCAGGGACAGTCACTGGGAAGAACCTCTTTTGTGCAACATCGCATCAATACCGGGGACACAACACCGATACGCCAAACTCCTCGAAGACCCCTCCATTATCTAAACAAGAGGAAATGTCTCGGTTAGTACAGGACATGTTGACAGAGGGAGTAATCGAACCTTCGTCAAGTGCTTGGTCTTCTCCTGTAGTGCTGGTAGCGAAGAAGGATGGTGGATTGCGTTTCTGCGTAGACTACCGGAGGTTGAATGACGTTACAAAGAAAGACTGCTATCCATTACCTCGCGTTGACGATACACTCGACACGTTGTCCGGAGCACAGTGGTTTTCCACATTGGACCTGAATAGTGGATATTGGCAAGTGGGCCTTCATCAAGAAGACAAGGAAAAGACAGCTTTCTCGACCCCAAGTGGCTTATTTCAATTTAACGTCATGCCATTTGGACTCTGTAATACACCGGCAACATTTGAAAGATTGATGGACCTGGTACTCCGAGGCCCGACATGGAAAACTTGCCTTGTTTATTTAGACAATGTCGTAGTCATCGGGAAGACTTTCAAAGACCATTTGGAAAACCTTAAGGAGGTTCTAACTAGAATTCACGGTGCCCAACTGAAGCTGAGCCCGAAGAAGTGTTCTCTATTCCAGAAGGAAGTACAGTATCTGGACCATCTGGTTTCGGCAGCGGGTGTTAGCATGGATCCTAATAAAGTAGACACCGTAAGAGACTGGCCAGTGCCGAAGAGTAAACACGAAGTCGGAGTTTCCTGGGGTTATGCTCATATTACAGACGTTTTGTGAAAGGCTTCGCTACTATTGCTAAACCAATACATGAGCTAACAGAAAATAAACGAAACTTCCAGTGGTCGAGGGAGTGTGATCAAGCATTTAGGACTTTGAAAATTGCATTATGTTCGCAATCAATTCTCGCTTCCCCAGATTCCGAAGGGAAGTACTTTGTGGACACAGACGCAAGCTATACTGGTCTAAGAGCAGTTTTGTCTCAAGTTCAAAACAGTGAAGAACGAGTAATAGCATATTATAGCAAGACACTTTCTAAACCAGTGAGAAATTATTGCGTCACAAGGAAAGAGTTGCTGACAATCGTCCGAGCATTGGAGCACTTCCATAAATACCTCTATGGAAGAGAGTTTTCACTACGTACCGACCATTATCTATGCATGGCTCTTAAGATTTAAGAATCCAGAAGGACAGTTGGCAAGGTGGCTTGAACATCTGTAAGAGTACAACTTCAAAGTACAACATCGACGGGGGCGCCTGCATGGTAATGCAGATGGCTTATCATGAAGACCGGGCCCGGAAGACTGCCGACATTGCCACAGAAAGGAAGAACAAAACTCAAGCGAACATGTTCAAGCCATCACTGTAGATTTCCTGGCTGACGGCTGGACAACACAAGACTGTCGACAAGAACAGATGACTGATGAAGACATTGGACCGATCTTGACAGCAAAAGAGGAAGGTCGCCGCCCGGATTGGCAAGATATCTGCCATGGTTCTGAAGTGCTGAAGGGCTACTTGGCACAATGGGAATCTCTCACATTAGACTACGGATTGCTGAAAAGGGCTTGGGAAAGTGCAGATGGGAGAGACGTAGTCATGCAGTTGATAGTTCCCCGAAGTAAAGTGCAGTCTGTTTTGAAGGAGATGCATGATGGAACATCTGGAGGCCATCTTGGCGTTAACAAAACCCTTGACAAAATACGGAAGCGATTCTATTGGCTTCATCTTCACCACGACGTAGAGGAATGGGTTCGAACGTGTGAAATATGTGCTGCAAGCAAGGGCCCACAAACCAGAAGCAGGGGAAAAATGAGACAATATAACGTTGGACTGCCTTTCGAGAGAATTGCCATAGACATTGCTGGACCATTCCCAGTTACTGACGATGGAAACCGGTACATCATGGTTGTAGGTGACTACTTTACTGAATGGGTGGAAGCCTACGCAATTCCAAATCAGGAGGTTACCACTGTGGCAAAGCAGTTAGTTCACAACTTCTGTTGCCGTTATGGAGCCCCTATGGAAATCCATACGGATCAAGGGAGAACTTTCGAATCAGGAGTGTTTAAAGAATTATGCCGTCTTCTCGGAATTCTGAAGACCAGGACAACGCCTCTGCATCCTCAGTCGGACGGGATGGTTGAGAGATGCAATAGGACACTTGAGCAACATCTTTCGAAGGTTGTTGACGAGCACCAAACAGACTGGGACCAACGTATACCACTATTCCTCATGGCGTATAGATCATCAGTACACGACACAACCGGCATGACTCCAGCAAAACTGGGGTTTGGACGGGAGATTCGTCTTCCTGGGGACTTAATGTTCGGATCACCTGTTAGGATAAATTTCCCAAGAGCCACAGAACTATTCCTCCCAATTATAAAACCAACTGCGAGAAATGAATCGCTTGGTAAGAGGACGGCTAAAGATTGCCAGTGATAAAATGAAAACTCGGTATAACATTCGCAGCAATAGTGTGGGTTTCCAAGAAGGAGATCAAGTCAGGTTGTTCAACCCAAAGCGCCGTCGTGGTCGCTCACCCTAAGCTTCAGTCTAACTGGGAAGGACCCTACACTGTGAAAAAAAGAATCAACGATGTTGTTTATCGGATTCAACAGGAAGGACAGCGAAAATTCCAGGTCGTCCGCCTAGACCGCCTGGCTAAGTACTACTACAGAGACGGTTTGCCAGTTCGGGACGAACAGGCTTAAGGAGGGGACGGTGGTATGACATCACAGAACAATCTACGTGTTTGTCGACTGTGCCAGAAGAATCTCGATGTAACGCGTGTGGCGTATGTTCTTGTCGACGCATTATCGAGAGGTTTCTCGAAGGCGCCAGCCGCGCGGTCTGTGTCAAGGCCGCAGTTAATTACGTAGTTCACACGAGCGCTAAGACACAATGAGGAACATTTTGGTCTGTGAGCGCAGGTATAAATACATGGCGGCAGCGGCCTTAAATTTCAGTTTTAGTGCGATATATTTACAGAGTGGTTCGATTATTACTGTGTACGTTCAAGTAGTTATTAGTGAAGTGTTGCATTTATTAATCGGGCGGTATAATTGTAATACAATTGTGTTTAATATTAATGACATTTTATTCCGTGTGAAAATTTGTATTTGATTTGTTGTAGTAGAGTGTGTTGTTAATTACGAACTGTTTAACTGTAAAAATTAAAGCTGGTGATTAGTGAATTAATTGGTGTCTTGTACTCTATTTTGTTTCCACTGTACCTACGACGATCAAGTAGACTGTCATAACAATATGAAGAGCCTGAATTAACTCATTGTTAAGCATAAAATGTAGCATTTTTATATGTGTTACATTTGTTACCAAACTTTACCATTCTTCTGTAGTCACTATATTTGTAAGTTAAAAATAATCAAATTTTTATGTAACATACTTGTTAAATTACATTATTACATATTATGTAAATTTTCCTTTACATTCATTATTTAATATCAGTTAATACTTAAGACAACCAACAGATTCTTAGTCAAAGTAGTGAAGCTGCAGCTACTGCTGTATATTCAGCTCTCCTCATCCATCATTGAATTTGATTTAAAACGTACATGAATCATATAGTATATAATGTGTTCTCTTAAGACCTTTCTAAAGAGTTTAAGTGTTCATGTTGCTTTCATTTAGAGACTTTATTTGCTTGTTTTCATCTAATGAAACACCTGGCAGCGAAGCTGGTTTACTTTTGGTTGATTGTCAGTAGGCCATATGTCAGATATCCCTTCTTCAATTCTTAGTAGACTTATGAGTCAGTGAAGACCTCTACTTCATTGTCAGGAGTAGATGATGGTGTCATAGTGTACACTGGAGTTGCAAGCTAATAGCAGTTTAAGAGTCTTCCATAGTGAAGCAGTCTCCAGTGTCATAACAGATGATGATCATATAAGGTACAATTAATTATTCAGGAAACCTTTATCGTTTTCTCTAAAAATATTTAAAATAAGAAAGTTTTTTAGTTAATAAATGAACTATTTTTTATAATAAATACTTGTTTTTGTTTTTATAATTGAACTATGATTCAAGTATCATTGTAGTTTGTGTGGTTATAGTTTATTGTTTGCAGCACTGTTATATCTGGAAGTATATCACTTACATATAAACCTACTTATGGGTATCTGTATTTAAAGATTTGATAGTTATAAAGTTGTTGAGTTATATATAGTTGGTTATAGAGTGGTTATCTGAGAAAAGAATAATACAGTACAATGATCAAGTGACAAATTATTTTCCTTCTAAGAAATATTGTCACTTTAAAGAGATGGTTATCTTAAGATGATACTCACCAAGAAATATTTCACTGTATTTCTTCACTTAACAAACATAGTTATAAAAAAGTTATTAGTAATAAATAATGTTTATTATTTTCCACAAGAATATATTTTTTGTATATAATTTGTTTTACGTTTCAACATTATTTTTAACTGTCATCTTCAGAAATATTACTGTTGAAACATTTTAAACAAATTGTATACAAAAAATATATTCTCGTGTAAAATAACAAATCTTATTTATTATTTATTATTATAATAAGGCAAGAATAATTGTGAGGAAATATGAATTATTAAACAAATAATATGGTTTCTTCCATCTAGTCAGATTTGATTTAAATTGCAGTAAAATAAAACCTTCAATAAATCCAACAAAATCTATAAGTGAAAGCAAACTCTCACAGCTGGAGTTGTCATAACTGTATAACATGGTTACTGGGGTGTTATGCCGTGATCCAATGTTTAAATTTTCAGAAATGCCAGACGTTCAGCCTCACCAATTTCATCTTCTGACCACTAAAGATGAGATGACTGTTCTCAGTTTTTTCTTTAGCGGGCATTACTACCTTGTTCCAACACCTCTGAAGATGACCACTGTTTTTCCTAAACATATACAAATAAATATAAATTCTTAAATAAGGTATGAGTGCAACTTGTTGATATAGACGTATTTTTTTTTTTATTGTTTTAGGTACAATGTATAATAATTATACTGGCCATGCTGGATACTAAGACTGAAGATATATAGGCACATAATGAAAGTCACAGGGATTGTAACTGGAAGATTTCTGGGTACACTAAAATTAATATTTCCAAGTTTATGGGCCCACAAGAAACAGTTACTATTTGCCATTCTGGGAGGAATTCTAATATTTTATATTTTCATTTGGCCTTTCATATATCCTAACAAGATGGTCAGGTACTATATTTATTTTATCTACAAACAAGTTGTAGTGATATGTAATTCTTTCTCTCTCCCTCCTTTCCCTTCCTTCTTCTTCTTCTTCTTCTTCTTCTTCTTCTTCTTCTTCTTCTTCTTCTTCTTCTTCTTCTTTCTCTGTCTCCTCTTACTGATTTTCAAAGCTTAAGCCTCTAAATCTGTGCTAGCTTCTGCTACTGCTATCATTTCCTTGATTCTTTTGCACTTAGAACACTTTAGAATTCATGTATTTTACATTTTGTCAAGACATTTTAATTATGCTCATATTATCAACCTAAAGTCTAACAATGCTTTCCATTGGGCTCACGTGACCACAATTACACTGATTTCAAGTCTAACTTGGAACCGTTAATAATTTGTGAAAAGAGCCGACTCATGAACAACTTGGAGGAGTTTGAAAGTTATAGAACATACAAAAACATAAGCAGTTGCAATTTTGTATTGAATGCCATCCAGCTGAATTTTAAACCAAATCTGCTATACAATACCGCCTTGAAGCTGCTTTATCAAATAGAGACAATCAACTACTCAGTGGTTGACCAAACATGAATAGGTATGCACACATCCAGTTGTAATATAATGCACACAGCATTAATTGTAAATCAAGAAGTCATAAGGCAGACTGAAAAGTTTAGTTTATCTATTCATACAAGTAACTTGGATACGGATGAAAACATGCATGCTACATTGGTGTAAGCAACAGAAAATAACGTCCAGCAATATGTAAATTGAAAAAACACAATAGAAAGAAGAGAATCTCTGAAATTTTTTTAACACTTCTTTTACTCTTTTACTTTTACACATGTAATACAGTTGGGTAATTAGTTGCTGAAGGGCAGTTATGTTTATATAGATATTTGCTTATTATATTGAGGTTTGCTTGGATACAAAAAAACAAATAACACTTTCCTGTAAAAAACTTTATATGGAACTAATATATGTAATTACTATGTGTAATTATATTAATATAATTTTATATTTAACCATTAAAATTAATATAGTAATTATTTTTTTGTGAATGGAGTGATTATAAAAAAATAGGCAATAAATATATTACAATATGTTAATATTAATATTAATAAATGTTATGACAGAACAATAGTCAGTAAACTCCTACACAAAACACAAAACAAACAACAGACAAAGACAGAAAACAACAAATTCATAACACTAACATACATCAACAAACAAACAGAAAAAATTGCCCACCAATTCAAAAAAGCAGGATACAGAATCGCTTACAAAACTACTAATAAAACAGAACACACACTATCAAAACGCATGCCCAAAGCACAAAACAAATTCGATCTACCCGGTGTATACAAGCTAAATTGTTCAAATTGCAATAAATTCTACATAGGTCAGACAGGACGTAGCTTCAAACATAGATACATTGAACACACAAAAGCACTCCACACCACTACAGAATCTACCTTTGCAAACCACCTCATTGAAGCAAACCACACATATAAAAACATCGACAATAACATGAACATTCTACACGTACACACAAAAGGCTGAAAACTAGACTCTAGAACAATTAGAAATATACAAACACACAAAAAATAAATAAAAATGACATCCTAAACGAACAGACACAATTCAAATTGCACGCATTATTCGAACACATCTCACCACACACACACAGCATTGATCTTTCGAAAAACTATCCCGTCGCCAACAACAAGACGAACAGCGCTACCTACGACAGCCTCTGATGAAGCCTTCTATAGGTGAAAGCCGGTTTAGGCTGTAAGGTAAAACTTTACGTTTTTACTTATAAAAAACTTAGTGTTCCGAGTCGTCAATACTATAGTGATATTTAGTTAAATATATTAAATTTGAATATTGGATTTCCCCTCATAATTGCAAAAGTTCACTTCAGTTGTTGATAGCACAGTAGTCAGAACTTTTAGTTGCTGTGATCTGTTACGTGAAAACTGTTTTGTTTGTTTACCACTGTCTTATTTATTTTTGAGGATGTTTTGTATTCACTCATTGGTTTGGAGCACTTTACTCTGATCTGTAATTTCTAAATGTACACCTTCTTTTTTTGATTTTGGTGGTCTTTCTATTCTTCATTCTGCAATGCCTGATAGTACTTGTTTTATTCACATTTTTCTGTTATTTTTTTAAAGTGTGTGTTTTATACCTATTTTGTCCTCTATTCTATATGTTACTTACTTTCTATCATCACACTTCTTACATCATACTTACATTCATCACACTTCTCTACTGTGTTAATTCTTGGATTTTGTTGTCCATGACGTGTCCGTTACTTAACTAAATACATATTTCACTACCGACTCGGAACACAAAGTTTTTTATGGGTAAAAACGTATAAAAGTTTTACCTTATAACCTCAACAGGGTTTCACTTTTAAAAAGCTTCTTCAGAGGCTGCCGCTGGGAGCACTGTCTGTCTTGTTGTTGGCGACAATATCGATTTTCAAAAGATCGATGTTGTGTGTGTGTGGGGTGTGATATGTTCGAATAATGAGTGTAATTTAAATTGTGTCTGTTCATTTAGGATGTCGTTTTTATTTGTTTTCGTGTGTTTGTATATTTCCAGTTGTTCTAGAGTGTCTAGTTTTCGGCCTTTTGTGTGTACATGTAGAATGTCCATGTTATTGCCAATTTTTTTGAATGTGTGGTTTGCTTCAATGAGGTGGTTTACAAAGGTGGATTCTGTAGTGGAGTGGAGTGCATTTGTGTGTTCAATGTATCTTTGTTTGAAGCTACGTCTTGTCTGGCCTATGTAGAACTTGTTGCAATCTGAACAATTTAGTTTGTAAACACCAGGTAGATCGAATTTGTTTTGTGTTTTGTGTGTGTGTTTTGATAGTGTGTGTTCTGTTTTGTTAGTAGTTTTGTAAGTGATTCTGTATCCTGCTTTTTTTGAAGTTGTGGACTATTTTTTCAGTTTGTTTATGCCAGTATGTGCCACATAAAATACTATATTGGCACAGATACGTTGACGACATTCTAATACTATACATGGGAAACAAAAGACAGTGTGAACAGTTACTAACCCACATAAACAAAATACATAAAAACATAACCTTTACTGCCAAATACGAATACAACACTAGCATAAACTTCTTAGACCTCTCCATCACAAAACTTGAACACAGGCACAAATTCAGTATATACAGAAAACTGACTACAACTGACACACTAATACACAACTCCTCCAATCACCCAATACTACACAAACTAGCTGCCTTCAGAACCATGGTACACAGACTTAACAACAGCCCCCTAGATGAAAAAGACTACAAAGACGAACTAAACACGATAAAATATCTAGCAGAATCCAACTGATACGACAGAACATTAGTCAATAAACTCCTACACAAAACACAAAACAAACAACAGACAAAGACAGAAAACAATAAATTCATAACACTAACATACATCAACAAACTGAAAAAAAGACCACAAATTCAAAAAAACAGGATACAGAATCACTTACAAAACTACTAACAAAACAGAACACACACTATCAAAACACACACACAAAGCACAAAACAAATTCGATCTACCTGGTGTTTACAAACTAAATTGCTCAGATTGCAACAAGTTCTACATAGGCCAGACAGGACGTAGCGTCAAACAAAGATACATTGAACACACAAAGGCACTCCACTCCACTACAGAATCCACCTTTGCAAACCACCTCATTGAAGCAAACCACACATACAAAAACATCGACAATAACATGGACATTCTACATGTACACACAAAAGGCCGAAAACTAGACATGCTAGAACAATTGGAAATATACAAACACACGAAAACAAATAAAAACAACATCCTAAATGAACAGACACAATTCAAATCACATGCATTATTCGAACCTATCACACCCCACACACACAACATCGATGTTTCGAAAATCAATATCGTCGCCAACAACAAGATGGACAGTGCTCCCAGCGGCAGCCTCAGAAGAAGCTTTTTAAAAGTGAAAACTGGTGTAGGTTATAAGGTAAAACTTTTATGTTTTTACCCATAAAAAACTTTGTGTTCTGAGTCGGTAGTGAAATAATTATATTTGTGTTAAGTCACTCCCTTATGATAAAGTTGCCATCCCATTCATTCTTTCCATTCCATTTCCATTCCACAGTTGTTAATTCAACTACTCATCTGTTCTTTGCACTCTCCATTCTCATGTGCTTAGCATGTATGTTGTGCCGCTAGGTGTGTACATTCTTATGTATTTCCCTATAATATACAAATTGTGTCATGTTTTTATGTATATAAATCATAATTGACATTAAAGTTTACCAAAAGTAAACTTAATGCCCTAATAAAGCAATTTTTATTGCATACTAGTGTGGTAATATAACATACTACCAAATCATGTTTCCATTATAATTTTTAATAACTTTTAACTCTTTAAATTTTTAGTGTTCTGAACATAAGATTTTACTGTTGTGCAAACTTTAAGTTGATACAAATTACATGAAGAGTAACATGAAGATACATTCTAAAGACTTCATAACTTTGTTTGAATTACATCTTATATGTTTTCTCCTAAAAGTTGATTGTATGGTGTCAGATGTTTGTGTGTGAATTGATCAGTATGTTACACAAAACAGATTGGCCAGTAAACTAATTTTGCTTTCAGGGAAGAACCATGTCATGGTCATCCATTAGCTAACACTGAAGATGGTTTATTAACTGACAAAATGGCAGTTGAGGCTGGTCAAAGTGAATATTTAGTGCCAAATTATATTCACTTCTACAGATATGGTTCTGCTGCTTCTGATTTATCACTTACGGATGTATTGTGTTTAGTGACTGCCTTCTATGTTCAACAACCAGACAGAATATTTATTCACACAGATGATGTACAAGCTACAGTTGACAGTTTCGGTGAATCTCGATATGGGCAGAGATTACTTAAAATTCCAGGGTTTGAACAAGTCCTGTTTATTCATGACTATCCCCAACCAAAACATGTTTTTGGATTACCATTTACTGCAAAGTACAGAGAATGGCATATAAGTGATATTGCTCGTTTGCGAATCCTCAGGTAACAGTAAAATTTTTATTACTTAAAATGTAATATTTTTTACTTTATTCATTGAAAAATCTTGATTTAATTTAGATGAAATTTTGTGTTGAAATATATTTATGAAATTACAACCATTACACTATGACAATATGGGTGCACACTCATGCATATTTAAAGTTGTGTGCCTAGTACCTAGTTATATTTGAATCGGGCTTTCACAAGATAGCTTCAAAATGTTCCCTGAGGGAGTGCCTTCTGTTGAAATAATGATCATGACAGGAGAAATATGGCATGATAAGTTGATACTATATTATGACAAGTCATTTTCACACTGTTATTTCCTCTCCAATCATCCAACAGCAGTTTGTATATAGTACCATGTGTGTATTATAATGTTTCAGTTCAAATGCCTATACTTCAGTATGTACAAATATAAAGTTTAGCATTTTGCTTAAAAAATCATTGCTTTCAGAGACGTTTTTGCTTAAAAAAGCATATAGTGATTGAGCAATGTAGTTCTGCAAGTTTATGAATGGCATAAACATTTCTGTGAACATCATGTTAGTGTTGATGACAATAGTGAATCCCTACTTCATAAATCATGAAAACATTAGGTGGTACAGTATAACAAAAGGAAAACTATTAATGAAAATAGCGTCGTAAACTAGAATCTCAGGTCGAAGTTGTCACAGTATATTCTGCAATAACGTACACATTAATTGTGCTGGTCAACAAGTAGGTTCCAAATTTTGTCTTAAGATCAGAAAGAAATAATTATTTAAAAATGTTCAACTACAATAATTGATACACATTGTTTTGTCTTCTCTCCAGGTCATGTGGGCCTGAGATGGTGTTTTGGTAGCAAGATCCACAGTCAAAATGTCATTCATCATTATGGAATAAATCACTAGTGGGCACAAAAGTTTCATTTAGACAGGAGTAAAGGAAAAAATATGTTGGAATGTTTTAAATCTCTGTATATGTTTATTACTAATTCATTCCAGAAGGATAAACAATGAACAAAAAAATGTACATCCATATGGTCAAAAACCACTTTGCATGGTACAATGTGAGTTCCTGGATCATCTTTTTCTTTCATTTCAAGTCTTATTTCAAGTCTGGATCATTTTTTCATTAAATCAAGTCTGAGAGAACAGTGGTTCAAGATTGCTGAAGACATCACCATGAATATGATGAAGACGTTACCAAATCTCATAAGCAGCTGAAGGAAGTTTCAAAGAATGGTTGCCCAAAAAAACTGCTTTGAAGAAAATCTAATGAAAATCCTCTTAATATAGTTTGTTTTGTAAATTAAACATATAGAAGTAAGCATTTTGAAAGTTTTAGAAATAACATTCTACAACAATAAGTGGAGAATTCATAGTATATTTATGCACGAGCAAAAAAATATATTTTTTTTCTTTGAGTAAATAGTATCACTTTATAGTACTTATGAATACATATAATTTATATGTACAATTATTGATGACAATTGTGTTTGAATTGTATGAAATCAGTTCTATTGGTATGGTCTTGTAGGTTGGTTGTAGAAGATTAGGGGAGACAGCAATAACAAAAGAGAGGTGGGTTAAGGTGTTTGAGGTAAGGACTGCCAAATTAAATTGGCATTGCCAAAAGCCAAAAAGCATTTGTAATACAATCAGAGATTTAAAATATTACTTACAAACATTGTAACAGTATCAAAAACTATACCAACTGTTGAGATATTCAAATTAAAACTTTGAATATGGATAAAGACATCAGTAAATCAAAGAATTAGCTACAGAACCTACAACAAGTAAGAAGCTACCTGACAATATGTGGATGAGTTTCTAAACAATGCAGAATTAGTAAAGGATGTGTTATGATAATAGATAAACCACAGTTGAAATATTTAAAAATCCATGAATACGCCAGTCACTAAAAGAATTTGTACACCTTCTCTAAAACACAGCAGAGCAACAATCCTCTGTAACTAATACATTCTTACCAAAAGAGCTAACCATAAATATACAGAGAGAAGTCAGTACTGTTTATACCTGTCAACCAAAAACTGTTAATAAAGAGATCTATTGAGTTTATCTTCTTGGTTCATTTTCTCATTGAGTTCCATGTACTCATATTTAAGTATTGGAAAAAACTGAAACATAATATGACAATCGTTCCATTATAAATGCTAATTTTAATAGTCTGTTGAAAATGGATGGACAATGTAATGACAAAAGTCTTCATATTAGATCTATTTCAAGATTAAAGTTAGGTCTGCATGTTATGTCATCAAAGGCTATCATACATTCAACAACAAACTACCAACAAATGTGTTGAATTAAGAATTGCATATGGTAAGATCGAAACATAATCACAAGAAAAGTAAAAAGTAAAGTAAACAATTGATGCTACAGGAAGAATAGAGAAATAAAGTCATGAGTTACCAGGCATGGATCACGAAAGTGCCTCAGCACACTTTCCTTATATTGTTTGTCACTTTTTAGATGAACATAATGGAGAAAGGTTGAGTACACATTGTTGAGTACAGATCTATATTTGAACAAACCAAAATATCATTGTGTTCATAATAAAATGCTCAACATTTTACTTAAAAACCGTAATTTGATAAAATTAAAATTTGCAGAACTATTAGTGATTAAAGAATTAAAATAGGTCTCATTTTGAAATTTGAGATCATAAACAAAATCTTGATTTTTTTATTTATAAAAGATATAATGTAAACATGTGTTTAAAACATCCTATCTTATATAGGATATAAGAACATTTTTTCTTATGTTGATGTATATAATATGAATGTGTATTTGAACACACTTTTTACGTTACCTTGTATAATACTAATAAATATGATAATAAATTCTTGTATAATAAATGTGAAAGTAAGAAGTATGTCTAAAATTAAAAGTTCTTCTGCTCACAAACACACGTATACACGCGCGCGTGTGTGTGTGTGTGTGTGTGTGTGTGTGTGTGTGTGTGTGTGTGTGTGTGTGTGTGTGTGTGTGTTAAAATAAAAGTGATATGTTTAAATAAGATTATTTTTGTTTTCAGAAAGTATGGTGGAATATTTCTGGATAATGATGCTTACTTGATCAGGAATGTTAATAACTTACGCAAAAAAGAACTATCTATTGGCCGATTGTTTGGGTCAAGAACTATTGAAAACTCAATAATAATATCACATAGAGATTCTCAGGCTTTAAGATTGATATTGACATCATTCGTGTACTATAGTACAGATCTTCCTTCACATTACAGTTCCAAACAAGTATCTGATATACTGCATGATATGAGTACAGATGTGAATGTTATTGATAACTTTATATTAAAGAGCAGTGTAAAACATTTAATGTACGATAATATTCCAGATTTCAGTGATAACAGTCAAATTCATGTTTTAAATCTAAATACGAAACCAAGAGATGGATATCAAACAAGTGATGCAAATTATAGTACAAAATTTGCAGATGATTTACTTGAAAGACATTTTAATTTAAACACTCATATAAGGAGACATGCTAATGCTATTGGCAAAGTATTATTTGATGGTTTAGAACCTTAAATAAAACAAAAATAAAAACATGCTTTCAAACAGAGAAGAATGTCGTGTACTTCTGTAACACCTTAATAAAAACTTAAGTTGTAAAATAACAACCTAAGTTGAATTTGACTAGTCCAGTATTTTTTAAATAAAGATACTTTAATTATATTTGCAATGTGTTATCAATTGTTGTTATTATATTATATGTTGTATTATATTTTTTTAATTATATGGTTGTAAAATATTTAGAAAAAGACAACTTCATATGTTAAGTGTACTTGTTACTTACTTATTACAGTGTAATAAGTAACAAATACTTTTTTATTTGTAGGCACATTAATTATGTGCAGAACATTCATACTAATGGGAGAATTTTAGACTTTCCAGTTACAATAATAAGGTAAAACTATCTATTAAAAATTGTACAATATTGTGTAAGTAAAGTCACTGGTAAATTACTATATAGGGCTTATTACATGGTAACACTGTAGCATTATTATATAGAAATTTATAGCAATAATAAAATTAGAATTCTCTTAGTATGAAGGTTTCTATTAAATATTTGTGAATTTTATTATGAAAAAAGTGTGTCTTTGGTATGTGGTAAAAGGAGGAAAATATTGACCTGACAATAGTTTTTGAACAGTGAGCTTGAGATTTGCAGTGGACAAACACCTAGTTGTGAGGCTAACAAATTTTTTATTCATTTCACGCAGGCACAGAACAGTCTTTTACATGTTTCATAGTGCATGCTTCAGTAGGAGCATAAGTTGAGTATAGTCACTTTCAAACCATATTATAAGTACATGATTGTGCTACTCGATAACATTAGTTACCAATATAAAACATATTGAAAATTTTAAATGAATTTTTATTCAAAGGAAATGAGTATATGTAGTGAACATAATTGATAAAGTTAAAATGTAAAATCGATTTCTGGTGAGAAGCATATACACTTGCTGTGAAGCAACATTATATGATAGAGAGAGTTAGTGTCTGAGGAGTGAGATACCACCAACCCTTTGTCTACTCAGTGAGGGTAATATTCTTGTTTCATTTGTGCATCAGCATTCAAAAATAATTGTCGGATTTCTGGCTACCTACTGTCATGTAACACTATGGTTTCTGAAAAAATTGACAGTGCAAAGTCAAACAGCAGACACCTGGTCCACCACGCTGCGTCCTTTCCACACATTTACTGCTGAGATTAACAGCTGTTTTTTTTTTTACTTATTTTTTCATCTGTAGTAATAAATGTAACTAATAAATGTAAAATATATTGATGACTTTAAAGTGCATGTAATTGTAAAATGTAAACATGTAAATCTGACACTGGCGTTCAGAAGCACATTGGTGTTCTTTTAAAATAAAAAGAAACAAATGATGTAAATATCTCTTGTCACCATCACTCAAACAATTCTATTGACAATGCAACGCAAAATTAATTTCTGACAAGTTATCACATACCTACTATTAAGAGTAATTGGATATTATTAATCGTACATATTTAATCCTGTTTAAAAAATAATTATAGATTAATATTGTAATGGTACATATAACACATCCAACACCAACGTATCACAAATGAATTGAAAGCCACTACAAATAAAATTATCTACAAAGTTGAACCTACAATCATGAATAAAGGAAGTATCATAAGCCAAAATAGGTGAATAAAATTAATAATGAATTACCAGTAAATGTACAACTGAAGAAAATAAAACAAGACTAACGACGAGACAACATACCTAATTACCCAATAGATCAAACAGTGAGAAATAAACTAGTGACAACACCATCAAGAAGAAATCTACTAAGAGTGAGGAGGAATCAGTGCAGATAAGAAGAAAACATATCCAGGTCAAACACCAAAGGGAGATAATATGAATTAGAATGAATTAACATATGCAAATAAAAGTATTATTATAGAAAAAGAAAGTATAAGTGAAGCAAACAATATGATTTGAATCCCTAAGCTGTAAATTGACACTGACCTAAACTTATTAATCAAATACCTTCCTTAACAATACAATACAAACAGAACTCAATAAAAGTTAATTATTGAAAACAGAAGTTAATAAAGAGAATGAGTAACAGTATGATAATTTCATAGCCAAATGATGTATAAATATGACAAAAAGGACTATGTCCAAAACACTAATAACAGATTGTAAAGTGGAATTGAAATTGTAAATAACCACTAATTACCAATGATAAAGATTGTGAAAATAAACAAATTGAAATCTAGTGATAAACAATAAATACACCAGTGCTATATAAAGTTAAATAAATCAGGTGTAATGTAGAAATTCAAAACTGACAATCAACCATTGTTGAATAATTAAATTATAAGATAACCTAATCTGGCCAACTAGTTTTCAACAAAACTATAGAAAAATAAGACTAAAGCAATGTGTTGTAGTATAACATAAATAGATAATATAAGGAACATTTATGTACAACAGATAATGTGTTAAGGAAACATAAAGGCTGAATTTATGTAATTTAATATAACCATATGCATAACATAGAATGGTTGCATGAGACAGCAGAACTATCAAGTAAACTTGTAATAAAAGAGTAGGAACTCAACCAATAACACTGAATAAGCCAGAATAACGTTTAAATAAGTAAATTCAAGGATTATATCCACCTAATTAACAATAATAACACAAATAATAAATAAACCCTAGTAACAGCTAGATGCAAGTAGTCAGGGTAGCTTCAAACCAAAGTAATTGTCAATGTAAATGCAGAATTAACTACTGCACAGTACTAACAGTGTTATCAGAACACTGATAATAGATAATAAAACAATAATGAGATTAATATGAAGGAATTACAACTCACGAAAAAATGTAACTTTCAAGAGTATTGAAAACTCACCTTAAAGACTATAAGTAAGGTAATAAAACCCAGTGATAAATAAAAAGGACTCTATCAGAAGTGATAATGACCAATGCATTATGCATAGGCCATAATAAAATGGTATTATCAACAACTATTATTGTAATATTATTGATAAACAGTGTATGTAACAATAGGCCTAGGATTTGAACCTAGGAAAATGGATATTTTATAATCATTAGTACATGACCAGACGTGAAAAGTGCATAATACTGTAATAATATGTCATCACCATGAACATACGGGATAAAAAACAATATATTTAAGGTATTAGGTAACTTAAGAAGTACCGGTATTATTAATTTGTACCAAGTGCGGTTTTATCAACCCCATATCAGAACTATATGATGAGGGTATGCAAATTACTCATAATCAAAAGATAGAAACGATGGGAGTTGTAAAAATATTGTCAGTGTAATTATAGATAAGATATTTGACTTATAAGAAAAAATTAGTAAGTGACAAGCCCTTGCGCTTGGCTGTGTAACCAGTAAATCATAGCCTTGGACCCAGCCACTGACGCTAGTTTAAGCTTCTATTTTGACGAAACTCGACGAGAGTACACGACATAAAGACAATTAGCCAATCAGAGCTCATTAAAAAGGACAAAGTGCCGAATCCCGACCAGGTAACATCAATCAGTTCATCACCGGCATTCGAGAGATACTCCACGTTAGCAGAGTGGCCATCATAACATTGAATTGACAACCGACAGCTGATAATGCACAGCTAACCTCGAAACTTTGAGTTGAGGTTAGGTCGGACCGAAAAGACAGTGAAGTCTATTTTCAAAGTGTTCTATAAAGGAGTTCATGTGTATAGGCAGTGTGTGATGTGAATTAATAAAAATTAATTGAAATATTAATTATTAAAAATTAAAAAGTGTTAATTCTTCAAATCAACAGAATACGCAAGTATCAGTGCAAATGATCATTATATTATATAGCAAATCATTAATCAATTAAGGAACGCTAATAGCAGATTTAATTTGTTTAAATTAAATAACAAATAACCCGATTTCCACAAGGAAGGGGACTTTGAAAAATAACATAAACAATAATCAAATGAAAGATTTTGCTAATGACAATTTTAACTTTCTAGATTGAAATTAATTGTATTAGTTTAAGAAGAGACGTTGAATAATCAATGAGGGAACAATGAACCCTAACAATTAATAATTTTAAGATATTATTGTATTTAATTGTAGTACATTAACTCAAAGTCACACATGAGTGGACCCTAGTAGTAGTGAATTAATTTGAATTACCTGTTTTGTTTATATCCAATTTTGGAGATCATTCAGGAAAATAACACTGAATTTAATACATAATAATGATGTACAAAATAAGTAATGCCTCAAAGAAGCATCCATTAATTAATTTCAAATAAATAAGGTTACCATGAACCGTAATTAACCTCAATTGTAAACAATGAACAATCGTTCATATTTTGTGTTATGTTAAAGCAACAATTAATATTTTTATTCTCCGCCTACTCATTATCACAGTAGTGCATTTTATTGTTGAAGTGTATCTTGCAGACTCAAAGAACCTACTAATTTTATAAAGCATAATAACCAAATTATTTACAAACAGAAATAATCGATTTTCAAAATGCAGTCTTACCACTCTGAGAGTTTAATAATTTTAAGAGTCCATATTCAACTTTAATTATTTTTTAAAAAGGAAAATAAATAATAGAATTGTAACAACAATCTTTCATACATAAATAACTATTACTTCACGAACAAATTAAAGTGTTGACATTTATTGACCAGAATAGAATTACAGCTTAGGTGAGCAACAAGAGACGGTTGGTACCAGGAGCCAGAGCGAGAATTTAAATCTAATGATTCTCACCAGCAATATTATTTCATATCATTAGCGTACTACAACTGTTAGTAAGTATCATATAAATGTTGTGCTTATGTTAATTTCAGTACAGGAATGCACCGATCGACTCACCTCAGGTAATGGCAGAAAAGTCAACGGAACTTATTCAAATACGAACTCAAGACATTGAACAAAAATTATAAAAAATCTAAACATATTTAATAAACAACTTCAAGAGTAAGTGAACAGATTTATTTATATTGGATTCAATAATAGATTGAATTGGATTGAATAAATCACTAAACCAAAAAACTAATAATAAAAAACCAAACCTTAATAATAATTATAAAACTTATAACAAGATTCTACGAGGCGACATCTCGTCCCACTTACAAAATGACGCCAACGACGTGTGGCTTATAATCTATAGGACCCCATTTTGTCCACTTACAATATCAATGTTTCTAATATACCTAATTAAATTTAAAAATAATAAAGATTTCATTTGTTATTAAAAATTACTTATCATATTAATTGTTGTAAACATCAAATTATATTAATTACTACCAGTACTTTATTTGTTCATTATAAGTGTTGATTATGAACAACGTCTGCTTAAATTAATGACTTTTTCATCATCATTTACAACTGGTCCATCGCTTGCCACTATCTTGCATTAATGATAGGTCATTTTCTAGCGGGTTAATGACAGGGTGTTTTATGTTATCATTAATAAAACTTTTCACAAAATATTCCTCTTGCAGTTGCTCCAGTCTACACTGGTTACATTGCTGAGTGAATTTTTCAAAGTCCTCTTACTTCCTTCAGATCTACCATGTAGAGTCATGTCTGGTAAAACCTGTCTTTTCTCTCAATGAATTTTGTATTTTTTCGCAAGTAAGATATTTCCAGCAATCATTAAATTTATATACTACGTGCTACACAGCATCATCTAAATAGGTGATCCCCTTTTTGTGAGCTTTCTATTTCTGTAGACAAAAATGATAAAAATTATTGCCTGTAGGGGCTTCAGTACTATTCATCAAGCCTAAAATTGTATGTTTATTTCCTACTGATGTTACTCACTGAACATTTTAATGGGACAAAGAACATGCTGGCCCTGTTGCTTTAGGTAGCACTTCATTTATGGTAGTGTGCTGTCCATTTGTTCAAGGTCCTTAAGATAATAATATATATATATATACTGAAAATTATTTTTTGCTTTATTGTATAATATACCTGGGCTGGTAGTTTTAGGCCATTAACAAATAAAGTGTACTGAAAAAAAGTATGATGGCTGAAAAAATAGATCCAAAACTATGATGGCTGAGGATGGGAACAATAGTGTCCCGAAACATGTTAAAAATAAGGGAAAAACCATCTTAAGGTAAAGAAATTATAAGTATTAAATAAATTGAAAAAAGTATTTAACAGGATGTAAAATCACACTTTTTGATGGAGAGTCTTTAAATTACTCTTATAAACATATTGATATGAGCTGAATAATATGTGCGGTTCATGAATGAGAAATATATAAACTAGTAGCTTGCTGCGGTAAGTGGTATGAGGAAGTGAGAGAAGCTGTGCCTGACTTGCTTGACTTTGAAGTACTGTTTAATTCAGCATGAGAATAATTATAGAAGGGGTGGACAGTACTATTTTCTTTTATCATGAAAGAAGTTAAAACAAAGAACACACTGTATAGAAAGAATCTGACAAATCTTTACTTAACTAGTTTTCACAAACAAGGGCTTTGCCTGATTTATGTTGTACATTATACAGTAAAATTATATTATCTGTGATACACTAGAGAAGTTTTAACAGGGAAGTTTATTTTATTTCTTAGCTAAATAACTTCTTTTTGGAAGTTGTTTAACATCAAAAGGAGTTGGTCTAAATGAAGTGGTTTGGTCTGAATGGAGAAAACTTTGTGACAACATGGCAGTTGGTGAAGATTTATTAAACATGGCAGTTAGAAGCATTTCATTGGTTTATTTAAGGTTACACAATACTGAATTAAAAAAATAACTTGTCATAATAGAAGAAAGAGAAGAAAGAAGAGAATTATTTTGAAAGAACAGGAATCATTGTTTTAAAAAATAGCAGATTTGTAGAGACATACATAAAAACTGGTTTAATAATTATTGTGTTTATTTTTGTTTTATACTAACAGAGAATTGAATGACCTGTAGGCAGGGCCGGACCTACAATTATTATTAGGGGGGGGCAAGCTTTGCTGTTGGCGTCCTCCCCGAGGGTACCCGATTTACCAAAAGGTCTAATGCTACATGACGTTGAAAAAAAAACCAGATTAGAGATTACAGTATTATTTTAATTAAATAGTAATTCTTTTTCATAACACATATTACACTAGTATTCAAAAAGTACCATAAATGAATAAGAAATAATTATAAAGAAAGGTTTGAGTATTTTTATAATTATAACGCATATACAGTTTTTAAAGTTTAATGGAAAAGAACAATAAAGTAAAAACATACTATTCAATATATTAATTAAACTCTTATATTTCGAGCCTTCTTTGCTGCAAATGTGTTAACTATATGATCAAAAGAAATCGAAGAAGCCCTTTGATGCTCAATGGAAATAATGCTCAAGTTAGTAAGTCTTTGCTGTTTCATAGCATTTCTCAAATAGGTTTTTATAAGCTTCAATTTGCTGAAACTTCTTTCTCCAGTTGCTACAGACACTGGAAGTGTTACAAAGATTTTTAGAGCAACATGTATATTTGGATACCTCTCTTCCAGCTTGCTTTCATACAACATTTTGAGCATAGTTGCTGCTGTTGCATCTTCCAATCCATCTTCCGTGGTTAGAGCGTGAAACTTAAAACTCTATATTTCATTTAAAAGTTCTTCTTCATTTAAATCATTTGCATAGGTTCTAGCTAACTCTCTAGCCTTACTTTTTAAAGTATCAACATCTAGTTTTTTAATTTGATCCCCACACAAGAAACTAAACTTGTCAGCAATCATTTTCAGTGCATCATACCTGTTGGTTAGCTCACTAATAATTCTATCACAAATTTGAAAAAGTGATTTTTTGAACAGTTCTTCTGCCGTGAGATTTGATGCATCATCTTCACATGTTTCCCCTGGCATTTTCTTTTTTTTCCTCTTCCTTGTTTCTTTGTATTCTGTTGTTATGCCAATATTACTTGATAAGAATTTTGCCTCATCAATTGCCTCTGAAACAGTTAACTCCCTAGTCAAAGATAATAAATTTAGAAGACCGTGTATGATTTTTGCAGCCTTGTCTACTGTTGCATCTTCTCTTTGTAAAAACTTGTTAACTCGATCAATTTTCTTGAGAATTGTATACCAAAAACATGTCATGACAACGCATTCAAAATTTTTCAAATTGCAGATTAGAGATTTGGCTTCAGATCTTGTTTCTGGAGATGAGAATTCATGAGTGTTCAGTTCTTCAAGAGCATAGAGCACTTTGTCCATATGTTTATATATAACCTCCACGGATTCAAGCCTTGCTGACCATCTTGTTTTGCTTTCTGATTTTAAACTAAGAGGTACATGTTTTTTTAATACTTCCCACCTTGATGTTGAACCATGAAAGTAGTTGTAAAGACTGTTTACAATACCAAAATATGATTGGGCTTCAACACATGCCTCTGCTGAATGGACTCCAACTACATTTAAGGAGTGGGCTGAACATGGAACAAAATAGGCCAGTTTGTTCTCTTGGACTATCCTTGATTGTACTCCCTTGTATTTCCCAGCCATGTTTGCTCCGTTGTCATATGACTGGCCTCTGCAATATTTCAAATCTAGACCATCTTGTTTGAGCTTTTCAGCGATACTTTCAAAAAGACCCTCACCTGTCTTTTCACTCACAGTGAAAAAATCCAAAAAACTTTCACAAATCTCAGACCCTTCCTCATTAAATTTAATGTATCAAATAACTTCAGTCATCTGTTCATTTTTACTCACATCAGGAGTACAGTCGAAAATCAAAGAAAAATATTTAGCTGCTTTAATGTCTTTAATAATGTCTTCCCTAATTTGACGTGCAATAAGATCAAGAAACTCGTCTTGTACTTTGTGGGAAAAATAACTGAGCTGCCCTTTCTTGTGGCGATCAATATGTTGGCGCAAATTTTCGTTGTAGTGGGAAATTAAATCTATAGTGTTGAGAAACTTGCCACTATCTGGATCTGCAAAGTTACACGTTTCATTCGACCCCCTAAACGAACTACCCTGTTTTGCCAAAAATAAGATAGCATCTACTATACAGCGTAGCACTTCCCTCCAATGGGATTCCTCTTTTTTTATTTGATCTTGCAATTCCCTGTCGATCCCTCCATTACCAAGGGAACCTTCTAAGGCCTTCCATGAAACAAACGACATCTTATGACTCTGTGAGTTTTCATATTCTGGTAACTTTTCATTAAGTTTTCTCCAATTTATGAAGCCCTCCTTTCTTGCTAAGTAAGACCGTTTAGATTCATGGTCTGTGATCAAGTGGGAAAAAAGCCTACATGGAACACAATACAAGGCATTCATTGTCTCGCTGTAAGCCAAATAAGATCTATTAACCTTTGAACCATTTTTCAAAATTTTAAAGAACCAATCCTTTGTAAGATTTCGGCCCTCCCTACAACTTTTACTCAAGTCAGGATCATGATATTCTTTTTCATACCTATTTTGTGTTATGTAACATCTTTGATTATCACTAAGTCTAGCTGGCCAAGTTCCAGGATCATTAAAATTGAATTATACTCATTCAGTTTCCTCATTATTAGGCCTTTTCCACTTTACACCAGGTAATGTTTCTTGAAGTGATATTGAAGTGTCAGTAGCACGGGACGTACTTGGTTTTTCACAAAGTAAGTCATTTTTATTCTTTTCCTCTGCACAAAATTCCATGAAGTCTTCTTCTCTAACACTGCTCTCATCCTCTTCCAAAGATTCCTCTTGAATGGATGGCTGATCGCTCGTGGCTTCGTCTGCAAGCAACAAACATAATTGTATACATGACTGAATCATTACAATGTTAAGTATTAGTCCAGACTTATTTTTAAAATTCAAGTATGTAACTATAAATAAACACTAAGTTAATAAAGCATAAGTTTTATGAAAGGTATATAAGGAGAAAAAAGTTAATGCTTAATAAGCATATAAGATTTTTTTTATTTTTAATTTAATTAGTAAGACAACCAGCATCAGTTGCCTACTTATAAAGTATCATGAAATAAATAATTAGGCGAAATAAATAGTTGTGAATTTAAAACATTATTTTAGTTACAAAGGTATTGTCAAGCCAACATTGCATAGCTAATAAATTAATAGCAACATGGAAAGTTAACAGGCCTAGATTTAAACTCTATTTTGCGATAATTCGCTTCTACAAAATTTTTAATTACTTTTCCATCAAAATTTATTCTTTTTGGAACTGAGTTATCATTGCATTGATAATAATAGGCTCCATAAATTACGCAATGACGGGCGAGGAAGGTTACTGCCGCGGAGTGGATGGGTGTTGGCGGAGGAGGGGGCGAGGGGCAGGGTGAGTCAGTAAGTCACGTGTACAGGGAGTGAGGAGTATGTCGCCGACTGCCGCCCGCTGCACGCATCGGCTATCGCTCAATTCGCATCCGCTTTCCTTCCGTTCAGTGTTTGTATCGAGACAAAGAAAAATAAAACATTAAGAACAACTGATAGCCTATTAGAAAGTAAAAACAAAAAACAAAACAGTTTACTTTTTAAGCAGCTATTATGGCTCTCTTTAATATAAATATTGTTCTCAACAAATAATAACAAATTTTTATTTACCTTTTTCTTGTTCTTGGATATTTTGCAACCATGATGACATCAAACTTGACGACTTCTCTGCCTCTTGTTGTCTTGCTTTCGCTTTCTTTCTGTTGAAAGCTCCTGACGCCTTTTTTGACATATTGATATAGTTTTATTTTTTATAAATACAAACAAACAAGATAGTCACTGTTAGAATATTCAGTCAGTCACTGAAGGTAACCCAACCTCAGCAGACTCATTGCTGACTGAGGCGAGACTGGCGACTGACAGTCAATCAAAACACACAGAGTTGCCAACAGCAACTCATACTGCGAGAATATCCCCACCCTGTTTAAGTATTTCTTACTATATTTAGGTAGATGTGGCTATAGACAAATGTAGCTTATTGGGAATTTGCACTAAAAATTTATAATTTATTGTTTCTGGAACAATATTGAGTAATTTAAACTTGACACTAAAACTTATATTTTTGGTTATGAAGCAGTTACTAATTTTTATAATAAATTATTTTTTGGCGCCCCCCCCAAACCTGGCGCCCGGGGCACGTGCCCCCTTGCCCCCCTGTGGATCCGGCCCTGCCTGTAGGTCAACCTTCATCCTAATTTTAAATATGTTACACAAATGAACTTCAAAATACTTTCAAGAAATAAATGGGTTTACTTAATTACAATGTAATATAGCATGTCAGACAAAAATAAGATTCTGACACAACAGGATATTTAAAAAAAGCTAGGTTGGTTACATGACAATTAATTGTAAAGTTTCATGTCTTAATTTGAAATCTATCAGATACAATAACTGTATAATGACCTGTTATATTTTACATTTCCTAAATAAATAAATTATAAATAATTAATTATGCCCTTAACTCTAAGACACATACAATCTTACTTCTATAGATAATCATGATATATATTACTTATCTGATCACTAAAATATAATTTTTTATACTTACAGTTAGGCATTGTAGTAGAATTTTACATGTTTTTGTTTGTGTATCATTTTAACAGAATAGCATTTTTAATTTAATTTTGTTCATTTTTATAACTGAAGAAAATACTTAAGCTGCTTTAAAAAAAAAAAAAAAAAAAAAACACCTAATTTTAAGCAGTCAGAAGTTGTATGTATATACAAAAAAAAGAAGTGCCTCAATGTTATCTGCTATTTGGTATCCAGCAGAATTGGTAATAAGAAATTGAACTAAAATAATGTCGAGTAATTTTTAGGAAAATTTACGTTCTAAGCACTTTTTTTTACTCTCAAAACAACTGTTGGGAAGTCAGTGCTAGATCTTCTTGAACTCCAAGCTGAGTAGTGTCTCATTCACTATAATTTTACATCTCTTCCTCCAAGTATCCTGATTGTTAAAAGTTAGTGAGTTATTACTTGGAAGAAAATAAGAACATGTGGCCATAATAATTTCTGCAAATCACATATTATGTGTGTGAGTTCACCTTAAGATGGCAGCTCTCTGAAAAACTGTTTTTAAAATTTTGTATGTTTTTGGATACCTTTCTATTACTGACATCAGTTTAGTGTTTACTAGTGGAATACAGATGAGTCAGAGAAATATGTATGAGACCTGCTGAATAAGTTCTGTGCCTCCCATGTAGATGGTGTTGACATCAGCAACAAGATGTGTTCAGAATTTTACATCTTTTATAGTAAATACATTAATTGTTATGGGATTCTGGTTACAGTTATTGCCACAACACACTTTTAAAATTTTGAGTTTTTTTTTATGGGGAACTATTGAAAATCATGCAGTGACATTTTTTTTCTAGAAGTTTATCCTAAAAGCGTAAGAGATTCTGTAGGTTCTACCCTCAAGATTTTTTAATTATTAACCTGAAAAGCAGAAAAATGGGTCATTTCAAGACATCCCGTGTATAATGGGATAATGACTTTGGCTGTATTACTGAAATAAATATATTGATTTTAAGATAAATAATATTAAAAAAAATACCATTACAAAACAAAAAAGCAAAATTTTACTTAAAATTATATTTAAGCAAAAAAAGTATATTTATGTCTCTCTTTAATATAAATATTGTTCTCAACAAATAATAACAAATTTTTATTTACCTTTTTCTTGTTCTTGGATATTTTTCAATATATTTTTTTTTTTATTGTCAGAACAAAAATTGATGGGCAACGCTCATTTTCAATAAACTCCTCTAATATAATTATCATAACATATTTATTTTATTCTAGCAAGAGCAACTAATAGTGACACTACCATTTGAATATTAATTTAAAATCCATTCCATCTTTAAGGTTGTCTATGTACCCTACTCTACATAACAAACATATCAGGAGCTTGGAGGAGAAAGGGCGAATAAAAAAAATCAATTTATTTTTACAGAATCCTAATTTCTGACATGTTAAGAACACAGTAATACCACTATCATGTATATATTCCCCCTTAGTATTTTGTAAATAGCATTTAAATGTATGGACTGCATAAAACCAGCTGAGAGGTTAGTGCTGTAATATTGGAGGAGTAAGGGCAAATAATTTTATTTTTTTAATACTGAAATACATATTTGCCCTTTCTACTCCCAGCTCCTGATATGATGTTTTCACAACTACTGTACATTGGGATTTACTGGCTAAAATTACCTGCTTACTGTTTCGAATATTTCTTTTTATAATAATATTATATATTTTTGTATTTATAATAATATATTATTGTACACTGTACATTTCTTAGAATTTTAATTTAGACTGCTCGAAATTCTGATTATAATCTGCTCAGCACATGACAAAAATATAATGAATTTCAGGTCTTGAAATATTTAATGAAAATATTTAACACTCTTTATCATATAATTTTACTGAAGCTATTAATGAAATTATTCTAAACATAACTGTATAAACTTTATACAGTGAGTATTTTTAACAATTAAGTGAATTTGGATTTAAAAAAATAAATCGTCATCCTCAAGATAACATGGGTTGTGACACCAATGTACAATTATGATAAAAGTGTATATTATTTTTTTGTATTTTATAACAGTCTGTACAGAATTTACAGAAGGTGTGTATGTGTGTATTCGTGAGTGTGTGTGTATATGTATTTAACAACATTTAAGGAAACAACATAGTAATTATATGTTAATGTTTTTATTGTACACAAGCAACCAATTGTAATGTATTATAATTTAAAATTATGTCTTTTCTACAAATAAAGGCAAAGGTTAGATATTTTACCAGCTATTTTTATAGATATTTTATAAATTTACAGTTTTATATATTAATGATTGTCACAAGCATAAGGTATATTTCACTACAGAATGCTAAAGTTTTATAATATTATTTTTTTGTATTTTTATAACAGTCTGTACGGAATTTACAGAAGGTGTGTATGTGTGTATTCGTGAGTGTGTGTGTATATGTATTTAACAACATTTAAGGAAACAACATAGTAATTAAAAATAGTTTTATTTTATTTTAAAACTCTACAAAATTGAAATGCTCTCTGAAATATGTTGAAATAAGATATTGCTAATTCAAATAGTATAAGATTTTCCTTAAGCCTTGAACTGTAGTAATGATATTGTGAAGATTGTATATCAATAATAATTTTAACATTTCACATTATTATACAAGCCACTTATGCATTTAGATTTGCTTATGTCTGTTGCACTGTATTCATAATGCATGCTTCTCTTTCATTTTGTGGCCCCTTTGAAATATAATTATATTTTTTGCCTGAAGGGTTTGTACAAAATCCTTCATAGTTGCCACAAAAAAACTTTAGTTACCATTGTAACCCCTCTTTAACTTAGGCTGTTAAAAAAAAAAATTATTTTTTTTTTGAAAATTTTTTTTGAAAAATTTTTTTTTTTTTTTTTTGAAAAGAGGGGCCACAAGTTAATTAGAACTAGACTAAAGCCTAGAGAAGCCAAAAATGCACTGGATCCAGTGAGACGGGACTTGCAATGAAAACTCATAAATTAAACAATTAATAAATCCCTTTTATTATTCTATCTCGCTTGGTAAACAAATTAATAACAAAATCAATAAACCTAACAGTCAGAAATTTATTATCCCCTTAAATGGTTAATTAAAATAATTTATTCATCTTCAACAATGTCACCTGAAAATAATTATTAACACCTATAAAATATATTTGCTATCTCTCTTTAAAATGAATTAAAATTTAAAATCATTACTATTCTTGAAATAAAGTTTCCTGTAAAATATCAATAATATAAAATTTATTATTTATATTCTCTTTAAAATGATCCATTGAACTTAATGGAGATAATTTTCTAGACTTCTTGATAATATTAATTATACAAACAAATTCTCAAACAAATTAATTAAAAATTAAATAGTGACAAATCCACATCCTTGTTATTCAAGTTAATTAAAATAATTACTTTCTTAGAAGAAAATATTCAGCAAAAATTAATTGAGATAGAATAAATACTTGCTATTAAAATCAAAAGGATATATAATCCTATGTTTCATTTTGCTTTTCTAAAACCCCTATATCTAAACTCCCCACCAAAAATACATCTAAATGTACAATACATATAACCCCCCAAAATACACACATAAATGTACAAAACATCACATGTTCCACAATACAATACAATTATACAAAGATCTCTTGCCACGCCCTTTTCTTACCCCATGAGGTATATTATTAACTCTTATTTGGACATCCATGTTAGGATTACAAAACTTAATTGGTTCATAACACATGATATGTGTTTTAGATAATGCTTATGCACTTCAGTAGTCCCCAGGACATAATAAATTCCAATGTTTGGCCAAGTGCCTAATACTGTTATAAAATTCTGCCCACTGGGCTCTATTACTGTGAGAAATAAAAATTTATAAAACAATGAACCCCCGCCCAGTTATCATAATTAATTAATAGAATTTATATATATAGAAACATTGCTAAGTCATGAATATTATAACCCTTTTAAAAGGTACTTTTGGCCCAGAGACCGACATGTTCGTTTGCCAGTCGATGCATAATTTAACCTGTCAGAACAACACGTTCCGTACTGTATGAACATGCACCCATTCAGGATTAAACTTGTGAAAATCTACCTAACTACCCAGAAATTTCTATACCAATGAACCAAACTGAATTTAAAATTTAGAAAATATATATATAAAATGAACACTAAATTGAACCCAAGAAATTACAAATTGAATGAATGACTTAAAAGCTGTAATGAAACACATATACTGAAATAAGAGGGAATTATACATTTGAATGTTGAACTGTCTAAGATACATGCCAGCCTCTGAGCTGACAATTTTACAACAAATTAATAAAATTTACAAATAATTTTACACCCAGTTCACACACTAAACTGTCCCGTTAATTGAAAATCAATTAAATGTTTAAAAACTTGAAAATGTTGTGGTTGATAGATAGAACTGGTTCACTGGGTCTTATTGAGTGCTGACTCTACGTGTACATAATATATTGGTTTGAGATCACCTGATTTTTGTCCATGGGGGTGAGGTGGCAATCTCGTGGCTTACATTACAGGTGTTGGTGTGGCTTCCTCGCTATTCCTCCGGCAGATGAAAGAGAGCTTTATGGTGTTACAGCTTCAGGTCATGTTGTTAGGCTTTCTCTCGACTTGTTCGGTGGACCCTAATTACACAACATTATATATATCAGCCAGAGTACACAACACAATGCCCCAGAGAAGTTCGCACACCCCCCAAAATCCATATATAAACTTAACATAGCTTTAGAGCTACCCAAATATAAAACTTGACAAGGTTATATGGCCACCAGGCCCTATTTGAAAATATTTAGTACAGTAAATCTTTATAATAATAACTTCACCCATGCGGGTTACCATGTTAGAATTTTTGACAGTTAATTATGGCTTGTTACAATTTCTTAAACTTTATACCTAGTCTGAATCTTTAGGTACCACGTGGTCAAGAAGTAATCTGATTACATCGTCTTTACTATATTAATTAATACCATTTGGCGATTATATGACTTTCAATTGGTACCTCGGTAAGCTTCCTGATATGAATTTAATATAGTTTTATTGGTTTTTAAAAATTCTACCTTGAAATTACTCATTGCACAATGCCATGCGGTTTTTAAAAGTTAACAGAAATCCACTTATTTAGGCCTATAATACAAGACTTTCTTTAGTGAAATATTAAATACAATTAATATGAAAGACGTGGCGAGACTTACCGCAGTCGTGTATTTATCTAGCCTGACATAGTGTGAAGGCTTAAAGGTGTTAACATCTTCATCTTACCGGAGAAGAACAAGGCGACCATTATCGATGCAGGTTGAAGCCAGACAGTCTTAAACAGAAAAACTCCTGTCCATCTCGCTTGCCTACAGAGCCTGGCACCAGATGCCAGCACGTCTCAGGCACTTAATGAGCTGAGAATTAGTGCCTTATCTTCGCTACAAGAGTGCAGCAGCGATTAAAGCGCTACAAATTAGTACTGCGTTTAACTACAGGCCGTTATATACTGGTTTTGCGCCGTCTCTCCACTAGAGTTCGGCACACCATAACGGAATGTTTAACTAGTCGTTAAAGTTAGCACATGAACAAGAATTCTATGCAGTATTATAATTCTCTAATCAGAATTACAGAAACACAGATAAACAGACAGATGCATATAGAGGCACAAAAATGTTTCATATCTGAAACAATAAGAATTTAATTTTGTTGAAACCTTTTTAATACTTTGTTCACTTTAATACATGTAACATTTTCTAATACCATAATCACCTCTTTTAGACTGCAGTTCAATTGACATGATCAGGAATACATTTCTGCTTCAGTCTACCAACATCCTACCATACGTTTGATCTTTAGAGCCAATAGAGATCTGTATAGGGCAGTCAGTTGAAATTGAAGTTTGTACTCCATAAACTTTTTTTTTTAATACTGAAGTTCAAGTTCTTGTTTAATTTTTGTGTTGCATTGTACTCTAGATACCTATTATATATCTATTCTTAGACACATCTCAAGAATTAAAATAATATTCTTTTCTCCATTTTTGTCAAGAGTGGGTATTTCATTTGCACGAAAGCCTATAAGTCACTGTTCTATAAAAGATTATGTAACTTATCTTTTATTTCCTAGTTTATTCTTTAATTTTCTCTAGAGTCTCATGCTGATATTTGTTCTCATAGTTTAACATTGCAGCCTGCATTAGGTATATGTACAAAGACAGAACATCAAATATAATTAAAGTCATTAATCTGCTCAGAAAATTTGATCATTTGTAGTTTCTGATGTAACAGGAAACTTTCCTATACACGCTATTTTTTAATTTACAATCTGTGATTTTTAGTCCATATGTTATAAAATAATACTAATTATAATTATAGTTTTTAGTAACTATTTCATGTATTATTACTTTATTATCTACATAGAATATACTATTTACACAAGTTATTTCTTGGTATTGTGTTCCTAAGCTGACTTTAGCATTCTGTAGTGAAATATACCTTATGCTTGTGACAATCATTAATATATAAAACTGTAAATTTATAAAATATCTATAAAAATAGCTGGTAAAATATCTAACCTTTGCCTTTATTTGTAGAAAAAACATTTGTTAAATTTCAAACATTTAAGTACAGGATAATTAATTATTGTTTAGTTATATAAACTTTGGAGTATTTCAATTAATTGATGATTCTATTATTTTACATAGTATTACTTAACATTACCAAAAACCATCATTTGTATCTATGAATGCAAGACATGTTTATAACTAGCGTCTACATGTGCGTTTTTAAATGTGATGTGATGATGTGAAGCGGCACAATGGTGGGGGGGAGACAACACTGCCGCTCTATCGACGAGTCTAACAACTACGTCAACAGTAAGATATTTTTGTAAACTTAACCTATACCCCGTAACTTATTTTCGGTTTGTTTAGCTGTGTGCGGTGTTCCTACGAGTGTCCTCTCGTTTTTATTAACAATTTAAGTGTATGATTATAATATTTTATTTAATCGTAAAAGACTGAGTAACAGCATTCTCAATTATGTTAGGAATTTTGTGAGCCATAACAGCAACTCGAAATAATTAAATACAACTATTTCATTAACGACTCGGAACACAAAGTTTTTTATGAGTAAAAACATAAAGTTTTACCTCTGAAGAAGCTTTTTAAAAGTGAAAACCGGTTCAGGTTGTAAGGTAAAACTTTACGGTTTTACTCATAAAAAACTTTGTGTTCCGAGTCATTAATGAAATAGTTGTATTTAGTTACGTAACGGACACGCCATGGACAACGAAATCCAAGAATCGAAATAATTGTTACAAAATGAAATTATTTAGCAATCGATTCTGCTTTTGACGGAAAACTTAAGTGAACTATAAAAACTTTTCTTTCTTTTATAACTTGTACCTTTGCTATAGTTATTAACGAACTGTGTATACAGTAATCTCTATTCGATCGTACTATTTTCGTCCAATACAAGAAATGCAAAAGAAAATCACAAACACATACCTAGATGTAGTTCAAAACAAACATCAAAATTTTAACAAAAAATGTCTTAATTTCAGTTTCCGGTTGGCCGATACATACTTTTTTATAATCAAGTTATATGAGCAGCAACCAATTCCCCATAGAAACAGGCTATTCATCTTTTATAGAATTTATTAAACCAAGTTATAACTGTTTAGGTAATTTATTACTTAATTAGACATTAGTAATAGTCAATTTTCTTCAATTTCCATTGTTAAGTCAGCCGAAAGGAATCGATTTATACACTATTCGGAATTTTCACAGATGGACATGCGTCCTTCACAGATTGAACATTCGATATCTCTTATTTTGTGCAACAAAAATTGTGCTTTAAACAAATTTAACGAATTAACATAACAAAAAAGGCAACCTATTCTCACCTTATCTTGAATTATTAAAATTTAAAACTTCTTTAAAGTTAATAAACATATAATCTATTTGAACTTAACAGTACGCAACAATAGTGTATAGACTAAACCAAACTGACATAAGGCTCCACTCCATAACGGCGCTAGCGTCAGCAGATACAGTGACGGTGTTGTCTCCCCCAACATTGTGCCGCTTCACAACAAAACGCACACGTAGACGCTAGTATGTTTATAGGTTTTCTTCTTTTTCAATTGTTAACTTATAATGAAAATGCATTAACATATAATCTTCCATTTATAAAACCATTCTGTGTATGTGTCTGTTCCTATATTGTGTAGCCTATAATAAAATGTATGTAGTGAAATATACCTTATGCTTGTGACAATCTATAATATATAAAGCCCCAGAGGTCAGTCACTGACTGACATAAATTCTAACCCATAAGGAAGCCTCGGAGCGAAAAAACACAATAGACCTTTTTTATTCCCCGTCCGAAGTAACTTGGGGAAAAATTATAAAACCAATAGGCCAATCAAATTAGTCAGAAAAATGCCGATTTCGCGCGCAAATTAAGCACCGATTGACAGTTCCACCAGTGGTAGGAAATAGATAATACATGACACCTATACCAAACAGAACTCGAGATTTTGCCTATGCACAAAATGGCGGCCATCCAAAGTTGGTAAAAACAGGTTTTTCGCTTCTGGAGGCCGAGGAAAGCTTTGTAGCTGAAAAAGTGATAAATATAAGATGTAGACAATGAAAAGACCTTTAATTTGAGCCGTGGTACGATATGTTTCGTCAAATAGTTATTGCAAAAATCTCAAAAAACCACGAAAATGCCTGTTTTTTGCAATGCTGATAGTTATTGCAAAAATGATGTTTTTTATATGTTTATAACTTAAATAGGAAGCCCTTACGATTCTGAATCGAATAAGTTTTTATAAAGTTGGATCGGTCAATTTGTTGCTGAGATACGTTAATTTATTTATCCCAGAGCACTTAATGTTTAATACCATAACTTTTTTGTTTATAAACATTTTGGGCTATTTCGACGTTTATTCTCTTCTAGAAGACTTATATTTCCATGTACTTTCTAGGGCAAATCAAACAATTATTTTTTAACCCCACGTTTTTTGCGTTTTTCGTTGTGAAGCCGACCTCCTACAAGGCAGCAAACTTGAAATTCGGATTCAGCAGCCCAAAAAACATATAGAACCGCTGAGAAAAAAACTTCCGCAATTTTGTTATGGGAAAACCACCATTTGACTGGACTAGTAGACGTTACCGAATGTTTGAATTTACAAAATTTTAGTAATAATTTTGTATAACTGCGATTGTGATAATAAAGTGTCAATCGACTTTATATTAATTAAGTTGTGTGTTAAGTATTATATTTTCTTTGTTTAGTGCCGCTGTGTGCTTTTGTGTTTGTGCTTTTTGGATTAGTGATTCTGCGTGCTTTTAAACGTGTTTTTTATTAGTTTAAAATGAATAGCATTAAGAACCAATAGACTAGGACGTCAAAAGCCTCCGTTAATAATAAATCAAATTGTAAAATCAGGCGGTCAACAATTTAATCAATCATTTGAACTAGAATATAATGAAAATACCGACTAGTTGTGTGGTTGTGACGAAAGAAATTCTTTATTTTGTTTTCCATGTTTATTGTTTGGAGGAGAGGACCCCTGGACGAAATTCGAAAAGAAAGATATTATTCATCTAGCCGAAAAAATAAGAAATCATCAGACATCAAGTGTACATATAAAGAATTATTTTCAGTTTTCTCTTTTTGGTACAGATAATATAGCACAGCAGCTGGGCAGTGAATATAGACGAAATATTGTTTTACACAAGAAAAGAGTACGCAACAAACGTTACGTCTTAAATATAATAATAAATTATATCCGCTTCTGTGGAGCTTTTGAATTATCTTTGCGGGGTCATGATGAGACTGAATCTTTATCAGATCCTGGTGTATTTCGAGGCTTAATTGGTTTCAGTTCTGAGCTTGAGCGGATTATTTGGCTGTAATTGTTAATGAGACCACTGATGTTGATTGCTAATGTTTTTCAGATGGTCATAGTGTATTGTTATATAATAAAAGGTAAACCGGTTGAGTAGGGGGAAAATACTGGTCCTGACCCAAGTACCGTTATTCCCCCACCACCGCTCCATGCCGCCTTTCCCACGCCTAGATCAAAGAGATGCCGCCGTTCCCGCGGTCCAAGATTTTTCCCACGCTCTTCCGCAGCATCAAATGGACCACAGCATCCGCGAATTTCCGCGAATATAATTTTTTATTTTTTTAATTTGATTTTTTTTATTTTTTTTATTAAATTGACTTGCATATCAAGGGGGTGGGTGGGGGTGGGGTGGGGTTCAATGGACCACCCGCATCCGCGAATATAATTTTTTTCTGTGTATAGAACAGATCTGCCAACATTTTTCTGTGGTGGGAAATTCAAACTATATGAGCAGACGCATTATTAAATTGTCTCTCTCTCTCTCTCTCTCTCTCTCTCTCTCTCTCTCTCTCTCTCTCTCTCTCACACACACACACACACATTTCTGATTACTATACACGGAATTACATATTGTTATCTGCTCGTACGCAAATATATGCTCAGTGTTACCAATCGTGCATTATTGTGTATAGAACAGATCTGCCTACATTTTTCTGTGGTGGGAAATTCAAACTATATGAGCAGACGCATTATTGAATTCTCTCTCTCTCTCTCTCTCTCTCTCTCTCTCTCTCTCTCTCTCTCTCTCTCTCTCTCTCTCTCTCTCTCTCTCTCTCTCTCTCTCTCTCTCACACACATTTCTGATTACTATACACGGAATTACATATTGTTATCTGCTCGTACGCAAGGGGTATATCCTTGCAGTAAGTGATATTTTAAAAAATTATTTACAACGTCCGACTAAAAATCATATTTTCAAGATAAAGGTTTGTGTCAAGAAATAAAGGGGAAAATGGGGGTTCTGACTCACTTTCACTTTCTATCAGCTGGACCACAGCATCCGCGACTTTTTCGCGTATCTGGACCACAGCATCCGCGATCCGCGGCTGGACCACAAAGATCCACGACTTTTTCGCGGATCTGGACCACAGCATCCGCGGCTGGACCACAAAGATCCGCGACTTTTTCGCGGATATGGACCACAGCATCCGCGATTTTTTCGCGGGAGGATTCAAACGTGTATATATATATATATGATCAGGGTAGCCAACCCTTTGTATTATTATTATTATTATTATAGTGTATAGATATTTTATATGAGCAGGTTTGCCAACATTTTCCGTGGCGGGGGAGGGAAATTCAAACGTGTGATACATTATTAGCAACACGTTATAATGTATATATATACCTATATGTGTGTGCGGTTAGTCGATCGTGACGACGACGACGACGACGACGACGACGAAATCAACTTTCAATGGCGGAAAATTCAAATATGATCAGGGTAGCCAACCCTTTGTATTATTATTATTATAGTGTATAGATATTTTATATGAGCAGTTTTGCCAACATTTTCTGAGGCGGGGGGGAAGGAAATTCAAACGTGTGATACATTATTAGCAACACGTTATAATATATATATATATATATATACCTATATGTGTGTGCGGTTAGTCGATCGTGACGACGACGACGACGACGAAATCAACTTTCAATGGCGGAAAATTCAAACATTGATACATTAAGCGGTCTCCCTAAATCATATGTTATGTTCAAACCGTTTCTCCTCTCTCTTTCTCTCTCTCTCTCTCCCACTGTGTACATTGAGTAGAGTAGTCGGTGTGATGGTTAAATAATTTTAGCTCACAGCCTCTCTCTCACACTCTCTCTCTCTCTCTCTCTCTCTCTCTCTCTCTCTCTCTCTCTCTCTCTCTCTCTCTCTCTCGTTGTCAAAACGTCGACTTCATTTTTTTTTTAATGTATTAAATAATTAATAGTTTTATAATGTAGGGTGTATCAGTCAGTGTGAAGGATCACTGTTAGTGGTCATTACCTCGCATGTATATGATTTTAGAAATTTTATATATTCGGCAAATATTAACTGTGTACGTTGCCACAGAGTATTGAACTACTACTACTTACAAGCGTCCTCCCTCTCTCTCCCTCTCTCTCACTCACTCGTTGTCAAAACGTCGACTTCATTTTTCAATGTATTAAATAATTAATTAATAGTTTTATAATGCAGGATGTATTAGTCAGTGTGATTGATCCTTGTTAGGGGGGGGGTCATTGTATATGATTTTAGAAATATATATTTGACAAATATTAACTGTGTGTGCGTGTGTTGTTGTCACTGAGTATCGAACTACTTACATGTGTCCTCTTTCTCTCTCTCTCTCTGCGTCCATTGTACAGATTTTTTTTTAATGTAATTGTATGTATATCGTTACAAATGACGAGTAGAAATCCAATCCTTGAAGTGTTTAATAAGTAAATTGTATGTATATATCACTGAATAATAATAATAATAGTATAATCGTTCTAGTGTTAACGTTTGCTGCAACAGTTCCTCCACAGGTAACGCAGTTTACAAAATAATTAGGCCTACATATAGGTTCAGAGGTGTATAGTGAAATAAATTAAAATTATACACGCATGTCGTTACAGATGAAAAATAGAAATTAATTTCTTCAAGTCGTTGAGAGCTTCACAATAATGCTGGTCTATTGTGTACATGTGTTTAGTAAGTAAATTGTATGTATATCATTGAATAATATATATAATCGCCATAGCGTTAATGTAGTGTATATATTGCTACAGACGACAGCGGTTGAAATTCATACAAATCTTCTGATGTAACGGTTCCCACAAGTAATACAGTTCACAAAAAAAAATAAAATTAATTGTACACATGTTCAGAGGTGTATAGTGAAATAAATTAAAATAAAGCCATAATTTGTTTAAATGATTAAATATATTAACAATATTTTAAAATTCACATTATAAAATTGATTTTTTGAAAAGTTTATAATTTCACAATTCATAAATAAATACATTATAAAATTGATATTTTTCGAAAAGTTTATATATAATTGTGTCGTACTTGTAGGAGGAGCAACTTGCACAGATCCTGTAACATACCAATACAACCAGCATAAAATCATGTTAAATATCAAATTATCACACACACACACACACACACACACACACACACACACACACACACACACACACACACACACACACACACATGTATAGTCGGTGGAATGCGAGAATCAACGCTTTACGTGAGTAACTTCTTAAATTATGGGTCATTCTCTCTCTCTCTCTCTCTCTCTCTCTCTCTCTCTCTCTCTCTCTCTCTCTCTCTCTCTCTCTCTCTCTCTCTCTCTCTCTCTCTCTCTCTCTCTCTCTCTCTCATAAGTTAATGTCCTTTCAAATATTATTCATCAAAACTTTGTAAATTAGAATCTGCGCTACATTCAAACACACGCGCACACACACACACACAAGCGCGTGCACACACACACAGTGATAAAAAAAAATTGTTTATTAAAAGTAGTAATGTAGTTTGTTCAAGTAAGTGATATTTTAAAAATTTATTTACAACGTTCGACTATAATCATATTTCAAGATAAAGGGTTGTGTCAAGAAATAAAATCATACTACAATCTCACACACACACACACATGACATATGTTTATGCGTCGTATACATGTAACAGAAATAATGTATTGCTGTCTCTATGTGTGTTTATGTAACGTCTCTGTCTCACATCTCTAGACACAGTTACCGATCACAATATTATTCCTCAAAAATCTGTTGTACAACATCTCTCTCTCTCTCTCTCGCTCGTAGATGTCGGAAGAAATTCACAGTTTATAATGTAATTTCACATAATTTAATGTACTTTACAAATATTTGCTTACATGTTCAGAGGTTTATAGTGAAATAAAGTAAAATAAACCATAATTTGTTTAAATGATTAAATATATATATTTACACCACTGTATAGAAAGATTAACTATGCGCGCGCGCGCGCACACACTCACACACACACACAACGATACAGAATTATTCACTAACGTAAGCCAAGGGTCATTGATTCGGTGCGTCCTACTTTCTAATCCGTAATGGGTGCTTCATAAACATAAAGATCACTACCGCCAATAACTTGTGGTACAATACTTCTATTCAATGGTAAAACCTAAGACAAAAAGCATTAAATAAAACATACAATCAGTATTAATAATACAAAATCACTGTTTTATTAATTTAAAATACTGTATGAAAGAGTGGTATGTAATTTTCATCCAAAATATGTAAAACAAAAATACAGATTATACGAAATGTATATTAACAAATGTATATTTACAAAATAAGTATATTACAACTCAGGAAAGAGTGGTACGTAATTTTCACCCACCCAATCTTCCACAAATCTGCCATAATTTACTCCGCCAGCATGGTCGGTAATGAACCGGGTGTAAATATTTGATAAGTCTTTTTTAACTTGTGTCTCGCCTTGAGACTGGCAATCGGAGCGATGTTGTAATAATAGTTCCTTGTTGTGCTTCACTTGAGTCGCATGTCTGTCTACCCAATCCGCCATGTAACATTCGAAACTCCTTGCGCGAGACATTATACGCGACTAAAACAAGGACATTCACAATGTTTATCACTTAATATATTATCATAACTACACAGTGTCGACTGATTATGGTCCTACATAACATTCGAAATTTGAACGTTACAATCTATATAACGTTCTGTTTCTGTTTCAGATAATAATAGTTTGAATATAAAATGAAATGGTACGTTGTATTTTGTTATGAGAAAATGCATTTCTAAATTTTTTTACATTTGTAAATTACAGAATTGTTCTCTAACTACAGCTACAATCGTTCAGTTTCGGTAACATTTGAAAAAAATTGATGGATTTGGTAACAAAATCACTGTTTTATTAATTTAAAATACTGTATGAAAGAGTGGTATTGGTAATCTGTACGCATTAGCTACATGTACATAAGGCATTTTCCAGTAAACTTTATCTAGTTCAAGAACACAATTAGCAGCCGTTTGTCCGCTTGCTAAAACCATAGCGTTTATGTCGGTAGATGTGCGTAGGAGTATAATTTCTTGTTTCACGTTCAGCACGATGCGTGTATAGTCTTCTGAGAATCCCATTAGCATTTTCAGTGGAATACAAAAGTTGAATTCACCGTCAGCATTCACTTTTAATACGTTCGCGGTCGGTGCCACCCAACCCGCGTTTTCCATTGTGTCACGTGCGTTGTTGTTGAGTGATAGAAAAGTTTTCCGCCAAAAGATCATTTCGTGGTCTAAGCGTACATTTATTATGTAAATCATCTCTTTTTCAGTCATCTACGTATGTGCATTTGAATTATTTGTGCATGCGCATAACAGCTTTTTTAGTACAGTTGCACACACATCAACGCTTGCACTATGTATATATAACCTGTGAACTTCGCAGCAGCGTCTTACTTACCGCTCGAATCTATATAACGTTCTGTTTCTGTTTCAGATAATAATAATAGTTTGAATATAAAATGAAATGGCACGTTGTATTTTGTTATGTGAAAATGCATTTCTAAATTTATTTACATTTGTAAATTACAGAATTGTTCTCTAACTACAACTGCAATCGTTCAGTTTCGTTAACATTTGAAAAAAAAAAATTGATGGATTTGGTACTCGATATATTCTACTCTCACAGTATTTTCATTGATACATTTCGGAAACTGAGTACAGAATAAATCTACAATCACCCAGGCGGAATCATTAAGTTTTACAAAAGATCTTATTGATCAGACGTGTGAGTAATTACATTAATCTTTATGTAGCAAATACGCGCGCATTCATAAAATACAGCACTCAGGTGTAGGGCAATTAATCCTTTTTGTATTGAACGTATTTAAGTAGGCCTACTCGTGATGACAGTAAATTTTATCTAAACGTCAACTCAAACGTCTGGTACATAAACGTACCTGATAAAACCTTTAATCGCTTCTTGAGTCGTAGTCATTATTAAACTCGACATAACTACTTGTGTTACGTGATTGATGTTCGTGTTAAACGATTGATGACTCATGTAATAATACAGATTAACCTCGTATAATAATTAAAGTAACATGAGTATTAAATTATACTATACAATATGTATTGTCATCATCAAGACTGTGTATGAATACAAAGAAATATCAAACACAACAGATCAATTATTTGAGTGAACGTGATTGTGTATATGAGCGCGTGTGTGTATGTGTGCGTGTGCGTGTGTATCATTGTATATGTGAATTAGTTAAAGCAATACGAGGTAGAGGGAGAATGGGTGTGATTGTTGACATAGGCCTATACATAATTTTAAAATATTCTAATTTAAAATACTATATAATTGTCTACGATTGACAAATAAGAGAAAAGACATATTTATTGTTATCATCAAGACTGTGTATGAATACAAAGAAATATCAAACACAATAGATCAATTATTTGAGTGAACGTGATTGTGTATGTGAGCGCGTGTGTGCGTGCGTGTGCGTGCATGTGTCTATCATTGTATATGTGAATTAGTTGAAGCAATACGAGGTAGAGGGAGAATGGGTGTGATTGTTGACATAGGCCTATATATAATTTTAAAATATTCTAATTTAAAATACTGTATAATTGTCTACGATTGACAAATAAGAGAAAAGACATACTTTACGGAATTTCTAGAAATTTTTGTAGTTAGTCTTCAACCCATCACCCTCCCATGTACTAGCAGTGTGTTTGGGTACAATTAACGATTTAAATTCAATGTTCTGAGAAGTACACATATTCATCTGCTCGTCTCCCTCTCGTTTACTGACAGTATGTTTGGATACAGTTAACCATTCAATGTTCTGATAAGAATTCATCATCTTCTTGTTCCTATAATAATAATAATAACAGTACCTGCTTCATTATCATATACATTATGTGCTATATATACACATAAGGCTTTCAACACACACACACACACACACACACACACACACACACACACACGCAACGCCCACACACGTTGGGTTGAAAGCAATCCTGTACACGTTAGGTTCAATGCAAATCCAATTAGGTTTGTTACACGTTGTGTCGCACTTACCTGATATTTATAGATGACCTCCATACAAAAACAGATAACAGATTTAAATAATAATTTCATGCTTGCAATAACCTAACCTATGTATACAAACTTATAAAGCATCAAACTATATATCCTTTGTTGGGTTGTAATTATTACTAAACAGTAATACATGCTTAGAATGAAAATATTTGCTATGCTTTTAGTAACGTACAACACCAGCCCTTATTCAGTCTGTTCCTGCTGCTCCTGCCCACGTTCCTGCTGCTCCTGCCCACGTTCCTGCTGAAGGTTGGCCATGATCTTCAAGAGAGAGAGAGAGAGAATGAATACTGAAAAACAAAAGGAACTGTTATACATATATATATATATATAGTATTTTTTTTTTAAACGCATGTATTATGTTAGTGTATCTTAAACCATTAACAACGTACGCAAGAATATTGCGCAAGAGCTACACAGAGCGGTGAGAAGGAATTTCGTTAGACGCGCGGTTGAACTGAAGGGTATGCACGATTTGTACCAAGCGGATTTTGTGGAAATGATACCGTACGCTCGAGTGAACAAAGGGTACAAGTATATGATGACTGTAATCAACGCGTTTACCAAGTACGCGTACGCTGTACCATTGAAAACGAAGACCGGGAAAGAAGTGGCGAACGCGTTGAAGCCTATACTAGCCGCTAACCGAATGAAGTATTTACAGACAGACAACGGTAAGGAGTATTACAACAGTGCAGTACAAGCGTTGCTAAAAAATGATAACGTGATACATTACTCAACCTATAGCGAGAAAAAAGCGAGCATAGTGGAACGTTTTAATCGTACACTGAAGACGCACATGTATCGAGCTTTCAGCGAACAAGGACACTACCGCTGGTTAGATCTACTGCCTGGACTATTGATATCGTACAACAATACCGTGCACAGAACCATCGGCATGAAACCCAGTCAAGTGAATGGCGCCAACGAACGTATAGTGTTGGAACGAATACGGAAGAACACGGCACCTAAAATCGGTCCAGTGAAACCGCCCAATTTTAAAGTTGGTGACCGCGTTCGTATAAGTAAGTACAAAATGGTGTTCGCCAAAGGTTATACTCCAAATTGGACTAACGAAATATTCACTGTGGCTAAAGCACAATCGACTACTATCCCCGTGACTTATCTGCTAAAAGATCATTTGAACAAAGTGTTGAAAGGTGGTTTTTACGAGCACGAGATTAGCAAGTCTAAAGTCGGTGACGTATACCTGGTGGAAAAGGTGTTACAGCGTAAAGGTGACAGAGTGCGTGTTCGTTGGCTTGGTTTCGATGGTAAACATGATGCGTGGATACATAAGAAAGATCTAGTATAAAAAAAGGTGTCGACGCGTTGCGAAAACAGTATGCTTTCGGTAACGCTATATATATATATATATATTCATGAAGATGAAGATTGTACAGCAAGCAAACAAATTACCAATAAAGGATATGGCCTTTTTGGCTGGTGACGAAGGCAGTGCTGAACGTAAACATGGTCCACTATTACCGAACAGTATTCGCTGTATCGTTACAGGCCCAAGTTCCTGTGGGAAATCCAATGTGCTATTCAACCTAGTGTTTGATGCCAACGGTCTACGTTTCCGTAATGTATACGTGTTTTCAAAATCATTATTTCAGCCAAAATACAGAATGCTAGAAACAGTGATGAAATCACTCGCTGATGAAGGCTTAGGTTATCACGCATACAGCGAGAACGAAGAAGTCCCACTACCGAGTGAAATCACTGGTCTCGACTCTGTTATCGTATTCGATGACGTTTCGTGTGAAAGACAAAACAATATTCGAAAGTATTTTGCTATGGGCAGACACAGCGGCGTGGACACGTTCTATCTCTGTCAGACGTATAGTCAGATTCCGAAATAATTGGTACGTGACAACGCCAACTTGTTGATATTGTTCAGACAGGACGAGCTAAATTTACGTCACGCATACAGCGATCACGTCAACACGGATATGAAATATGGTGCTTTCAAGGACGTCTGCACGGAAGCATGGAAGGAGCGTTATGGCTTTCTAGTCATAGACAAAGACTCACCGATAAATGAAGGTAGATATAGAATAGGCTTTGATCGATTCATAATTGTTTCCTAAGTATAAAAGTGGTTGCGTTGTAGTAATGTAATCCAGTCCTCTGACTAACGCGCGCGCGCGATGGCAATGAATAAGGAGGAACGACTTGCATATGATATAGACATGATAAGTGAAAACATAAGGAAAAAATATGGTGAATTACAACAGGGCATTAGAGAAAGTGACACAAATTTCAGAAAAAATTACAAGCCGATTCTGGAACCGTTAGAAGCTATTTCACAAAAGTTAAGTGGTGATATGAAGGAGGAGGAGGGGGAGGAGGAGGAACAGATAAAACAAGAAGCGTCCACGCAACAGCAGCACGTAATAACCGAACCTTTAGACGAAAGCGATGCGCGAAGCCATAACGCTTCCCGTTTCAGTGATGATTCACTAGCAAGCAAATATATTCGTTTGTGTGAATCGCACGACCACAAAAGTATTATAGATCGTATGTACGGTGTTCGATACCAAGCCGGTAAATTGATGATAGGTGATTCGGATGTGAAAATCGACGATAATGATAACGTACACGTCAAAGGTAAAATTTATGAAGGCACCCCCGGCCTGTACGAGCTCCTGTTTATGAAACTGCCGAAAAAGTACAATAAGGACGATATGAGAAAGTACAAGTCCATACTGCTTGTAACCAACGGTCACAGGCAAAGGTATAAGCATAATGCACGAATAAACAGTAACAGTGGCGTCAAGTACCGACTGGTAATATCTAAATTGTTTGCTTCGAGTGCGCGAAAAAAACACACACACACGGGTCGTGGTTATATGAAGATGATGATGATGAAGCCGAACGCTGCAATCGATTACGTACATTGGGACGACCCTAACGAGTTAGTTAATCGATTGAGACTGTTAATGGCTTCTCAAAATAGTGGGCATACTGGACATACGAATGAAATCGTTTCGATATTGGAAGAATTACGTGAAGCCGGCATTATCGTATAAAAGCGTGCGTAGCATTATATGACTGACAGTTTTTTATAAATATGAGTGTAGACAAGTTCGGTAGACGTGACAGCACTGTAAGAGTGCGAAAAGAAACTCATCGAAGTCTGCGTGAGGATATCGGTTTAGGAATGACTAACGACGGCCACTTTGATGTAAAAAACAAAAAGATACGCAACTTGGGTGAACCCGAAGAGTCGAGCGATGTTGTTTCGTTACAGTACGTAAACGACACGTGCTTACAGTACAAGAACGACGACGCTACCGTAGACGCAAAAGGTCATCGAATAATAATGCTAAACGAACCGTTTATGTCAAGAGATGCAGCCACAAAACGATACGTAGACGAGAAGAGTTTGAAAAAAGATCGTGCAGGTAACGTAATCGTTAATGACTGCCGACTAACGCGTGTGCAAGCGCCTGTTGACATCAAAGACGCAGTGAATTTGGAATTTTTACACGCACACACAATCAGTTTGCAAAGCGATGCTTTCTACGCTGCCGGAAGAAAAATTACGAATATAGCGAACGGTGTCAATGACAAAGACGCAGTCACTGTGCGTCAAATGGACGAATTAAAACTGCATATAAAGTCCGAATTATACAAAGTCACTCAGGTATTTCACGCGCATTTAATCAATTTGATAAAGTACGTCTATAAATATCAAGACGAGCCGACACAACGTTCAGTCCTGTCTGAATATATTGCAGAGGTAGACCGTTTAATAGACGTTCTCGATATAAAAAAAACAGAAATCACCGATTGGAGATCCGTTTGCAAGGATGCAGCGCGCACTACGAAAAAACAAACCTAAGAAAAAAAGAATGGGGCGTGGAGTAATTGGAAAAGTACTTACAAACACTGTACCCGCTATCGTTTCGTCAGTACCGACTTTGATTAATCGCGCGGTAGACACTTTACCGGTAGAGTTACACCTGCCGGGTTATAGATTCTGCGGACCCGGAACAAGACTCGAAGAGAGATTGGCGCGAGGCGAGCGCGGAATCAACGAACTGGACGAAGCCTGCCGCGAACACGATATCGCCTACGCGAAGTACAAAGACAATAATCGAAGACGTATTGCCGATCGTATTCTCGCTGACAAAGCGTGGCAACGAGTGAAAAGTTGGAATTCGGGTGTCAGTGAAAGGGCGTATGCCGCAGCTGTAGCAGCCGCTTTGAAAACGAAATCAGCGATAGGCGGGGGGAGCTGGTGCAGTGTTTGCAGAAAAAAAAGAAGGGTTCAGGAATTAAGCGTCAATCAGTGACCAAACGCAAAACAACAACAGCCACAAAACATAAACGCAATACCAGAAAACGCAAAACAACATCGAACCAAAAAATAGCTTCGGGTCTATACTTACGTCCTTACAGACAAAAAAACTAATTTGCATACCCAGGCGTGCTTTGTCTGACGGTGATTTGTATGTCTACGCGAGACTTTTGAAAATACCTTATTTCAGAGGAGTTTTTATGCGTAACAATTTACCGACCAGTCCACCGTGGAAGAACGAGCGCGCAGTTATTAATCTGGACACTACAGAAGGACCCGGCACGCATTGGGTTTGCTACAAGAAGCGAAATAATCTAGTTTACTACTATGACGCGTACGGCAATATGAGACCACCCCTTGAGCTGACACAATATTTTGGAACCGAATTGACATTTTTTACAATTACGAACGTGAACAACCGTCACACACCGTTATATGTGGACATTTATGTTTGAAGTTCTTGACGTTGGAGTGATCAGTAAGCGACAAGATGTCTTCGTTGTCAGTCACCCTAACAGGCACGGATGCTTCGGCTCTCGTATGCGACTTTTTCCCACCTCTCGAACTAACAAGTGGTGAATGGTATGTGGGTCTATTGGCCTTTACTACATACAACAGTATAGCGAACGTGGTTGAGGGGGAAAACAACGTGTTTCCAGTACTGCGGAACGGGGTGTGGGATTTGATAACTTTACCCGAAGGTGCTTATGAAATCGGCGACATAGAAGCCTATCTCAAAAAGCGGTTGAGGGACACGAATATTAGTCTTCGCCCCAACAACAACACCTTGAAATGCGAACTGACTTGTGCCATGGATATTGACTTTCAACAAACGACGCACGGTATTGGAAATATGTTGGGTTTCACGAAAAAGCAACTGCTTGACTCTAATAAAACTCACGTGTCTGACGCGCCCGTGAACATTATTAAAGTGAACAGCATATTGATAAGGTGTAATATAGTGCAAGGATCATACAAGAACGGAAAAAACGAGCGTACATTGCATTCATTTTATCCGTCAGTCGAACCGGGATTCAAAATAATTGAATCGCCAGCAAACGTCGTATACCTGCCAGTGAATGTAAGTCGTTTGGACAACATAACATTATCTTTACACGACCAGGACGGTGATACAATAGATTTTCGAGGAGAAGTCATCACCGTGCGTTTACATCTAAAACGGATATAGACATGGGTTTGTGCTTTGTTTCTACGTCGTCGCCACTGCTACCAGTGCCGACAGAAATAAAAAAAGAAACATCGGTTACGAAACGCATCAGTACTCATTCGAAACTGAAACGATTAACATCGGTTAACCGTCGTTTCCTGATTTCACAAGGTTTTACAGTAAAGAAGTAACATGACATGCGGAATATTATCCGTAGAGCGGGATCCGTTCTTTGAAGACAGTATCACGCACTTTTCATTTCGTTCTCACGCACCATACGCCACTACGCGATACGGAAACAATGATGAGATACGTGTGCCGATACAACAACAGGACGTCTTTACACTACCGTCCGAAAGTTTCCTCTACATTGAAGGCAAGTTGACCAGAAAGTCCACTACGGCTGCAACTACTGCACCGAATGTACAACTCGTGAAAAACGCCGTAGCGTTTCTCTTTGAAGAGATCCGTTACGAGTTGGCCGGTGTGGAAGTGGATCGTACCAGAAACGTCGGCATCACGTCGACTATTAAAACTTTTCTATCACTCAACAACAACAACGGCGGGTGTGGCGCAATGGAAAATGCGGGTTGGGCGGCCCCAACCTCGAACGTGCTAAAAGTGAACGGTGACGGCGAATTCAACTTCTGTATTCCGCTGAAAATGTTAATGGGGTTTGCTGAAGACTATACACGCATTGTGTTAAATGTGAAACAAGAATTTATACTGCTACGCACATCTACCGATATAAACGCTACGGTATTAGCAACTGGACAAACGGCTGCTAATTGCGTTCTGGAACTGAATAAACTTTATTGGAAAATGCCGTACGTTCATGTGGCTAACGTGTACAGATTGCCGCTGTTACGACTCATAGAGAAAGACCACCCGATAACTATAGCATTTAGGACGTGGGCACTGCACGAGTATCCCGCCTTGACAAACTAAAAGTCAGAATTGGAACATTAAGACTTCTAGTCAGCTAGAAAAACCGCGCTTTGTTGTATTAGACGGCAAGAAAGAATGTACCGACAGCACACGCTGATGAATTCGATCACTGTAACGTTACCAATGCGAGACTGTTTCTAAACGACAAGTATTATCCTTACGATAATTTAAACTTGGATATTGGAAAAGACCGTTTTGCGTTAATGTACAATATGTACGCCCGTTTTCAGAGTTCATATTACCATCGGCTGGACACCAACCCACTACTCTCACCGACATTATTCAAATCAAAATCTCCGCTGTTTGTATTCGATTGTAGCAGACAGGATGAATCGCTTAAAACATCACCGGTTGATGTGCGTTTGGAATTTGAGGCGTCGGAGAATTTCCCCGCACACAGCGCAGCCTACTGTTTAATATTACATGATTCGCTTATTGAATATAAACCTTTGTCGAACACAGTACATAGACGTGTTTAAGTCTTATTTTTATACATATTCTGTAAATAATAGTTCAAATATATTTTCATGCTTGTAACAATATAATCTTAGAGTTGTATGTATGTGTGTGTGTGTGTGTGTGTGTGTGTGTGTGTGTGTGTGTGTGTGTGTGTGTGTGTGTGTGTACGTACGTAATTTAATTGTAAACTTGTTTAAATATATTTTCATACTTGTGGGTGTGTGTATGTATGTATTTTTTTTTAATTGTAAAACTAGTTAAATATATTTTTATACTTGGAGCAATATATATATATATATAATCTTGGAGCTGTGTGTGTATGTATTTGATTGTAAAACTAGTTTAAATATATTTTATACATGTAACAATAATCTTTGTGTTGTGAATGTACTTTAATAAATGTATTTAACACACTTTGTTATTATTATTATTATTGTTCACTCCCCTCCCACTACATAGTCTACCACATGTTTGTCATAAACGTAATATACATAGATTTATTTATTTTTTTTTACTTACTTACTTGCGTCAAAGTAGTGAGCAATGTCCACGCACACGTACCCTTAAATTTAAGGTGTTGTCTATAGGGAATTCGAGTATACCTAAAATATATATATATATATATACATTCGATTAGTAGTGTAATAAAGTACTGTGAGAATAAATTTCTGAAATTGCTACATGTATAGTAATATGATCACACACACACACACACACACACACACACACACACACACACACACACACACACACACACACACACACTTAACATTGTTTACTCAAATTATACTCTTTTAACAACAGACTGACTTTTTAAAGTTCAATAACGCACTTGATAATGTTTTATCGTGATGTCTAAAATCAGTTAATTTACATTCAAACACACACTTACTTAGTTGTACAAGTTCCGCATTAAATTCAATAAATAACACGTCTGATAATGTTTTAAGACAGATAATTTACGAGAATAAATTATTGAAATTGTAGCAGACGTCGACATATCGAACACTGTTTTTGGAACTTATCCGCTTATAACTTCAGTCCGTTGTTAAATAACTCACATGATAATTTTTTTTTATGTACAAATCTGTAACTTCATTAACATTGTTCACTTATTAATGTATTAACAAATATTTGTTTACTTACCTCTTTAAATACAGATGTACGCGAAGGTTGATTTCAAATGCGAGTGTTCCATGAAGTCTCAACACAAAATGAGACCTAGTTATTGCAGTTATTCACGTATATCGATGCGTAGTGGGAGCGGCTTTGTGTGTGTGTGTGTGTGTGTGTGTGTGTGTGTGTGTGTGTGTGTGTGTGTGTGTGTGTGTGTGTGTGTTTTAGGACTACCCACTTTCTAATTCCAAATCGGTGTAAACTCATGGCACTGTCCGCTAAATACGTGCGTTCACCCGATAGAGAGAGAGAGACAGAGAGAGAGCACACTCCGCTTTGCACAGAACGGTAGTTACCTTGCCAATAATTATGACTTTATTTCACTATACACCTCTGAACATGTGTACAATTATTTTTTATTTTTTATGAACTGTATTACTTGTGGGAACCGTTACATCAGAAGATTTGTATGAATTTCAACCACCGTCGTCTGCAGCAATATATACATACAATTTACTTACTAAACACATGTACACAATAGTCCAGCATTATTGTGAAGCTCTCAACGACTTGAAGAAATTAATTTCTATTTTTCATCTGTAACGACATGCGTGTATAATTTTAATTTATTTCACTATACACCTCTGAACCTATGTGTAATTATTTTGTAAACTGCGTTACCTGTGGAGGAACTGTTGCAGCAAACGTTAACACTAGAACGATTATATTATTATTATTATTCAGTGATATATACATACAATTTACTTATTAAACACTTCAAGGATTGGATTTCTACTCGTCATTTGTAACGATATACATACAATTACATTAAAAAAAAATCTGAACAATGGACGCAGAGAGAGAGAGAGAGAGGACACATGTAAGTAGTTCGATACTCAGTGACAACAACACACGCACACAAAGTTAATATTTGTCAAATATATATTTCTAAAATCATATACAGACGGGGCAATGACCCCCCTAACAAGGATCAATCACACTGACTGATACATCCTGCATTATAAAACTATTAATTAATTATTTAATACATTGAAAAATGAAATCGACGTTTTGACAACGAGTGAGAGAGAGAGAGAGAGAGAGAGAGAGAGAGAGAGAGAGAGAGAGGGAGAGAGAGAGAGAGAGAGAGAGAGAGAGAGAGAGAGAGAGAGAGGACGCTTGTAAGTAGTAGTAGTTCAATACTCTGTGGCAACGTACACAGTTAATATTTGCCGAATATATAAAATTTCTAAAATCATATACATGCGATGTAATGACCACTAACAGTGATCCTTCACACTGACTGATACACCCTACATTATAAAACTATTAATTATTTAATACATTGAAAAAAAAAAATGAAGTCGACGTTTTGACAACGAGAGAGAGAGAGAGAGTGAGAGAGAGGCTGTGAGCTAAAATTATTTAACCATCACACCGACTACTCTACTCAATGTACACAGTGAGAGAGAGAGAGAGAGAGAGAGAGAGAGAGAGAGAGAGAGAGAGAGAGAGAGAGAGGAGAAACGGTTTGAACATAACATATGATTTAGGGAGACCGCTTAATGTATCAATGTTTGAATTTTCCGCCATTGAAAGTTGATTTAGTCGTCGTCGTCGTCGTCACGATCGACTAACCGCACACACACATATAGGTATATATATATATACATTATAACGTGTTGCTAATAATGTATCACACGTTTGAATTTCCCTCCCCCCCGCCTAAGAAAATGTTGGCAAACCTGCTCATATAAAATATCTATACACTATAATAATAATAATACAAAGGGTTGGCTACCCTGATCATATTTGAATTTTCCGCCATTGAAAGTTGATTTCGTCGTCGTCGTCGTCGTCGCCACGATCGACTAACCGCACACACATATAGGTATATATATACATTTTAACGTGTTGCTAATAATGTATCACACGTTTGAATTTCCCTCCCCCGCCACGGAAAATGTTGGCAAACCTGCTCATATAAAATATCTATACACTATAATAATAATAATACAAAGGGTTGGCTACCCTGATCATATATATATATATATATATATATATATATATTGCAACGTAACAACTTGCAAATTTAATTTAATTTAAATTTGTGGAGCCCCGCGATCTTGGAGCACCAAATTTAAACAACGTTACATATACATAAATAGGCGTGAACGGTCGCACGTTCAAGATTGACAAATTCTTTAAACAATATAACATTTAAATTGGGTGTCAGGTGTATCTGCAATAAGAACTCTATGTAACTTGAAACGGTAATTAAAATTTATTTGATACTATAAAAAAATATGTGCACATGGCACTGACTTCGATTTTAAAACATTAGTTATTATTTGTTATTACGCCGTAAGGCTTAAGATATATACATCCTTACTGACTAAATATTCTATGCTACTAATTATTATATAAAAGATAAATCTCATTTTCAGACTACTCAGTCTATTAATATGTTTCAAAATCAATTATTAAATCTTTTTTTTTCTATATTGTAACGTACTCAAAATATTAATAGTTATTGTTTCTCAGTACTGTTTTCTCAAATACTAATTGTTTTTATTTAAATGCTTTGCAATCATTTTATATTATATTAATTTGAGCTCTTGTTACGTTAATCGTATTTCTAAACATCTATGATTTTAACTCTATTATACAAGAAACATTTCTCTTATTTTTAAATAAAATATTAATGTCTTTAACTGTCTTTGAATTCTTTGTATGATTAAGATATGAATAAGTTGTCTATCACCTTATTGTCGTCAATCATACTCGATCATTTTTGTTCCATCGGTGTTCGTCCTTGTCTCGCCTCCAGCGTCGGCTGTCTCTCTCTCTCTCTCTCTCTCTGGAACTCTCCTCTTGTCCAGCGTCGTATCTCTCTCTCTCTCTGGAACTCTCCTCTTGTCCAGCGTCGTATCTCTCTCTGGAACTCTTCTCTTGTCTAGTGTCGAATCATTAATGGATCTTCTTAAGTAGTGCGGTTATTAATTAAAATGATTGTCTTTACAGCTTAGTTACGTATTTGTACGTAACTGGCAAATTTAAACTGTTTACGGAAAAAAATAAATATGCCGTGCTGACGGGCATAAGCTCCCGCTGCACCGTGGACGATTCAAGAAAGAGAACCACTGTAGCTTGCGTGTCCTATTTATACCCATGTCTTGGTCGACACCCTGCAGTGATCCGAAATCGACATGTTAGAAACTGTCTTTGGCTTAGTTCCCCCACTCTTTGTCAAATTCGCTATTTTTTATATTTCTGCGAATTGCAGAGTCCTGTAAGTATACTCTTATACTTATCTTATAACTAATTTTATAACACATGTTCACTGTAATTTTGGACATTGCAACTTAACCCTTTCGATTTGTACACAGTTATTTCACTATTGCACTTGTACGGTGTGTCACTTTCGCGTGGTTTTCGTACACAGTATTTAGTAAATTTATTTACATTTTTTGGTGCTTTTGGATTTTAATTCTTAATTCTAGTTTATGAATAATTACGTAAAAACAGTAATTGTGCAATTATTCATCTTGGGGTGGCAAACTCGCCTGCAGAGACCTGCGTTCACACACACTAGCAAAATACTGGTGTACACACTTTCAGTTAAATTTGTGTGTGTGTGTACACGTTGATTCAGGTCGAAACACCTGTTCATATTTTTGTCTGAGCCAAGCTTGCAATCCCTTACATGCTTATTTCTAATATATTATTAATTATTTACAGTTTATTAAGTAAATTAAAATTTTTATATTCCATGCTCAGTACCTCACTTATTTGTACTGTCGCAATATATACACGTTTGAATCCTACCGCGAAAAAAATCGCGGATGCTGTGGTCCAGACCCGCGAAAAAGGCGCGGATCTTTGTGGTCCAGCCGCGGATCGCAGATGCTGTGGTACAGATACGCGAAAAAATCGCGGATGCTGTGGTGCAGATCCGCGAAAAAGTCGCATATCTTTGTGGTCCAACCGCGGATCGCGGATGCTGTGGTCCAGATACGCGAAAAGTCGCGGATGCTGTGGTCCAGCTGATAGAAAGTGAAAGTGAGTCAGAACCCCCATTTTCCCCCTACGATCACATACACACACACACACACATGACATATGTTTATGTGTCGTATACATGTAACAGAAATAATGTATTGCTGTCTCTATGTGTTTATGTAACGTCTCTGTCACACATCTCTAGACGCAGTTATCGATCACGATATTATTCCTCAAAAAATCTGTTGTACAACGTCTCTCACTCTCTCTCGCTCGCAGACGTCGAAAGAAATTCCTAGTTTATAATGTAATTATCTGTGCGTGTGCTGTTACAGATGACAAATCCATACGTTAACGGCTTCACAACAAATGTTAGCCTATTGTGTGTGTGCTATGTAAATTATTTGTACATCAATGAATAATAATATAATCATACTAGTTTAATGTATTGTATTAATGTATTATTAAAAAAATAAAAAATTATATTCGCGGATGCGGGTGGTCCATTGAACCCCACCCCACCCCCACCCATCCCACTTGATATGCAAGTCAATTTAATAAAAAAAATAAAAAAAATCAAATTAAAAAAATAAAAAATTATATTCGCGGAAATTCGCGGATGCTGTGGTCCATTTGATGCTGCGGAAGAGCGTGGGAAAAAATCTTGGACCGCGGGAACGGCGGCATCTCTTTGATCTAGGCGTGGGAAAGGCGGCATGGGGCGGTGGTGGGGAAATAACGGTACTTGGGTCAGGACCAGTATTTTCCCCCTACTCAACCGGTTTACCTTTTATTATATAACAATACACTATGACCATCTGAAAAACATTAGCAATCAACATCAGTGGTCTCATTAACAATTACAGCCAAATAATCCGCTCAAGCTCAGAACTGAAACCAATTAAGCCTCGAAATACACCAGGATCTGATTAAGAATCAGTCTCATTATGACCCCGCAAAGATAATTCAAAAGCTCCACAGAAGCGGATATAATTTATTATTATATTTAAGACGTAACGTTTGTTGCGTACTCTTTTCTTGTGTAAAACAATATTTCGTCTATATTCACTGCCCAGCTGCTGTGCTATATTATCTGTACCAAAAAGAGAAAACTGAAAATAATTCTTTATATGTACACTTGATGTCTGATGATTTCTTATTTTTTCGGCTAGATGAATAATATCTTTCTTTTCGAATTTTGTCCAGGGGTCCTCTCCTCCAAACAATAAACATGGAAAACAAAATAAAGAATTTCTTTCGTCACAACCACACAACTAGTCGGTATTTTCATTATATTCTAGTTCAAATGATTGATTAAATTGTTGACCGCCTGATTTTACAATTTGATTTATTATTAACGGAGGCTTTTGACGTCCTAGCCTATTGGTTCTTAATGCTATTCATTTTAAACTAATAAAAAACACGTTTAAAAGCACGCAGAATCACTAATCCAAAAAGCACAAACACAAAAGCACACAGCGACACTAAACAAAGAAAATATAATACTTAACACACAACTTAATTAATATAAAGTCGATTGACACTTTATTATCACAATCGCAGTTATACAAAATTATTACTAAAATTTTGTAAATTCAAACATTCGGTAACGTCTGCTAGTCCAGTCAAATGGTGGTTTTCCCTTAACAAAATTGCGGAAGTTTTTTTCTCAGCGGTTCTATATGTTTTTTGGGCTGCTGAATCCGAATTTCAAGTTTGCTGCCATGTAGGAGGTCGGCTTCACAACGAAAAACGCAAAAAACCTCAAAATGTTCGCACTTTTTTCAGTTTTTCGCTTATATCTCGAAAACTATGCGTTTTTCGAAGATGACCACTCTATACAAAATTATAGTAGACAAATTTCCTACAAAATGCAGTAGTCAACTTTGATTTTCTGACGAGCGGTATCGGAGTTAGAGCGTGCTGAAAAACAACGATTTTTTGGCTCTTCTGCGAAAACGTCAAAAACGTCCACTCCCACCCCCTACAACTCGAAAAATATACATGTTATCAACGAAAACCCTTATACCACGTGCAAGTACATTAATTTTCCTACACGAGACGTCTCTAACATTAAATTTTCTCATAAGGCGGGAGGGAGCAAAGCGAAAATTACGAAAAATGCCTTCTGCGCCCTACAGCCAAAACGACCCCTCCCACCTGTCTATCTCTCATCGGCACTATACTTTCGATGTATTACGCTTAAAAGAGGTTGTTTTGAATGAATTGATGGCAAAGCATGTTTGATGAAAACATTAACAAATTATATTTACAACATATTAGGTAAATTACACTGAATATAAAGCTGAATATGAAATCTGTATGTAGTAGTGTACATGTGTCATGAAGTGAGTGAAAGTCGAGCCCAGGATTGGGTCATCACTTCGAGTAGGTTCTCCATCTGGAAAAGAAAGAAGGCATTTAGTGTTAGAACATGGTTACAAAAGACAGATAAGTTGTATAGTGAAGTATCGATGTATGAAGAAATACCTGATGTCATATGCACAGTTATTTTAGTCGTCTCTGTTTGGTTGTTGGTGGCCCAGGCAATGTTTCTTGGGCACTAGAAGGTCCAGTTGAAGGGTCTTGGGCAATGGAAGGTCCAGGCAAAGGGTCAGGGGCTGTGGAAGGTCCAGGCTGAACAGTGAGTTGTTGCTGTTCTTCAACTGAAAAAATTGTAATAGAATGATTAATGTTATGATAGAGAAAAACTGATTAGTAAAGATGCATAATGCTGCAAAATATTACATGAATTAATTAATTCTGTCGCCTCAGTTGCTTCAGACAGTGGTACTGCAAGGGGCTCGTCCAGGTCGTCTTCCTCTTCTGCATCCAAATTGTCGTCGATGTTGGAGCACGACCCTTCACATTGCTGGCACAGTTTCGTGCAGAACAGTCCTGCTCGCCTACACCCACACCGACCTTTGGCAATCTGTCTTGCATTTGCAAGGTATAAGCTGAAGAAGCCTCTCGGGAGCCGGGGGTTTCAGTGTGGTAATGGGAACCAACCCATTTTCTGTCAACTTCCACCCCCACTCCTCAGGATCCAAGTAGTTTCCGATCCACTGCTGCACCTGATGGAAAACTCTGAAGGCGTGTTGTTGAGCTGCAGCTTCAGTGGGAGGTATGGAAGCCGTGTTTGCTGATGCCTTTTAGGCTGATGTCACGTATTGCTTATACCTCAGCTTGTTGAGTGTTGTGGTTGGGTGGTTACCACCATAAAGGGCAATCAGAAATTTCTCACCAGCAGCTCTTATTTCCTTTGGATGGGCTGAAGCATCAGTGAATTTAGTAATGTATGATTCGAGATCCGGATTTTTGGAGAGGGTCTTGAGAAATTTAACCTTGCCTTGGTTGAATAACGCGGACGTAGAGTCGCAACCACTCATTGCGTGGAGGAAGAGCATGTAGTTAGCAACACTTTTCTCCACTGCACTTCCCGGATGGTAGAGGAGCTGAGGGGCTTTACCTCTCCCTAGCTTGAGGAAATATACATTGGGAGGAGTTTGGAGATCCATCATTATGACCAGAAGGTCAGCATCTTCCCCCACAATTGCGACACTCTTGTGAGCCGAAGCCAGGGATTCTGCCGTCCGCACTATCAGTGTGTCTGCATCATCAGCTGCCTGCTTGGAGGCGATTCCACTTTCATTGCATTTTGTCATCAGCATGGTGATTAGTCTATCCTTGTTTTTCGCATTCGATAGAAAATTTACTTGTGAAACTGTTGGTGTCATGGTGCTGCTAAATTGTATCTCCACGGACTACTTTTTGGTCGACCTTCTCAAGCGCTCCATGGGCTTGGTACTCTTCTGTCCGTCCGAGTACCCATCGAACACAATTGTCGCACTTTGAGTGTACTTACTTCGTACATAATGGATATATGAGTCGCAAATTTGTTCGAAGGTATGCCCACTCGACCATACGACTCTGTGCAACAAAAAGCCCCCATCAATCACTTATACTGTACTGCTGTCCAACAGTGTGGTGTCTGGAAGAGGTTTAAAAGCTTTGTACAAAGCAGATTTTGTGCGTTTTCGCATTCCACCCTCATCGAACAAAGCTAGGGGATATTGAGCCAATTCGTAGGTTAAGAAATCCTCTAGTTCTTCTTCTGATTGTTTGGTGACAACCATCCTTTGAAACAGAGTGGTTGGCTTAATGACCACAGGTTGATCATTAATGAGGACGGCAGAGCTGATGGTTGCGAGGGGCAGCACTCGGTCGGTCCGTTTAAACTTGACGGCTTTGAAGTCATTGCCAACAATTCCTTTGATACCTTTGGTCCCCACCTCCCTGGACAAGTGACAATTGATTTTATGTCCTCCCACAACCCCATTGCTGATTGATATTAGTTCTGAGGTGTCGGGGAAAGGTGGGTGTTGATGAAACCATTCCAACATCTTTTTCGTACAATTGTTGTCAAGATTTACTCTTGCATCACGACTGTCCGCATGCTGGTCGGTCGTTCCAAAGTTTACACCGCAGAAATCCTCAATCGCGTTTGCGACATGCTGGAGCGAACCCATTCCCAGCGTCCATCTTGCCAAGATGCCCTCGCTGAATCCACGCGCTCTACTCAGCCCTCCTTCAACCTTCATGTGCTTCATGAGCTGCTGTTCAATACACATATCGCTCCACGTTCCGCACCAGCATTTGTCACTACGTCGAATAGTGAAACCCCCTTTCGAAGTGAATGCTTGAAATTCATCAGGTGGCATGGAGTGCTCTAGTGTGAGCATATCTTGCAAGTATAAGTGCGCGCACTTGGCGTATAGATAGTGCCCGCTGGCGTGGAAATATGGTAGCATGTCGTGTATGAATTGAAGGTGTAGTTTCCAATTGCCCATCCGCTCACACTCAATAAATTTCAACACCAAAGTTACCATATGGAAATATTCAATCCACAACTTTGAAGTGGGGCCTAGATTGGCGAGATGTTGAAGCTGGGTTTCAAATTTTTGTGAAATTTCCTTCCCACAATCTCTTTCATGTGCATCCAGTAGCTCACTTCGATCCCCACTGTACAAAAGTTGCTCAACTCGAATTGGAACGTTGGAGAAAAGTCTAGGGACTCCATTATCACCGTACCAAGAGCTCGGAAAGCCAACGTGTGTCCTCTGATCGCTCTGGCATAGGCGTGGCCTGTCATAATCTTTTCAGTGCTGTTGACGCTATAGACGGTGTTGAATAGTTCCGATAGGCCACTCCCTTCCATAATATACCCCACAACTCCCATGAAAGACATAAGCGAGTGGAACCCACCTAGTCGTATGACCACGTCAGGTAGCTCAGAGTCTCCCACACGACTCGCTATCACATCTCGCGCCTTGAGGTAGAGAGGTTGATCGAACGTGACGAAAGTTGTTCGCTGCCCCAACAAATGTGTCTTTTCAACGGCAGACAACAATGATGTGTATATCGTGTCGTATTCCCCGAGAGGCGCCTTTATAAAGGGTTGGCAGTCTATAAATGTTGTTTGGTAAGGAACTTCTTTGGTTACCTCCTCCATAAAACCATTCCATCAAGACATTCCTGTAAGATTTTTAGATTTGCTGTACAGCCACAGCAGGAGTGGCACTGGTGGAACGATGGTCTCAGTATGAGGGAACGATGTACTTAGGTCATTGATGTGAATAACGGCTAAGCCGACATCATTGTTCCTTTCAAAATGTTTCAGTGGTACAGCTCCTAAGCTTCCAACGATTTGTGCTGATGGTACATCCTTCAGCCGTGCAACCTTTTGACCCGGCACAACAGCATTTTTTGAGGTGACCCATCGGATGCCCCCCATTGTGTGGAATGTGTTTCGTCCATCCAGAGTTTGAATGTTGAAATCGACGTTGTCATAGACCATCTGGCAAAGTGCTTGTTTGTTAACAGCCAGGGGAGAACGCATAATTGACGACACTTCAAATCGAGTTGCTTCATTGTACGAGGAACAAAACCCCATGGAAGACAGGACATCTATCAATTTGCGAGAACCATATTTTTGTAAAGAAATGCTGCTAAGCCGATTTGAAGAGGTGAGAGGAATGACGCAAGCCGCACAGCACTACACGTGGGAAAAAATCTTGGAGCGTGGGAACGGTGGCATCTCTTTGATCTAGGCGTTTGTGAGCCAGGACCAGTATTTTCCCCCTACTTGACGTCATAGCCAGTGACTACACGATGACATCAGAGCTAGTTGGCCTAGGTCAGTGATGTCGCGATGACGTCAGAGTACTCATCATGATCGATGTCGACAACGTGACCGACAACCCACACCATCGACACTATGACGTCATAGCCGGTGACTACACGATGACATCAGAGCTAGTTGACCTAGGTCAGTGATGTCGTGATGACGTCAGAGTACTCATCATGATCGATGTCGACAACGTGACCGACAACCCACACCATCGACACTATGACGTCATAGCCGGTGACTACACGATGACATCAGAGCTAGTTGGCCTAGGTCAGTGATGTTGCGATGACGTCAGAGCTAGCTGTTCTAGGATTTCCCCCAAATGTAGGGGGGGGTACAGAAACATCATGAAGTCATGTTTGTTTCAGTACCCCCCCCCCCAACATACTACTCATCACAAATAGAGTTATCACAATTCACAAAACACAAAACTAATATTTATCACAAAACACAAAACTAATTACTAATTATATATATCATTTTTTATTATTTGTTAATTTTATATTAATAGAATTATTTCGATTGTTATTAATTTACTTAGAAACCTCTGAAGATACTGATATTTTTCAGTGAAACGTGCGTCAGGTGTTAAAAAGAATATACGAAATTATACTACTTGCAGAAGAAACAAATTGAAAACATCACAAATTATATATATATATATATAATATGCCTGCGTGGGTGGGTGCGCGTACGTGCACACGCGTGCGCGCATGAGTGCGTGTATAAACATTTCTATGTAGTATAATATATTTGAAACAAGCTTCCAATTATTATAATTATAATCAATATCATAATCATTTTCTTTATCTACATTTTCATCGTTATAACGTTAAAAACTGAAGCTAGTACGTTTAGTTGTAAACATAAATAATTTTATCAACGAAATGAATATTTTATAAATATTTATATATATAAATATAATATCGCCTCCTTTCCGACTTAATTTTACATCTTGTGCCATTTTGTCAATGTTATATGTGGACAGACTTGCTTACTTTTCTATTAAATGTAGAAATAGATTTTACCATTATTTTTTGTCGCAAACCATTTAATCTTGTTGTTTAATCCTTTTTCTATATGAATAGCTCATTACAATTATTGTTAATATTTCGTGTAAACAGCAGAGAGATGCTAAGTAGGACATTGTCTCAGGTAAGATTGCATGGTAAATCAAGACTCGCGCGTATTTCTTCCACCAGTCGACGTCACGCGCCAACAACAGCTGATCGCTAGGTTAGCGCGGGAAGCCGTAATGGCCCCCCCCTGACTGCCACCTGTCACAGCACAGATACAGCACCAGACGTCGACGCGACAGATAGACTAAACATGTGATAGTGATTGTGACTCACTGTCTACAACTGTTTAGGGATGAGTATCGCCAGAAAACCATCGATGTTTAACATCGTGAAGAGTACATCGATGTTAAAAAAACATCGGTATGAAAACATCGATGTTTTAAGACTTCAGACATCGATGTTTTTATGCCAATGTTGCAATTCAAATAAAAATTATGCTTTTTACATGTTTGTAATAGTACAAATAATTGGGGATGAATAATAAATAAAAATAATTAAAGAGAAGAATAATATACCCCGATACTTTACTCACTTACCTTATCAGAAGATTCTGAAAAACCAAAAGCCCTTGGGTGACCACCACATTTTGACAGGCGGAATATGGAAACCTCAACACTGTACCCGAGAAAACAATTTAAATACAACTAACTTCCCCGTATCAGAATTTCCAGGGCCGTTGACAAACTCGTTGAGAACAGGTTAGGGGAGGTGACGTTAAAATAATTTAACTCACATTCATAATTAACTAAATCTGTTCATTATTATTTATTATTATAATGTTTATAAAGTTTTTTGAACAAACATACCTAAAACCACCCTTTAACAAAAACAGAAACCTCTTTAAATCTATGTCAGGTTTGTTTACTCCTAGTGAAAGTTTAAATTAGTATTCCCAAAGAGAGATAGGCCTATAAATTCTCTTATTTTCTTTTAAACAGTAAAAGCTTAATAAAATCACAGTGTAAAGTAACACTGTTAATACTTTTAGATTAAATTTATTTTTTATAACTAATTATACAGGTACAGTAAAACCTCTCTAGTCCGACCCCCGGCTGGTCCGACCGCGGCTCAGGCACCGACTTGTTGATGACTCACCAGCTTATTTACATACTTGTCAGTTGTTTTGCTGCCTCAGTGAGCCGGCATCTAGTGAAATTTCGGAAGACCTTCCGATTTTTAACATTGAAAATGTTTATAAGGACGTGTCGCACATTTGCGGCCGATCGCTGGTGCGTGATCGAAAATGGCAACCGGTGAGTTTCCATAGAAACTACTTCTTTGTTGTCAATAACGTAGTACACATATAAAACTTCACTTATGAATGCGACTACATTTAACTTATAATCTGTACATTGGTAAATGAAGAATGAATTCATTGATTGGTGAATGAACATAAATATATATATTTTTTAGATTTATTGAAGCATTTTCAATGCCCTTCTCTGTGCAATGCCAGTAAATTTTTTTTAATGTTCCAGAAAATACGAAATTTGGTGTAAATCTTCTGAATATTTTCCTAGTCTCGTTTCAGTGCTATGTCGCATTTCTAGAGTTTTGTTTTTGCGTACGATATGACTTCAAATCTGGTGTTTCATTGCAACCGCAATTATAATTGCTTTCAATAAAAGTTTATAAGAGGTCTTGTCAAAAATTATAGTTCCTTCCTCCTGTCACAAACAATAATTATGACCACCCATACACAATGATGTAATAAGCATTTTGCAATATCCACATATTGTATCATACTGCTATTCAAATAAGAGAGACTAATCGTTATAGTTTATAGTCGTTATAGTCTCAAGCTGACAGAATCGCACTACTGACTGCACCTGAATAAACAGATACTGTAATGTCTAGCCTACACCAGGTCATAATAATAATAATACATTAATATTGTCTCTCCGGTTCTTTACGGATAGTTTACATCTGCTTGTTTTTTAAACACACACACACACACACACACACACACACACACACACACACACACACACACACACACACACACACACACACACACACACACACACACACACATTTCGCATACGAGGTTGTTATTAATGTTACTTATTCAAACAAATTAAGATGCCAGAGCAATGTGGATAATATATTACTACGTTTTTCGTGAATCGTAATATGTACATAAAGTGTACACATTCCAAAATATACGATTGTTGATGTCTAGCCTCGATTTTCGAGAGAAACATTGTACACAGACACAACACGCCAAGTCACTGTTTACAAAATAATGGAAATCTTTATTAGATCTACATTGTCTCTTTCTGTTGTGTCTGACGCTTGTTTCGTCTTACAAAATGTCCATGTTTACTGTCGTAATCGAAATCAAAACTTACCTACAACCAAATTTCGTAGGTAACCAAATTTAACGTAAAAACCTTAAAAACAATTAAAAAAATAAAAGAATTTTCAAATTATAAGAATAATTGGTTAGTAAAAAGTTAGGTAAGTTAGTAAAAAGTAAGTCATATATATCTGAGCGCGCGCGCTTGTGTGTGTGTGTGTGTGTGTGTGTGTGTGTGTGTGTGTGTGTGTGTGTGTGTGTGTGTGTGTGTGTGTGTGTGTTGGTAGGGCTGTAAAATTTAGTTTGGTAAAGTATTTAGTAATATAATTAAAAATGTAGCTAATGAAATGTAAAAAACAATAAAAACGTTAAAAATTAAAAATAAACAATTGAAAACACTATAAGAAGTATAGACAATAGAAAACTAAATAAATAAAGTTATAAATATAATAAAACGAAAATAATTGTGAATCGACAAAGCAGTGTAACTGCTTTATTTCATTATAAGCGATATCAGTTTTCTAATTTTACTACTTTTACAAGGAAAAACGTAAATGTAACTATAATCTTTCATCTTTAATTATTAATGAAGCGTAACTTCGGCACATTAGGTATAAAAAGTCAACCCGTGTCAAAATAGATTACTCCTGTCATATGTGCGTCTTATTGACAATTCAGAGAGTAGACTAATATTTTCAACTGCGTTAGAATAATAGACATTTTCCTCTCTTGTGCCTTTCTCTGCTGCCGTCTTCTCCCCACTACAACCTGCGCGCTGATTCATGTCTGTTTAATATTACTGTACATGGTATTTATCGTTTACCTAGGTTAGGGAGCAAACTACATAGCCATTAATATCTACAATAAAAATTTGTTGATTTAAAATAAACTAAATTTAGCAATCAACTTAAAAAAAGTCTTCATTACAAATTAAAAAAGTGTTCAAAGGAAAACATCGAAACGAAACCATCGATAGTATGAAAACATCGCAACTGAACCATCGATGGTAAAAACATCGAACATCGAACGTTAACCATCGATGTTTTTGGAACATCGGCCATCGATGCTCATCCCTACAACTGTTCAGTTCTGTCAAAACAACGGAGCGGAGCGTTTGGAGCCAGTCTCTTTACTGTACTTTCAAGCAACATTTTATTTGTTGAACAAAAGTTATTAACATATTCAAATGGTTAATTTGCATTCAAAATTACATAAAAATTTAAATTTTTACCATATTATTTTTTTATATTTTTTCTCATTTCGGCGCCCCTCCCAAAATCGCATGTGTGCGACCGCACACGTCGCACACGCCTTAGGCCGGCCCTGAATACAAGCCCTTGAAAGTATTGGCATTCGCAATTGAACCATGCTTATTTAGTCTCTGACATGTTCACTGATGCAACATGTTTTACAAGGAATTACTAATACCCATAATAATCATGAAAAAAATATTGAAACATGCCATTACCATTTTCTATTAATTCTAAACAATTTTAAATGTTGTATTTTTAATCATAGATAAAAGTAATAAATTTAATTATTGAAAATCAATTCTTTACTTTGTTGTAAATAACACTATTACTGATTTAATTTGAGAAAATAATAACTTCTTCCTATTCTGGAGGAATCAAAGTCTGGCACAAAAAAATCAAGTAGTCAGAATTTATCGGTAAGCTGTTTTCTGAATGATTCAGTTATTTGTTATTGGATCTGAACAAACAAGATGCCATTGTATTCACAATTAATGGCTTACCATTTTAATTAATAAATGTTAATTTGGTATATTAAATTTTACAGAGCTATTAGTTATAAACAATTAAAGTAACCTTATTTTGAAATTTGAGATTATAAAATAATTGTGATTTCTTAATCTACTAGAGGACATTAATATAAACATCTGTACCAAATTTTATTAAGATATCTGTACTGCATCTTTAGATACAAAGTTCTCTTTAAAAAACACAAAATGGTGGCCAGATGGAAGAAATAAGAAGTTTTTATATCTATGGTTATAGGAACTTGTTTTCTTATACTGATGCATAAATTTTGTACATGTATACTTTTATAGTGAGGACCCTTTTGTGTTACATCCTGTATAAACACACACACACACACACACACACACACACACACACACACACACACACACACACACACACACACACACACACACACACACACACACACAATAGTAATATAATGTAAAATATGAAGCATAAAAGTAATGTTAGAAAATACGATTTAAAACCAAATTAAAAGCTTTAGTACACATTCTATCACTACGTAAACATGTTATTATACTATTAAATAAACAATAATTTTTTAGTTATTATTTTAACTGTTTTACGAAGTTTGCTTTAACTGTAAAAATTTGAGTTAAGTAATGTTTTGTTCATGATCCACCTCACTTAAAAGTATGTTCCACCACACAGAGACACTGAGAATTTTTTTAATTTTTATTAATTTTTTGGGGTAAGAAGAGTAGCTGTATCCCATAGATATGAAATTTCATGAAAGTTGGATATGAAGTTTGTATAAACGTTTTTATTATTAAGGTAAAAAGTCAATAGGCAAAATAAGTAATGTGAAATAAGGTGGCGACAAGACTTGGCACCAATAGCTCGCTGAAGTGTCTGGTATAAACATTACAAATAATTGTACATGTTGTCTGAACTGCCTTTAATTCTGAACTGTAAGTTGAAAATTAGAATTTACATTAAAAGTAACTTTAGACAATTTACTACAACTTTCTCACTTATACTGTGTCTATCTCAAGAAATAAAAAACTTCCTCACGGACAGAAAATTTTAATACACACACTGACCGTATTAATTAATTAAAGAAATACAAAATTTATTTATTGCTCTTTGACTATTAAAATGTGTTTATAACAAAGGAAATTTATTGTTAATAATATGTGGTAAAAATTAACTTTATAAATCTTATATTAGGGGAATAGTCACTGGTTAATTGAAACGTTGCTCTAACTTGTACAAGTGAACAAAATAAATATAAATTAATTAATTTTAACAAACACTAAATAAACGGGAAATAATTTGGTTTAGTTTTATGATGCAATAACAAAATGCTCGTTCTGGTAAAACAGTCGTGCAGTCGACGCGGCGTAAGGTGTGCGCACAGCTCTGTACGTGCGCTGCTGGATCAAATGAGAGCGGTGACGTGTTGCGGCATTGGCGCGGTGGTGGGGGCAAACCTCTCCCATGTAAAGATTGTGCGCACATTCGGTTTGTGAACCGGTGCTGTTCTAGCCGTTGTAGGCGTCACGTTACTCGCTCCCCAGTGTCGCTCGCGCCCAGTGCAGTTGTGTTTGTGTTGTGTTAATGTTGGTGATCGATTAGCAATGGCTGCTACCCCTGTGTCTGTGTTAAAAGAAACAATGTTTTCAAGTATTTCATTAGAAAAGAAACTCGAAATAAAACAACGTGGTCGTCCGACCCCAAAGCTTAATATCGTACAAGTGACCAAAGGTAAAGATAGAGATTTCAAAAGGGAATTTAAAGAAACTTTATATGAAAAGACTTCTTGGCTCTGCGGTTGTGAAGCTACAAATAAACTATATTGTTTCCCTTGTCTGTTATTTGCAAAACAAAGCTCTGAAAACTTAAACTGGATTAAGTATGGTGTGAATGATTTAGGTCATTTACTCTCGAAAATTAAAAAACATGAATGTTCTCAAACTCATTTGAACTCTTTTCTAGAGTTTAACTTGCTTGGTAAAGTCGACATACGTCAGCAGTTGAACAGAGCTTATCGGAGGAATGTAAAAGAACATAATGAAAAGGTAGAGAAAAATCGTTATGCATTGTCAAAAATAATTGACTGCATTAAATTTTGCAGCGCTTTTGAACTGGCACTTCGGGGACACAGGGAAGGAGATGATTCTTCAAATCCTGGGATTTTTCGAGGCTTAGTGGATTTTGCTGCTCAGATTGATGCCTCACTAAGAGAACACTTACGTGATGCAACCGTTTTTAAAGGAACATCAAAAGAAATTCAAAACGACCTGCTCGATTGTATGCTTTTTGTTTGCCAGGAAAAGATTAAGGAGGAAATAAAATTTGCAGATTTCTTCTCTATAATCGCTGACGAGACCACAGATGTTAGTTTGACATTTCAATTAGCTATTGTTTTTCGCTACGTATTACCTAATGGAGAACCAGTAGAAAGATTGGGGGTTTATACATCCCCCCGGACACGGCTCAGACTCGATCGCTGGATGCATTCTTGGCGCCCTAAAAAATGTTGTTGATAAGCCGGAAAAGTTAATCTCTCAGAGTTATGATGGAGCAAACGTGATGAGCGGACACCTAACCGGTGTACAAACAATTATTCAACGACATTACGAGTATGCTTTTTATATCCATTGCTATGCTCATCAATTAAATCTAGTGATTGCTCGAGCTGCTAGCCAAAATCAGCAAGTGCGGATATTTTTCGCGAATTTGAGTGATGTAACAAACTTTTTCAGCAATTCACTTCAAAGAGCAGACATTTTGGATAATATTGTCGGGAAAAGAATCCCTCGAGCTTCAAGCACTAGATGGAATTTTAAAAGCAGAACTGTAAATACAGTATTCGAACATCGGGAAGACCTTATTACCTGTATGGAGGAAATAGAATCAACCTCTAAACAAGAATCTTCTATTACCAAAGCTGGAGCAATCCGGCGAATGCTGGAAGACCCAACTTTTGTGTTTTAGCTTACAGTTTTCCATAATATAATGCCACACGTCGACATTTTATACAGACAAATTCAGCTTACCTATACAGATCCTGTGCGAACAAAAAAGGACGTGGAAACCTTTCTGAGGGAAATAAATAAAGAAAGAGAAAAAATGAACTCCGTGAAAAGTGCTGTAGACCAGATGCCTCTACAACGCAAAATAGCAAGACACGAAGAAGGCGGTCATGCTAATAGGACGATCGCGGCTAAAGAAGTATGTGATGTAATTTCGACGGAAATAAAAGAGCGGTTTTCATTTACATCGCACCATCCAGCCGTATCCCTTATTGTTCCTCAAAAATTTAGTGAGTACAGTAAATCATTTCCTCAATCTGCATTAGATGAAACAATAGAAGAATACCCCTTTTTGGACAAAGCAAAGCTAAAAACCGAACTTGGAGTGTTTTACCGACGTGAAGACATAAGATGTATGAATGGTGCTGTGAGCTTACTGCGATTTCTTATACAAAATGATCTGAAAGATTCGTTTTCAGAGTCATATACGCTTTTAAGGATGATATCGACAATCCCAATGACTTCAGCTGAAGCCGAACGATGCTTCTCGACTCTGAAGAGGATAAAAACCTTTTGAGAAGTACGATGTCTCAAGAAAGACTTAATGCCTTAGCCATGTTATCAATAGAGAAAGAACTGGTGAAGACCATCCCTAAGTTTAATGAAATAGTGATTGATAGATTTGTTTCAAAGAAAGACCGAAGGATGGACTTTGTATACAAGAAGTTCACTTAGTTTTTGTTAAAGATCCGATTAACCTACTGATAATTGTAAGTAGTATGTATATAATTTACTATTGTTTCAGAACATGATTGCTATCATTATTACTAAATTTAATTTTCCTAAGATTAATTAAATAAAGAATCCAGTTGAAGCTTAGTAAACTACAATGTTAGATTCATTTTGTTAATATTACTTACTAAAATTATTTAAAATTTCTTAGTAACGTCATTTACTTTAATGTTGAAAATTTATTGGAAATGCTACTTTCAGTGCAAATATTAGCAGGCACATGGATTAATAACGTACAATATTATCTGTGTGAATCCTGGTGAGTTTGCTCATGTGCCGCCACTGCCCCCAGCCTAAAAACATTATCATGTTAAAATGTTAGAATAGGCCATCAGTTAAAAATGTTATTTTTGTTATTACTGGACAGAAATATGGCCTAAGAGATCTCAAAACGATCAGCATAAAAAATGCAGTTTAATGGTAGAAGTATCTTTGTTATATTCAGTAGCATAAGAAAAATATGTCAATTTTAAGATTTTTTAATAAATTTGATCAGAAAAGGGACGTTTAAGTTGGCATCTGTTGGTGAGCATCAACCAGAAAATGGAATTTTTTGGGATTAAAAACGGAATGTTTAATAATTCCACCAATCAGAATCTTTCACCTGTCAAATGAATCAACACATAATGCACCGCCAAGGAGTTAGTCGTTCGCCGGTAATCATACAGTAAAGAACACCTTCTCTGTGACACGGAAAATGTAAATAGTCTCCAACCCAAAGTGTAAATAGTCTTGTCCCCAAAGTCTCTACCCCAAGTGAGGTGAAGTGTAAACAAAAGGCGATCTAACCTTCAAGCGGGGACGTAATCTAACAGTGAACATCATGTGTTGTGAAGTTTTTTTATATTTAAATGACATTATAGTGAAAAATAATAACAGTGAACTATATTAAATGTATAAAGAAAGGGAAAGTATAGAATGCATCTAAGAAATTTATAACCCAATTTAATATTTAAATTCTTGGAATTCGTTGTCCATGACGTGTCCGTTTCTTAACTAAATATAATTTTTCACTACGACTCAGAACACATAACTTTTTGTGAGTAAAAACGTAAAAGCTTTACCTTACAACCTGAACCGATTTTCACTTTTAAAAAGCTTCTTCTGAGGTTGCCGCTGGTAGTATTATCCGTCTTGTTGTTGGCGACGAAATCGATTTTCAAAAGATCGATGTTGTGTGCGTGAGGTGTGATATGTTCGAATAACGCGTGTGATTTGAATTGCGTCTGTTCGTTTAGGATGTCGTATTTATTTGTTTTCGTGTGTTTGTATATTTCCAATTGTTCTAGAGTGTCTAGTTTTCGACCTTTTGTGTGTATGTGTAGAATTTTCATGTTATTGTCGATGTTTTTGTATGTGTGGTTTACTTCAATGAGGTGGTATGCAAAGGTTGATTCTGCAGTAGATTGGAGTGCCTTTGTGTGTTCAATTTATCTTTGTTTGTAGCTACGTCCTGTCTGGCCTATGTAGAATTTGTTGCAATCTGAGCAATTTAGTTTGTAAACACCAGGTAGATCGAATTTGTTTTGTGCTTTGTGTGTGTGTGTGTGTTTTGATAGTGTGTGTTCTGTTTTGTTAGTAGTTTTGTAAGCGATTCTGTATCCTGCTTTTTTGAATTGGTGGGTTATTTTTTCAGTTTGTTTGTTGATGTATGTTAGTGTTATGAATTTGTTGTTTTCTATCTTTGTCTGTTGTTTTTTTGTGTTTTGTGTAGGAGTTTATTGACTACTGTTCTGTCGTATCCGTTGCATTCTGCTAGATATTTTATCGTGTTTAGTTCGTCTTCTTTTCTTTTTCATCTAGGGGGATGTCGTTAAGTCTATGTATCATGGTTCTGAAGGCAGCTAGTTTGTGTTGTATTGGGTGATTGGAGGAGTTGTGTATTAGTGTGTCAGTTGTAGTCGGTTTTCTGTATATACTGAATTTGTGTCTGTGTTCAAGTTTTGTGATGGGGAGGACTAAGAAGTTTATGCTATTGTTGTGTTCGTATTCGGCAGTAAAGGTTATGTTTTTATGTATTTTGTTTATGTGCGTTAGTAATTGTTCACATTGTCTTTTGTTTCCCCTGTATAGTATTAGAATGTGTAACAAGCCCTGTATATGCGGTTACAAATAAATATTTTTGTTCTGTACAAAAAATAACAAAAAATAAATAATTTTTTTTTTAATTAAAAAAAAAAATTTATGTTTGTTTATTGTTTAAATAATTAATAAATAATTCTTGTTATGTGGTTTCGTCGAAAATTTAAAATTCTGTAAGTTTTTATGTCAATATATTCACTTCTGGTTAACTTGAAATAAATCTGGTGTTAATAAGATTGTCTCACTTCACTAATCGATTGGCGATTTTCTTCGAATCTCAAGTATATTACTCTCCTTTAGTAATGGTCGCCTTCCAGTTAGTTCTGTGGTTAATTAAAACTCTTATATTACTTTGTGAAATAAATTTAAAACCAGATAATTGAATTATTTTGATTTATTGACAATTATGGTGAAAATATCGATTTAAAATCGATATGTATATAAAGCTCGACTCTTTCACAGGGATAATCGATTCTAAATACAGGTTATATTATGTGAATATTTTCGAATGGTTCTTTGAACGGTTATAATTGTAATAGTCAGAGAAGGGGCAAGTCTAGAAAGTATAACATTAACAAAATAAATCTTAATAATTAATAAATGACAAAGTTATTTATGATATATAATGTTTATAAAATTGAATTTATCAAACCAATGCTGCCTGCTGAATCCAATCAGGAGAGTTCGCTTTGCATCACGGAACCATCATGGCCGCCGCCTCGTTGTTGAAGAAAACCGAGAATGTTATGGCTGGAATTTCTGACAATAAAGTTCCCTTCACAACTGCTTTCTGATCTCCGTAATATTGGATAATGTCTATTGTGTTGTTAGAGGTGTCCTGGTTAAGTGTTCTGTGTTCCACTGGCTTGAAATGTTTTATATTTGGTGTGTTCACTTTTGTCTGTGTGTGGCGAAAAATCGTGAAGTTCGTTGTAATGTGATTTATTAAAGTTTGATAGTTTTATGGGTTTATTTCACTTGTATTCGGTTATGTATTGTTTGTTTTCACTGTTTGTGGTGGTATTGTTCACTGATTTTATGTTTAATATACCAATTTCGGTAACTCTCGGTTGTTCACTGATTTTATGTTTAATCTTTATACGCCATTAATCGTATTCGCCATACAGGTTCTTAGCGCGATCTAAAATCAACCGTTCGCTTCGAATGTTAATTAAGAACTGTTTTACTTCCTTCGTCTCCTGAAATATCTTGCCAAGTTAATATTAGAAAAGTATTGTTTCAAATATATTTCACTTCCTATTCATGTGATTTAAAGTACATTATATTCAGAACGTTTTTTGGTTATTGATTACTTTCGTGAACTTGTAATTACATAATTGGTTTCTTTAACTCTTTCTGTTTAATTTGATATACAATAGTCCATCTTTATAAAGTTTTTTGTTAAAATTGCTATATTTCTGTCATTTTGGAAATATAGGCTCAATATCTGCTTCCTGTTGTCCAAAATTTTAGCCATCTTATGTGTTATAAATATGATTATAATAAATTTCAGATTGATATAAATCTTTACCTTTCCTTAATTTCTTATAAATTTATCATTTGATCATTCTTTTAGTTATTATTCATGAATTTACTATTCCTCCTTTGAAATTGTTAGGTATTACTTTTTGAAATTTTTTAATAATTTTATACATCTTATTCTTTCAAAGTATAGTTTCAGTTATAGTAGTTGGTGATTGATTCACCTTATATAAATCTCATTAGTTTACTTGGTTTATTAAACTTCCTTACTCATTTATTATGTTATTAGGAATTTCCTATTGTGGCCTAGATTTTATTATTTTACATATACTGTTTTTCTAATAATGTTATTTCTATACCCCTTCTGACTTTCTAAAGTTAACACAATGTTAATAAAATTTCCTTATATAACTATTGGTACATGTAGCAATGTATTCCTGCTCATAATACAAAAACAATATTGAAAATTAATTTCTAGTCTCTAAAGTTAGACATTTTAGTTGGAACTATTTTTAAAGATACATAACAAACGTTTTATAAACTGGTATAGTATACATACATAAACATTTTAGGCTGTATGAACACGGTTATATTAATAAACATTCTTAGTCTAATTATAATTCTTATTCTATTACCACTTTGAAATGTGGAGTTCATTGGCTTTAAAGACAAACATAATTAGCCATTTGATTTTTATTTTTTCTGTTAAACTTAATTTAATTACAGTCCTTTCTGTTTATATGGTGTATTATAATTTAATCCCCTGTCACAGTAATTATTCCCCCACCTGCTCTCTTTATCATTTACATTTCAAAGAATGTTTTTTGATAAAAGGTGGCCTCTTCTATGAAACATTAGAAATATTTTCACAACAATATTTCATGACATGTTCTCTCTGTATTTATATAAAATATAAAAGTTATTTAATAGCACATAGTTCAAGTAACAGTTACACCTTTACTTGAAGTTTATTATAATTGAATCACTTGCACTGGTTCACTTACACTGTTGGGTCTGATTTATATTTAAGGTTTACAATATTCTAAGACCAAACCTTTAGTTATAATGGACTGTGAAGATTCTTTTTTTTTTTTTTTTTTTTTTTAAGCGAATTGACCACTTAGGATCACGCTACAACTTTATTTCTGCGAATAAAGTTGCAAATTGTTAGGGTAGGAATTATCTTCCTAAGTAAGATCGGATTGTAAGTCCGAAATGATTGTTTTTTCATGGTTTACTCCACTAGGTTCTTCCGCTCTCTCTGCCGTTGGGAAATACCCTGTTTCCTCTTCCGCCGTTGAGACCGTTGACCAGTTTCGCCTAGTAACCCTAGGTAGGGGCCCTATAACAGGGTACCATCCGGAGCCAGATGGACCCTGGTTTTTTTACAAGGTTGATACTCCTCCTGCTCCTCCTTCCTCATCACTTGCGAGATGAGGCCCCGGGCTTGCAACCGGCACGGCGGAGTTGAAGATTTGTTTATTTTATTATATAATAACTTTAGTTGGTGCACTTCTATTCACACTACTAAACACTTTTGTTTATAATTAATTTACATTTCTATGAGGTTTAGGGGTGTTATACTTTCTTTGGTGACATTAAAATTTGGTCCGGGTTTTTTATAGTTATTAATAGGTTTATCCTGGGTATTCCTCGTAGTTCTCCCATCCTACATCTTCTTTCCTTCTCTTCTTCCTTCTTGGGTTTTCCAAGGTAATTTGGTTTTATTTTGTCCGTTGGTTGGTTCGGGGTATCTTCTTTATTACCTGCTCCTAACCTACCTGGGTATTATCCTGATTTTATTTTAGTTTCTTCGGATTTTTATTTTCTTGATACTTATTTGTTGCGTTTTTATGATTTAAGTTTACTTTTTTCCTTTATGGTGGTATTTTTCTCTGATGTTTAATTATTTTCATTTGAATGTTCTTCTGAGTTGTTTGTAATTTAAATGTATTTGTGATCATAATGGAATTATTACTTAGTGGATTGTCTGTCATGCTACAAATGTCATCAACGTATCTGTGCCAATATAGTATTTTATGTGAGTGTCTGTCATTGTTTGTGAGGATTCTTGTTTTTTCTACGTGTTGGAGGAAGACTTCTGGTAGAATACTGGATATGGGTGAGCCCATGGTTAGACCATCATTCTGTGCGTAGAATTTATTGTTATATGTAAAGTAGTTTTGTTTTGTGATAATGTTCAGAGTTTCTGTTACTTCGTTGATAAGTTCGTCTGGTGTGTTGTTTTGTTTGAGTTTGTTTTGTTGGATGGTGATTGTTTCAGCGATGGGGATGTTTGTGTACAGTTAATAATTTAATGCACTTTCACTTGTGAAAAAACTTACTTATTGTTATATCCTCATACACACGTTTTGGAGTAGTTTGCTCCTTAATCAGTGAGGTATAAATGCAGAAAGTGTCAAGGCGTTGGTAATCTGTAACGGTTTTTTGGGGATTGGTTGTGTGTGGGGGTGTGTGTAGATGGAAGGGGGTTGGCGCGAGATTCTGAGTTGTGTCCGTTGTGTATTAATATTCGACACAATAATACACAACGGACACAAATCAGAATCTCGCGCCAACCCCCTTCCATCTACACACACAACCAATCCCCAAAAAACCGTTACAGATTACGAACGCCTTGACACTTTCTGCATTTATACCTCACTGATGAAGGAGCAAACTACTCCAAAACGTGCGTATGAGGATATAACAAAAAGTAAGTTTTTTCACAAGTGAAAGTGCATTAAATTTTTAATTGTTAAAGTGCTATGAAAGAAGTGATGAGCATTCAAAATAATATTTGTGTACAGGTTTTTAAGGGGCTCAAATGGGGGAGTGACGCGTAATATATGGCCTGCATACAAGAGCTGGTCACTAGCCTCTCCTCTCCAACTCCAACTCTCACCTACAAGCGGTGGGCCCTGTTAAGTCGAGCAACCCATGCTAAGGTTGTGGTAACCAATCCCTTCGGCAGCTTGGGTCGGCGAGCCAACGAGAGATGGGGGTCTGGGCGAGGTGGCCCTCAGGTAATCAGCGACCCGGCTTACCAAGATGTAGTGTGCCGGCAGCAGGATGCATGGCGGGGTTGGCGGCGGAAGAACATAAAATGTCAACGGCGGCGCCCATAGATCTAGTGAGTATGGTCTACTGCGGACGGGTGGATGAGACTCGTTAGCTCAGTGAAGGCAACTCATCTAAGAGACAGGAACTCTAAACATAAAACCCCTGGTCCTCCAGGTTGGGGGTTGGGCGTAGGGTTAACAACCCACCCCATAAAATAATATTGTTATGAAACCAAGAGAAAAAGGAAAAGCCGGACGGATTAATGGAATTGGGACTGGATCGTGGAAAAGGGACAAAGATTTTAAACTTGCGACGTGGAATTTGCGTTCCTTATACAGACCTGGAGCTTTGAAGATATTAATAGGAGAGGTTCTCAAATATAAGATAGATGTTTTGGCTATGCAGGAGATGAGGTGGACTGGCGCTGGAATCATGGATCGAAGGGACTACTCGGTGTATTACAGCTGTCAGAACCGGGACCATGTGCTTGGAACTGGCTTCTTGGTAAGCCGTAGAATGAAAGCAAATATCATTGATTTTAAACCCCTTACACCTAGAATGTGTAAAATAAGACTTAGGGGAATCTTCTTTAATTATACTATAATAAACGTACATGCCCCAACTGATGATAAGCCTGAGGAGGAGAAAGATGATTTTTATGACTTGCTGGAGAATGCGTATGCTAGCAGCCCTAGACATGACATAAAAATAACCATAGGTGACTTAAATGCCAAAGTGGGAAGCAGCCATGCTTGTAGTAATATAGGAAAGTATAGTTTACACTCTGAACACTCAGACAATGGTTTCCGATTATTGAACTTCGCAGTTGGTCAAAATATGATCATAGGAGGGACTTTCTTCGACCACAAAGACATACATAAGGGCACATGGATCTCTCCAAACGGGAGAACGGTCAATCAAATAGATCATGTCCTATTGGATGGCCGCCATAAGTCAGACTTACAAGACGTTAGAGTTTATAGAAGTGCCAACATGGATAGCGATCACTATCTCGTAATTGCAAAACTGAGAGCTAGAATCTCCAATAATAGAAATGAAAAAGGAATAAAAACTGTTAGATACAATACAGAAATACTAAAGGAAGAAGAAATAAAACGGAGGTTCGAGGAAGTTACTAATGAGAAAATTAGACAGTGGAGACTTGAATGCCGTGAGGAACAAGATATAGAAAACCACTGGCTTAATCTAAAAAACATGTTAGTGACCACGGGAGAAGAAATCGTTGGTTTGAAGAAGAGACATGGGCGAGATGAGTGGTTTGATAAGGAGTGTGAAGAGGCAACTGACTTCAAAAACAAGACATACAAATTTATGATCCAAAGGAAATGCACTAGGGCTGTTCAAGAGGAATACAGGAAGGCCAGGCGGATGGAAAAGAAGATTCATAGAGGAAAAAAGAGGGAGTATATGATGCGAAAGATGAAAAACATAGAGGAATATAAGAGTAAAAGGCTGAGCCGAGATATGTACAGGAAGGTGAATGATATGAGACAGGAATTTCAGCCTAGAACAAATGCCTGTAGGGATAATAATGGTGGCCTTGTGAGTGATAATGCTGGCGTAATCAGGAGATGGACAGAACACTTCGAAGAGTTGCTAGGCTCAGTTGGGGAGGCTTCCATGGAGGCATCTGAGAACGAAGAGGAAGCAGGAGAATTCGAGGATGATAGAGAGGAGTTGGTGCCATCCTATGACGAGGTGTATGAAGTTCTAGAAAAGCTTAAAAATAACAAGGCAGCAGGTTCCGATGGTTTACCAGGGGAACTATTAAAGAGCGCAGGAGGAGATTTCATAAAGGAATTTGCCCATCTCATAGAGCGAATATGGCTGGAGGAGGTAATGCCTGATGAGTGGAACAATGGGGAGGTGTGTTTAATACATAAAAAGGGTGATCCGCTCATATGTAAAAATTATAGGGGCATCTCTCTACTTAATACAGCGTATAAGGTATTGTCCAACATCATATTTTCTAGGCTGCTTCCCTACGCTGAGGAAAACATAAAAGAATATCAATGTGGATTCACTAGGAATAGGTCAACAACTGACCAAATATTTACACTAAGGCAAATCCTAGAAAAAACGTTGGAATATGGAGTGGCCACTCACCATCTCTTTGTGGATTCCCAGTCGGCATATGATTCAATCAACCGGAAAATGCTATATAGAGCTATGAAGGAGTTGAATATACCATCTAAGTTGGTGCGTATGGTTGGAGTAGTTATGTCCAATTCTAAGTGCCAAATAAGAATACAATCAAATCTATCTAACTCCTTAAAAACATTGAATGGGTTGAAACAAGGAGATGCCTTAGCGTGTCTGTTGTTCAACATAGCTCTAGAAAAGGTCATCAGAGATTCAGGAATTCAAACTAGCGGACACATATTTCACAAGGAGGTACAGCTTCTGGCCTATGCCGATGACATTGACGTCATAAGTAGGTCTGAATCTGGCTTAAAGGAAGCCTTTCGGGAACTGGAGTTGTCCGCTAAGGCTATGGGCTTGATTATAAACCAAAGCAAAACCAAATATATGGTTGTAGGTGCCAACACTCGTGCCCTGTCCCTGCGCATTAACGATTATGAATTTGAAAAGGTTCAGGGTTTTCCATATCTCGGGTCATATGTGGACTCTGGAAATGACTATATCTAGAGATATTGAAAGACGGATATTATCTGCTAATAGGTATTACTACAGACTGGTGAAACATTTTAAGTCTAAATTAATAAGTAAAGATACAAAAGCCACCCTATACAAGACCTTGATTAGACCAGTCCTGATGTATGGCTCGGAATGCTGGGTGGTAAAAAAACTAGATGAGCAGAAACTATCCGTTTTTAAGAGGAGGGTACTGAGGAGAATCTGTGGCCCAGTGAGGGAAAACGACATTTGGAGGCGATTGCATAATTGAGAGTTGTACGAAAGGATAAAGATCTTCCGATCGTGCAACTCATACAAATTAACAGATTGCGTTGGGCTGGTCATGTGCAGAGAATGGCGGAGGATAGAATCCCAAAAAGAGTGATGAATTATTTGCCGATGGGAAGGAGAAGGAAGGGAAGACCGCGTACAAGATGTTGGACCAGGTTGGTAAGGAGGCAGTGAGGCTGGGTGCAGCGAACTGGTGGATATTGGCCGGGAGTAGAGACCAGTGGGGAAGATTTCTTTTGGAGGCCAGGGCCCGGACTGGGCTGTAGCGCCGAGGATGTATGTATGTATGTACGTATGTACAGGTTTTTAATGTCAACGGAGGCTAATGTGGCATTATGGGGGATGTGTATGTCTTTTATTTTTGTTACTAGGTCTGTGTTGTTTTTTACTGCAATGTTGTTGTCTGATAATTTTGTCTAGATGTTTTGCGAGTTTGTATGCAGGGGCATTGCGGTAATTGATAATGGGGCAGATCGGAATTTCTTCTTTATGGATTTTTGGAAGCGCTTGGAGGGTAGGGCTGATGGTCGGATTTGTCTCATGTAGGGCTTTTGTTTGTGTGTCATTATGTGTTTGGCTTTGTTGATTAGTTGTTTTATTGTGTTTTGGTATCTGTAGGTGGGCTCATGTTTTAGTTCTGTGATGTTGTTTTGTTCCATGAAGTTTTGTACTTTGTTGTGTAGGTCGTCTGTGGAGATGATTACAGTCGTGTTTCTATAACATATAAAGCCCCAGAAGTCACTCACTGACTGACATAAATTCTAACCCATAAGGAAGCCTCGGAGCGAAAAACACAACAGACCTTTCTTATTCACCGTCCGAAGTAACTTGGGGAAAAATTATAAAAGCAAAGCTTTGTGCAACCGGAAGCCCGAAAAAAACGAATTTCTTCTGACCGATTTTCATACCGGATATAAGGAAAATTCGGAGCGAAAAAACACAAGAGACCTTTTTTATTCCCCGTCCAAAGTATCTTGGGGAAAAATTATAAAACCAAAGCTTTGTGCAACCGGAAGCCCGAAAAAACGAATTTCGTTTTACCGATTTTCATACCGGATATAAGAGGGGAGCCTATCTTGAGAACGGTTAGCGCTATCGAGCTGGGAGTAATTTTAATCCAGTCGGCTCGCCTGACTAAATGTAAACCGATTATCGGTTGTTTGAAATTTACGAATAAATTTATTGTTTCTTGTTTGTTTTATGGCCCAATGGGAAACTGGTATTAGTTTCTTATTTTGAGCAGTTGTTTTCTGCAATAAACGTACCATTTACCATATATTTAAATGTAGAAATACAAAATGAAAGGAATTGAGCAATCGATGAGTCATCCTGTTACGTCAGAATGTTACGCAATCGATATGACGTCAGCATTGACGTAAATGCGCAATGCTAGAATCTTCGGTGTAATGCGCATCTATCCCCTCTCGTCGTTGCGCAGTGTGAACTGTTTCAATCACTGCGCATCCCCCACTACCAATTCTCCCCACCACCGATCCTACCTTTATAAAGGCTTGCCTCCACTTCGGAGCTCAGTGTGAGATCAGGAGCCGAAGTGTAAACAAGTAAAAAAGGGGGAACCCGTGCTACTTTTTTACTCAATTTTCTGAAATCACACTTTTCACTTCACTTCAACTATACTACTACAGCGAGGATCATCACGCAGGACATCTGAAAAACATTTTGCAGAGGAAAATTAGCAGCTGACAACTCAGAAGCCATCAGTTCCTGATTTCAAGACATCACAGTTTGCAGTTCATCTTTATTTCTGCGGTCTGGATCATCATTGAAGACATCTGATAACCTGACGAGGATTAGCAGCTGTAGAGGATCATACGTCGTCAGTTCCAGATTATCGTAGGAACAGGATTAACTCAGGCTGGCGATTTGAAGACATCGTTTTATGTGAGTTAAAAAAATTTAATACTTTATTATTTTCGTTTTTATTGCATGATAATTTTGTATTTTTATTATTAGTATAATATTTATTGTTTATTTATATTTTTCCTTTACATTGTAAGAAATTATTATTTTTTTGTCTTTATTTCTAAGATTTTTTTGAAATTATTTTTAAAGATGTCGCGTTTCGAATGCGTAGCCTCCGGTTCCATTTCCCAGGCCAATCCGCGATTTAGTGAAACTCGTAACGTTCAATGTGTTTGCATTTCAGTCGCAACCTGTTGCTTCATTGAAAATGTGCGTAGAGATTATCTCACAACACAAGATATTGACCGCTTGATAGTTCAGGGCGATTGTTATTATAAACAAACAAAACGGACACTCGGGGAAAATCACCGCCACGCTCTTTTAACGGTAAACGAGGTAGCCGAATATCTCAAATTAGAAAGTCAAACTTTTAAAATTGAATCGCACTTTGAAGATTACGGTGTTTATCCATCTTCGGATAATGATTTAGGGTCTTGCACGTAGGAATTGAAAGAAAGGCTTACAAATTTATTCAAATTACGCGGACTCGGGTTTCGTTTTTATCGGATTACACGTCGCGGTTTCGCTTTGGAAATGCAACTCCCGACATTGTATTTTCGATTCCCACGCGGTAAACGAGAATGGAACCCTCTCTTCTGACGGTGTCGGCCGCCTATTCGCGTTTCCTAATTTGAAAGAAATGGCAAGGTTTCTTATGAAAAGGTCTCCTTTTAATGGTTTAATTAACCAATATGAAATTACGCGGGTGGTAGCAACAAGAGGTCAGGAGCCCCAGTGTTCTACAAAGAGACCAATTCCACTCGAACTTAAGTCGGATCCGAAATTTAAAGCGCGAATATCGGTAGTTTTGTAAGATGTTGGGGGATTAGACATCACTGAGCTATCAAAGGATAAAACTGCGCCAAAAACAAAAGCCGGAAGGCCTCCGAAAAGGCCCCGTTGTCGTCCAAAGACTTCCTCGTCGAGCACAAGAGATCAGCACCGAGAAGCGGTTCAACGATACACCGAAACCATCCAGAGGTACACAGAAAAGCTGTAGAAAAATACACGAAAAAACATCCGGAGGTAAACAGAAAAGCGGTAGAAAAATACTCACAAGAACATCCTGAGGTTCACAGAAAGGCTGTCGAAAATTACTCGCAAGAACATCCTGAGGTAAACAGAAAGGCGGTAGGGAAATATAGAAAAGAAAATCCGGAGGTAAATAAAGGGGCAGTCAAGAAATACAAAGATTCTCATCCTGGACCTCATCTACCGACAGTGCTTAGAAAAGGACCAATAATTGCTGAACGGACGGGAAAATCTTTGGATGAAATAAAGGCCTATCGTCTTAAAACTCCTTCTCTACTTGATGGAACCCACAAGTGTTCTCACTGTGGAACGCGACTCTTCGAGGAGGAAGTTGGAAGAACACAGTGGCGCTGTGGACTATGAAAATACAATGTGATGGATTTTCCAATTCTTTCAGATAAAATTTTTTCGGACAAGCGGTTCCTAAAACATCCGCGGAGGTATAACGACCTCGTCTCTTTTTGTGCCCTTTCGGTTCCCTTAGACTATCACCACCCTAAAGGACTCTCTTTTATGAAAATATTAGGTCGGACATACCATTTGGTGTATGATTTAAATTACGAAGGCCGGAATAATAGTTTTCTTTATATAGACGACGGCAATGCGCCGATCGCTGAAGGCCAACAGAAGCAAGTAGAACCGGAAATAATACGCGAAATCCAACAATTTCTTGGATCCCGAAACCCATACGTTTCCCTTTACAAGAAGTTACATGAGGAACCTTCAGAAAATGCCCGCCTTGAATTCGAAACCACCTCGCGACGAACACACGGACCGGTTTTAGGTGACAGGCCGCTTTCCACTGAAGTCTCGGCAGTCCTCAGTTGCGACGAATCACAACCACCGCAGGGAAAATTCTGCGTTTGGAAAAAGGGATCAACAGAGCAGAGAATTATACATGCCAACAATTTTTTGGTCGAACCTTTCCAATACCCTCTTCTGTATCCCGAAGGCCAACCGGGTTGGCACTTGGGTGGGTCAGATAACAAGGAAAAAAATTTTCCCTCTTGAAGTATACTCGGTGTTTACTTCTTTCGGAAGATAGGTTTTCAAGGTTCGGCCCTCTTTCGGAAACTTGGCTGATCGACATGTATGCGCGGATCGAAGGACAGCGATTGTTCTTTTTTCAGAACGAGCAGAAGAAAGCACAAAAACCAGGAGGACTTCGAACTGGCCCAATGGATGAGGTGCAAGCGGCGGTTGAGAAAGAGATATTACGTGACGAAACGGTGCAAGGAGAAGGAAAAATAGTCGCTGGAAGAATATATCTTCCTCACACGTTTACCGGTGGCCCGAGATATATGAAAATTTGTTACATGGACGCGATTGCTCTCATATCCCGATTAGGCGGAACCACGTATTTCCTAACTTTTACAGCTTGCGGGGGCTGGGAAGAAATTAAAAAATCCAAACACCCCGGCAGTAGACATGAGTAATCACTTATATAAACGGGTTTTCGAACTCAAAAGGTAAGAGTGAATGCGCGATATTCAAAGTGGTAGATTATTCGGGGAAATCGCGTATATAGTATGGGTAATAGAATTTCAAATGCGCGGTTTACCTCACGCGCATATTTGTTTTAGGGTTAAAGATGGTGGCCCAAAACAGAACACGGAAATAGACAGGATAATTAGGGCAGACATTCCGGGCGAAGAAGAGGCTGGCGGCAGACTAAGAAGTCTTGTCTTGCAGCACATGTAGCTTGCGGGCCCCCATACAGAACAGATTTGCCGTGCTGGGATCGAGAACTGCAAAAATGCAATAAATTTTATCCAAAACCCCATACGGACACCACGAACACAGACGAAAGAGGATTCGTACACTACAAGCGGAACAGTGAAAACAAAACGACCGTACAATTTAAACATCAAATGATAGAGGTCAATGATAGGTGGATAGTGCCATACAATGCGGCGTTATTGCTGAAGTATGAATGCCACGCTAACCTGGAAATTGCGTCGGCCCGCAGAGTAGTAAAGTATCTTTTCAAATACATTTCGAAGGGTTCTCCGCTTCGGCTCATGACAGTAGTTCGGGAAGATGAAGAAGTCGACGAAGTTGAAGAATACGTAACAAAACGGTACATAGGAGCTTCAGATGCTGCTTGGAGGGTTCTGGAATTCGATCTAACAGGCCGCAAACCAACAGTTATAAATTTGCCGGTTCACCTAAAACGAAAGCACAACGTCGTTTTTCGTTTCGGTAACGAACAGGAAGCGTGTGAAAAATCAACGTCCCTTTTAATTTTATACTTCGGTCGCCCTGATACTCCGGAAAAGAATGACCTCACTTATTTAGATTTTTACGAGCAGTACAGAACCCACCCGAGCAGTCCAAAATCCTCCCTTAATGCGGTTCGGCATTCGGACGGGAAACACTTCATAACGGGAAGACAGAGGGGTGATTGTGTCGCAAGACTCTTTTGGGTCGCTCCCACCAGAGGTGAGCAGTATTATCTGAGAATGCTGCTATGCAGGTATCCATGCCGTGGGTATGAGGACTTGTACGCTCTCGGAGACCCTGATTGCAAAACGTTCCAGCAGGCGGCTAGGGAATTGGGACTCGCGGATGATAAAAAAGTATACTTTGACGCTCTTGAAGAGACTGCACGCTTCATGAAAGCCGACAGATTGAGGCAATTTTTTGTTATGCTCTCGGCGATAGGATCTCCGGTGCCGGAAATGTGGGGGAAATATAAAGCAAATTTATGCGTGGATTTTTTGGAACATTTTCACGAAGATGAGGAAAGAGCGTATAAGTTAGGTCTTATTCACATAGATAGGTGTCTGCGCCGACATGGATCTTCGCTTCTAGAGGCCGGTCTTCCCGTAGTTGAAGACGATTCCACCGAATTAGGTCGCGAAAAAATTGAATACAGCATCACAGTTCACAATGCTTTTGTCGAGGAATGGGAATAGCGGCTTTCTTCTGATCAATCCAGGGTTTTTGATTACTTTAAGTTGCTCATGCGCGGCGAACAAAATGAAAAAGTTCTCTTCTTGGACGATCCTGGCGGTTCGGGAAAAACGCTCCTTCTTAATATTATTTCAGCTTTCGCGCGGTCTCAAGATAAAGTCGTCTTATGCGTAGCCAGTTCCGGCATCGCCGCTCAAAATCTCATCGGAGGTACGACTGCACATAGCCTTTTCAGATTACCCCTAGATATACGCGATAACGGTTTCTGGTCGATAACCAAGGGGGACACAGAGAGCTGAACTCATCAGAGAGGCGACTTTACTGATTTTCGATGAAGCGGCTATGGCGCATAAATAACTAATCGAAATGTTGGACCGGTCTCTCAGAGACCTGATGCAAAAGGATGAGTTGTCTGGCGGTAAAATAATAATTTTCTCGGGAGATTTCAGGCAAATTCCTCCGGTAGTAGAAAACGCTAAGACAAATGCCGATATCGTTCGTGCGTCAGTTCGCGGATCTTATATCTGGAAAAAAGTCAAGTCGTTCACGCTTACAACGGCCCATAGGTTAACCGGCGAAGGATATTATGAAGAATTTTTAATGAAGATAGGTTCCGACTCCACCGAAAAACGCGAGCTCGGCGAAGGGCGTAATTTGGAAAAACTCGTGGCACTACCACAGCTATCCTACGTGACTAAGCTTCGCGAATTGATCGACTTTGTTTTCTCCAAAGAAATTTTACAGAAGCCTGATGAATGTGCAAAAAGGGTTGTAATATGCACTCTGAATAATAATTTCAAAGAAATTAACGGTATAGTATTAAAGGCGCTCGACGGGGAAATTCAAAATTTATATAGTTTCGACAGTGTAGCCGAGGAGGACGGAGCGGGAATAGATGTTGATGAGTCCCTATTACATCGGGCTCAAGGGAAAGGAATTCCAGAACACGTTCTCAGGCTTAAGGTAGGATCGGTTTGCATGGTGACGCGAAATTTAAATTTTGATCTCGGCTTAGTAAACGGCACAAAAGTAATTATCGTCGCAATTACTCGTCGACTTATCACATGCCGAAGAACAGGCTCTGACGAATTAGATTTAGAATTAGATTTAGATATTTTAGACATGTGACTGGTAAAGAGTTCTACTAACATGCTACAACTTCTCAATTTTATTAGCTTAATGATAGCTAGCATAGACAAAAGTTCATATCCCACTTCCCTAGCCGCCTGCTGGAACGTTTTGCAATCAGGGCCTCCGAGAGCGTACAAGTCCTCATACCCACGGTGTGGATACCTGCATAACAGCATTCTCAGATAATACTGCTCACCTCTGGTGGGAGCGACCCAAAAGGGTCTCGCGACACAATCACCCCTCTGTCTTCGCGTTATGAAATGTTTCCCGTCCGAATGCCGAACCGCATTAAGGGAGGATTTTCGACTGCTCGGGTGGATTCTGTACTGCTCGTAAAAATCTAAATAAGTGAAGTCATTCATTTCCGGAGTATCAGGGCGACCGAAGTATAAAATTAAAAGGGACGCTGATTTTTCACACGCTTCCTGTTCGTTACCGAAACGAAAAACGACGTTGTGCTTTCCTTTTAGGTGAACCGGCAAATTTGTAACTGTTGGTTTGCGGCCTGTTAGATCGAATTCCAGAACCCTCCAAGCAGCATCTGAAGCTCCTATGTACCGTTTTGTTACGTATTCTTCAACTTCGTCGACTTCTTCATCTTCCCGAACTACTGTCATGCGCCGAAGCGGAGAACCCTTCGAAATGTATTTGAAAAGATACTTTACTACTCTGCGGGCCGACGCAATTTCCAGGTTAGCGTGGCATTCATACTTCAGCAATAACGCCGCATTGTATGGCACTATCCACCTATCATCGACCTCTACCATTTGATGTTTAAATTGTACGGTCGTTTTGTTTTCGCTGTTCCGCTTGTAGTGTACGAATCCTCTTTCGTCTGTGTTCGTGGTGTCCGTATGGGGTTTTGGATAAAATTTATTGCATTTTTGCAGTTCTCGATCCCAGCACGGCAAATCTGTTCTGTATGGGGGCCCGCAAGCTACATGTGCTGCAAGACAAGACTTCTTAGTCTGCCGCCAGCCTCTTCTTCGCCCGGAATGTCTGCCCTAATTATCCTGTCTATTTCCGTGTTCTGTTTTGGGCCACCATCTTTAACCCTAAAACAAATATGCGCGTGAGGTAAACCGCGCATTTGAAATTCTATTACCCATACTATATACGCGATTTCCCCGAATAATCTACCACTTTGAATATCGCGCATTAATTCTCGCCTTTTGAGTTCGAAAACCCGTTTACATAAGTGATTACACATGTCTACTGCCGGGGTGTTTGGATTTTTTAATTTCTTCCCAGCCCCCGCAAGCTGTAAAAGTTAGGAAATACGTGGTTCCGCCTAATCGGGATGTGAGAGCAATCGCGTCCATGTAACAAATTTTCATATATCTCGGGCCACCGGTAAACGTGTGAGGAAGATATATTCTTCCAGCGACTATTTTTCCTTCTCCTTGCACCGTTTCGTCACGTAATATCTCTTTCTCAACCGCCGCTTGCACCTCATCCATTGGGCCAGTTCGAAGTCCTCCTGGTTTTTGTGCTTTCTTCTGCTCGTTCTGAAAAAAGAACAATCGCTGTCCTTCGATCCGCGCATACATGTCGATCAGCCAAGTTTCCGAAAGAGGGCCGAACCTTGAAAACCTATCTTCCGAAAGAAGTAAACACCGAGTATACTTCAAGAGGGAAAATTTTTTTCCTTGTTATCTGACCTACCCAAGTGCCAACCCGGTTGGCCTTCGGGATACAGAAGAGGGTATTGGAAAGGTTCGACCTAAAAATTGTTGGCATGTATAATTCTCTGCTCTATTGATCCCTTTTTCCAAACGCAGAATTTTCCCTGCGGTGGTTGTGATTCGTCGCAACTGAGGACTGCCGAGACTTCAGTGGAAAGCGGCCTGTCACCTAAAACCGGTCCGTGTGTTCGTCGCGAGGTGGTTTCGAATTCAAGGCGGGCATTTTCTGAAGGTTCCTCATGTAACTTCTTGTAAAGGGAAACGTATGGGTTTCGGGGTCCAAGAAATTGTTGGATTTCGCGTAGTATTTCCGGTTCTAGTTGCTTCTGTTGGCCCTCAGCGATCGGCCCATTACCGTCGTCTATATAAAGAAAACTATTATTTCGGCCTTCGTAATTTAAATCATACACCAAATGGTATGTCCGACCTAATATCTTCATAAAAGTAGAGTCCTTTAGGGTGGTGGTAGTCCAAGGGAACCGAAAGGGCACAAAAAGAGACGAGGTCGTTATACCTCCGCGGATGTTTTAGGAACCGCTTGTCCGAAAAAATTTTATCTGAAAGAATTGGAAAATCCATCACATTGTATTTTCATAGTCCGCAGCACCACTGTGTTCTTCCAGCTTCCTCCTCGAAGAGTCGCGTTCCACAGTGAGAACACTTGTGGGTTCCATCAAGTAGAGAAGGAGTTTTAAGACGATAGGCCTTTATTTCATTCAAAGATTTTCCCGTCCGTTCAGTAATTATTGGCCCTTTTCTAAGCACTGTCGGTAGATGAGGTCCAGGATGAGAATCTTTGTATTTCTTGACTGCCCCTTTATTTACCTCCGGATTTTCTTTTCTATATTTCCCTACCGCCTTTCTGTTTACCTCAGGATGTTCTTGCGAGTAATTTTCGACAGCCTTTCTGTGAACCTCAGGATGTTCTTGTGAGTATTTTTCTACCGCTTTTCTGTTTACCTCCGGATGTTTTTTCGTGTATTTTTCTACAGCTTTTCTGTGTACCTCTGGATGGTTTCGGTGTATCGTTGAACCGCTTCTCGGTGCTGATCTCTTGTGCTCGACGAGGAAGTCTTTGGACGACAACGGGGCCTTTTCGGAGGCCTTCCGGCTTTTGTTTTTGGCGCAGTTTTATCCTTTGATAGCTCAGTGATGTCTAATCCCCCAACATCTTACAAAACTACCGATATTCGCGCTTTAAATTTCGGATCCGACTTAAGTTCGAGTGGAATTGGTCTCTTTGTAGAACACTGGGGCTCCTGACCTCTTGTTGCTACCACCCGCGTAATTTCATATTGGTTAATTAAACCATTAAAAGGAGACCTTTTCATAAGAAACCTTGCCATTTCTTTCAAATTAGGAAACGCGAATAGGCGGCCGACACCGTCAGAAGAGAGGGTTCCATTCTCGTTTACCGCGTGGGAATCGAAAATACAATGTCGGGAGTTGCATTTCCAAAGCGAAACCGCGACGTGTAATCCGATAAAAACGAAACCCGAGTCCGCGTAATTTTCGAATAAATTTGTAAGCCTTTCTTTCAATTCCTACGTGCAAGACCCTAAATCATTATCCGAAGATGGATAAACACCGTAATCTTCAAAGTGCGATTCAATTTTAAAAGTTTGACTTTCTAATTTGAGATATTCGGCTACCTCGTTTACCGTTAAAAGAGCGTGGCGGTGATTTTCCCCGAGTGTCCGTTTTGTTTGTTTATAATAACAATCGCCCTGAACTATCAAGCGGTCAATATCTTGTGTTGTGAGATAATCTCTACGCACATTTTCAATGAAGCAACAGGTTGCGACTGAAATGCAAACACATTGAACGTTACGAGTTTCACTAAATCGCGGATTGGCCTGGGAAATGGAACCGGAGGCTACGCATTCGAAACGCGACATCTTTAAAAATAATTTCAAAAAAATCTTAGAAATAAAGACAAAAAAATAATAATTTCTTACAATGTAAAGGAAAAATATAAATAAACAATAAATATTATACTAATAATAAAAATACAAAATTATCATGCAATAAAAACGAAAATAATAAAGTATTAAATTTTTTTAACTCACATAAAACGATGTCTTCAAATCGCCAGCCTGAGTTAATCCTGTTCCTACGATAATCTGGAACTGACGACGTATGATCCTCTACAGCTGCTAATCCTCGTCAGGTTATCAGATGTCTTCAATGATGATCCAGACCGCAGAAATAAAGATGAACTGCAAACTGTGATGTCTTGAAATCAGGAACTGATGGCTTCTGAGTTGTCAGCTGCTAATTTTCCTCTGCAAAATGTTTTTCAGATGTCCTGCGTGATGATCCTCGCTGTAGTAGTATAGTTGAAGTGAAGTGAAAAGTGTGATTTCAGAAAATTGAGTAAAAAAGTAGCACTGGTTCCCCCTTTTTTACTTGTTTACGCTTCGACTCCTGATCTCACACTGAGCTCCGAAGTGGAGGCAAGCCTTTATAAAGGTAGGATCGGTGGTGGGGAGAATTGGTAGTGGGGGATGCGCAGTGATTGAAACAGTTCACACTGCGCAACGACGAGAGGGGATAGATGCGCATTACACCGAAGATTCTAGCATTGCGCATTTACGTCAATGCTGAAGTCATATCGATTGCGTAACATTCTGACGTAACAGGATGACTCATCGATTGCTCAATACCTTTCATATTCTATTTCTACATTTAAATACATGGTAAATGGTACGTTTATTGCAGAAAAAACTGCGCAAAATAAGAAACTAATACCAGTTTCCCACTGGGCCATAAAACAAACAAGAAACAATAAAGTTATTCGTAAATTTCAAACAACCGATAATCGGTTTGCATTTAGTCAGGCGAGCCCACTGGATTAAAATTACTCCCAGCACGATAGCGCTAACCGTTCCCGAGATAGGCTCCCCTCTTATAACCGGTATGAAAAACGGTCAGACGAAATTCATTTTTTCGGGCTTCCGGTTGCACAATGCTTTGGTTTTATAATTTTTCCCCAAGTTACTTCGGACGGGGAATAAAAAAGGTCTCTTGTGTTTTTTCGCTCCGAGGCTTCCTTATATCCGGTATGAAAATCGGTCAGACGAAATTCGTTTTTTCGGGCTTCCGGTTGCACAAAGCTTTGCTTTTATAATTTTCCCCAAGTTACTTCGGACGTGGAATAAAAAAGGTCTCATGTATTTTTTCGCTCCGAGGCTTCCTTATATCCGGTATGAAAATCGGTCAGACGAAATTCGTTTTTTCGGGCTTCCGGTTGCACAAAGCTTTGGTTTTATACTTTTTCCCCAAGTTACTTCGGACAGGAAATAAAAAAGGTCTCTTGTATTTTTTCGCTCCGAGGCTTCCTTATATCCGGTATGAAAATCGGTCAGACGGAATTCGTTTTTTCGGGCTTCCGGTTGCACAAAGCTTTGGTTTTATACTTTTTCCCCAAGTTACTTCGGACAGGGAATAAAAAAGATCTCTTGTGTTTTTTCGCTCCGAGGCTTCCTTATATCCGGTATGAAAATCGGTCAGACGAAATTCGTTTTTTCGGTCTTCCGGTTGCACAAAGCTTTGGTTTTATAATTTTTCCCCAAGTTACTTCAGTCCAAGAAGAGAACTTTTTTCATTTTGTTCGCCGCGCATGAGCAACTTAAAGTAATCAAAAACCCTAGATTGATCGGAAGAAAGGCGCGATTCCCATTCCTTGACAAAAGCATTCTGAACTGAGACGCTGTATTGAAGTTTTTCGCGACCTAATTCCGTGAATTCATCTTCAACTACGGGAAGACCGGTCTCTAGAAACGAAGATCCATGTCGGAGCAGACACCTATCTATGTGAATAAGACCTAACTTATACGCTCTTTCCTCATCTTCGTGAAAATGTTCTTCCAAAAAAATCCTCGCATAAATTTGCTTTATATTTCTCCCACATTTCCGGCGCCGGAGATCCTATCGCCGAGAGCATAACAAAAAATTGCCTCAATCTGTCGGCTTTCAAGGAGCGTGCAGCCTCTTCAAGAGCGTCAAAGTATACTTTTTTATCATCCGCGAGTCCCAATTCCCTAGCCGCCTGCTGGAACGTTTTGCAATCAGGGCCTCCGAGAGCGTACAAGTCCTCATACCCACGGCATGGATACCTGCATAGCAGCATTCTCAGATAATACTGCTCACCTCTGAGAGGTGGCAGCGACCCAAAAGGGTCTCGCGACACAATCACCCCTTTGTCTTCGCGTTATGAAGTGTTTCCCGTCCAAATGCCGAACCGCATTAAGGGAGGATTTTGGACTGCTCGGGTGGATTCTGTACTGCTCGTAAAAATCTAAATAAGTGAGGTCATTCATTTCCGCTTGCACAAAGCTTTGGTTTTATAATTTTTCCCCAAGTTACTTCGGACGGGGAATAAAAAAGGTCTCTTGTGTTTTTTCGCTCCGGGGCTTCCTTCTTGGTTAGAATTTATGTCAGTCAGTGAGTGAGTCAGTGAGTGACCTCTGGGGCTTTATATGTTATAGACTCGCGGCTTCGCCACTCACTGGGAGCTTCACCCCAGACCCCCTCGGTGGACGCCCCGATACGACGAACGTCGGGGTAGCTATGTACATATTTACAACGGCCTCCGAACGAACCTATCCGAGACAATGTATTCTCGGTAATGCCTTTTATTTATTTACAATATCTGAATATTTACAATCACTTATTTTAACATGCAAACTTCAATATTACACAACTTAAACATTATTATATTACATATTTACAGGGTGGAAAGCTTATTACCGAGAATACATTATTTATAATAGTTCTTTATACACTATGTTTCTTGTGTGAGGAACGCCATCTATAACCCGGTCGGGAGGAACAAGTAAGTGAATAATTTTCGGAGATCTTACCCGGCTAAGCGCGACGTAAAGTTGCCCGTCGGTAAAAGGGTCGGACCGTAAACCTAATCCTATGAAATCTGTGGTTTGCCCTTGACTTTTGTGGATCGTAATCGCGTAACAAAGTTGGAGGGGAAACTGCCGCCTGCACATTTCGATGGGACTATTTGGGAAGATCGGAAATTTAAAAGTTATTCTTGGGATGCCAAAAAGCTCGTCAGAGCCTGTTCTTCGGCATGTGATAAGTCGACGAGTAATTGCGACGATAATTACTTTTGTGCCGTTGACTAAGCCGAAATCAAAATTTAAATTTCGTGTCACCATGCAAACCGATCCTACCTTAAGCCTGAGAATGTGTTCTGGAATTCCTTTCCCTTGAGCCTATGTAATAGGGACTCATCAACATCTATTCCCGCTCCGACCTCCTCGGCTACACTGTCGAAACTATATAAATTTTGAATTTCCCCGTCGAGCGCCTTTAATACTATACCGTTAATTTCTTTGACATTATTATTCACAGTACATATTACAACCCTTTTTGCACATTCATCAGGCTTCTGTAAAATTTCTTTGCTGAAAACAAAGTCGATCAATTCGCGAAGCTTAGTCACGTAGGATAGATGTGGTAGTGCCACGAGTTTTTCCAAATTACGCCCTTCGCCGAGCTCACGTTTTTCGATGGAGTCGGAACCTATCTTCATTAAAAATTCTTCATAATATCCTTCGCCCGTTAACCTATGGGCTGTTGTAAGCGTGAACGATTTAACTTTTTTCCAGATATAAGATCCGCGAACTGACGCACGAACGATATCGGCATTTGTATTAGCGTTTTCTACTACCGGAGGAATTTGCCTGAAATCTCCCGAGAAAATGATTATTTTACCGCCAAACAACTCATCCTTTTGCATCAGGTCTCTGAGACACCGGTCCAACATTTCGATTAGTTTTTTATGCGCCATAGCCGCTTCATCGAAATCAGTAAAGTCGCCTCTCGGATGAGTTCAGCTCTCTGTGTCCCGTTGGTTATCGACCAGAAACCGTCATCGCGTATATCTAGGGGTAATCTGAAAAGGCTATGTGCAGTCGTACCTCCAGTGAGATTTTGAGCGGCGATGCCGGAACTGGCTACGCATAAGGCGACTTTATCTTGAGACCGCGCGAAATCTGAAATAATGTTAAGAAGGAGCGTTTTTCCCGAACCGGCAGGACCGTCCAAGAAAAGAACTTTTTCATTTTGTTCGCCGCGCATGAGCAACTTAAAGTAATCAAAACCCCTAGATTGATCAGAATAAAGGCGCGATTCCCATTCCTCGACAAAAGCATTGTGAACTGAGACGCTGTATTGAAGTTTTTCGCGACCTAATTCCGTGGAATCACCTTCAACTACGGGAAGACCGGCCTCTAGAAGCGGAAGGTCCATGTCGGAGCAGACACCTATCTATGTGAATAAGACCTAACTTATACGCTCTTTCCTCATCTTCGTGAAAATGTTCTTCCAAAAATCCTCGCATAAATTTGCTTTATATTTCTCCCACATTTCCGGCACCGGAGATCCTATCGCCGAGAGCATAACAAAAAATTGCCTCAATCTGTCGGCTTTCATGAAGCGTGCAGCCTCTTCAAGAGCGTCAAAGAATTCTTTTTTATTATCCGCGAGTCCCAATTCCCTAGCCGCCTGCTGGAACGTTTTGCAATCAGGGCCTCCGAGAGCGTACAAGTCCTCATACCCACGGCATGGATACCTGCATAGCAGCATTCTCAGATAATACTGCTCACCTCTGGTGGTAGCGACCCAAAAGAGTCTTGCGACACAATCACCCCTCTGTCTTCGCGTTATGAAGTGTTTCCCGTCCGAATGCCGAACCGCATTAAGGGAGGATTTTGGACTGCTCGGGTGGATTCTGTACTGCTCGTAAAAATCTAAATAAGTGAGGTCATTCATTTCCGGTTGCACAAAGGTTTGGTTTTATAATTTTTCCCCAAGTTACTTCGGACAGGGAATAAAAAAGGTCTGTTGTGTTTTTTTCGGTCGGAGGCTTCCTTCTTGGTTAGAATTTATGTCAGTCAGTGAGTGAGTGACCTCTGGGGCTTTATATGTTTTAGATAGATAGGATATCAAATAGGGAGTGCGGATGGGCACAACACAACACAGCTCCCGTCTTTTCTGTTAATGCTCCGCTACGCTCTGCTTACATCCTTGATATCTCGAAACTTTTCATCAACACTTTCTCGGATTGTGATCTTAAAATTTTATTTGGACTTTCAGAAAACGGTTAAGCAAACAAAAAGTATAGGTCATCGCTTTGGAAAAAAAGTTCCCCGCTGGATGAAAAAATGGTTACGCTGGTGTACTTATTCGATGCCTGTTTGAAGAAATTTACAATTACGTTAATAATTTACAGCTTTATAAATATTATATTATAATATTATAATAAATCTTTGGTATACTTAAATTTATACATTTTCTGAGAAGTAGTTGAATACTAAAGCTGTAATAATTACATATTAATAATTACTTAAATTCATTCACTTTGCTTACCAACCATTACTGTAGAAAGACCTTATACAGTTAATCCATCCCTAACCACTTTATTTTACTTTCACTTACCAAGTGTACTTATTTTCTGATAGTACTTAGTGCACTCCTTTTCAAGTCAATTTTAAAACCACAACCTCAGCATGAACAGGAGTAGTTATTTAGAACAATGTAGAGCTGTAAGTGTTTAGGAAAATTTTGTTGTTATAGAGTTAATATATTAAATTTTTTAGTAACTGAATTTAACTTACATACTGCTAACCTTGAAGCAATACATGCCACAAGAATGATGGTAAATGAATTGGAGAGAGCCTTATGAAGCTAACTTTGAAACTAACAGAAGTCAGAGAGCACAAATTTCATGAGGTTGGCCACACTTACCTAGATTCTAATTATGATTTTGGGTGGATAGAGGAGGTCCTGTGAAATCAGGATAATTCCTGATTACCTCAGCAGTATCATTATATAATTTTCAAAGCAAAGGAAGCCAGGTTATTCAGACGGAACAACATTTTTGAGGCATTACAAAGTTGACATCATCTTTATTCCTAATAAACCTTAAAAAAGACTTCTGTAGACAACCAGATTTTTTTGCAGAGATAGTACTGAGTGCATAAAAATGGATAAATTTGTTTCACACCAACCAACTAATGTGAGCTATGAACTGTAAGCTGTGTTTACAAAAGTAAACTGTCCCCTGTGATATTATAGTTTAGAGGACTGTGAAGAAGTAGGAACTTTGTTAAAAAAGATATTACTTGTGTGCGCTTCTACCAAAGGTACTATGAACACACTGTGAAAGATGATTGAAGTAGATAAAAAATTTTCAGTTCAGTTTTTAAAAATGGACATTTTACAATTTGTTTGTGTAATTTTATAATGAAAACTTAACTAAATGGTATTGTAATATGATGACAAAATCGAGGCCCATTTTGGAAAACTGTACTGTATGTTTATTTTTATTTCTAACAACCAAATGTCTATACATTATATAAGCTATTTTTTGTGAAATTTCAAATGATAAACATTAAACATTTTTGACACAGAAAAAACAAACAGGAAAAAACAATACAAGTGATCAGAATAAAATCAGCCCACTGAACAGCCAGTCATTTCCTCATCAGTTTGTTATGAATGCGATGCATGGAACAACAGGAAAAATATTTTAAAAAATACTAACTTTTATTCATGGAACTTTATATTTTTAGTTTACAAATGGTGTCGGAAGAATCTGCATTTTTTGTGCTCAAGTAATCATACCAAAACTTAAATCTGATGAAAAAGAGTATTCTCATTGGCATAGATAGTGTATCGAATATTCTTTTTAACTTCATTCAAAGTGTGGAGATTTTAAGTCATATGCTATTTCTTCAAAAACCAAACAGACAAAAATTCTGAAGTTTATATGAAAGATTGATTATTTCAATGAAATCATCAGGTATGTGCCATGTTACTTAATTTTGTGAAATAAGCTGTTCTCGCTTTTACCAATAGGCAACTGGGAGTAGAGATTTTTCAAAATTCGAAGGTAATTTCTATGTTAAAACCCCTCTTGTCCAAAAATGTTTACACCATAATACAATTACCAAACAAAATACACTATATCCCAATATTTTTGTTGTGAATGGGTATCTCAAAGCCTTCACTGTAAAGTGGTTAGTAAAGCTTTCTGTGGACCAGTGCTGGGTGTGTAGTGAACTAACATGTTCAGATATGTGAAACCACGCTTCATTGTTGATAAACTATATTTTATTATTCTAATTCACTAACAGTGGTTTTATTGATAAGCCAATGTTTCTAATTCAAATTAGTCACCTTGCCTGCTCGTTTTTTTTTTTTTTTTTTTTTTTTTTTTTTTAATCCATGGAATGGTAAAAGGAGGACGTAATATGAAACAGTGAGATACATTGATTATAATGTAATTCTAGAAAGAAACAAAACCAAAATATAGAATATGTTAGTTAAATTAGTCAAACTAAAAGAATTGTGGGGTAATAATAAAAATTGTGGGAAAATCTAAAGTAATGAGTAAATCAAGAAAGAGTGAAAATGAAAAGAGAAGAGTAAGTTAAATTTAAACAGTATAATAAATTAGCAAAACTTAAAGTAGAGCAATTTAAATACTTGAGTAGCATATCAAATGATGGCAGACGTACAAAAGCTAGGATAACATTGGCAAAAATACCTTTCAGCAAAAAATTAAAAAAAATGCTTACTGACAGACTGAATACTTTTTTCCTAAGTGATTATTTATGTATATCTGGAGCATGGTATCGTATGGACATGAGACATGGACCATCAGATGTAGAGAGGCAATTGTCTGGAAAGTTTCAAGATGAGGTCGTGGGGGAGAATGCAAAAAAGGTGAATACGATAAGAATGTGATAGAGAAAATTTATTGAAAAACGAGGTGTGGCTGTTAAAAGAAACATTGGATTTATTTACAAAATATTATATTTTAACATTTATCTCCTTCAGTAAAAATCCCCTTCCCTTTTCACGCAATAGTCCATTCGAATTTCCAACTGTTTGCAGCAGTGCTGCAGTTGATCATCTATAAGCTGCTTTAGTAGGTTTACCATTTTTGCTTTAATTTCTTCTATGGATTGAAAGTGGGTTCTTTTTAGATTACTACAGATCAGAATGAGTAGAAAAAAGTTAGAAGGTGCCAAATCAGGCGAATATGGTGGGTGTTCCAGCACTTGAATAGGTTTATTGCTAAAAACTACTTTACGTTGTGAGCAGGAGCATTGTCTTGATGAATGACCCATTTACCTTTTGTCTAAAGAGACCCAGGCCTCTTTTCCTTAATTCCTCACTGAGCTTAGTCAGCACTTCTAGGTTGATTGTTTCATACAGTTTCACTTGTTTTTTATGTTTTCATCAGTTCTTGACACGATTGGCCAACCTGGATGTTCATCATCTTCCACCTCTTCCCGAACTTCACGAATTCCTTTCTACCGCTCAAAACTTAGGTATGTTACATACAATCATCCTTAAACACTTCTTTCAACAAACTAAGATGCGGTTGCAACCTTTTTCAGTTTCACTAAAACCTTGGGGTTAACATGCTATTCAGTTTTCAGGCTAAGCATGATTCTGGTAATACAGGTACAAACAATGGTTTTCTAAAAGCACTCAACACTACTGACTTCTCCTTGGACAGTTAAAAATCGAATTCAGAAGGGCTCAATGTTAATGATCTAACTGTACAGCACACAAACACGTTCTGGTCATTTAATCTTGTGCATTAGAGAAAGGAAGATACAGATAAGAGGGAAAACAGAAAGATACAGAATAACAATTTTTGATGATATTAAGGGGAAGCTGTAATGAAGCAATGGAGAAAAATGCTAGGGGTAGAGGTGTATGTTAAATTGTAAGTCTTTACCTATTGCAAAGAAAAGATTTAAATATCATCTTCATATTATTTCATATGTAGGCCTAACTTTACATCTACAATGTTTTTTTTCGGGATGCTGAAATAACTTGTGTGTTTACGTGATTTGTATTTTACTTTCTTTTCAAACTACGGAAGATGATTACATAATACACATTTTAATGATGAACATTTCAAGTTGCCTTGAACCAACTCCATAACCATTTCTGCCATGGGTACCATTCAGCTGTGCATACTGTGACGGTACAAACGTCCGTCTGTAAGGAATTATGGTACTAAAACATATTATATGGTATTTTTATATTGTTTTCATGTGTAAAAGAGAGTTAGGGCAACTTCCCCCATATTTAAATAAACGACGCAGTTTCATCTGTATAATTCGTCTCAAGGCCAAGAGCGTACGTGCGAAATAAGACGCACTCGATGGTTGCACTGATCGACAACGCTGAATTGTCATAACAAAATATGACACACGTAATAATGATGACGTGGAACAATACCGTCATCTGTCTCAGACAAAGGATTAATAACAGTTAATCCCCACCACCTGTCGACAATATGTCTGCCCAGTCTGCAGAACATCATCATGGTGTCAACACGATAAAATTTCACTGGCCTAAAATTGTCAGCTAAAGTGTTTTATATGAATCCACAAAATGTAACTACACGTAAATAGTGTTAACAAGTAATTATAACCATCATGTAAATTCAGTGCAAAGGACAGACGAGAGCTAGAGAGTACAACGACCAACTAAGTACACCAAACACTGGCCCTACCATGGAGAACGTCTGAGCCGCAACTTTACAACATTTCAGTAAGTCAGAATTCATATTAATATCAAATTATAAAAAATCGAGCTCGAAATTATAACGAACAAAATTAAATGTATCAAAATAAAATATATAATGAGAGTATGTGTGAGAGAGAGTGAAAGAGAATGCGGGCAGTAATCAAACTAGACATTGGTTTATGTGTTGTAAAAGGGGTTATATGAAACTAAATGAGTAATCAAAATCACAACTGCAGTATAAAATGTTTTGTTTTTGTTATGTTCAATTACATAACGTAGAGAAACAATGAAAATAATTAATGACTAATAGCGGAATTGCAAAGCCGCCATCTTGTTAAGTATGACTCCATTTTGAGTTGAGCCTTTTGTAATGTGATTCAGAATATACAGAAAAATATTAAAACTAGTGTTTTAACGTAAATCCATGTGTACAAATCTTTATTTCAATAACCCCGACTGTTTCTGCCTCTCGTTCAACGATACTTTGGAACCCTTAGGTGTGAATAAAATAACTAATGTTGACGGTAGAGAAACGTGGCAACTGGAAGTATGGTAACCACGAGGGATGCAAATAAAATATATTTCATTTTATTTATTTATATATATTAATAAAAATATATTAACAATGGCAGCCCAGAACAGGGACTTTATATAATAAATTATTTTATATAAATGAACCAGAGTGCGGAAGCAGACGGGTGGCGAAATAGGATAACATAACACGTAAACATAACATTACGAGAGTTAGGTTATGTTGTTATTAAGCTAAATAAATACAAAATAACAGAAAATTTGTCTTCTTTCTCTAAAATTGCAAACAATAGTAAGATGAGTATCACCGAATCGCAAATTATAAGCAAAGGCTATCAATCAACGCCAGTACCGACAAAAAGGACTGACGATAATGATATGAGTAAAATAATGCAAATGCTTAATAAACTCGATATGAAATTTAATGAACTGAAAGAGCAGAATAGTGACTTAAAAAGCGATGTTAAGGAAATTAAAAGACAAAATTTTGAGTTTGATAGACGAATAAATGAAATAGAGACACGTTTAGATGAAATAGAGTTAGAAAATAAGAGAGAAATAGACAAATTAAACATAAATAAAGACAAGGTAAGTAGTGGTGAAAATTATGATAATAAAAATAAAAATATGATATTAGAAAATGATTACGTGAACATTGGTAGTGATAATGAGATTTTAAGGGGAGTAGAATATGATAATGATGGAATGTTAGTGTGTGGTGAGTTAGATAGAAAGTGGAGAGAAAGTATAATTGTAGGGGGATTGCAGGGGGTAAATTTTTCCCTTAATGGTGTAGTAGGGGGTGAAGTAAAGACTTCACATGTGTTGAGGAAGGACGAGAGTGCCTTCAATATATATTTGGAAGACGATAGGTCTGCAAATAAAGTTGTCCCTGGTTTTTTTTTAGTGCACTTCACAGGTGGTGCAGAAATTGTGAGTTAGTGTCCCCTGCATATTTTGAGAGTGAGAGATATATTGAGAGAGAGAGGTACTGTAAGGAAAGAGAAAGAAAGAGAGAAATAGAGATTTTTAAGATAAGTAGAAAGTATGAAGAGTTTATGGAAAGGTTAGTAGTAGGAGATGATGATGAAAATAATGACTTGGTAACTTACCTGATTGTGACTAATAATACTAAAGGTGACAGGACCATAACCGATCGTGACAAGTTGTATGATAAATTGATATGGAATAACCCTATTAATTATGATAGTTTTTTAAAAGAATATAAGAATTTAAATAAGTATTGTATTAATGATGCTAATATAATGTTTTCAAGGAAAAATAAGTTGTATAGACCTAAGACTCAACTGTTGTTTGATGATGGAGGATAATTATTTTATTGTGTTATGAACATTTAATTATGTGATAGTGTGGTTTCAAGATGGACTGTTTTATGAACTGAGTTATGGTAAATGATTAAATGATAATTTTGGATTGTATATTTTTGTGTGTTGATGTCAATGTATTTGTGTATTATTGATGTTGTGTATTATATGTATTTTTGTGTAAACCATGCATGTAACAGGAAAGTATAGTTTAATTGGTTTAATAATAATTATAACATGTTTCAAACTAAATAAAGAATTGAAGAATAATTAATTGTGATAATGAAGTTAAATGATATTATGAGATTTAGATTCTAATGAATAATAAATGATTAAGCATGTAATATATTTGGATATTGAGATGTATTGTTATTAGTAGGTGAAGAATGAATTTTCGAATGCAATTGTCAATGATCACAGTAATGTAAAGAGGTTTGGGTGATAATGATAAATAAGGCATGTGAATTAGTCAGAATTAACTTTATTGGGAGTTAGAGAGAATAAGAAGTTGAGATACAGATAATACACAAAGAGGGTGTTAGATATTTTAGGGACAGAGTGGTTAGTGATTATATGTAGAGAAGGTGAGTAATATGTAATTAGAGAATGAATAGTTGATGGTTATATTTTGTAGTAAGAAAGGTGGTGTAAGGAATGATCAACGTGCGTCGTTGTGGCAGTTCCCGTAATTAGAGAAGGGTAAGAGTGTTTGCCGATATTTGGTGGAGGGCAAAAGGTTATGAACGTGTATATTGCAAGGTAGGGTACACACATCTTAGTACAAAGAGGTAATAGAAATTTCACTTAAAGAAGTGAACGGTATAAATAGAATTAAGGTTGAAGGGAGTTGTTATTATGGAGATATTGGTGTCATAATATGTAAATCTGGTTGTTAGTAGTGGTTGTTAGAAGAAAGGTGAGTAAGGTTAGATAGATAAATGCCAAAATAAGATATAGATAATAGTGAATAATAGACAGTCACCCAAACTAGATAAGTATTGATAAAAAGGTTAGAAAAAGGAAATTCATAGTAGAAATGTGATGTAACAGAAAGGTTAATAATAAATTTTAACTAATTAAAAGTTGAATAGAGAGTGATAATGATAAGGTTATAAAGTTTTGATACAAGTTATTTAAATGTGAATTATGTAATGTAAATGTAACAATGTTAATGTTTGATATTCAATGTTTTATTATGTTTTATTGTTATTGGTAGCAACGGTAACTAAGTTCAAGTATTAAGAAATATAAGTATCAGGAAAGCTGAGTAAAGAAAATTTAAAATATTTGAAGTGTTTGCCATAATAGTTATATTTTTAATTTTATATAATATGATAGAGATAGCGGTTGTTGCTTGGAAAATTAAAAATTTGTTTTATGTGTTATGCTTAGTATAAGAATATGTTTTCTTGTGGTGAGGGAAATGAGTTAATATTGACTGGAGTCAGAAACATTTGATAAATATAGGAAGGTCAAAAGTGGAAATGGATTTTTCTGTCCTAAATCTTGTTTTTTTGTTGTTATTTGAAAATTTACTAATTAAGAGAACCAATGTCTAGGAACATAAACCAATGTAACTAAGGGAAGGCATATCAGTTGCGGATATGGAGGTATATAAGGCCACTATTTTAAATTTTGTATTCAATGTTTCAGAGTTAGATGGTGTTGTGACGGCGGTCCTGAGCTGGCCTACGCATCAGAGCAGGAGCGTTAAGTGACTAATGGCCTTATGGTGTTGAGATTCTCGAGAGAGAAGTCCAGTAAGGTCAGGCAGGTACGATCATCATCATTGGACCAAGGGTAAGTGATTAAAATTTTTCTATGTAAACACTACAGGGGGTTGTGGCGACATATCTGGGCTGATCCTTTTAGAACGTGTGAATGAGTCAATGAGAGTTTAATGCTTCAGCATAAAACCTCTCATTGAGGGGGTTTTGTGATGGTACAAATGTCCGTCTGTAAGAAATTATGGTACTAAAACATATTATATGGTATTTTTATTGTGTAAAAGAGAGTTAGGGCAACTTCCCCCATATTTAAATAAACGACGCAGTTTCATCTGTATAATTCATCTCAAGGCCAAGAGCGTGTGTGTGAAATAAGACGCACTCGATGGTTGCACTGATCGACAATGCTGAATTGTAATAACAAAATATGACACACGTAATAATGATGACGTGGAACAATACCATCATCTGTCTCAGACAAAGGATTAATAACAGTTAATCCCCACCACCTGTCGACAATACGACAATATGTCTGCCCAGTCTGCAGAACATCATCATGGTGTCAACACGTTAAAATTTCGCTGGCCTAAAATTGTCAGCTAAAGTGTTTTATTTGAATCCACAAAATGTAACTACACGTAAATAGTGTTAACAAGTAATTATAACCATCATGTAAATTCAGTGCAAAGGACAGACGAGAGCTAGAGAGTACAACGACCAACTAAGTACACCAAACACCGGCCCTACCATGCAGAACGTCTGAGCCGCAACTTTACAACATTTCAGGAAGTCAGAATTCATATTAATATCCAATTATAAAAAATCGAGCTCGAAATTATAATGAACAAAATTAAATGTATCAAAATAAAATATGTAACGAGAGTATGTGAGAGAGAGAGAGAGTGAAAGAGAATGCGGGCAGTAATCAAACTAGACATTGGTTTATGTGTTGTAAAAGGGGTTATATGAAACTAAATGAGTAATCAAAATCACAACTGCAGTATAAAATGTTTTGTTTTTGTTATGTTCAATTACATAACGTAGAGAAACAATGAAAATAATTAATGACTAATAGCGGAATTGCAAAGCCGCCATCTTGTTAAGTATGACTCCATTTTGAGTTGAGCCTTTTGTAACGTGATTCAGAATATACAGAAAAATATTAAAACTAGTGTTTTATCGTAAATCCATGTGTACGAATCTTTATTTCAATAACCCCGACTGTTTCTGCCTCTCGTTCAACGATACTTTGGAACCCTTATGTGTGAATAAAATAACTAATGTTGACGGTAGAGAAACGTGGCAACTGGAAGTATGGTAACCACGAGGTATGCAAATAAAATATATTTCATTTTATTTATTTATATATATTAATAAAAAATAAATTAACAATACAAGAATACTGGAATAGTAATTTTCATTATTAAACCGATTCAAATAGTTTTGTAAAAAAAAATTGAGCAGAATCAAATGAATCTTTGCATTTTTTTGGTTATAAATAATAGGGATTTATAAAAAGAATGTTAAGTATATTAAGTCTGAGTGAACTTCGCAAATTTGTTTTGTTATTTTTCTAATCTAATCTTTATATTTTAAGATAAAATGGTAAACAAATTTTACATGGTACTGAGCCAAGTTATTAAATGCATTTTTGTGTGACTAATATTGTGTGTGTAGAGCGTTACAAAAAATTCTGATAAAATAATTTTAACTTGTATGGACATAAAAATAAATATATAATTTGATGGACAATTCTGCAAATGTGGGTTAAGAGAAATATGGAATGGAAAAGAATGAGCATATTTAATTTATGTTTCAACATTGAATATATTTAAAGATCTACAGTACATATAAAAAATATAGCAATGGTTTGATATCTTTCTTTGTCATAGAGTTCACACTAGAAGACAGAGATAATAGTGGTGCATTAGTTATAATATAGTTTTGTGTATTTAATAAATACAAAATAAACATATTTTGATAAACATTCATATTTTATCATTGTTGTATGTATTTGAAGATTTTGTAGATCTTACTATGTGTATATGCCATAGGCACTATGTTTTTTTAGTATCCACCTTTTTTTTAATCTGTTTCATAGTACACAATATTGTACCATGGTCACAGGCAGTTTTTTTCTATTGTTCAGACTGAAAATGAAAAATTGATTTTGAACTGAAATTGTAGATTTTGCTCACATTAGTTATTTTATGTTGTGTTATATAAAATCATATTATACATTTATACCAGTACGTGACAAAATTATGAGTAATTAGTGTTTCGGACAATTCAGACTTAGGTGGTGGTTGTTTTGAAAATTTTTATTGTAGTAGAGACATACTGAGTGTTCATGTAGTATATCCTTTGTATTAAAAATCTTTAATACATTTTCTTATACACAAATATAAATTTCTACAAATCATACACATATACTCTGTACATTACACAGTAGAAAAACCCCATCTGTGAGTCCCCATCAAAGACAGTATAATAATATCTTATTACTTCAGTTTTATATCTTCTGTATAACATCTGCTAGGAACTGAATCTCATTGTTTATACTTTGTATAAGTTCTTGTATCTGTGGTTTTGAATCAAGAATTTCCATGCTTTGTGTATAAGGATTATAACGTACAGCAAAATTCCGTGGTATCGTTTGCGCGTATTTGCTGTAACACATCAAAATTAATGTATACATTATTTCTTCTGTATATTAACAACATTCTACATTCAACAAACAATATTTTAAAGTATTAAAGTTAATATTAGTACCAAACAAACAGTTCGTTACAACTATAATTTCATAGATGTCACAAATTTGAATGAAAAAGATAGGTACTTAACACTAAATTTACAATAAAAATTATATAATGCACATTACATAATTACATTAAAGCAGTGGCATGGCCAAGGGGGTTATTGAACAAGTTGAGCAGGCCATGATTTTTCACCATGGTGGTAGATGACTGATAACAAACAGGGGGAAATGTTGATGATATGTATTCAGACTACTAGTGAACTCCTCCTCCTATGGCGCTACAGCCCAAGTCAGGCCCTGGCCTCCAACAATCTCCCCCCTCCAATCTACTCTATCCATTGCAGCCCTCCTCCAGTTTCTTATCCCCGTGTCCCTTGCGTCATCTGCAATGCCATCTTCCCACCTCTTCCTCAGTGTGCCTCTAGGTCTTGTTCCCTCCCACGTACCCAGCAGAGCCCTTTGGGGGTTCCTGCCATCCTCCATTCTCATAACATGTCTGGCCCAATGTAATCTTTGCATTCTTATAAATTTTGAGACTGGTATCTCTTTATATATTTGATACAGTTCATTGTTGTATCTCAGTCTCCATGAGCCATTTTCTTGTATTGGGCCTATAATGCATCTGAGGATTTTCCTTTCAAAGGTGTCTACTATGTCGGCTGTTTTCTGTGTGATTGTCCATGCCTCACACCCATAGCATAACACCGGTCTGATGACAGTCGTATATATTTTCATTTTTGTTTCCCTGTGCACATCCCCAGACCTAAATGATGGCAGCAATTCGAAGTATGCCTTGTTAGCCATGGTGGTCCGTCTTTGGATCTACGACTCCTCTGATCCAGTCTTTGCTAGGTTCACTCCGAGATACGTGAAATTGTCCATCCACTTCAATTGTGTCCTCCTCTATCTCAATGTTGTTACGAACCTGGTCCCTTCTTTATTGGATAAGCATTTTTCTTTTATCTATATTTATGGCTAGCCAAACTAGTGAACTATACACACTAATAGATTTTGCTTATAGAGTTTTCACTGGCAACCACCTACCAAATAGGAGGGGGGGGGTCATAACTGTACAGAGTACAGCTGCTTTGTTAAGCACTACATTTTGTTATGTGTGTACTAATCACCAGTACACAACTATGTGTGGTGCAACTAAATGGATCACCAGAGACAGCAAAACAGTCACTAGTTTTATTAAACATTTTATACCCACTAGTAAACACTGACAGTCAATAAGTCATTTATTTTACTAAATCACCGGTTAAAACTAATTTTATATAATAGATGTTATGATCTAGTCCTAGACTGATAAGTAACCTATCTGTTTATAAAATAGTTGAGAACTTCCAGTCCAAAAAACTGGCACTGATGCCTATTGTGCCCTGCTTTTGGATTCAATCTTGACACTGAAGCAAAGAGCTTTCTCCTTTTGAGTCTTTTCAATAGATTTGTATTGTCCAGGAGCTGGATAGCCTTGATATTCACATGTTTAGGATAACCTTCCTTTGTGACTACTAACAAATTTCTAGAGTTTGTTATCCAAAAACACTGCTTTCAGAAAAACAATAATAAACCATACAATAGACAAGCCTCATGTTGAGCTCCTGCCATGGGTGACCTGCTTCCACCCAACAAGTGACCAGCTGTTCGTCACTCCATTTTTTGTAAGGTATCCATTAAAATAAACAATGATGTAAAATTCAGGATGGTACAAATTATTTACACCTAGGTACTAAACAAGTAATTATAAACACTTGAATATGTACCTGTTCACTGTTTTGTGTGTGTGTGTGTGTGTGTGTGTGTGTGTGTGTGTGTGTGTGTGTGTGTGTGTGTGTGTGTGTGTGTGTGTGTGTGTGTGTGTGTGTGTGTGTGTGTGTGTGTGTGTGTGTGTGTGTGTGTGTGTGTGTGTGTGTGTGTGTGTGTGTGTGTGTGTGTGTGTGTGTGTGTGTGTGTGTGTGTGTGTGTGTGTGTGTGTGTGTGTGTGTGTGTGTCAACAGCAGCTCATCAGGGGAGGCAAGGGAGCCTAAGCCTCCCCAGTAAAATTTAGAAAATTATTAAAAAAATAAACAACTAGTAATAGGCTCTAATTTTTATTGTAACTGAACCTGTAATCAATCTGTAATCACAATTTGGCATTTTAAATAATCTGTGATTCGTGCTTTATCAATAATAGCACAGAATTGTAGCAGACAGAGGCAGGGATCTGAGTAGCCGCCTTAGTACTGGTACAACCTTGTGAGAACTGTGCCCGGTGGATGGTGGGGGCACGCTAGTGCATCTGTAACCGTGCATGGGAGGCAACAAGTCATTTAGCCTCTTGGCACTGCTTAATATGGTTTGTGTTAGTTTTACGCAGTCTTTACATTCTTGTGCTCCATGTGCGTGTGTATTATTACTACTTATCTCTTTTTAGCATGTGTTTGTAATCTATACCACTAGGATAAAAAGAAGGATTTAACAGAAGAAAGTGAAAGTGATATTGCAGTATTGAACACTACTGGAAAACCCATTTTCACGGTGGAGTGATTGTGAGAAAAGTGGAATGCTAAAACGTGGTCGAGGTACCCTAAAATTGTATTTCTTAAAAGGTAAAAAAAACAATCTAGAACTTTCCAGTCATCATGGTACAATCAACATAAATGGGTATGCGGTAGTTAAGTAAAGTCGAAGTTATTCTGCTGGCCCTGCTTATTGTTAAGCAATATTATTGCTCAACTAGAAGTATGATTTTTCAGCTGTGAGGAATTAAAATTTAGCCAGCTATGAAGTTAGGTGACGCTAAAACTCTTCTGACTATGATAAAATATTCCTGACTGATTCTTTTGTTCCATTAATGGAAATATATGCTCAGCATATTAACAAAGAAAAATTAAGAACACGACTTGAAACCATTTTCTCGTCATTACACAGTCAAACTCACCAGATTATTAAAAATATGAATATGTAACGGGCCTATTTTGGGGTAATAAAGCAATTTGTATATTTTTTTTATAAACAAATAACATTTTTCGATGATAGGGACAAAATTTATAAAGAAAGGTAAATTTAGTGGTAGGCGACGGTAGCGAAGGTGGTACGACTGATTGACAATATTGTATGTAAATTTCTCAAGCGAACAAACTCAACAACCGACAAACTGTGCCAAGGGCAGCTTCAAGGACACAAAACCAGTCAACAAGTTATGTAACGAAACATCGGACCACCTTACGTCAGAGCCTTACATAACGAAGAATGCAGGGTGTGTCAACTCCAGTAGCGTGGTGACACACACAGAACAAAGCAGTCGGAAAACAACATCTGAACAGATCGGACGCAAAACAACTGTCGCGTCTGCCCGGCTCGCCGGTTTTGGGCGAAGTTTTGGTGTTCGCTGGCTGTGCGTAATTTTGGCCCGCATACAACATATAAAATGTGACGAAAATGTAAAAATAACTAACAGTTTTCTTTTCATTAAAAGAACAGTTTTTTTTTTCTTTCGGAAATTACTCATTAAAACTGAACAATGTGAGCGTAAAAGTGTGACGCCACCAACTCAACTGAACAGCTAAGTAGAAACGTATCCATAAATCTTAACCAGGGTTTTGTTTTTTTCGAAATTACTTGCTACTTGCATAATGGGGAAATAAATTTTAATAAAGTATAAAATATAAAATGAGAGCTCTCAGGTCATAAAATAAGTGTGTGTGTGTGTGTGTGCGTCGTGAGTAGGTGAGTGAAATCATGTAAATTAAGAAGGCTGGTTTGTGGGTATAAAAATTATTATTATAAAAATTATTTCTATTTTGATATCTTGATTCTTTTTTGGTAATTCAAAAGTGTATACTATGTTTCAATTTTATTTTATGTGAGTTTTTTAATAATGAGAATTGAATAATAGATGAGGGAGGTAAAGACGTAGTGTGTTAATGATCTTTTAAAAGTTAAATGATGTGAATATCCAATTGTTAATAAAACGTAATTATGGGAAACAATATAAAGTTTTTCTTTGAACAACCAATTCTGATCTCCTGTTCGCCGAAAAGAACCCCACCTCTTAGGTACAAATTTTGTGTTTTGTTTGCTTGTTAATAATAAAAACAAGATGGCGCCCGGCAGTAAACAGTGAACAGTATCTTTAGAATAAATTAAATTAAGTATCAATAAAACGATATATCTCAATGGCGCCCGAACGTAGGGACAATTTTATATAAATACATTTATATAAAATATAGGCCTACTTGGGAGAACAGAATGGTTGTTTGGAGTAGGAAATAAAATTTTTGTGTGTACGTAAAATAGACGTATAAGTAGTAAGGTTATGTCATGTTTTTGTAGTATGGGTGAGTAGAATATTTTTTTTTAATAAGTATGTATTACATATAATAATATTTTGCAAAGAATTATATGTCTAAAAGATTTAAGAAAAATGGCAGACAATCATGAAACTGTCAGCGTCACTGACAGTGTAGATGAAAGCCAGATAAGCGTAACTGAATCACAAATCATGAATGAAGGTGTTCACTCAACACCAGTCACGAGTAAAAAGGTTGAAGATAATGATATGATCAAGATGATGAAATTGCTTTTTAATGAACAGAAAAACGAGATAAATGAGAAATTCGATGTTCAAAAGAATAGTTTGAATGAGTTAAAAAACCAAATTAACGAAATAAAGAGTGATTTTGACATTAAATTTAATATCCAGAATGACAAATTTGATAGACAAAGTAGGGATATTAATGAGTTAAAAAATGAGAGTCAAAAATTAAATAAATGCTTAGAAAGTACTAATCAAACAATAAGAACCAGTTTAAATAAATTAGAACAGAGTGTTGAGAAGTTAGGTGACAATGTTATAAGTATGACAAGTATTAAAAATGACGAAATAGTGGGAGAGGTAGTGTTAGATAATAAAATAATGACTAGTGATGATAATGATATTAATTACAATTCTGAGAGTATAGTGGGGGTAAAGAATAATGGAGAGACAAATGATGAGAATATAATCAAAAATAGTACTGATGAAGTTTTAGAATGTGATTATGAGATGTTAATGTGTGTTAAGGAGTTAGAGAGAGAGTGGAAAAATAATATAGTAGTTGAATGGGGGCAGAGGGTAAATTTTCCCATTAAATTTTCTGAATCAGAGTGTTCACAAATGTTGTTGTTTTTGAAGGGCCAGAGTCCCGTATTAGTAGATGAATTAAAGTGTATATTGATGTTGTATAATTGTGTACCCTCTGTCTGTAATAATGATGTTGAAAGTATGATTTGGTATTGTGATGAGAGAGAGTTAAACAGAGAAGTGTATGTGGAGAAAGTAACAGAATTATATAATTTGAATAGGAAGTATGAAGAATGGAATGAAAGTTTAAAAGTATATTTGAGTAACAATGATTATAATGATTTGACTAAAATAATTAACCCGATCATGAATGTATTTACCAATGGAGATGTAACAAAAATACCTAACGTAGACTGGTTTCATGAGTATTTGATTAAGCTGAATGAATTTTGTTTGTATGGTTACAACACACAAAACAGTCATTTGTGTAGTGATAAAATTGAACAATGTTATGTAAAACCAAGACTTATCTGGGACGATGGAGGGTAAACTATTAAAACAATAAAAGACAGTATAAACATTGTGTTTAATGGGTTTTGACATGGCAAATTTGGACAGTGAAGTGCGAAAAAATTGAACAGTTATTGACGTATATTTTGTAAATAATATTGAATTCATTTGTGTGTATTATGAAACGTTAGGTAAATAATGTGTATATGTATTAGAAAATGTTGTGATAATAATAATAATATTATTAATATTTTGCATTCTAATTAAATAATAAAAAATAATTATGAAGACAATAATTAATGATTTGTAAATTTTGGTAATGATTGAAATATGTTGTGTTTTAATAATCAATTGAAGTGAATAATTGGAGATGTTTAGATATTGTGATTGAATGTTATATGGTTGAATTTTTATAAGGTAATTAAATTGTTTGATGAGATTTCAATTTAATAATAATTAATAAATAAATGAATGTTAAATGGTTTATTTTGTGGAATATCATAATGGTTAAAAATATAGATTAATAATAAATTTTAAAATTTTGACGAACATAATTACAGCAAAGGATAAATAATGGAATGATATATATAAAAGAGTTAATGAAAAATTTTAATTAATAATGTTTATAAGTTTATATAATTTTGTTTTGATTTGAAAAATAGATGCACTACATACTTCCTATATTGTTTTTATTATGTCTTATTGTGTTAATTGCATGTAATATGTTAGGAATAAGGATTATAAAAATATGATAATATGTTTTCAATGTGTTTATAGATTTTAAAATAAAATGAAATAAAGTTATGATAGTTAAAATTTTCAATGGGTTGCAAAAGATAGAAGTGGGTGATAGTAATTGTTTGAGTAAAACGTTTGAGTCAGTCCAAGTTAAAAAATATTGAGGTATTAAAGAGAATGAGAGATGAAAATAATGTAATGTTGATTTGAGTTAATGTATGTTATAGAATTTTGAGAAATATTGATGTTGACACAGCAGTAAGGGAGAATAATATATGTAAAGTAATGAGTGATATATTGATGTTATTAATTAATGTTGTTATTTTGTTGAAGTTGTAGTGAGGTAATGAGATTGAGATTTTGGGGATGGCAATTTTGTAGTAGGGGGTAGTGTAATGTGGGAGTCCACAACATAAGGGTTGGGACGGGATTTGGTATAGATTTAGTGGGAAGGGGCTGCCTTAGGTAGAATACAGGGGCCAGAGAACGGGAGTTGAGTTTTTGGGGGGGGAACACGTATCCTATGTACAAAGGGTTAGAGAGTATTTTTTTTTATATATGGAGAGAAGGTGGCGAATGGAGTTAAAGTAGTAAGTAGTTAGAGGTAGAGAAGGGTTAGTAGATTTTTTGAGAGTGGGGTGTCATACTAGTTAAAGATTTTGTAAGGCAGCGTTAGAGTAATAAAAGGGGTAAGATTATGAGTAAATGCCAAGTTGCTAAAGTGAATTATAATGAATAACGTAGAATCACCCAAATGAATGAAATGGAATAATAATTGCAATGTTACGAAAAAAAAAAAAATTTGAGAAACGAATTAATAAAAATAAAGTGAGTTTAAAAGATAATTTTATGATTTTATATGCAAATTCAGTGATGCTAAGTGTGTAAATTTTAAATATAAACTGTTTATTTTAAGATGATAATAACAATGTGAATTATTAATGTACTATGTTTTCTTATGTTATATTGTGTTTGTTAGTGTAAGAGAATTTTAGGAATTTAAATATTTTAAATGCATTTTTAAATTGGGGATGAGAGAAATGTAATATGGTAATGGGAAATGTTTATTTAAATTCTGATGGGAATCAGGGCAGTAATTTTGAATTTTGGGATAAAAGTTAATAAGAGAAAGAAGATAGAATGGGATTATGGAATTTTAAAGTGGGTATCATGTTGTTATTAGATATTTTGATATATATGTTAGAAATAAGTGAAAAAACAAAACCAGTGCTTCTTAGCGCAAACCAGCACCGCTAGGGGGAAACAAATCAGTTGGGGATATGGTGTTGTATAAGGCCACTATTTGATATTTCGATTTGTTGTTTCAGTGTTTGGTGATGCTGTGGCGGCGGTCCTGAGCTGGCCAGCGCATCAGAGCAGGGGCGTTAAGTATCTGTCTGACTCTACGGTGTTGGGATCTCGAGAGAGAAGTCCAGTATTGTCATTCAGATGCGGTCACAGTCACCGGACCAAGGGTGAGTTGATTATATTTTTTTTTTTTTTGTAAACCGTAAAGGGGGTTGTGGCAACATATCCTGGCTGATCCCTTTAGCAAGTATGAATGTGTCAATGAGATTTTTTATGCTTCGGCATAAAATATCTCATTGAGGGGGTATTGTAGCGGGCCTATTTTGGGGTAATAAAGCAATTTGTATATTTTTTTTTATAAACAAATAACATTTTTCGATGATAGGGACAAAATTTATAAAGAAAGGTAAATTTAGTGGTAGGCGATGGTAGCGAAGGTGGTACGACTGATTGACTCCAGTAGCGTGGTGACACACACAGAACAAAGCAGTCGGAAAACAACATCTGAACAGATCGGACGCAAAACAACTGTCGCGTCTGCCCGGCTCGCCGGTTTTGGGCGAAGTTTTGGTGTTCGCCGGCTGTGCGTAATTTTGGCCCGCATACAACATATAAAATGTGACGAAAATGTAAAAATAACTAACAGTTTTCTTTTCATTAAAAGAACAGTTTTTTTTTTCTTTCGGAAATTACTCATTAAAACTGAACAATGTGAGCGTAAAAGTGTGACGCCACCAACTCAACTGAACAGCTAAGTAGAAACGTATCCATAAATCTTAACCAGGGTTTTGTTTATTTCGAAATTACTTGCTACTTGCATAATGGGGAAATAAATTTTAATAAAGTATAAAATATAAAATGAGAGCTCTCAGGTCATAAAATAAGTGTGTGTGTGTGTGTGCGTGAGTAGGTGAGTGAAATCATGTAAATTAAGAAGGCTGGTTTGTGGGTATAAAAATTATTATTATAACAATTATTTCTATTTTGATATCTTGATTCTTTTTTGGTAATTCAAAAGTGTATACTATGTTTCAATTTTATTTTATGTGAGTTTTTTAATAATGAGAATTGAATAATAGATGAGGGAGGTAAAGACGTAGTGTGTTAATGATCTTTTAAAAGTTAAATGATGTGAATATCCAATTGTTAATAAAACGTAATTATGGGAAACAATATAAAGTTTTTCTTTGAACAACCAATTCTGATCTCCTGTTCGCCGAAAAGAACCCCACCTCTTAGGTACAAATTTTGTGTTTTGTTTGCTTGTTAATAATAAAAACAAGATGGCGCCCGGCAGTAAACAGTGAACAGTATCTTTAGAATAAATTAAATTAAGTATCAATAAAACGATATATCTCAAATAATGATGGTACAAACAAAATTTTTCCCAAAGCACATAAATTATTTACTCTTATTGCAAAATTTCTTCCTTGTAATTATTCTTACATAAAGAGAAGCTTTTCTTATCTTAAGGGAATAGGACCGTTCAGTGAATTTGCTGTAGGCCTACAAGTAAATTCATCGCAGCTTACAAAATATATTTCTACTCAGAAGTTTACTTTTTTGATAAAACAAGAGTAAGTTAATCTTCAGTTTATCTTGTTAAAGATACGTGAATATTTCTAATAACACATTTATGCTGTAAAAATCAGATAGCTCTACTATAATTAATAGTGAAATAACGAGTGTCTAGGGGGGTGCTATGACTGAGAGCGGTTCAGGTGACTCCCTCGTAGCCTCCCCATCCTCAGGGCTCAACGGCTGCCACTGGTATGTGTGTGTGTGTGTGTGTGTGTGTGTGTGTGTGTGTGTGTGTGTGTGTGTGTGTGTGTGTGTGTGTGTGTGTGTGTGTGTGTGTGTGTGTGTGTATGTGTGTGTGTGTGTGTGTGCGTGTGTGCGTGTGTGCGTGTGCTCACCTGCAGTTGCACAACACAATCCCTTAATAGGATAACTGTGTGTACATACACATTTACATTCAAACACACATACATAAAATAAGCATGCAAACATTTAATAATAACACCAGGGGCACCCACACATAAAAGGGAGAAGAAAAATAAAAAAATAAAATAAGAAAAGAAAAAGAAAGAAAGAAAAAAGGGGCAAAAATTCTAATCTTTCGTTGTATTTCTTAAATGATAGTAGGGACCAATTTTTTCATAGAGCGGAGAGGGGGGATATAAAGTTTGGTTTGGGCAGAGACTTTACCAGGGTACTTCCATTTACGTGGGACTTGCGTTTCCCACGATAAGACAGCTGTGGCAGGTTGCTCCGCTCACAAAGCCATTCCAGGCTCTGACCATCTTCCCCACAACACATGTCCGTCATCATAAACACCTGAATGAGATCGCAGAGCAAATATATTAAAAAAAACAACAGCTGTTGCGAAACATTACATATGACGTACTGGTACGGCCTTACTCCTTTTGTGTATTTTTCCATACTCTTCAAAGTGTTAAAAAGGATTATGCCAATTTTGACGGCGCGCTCTCAAGTCGCTCCATGCAAGTACTGCCTCGCGATTCCTCCCCTCCAGAACTACCACTCCTCACATATCACATATACGTTTAAATACACGGAAAAGTGTAAGTTAGTTTAATTCTTTGTTTGCTCTACACGTTTTATTATAATGGATATATTCATTGTTCGCTCGTCAATGAAAAAAAGTGATTTGGCTACAACGTCATCAGCAGGTAGTGCTTCAGGTGGCTCTGATTCATCTACTGCGTCTAAAGAAACAAACAAAACTGGTGCTGGTGGGCGTTCTTTTCAAAAACCGTGGTAAGACAAATATAAGTGGATCTTATACAACGAGCAGTGTGATAAAGTGTTTTGTTCTGTGTGTAAGGAAATAATTTCCTCCAGTGGACCTTTTGCGAAAAAACTAAACAAGACGAAGACGTGATAAAAGCATTCGTGGAAGTCGGGTTTTCTTCTTGGAACAAAGCCTTACAAAGATTCGCTTCTCATGAAAAATTGTATTTTCATATGTCCTGCTATACTAGGAAAAGTGCAATGGATAAAGGTGTAAACGTGCAGTCTTTGATGTCTAAAGGTAAGGAGAGAGATATGAAACCTGCAAGAGTAGCTCTCTTAAGAATGTTATCTTCACTGCGTTATCTCATGGTTCAGGGGTTAGCAACCCGTGGTCACACAGATGAAAATTCTAATTATCATGCATTGTTAGAGTTAGTTGCTGAAGATAACTCCGATTTGTCCTCTTGGCTTTAACGTACAAAGTACAGATGGCTTTCACACAACATAACAAATGAACTAGGTTCTATTGTGGCTAACAAAGTCTTACAAAATTTGATCAAGTTTCTAAAAGACTCCCAATACTATTCGATAATTATGGATGAAACTAGTGACGCATGTCAACACGAGCAAGTTTCAATTTCTTTTCGATTTGTCAATGGTGAGGATTTTCAAATTAATGAATTATTTTTTGGTTTCTATAAAACTGAATCTACTACAGCTGAAGTCTTGATGATAATTTTAATGGATATTCTCAGTCGTTTTTCTCTGGATATCAAGTCATGCAGAGGTTACTGATAGTCATATTTGTTACTGATGGAGCGGCAAATATGGCAGGCGCTTTTTCAGGGTTGCAAGCAAAAATCAGAGAAATTGAGCTGCGAGTTACGCATGTTCACTGTTTGGCACATTCTTTGAACCTTGTGACCCAAGAAGCTATGCAAAATGAGACCGTGGTGAGAGACTATCTTGTAAATGTCAAAGAAATTTTCAATTTTGTGCGCAGGTCCCCCAACCGACTAGCAATATTTGAGTCTTTACAAGCTGCCCAAGATGGTAGCTCCATTCACCCTGTAGCTCTTCGACCTTTTTGCCCTACCAGGTGGTGTTGCAGAATAAGTTCGTTGAAAACAATTTTGCAGAATTACGAATAGTTAATTTGTTCTTTGAGGAAATCGAGCTCAAAAAATGGTGCTCTGATGCCAGTGCTACAGCTAAAGGTTTCTTAATATTTCTGTGCTCTTTTGACTTTATATTTGTCACTATGCTTTTAAGCAAATTTTAGAGCCAGTTGAAATTTTGAATGCCTTTCTCCAAAATTCCTTCTTACAGCTGCAAAAAGCCATGGACAATATTCATACTGTCCGAAAGGTTTTGAAGTTATCTCGAACTGATGAACGTTTCAATGCAGTTTGGAGCTCTTGCTTGGGATTGACCAAAAAATGTAATGTTGAAGAGCCGAAACTTCCAAAAGTTCGAAAAATTCCTCGAAGACTTGTTGACGGCCCTCAATCCTTTGCTTTTGCCAGCCCCCGTGATTATTACCAGAAAATTTATTTTGAGGTTTTAGATATTGTGATCAACTGTTTCGATGATCAATTTTCTAAAGCTGCTATGACTCACTTCAAATAAATTGAAACACTTCTTCTTTTTAAAACTGAAGATTGCAGTTCTGTAGTAGAATTTTATAAGGATGATTTTGACCCTGAAATATTAATTTTGCACAGAAATATGATGTTAGATGTGTGTGAATCTAAACATTTTGTCGTTGAAAGTACAGAAGACTTAGTGCGCTTCTTTTCCTCAAATAAACACGTTTACGAATTGATTCCAGAGGTGGTTAAGTTGATAAAGATTGGTTTAACTATACTCATTTCTACATGTACAGCAGAACGTTCTTTCTCTCCCATGAGAAGATTAAAAACTTACCTGCCCAACACCATGACGCAAGGAAAATTGAACAACAATGCAAACATAAGCAAGAAGCGAAAAATAAATTGAACCTCGAAACTGTGGCAAACATTTTCATCAAACGATCGACTGTTCATAGAAACACTTTCTTTATGAGTGAGTAGTGAGAATTATAAATTCCGCAAAGACTTTAATTTTTGAACTAAAGACTTTCAGTTTCTTTTTTATTTTTAAACTAAAATAAGAGCCAAATTTGAGGCTATCATTTATTAATTTAAAGAAACTATTTTTTCCTTTTTACTCAGTTTGGCATCATTCCAAAAGAGAAGAAAGAACATTCTCGTAAAGACTATTATGTTTTTTAACTTAAGACCAAATAGAGGCCACACAATTTTTATTTGTTTAGCTTCCCTCCTTTTAATTCACATATATGTAAAATGTAATATTTCTTACTTTTTTTATCATTACTTTCACTATTTCTATAATTTAAAGATTTAAAAAAGAAAACAACTATACCTTTTATGTGGATTAGCTTTTGTACTCATTTATTATTGGGGAAAAAAGCACCTAATAAAACGATAGTTTATGTTTACCATCAAGTGTTGTTCATTCAAAAAGACCTAAAATTGCATTTTCAGGAGGGTCAATTTTTTTCAACCGGACCCCCCACCCCCACCCCGGAGATGGACTGTGAGTTAGAGCACCCCCACTGATTTTCAAAACCCGGCGCCACTGAATAACACCAAAATATGCTGGAAATCAAGTCAGTTTATTCAAAATTTCCTAGTTTGTCTACCAGGAAAGACATACCAGGAATCTTACACGACATAAAATACTTTTTTATAGCTCTAACAGTAGCCAATTATTAACATATCTAAACAGTTACAAGAAATCTTAGTTTTTCTCTGCATAAAGTTGTGAATGATAGATTTGACTTTTTTGTACACAAAAGTATTAAATCAATAACTGTTGCCACATACACACAATTCTCATGTTATTATATTAACTTTTTAGTGATTGGTTTCTAGATATAATTAATGTTTTTGAGTGGCTAATAAAATCGAGGAAATCCTATTGACATAATATTATACTCAAATATACATCTGCTATTGGTTTGTAATTAGTCTAAATCATACAAAAGGCATAAAGAGCTATTCGATATCAAGTTACTATTGTTAATTCAATGCTCTTTGTGATGTGATATTTAAAGATGGAATGTATTATTCCTAACATGTTGAATCAACACTTAGTTCGCGATTTATGTTAAACACAATCTAGAACTGCCCACATTGTGGTTTGAGTTTACCATTAAAAAGGGAACATTACATGTTTAAAGCTGAAATTGGATGAGCAATTACAAGAAACAGAATCACCTTATCATCAAGCCTTTCTGAAAGAGATCTTTGTGTCAGCACGCTAGTATCTTTCTCACTTTATTACTAGCAGGCTAATAATTATGAGTTCCATTTTCTCTGCTTTTCTACTAGAAGCTTGGGTAGTCAGGAAAACTAAAAAGCTTATCATTTGTTTATTTAATAGCAATAAAGAAAATACATTCTTTAAGCTCATCTGCTGATTAGTGTACACATGTAAGAGATGTACAACTAGATGGTGTGAAGAGGTATTCCATCCAGCGATGTCACTTCGTGGTCCTCAAAGGTCAGATGGCCAAAGTCTTCTCAATCTTCTGTCAGTTGCAAATTGAGGGAAGGATTCTTCTGATTTTGTCCCTGGACATACTTCGGACATATTTTATCCCAAGTGCCATACTTTATCAGACATACAGTAATGTGGCTGTGCAATACTGTTTTTTTCTAATGTTTTACTAATTATACTAGTTATACAGTTGCACTGTTGTATTCTGAATGGCATGTCAGAAAATCTGAACTGATGATCAGGGATCCATTCTTGGTCTGTTAGATTCTCAGTAATTTTTCTGTATATATAAGTTTTTCAAGAAGTTCTGCAATTATCGGCAAGAGACTGATTGGATGATGAGATGGGTTTCGACATGACATTTTTTCTGAGTTTTGGTATTAATATAATTTGAGCAATTTTTAGCGATTTTATGCCAGTATTCAAGACATAAAATAGTGTTGAATATGTGCAAAAGCTTCTTGAGTCAATTTTTTTTTACAATTCTTTCAACATCCTGGCAGTAATAAGGTTGATTCCTGGTGTCTTTTTCTGGTTTAGTTTATTGACTTCATCAATTATTTATTTCAATTGTTTTTTTAGGCGGCCACGAACTTGAATGTGTGTGGAAAGGTCTTATTTCACTTCGAGGTCATGAACATCATTTGTAAAGGCCAGTGTGGAATAAAGGCTTTTAAAAGATATTCATCAAAGAGACTGGTTTTGTCCTTGTCACTTTTGGCCCATGGTCCTGGAGGAGTTGAGTATCTATGTATCGGAGGTGCCGACAATCTGGGTTTCTTGCAACATTTTATGGGCTTCCAGATGGAGTTGTCCCATCAAGTCAGTTTAACAAAATACTGTTGGAAAGAATTGCCCCTAATTTCTCGGAGTTTTAATTTTAACTTGTAAAGCTTATCATTAATTAACAAACTATACCGTAAAAGTCAACTCTGCCATTAATAGAGTCTACCTTGTATTCATGTTTCAAGCTGTAATTATATGAATATTATTGTGATTAAAATTTATATATGTAGTTATCAGTGATTATCTGCTTGTTGTAATGTAATAAACAGATTATCATTTCTGATATAAACAGATTGTTGTAACTCTGAAGCAGGCAAATCTTGTATCATGAGAGAAAATGGACAGCACCTATGATACAAAAGTTTGACAGTGATTAAGCATGCATCCCATAGTCAGAGAATTGACAGAAACACTAATATATAATTAAAGCAAAAGTTAGTAGAGGTTAACTAATAAATTACATCAGTACTACTAGACAAAATTATATCATTAAGTATTGTATTAAAATTAATAAAAATTGCACACTTACATCATTTTTTCTTTGGCATCATCAAAACTTTCTGCTATGTAATAAACAGGTTGATATTCCGTAATGGGATATGCTTGAACAGCAGTTTTTGGTGGATCAAATGGTCTTAGTTCTGGTTTATCACTAAGACAATATTGAAGTTCTCCAAATGATGACAGCAATCCTGCTCCAAAAGCTTTCAGCTGCCCATCCTGTCTGCATAATCCAAACTCAACTGTGAACCAGTAGCACTGTAAGAAGTTTGTTTGTTACAAAACAGTCATTGCATTACAATTAAAGTTTGTTAACAAACAAGATGTGAACTAATGACTAAAAATCCTTTTGAGTTGAAATTGAATCATGTCAAATCCTTTATAATCATGTTAATTGAAACATTATTTGACTAAAAGATTTAACACACTTTGCCAAGTATAAACATTGTAACTATTACATGTTAGTCAATACTGCTATAATAATATAAGTACGCAAATTAATCACAATGACTTTAATTTTGTTTATAAATTTACCAAACAGCTGGCTAAACAACCAAATTTTGATGTTGCGTTATTCACAGTATTTTAAAAGTACTTACTGTTGCTAATTTCTCTACATACTCATCAGGAGCACCAAGAGATGCAAGACCAATTTCTTGTGAGAACTGTGCAAATACTGGATCAGCAAACAGAGGTACATGTCCAAGTAACTCATGACATACATCAGGTTCAGGTGTGTATAGAGGTTTACTTGGGTGACGAATGTATTGGGTTGAATGAAACACCCTATAAGCTAGTCCTGCTAGGAAATCTCTAGAGGAAAGCAATCCTGCAACTGGGCGTAATGTGAAGCCAGTACTGTCTGTAAATAATTTTATGCATTAATCACAGCTTTATTTTTATGCATGCACAAAAGTTTCCTTTAGGCATCTCATAATAAGAATTCAAGAAAAATTTGCATGATTTGTTTATGTTTAAATGAAAACTATGTGCTACATTCAGCATCATTTGTAACTTGTCTGATAAATTTAAAATATATCATATATCATGTAATATAGAAAACCGTAGATCAAATATCAACCATGACAACTGAGAATATAAATGAGTACTGGGAAACATGTAAGAAAGTTATACAAGACGCAGCTGAAGAAACAATCAGAAATGAAAGCAATGCTCAGAGAAGGGCAGAATTTTTCTACAGGGAATACGCTGAAGCTACTGAAAGAAAAAATACAGCCTATATGAGACTACAAAATAGAAAAACCTGACAAACTGAAGAATAATACACACAATTAAGAAGGGAGAAGAAGATACATAAAGGAAAAAAGAAAAAATATATGCAAACGGAACTGCAAGAATTAGAGGAGCTAAATATTCAAAATGAGGCCAGAAAATTTTATAAGAAACTTAATAAGAGTAGAAAAGATTTTAAATCAAGAAGTAATTTGTGTAGAAATAAAGATGGTGAGATACTTAATGAGGAGCAGCAGATACTAGAGAGATGGACAGAACATTTTGAAGAGCATTTGAATGTAAGGGAGGAAACAGAGGCTACCAAGATAGAGCTGTATATAGAAGATGACAGAGAAAAAGATATATTGCCAATGTTAGAGGAAGTACGAGATGCAGTCAAAAAACTAAAAAATTATAAAGTACCTGGTTTTGATGCAATACTGCTAAAAAATGGCCTAGAAGTATTAAAAGAGCATATCTGTCAACTAGTGAGACTAATATGGAAACAAGTGAAACTTCCGGTAGACTGATACATAGGTATAATAGTACCTATCCACAAGAAAGGAGATCAACTCACTTGTGACAACTATCAAGGAATCATGCTTGTAAATATGCCCCATAAAGTTTTGGCAAATATATGATAGACTGCAACTGTCCTGTACACAGAACAGGTTATTGGAAAATACAATGTGGTTTCCAACCACGAAAACCTACAGGCAATGAAATCTTCATGCTTAGGCAGGCCCTGGAAAAAAAAACATGAGAATCTGGTATGGAAACACACCACTTATTCATTAATTTTAAGAGCGCTTATGACAGTGTGAATCAAATGGCACTGTACAAAGCATTGAAGGAATTCAGGATACCAACACACTTCATTAAATTAATCCAAGAATCTCTCTTGAAAGTAGAATGTAAATTGAAAGTTTAGAAAACCATGCCATGTTCATTCATGACTCGAACTGGACTCTGACAAGGAGATAGCCTGTCATGCTTTTATTTAATCTAGCATTAAAAAAAGGGACAAGAGACTCCCAAATAAACACATAGGTATGATCCTAAACAAAAGTATACAACTTTTAGCATTCACATATGATATTGATCTATTTGCCAGGACAAAACGAGATCTCGTAAGTGCCTTTACAGCATTAGAGGAAGCCTCAAATAAAATTAGACTGCAGATAAACTTGGAGAAAACAATATATATGTGTGCTACCAACAAATTACCACTAAATCCGACCCTTCAAAACCTTGAAAAAGACATAAAAAATATAGAGGCAGTAAAAGAATTCATATATCTTGGCTTCCAGGTAAACACTAACACCAACACTGAATTAAGAAGAAGAAGAAGAAGAAGAATATATCTCGCAAGTAAAACACATTTTGGATTTAAAAAGCACCTGGCATCTAGCTTCATCTCAAGAAGCACGAAATGCAAAAGTTACAAAACACTTATCAGGCCAGTGCTTATATATGGTTCAGAAACCTGGATGATGACAAAAAATAGCAAGACTTCTAGGCTGCTTTGACAGACAGATTCTAAGAACAATATTTAGAGGAGTACATGTGGCGCAGCCCAATAATTATGAGCTATACCATCTGTACAAAGAGCTGGACATTGTCAGGATAATCAAAACGTTCAGACTAAGGTGGGTTGGACACATAGACGAAGGACAACCTACAAAACATATCTTCTACCAAAAACCAATGGGTAGTGGAAAGCCAGGGCATGCAATAGGGAAGAATGGAGTCGACTCTTGGAGCAGGCCAAGATTCGCCAAGGGTTGTAGAGCTGATGATGATCATATATCGTAAATAAACCGTAATATAATAAACCATAGATCGAATCTAACACTTTATAACAATGTTATTGACACAACATATAAAACATTTTTAAGAGTATCCATATAGGTATTTTAATTGACTACCATATGTTTACATTGGTGGTTTAGTCAAAAGGAGTGTCTGACAGGTGTAGTCCTGCAGTTTTTTTGGGGCCTTACCCTCTCCCAGTAAACAAAATTAAACAAAATATGAAAAGAATGTATGTGTGTGTGGGGGGGAAGAGAAATTGTTTATTATCAGTATTCGTTTTTCTGAAACTTTCCTGATTAATTTTTTTTTATTATTGGCTAATGAATTTATATTTATTCAAATATGAGCAGAAACTGCTATGTTATAACATGCAAAAACATAAGTATCTTCCAACATTAGTTTGTATAGATTACAAGAGATTAAACAACCAGTTCAGCAGTAATGTGAAGTGTGAAACTAGTGATTTCATTGTTTTCAGCATACGTGAAAGACGAAGCTAAGCTGTTAAGCCTTGATTGCATTAAGTATAACTTTTTTCATAGTTTTATTGTCAACACACTAATATTAGTGATTCAGTTCACACCAGGAAATAGATATGGAAAGGATTGACCTCTTATCTAGCTTTAACACTATGAAACGAATGATAAGAACTAAAGAAGTATTCATTATTATGTTATTAATTTTCATATTCTTTTTCCATATTACTGAATTGTATACTAAGCTGTAAAAGTAAAAGAAATTACTGTGTAGTTAAAACACTTACGATAACAAAGTTATTTGCCTTGAACAGCAAAATGATTTCCTTTGTGAGAATGAAGTACACACATACAAATTTTGCACATATCTGACAATACTGGATCTGTAAAAGTGTGTGTGTGTGTGTGTGTGTGTGTGTGTGTGTGTGTGTGTGTGTGTGTGTGTGTGTGTGTGTGTGTGTGTGTGTGTGTGTGTGTGTGTGTGTGTGTGTGTGTGTGTGTGTGTGTGTGTGTGTGTGTGTGTGTGTGTGTGTGTGTGTGTGTGTGTGTGTGTGTGTGTGTGTGATCAGTTGTACAATGCAGTTTATTCCAATGACTTCAGCAATTTTTAATAAACTTCCTACATTTGATATATACAATATGCATAAAAACTAGATGAACTGAAAAATTATTCTCTTAAACCCATTAACAATTACATGTGTGTAATTACTGTACAATACCCAATAGGATTATGTCTCCGCTGCTTGTTTGAATTGACATTTAACATCATCATTCATATCATATAACTGTGTCTGTGTTAGTAAACTCAGTATTTGTAAATTTGTGTTGTGTGTATGAAAAATTTGTGTGGTTATAGTACATATGTGTGCAAGCAAGCCTAGATTGAGACAGTTTTGTAATGATGAGACTGGATTTCAAATAAATAAAAAAAGGAAAAGCAGAAAGATGTTTTCATATCTTTGTTTAATGTGTCTTATGATAAAAAATATGAAATAATAAAGAAATATTAAGTGCAAATGCTTGACTGAGTGAGTTAGAGAGAGAAAGAGAGAGACTATCTGGAGAACATACTTGCAAATATTATATTGTGGCATAGTTCTTTTACAAATAAAGTAATGTTAACATGTGAATATTTTTTGGTTCAGAGGGGGAATATGTTGATATAAGTTCAGAAGCCATGGGTCTTGTATGAATAGGATACAAAAAACACATATAGGCTACGTGGTTAATTTAAAAAAATGTAATTCAAACAGCAGTAACAAGTAAAACTAAAAGGATGTAAAAATAAAAAAATAACAATCATAAGCAGGCATTATCCAAATCTGTATTATTAAATGGAGAGTCTAAGTTTTCTCTTTAGTAAAAAATTTAATTTCACAGTAAACCATTATTAATAAATAACATTTTAAGATAACATTGTTTTTGAGAAATGAACTGAAAATCCATCAAATTTGTAAATCAGTATTCCTTGTTATACAGACCAAAAATAATATTATGAAGTAGAAAAACAAACTACATAGAGTATAAGATATTCTACTATTTAAAAAGTATGTACACACACACATATGAAAATGCATGGAAACAACATCCTAAATGAACAGACACAATTTAAATCACACATACTATAATTATGAACATATTACTCTCTCTCTCTCTCTCTCTCTCTCTCTCTCTCTCTCTCTCTCTCTCTCTCTCTCTCTCTCTCTCTCTCTCTCTCTCTCTCTCTCTCTCTCTCTCTCTCTCACACACACACACACACACACACACACACACACACACACAAAACAATGTTCTTTCAAATGATGTGCCATCACCAAAACAGAACAGCTCTTAGCAGCAGCCTCTAATGAAACTTATAATGAGCAAAAGCTAGTTCAGCCAATAAAATCATTTTTTTTAAATTTATATGTAAAATACTTGTTTTCTGCATCATAATAGGAAATATTAATTCTTAACAATACTTGGACACATCATAGACAACAAAATCTAGTAGTTAAAAAAATATTTTAAACAACTAGTTTTACAAGTATTAAAAAAAATAGTTGAGCTCAAGTTAGCTTCCAGAGCTACTGCTAGAATGAATGGCCTAAATGTTTCAATAGTTACGCATATTAATGAATATTAAACAATAACACTTATTTTAAAGCTACTGGAAGCTACTCAATGAATGGATAAAAATACTCAAGAAAGTATCAAATAACTAATTCAAAATACATGATTGGATTTGTAATTCCTTACCAATCCTTTCTTTATTGAGTTCAAAATAATAAATATTATTTTTAGTTGCTGAGTAAATATTTTTTATTTTAATAATAGAGTTTCATGTAAGTATCAATTCTAAGAGAAATTTATGTTGATAGTTAATAATTACAAAAAAAAAAGATGACAATAAATTCAAGTAATGATGAAAATAAATAAAACTAAATTGTAAATTAGTGGTACTAAACAGATAAATACTAACTTCTAAAATAGTATATTTTATATTAACATACAAAATAGGACAAAAATTTTTGGTGAAATTTTGCAATACAGTCACATAGTGTGATTCTTATTTGCTTATCTGATTCTTCATTTTTCTTCCACTGTTTCAAACTTAAAAGTGGACATGTCGATGTATGAACTGTTCACTGGACATGAATGCTTATCTTTTAAATCTAGTAATGCCACAATCTAGTAAAGATGAAGGAATCACACACACACACACACACACACACACACATATATCTGTTTATAGTCATTAGGAATATTTTGAAATATATGCTCTTAAGCTTTTTCATGTCAATTTGTTATACTCATACACATTCTTACAGAAACCATTTCTCAACTTACTCTACTCCTTAATAATTTATGTTACTATTTATTACATAATCTTATACAGAACATGACAAACATTAATGTAATATTTTATACTGGAGTTTCTATTAAGCCATAATGTACATGGTTCTGTTTATTAATCTTTGTTATATTGTACCTTTCACTATATATTATAATAAATGATGTTTAGTACAGAACACTAGATGATATATTCAAAGGAAACCAGTATCAAAAAATGTAAGTTATTTATTCAGTATGAAATAGTCATTATTGTTATTTATGTTATTGTTATTACCCTTGAGAAAATTTGAAATGTCTTCGAGCTGAGGTATGTTGTCCTCTCTGTATCCACAGTTTTCAATGAGAAGTGGAAATACATGATTGAATTCTTTACATGCGTGTGTAGGAAACAAGTTTACCAAGTTTTTAAAAACAGTTCCCCATGTAGTTACCTCTTCTTTTGTGTATTCAACACGAGGCAGTGGCTCTCCACTGGAAGAAAAATAAACAGCTAAATCAATTTAATTACAATTATTTTGTTTTATTTAATTTTATTTAATAAAAATATAAAAAGACAATTTATTTTAAACTTAATTTTTATGTTACTTGACAATTAATTTATATAACATCTCTTGAATTCACATTATGCATGTATAATAAAGTTTAACGTCTTCAAAATTTTCAGCAACTATTTGAAAATCTAATGTCATCAATATAGTTAAATTCAAAATTTTTGTGGTCAGAAAGGTTCAGGCCCTCAAATAATTAAAGCTGTCGTATAGTATATGTTTTTTTTTATAAATCTTAATAACTGTTCTATTCATTCACACTCACTGGCGCACCCACGGGAGGTGCTTTGGGTGCTGCAGCACCCCCAAGAACGGGAGAAAAAATATTAACAAAATATCAAAAAATTATTGTATGTGCTGTTTAAATGTATAAAAAAAAAAACTGGTGTGTAGCAAACTACACGCGGTGGAAATTAAACTTCTATGCAGCATACAATATTTTTGTGTGGAAGGTTGGCAATGTCTCATTAACCGTGCGAACTGGCTCCGTTCCGCCGCTGCCGCTTACTGTGTTCATGTTTTGTTTACTATCGGTTTGAGGTTAGTGCAAACCTACTTCTACTTTAGAAGTGCTGAGCTTATAATATTTTAGTTAACGGAGGTCACGTCAATATATAATGAGTAAGAAGCAAAAGAACGCAATAACAAACTATTTCGGTGCCACTGTGAAGAAACAACGTTTAGACAATGATTGTGATGAGTTTCATGCGTCTACGTCATACGAAGCAGGGCTTCGAGATGAAGTTACAGATAATATCTTGTCTCAAGCTGATTACCAGCCTTCACTTTCACCAGGTAATTATTCAGAAAATTATTCAAAAGATATTTGTAAATTTATAAAAACAGGGAAGTTAAACGAAGAAGAAAAGTTTAGTATATTAAGTAACACTTGGGCACCAGATAAGAAATTTAAGTTTCCATTTCGCCAGTTTGGTTCACAAAAAAGGAAGTTCTCAGTTTCTTGGCTTGAAAAGTATAAATGGCTAGCATACTCTGCTAAAGAAGATAGTGCATATTGTAAAGTGTGCATTGTTTTTGCTCCTGAAGTTGTAGGGATGTCAAGTTCACAACCAACAGGTCACCTAGTTAAAGTGGGGTTTCATTCTTGGAATAAAGCTTTAGAGAAATTTTAAACTCATCAAAAATTGAAATACCGCCAAGATTCAATCTTAAATGCTGAGAATTTTCTCGACATAAAGCTTTCAAAGAAAAACTCTATAGATAAAGTAATAGATAAAGCCCGCGCTCAGCAAGCCCTTGAAAACGGAAACATTTTAAAACCCATTATTGAAACAGTCACTTTGTGTGGTAGGCAAAATCTCGCCTTGAGAGCATATACAGGCTATGGAGTGTTTGATGTGGATAATCCCCCATTAGAAAATGAGGGAAATTTTCGAGCTTTATTAAGAGCACGTGTAACAAGTGGTGATACTAATCTAAAAATCATTTTGATTCCTGTAGACGGAATGCCACTTATATCAGTTGGAATATACAGAATCAAATAATTGATGCTTGCCAGGAGATTATCACTAGAAAAATTGTTGATGAAGTAAATAGTGCACAAGCATTTTCAATATTTGCAGACGAAACTGCTGATATTTCAAAACAAGAACAGTTTACTCTTTGTTTACGTTATGTCAAACAAGACCCCGTAAAACGATATTTTATTACTGAAAACTTTCTACAGTTTGTTCCTTTAAAACAATTAACTGGTGAATATATGGCAGAGACACTTTTAAAAAGTTTGGACGATTGTGGTATTGATACAATTTACCTAAGGGGACAGGGTTTTGATGGCGCAGCAGCCATGAGTGGGGTATTTAAAGGCGCTCAGGCTTTCATCTCTAAAAAGCATCCCTAAGCTCTTTATGTTCATTGCGCTGCCCACTGTCTTAATTTGGCTATTTCAAACTCTACTGAGGTCTCTGCCATCAGAAATTGCTTTGGCACAATACAAAAAATTTGGGATTTCTTTAATACACCAAAAAGACAAGCTGTCTTACAGGAAAAAATATCAGAAATGATTCCTGAATCAAACAAGTTAAAGTTAAAGAAAATATGTCCAACCAGGTGGGTTGAAAGACACGAATCTGTTATGGTAATGGTCGAGTTGCTTCATGCTGTTATTGCAGCTCTAGAGAAGATTCGGGAATGGGAAGACAAAGATGCATCTTCTGGCGCACTTTTGCTTTCTCTTGCTTTGGAGCAGCCTGACTTCATTGTTGCACTGTTATCGGCAGAAAAACTGATGAGCTATACCTTAAAACTGAGTAGAACTCTGCAATCAGATGATTGTGACCTAGCGGGGGCTATTTCGTATGCAGAAAGTATTATATCCTCATTGTCAAAAATCAGACAGAATGCGATTCAGGAGTTCGCTTCTATGTTTGAACAGTGTAAGAAAACCGCTTCAATATTTGGTATTGGTTTAGAGATATCTGTGCCGAGAATAGTAAAGGGATGCCAATATCACAGAGCAAATGTGCCAGCTGAAACACCTGAAGAATACTACTGCCGTGCAGTTTTCTTGCCTTGGCTTGATAGCCTACTAAACAATCTCAGTGACAGATTCACAAAACACAAAGACGTTTTGGCAAACTTCAAGTGTCTCCTTCCTAACAGGGACAGTCACGTAAGCAAAGAAAAAAAGGAACAGTTTTTAAAACTTGTCGATATGTACAAAGATGATTTGGAATGTGAAAGCACAAACGTTTTATCGGCTGAGTTTCAGCTCTGGCATAAGAAGTTTCATTCTGTGGAAAGTGTCCGTTTGGTTTCTGAGTCCAAAAATAATAAAAGAACTGTGTCTAACACTGCAATTATCACTCTAAATGAGTGTGACAAATGCTTTTTCCCTAATGTGCATATTCTTTTGAAACTTCTTTGCACATTACGAATTTCTACTAGCACGCCTGAACATACCTTCTCAACTCTAAAACGTATTAAGACCTACTTAAGAAATACGATGAGTGAAACAAGATTAAATGGACTAGCCAGTTTGAACATTCATAGAGAAATACATGTAGACCCCGAAGAAGTTATTGATGTGTTGGTAAAAAAAGGACCAAGAAAACTCAATTTTGTTTTGTACTCCTAATTAAAAGTATGTATTTTAAGTCTGAGAAAGTAGTGATTCTATCTCAGCTGTGTAACTTGATTTCGATTTAATAAAATTTCTAGTATGTATTACAGTTATTTTATTTAAACTAGCCTGACAATGTTAGTGCATTTCTTTTAAATCTTTATAGAATAGGCTAATATTTTACTCATAATATTTTTAAAAGTAAAAGAGGTTCTCTAAAAATCTAAAGCTCAGGAAACCGGGGGTTTCCCTTAAAAGCACACCCCAGAATTAATTTCTGGGTGCACCTGTGTTCACACTATTTAGTAGTTTTGCATAAAAGTATGTAAGAGTAATTTATTTAGAAAAATATTAAATAAATTCAAAAAATTAACCTAAATTTTTTAGGAAAAAAAGAAAGAAGAAAAAAATGTTGGCTAGGACAGTTTTCTTAAACAATAAATGGGATGAAGAAAAACAAAAGAAATTTGATTAAGACTACCAAATATTTAACCTATTAAGGCTAAAACATATTTTATAATATAACTGTACTAATAATTTGATTTACTTGGCATCATTATAACTGACGTATAACAATAATAACAACTAACATCTGTCTGTTTGTAGAGAAAACATTTAAGCTAGTATTGAAAAGTTGGGTCAAAGTATTAAACTAATATGAGATTGTATGTTTTGGGGTGGACCTACAGAAGTTCACACAAATACCTTCATCAACTTTGTCACCACTTATTGCAAAACTGCTAGTCGCTGTGCTCTTGACGAGGCCTTTCAGTGCTTTCACCATCTTCAGTTTAAGACTTTAGTTGGTGTTAAGACGGCTGCTAAAAAAAGTAACTTGATTAGAAATACCTTCAGTCCGTGGTATACATCTTTCATTTGTATTTGTTTTATTTAATTCCGTACCTTCCTTCCATTAGGTATAAGACTTTACATAACTTAAAGAAAAATAATTTAATGTTTACACAATAATAATAATAAATTAATAATCTTTATGCTTAATAAATGTATTCTATTCCTTCCTAAGCTTCATTGCTTCAACATGTTTTTTCTCTGTTCTCCAAAGTTTTACCTAGTGCATTGTCCCTCACATTGGTGTCTCAATATAACATTTTTGATTGGGCAAAGTGAGTGTTTGGTACCCTCCTCTTCATTCCACCCCTCCAAGAAAAACAAACATTTCATATTTTCAAATTGACAATCTCAATTTTTATATGGGAAAGCTTGTTTGCTTAATTTGTTTGAAGAAAACATGTTCTTTTTGTACTCATATTTTTATCTTTGTGTTTGATACATGAATTTAAAAATCATGAAAACAATTATTGCTCTTATTGTAATTTTAATGATACTAAAATAACGTCAAGACCAGTGAGCAGATTTTTTTTTTTTAACCATGTGGAGATAGGTCAACCGTAATAGCAGAACAAATTTGCATAATAAATCAAAAATAATATCAGAATAGCTGTATTAATATCTGTAAATTTTTGCAATATACAAGTAGCTACTAGTAAAAATATTATGGAGCAGATGCAGTGATAAAAAAGGAAAAAAGGAAACAAAGATAAAATTCAATTTTTTTAATTTTTAGACTTTAGTTTGGCATCCTCAAGAGCATCACCCTAGGCCTTACACTTCATTGGTTCCTTCTTTATTTTAATCTTCCTCTCTTCTTCTTCCCTTGGATTTCTTACTGGTTGTATCATGTTTGTCCTAGTAGATGTCCCCACTATCCAAGTTGTCTTTGTTCAATATGTGTAATATAAAAAAAAAAACAGTAATATTAATTAATATGGTCATCAAAGCAATTGTTAATGTTTATATTTTATATAGGTAGGTCCTTCAATTTGTTGCATATGTATGTATTTATGCTGTAAAGTATGTATATATAAAAATACACACACACATCTATACATTATTAAATTGGTGTTCTTACTGCTTATAATTGTATGCAAGATCAGCAAAATATTTTCTCCGAGCTCTGTACACAGGATCTGTGAAACCTGGATGATCAGAGTCAAGTTCTGCTCCATAAGATAATATCTGATTCGCAAAACGATCTAGTTCACGAATTCTGTGTGGAAACCATGGCACAGTACCTGTAAACAGAATAAATACTTTTTAGTTTCAAGATGTCTTGTAAAATCTAAACACCTCTTCAATACTGACCTTGTCTGACTTATAAAGACAGAAAAAAAATCTAAATTTGCTTTGTAGAGTGTCAGTAATTGTTTTCTGTGAGTACCATAAGGCTTACATTTTAAACAGCAAAATTATTAATAAAGAAAAATAAGAAAATAGTTTATTATAATTATATATTTATTTTTATCTCTTGTTGAATCTATACTTCAATAAAACTTTACATTATTGAAAACATCTCATTACAAGGCTCCTCTATTAAATTTTCCCATACCTTCCTGTCACTCGCTGCGATAAATATTGGCCTAAATTTTTTTAGGCCTATAAAAAATATAATAAATATTTTTTAGTTACCATTTAACTTGTTAAATCATTCCTTATATATAGATTCCACACATAATACTCATTATCTCTTAAGAATACATTTGTATACAAATTTAATAGGTTTGGTGTGTAGTGAAATTTTTACAAAGGCAAACAGCACACAAAATCACTGGTAAACACAATTTTTGTTATAAGAGATGCTGATATTGTTCTTTTTGTAAATGTTTATATTGAATTCAAAAATACAATCAGATTTTTTCTATCACACATATGTTTGTGTTGTCAACTTTCAAAATTTTATGTTTTCAAATTTTGGATACATTGACCAATAAAGTGATCATGTAAAATAATACTTTTCATTATGTTTAAAACTTTTTATTATAAGTAGAGTTCAGCATTCTTTCATTTAATCACAAGGTAAATACACTGTAAAGTAAATACAACTATTTCATTAACGACTCGGAACACAAAGTTTTTTATGAGTGAAAACTTTGTGTTCCGAGTCATTAATGAAATAGTTGTATTTAGTTAAGTAACGGACACGTCATGGACAACGAAATCCAAGAAACACTATAAAGGTTTACTCAGTCAGTAAAGCTATGGTATGACATTGACATGTCACAACATAGAATCATGTAGCTTATGTGTCATTATTATTTTCCAGTAGTAAGATTGTCTTCTTTAAAAAAAGCATTAGTATAGTTTGTGTTTTTGTGAAATGAATATGTGTGCCAAGTTTGAAACTGTCATCATGCCAAGGAAATGTATAAATCATGTAAATCATCCAAATAGTTTCCACTATGTGTCTGTAGTAAACTAATTTTGATATTTCAGAAATATAATTTTACTCTTCATCTTATTTGTAGCCTCCAGACCGCTGTTAGAACCAAATTTAATTAATTTACCTTATATTTAATCCGCTAAGCGATCTTCTGTTATATGTTTTTACAACATGTTTCGGGGATAAATCCCCATCCTCAGGTAAAATTTCGACGACCCCTATGCATTAGGGTGAATAAACATTTTACCTGAGGATGGGGATTTATTCCCAAAACATGTTGTAAAAACATATAACAGAAGATCGCTTAGCGGATTAAATATAAGGTAAATTAATTAAATAATTTTACTCCTCTAAGAAGTCTTGTGCACTTTCTTTTGGTTCTAATGTAAGTGATCGTGATAAGAGCTGGGTCTCTCATATTTGTTGTTTAACTTGTGTTCAACTCCTCAAAGGATGGGTAAATAATGGTTCTTGTCATTTGTCTTTTACTATACCAATGATTTGGGGGAACCAAGAGCCCATGTTTCTGACTGTTATTTCTATTTAACAAACATAATAGAAATTACATCTAAATCCAAACGCTCTATAAATACTTTATTTTGTCTTCTGTTTCTTTGTTACCCTATTTCAAAACCTGTTCCTCACAGTGAGAATTTTCTCATTCTACAACATTGAACAACACTGTACAAATTTTCCATAATATGTAACATTGAGTGATAGTGGTCCAGGTACCAACCAACAACACAAAGAACAATATTAAAACCCATGTGATGCTGATTTCGAAGCAAGTACTTCTTCTTGTGAGCTTCGCCTATTAACAAAAGGTGATCTTGATGACCTAGTGTGAGTTGAATTTATCCAAAAGACAGTCTGAGAATCTTGATTCTAAGGGTGGAATCTTCTTACTCCAGATACTAAAATATGCCATTTTAGCAAAAATCTAAAATGAATTTATAATGTTTTGTATACAAGAAAATTATTTAGTATAGTGCAATAATGTTTACTCGTTAATGAAGGATCTGGGTCATGAACATGAAACAACAGAGTGGCACTTGTTTACTCTTATAAAGTCAGCTTGAAGGCAATGCATCTTCATAACAGAAATAAATGTCCATCGGTACCACTAGCCCATACAACTAAAATGAAAGAGTTATACGAACATATGAAATTTATTTTTAACAAGTTTCTTAAGAAATATCTTTGGAATATATGTAGTGACTTGAAACTCATTGACCTTTTACTTGGTTTACAGCTAGATAGACTAAATTTTGTTGTTTTATGTAAATGGGAACAGTAGGGAGCAAAAAAGTCACTACATAAGAAAAGTCACTCATTCCAATGAAGAAAAATGTTGTAAATCTGCCACTAATCGAGTCAGAAAAAACATACCTGCCCCAGTTACACATTAAACTAGGACTTATGAGTAAGTCTGAAAAGCCAATGGACTGAAACAGTGTTGGATTTACATATTTTAAGGAAAAATTCCCCAGAATAAGTGATGCTAAAATCAAAAAAGGAATATTTGTAGGTCCACAAATAAGGAGTTGATGGTAGATGAAAAAATGTATGACCAGTTAAACAAATTGGGAAAGACAGAGTGGAAATGTTTTTTAAATGTTGCCAGGAATTTTGGTGGGAATGCTAAGGCAGAAAATGATTAAGACTTAGTGAGGACCCTGCCTCACCCTGCTAGATTCATTTAAAGCTACAGGCTGTAATATTTCTCTCAAGATCCATTTCTTGGACTCCCATTTGGATTTCTTCCCCAAAATTTGGGTGCAGTCAGTGATGAACATTATTAGAGATTTCATAAAGATATTTCAATCATATAACAGTATTCTATGGGCAAATGGAGTATGAATATGCTTCCTGACTACTGCTGGAAACTCAAATGAGATGTTCCACAAGCATAATACACTAGGAAGTCTTTGGCTGTTAATTTTTATGTAACAAAAAAATATTTTTATAATGAATGAAAATATAGTGTTTGTATTTAAATTTTAGCCATCTGTCACAAGAAAAACATATGTGATAGGAGAAAGCTGAGGGTATATTTGTATTCACCATAAAAATACATTTAGGTTCACATATTTTTCTTGTGTGACAAAAAGTTCTTTTTTTGTTGTTAACGACTGAAATCTAACAACTAGTATTAAATCTTAACCTTTAAATCATAGATAAGTTCTTAAATTTATTATCTACAATTCAAGCAACAATGGAAATATCATTTTGTAACCTAACAGAATTATACCATAATCTAACATAATTACCCATAACGAAGGAACATTATTGACAACCCTCCTCTTTACAATAATAGGTTTGTGAACAATAAGGAAAGTGAGTTATGTACTTATGCAAGTTAAATATGTAAGCGTATATATTCTTTATTTCTTCAAGCAATGTAAAAAATATATAATTAGTAAAATAGTTTACCTTTTTCTTGTCCGTCTGGTGGCCTTTTCTCTATATTTCATTCAACACGTTTCAGGACATATGTCCCATCATCAGGATATCCCTTGTTGAAGTTCGTCGATCGTTAAAATATTAAAAACACTGTACACACAATTCTACACATAACAATAAATATAATATAAACATAAAAACACATAAAATACCCAGATTTTAGACACACACGATATCGGTGGTGCGCACCACGACATGCTATAGTCGACTGCAGTGTTCATGTTGTTATATGTCGTGCACTATGGACCTTGTTCTGTATTCTTATCGCTGTGTCGTATAATAGATTGGACTGGAAATTCAGCTGATCGTTAAGGATGACTTCTTCTGTTTTTTTATTTTTGTAAGCTTTATATATTTCGTATTCTTCGATAGCATTCATATAATTTCCTTTTCTGCATATATGGAGGGGTTGAAAGTTCGTTGTGAAATCAGTATAACTTTGGTTGTTGTCCATCAGATGGCGCGCATAATTTGACACTGTTTTACTAAATTCTTTTTTAGGTAAATGTTCTTTGAATCGTCTTTTAAAAGGTCTACCAGTTTGGCCAATGTAAAAGCTGTCGCAGTCATTGCATATTATCTTATAAACGCCCATCCTGTCTTCAATTGATTTTGAATGTTTAGGTAAGAGTATCTTATTAGTGTTATTACTAGTTCGGTACCTAAACATTCAAAATCAATTGAAGACAGGACGGGCATTTATAAGATAATATGCAATGACTGCGACAGCTTTTACATTGGCCAAACTGGTAGACCTTTTAAAAGACGATTCAAAGAACATTTACCTAAAAAAGAATTTAGTAAAACAGTGTCAAATTACGCGCGCCATCTGATGGACAACAACCATAGTTATACTGATTTCACAACGAACTTTCAACCCCTCCATATATGCAGAAAAGGAAATTATATGAATGCTATCGAAGAATACGAAATATATAAAGCTTACAAAAATAAAAAAACAGAAGTCATCCTTAATGATCAGCTGAATTTCCAGTCCAATCTATTATACGACACAGCGATAAGAATACAGAACAAGGTCCATAGTGCACGACATATAACAACATGAACACTGCAGTCGACTATAGCATGTCGTGGTGCGCACCACCGATATCGTGTGTGTCTAAAATCTGGGTATTTTATGTGTTTTTATGTTTATATTATATTTATTGTTATGTGTAGAATTGTGTGTACAGTGTTTTTAATATTTTAACGATCGACAAACTTCAACAAGGGATATCCTGATGATGGGACATATGTCCTGAAACGTGTTGAATGAAATATAGAGAAAAGGCCACCAGACGGACAAGAAAAAGGTAAACTATTTTACTAATTATATACTATAAGTGGCTTGGATACCGAAAAACATGGATCTAAAAAATGTAAATAATATAAAATAGAATAATTTTATAATTCTTATCATGACAGTGTTAAATGATAATCAATGTATTTGTTACATATTACGTAAATAACATTGTGGATTGATTGGAGAAAGCTGTTGCCTTATTTGGCAATGAACATTTATTAATGCCAGTGAAGAAAACACAACAGAGGAAATACTGTACACATCACAAATCTTATCTCTTCAGATCTTGTTTACGGTACCTTTTACAGTGATATTAAAACTAAATTAATGTAGATAGAGAGGCTGAAACGATGCATTCACAAATGAAGATTTGTTCAGAACTGACTTAGAAAAGCCAAAGATAATCATGAAACTTTAGGTAACAGTATAGGTCAAGAATGTTTCATAGATTAACACATATGCAGTACTAGTGAAATTTACTGAAAGTCAGCTCTATTTTTCCGATCAAGAAATTTTGCAGTTATCACATCATTATTTTAATTATGCACACATTTTCTCCAAGCTATCGTGTACTACCCAGACAAGGTGAGACTAATTGAAATATTTACAAGCTGTCATTCACAACCCTGGTGTAATGGTATTCGGAGAAAGGCAATAAATTAACCCTGCAATGCCGTCTCCCAGTCTCTATAATTGCACTGACCCTTAGCTCATGTACACACAGTTTCACTAATGTGACACTACACATACATCATTCTACCTTCCTCCAGAAGCAATGATCACTTACTAGGCAAGCAGACGTCTAATATTCATTCAAAAATAATTGAAAAATTCACATAAACTTTTGTATATATTTATATATTACATTGGAAATTTTTTTACGAGGTGCAAATTAAATATATTATAGGTGTGATTGATATTTTTTTATATGATACTGTGCCAGTGTATGAATTGTAATAAGATACAATTAAAATTTAGATGCAAATTTAGATACACATTTCTGACATAAATTATTAAATATTATGTACAAATTATTCACAGAGTATTAATGCTACAGACATAGCAGAACTACTGAAATTTATTGAAATCAGCTATATTTTTCTGATCAAGAAATTTTGCAGTTATCATAGCAGTTGTCATTTTCACTATTCACACATTTTCTCCAGTCTATTGTTCAATACTCAAACAAGTTGAAACTAAATGAAATTTTACCAGCTTTAAATATTTACATACCGAAACACAATGAATGATAACATATTTGGATTATATCATTAACATTCCAGCCCCGAGTATATTAGTAAATTGTATATTTTACTGTATATGCAAATTTATAACGTAAGATTACACGACCGCCGGAGTCAAGATTATTAAATTGAAAAGAAACCAGGCTGTTAGGCTACGGTCAGTTACTGTGGTCGGCTATATTTCAATCCAACCCTTGGGGATCTTCTTCAGGCCGCAAATGTGAAGGTCTAACAGCCTAGTTTCTTTTCAGTTTAATCATATATACAAATGTCTGTCTTACTTTTAAATTGCTAATGATTACTGCTACTTAGCAGCTTGTTCCTTTCACTGGGGCTATAAATGGTATTAGATTTTACTTGCTGTGAAAGGCTAAGTCAGTATAACCTATTATGGCTATACTGCAGAAACGTGAAAGGAGTAACTTCTTATTCATACAATATTAATATCTATTCTGAAGTTTTCATTCTACACTACTGGATGCACATGTACCAAAAAATGTAGAACATTTAATTACTCTTATACTTTCAAGTACTACTACTAGTATTACTATACTACTACTGCTGCTGGTGCTCTTACTACTACTACTACTACTACTAATCATAATAATAGTAGTTATAACAAAGATTATTATAAACATTTTTTTCAAACTGCTTTATAAGAATAGAAAGTTAACTAACATACCCAAGTTGTTTCTGTGATTCCTAGAGATTATACTAAAATAAGCTGAACTTTCCTTAAGGCTTTCAATAGCAGCACCAAGATTGCCTCCTGGTGCACATTCCACCATGAATTCATATGCTCCTGGCAAGCGAGCTGACGATCTTGATTCAATATGAATCAAATTAACTTTATGTTTCTGAAACAGTATTCAAATAATTAAAAATCTTTATTATTTTCTTAGTATAACTTGATACAAATTCAAATTTTTTCAAATTTTGTATAACATATCAACTGAATATGCATTTTCTCACAAAAAGTTTGATGTTAGATGATAAATATTATTTGAAGACAGTTACAGTCTATCTGGTGGAAATGCAGCTAGTTTCACTTGAATAACACAATTTTGTCCTAGTTATACTGAATGAAGTACATTGATGTTGAATAGCGTACTTAAAAATTATCCACCTAAGCATTCAAAGAATTTTGACGAAACCGAAACATCAAAGCATGATAATGTTTTTAGGCTTTTGAAACGTATAATGTGGATTACATTTGGTGGATTACGTAAATCATTTCCAAACCACAGACGATCACAAACAGAGCATAACCAAATTTATTCTCACTAAAACGTTTGCTAAACTCAATGTCAGCAGCGATTATTTCTGTCTTGATGCGTTTACATATCAGATTTCTAGACTGTGGGAAATCGAAAGTGTGGAAGCGTCACATTTTTCGATGACGTTACATTTTTATGGAATGACCCCCAGCCTAAAAACATTATTCGCCAATTTACTCGCAACTTCTTTTTGATATAACTTGTAAATATTTGAACACCTCTCTTTATTGAGGAAATTCCTAATCTCAGAAAAATGTAGGCATCACTTTCCCCTACTTAGTTCTAAATTATCTATATTTAGCAAATATATATATATATATTACAATGTTATTTTGATACACTTACTTTTACACATACGCTATTACTACTCGTATGCGCGCACTTACCCACGTCTTGGAGGTATACTCTTCTTCAGCAGTATTTACCTTGATGTTCCCCGGCTGGGTCGCAGGCTTTGGTCATTGGTTGAGTGTGGATAAGCATGTGAATAACGTTATAAGTTGTAATTTACAAGTAAAGGGTACAGAGGATTGAGTACTGGTTGTGAAATTAGTACGACTGTTTTAAGAAAAGTACAGTATTTTCATTTGATTTATTCAAAAATTAAATTCTAATTCTCATGTTATTTAAATGTTTAATGCGGGTTACTTATTAGATGAACCCTTATATTCAATCTGAATATAATGTACTCATAATGTGTTTAACTCTTATTTCTTATATTTCTAAGACATAGTATACACATACACAAATTATATATGACCTGAAATAGTACACAGACATATACATATAACACATATAAATATTATAGGAACGTGATTAATACGTATTACACTTAAATATTGATCTTGTCTTTACAAGCGTGGTTTTCAATATATACCACTTAAACACTTTCAATTAATTAAAATATTAATAGAGAACATTTATTGTGTTAATTGATTTTATCTTTAATGTCTCAATTAATTAACAATCTTCTAATGATGTAATTCTCATATTTACAATTACTCATCTAATCAATTACAAAATATAATAAAATAATATGGTTCTTGCTTGACCATTTACTTATGAGATTACTTCAGTTATACTCAATTATATTTTGAACAATTATTTACTCATTATTCAAATTTAAAAATATATTAATGTTCTTGTAAACTTGAATATGGAAACTAGAGCTTTTGGCGATAGACCTCAGGGTCATTTATAATATTAAATAAATGTTCGACTTCACCTGCATTTTTCTGCACCCATTTAATTTTGTTGTTACCTTCATCTGGACTCTTGAGTTTGTTGATCCTCTTCGGTATCAGCTCCTCTGTCTCTGCGTCGTTGAATTCCTCGCTCCGTCTCCTGGATGCTGAGGTTTGACATGGACCTCTAGTCGTGATGATATACGGCTGGATGTAGATGCATGGGCTGTCCCTGCGTCCTCTCGTCTTCTTGTCTAGTTCCTCTCCTCTTCTTTCTTGTCCCTCGTAGCTGTCTAGAAGTTCTATGTAGTTACAACTCTTGTAGCTTCATTAATATAGTTTCAACTCTCGTAGATTCATTTATATAGTCTGTTTCAAATCACTCGAGTTCTTTAATAACTGCACCGACGTACTGCCGGTTCCATCGCACTTCAGTTTATATACTACCGTTTAAAACATTACTAAAATTTAGTAAAATTTACAGTGTCGAGATGCATGGATTCCTCGTACTAAATAAACTTGATCTGGCTTCAAGGTGTGTCGCGCGCTGGGGTTTTATACTGCTGCCTCGTTGGAATTCCTGTTGGAAACTGTTTTGACAACATTGAACAGGCCGGTGCGTCGGTTTAATCGTCACTTTCAACCTACGCGTCTTTCTATGAAGCGCACACTTTTTTATAAATATTATTACACCAATCGTTCGGTATAATATTAAACCTTATTTATGTAAATTATGAATGTTATGCTGTGTAAATTATGGCAGTTATGGCAAAATTTCACACGGTGTCTGAACCGTTCCCACGATTAATGACCACTTAACGCCAAATTGAAGCGCCAGGCGTCAGCTATGTTTTTACATATGTCGCTGATTCGTGTGACTTATGGTTCACGTACAGTACTTAAAAAACTGTGTGAAATCTTCCACCCTCGTTTGCATAATTTAACCTGTCTGTTATTTACACATGTACACATATACACACACGCAGACTGATACACAGGCGACCGCATGTCGTTCTGACGTCACCTCTGCGAGTTAGCGCGTGTCAATTGCTCCCCCGTCGTTACATTTAAAAACCAACTAAGCCATATGTTTCCATATACATGCTCACTTATAATATTTGATTTATTTAAAAATAAATACTACTTATATTTATTACATTATTTCTTATACCTAACGTACATTTATTATATCATTTTTAATATGTACATCTTACATATGTCATACTTATATACGAAAGCACGTTATCATACCTCAGTCAGGGGTTGATACATATACTTATGCTAAACGTATCGTTGCAATATATATACTTATCTATATGGATATCTATATAGTTCTATATTTAGTTACATTAGTTGAATATGTAAAAAAATCTCTCCCCTTACACACACACGCGCGCGCGCGCATAAAGAATTTCGACGAAACCGAAACATCGAAGCATGATAATGTTTTATAAACAAAAGATTTCTAGACTGTGGGGAATCGAAAGTGTGGAAGCGTTACATTTTTCGATGACGATTTTGTGGAATGACCCCCAGCCTAAAAACATTATCATGTTAAAAAATAACGTGGCTTTGTCTAGTACAGTAGTGTGCAGAATAATTCTGAGTTTTTATCTGGTCCATAGACTGAAGAAGATGAGAAAAGCTGAGTTAAATTATTTTTGTGGACACATTGTTGTTGCACTTTGTGGAATGGCGCCATGCAACTTATAAATAGGCGTACAATAGGTATGTATAGTTTAAAAACTTGTCTGTAATGTTAGCCGGTAAAATATTTTACGCTTTAAATTCGACAATAATAGGCCTATAAAGTAAAAGTTGTTATGTACTGTATCTACAACTAAAACAATGTATTCATAAAATAATATATATATATATAGCCTACTTTTACAAACCACAAAAAATAGACAACTCACAGTAAGGCGTTACTATGCCCTTAAGTATGTGGGTACGATGCGGATTCCCTTTTGTAGTATGACACTTTTCAACACAATGCATTTTCGTTAACACACTGTTCAATTTCTATTAAAAATTTCGTTTAGTGAGAGACGTAAAAGACGTTATTTTCGAAAAACTGTTTACTGCGAAAGGGAAAACGTGAGCAGTGAAAAGTTTAAAGTCAAAAGTGAGTTCTGTTACACAACGCAAATCCAGTTTAGTAACCCGCAAGGGCTTTAGTAATTTTTTTTTTCATAGATAAAGTAATAACTTCTACATTATATTATTGCATTAATCAGAACGTAATATATAATATTACCGCTACCATTATAGACAAGTTTCTTTAAATACCAGAAATGTTTTTAATTCGTATAGTGGCATACGACAGCGCAACGGTGACGATGTATTCCGAGAAATAGTACAAATCGTACATTTTGTAAATGCATTATTTTTAACTTAAAAAGCATTAATTTTATTCTCATTTTATTGATGTACAAAGTCTATAGTAATATTGTATGTTATATTGGCATTATTGTTGCGTGAATGTTTTTATTTGTTCGAAGAATTTAAATAATCTGGCTCGTTTTGTTAATTGACCATACCTGAAATCCTTCGAATATCTCGATTGTTCGGTTAATAAGCAAGTAGTATTGATTTTATAATATATTTTATCCATGTACTTTATTATTTATCCATGTTTTTATATAAAGTACGTAGTCAATAAAGTAATTTATTGAAACTGATCAGTAGGCCTACAATAAGTCCTCAGGAGAAGGACTTTCGCCCAAATACTAGTTTTCCCAGTCATGCCAGTTGTGTTGTGTACTGCTGATCTGTAAGCCATTAAGAATTACAGCTGACCCCAGTATTTTTAGCTCTCGTCGGCAGCCTTCAAAAAGTGATAAAGTGATTCTTTTCCAGTGTTCTTCGAATCTCTCCACCCTACCATCAAGCTTTGGGATGGAAAGGCTCTGTCCTCGTCTTTCGAACACACAGTAGGTGATACAAATTTTTAGACTTCCGACTAGAAATTCTTTCCTTGATTCATTTGAATTTTTATTGGACTCCAATGGCAACGGAAGTTGTGAACTAACGCTTTTGTCACAGCAGTAATCTCCTATTTTAAGATAACATGTTTCCACATGTTTAGTAAAATAGTCACCTACAATCATAATGTACCGGTTTCCATCTTCCGTAACATTAGGGTTAATGGCAATTCTCTCCAACAGAAGTCAAATATTATATTTTATTTTTGTCCTGCTTCTAACTTGGAGGACATATTCACAGATCCGATACCAGTCTTCCACACCGTGGGAAAGATCCAGCCAATCAGTGGGATAGTTATGGGTGTTCCAATCGGTTTTATAAGTAACATCGTGTTAAATCCTTTACTGCATGTCTTACCGAAAGACATCGCCATGCGGCTCTGTGAACACCAGATAGGTCTGTCTATTGTCTAAGTGAAGGGGAACGCTACGTTACTGAAGTGGGATAGAGATGCTTGTCGTGTCAATCAGGGGAGGGGACCGGAAATTACAAACAGGTTTGAAATAAGAAATATAGGAAAATCAAGTCAGTCAATAAGTATCTTCTAAACAATGTTTCAATAATGCGTATTTTTATTGTGTTCTTCCAATTTACTTTAATGGTATTGATTTCAGGATGTTATCACGTTTTTCAACCACTTTAAAGATATTAATGTTGATTAGTCTTAACTTGTTTTCCTTTTGTATGAAGCCGACATGACCGGACCCCCCAAGACAAAATTTTAGATACGCCACTGCAATCAACAACCCATCATCATAATCAAGAATCTTCCTCCTGACTATGCTAGTATACCAATAAAGCCAAGAAGCTGTATTATTTCAAATGCTCAAACCACCTTGTTAACTGTCTTTAAGGATTTTAAAATTTCAGGAATCACGCTAGAGTTGCGTAGTCTGTTCGTGTGAAAACGCCCTCTGTTTGTGTGATATAGGCATTTGTGGAAGTTCTCCAAAACCACGGCAATAGCCAGTAACTCTCTCCTTGCCACATAACAATTTTTACTGCCTTGAAAGCTCTTTCCTACAATAAACTGTACACGCTGCTTACTATTTGCAGCTGTGATTAAACTACACTTATATCGGTTTTCCCCATGTTTGTGTCTACAGTGTACTTTCCTTCTGGGTCGTGTATTTTCTGTTAGTTCGTGCAGTTTAGCAATAGCAGTAAACGATTTTCCAAGTCTACAAGGTAAATTGTCCATCTCAAGCCTCATAGGATCAGAGTAGTTCAGAGCCATTGGCTCTTCAAAAGTGCCTGGTAGACTGCAGAGCCCGATTGGGGTGACTTTATATTGAAAGATGGTCTTTCTTCCTTTGTATCGTGGTGCCAAATGTTGTCGTAACCTCTCAGATTCGTTTAGTTCTTCTCCATCGTCTGGCAGTCGCGACCATTCATTGAGCGCGCTTTGTGGGGGGCACCATTCAGGCACCATGCCATTCGTAACATTTTTTTGTAGTTCACTATTTCTGATCCTATCAACGAATTTCCGTGCCGCAAATCGCACTAGGGAGTCCAGGCTCGGCCAGTCTAATCAGTAATTATCTTTGCGTCGAAAACTTGGGAGACTTCCTTTGGATCGTTTCGTCTCGCTTTCAGTTGAGCGTGTTATACGTCGCGGAGATGATCTTCCTACTGCACTCTAGAGCCATTATTAATCTGTCGTAGGTGTTCTACTATCATTCTCTGTAATAGATTTGCGTACAGCAGCTTCAAATTGGCGCGACTGTCACTTTTTTCCATACCCTCAAAAAGAGCTTCTGCTTTAAGTTGTTGTTCTGCTTCACTCTTTCATTCATTTCCTTCCGGCTTATGTCTTTCACTCTTTCCTCTTTTTGCTCGTCCCTTCATCTTTTATCATAAAAAGGGAAGTTTCTATGGATAGGCGTCAGATTGATCTCTATCTAGGATAGACATGAATTTTTGTCAGTCATGTCTGATTTTAAAACCCCCCTCCAGAGAGATAAAGAAAAAAGAAATGTAAAAAAAACATTACCCGTAAAAGCTAGTCATGTAAATCAATTAATTAATTAAGCTAATTATGTTATGTTAGTATGAACATTTTGAATTGCAGTAAGCTATAGCCATCTTAAGAAATCGCTTCGTGTAAACTTTGCTATATAGTTGTCTGATGGTTGAGGGATGTTTCAAATTTTTATCCTAATTGTAAGGTTATATCTCTTAGCGACTAGGAAAGAGATAACTTCGAATGTTTTAGTTAGCCCGCGGTGTAGCTAACTCAGTTTCAGATATTTATAGTGCAATAATTTATTTCACGGTAACTAAAAAATTACAAATAAACAGGTTTTTGCCTGTATTCGAATCTTGTACAGGCGTGCCTATTGTTGTACTTTTTATTCGAACCGTTTTTAACAATTTATTCGTATTTTTTAATTTATTGTTTTACTACAGTTTTGAAAACAAATCAATTATAATTAGAATCGTAAAACGTGTCTGTTATTCTTTATACACGTTAACCTAAGATTGAATGGGGCTTGTGAACGCAGTTTACAAGCACTCCGTAGCAGGGGCGTATTTACGGGGAGGACGAATGGGACCGGACCTCCCCCCCCCCCCCAGTGTATCAAAATAGTTGACGAATTTTGTCAATCTCTTAATTTTTATGCTGTTTTATTATTTTTCTGCTCTGTACGCTAATACAGCAGTAACTTTTTTTTAATATATAAACATGTTTATTACACAACATTAGCACATAGATTTGAAATATGAAATATTGGAAAATCAATTCAGTCAATAAATACCTTGTAAACAATGTTTCAGTAAGGCGTGTTTTTATTGTGTTATTACCGTTTTTACTTTAATGGGACTGATTTCAGCTACTTTAAAGACATTAATGTTGATTAGTCTTCGCTTGTTTTTTTTCTTTTGTATGAAGCCGACCCCCCCCCACAATGCCAAATTCTAGAGACCCCACTGCTCCGTATACAGATTTGTATACCAACTTCAACAAAAACGTGCAACCAGACGTTTCACGTACTTGCGCAACGCGTAGCGCAATTTTGAAATATTTGTTTTAGAGGCTCTGAAGTGCCCATTTTATGAAAATAATTTATTCAGTTCTATAGCTAAACGAGTAAACTGATTTACCTTCATTTGCTGTAAATATTTAGGGTCTATACACTGCAAGTACTCACTACGGCGAAATTTTAAAAGATTCGTATAAAATATTTAACACTGTCAGTGTCTTTAGATCAGCGGTTCCCAACCTTTTTGACCTGTGGAGCCCTTTTTAGAATCAGTTTCTATGGCGGAGCCCCTTAGGCCTACCCTATGTCTTACAAGTTAATGGTGTTTAGGAGTAGTGTTAGAGGGGAGTATATTTTGTAAATGTCATTGTTTAGAGCATCATTGTTGCTATATGAATTAAGCCAAATTATTTTCATGTTTCTATTTTTGTTTTATATGCAATTTGAACATCTATGTTTTTGAGTATTTTTTTAATGGTCTTCATGTTCTTTGCTGTTTAAGAATGTGAATTTTATCCATTTCTTAAGTTATTATTATTTTGTATTTGTTATATTATTATAAATTTATTTGGTTCTGGGTATTTTGTGTTATGTGTTGTTTCATTTTATATTTTATATTCTATTTTGCTTAGGCTTACTTTATTTTTGTGGTACCGTCAACCGGGGCTACTTTGGGCCACTTTTTCATGTTTTCACTAACATTTCCGTTATTAAAAAATATAATATATGGATTTTCAACGTCCAAATTGAGTTTTAACCAATTAACATGGTATAAAAAAGTAAACTGTATTGTTTTAAAAAAAGTTTTCCTTTTTTTTAATTTTTTACTATTTTTAAAGTTTTGGACCAAAGTAGCCCCTTCTTGGTGCTTCTTTGGTCCATTCAGTTGATTTCATACAAGTTGAATAGATTTCATATATTGGACTATTGTAACCCCTTGCATAAGGATCTGCTAATAAATTGACACTGCAAATTAGCAAAAAAATGTTTTTATTATCATATTGAAACACAATAAACCAATTCTAGATATGAAAAACATGAGAAACAATGTCTAAAAACTTGTCCTTTGTTCTTATCACTTTTGTCAATGCTAAACTTTTCATTCTAACTCATAATCAGCGATCTCAGCAACATTGAAGTGTCCTCATTTCATTAGCTTGGGAGGGTTGATTTTTTTCTTGATGTCAGCCCATTCGTAAACAAGAAGATCCTTTTTATCGGGCCATTTCCAGGACTTTTTGGTCTTGGTCATGCAGTCTATTGTAGGGCCTGACTCTTCTCCACTGGGCAGTTTTGTTATCAAACCAGGATAGTGCTTTCCTGCATATTTGACTATGACAAAGTCACCTTCTTCTAAATTACTTTTTAGAGATTCTGGTTCCGGTAGATCTTCTTTGCTAGGCCCACTGGTACCAACGTCTTCTCCAAAATCTTCAGATTCACTTTCATAAAAGTTGGAGCCGTCATCAGAACGACTGCAGTCATGGAGACTGTAAGAACTGGCGTGTTCAGATTCAGTTTCTGGTGTTCGATTTCTACGTGGGCGCCCTCTTTTCGGCTTAGGCGTAGACGTTGGTACTCCTTCCAAGTCCATGTCATCTGCGCTTGATTCATCAAACAATTTTGTACAGACACTTTTGCCAGCTGGCACATCCAATTTCTTTTGTTTCTTACTAGACCCTTTTTTGGTCATATCCTGCATTTTTTCTGCAAGGTTTTGCAAGAAACTGTCCCCTATCAGTTTTTTTAGAGGGCTGCTTACATCCTTTTGAGGCAAGCGCTCCAGAACTTTGGTTCTGTCAAGGGGTATGATACCTGTTTTTTTGAACCCAGAAATCATGTTTTTCTTCTTGTCTGCATACAAATAATCAACCAGCTGTTTTAGGAGTTTAGGAAACTGATCCTTGGGCAAGTTTGTCATTGACTTGTTTTTTCTTTCCACATAGTTAATATTTTACGCCACTCTCTTTTCATCGGACCATAGTAGGCAACATCCAACGGCTGGGTGAGGTGAGTAGAGTTTGGGGGTAGGCACACAAACCTTATATTGTTTTTCTCACACGCTTTTAAAACTTCTAGGTTGATATGGGAGGTTAAATTATCTCCTATCACAACCTTGACTCCGGGCAGCTTTTTCAATCGAGGAAGCAGGGTTGTGATAAACCAATCTTCGAACGTCCCCATATCAAACCAACCACTTTTTGTTCTATTATACCTACATCCCGCAGGTCCACCCTCTGTCCATGTAGACCACAAGTGTTCAGACTTGTACACCACATATGGTGGTAACATGTCTCCAGTTCCATTTCCACAAAACATTAGTGAGGTACAAGATTTCGTAGACTCCATAATGCGTTCTACATACTTTAGTCCTCTTTTACAAATAACCTTACTTGACCCTGGGTCATCTCGTAGATTTGTCTCATCATAATTCCAGATATTTTCATCTGGCACATCACTGAGGACAGTTTCTAAGTTGTCAAAATAATCATTGAATATTTTTTCATCAATAGCAGCTCTTACTCGTTTTATTTGCTTGCTGTGTGCACCGTTAAGTTTGGGTGGCATTTCCTAAACAATGCTGCCCAATCAGGTCCTGGGAAATTGTTTTTAAAGTTATTTACTGTACGCCCCTGTTTGTCAAGAAAGCATTTCATGGAGTATCTCAAATCAAGATCAGTAATTGGAAATCCAAATTCAGCCAACTTGTTGATATGAGCCTCAAATGAACGTTCTTCTTCTTGAGAAAACACTGTGGGATGGCCATGTTTTTTTACCTCATTTGTTTTAAGCTTATTTATTATTGTGCTTCTAGGTATATTATAATACTGACTTGAATCTCTTTGTGTTCTTACTCCACTTCTTATGTCCATCAAACAAGCTTGCAAGGTCTCAGCATTGTAATCGGCATAGTTTCTCGAACCTGCCTTTCTTTTGTAATTTCTCGTCATGATGCCTCAGCAACTGGAAAAAAAACAACTAAAATAACATTTTACAACAGTAACATTTGATGGTCTTTTATTTAAAAGATTTGGTGGTAAAAAAGGTATTTGTAAGTAGCTGGGGCTACTTTGGTCCTGGCACAAAGTAGCCCCGAAAAACTAGTTTTTAGGTTATGTTTATGAAAACTTTAAAATTTACTGTCAAAACAAAAAATTTAAGGAAAAACTATGATCACACATTGGTAACAGGTTACTAAAGGTAATATTTTGACACTTACCTTATTTTTAACTCTTTTCCAGATTGCTTCACAGGAGAAAGTTTGGAGAGTAAAAATCTTCACATGTAAACAAATGTTTGCAAAAACTCCAGTGTTGCCACTAACAAAAAATTAAATTTACCTCAAACTATTAAATTACCCTCAAATAGGGTACAAACTATTTTTCAAGCCCAAAAACTCCCATTTATCTTGTATTGTTTGTTCGGTACAAAAATTAATAACTTCTTTTTCGTGTTGGACCAAAGTAACCCCGCAAGGACCAAAGTAGCCCGGGGTTGACGGTATCTACTTTCTATAGCTATTTGGAAAATTATGTATCTTTTCTATTATTTTATTTGTATCTAGAAGTATTTCGACTAAATAGCAATATTCAACTAAATAGGAGTGGAAAGTTACATTTTATACTGTTACGAGTGGTTTTAATCATTAGGCATTAGGATAGTCAAGTTAGTTCTGGCGTATATATATATATATATATATATATATATATTACATTTAATATTTATACATAAATTTACCTCAAGATGTTATTTATGTATTATGTCTTGAGGTAAATTTATGTATAAATATTAAATGTTTTATATACATCAAGAAACGGACTGTAGCAGAAAGTGATTGAAATATATATATTGTAATGGTACATATGACACTACCTACACCAGCGTACCAAAAATAATTTGAAAGCCACTACTATTAAGAATACATACAATGTCAAGCATACAATCATGGATAAAAAAGAAAAAGTATCATAAGTTAAACCAAGTGAATTATAATAACAAAGGAACTACCAGTAAATGTACTAATAAATAAAATAAAGAAGAATAACAACGAGACGGCCTACATACCTAACCCAATAGATCAGTGAGAAGAATACAACGATAACAAATTCGAGAAGAAAATAGATCAGTGAGAAGGACACAATGGAAACAAGAAGAAAATAGATCAGTGAGAAGGATATAATGAAAAAAGAAAAACAAGAAAGAAAAAAGAAGAATCAGTGAGAAGGAGACAACAATAACTACTTCAAGAAAAAAAAAGAACAAACAGTGGGAAGGAAACCCATAGAAGACAACTTCAAGAATGAAACTTATCAAACAATGAGAAGGAAACAAGTGAAGACAACACCATGTATAAACTAACTAAGAGTGAGAAAGAAATCAGTGAAGAGAAGAAGAAAGATATCCAGATCAGACACAAAAAGGGAAATAAAATGAAATATAATGAACTAACATAAACCTATGAAAGAATTATTATAAAAGAAGAAATGGAATAAATCACATGATATAAAATCCTAAGCTGTAAGGTAAAATCAACACTGACCCAAAATCATTTAATGAATACATTCCTTGTCCATGTAAAACAAACAATAATCAATAAGAATTAATTACTGAACATAAAGAATAATAAAGAGAATGAATAATAATAGGATAAGTTCTTAGCTAAATGATGTGTAGACATAAAAAGAAGACTATGTCCAAAATATAAATAACCAGTTGTAAAGTGGAATTGATGTTAGAAAAAACCACTAATTATCAGTAATTAAGACAGTAAAAGATAAACAAAAGGTACTCTAATAATTAACAACAATTGTACCAGCATTAAATAAAAACAAATCGATCAAATATAATGCAGAGATACAAAACCAACAGCAACCCATTACTGCATACCTAGTATGTAACATAACCTAATCTGGGCAACCAGTTTTCACTAAAACTGAAGAAAAACAAAGCCAAAACAATGTTAAACCAAAACGTATTGTAATGTGAAGTAACTAGATAATATAAGGAACGTTTTGTATACCATAGATAATGTAATAAGTAAATATAAAAGCTGTATTAGTGTAATTCAATATAACTATATGCTTGTCATAGCATAGATGCCTGGTGTAACAAAATTATGTTGTAAACTTATTATAAAAGAGTAGGAACTCAACTAACAACATTGAGTGAGGCAGAATACTATTCAATTCAGTAAATTCAAGAAGTATAACTACCTAAATACCAATAATAACAATAATAATAATAAAACTATGTTAACAACTAGATGCAACTAAGCTTGATAACTTTAAACCAAGGCAATAATCAGTATAAATGTAGAATGAACAACTACACAATAATAACAATGATATCAAAACAATAGTAAGAGTCATTCAAACGATAATAAGAATAATATGAAAAGAGTACAAGTCGTGTAACAATGTAACTCCATGAAGTATAGTAAACATACTTAAAAAACCATAGTTAAGGTAATAAAACCATGATATAAGGAAAAAGGACACTATCAGTAGTGACAACGATCAATGCAGTATGCATAGGCCATAATAGAATGTAATTAAATGTTAATATTAGTATAATATAATTAATAAACAAAATGTATAACAATAGGCATAGGACTTGAACCTATGAAAATAGACATTGTGTAATTATTAATACATAATCTTAAGGGAAAAGTGAATAATACGATAAGGATATGTTATCACCATCAAAATATGGGATAAAAACAATGTATTTAAAGATTTAATAGCTTAATGGACATTATGAGTTTATACCAAGTGCGATTTCAGCAACCCCGAATCTGAACTATATGATGAGGGTATGCAAAATACTCGTCATCAAAAAATAGAAACGATGGGGATGATAAAAATAACGTCAGTGCAATTATAAATAAGATATTTGACTTATAAAAAATAATTGAGAAGTGCTGAGCCCTTGTGCGTGGGTCGGTAAACCAGAAATTCATAATCTTGACACCAGCCTACTGACGCGACTTTAAGCGTCTGTTTTAACGAAGCCCACCGAGTGTAAACGAATTAAAAACTATAAACCAATCAGAGCCTACAAAAAATACGAAGTGAAGAATCCCGACCGAGGAACTACAGACAGTATTTTACCAGCAATGGGAGCGACTCCACGCACGTCGATCGTCCAGAAAAACGTGCTTTTGACAGCGAACAGTTGTAAACACACCAACTAACCTCAAAACTTTGAATGGAGGTTAGATCAACATAAGAAGACAATGCAGTATATTTTTAAGTGAACTATTACGGAGTATATGCGTATAGGAGTGAGTGCAGTGCATTTATTAAAATTAATTAATTAATTAAAAAATATTAATTAATTACAAAAGTTAAAAGAAGTGTTAATTCTTCGAACGACCAGTTGTGCAAGTATCAATGCAAATAACCATTATACTATACTTGTCAAATAATTAATAAGTTAAAGAACGCTAGTAGCGAATCGAATTAATCTGAATTAATCGATAAATTGCCCGAATTCCAAAAGGAAGGGAACTTAGAAAAGTCAGATAGACAATGATAAAATTGAACGATTTTAATAACGACAATTTTCATTCTTGTTTGATTAAATTGTATTAGCATAAGAAAAGACATGGAATGATCAATGAAGGGAAACTGAACCCTGACCGTTAAGAATTTAAGAATGTTTTATACTGAATTATAATAAGTGAACTTAGAGTCACACAAGAGTGTAAACGAATTGTAACAAATGAATTTAATTTACCTGTGTTAGTTACATCCAATCTAGGAGATTATCCCGAACTATGACACTGAATTTAAATACTTATTATCACATACTAAATCAATAATGCATCAAAGAAACATAATTAACCCATTTTAAATAAACCAGGTTACATGAACCGTTATTAACCTCAATGACTAACAATGAACAGTTGTTCATATTTAGTATTATATTAAATTAACAATCAATGATTTTGTGTTTTGTCTACTTATAATTATAGTAGCATATTTTATTATATATGTGTATTTTGCAGACTCAAAGAACCTACTACGATTTTTATAAAACATTATAACCTATTTGTTTACTAATGAAAAATATTCGACTTGCCAAATGCAGTCATACCATCCTGAGATTTTAAATGTTTTAGAGGCCATGTTCTATTTTAATTGTTTTTCAAAAGGAAGATAAACCATATCACTGTATCAAATATTAATTTTTCTTGAGTTGAATAAACAACCATTGTTTTCTGAACCTTTAAAAGTGTTGACTTTTATTGTAAACAATAGAAATACAGCTTAGTGAGTAACCAGAGACGGTTGGTACCAGACGTCAAAAGCGGACATTCAAATGGAATGATTTTTACCAACCACACTATCCAATATATTGCTACACATTATAACTGATAGTAAATATTGTGTCTATGTTATGTTTATGTTAGCGTTTATGCAGGAAATTACTGATCAACTCACCACAGCTGATAATAGAAGAGTCAACGTAACTTCCAGGAAATCGAACTCAAGAAAGTGAATAAAAAACATTTTAAACCATATAAACCAAATTCAATAAACGACGATAAAAAGAGTAAGTGAACCGATTTATTCACGACCGGATTCAATAATAGATTGAATTGGGTGGAATAAATCACTAATACAAAACTTAATAATAAAAACGAGCTTTCAACAATAATAATAAAACAAACAACCAGACCCTATAATAAACACAAACTTCAATAATAATAATTAATAACCCTGGGAACAAGATTTTACGGGACGACGATTTCGTCACTATTAGAAATTGGCGATCCCAACAGTGAGGCTTAAGAATTCAACGGGAGAGATTCTCGTCCTTCTACTATATATATATATATATATATATATATATATATATATTCTAACTCTTTTTGCTGCAGTCCGTTTCTTGATTTATATAATATATTTATTATTTATATTGAAATTACCTCAAGCTATTTTATTTTCCTTACTAGGAACATGTTTCTAGAGCTATTGTGCTCTCATCTTCAGCCTTCGCGATTCTCTTCTAGAACATACCTTGTAGCATATGAATATATTTCCCTAACATTCTATTCGTTACTCACATTACACAACACTTTACTCATATGTAAAATTATATTTTTATGGTTCTACATTGTCTTATTTTCTAATCTTCTTCTATTAATTCTAATTATTTTATTACTACTATTCATTTTCAAGCATTCATTTATTCATTGGGACGCTTATAATAGCTGATACACATTATTCTTTATATTCATCTATATTGAGACCATTTGTCACGTTGCAATATATATATATATATATAATATTTATTATTTATATTGAAATTACCTCAAGCTATTTTATTTTCCTTACTAGGAACATGTTTCGAGAGCTATTGTGCTCTCATCTTCAGCCTCTGCGATTCTCACCTTCAGAGAAGGTTCTTCACCAAGAGAACATTCAAGACAGAGGAAGTTGGAAACACGTGGCCGATACTAAATACATTGAAGTAATTGAAACGACGCCTACGCGCATAGCAGCGGTGACGTCACTCAGCAACGCAGCGCTTTACATTCGGCTGCATTATAAAAGGAGAAGGCAGTCTTCTCGAAACTCTCTGAGCTCTCTCTGATAACTCTCTGAAAGCAGTCTCTCTGAAAGTTCGTCAGCGAAGGTGGTCGCAGTGGGAAGCGATTCCAGACAACTCTAATTCCAGACGTCCTTGGGTCCGTAGAGTCGAGTGAGCGGCGATTGTCAGCAGGAAACTAGCACGGAGTCTGAGATATTCAACTACCGTTCCTGGGCATCGTTTGCTGATCGTAGCGGCTTGAATACGGAGACCTGGAGCAAGGCACTACCTGGAGGCAATTGCTGGAACGTGGACCGAGACGACGGATCGCTGGAGGCCGGATCGAGATCGTCGACCGGGAGGACAGAGAGGACGACCAAAACAGGGAACCAAAAATTAATTCATTATCAAATTGTAAAAGAACATTAATTTTTAAATAATTTTGTTTAATAAAAGAAGACTTTTGAACATTTAAATAAATTCATAAAACTGTGTAAAGCAAGAGAACATGTGTTAAAGGACATTTCAAGTAAAAATTTTAACAAGTTAATTGTATATAAAACGTTTAAAGAACATTTTAATACTAAGTGTACAAGAAAGAACAATAAATGTATTAAATTTTCACTAATTGTGCATTCTTTTTCTGCAAGTCTGGTATGGGCTCGAACCTGTTACCTTGCAATATATACAAATATACAGTTTATTTTCTGTATATTGTAAAGTATACAGCCTTCTCAAACATCAGACCACAATCAATTTGCTGGGAGACTATAAGCCTACTCTTAAAAATTCATATTTTGTTTTTGTGTGTGCGCACGCAATTAAATAAATGCTGAAAAATTCTTCATTAAACTTTTTTTTGTAAAAATAAATACATAACTACTTAAATGAAATATAAACACTATATTAAAATTTGGCAAATTTGTGTATGGAACATGTTGTTGTGTTACTGTAAGTATTTATGATTACTCGTTAATATAAAGAACTGCCACTTTATATGTATTATTCTTCAAAACTATGTTACTTATGTTAAAATACAGGGGTCATCATTTTTATAACAGAAGCAAGTCGATTCACGGAGATTCGAGGAAGTGTAAAAAACTATGCTGTGTGAGAAAAACTCGTACCATTACAGTCGATGTTAGACAAAATACGTTAAATTTAAACTTTATTGGACAATTTAAACTTAGTTGAGAAACATAGTGAAATTTAGTCGTGACATCATACTTCCGAGGAAAAAAACACAATATGAAATTATTAGTGTAAGCGCCTGGTCGATTTTAGTTCACTCCAGTTCGCGGTGTCAAGTAGATTAAAAAAAATGTCTTATATTAACATAAACAAATTTTAACAATCAATGCTTACCATTATAATGCTTAAAGCCTTATCGACTACACTGAACTGATTACAGTCCAACAACGTGTAGAAAGGGTGGCACGAAGAGTGCGGACAACAGGAATGTTACGAAGAGTGCTGACAGTGGTACTTGTTTAGTTGTGCGGACACTCTGATACCTGAGGAGCGCGGACCGTGAACTCAAAACATTTGACATGCGAAGAGTGCGGACATCAAAACTTCCACGCTTTAATTGTGTAACATTAAAACAGTCTACCCTCCTCAGGTATCAGACTGTACCACTGTCAGCACTCTTCCCATCATTTCTATTGTCCGCAATCTTCGCTGTTCGTACTCTTCGTATATCCGTAGAAAGGAATCGGGCGACCTTCTACTAACAACCTAACAAACATCGACACTGCCACGCTTCGCAAAATGAATGGTGAGCCTGCGCTTTAGATTCGTCTGCGAACCTGTAAATCAGTGTAGGCTAAGTGAACCAAATGTTTTCACGCCCGCATGATTTCAGTAGCACGTCGTGTGTTGAGGAAGTGTCGGACTGTACTAACAAAAACTCAGATTAGGATCAGAATGCTTTGATTGCAGTGGCAACTCGCTCGATTGTAAATTTTAATTGGGTGGTTGATTCATAATTTCTAAAACAAAAATGAATCATGGCCCGGCTTAATAGTTTTTTTTCTGTTTGTCCTGGTTTTCAGACGTACCCATTGTAATAAAACAAAAAATGTAGGTGATAAAAAAGTGGCGACTCATTTTATAACCGTGAAATAATTCTAAAAATAAATAAACTACAATAGAACTATAGCATAATAAACAAACAGTCATACGGTTAAAAAACTGACTTAACAGTAAAATAACATTTAAATCAGTAAAAAAGCAGACGTTACACACACGTACAATTATGTGTCGTGATTCATAGACAACGTGCGTTGACAATTATCGGCAACAGCGCTGGTACGCGTCACCTAATTGAACACAAACCACAGACAAGCAATGCGTGTTCGTATGCAGTGAGGCTAAGCGTGTTGTGTACTACGTTTTTGTTTCCGGCAACTCAGGTATGCTGTATTACGACTATTATCATGTGCTGTATTTGTAAAAAAAATTATATTAATGTTTAATATCAGTATTGTAGCGGAAAATGAAAAACGTGATGGATGTAACTAACACTTGAAAACTCTGACATAACATAGCTATACATTCAATTCCCAGTAACCATGACATTCACTGTTGACGATAACCGAGTGTGCGCGTTCGCGTGCGAGACCGAGTTGCGTGTAATACCGTATACAGGTGGACGTTCTGCTGATAAGATCGCCTTGTCATATCACCTATAACCAACCATTTCCGTTTTTGCACAACAATGTCTGTAACAAACACTTTTTAAAGTCCAGTGTGCATAGTTTTTTAAACTGTTAAATGCTTTTAAATTAGGCTTTTGTGTAGCAATCGGTTGTTCTTACGTACACAGAAAATGAACGTGTTCAGTTTCGTAGGGTAGTGTGAAACCACGAGATACGGTGCACTGTTTAAATATTTGACACAAGCATCCGTGTGTTGATTATGAAGAATAAGAATTGTGGTGTTGTGGAAAATGCAGGTGTTATCAAATATAAACTAAAAAATACCTGCGCTACTTTAAAGATCGTGTACCTGAAATACACGAATTATTTTTTTAAATCAATATTATGGATATTAAAAAAAAACAATGAAACATAAAACTAACGTTTACTGATAACATTTTTGGGAGTGTTCGTGTTGCTGTGAGGGTTTGTTGGTTGTGAATACCACGCGACTCGAGTTCGATTACCCGCGAACACGCCACGGGTATATGTACTAGAGAGGGCACTTAGATCGATCTCTAAACTTGATACTCAAAAGAAAAAGTATAACATTTATTTCATTTGACACCACGTTTTATTGATAGGCCTATTACTGTTGACACCAAACGTTTCGTCCATTCTACAATGTGGAATCGTCTTTAATAAAGACGTAAAAAATCGTTCGTTTTTAAGTGTTGGTTTCCTTATTTTTAACATTTTAACACTTTCATTATGTAAAAGCTTAGAACGAGCTTCACCACTGAGGACGCCACATCATGGAATGGGAGAAACGTTTGGTGTTAGCAATAAGATCAGCAACCGAAAAAATGCTGTTGTAAAAGTTCCGACGACTCACGCTGCGACCAGGCCCCGGGCTTTAAATGGGCTGACTGGGCAAATGCTCAGGGCGCCTGGTCCAAGGGGGCGCCAAGGAACGAAAAACAATACGCGTTAAGACTATAAGACAGTAGACAGTTGAGTGTTATTGTTAAAATTCTAGGAATGAAGGAAACTACGTTCGAATGTACGCGGCGGTACGCGCCAAGGAATATGTAATGAATAATATTATATTACGCACGCATATTCTTTTATTTTCAAGAAATGATGTTTTAATTTTTGTTGTGTGTAGCCTACGTAGTGATTAGATCACTTGCAATACTCAAATGCTATCGGTACTAATAGTTTATACTTGGGGAAAAAACCAAAATTTACACATTCAACAATAACTTGGTGTGGTGGGGGGTGGGGGAGAAAAGTAAAAAAATGAAAGGGGGCGGCTATAAGAATGTTTTACCCAGGGTGCAAGGTACCTGAAATCGGGGCCTGGCTGCGACGAGAACGAGACGTTTAAACAAATAGGTTATAAAGATAATAGCGGAAACTCTCTCGAAAATGCATAGCTTTCCACAAGCGTCTACTCAACGAATATCCAAGCTGAGGAGCGACCAATCTGGCGACGTGGTGGGGGCACTGGAGGGGAAAGTGCCAAACCGACCGTGACACCGACACACCGTGTCACCTGGCGGCTCAGCTGATACTTGTCAGCTGATTTTGGTAAGTTTTTACCGCGCGCGCTTTTGTATCTATTACAAAAAAAAGTTAGAGTTAGAAAAAATACTGTTTTGTAAAATTGTTCGCAATTTTTATAAACAGTTGTTAAGTGTGTCAGCAGGAATACTGAATTTATCTGCTACAACTCTAATTCAAAATGGAAAATCATAAAAATTTTAAATTTCAGTTGCAGTTATAGACAAGTATAAAAGTAAACAAACAAAAAAATGTAATACAAACACTTTTGATAACAGTTACCACATGTAACACTGCTTAGTTATATGACGATAAAAATGCTGGACTTAGAAACCATGTCATTCAACAGCAGACATCAAAACATATTTGTGTAACTTCTAGGATGAAAACCTTCAAGCTTTAATGTGTTTCTAAATTTGCTGTCGTGTATAGCACACCATAAGTCTGAAATAAGTGGTTTCAGAAATCACTATGCTGTCTATACTTAGAGCACAATTATTTTACAATTTAGTTACAGACAGCAGAGTGCTGAATGTGTCAAACTGAAATATCACCACTGTTCCATAACTGTGAAGAGTTACTGTCTTATGCATGCTACCTACTTGCCAAGACCAGCTATAGGTATTTGAATGTTTAAGAGATGAACATGAATACTACATGAATTCGTTTAATTTTTACTCAGTAAAAGGTAACCTAAAATGTATTATAAAAAATTTAGGTGCTTAAAACGTATAATTGAAAATATTAATATCAAAAGTTTTAAAATATGTTATAAAGAACGATATATATTCATATATTTGATAATGCAGTCTGAGTAAGTACTGGTATTTTCTCCATTCATGTGCAAGTACTGGTATTTTTTGTAAAACCAATAAATTGTACATTTAATACAGTAAAGTATTTTTATCACCTTATGTGCATAATTTGGCCTCCACATTTGTTATTTATTTAAAACAAATAATTATTCGCTATGCGTACTAATAATTGTAATAGCAATTGAACAGAGCTTAATTAAGTACAATCCAACCATGGCCAGATTCTGTGTGATTAATTTAACTTGTGATTTAGATAAGTGTGTAATTTGGAACAGATGTGTGAAGACAGTTAATTAGTAATCCTCAAATTTCAAGTAACACGCTGTTACTGAGGTTATGTCAGACAAAAGTATGAAACATTCGCATTCTGTAGCGCTGAACGATTACATAAAATATTGTAAGTATTTCTGCTTACGAGAGAACACACGTAGGAAGACCGCACACAGCTAAACAAACCGAAAATAAGCTACAGGTTTATCGTCAAGTCTATAAAGACTCCGATAGAAAGCAGCCGCATCCCATCCCATCTATTAATCGTACGGGCAGACGCTGTCAGCCCAGAATGCAAATGTATCACACAAGCAGCGTCTGCCCGTACGGTTAACAGATGTGATGGGACGCACCTTCGCTCGCCCCTCCAGTGCCCCCACCACGTCGCCAGATTGGTCGCTCCTCAGCTTGGATATTCGTTGAGTAGACGCAGGGGGGGCCATTCCGGCTTCCCGCGCTAATCTAGCGATCAGCTGTTTTTGCCGCGTGACGTGAAATGGTGGAAGAAATACGCGCGAGTCTTGATTTACCATGCAATCTTAGCTGAGACAATGTCCTACTTAGCATCTCTCTGCTGTTTACACGAAATATTAACAATAATTGTAATGAGCTATTCATATAGAAAAAGGATCAAACAACAAGATAAAATGGTTTGCGGCAAAAAATAATGGTAAAATCTATTTCTACATTTAATAGAAAAGTAAGCAAGTCTGTCCACATACAACATTGACAAAATGGCACAAGATGTAAAATTAAGTCGGAAAGGAGGCGATATTATATATATATATATATATATATATATATATATATATATCATTTTTTATTATTCGTTAATTTTATATTAATAGAATTATTTCGATTGTTATTAATTTACTTAGAAACCTCTGATGATACTGATATTTTTCAGTGAAACGTGCGTCAGGTGTTAAAAAGAATATACGAAATTATACTACTTGCAGAAGAAACAAATTGAAAACATCACAAATTTTATATATATATAATATTATATATAATAACAGTAATATATAATATTATATATATAATATGCCTGCCTGGGTGGGTGCGCGTACGTGCACACGCGTGCGTGTATAAACATTTCTATGTAGTATAATATATTTGAAACAAGCTTCCAATTATTATAATTATAATCAATATCATAATCATTTTCTTTATCTACATTTTCATTGTTATAACGTTAAAAACTGAAGCTAGTACGTTCGGGGATTAGGCGTCTTTTATAATAATCCCACTCCCTTTGAAGTGCGCAACAGAATTCGGCTCTTACTTTTAACGGGTAGCACGGACGATATACCGTTATCTGGAAGTGCGTCTGTGGCTGAGGATGGTAGCATTCATTCCACCGAAGTTATGGAATCAAATGACTCTGACGAGGATTTCATCCAGTTTGTTACCAATGAACTATGCATAGACATAGTTGAACATACGTTAATACCAAGTTCTCCGAATAATGACACCGACGAAGCAGAATTGTTAAAAACAGAGGACTTGGCCCCGTCTGCAAGTGACAACGATGTTCCTCAAGATGCCTTAAAATATCTGGCCGGGTACATCGCATTCAAGTGCCGCTTCATTGATGAAAGTCTAGGTGTGAGAGGCGAAACATTGTGTCTTTCCGGGGAACATAGTCATGACTGGATATCGATTATATCAAAGGGGGGGCTTACCCATCCGTCAGACGAGTGGTTACAAAAACTGATTCAGTTTGAGATAGTTTTTACTTCTTTCCACGGACGTACAGTATCAAAACAAGTGAAAGTTATCTCTTATTTGGCCACCTTACTCAAATCTAAATTTCCAGAGGTGGACGAGAAAGTCATTTGTCTGTACGTCAGGACAAGAACATTCATCAGAATCCGCCATCTGAACAAACAGCTTAAACTCAAGTCACTTGAAAAGTATGCAGCAACAAAGAGTCGGCTCTGGGTAGCTTCGTCTTCAAAAATTTAAGTCACCTATGAAGGTATGTATCAACTAAATAACCATTTTCATTTCGTTGATAAAAGTATTTATGTGTACAACTAAACGTACTAGCTTCAGTTTTTAACGTTATAACAATGAAAATGTAGATAAAGAAAATGATTATGATATTGATTATAATTATAATAATTGGAAGCTTGTTTCAAATATATTATACTACATAGAAATGTTTATACACGCACGCGTGTGCACGTACGCGCACCCACCCAGGCAGGCATATTATATATATAATATTATATATTACTGTTATTATATATAATATTATATATATATATAAAATTTGTGATGTTTTCAATTTGTTTCTTCTGCAAGTAGTATAATTTCGTATATTCTTTTTAACACCTGACGCACGTTTCACTGAAAAATATCAGTATCATCAGAGGTTTCTAAGTAAATTAATAACAATCGAAATAATTCTATTAATATAAAATTAACGAATAATAAAAAATTATATATATATATATATATATATATAATATCGCCTCCTTTCCGACTTAATTTTACATCTTGTGCCATTTTGTCAATGTTGTATGTGGACAGACTTGCTTACTTTTCTATTAAATGTAGAAATAGATTTTACCATTATTTTTTGCCGCAAACCATTTTATCTTGTTGTTTGATCCTTTTTCTATATGAATAGCTCATTACAATTATTGTTAATATTTCGTGTAAACAGCAGAGAGATGCTAAGTAGGACATTGTCTCAGCTAAGATTGCATGGTAAATCAAGACTCGCGCGTATTTCTTCCACCATTGCACGTCACAGCGAAGCAACCAATGAGAGAGTAATTGGCCGGAGTGGCCTACCTTATATTCTAGTTACATTGGAGTAGACGCTTGTTAGCTTTCCGACGAGAGAGCGGCTCGCGGTTATAACAACTAACAGCTGTCGGCTGCTATGACATAATACCTGAACCAGAGATCTCGAAATTTCACTTATATACGAAAATTTATTGCTTTTAAGTTTTAAAGGAATTATGGAACAGGTTTTCAAGTGCAAAATGTTTGGTCTGAGGTTATAACATTTTATTAGTCACGAGATAAGGCATGAAAAGTAACATCAATTTTAGGCCTACAGCTAGACCAAAACCACTTACACTTAGCCTACATGTGATACTGTCTGCAATTTTCAGATAAGGCATGAAAAGTGACAACTATATACATTCAAAAATAACTTAGCCTACTGTACACATGTTATTTTCCGCAAATTACAGTTTAGACATGACAAATTCCTGTAACAATTTACATAACTATAGGCCAGGCAACCATATGTACCGGTACTGACAACTATGCACATACCATAATTATATAAATACTATATTATGTACATCCAAATGCACATTAACATGAAATCACATATGTGTTACTTTCTGTAATTTGACATTTTTCTTTTTCTGTTGAGATTTGTAGGAATCATTTGTTTTATTTACAAGAGCTTTATTGAGGACTGCAAAGTATTTATGGGCCAACAAGAAATAACAGTTGTCACACATACAAACTTGTTGTTAGGACTTCACTAACTTGTGTTTGACAGCATGAGTGCTTTCACATACGAATTTATTTACATTATTTTGAAAAATACTGGACATTTTAGAACACAACATGTGAGCACATTCATTGGGGAAAATCATGTTACTTGATTCATATTTCTTCACTAATATGTGGAAGTTTTCAGGGTCACGGGAATTATGTTCAAGTGACATCAAAACACTTTTACACTCATTGTGTGGCAATCTTGAGATTGCCCATCCAATAACATAACTGTCTGCATTTGCCTGTGTACTTTGCACAATATTGTCAATGATCTCATTTTCTTCATTACAAATAGGTCTGAAGGGGCCTACTATTTAATCTTACATTCATTGTGTAACTCATTTTCAAATAATTGTATTTGGTTAGGAATACTGCAGCATCAGCCTCACAATTGCTATCTTGTGATGGGGATAGTAAGTTATTTATCATAACAGTTCTTAATGCACTGCGAAATTTAGATGCATCTGGAGTGACATTATTGCCCCCTTTACCCCTCACAATGGCAAATGCATTTTCCAGACAATCCTGTGTCAGGCTTCTAGTGAAGAGAAACTGAAAATCAAATCGCTCTTTCAATTCTGACCACAATAGCTTAAGAGCAGTGATATTATCTATCCAACCTTGAATACATATTGGGTTGTGTTTACTATTAGCACCTCTGTTTAACACAATGATTTGCTTTAGACATTTTTCAATTTCTACCAATTTTTCTAAATGATTAGAATTACTCAAAGGGGTTTTCTATACTGCTTAGGGCTACTACATTTTGAGGAATTGAAGATGTCAAATAATATATCACACATTTCAATGAAATCAGCTGTAATAGTTGCAGAGGATGGTAGGGAATTAAATTGAACATGCACCTTTATGCCACAAGCGACAGAATGACTCAAAGTCCGAACAGCTAAACACACTCTCATTGGTGAAAAGGGGGGAAGTGAAATACATTGTTTTGTTAATTTTGGGGCTAGTCTGGGCACAATGGTTGAATCTTTGTTATAAAATTCCTCAACATGAGACCAACTACAAATTTCCCCTCCTACGTTGAAATCATACTTCTTTAGATTGTTTCTCAGTGATTTACTCAAGTGAGGGGCATCACAGAAAAATGGTATTTTTCATCATTTATTTCAATATATGGCTTCTCTGAACTGACCCCCAAAATTTTCCTCATTTTAACATTGTTTGCCCCTTGATCACAAACTACAGTCTTGGGTACTAGTCCAGTGTCCTGAATTTTCACTAAAGTATTAATTAACATATCTTTAATGCTCTGCCCTGACATAGCATCTCTGGTCAAATAATATCCTATAATTTGCTTGAAATTGAGGTACAGACCTTTAACCATTATCACCATAGCCTGATTACATAACTGTCTTTCAGTGACATTTAAGTCAGACAAGATTTCTGAACCTGTGTCTACAAACCCTTCGAACAAGTCATTTTGAGCACTATAGGTCAACAGAGACTTAAGAGACATTTCATCGATTACCACAGATACGACTTTTTCTTGGTGTTTCATTTTTTCACACTTAATTTGTAGCAAATCAAGAACCATGCCATTCATACCAGGCTTTACCTCTGAATTTTGTAGCCAACTTCTCAATGACCTAGTAGTAGGTAAACAAAAGTATGTCTGCAAGAACCTGTATGATTTTGGAGAACAGAAATGAAGGTCCAAAGCAAAACTCTTATCTTGTTCTGAGTATCTCCTCCCCTGAGCCTTTCTGTCCTTAAGTTTAGCCTGAAGTTTTATAAAGTTATCTGCTACATCACTACAAAAATTACCTGCACAATCACTAAGAATATTGTTTTCTCCAGTTTTACTTCTCATTTTCTTCTGATTCAAAATACTTAGCCTAGCTTTCAACACACAATTCTGTTTCTTATATGTGGACACTGTTTTTTGCAATGCTCTGCACTTTTTTGCCATTTGTGGACACTTTGTGCACTCTTCCTTAACTTTGAAGGTGTCATTACTCACCACTTCGATTTCACCACCCACTGTTGTTTCTGACTCCAGTTCCTCTTCTCTCTTCCTTTTCTTTGGGCTTCTCCTAGGATTGATTTCCTTCGCAGAAGGCAAAACTGAGGGGATCCAGGCCAAAGTCTGAAAAGATAAATTAAAATGTAATAAGGCAATCTTTTATAAAGTCTACATACTCTCAAATTCTGATGTGTTCGAAATACTTACCCCTGACTTAATAAATTCTTATTTCTAAAGTCTTTCTGTACAAAATGATCTGAACATACAACGTAACTTTTGTTCAAATGTTCTGGTCCATCTCTTTTGAATATATCATCCAGGTCTGCTCGTCTGCTCCGAATAACCCACTGCTTGCATCTAATAAAATCAATAATATCAATTAGTACATCATTTTCTACTACTGTAAAATCAAGTATTCTATATAAACTGAAGTTGTGTAAACATATAGAAATGTAACCTAACATTTGAACTCATACTTACATTTCTTTTTTTTTCGGAAATCTGTAGAAAGACCTTGACGCACTTTGCTGTTTGTAATTATTGCAACCATATATAGCGCAAATACTGCCTCTTCCAGCCATATTTTCTTTAAATAATTAATATTAGACCATTAACATTTGACATTTAATACTTCACAGCTGTTGATGCCCGGTTTTTAGTGTACACTGCGAGCCACCAGAGTGAGTCACAGTCGCTGTCACAAGTTTCACGCCTACTTTCCGCTATTATCTTTATAACCTATTTGGTTTAAATACAAGAAGTAGACTACTAATTATAGGCTTACGAATTATGCACGAATATGAATAAGCGTGTTGTGTATATCTCATTATAGTCAGAGATAATGAATAATTATGAAATGAGTTCTCCTTTCATGAGACCTTTATTATTAAAGTATTATTATTAATAATAGTCTATTGTCTGTGTTGTTAAAGTATTTTCACTATTTTTGATATTACTACTAACATATTAATTACATAAATAAATATGCTGGTAAATGCACGAAAGTGTATATAGGCCTATGTGTATATTCTTATAATTTTAAACGACAGTTTCGTAAGTAAACCACAAGGCACAAGCCGATTTCTCTTCGGTCATAACCCACGAACCACTTAATTGCTCAAATTAATTGTATGTTTATATCTGGTTAGGCCTACCGTACGCGTATACTTATAAATTATTAAAAAATTGTAAATTATCCGTTAACTGCAATAGACTTGCGATTCTACTTCGAAATCGTGCTTAATCATGATGCCTTAAAGTCTGTAATGCTGAGTGCAATAAATATAGGCCTACTGGCGATTACCTACCTTGAATAATTCCAAAGAAGAAGCCAAGGCGCCGACTTCATCCTTTTCACCAAGACTAAAATACAAACAAGTGCTCTTCGCAGAATCTATGCCTTCTTTTATGTAGTTACCACCAGTCATCAGTTTTGGCTGAAATCAAGAAACATTTGTTTAATATTGTTAATGTTTAATAGATTAACCTACAACATTTTGAAATACGAGTAGGCCGTATGGATTAACCAATTTATTTAATCGAAATTCGCATGCGTGCTTTAATAAAAAGGAGATCGTAAATAATCAGAACAGTGAATAACTAATGACTGAAAATTATTCACCATAAACAAGCTGTACATCTGTATAAACATGAAATTCATTCTTTTCATAAGACTTTATGTGCTTGTATCACTAAAGTATTTCCAAGTAACATAGTATATTAAAATAACTCAGCGGTGTATTCGTATATCCACAATAGAAGACAGTTTTTAAGCAAAACACTTTGCTGAACACAAAGACGTCCGTCGATTGTTCTGCTGCTGCTGACCACCGCTTCGGCTTCAATACTCCCCATTTGAATTTACCTCAGTTCTAAGAAAATATTTTTTAGACTAGCATGTAACGAGCAGAAAATTTAAAAATTTTAAATTTTCACCTCGGCAGAGTACGTTCACACGAGGCAGTGGTGGAGCAATAAATAAGGAGTAATGAGAAGGTGTCAGTGAAGCGTTGCTGACTTGACAATAGAAACACATTAAGTTTAATCCAACTATAGAATTTGGTGGCGTAAGATGACAGGGAAAATTTCGTCCAGAATTATTGCTCTCCGCAGCTGTAACAAAGTAAGTAAGGACATTCACACCCGTACCGAGAATTGTAGCAGATGTTGACCATATTACGTCAGTAGACGATAAGCGACAAAAACGAGTGAGACTCCATACTACAATGAAACGGATGCTCTGCACCTTAAGAAACAATACTGGAAGATAGGCTGACAAAGACTACAGTCATGTTACGCAGCTGGAGGTATCGTCTAATTGACAGACAAGAATTTACGAAGGGAAAGTTGGGGTGACTTCAACGACCAGCAGATGTTCGAAATTGGTAATAGCCAGAAAAAAGGGGTTAGAGCATAGAACAATACGCCAGGGAGACTGTAAGTACAGATAATGGGAATCTATAGAAACGCAGAGTTTACTCAGACAATAGACTGATAGACAAGTGTTTAATAGCCGTAGTTTCTTCGAAGCGGGTCAACGATCGTCAGGGCAGAAATCAGGGAGACCTAAGGACCTATCAGAGGCCTTCAGCCAGCGAGAAATTTGATGGTGAGGGGTGTTTCCATAGCAACTGAAACGAAGAACCTATCGGAAGAACTATGACGTAGAATCTTGACATGGTGGGACAGTATTTTCCAAGAAAATCAAAAACTGACCAATCTCGAAATGAAGTAGGCGTGAAGCGCGCCAGAGACAAAATTTTGAGTAGGGACGAATTAATAAAAACTATCTGCCCAAGACAGAGACAGGCAGTGATACTCATTTTTTAGACAGTCTACACTCAATTTTTGAAACAGTTATACTAAAGTTTTACAGTCAGAATTTTCAGACAGTTTACATCCAAAATATCAAGTAGTTTAACTTCAAGTGCGAGAGACCGTATATCATAAACTTTCAATTGTTTATTCAAATCATTCGGAGTTAGTAATTATTCAAAGTTCAGAAGAGTACATTAAACGGCGGAATGCTAACTCGAGTTCGGAAGTTAGATCGGTAACAAGTAACTTAAAAGACTTAATAATACATTCATATCGCGGTAGTGATACTTTACCGGTGTGCGCAGTAACGGACTTAGTGAAAATTACACCAAGTGAGCAATCAGACCGTTACACCAACAGACAGCATCACTTAACGACATACAAATTATTTGAACTTAATATTGTGTATCAACAACATAATGAACACGAAACATTAAACAAACTAATAAATTATATGAACGTTTAATGAAGCAGCGACAAATGGAACTAGACAGGTATATTGACTTTAAAACGAACTCACAGCATACACAGTAAGATGAAACATTGATTGAACACTGAACTTCAATTACTCACACATATACAAACGCCTACGCGAGTGATCGGAAGAATAAAGTGTTAAGTGGTAGTGATAAAACAGCTTACGACGGAATGTATCTACGAGCCATTTTCATCACTAGAACGAGACTTCGTCAACAACTAATGGATATTCAATAAACAAGTAACCATTATTATACTTATTTCTAATTAGTAACTTCTACTGACCTGGTTTCTTTCAAAGAATTCACACCTGAGAAAATTATTAAGAAAAGTAATGAATCAATCTGAATAAAGTAGTTAATGAACGTATAAACAAAAGCTTATTTGGGATTTAATGAACGCATTAAATAAGTAGAATATTGAATTGTAATATCATTCGATTTATATATGTATGTATGTTTTCTTTGTTTTTCAGCACATATTGAGACATGTAATTGTTTATTATAAAATATGTATGTATTTCAGGTACAGCGACGTAACCTATGTACTATTATAATATGTCATGAATGATAATTAAACTAGTATTTTAGTTGATCATAAATATGCGTTCATTATTACCAATGCAACCCAAATATTAACCTATAGTTTGAAGGAATACAAATAGATTTTAAGAGTTTCTTGTGTTCAATTAAATAAATGAATCAATGACTACCATCTATTAAATGATATCACGTATGTGTTGATGAGCATAGATAGTCAGAGTCATAGATAAGATTCAATTATACACATACATCGTGAGAGATAGGTAAATTTATATATTTAATAATTAATCTTTTGTGCAATCAATACGCATATAAAATGACATTTATAAATGGCGCTTCCAACGCGTAGCATAATAGATTTATAAAATGAAATTTATAAATGGCGCCCATCCGCACGGCATGACACGTATTAACAAAGTTTGTTAACACGTACAGCTTAGGTAAAGAACAGGCAGTAGAAGTAGTAAAGAAAGTAGTGTCATAGAAGTAGAAGTAAGATAAGTGTTATTAGTGTAAGTCAGTTTGAATGATTACGCGTAGTAGGGCTAAAATGGCGAGCAATTCAGACAGTATAGAATTTGACATTAATAACCAATTAGGCGTAGTAAATACAGAGGACAATACTACACCTAGCGAACCAAGTAGTGTTGTAGAGAGTCTAGAAGATAGGGCGCGAGGACGGACATTAAAACTAGATAATGGAAGTCTACAAGTTTTGATGGATTTCATCCGTCAACAGTACGAAGAACGTAATAGAAGACAAGAGGAGAGTTTTAGAAGAATCAATGAGAAGTTAGATAACTATACAAAAGAGTTGACGCTGTGTCGCACAGAGATACGTGGATACACGAATGCCTTGAAAGCGGACAGTAGCGAAACCCAGAAGAAGCAAGAAGAAGTGGTGAATGAGAATTACGTAGATACGAAGAAGGTACAAGATACTGATAACACCGTCGATCTTACAGATGTATCAGATATCAAGAAATTATCAACTGTGGGATCTAATGCGAATGTCATTAGCAAACCAAGGAAGAAGTGGATTAAGAAGAGAAATGACTTTGTTTCTCGATATCTGGCGGTATCGGAGGATGATCCAGACATGGATAGAGATTATAAAAATCTATTACTACTACCAAGTAGAAGGCATAAAAAGCACAAATTAATTAACACGGGAAGAGGTACTGTATCAGTGAATCCTATGATGAAGTATCCAGCCTGTAAAATCAGCATGGATCGGCGAAGTAGTCGAGCTGCATCAATAAGAAGCATGAAGGGAAAGTTTAAAGTTGAAACGAATACCACATGTTATAAAGCTGAAAACCAGTTTACGCAAGCCATGGATGACGTAAAGCGGAAGGACATACAAGATCCGTATGCATATTCATCATGGACAAGGAACGTTATGAGGAAAAGCAGAGGAAAGAATTTCAACAAACTACTTAAAAGTGTTGTAAGGGATCGTGATAGTACTGAGAGGAGAGTACGAGCACTCGAGGTAAGATTTCTTAGAAACTTAAGAAATAAAACTTTGTTATGTAAGTACACGAGGGGTGAACTAATTGTCGAACAACAGTGTTGTACGCAGGCCTGGAAACGACGACATAAACAGACCGGTGCGTGTTTACTTAGAGAAAGTTATTGGAGAAAACGGCAAAAAATGCTCAATGTGTATGTGAACGATAGCGATACAGCTACGAGGAGTGGCCTTAGGAGAAGCAAGCTGTTTAGCGTGTATATACCTAAGAGGGGTCGACTCAAAGAAGGGTGCGACACATTTCTCACTCACTCAAACGGAAAGAGACAGAGAAGGGTCGTAAATCTTCAAAGTGTAAGTACGGCACATCGTACCAGCGTAACGGGAACGACCGACCGGCTATTAGGAAAACATGTGACGCAAACCCCTAGGTCAAACACCTTACTGTTTACAAACAAAACCACGTGCGTTAGTGACAGCACAATATTGGTGGGACATACAAATATGTCATCATAAATATAACTTGAGAATAAATAAATGAAAAGGTATTAAGAAGGCGAACTTCAGAATATTTGAAAATGTAATGATTAAATCTGAAAACATTGAATAAAATACATTAAATACATTGGTTATATGAAAATGCATAAACCAAAGATGGTAATTAGTGATGAAGGTTGATGAATGAAGAGTGGAAGATTAATGGATTAAATAAAACGAAGCTACATGTGTACTCGTTGATTGCAATGATATAGTAATAAATTAAGTCCGTGGAAAATTTAATGCCAGACAATTGAAAAAATACTATGAATCAGAGAATTGAAGATGAAGGAAGAGGAAGAAGTTGACGAAGATGTCTTAAGAAGTTAGCAGATGCTGATGAATCAACTGCGTTAGAGTAATTGACGCGGTGATATCATTCAAGCTGGCTTAACCAAGAAAGTTATGTACTTTAATTGTTGAAACATAACATAAAAATGTATTTAGTCAATTAAGCACTAATTAAATGTTAGATAATAAGATAAATTAACATTTAGTGTGACATTTTATAAAAATATTGCAGTGAATGCAAAGGACATTTAATTGCTATTATTTGATTTATATGGTAATAAGTTACGAGGACAAAGTGAAAAAATGGACACTTAAAATCAAATAAGTGATAATATTCAAAGAACTAGATAGTGAATGAACTTTATTAATGTGAGTGTATGTAATTAGTAGGCTAGGATTGTAAATGATGCTATCATGAAGTAGGTAAATCATTAAAACTAAATGTAATACGTGTATGTAAATTATTAAGATAATCACAATTAACGTAGCTATTGTGTCAATTAACAATCTAATTTTAAAATAACAGTTTAAAAGATTTTATTGGTAAGATCATTAGTAATGCACAAAGGTGTATATGTATAGGAGATTTTCTTTGATATCATGTAAAGGTTACATTGAACCGCTTAACTGTTTGATAATATCTTGTGAGTATGATATTTTAGAAGGTAAAATTTTATTCAATTGATGAAATTATTTAATTGCTTGTGGAATTTATGATTTGTCTTATAATTATAAAGATAAGGTATTTATATGTAAATTCGACAATGTGAAATGCGTTCAGCTATCCCAAATAGCTAGCAATAAATTCAGAGAACCGATTAAAACCAAAAGGGGGTGTACCACTGGTAATATAAGCTTTTCAAAGTAGGTTATTGTGTATACCTTCCCCTGAAGAAGATGGACACGGCGAGGCGACGTACAGGGCGCAGAATTTAGATTTGAGTTATTCCCAGAGGTCACATCGTCAAATCGAAATTGAGGACACTGTAACGAGCAGAAAATTTAAAAATTTTAAATTTTCACCTCGGCAGAGTACGTTCACACGAGGCAGTGTCAACGACTTATGGTGGAGCAATAAATAAGGAGTAATGAGAAGGTGTCAGTGAAGCGTTGCTGACTTGACAATAGAAACACATTAAGTTTAATCCAACTATAGAATTTGGTGGCGTAAGATGACAGGGAAAGTTTCGTCCAGAATTATTGCTCTCCGCAGCTGTAACAAAGTAAGTAAGGACATTCACACCCGTACCGAGAATTGTAGCAGATGTTGACCATATTACGTCAGTAGACGATAAGCGACAAAAACGAGTGAGACTCCATACTACAATGAAACGGATGCTCTGCACCTTAAGAAACAATACTGGAAGATAGGCTGACAAAGACTACAGTCATGTTACGCAGCTGGAGGTATCGTCTAATTGACAGACAAGAATTTACGAAGGGAAAGTTGGGGTGACTTCAACGACCAGCAGATGTTCGAAATTGGTAATAGCCAGAAAAAAGGGGTTAGAGCATAGAACAATACGCCAGGGAGACTGTAAGTACAGATAATGGGAATCTATAGAAACGCAGAGTTTACTCAGACAATAGACTGATAGACAAGTGTTTAATAGCCGTAGTTTCTTCGAAGCGGGTCAACGATCGTCAGGGCAGAAATCAGGAGACCTAAGGACCTATCAGAGGCCTTCAGCCAGCGAGAAATTTGATGGTGAGGGGTGTTTCCATAGCAACTGAAACGAAGAACCTATCGGAAGAACTATGACGTAGAATCTTGACATGGTGGGACAGTATTTTCCAAGAAAATCAAAAACTGACCAATCTCGAAATGAAGTAGGCGTGAAGCGCGCCAGAGACAAAATTTTGAGTAGGGACGAATTAATAAAAACTATCTGCCCAAGACAGAGACAGGCAGTGATACTCATTTTTTAGACAGTCTACACTCAATTTTTGAAACAGTTATACTAAAGTTTTACAGTCAGAATTTTCAGACAGTTTACATCCAAAATATCAAGTAGTTTAACTTCAAGTGCGAGAGACGGTATATCATAAACTTTCAATTGTTTATTCAAATCATTCGGAGTTAGTAATTATTCAAAGTTCAGAAGAGTACATTAAACGGCGGAATGCTAACTCGAGTTCGGAAGTTAATCGGTAACAAGTAACTTAAAAGACTTAATAATACATTCATATCGCGGTAGTGATACTTTACCGGTGTGCGCAGTAACGGACTTAGTGAAAATTACACCAAGTGAGCAATCAGACCGTTACACCAACAGACAGCATCACTTAACGACATACAAATTATTTGAACTTAATATTGTGTATCAACAACATAATGAACACGAAACATTAAACAAACTAATAAATTATATGAACGTTTAATGAAGCAGCGACAAATGGAACTAGACAGGTATATTGACTTTAAAACGAACTCACAGCATACACAGTAAGATGAAACATTGATTGAACACTGAACTTCAATTACTCACACATATACAAACGCCTACGCGAGTGATCGGAAGAATAAATTGTTAAGTGGTAGTGATAAAACAGCTTACGACGGAATGTATCTACGAGCCATTTTCATCACCAGAACGAGACTTCGTCAACAACTAATGGATATTCAATAAACAAGTAACCATTATTATACTTATTTCTAATTAGTAACTTCTACTGACCTGGTTTCTTTCAAAGAATTCACACCTGAGAAAATTATTAAGAAAAGTAATGAATCAATCTGAATAAAGTAGTTAATGAACGTATAAACAAAAGCTTATTTGGGATTTAATGAACGCATTAAATAAGTAGAATATTGAATTGTAATATCATTCGATTTATATATGTATGTATGTTTTCTTTGTTTTTCAGCACATATTGAGACATGTAATTGTTTATTATAAAATATGTATGTATTTCAGGTACAGCGACGTAACCTATGTACTATTATAATATGTCATGAATGATAATTAAACTAGTATTTTAGTTGATCATAAATATGCGTTCATTATTACCAATGCAACCCAAATATTAACCTATAGTTTGAAGGAATACAAATAGATTTTAAGAGTTTCTTGTGTTCAATTAAATAAATGAATCAATGACTACCATCTATTAAATGATATCACGTATGAGCATACTCGACAGAGTATCGTTGATGAGCATAGATAGTCAGAGTCATAGATAAGATTCAATTATACACATACATCGTGAGAGATAGGTAAATTTATATATTTAATAATTAATCTATTGTGCAATCAATACGCATATAATATGACATTTATAAATGGCGCTTCCAACGCGTAGCATAATAGATTTATAAATTACTTATTTTATAAGCAACAACGTTTTGGTCCAGTTGTTATTTTCCTTTATAAAGGCTCCATCCCTTCCATCTAGGATAAATTACCTTGGATTATATAATAATGATTTGTTTTTAGAATAGGCCTATAGTAGGATTGCATCTCGTTAGAGTGTGTATTTCATTACAAAGCTCTGAGGAAATTTTGTTGAATATTTCATCAGAAAAAGGAAATACGACTTTCCTTATTTTGAAATTATCCTCCAGAAATAATTAATTATTTGCCCTTACTGTAAAAGTAGGGCATGCGATCGCGTAGCGCGCGCACACACACAGTGCTTTACTACCAGCAAAGAACTGTTGCCGGAAATACATTTTGCAGCATTTTAATGAAGTGTACATGTAATGGACGCATTGTTTCCAGATGTACTCGAACTCCGAACATGGCGTTCTCAGTACTGGACTAAAAAAGTTAATTGGTATCTGACGAACACTAAAATAAATGTAATTTAATCACTGTTTCGTTCAATGTTCCATTTCATTTCCTCGCTACACAACAGTCCCCTTTTACGTTTTTAGTAATAAACCTCTTCTTATTCCAAATAAAAATAAGATATTTTACCTTTACTTATATTTTCATATTAATGATAGTTTACACGAGATATAAAACGTTTAACAGTAACCAGACAACATGTCTAAACGATTCGATTTTTACTACTGTACGGTCATATACTTCGCTATTTGTTACAAGGTCGGAACACGATCTCTTCTACAAAACACAAGTTTAGTTAAGCTGCTCCGCTTCGTGCTGCTCGCCTGAGATTACTCTTGCGTTTAATCATGGTGATTAGAGACAATGGCTGCAGCTACTTGTGAGATGTTAGTCGTGTCTGGTGAGATGCCGTACTGACGCCACCAGCACGATACGTTGTACATCTATTGCCGGACTGCAGGCGTCGATTTATATACTCGGATTTCTGGCAGCAAAGCAAAGGACCAATTTATACAAGGCTTTTTGCGATACTTTAAAATGTGGGCGTTTATAGTAATGTGCGCTCGAGGACGTCTGACACGCACAGATGGGCCTGCGTTATCATGGAGATATGCGTGGGTAGGTTGATCAAGATGACTGAGGATGAAAAAGTTCAGAGGCTGCCAAGGAGCGAACACAGTCGGCTACGTTATGATAATTACTTTTAACTAATAGTGCCACTTCAGTGCTGTCTGGCAGGTGGCGGTCCCTGCCACGGCACGTCGCCAGCAGCCTGTTGCCTACACTAGCACTGCTCTACCCTTCCAGAAATAAACTCCAGGGCAAACCACGGAGTTGTCGCCTCAGACCCAACAACTATAATGTGGATGATGTATAGACGCGGTCGAGTTCGCGCATGCGTAACCCTTCCACATCCTTCGGTGAACTCCTGTCGTGCGGTCTGGGCTTTCGTAAGGTCGTGTCTCGGCTTCCTTCGCAAACCGACGGTCTCTGCACGACATCTCACCGCATACATGATAGACGGTTAAAAAGCAATCGGCCTATCGCTGAAGTCAGCACGGCTTCAAGCTCTCCTCGATAAAATCTAGAGTCACTTACGGAGCCGTGCCTTACGAGTGTGGTTTACCCAATACCTGAGCATTCTTAAGTACAAAAAACGTGCTGCCAGGACGTGCAGCGTAGAACTGTACCAAAAGATCCTGGAGCACATTTAGTTAAGACTAGATAGTGCAATTCATGTTCAGACGTAAACATCTCCGGCCACTGTAGAGGTGGGCCGATATACCTATAACTGGTATTTTGGAACGATTTTTTTGTGGAACGGATGTAACAGTGACTGAAAAGTTGAAATACCTGTTATTCACGGCCTCGCTGTTCCGAGTCGCGGGACCCCCTACGCAACTAACGAGTACACAAGTAACAAGTAAACAACTACTACAAGTATTAGGGGCATTACGGGTACACAAGGAACAACAAGTAAACGAGTATACCAGTATTAGGAGTATACGGATACACAAGTAACAACAAATAAACGAGTACAACAAGTATTAGGAGTATTTCGAGTACACGAGTACGAAGCCACTTTTTGGTGTTGAACACTTTCTGCGCAAAGAGACGAAGCTGTTTGTTAATAAATGAAAAAAATTCATGATACTGTTACATTTATTCTCGTGTGTTATGCAGATATATAATATAGATTATAATAAATTATATATTAACTAGTCACCAACTTGGTAAATTTTGAAAAAACGAATTATTTTGTGTTATAAACTACACATTGGCTGATAGTTGATAGGCCATATTATACTTTTTGTTAATGTGATTTTAACTTCACTGCACATCTCACGTAAATGATGAGATTGTTGTAATGGCCATTTATGCACTTTATTAGTCCTGTTCATTAAATCTTTACTGAGGGTACCCTAAAACATATGAGGTTTTCGTAAATTTGTTTCTTTTATCTAAACTGCTGATTTTGAATTTTTGTCTCTGTCACTTTACTTATCATTTGACTAATAATAGTTTCCACTTAGTAAAGAAATAAAAATAACAAACTCCATAACAGATAACACAATTAGGTGTAAATGGTCAAACTGCAGCCTAAGATAAATACACGATCTGGTGAAGATGAGAATTTACTAAACTTATTAGAAGCCCATCAGTAAAACAAGGAAGTGATAAGAAGAGAAAGCTGTAAGTCTATCTGAATTTCTTCGAGACTATAAAACCTTCATGATTGATTTATGATATGGCTCGAAGTTTTCATTATTTGCCCAACTTACGCTTTTGGCAGGACCCTATCAGTTGCACAGTTGATCTATCAGTGGTTCCCAACCTTTCCGGACCCGCGTACCACTTCGGTCTTCCGCGTTCTATTCTAGTACCACCTGATAAGAAAATAAAATAAGATAAGAGCAGACATCTAATGAAATTTTACCGCAAACCGTTTAGGTTGTGTTTTTATAAGGGCAATCGGTTTAAATCGTGTTCGATTAAAATTTATTGTTGTTTTGAACATAAATTAGTATTTTTTTTTCTGAAGTAAATACTTTTTTCCTAGCGAGGTCTCACTGACTACCACCGGTCGGGAACCCCCATACTATGGGAAGGTCTTTGGTCTTTTTAAGTATTACTGTCCACTGTGACTGTTGTCAGTTTTGCTAGGTTATGTTCGTTATGCTAGGTTATAGCCTATAATTTCTCTTGTTTCTTATTTTCTTTTAAACAGTAATAGTTTAATAAAGTTACAGTATAAAGTAACATTGTTAATACTTTTAGTTTCAATTTATTTCATATAACAAATTATATAATATATGTATATGTATAATGAGTATATAATAACAGGTATTTGTACCTGTTATTTTTTTGGAACGGTATCATTCGTACCCGTTATTTTAAAATATTAGTTTAGCACGTAGTTTATAACTAAAATACTTAGTTTATAGGCCTACGACGCATTACATTTTATTTTATACGAATACGTATACAACTCTATAATGAAAAAATATCGTCATACTTCACTCCTCACCCAAGGAAAAAGCAAAAAACGCGCGTTGATGAGGTGACCGCATCCAGCTTCACCTTTATTGCAGCCGGCATGTGAACACACCGTTTAGAGATTTCGGCTTCGTCTCAGACTAATTTAAAATTGGCGGTATTGCCGGTACTAAGTGCACAGTTGTAGGCTCGCGGATTGTTTCACAGAAGGATGAGTTTGTGAAGATGAACGACTGGCTGAGTCTTAAAGGAGAGCTCAGTCTGCAAGTAAGTTGGGTAGTCTTGGGGCAGAGAAAAAAATGGGAATGAGGATTGAAGATAGTGGGTTAATGTTGAAACTTCTTCCTATGGTGGAAACAGAAAACAGCAACTCACATCGCTAAGAAAAAAAATTTATTCGCGACAATGCTGGCTATAAGGCTGCAGTGAAAATTGATAATAAGTAAGAAAAGAAAAGCTTGAAGGAGTGTGTTAAAAATAAGTGTGTGGCAAAAAAAGGAAGAAATTACCACTGCTTATAAGAAGAATGTTTTGCACAGCTTATAAAATTAAAAAAAAAATTAGTCATTAAAATAATTTTGAAAATGAGGCCAACTTACAAGAATTTAATGGTTTAGACAGGGGAGGATTCTTAACTCAGCATTGGCCTGTGTTAACGCTGTTAATCATAGAGGAGAGGAAATGAATAAATTACTGATCAAGTAAGTTTTCTTGAGCGGATGGGAAACGAAGTCCCATTGAACGCTTTTCTCAGCTGATGGAACTTGACAATGTCACTACCAGAGTCACGTGTTTGATGTCTCACCTTGGTGCACTGGACTTATCAGTAGAAATTTTGAAAGATTATCTGGCATCTTTAACTTGTGATAGAGTTGTTGTAATGCTGGTTTATTAAGGGGGTAGTGCTGCTCTCTTTAAAGAAAAATTTCCTGACATAATTATTTGGCACTGTCAGCCGTAAGCTAGAACTCTCGGTCTATAATGCAGTCAGGGATATCTGGCCAGTGAATAGGTTTAAAGCCTTTATGGATAAATTTAATTACATATTATGCTTAACCAAAAACAAACCTAATGGAGTTCAGAATGTGTGCTTCTTTTCAGTGAACACAGCTGTTGAGAATTGGACAATTGGTTGGTGGAGTTTGACCTACTAAATGGATGTCATTAGGCTACAACACGGTTTTGCTGTCTGGAAGAATTATGAAACTTTGGTTTCTCACTTCGAAGTAGCAAGAGTTGATAATAACCTTCATAGGAAAGAGCAATGCATGTAAAATATGATGGTTTTTACAGGAAGATAACTTTAACAAACTTTTTTTTGGACTTGGGACTGGTGCTTGATGCTTGAACAAGTTCGCTACTTATCTCAAAAGTTTAGATTAAGTGAAAGGGAAAGTCTCCAGATGAGATGCCTGAGAAAGTTAGGCCTTTACAGCGTATGTTCCACACTGTGGCTATTTCCTCAAGTGAATATGAAAGAGGTTTCTCCCAAATGACTTTATTATGACTCTACGAAGATCATCCCTGCTAATTGGAAGTCTGAATAACCTTCTTTTTATTAGAATTGTTGGGCCTGCTTTTACCATTTTCAACCCAGCCAAATATGTTAATACGTGGCTACTCAAAGGCCGCCGTGCTGCAACCGATAGCCTACCAGGTTCAAAGAGCTTGAAGAAAAAATGCTAACGAAATGGCTGTATAATGAAAGATCTTCTAATACACTCACGATATGTTAACCTGATAAATTCAAGTTCATTCAGCATCTTTTCGAAAAATTCGAATCGTTTTTATTCCAAATTGATTCCAATTCTACTAAAACATAAAATACACTAGGGAACCAAAATAGTTAAAGGTTAATAATTTGTATAATGTGAATTAACTTTTGTTTATTTATGAATCTGCCTACGACTTGAAAGTCCTATTTTTGCATTACATTGGTTAAAAATTACCGTCCACTACACAGACCCGTCCACTGTAGACAATAACCCTTTACGCCCTCCACATTTCCGCAGAGTTCCTTCACCATTTCCACTACAAAAAATGTACTGTGTATGTGTGTATGCTTTTGACAGGATTTCACATCTCGTTACTTTTATAAGTTTAATATGTGAGAAAGTGTTAAATAAAGCTTAGGGTCAAATGACGGTGATCGAATGAGACCAGTCCCTCCCCAGAAAAAGATTAAATAATTTTTCGAAGGTAAAAAAGGATTTGACATAAAAATGTGTGGCAAACAATGTTAATTTTGATTTGTCAAGAAAATCCGTAACGATGTTGGCAACACTTGTTGACTGTTAATTACTTGACCATGTGTATAGTGGAGATCAACGTGAAATAGCTGTTAAAGCACTTTTAAAAAATGGTGACTACGCTAGACTAGAATGTAGGGATTTTATTCTCGAGAGACATAATTAAATTACATTCCATAACAGTATCCACTGTAGCAAATGGCAAGGTGCATTCCATGCTATGGCAAGTGCATTGTAGCAAAAGCCTAGACATAAAAGTATTCAGACAACAGAAAAAATACATAGAGTGCGATATGTAACACAAATTTTGTGTGAGACAAATTTCTTCAGCAGCGACGATCTGAAGCCCTAGTTGCATAGAATCTTACGCGTCGATTTAAAGTTATAGCTGTAAAATATTTGCAGCTAGTTACGAAAAGCGAATGAATCTCTGTGTGGATTTTTGGCTACAATACAAGACAGTAAAGCTTTCTTACTTGGTTGAATGACGATGCCCACTTCCATCTTAGTGGTGCTGTAATAACCAAAACTGTCGTTATTAGTCAGAGGAGAATCCCGAACAACTGCATCAACGGCCATTAGAGAGTCGTAGTGTGCCGTATTTTCAGTGAGAATAATCGGCTCACGTAATAAACAAGCATCACGGTAACATCTCACAGGCATGCCGACATAATAAACATCATTCGTCGCACCTTCAAATCACACGTTTCCCCTCAGAACATTCAGGCATTTTGGTTTCAGCAAGGGGGTGCTGTCGTCACTGTGCGACAATTTCAATGGAAGCTGTGCACTGACTCTTCAGAAACCTCATCATATTTAGAAATAGTGGCAGTCCGTGACCTTTAAGTCACCAGACGTGTCAGTTTGTGATTATTTTTTGTGGTGTACCTTAAACACAAGTTCTATGCAACGCACCCTCACACCGTTGCTGAGCTCAAAAACAACAATCGTACACAAACGTTTCTGTCGAAATCTCGGGACAAATGCTATGGACGGTTTCCGTGTCCATGAGCGTGTACATGTCAATGTTTGAGCGTAAACTTCGAAATGGTGGTCAACTGGACAGGGTTGGATCCCCGAAATTTTCTTGGCCTACTCTCTGGCGGGTATAATACCTAATGTGTTTGATGTGAATGTAGACAGTGGGAAGTATTTTACACACGTGAATATTGTACTGTTAAGAATTTTTAATGTTATTAACAAAAACGTATTTTTTAAAATAATGGGTGATGCTAAACAGTTTTCTAACTTTAAAATCGGACACAAAAACGAACGAAATTGACGCTGATCGAAGCATTATAACTAATTGGCAAGCCTATAGTGTGCTCGTTTTTGAAAGCTGAAGCAACGAAGTGCAAATCCGCACGTTCCTTTGATTTGTGCTTGTGCTCTTGATAAGCTTATAGAGTACTTTCTGTTTTCGAAATTAATTAATTTTATTTCTCAGTTTAGTGATGTACAATAGAATAATGTACTTCATAAGTGTGAACAAATAATTTTCAGCGACTGTAAAGAGAAAAAAATAGTAGTGTGTAAATGAATAACTTTTCTACTGTGTTTTACGATATCTGGTGTAAGGTGGAATAAATATAAATATTGTATTCAGTGTACATTAACGTACATTAATACATTAAAGTTTAATTCAATTTTGAATGCGAAATAGTTGACAGTCACGAAATTTGTGGGATAACCGCTTGTTTGTAACAGGTAGGCCTATTTTGCGAAACAACTGAGCGGTGTTAGCAATTTTTCTCCCCTCGGACAGAACAGTTTCAGAACCATCAAAATGTGCAGCAACAAACGCTTTTATACTCTCCTCGCATAATTTTTCGCCACGAGACTTTCGCTTTACAAAATGTAAATTTGTTTGGCATTTACAGAATCAGTACTCCTGACGTAGGTCAGGCAACCGGCAAGCAAACCCAAGACATTGCCGCAATAGTCCTATTTGTTTCAACCATAAACGAAAATTAATCAAACGAATGAAAGAAGCGTATTATACGGTACATGAACACAATAGATGGAGTATTTTATAAAGCTTCCGCATATGAGACGAACAGGGAGCGGGCAAAAAGCACGTATAAGGCCTCTTTCACACTACAGTATCAGGTTTTTTTGCCGCCCGGCAGCGAGACAAATGGAGGGGCGTGAGCACGTTCACATTACGAATATCTGGCAGTTTTGCCGTCCGACGACCTAATGACTCGCCGGACTGCCACTACAATCTTCCGGTCGCCGGACGGAGAAAAACCCGGTAGTTCTTTCACAACATCCGGCAGTCTACCGGACAGTTTGTCAGGCGATCTAGACAATGTAGCAGTGCTAGTTTTTGCTCTTGAGTTCCTGCTGTACAGTATATATTAATGTGTTTAAAGATGAGTGAATTCGACATCGATGTCGACAAATTAATAAGTTTAGTTCACGAAAAGCCTGTTTTGTGACAAGGTTTGAACATTCAAGGATCGCCCAGTTATCAAAATTATATTTCTCAAGTAAACCCCCCTAATTTCCACCGGTATCCTCATTCATCCACACAATTATGTCAGTTTTACCAGCCTCAAACACGTCATGAACCCGTAATTAGTCATGTGTCATCTCAGCAGCATTCATCATAAATTTTCATTCCACAGACTTCCCACCCTGTTTACACTGAAGCTGAAAACTTTCCCACCACACCGGCTGATTCCAGTTTATCTACATCGGTAACAAACAGAACACCAGTAATGACACCTTCACTAGCTGTGATTCGGCCTTAACATATTTATCAGATACTAATATTTAAAGATACTGATTTTTAAAAATGTTTTTATATTTTTTGATTTTTAAAGAAAGGTTGTTCATTCACTTTCAACAGCTCTTTTAAAGCAATTTTTGTTATTCTTCTTATATATTTTTTGAAGTCATATTACATTCAAATAATAAAAACATAATTTCTCTTGATTTCTTTTATCTGTCAATTATATTTTCTTCTGTTATATTTATTTAAAATTTTTTTATTCTATTAATAAAACTTTTAAAAAATGACGAGCGTTTTGTTTTCAACCAAAGAGTTACAGAAATTTTTGTAATATAAATTACATATTTTCTGACTTCTGTACATGGCGGCAGAAAGTTAACTGATGGCAACATCCGGCGAAATAGCCGGATGAATGTCCTGTAGTGTGAAGAACACACACAAGTTACCTCCGTCCGGCAATACTGCCGTCAGCTTTCCGGACGGCAAAAAACCCTGATAGTGTGAAAGAGGCCTTAGCCTATACGGGATAGTGTAGAAGAGAGAACTTTTAACGGGACTTTACTGTATTAATTTCAAAAATATTTGTTTTCAGGAAAAGTGTAAAAAATAAGGAAGGTTTAGAAAAATAGAGCTAATTATTTGAATTTTAGACCGATTTTTTAGAAAATTATAGTTTACAGACATTAAATATCTACAAAAATCAAAAGGATAACTTCGGGATAGCTCGTTTTCCTTTGTTCGATCGTTTTCATGAGAAAACTAATTTGGAAAAATTCATTTTGCACATAATATAAATTGTTAAAATACATGAAGCTATTTTGAGAGTTTACTACAATATGAACTTGGATAAGACCGTTTAGGAGAATTTTAAACAAATGGTTGAATGAGACATGAATTTAAAAACTGTGTGAGATGTCATTGTTGGATTTGCAAAAAGAGTAAGTGCTGACACACCCAACTGACTGTTTTGCACAAAGAACAACAAACACATTGTCAAATCGTCTGCAGATTACTAATGTGTGCTTATAACACTTCAAATGTAGTTTTTATTTAAAAAAACGTGTTTAGTTGGAAAATACGTCAGAGACATTTTACTGTTAATTCAAATATTTTAATGATAGCCCTATAGTTGTCTAGATTTAATCAGAGAAACTTTTACACATGCAGATTTATTGATGTAGTTAGCTGTTGTTTCGGATACGGAAATTAAAATCTTAAATAAATTGATTTATTTGGAAGATGGAAGGGTATTTATTTGGAGAGATTGGAAGGTGGAATGATGGAGGGGCGCAAAAAATACATCAGCCTAGGGCGCTAAAACCTTTTAAGTCAGGCCCTGGGTAGGAGAATTGACATGTTTTAATAAAACTAATCCTGTTAATCGTAAGTGCAAATAGTACATGTTTTAATACGTTTTAATATTGTGTGTTTGTACTGGGTGACATTTTCCCTGCTGTCTTAAACACTTCAAGGTAGAAGAGGACAAGACTAACAACGATAAGTGCATGGAAATAATATAGTGGAGTAACTATACTAGAAGTAGTTGGGGAGGGAATGCCACCCATTCTTGTTGCTCAAACATACGGTGTAGATTTTAATTCTATTTATGAACTCGTATCCATACAATATATTCTTACAGTGTGGCCCTCCCAGACGTAAGTTTGGCCCACCCTCGGCCCCCCGCCTTTGAAATGCCGTCACTGTACCTGGAGAGCATAATATTTAGAACAAGAATGTGAGCGTGCATGTTTAAAAAATGACAGTGTATGAACGGGCGTGCATGAGTTTGAAATTTTTGTATTACCGGTATATGAACTATCAGTTTTGATGTATTAAAAAACACCCGATTTTTGCCACACTCTGTATTTTCTATTATTAGACAGAGGTAGTGTACTTCTGATAACATTTTACTTTACTGTGATGTTTCTGAACGTGTTTGTGTTTCGCTATTTGTGTTGACGTACAGAACTAAACACAAGCCTTGATACACTCTTCTGATACGGGAATAAGTAGGCCTACTCCACTGGTTGCTGTTCGCATACTTCGTGCATGCTGTGTTTGCATTGACGGAATGTCAGCCACGCCCTTGTAGAAGATGGTGTTACTGAAACGTCCGTGACAGAGAAATACTGTAGCAAGACATGAAACCTTCGTCTACGTTGTCAGGAGATTTTACCGTAAATTGCAATGATATCGATTTTATGCTAATGAACAGTAAGTATAAATTGTTTTCACATTTCGAATTATTATTTTAATTATGATAAATACATGTTTAATAAGTCAATTCCTCATAACGTTCGAACATCAATTTTTGTTGTGCGACTGAGCTGCAAATTAGCAGTTTCTTAACAATAATTACGTTATGTGACAATTTACGAAGAACTTCGAATCGAATTTGAAATAGGCCTAAATTAGAAATAAAAAATTGTTCATATTACGTGTTTTTAGTGTCTAATTCTTAGTTTTTACTATTTTAAAACAGTATCAAAACAATGAAACGTGTTCAGTTTCTTGGCTCCAGTGTCAGCGCGACACTAGAAAGTGTAAAATAAACATACAAAACGCACACGTCGATAAATACTTAACTGAACTCCGCGTGATCACTGCATGCCTAATAATGTCACACATTAAACGTTAAAAAGTTCACGCATGGAACATGGAAGATACATACTCGGAATCTATAATTTTCAATTTGTGTTCGAGTTGAAGGTATTTTGTATTCAAATGTGTAGAAAGTTATTAAATAGAAAATTATTATTTACAGCTGGTGACTGCAATTAGAGATAAAAATGTATGTGTGTGTATATATATATATATATATATATATATATATTTATAATTATATTACCTCAAGATGTTCTTTTCCTTATTTGGATTCTAATATTCTAATATTTATATATATCAAGAAACGAACTGTAGCAGAAAGTGATTGAATATATATTTATATATATATTTATATTTATATAAATCAGGCAAAAGGGAGAAATTAAAATATGTGGAAAGAGTTCTATAAACGGTTATAGAGGAATTGAGGCAGGCAGTAATTTTTGTCCAGTCGGCGTCCAAATGAAATGATGACAGTGTACTGATCATAGTAGTCTACAGAAAAAGAGGATAGGCTTGATTGGAAGGAGAGAGACCCAAATGATCACTGCCTTTAGCTCGACATAAGGTTTTCAGAAATATTCTCATTAACTGACTTAACAGAGAATTCGAAACTCATCAGTGACCTGATGAAACAACTACAACGCCCCTGACCATCTACAAAATGATAAATGAATTTCATGTACATTGCAATGAATATAGAAAACTCCTTTGCATGAGACTTTTTTTATTACATGAAAGTTTTTGATTAGGTGTACAAAAGCTGTAGTGAAGTCGTTAGAAGAAGATAGGATAGTAATGAGACGTCTGTATGTTTTGTCTGAAATGTGTACAAACTGAGTTCAAACTGAATCAAATACCAACGGAAAAGAGAGTATGGCAAACCTATTTTATTCAAGACTGAGTTTAGGCAATGAAAATGGGAAACAAATAAGTTAGAAGAAATGGAATGTACTCTTCAAGTCTGAGCTTTGCAGGTGGTATATAGTTCTTTAATGAAAATATAGTTGGATCGTAAAGATGATGAATGAGCTCAATCAAATGAGCGTACAACTCTGCACCAGCTGTAAAGGTGAAAATTTATTGTAAGTATGATATGATAGCTATGAACAAACTGTCTTGTGTTTAAACAGGAAATCAAAGGACAGTGTGCTTTCTACAAAGGTTTATGTGTCAGGAACATGAGCTATGGGTATGATATGAAAACTTTGAACTGCTCAGAGAAGCATGGAAAGGATTATTCTAGGATTAACAAAAAGAAACAAGAAAACAATTATATTGATATTCCACCAAAATAGAATAGGTAGTATAATCTGTAGAAATAAGGAACTAGACATAGTGTGTATAGCGGTAGGGCCTAGGTCATTAGGTCATTTGGCTACATGAGGTGATTGCAGATATCTGTCGATTGTTGGACTGAAGACCAAAAGAGATACAAGGTGAAAATGATGATCCTATGCAAGGTGGAAGAATAGTCTGGTTCAGTAGAATGGATAACATGTGTTATTAGATTGATGAGCATTTTTAATATTAAAAAAAAATATTTGATTCTAACTAAAAATACTGGTTTTGAACTGTGAAACATTTCTTACTCTGGGTGTAATAGAAAACTTGAAAGCCGAGAACTGACGATGGCTTAGTACGTGGCTGATTGTCGTATAGGAAAAAAAAATTTACGATTGTTCATTTTCCTGTTACATTTATTATTGCTTCGCTATAACTATAATCATCATCGTCGTCGTCGTCGTCATCCTCTTTAGAAAAGCAAGTTAAATATATTGTTAGTGGTACGTATTATTTAAAACACCATTCTTGGTTATGTATTTAATCCAAAATTACTATTTGATTGATTGTAATTCTTCCGTCGGTGTATTTCGATATTATAATAAATATTAAGACATTCGCGAATATTTAAAGAACATGTAAACAATTAGTCCGACCAGAGCGGAACTGACAACGGTGAATTATTTAGCAACAAAAATTTCTATAAGCATTTCATTATGAATTAAAAAAGTATTAATGACTGATCGTGCGTTTTGTACTTTATTGCAACGTTGTTAGTGATTAATAACTATTGTGAAAAGTTTACAAAAGTGGAATTAATAAAGGCAGAAACTACTTGGGAGCGATTCAAACCGAGCGGTGAAATAGAGTACTAAATGGTGCCTATTAGATATTGTGGAGAAGGCGTCAAGTTGGCGCCAAGATATTGAGCGAACCCTTCGCAGTCATCCCCAAACGAACTACCCCAAAGCCAAAGCCATTCTTTGTGTTGTGCGTTGCGTTGTTGCTATTCATTGTGCAGCTACATTTGTATAACTGAATGAACGGTAAGTTCTTGATACCGGTACGTGAAGTTTTAATTTTAATAAAACTTCAATTTTTTAAAGAGGCAATTGATATTGTTTCATACTTGTTCACGTGTTTTAGTTTCGTGTTACTTGATATTTTCACTTTATGAATTTGTTTATGCTAATATCAAAACATACATTTACACGCACAAATAGGCCATTCACTGAGTTTTTCAATTATTATTTCACCTATTCTAGTGTCAGTTTTAAGAATATAATGTAAAACTGTATTGCTATACTTTTTTGAGACACGATGTGCAAAGTGACTCGAAAGTGGCGCGCTACCCCAATAATTCCACACGCAGGCAGACAATACATTTTATAATATCAAACTTGGAAACAGTGTTAGAGATTGTTAGAATTTCCGAGTTCCTTTATTTTAGATTGTAAGGGACGCAAAAGAACACGTCCAAGTACACATCCGTCCAACAGCGTAGCGATTGAATTGAGTACGTATGGGATATTAAGTTCATAAAAGTGTGTTACTTCTTGTTGCCTTGTCTTTATTCCCACATTTAGTGTTTGAGAAGAAAGAAAGAGAGAGGGGAGCAGAAGCCTATCGAAGTTAATGAAAAGAGTAATTTAGTTTACATTTATATTTCATTTTATTTTACATTTTGCAGACATTTTTACAATTTTATTTCTTCAACGTTCCCTTAAACATGTCTTGACAGTATTGTGGAATATTAGAAACATTTTTAGTGGATAAAATTGTTTGGTACTTTGTGTGTGTGCGTAGTTAAATCTCAGTACTACGATTACTGACACGAGGATATTTCCATTAATACAATGTAAAATTCCTATCCATTCAACGATACTCTTGACAAATCTCGTTGTTACGTTTGTTTGTTTTTAGGCCCCGTTGATTTACTTTCTTCATGGTAACCTATTAAGAAATGCGAAAAACGGAGAGCCAGGAAGACCTGTCGCTATCACTCGAAAAGCGAATTCAGTACAAAAATTAATAATAATCCTTTTTGTGCAAGAATATATTATTATTTTGTGAATTACATTGTTTCAATAGTATAATTATAATAAAGTATAATAATGTAAAATATACAAGAAAAAAATGAGAAAATATGAATGTTTTATATATATAGGCCTATATGAAAAGACGGTTAACTTTTTCAAATACAATAGTGTAGCTCAACAGTGCTGACAATCATATACTGTAATACAGTGAATATTTTAATCCTCTACTTCATGTGAAAATGAAGTGAATTAATAGAGTCTGCTTCGTAAGAAATGAATTAATATTCTACTGTAGATAAGAGTGTATGTATTGTACAGTTTTGGAAATAAGGTAAGGTATTCTAGTTTTATATTTTTCTGTATTGTCCGTGTTCATTTACTCGCATATCTCGTGTTTGTTAAGATTAAATATATACGGGTATGAAGTAATTAATGTGGTTTGATTATGAGATTTTTACTAACAGGCCTATACTTAGTGAAACGAGCAGTGTGTCCTAAATTCTCTACAACTCTGTACCACAGTAATTTCCTCGTCCTGGCGGTATCGTTCTAACGAGATTTCACTCTATTGCATAGTAAGATAGCCATTGAAGATGCTTTACCATTGAAGATGTCATGGCACACGTACACCTCTGTTACTCCCGTTCTTTGTTACACGCACGTGTATTTAGCCCTACTTTCTCGTAGAACATGTGTTCCAACTTATACTGAATGAAAACCTATACACCGCTGCGCTCGCGTATGCGTATGTTGTTTACGACGCGTTTCACACGACTGACGTGATCACGTGTATTTAATATTTTACTCACTTTTAATGTTATAAATTTAATAAGCATTTCCATAGTTTTCTGATTTCGCGAATTGATGGAATTTTTATTGTTACACAACGCAGAACAAACAACGAAACCTCTGCAGAAGTGAGCCGTTGTTCCGTCTAAAACAGGATGGGGGTACTACGTGCTCTTATTCTTCCATACAAGGGTATAAGTCTGTCCGTATAGTTAGAGGACAGTCTCCCTTCATGTCTAGGTACCGTAAAACTCACTGTCACACAGCGAACCCTCTAATTTCATTAACTGGATGTAATGTCATCAACATTGTGTAAAGCAAACAGTACGACTAGTGAGTACGGTTGGTGTCGTTGTGGCTAGTATTGACCGTGTTTACGCCTTTCTTCCCTTTGCGTGTTTTGGCGTTATTGTTTCGTTTCATGACATGTAATGTTTTTCATGCTGATTGGAAAATCGTTATTCCAAAGCTAGTGTTGCTCCGCCGTACTAACGGTGTTACACAATTTTATAATAATAACGAACGTATCACGAAATAACGAAAGTAAAACCAACGCTATTCTCAATTCAACTGCTGCAACTGGTAAAGAAGAAATAACTTTCTAATCAACACTTTAGTAAACTAGAACTTGATTGTTCGTTGTCCTATAATTTATTTATTATGCTTCTTATGTTGTTATAATGTCCAGTAGTTAAGAAAATTCGGTAACATTAATAATGTTAAATAAAATTGTCTCCTATTAATAAATAGGAAGTGTTATTACAACGTGTGCATACGCGGATTCAGAGGGGGAAAGGGGCTTTAGCAACGCCTTCGGCTCTAAATATACTCTGGATTAAACAGAATTTTTTACTATTAAAGTGGAAAAATCAACACTTTTATAAAGAATAGCATGCAATTATATGGTTTTAATACTTACCTTGGAGGAAGAACTGTAGTTATTACAGTATTCTTGATATTTCTAACTATAAGTCAATTAAACACACACACACACAATTCGTACATGCCATACATGCGCCAGACCCACCAAAAATGTTAGAAAATTTAATCCTTTGGACAATTATGGATCCACCCATTAATTTTCCACCACACGGTATAGCGTATTTTATCGGTGTCGAGACAAACGTAATCATCCAAATAGAAAATTACACTGGATAGTAAAAGAATCGTGTCATATTAGTTGATTATAGAAGCAGAGTTTGTAATTATTCTGACAACTTCAAAATAAAGGAAATTTTTAACTCACATTTTTGCAGAACTTGTGTCGTATCGTTTCGTAGCCTAATAATTGGATATAGGTTTTCTGTAAAGTTATATAATAACTTTACGTGCTTTAGCCTACTTAAGCGTTTGTCAATTACAGATATGTCATTTGCATTTAATTCTTTAAACATTATCCGCTATACGAAATACAAGTTCAAACAACAAAGTATCTCTTCATAAAATCGAGAGAATTTAAGACTCAAAGCTGATGACATTAAACTGAATTGATCACAGCTCCAGAAATTAAGAGTGTTAATTTGTACGTACACATGAATTCTCTGTATTTTTGCTATAACTGTATTTGTACTTTCCACTTACAACTGCAGCTTCTTTGCTTTCCCACAAAATAAAAAGGTAGTTTACCTGCTCAGTTTAAATGATAATTGCTTTTATTAATAATTAAGTATTCTTACTTATGCAAATGGTATATCTATAAATTTTCGATATCTCGCAATTTTTTAGTAACGTCCCCCCCCTCTCTCTCATACATTAAACACTTCAGAAACCAATCGATCAGGAGTATACATTTAGAACGGAACAGGAACCCAAGTTGCCTTCCGAATTATAGAAACTCTATCCCCTCAAGTTTATTTTAGCACCTTAGAGCTTAAATAAAACGGCAAAGAAAGCATTAAATAACTCTGTAAGAATTAAACGAACTTATAAGTTGAAATAAAAATAATTCGCCCAGTTTCATGAAATAATTATTGATTTTATTTATACTCTGGGTCATTTAATCGTTTTGTTAACACTTAAAAGTGTAAAAAGACAATCATCATCACACTGTTGACTTCTAGTACATGTTTTACAATTACATAATGGGTGGGTCTCGGTATACTTTAGTGGGAGTAAGCAGTGGTGAAGGGTGTGACTTAAGAAAATGGTCGTCATAAAACCTGCAGAGTATTATTGGCAAATAAATAGACAAAACAGTTGTAAAACAAAAATGCACACACACACATACACACATGTCGAGTTTACTAGGTAGCAATAATATTTTTTTCACACAAAATTGCAACAATTAACAAATTATCAAATATGAAATAGACTTCTTTTTGTAGCAGTTTTGAATAATTATGTTAATAATGATCAATAACGTTTAAAAATAAAGGATCTTGTTTAATTTTTAATTTGTAACTTAGTTTTTCAATTAGTGCGATACCGTTATTGTGTTTGTATAACTTAAACCATTTACAGATATTCTTTGTACATTTCTAACTGTAATTTAACGTTCAGAACGTCAGAAAATTGATGTTTGGTTTTTATTGCGAGTAGAAACGATAAGTTAATAACAAAACTCAACCTGTACTTGATAAGGGCATTTTACACAAAAATTAACTTATCTATTTAAAGAGACGAACCTAAAAATATCTTGTGACTCAGATAACATAGTTTCTAAAAAAACAAACCATAAAATTAAATCCGACATTCACAATAAAAAATATACAGAATAGAATGCCGTGGCTACTATAAAGGACAGACCAAGAAACAATAACATGACATGTCCTCTTATTTAAGGCCACTTATAAGCCTACGTGTAGACATTCCATTTAACTAGACACGCAGTAAGTACCGAATTTTAATTTACACACATTCAGGTCATTAAATGTTACTTAAAGAAGCACAAGGTCACAAATTGAACATGTGTACGTGCGCAAGCTCGCGCGGGCGTGGGTGAATGTGTACGTGCGCAAGGTCGCGCGGGCGCGGGCATGGGTGAATATCTTTTCCGGTTGCATCAGCAGTTATTATATTAAAAAAAGACGCACAGCTACGTTTCAATAAACTGTCAAAACTGCTAATTGTGAAAATGAAACACAGAAACGGCACAAGAATCAAAAAATTTAAATTTAAATTGACATTGATTGTTCCTAAATATATTCAGTTCCTGATGACGAAGAACGTGCCTGTAAAACATACTCGTATGTTAGTCACTGCTGTCTAGCATCTGGGCATTTCCATTGAAAACAAAATTATTGTTATAAGTATTACACGTATTATATTTAGGCTATGCGTGTGCACAAGTACACACACATACGTACAAAGTAAACAGTTATTTCGATTACTCGCAAATTTTTAACGATTATTTACAAAATATTGTAAAAACAAAACATTTTAAATCGAAATTCATATCTGTACACAGTAGAATACTCAAACTTTAATTCTACTTGATAACGTAAAACTGAATAGAGCAACGAAACCCCTTCAGAGTGGAACAAAGCACAAATCCGTCCGATATGCAAGAAAGGCAATAAGTCAGAATTACAGGGGCACCTCTCTTTTGTGCAGGGAGTACACACAAAATAAGAAGAAAACGCAGGCGGGGGAATGTCGTGATGAGGAAGCTTTTTATTGGTTCGGTACTAGAGCTTGGTCGAGAACAGCTAGAGACAGAGTGGTCTGCGGCCTGCGGTCTAGGAAGCCAGGACCCGATTTGGACTGTAACGCCATAGGAAGAAGAAGAAGAAAAAGCAGAAGAAGCATATACATAATACATAAGAAAATTTAATTTCGTAGTGAAATGTATGCAACAAGTGACGACGCAATAAAATCTATGCTTTGTGATCAAATACACCAAGAAACTACAAGTTCCAAAGCGAGCGCGCGTCTATATGGGTAACGTGTGTCCTCATACCATAAAATGATGCCATGTTGAATACGAGCCTTTTTAATTGTAAAAGATCCTGTTTAAGTTGAAAGCACAACAAGGTTTTATAAAGTCTCGCATTTAAGGAATAATGTTTATTGTTTATTATGTTTTTTAATAATACGCTTTTTAAAAATAGAATAGTGAATACTGTTAATAAAGGGTTTAAAGCATTCAGTGCTCTTACAATTTACAAACTCTAAGTCCCACGGTTGTTGTTTCGCACTTTCCCAACTATTATTGCCCTGTCAGCTTACCTGATTGGTATCCGTGGTATCTCCTCCGTTTTTGATAGCTGCGGCGTCCATTTTCTGACAATTGAGCCTCTCACTCTTTGTCACTGGTTTTTAAATGTTGTCGCTTTGCCGGCCCCGTGACCTCTTGGATGTATCAGCCATTAACTAACAATAACGGCTTTCATTTAACAGAAACCTTAATACGATAACATTCAGAACATACGATCGTTTAGATAAAGCCGTAGTAACATTGACATTATTTACATCTGAAACAAAAACCATTAGTTAAAAATTTGTAATGTTTATACCACAACAAAACAGCTTAATAAGGATAATTGCACAACATTAAAATGAAGTATTACCAAAATAATAGTTTTTTGGCAAAGTTTTGTGTTGTAATAGATTCAGACACAACACACACGACTAACAAAATTTGCATCGTAATTGTCGTTATGGGTGTGGATGTGTTTATGCGCAGTCAATACTGTTTATTGATAATATTCTGATTGGTGATGTTTTCATTAATGTGAATGTTATTAAACGAAAATTAATATGTCATGAAAAGGAAGAAAAATAAACACATGGCCTACGTGCACACACACCATGTCGTGTTTAAATGGTTTCCCTTTGCGGACTACGAAATTATGCCTCATCTATATAATAGGTGAGAAGGCGCCTTTGAATAAATAGGAAGTTGTTTTCTTAAAAGACTTGATGAGAATTAAGTTTACATCGTTTTATATCACTGGTTAATTCAAACTGAATAAGTAGTAGAAACACTCTGAACACAACAAGCAATACGGTACTGTCAACAACAGTACTGTGCAATACGATAACACAGCAGTGAAGATTAAATATTTTGGGAGAATGGTCAGCAAAACCAAATGTAGGGGTGTCTCGAACGCGCGGATACAAGTTAGGATTGTCTATAAAAATATTTTATATGATGCAAGAAATTGAGTAGGATTAAAAATATGAGTTTTACAAAACGTTAATTCGTCCAATGGTGGTATATACAATTGAGACAAAGAGACGACAAAGGTAGAGGAAAGTGTATATAAGACTCGCATGTGAGAAGAGTGAAGGACATAAAAAACGAAGATATTAAATTAATTTAAATTGGACTTATACAGGCAAGATAAGAAACATATTTTACAGAAAATGTAAAGGAAAGAGATTCGAAGGAAAGCCAAGGATTATTTGGGACGTGAGAGACATGAAGAAGAGAGAAAGGTGACAGAGGAGAGAAAAACGTGAGACTCCTTGAGGGAAAGGATAGAGTGGTGTAAAGTGATTCATCACTCCCAACACGAAAGAGCTTTTGTAACTTCGAAAATGGTATAATGCCTTCGTTATATTGTCAAAGCGATTAACAGGCTAAATATTAAAAAAAAAGGCTTTCTTTCTTACCCTTGGGTCTTCGTTATATTCAGTTCAGTTCGCAAATTAGTCCTTCAGTCTTTCGACTGGTTAGTACCCTCCCCGCATATACCCGTGGTGCGTGTGATACTGAGTCTCTCATAGGTATATGGGACCTACAGTTTAACGCCGAATCCGAACGGCAATTAATTTTTTTTTTTTTTTTTTTTTTTTTTTAGCTATGCGTGTGCACAAGTACACACACATACGTACAAAGTAAACAGTTATTTCGATTACTCGCAAATTTTTAACGATTATTTACAATACCCTTTCTTACCCTTGGAGTCTTATTTTAGAAGTCTGACAGGTATACACAGAATTGTACACACTCGTCAGAATTTGTATTGTTTATCTGTTGTCTGTTGGAATCAGGACGAAGTGTCACTTAAGTGCAGAAAAGCACTGTGAAATATCATCAAATCAAACATTTAAAATATTTGGCTCAGGGCAAGGTTGACCCTAAATAAGACTTCGAGCAACTGGTAAATTGGTATTCATGAGAAGTTATTCACGATTAGTTAAATGCGAACATCTTCCTTGTGTTACAACCCGGACGTGCGCGTGTAGGAAGTTTGGTAGCGAGCCCAGAGTACATACATAGGCGTGTAAACGAGGAAAACATACGTTTAGGTACACCACATACGCGTCCACGCGGATGAGGCTTCGGCTTCTAGTCTCACCGTTCCTTTATCTAGGAAGCAAAACACCATGATGACGGGACAGGTGGCTGCCCAATGTCAGCCGCGTTATAAAAACTCCTTAAGCATAGCCTACAAGTTTCGAAAGAACCAGCAGTACAGCAGTAACCGAGGCAACCTAGCAGGAGACGGTATGATTGTTCTGTGTTCCGTTATATGCGATCACAGTTGAGGCGACGCCCTGGTGTCTTTCCTTCCTCTGTCTAGGAGAAAATAGAGTCGTGGTAACGTCCGTCAGTCGCGGCTGCCTGCATGTCTCGACCGAGTTCGGCGAGATGGTGGATTCCGAAATGGTCCTTTATACCTTACGAGGGTCCGGGGCGGTACAACAGCAATGCCGAGGTGGCCTAGCAAAGTCTTTTGGTTTTATCCAGTAAAATCAAAAGATTTTCTTACAATTCTATTTAAAGGTGTTTACAGAGAACGGAGCAAAGATTCAATTATAGAAATTGTTATGTGTTTAGAGAAAGTTTAGAAGGTGGGCACCTATAGGAAATCGTTAAGACGTGGTGGTGGTTAATGTCTGTACCTATTTTGCTCATGGAGATGAGAGTATGATGATTTTTCGGTCTTGGGGAAGGGAACGTTGGGCAAACAGCAGACAAGTTTGTGTCAAGAACCCAGGACCCGTGGCGAGTTACATTTCTGACGAACCACGGGAACCAGAAAATAAAATAAAAACTGCTTTATCTTACATTTACTGGTGATCAACGGAAGAGTCGACCAGACGAGTGCCGCGTACGTGATGAGCGCATGTGAAATAACAGATAGACGTTAACACAAATTACTGAATAATTATTAGGGGGTTTAAGAGAGTGTTAAGTCACGTCTATAGTGGGATGACTGAGGGGACCCTGATATTAAAAGATTTATTAAAATAAGTCATTTAGCTAGATCGAGCAAACAGATAGAAAGGAGGAAACACATGAGAAAAAACAAATATTTTACCAGAAGCTCGTGAGTAATTTTATAGCAAATATTTTACCAGGCCTAGAGAAAGAGCAAGAATTACGTTGAAGGATAATGTAGAGGAAGAGTTGGGAAGGTTTAATATTCAAAACTGGGAGGCTAAAGCGAAGATAGGGATGAATGGAATCGAACTTGGAATAGGCCAAGACCCGTGAAGGGTGGTGGTGACAAAGATGATGCCGATGATGAAAACATAGATGACGAGTTTTGAGTGAACGTCCGGGCAGATGATCCACAGACGTTCGAGGAAGGGAGTGGCCCGTTGAAGGTTAGGCATCGGTCAGCTGGACGCCAAGTACTTCACTGATTTGGTTCATATGAGGGTTCCTAATTTCCTTATATGGTGAAATATTGACGTGCATAAGTGTAGTTTAACGTGAAACAGACAGAATCAGACTACTACCAACACGAACAACAGTAGCGTACAAACAGATTAACTACAGCAGAGTGCGTAGGCTCTACTTTATTCTGTCAGCCGGGACCAGTAAAGTCACGGATGAGTTTTTTAGGGAAAATGTAATGCAAACGCTGATTCCCAGTTACAAAAATCGTTAGGCCTAATATCAGAAAGATAGACGCTGTAGATGAGAACGGCAAATTTACCAGAAACTACAATAAATGAAGACTGTTAGTACGTTATGGTCATCATAACGGGTCTAAATTCTCTAATTAGATCAATGAAAGCTTGTCCGTACCTGTAGAAAATATGGCCCCCGAATACTTTAATCATATTTATGTCCAAATAAAAAAAAACAAATAGCCTACGCTTGACAATTCTTAAGGCATTTACATTCTATTGTTTCAGAAATACAAAAAGAGTTAAAATATTTTTGTAACGTCGGTTTTTAGCAAACATGCTGATGTTTCTAGCCAATCACTATTGCAATTCTATATCGATATAGACAACGCAATTTTCTGGTGTTTTAACGTTTTGGAGGAAGGATGATCAGCACTACTGGAAGTGTAATAGATGATAGGAATTATCTGTTCAGCTTTGGTCAGATAGGAATTAGAAGTGGCAGGATTTTGCCAAGAATCCAGTAATAATAGTATACACAGAAACAGGTCCGTTATCAGTAACCAAACTAAATTTGTGACTCTTTACCTACTTATTCGTTTTTATCGAGAAATTTTTATCTTGTAACAATAATGTCCACTGTAAGCAGACGTTATTTTGACCGGTTATATTCAGTTTTGACCGATTAGATTACTTATCCAAATTATTAAGCACTTATATGATTGAATGTTAATAGTTTTTCGTACCTTAAGGCAGTAGATGTACGTTGAGATTTTTGTGTTGCGATACCTCAAAATCTGTCTTCCCGCAAACGACCCTCTGATTTTTAGTCAACGATCTGCAGGTTATATGATACAAAATATGCACCATACGCCGAACATTTTTAATTAAAATGTTTCTATTTAAAGTATACTCGATTCTAGAACAAAGGATTCATTAAAACAATCCTACAATATCAAGGTCCAGTTAGTCTCCTTTCTAGGTTTGGCAGCCCTTCCGCGGTACATTTTAATATTTGGATGAAATTACATTATTGGACATCTTTCTAGATCGTAAAAGTAAGGTTGTTTTGTAGTTCCACAAATGTAACAAAACTATCTTAATAAAATTCAAAATTTTATGGGGAGTGTTACACTCGTCTCATGTTCATAATTGTTACGATAAGTTAGTACTGCAGCTGACATGATGTCAGTATGGTCAAGCTGCTACTGGATACACAAGTATCGTTAGAAAACAACGTTTTTAATAAACCTTCATGTGCATGTATAATACCACTTTGAGTAACAAACGTTTTTAGAAGAAGCGTCAATTCCTTGTGAACTGTAGACTTTGACAGTTTGATAGAACTGCAGAATAGGTCCTCTGAATAAATGGATTCCTACAATGATTTTGCTGTTTAATGTTTTAAAGTCTTAATTAATTATTTTCCGTGTGCTGATTACGAAAATGAAGTTCATTTTATTCCATCACATGACATTTCTTTGGAATTTCATAAACTATATTTTATGATAGCATATACCTGTCATACCTGGAGTGAACCTGGTTTAAAGGAGAAGTAAAATAGTTTTAGACAACTAGTTTTAGATTGGCAGCACTGACAATGTTGTTTGAATGTGAATTCAGTTATAGGAGTTATTAAATATACTAGATGGTTAAAGGAAGAAATGTGCTTTTTATTCTGTATTTTACTGTTAATTTCAAATGCCATATATTTGAAAACAATGGAAAGGAGGAGTTGTTTGAATAAACCAAATGTGTTTTGTTATATTTGTGGTGGTTTTGTAGTGAAAAAGCAAAGGCAGAACATAACCTCATTTGTAGAAAAAGCATATAAAGCATACTTTGGAATCAAATTAGCAGCTCAAGATAAATCTTGGGCTCCTCATACATGAATATTAATTGTTAAACTTTCACTTGTGAACTTACTTTGTTTTTTCCGTACGCGTTTCAGCGTGATGTGCGCCTTCTTCAGCGGTGTGATACAGAATGTCCGGAACTTGTAACGGTTTTTTAGTTGGTAGGTTGAGTGAGGGGGGTGGAAGGGAATTGGCGTGGGAATCCGAATTATTGTATGTTTTATGTATAACTGTGTCACTCCTCATACAGTTTGAGTGTTTGTGTTGAAGACCGGAGAAATTGGACAAAGGAAAATAAGAAAGCTCTGCGTTTCGGAATTCCTATGGTTTGGCGTGAACCTAGAGACCACAGTAATGACTACTACTTTTGTACATGCAATGTGAAGGGTTTTAATCCCAAGAATAAGAAAGGAATTATATATCCAAGCCTACCTTCTGCTATTCGGCCAGTACCCCATGGTCCTGATCTTCCAGTGCCTACGCCGCCTAAAAATAATAGTGATTTGTTTGATTCATATACAGCCAGCAGTAGTGAATCGCAATTACAGTCAGATGAGTTCACGCCTGAAACATCTGAATCACCAGAACTATTCACACAGAGACAGCTGAATGAGGTTTGAATATTTCTAAAGATGCATATGAGCTTTTAGGTTCAAGACTAAAGGAAAAAAACTTGCAACTGGCACCTCTGTGAGAAAAAAATCTTGTACAATACTTTACAAGATTGTAAAATACTACAATACTTGTGAAGAAGAAAATCTGGTCTATTGTAATAACATTCCACAGCTATTAAACAAACTTGGTTGTGTTAATTATGACCCAAATGATTGGAGGCTATTTATAGACTCTAATAAAAGAAGCCTCAAAGGTGCTATTGGCCTTGGTTAGGGCAGCGAGTTAGCCTTGATTCCAGTTGCTCACTCACTGCATTTTATTATGAAACCATGAAGAATATCTTGGAGAAAATATAATACAATAACCACTAGTGGTTGATGTGTGAGGATCTCAAAGTGCTGTGCATTTTATTAATCTGCAACAGGGACTCACAAAATTTCCATGCTATTTGTGCGAGTGGGATAGTCGGGCAAGAGAAAAACATTCGAAGTAAAAAGAGTGGCCTAAAAGAACCAATCTGACAATAGGACAGAAGAACGTACTTAGAGCTAGCCTGTTGGATTCTAAAAAAAAATCTGTTACCCCTCTTTACATCAAGGTCGGCTTTATGAAGCAGTTTGTAAGAAGCAAAGATGGAGATTGTTTCAAATCTGCACAAAGTTCATTGCTCTTTCGTTTGCAAAAATTAAAGAAGGGATTTTTGTAAGACCACAAATCAGAACACTGATAAAAGACAAGCTGTTTGATAATAGCATGAGTACTGCTGAAAAAGATGTTTGGAATGCATTAACAGATGTGATTGAGTACTTTCTAGGAAACAACAAACATCCTGATTATGCAGATTTTGTAAACAAAATTCTTGAAAAATTCAGAGATTTGGGATATACTATGTAACTTAAATTACACTTTCTCTTTTCCCATTTATTCTGAATTTCCTGAAAACCTTGGGGCAGTGAGTGAGGAGCAGGGTGAGAGACTCCACAAAGATATTCGAGAAATGAAACGTGTGTGGTTACCAAGAGCGATGGAGTACATCAACTGCTGGATGCTCCAAAAAGAGGATTCTGCGGCAACACACAAGAGAAAAGAGAGGAACATTCCAGAGCAAACGAACAAGATTTTACTGATGTATTTGGCTTACATAGAAACTATTATGTGCATTGTGGGATAAAACAAGCAATATACTTTTACTTGTACTGTATTCATTTCCTAATCTATTATTCGTATGTAACTCGTTGAGTTTCCTGCAAGTCTCCCATGTCATACCTTCAAATAATTACACTACAAGTTGGTTTATTTTCACCTGACGCACTTTTACAAAAATTATTCTATATCTTCAGAGGTTTGTTTGAATTGTAATTGATTATAAATCAAGAAAATAATTATTGATAAAATAAACCAACTTGCAGTGTTATTATTTGAAGATTTCCTAATCTGTGTATATTTTCGACTGTAAATGTAAGATTTTCTTACTTGATTTGTGAACAATCCTGATGTGATGGAGGAAAATGGAAGTCAATTCGATCGAAAATGATGCTGCTGGATTATATATAATCACATGTCAGAACTAAAACGGTTCTCACAAAGTTTCATTCTGTAGACCCAGTCAGACACTAAAAAATAAATTATCCTTTTACAACACGGTTAATAGTAAATTAAACATAGGCCTATCTCAGAAGAGACAAAGTCATTTTACCTGTGTGAATTTCAAAATCTTAGCCGTTTAAATAAATTATTAACTGAACCTAATATCGATATATCAAAAAAAGATTCTAGTTCTTGAATTCACATCTAGTTATTTTTACTTTGTTAAAAAAATATCTAATGGAAACAACAGCCGTTCATCATCGATTGTGATCAGTTCACAAAATAGCAGGAAATCAATACGTGGAAAAAGTGCTTTCCTACAATTCGTACAGAGGACAACGACCTGTGGGGTAGCATTAACATTGGTGGGTGGTCAAGAAAGATCAAACAAATGTAACACACCCTCTGGAAAATGCGAATACAAGATACTCACGTAATAGTGCACATCAGGTGTAGTACTTACGAGACTACAACAGACCACGTTTTTGAGTGTTGAAGGTTACAATTGAATGAACTTTATTACTACTTAGAAGTACGGTAGTTATTAAACGCCCATCATGTCATAGCCTTGGTGTAATTCGTGGATATAACGAACATCACAAACACGTTTAAAAAGTAACAGACCGAGGTTATAGATTTTCTGCTCACATTTCTATAATGGTTTCAACCACCATATTTATTTGCTTGTTGTAGGAATACTTCTATATTTTTATAATCTCTCTCTTGTTAGTTTGCAGGAAATGTTTGTGTAGTGTAGATGTTCAGACTTGGCGAAAGTGGAGATTGGTTTTTAATAAACTACGTTATACTTATTGAAAACAACATTTAGTTGATGAATATAGTGCGAGTATTGAATATTTTTAATGATCTTTTTTCTTTATTAGTATTTAAGATTTTCTTTTTAGTATGTCATATTGATGTATGTCAGTTGTAGTTGTTTTAAAGAATGGTGAACGTTTGTGAATTCCTAAACAATATTTAAACATATACGTGTAAGAAAAAAAGACTTGGGATTAAGCTGGCGCTTCCATATTTTACCAATGAAACTATGAAAATTGTTGAGAAGCTGTACAAGATCAAACTGTAAACTAAAAACGATATTGTCGTTTCCCTAGTAAAGAAAGAGTGGTCTTTCTACAACACCAGTATACGCTTTAAAACACCTATACTAACTAAAAAGAAGTTGTATTATCTGCAAAATTTACCGTAATCACTGAAAGTCTGTTGTAAAACTAGTAAATAGTAACTGCGAAACTGAAGTTGGCAAAGAGATTGGATTTAAGTTCATCAAGAGAGGCAGATAAAAAATGACGGAGAACGAGATAATTTTAATAGAAGGAAACGACACAATTGACTGGCAACTTTATTAATTAAGGAAGTATAGAAACTACCCAGCTTAAGGTCATCAGACGTGTCAAGTACATGTTTGACATATACCGTACAAAGTCACGGACCAAATCAAACCTCTGCACTCGTACAGACATGTACTGAGCAATTGGTCTGAGAAGCCTGCAAGCAGGGTGCCATGGTTTGTATCAATGCTCTGGATTTGAGAAAGGTTTCATACGAGAAAATGTCAAGTTCGCTTTCCTCGCCAACTTTTAGGATGCGACGGATAGCATTTTATTCGAGAAATTATATATCAGTGACTTGTTACATATTAGAATCATATCTTGATGAGCTGAAAGCTTTCTCGGAAGATATTTGAATATCCATATATCCGTCTGAAAGAAATTGCAAAACCTTTTCAGGGTAATGCAGGAAATGGCATTTGCAGTGTTCAGTCTTCAGCGAACTAAACTTTACAGAGCATTATACAAAAATAATAATTCAAACTGTCACAAAATTTATGTGTGCGCAATGGGTATTTGTACATTTGTTTGTCGACGGTAGCACAAAGTATTCATCGACTCTGTTTTTGAAAAAAGTGACGCTTTTGATATGGGGGCAAATAATTTTCGACACATGTCAAACATTAAAAAGAAGCTGTGTATAGCTGACGAACCTCATCAAACCAACATAGTGTCAGCCAATCTGTCGAAAGCTCCTCGCGACTCGGTGAGTGATGGCAATACTGGCGTAGAAGGCACTGTGAAGTGAACTGGCACCATGTAAACTAGACTCAGCATTTTTGTACAGCCTCTCCTTACGTCAAAACAACACGCAGTTTACCATTTTCTGACAGTCAGATCTCGTCCAACACTAATAATTTCATATAGTCTGCCTCACCATAGTCTCTATTCATTAGTCCTTACCTCATCGCAACTATCGGTAAGCGATTTGTAACGACACGAAGTGCACAGTAATTCTTGGGGGAGGAACGAATAAGACTTATTGTGTACAGTAACAGTAGGGTTCGTCGAGAAACACACTCAATGGAAGGAGATTGCAGAACACTGGGAAACAATAGTACCTTTGTGATTTCATTTGTTACTTTCTTCAGAACAAATTACTTTTGTCTCGTGCGAACAATTTTGTAGTGCTGCATACTTAGTGACTGAAAAGACAAAGACGAGAACAGTCCGGAGTTTAGGAATGAGAACTGCTAATTTGAAATTTTTGTTGTAAACATTTTGTAAATATAATTGACATAAATATAATTCTAGATCGTCTTATCGTTTGATTAATTCGATATTACCCGGCGGTATGTCGTGTGGTTATAGCATCGTGGCTCGATGCGTTGTTGCAAAGTCAATCGTCACATGCATGGGTACACAAAGTCAATCCTCACATGCATGGGTACACAAAGTCAATCGTCACATGCATGGGTGTACACAAAGTCAATCGTCACCTGCATGGTTACACAAAGTCAATCGTCACATGCATGGATACACAAAGTCAATCTTTACATGCATGGGTACACAAAGTCAATCGTCACATGCATGGGTACACAAAGTCAATCGTCACATGCATAGGTACACAAAGTCAATCGTCACATGCATAGGTACACAAAGTCAATCGTCACATGCATGGGTACACAAAGTCAATCGTCACATGCATGGATACACAAAGTCAATCGTCACATGCATGGTGTACACAAAGTCAATCGTCACATGCATAGGTACACAAAGTCAATCGTCACATGCATGGGTACACAAAGGTAGATAACCACACGACGGTTAACTACACTGGGAACGTCTGCACTCGAAAGATTAGATAGAGGGATTAATCCTTCTTCTTCTTCTTCTCCATGTCAAGGTATAGGCTTACAGCCTGTTCCGCCTTCACTGAAGCCATCTCTTCAACTTGGTCTACGTATATCTCGTCTTCCTTGAGGTCTGTAATCAATTAATTCGATATTAAAATAATATTAATTAACGAATAATAATGTTTCGTATATCCATAAATCCAACTTTATGAATAAACGCACAAACGAGCGTATGTTGGTGGGGGAGACAGTGGCAGCAGCAGTAGTGGTAATGGTAGTGATGACGTTCATTGAAGCGACTGAAATCTTCTATCGTAATATCAGAAGGTGTCTTCTAACGTACTGGAATAGATGCAGAATATTTGTATAAATTATACTTTTATTCGAATGTTCGAACATGCCTACGTTATATCTATACACTTTTCTGAACACTCACAGAATAAACTAATGTGCTATCACTTTTGGGAATGCCCAAAGTCATGCGCGCGCGTGTATGTATAGTGCGTACGGACGTTTACACGCTTGGCTTCTGTGACGATGTGTTCTGTTTGCGGCACGTCGCTTTTGTCCATTCCAACGAGCAGGTGCGAGACTATTCATTCGCTTTTAAGTATTGCATAGTATAGCAATACTATTGGATGGTGTGTGTGGATATCACGAAAACATCGCAATATCTCTGACGATTACGAGATAACGGCAAAATTGCGTAGTTTTATTAGCCGCGCTCGCAGCTTCATAATCTACATTGACATTATAATGTACAGTTTTTCGTGTACATGTTTAATAAAATATTAAGTAATTTGAATAGATTATTCATTACGTACACAATTTAAACGTTCAGAGCCCCCAATAAGGTATTAGACTGCGCAACGTTACCAACAATTTCTGCATAGCGTAGAACAGGCCTAACAGGCCTAACAACCATTAGGTACATTACCATTACGTATATCATCAGGCACGATAATCCTACAGTATTTACAGTACTGAATTTAGATTTATCTAGGTTTTCGCCCATTTATATTAATATTTAATAAAGGATTTCGCGTTTATACTTAACAGTGAAAATCCTTATCAGAAAATGAATAAAATCGTCACCATTTAAAAAACTGCGAACTATGTTCGTAAAAATTTATTTTTAAGAGAGAGAAAATCAAAATTATCACACTTCTTTTGATTTAATCATATAGGAAATAATAAAATTGTTTATAGGCCCGCCAGCCTTTCCTGAACAGTCATCTGCGCCGACCCAATGCATGAATTACCCCCACTTTCAAGTATAGCTAAGTTATCTAGGGTGAAGAGAGGGGACAAAACGCTATAACCATAACGTTCACTGTCTCACTTTCATATTATTTCTCTCTCTGTCACACACATGCTTCCGTTGTTCTCACCAGTCTTGTTGCAGCCGATGTTCACGCTATGAAACACTGCACATAACTGTTCTGCGCATGTGCGAAGTGAATGAAAATTTTGTTAGCCTCGCAACGCGGTGTTTGTCTACTGCGCATCGAGACCCTAGTGTTCAATTTACATCGTCCTGCCTCTACTGAAGCGAGCCGCACTAGGGTGAATCCCGCTCGGGTGGCCGTCATCTTGGTTGGTCCATTGCATTACACCCGGCGCCAGTGCTCGGTGTAGATGGCCACTCTATATTAGTCTGTACTCGCTGGTGTACAAAGACTAAACCGTAATGCACTAGACCGAAATTTGATATTGCTATGATGACTTGATTTTAATTTTTTTCACTATCACTAATAATAGTGAGGTTATTACCTCCACTTCGCATTACTTCCATGCGCTTTCAGAACTTATGATTCGATGCGGGTTACTTTTAGAAATTACAACCTTGTCTTCCCGCTATAGTAAAACTCTCATTATACTCACAACGTTTAGACCTCTCACGAATCAATGGTCGTTTTCGGGTAAGCAATAGCGTACTAAAAAATTACAAAAATTGTATGTACAAGAAAAATATACTTGTAAACAAAAGACAGTGATGCAAAGCACGATACTTACGTAAATTCAACGTATCACTACTGTCCCCATCCTTGAGCTTCCGCCCACTCACACTGACGTGGAAACTCCAGGACCGACGATCTCCAGGCGGCGGACAGTTTACATAACTATAATATTCTAGTTTACTTCCTTCTGTGTCTAATTGGAACGAGATCTTTTGCTTACTGGTCGATTTTTCGTGTATAAGTTTAATAAATTAATTCTTGTTGTGTTGTTGTACATCTGACCAGGGGCGGATTTAACATTTTGCCGCCCGTAGGCAGTATAAATTTGCCCCCTCCCACAAATCTCTGTTGGGGGGGGGGCATCATTATATTCCCTCTTTGGTTTTACAGTCCGCACTAGTGTTCTGTTTAAATCCAAACTTTGCTACATAATCGCGTGTGCTCTCGTTCATTTGCCAATTAATAGGATCAGGATCTAAGACCTTCCCTACCTGATTTGATGACATTTCATCATGATTTTTGACGTGAACTGGCTCTTCGTTCTTCAAAAATGAAGGTTCTTCCACAACGGACCTCTCTGGCTGAACTGTGTGAACAGTATCTTCACCTTCACTGCTATCACAGTTATTGTCGGTATCACTAGAATGCCTCGATTCCTTAAATATTAGCTTGCCTCGGTTTCTGGAACCAACCTACAATTCGGTATTACATTGACAGATCTATATTTCTCACTTCGATCTGGATTGCCAACATCTAAAATCTCTCGGATGATCAACGCCAAATATTTCAACGGTTGAAAACATAAACATTCGCCCGTATTACTTTTGGGTGAAAAACGATAACTGCGTTATAGTTACAAATTAAGTGAAGATAATTTTTATATTCGTGTGTGCTTAATTCAACTGGCTTTTATATTGTAAATTTGTTTGAATCTAAAAATATCATTTCTTAACTCAAATTTTGCCGCTCCCCAAAATTTGCCGCCCCAGGCAAGTGCCTAGTCTGCCTGTGCGTAAATCCGCCCCTGCATCTGACAGCACCACTGATCTGATCGAAAAGTTGTGCTTGTATTAGTTTTACGATGACGTAGTCTGAGATATTGTAACACTGCTTACAAAGAAACACATTCACTGTTAATTATGCCAATCGACAACATATCTTATGATATACCCATATAGCAAAATGGATAAAAGTAGTACCGTGAATCTAGGCCTATATAATGGGCGGTGCCAGAGTGAGCCCGAGCCCCACTAAAATTTTCTTGACACATCCTCTGCCCCCCCCCTCAGTTGGAGCGGCTGTAGACATAATGTGTTAAGTCCCAATCTAGATGATGGGAAACGTCTCACAGACAGAAATTTTATACTATTAGTAATTTAATGTTAGGCAGATGTTAAAATAGTGGATGATGCTAAGCAGTTTTATAACTTTACAAGTAGAGCACAAAAACGAACGTAATTGACGCTATAGCAAAGCAACATTGACCCGCGTGTTTGTTTGATTTGTGTTTGTGGACGTTATAAGACTACATAGTGTACTCTGCTTTCGAAATTAATTAGTTTTAGTTATCCATTTAGAAGAACTGCACAGTAGAAGAACTGCACTTTGTGAGTGTAAACAAAGTATAATTTTCAGCTATTGTAAGGCGAGTCAATGGTAGACCTAATGTAAAGGTGAATAACTTTCCATTTTGTTTATAGCGAGTTATTTTTTAAGGTAAAGGAAGTGTAAGTATTCAATATAAATTGTCGCATATAAAAACCTTAAAGTTAAATACTGAAACAGGAAGTAGTTGACTTAGCAATCACGAAATTTATGGAATAACCGATTGTTTACATATCGGTAGGCCTATTTTGCAAAAAAAGTGCCATTACCACATAAAGCAGGACAGCAATAAGTTATACTGAAACTACCTTATAGGCTTATAAATGTATGATATTATCCCAAATTTGATGTACGATGTTATATCAAAATGTTCCTGCAATTTTAGAACTCCAGCGCCATAACTACCCGATTGAAAATCTGTTTTTATATGATATTAAAATTCACATTTTAGTGAATTTTAGCCCTCTTGGACGCATAGTTTAGATTTGACAACTAAACCATTTGGAGTAAATTGTACCATAAATTGTGAGTACATTGAGTCGGTGTATTAGGTGATTTTTGACATTCTACATCGCGAGACTAAAGAGCGTGGATTAAGTTCTTTGAAGAAGGCTTTAAACGAGTCTCGTACGCATGAACTAGCGGTTTATAAATGTTGCAGAAGCTTCAAAGTACTGTATATTGTGAATGAATTAGAAGATTGTGATTTTGTGTTCCATGAATTTTCATCACTTCGTGCAACGGTAAATAAAAGTTGGCCTATTATTCCGGCATTTTACGGGTATTTGGATATTGAACGCCGATAATGCGCTAGGAGGCAGATCATTGCTAGATAAAGACTTTCAGATAAAGTAACATCGTAAGAATGTTACCGCAACCGCTGTATTCACCAGATATGACACAGTGCGATTTTCCCTCTTTCCAATACTGAGAAGTACTTCGAAATGACAACATTTCGTGACTGTTGTAGACGTAAAACTAAAATCGTTGAGCGACCTCAAGGCCGTGCCACAAAGTGAGTTTGAGAAATGTTTTAAATGTGAAAAAAAGTTGGCATAATAGTGTTACATCCGACTGGGACTCTAATTAAACTCTCTGAGACTCTCTGTGTAAGGGGGGCAAGGCATAGTGTTGATAAATCAAGGCATAATTTTTTAAATAAACAAAAATTTTAAAAAACTTCTTGATATAACCTCGTACATTAACATTACACAATCATTTTCATGGTTCCAGTAATAACTTTTTTCACTATGAGTGATGAACAAATGAATATGTGCAGGAAAACAAAAAGATTAGGTGGTTATTGTGGTTATATAATTATGCAAAATAATGTGCATATAGCTACGCAAATTTCTTACTGATTTCAAGAAATTCGTTTACAAAAAATGTGTATAAATATTTAGAGGTTAGATACGTGGGCCTAGACAAACGATCAGAATTTAAGTTTACAAAAAACTACTTACAATAATTTTTATAATAAAAAAAAAGTAGTCCGTTACTTGTTCGATCTGCAGTGCAAGTAGAAACGCAAAAAACGCAGATTTGCAAGTTTCGTGGCTGCCAGAAAATAGGTTGTGACACTCAGCTCTAACGTTTATTGAAAACTTCAAGTTTAATTAAACAAGACTTATATGCTGTCCAGGCAGTGAAGGCGGCTAGAGGATTAGGAGACCCTTGACTCACGCACGCACACTGGTAGGCCGCCTAACAATAGACAGGGGCCGGCACTTGACCTGCGCTGCTGTCTTTTTAAATACAGTTTACTATAATAAATTAAATTTTGTTATTCTGCTTAATCTTATAGTTTTGGTCGTTCCATTTAATTCAGACTGTGATTTCATTTAAAATAAATCCAAACACGAAGTTTATACGACGATTTTCAAATGTTTTACTCTTATTTGTTTATTTTGAAATATTGTGATTGCTAAACTTCTGAGAATTATTTACGAATTTACTTTTCAACTATTTTTCTGAGACACTCCCTTTGGATGCCAGAAGCCGGTTAAATGGCCCTATGGTTCATTGTTGGAACTGCTAGCGGCCGATTATATCGGCCCGTCAAATGACACTGAGAACTGCCAGCGGCCGATCTCGCTGGCTTTTTGTATATTCATCGTAGCGACCAGCATGACAGATGATCAATCGTTTGCCTTTACCCAGAGGGCCGCCGAGAGTTCCTTGGATACTGCCATCAGTCCAACCAGTGTCCTTTCTCGTGTTTTCATTGATCCAGGTCTCGTCCAAGAATATAGTGTTTGTAATATTTATTTCACGCATCTTTCTTAAGAAATGACACCTTAACAGGGCCACTGACGGCTTTTTCATGAGGATTTTTCTGCTGCTAAATTTCTTGTACTGAAATCCCATGTCTGATAATAGCGAGCTCAGTGAAAATTTTCCTCCCATATACAGTCCAGCTTCTTGAAGTGACACACAAAGTTGTCTGAGGGTAGGCGCTTCTTTTCGAGCATAGTAGCTCAATATGTGACGTCGAGTAGCTCCTTTGTCGAAGTCTTCCATGTCTGTTACTGGCCGCTTTCTCTTCAAACTTTTCTTCCGAGGAGTATGAATAATAATATTTTCCCTCTTGGTGCTGTTTAAGGTGTTATCTTGTTGATCGTCCTCAGCTGTGATTAAATCAATATCTTCAATTACACAGGGATCTTCTTGATTTTCCAAACTTTTTTTAATCTCTGCGTTGATACGTTGTATTGTTCTCAACGAAATGCCACAAGCATCTGCTGTTCTCTGCATTACTTTCTTAGTATTAAGTAAAGGACCTCCGTTATTCTTCTCTTTCTCAAAATAGAACAGAACAGAAGCAATCATTGTTCTGCATTGAGTATGTAAAACTTGGCGTTTTTTACAAGGACTCATAATCACAAATCAACTATACACTAACCACAAATGAACTGATTCACTCACAGTATACGCGACAGATCTGCTCTCTGACAAGACTTGCTGGTCTCACTACCCCGTGCAAGCTATGTAATCAGTGACTCACTCGGGGTACCCGGTACACGAGCAATGACCTCTACTGTTTGTTGGTTTGAGGGTGAATACCCTCTCTATCTGGAAAAATGACTATAGCGACCAAGTGTAAACCAAGTAAGGAAGGGACGTCTCTCTTGCATGTTACCGAAATCTGTAATACCGGGGTAATTATTTTCCAAATTACGGGATACAATAATACACATTTAATTTCTGACGCGCTACCTCGTCCTCTCAAGTTATAGTTAAAGTTTAATAACATGGACAGTAATTTTTTAATATATTTACATAGATACATATCACATTTCATTTTGTGTGTCTGTAAAACAATAATATATAATATTTTTATAATAAATAACATTTTTAAAAGTTCGTGCTAGTAAAAAGACAAACAATTATTTCGATTACGTATAACTATAACAACTATTATTTCATATATTGTTTATTTGAAATAAAAATATGAGGTTTGAAAATAATCTTTATATCTATACATTAAAATCTGTTACATATGTTGATATTTTTTTCAGTATTATAACAATAAAGAGGTGGGTCGTCAATCTGCTCTTTATCGAGTATCACAATCGGTGAATCGGAAGTTAAAAAAAAAAAATTAAAATAAAATAAAATGGGCAAGGCGAGATTTTAAGATTCTCGTAATTTCGAGGTCAAGTTCTAAAATCAAAAATCAATTTGTAAAAATATTTCATATTAAAGGGAGTGTCACAGAAAAATAGTTGAAAAATAAATAAGATGATCAGTAACTTAGTTTTTAATAATCATCATTTTTAATAATAGTCGCTTAGATGGTGTTCTAAAGTTTAACAATAACAATAGTTCAAAATAAACAAATAAATGTAAAACATTTGAATATCGCATAAAAACTTCGTGTTTGGACTTATTTTAAATGAAATTACAGTCTGAATTCAATGGAACAATCAAAATTAAAAGTTTAAGCACGACAATAAAATTTAATTTATTCTAGTGGACTGTAACTAAAAAGACAGCAGCGCAGGTCAAAGGCCTGTCCCTGTCTATTGTTAGGCGGCCTGTCAGTGTGTGTGTGTGAGTGAGGGTCTCCTAATCCTCTAGCCGCCTTCACTGCCTGGACAGCGTAGTGTAAGTTATAGTTCCAATCAGTGAAACTTTTATGTGCAGATTTATCGAAGTAGCTGTCAAATCATATCAAAGTGATAATGATTCTTTGGATGTGGAAATTAAAATCTTAAAGAATCTGATTTACAGTATGACAAGAAAAATAGTAGAATGGCTCAAAATGTATGGTAGCGTACTCAGAGCATCTATGCATCATTAGATGCGGTAACATGTGGCTGCGTATCTGTATATCCTCTCTTCACCAACACTAGCGGTCCTATGAAAATTTGTGCAAGTCATTGCTAAAGACATTACACAGCTCAGTAAGCTCCCGAAGCTGCAGAACTCGCTCACTATTTTGAACGAAATACATTTATTATTAAGTTAGTTACATTTCTAATCAGACAGTTTTTTATATTATCAGGAAAATTATGGAAACTCCGACTACACTACCATACTTTTTTTAGGAAAATAACTGCAGAGCTCACAATCATACAATAAACACTAAAAGTTCCGAACTAAGACATTGATTTTTTAAGTTAAACTTGTAGCCATATTACTTTAATGGCATAATTTAGTCCCAACTTTTAAGTTTATGTATGTTTTCGTAGATATCTATAGGCCTGTGTCTAATATTTTTCGCAGATATATGCTACGTAAATAACAAAATGTGAAGTTTATTTTTTTAAACAAAGATTTCAAACTTCTTGAAAGCGATCCAAAATTTGCAAGGAGTAATGAGATATTAATTCTGTCATATTACTACAGATCGTACTTTGTATTTTGAATAAAATTTCTCTTAACTTGATCCCCACATAGACTTTACAATTTTAACACTGTTGCACACCACTATAGAAAATTTCACCACCATAGTAACGTGCATTTCCGATCTGATGATGAGCTGTGAAGCTTGAAAGCGCTAATCGGAAAAACAATTTCTATAGTTGTGTGCAACAGTGTTATTTCTGTTGATGATTATGACCACTAACACAACTTTATTAATTAAATATTTGACAATTTTATTAAAATTTTGATTTCCACTTTCGGTTCTTGGTGCCCCAAAGTAAAAAACTTTCATAATAAAGGTTTCATTAGAATTATGGGATAAACTTCTAAGTAGGCTACAGTCCGGCTGAGTGAACTATTTCGATAAAATTTTGTAAGTTCCTACAAGTTAAAAGAAAGTGTAAATCTTCAAAAATAGTGTCCCGTAAGAGGCTTGGTAAGAATCGTTCAGGCAGAATTCTTAGCTGTTGGCCTGATTCTGCAAACGTTCCTAGAGCTTTTCTCAATTTCTTACAAAGATTCACGTGGTGCTGTTGTATTTCGGTACTCTTGTCACCATGTCGAGAAAGTGATTGGAATTCCTGCCCGAATCCGATGGATTTCGTAGTTCATCTCTTCTTGCACTGGTTTTTAATGCTTTTGATACCTCTCGTTCTCCAAATTTGGCACACAACGATTGCTCCTCTGAAGCCACGATGATTGCGTTCCTTGTCATGATGGACATTCTACACATTGATGTTTCTTCTTTGCACACACCCAGAACGTAATATATTCATTTGAACGTGTAACCGTGTACTCATAGCCCTCGTGAAGAAGTAGAGGCTTTCCTTTCTTCGAAGCAGTGACCTCCTTAGATCACAAAAGCCTCAAAATTCACAAAGTTAACGCTTCTATGTCACAACGACTGTCAAACTAGAACTAAGGAAATGTGCGAACCTCATCTATAGTAAGTGTCATGTGGTCAGCGGATTTAAGGTATGCTGTCAGTGAGCTTTGCTATATCAATCCGCTTACTATGCACATTTTGTGTTTACGCAGATATAGGCCTACTACTCGGCTCTCCGTCACATAATCGTATTTTAATTTTCTTTATTACGAATGTTTTAGTGGATGGTTAGTGAGGATCGGTCAATAATACAACTTTAGTTATTTTGCGTCGACGTTTCGACAATATTTATTGTCATCTTCAGGACCTGTATATGAAATACAATAGAAATATCAAACATAACGAAACAATTAACTTAAGGATTTCTTTATTACAATTGTATTAAATCACTTTTATTTATCCTATCCTCAAATTTTGTCATCCTAACAAGATGAGAATTCCTGCGAAAATAAGGAGGCTTATTCGCCAAAGAGGCGTGTACAAACGCAATACTTCACGCATAGTAAAAAAACTTCAAAGTGTTAACAGATAACGTCTGCGATGAAAGTTGCAGGTTTCTGAAAAATGTATAAGACAATATTCATCTGTTCCTTTAAAACAATATCAGACCTGAAACACTTAATTACTTTTATGACTTCCACAGAAATTAGTGATTTTATTTCTCATTAACAAGCAGACACATACACACTTGTAGTTTGAGAATGCAACTGTGATTTACGCGTCTAATGATGCATAGATAAGCTCGGCGCACGGAACACGGGTTTATGTGTTTAGGCGCACAGAACATGATTTCAGGGTTGGCGCACAGAGCACGGAGCCAATTTTATCGGCTCTTCATTAGCTACTGGGAAGGTACAAATTACTACTAAGAGAAATTGACAAGTTGGGACAAGTAGATATTAGCCTACTATTCCTTTATTAACCATATCCTGTGAGAGGTATTTTTGTGATTTAAAAGACCAAAAACCTTCTTAAAGAACACAATGTATGATGAATGGCTCAACAGCATGTCTTGAAATTATATCAGTTGAAAGGCAATCGGCCAAAACCTTTATCTGGCTAGTATAGTCGGTAAATGTCATCCATAATAATAGGAGAATAATTTATTTAATTATTAAGCTGTTTTAATAAAAATGATTGTATTGGATATGAGTATAGATAGTGTATATTTGGTGTGTTTTTATATTATGTTATAATATATATTGTATATTACATATGCATAACACATATTCTATATTACATATACATATACACAGTATATATATTTTATATATATTACTTATTTGACATTTTCACTGCTCACTTCCATACTTTGAGGTTGAAGAGGACTAGACAAGAAAAGATAAATGCACGGAAGTAGTTTACTAAATATTTAGTAATAATATACTGTGGAGTGGTTGCAGAGGTGATCTGCATCGCTCATCTTGTTGCAGGAACACAATATGTAGCTTTTAATTCAATTTATAAACTCCCATCTATACAAAACCATCTTATTGTATGGCCCACCCCGTTGTCAGTCTGGCCCAGCCTCAACCCTCCTACCTTTGAAATGCTGGAGCCGCCACTGATTGATACGACTGCGTTAAGTATCTCTTCTGTATTTAGAAAGTTAAGATAACGAAAGTAGCCTATTTATGATTCAACTGTAACCAATCAGTTTAATATCCAGTGTTAAGCGAAGTATTAAAGCAAGGACCATAATAATGCTTGAATGTCACAACAGTAACTTGTATTTTTATAATACAAGTTACTGTTGTGACATTCAACACTTATAAGTTGTGAATAGTAACATATACGATTCACCTCACTACCTCATTATGCGATACATGTGACAGGAAGCAGATGTAACGTGCATTTCTAATCGTTTTTATTGCTGGCATGCGCATGACTTTCTTATTTAAACTTTAGTAAACACATAGTGCACGATAGTAACTACGATGGGCGTATGCAGAATTATGTTTCGGAGATGGTTGAGCAAAAAACTGTAGGAGGTATATATTATCGAAATCCATCTCCTGATAATATTTTATGTAAAACAGAAATAATTATTATTGGTTACTGTAAACACTTTTAGACCTACCTTATAAGAAAATAAAATGACACAATGTGACATTTCTTTTAGTTTTTAACCCCGGAAAATTTCGGGGTTCCCCCCCAACCGCTCTGTCTATACCCATGGAACTACGCAGCAAATCTATGTAAGAAGTGTTTGTTAAATTTATAGAAAAAATTTAGTTTATACACAACTGCTGCAGTGTTCTTTATTCACAGAATAATATTCTGTGTCCGAAATACTAGTCTTCTTGATCTTTTATAACGATTTAAACAGAATTATTAAAACCCGTGAAGGTCTAGGAGCACTCTCCACGTGGGGGAAGGCTCGGACTACAGATCGAAAGACTATTAGCCGAGAAAGTACCACTTCTAACATTGAAATGTGTGCTCGAGCCTGTATTTAAAAAGGCAAGCGCATTGTTAAGCAACAGATCTTCAGCTCTTAATCTAGCTTTGTCCGCCCTATGACAACCCCAAGTGGGACTATAGGCGTTAAAGTCCCCAACAAAGAGTAACGTAGATGGTAGCTACTCGACCAGATCTTCCATATGTTCTGATTGCCACGCAGAATTTGCTAAATATATGCAGCAGATCGTCATTTTCAGTGGTTCTAATTTTCACAGTTTGTATTTTTTAAGTGAAGGGAAGAGTGTATAGTATTCCGTTTCCACGTGTATCCTCTCTTGTTCCTTTCATCGTGGTTTTCAAAGCTGAATACTTATTATAAAAGACCAAGAAATCTTATAGTAACATTTAAGTAGAAAATTGTGATGTGTCCATGAACTTGATTTTACATATTGCGCTACCAGACAAAAGTTATTTGTAACATTATAATAAACAAAGAGAATTACATTAATTATGACACGCTTGTAATGAATAATTATTTGTAATTGGCAACTAATCAAAATTTAATTTTAACGTAGAGAAGTGTTGCAACCGGACAAGTACTACTTATGGTGACAGTGACTATCAGTTGATATGTACGCTTATGTCCTCAATAAGTCAGTAAATACTGTAGGCCTATATCATTATCGTACCATGGATTATTCTTGGAAATGATTTATAATGTAACTGATAATTTTTCGGAATTCTGTCTTAGTTGGCTATTAGTGTTATATGCTGTTAAATAAATACTTCATATGCCCGAAAAAATAATTCAAAGGAAAACGCAAATTAGATGACAGTGTAAGCCAGTCGCGCCGTTTACATTAGATCATCACCAATTTTTCTAACTTCTTTAAATTGCTGTTGACACGCGTTATATAACAGTAAACAGTAAATATAAATACAGGTCAACTACTACATCACGAGTCTAGTGCCTCGTGCCTCCAATTAAGCCTAGTTATCGCCAAGGGGCCAAGGTCTGATAACAAAGTTTGTCAGGTCTGCAAACATTATAGTAAACAAACCGCAGACTGTGAGGTTACTGCGGCAATGTTGCTTAATATGAAATGCAGCTTACGGACTCTATAATTCCAAACATTGAATACTGTGGACACAAAGAAACGCGCACATTTTGTTATACTTTCACTCTATACTAACCCAAAATGGGCAAGGTCTTCACGGAACAAACGAATTTCGGCCAAAATTACGTTGTCACCACTTTACAACTCTTCTACGTTATCGACTTCTGTAACATACAAAATTATCAAGATCGTTGCTATTTATCTTGATTATCAACAAACAAAAAGGAAATTAAAAAATTTCTTTTCTGTAAATAATAGAGAAGCATACAAAAGTGTAAGGTAAAACAATTTTTTAGTAGAAACGTCCGTATCGATTTAGTTTTTTATAAATTTTGATAATCGTAGTCGATATTGTACATAAATTGTGACATACGTAATCTGATACAGTAATAGCTGTGTTGAAATTAATATTGCTTCACTTAAGGTGAGCTTTAATCATGTTCAGAGTAAATTTCGGTACTTGATTCTGGCTAATGGATACAATAAAAAAATACAATTGCTTTCACATTTGTAATGTATAGTCGTAACATAAAACTATAGTATACACCATCATCACACCGGCCAAAACTGTCAATACAGTTTCTAACAACAGGCCACAGTCTTAGAAACTGGTTCGGAAATAGTCAGTCGTCTATATTAATCTCCGGGGTAGAGGAATTGTCACTTAAACAATAAACGGTTTTTCAGAATAATGAGTTCGGTACCAACTCATTAGGGAACACAAAACCAGAATCCTGTTTACAGGTGGAAGGTCACAAGTTGTTAGAGGGCCAACCGTTTTATCGGGCCAGTATTCAAAATACAAAAATAAGTCAGTACACAGAAAGTTGTCTCTGTTAGTGTATCCAGAACGGCGCTCTTTAGTCCAGAAATTTGTCTTTTTTTAAATAGAAGACAGAATAATTTTTTTTGGTTTTCGGAGCACAGTAATTCATAAGAGAAGGAATAGGCCTTTGCTACAATAAATAATATTAACTGCACGCACTGTTACAGTTTGTTGAGGACAGTTGCGAACAATCAGTGTAACCACAATTAGAAAATTCCTTTGCGTGTTGTGCTTTCTTAATGGGTCAACCAGCGAGTCTTCTGCTTCCAGAGGCAACTGTTACAAAAGAAGACGCAAGATATTTATTCATTCATCCATTCCGTGACGTCTGCAGAACCTAGGCCTCCGCAACAAAGCTTTTCCACACTCCCCTGTCTTGCGCCCGTTGTCTACACCTTCTAATTCCCACTTGTCTAAGATCACTCTCCACATTATCCAGTCATCTTATTCGTCGCCTTCCTCTCAGGCGTCTCCCCTCAGGTTGCATATTACAAAACTTTTTCGGGACTCTTCCGTCCTCCATCGTTTGACCATGCCCAGCTTTTTGCATTTAATCCTCCTAGCCAAGTCTGAATCATTATATAGATTTTTCAATCCTTAGCTGGTCCTGATCCTCCAGTCATCCCTCCCTTCACTTGTCCATAGACTCCTCACAAAATTGCACGTTCCCAGCCATTATTCTTTTCTCTTGATTGCTAGACATTGCCCATGTATCCGAGCCGTACATAATAACTGACTTGAAGATCGTTTTGTAAATTATTTCTCTCAGTTTTCTTGAGATATGTTTATTGCTGAGCAGAGGCTGTAAAGCACGGTAACTTCTATTACCTGCCAAATCCTAGCATTTATATATTTCTCTGTTTCATTTTGTTCAGTTATTATCGACCCCAAATATTTAAATTTCTGTGTTCCATCAAAATTAAATTCATTTACACGTAACTGTTCTAGAGGATAGTTATGCCTACTTTTCCTCATATACTTTGTTTTAGAACAACTGGTTTCAGGTCCCAACCTTACTGAGCCTTGTACCGATTCTTGTGTACTGGCTGTAAATGCCCTTTATTTCTTGACATAATGGCAATGCCATTTGAGGTGACTGATATTTTCCTTAGAGCTACTTCCAAAACTATATTAAAACGAACTGGAGACAGGATCCCCCTGTTTAAGCCCATTTGATACTGAAAGTGATTGTGACAGTTGTTTTTGAATCACGATCACATATTTCTTACTTACTTCAAGTTGAAAAACAGGTGAATTCACATTGATGAAAGTATAGAAAGCTTTATTAAAAACGATGAATGCGACGATGCTCTATTAGAAAGGCGCAGGATGCGAAAAAGTTAATAGCCTGGCCTTCAGTGGTGTTTTATGCAGAAGGCATGAAAACGTCCTACACAAGAATTGGAGAATTATTCAAATTTTGTAGAATTTCAGTTACTCCAACCGACTCCAAGTGAAAACGTCAACTCCAACCGACTGATTTTTTCCTAAAAAAGTTAATAAAATAAGTACGGTTTTCAAAATTAATCGTGTGACTTTTTATTAACTAGGTCTATTTGTCCAATTTTATTATGCTGTAATTACAGTAGAGTTTATAATTTTTATTTTCAATTGCCGTATTCGTATTGTATAGCTACCTCAGTAATAAAAATGTACACTCAATATTGAAGTTCTTAAGGAATATACAATCTTATGTCGTGTGTATACAACATAATGTAATATGTTTTATTTAATATAATTTGAGTAATATAATGGACAAAATATCTTATGTACGTTGTCAAATGAAAATTACTTCTGCAAGTAAATTTTTATTATTTTCATCACTTTCATCACTAAGATCACTCTCCACATTATCCAGTCATCTTACTCGTGGCCTTCCTCTCAGGCGTCTCCCCTCAGGTTGCAATTTTTACTTAGTTCAGCGCGTATTTTAATAAATAATTATTTATTCCATACTTTTGTTGCGAAGTATAAATTGTTATTATTTTGGTTTAAAGATTTTCAGGTGTTGAAATCAACAACTTCAAGGGGTGATGATTATCATCACCTGTATGACATTGACCGGCTGTGTGTTCTGGCATTCTTGACAGACTTTACAGGAAAACTCAGATTACTGAACTTGAAATTACAAGGGAACAATAAAGCAGTCGGTGGTATGATGAACAACGTTTCCGTTTTCATGAACTAAGCACTGGTTATGATTAAGGATCTCGAAAATAAACCGATATCGAAGCATCAGGGATTTACAAAAAAACTCCATGTACGCGTACATTTTAAATTCAGGAATTAAAACTTCTTCTTCTCTTCAAGGATTAGGTTATATAAACCTGTTCGGACAACCATCTCATCCTCGGACGACCCACGTCTCTTCTACCAATGGCTTTATAGTTCAGTCGAGCTTTCGGCAATCGATTTTCTATCATCCTTTGCAGATGATCCCGCCATTGTCTTCTGTAAATTGAAATAACTTAATTTATGTCCTTTACTTCGAGTTGTGCTCTGATATCCTCATTCCTTATTGCAATGTATAATTTAAAGTATTTAGAAAAACTGCATTTCAGCACTCTGAACCTTGCCGCAGACCTTTTTTGTCATGACTTACGCCTCACTCGCATATGTCAATATGACATATTTCAATTGTCTTATAAAATTTAATCCTTGTGCTGTGTCTTGTTTTATTTCTAAGATTTCCATGAATCGTAGCCTACCACAAATATTTCTAAATTTACTTGTCAGGAATTAAAACATTTAACGTTATTTTATACATTTTAAGCTACATCTAAGATCTGTGTATGAGTGTACAAATTAAATCCAGTATTTGAATATTTTTTATATCAAACAAATGCAACAAATCGAGAGCTTTTAAGAACATGAGGGACATAAAGTGTGGCCGAGTGAAAAATGTTGGAGGAACAAATTGAAATTAGCCTAAGTAGATTGCAGAGTATCCAGGGGTCAAAACAGATCGCGGCCCCGATTAAGTTGGCAAGCGCTGGTCTACGAGACGTAGAGCCCTGGTCTCGTATTGCATAACCCGCTGTAAAAGCTAGTTTCGCCAGAGCTATGTTGAGTAAGAACTTGTTGATAAATATCAGAAAACCTGATCAATAGTTATTCACGCGTGCGTGATCTTTGTTTTATAAAGTTACTGTAACTTTACAAACTTTGTCTTTGTTAGTGTAAAGCAGTGGCGTAGCTAGGCTTTTTGGCGCCCCGGGCAAGGAAATTGTCGGTCGCCTCGCCTTCACAATTAAAAGGAGGCAAAAGAGCAAAAATAAAGGCCCATCCCATTAACAAAGTACTTAATAAATGCAAATGTGTAGACTTTTATATGAAAGCACGCCCAGCAAACGATTTATTCACTGCAATTTTGGTATCGATTCCCTTCGATGTAATCCTCAACTATTGTTTTCATAATCACTTCTCACCTTACACTGTAGCTAATGAGGTTGTCATTTCGCATTAAACGTGAATTAGACTACAATATCCTTCATATTTCTCCTCCTTCATTCACTGTATCAACAAAGATAGAGTAAATCGCTGTGAACAGATAATTTAGTTTTTCTCAGTTGTAAAGCAACACTTTATTATGCATTAGCTAATTTAATTTCTTATACCAAGAGGAGGTAATATCTTCCAGACTGTTTGGCCGTGGTCCATTGTTGTCAACAAAAACAGACGTTTCAACAGTAGTCACTATCGTCTACCACTCTACGTTAGAGAGCTCTAATTTACACTGATGATGGCACTCGATGGTACTGTCTAAACGTCTGTTTTTTTTTTCAAACAATCGACCACGGCCAAACTGCTCAGGAATGAATTTTAACAACATTGACTCCGGCCGTCTAAGCCCAGGAAGTAGCTTATATTCTCCCACCGGAGTTTGATAATACGATACATTCCAAATTGTTTATCTTTTTTTCTAAACTAAATGCTTGTTACATTGATTATTTTTGCAAACAAGTCAATAAGCACATTTTTATTAATATTAATTTTCTACGACTTATTCAAGATGGCTACATTTTTCTAGCTTGTTGTGTTGTGGCCGTCCTTTCCAAGGTTTCTCGATACCAAGGTTAGCATGTTGAGGGAGCATCCAGGTCGAGGTTCAAAGAATCCTTAACACTTTCGACCCGATGCCCGTAAAATTTACGGGCGCATGATTTTCCTCAAAAACCCGACGCCCGTAAATTTTACGTTTGTCACTTCACACGCATTTAACGGCATTTGTACGAAACATTTACGGGCTTCTGTTGTTTGTGCTTGCAGACTTGACTTTGTAGTTGCCAACTGAATACACAGATAGCAGCAAAATCAGTTTTCTGTTCTGTGATTTCTGACTATTGTGAAACTCGCAATGTCGGTTTGTGTTACCATATTGTAAGGTTCTTTCATTTTGTATAATACAAAAGCAGATTATTGCAAATAGACTGATTTTTACTTACTTCTGTGCCTAAATATTGTAAGAAAAGTAATTTTTGTACAGTAGTTACTGATAAAATATATCATGCAAAAATACCGTACGTTGTAAAACTTTTTTTATTTTTCAAAAACATTTTTTGGATCTAGATACTAAAAATTAATTTCACCTACAGAAAAAATAAATATTGTATCATTTTAAAAATATAGAAGGCCCAATCTTTAATTTGACATCTAATTTATGTTGTTTTTAACAAATCTAACTGTTAAAAAAAATATAGAAAATATGGAAAGCAGCCAGGCTGCTGGGACGTGCTTATGCCGAAATAGCCAGGGTTGAAAGTTATTATTTACGGTGCTTCATATTGAAGGATATGAAAAATTTACCATTACAACTTCGTAATTTTGTTATTTAAATCTTTAGTAAAATCGAAAAGACGAAAATTTTAATAAGTAAGCTAAGCCTGTTTAAATAATTTTTGTTGCGTTTAAAATATTGTAATTAATAAATATTACAAATATATATAATGAATTGTTATGTAGATAGCAAGAATTATGTATGTTGTCTGGATCTCGGTGTTGAACTCGCCGATGATACAGCTCCACTTTGGATTCACCAATTACAAAGAATAAATTAAATATAAATATGTTTTATAATTAAGTGTGATTAATTGATAAAACAAAAAATAAAATTTTGTAGGTTGTGAAATTTTTACTGATATTGAGTTTTGGTTTAATTATTTAATTTAATTAATTAATTAATTGAGTGCGTAATTTTCTTAGATATTTATTCTATCACTGTAAATTAATTTTGTTTAGAAAAAAAAAATAGTTAACATTAATTATAGAAATAAAAACAATTCTTGTAACTGAGTAGTGATGTTCGTTTATTAACATTCAAAATTATGCGCCAGTCAAACTGCGCATGACCAAGGCATTGGCTAATATGAGCTCCAGTCGGTAGCGAATAAGATCAACAAAATATATTTTTTACAAGGTTAGAAATTATGGTTCTTTTAACGAGTCGAAATGGTCAGAGGGCAAGGAACAAGATACATTCTTACAGATATTCTTAAACTAAATTATTATGGCTGAAATAAAACAAGATTATTATTTAAATTGTCAATTAGAAAATTGAATAGCGAACCAATTCGACGAAATGACGTCACTCCTTTCAAGCTGGCAGTGCAACTCGTGCTGGTGAGTAAATCCAGTATGGCTGACGTCTCCTCGATTTTAGCTGCTATACGGCTGGAACTGGCTGAGATTCTCCCGCAGAAATAAAATGATATTCCCTTCTCTGCGAAGTAGTGTTGGTCCAGGAATATAGTGTAGAGTGTCCTCTCGTCTCCTGCGATGTCGTTTTCGTGATGGGTTTCTTGTGAAGTGTCCGGTGTTCAAATATGTGTAATTGTGTTCTGCGAATATGGTCCAAAATTGTCTCAAAATGGCTGTTGATTTCTTGTGTTTGAGTTTGATGGTGTTATTACAGTTGTTTGGAACTTGTGAAGTGTTATAAATTGATAGTTAATGTTATTTTCACTTTTAGATCATCTCTGTTACACGCCGCATAACCACACTCGGTTTTACACAAAATTAATCTTTTTTCGGTATTCTGCTAACACATTTCCAACTAGTCGTCTTCACGATTAACAATAGACTTGTTTAAACTTTGTACTGGTTTATCAGCTGTAAGCGGTCTACTACCATTACACGGCACGCACGGATGACGTCACGCGTTTATCAAACGCGGCAGCTGGCAATCACCGCCGGCTGCAAGCAAGTTTAGTTCAGTTTATAACACGACTCCGAGCGCAACTCTCGTAAAACACTTCTCTTACAGCCGCGGCTTCTGGCTATTTTTTAGCATGCATTTATAATATTTCATTTCATTCAACTACCTGCGTCCATCTACAATGGACCACGACTTCATTCAAAATTAATTTCGGGCGTTATTGCCTCAAATGCATCCGCACGTGCCGATCGTAATTAACAATCAGATGTTTTCAATAAACGAATGTTCAACATCTTTAATACAGTCCACTTCTTTCTAACAAACAATCCTGCCTTCCTCATTAGCGTCTTTGGAATAACTCACGATTATTCAAGAGCTTCCAAACCGCAACATTTTTGGTCCCACCGGACCGGATTTCATATTTTCGGGCCAAAAACGACATCATTTTTGGTCCAACCAGGCAGGATTTCATATTTTCGGGCCCAAAAAACGACATCATTTTTGGTCCCCACGGCACAGATTTCTCATATCTGAGTACACAAGCGACAGCATTTATTTATACACATCATTTCTGGAAAAACCGATCTGAAGTTAATCACGCCCTACGGGCATCATTTTCGTCCTGAGCGACACCATTATTGTGAATCACGTCGCAGTCATCTCGACAAGATTCAGCCAAGCAGTAGACCAGAGACGACGGGACGAAACAGGACAACATTTTCGAGATTCCACAGCTTTAATTGATGGAGGGTACAACATGAGGCATCGGCTGACCGGCAGAGACAGGAGGTGTAGCAGCTCCAAACGGGATCGAAGCCAACTTCATCACGAATGGATCGACGGCCACGTGACTATAAACTTTACTTATATTTGATTTTTAATAATATTTCACTCAGTGGGTATTTTTTGACACATTTATATAAACAAACACCTTATTACACAATACAAATTAATAAATGGTTGGCAGCTCATTATCAGTTAGAACTTTAAAGATGAAGATATACTTTGTAACAATTTAGATTCATAATTTCAATAATTTAACTGCCAACAAGTTTGATTAGTTAGAGAGAGTAAGTTTATGTTCAAAACAACGATCGCTAGCTACCGAAACGTATTTAAACTCATTCAAAATCAAGTTTGTGGTTCACATGCTCTATGCTCAATTGCTTTCTAAATATTTTTCCCTTTTTATCTTAAACTATAATAATGGCCGATGTAAGGGCTCTAATAAAAAAACGAGGCACAATTAAGGCCTCAATATCCCGAGTAAATACCTTCGCGGATAACTTCGATTTGTTAAACAGCGATCCTCATGCACTGAAAATTAAACTGCGTCATTTGATGGAATTATCCACCAAATATGACGAGATTCAGTCACAAATCGAAGCTGAGGAAGCAGACGTTGTTAAACGAGTGATAGAGTACAAACGGAGGACGATCTCTGTACTATAGAATGTAAATTGCAACACCTGCTAGAGCAAGCTGAGCATATGAACCAAAAACCAGTAATTAATGCTGAAGGTAAACAGCCTAAAACACCCCCCATTCAATTGGAACCAATAAAATTACCACGGTTTGAGGGTAGTATTGTGGAATGGCAACATTATTACCATATTTTTCTGGAACTAATTCATGTCAGAGCAGATCTGACAGATATACAGAAACTTCATTATTTGCACTCGTCATTACATGGCGAGGCGCTTAACGTAATAAAATCGTTGCCCATCACACATGAGAATTACGCGGTGGCTATCGATCTGTTGAGGAATAGATATGATAGTAAGCTAATTGTTTCCGCTCACCACGTGTGGAATGTCCTAGACGTACCATTAGTTCAACAGGAATCCCAAGTTAGCATATCGCAATTTATTGATCAAATCTCTGCAAATATAAACGCTTTAAATAATCTCAAACTGCCAGTCAACACGTTTGAAATTATTGTCGTAAATTATTTAGCCAAAAAACTTGACAATTACACTTTACGTTTGTGGAAAGAGAGTTTATCGGAGCATAAATTCCCTGATTTTAATAATTTTATAAATTTTCTAAATTCACGTAGGAAATTACTGCAAAATCTCGATAACGCGACTAGCCCAACGAGCAGGTTGAACAAAAGCGATAAGTCTCCTTATCGCAAGGCAGTTAAACAGATAAGCACTCCAAAGGGCGCATTCCACTCACATATTAGAACCAATTTATGTAGGCTGTGTAACGGTGGACATAGACTTAGCGATTGCCCACAATTTACATCGCTGTCTATCCCTGATAGAAAAAACGCGTTAATAAAAAACAAACTTTGCTTAAACTGCCTCCGTTCGGGACACGAGGGTTCAAAATGTCCCTCAAAATTCTCATGTAAAAAATGTTCTAGGCGTCACCACACCACGATTCATGTCCCCAACAGGGACGTAACTTCTGTGAACAACCAGTGTTCACTGAAATCACAGACCAATAAATCGGTATTGTTATCTACCGCCGTCTGTATGACATACAATAAAGTCGGCAAAAAATTTCCCGTTAGGATATTACTGGATTCCGGTTCTCAAGCGAACTTTTGCACAATGGATTTCGCCCGCAGGATGGGCCTCCAATTGGTTAAGTCGCAACTGCCCATCACGGGTATAAACAACTCGCTTTCCCAGGCTGACTTCAGTACTAATGTAAGGCTACATTCACGCTATAAACCCTTCACGTTAAACGTACATTGTGCCGTATTACCCAGTATAACTAATAATTTACCGGCGGAGTCGTTCAATCTCGCCTCTTTAAATTTACCCAAGCGCATATTCTTGGCGGATCCTCACCTACATTGCTCGTCGCAAGTCGATATATTAATCGGCGCTCAATATTTTCTCCAATTAATTGAACCTGTGAAATATACGCGCGGACCACACTTTCCTATAATTCAGGAAACCAAGTTAGGATTTATTTTGGCCGGTGACTTACCATTCAACGTCGATATAACCAAACGGTTTCTTCCTTTATGGTTTGTAGGGACGATAATCAGATTTCCTCGCAACTAAAGGAATTTTAGAAGTTGGAGGAGATCTCTAGTCGCGAAGCCCGATCTGAGGACTCGCCGTGTGAAAGGCATTTCGTGGAAAACACTAGCCGCAATCGCGACGGGAGATTCGTGGTAGCTCTGCCCCGCAGATCTGATAAATCTTATTTGGGAGATTCTCTCCGCGGAGCCATACGCAGATTCCAATCGTTAGAATTCAAATTCAAGCAGAACCCTACCCTTTATAAGGATTATAGTGAGTTCATGAGTGACTACTTAAGACTTGGCCACATGTCGCCGCTTAATGAATACGATCTGTCGTTTGACAGGTCAGAGATCTTTTATCTGCCCCATCACGCAGTCTTCAAAGACTCTAGCTTAACCACTAAATTGCGCGTGGTATTTGACGCATCCGCTAAAACCACCAATAATTTGTCCCTTAACGATACTTTAATGGTCGGTCCTACGATCCAGCAGGATCTGTTTTCGATAATGGTTCGGTTCCGCACCCACCGATACGTACTTATTGCGGACATTGAAAAGATGTATCGCCAGATCATTGTTAATCCTAAGGATTCAAACTTGCAACGCATTGTTTGGCGTGATGCACCGCATAAGGAATTGCGACATTACGCGTTAAGGACGGTTACATATGGCACTGCTAGTGCCTCCTTCCTTGCTACGCGTTGTCTGGCTCAAATAGCATATGAAAATAAATCCGACTACCCTACAGCTGCTAAGGCCATAGCAAATGACTTTTACGTAGACGATCTCATAACGGGTTCGGATGATCCGAACGGCTTAGCTGAAATGAAATGCGAGATCGAGAAGTTGTTGAGGAGGTATGGTTTTTCGTTACATAAATGGTTCTCTAACCACCATAAGATTATGACTCTTCGCGCCCAAGTAACCCGTGACTTCAGCAAGGGTCAAAACGTGCGTACATTGGGAATCCAATGGAATGTTGAAGGGGATAACTTTTTATACACCGTTAGGGGTGATGACAATTTAACCGTTTTCAACAAGAGAAGCGTGTTGTCAATCATCGCCGGGATCTATGATCCACTAGGTTTAATCGCTCCCATCACATTTTGCTGCAAGCATTTCGTGCAGCAGTTGTGGTTGGCGGGCACTGATAGGGACGAACCCTTGTCTGGATCATTAGCCAATCAATGGTTGGAGTTATACGCTCAATTAGTCTCCGACACTCATTTTGAGATTACGAGGTCGGTTAAGAGTTCGAACAGTTACCCAGTTAGTTCATTGCAGCTGCACGGATTCGCCGACGCTTCGGCTAAAGGTTACGCGTGTTGCATTTATGTGCGGGCGGTCTATTCGAACGGCGCCATATCATCAAACTTGTTGTGTGCTAAATCTAGGGTCGCTCCGCTGAAACAGATAACGCTTCCTAGACTTGAACTTTGTGCTTGTTTATTGTTGGCGCAATTAACGTCCAAGGTTTTAAATGCCGTCGATTACAATTTTGACGGACTATATCTTTATTCGGATTCGATGATAGCGTTGTACTGGATACATCAGCAATCTTCCCGCTGGAAGGTATTTGTGGCCAACCGTGTCGCGGAAATACAGCGTCTTGTTAGCAGCAGGGGAATTTGGCGTCATGTAGTATCAAATGACAACCCTGCCGACGTTTTATCGCGCGGTTGCCTCCCTCGTAGTTTGCACTGTCATACTCAATGGTGGCATGGTCCCTCCTGGTTGGCTCGTGATGCGGCTTCATGGCCGGTCAGCGCGTTCGACATTAATACTCCCTGTACTTTTCCCGACATTGAAGAGGAACGTCGCAAGCAGGCTCAAACCTCACTAATTGTCGCGCCCTCAACACATAGTTACATTGAAAATTATTCATCTCTTACGAGGCTTATTCGCGTCTTCGCATATTGCCGTCGATTTTTTCGCAATTCTAGGCTCGCGGTGGTTGATAGAGACACGTCCTTTTTGTCGGCTCAAGAATTGTCTGACACGCTCTTGATTTTTGTCCGGCAATCACAGAAATTGCATTTCGACGTGGAGGTTAGGGAACTTGAGGCACACCGGTGCCTTCCACGCAGTAGTAAAATTCTTGCTCTCAACCCATTCCTGGATAAATCAGGCATTTTAAGAGTGGGTGGACGCTTGCAATTCTCCCCACTTAGCTACGAGACTAAACACCAAATAATTTTGCACCCGCACTCTCATCTCACGAGATTAATAATTGAATACGAACACATCCGTTTGTTGCACGCTGGAGTGCAATCAACTCAAGCTTCGCTTAGGCGTAAGTATTGGATCATACACGATAAGTCCTATATCCGCTCAGTGATACATAAGTGTGTCACTTGTTTTCGTTTCCGGGCTAAAGGCGCGAATCAATTACTCGGTCAATTACCCTCTTCTAGGGTCACGCCGTCAAGGCCATTCTCACAGTCGGCCGTGGATTACGCCGGTCCTGTACATTTGCGCCATGGCGGGCAGCGCTCTAAGTCCACGACCAAGGCATATATCGCTCTATTTATATGCATGTGTACTAGGGCCATCCATTTAGAATTGGTGTCGGATCTCACTTCCAACGCCTTTATAGCGGCTTTAAAAAGGTTCATATCGCGCAGAGGTATACCCGCGCAAATATTTTCGGATAATGGCACGAATTTTCGTCGTGTCAACCACACGTTGCATGATTGGTACAAATTTTTAACCTCCAAGGAAGTTGAGCAATCTTCTCTGAAGTTTTGCGGTCTCCACGGCATCAAATGGTCCTTTATCCCCCCTTCAGCCCCTCATTTCGGTGGTTTGTGGGAAAGTGGTGTAAGGAGTGTTAAATTCCATTTACGTCGCGTAATTGGCGGTACGATCTTGAATTTTGAGGAATATTCTACTCTTCTTTCTCAAATTGAGGCTTGCCTTAATTCACGCCCGTTATGCGCGGTGTCTGACGATGCTAGAGACCCTGAACCCTTAACACCTGCTCATTTTTTGGTCGGTGCTCCACTGACGGCACTTCCGGAACCCGACTATACACAAGGCAATAATACTCATTTGGGCAGATGGCTTCTGCTCCAAAAATTTACGCAGACCATCTGGAAACGGTGGTCTAGGGATTATCTGCACCAGCTGCAGCAGCGCAATAAATGGCGCACCCCATTAAAGAATTTGAACGTCGGACAACTTGTCCTCATTTTGGATGACAATTCCCCCCCTCTAGAATGGAAGCGTGGGGTAATTACCAATGTTTTTCCGGGTCAAGATTCCTTAGTACGCGTCGCAGAAGTTCGCACCGCGCTAGGTATCTTACGCCGACCCATCCACAAATTATGCCCCCTTCCGGTGGCTACACACTAATCGTATGCGTGCCATACGAGGTGTGTGTGTGTGTGAGTGTGTGCGTATCACATTACATGGACCACGCCCGGGACATTCCCCGGGGCGAGCATACAAGTCAATTGTATCATAAGCATTGTAATATTGTTTACGTGCCGCTAGCTATTACAGCAATAGTGACTGTGTTTCATATGTACTATCAATCATTATGGATGTTGTGTATTGTCAATATGTTTGTGTGATTCAAATTCTGCGAACCACAAGTGTCATTTATAGTGTCAATTATTCTATATATGTATTGTATTTTCTAAGGGTCAAACATTATGAAATTCATTGGGGTTGTTATGTCAATATCATGGGGAAATTATTGTATTTTTTATGGTGTTATCACTTGTTATTGTAATGCTTGGCAAATATCAAGGGGTATTATTTGGGAAAGATCAATATCTACTTAATTATTGTATTATTGTGCGTATTGTATTACTATTGTGTTTTGAGTAATTTTAACGTCAGTAAGCCCTTGCTATTGGCGTGAGGATCAATTTATTGTATGCCTGGTGATTGTTAATTGAATTCATATTATGTTTATTATGTCATTGCTCTCTGGCCAGTGCGCCAATTATTGTATCGCTTACGACATGTAAGTCTAATTATTATATTGTTCAATTTAACCTTTAATGTACAAAATCGGCCCGATTTTGGCGGGCAGTATGTTTAAACTTTGTACTGGTTTATCAGCTGTAAGCGGTCTACTACCATTACACGGCACGCACGGATGACGTCACGCGTTTATCAAACGCGGCAGCTGGCAATCACCGCCGGCTGCAAGCAAGTTTAGTTCAGTTTATAACACGACTCCGAGCGCAACTCTCGTAAAACACTTCTCTTACAGCCGCGGCTTCTGGCTATTTTTTAGCATGCATTTATAATATTTCATTTCATTCAACTACCTGCGTCCATCTACAATGGACCACGACTTCATTCAAAATTAATTTCGGGCGTTATTGCCTCAAATGCATCCGCACGTGCCGATCGTAATTAACAATCAGATTTTTTCAATAAACGAATGTTCAACATCTTTAATACAGTCCACTTCTTTCTAACAAACAATCCTGCCTTCCTCATTAGCGTCTTTGGAATAACTCACGATTATTCAAGAGCTTCCAAACCGCAACAAGACTAATAGACTCAACGTCGTCGTTTTAGGGTAATTTGTGCTATGTCTTTTTCCTCTTTATATTGTTTAACTATAAAAATATCTGTCTAAGACTTGGTTCACCATCTAAATATACATAATAAGTTTTCTTATTTTTTACTGTAATTCAAATATTTCTTAATTTTACATAAATCTAACTACTCAGTAATATTGATTAATTAATTTTACATCTTTGGATATATAGCTCGGTTTGTTTCAAGCTCATTTAAGCCCAAAAATTACAATTTTTTATAATGATTGTGTGCCTCATATTTTGTACAAATTTATTGTTTAAATGGTTTTTAATTGTTATTTCTGATAATATTTCCATGGAATATACTTAATAACTCCGTGATTATCTTTGTTGTTAATAATTTTGTTGTTAAAACACTTCAATATTGATTAATTTACTGTTTAGTCTGATTTGATTACCATTATAGGCCTAGTATTATTTGTTTCCAAAAGAAGTTAATTTTCTTTCCTTTGTCATTCTATTCGCTATTAATTGTATCTGTATTAATTATATTTTCAATTTCTGTATTGTGTGTATTGAATTCTATTCCTATTATCTAGCTTGATTCTCTGATAGATAGTTTTGGTTTAATTGCTAGTCTGTGTTTTCTAAAATGGTGTCTTAGCTAATCTGCTTGTACATTATATATGGTTTACTGTTTTGAATAAAATTATTACATTTCTATACCCTACTTGCCTCTCTGCCTCACACACTGGAAAATTAAATAACATGATTTTAAAATACAATGGAATATCTTATACCTACTAAACTTTTTTTTTTTATAATATCATTTAACCATAACATAAACATCTTATGCCTATTATTTTCTACATATTTAGTATTATAATGGGAACATATTATTATCAGCACTATTATCAGTCGTTGGCTGTCCTTTGTTTTTATGTTTCCTTTTATCACAAACCTTATCCTATTAAAACATCTTATTCCTAATAACACCTTCAGTTATTAACTGTCTCTTTTAATTACTATAACTAATTTGATAACACATTAACATAAAAACATGTTATAACTAATGACACTTTCAGTTATTAACTGTCTCTTGTGTTCCCTATACCTAATTTGCTAATACAATAAAATAAAAACATCTTATACCTATTATATTGTTATTATGCCTAATCACTAAAACACTTTTATTATCCAAATTGCACTCAGTCATTAGACTGTCTCTTTAGTTTTTATTTAGTATTTCCCTACACTGATGGTAGTCTTTTTTAATAGATTTTTTATACTACACTTTATTATAATGTGTCATTTATTTTGGCTACTCTAATGGTAGTCCTTTTAATAATTTTTTCCACATATTATGCTTACAACTAGTATACAATTCGGTTTTCTTTGGGATTGTATCTTGTAACTTGTTATTGGGTCTACATATATTAGTTTTAATTTTGTTTAATGGTATGTATTCCATGATTACCATTTTTTGGAATAACTCTTCTTGGTTCTAGTCTCTGTGTGGGAATCTTGACATATTTTGTCACTTCTTCATTATTATATTAGTAATTTCTGGTCTTGTGGTTTCTCTGCATCTTGACCTTATACATTTCCCTTATTAATATGGTTTCATTTTATTTCCTTTTTCTTGTCCTTCCCTTTTTACTGCTTCCCCAATCTACTGGGTATACTGCTGGTTTATTGGGTTTTTACATAGTAAGTTATTTTGATCAATGATTTTCTTTGTTATTTTTTTTATTCTTATTAACATTTTATTGACTTAATATACAGTTTCTAGTGTAATTCTTAAAACAATTCATTCTTCTCACTCACTATGGAACTTTTCTTCCTTATTTATGTTGCATTAAGTTAAATGTTTAGCGTGATAATTTTGTTATGCTACATATGCTCTCCTGTAAAAGTGATTAATTCAGATCATACTCTTAGTATGGATGAAATAATTACTACTACTGTAATTCTTTTGTATTTACTATATTTTCTTCGTGATTACATGTTTTCGCTTTATATACCTTCTTTTTCCACCATTGCTTCCTCTCAGATGATGTGTATCTCCTTCATTAGTTTCTTTCTTCATTAATAAGTGATTTTCAATCTTGTGTATAACATTATCATTTTATATTCTTTCTTATTTGGTGCTTCCTCACCAGTATGTTTACTCCCTAACATTCCCTAACAAATTAATTGGAACAGTTCAGAGTGGCACTTTTGGCTTCTATCCCTGCTGTCCAACACTTCAATTAATTGAGTCCAGAGGCATTATCATCTCTGCTCAAAATATAAGACTGAAGGCATTTTCTACATCCAGTCATAAAAATAAATAAACAGTAAAAGTAGTCATTTTTGACTAAAATAAACATCTTTAGATTCTTCACTTCATAATACTTATATTAATTAATACTTTTATACACTTGACTCTTCTTCTCTCTTAAAGCTTATTCCATATTATGTGGTTTAGGTATGTGGTATAATATACATTTCATCACTTCATCATGTTTACATAGTAATTAGCATTTATATTTATTCTTTCTACCATCTGGTATCCAATGAGTTATTTTTTATTGCTCATGGTATAACATGAATTAATTCTTTATCACTTTCACTATAACAGTGGTTATTGCAACAACATTATCATTAATAGTATCATGGTTTTTGGTTTCTGGTCTCACTATTTGGTCTTTACTGAGTTGGTCCTTCTTCATTGTTCCATTTTTATTAAATTATTTTCTTTGTGAGTTTGGTTAAGTTGTTTCGATTAAGTCATATGATATTCTGGTTTCCTTTCTCCTTTAATTTTGTATCTCTTTCTTACAAAATCTTTTTTTTTTCATATTGATGAGTTGTTTCTCATCATTCGTATGAGTAATGATATGAGCTTACTATTTTTTAACTTTAGATATTTTTATTCAACTACATTCTTTCTTATTAATAGTTGTTTTTCAAATATTTTAGTGTAAGTTGTACTTATTATTGGTTTTGAATTTTGAACATATTTATTCATCAAAATTCTTTTTTCATCATTCATAATAGTCTTCGAATGATCAGTGTAAGTTGTACTTACTAATGTTTGAATTTTGGAAGTATTTTTTATTCATCAAAATTCTTTTTATTTATTCATAATTCTTCGAATGTTTTGTGTAAGTCGTATGTACTAAGTTTTTGAATTTGGAAGTCTATTATTCCTCAAATTCTTTTCTCTTCATTCATAATAGTCTTCGAATGATTTGTGTAAGTTGTACTTACTAATTTTTGGAATTTGGAAATTTTATTATTCCATCAAAATTCTTTTTACATTCATAATAATCTTCACAATGTTTTGTGTAAGTTGTCCTTACTGATTTTTGGAATTTTGAAATTATTATTTATTCATCCAACTTCTTTTTATTTATTCATAATTATCTTTCAATGTTTGGTGTAAGATGTCCTTACTGATTTTTGAATTTTAAAAATATTTTTTATTCATCAAAATTCTTTTTATTTATTCATAATTCTTCGAATGTTTTGTGTAAGTTGTACTTACTAAGTTTTTTGAATTTTGAAAATTATTTTTTATTTTTCCTCTAAATATTTTTTAATGGATAACTGATTATAAGTTCCTTTTACTTTATTTGAAATGATATCCTTTAGTACATACGTATTGTTATTATTGTTTTTAATAATCAGGTATGGGCCGGTATACAGCAGTAACAACTTTTTGGTAATGCCTTCCAAAGTACTGGGTAATTCCCTGTTTTTTAGCAGTACCTTTTCTCCGACTTCATAGCTTATTATTTTCTTAATCGCCTTTTGATATTTGTTCTTGCGCCTTTCCTGGTCTTCTGCCAATTTATTGTAGAATCTGATTCGATTGAATTTGTATTCTTGACTCCTGGGGAACTCTATTATGTCTTGTATTTCTCTTGGAGGCGGTTTTTCATACATTGCCATGTATGGTGTGGTACCTATAGCGGGGTGATATGACAAATTAAGGAATTCTTCAGTAGCTAATAAATATTCTTGCCACTTCTTTTGTTGATTATAGCAATAAGTCCGTAATATTCTTCCGACTTCTCGCAGTACCCTCTCCGCTGGATTGCTGCTGGGGTGGTAGACAGATGTCTTGTATGTCTTAATGCCCAACGTATTCAAAGTGTTTCTCCACCTCCAACCCTTAAATTGCGTTCCATGGTCTGTGATTATGGATGCCGGGCTCCCTATCTCTGGAATGTAATGGTTTGTTATTATTCCTAGAGTCTTCAAAGTGGTGGCTCTGTTCACAGGGTACAGTTTTTTAAATTTTGTGAAATGATCCATCATGATAATAATATATTTGTATCGATGGCGTCCGCCACTGCAGGGAAATGGACCACATATGTCCAGAAAGACCTTTTCCAGTTTGGCTTGTGAGGTAATTGGTATCATCATACCCTCTTTTCTCTCATTGTTGGTTTTCACCAATTGACATATCAGACAGGTTTTGAGGTAGTTTCTCGTCTTTCTATTGATACTTTTTATATGACAATTCTCTTCTATCGCCTTGATCACCTTCATGGCTCCCATGTGACCGTATCGTAGATGATAGTCCAGGATGATATCCTTTTCGATTGTAGTAGGGATCATGATCTTCCATATGTCTTCATCAAGGTATGGTTTGATGAATAAAATTCCATTATGTATACAATAAAATTTGTTTATTGTGTCATCTTGGTTGGAGAGACGAAGTTTAATGTGGTTTAACTTCTGGTCGGACTGCTGGTGTATGCTGATGTCCTGCACTATCTTTTCTAAATCGGATCTGTCCTTAATAATATTATAGATTTTCAAGATGCTCTCCTTTTCGCCTTCGAACGTTTGTTCTTCCAGATTCACTCTCGACAATATGTCGGCTACTACATTTTTACTTCCAGGAACATACTCCCACTGTATATCGTATTCCTGCAGGGCGAGTACCCATCTGGTCAATCTACCATGGCTTAACTTGCATCTTCTCAGAAATGATATTGATTTGTGATCTGTTCGAACGGTCACTGGATATCCGAGGATATACGTCCGAAACTTCCCGCAGGCAAAGACTACGCTTAGCAGTTCTTTTTCTGTCACATTATAGTTCTTTTCACACTGGTTAAGGGTTCTGCTAGCAAAGCTCACTACTAGATGGTTTCCACTTTCATCTTATTGGTACAGTGTTGATCCCAAGCTAATGTTACTAGCGACACAGTTTAGAAAGAAGGGTCGGTTAAAATCCGGATGGTTGAGCATTACTGCTTCTAAGAACTTCTCCTTAATTGATTTGAAGGTTTCGTCTTGTTCTTGACCCCATCGCCATTTATTCTTGGACGATAACTGGTACTGAAACTGGGCCGTCAGTTCGGAATAATTATTTTGGAACTTCCTGTAATAGTTACACAGGCCTAAAAACGATTGTAGTTGCCTTCTGTTTTTTGGTGTAGGGAATCGTTGTATGGCGTCTACCTTTTCTGTTGATGGTGTTATTCCTTGACTGTTTAGCTGGAAACCCAGGAATTGTACTTCTTTAGCTATAAGCTTGGACTTGTCTAGTTTAAGGGTAACATTATTTTCAGAAAGCTTCTTCAAGACATGCTCCACACGGTAACAGTGTTCTTCCCAGTTGGTTGATGTTATTAGGAGATCATCAACATAGACAGTCGTGAATTGGAGCGCTTCTGGTCCTAGTATATGATCCATACAGGCGACAAAAACAGCTACTGAGTTCACCAACCCGAAGGGCAACCTCTTAAACTGATAATTGCGCCCTTCGAAGATGAACGCCATGTATTGCCGGCTTGCTGGGTGCAACTCCACTTGCCAATAGCCGCAGACGGTATCCCAAGTGGTAATGAATCGTGTTCCGTGGAACCTCTTCAAAATCACATCAATTTCGCCAGGTGAGGTACGATCGTTAATTATCATTTTATTTATCTCACGTGCGTCAAGGCAAAGCCTTACCTTCCCATTTTTCTTTTGTATAGCCACAATTGGGCTAGTGTATGGCGATTGACTGCTCTCAATGATATCTCTACTGATCATATTCTGGATCTCTGTGCGTACGGCTTCCTTCAAAGATTGTGCTATACGATACGACTTTCGGTTAAATTCTACCGGTTCTCTGAATCGTATGGAACATTGGTAGTTCCGGATCTTTCCAGGTTCGTCCGAAAATACAGCTCGATATTTTTCATATATTTCGACCAATTGATTCAGCTGGTTTTCCTTTAATTGCTCGTTAGTATTGTGGCACTGGAAGTTACATATCTCCTGAATCTTTTGCTGCCATAGGTCATACTCCGAATCCTGATGTACTGGTTTGTTGTTTGTTGAGTAGTTGGACAAGTAATTCACCTTATTTTGGTGGTTGAGAAGTTGTCTGGAGTCTAACGTCTTGTTATTAGTTAAATTGGCTACCCAGGTCGAACCTTCAGCAAAGAGTGATACCTTTCCTCGGCACAAGTCGATAACTGCTGAGTTTCTGCGCAATATGTCACATCCTATCATGATGTTGAAAGGTAATCCGGCTGCAACAAGAAATATCATATCCACACTAATGCCCTGACTGTTGACACTTAGGGATACCTGTTTTCTTATGGTCTTGTTCTGTCGGCCGGTAGCTCCTACAAGTACAATATTATTAATAGGTAGTACCGGTAAGTTTTTGTGGCATTCCTGCTGTATCCGGTCCAACTCATTTCGATTTATTATAGAGACATTGGCTCCAGTGTCTATCATTATAGGGACAGAAATACCCTCAATTTCTGCAATTATATATATTATTTCATTATCATTATTATCAATGTTAATTTCGCTTTCCTCTAGCAAGTCCTTACGGATATCTTTCAAATAATTACTGTATATTATAGTAAAATTTTTTCTGTTTTTCTTCGAATTTCCTTCTTGGTTAAACCCAGCAGATTGGAGCAGTAAAGGGTTATTGGAGTTTATTACTGCCTCCGTTTGTTTAAATGTTCCGCATCATTACGGATTAGGCCGTTGGAAGCATCAGCTTGGAGTCCTGAAACTGCTTTGTTTGGTTCAGCACGATCGTCCTGTTGGGCTTCTGTTACAGGTAGTCTTCGCTGATTGTCCAGGCTGGAACTACGTCTGGGCTCGTACTCTCTGTAACGATTACTTCCCTGACTTCCTTGATAGGTCTCGTACTCGTAATATCGGCTCCTTCGTTGAGGCTGGTACCTCCTCTGTCCACTGCCTTCCGCTCTGATGTAGTTAATATTGGGTCGATATGTCCTGTAATTATTGTTATTACCTCCATTCGGGTAATTCCGGTTATAGTTACCATGATAATTGTTATTAGAAAGGTTGGGGTTCCTCTGACCATTTGGAACATAGTTACGATTATTATTATAATAGCCGTTGTTGTTTTGCGGACGGTTATTATTATTATTATTATTATTGTTGTTGTTGTCATTATTATTAATGCGAGGAACATGATTATTATTATTATTGTTGTTAAATCTAGGTAAATTATTGTTATTTCGGGTGTTATAATTGTATTCGGCATTATTCCGATTTGCGGAATTATAATTATTGTTGTTGCCCACATTCTGCCGATTATTATTATTCAAATTATTGGTGTTACTTCTTGGTTCCGGCTTCTCATATCTCCTGCGACTTTGGCGGTAATAGTCTTCATGCTCATACATTTCTAAGAGCTCGGTCATTGCTTGCACAGTCTTTATTTGACTGTTTCTTCTGGCCCTTATTATATCTTCCTCATAATGGTATGAGAGCTTGCTGACTAGGCATTCTTCCGGTATTCTGGGCTCTAGATGTTTGGCCACGCACACCTTTCCCAAAAAGTACGCTGTTAGCGTCTGGTTTCCATACGGGTTGTATTTTCCATGACAGATCCCGTCTCTGGCGATATTTTGTGTTGATTCAGACCAATATTTGGCTTTGAATAGCCTTCTGAATTGTTGGTAGTCGGTCACTTCGTCTCTTATCGCCATCCACCAATTATCTGCTATCTCCTTGAACGATTCGTCAAGCACTTCTTTATTCTCCCTCCAGCGATTACCTCTGTGTTTGGTGAAGTACTCTTCGATTCTGGCTAGGAACTCCATTGGTTTGTTTTTATAAAACCTGAAGTTAATTCCTTCACGATTCTCGCTGTTAGGACAACTGGTAATGTTTGTCGGTCGACTGTGGAACAGGTCTATATCTGTTTGGTTCTGTCGCACCTGACTGTTGATACTGGTCACAGTAGCTTCAATGCCGTCACATTTTTCTGTGAATCGGTCCTGCACTCGCTCCCAGTCTTCACGTGTTTCTTTTAGTCTTTCCTCCAACGTCTTCCTAGTCGTTTCTTCAATGTTGTTAACTTTAGTGTTTATTTCTGTCTTGATACTTGTACTTCTCGTTCGGTTTGACTCCATCTTTCGTCAGCTCTTGTAACCTTTTGTTCGATTACCGTTAATTCCTCTTCTACCTTCTTGCTGATTGTTTCATTGTTTTCAGCTATTTTCTGGCTCAATTCTTCCTTCAATATTTCCATTCTTCCGTCTAACCGGTTCATGTTCTCTTGGTTCGTCTCCTTCAATTCTTCTCTCAATTGCTGATTATTGCTTTCCATTTTTTACTTGTTTCGTCCATCCTCTTGTAGGTTTCTTCCAGTTTTTGGCTTATCTGGGCTAATTCCTCTTTCGACTGTTTATTGTCAGTCTTTATGTCCTCCATTCTCTCCTCAATCTTCTGAATATTTTCCTCCATTAATAATTTATTTTCGTTTTTTATTTCGTCCATTTTCTCCTCCATCTTCTTACTGGTGTCTCCAATTTTATTACCCAATTCTTCCTTCAATCGTTGGTTATCATTCTTCATTTCCTCCTTCAATCGTTGGTTATCACTTTTCATTTCCTTATTATTTTCTTCCATCTTCTTACTATTTTCTTCCATCTTCTCCTCTATCTTCTTACTGTTTTCTCTTAATTCCTCCTTCGTTGTTTTAAATTCTCTGAGTAACATCTCCATCATTTGATCAAATTTTGTATCTTCCTTTGTGGTGGATTTCTCCGGCTGTTCCTTTTGTGGTGCAGGCTTGTTTGGTTCTGCTGGCGGTAACATCGACTCCACATCTTCCACTGGTGTCGCCTCTTTATCCTCCATGTCTACCTCCTGCTTGGTCTCCATAGCCCTTTTCCTTGATGTAGCTCTCCTGTGCATCTCGCTCCCTCTTCCGACCTATTGACCGCTGCCAAGCTAAAAATAGGAAATTGGACAATCGTCCTTATTTTATAACACTATTACCTCCTATTTAAAGCCCTTTAAGTTGGACGCCAATTTGTAATATAATAAATATTACAAATATATATAATGAATTGTTATGTAGATAGCAAGAATTATGTATGTTGTCTGGATCTCGGTGTTGAACTCGCCGATGATACAGCTCCACTTTGGATTCACCAATTACAAAGAATAAATTAAATATAAATATGTTTTATAATTAAGTGTGATTGATTGATAAAACAAAAAATAAAATTTTGTAGGTTGTGAAATTTTTACTGATATTGAGTTTTGGTTTAATTATTTAATTTAATTAAATAATAATTAATTAATTAATTGAGTGCGTAATTTTCTTAGATATTTATTCTATCACTGTAAATTAATTTTGTTTAGAAAAAAAAAATAGTTAACATTAATTATAGAAATAAAAACAATTCTTGTAACTGAGTAGTGATGTTCGTTTATTAACATTCAAAATTATGCGCCAGTCAAACTGCGCATGACCAAGGCATTGGCTAATATGTGCTCCAGTCGGTAGCGAATAAGATCAACAAAATATATTTTTTACAAGGTTAGAAATTATGGTTCTTTTAACGAGTCGAAATGGTCAGAGGGCAAGGAACAAGATACATTCTTACAGATATTCTTAAACTAAATTATTATGGCTGAAATAAAACAAGATTATTATTTAAATTGTCAATTAGAAAATTGAATAGCGAACCAATTCGACGAAATGACGTCACTCCTTTCAAGCTGGCAGTGCAACTCGTGCTGGTGAGTAAATCCAGTATGGCTGACGTCTCCTCGATTTTAGCTGCTATACGGCTGGAACTGGCTGAGATTCTCCCGCAGAAATAAAATGATATTCCCTTCTCTGCGAAGTAGTGTTGGTCCAGGAATATAGTGTAGAGTGTCCTCTCGTCTCCTGCGATGTCGTTTTCGTGATGGGTTTCTTGTGAAGTGTCCGGTGTTCAAATATGTGTAATTGTGTTCTACGAATATGGTCCAAAATTGTCTCAAAATGGCTGTTGATTTCTTGTGTTTGAGTTTGATGGTGTTATTACAGTTGTTTGGAACTTGTGAAGTGTTATAAATTGATAGTTAATGTTATTTTCACTTTTAGATCATCTCTGTTACATGCCGCATAACCACACTCGGTTTTACACAAAATTAATCTTTTTTCGGTATTCTGCTAACACATTTCCAACTAGTCGTCTTCACGATTAACAATAGACTAATAGACTCAACGTCGTCATTTTAGGGTAATTTGTGCTATGTCTTTTTCCTCTTTATATTGTTTAACTATAAAAATATCTGTCTAAGACTTGGTTCACCATCTAAATATACATAATAAGTTTTCTTATATTTTACTGTAATTCAAATATTTCTTAATTTTACATAAATCTAACTACTCAGTAATATTGATTAATTAATTTTACATCTTTGGATATATAGCTGGGTTTGTTTCAAGCTCATTTAAGCCCAAAAATTACAATTTTTTATAATGATTGTGTGCCTCATATTTTGTACAAATTTATTGTTTAAATGGTTTTTAATTGTTATTTCTGATAATATTTCCATGGAATGTACTTAATAACTCCGTGATTATCTTTGTTGTTAATAATTTTGTTGTTAAAACACTTCAATATTGATTAATTTACTGTTTAGTCTGATTTGATTACCATTATAGGCCTAGTATTATTTGTTTCCAAAAGAAGTTAATTTTCTTTCCTTTGTCATTCTATTCGCTATTAATTGTATCTGTATTAATTATATTTTCAATTTCTGTATTGTGTGTATTGAATTCTATTCCTATTATCTAGCTTGATTCTCTGATAGATAGTTTTGGTTTAATTGCTAGTCTGTGTTTTCTAAAATGGTGTCTTAGCTAATCTGCTTGTACATTATATATGGTTTACTGTTTTGAATAAAATTATTACATTTCTATACCCTACTTGCCTCTCTGCCTCACACACTGGAAAATTAAATAACATGATTTTAAAATACAATGGAATATCTTATACCTACTAAACTTTTTTTTTTTTATAATATCATTTAACCATAACATAAACATCTTATGCCTATTATTTTCTACATATTTAGTATTATAATGGGAACATATTATTATCAGCACTATTATCAGTCGTTGGCTGTCCTTTGTTTTTATGTTTCCTTTTATCACAAACCTTATCCTATTAAAACATCTTATTCCTAATAACACCTTCAGTTATTAACTGTCTCTTTTAATTACTATAACTAATTTGATAACACATTAACATAAAAACATGTTATAACTAATGACACTTTCAGTTATTAACTGTCTCTTGTGTTCCCTATACCTAATTTGCTAATACAATAAAATAAAAACATCTTATACCTATTATATTGTTATTATGCCTAATCACTAAAACACTTTTATTATCCAAATTGCACTCAGTCATTAGACTGTCTCTTTAGTTTTTATTTAGTATTTCCCTACACTGATGGTAGTCTTTTTTAATAGATTTTTTATACTACACTTTATTATAATGTGTCATTTATTTTGGCTACTCTAATGGTAGTCCTTTTAATAATTTTTTCCACATATTATGCTTACAACTAGTATACAATTCGGTTTTCTTTGGGATTGTATCTTGTAACTTGTTATTGGGTCTACATATATTAGTTTTAATTTTGTTTAATGGTATGTATTCCATGATTACCATTTTTTGGAATAACTCTTCTTGGTTCTAGTCTCTGTGTGGGAATCTTGACATATTTTGTCTCTTCTTCATTATTATATTAGTAATTTCTGGTCTTGTGTTTTCTCTGCATCTTGACCTTATACATTTCCCTTATTAATATGGTTTCATCCTTTTATTTCCTTTTTCTTGTCCTTCCCTTTTTACTGCTTCCCCAATCTACTGGGTATACTGCTGGTTTATTGGGTTTTTACATAGTAAGTTATTTTGATCAATGATTTTCTTTGTTATTTTTTTTATTCTTATTAACATTTTATTGACTTAATATACAGTTTCTAGTGTAATTCTTAAAACAATTCATTCTTCTCACTCACTATGGAACTTTTCTTCCTTATTTATGTTGCATTAAGTTAAATGTTTAGCGTGATAATTTTGTTATGCTACAATATGTATGGACGTTTTACATGAACAGCGAGTTGTAGAAGCAGAGGAAGCTCGGAGGTCGTGTAAGGAGCGTAATTATAGAAAAACAAATTTAGTTTGACGATGCGGAGTAGTAATTTACGGTGTAGCCAAACGCCATCTTTGGTTAGTCTGGCATCCCTACGTCAACATCCAAATTCTACTCACCCCCGTCCGGCATACGGTCAGTGTAGTTGCTGCCTGGGGAAATCCCTCGACCTTATCCCCGCCCCCACCTACATCCCACAATGTAAACGCAGTTGTAGTACAAACAATTGTCCCAGCATTCATTATCTGTGTGTGTGTGCAGGGCCGTCCCTAGGGGTCTAGGCACCCGGGGCAAGCTTACGTTGGGCGCCCCCCTCCCGCCGCGGTTGAAATCGTTCTGACCACAGAGAAGAGAAGTTCTCTTGTCTGTGTCCTGACCATGCCAATCTAGACTGGTTTTTATAAAAATATACTAACTAGTAGTCATGAATGTTAGGTAAATAAGAACAGAAACAATAAAAGATATTTCATAGAACGTGATTGTATTTAATTATTTATAGCTAAAAGTAAAGAAATTGAGTTTTTTATAATTTGTTAATTATTGAGTAGGCCTATATACAGAAAGGGCTTAAAAGATATAGTATATTGTGTTACGTGTCAAATTGCACTTTAAAACAAAATTACATTCAAAATGTAGATTAAATCAAAGCATTTTAAATTAGTACGAGAACAATATTAGGGTCCGCCTTTGCTAGTATTGCTATATACTTTAAATTGGAATTCTTCTTGCTTTCATTTTTGCAAAATTGGCAATAATGTCATCCATGTTGAGTTGTTTGGTGACTTCATTCTCGATGGCAAGTACTGCGAGCGAGGATAATCTTTCTTGCATCATTGATGAACGCAAGTAAGTTTTTATTAGTTTTAATTTGCTGAAGCTACGTTCACAGGTTGCCACTGAAACTGGAATAGTGAGGAGAATACGGAGGGAAATCCACAGGTTAGTGAATAGGTCTCTTCGATCAGTTTTCTTTATAATTCTTAAGGCTTCCAGAGGAGACATTTGCTTTTCATTTGTTAGAGCGTTTACATGTGAAAGTTCATTGCAAAGGTCCTTGCCATTTATGTCAGAAACGTTATTTACAGTAAGGTGATCTTGCAAGCTGATGCAAAGTTCTTCCAGTTCTTTCTTTTCTGGCAAATGCTTCAAATCAAATAAAAATCCCCATTTTGATTTGTGGATAGAAAACTTATCCATCCTATCTTTTAAAGACGTCAGCATTGTGTCTACCAGTGGCAAAAAAACATCTCTTTTAAACATGTCCTCAGGGGTTGGGTTGTATTCATCATCTTTACTTTCATAAGAAAACATGTTTTTCTTCATCCTTGGTCGTTTTGTCTGAAATGTAGAATCAATGTCAAGTAATGATTTACCTTATTGAAACCGTCCAGTGACTTCAAATTGTATATTTATGATGCGTTTCGAGTCATATGACCCTTCATCAGATAGTTATCACTCACAAGGAGATCATCAAATATTAAAATTCACAAAAACACAAAAAACACACATATGTACAATTCTAAAACCTATACAAGCGTCCGACACAGTGCACTGAGTGGGCCACACGCAGTGCACTGTGTCGGACGCTTGTATAGGTTTTAGAATTGTACATAAGTGTGTTTTTTGTGTTTTTGTGAATTTTAATATTTGATGATCTCCTTGTGAGTGATAACTATCTGATGAAGGGTCATATGACTCGAAACGCGTCATAAATATACAATTTGAAGTCACTGGACGGTTTCAATAAGGTAAATCATTACTATATAAAGTGACTTGGACCGTATAAAATAATGTTTAAATCAATGTCAAGGTCTTTGGCTATTTCTTTTGTTTTTGCTATAGAATCATGCAATTCACTTTCTCGGAACTGCTTTACAAAATCCGTGCAAGCCTTTAACTGGTTTGTGGCCGAAGCAATGTCAGCACTTTTGTTATGGAGTGTTTTGCTCACGATGTTTATTTGAAACAGTAAATCGTGCCATATGACTAAGCACACCAGAAAAGAAAAGTCTTCCATGTGAATCTGCAAAGACTTTCCTTCTGATGATATTGTAGCGTCATCTGAGTCTTCACTTAGCTGTTCTATTGATTTTATAACACTGACATACTGGTATAAAGAACAGCAGAGACAGAATTAATCCGTGCTTCCCATCTGGTTTCACATACTTGCTTCAGGCAGTTCTCAGTGTCATTTGACGGTCCGATTTAATTGGCCGCTAGCAGTTTCAACAATGAACCATAGGGCCATTTAACCGGCTTCTGGCATCCAAAGGGAGTGTCTCAGAAAAATAGTTGGAAAGTAAATTAAATGATCAGAATCTTAGTTTTTAATAATAACTTTTTTTAATAACAGTCGCGTAAATAATTCTCAGAAGTTTAGCAATCAGAATATTTCAAAATAAACAAATAAGAGTAAAACATTTGAAAATTGTCGTATAAACTTCGTGTTTGGACTTATTTTAAATGAAATCACAGTCTGAATTAAATGGAACGACCAAAACTATAAGATTAAGCAGAATAACAAAATTTAATTTATTATAGTAAACTGTATTTAAAAAGACAGCAGAGCAGGTCAAGTGCCGGCCCCTGTCTATTATTAGGCAGCCTGCCAGTGTGCGTACGTGAGCCAAGGGTCTCCTAATCCTCTAGCCGCCTTCCGGGACTGGACATAGTTTAAGTTGAGACTATGACAGCCGCAAGGCGTATAGAAGGCTAACGGGTAGTTTGACAATATCCTAGCTTGAACACCTTTTTGTATTCCAGCCATGTTGGCCCCATTATCGTACCCTTGTCCTTGGCAGTTTTTGAGATCAAGTCCACAAGATTCAATTTCTTGATTCAAAAGATTTGAGAGAGCTTCACCTGTCGACTCTTCAGCAACAGTATAACCTATGAAGCTTTCTTGGACGACTATTTCACCATTAGTTTCATTTTCTTCATGAACATAACGAATTGTTAGTGACGTTTGTTCCTTGTGACTGACATCTGGCGTACAATCCATGATCACAGAAAAGTATTTTGCAGAATGTATTTTTTTGATGATGTCTTCCTTGACATGCTGAGCAAGTAGGTTAATAATTTCATTTTGGATTTTAACGCTTAACATTTGGACCCGCTGTTCTTTAGCTTCAATCTGTCGTAAGTGTTCTTTCATTGTCGGGTCAAACTGCCCCAGCAACTGGATGAGGCCAAGAAAATTGCCTTTATTCTTTGTGAAAAGCTTTGTTGAAGATCCTCTAAAAGCTATAGGTATTATTTTCGGCCAGAAACATTATTACCGATATAACTCGTTTTAAAATACTTTTCCATCTTTCTGTTTCAACATTTATTTGGTCTATTAGCTGTTGATCAATAGCTTTATCTCCCTTCAACCTTTTCTCGGCATCAATCCACTTTTGAGTGTTAAGAAAATGTCCAGGTGATGTCTCGTGCGATTTTGCTCGTTCACAAAATTTTCTCCATTTGTTAAATCCCTCTTTCTTTCCAAAAAAAAGATTGAATGGAAGGTTCAAATAAACGACAAGGCAAGCAAGAAGCTGCGTCTGCCGTTCGAGAGTACACAAGCCACCTACGTTTAATTCTTTCACCATTTTCTGCAATTCTGTATTGAAATTCATTGGAAAAATGGCGTTTGTCAATCCGTGGGTACTCTTTATCATTTGCCAAAAAAGGTATTGGCTCCATCATTGCAATAATGTCTCTTTCTCTCACTGATAGGTGCTCAGGCCAAGTTGATGGGTCATTGGATAATTGACGTTCAGAACTACTAGTAATAGATTCAGATTCACCATTTGCTAGCCGGTCCCTGCTTGATACTCCTAGTACTTATCTCATTTCACTAGCCTGTAGCCGGCTTTGGGTCTTTGCATTCAGTGTCCAAGTCTCACTGCCATAAAGGCCTCATGGCCATCACTTTATCAAATTTCAAAACAGCATCTCTTCTGACCTTTCCATTTAGTGTTCTTTTTATCGTTCAACACATGTATTTCTCTACATGTTACTTCTCTACAGTAAACGAATTCACTTCAAATTTTCCGTACTCGTATTCTTTGTAAATGTCAAGTCTTTATAAGCGTGAATCTAATTTTGATTTACATACGTAAAAGACTCTGATGAGTCTTTGCCCGTTTTCCTTTATTGTGCTTTGTTGAGCGGACATTGTGGCGAAACAGTGGAATCTCACAGAAGAAACCTATCAGTTGACTAGTATTTAGGCATGTATCACAGTAACGATTGAGATATTGTCTCAATAACAAGTTTTTATTTTACTCCTCGTATTTACTGGTTACATATGCGTTTACTTCAAAGGAAAATGTTTCTTTTCCAGTAAAATTCACATCTTCCGTTCTAGGTTTTCAATGGTATGGAAACTGAAAGATCTCAAAATATACGCGAGAGTGGGTAGACTTAAGATAAACACTTCAAAAACAAAAGTAATTAAAATTAATACAAAATGTCACAAGGTACTGAAGGTGCAAAAAGAAACCAGAAGAAATAGCAGAGTTCACTTACTTTGGTAGTGTGATTACAAAAGAAGGAAAAGGAGTTGCAGATAGTAAAACAAGAATTTGCAAATCTATAGTGGCCTTTATACAACTGTACCCAGTTTGTAAGTCAAGACTTACTGCAATAAAGCTACGGATCTTCAAGACCAATGTCTGTGCTGTTTTTGTTGTATGGGAGCGGGACTTGGAAAGTTACAATGGAAAATTCCCAAGTGTCTGCAGGTCTTCATCAATATGTGCCTGACGAAAATACTTCAAATTTTCTGGCCAAACATTGTTTCAAATGAAGATCTCTGGTGGAGGACAAACCAGGAACCCATTGCCAGCCAGATAAAAAGGAGAAAATGGAGGTGGATACCTTGCGGAAGAACCAAAATGCAACTGAGTGACAAGCCCTCTTTTGGAACCCTCAGGGAAGAAGCATGCCTTGCGGAAGAACCAAAATGCAATTGAGCGACAAGCCCTCGTTTGGAACCCTCAGAAGAAGGGAGGAGATCTCGTGGAGGAGAACTGTCGAGATGGGAGCAGAAAAATAGGGGGAGACCTTTGGAGGGCTCAGAGTCCTTGCCCAAAATGCAGTCCGTTTGCGTAGCTTCGTCGAGGCCCTATACTTTGCAGAGAGCGACAGGAATTAATAGTACTAGTAGTTGTACTGGGTTAGTTAGCGAATAGCCGTCAATCACATCCACCCACTTCGTCCGTTTCTACTCTTTTCAAGCATTAACCGAGTGGTATGTTGCTTCTGTCACACGCGTTCAACTACATTTGACTGTGTGATTTTATGAAAATTACGAAAGATCTGAAAGTTTTGTTTAAATACGCTTGTAAAGAATAATAAATACCACTTGTGGGCAATTCCTGACCTGATGGGTAGGGCAAGCATCGACAGTAAGCACGATAACCATATACACCGCATTTTCACCGATCCGGGACACTGTTAGCGCTCACAGCGGCTTAAAGCACTACTAAAGAGTGCTTGATTTTGCGTCTCCGAAATCCACGTGCTGTGCGGTTTAGCATTCTACGTAGGTACCAGCAAACCATCGTACTCGTAGGCTAGACTTTAACTTTATATTTTTATGCTCTTTATCTCAGGGTAAAATATAAATAAATGCTCAAATTTTTTTATAAATTGTTCTTCGATTTATTACAATTAGCTATGATTGATTATCATACTTTATCATTGACACATGAACTATATAAATTCTAATGAATATATAAACATATTCATTTTCATAAATCTTATTTCATTACTCATATTCATAGCTCTAATAATTTAAATATTGTAATTCTTATTCAAAGACAAAACTTTTAATAATCATTTTCTTAAATTTAATATACTACGCATTGTTAATTATTGATCTGGATTCATTTAAAAATCGGTGCTCATAGATAAATTTAATTTCCATAATTTCCTAATATTATTTAATTTTGTTTTAAGTAAAATTTTATCTTAATCCTTTAATTAATTCTTATGAGTTCTTTAAGTGAACAGACAGTGGACCTAATAATAATTATGGCATGAAAATTTTACTTGTGGTATGTATCCAAATCTGGTAGCGGTTCATATGGTGTGGTTGCATGTTGATCGTCTGGCGTAACTGCGATATTTCCCTCTGGATTAGCAGATTGTAACGTGGTCTCCTTGGAGTCACACAAGACACTGCACAACACGCAACTTCACTCACTCGAAATTAGTTCGCGTTAATTGTTATTATAGTTATCCGCTTCTACAGCCATTATTAATTATTATTTATTAACTGCGTTATGGTTTGAATTCTGTTGTTACGGGTTTAGTTCGTCTCGTAATGTTACTCGATGATAAAGTTATTGTTGCGTATTTGCACAACTAAATTACAGCGTTATTTGATTATCATTTGTGTTGTATTAATTCACTTGTACGTCACTAGTAAAATTACAGTTTTTCTCTTTACCGAAATTTGTTCTAGTACGAGCTTACTTTTCTAACCATCGTACCGAATTTCTCCAAGTCCAATAACTATGGAAATCTCGGTCGCGGACTTACACTCCCGTTTCCGTCAAAATTTTTAGTTAAACTCCTCGAGCGCGCCTTTCTCGCGTTCCTATATCGAATTCCATATTTCTCCCACTTACTTCTGATTTTTCTTACGCTGTTTTCTAATTGGTTCTACTTTACGACTCTTCAGATTTGGAGACCACCTATTTTTCCGAAAGAACTTCTCTGATAGGCCTTTGGATTCCCACCAGATTCCTTCCCTAGGTCACTACACTGAGGTCGTTGTCGCTGCTAGATACTGTAGCAATAATTCTTGCCTGTCACTTTTTTGGAGTAAACAAAACAACCCTTAACTTTCTCGTCAAGTATTGTTTTCGTGCACTAGGTTGTTCTAATGGCATCAACTATTGTTACTTAAAGGCCTCACCAAACTTCCTTTGTATGTCCGTTCCTTTGTCTCTGTTTCCATCAACACTTCTTGCTTGTTTTCGGACATTACTCCGAGCTTTCTCTCTTCTCAGTAAGGTCGAAGTCCTGTCGCTGACCGTTTGAGTCTTTCAATAACATATACCCTTTTTTGTTTCGCTATATGCAGCTGGCGTGTATACGTATTCTGGTCTATTGTTAATACCTACAGCTGCTCTTCAAATGAGTTCGTTTACTTTTGTGCCCTTTTTTCTACGGATTTGAGGTAGTTGTCAAAGTTTAACGTTTCTTAATATGGAGAGCGATGAACTCAGCCTCTTTGCCGTGAGCGTGTTGGGGCTGATATATGATTTTATTGCCTGTCAGTCACCTCTGCGTTTCACACAACAATTCCCTGTTACGGCGCTTAAAGATACATCTCTACTCAAAATAAGAAATTTTCAAAATTTCTGATTTTGGCGTTATATCGTCCCCGAAATTTGTCGCTTTGGATGGATTTCATACATCTAAAAGAGATTCAAATTTCTGCGCCTTGTCATCGAGGTTTAACATGACGAAATGCATACATTTTATATTCCTAATATTGGCTCATCATCCGTTGGACGTAGTGTAATGGATTTGCTACCTGTAGTGACCCACTGCGGGCTGTTTATTATGTAATGTAAATAGTACCACAGGACCCTTTTCCAAAACACTTTCGCTTTCCGTTTTTAAATGAATCCGTTACATATATCTTTTAACTTTCTTTTCTTACAACCCTTACTTAACATATAATTATACTTACAAACTAATCTTTAGATATTAAATTTAAATTCGTCATTCAGCATCAATTTAAAACAACTCCTTACATATCCCTTACAGGACCTATAATATTTACAAAATTAATTTAGCAAGTTTTATTCAATGTTTTAATCAAGCATCATTTATCATATCAATAAATTTTATATTTCTGTAAAATAATTTTTAGAATTCTCTATTTTCATTGTACAATTTTACACATGTTAATCATTATGTTAACCTTTAATTTAACTATTCATTTTTATATTCACATTGATTTACTCTATATTACCTTGCAGTATTTATAAAATATTAATTACTATCAAAATTTCTACTAATTCGCCAATTACATCTTGCTATTCTAACAATATTATAGATTTTAATGCCATAAATTAATCAAGTTTTCTACAATAATTCGCTATTAATGTCCTTTGATAGTCCATCTTTTACTTATTGTAACTTTTCAATCATTTCACTATTTAATTGAATTTTAAGAGTCTTGCATCACATATACATGTACATATCACTATTCTAATTTTATTGATTGTTCGCATTCAATTGTTACATTAAACACATATATTAAACAATCTTATTCTAACCATATTAATTTTCCTTACACTTGCATTCGTTTAACACATATATATATTGTCTATGTACTTATGTTAACATAATTATCGCTAAAATTTTTAGTTCCCATTTCGTTATCATGAAGATTATAAGTACTACTACATTTGTTAGTATTTTACTTCATCGTTTATACAATTATACAATTATCATTTTAGTTTAATTAATGTTAAAATTATTACAATTTATTTAATACTCTATTGCGTCTTACAATTGCTTTATAATTCATAACTTTTCACTGGCGTCAACTAAGAATCTGAATGATACCTTTTACCGATCATATCAGGATAGTAAACATCAGGACTCGGTTCTCCTTTCCTTTCTTTACATTCTTCTCTATGCCGTTTCATTTTACTGGAATTGGTTTTCATTTACCATTTACTTTATTTTATTCTTATCATATTCATATCTATTTATCTTCTTCGGTTAATGTATTCTTACACAACCAATCTTATCTAAGGTATTTCACCCAATATTATCTAACTTAATTATTAAATTTTCGGACACTCTTAAGATTGTTTTCCTTAATCCCTTACATTTAATTACTTTTAATTTCCTATTTGTGGAGACATAGTTGTACGTTTTAAGTCAGTGCCGTTACAACACATTTTGTTGGTAAATAGTAACACTTACCCTGCAGTCGGCCGTTGACACCTAAAGAATTTATGACCTCTCTCTCTCTCTCTCTCTCTCTCTCTCTCTCTCTCTTTTATGGTGTGTTGAAAGTGGATCTTCCCATCCTTTTCGACAACTTTCCCCGGTCATATTACCATTATTTATGTACGCGCTGAGTTTTTTTGTCGTTTTTCTTTTCAACCCTCTTACAAATACGTTTTTTTTTTTTTTTTGACAGCTTGTGGCGTTTTAATTATTTTCGTTTTCCTGTCCGCGTACTCACATAATAAGGTTTTATTTTCAAGACTTCTAAGAAATCTCATCTTCATCGCTTGAAATCTTCCTTTCGTTCTCGTACCAATCTTCACAATATTCTTGAATGGTCCAGCAAATTTCATCCTTTTCTTCTTTCGTGCTAATGCAGTTCGCCTTTGATAATCATCAGAACTGTTTTTCATCTTCTTACTCTCAGGTTTGGTTCCAAAATTTTTACGCACCTCCCCAGTCCTACTTCTAATTTTTCTATCAGTACTGGTAATATTAACTGTAGTATTCAATTTGTTCTTTTTAATTCTCTGCTTTTCTTCAGCTTCCGTGTTAGCTAACTCAATTCTCAGGTGGTAACCCTCATACACATTACCATTTGCTTCCATAGCACGATATGCACCATTTTCATCAGTAAAACGTACATATGCATGGATATTTGTTCTGTCTTTATGAAACTCTTTCTTAATACGTCTTTTGGGAAATCGTGGATCAGATATTGCAGCGTATCGCAATCTCGTATTTACAACCGTACCAAACTTTCTGAAATATTGGATAATTTTCTTTTTTGTAATTGTGTTTGGTAAGTTGCCAACAAACACAGTACAAGTATCTTTATCACCTTCATATCTACCATTAATAATTGTAGATCTTTCTTTTGATCTTGAGATATGATGTTCAGACAATGCTTTAGTTGTTAAAGATTGATACTCGGTGTCAATTTGATCCATAGTATTTCCATTTAATTTGTTTTCTTCCATTTTGTCTTATTGTTTTTGTAAATCAGTACCCACCTGGTGGATTTGTCCTCGTATATCTCTTCTCATTAACTCTATTTCTTTCTCTAATTTCTCGACGAGTTGTTTACCTATTCCTTCATTCTGTTTTTTCGTTTCTTCAATTTTTTCGTCTATGTGCCTTTTCATTTCTTCATTCTGTTGTCTTTGTTTTTCATCTCTTTCTTCATTCTGTTGTCTTAGTTTTTCATCTCTTTCTTCATTCTTCTTTTCCGATTCTTCAAACTTTTGTTTTATGAATGTCATTACCTTAATTATTACGAAAATAAATATTTTTTGTCTGCTCATAACAAATTGCACGAACTTATCATTTCATACACCCGATACGTTGATGACACCTTTATAATATTCAACGGCACAAATAGACAAATCGATATAATGCTCAAACACATGAACAATATAAACGGTAACATTAAATTTACTATGGAAACAGAGACATATAATAGCTTAAATTTTATGGACGTATGCATCAAGAAATGCACCGATTCTTTTAAATTTGGGACATACAGAAAACCCACAACTACAGACATGGTTATTCATGCAGATTCATATCACCCATACACACAAAAATTGGCTTCCTTCAGTGCTTTCGTACACAGATTATTGTCATTCCCACTAAGCCAAGAAGACCTGAAGGAAGAGATAAACACTGTCAAAGTCATTGCCGTAAGGAATGGATATAAAGACACAATTATAGACAAACTAATTCGTAAACACAAATCCAAAGCAAATAAAGTGATTATATCTAATAATACAGAGAACGCTTTCATCGCGACTGAATATACTAATCTTCTTCCACACATTATAAAAAACGTATTTAAAAAACTAAACAATGTATTTTTTAAAACCACGAATAACTTGCGGAATTTCTTCAGACATAATAAACATTCAGAACTTGAAAATAACTCCGGTGTGTATAAAATTGTGTGCGATGATTGTGACATGTTTTACATTGGCCAGACAGGGAGAAAATTTAAAGATAGATTTCGTGAACACATACCGAAGGGCAGCATTAGATATACTACCTCCAACTTCGCGTTACATTTGATTAATAATAACCACAGATACACTAGTTGCGCCAAAAATTTGAAACCATTACATATTTGCAACAAAGGGCGAATTATGAGCGCTTTAGAAGAATTCGAAATCTACAAAGCATCGAGAACACAAAAAAACCTAGTACTCAACGATCAATGGTCGTTTAACTCGAACAGCTTGTACGATACTGCGTTACAACATGTTTATCAGATTATAGACGAATGAGAAATCAACAGTTGCGATTATGAACCCGAACAGTGCGCACTGATTCTTCGCGCGGTACGTTATTAATGTAGTGTGTTTTTAATTATGTTAGTAAAAGTTTTTATTTACGTTGACAAGTTCTTCATGTGAGAACGAAAAGTTTTTAAACCTGAAGATGGGAACATGTTTCCCGAAACATGTCGTGTATGACATATAACGAAGTCGCAAGATGGAAAGGAAATAAGGTAAAACTATAAGTTTTATTTCAATAACGCGACTTGGAGACCATAATCACAAATTATGTAACAGTATATATTTTCCTTTCTTCGATTGCAGTATCCATAACGGTAACCTATGTTACGATCGTAAATAAATCACAGGACGCCTCAAACTTCTAGTTGTCTACAAAAAATTACGATTTATAAAATTTTAAATTGTTTAAATTAATGCATTATCAACCAGTGCCAAGTTTTAAAAATTAATTTATAAAATACATTCACTGTATTGTAACAGAAGAGGTGATGTGAAATGTTGCAACAGAGCACACGATTCCCATTGGTTCCATCACGACCGCAGAATTGTATGTCGACAAGAATACACATGTACGAGTATTTTCGCCTGATGGCCTTATGTTACACTAAACACGTTTTGCATGTTCCAAAAGGGAGGGAGTAAAAACTTTCCAACTTTCCAATTTACAATCACAGGTTTGGTGTTTTAGGCAATGGAGTGGCGTGGGTACATAACACCTGCAGCCGGTTGTGATAAGCCTAAAATTTAACCTAAAAATTAATTCAAATTTTTTCTTGTACCAAGTGTTCTTTTTAGAGCATTTTCTATCATTCGCTTGGAGAAGAGGAGGGTCCCGGTTCAACGAGATCTGACTCTCATTATACTTACACAGAATAACTCAGAACACAAGTAATCGAATTAAAAATAATAAAGACAAACAGAAGAACACATGTCAAACGAACAAAACACAAATAGGTACGTAGTAACTGCTGCACATAGGTTTCGAAAACGAACATAGCTCCTAACTGAGCGTGTTGCCGGTTCATTCAGCGGCAACACATTGGGTGGACGAATGTGTTCCCCTCCGAGGTTTGGTCAATGAACGTACGCAGTAAAACATTGTCGATGCCGACAACACAAGACGGTGCAAGTGCCCAGCAGTTCGAAAGCAATGCTACGCTTTTCTTCAAGTTTCCCTACTAATATTGTTCTGATTTCAAATTATTCAATAACTAAAGTATTTATTCTGTGAAATAATATTATTTTCTCTAATTTCGAGTACTTTTTCCCTACATGGACACCAGGCTACTGGTTTTAGGCCATTATTATCGTCCTGTTTTGAAGTGTTTTATATTTCGGATAGAAACTGTATTTAATTGAAAGTTAGAAACAATATTTCTTTTGTATGTTGCTTCAAGTTATTACCATGTTGCAATTGAGTTGCTTTTTTTATTTAGGTTTCTGCAGATTTCAACACTTGAACCTGTAATAAAGCCTCAGTTACGATGTATTTTCGTTATTCTCATTTAAATAAATACTTTAAAAACAATTGCCACATTTAATAAAGCATACTATAACGATAAAACAAATAGATAAGCAATCGAAATTTTTATAAACTAGCTAAAGAACACTTACTGTTAGTTCAGCAGTCTTATCTCTGTTATACTAATACTTTGTACTCTTATTCAGAATTTCCTGTAAAAAAATGAACTAACTCTAACAGTAGTTACTAAAAATCAGAAAATGCAGTACAAAAAAAAATAATAACCTAATATCGCGTAACAGGAATACTACGCTGTTCTCCGCTACAACGCATCAACACAGGCTGCTAAGAGAATAGGCCGGTGAGTGAATGGAATGTGTCAACCCTCCCGACTCCCGCGATCAAATTAAACTCCTGCATCAGGGATTTTTGTCTTGTTTTATACTATATCCTAGGTTATGGCTTCAAATTTATAATTTGGATAGTGGTAGAAGAATATTGCCTTCATCGAAAGATTCTAACAGATTCTGTCTGATAACTTTGATTATGTCGGTACAAAGTCTTTCGGATAATCGTCATTATATTTCACATCACTCGATGGCTGTCTTTCTTCCCTCAACAACGGATACAGCTGCATCGCAAAAGGAAGAAAACAACGTCCTAATTAGTTCTAACAATCTGTATTATTAAATTATATTAGCTGTATAACTTTTGTGTTGGCGACACGGTATTGCCAACATTTAAATTGCTCGATATTCAGTAAATGTTTACAAAAATAAACCTTGACACAGTCGTTTTTCAAACGATTTTTTATTGTGCGACTGTTGCTAGCTTAGTGAACAGTTATATGGGACGACTTTCCAACAAAGGGAATCCAAACAATGACATTTTACTGGTGCCCGAATTCTTAAAACAGTCAGATCGTTGTTGCTATTTGTCGAGAAATCTTTGTTAAATTGATTACTTTCAAGAAAAACAAAACGTATTTTTAAATACAATTCGTTTTTCACCTTGAAATGTGCTGTGACAAGGTAAGGTTTGCTTCTATTATCCCATTTAAATTGTAGTAATACTTACATGATTTGTGTTTAATCATTTACTGCCACGGTCACTCAGGTTCTGGTACCCTGAAACTATATAGCAATCTATTATTGTGGTAATATAATATTATCTATGGCTTTTTGATATCAAAGTCTACAGTATATTACATAATATACTGATATCCTTGCTTATACCTTATGGTGCAAATTTAATTTATGATAAGACACATTTAGTTGAAATGTAAACCAATAAAAACTTTAGTCTAAGTGGTTATCAGCGTCTTCAACTAATTAAAATGAATTGTTCAATATTCATTTACTACCATAGTCATAACTTAATTTATAGTACAAAATAAATACTTACGTATCTGTAAACATATATAGGACTGAAACTCTATTAGTTGAACTATCCGGGCTGAGTCAGTGTGAGACAATTACGATCGATAGAATTTCATGGATCTGTATTGTGGAATATCAAAAACAATTCTCTTTCATGAATAACGTTTTTCATGTTCAATTTTAATAGCGTCAATAAAGCATTGGTTTTGATGCGGTTTCTCCATTCACTCTACTCTCAATGAACGAGGAGGAACCCTGCGACGCTCTGCTAAAACTTGGGAAAAGTTTTATTGGAGCGTCTCATGCTACGGCTAAGAAATTTGGACTTTGTAGAAGGCAGAAAACGCAAGTCTGAAAGCTTTCAAAATGAGGCATTCAAGTTTTCAAAACTCCATTGGCTAGCAAAGTAACAAGAGAAGACGTTGTACTGCGAATAGGGGAGATGAGTAGTTTCCATAAATAATAAACACCTTTGTTTTCAAGATTGCACTTTTGTTGGTCATTTGCTGCGGCAGTCTGCTTGGTTGTCAATGAGGAAAGATGCAAGGAGAATTTGTATCATGAGGAAAACATTGAACCAAGTTCATTGATGCTATTAAATATGGACCCCGCCATAACCGGATTAAACAACTATCGTTGCACAGGAAGCAAATGGGGGGGGGGTCAAAAGAAGATCATCTTTGCTACTCACCAGCGTTATAGTTAAAATGAAAAGGAGGGGTAATGTATCTCATGAAAAGAGACTTGGTTTTGATATTAGTGACCCGTTTTTATCTAAAATTTCTTTTACTTTGATAAATCTTTCGTGAACAATGAAAACAATACAAACTCTTGCTGTACGTTTATCCCGAATTACTGCGTATAGTAGATGATACTGCGGGATAGTAACTTGTAATACTAATAGTAACTTGTTTTATCATCATCATCACCATCCTCAAGGTTTAAACTAAGAATGGTTTGTTCCAGTCTCAAATAGGCAAATATTACAGCTGGTCACTCCAGCGCTTCCTCGGACGTCCCACACCTCTCCGTCCCCTCGGGTTATAGTTTCATAGTTGTTTGGGGATGAGGCAATCATCCATTCGGCAAAGATATTCCCACAAATTCAGCCGATACTGGCCTCTCCTGTCGAGTGTACTCATAGTATTCAGTTCCTGCCGTATATCTGTGTTTCTTCTATGATCATGGAGAGTATACCCTGCCACGTGCCTGAGAAATCTCATTTCAGCCGTTTGGAGGCGACTGGCCTGGCCTTTCGTTAAAGTCCAATTCTCAGACCCATAAAGAAGTGCGGGAAGAGCCATCACCTTGTAGAATTTTAGGCGTGTTCCTTTACTTTCTGACTTAAGGGTTCGCCTGATGGTCCCGCACATAAGGTTGAACTTATGCAACTTATTCACCACGTCGTTGATTGCATTATAAGACACACTTTAGCCCAGGTATTCAAAACTGCTAACTTGTTCCAGGACAGTATCGTCTATAACAATTTTTGCCCGTACGGAATCAGTTCCACAAAAACCCATCAACTTGGTTTTAATTGTGGATATCTACAATCCAGAGTCTTTGCATATTCCATTTAACAAATACATGCCCATCTGCAATCTGTTTTCAGAGTCCGACAGAATAGCCTGATCGTCCGCAAATAATAAAGTATCAATTGTAGAGCGACCAATCATAAAATGGTCTGGAAGACACATCTGCCAGTTTTGTATGACATCGACAATATATAAATAAATTAAAAAGAGAAGTTGATAATGGACACCCTTGTCGTACTCCACAATTGATCAGTCCAACTCTAGGAGCTGTTCTCGGTCTCCCTGCTTCTATTAAGATTTCATTCTCCATATACAGACTCTGTATTGCTCTAATTAGATGTTGTGGGATCCCTTTCCTTGCCATTACTGCCCATAGTTTGCTCCGATTCACTCTGTCAAAATGCTTCTCGAAGTCGATGAAAGCTATGTATGTGGGAAGCTGATACTCTCTACGTTTTTCAATGAGCTGGGCTATTGTAAATATACAATCTAAACATGATCTGCCCTTCCTGAAACCGTTCTGGGCCTCTGAAACTTGTTTTATCCTACTGATAATATGTTAGCGCATGATAACATAATCATATACTGCTGAAGCTTCTGTATAAAACCAGTGTGACATTCATATGGAGGTGGGTGTCTTTATTTCGTGAGATTTTTCAAACCTATACGTAATGTGGTAAGCTACGCTGCGTGAAATAGTTGTGATGTTCCCCACAGCGGTACCAGTCATGTTTCACACCCACTGAAGACTAGACTCAGCCCAGAGTTGAGCCGAATCGAAATTAATATGTGTATTCTGTGACTAACACCTATCCATTACGCGCTGATTAAACGGTGTGTACTGTAACGATAGCCTACACACGTTCTTTCAAAATGACGTTCACTATCACTATCATTGCCTGTTACATATTAATTATTACAGATTATACTAGTAGCATTGTATAAAACTGCTACTTAGCTGGTAAGAACACTCGTAAACCAAGAAACTTCCTCTAGCAGATATAATAGCAAATGTAGGCTCTATGTCGAGAAAATTTAAGAAAATTTCCACTTAGTTGACGAACACAAGTAGAGTTAAACAAAATCGCTCGTAAATGACCACGTGTGAGTATTGTATACACAATATCTCCCGATTACTAAGCTTCCGTAAGGAATTATGTTTATGATTAATTATAGACATAAAGATACCTGTCTCTTTCATCGAGTGGTGGAAGCTGTTTTTACGTATAGTTACTAAACGTTTAAATCTGAACATGCGTTACTTCATCATTGCACTTTACACATTTATTTGCTACATGTTGATCTTCTTCCAATGTCTTCTTCTTCTTCTTTAGGCTGTGGACCTTACAATCCGTTGCGAACTCTTTGGTCCGACCATCTTTTCTTTGGTTTTCTAATATCCCGCCGTCTTATCGGATTATAAATCAAAATCCTGTTTGTTTTGGAATCCTGTTCTTATGTAGCCTTTCAACATGGTCTATCCAATCCTGTTTGTATTACTTTATCCACCCCTTTATCCTTTTGTTTAGGTTGCATATTCCAAGGATATTCCTTATGTCATCATTTCTTAGCCGGTCCCTCTGTGATACTCCTAGTACTGATCGTAAAAATCTATTTTACTAGCCTGTTTCCGGCTTTGGGTCTTTGCGTTTAGTGTCCAAGTCTCACTGCCATCACTTTACAAAATTTCAAAAGAGTATATCTTCTGACCTTTCTATTCAGTGTTCTTCTTATCGTTCCACACATGTGATTAAACGTCTCTATTTTCTTGTCCAACATAAGACAAGTCACATGCAAGGAACCTGAATGAATGCATTTGTTCAGTTAGTTGATCATTCAGTACTAGTTTACACATTACAGGAAAGCAACCTTTAAAAGCCATGGACTTTGATAACAGAAATTTCTAGTTTAATGAAGAAATTTGTGTTAGTGGTTGAAATCACAATCAGAATGATCACAGTTGCACACCACTATATAAAAATTATCCCGATTAGCGCTTTCAAGCCTCACAGCCCATCGTCAGATCGGAACAGGCAGAAATTATTTTAAAACAAATATATTATATTATATTTATATTATAGCTTGTTGTGTGTGAGCAGGGTGGGGGAGAGGGGTGAAGTTTTGTTTTAAAATAATTTCTGCCTGTTCCGATCTGACGATGGGCTGTGAGGCTTGAAAGCGCTAATCGGGATAATTTTTATATAGTGGTGTGCAACTGTGATCATTCTGATTAGAAATTTCTAGACCATGCATATTGATTATCTGCTGCAATTCATAGAGCGCCTTCTACAGGCTATTTTCATTGTACTAATAAACTGATAAACATTTAATTAATTTTTTTTTTAATTCTATTTTTACTCGTTTAATTCACATATGAATTCGGATGTACGACTCGGATATACTAGGTATATGTGATAACCGTGCGTACCCGTATGTAACCGTTCGTTGAGCATCGTATGTTCATTTGCGATATGAAGCGACATAATTACAGAAGTGCGTATAGATGACTGCATTTTGATTCGGTGGCTGAAGGCCACTACATTCAAAGCGGAAGACAGGGGGACACGATTTTAATAGCAAAAAATAAATTCTCTTTAAGGATTTTGAAAAGGTATTGATAGTTTACTGATATAATCACTGAAACATATTTCTGCTTTAACCAAATCAACACTAATACTGCTTTATTTATAAGCTGAGTTTCTTACTGACGGGCCATTAACCATAGTCGCATCAGTGGCGCCGATAATGATGAAGCCAGTACAAAACCATCCATTTAGAAAGCCTGTAGGCAGTATCACCTGCGTTTAGAGGGAAGCATATGAAGCGGCGACACACCTTTTTGGTCGCAAGGCCGTCTCTGCTCATGAGTATAATCCAGTTGATTATGTACAACCATATCATAGACGTACCTATGTATGTATATACACGTCTGTGTTTGTGTGTGTGGATGTGTGTGTGTTTGCTTAGTTTACGTCAGGATCGTAAAACAGAAGTGAAACAAAAGCAAACTGGTTTCGTAAGTCACACCGGCTATGAACTACACTGTAAATGGATTTTAAATGATTTATTAAAATAGAATGTTTAATACATAAACTTTTTCACAACAAAACATTTCATTAAATGGTTCTTCACATAAATGTTACTTTAATTTTTTAAATAGAATTGTTTATGTATATTATTCAAGATAAAATTTCGAGAACGCGTGCCGCAAATTTCCATAATTTTTTTGTATTACTTTGCACAGTGTCTTCTTTGTCTTCATTTTCATTTTCCCTTCTGATCGCTTTAATTTGTGTTGATTGTTCACTTTTATTTGGTTGGCTTTCAAAGTACTTGATAAATGTTCCGTCGCAATGTGATTTTTTTTCTATGTTCTCTGAATTTTCTCTGTAATTTTTGTTCAAATGTTTCTTCCACTTTTCTTGTTTAATTACGTTGTAGATTTTGTTAAACGAAACTGCATCCCCCCGCAACCACGTTTGCGGGGTCAAAGTATAATAGACGCCTAGCCATAGCCAAATAAGATTTTGAAGTTGGATGTAATGTTGTACCGTATCCATTTTTTTAAAACAAATTTTACTTTAATTTGTCAAAACTGCTTCAATGATTTTAATGTTCTTTTTTCCTGTAGTTTTTGATCTTTTTTTTATTTTATTTGTTTCTGTTTTCCTTGTATTTACTTTATTAACTGTAAAACACCTTTTTCGTCTGCTTTAAAATTTTTAAGTAAATTTTTACAAATTTACAAGGCTGTTTTCATAGAAACCTATTTAATTTTTTACTACATTCTTGTATATATTGTAGGTAAATAAATTCATTTCTTTTTGTTGACAAACGATATTATTTTGTTCTACATCAACAAATTATTCCGTCACTTCTTCACAATATTTAATGGAACATTTTTCCACACAACACGACGAAAACTGTCATTAACGATTTTTGTGCGACCGTGCAAATATTTCTTTTACAATTCAAGATTAACAAACAGAACTAACACTGTTGCACAGTACTATAATAGCTATTCTTGTTATTTCCGATCTGACGATGAGCTGTGAGGCTTGAAAGCGATAATCGTAATAAATGTTTCTATAGTGGTGTGCAACAGTTTTAATTCTGTTTGTGATTATAATCACTAACACATCTTTCTTAATTAAAATTCAAGATTAGCTTTGTTCCTAGGTTCCAGAATAAAATGTCCCGATAAATATATTTTATAACAGTCATAATTTTTTTGGGGGGGGGCAGAGATTGCTCATACTTGAATTCAGTACCTAACGCCTTTGCTTTATAATATTTACACCACTCCCTTCGGGCATAAACCGTGTTAAGGGGTGAATCAACACTAAATAACTTATGAAAACAAGTTGACCATATATTTTTTCCATGGTGGTAATTGTTGTTACCACTCTTATACCCAAGCTATAATATAATTATAGTTTGTCTGTTTCAACATCTGTGAGCCGATTTCTGCCAACAAATGATTTCCCATATTCCAATTTCTTGCTTTTCATATCTTCCTTTGATACGTCGCAACCGACTGCCCATTCTTTTCTAAATGAGTTCTACGCATTCCGACTTTTCACTGGCCACTTCTTTTCTACAGGGTTTACTATCAATAACCTTCTGGAAACCTTTGCTGTTCCCATCACCTAGATAGTGAAATTATTGTTACGCCATTACAGAACACTACGTGTTTCTCGGCTATCCCAGAGGAGTCCGGCAGTAATGTGTGTGTGCATACATATTCCTGATACTTTGAGACGAAGGACAATTACGGGACACTTGACACGCGTCCGCAGCCGAGTTTTTTCCAGACTTCACCGATCCAGGCAGTGTTCAAGGCTCCAAGTAATTACGCTCTAGTGTTTTCTACTAGTGTTGACGCGCAGTATGGATTATTCTGGAATCTCAGCGGAGTATAAATATAAGTATTCAGCGATGCTCAGTTTTATTGTAAGTGGTGATTTATTCAAGAGAGGTTCGAGTTATTGTCGGGCGATTTACACAGTGCGTTACAAGTGGTGTATTAGTAAAACGTGATTATAGTGCTGGATCTTTTATAGTAGTTGACATTATTATTTGTGTGGACAGATTAACTTGAACTGTACGAGAATAAACTTGTTGAATAACTTGTTGATTACAAAGTGTTAATTAGTAGGGTAATAATGCCGGTTCAAACCCACAAAGGAATGCCGCCTTTCTTAAAAAACAATAAAAAACACTAAAAAACAAGATCTAAGAGATGACGCCGCCACCGCTGGACCCGCAGCATCCCAATGGACCACAGCATCTGCGAATTTCCGCGAATACATTTTTTTATTTTTTTTATTTGATTTTTTTTTATTTTTTTAATTAAATTGATTTGCATATCAAGGGGGGTTGGGGGGTGGGATGAGGTTCAATGGACCACCTGCATCCGTGAATATAATTTTTTATTTTTTTTAATAAAGCTGATTTGCATATCAGGGGGTGGTGGTGGGTGGGAGGTTCCAACTTGATGCATTATAGTGTATATTAAAATATATGATCAGAGTTACAAACCTTTGCATGAGTTCAAATTTGTCGCGTGTTATAATGTATATTAAATCTATATGATCAGGTTTACCAACCTTTGTATTATTATTATTATAGTGTATAGATATTTTATATGAGCAGGTTTGCCAACATTTTCTGCGGCGGGAGGAGGGAAATTCAAATATGTGTTATATAGTGTATATATTAAAATATATGATCAGGGTTACCAATCTTACATTATTGTGTATAGAGCAGATCTGCCAACATTTTTTTTCTTTTCTGTGGTGGGAAATTCAAACTATATGATTATGATTGTTACTCTCTCTCTCTTACATTTGAATGTAAGTAAAACTATCTCTCTCTCTCTCGTTGTCAAAACGTTATGATCAAACCGTTTCTCCTCTCTCTCTCTCTCTCTCGTTGTCAAACGTTATGTTCAAACCGTTTCTCCTCTCTGTGGTCATTACCGTGCATGTATATGATTTTAGAAAGTTTATATATTCGACAAATATTAACTGTGTACGTACTTACAACGCCCCCCTCTCTCTCTCTCTCTCTCTCTCTCTCTCTCTCTCTCTCTCTCTCTCTCTCTCTCTCTCACTCGTCGTCAAAACGTTGACTTCATTTTTCATTGTATTAAATAATTAATTAATAGTTTTATAATGCAGTCAGTGTGGTTGATCCTTGTTAGGAGGGTCTGTATATGATTTTAGAAATATATATATTTGACAAATATTAACTGTGTGTACACATACAAATCGCTGTCGGACAATGTATGCACTGCTCACACACACACATTGTGTATGTCTCTCTCTCGCTGCAAACGTTGACAAGAATTCCCTTATTCAACACTCTCACTCTCTTTATGTCATCGGTTTTGTAGTGATATATCATGTCCCTCTCTCTCTCTCGTTCGCAGACGTCGGAAGAAATTCCTAGTTTATAATGTAATTACCTGTGCATGTGCTGTTACAGATGACTCCTCAAAATCTGTTGTACAACATCTCTCGCTCGCAGACGTCAGAAGAAATTCCTACTTTATAATGTAATTACCTGTGCGTCTGCTGTTACAGATGACAAATCCATACGTTAACGGCTTAACAAACTCTCTCTCTCTCTCTCTCTCTCTCTCTCTCACACACACACACACACACACACACACACACACACACACACACATTTAGTATGAACAGACGCGTCCTTGTTAGTAAAATGTACAAATCACATGACTTTATGTGAACGTCAAAGGGTTCAAAATAAAAATATGTAAAACAAAAATACAGAATATATGAATTGTTATATTTACAAATAAAATATATTACATATACTATTTGCAAATACAAATGATGTTGGTAATGTATGATTTTAAAGACAACTTTGTCACTAGCAATCTTCAATACGCTTTTCTTCATGTGGTACTACATTTGGTACAATACTTCTGTTAAAGGTCGCAGTTTACAAAATAATTACACACATAGGTTCAGTGGTGTATAGCGAAATAAATTAAAATTATACACACATGTTATTACAGATGAAAACGGTGGTTGAAATTCATACAAATCTTCTGATGTAACGGTTCCCACAAGTAATACAGTTCAAAAAATAAATAAATAAATAAAATTAATTGTACACATGTTCAGAGGTGTATAGTGAAATAAATTAAAATAAAGCCATTATTTGTTTAAATGATTAAATATATTAACAATATTTTAAAATTCACAATATAAAATTGATTTTTTTTGAAAAGTTTATAAATTCACAATTCATAAATAAATACATTATAAAATTGATATTTTTTCGAAAAGTTTATATATAATTGTGTCGTACTTGTAGGAGAAGCAACCTGCACAGATCCTGCAACATACAATCAGCATAAAAATCATGTTAATTATCACACACACAGACACACACACACACACAACGTAACCATACATACACACACACACACACACACACACACACACACAACGAGCGCACACGTTGGGTTGAATCATGTACATGTTAGGTCCAATTACGTTTGTTACATTGTGTCGCACTGACCTCCATACAAAAACAGATAAATTGTTTATTAAAAGTAGTTTTTTACCTTAACTGTATGAAAACAGCCGTATACAATTTTTAACTAAGTATCAGATATGTCATAAATACTTTTATATTTCGTATATAATACCAATGATAATCGATTTTGTGGGAACGACAGTGTATAGGAATGTGTTCTCTATGTGATAACATAACGCTTCGTGTGAAGCGTTTTGTAGAGCAGGTTTCAACTGTGGAACAAAATCACGTCAACAACAACAACAACGTTCGCTTTTTCATCGCCTGAAGCTTTGCGCGCGCGCGCACACACACACACACACACACACAACGATACAGAAGTATTCACTAACTTAAGCCAAGGTCATCGATTCGGTGCGTCCTACTTTCTAATCCTCGATGGTAAAACCTAAGACAAAAATCATTAAATAAAACATACTATCAGTAGTAATAATACAAAATCACTGTTTTATTAATTTAAAATACTGTATGAAAGAGTGGTGTGTAATTTCATCCAAAATATGTAAAACAAAAATACAGATTATATGAAACGTATATTAACAAATGTGTATTTACAAAATAAGTATATTACAACTCGGGAAAGAGTGGTATGTAATTTTCACCCACCCAATCTTCCACAAATCTACAATAATTTACTCCACCAGCATGGTCGGTAATGAACTGCGTGTAAATATTGGACAAGTCTTTTTTTACTGGTGTCTCGCCTTGAGACTGACAATCGGAGCGACGTTGTAATAATAGTTCCTTGTTATGCTTCACCTGAGTCGCATGTCTGTCTACCCAATCTGCCATGTAACGTTCGAAACTGCGTGCGGGAGACATTATACGCGACTAAAACAAAGACATTCACAATGTTTATCACTTAATATATTATCATAACTACACAGTGTCGACTGATTATGGTCCTACATAACATTCGAAATTTGAACGTTACAATCTATATAACGTTCTGTTTCAGATAATAATAGTTTGAATATAAAATGAAAGGGTACGTTGTATTTTGTTATGAGAAAATGCATTTCTAAATTTTGTTACATTTGTAAATTACAGAATTGTTCTCTAACTACAGCTACAATCGTTCAGTTTCGTTAACATTTGAAAAATTGATGGATTTGGTACTCGATATATTCTACTCTCACAGTATTTTCATTGATACATTTCGGAAACTGAGTACAGAATAAATCTACAATCACCCAGGCGGAATCATTAAGTTTTACAGAAGATCTTATTGATCAGACGTATGAGTAATTATATTAATCTTTATGTAGCAAATACGCGCGCATTCATAAAATACAGCACTCAGGTGTAGGGCAATTAATCCTTTTTGTATTGAACGTATTTAAGTAGGCCTACTCATGATATCAGTAAATTCTGTCTAAATGTCAACTCAAATGTCTGGTACATAAACGTACCTTGTAATCGCTTCTTGAGTCGTAGTCATTATTAAACTCGACATAACTACTTGTGTTACGCGATTGATGTTCGTGTTAAACGATTGATGACTCATGTAATAATACAGATTAACCTCGTATAATAATTAAAGTAACATAAGTATTAAATTATACTATACAATATTTATTGTCATCATCAAGACTGTGTATGAATACAAAGAAATATCAAACACAACAGATGAATTATTTGAGTGAGCGTGATTGTGTATGTGTGTGTACGTGCGCGTGTATATCATTGTATATGTGAATTAGTTGAAACAATACGAGGTAGAGGGAGAATGGGTGTGATTGTTGACATAGGCCTATACATAATTTTAAAGTATTCTAATCAAAAATACTGTATAATTGTCTACGATTGACAAACTGACCTAAGCACATGTGCTTCATTAGGCAACAGACCAAAAAATCAAAATAGACGACTATAAGCTCAATTTAAATAAAATCTGAATATTCAATAAAACTACGTTTACTTATTAACTTATGCAAATCTTTTTACTTACCTCTTAAATGTTGTTGTTATACACACACACACACACACACACACACACACACAATAGTCGATTGTACGATGAGTGTCTCATACAAATGAGAAATAGTGACAAGTCTTCTTGTGTATATATATATCATACGACGGTAGGGTAGCACGCGTACACGTTTGAAAGTTGATGCACGTCATATACCCGAAGGGGTTCCTTATTTAAAGCGATTACTGTACACAAACTGAAATATGGTTTACAGACCATTGTAATTTTTGTATTAATTAAATATATATCGTAAACAATGAAATAATAATATTTCGCCATTGTAAGATTTTAATAAAACAATTATCAATTTTAAATAATAATTTTCGTGATTGCAAGAAACAACCCGCGACTTAAACAATATAGTTTACCGTTGTAGCGTTGTGGTAGGAAATTCAAACTATTAAATTGTCTGTCTCTCTCTCTCTCTCTCTCTCTCTCTCTCTCTCTCTCTCTCTCTCTCTCTCTCTCTCTCTCTCTCTCTCTCTCTCTCTCTCTCTCTCTCTCTCTCTCTCTCTCTCACACACACATTTCTGATTACTATACAAATAATTGCATGTATGTTCAGAGGTTTGGTGTCTAAATCGATGCATTCTACTTTCACTTTCTAATTTGACACAAGGCTTACTTTCATACAGAACTAGTTATCGCATGTGTCCATGTACAAGTTTTGCTAAACGAAATTAAGACATAACGTCCCGTGAAATAGATATGGTATGTTTTTAGGACAGCCAATGTCATCAAGATTTATTATATGATGATGGATTATTTTCGAGAGCGGAGTCGTCGGCAATTAATTTGTCATGTATCCGAGCAAGTGTATCACGACCATTGTCTAGTATATAGCGCTTATCATCATACGGTGACAACGCTTGCTTTCAAAGCGTGTAGGTCCGACGGCATGTCTGCATACAAGTCAGGTGTTTGAATACTATACATCAGACCGTCTGTATCTGTCATTAGCAATCTAACGCTATGGCCGTACTTGCTGACAGCATAACGATAATACGTTTGACAACGAGAGAGAGAGAGAGAGAGAGAGAGAGAGAGAGAGGAGAAACGGTTTGAACATAACGTTTGACATTGTATATTGCAAGCATGAAATTATTATTATTTAAATCTGTTATCTGCTTTTGTATGGAAGTCATCTATAAATATCAGGTCAGTGCGACACAACATGTAACAAACGTAATTGGATTTGCTTTCAACCCAAACGTGTGCGCTCGTTGTGTGTGCGTACGCGTCGGATCATGACATAGTATTCGTAATGACCGAGGCACGTCCTTTATTGCATGAGGATATTCAGGCAGAGCAGACACGTTTACGCAATATCAAGTGGCATATTGCGTGCACACACACACACACACACACACACGACACAGCCTACACACATGTTAGGTTAAAATGCAGTCCACTTACGTTTCACGTTAGGTCACACACACACATACACACACACACACACACACACACACACACACACACACACACGTGTTAGGTTGCAACCTAAAGATTCACCAGTGCAACAAATTTGTGTTAATTATGAACGCAAGAATCAGATTTTTGTATACGTTCTAGGTGAAAAACTACTGGGGGTGTCTCTGACTTTAGTTGGAAATAAATAACATTACAGATATTGATATGGTACTATGAGTAGCCTATACGTGAATACTATACATCAGACTGTCTGTATCTGTCATTAGCAATCTAACGTTACGGCCGTACTTGACGGCAGCATAACGATAATGAAAGTCATATATTATCGTTTTGCTAACGTTTGTATTTTGTCTAAGCTATGTTAACTTCACACACACACGCACACACACGACACAGACTACACACATGTTAGGTTAAAATGCAGTCCACTTACGTTTCACGTTAGGTTAAAATGCAGTCCACTTACGTTTCACGTTAGGTTAAATGTAGTCCACGTACGTTTCACGTTAGGCTAAAATGCAAACACACACACACACACACACACACACATGTATGTTATTTAAATTATTATTTAAATAACATACACACGTGTTAGGTTGCAACACGAAAATGACATAATTGAGATTAGTCAATCACCTTACACTAGTCCAATTATTGCTGTTCCAAAGAAAGGCGGACAAGTCCGGCTCTGTTTAGATGCGCGCGAGTTGAACAAGACGATTGTGAATGACAGAACCTCTCCCGGTGAAATAGAGGAGATCTTAAAACGTTTTCATGGCACTAAGTTTATTAGCACCTGGGATACTGTCTGTGGTTATTGGCAAGTAGAGCTGCATCCACAAAGCCGCCAGTACGTGGCGTTCATTTTCGAAGGGCGCAATTACCAGTTCAAGAGACTGCCCTTCGGACTTATCAATTCTGTCGCCATCTTTGTGGCATGCATGGACCAGATTCTTGGACAAGAAGCGCTCCAATTTACCACCGCCTATGTTGACGATTTACTCATCACATCCGAAACCTGGGAGGAGCGCTGTTACAGAGTGGAATTTGTACTAAGCAAGTTAGCGCAGAACAACATAACACTGAAGTTGGAGAAATCCAAGTTCATAGCGCGCGAAGTACAATTCTTGGGTTTCAACCTAGACGACAGAGGTATTACCCCATCAGCAGAGAAAGTGGAGGCAATTCAGAGGTTCCCACAACCAAGAAACAGGAAACAATTACAATCTTTCCTCGGACTCTGTAACTATTACAGGAAGTTTCAGAGCCGATATTCCGAGTTGACCGCCAAGTTTCAACCACAGTTATCTGCTAAGAACAAATGGACTTGGGGTGAAGATCAAGATCTTACTTTCCGCTTGATAAAAGAGAAGTTTCTGGAGAGTGTTATACTTCGTCACCCAGATTTTAAGAAACCATTCTTTTTAAACTGTGACGCTAGCGATCTGAGTTTAGGAACGACTTTATACCAGGAAGATGAGGAGGGACAACATCTGGTAATAAGTTTCGCTAGTTGCACACTGAACCAGTGCGAAAAGAACTACAGTGTGACAGAAAAGGAATTGCTGAGCGTGGTGTTCGCATGCAGCAAGTTCCGGACGTACATTCTCGGATATCAAGTCACGGTACGAACTGATCATAAATCTATCTCGTTCCTTCGTAGGTGCAAGTTGAGTCACGGCCGATTGGCTAGGTGGGTACTCGCCCTACAAGAATATGATCTGAAATGGGAATACATTCCAGGAAAAAAGAACGTGGTAGCGGATGTGTTGTCACGTATAAATCTGGAAGATCAGACTTTCGAGGGAGAGAAGGAGAGCTTGGTCAAAATTTATAACATATTCAAGACCAGAGCCGATCTACAAGCTCTGTTAATAAATATTCGAATCCATCAGCAGTCTGATCCTAAGCTGAAAAACATCGTGAGTCGTTTGGAAGCCAATGACGATACCATTTCCAAATATTACCATCTTAACAAAGGGATTTTATTCATAAAAACGGCCTTGGACGATGAGACATGGAAGGTGATAATCCCACACCAAATCGAAAAGGAGGTCATCATCGATTACCATGTCAGGTATGGTCACATGGGAGCATTAAAAGTGATACAGGCTCTAGAGGAAAACTGTAAGATCAAGAATATCAACCGCAAGGTGAGAACGTACATCAAGTCCTGTAAGATCTGCCAATGCACCAAAAAAAACAATGAAAAGACAGAGGGTATCATGATACCGATAACTTCAAACACAAAACTGGAAAAAGTGTTTTTGGATATCTGCGGGCCATTTCCCCGTAGCGGTGGTCGACACAGGTATAAATACTTGGTAATCATAATGGATCACTACACCAAATATGTAAAGCTATATCCGGTTAATCGGGCAACAACAGCAAAGGTTCTGGCGGTGATTATCGATTTGTATGTCCCAGAGATCGGTAGACCATCTTCCATTATTACCGACCATGGTACACAATTTAAGGGGAGGAGATGGCGAGACACTTTATTAGCACTTGGGATCAAAACTTATAAGACGTCAGTCTACCACCCAAGTAGCAATCCGGCTGAGAGAGTACTGAGAGAAGTGGGTAGGATCTTGCGCACGTACCGTCACAACCAACAGAAAAAGTGGCAAGAGTACCTATCAGCGACAGAGACATTCCTAAATTTCACCCACCATCCAGCTATAGGAATTACACCATACTCAGCCATGTATGAGAAGCTGACTCCCCGAGAAATTGAACAAATCATTGAATTTCCAACAAACAATAATCGGAAATTCAACCAGTTGAGGTTTTACAACAAGGTAGCAGAAGATCAGGAAAAACGGCAAGCCAAATACCAGAAGGCAACAGGGCGTATTGTGACATATAAAGAGGGTGAAAAAGTCCTCCTAAAAAATCGAGAGCTGCCCAGCACCTTAGAAGGCATAACCAAAAAATTATTATTACTTTACACTGGACCATATGTTGTGGTAAATGATAAGCATAACAATACCTCTGAGTTGAGGGAAATCGTTTCAGGAAAAATCAAAGGTGTGTACAATCAAGCTTCTATGAAAAAATATTATGAAGAATGAGTTGTGAGTTTTGAATTTAGAATTTATAAACCATAATATAAAACAAACAAATTCAAAAATGATGTAAGAACAACTTACAACCAGATATTTCGGAGAAAACATTTTATGGCAATTTAATTAAAAAGAATTTTTGAATTTAACAAACAAATTCAAAAATGATGTAAGAACAACTTACAACCAGATATTTCGGAGAAAACATTTTATGGCAATTTAATTAAAAAGAATTTTTGAATTTAACAAACAAATTCAAAAATGATGTAAGAACAACTTACAACCAGATATTTCGGAGAAAACATTTTATGGCAATTTAATTAAAAAGAATTTTTGAATTTAAAACAAACAAATTCAAAAATGACGTAAGAACAAATTACAACAAATATTTTGAGAAGAACATTTTGGAAGAATTAAGAAGAAAGGAATTTTGAAGTTAATATACAAAAAATTTAAAAATGAAGTAAGACCAACTTACTATAACTAAGTTTGTGAGAAAACTTTATGGTAAATAATTAAGAAGAATTTGAATTTGGAGAAATACCAAAACATTCAGAAATAATTGTAAGATCACCTTACTATAAACAATTTTGAATTAAACAATTCTGGGAATAAATGAATTAAACAGAATTTGAATGTTGATAGAACGTCAGAACTTTGAAACAAGATAAGATCAACATATTACAAGGATTTATGAGAAATATTTTGCCATTAAATAAAAAGAAGAGTTTGAATTTTACATTAAAACTAACCAAGTTCCAAAAAATAATTATGTGTCATTTATAATTGAATTGAGAAGAAAATAAAGTGATTAATTCAGAAAAGAGAATTAACTTTAATCCAGAATAAATGCTAGATATTCACAATAGCATTTGAAGGAGTAGAGAAGAATAACAAAAAAGAGTGTAATATGCAAGAGAAGGAAAAAATTTGGAAGCAAAGAGACTAATTACTTATGAAACGATAATGAAAACAGTTAATTAAGAGCAAAGAAGAACAACTCATACCAAACAGATGGAGAAGATGATTTCGAACAAATGATAATAATAAAACCTATATAAAATGCAAAGAGAAGAAATACCACATGAAATATAATAGAAATGAATTAATGTTAATGAATGCGAAGGCGGATTAATAACTTTCTAAGAGAAAGGAAAGAACCAAAATGTTTAAATAAAATGATCAATATAACAACCTGTATATCTAATATAAAGATACAAAGTTAAAAATTAAATATAATATATTAAGACCATTCAACTAATGAATAAGAAAGACTATATATAAAGACCATGCTAACACTATAAGTAACCAGAAGAAAGTATAAAGAGAATTCAGATGGAGAAGAAAAAGAGTTACACTGTAACCAGTAACCAGAATTATTAAAAGAAAAGTTTTCAACCATAATTAAAATAGATATATCAGACAAGTTAAGAGTTCAGAAAAATATATATATAATGAGTATAATAATAATTATTAAGATTTATTAAGATAGAAAATGTGAGATAATCTGAGAGACTACGAAGTGAAGAATCCAAAGATATTTTTATTAATCGAAAATGAGACTACTTTTTATTTATTTATTCGATGACTGACTGAAGATAATTCCAGCAGCATTATGTTTTTTGAGCAGAGATGAATATGCCTCTGTACTCAATTTATAGAAGTGGTGTATGGCCAGCAGAGTTTGTGTAGCGTACAGTGCCCCTCTGATCTGCCCCAGCCCACGTGATAGGGAATGTTAGGGAATTAATATCCCAAGGATGCAACACGAAGTTTATAAAGAAAGAAAATGTATTACAATAATAATATATCTCAGAAGACACTAACTATCCGAAAAGGATCAGTAGTAAAACAAGTAACTATATATATAAAATTAATTAAACTCTAATATAAAAAGTCGATATAAAAATGGAGAAGAAAATGAATTATAAGAAATGATGAAATTATCATAAGAAATTATTTCATCCATAAACATGTCTGAAATAATTACTTCTGGAGGAGAGCAATCTGTAACGTGACAGATATATGCATAATATTGAATGGCAATTGATCATTAGAATAATAAAATTATAACATTTAAATCTGGAAGAAAGCATTAAGTTTAATATAAAAAGATTAATTCATAGCAACTGTGGAAAGAAATCATTATTATTTAAAAAATACAAGTTCAAATAAAATGAGTTACTAGTGATGAGTCATCCAAAAGCAGCCTCATAACCAAAGGTTTTCAAATTGTAACCCAGGAAGGTAAAAAGTAAATAACAAAGCAATACAGAATATGACCAAACCCACAACGAGGAAGTATAAATGGGAAAGAAACCCTGAATAAGCCAAGATCAACCAATACAGGTGGTGTATTTCTAAAACCCGAAGAAGATGAAGAAATGCCAAGAAACCCGAAGAAGATGAAGAAATCCCAAGAAACCTGATGGCATCAAGAAGAAGATGGAGAAGATACCAGTCCCAGAAGACAGAAGAAAAGAAGACAGAAGAAAGAAGAAGAAGGCAGCATCCTGAGGAAGATGTCATGCTCTTATAAAAGACACCCAAATCCCCATACCCCCAAAATAAATAGTAACCAATAAAAGTATAACGAAATGGTAACCATATGTACATAAAATTAAGAGAGAGAAGTGTGTAAAGTAAGAGTTGCCAGTGAACTAAGATGAAACAATAATATAGTACCCAAGGAACAAATCTCCATTGTAAAACGCTAACCAATTTATTATGTTCATAAGACTATACGACCATTTAGCAATAACATAAAATAAAAGTGTAAAGTGAACCAGTGATAGTTTTGGGTATTATAGAAAATAAACCTTGTGTTTCATTCTTGGCAATCACAAACATTGAATACAATGAAATATGCAACTTTCAGTGACTTAAAATGTGTACTATGAGAATATGTTACTTACAAGATATAAATCTGTTTAAAATAACATTTTTGTTTTATATAATGAAAAAAAAAGAAAAACAGATTTAATTATACTAATAACAGGGTACAATTCCCCAAAGACAGTATTTAAAGGACGGTGTAAAAACTGTATAATCCTATTCACCATAATAGTTAGCAATAAGAATATAGATATAAGGTTTTTGTGAATATAGTATAAGGATGTTAAAAATGTATTAGATATAAGGCCATTTATTTAAATCCACAACAACTAACATCAGAACTGTAAATATAATTATTACTTGTGAATAGTAAGAAGTAATTAAGATGTTAGTTGGTAAAAAACCTTTTTTGTGAACCATATTTCAATGTTAGAAATAAGGATTTAATTGTAAAATGTCTGAAGGTTGAAGACAACCATTTATTTAAAAATATTCTTTATTTGTTTAACTGTTTTTTGTATTGTAACCAATACTAATTATTGTTGTGTAATTTGAAAAAATGTTTAGTTTATAATACCATATTTAAAAGTCAGAGAGGGTATCACACATCATATATCATTTGTAAAAATATTTTGTAAGGAAAAAATGTTAAAAAACCTAGGCCAAAGAAAGAAAAACCAAACTTCATCAAAACAGAGAAATTACTCATTTAAATGCAATTAAACAAAAGGGGTTTAGACAAAATAAACTTGAGATCAAGCCATATAATTGCACATACCATTTAGAAAGATTTTATAAAATTATATTCGGAATTATAAATAAAAATGAAAATGACTAAACTCAGAAATTTGGACAGGGGAGTCATATATTCCAGAATAATGTTTTAGAAGTCATCTAATTCAATTAATTACAAGAAAATAAGGGAATATAAACCTTTTAATGCAATATAAGATTATTAATATTAAATATAACTGATAAAATGGCTGAATTTACATAATGACAGGAAGTTAGTTTTGGAGATGTTGTAATTTTTCAGAGAATACAAAATGAAAGTAAAATTACTAATTTTGGACAGAAAACATTATAAAACGGCATTATTCAATCTTAAAATACGCCGAATGAACTGAAGGATTAATTTAAATAACATCTAGTAAATAAAATTGATAAATAACCAAAGTTTAGGCTATTATATAGTGTATTTTCAAATATGCACAGGATGCGAAATTATATTTGAACAATGTTAAAAATAATATTATATTGGCTAAGAGTTTAGTTGAAACTGGAGGAAATAAGATAGTTGATTATTGGTTTTTGTACGGTGAACTTGACAAGCGTTTTATAACCAATCTAACCTAACAAAAAACGGTAGTGAACAGTACGTTTTTGTGAAATCGCGAGTGGCGTATAAAATCCTTCTAGAACATCCACATAGTGACAAAACCAATCAAGAAAGACTAAATAACACTGGACAGTACACAACTACCCCGAAAAACAATACAAAACACAAGAAACCAGTATAACACATAACCAGATATTAGTGTCGGAATCGTAAAAAGTGACTGAACTTATAAATACACAGATACACAAAATACAACCCGGAAACTTTACACAAGGCACTATACAACGTCGAAAAAGAGATTTGCAGACACCAGAACGGGAATACTGCCAGAAAATATCTTATTTGGAACATCGCAGAAACGAGTGACATTTTGACCAACTTGATGGCAGCCATTTTCCTTTGTCGATCTCAACGCCTCCTAGTCCACGTCAGCTGTTGGTGACAACAAATTATATTATTTCAAATTTATTATTCAATGTGTGTATCTAGTATTAGTAATTAACTTGTTGTAACGTTATACTTTTTAAATATTGGCCCGATTTCTCTGACTTTGATAATAATTAGCTGTTTAAAGAACCTTGTTGAATTTTATATACTATACCTTGTAACTGTTTCGATACCCTGAGAGTCGATATTATAATCGAAAAGAGTCAATATTGCAATTATATAATAAAACATTAATACTTTTCACCACAAAATAGTTCTTTATTTCACTAATATTACAAAATAACACTAATATAATTTTAAATAATAAACTACCAGGACTTTATCACATATAAGGGAAGATAACCTACAAAAGGAAAAGGTAAACAAGTATCGATTGTCCTGGAGACAATCTTATGAGTGGTTGTAGTTTATTTGAAAAATACAAGAACTTCAATAAAATTTTTTAGACGAGTGATATACCTTTTAAAACTTCACAGTACCCTATTAATTAATTGATTTTAATTAATTAATTAATAAAAAGGAAATTTTTTTTAAATTATAAATTTTTTTTTAAACATAATTTTTTTTTAAATTTTCTTCAACAAACAATAATTTTTGTTTTAAAACTTTTGGTGGAACTACACATACATTTCTTCAACAACATTACGCTATTTGACAGGTTTGGCTACATTTGGGACTCGATCAACTGGGAAACTTAAGGAAGTGTTTCAGGCCAGTAAGACGTATAGAGCCACACCAAGAAAACACACCGAGTGCTTTATTGAGTTTTATTACAAATTGGCTAGCCCAAACAGTGGGGCTTGATCACATCAGAACAACAGAATCTCAGAATATATATTTTATTACAAATTGGCTCACAACTGAGGGGCTTTAATTAGTCGATTGAAAGGCCACTACATTCTGCCCAATCACTAGTTGGAGCTAGGCAACAGTTACAAAGCCAGAGAAATTAACAGAAAAATGCAACGACGTGCAACATCCAAGAAACGGGCGGCGGAGGCCGAAAAAGAAATAGAGATCGACATGGACAATAAGGAGGCGACGCCAGTAGAGGTGGAAGAGTTTTTACCGCCGGTGTTGTCCAAACAAACTGAACAACCGGAGATACCCACACAGACAGGGGAGGTTAATATACAGGAGAAGCAGATGGAAAAATCCAAGACAACGGAGGATAGTAAAATGGACAGAATAATGGAAATGTTCCTGCAAATGAGAGAGGACATTGGAGGAATCAATAAAAAGATGGAAGGAATGGACAAGAAAATGGACGAAAATAATAAGAAATTGGATTCTACAAAGGAAGACTTGAGTAAGAAAATGGGAAATGATAACCAGTCCCTGAGTAAGAAGATTGAAGAAACAAATAAGAAGATGGAAGAGAAGATAGAAGAAAACAGCAAGAAGATGGAAGAAAACAGCAAGAAGATGGAAGAAAACAGCAAGAAGATGGAAGAGAGGATGGGAGAAAAGTTAGAAGAATTGAAGAAGGATAATCAATCCACAAAAGAAGAGTTGACTGGGGTGAACAAGAACATGGAAGATTTGAAGGAAGACAACAAGAAGATGGAAGAAGAGATGGGGAAGAAGTTAGAAGAATTGAAGGAAGACAACCAATCGTTCAAGGAAGAATTCAAGTCGACTAAAGAAGAATTGATTAATAAAATTGAAAATACCAATCAGAAAATCGATGAAACCAGGAAGAAGATAGAGAAGAACCACCGACAATTGAAGGAAGAGTTGAAAGAAGATAACAAGAAGTTGGAAGAGAAGATGGGGGAAAAGTTGGAAGAATTGAGAGAGGACAATCAAATTTTAAGAGAAGAATTAAGAGAGGTCAATCAGGAGAATTTGGACAAACTGGACGAAAGGATGGAATTGTTGCGAGAAGAACTGAATAAAGAAATCAATGTTAACAAAAAAGCGATGAATAAGAAAATGGAAGAAGAAAACATATTGGTCAATTGACAGATTCAAGAGATTGATGGGAAATGCAACCAAACCGAAAAGGAGGTGCAAGAGTTTAAAGAAGTGGTGAACATCAAGTTCACAAATATCGAAGAACATAGCCGTAGGAAAGTAGAAGAACAGAGGAAGGAAAATCAAGAAGAATTCGGGAAAGTACACAACCAAGTCACAGAACGGTGTAATGATATGCAAGAGACCATGGCCAATATCACCGGTCAGGTGCGACAAAGCCGAGAGGAGATGGAAGCGATAAGAAACAGACCGACTCATTTCACCGGATTACCCGTCAACGAAAGCCGAGAGTGGCTCAACTTCCGGCAATACAAACGTAAGCCGATGGAGTTCCTGGCTAGGGTAGAAGAATATTTTGCCAAGCATAAAATTACTCAATGGAGCCATAGCAGGGAAATATTAGATGAGTCCTTCCGAGAAATAACGGATAATTGGTGGATGGCCAACCGGAGTGAAATTCCCGATTACCAGCAGTTCCGGAAAATGTTTAAGACGAAGTACTGGTCTGAGACTACCCAGAACTTGATCCGTGACAATATATGTAACGGCCGATACAGGGCACAACTAGGCAGTAGTATGACAGCATATTTCTTGGGGAAGGTGTGCATGCCAAAACACCTCGAGCCGGCCATACCAGAAGAGTGTCTAGTGAACAAAATATCATATCACTATGATGAGGACATTATCAGGGCCCGGAGAGGTAACCAGATCAAGACGATCCAGGCGATGACCGAGTTATTAGAGGGATATGAAAACGAGGAGTATTATCGGCAGAGCAGGAAGAGAAATGAGAGACCAGAGGCAAGGCCGAATACATACCCCAATAACGGCAATAACCATCCTAGTAACCAGAACCAGCCCAGTAATTACGACGGCCCTAACAACCCGCCGCGTAATAACCAGTTTAACGGCAATTTTAACGGTGTTAGGAATAACAACTCCTATCCGAATAATAGAAATAATTTTTATCAACCTAATAATATCCCCTACAGTCAGAGAAATCCATACCCCAACAATAATGGTGACAGACCTTACCCACCTAACTGAAATTACTATCATAATAATTATAGTAATAACAATAGTAACAATAAAAATAACTGAGTGTCGCGCCCTAGGGTAAATTTTATAAGAGCGGAAGATCGCGGACCCAGGAGATATTATCAACCGAGGAGGAGCAGCTTCCACGGCACCGACCGAAGATGGAGGAGTGCGGAACGGGACGGCCCAAGACACGAACAGGGAAGAAGAAGTACATGCCTGGAGGATCTTGGCCGACAACAGAACAGGGCATTAAACCTCACCCAGGGTACAGAACAGAACGTCAGGAAACAAACCAGAGTTTCCCGAACGATGCCTCGGTCAATACTAACACGAACAATGACCAAAATACTTTAAACGAGAGGAGGCAGTAATCAACAACAATGACCCGTTACTGCTTATACTTCCTGGGTTAGAAAAGGATGAATTGCAACAAGCAAACAAGCATAAAAACATCACTATCATAAGTAACCACTATCTGAAAGACATACGAACTGAACTGTTAGAAGAGAACGAGAAGAGTCTCAGCAACAATAATAATGAGATAATTTATATAACAGCGGAGGTGGAAGGAGTTCCCGCTAAAATAATGATAGACACAGGCGCCAATATTTCAATAATAAACGCAAATGAAATGGAGAGAATACAAAGTACATGTGGAAAAACTTTGCCAATGTTACCAGTCAACAACATTGTGTTAATAGGTGCAACTGGCCGCCAGAATAAAACCATCAGGAAGCAAGTTTCCTTAAGTGTCGTTAGCCGTGATATAGCTTTAGACATGGAATTTTTAATCGCCACCGGATTACCATTTGACATTTTAGTCGGTTGCGATATTCTTCGAAGATATTCTGCAGTAATCGATCTTAATTTAGATAAAGTATCACTTTTCCCAGACGGAGTAACATGGACCGCAGATCTGGTAGGAGGCACAACTATACCTCCCAGCCCTATACATCAACATCTTCGTAAAATTAATATTATTAGAAAAAGCCCTCTTTCTAAACCCATTATATACAACCATGGAGGAGAGGATTTATGGTCAGTTAAAATCCAAGAAATACAGGACTTCCAATGCGGAAGCGATAACAAGAAAATACCAATACATCTAGCTGATCGTCTAATCACAATATATGAGAAGTACAAGGCGGTGTTTTCCGATGAACCAGGGAAGGTAAAAAACTACCAGTGCCAACTTCGATTCAAAGAAAACGTAGAGTTTAACCGGAGGTCATATCCAATCGCGCAGTCGCTCAAAGAAGCCGTGAGAACAGAGATAAACAAGATGATAGAAAATGACATAATTGAGATTAGTCAATCACCTTACACTAGTTCAATTATTGCTGTTCCAAAGAAAGACGGACAAGTCCGGCTCTGTTTAGATGCGCGCGAGTTGAACAAAACGATTGTGAATGACAGAACCTCTCCCGGTGAAATAGAGGAGATCTTAAAACGTTTTCATGGCACTAAGTTTATTAGCACCTGGGATACTGTCTGTGGTTATTGGCAAGTAGAGCTGCATCCACAAAGCCGCCAGTACGTGGCGTTCATTTTCGAAGGGCGCAATTACAGTTCAAGAGACTGCCCTTCGGACTTATCAATTCTGTCGCCATCTTTGTGGCATGCATGGACCAGATTCTTGGACAAGAAGCGCTCCAATTTACCACCGTCTATATTGACGATTTACTCATCACATCCGAAACCTGGGAGGAGCACTGTTACAGAGTGGAATTTGTACTAAGCAAGTTAGCGCAGAACAACATAACACTGAAGTTGGAGAAATCCAAGTTCATAGCGCGCGAAGTACAATTCTTGGGTTTCAACCTAGACGACAGAGGTATTACCCCATCAGCAGAGAAAGTGGAGGCAATTCAGAGGTTCCCACAACCAAGAAACAGGAAACAATTACAATCTTTCCTCGGACTCTGTAACTATTACAGGAAGTTTCAGAGCCGATATTCCGAGTTGACCGCCAAGTTTCAACCACAGTTATCTGCTAAGAACAAATGGACTTGGGGTGAAGATCAAGATCTTACTTTCCGCTTGATAAAAGAGAAGTTTCTGGAGAGTGTTATACTTCGTCACCCAGATTTTAAGAAACCATTCTTTTTAAACTGTGACGCTAGCGATCTGAGTTTAGGAACGACTTTATACCAGGAAGATGAGGAGGGACAACATCTGGTAATAAGTTTCGCTAGTCGCACACTGAACCAGTGCGAAAAGAACTACAGTGTGACAGAAAAGGAATTGCTGAGCGTGGTGTTCGCATGCAGCAAGTTCCGGACGTACATTCTCGGATATCAAGTCACGGTACGAACTGATCATAAATCCATCTCGTTCCTTCGTAGGTGCAAGTTGAGTCACGGCCGATTGGCTAGGTGGGTACTCGCCCTACAAGAATATGATCTGAAATGGGAATACATTCCAGGAAAAGAGAACGTGGTAGCGGATGTGTTGTCACGTATAAATCTGGAAGATCAGACTTTCGAGGGAGAGAAGGAGAGCTTGGTCAAAATTTATAACATATTCAAGACCAGAGCCGATCTACAAGCTCTGTTAATAAATATTCGAATCCATCAGCAGTCTGATCCTAAGCTGAAAAACATCGTGAGTCGTTTGGAAGCCAATGACGATACCATTTCCAAATATTACCATCTTAACAAAGGGATTTTATTCATAAAAACGGCCTTGGACGATGAGACATGGAAGGTGATAATCCCACACCAAATCGAAAAGGAGGTCATCATCGATTACCATGTCAGGTATGGTCACATGGGAGCATTAAAAGTGATACAGGCTCTAGAGGAAAACTGTAAGATCAAGAATATCAACCACAAGGTGAGAACGTACATCAAGTCCTGTAAGATCTGCCAATGCACCAAAATAAACAATGAAAAGACAGAGGGTATCATGATACCGATAACTTCAAACTCAAAACTGGAAAAAGTGTTTTTGGATATCTGCAGGCCATTTCCCCGTAGCGGTGGTCGACACAGGTATAAATACTTGGTAATCATAATGGATCACTACACCAAATATGTAAAGCTATATCCGGTTAATCGGGCAACAACAGCAAAGGTTCTGGCGGTGATTATCGATTTGTATGTCCCAGAGATCGGTAGACCATCTTCCATTATTACCGACCATGGTACACAATTTAAGGGGAGGAGATGGCGAGACACTTTATTAGCACTTGGGATCAAAACTTATAAGACGTCAGTCTACCACCCAAGTAGCAATCCGGCTGAGAGAGTACTGAGAGAAGTGGGTAGGATCTTGCGCACGTACCGTCACAACCAACAGAAAAAGTGGCAAGAGTACCTATCAGCGACAGAGACATTCCTAAATTTCGCCCACCATCCAGCTATAGGAATTACACCATACTCAGCCATGTATGAGAAGCCGACTCCCCGAGAAATTGAACAAATCATTGAATTTCCAACAAACAATAATCGGAAATTCAACCAGTTGAGGTTTTACAACAAGGTAGCAGAAGATCAGGAAAAACGGCAAGCCAAATACCAGAAGGCAACAGGGCGTATTGTGACATATAAAGAGGGTGAAAAAGTCCTCCTAAAAAATCGAGAGCTGCCCAGCACCTTAGAAGGCATAACCAAAAAATTATTATTACTTTACACTGGACCATATGTTGTGGTAAATGATAAGCATAACAATACCTATGAGTTGAGGGAAATCGTTTCAGGAAAAATCAAAGGTGTGTACAATCAAGCTTCTATGAAAAAATATTATGAAGAATGAGTTGTGAGTTTTGAATTTAGAATTTATAAACCATAATATAAAACAAACAAATTCAAAAATGATGTAAGAACAACTTACAACCAGATATTTCGGAGAAAACATTTTATGGCAATTTAATTAAAAAGAATTTTTGAATTTAACAAACAAATTCAAAAATGATGTAAGAACAACTTACAACCAGATATTTCGGAGAAAACATTTTATGGCAATTTAATTAAAAAGAATTTTTGAATTTAACAAACAAATTCAAAAATGATGTAAGAACAACTTACAACCAGATATTTCGAAGAAAACATTTTATGGCAATTTAATTAAAAAGAATTTTTGAATTTAACAAACAAATTCAAAAATGATGTAAGAACAACTTACAACCAGATATTTCGGAGAAAACATTTTATGGCAATTTAATTAAAAAGAATTTTTGAATTTAAAACAAACAAATTCAAAAATGACGTAAGAACAAATTACAACAAATATTTTGAGAAGAACATTTTGGAAGAATTAAGAAGAAAGGAATTTTGAAGTTAATATACAAAAAATTTAAAAATGAAGTAAGACCAACTTACCATAACTAAGTTTGTGAGAAAACTTTATGGTAAATAATTAAGAAGAATTTGAATTTGGAGAAATACCAAAACATTCAGAAATAATTGTAAGATCACCTTACTATAAACAATTTTGAATGAAACAATTCTGGGAATAAATGAATTAAACAGCATTTGAATGTTGATAGAACATCAGAACTTTGAAACAAGATAAGATCAACATATTACAAGGATTTATGAGAAATATTTTGCCATTAAATAAAAAGAAGAGTTTGAATTTTACATTAAAACTAACCAAGTTCCAAAAAATAATTATGTGTCATTTATAATTGAATTGAGAAGAAAATAAAGTGATTAATTCAGAAAAGAGAATTAACTTTAATCCAGAATAAATGCTAGATATTCACAATAGCATTTGAAGGAGTAGAGAAGAATAACAAAAAAGAGTGTAATATGCAAGAGAAGGAAAAAAATTGGAAGCAAAGAGACTAATTACTTATGAAACGATAATGAAAACAGTTAATTAAGAGCAAAGAAGAACAACTCATACCAAACAAATGGAGAAGATGATTTCGAACAAATGATAATAATAAAACCTATATAAAATGCAAAGAGAAGAAATACCACATGAAATATAATAGAAATGAATTAATGTTAATGAATGCGAAGGCGGATTAATAACTTTCTAAGAGAAAGGAAAGAACCAAAATGTTTAAATAAAATGATCAATATAACAACCTGTATATCTAATATAAAGATACAAAGTTAAAAATTAAATATAATATATTAAGACCATTCAACTAATGAATAAGAAAGACTATATATAAAGACCATGCTAACACTATAAGTAACCAGAAGAAAGTATAAAGAGAATTCAGATGGAGAAGAAAAAGAGTTACACTGTAACCAGTAACCAGAATTATTAAAAGAAAGGTTTTCAACCATAATTAAAATAGATATATCAGACAAGTTAAGAGTTCAGAAAAATATATATATAATGAGTATAATAATAATTATTAAGATTTATTAAGATAGAAAATGTGAGATAATCTGAGAGACTACAAAGTGAAGAATCCAAAGATATTTTTATTAGCCGAAAATGAGACTACTTTTTATTTATTTATTCGATGACTGACTGAAGATAATTCCAGCAGCATTATGTTTTTTGAGCAGAGATGAATATGCCTCTGTACTCAATTTATAGAAGTGGTGTATGGCCAGCAGAGTTTGTGTAGCGTACAGTGCCCCTCTGATCTGCCCCAGCCCACGTGATAGGGAATGTTAGGGAATTAATATCCCAAGGATGCAACACGAAGTTTATAAAGAAAGAAAATGTATTACAATAATAATATATCTCAGAAAACACTAACTATCCGAAAAGGATCAGTAGTAAAACAAGTAACTATATATATAAAATTAATTAAACTCTAATATAAAAAGTCGATATAAAAATGGAGAAGAAAATGAATTATAAGAAATGATGAAATTATCATAAGAAATTATTTCATCCATAAACATGTCTGAAATAATTACTTCTGGAGGAGAGCAATCTGTAACGTGACAGATATATGCATAATATTGAATGGCAATTGATCATTAGAATAATAAAATTATAACATTTAAATCTGGAAGAAAGCATTAAGTTTAATATAAAAAGATTAATTCATAGCAACTGTGGAAAGAAATCATTATTATTTAAAAAATACAAGTTCAAATAAAATGAGTTACTAGTGATGAGTCATCCAAAAGCAGCCTCATAACCAAAGGTTTTCAAATTGTAACCCAGGAAGGTAAAAAGTAAATAACAAAGCAATACAGAATATGACCAAACCCACAACGAGGAAGTATAAATGGGAAAGAAACCCTGAATAAGCCAAGATCAACAAATACAGGTGGTGTATTTCTAAAACCCGAAGAAGATGAAGAAATGCCAAGAAACCCGAAGAAGATGAAGAAATCCCAAGAAACCTGATGGCATCAAGAAGAAGATGGAGAAGATACCAGTCCCAGAAGACAGAAGAAAAGAAGACAGAAGAAAGAAGAAGAAGGCAGCATCCTGAGGAAGATGTCATGCTCTTATAAAAGACACCCAAATCCCCATACCCCCAAAATAAATAGTAACCAATAAAAGTATAACGAAATGGTAACCATATGTACATAAAATTAAGAGAGAGAAGTGTGTAAAGTAAGAGTTGCCAGTGAACTAAGATGAAACAATAATATAGTACCCAAGGAACAAATCTCCATTGTAAAACACTAACCAATTTATTATGTTAATAAGACTATACGACCATTTAGCAATAACATAAAATAAAAGTGTAAAGTGAACCAGTGATAGTTTTGGGTATTATAGAAAATAAACCTTGTGTTTCAGTCTTGGCAATCACAAACATTGAATACAATGAAATATGCAACTTTCAGTGACTTAAAATGTGTACTATGAGAATATGTTACTTACAAGATATAAATCTGTTTAAAATAACATTTTTGTTTTATATAATGAAAAAAAAGAAAAACGGATTTAATTATACTAATAACATGGTACAATTCCCCAAAGACAATATTTAAAGGACGGTGTAAAAACTGTATAATCCTATTTACCATAATAGTTAGCAATAAGAATATAGATATAAGGTTTTTGTGAATATAGTATAAGGATGTTAAAAATGTATTAGATATAAGGCCATTTATTTAAATCCACAACAACTAACATCAGAACTGTAAATATAATTATTACTTGTGAATAGTAAGAAGTAATTAAGATGTTAGTTGGTAAAAAACCTTTTTTGTGAACCATATTTCAATGTTAGAAATAAGGATTTAATTGTAAAATGTCTGAAGGTTGAAGACAACCATTTATTTAAAAATATTCTTTATTTGTTTAACTGTTTTTTGTATTGTAACCAATACTAATTATTGTTGTGTAATTTGAAAAAATGTTTAGTTTATAATACCATATTTAAAAGTCAGAGAGGGTATCACACATCATATATCATTTGTAAAAATATTTTGTAAGGAAAAAATGTTAAAAAACCTAGGCCAAAGAAAGAAAACCAAACTTCATCAAAACAGAGAAATTACTCATTTAAATGCAATTAAACAAAAGGGGTTTAGACAAAATAAACTTGAGATCAAGCCATATAATTGCACATACCATTTAGAAAGATTTTATAAAATTATATTCAGAATTATAAATAAAAATGAAAATGACTAAACTCAGAAATTTGGACAGGGGAGTCATATATTCCAGAATAATGTTTTAGAAGTCATCTAATTCAATTAATTACAAGAAAATAAGGGAATATAAACCTTTTAATGCAATATAAGATTATTAATATTAAATATAACTGATAAAATGGCTGAATTTACATAATGACAGGAAGTTAGTTTTGGAGATGTTGTAATTTTTCAGAGAATACAAAATGAAAGTAAAATTACTAATTTTGGACAGAAAACATTATAAAACGGCATTATTCAATCTTAAAATACGCCGAATGAACTGAAGGATTAATTTAAATAACATCTAGTAAATAAAATTGATAAATAACCAAAGTTTAGGCTATTATATAGTGTATTTTCAAATATGCACAGGATGCGAAATTATATTTGAACAATGTTAAAAATAATATTATATTGGCTAAGAGTTTAGTTGAAACTGGAGGAAATAAGATAGTTGATTATTGGTTTTTGTACGGTGAACTTGACAAGCGTTTTATAACCAATCTAACCTAACAAAAAACGGTAGTGAACAGTACGTTTTTGTGAAATCGCGAGTGGCGTATAAAATTCTTCTAGAACATCCACATAGTGACAAAACCAATCAAGAAAGACTAAATAACACTGGACAGTACACAACTACCCCGAAAAACAATACAAAACACAAGAAACCAGTATAACACATAACCAGATATTAGTGTCGGAATCGTAAAAAGTGACTGAACTTATAAATACACAGATACACAAAATACAACCCGGAAACTTTACACAAGGCACTATACAACGTCGAAAAAGAGATTTGCAGACACCAGAACGGGAATACTGCCAGAAAATATCTTATTTGGAACATCGCAGAAACGAGTGACATTTTGACCAACTTGATGGCAGCCATTTTCCTTTGTCGATCTCAACGCCTCCTAGTCCACGTCAGCTGTTGGTGACAACAAATTATATTATTTCAAATTTATTATTCAATGTGTGTATCTAGTATTAGTAATTAACTTGTTGTAACGTTATACTTTTTAAATATTGGCCCGATTTCTCTGACTTTGATAATAATTAGCTGTTTAAAGAACCTTGTTGAATTTTATATACTATACCTTGTAACTGTTTCGATACCCTGAGAGTCGATATTATAATCGAAAAGAGTCAATATTGCAATTATATAATAAAACATTAATACTTTTCACCACAAAATAGTTCTTTATTTCACTAATATTACAAAATAACACTAATATAATTTTAAATAATAAACTACCAGGACTTTACCACATATAAGGGAAGATAACCTACAAAACGAAAAGGTAAACAAGTATCGATTGTCCTGGAGACAATCTTATGAGTGGTTGTAGTTTATTTGAAAAATACAAGAACTTCAATAAAAATTTTTAGACGAGTGATACACCTTTTAAAACTTCACAGTACCCTATTAATTAATTGATTTTAATTAATTAATTAATAAAAAGGAAATTTTTTTTTAATTATAAATTTTTTTTTAAACATAATTTTTTTTTAAATTTTCTTCAACAAACAATAATTTTTGTTTTAAAACTTTTGGTAGAACTACACATACATTTCTTCAACAACATTACGCTATTTGACAGGTTTGGCTACATTTGGGACTCGATCAACTGGGAAACTTAAGGAAGTGTTTCAGGCCAGTAAGACGTCGAGAGCCACACCAAGAAAACACACCGAGTGCTTTATTGAGTTTTATTACAAATTGGCTAGCCCAAACAGTGGGGCTTGATCACATCAGAACAACAGAATCTCAGAATATATATTTTATTACAAATTGGCTCACAACTGAGGGGCTTTAATTAGTCGATTGAAAGGCCACTACATTCTGCCCAATCACTAGTTGGAGCTAGGCAACAGTTACAAAGCCAGAGAAATTAACAGAAAAAAGCAACGGCGTGCAACATCCAAGAAACGGGCGGCGGAGGCCGAAAAAGAAATAGAGATCGACATGGACAATAAGGAGGCAACGCCAGTAGAGGTGGAAGAGTTATTACCGCCGGTGTTGTCCAAACAAACTGAACAACCGGAGATACCCACACAGACAGGGGAGGTTAATCTACAGGAGAAGCAGATGGAAAAATCCAAGACAACGGAGGATAGTAAAATGGACAGAATAATGGAAATGTTCCTGCAAATGAGAGAGGACATTGGAGGAACCAATAAAAAGATGGAAGGAATGGACAAGAAAAAGGACGAAAATAATAAGAAATTGGATTCTACAAAGGAAGACTTGAGTAAGAAAATGGGAAATGATAACCAGTCCCTGAGTAAGAAGATTGAAGAAACAAATAAGAAGATGGAAGAGAAGATAGAAGAAAACAGCAAGAAGATGGAAGAAAACAGCAAGAAGATGGAAGAGAGGATGGGAGAAAAGTTAGAAGAATTGAAGAAGGATAATCAATCCACAAAAGAAGAGTTGACTGGGATGAACAAGAACATGGAAGATTTGAAGGAAGACAACAAGAAGATGGAAGAAGAGATGGGGAAGAAGTTAGAAGAATTGAAGGAAGACAACCAATCGTTCAAGGAAGAATTCAAGTCGACTAAAGAAGAATTGATTAATAAAATTGAAAATACCAATCAGAAAATCGATGAAACCAGGAAGAAGATAGAGAAGAACCACCGACAATTGAAGGAAGAGTGAAAGAAGGTAACAAGAAGTTGGAAGAGAAGATGGGGGAAAAAGTTGGAAGAATTGAGAGAGGACAATCAAATTTTAAGAGAAGAATTAAGAGAGGTCAATCAGGAGAATTTGGACAAACTGGACGAAAGGATGGAATTGTTGCGAGAAGAACTGAATAAAGAAATCAATGTTAACAAAAAAGCGATGAATAAGAAGATGGAAGAAGAAAACATAATGGTCAATCGACAGATTCGAGAGATTGATGGGTAATGCAACCAAACCGAAAAGGAGGTGCAAGAGTTTAAAGAAGTGGTGAACATCAAGTTCACAAATATCGAAGAACATAGCCGTAGGAAAGTAGAAGAACAGAGGAAGGAAAATCAAGAAGAATTCGGGAAAGTACGCAACCAAGTCACAGAACGGTGTAATGATATGCAAGAGACCATGGCCAATATCACCGGTCAGGTGCGACAAAACCGAGAGGAGATGGAAGCGATAAGAAACAGACCGACTCATTTCACCGGATTACCCGTCAACGAAAGCCGAGAGTGGCTCAACTTCCGGCAATACAAACGTAAGCCGATGGAGTTCCTGGCTAGGGTAGAAGAATATTTCGCCAAGCATAAAATTACTCAATGGAGCCATAGCAGGGAAATATTAGATGAGTCCTTCCGAGAAATAACGGATAATTGGTGGATGGCCAACCGGAGTGAAATTCCCGATTACCAGCAGTTCCGGAAAATGTTTAAGATGAAGTACTGGTCTGAGACTACCCAGAACTTGATCCGTGACAATATATGTAACGGCCGATACAGGGCACAACTAGGCAGTAGTATGACAGCATATTTCTTGGGGAAGGTGTGCATGGCAAAACACCTCAAGCCGGCCATACCAGAAGAGTGTCTAGTGAACAAAATATCATATCACTATGATGAGGACATTATCAGGGCCCGGAGAGGTAACCAGATCAAGACGATCCAGGCGATGACCGAGATATTAGAGGGATATGAAAACGAGGAGTATTATCGGCAGAGCAGGAAGAGAAATGAGAGACCAGAGGCAAGGCCGAATACATACCCCAATAACGGCAATAACCATCCTAGTAACCGGAACCAGCCCAGTAATTACGACGGCCCTAACAACCCGCTGCGTAATAACCAGTTTAACGGCAATTTTAACGGTGTTAGGAATAACAACTCCTATCCGAATAATAGAAATAATTTTTATCAACCTAATAATATCCCCTACAGTCAGAGAAATCCATACCCCAACAATAATGGTGACAGACCTTACCCACCTAACCGAAATTACTATCATAATAATTATAGTAATAACAATAGTAACAATAAAAATAACTGAGTGTCGTGCCCTAGGGTAAATTTTATAAGAGCGGAAGATCGCGGACCCAGGAGATATTATCAACCGAGGAGGAGCAGCTTCCACGGCGCCGACCGAAGATGGAGGAGTGCGGAACGGGACGGCCCAAGACACGAACAGGGAAGAAGAAGTACAAGCCTGGAGGATCTTGGCCGACAACAGAACAGGGCATTAAACCTCGCCCAGGGTACAGAACAGAACGTCAGGAAACAAACCAGAGTTTCCCGAACGATGCCTCGGTCAATACTAACACGAACAATGACCAAAATACTTTAAACGAGAGGAGGCAGTAATCAACAACAATGACCCGTTACTGCTTATACTTCCTGGGTTAGAAAAGGATGAATTGCAACAAGCAAACAAGCATAAAAACATCACTATCATAAGTAACCACTATCTGAAAGACATACGAACTGAACTGTTGGAAGAGAACGAGAAGAGTCTCAGCAACAATAATAATGAGATAATTTATATAACAGCGGAGGTGGAAGGAGTTCCCGCTAAAATAATGATAGACACAGGCGCCAATATTTCAATAATAAACGCAAAAGAAATGGAGAGAATACAAAGTACATGTGGAAAAACTTTGCCAATGTTACCAGTCAACAACATTGTGTTAATAGGTGCAACTGGCCGCCAGAATAAAACCATCAGGAAGCAAGTTTCCTTAAGTGTCGTTAGCCGTGATATAGCTTTAGACATGGAATTTTTAATCGCCACCGGATTACCATTTGACATTTTAGTCGGTTGCGATATTCTTCGAAGATATTCTGCAGTAATCGATCTTAATTTAGATAAAGTATCACTTTTCCCAGACGGAGTAACATGGACCGCAGATCTGGTAGGAGGCACAACTATACCCCCCAGCCCTATACATCAACATCTTCGTAAAATTAATATTATTAGAAAAAGCCCTCTTTCTAAACCCATTATATACAACCATGGAGGAGAGGATTTATGGTCAGTTAAAATCCAAGAAATACAGGACTTCCAATGCGGAAGCGATAACAAGAAAATACCAATACATCTAGCTGATCGTCTAATCACAATATATGAGAAGTACAAGGCGGTGTTTTCCGATGAACCAGGGAAGGTAAAAAACTACCAGTGCCAACTTCGATTCAAAGAAAACGTAGAGTTTAACCGGAGGTCATATCCAATCGCGCAGTCGCTCAAAGAAGCCGTGAGAACAGAGATAAACAAGATTATAGAAAATGACATAATTGAGATTAGTCAATCACCTTACACTAGTTCAATTATTGCTGTTCCAAAGAAAGACGGACAAGTCCGGCTCTGTTTAGATGCGCGCGAGTTGAACAAAACGATTGTGAATGACAGAACCTCTCCCGGTGAAATAGAGGAGATCTTAAAACGTTTTCATGGCACTAAGTTTATTAGCACCTGGGATACTGTCTGTGGTTATTGGCAAGTAGAGCTGCATCCACAAAGCCGCCAGTACGTGGCGTTCATTTTCGAAGGGCGCAATTACCAGTTCAAGAGACTGCCCTTCGGACTTATCAATTCTGTCGCCATCTTTGTGGCATGCATGGACCAGATTCTTGGACAAGAAGCACTCCAATTTACCACCGTCTATGTTGACGATTTACTCATCACATCCGAAACCTGGGAGGAGCACTGTTACAGAGTGGAATTTGTACTAAGCAAGTTAGCGCAGAACAACATAACACTGAAGTTGGAGAAATCCAAGTTCATAGCGCGCAAAGTACAATTCTTGGGTTTCAACCTAGACGACAGAGGTATTACCCCATCAGCAGAGAAAGTGGAGGCAATTCAGAGGTTCCCACAACCAAGAAACAGGAAACAATTACAATCTTTCCTCGGACTCTGTAACTATTACAGGAAGTTTCAGAGCCGATATTCTGAGTTGACCGCCAAGTTTCAACCACAGTTATCTGCTAAGAACAAATGGACTTGGGGTGAAGATCAAGATCTTACTTTCCGCTTGATAAAAGAGAAGTTTCTGGAGAGTGTTATACTTCGTCACCCAGATTTTAAGAAACCATTCTTTTTAAACTGTGACGCTAGCGATCTGAGTTTAGGAACGACTTTATACCAGGAAGATGAGGAGGGACAACATCTGGTAATAAGTTTCGCTAGTCGCACACTGAACCAGTGCGAAAAGAACTACAGTGTGACAGAAAAGGAATTGCTGAGCGTGGTGTTCGCATGCAGCAAGTTCCGGACGTACATTCTCGGATATCAAGTCACGGTACGAACTGATCATAAATCCATCTCGTTCCTTCGTAGGTGCAAGTTGAGTCACGGCCGATTGGCTAGGTGGGTACTCGCCCTACAAGAATATGATCTGAAATGGGAATACATTCCAGGAAAAGAGAACGTGGTAGCGGATGTGTTGTCACGTATAAATCTGGAAGATCAGACTTTCGAGGGAGAGAAGGAGAGCTTGGTCAAAATTTATAACATATTCAAGACCAGAGCCGATCTACAAGCTCTGTTAATAAATATTCGAATCCATCAGCAGTCTGATCCTAAGCTGAAAAACATCGTGAGTCGTTTGGAAGCCAATGACGATACCATTTCCAAATATTACCATCTTAACAAAGGGATTTTATTCATAAAAACGGCCTTGGACGATGAGACATGGAAGGTGATAATCCCACACCAAATCGAAAAGGAGGTCATCATCGATTACCATGTCAGGTATGGTCACATGGGAGCATTAAAAGTGATACAGGCTCTAGAGGAAAACTGTAAGATCAAGAATATCAACCACAAGGTGAGAACGTACATCAAGTCCTGTAAGATCTGCCAATGCACCAAAATAAACAATGAAAAGACAGAGGGTATCATGATACCGATAACTTCAAACACAAAACTGGAAAAAGTGTTTTTGGATATCTGCAGGCCATTTCCCCGTAGCGGTGGTCGACACAGGTATAAATACTTGGTAATCATAATGGATCACTACACCAAATATGTAAAGCTATATCCGGTTAATCGGGCAACAACAGCAAAGGTTCTGGCGGTGATTATCGATTTGTATGTCCCAGAGATCGGTAGACCATCTTCCATTATTACCGACCATGGTACACAATTTAAGGGGAGGAGATGGCGAGACACTTTATTAGCACTTGGGATCAAAACTTATAAGACGTCAGTCTACCACCCAAGTAGCAATCCGGCTGAGAGAGTACTGAGAGAAGTGGGTAGGATCTTGCGCACGTACCGTCACAACCAACAGAAAAAGTGGCAAGAGTACCTATCAGCGACAGAGACATTCCTAAATTTCGCCCACCATCCAGCTATAGGAATTACACCATACTCAGCCATGTATGAGAAGCCGACTCCCCGAGAAATTGAACAAATCATTGAATTTCCAACAAACAATAATCGGAAATTCAACCAGTTGAGGTTTTACAACAAGGTAGCAGAAGATCAGGAAAAACGGCAAGCCAAATACCAGAAGGCAACAGGGCGTATTGTGACATATAAAGAGGGTGAAAAAGTCCTCCTAAAAAATCGAGAGCTGCCCAGCACCTTAGAAGGCATAACCAAAAAATTATTATTACTTTACACTGGACCATATGTTGTGGTAAATGATAAGCATAACAATACCTCTGAGTTGAGGGAAATCGTTTCAGGAAAAATCAAAGGTGTGTACAATCAAGCTTCTATGAAAAAATATTATGAAGAATGAGTTGTGAGTTTTGAATTTAGAATTTATAAACCATAATATAAAACAAACAAATTCAAAAATGATGTAAGAACAACTTACAACCAGATATTTCGGAGAAAACATTTTATGGCAATTTAATTAAAAAGAATTTTTGAATTTAACAAACAAATTCAAAAATGATGTAAGAACAACTTACAACCAGATATTTCGGAGAAAACATTTTATGGCAATTTAATTAAAAAGAATTTTTGAACTTAACAAACAAATTCAAAAATGATGTAAGAACAACTTACAACCAGATATTTCGAAGAAAACATTTTATGGCAATTTAATTAAAAAGAATTTTTGAATTTAACAAACAAATTCAAAAATGATGTAAGAACAACTTACAACCAGATATTTCGGAGAAAACATTTTATGGCAATTTAATTAAAAAGAATTTTTGAATTTAAAACAAACAAATTCAAAAATGACGTAAGAACAAATTACAACAAATATTTTGAGAAGAACATTTTGGAAGAATTAAGAAGAAAGGAATTTTGAAGTTAATATACAAAAAATTTAAAAATGAAGTAAGACCAACTTACCATAACTAAGTTTGTGAGAAAACTTTATGGTAAATAATTAAGAAGAATTTGAATTTGGAGAAATACCAAAACATTCAGAAATAATTGTAAGATCACCTTACTATAAACAATTTTGAATGAAACAATTCTGGGAATAAATGAATTAAACAGCATTTGAATGTTGATAGAACATCAGAACTTTGAAACAAGATAAGATCAACATATTACAAGGATTTATGAGAAATATTTTGCCATTAAATAAAAAGAAGAGTTTGAATTTTACATTAAAACTAACCAAGTTCCAAAAAATAATTATGTGTCATTTATAATTGAATTGAGAAGAAAATAAAGTGATTAATTCAGAAAAGAGAATTAACTTTAATCCAGAATAAATGCTAGATATTCACAATAGCATTTGAAGGAGTAGAGAAGAATAACAAAAAAGAGTGTAATATGCAAGAGAAGGAAAAAAATTGGAAGCAAAGAGACTAATTACTTATGAAACGATAATGAAAACAGTTAATTAAGAGCAAAGAAGAACAACTCATACCAAACAAATGGAGAAGATGATTTCGAACAAATGATAATAATAAAACCTATATAAAATGCAAAGAGAAGAAATACCACATGAAATATAATAGAAATGAATTAATGTTAATGAATGCGAAGGCGGATTAATAACTTTCTAAGAGAAAGGAAAGAACCAAAATGTTTAAATAAAATGATCAATATAACAACCTGTATATCTAATATAAAGATACAAAGTTAAAAATTAAATATAATATATTAAGACCATTCAACTAATGAATAAGAAAGACTATATATAAAGACCATGCTAACACTATAAGTAACCAGAAGAAAGTATAAAGAGAATTCAGATGGAGAAGAAAAAGAGTTACACTGTAACCAGTAACCAGAATTATTAAAAGAAAGGTTTTCAACCATAATTAAAATAGATATATCAGACAAGTTAAGAGTTCAGAAAAATATATATATAATGAGTATAATAATAATTATTAAGATTTATTAAGATAGAAAATGTGAGATAATCTGAGAGACTACAAAGTGAAGAATCCAAAGATATTTTTATTAGCCGAAAATGAGACTACTTTTTATTTATTTATTCGATGACTGACTGAAGATAATTCCAGCAGCATTATGTTTTTTGAGCAGAGATGAATATGCCTCTGTACTCAATTTATAGAAGTGGTGTATGGCCAGCAGAGTTTGTGTAGCGTACAGTGCCCCTCTGATCTGCCCCAGCCCGCGTGATAGGGAATGTTAGGGAATTAATATCCCAAGGATGCAACACGAAGTTTATAAAGAAAGAAAATGTATTACAATAATAATATATCTCAGAAAACACTAACTATCCGAAAAGGATCAGTAGTAAAACAAGTAACTATATATATAAAATTAATTAAACTCTAATATAAAAAGTCGATATAAAAATGGAGAAGAAAATGAATTATAAGAAATGATGAAATTATCATAAGAAATTATTTCATCCATAAACATGTCTGAAATAATTACTTCTGGAGGAGAGCAATCTGTAACGTGACAGATATATGCATAATATTGAATGGCAATTGATCATTAGAATAATAAAATTATAACATTTAAATCTGGAAGAAAGCATTAAGTTTAATATAAAAAGATTAATTCATAGCAACTGTGGAAAGAAATCATTATTATTTAAAAAATACAAGTTCAAATAAAATGAGTTACTAGTGATGAGTCATCCAAAACCAGCCTCATAACCAAAGGTTTTCAAATTGTAACCCAGGAAGGTAAAAAGTAAATAACAAAGCAATACAGAATATGACCAAACCCACAACGAGGAAGTATAAATGGGAAAGAAACCCTGAATAAGCCAAGATCAACCAATACAGGTGGTGTATTTCTAAAACCCGAAGAAGATGAAGAAATCCCAAGAAACCCGAAGAAGATGAAGAAATCCCAAGAAACCTGATGGCATCAAGAAGAAGATGGAGAAAATACCAGTCCCAGAAGACAGAAGAAAAGAAGACAGAAGAAAGAAGAAGAAGGCAGCATCCTGAGGAAGATGTCATGCTCTTATAAAAGACACCCAAATCCCCATACCCCCAAAATAAATAGTAACCAATAAAAGTATAACGAAATGGTAACCATATGTACATAAAATTAAGAGAGAGAAGTGTGTAAAGTAAGAGTTGCCAGTGAACTAAGATGAAACAATAATATAGTACCCAAGGAACAAATCTCCATTGTAAAACACTAACCAATTTATTATGTTAATAAGACTATACGACCATTTAGCAATAACATAAAATAAAAGTGTAAAGTGAACCAGTGATAGTTTTGGGTATTATAGAAAATAAACCTTGTGTTTCAGTCTTGGCAATCACAAACATTGAATACAATGAAATATGCAACTTTCAGTGACTTAAAATGTGTACTATGAGAATATGTTACTTACAAGATATAAATCTGTTTAAAATAACATTTTTGTTTTATATAATGAAAAAAAAAGAAAAACGGATTTAATTATACTAATAACATGGTACAATTCCCCAAAGACAATATTTAAAGGACGGTGTAAAAACTGTATAATCCTATTTACCATAATAGTTAGCAATAAGAATATAGATATAAGGTTTTTGTGAATATAGTATAAGGATGTTAAAAATGTATTAGATATAAGGCCATTTATTTAAATCCACAACAACTAACATCAGAACTGTAAATATAATTATTACTTGTGAATAGTAAGAAGTAATTAAGATGTTAGTTGGTAAAAAACCTTTTTTGTGAACCATATTTCAATGTTAGAAATAAGGATTTAATTGTAAAATGTCTGAAGGTTGAAGACAACCATTTATTTAAAAATATTCTTTATTTGTTTAACTGTTTTTTGTATTGTAACCAATACTAATTATTGTTGTGTAATTTGAAAAAATGTTTAGTTTATAATACCATATTTAAAAGTCAGAGAGGGTATCACACATCATATATCATTTGTAAAAATATTTTGTAAGGAAAAAATGTTAAAAAACCTAGGCCAAAGAAAGAAAACCAAACTTCATCAAAACAGAGAAATTACTCATTTAAATGCAATTAAACAAAAGGGGTTTAGACAAAATAAACTTGAGATCAAGCCATATAATTGCACATACCATTTAGAAAGATTTTATAAAATTATATTCAGAATTATAAATAAAAATGAAAATGACTAAACTCAGAAATTTGGACAGGGGAGTCATATATTCCAGAATAATGTTTTAGAAGTCATCTAATTCAATTAATTACAAGAAAATAAGGGAATATAAACCTTTTAATGCAATATAAGATTATTAATATTAAATATAACTGATAAAATGGCTGAATTTACATAATGACAGGAAGTTAGTTTTGGAGATGTTGTAATTTTTCAGAGAATACAAAATGAAAGTAAAATTACTAATTTTGGACAGAAAACATTATAAAACGGCATTATTCAATCTTAAAATACGCCGAATGAACTGAAGGATTAATTTAAATAACATCTAGTAAATAAAATTGATAAATAACCAAAGTTTAGGCTATTATATAGTGTATTTTCAAATATGCACAGGATGCGAAATTATATTTGAACAATGTTAAAAATTATATTATATTGGCTAAGAGTTTAGTTGAAACTGGAGGAAATAAGATAGTTGATTATTGGTTTTGTACGGTGAACTTGACAAGCGTTTTATAACCAATCTAACCTAACAAAAAACGGTAGTGAACAGTACGTTTTTGTGAAATCGCGAGTGGCGTATAAAATTCTTCTAGAACATCCACATAGTGACAAAACCAATCAAGAAAGACTAAATAACACTGGACAGTACACAACTACCCCGAAAAACAATACAAAACACAAGAAACCAGTATAACACATAACCAGATATTAGTGTCGGAATCGTAAAAAGTGACTGAACTTATAAATACACAGATACACAAAATACAACCCGGAAACTTTACACAAGGCACTATACAACGTCGAAAAAGAGATTTGCAGACACCAGAACGGGAATACTGCCAGAAAATATCTTATTTGGAACATCGCAGAAACGAGTGACATTTTGACCAACTTGATGGCAGCCATTTTCCTTTGTCGATCTCAACGCCTCCTAGTCCACGTCAGCTGTTGGTGACAACAAATTATATTATTTCAAATTTATTATTCAATGTGTGTATCTAGTATTAGTAATTAACTTGTTGTAACGTTATACTTTTTAAATATTGGCCCGATTTCTCTGACTTTGATAATAATTAGCTGTTTAAAGAACCTTGTTGAATTTTATATACTATACCTTGTAACTGTTTCGATACCCTGAGAGTCGATATTATAATCGAAAAGAGTCAATATTGCAATTATATAATAAAACATTAATACTTTTCACCACAAAATAGTTCTTTATTTCACTAATATTACAAAATAACACTAATATAATTTTAAATAATAAACTACCAGGACTTTACCACATATAAGGGAAGATAACCTACAAAACGAAAAGGTAAACAAGTATCGATTGTCCTGGAGACAATCTTATGAGTGGTTGTAGTTTATTTGAAAAATACAAGAACTTCAATAAAAATTTTTAGACGAGTGATACACCTTTTAAAACTTCACAGTACCCTATTAATTAATTGATTTTAATTAATTAATTAATAAAAAGGAAATTTTTTTTAATTATAAATTTTTTTTTAAACATAATTTTTTTTTAAATTTTCTTCAACAAACAATAATTTTTGTTTTAAAACTTTTGGTAGAACTACACATACATTTCTTCAACAACATTACGCTATTTGACAGGTTTGGCTACATTTGGGACTCGATCAACTGGGAAACTTAAGGAAGTGTTTCAGGCCAGTAAGACGTCGAGAGCCACACCAAGAAAACACACCGAGTGCTTTATTGAGTTTTATTACAAATTGGCTAGCCCAAACAGTGGGGCTTGATCACATCAGAACAACAGAATCTCAGAATATATATTTTATTACAAATTGGCTCACAACTGAGGGGCTTTTATTAGTCGATTGAAAGGCCACTACATTCTGCCCAATCACTAGTTGGAGCTAGGCAACTGTTACAAAGCCAGAGAAATTAACAGAAAAATGCAACGGCGTGCAACATCCAAGAAACGGGCGGCGGAGGCCGAAAAAGAAATAGAGATCGACATGGACAATAAGGAGGCAACGCCAGTAGAGGTGGAAGAGTTATTACCGCCGGTGTTGTCCAAACAAACTGAACAACTGGAGATACCCACACAGACAGGGGAGGTTAATCTACAGGAGAAGCAGATGAAAAAATCCAAGACAACGGAGGATAGTAAAATGGACAGAATAATGGAAATGTTCCTGCAAATGAGAGAGGACATTGGAGGAACCAATAAAAAGATGGAAGGAATGGACAAGAAAATGGACGAAAATAATAAGAAATTGGATTCTACAAAGGAAGAGTTGAGTAAGAAAATGGGAAATGATAACCAGTCCCTGAGTAAGAAGATTGAAGAAACAAATAAGAAGATGGAAGAGAAGATAGAAGAAAACAGCAAGAAGATGGAAGAGAGGATGGGAGAAAAGTTAGAAGAATTGAAGAAGGATAATCAATCCACAAAAGAAGAGTTGACTGGGATGAACAAGAACATGGAAGATTTGAAGGAAGACAACAAGAAGATGGAAGAAGAGATGGGGAAGAAGTTAGAAGAATTGAAGGAAGACAACCAATCGTTCAAGGAAGAATTCAAGTCGACTAAAGAAGAATTGATTAATAAAATTGAAAATACCAATCAGAAAATCGATGAAACCAGGAAGAAGATAGAGAAGAACCACCGACAATTGAAGGAAGAGTGAAAGAAGATAACAAGAAGTTGGAAGAGAAGATGGGGGAAAAGTTGGAAGAATTGAGAGAGGACAATCAAATTTTAAGAGAAGAATTAAGAGAGGTCAATCAGGAGAATTTGGACAAACTGGACGAAAGGATGGAATTGTTGCGAGAAGAACTGAATAAAGAAATCAATGTTAACAAAAAAGCGATGAATAAGAAGATGGAAGAAGAAAACATAATGGCCAATCGACAGATTCGAGAGATTGATGGGAAATGCAACCAAACCGAAAAGGAGGTGCAAGAGTTTAAAGAAGTGGTGAACATCAAGTTCACAAATATCGAAGAACATAGCCGTAGGAAAGTAGAAGAACAGAGGAAGGAAAATCAAGAAGAATTCGGGAAAGTACGCAACCAAGTCACAGAACGGTGTAATGATATGCAAGAGACCATGGCCAATATCACCGGTCAGGTGCGACAAAGCCGAGAGGAGATGGAAGCGATAAGAAACAGACCGACTCATTTCACCGGATTACCCGTCAACGAAAGCCGAGAGTGGCTCAGCTTCCGGCAATACAAACGTAAGCCGATGGAGTTCCTGGCTAGGGTAGAAGAATATTTCGCCAAGCATAAAATTACTCAATGGAGCCATAGCAGGGAAATATTAGATGAGTCCTTCCGAGAAATAACGGATAATTGGTGGATGGCCAACCGGAGTGAAATTCCCGATTACCAGCAGTTCCGGAAAATGTTTAAGACGAAGTACTGGTCTGAGACTACCCAGAACTTGATCCGTGACAATATATGTAACGGCCGATACAGGGCACAACTAGGCAGTAGTATGACAGCATATTTCTTGGGGAAGGTGTGCATGGCAAAACACCTCGAGCCGGCCATACCAGAAGAGTGTCTAGTGAACAAAATATCATATCACTATGATGAGGACATTATCAGGGCCCGGAGAGGTAACCAGATCAAGACGATCCAGGCGATGACCGAGATATAAGAGGGATATGAAAACGAGGAGTATTATCGGCAGAGCAGGAAGAGAAATGAGAGACCAGAGGCAAGGCCGAATACATACCCCAATAACGGCAATAACCATCCTAGTAACCGGAACCAGCCCAGTAATTACGACGGCCCTAACAACCCGCTGCGTAATAACCAGTTTAACGGCAATTTTAACGGTGTTAGGAATAACAACTCCTATCCGAATAATAGAAATAATTTTTATCAACCTAATAATATCCCTTACAGTCAGAGAAATCCATACCCCAACAATAATGGTGACAGACCTTACCCACCTAACCGAAATTACTATCATAATAATTATAGTAATAACAATAGTAACAATAAAAATAACTGAGTGTCGCGCCCTAGGGTAAATTTTATAAGAGCGGAAGATCGCGGACCCAGGAGATATTATCAACCGAGGAGGAGCAGCTTCCACGGCGCCGACCGAAGATGGAGGAGTGCGGAACGGGACGGCCCAAGACACGAACAGGGAGGAAGAAGTACAAGACTGGAGGATCTTGGCCGACAACAGAACAGGGCATTAAACCTCGCCCAGGGTACAGAACGTCAGGAAACAAACCAGAGTTTCCCGAACGATGCCTCGGTCAATACTAACACGAACAATGACCAAAATACTTTAAACGAGAGGAGGCAGTAATCAACAACAATGACCCGTTACTGCTTATACTTCCTGGGTTAGAAAAGGATGAATTGCAACAAGCAAACAAGCATAAAAACATCACTATCATAAGTAACCACTATCTGAAAGACATACGAACTGAACTGTTGGAAGAGGACGAGAAGAGTCTCAGCAACAATAATAATGGGATAATTTATATAACAGCGGAGGTGGAAGGAGTTCCCGCTAAAATAATGATAGACACAGGCGCCAATATTTCAATAATAAACGCAAATGAAATGGAGAGAATACAAAGTACATGTGGAAAAACTTTGCCAATGTTACCAGTCAACAACATTGTGTTAATAGGTGCAACTGGCCACCAGAATAAAACCATCAGGAAGCAAGTTTCCTTAAGTGTCGTTAGCCGTGATATAGCTTTAGACATGGAATTTTTAATCGCCACCGGATTACCATTTGACATTTTAGTCGGTTGCGATATTCTTTGAAGATATTCTGCAGTAATCGATCTTAATTTAGATAAAGTATCACTTTTCCCAGACGGAGTAACATGGACCGCAGATCTGGTAGGAGGCACAACTATACCTCCCAGCCCTATACATCAACAACTTCGTAAAATTAATATTATTAGAAAAAGCCCTCTTTCTAAACCCATTATATACAACCATGGAGGAGAGGATTTATGGTCAGTTAAAATCCAAGAAATACGGGACTTCCAATGCGGAAGCGATAACAAGAAAATACCAATACATCTAGCTGATCGTCTAATCACAATATATGAGAAGTACAAGGCGGTGTTTTCCGATGAACCAGGGAAGGTAAAAAACTACCAGTGCCAACTTCGATTCAAAGAAAACGTAGAGTTTAACCGGAGGTCATATCCAATCGCGCAGTCGCTCAAAGAAGCCGTGAGAACAGAGATAAACAAGATGATAGAAAATGACATAATTGAGATTAGTCAATCACCTTACACTAGTCCAATTATTGCTGTTCCAAAGAAAGACGGACAAGTCCGGCTCTGTTTAGATGCGCGCGAGTTGAACAAAACGATTGTGAATGACAGAACCTCTCCCGGTGAAATAGAGGAGATCTTAAAACGTTTTCATGGCACTAAGTTTATTAGCACCTGGGATACTGTCTGTGGTTATTGGCAAGTAGAGCTGCATCCACAAAGCCGCCAGTACGTGCCGTTCATTTTCGAAGGGCGCAATTACCAGTTCAAGAGACTGCCCTTCGGACTTATCAATTCTGTCGCCATCTTTGTGGCATGCATGGACCAGATTCTTGGACAAGAAGCGCTCCAATTTACCACCGTCTATGTTGACGATTTACTCATCACATCCGAAACCTGGGAGGAGCACTGTTACAGAGTGGAATTTGTACTAAGCAAGTTAGCGCAGAACAACATAACACTGAAGTTGGAGAAATCCAAGTTCATAGCGCGCAAAGTACAATTCTTGGGTTTCAACCTAGACGACAGAGGTATTACCCCATCAGCAGAGAAAGTGGAGGCAATTCAGAGGTTCCCACAACCAAGAAACAGGAAACAATTACAATCTTTCCTCGGACTCTGTAACTATTACAGGAAGTTTCAGAGCCGATATTCCGAGTTGACCGCCAAGTTTCAACCACAGTTATCTGCTAAGAACAAATGGACTTGGGGTGAAGATCAAGATCTTACTTTCCGCTTGATAAAAGAGAAGTTTCTGGAGAGTGTTATACTTCGTCACCCAGATTAGAAGAAACCATTCTTTTTAAACTGTGACGCTAGCGATCTGAGTTTAGGAACGACTTTATACCAGGAAGATGAGGAGGGACAACATCTGGTAATAAGTTTCGCTAGTCGCACACTGAACCAGTGCGAAAAGAACTACAGTGTGACAGAAAAGGAATTGCTGAGCGTGGTGTTCGCATGCAGCAAGTTCCGGACGTACATTCTCGGATATCAAGTCACGGTACGAACTGATCATAAATCCATCTCGTTCCTTCGTAGGTGCAAGTTGAGTCACGGCCGATTGGCTAGGTGGGTACTCGCCCTACAAGAATATGATCTGAAATGGGAATACATTCCAGGAAAAAAGAACGTGGTAGCGGATGTGTTGTCACGTATAAATCTGGAAGATCAGACTTTCGAGGGAGAGAAGGAGAGGTTGGTCAAAATTTATAACATATTCAAGACCAGAGCCGATCTACAAGCTCTGTTAATAAATATTCGAATCCATCAGCAGTCTGATCCTAAGCTGAAAAACATCGTGAGTCGTTTGGAAGCCAATGACGATACCATTTCCAAATATTACCATCTTAACAAAGGGATTTTATTCATAAAAACGGCCTTGGACGATGAGACATGGAAGGTGATAATCCCACACCAAATCTAAAAGGAGGTCATCATCGATTACCATGTCAGGTATGGTCACATGGGAGCATTAAAAGTGATACAGGCTCTAGAGGAAAACTGTAAGATCAAGAATATCAACCACAAGGTGAGAACGTACTTCAAGTCCTGTAAGATCCGCCAATGCACCAAAATAAACAATGAAGAGACAGAGGGTATCATGATACCGATAACTTCAAACACAAAACTGGAAAAAGTGTTTTTGGATATCTGCGGGCCATTTCCCCGTAGCGGTGGTCGACACAGGTATAAATACTTGGTAATCATAATGGATCACTACACCAAATATGTAAAGCTATATCCGGTTAATCGGGCAACAACAGCAAAGGTTCTGGCGGTGATTATCGATTTGTATGTCCCAGAAATCGGTAGACCATCTTCCATTATTACCGACCATGGTACACAATTTAAGGGGAGGAGATGGCGAGACACTTTATTAGCACTTGGGATCAAAACTTATAAGACGTCAGTCTACCACCCAAGTAGCAATCCGGCTGAGAGAGTACTGAGAGAAGTGGGTAGGATCTTGCGCACGTACCGTCACAACCAACAGAAAAAGTGGCAAGAGTACCTATCAGCGACAGAGACATTCCTAAATTTCGCCCACCATCCAGCTATAGGAATTACACCATACTCAGCCATGTATGAGAAGCCGACTCCCCGAGAAATTGAACAAATCATTGAATTTCCAACAAACAATAATCGGAAATTCAACCAGTTGAGGTTTTACAACAAGGTAGCAGAAGATCAGGAAAAACGGCAAGCCAAATACCAGAAGGCAACAGGGCGTATTGTGACATATAAAGAGGGTGAAAAAGTCCTCCTAAAAAATCGAGAGCTGCCCAGCACCTTAGAAGGCATAACCAAAAAATTATTATTACTTTACACTGGACCATATGTTGTGGTAAATGATAAGCATAACAATACCTCTGAGTTGAGGGAAATCGTTTCAGGAAAAATCAAAGGTGTGTACAATCAAGCTTCTATGAAAAAATATTATGAAGAATGAGTTGTGAGTTTTGAATTTAGAATTTATAAACCATAATATAAAACAAACAAATTCAAAAATGATGTAAGAACAACTTACAACCAGATATTTCGGAGAAAACATTTTATGGCAATTTAATTAAAAAGAATTTTTGAATTTAACAAACAAATTCAAAAATGATGTAAGAACAACTTACAACCAGATATTTCGGAGAAAACATTTTATGGCAATTTAATTAAAAAGAATTTTTGAATTTAACAAACAAATTCAAAAATGATGTAAGAACAGCTTACAACCAGATATTTCGGAGAAAACATTTTATGGCAATTTAATTAAAAAGAATTTTTGAATTTAAAACAAACAAATTCAAAAATGACGTAAGAACAAATTACAACAAATATTTTGAGAAGAACATTTTGGAAGAATTAAGAAGAAAGGAATTTTGAAGTTAATATACAAAAAATTTAAAAATGAAGTAAGACCAACTTACCATAACTAAGTTTGTGAGAAAACTTTATGGTAAATAATTAAGAAGAATTTGAATTTGGAGAAATACCAAAACATTCAGAAATAATTGTAAGATCACCTTACTATAAACAATTTTGAATGAAACAATTCTGGGAATAAATGAATTAAACAGAATTTGAATGTTGATAGAACGTCAGAACTTTGAAACAAGATAAGATCAACATATTACAAGGATTTATGAGAAATATTTTGCCATTAAATAAAAAGGAGAGTTTGAATTTTACATTAAAACTAACCAAGTTCCAAAAAATAATTATGTGTCATTTATAATTGAATTGAGAAGAAAATAAAGTGATTAATTCAGAAAAGAGAATTAACTTTAATCCAGAATAAATGCTAGATATTCACAATAGCATTTGAAGGAGTAGAGAAGAATAACAAAAAAGAGTGTAATATGCAAGAGAAGGAAAAAATTTGGAAGCAAAGAGACTAATTACTTATGAAACGATAATGAAAACAGTTAATTAAGAGCAAAGAAGAACAACTCATACCAAACAGATGGAGAAGATGATTTCGAACAAATGATAATAATAAAACCTATATAAAATGCAAAGAGAAGAAATACCACATGAAATATAATAGAAATGAATTAATGTTAATGAATGCGAAGGCGGATTAATAACTTTCTAAGAGAAAGGAAAGAACCAAAATGTTTAAATAAAATGATCAATATAACAACCTGTATATCTAATATAAAGATACAAAGTTAAAAATTAAATATAATATATTAAGACCATTCAACTAATGAATAAGAAAGACTATATATAAAGACCATGCTAACACTATAAGTAACCAGAAGAAAGTATAAAGAGAATTCAGATGGAGAAGAAAAAGAGTTACACTGTAACCAGTAACCAGAATTATTAAAAGAAAGGTTTTCAACCATAATTAAAATAGATATATCAGACAAGTTAAGAGTTCAGAAAAATATATATATATAATGAGTATAATAATAATTATTAAGATTTATTAAGATAGAAAATGTGAGATAATCTGAGAGACTACGAAGTGAAGAATCCAAAGATATTTTTATTAGTCGAAAATGAGACTACTTTTTATTTATTTATTCGATGACTGACTGAAGATAATTCCAGCAGCATTATGTTTTTTGAGCAGAGATGAATATGCCTCTGTACTCAATTTATAGAAGTGGTGTATGGCCAGCAGAGTTTGTGTAGCGTACAGTGCCCCTCTGATCTGCCCCAGCCCACGTGATAGGGAATGTTAGGGAATTAATATCCCAAGGATGCAACACGAAGTTTATAAAGAAAGAAAATGTATTACAATAATAATATATCTCAGAAAACACTAACTATCCGAAAAGGATCAGTAGTAAAACAAGTAACTATATATATAAAATTAATTAAACTCTAATATAAAAAGTCGATATAAAAATGGAGAAGAAAATGAATTATAAGAAATGATGAAATTATCATAAGAAATTATTTCATCCATAAACATGTCTGAAATAATTACTTCTGGAGGAGAGCAATCTGTAACGTGACAGATATATGCATAATATTGAATGGCAATTGATCATTAGAATAATAAAATTATAACATTTAAATCTGGAAGAAAGCATTAAGTTTAATATAAAAAGATTAATTCATAGCAACTGTGGAAAGAAATCATTATTATTTAAAAAATACAAGTTCAAATAAAATGAGTTACTAGTGATGAGTCATCCAAAACCAGCCTCATAACCAAAGGTTTTCAAATTGTAACCCAGGAAGGTAAAAAGTAAATAAAGCAATACAGAATATGACCAAACCCACAACGAGGAAGTATAAATGGGAAAGAAACCCTGAATAAGCCAAGATCAACCAATACAGGTGGTGTATTTCTAAAACCCGAAGAAGATGAAGAAATCCCAAGAAACCCGAAGAAGATGAAGAAATCCCAAGAAACCTGATGGCATCAAGAAGAAGATGGAGAAGATACCAGTCCCAGAAGACAGAAGAAAAGAAGACAGAAGAAAGAAGAAGAAGGCAGCATCCTGAGGAAGATGTCATGCTCTTATAAAAGACACCCAAATCCCCATACCCCCAAAATAAATAGTAACCAATAAAAGTATAACGAAATGGTAACCATATGTACATAAAATTAAGAGAGAGAAGTGTGTAAAGTAAGAGTTGCCAGTGAACTAAGATGAAACAATAATATAGTACCCAAGGAACAAATCTCCATTGTAAAACACTAACCAATTTATTATGTTAATAAGACTATACGACCATTTAGCAATAACATAAAATAAAAGTGTAAAGTGAACCAGTGATAGTTTTGGGTATTATAGAAAATAAACCTTGTGTTTCATTCTTGGCAATCACAAACATTGAATACAATGAAATATGCAACTTTCAGTGACTTAAAATGTGTACTATGAGAATATGTTACTTACAAGATATAAATCTGTTTAAAATAACATTTTTGTTTTATATAATGAAAAAAAAAGAAAAACGGATTTAATTATACTAATAACATGGTACAATTCCCCAAAGACAATATTTAAAGGACGGTGTAAAAACTGTATAAATCCTATTTACCATAATAGTTAGCAATAAGAATATAGATATAAGGTTTTTGTGAATATAGTATAAGGATGTTAAAAATGTATTAGATATAAGGCCATTTATTTAAATCCACAACAACTAACATCAGAACTGTAAATATAATTATTACTTGTGAATAGTAAGAAGTAATTAAGATGTTAGTTGGTAAAAAACCTTTTTTGTGAACCATATTTCAATGTTAGAAATAAGGATTTAATTGTAAAATGTCTGAAGGTTGAAGACAACCATTTATTTAAAAATATTCTTTATTTGTTTAACTGTTTTTTGTATTGTAACCAATACTAATTATTGTTGTGTAATTTGAAAAAATGTTTAGTTTATAATACCATATTTAAAAGTCAGAGAGGGTATCACACATCATATATCATTTGTAAAAATATTTTGTAAGAAAAAATGTTAAAAAACCTAGGCCAAAGAAAGAAAACCAAACTTCATCAAAACAGAGAAATTACTCATTTAAATGCAATTAAACAAAAGGGGTTTAGACAAAATAAACTTGAGATCAAGCCATATAATTGCACATACCATTTAGAAAGATTTTATAAAATTATATTCAGAATTATAAATAAAAATGAAAATGACTAAACTCAGAAATTTGGACAGGGGAGTCATATATTCCAGAATAATGTTTTAGAAGTCATCTAATTCAATTAATTACAAGAAAATAAGGGAATATAAACCTTTTAATGCAATATAAGATTATTAATATTAAATATAACTGATAAAATGGCTGAATTTACATAATGACAGGAAGTTAGTTTTGGAGATGTTGTAATTTTTCAGAGAATACAAAATGAAAGTAAAATTACTAATTTTGGACAGAAAACATTATAAAACGGCATTATTCAATCTTAAAATACGCCGAATGAACTGAAGGATTAATTTAAATAACATCTAGTAAATAAAATTGATAAATAACCAAAGTTTAGGCTATTATATAGTGTATTTTCAAATATGCACAGGATGCGAAATTATATTTGAACAATGTTAAAAATAATATTATATTGGCTAAGAGTTTAGTTGAAACTGGAGGAAATAAGATAGTTGATTATTGGTTTTGTACGGTGAACTTGACAAGCGTTTTATAACCAATCTAACCTAACAAAAAACGGTAGTGAACAGTACGTTTTTGTGAAATCGCGAGTGGCGTATAAAATCCTTCTAGAACATCCACATAGTGACAAAACCAATCAAGAAAGACTAAATAACACTGGACAGTACACAACTACCCCGAAAAACAATACAAAACACAAGAAAACAGTATAACACATAACCAGATATTAGTGTCGGAATCGTAAAAAGTGACTGAACTTATAAATACACAGATACACAAAATACAACCCGGAAACTTTACACAAGGCACTATACAACGTCGAAAAAGAGATTTGCAGACACCAGAACGGGAATACTGCCAGAAAATATCTTATTTGGAACATCGCAGAAACGAGTGACATTTTGACCAACTTGATGGCAGCCATTTTCCTTTGTCGATCTCAACGCCTCCTAGTCCACGTCAGCTGTTGGTGACAACAAATTATATTATTTCAAATTTATTATTCAATGTGTGTATCTAGTATTAGTAATTAACTTGTTGTAACGTTATACTTTTTAAATATTGGCCCGATTTCTCTGACTTTGATAATAATTAGCTGTTTAAAGAACCTTGTTGAATTTTATATACTATACCTTGTAACTGTTTCGATACCCTGAGAGTCGATATTATAATCGAAAAGAGTCAATATTGCAATTATATAATAAAACATTAATACTTTTCACCACAAAATAGTTCTTTATTTCACTAATATTACAAAATAACACTAATATAATTTTAAATAATAAACTACCAGGACTTTACCACATATAAGGGAAGATAACCTACAAAATGAAAAGGTAAACAAGTATCGATTGTCCTGGAGACAATCTTATGAGTGGTTGTAGTTTATTTGAAAAATACAAGAACTTCAATAAAATTTTTTAGACGAGTGATACACCTTTTAAAACTTCACAGTACCCTATTAATTAATTGATTTTAATTAATTAATTAATAAAAAGGAAATTTTTTTAAATTATAAATTTTTTTTTAAACAATTTTTTTTTTAATTTTCTTCAACAAACAATAATTTTTGTTTTAAAACTTTTGGTGGAACTACACATACATTTCTTCAACAACATTACGCTATTTGACAGGTTTGGCTACATTTGGGACTCGATCAACTGGGAAACTTAAGGAAGTGTTTCAGGCCAGTAAGATGTCGAGAGCCACACCAAGAAAACACACCGAGTGCTTTATTGAGTTTTATTAAAAATTGGCTAGCCCAAACAGTGGGGCTTGATCACATCAGAACAACAGAATCTCAGAATATATATTTTATTACAATATATATTTCTAAAATCATATACAGACCCTCCTAACAAGGATCAATCACACTGACTGCATTTTAAAACTATTAATTAATTATTTAATACAATGAAAAATGAAGTCAACGTTTTGACGACGAGTGAGAGAGAGAGAGAGAGAGAGAGAGAGAGAGAGAGAGAGAGAGAGAGAGAGAGAGAGAGAGTGAGAGAGAGAGAGGGCGTTGTAAGTACGTACACAGTTAATATTTGTCGAATATATAAACTTTCTAAAATCATATACATGCACGGTAATGACCACAGAGAGGAGAAACGGTTTGAACTTGACAACGAGAGAGAGAGAGAGAGAGAGAGAGGAGAAACGGTTTGAACATAACGTTTTGACAACGAGAGAGAGAGAGATAGTTTTACTTACATTCAAATGTAAGAGAGAGAGAGAGAGAGAGAGAGAGAGAGAGAGAGAGTAACAATCATGATCATATAGTTTGAATTTCCCACCACAGAAAAGAAAGAAAATGTTGGCAGATCTGCTCTATACACAATAATGTAAGATTGGTAACCCTGATCATATATTTTAATATATACACTATATAACACATATTTGAATTTCCCTCCTCCCGCCGCAGAAAATGTTGGCAAACCTGCTCATATAAAATATCTATACACTATAATAATAATAATACAAAGGTTGGTAAACCTGATCATATAGATTTAATATACATTATAACACGCGACAAATTTGAACTCATGCAAAGGTTGGTAACTCTGATCATATATTTTAATATACACTATAATGCATCAAGTTGGAACCTCCCACCCACCACCACCCCCTGATATGCAAATCAGCTTTATTAAAAAAAATAAAAAATTATATTCACGGATGCAGGTGGTCCATTGAACTTATCCCACCCCCCCCACCCACCCCCTTGATATGCAAATCAATTTAATTAAAAAAATAAAAAATCAAATAAAAAAAATAAAAAAATTTATTCGCGGAAATTCGCAGATGCTGTGGTCCATTGGGATGCTGCGGGTCCAGCGGTGGCGGCGTCATCTCTTAGATCTTGTTTTTTAGTGTTTTTTATTGTTTTTTAAGAAAGGCGGCATTCCTTTGTGGGTTTGAACCGGCATTATTACCCTACTTTAATTGTAATAATTAAAGCTGGTTTTTAGTGATTTTATTAGTGTCTCGTATTTTGTTTTCCATTATAGGCTACTATACGACGATCAAGGAGACCGTCGTAACAATATCTTGCACTCCTATCTACTGAATGGTGGAAAAATTTGACAGCTCGACAGTACCCACAGCTTCCTTGCCGCCCCTCGTGCCTTCGTAGTTTCTAGTGCAAATATTATCGTGTGGAGATGGACCTTCTGCACTAGAAAACTGACAATATTTACTAATAATGGCCACATCTGGAACTTTACATGTGTCAATGTAACTTTACTTGTTACACTGACGAAACGATTTTGTGACTTAATGTTGCCTATACCCTCTCTTCTGCCAAGATCTATCGAGTGATACGGATAGATCTGAGAGTTATTATTTTCTCCAACTCCTTCTGCAGTTGCTTGTATCATGTGATAAAATAATACACAGTGTTAACACAACATACCGTAACGCTTGTGTTGCCTGATCAGCAGGATGACATAATATCCGGAATACCGTAGAGATTCTCTTGCCGTAGTGGTAGAGAATACCAGTACACCTAATACTCTCTTGTCAGCTACCTTGTACATGTACCGTCTGTCGACAAATTAGTATGTTTACTTTTGGAAGTTTGGCAAACTACCAGCGCGGGAAGGATGACAGAAGTCTTTGATGCAATAGCCTGTTGCTAATACTGTGCCACTGTCCCGTCACTTCTCTGCCCACAAATCAGATTGTGCCGTTAGTAAAATCACGTTAATGTTATCATGTCTAAACCACGTGGACTCGGCGTTGCCGTTGCTAGTAACCATCAACTGCAGCGTAGCAGCGTCCTGTCGTTGTCTTTCCGCTTTCCGCTTCTGCACCCGACTTTACAGCATCTACAGTCTGTAAAATGAGCGGTGGCGCATTTTATGAGCAACAAATTTTATGTTGTGGTTAATTTCGTTATGTAGACGACACCTTCATAGTATTTAATGGCACTCATAGACAGGTGGATATGTTTTTTAAATTTATTAACGAAATTAACCACAACATAAAATTTACTATGGAAATGGAAACCAATAATGGCTTGAACTTCCTCGATGTATTGGTGTTAAAAAGAAACAACCATTTCGGTTTTAAAATATACCGAAAACCTACCACAACAGACATAGTTATAAATGCTAAATCGAATCATCCATACACACAAAAAATGGCAGCATTTAATGCACTAGCACATAGACTAATAAGCGTACCAATGAATACGGAGGATTATAAGGAAGAATATAACATAATAAAACACATAGCCTTGAAAAATGGATATAACACAGAAATTGTGGATAAAATGATACATAAACAATTACGGAAAATAAATGGTGACAATAATAAAGTTAAAAATACAACACAATATGTCTCAGCATTATATACGAACATACTCCCCAACATAATAAAAAATGAATTTAAAAAATTATATATAAATGTTTCATTCAAGACCATAAATAATCTAAAAAATATACTTAAGCCACGAAAACCAATAACTTTGGAGGAATGTTCAGGAGTATATAGAATCCAGTGCAGTGAGTGCGATAAGTTCTATATCGGACAAACGGGGAGGAAATTTATCGAGAGATTTAAAGAACACCTACCAAAAAAGAAACCCCAAACCACCTCATCAAATTACGTACTCCACCTAATAAACGAAAACCATAATTACACCGGATTCAAAGAGAACATGGAGCCGATACATGTTTGTAATAAAGGTCATTTCCTGAATGCTTTAGAAGAGTTTGAAATATACAAGGCATCCAAAGTAAATAAAGAGCAGTTACTCAACGATCAGCTATCATTTAAATCCAATAAATTATATGATACCGCATTGATGATAAGCAATGAAGCATGAACACGGGCTAGTTGACGATCGGAGGTCGACCGGTGCATTGAGTCGCTTTTAACGTGTTCATGTGTTTGTGTTATATGTTAATTTATTCAGTGATTTTTGTGCGTGTGTTTTTATGTATAAACATTTTAATCATTTCGACGACCCCTATGTATTAGGGGAATAATAAATTTTTTACTGTACCTGAAGATGGGGATTTAGTCCCTGAAACATGTTGTATGTAAAAAACTGAGATCGCATAGTGGATTATACAAGGTAAAAAATTCTTAAGTTAATTATATTTGACATTTACATATTCTTTAATTAAACAATAAGAAACAAAATGGCACATAAAATTACTTATATAGGTAATGAAAATAAAAAAAACAAAATTATATTTCTTCTGTCATACCGTACTAATCACCTATCATTACTAATCAGTCGATAAACAGTCTTGTACATCAGGGGCGTATACAGAAAAAAATTTGGGGGGGCTGGCTATCCTGGAAAATTGTGAGTATTCTCAGGGGATTGTCACCACAAAATACCCAGAAATATCAACCAATATCTTAGCTTTTATGCCCTAAGAGCATATAACTTTGTGTAATTATTTTAGATAAGAGTTCATTGTAAAATTCTAAGTTTATATAGACTACAATTAGTGGCAAAACAAACAAAGCTGCAAAATACAACACATAAATAAAATTTTATACTTAATGAATTTTTCTATTATAGCCTATGGAGTATGAATGGCAAATATCTAAATACTTGTCAATTTATTAAGCAGAAAGGTAAACAGTTAAATTTTTTACAAATTTATAGTTTATTTCTCAAAAGTACAGTGGAATACAAAATACAGTGTATTTTGTACCTGAGTATACTACATAATAAAATGTTATTATTATATATATATTATTTAGTGTCCTGTTAAACCAAGTCCAAATTAGATGGATACACAACTTAACATATTCAAAAAACTTGCGTCTATAAAGATTAAAACAACTAAAGAACAAAATCAAGTTTTCTTGGAAGGCTTGCAAATTTGTCTACAACTTTTTCATCATTAATATAAATGTCACGATGAATGTAAAGTAGTGCCAGACCATTTAATCTGTTTTCTGATGTAGTATTCCTCAAATATGTCTTTAATATTCTAAGGCTGGAGAAACTTCTTTCTGCAGTAGCAACGGAAACAGGCAATACAGGTAAAATCTTTAAAAGAATGTACAAGTTAGGAAAAAGTCTTTGTCGCATTTTACAAGAGCACAAACTGCTGTTTTAGGTAGATCCTCACTTTCTTGACTCCATTTATTTTTCCAAAGAGCATACTCACTCTTTACAACTTCTTTGTATGATAAATCTGCTTCATAAAAGTGAAAAGCTGGTTCTAAAGACTCAAAATCATTTAAGACACAAAACTCGGGCAAGACACATTGTAATGACGCAACTGTTTCTTGGTGTGATTCAAACCGCTCTTTGAGGGAGGAGGAAAAATCATCTAAGTATGGCACGTAGATAGAATGTCGGTAATACTCTTCTGCGGAGGAGTAAGTTATATTAGAACGGCCTACCTGCAGTTTACATGTTCTAGGGACGTCTTCAGGAACTTTTATTTTATCGGAAAATATTTTTGCCTCTTTGTATATTTCAGCAAAATGTTCATTGGCACTACTTCTCTTTAAAGAAACATTTTCTAAAATAGCAGAAATCTTCTTAACAGCTTTTGAAAGATCAATTTCTTTCTTTTGTAGTGTCTCCGATAAATTTAGAGTTATAGATAGCATATCGCTCAACACGAACAAACTGACAATAAATTGGAATTGGCATATTGAATTATTCAAACCATGAGCCTTTGCAGCTGCTTCCCTTGAAAAAGATTCATTCTCAATATCCAAAAGGGCCAAGATAATTGGTTCTAGAATCTCTTTAAACATTAAAACTGAATCATGGCGTTGCACCCATCGGGTTTCACACAAAGATATTAGTTTTCTCTTCTTATAATCACTTTGGCAACATGCTGCTATTTTACATTTTAAAATTTCTGTTCTTTTGGCTGACATATGGAAAAATGCATTCACTTCTTTAATCACCCCCATACAATTTCTAACAAATGAGACTTTACTCGCATCAGACAGGCATAGATTGAGAGAGTGTGAGGCACAATGAGTGTAGACAGCTGAAGGTACTTTTTCTTGAACATAAGCCTGTACTCCCCTGAATTCGCCGCTCATGGTAGATGCACCATCATACCCTTGTCCTCTCAAATTAGCCAAGTCCAAACCCAAGGCTGTTAGGTTTTCCATTAAAGTATGCGCCAAACCAGCGCCAGTGACATCAAATACGGGTACAAAGCAGAGAAAATCTTCTCTCATACTGGTGGTTTCTGTGTCTAATCTTACACTTAGGGAAAACTGTTCAATTTGACTGATGTCAGTAGTTTCGTCTGCTAATACTGAATAAAAGATAGATTTTCTAACTTTGGTAACGATTTCTTTCTGAATTAATTCACCAAACACGTTTATTATTTCATTTTGTATAACTGAGCTGGTATACATGCTTTTTCCGCCACTTGTTAACAAGTGATCTCTTAAATGTAAATCTCCACTGTTTGCCCTATACCTTAGCAAGGCACGGAAATTTCCATCATTACTAATCGGTTCATCAAGGTCAATTTTTCCAGAATCACGTTTACCTCTCATAGGTAACTGTTGGCGGCCACAAAGTCTAACTGTTTGAATGATAGGAATGAGTTTGTTTCTATTTTTTTCACACTCTTTTTTTCTTTGCTCATCGATTTGATTAATAACGGTGTCAGTTTTTTTTTTTTTACTAGTAATCTCAAATGGCCAGAAGTCAAAACAGCTTCTCTGTGGTATTTTGAGTTTTGATGTTCACTGAACACCTCTTTGGCTTTTTTTAAGTTTCTGAATGGTTTATTGACTAGAGCACCCAAAGCCTGGTGACTCCCTTTTCCTCCAACATCTTTACTAGTTAAAACACAAAACTTACAATAAGAGCCCTCTTTTTCTTCTGAGTACGCCAACCAATTAAAATCATTCAACCATTTTAACTGGAAAGATCTGTAAAATTTGTTAGCTTGATCACGTACTTTAGGGAATACATAATTAGAACTTGGAATCCAGACATTGTCAATGAAGGAAACACGCTCCTCATTACTAAAGTTTTTTACTCCGTCCAAAGTTAGATGTCCAATATCATTAGGCCTGAGTTGATTTAAAGTTGGTACCGGTATCGGTATGCTTATGCTACACTTACTTGTACCAGTTGTGCCACTACTGCCTTCGTACGATGAATGACCAAGGGGAAGGGGCTGAACAGAACTAGGGTCAAAACAAACATATCCCTCTGATGACATTGTTGCAATGGAATCATCACGCACTTCACTGCATTTAACTGTGGTGTTTGTAGAAGATGAACACGTCTTTTTAGAAAAAAAACTTTCAATAGAAGCCTGTCGTTTCATAATTACCTATTAAAGTAACCACTAACAACCCTTATTTAATAAAATGTGTTAACACTTAAGCACTGTTGTCGCTCACGTGGAGTCACGAGTAGAGGTGGGCCGATATACCTGTAACAGGTATTTTGGAACGATATTTTTGTGGAACGGATGTAACAGTGACTGAAAAGTTGAAATACCTGTTATTCGCTGCGACGCTGTTCCGAGTCGAGACACGCCACCCTCGCTGTTCCGAGTCGAGGCACCCCCCTACGCTCCTACACACACACACACACACACACACACAAAGTACGCAAGTATCACGTAAACGAATATGACAAGCCCAAATACTAGGCGTACAAAAATATCGCTGGTACGCAAGGAACAACCAGTATTTCAAATACTAGGTATTTCAAATACTAGTGGTATCACCGATACACAAAATACTAAGCGTATCAGAGGAACAGTAGTATTTTTGGAACACCTAGTATTTTAGGAACAGGTAGTATCAAGGGTATTTCGATACTTCATTCTGCGCAAAGAGACGAAGCTGTTTTTAATAAAGGAAAAAATTCATCCTGATGTTACATTTATTCTCGTGTGATATGCAGATATATAATACAGATTATATGCTAATAAATTATATATCATACTAGTCACCAATTTGTAACTAAAACCGGTTCAGGTTGTAAGGTAAAACTTTATGTTTTTACTTATAAAAAACTTGTGTTCCGAGTCGTTAGTGAAATAGTTGTATTTAATTACATTGCGTTATAACCTATAGAGAGGCTGATGTTGAAAAGCTATATTTTACTTTTTATTAATGGGATTTTAACTTCACGGAATTTTAATTTAATGGGATTTCGTTCCTTAAATATCTGAACGAAGAACACAAACACGATTATCATCAAGGAAAATGCAACAGTTGATATTTTTGAATGCAAATTTAAAATAGTCTTTGAATAACTGAAATCCCAGTATTTTAAAAACAATTCAATTGTTTAATTTTATTTATAATGTTTTAAGTGAAGCAGATTGTAATGTAAAAGGTGTGACATTTCATAACTTGTATATTCTGTGTACATTAGTGAATGAATCTGAAGATTATCGAGGTATGTAATGCATTTAATTTACTTTTGTTGTTGCTTATTATTTATAAGTTTTTATTTATTTATTTATATTTATTTATTACAGTTGATTTTATTATTTTTATTTGTAAAATTTTGTTTATTCTCATTCACTCTTGTGGCATACTGTTTTTATTATATATTTCTGATGTTTTTATCACATTATTTGTTGTGGTATTACGTGTACTCTAAATTATTTCATTGCCCCGAGTTTCACAACTGATTTGTCTAAAGTCTAACCATGTTAATTTTACTCCTAGTGAAAACTTAAATTGGTATTCCCAAAGGGAGATAGGCCTATAAATTCTCTTGTTTCTTATTTTCTTTTAAATAGTAATAGTTTAATAAAGTCACAGTGTAAAGTAACACTGTTAATACTTTTAGTTTCAAGTTATTTCTTATAACAAATTATATAGTATAGGTTATATAATATCTTCAAATAAATACACTGCAAGTAGGTTTATTAACATATTAATAGGTTTATCTAAGTGAAAATAAACCTACTTGCAGTGTATTTATTTGAAGATATTACATAGGAGACCTGCAGGAAACTCAAAACGAGTTACTTATGAAGGATAATATAGGTTATGTATATATATATAGTATATAATAACAGGTATTTGTACCTGTTATTTTTTGGAACGGTATTTTCATACCTAGTATTTTAAAGTAACAGTTTAGCCCACCTCTATCACGAGGAAGACAGGAGGAGGGAGAACTGGAAGGCAAGACAGTGAGCGAGACGCGCATGCGTGGACGGACGCTTCCTTCCACCTCCCCCCACCATTGTCTGACGACCGCGGCACGAGCTCCGCTCAAGGAATGCAATTGTTCTGCCTTCTGAATGCAAACTGTCGGCACTAAACGTATACACGAAATGTGTTTGCGCCGGGCGCTACGAAATATTTCGTGTTTATGTTCAGTGCCGACAGCTGAATTCACCGAAAAAATCGGTGATAGCACTAGAAACGTCGCCGACACGTTCCTTGTTTCTTACCGCGAGAGGGCTCACTTGTATTTACAGTGATCCGGGTTTTCCGTGTACTATTCTATTACGAAATTCAGCAATAACGAAGAAATCATTTGTTTTGTTTTGATTAAAGCAATGCCTTCATTGTAGTGTGAAACCATTTCAATTTTAATATGGTTTATAACTTAGCCAATAAGATAAGATTATGGTACAACCAAATTTACAATTATTTTATGCTTTTACCAAAACAACACTTTCTTAATTTTTTTTATTTACTTATTTTTTTCGGGGGGGGGGCTGAAGCCTCCTCAGCCCCCCTTATATACGCCCTTGTTGTACATACTATACTACGTAGTTATATCACAATGTTTATCTACATATTATTGTGTAAAAATATTAATTTGGAAACTTTGTTCGGCTTTAATAGCGTTCGACGTTGACTAGACTAATAATTTGTCCGGTCCCCGAGAACACGCGTTGATGTTGCAACGATGCAAAACCTTTCCAAATGTATGCATATAAATGAGGATATACGTGGCGCCGCTCTTGCCACCACTGTAGAGGATCTTCCTTTCGATCTAAGTACTCTTCGTTTAGGTACTTATCCAGTTCACGAATGCCAGCCACAGTTTTGTTATCTGGTCTTGTGGTTTTATTCATTTCACTGTCGTATTCTTCCCATATACTCGTACTATCATTTTTATTTTCAGTGGTACTGGATACAAGGTCGGAAATACTGTACTTGTTGAAACTTCTTGATTTTTTCTTTGGGGTAATTGCACTTTACCAATTTTATTTCTGAGCCCTTGTATTACTATTTCACAGGCTCTTTTGTTCCTGAACACTCTCTTTTAAATCGCAGGTCCAGAATTGTACATTCAGCGTATAAAAGATTATTCTCCAAATCTCTAAAACGGTTTTCCATACCTTTCTTTAAAGCTGACTGTACAGCGACTACTTTTTCGTTTTGTGACGTACGTTTTTGCAGAAAACCTTGAATCAAGTTACAAAATACGATGACTTTTGACAGGGTCACATTTTTCTCGGCGCTTATTTCCACCGTGACCTCATAGAATGGTTTAAGTAAAGGTAAAACTCCTTCTATTACCTCCCAGCCCTCTTCTTTTATAGTTAGATCAGAGCGTAGTAGAGCAACCGTTGCAATCACAGCATCCTTTACCCGTACTATTCTCTCAAGCATGTCGTAAGTGGAATTCCAACGAGTTGGTACGTCTTGCTTGAGTTTTAGTAGCGGCAAACTCATTTGCTCTTGTGTAGCTGTTAATTTTTTTTGCCCTTGTGTGCTTCGATTGAAGTACTCAACAATACTTTTGACTTGCACTAAAACATCTGATATTTCCTTTGTAGCGTTTTGGACAACGAGATTTAGAAGATGAGTGAAACATCCGACTGACCGCCATTCGCCAAGTCTGACAGCAGCTATAGTAGTGTCCCTTACGACAGCAGCAACTTTATGAGAAATATTCCACTCTACCATGGCATCTTTTAAAAAATTGCATAAGTTTTGGCTTGTATGCTTATCATTATAAGCTTGACAAGTAGGCCTAAGCAAAGCCGAACAAAGTTTGGTCTCGTCATCTATAAAGTGTGCTGTTATAGCTATGTAGCTCTCATTATTGCTGGAGGTCCAGCCATCGGTAGTGAAAGATAATGCAACTGCAGCTTGAATTTTCTTTTGTACATTGATCAATACTTCATTATAAACGTTTGACATTAAATTTAATGACAACGTTTTTCTAGAGGGGAGTCGGCCGGCCAGCGTTGACTCGTGGCGGATCGGCCGCCGGGCAAACTAAAGAACTAAGACCGGGATCGACGGCGAACTAGTTCGCGTAGTTCGTCTGAAAGAACGCTCTTCTGAACTAGGTCGTTCGCGAACTACACAAGACTACAGCCAAACTTGGGCTGCATTCAGTCCAGCCCGAAGCTGTCGAGAAATCGAACGTATGCGTGCAAATTTTTTGCTGACGGCGTGTTCCGTGTTTGTAGACTGTGCTAATTTCTATCGTTGCAGTTTTAAAACAAATATGAATAAAAATAGTGTTTTATATTTGTAAAACATCAGTTTTTCATCGTTATCGTTAGAAGAGAAGAATGAAATTAAGAATTTAAGTTGCGAGACTTCTGATTTATTAATTTCTCAGTCATCGTCAAGCAGAAATCAGACTTATTGTAGGAAATTTAATGTGTCCATTTATTCCAAACATAAGTGGTTGTGTGGCTGTCCTAAAAAGAATGCACTATTTTGCTTTCCTTGTTTATTATTTGGAGGTGATGCAACTTGGACAAAGGTTGGAGTGAATGATTTAAAACATTTAGGCGAGAAAGTAAAAAACACGAAGATTCAGAAAAACATATGAAGAATGTAATTGATTTAACTATGTTAGGAAAAGCAAACATTGCACACCAGTTAAGTGACTCTTACAAACAACAAACAAACAAACACAATGAAAAAGTGAGACAGAATCTAGAAATTCTCTCAAAAATTATTGACTGCGTCAAGTTTTACGGAAAATTTGAGCTTCTGTTACGTGTCACGATGAAACTTCACAGTCATCGAATCCTGATGTATTTCGAGGATTGTTAGAATTTGCTGGAAAGTTGGACGAGTCTCTTAAAAGTCATTTTATAAAGTCAACAGTTCAAGGGAACGTCTAAGACAATTCACAACGAACTTCTAGACTGTATCCTTGAGGTGTGTCGTGATGAAATACGTGCTGAAATTAAACAATCTAAATTTTTATCAGTAATGTCGGATGATACATCAGATGTGTCAGGTCTTTCGTAGCAAGTTATTGTTTTTTGTTATGAACTGAACGGAATTATGCATGAAAGATTCTGGGGATTTTTTAACCCAAAATGCTGAAGTGTTAGCAGAATGCATTTTAGAACAGGTAAATATACTTATCTAAAAATGAACTTTTTCTTGTGAAACTTACTGTTTTTCGTTGAACGCGTTTCGGCATGCGTATTCGCCTTCTTCAGCTTTGAGTCAGACTGCCATCATTTAGTAACGGTTGTTGTGTGGAAGGTGTGGTAGGGGTGGTGTGTGGAGGAAGGGGATTGGCGCGGGGATTCAACTTAATGTTTGTTTTTTGTATAATTGTGTCAAAAAGTGTATGTGATTTATATTGTAATTGATCGTTAAGTATGTTGTTTGGTTGTGTTGTGTGGTGTTTATATATTATATATTATAATTACTATTATTATACTAACTATCAATTACAATATAAATCACATACACTTTTTGACACAATTATACAAAAAACAAACATTAAGTTGAATCCCCGCGCCAATCCCCTTCCTCCACACACCACCCCCACCACACACCTTCCACACAACAACAGTTACTAAATGATGGCAGTCTGACTCAAAGCTGAAGAAGGCGAATAAGTACGCCGAAACGTGTTCAACGAAAAACAGTAAGTTTCACAAGAAAAAGTTCATTTTTAGATAAGTGTTAGTGCTGTGAAAGAAGAGATGAATAATGAAGACAACTATAGGTAAATATAGTCCTGAATGGCGACAGTGACAAACTTATAGCTCGGACTTACGACGGAGCCCCCGTTTTTAGTGGCGAGAAGGGAAGTGTGCATAAAATAATTCAACAGCCATACAAGTATGCACATTTTGTGCACTGTTATGCGCATCAATTAAATTTAATTATTGAAAAGGCGGCATCACAAAACTCACAAGCTCGTATTTGTTTCAGTAGTCTTGCCGCTATACCACGATTATCTATTCTAGACAGCATTTCTAAACGAATACATCGAGTATCAAACACAAGATGTAATTTTAAAAGCGGGTTAGTGAACACCGTTTTTGAAAACAAGGAAAGGCTAATAGTATGCTTTGAGAAACTTCAAATTTACCAAAATTATTCCACTGTGCAAGCGGCTGCAGGTAGGCCTATTCTCCGTATGCTGAATGACCAGGACTTTAACTTTTGGCTAGAATTTTCTCATCACATCATGTCTCATGTGGATATTTTATATAACCAGCTACAGCATCATAATGCAAACTCCAGTAGTATCTATAATGCAGTAAATAAATTTCTTGAGGCAATTGTGAATGAAAGAAATAGACTTCCTTCTGTTACTGACCAATAAGAAGACACTCCACTCATGAAGAAAAGGAAAACGTTATCGCATAATCTTGTCTCTCCAAAGTAGGTGTGTGATATTATTTGTTATCAGATAAAAGAGAGATTTTCTTTTAATAAACATCTGTCAGCAGTAAAACTGTTAAATTTCTCCCTCTCCAAAGACAATATAAATTCTTTACCCGAATTTGCTGAAACTATTGAAGCTTACACTTTCTTTTGTAAAGAACGTTTGGAAACTGAACTATCTGTTTTGTACGAGAGGCAAGAATTCCGCAGTAATTCAGAGGTTATGAAAACTTACAAAATCATGTTGGATACAGGAATTGCCGAGTCCTGCACAGAAGTGCTCACTCTGCTCCAAATATGCCAACTACTCCCACTGCTGAGCCCGAGAGGTGCTTCTCCATGTTGAAAAGAGTTAAGAGTTTCCTAAGAAGTACAATCACACAAGAGCGGTCTTGCTGCTTTAGCAATGTTAAGCACAGAAAAAGAAATGATTGAAAATATTATTAATTTTAATGAGAAAGTTATCAATAAGTTTTCCAGTTGCAAAGAAAGGAGAATGGACTACATGTTTAAATAAAATTGTGAAAGAAACAGCGATTTATTTCTGATTTTATTTAAGAACTTAACACACTATTATATTTCCATTTGAAAATTTTGACGTCTATAAGTTTAATGTGTAAATTAAAAATTATAATTTGTTGGAATTTTAACGTGTAGGCCTTTAGTGTTTGGAACTTAAATCATAATTAATCATAATCATAAATATCATCACCAACAGCAGCAGCAGCACCAAAGAGGATTGGACCAATGTTTTGTCATAGCTTCAGCTTCAGTACAGGTAAAAGACCTAGTAACAGTATATAAATTTCACTAATATATGATAATGGTAAATGTTGAAAGTTGAAAATTGTAGTGTAGCCCCACCAAACTAAAATCTTACCAGCCGCCACTGGTTTTATGTATAATTGTGTCAAAGAGTTTCACTACAAAAGTGAAACATAATAGGCCTACACAAAAAATTTAACATAATATCATTTTACCATTGTTGCATCACAATTATTTTTATTGTTTATTATAGGGATCCTGTCACATTATTTAAAAGCAGTTTCCAAACTCTCGACAACTTATAAGTATCATCTCTGTTAAAATGATTCTTATTTTCGTATTTCTATCGCCTCTCTGAATACCCTCAGAAAATAGTTCCAGTGTTTGCTATGATCTCCTTTTCTTCATGTAAGATGTGATTGTGATTTACATATTTACGCTCATAATTGCTGATTTCTCCGTGTGCCTCAGAACCGAGGGGATTCTCTTCCTCGTTAGCACCTGTCTCCGCGTTTCGCCCTCGCACACACCTCGATTTCACTGTAGATGCCAGGAGTCGAAAGAATCATCTTGTCTTTCAACGGTAACAATTGGCCTACTTTCGTAATTGGCTTGAATATAGGCTGTATGTTGTGTTTCTTCAAAAGCAGACCGATTATATTAATAGTCCCACATACACAGGCATAAGCCTACGGCAAGTAAGCGCGTCAACTTAACTGCTTCAGCCTGAATGTGTACAGAACCGACTTCTCTTCCTACAGGATACTCATTGCGGTCGGTTTTTCACAGTTGCTTTGTGACAGCTCGCCTGATTTCTATGTACATATTTTTTGTAATTTTCGGATTATTGGACGAGGAATGCTGTGTTGTAAATTATGGGTAGGTTTGTAAAATTGTGGGCTTAAGGTACAAATACGGGTGGGTTAAGACTTGTGCTGTCTCATTCTAGCCACTGAGGATGCCTCACTGTAGTATGACCAAAACGTTTGATTTAAATAAAAATAAAACGATATTTGTTAAACAGAAAAAAGTACTGTCATGCGTAACTTAAATCTACAACAACATTTAAAAAATTTATCTCAAATTTATGGTTTTGTATATCACTGAATGCAAGTGTGTCCAGAGTTTTTACTCGACCCCATAGGCCTACAGTTCTTAAAAATCCGCGTTTAATATTTACTTCAAAGTACTGTACTTGGTGCCGTGTAATTAATATTAAATATGAAAATATATTAACTAACACATTTGTATTTAGATTTTAAACTTTTTAATAGATATATTTCTTTATAAGTAGCATTATTTTAAACAACTTTACCTTAATTGAACGTTTCATAGGCCGTTTTTAATTTGTATCTGAAGCTGAGTCTGTTGAACTCCTACAACTTTAGGGGTTGACTATCTGGGTATTCCTGATCCTTTTTCTATACCCAAATATTCAAATCAGAATCGTCAGATGGATGTTCGGATATTTCCCCAAGAACAGTAACTGGAATTTGTGCATCATAAGGAAGAAATAGAAGAACTGATAGAATATTTTGATATAAAGATATTAAATAACTTTTCTTACTCTTTGAGACATAGCCTTTCAAGTCACAAGAGAAAAAAACACTCGTTATAATGATTTTTGTCTTCCTCCAAATAATTTAATACTAAATTTAAAGAGTTTTTATTACCTGTTGACAGTTTCTTCAGACTCTCCAGGTACAACAAATTTAACGAGAAGCCTATTATTTATCTAGGCCTCCCAGATTCACTTCAAAGTAGAGATTTTAGACTTTTCTAATAAAATCTGTAATAATTCTTTGATGTTTTTTAAAACCACAGACTTAACATAAATATAAGTAAAGTTGTCTGAATTTTTAGGCCTACACAGTAGCTAAACATTTTTAGCAACACAGCAAAATTCACTTTTGAAGTTGAAAGAATATCTGTATGACTATGAAGTGTAGTCCAAGGCAGGATTACAGTGAGTGTCAGTGAAGTAAAATAATTTTAAAATGTTAATTTTCTCGGTTTACTGGTAATAATATTAAAGAGACAAATGAAAGACAATTAATATATGAACTCTTAATGGAGACTATTTACTAGCTTTATTTAATAATTACTAATAGCAGGATTCTTCATGTTTTCCAATATATAAGAAAAAAAACCTAAACACTGTGTAGCCATGTATTATCTCAAAAGCATATATTTTTCGAGAAAACTGTATACAATGCAAAATTTATAGTAAGTGTAATTTTTTAATTTAGCACCTAAAAATTTATAAAAAAACAAAAATTATAAAAAAGATTTTTCTCATAGACCTGTGTTATCAATAATGACACAGATGGAAAACGTTTAGACAGACACTAACTGAGGATTAGTATCTCAAAGAAAATAAGGTAAAGTTTATTAATAAGTAAACAAATTTGTAATTTCTACAGTCAATATAAAATAATGCCCCAAAAAATAAGAGAAGAGTGAAGAGGAACAACTATCCCAAGGAAAATAGAGAGCCTATAGTTGAAAAAGAAAACTGAAATAAATAGGGCCAAGACACACAAAGACCAGCAAGACAAAACTCAGTTGAATAAAATAATTAATCTTTCAATTAAGAAGAGAAGTTAAGAAAATAAAAGAAGAAATAATAAGTGAATATTTAGTTATCCAGTTACAGTTGTTTTGGTTTTTCATATTGTTTTAAATGTACTTAGTCCATTTTCATTCTGCATACAAGATTCCCAGATTTTCATATTTCATTTCTGGAAATTACCTTTGTATGGAAGCTTTTTTTAAAATTGTTTTTCACTTTTTAACATTAACAAATCTTAAAGATAATGAGTCAGTTTTGTTCATTATAACTATGTTACCTGTAACAGCTTCAGTTATGGCATTTTTTCTTATTTACTTGCCTTTTGTGGTTATGATGTGTTTGTCAGTTGTTGGGTAAATTTATTTTTTTCTCCTTAACATGTCTGTAGTTAGCCAGAATTTATTTTATGTTGGAGAAAAATGATTAACAACATATTAGTATACTTTTTATACTATAAACAAAGCATTCCAGAAGAAACCCCTATTTTCTGCTGTTACAAGCATTAGCTTTTTTGCAAGCATGTATATTTTCATATATTGATTTAGACTGTAGTTTAAAGAAATATTATTAAATTATGTTGGGAGTTGAAGAGCAGACACTTTTTTTATCTACAGATGTTGTAAATCGCGTGCACAGTTGAATAAATGCATGGCAGATTCCTTGCAGTGATAATGGATTATTGTTTCTGCTCATATAAAAATTGAAAGCAAAACAGGAAACTACCATAGTTGGAAACAGTACTGTGTTGTAAGGAACTGTAGACAAAATCTGTGTTTATATTTTACCTAACAGCTAACATTTATCTCTTGTTGGTAGCGTTAATTTTAATAGAGCAGGTGACCATAGACATATAGAAATTATACTAAACAGCAATATATCAATATTTTCAATAAGAATTTCTGTCTATTTACACTAAATTATATTAAACTACTGTTAAGAATAATTCTTAATTCTCAGTTTTCAGCTATAAAGCTACAATTTTATCCGGGGTTCCAACCACGACTTTTGTTTCAATTTCATAATATTACTTTACATCACACAAATTGTATCTACATAATTACCCCAAATATTTTTAAATTTAAGTGTACTTATAAGACTATCATCTATGAGAAAATGGTATATAATGACAGTGACAACTATTAACATTGTAGTATTTCACAATCCATAATAAAATACAGAGCCTAGTGTGAAGTTTAGTTAATTAGCAAATCAACCTTTGATCTCAGATTGACAGAGTAGAAAATACATGTGTTCATTCATTAGTAATATGCATTAATTAGAAAATGCACGTGTTCATTCCAAGTAGTAATAAAGATGTTCTGATAAGAAAACTAAAAGTTTTTTGAGTTGATTGTCAAGTCTAGGTACTGTTTTTTCAACCACCTTCCCCTGTCCTTTTCTAGCATGTGAACATGTATACATAACATAAAGAATTATACAGGATACATGAATACACTGTATGTTCTATCCCAGTTAATTGGCAGTATTAATTATAAATTTTTACAAGTATAAATACCAATAGTTCACAGTATTTTAAAACGTGTAGGCCTATATATATATATATATATATATATATATATGCTTGTAGTTATGGGATTTGTATAGACACTGATTAAACACAGAACCAGTATTATTAACAAAATAAACACTAGTGTATAGTTACTTCCAACCTAAAAATTTACTTACAAGCAAGTGTGAGCACTATTTTACAACAAAAAACATGAACATGTGTAAAACTGACAATTTGATCAATTTTGTTATCACAGCAAGCCTATGAGAACTCGAAAACGTCTGATTAAAATATGTTATAAATATTCAGAGATAAGTTTTAAGCATTTTGCTAACACATACAAAGTTCTTCATGAGTACTATCAGTATTAGCCTCAATATAGTTATATAATTAGTTTTTTCAATTCAGAATCAAGAATGTAAAGTAAGTAAGTTTACATTACTGAAAAAGAATAAACTGAAAATTACTCAATTAAATAAATATTTACTGTCGTTTAAAATTGATATAGTTTATAAACAATAAACTATAGTGATTAATACTGTAAGTAATAATGTGTAAACTACAATCACCTTTTTGCTAATTTTGTTATTTGAGAAATGTTGTGTGACATTAATAATACAATTAATATTTGAGTGTCTCAGAACCAGAATAAACCAAGTCGACTTATAGAAATTTTACACATAAAAGGATTAAAGTTTTCTGTGAAATAATAATTCCCTTTTATCAATGTAAGTTTTTTTTAATGTATAACAACACATATATAAACTTAACTACTGAAGATAAAGTTTTGTGGTTTATAAAATGTGCTTTGTTTGAAAAATTTTTTTTTTGTAAGTTGTTTCACCATGTTCTTGAACACACATCCTTCAACTGAATTATTTTTTTGTAGCAAGAGTGATGAACTAAAGATACACGTGGCAAAAGATCCAATATATTTTTTAACAACATTAATTTTCAGTTTTTGTAAATATATAGGCTCTTGGTTAAGTGCCAGAAATTACAAATCATTTACAGTTCCTTAATCTGAAGTGTCTTCAATATTGTGAGTACATTAATATTCCTGTGTTGTCCATAACAGGCAAAAAACACATTTGTGCAGTGGAGCATTCACTATGTTCATGGTCACCTAACAATCTTCTAAGATCTTCTTCCACGTTCCATTCCATCTCATGTATGACACAACCTACATTACTGTTAAGAAATATTTATATATTTTTTGTTTGTAGCAAATTATATACATAAAGGTTTCTATTATAATAAAAAATAGAAGTAGATAAATCTGGGTAGACACTTTCTGTTAGTCAAATGTACAGGTACAAAAGTCATCAGCCACTTTCTCCTTATCTGGTTGCAGTGTAGCTCTTCCCTGTTCAGCTTTTCTTAATGAATTTCTCTCTTGAACACTAATGGATTGCTTTGTAACTTCATTAGTTTTTGCATCGATTTTCATTTTCAGATCACCACATTTTCAGCAATTATATTCAAATGTTAAAGTGCAAGAAAATATGCTGGTAAAAGCATTACAGTACAATTTTTCCTTCAGAGGACTCCATTACCTTCTAATGTGAGCTTTTCTAAATTTGTTAATGAGTAGAAAAGATGTTTATAAATCTCTTTATGAATAGAGATGTTTGTGTTCAGATATTTTCTTTCATATTGCCTTAAGCAATACAGGGACTTATAGAATGGGAAAGACATTAGCTCTGCTCAAGTATTGTGATGAATGATAATCTCAGTTCTATCGAGCTTGTTGGTTAGAGTATGTTTTCTTAGTGAGTCTGGTACTGCTAAGTCCTTCTCTTAAGTTAAACATTTGACCCCCATTTAATTGTAAAAAATATTAAGAAAATATTTGATATACTAAAGCATTACATTTACTTAATTTTGTATTATACTCATAGATAACAGATACCTTTGTCCCTTCTCCAGTTTGGTATTAAGATCACTGAATTTTTGACTTGTATAAAATTATGAAAATAAACTTTCTGTTGATGATAATCTACTTTAGAAAAGAGTTAAAAATTGCCTTGCTAATGATAATCCATTACTTACCATTAGTTTTCTTCTGATGATTTAGAAGACAAATCATTCTTTAATGATTTTATTCCCTCTTGCATTTCTGTAAATTAATATTTGATGGTGTTTTGGGCTTGTATCACTATGTCCGTGAAACTATATAAGAATTATATATACTAACAAAAAAGTACATAAGAAGGATGGTTTGTTACAGGCTGAACATAACAGACTTTTAATTTGAAGTAAGAAATAATAACATGGGATTTGAGAATAATGTGTTATTTTATTCTAGTTATAAACAACTTGTTTATCAGAAGAATTTGTTATAATGTGTAATGACTGGTTTGTACTTTCAGATGCAGGCATCATAAAATAATCTGCAACTTGTGCACTTCAGAAGAACTCACAGTTGTATAGTGCACCTGAGATACTGTTTAAAGACCTGTTTTCCAGTGTGTTCATGCTAGGAACACTAACAGCTTAATAGAAAGGTAAACATCATAAAATTTCAATTAGTAATTTTTCTTCATGTAGCTCTAATTTGGTCGTAATCAAGTAGGTTATCGGGCATCCAGATGTAAATGATTTACAATTAAAAATTATATTGAAAACGTCATATCAATATTATGATGTGTGATGTATTGCTTAAAGTACTGTATATATAGTTTGTATGTTAACATTTTTTAAATTATTACCTGAAACATGATTCTTAGTAATATATATTCAATATTATAATACATAATGGAAAGCATACTTTTTCAGAAATACTTTACATCTGGTGTGTTTTATATGTGCATAGAAATGGCTATTGCATCAAAATTCTGTGTAGTGTAAACAATGGTACATATTAGATTATGAATATTGTATATAGCACTGTAAATTATAAATACCTGCTACAGTACATATGTAAATGTGATTCAGTTAATCATGATGGTGTATTTAAGTAGGCTATAGCCTGTTGGCAAAAACCAGCTTAGTACTTGACAATTGTATAAAAATACGATTGAACAATGGTGGCAACAAAATTACAGGAATCATTAGGACTTTATTTAGGCTTATTATTTAACAGAAGGAGATGTCATAATAAATCTAGTTATTATTTTCATACAGAGGCCTTTTTGTTTGATTGCCACCAAATATGTAAAAATAGTAAAATGAGTTTTGTCATATTACATTTAATTATATTATTGTGTAGAATCTTGAACACAAATACACACACATATTACATCATGTGAACACACAAACACACACACACACACACACACACACACACATGCGCACACAACACACGTGCACATCTGTCTATATCTATATCACATAAATTTAATTACATATATCAATAATATAATATATATATAATAATATTTCAACACCAAAATTAACAAGTGTTTCTAAACAGTAGGCCTAGTGTTAAAATATTCGGAATTGTCCCTTTATCCGTTCCTGCAGTACATTTTCGATTTTTTTAATATGCGATTATATCGATATATTACGATTGGAAAAGAAGGAGTGTACTATTAGTAAATATTACTTGACTCTGCAGACTGATGAGCGTGAAGCCACTCGGGCAACTTCGTTACTGTTCGTTCACCGCTATTGTCTAGTGCCTAGAGGTGGGCTAAACTAGTATTTTAAAATAACAGGTATGAAAATACCGTTCCAAAAAAATAACAGGTACAAATACCTGTTATTATATAACCTATATTATCCTTTGTAAGTAACTCGTTTTGAGTTTCCTGCAGGTCTCCTGTGTAATATCTTCAAATAAATACACTGCAAGTAGGTTTATTTTCACCTTGAGAAACTTATTAATATATTAATAAACCTACTTGCAGTGTATTTATTTGACGATATTATATAACCTATACCGGTACTATATAATTTGTTATAAGAAATAAATTGAAACTAAAAGTATTAACAGTGTTACTTTACACTGTGACTTTATTAAACTATTACTGTTTAAAAGAAAATAAGAAACAAGAGAATTTATAGGCCTATCTCCCTTTGGGAATACCAATTTAAGTTTTCACTAGGAGTAAACAAACTAACATTGGTTAGACAAATCAGTTGCGAAACTCGGGGCAATGAAATAATTTAGAGTGCACGTAATACCACAACAAATAATGTGAAAAAAACATCAGAAACATATAATAAAAACATAACAGTAAGCCACAAGAGTGAATGAGAATAAACAAAATTGTACAAATAAAAATAATAAAAACAACTGTAATAAAATAAATATAAATAAATAAATAAAAACTTATAAATAATAAGCAACAACAAAAGTAAATTAAATGCATTACATACCTGGATAATCTGCAGATTCCTTTACTAATGTACACAGAATATACAAGTCATGAAATGTCACACCTATTTACATTACAATCTGCTTCACTTAACACATTATAAATAAAATTAAACAATTGAATTGTTTTTAAATACTGGGATTTCAGTTATTCAAACACTATTTTAAATTCGCATTCAAAAATATCAGCTGTTGCACTTTCCTTGATGTTAATCGTGTTCTTCGTTTAGATAAAATTATTCCCGCCCTGGAAAATATCCTTTCACAGGGAACGGATGTTGCAACCATGTTACATCTAGTTCTGACCAAATGCATAAATGTCCATTACAACAATCTCATCATTTACGTGAGATGTGTAGTGAAGTTAAAATCACATTAATAAAAAGTATAATATAGCCTATCAACATCAGCCACTCTATAGGTTATAACACAATGTAATTCGTTATTTCAAAATTTACCAAGTTGGTAACTAGTATAATATATAATTTATTAGCATATAATCTTTATTATATATCTGCATATCACACGAGAATAAATGCAACATCAGGATGAATTTTTTCATTTATTAAAAACAGCTTCGTATGGCTTCGTACTCGAAATACGCTTGATACTAGTTGTTCCTAAAATACTACTGTTCATCTGATACCCCTAGTATTTGTAATACTCGTTTACTTGTTGTTCCTTGTATATCGGTGATACCCCTAGTATTTGAAATACTTGTGTAGGGGAAGGATGGGTAAAGTGGCCACTCTAAGGTTTGATGAATTTTTATGATACCTTTTTAATCAGCAAAATTATAAAAACATATACCAATAGTAACTATAATAACTTAAGTTCCAATTGCTATTGTATTGGCCCACTTTACAATAGACCCTGGCCACTTTAGCCGCATAGGTAAATGAACAAATCTCATTGATTCAGAGTGCGTATTTAATCAATACAAGCTAAAGTAACACACATTAAGAATAAGTACCGGTATTATGTTTTTTAAGTATTATCTTAAGCATTAAATCATTACAAGATAAAGTAAATAGTAATTCGTAATCAATAGTCTATCAATAAAGGATTAGGCGTAGGGCCTATTTGCAAAATTCGCACTCTTCATGTGCCCACTTCTTACATTTTAAGCATCTAATCCATCCTTCATTGTTTTTCGATTTTGAGTAGGCCTCATTACAATAGAAACATTCTTCATCATCATACTCTTCTTCTTCTTCTGGTTCAAAACTAAGCTGTTTTTTTGTTTGAGATGCCTTTTTAGTTTGAGTTTTCTTCTGACTTTTAGGCTTGTGTTTTTTATTAGGTGGGAGGTTTTTTTCTCCATCCTCTTTCTCTTCTTGGCCTCCTCTTCTTCTTTTTTCTGCTTATCTGCAATTACTTCATTTTTATAAGGACTAGATGTTATAACAGCTGCTCTGCCTTTTTTCCTATTTTGTTTTCTTTGCTTTACAAAGGTTTGTTTTGGTAGAGAAATAATTTCTTTTGGACTTACTGCAAACGAACTTTGCACTACACCACTGGATCCAGCCACTGCCACCTCTTCAGCCAAAGCTCCGCCACTGGGTCCAGCCACTACTTCCTCTTCTGTTGAAATAGGGGTCCATCTCCATGTTCATCCAGTGCGTTTTCACAGTTTGCTTCGGTAACATTGAGATCATTGTTTTGAGGGTTCATCGGAATGTCAGACACTTCTGCAGCTACAAAATCAGCATCAGAAAACACATCGGGGTCCAAAGGAAAGACCCCGCACTTGCGAAACCCGTTGATAGCTGTAGCAGGAACAGCTGCACACAAAAATGCCTCTCCAAGAAGTTTACTAATTTGGAACTGTGTTATGGTCCTTCCAGCGTTGTTCCGGAGGAACTTCTCACAAGCTTGAATGTAATAAGCCTTAAAGGGGTCCATAAAAGACACATCTAGTGATTGCAGCTTATGGCTGCAGTGGGGAGGCAAACATACCACTGTTATGTGATTTTCCCTGGCCTTTTCAATAAACGCCACGTTCTTAGTGTGGGTGGCATGACCATCCAAAATTAGAAGGGCTGGATCTTCTGCTGAAGGCTTGGCATATTTTAAAAAATGGTTAAACCATTGCATAAAGATATCTGTTTGCATCCAGCCACTGGGATTGCAGGCAAACTCAGAACCAGGGGGAGCTCCATCTTTAAGCTCTGCCTTCATTTTTTGTCTTGGGAATATAACAAATGGAGGAATAAAAGTGCCTCCAGCAGACATGCAGACTGCAAATGTCGAGAGTAAGCCTTTCTCTGCAGAAGTTATTGCCCCAACCTGCCTTCTTCCTTTCAAAGAGAATACTTTTGAGCTGCGAGTTTGAACGGTCAGAAGGCCAGTCTCATCGACATTGTATATCCTATGAGCAGGATGGAAGTGGTTGTATTGCACTGTTTGAAGAATGTTAAAAAAAGTGTTGACATTAGTTTTATTAAAACCTTGTGCTCTTGCCATGGAAGTAGCCTCTGGTTTTCTCAGAGTTATGTTAGGGTGCCTTTTTCTAAAGCAAGCTACCCAATCCTTGCCTGCCATCTCCTTCTCTTTGTTAAATGGGTGAGAAATATTGTTTTTCTCTGCAAGAGAATACGCCAAGTAGCGTAAGTCATTTAGGGTAATACCATAGAATTGTTGTTCCATATCAAATATATGCTCACAAAGTTCCTGTAGCTCGGTAAACACTTTTCTGTATTTACCTAGAAGTTTCTTATCTTCAATCGCATCACGATTTTTCTCCAGAACTCGCCTTTTGAGGGTGTTTCTTGGAACATTAAACTGTTTCGCTGCAGTAGCAAATGACATCTTGTCTCTTCTTACAGCTTCTATAGCATGTTGCATCACCTCCACTTCCCACGACTGTTGTGTAGATTTTCTGATGTATTTGTAGGGCATCTTGGTGTCCTGTAACAATGAAAAATGGTTGAAATAGGATTTTGTGCTGTAAGGATATTATTAGGCCTATAGGCCTAATTTAACTCACATTCAACTCTGAGTAGGCTATATATATTTTAAACTGACTATAAACGTGAAATCGCATTTATATAAATGCAATTTCACTGTTACATATTATAATGTTATAATATCAATTACTAAAAATGGTTTGAGTAACATCTTATTATGTACAGTGAATAAAAATTGTTGCTGGGCAAAGTGGCCATTTGGCCATTTTGCCCAGTCTGTTTAGTGGTCACTTTACCCAGAATGACACCATTACAAAAATTGTGGTCTAGCATCTAACCTACATGACTTAGCGTTTTCAAACACACACCATTTAAAAGCATATTTCACGCTATCAAACAGCACTAGAGCAAATAATTATAACACTACTTATTATTTAGCTGTAATCAAAAATTTTGTACCACTTACCTAAAATCAGACATGCGAAAAAACGAAAAAATGAGTTCAGAAGTAGAACAGTACAGCCTCCCGCTTCAAAGTCACAGACAACACTGACAGCATCCGTTCCGACTGTTTCGCCCGGCTCCCGCGTGACTGCAACACTATACAGCGGAGAAAACTCAAATGGCCACTTTGCCCGCACTGGCCACTTTACCCATCCTTCCCCTACTTGTTTTTTGCGTACCAGTGATATTTTTGTACGCCTTGTATTTGGCCTTGGCGTATTCGTTTACTTGTTACTTGTGTATAGTTGCGTAGGGGGCGTGCCTCGACTCGGAACAGCGAGGCCGCGAATAACACAATAACAAGTATTTCAACTTTTCAGTCACTGTTACATCCGTTCCACAAAAATATCGTTTAGTCTATAGTCTCTTGTCAACCCGTTCACTCCACACTTACATGTATAATGAAATCCACGTATTTTTATCCAAACGGGTTTTGCCTGTGTGCATAGTGGATTAATTGAATATTAAAACGAATATTGATTGTGGTCACAGTTAAATATTAAAACAATATAGAATTAATTTAACCATATCGTTGTACTCCATTTATTACCTTGAATTGTAGTTTTTGTTTTAACCTTTGTTTCCTCCAGAAACAAACACAATTTCAGTGGCTCTCCAGATAAATATGAATCTTTTGACTACATCGTCGCATTCTATATGAAATATACGTTTATTAAGAAAACTTATTTTATACTGTTTTGCCGGTTTTTAGGTTCAGTTTTTTGTACTCACAATGTTGGTTTTGATATAAATATATTGCTGTAATCAGTTGTGTTAAAACTCCTCTTTACCTGTGCACTAACTTCGCAGGTTGGTTTCGTATTTATCTGGAGCCAAATTAATCAATTATTTTTGTTTCTGGAGTGATAAACGCTGAAACAAAATATACAATTCAGAGTAATAAATGTAAAAAACGATATGTGTTTATTATTTATCTTCGAGAATTATATAGTTACCTTTATACCTTTACAATCAACATTCATTTTAATATTAAATGTATTTTTTCTCTGAAAACACCCTAACTGAACGTTCTGCAGTTGCAGACGATAACAAAAACGATGACCAATCAGAACACAGGAACATTAGCTGCTGGTAAAAACCCCGTTGGACAAATACAGATCTATATGCAAGTGTGTGAACCAAGTCTGAGTAGCAGACAGTGTGTGAATTATTGAAGTTTGAAGAAAATGAGCTGCTTTCGTATTTGCAGTAAGATTAATTTCTTAATTAAAATATAAAACATCATTTATACTAACTTTTCCAACAATATTAAAAATTAGGATAACTCACAGAAACATTCTAACTTAATTTATTACGATTATACATATACGGTTCCCACCCCCCTTTGAAATGTTACACGAACTTAACATCGAATGCTTACCGCGCGTGTACCTAATAAAACTGTTACACTAACAAAAACTCTCTCTCTCCACCCTACACACACACACACACACACACACACACACGCGCGCGCATAAAGAATTTCGACGAAACCGAAACATCGAAGCATGATAATGTTTTGTAAACAATCTGTCTTGATGCGTTTACATATCAAATTTATAGACTGTGGGGAATCGAAAGTGTGGAAGCGTTATGTTTTTCGATGACGTTTTTTGTGGAATGACCCCCAGCCTAAAAACATTATCATGTTAAAATAAAATGACTATTAAAACTTTAAAATGAAACATCGAAATGCTTACAGGACATGTATAGGTAGGTTATACACGAATAAAACTTTATACGAATACACATAGACACTTGAATACACGAAAAATTTACACTTGAGTTTACGTATTTGATGCCGTGAACTTAATAAAATTATTGTGCTAAAATAAATACACAAAACTTTAACCAAACGTTTACCTAACTCACATCTGACAACAGAATATAGCGGGCATAGATGAGTACGAAGGTAGCCGAAGTTGCCAGTGTCCAGTGTGGCTTCACGCTCATCAGTCTGCAGACTCAAGTGTAAAACTTGTCCTATTCGTAATGCAAAGCGAAAAATGTGTTGTTTTCATTTCTGAGGTTAGGTGACTATGGTTTTTGGTTTATAGTTTACTGCTGAAATAAACAAAAGCCATGGTTGATGAAAACATAACGTTTAATGTGTATATACAATGCTTATAACACGGTAATACTTAAAATACAGAACCTAAGATTTTGAGTTGGAAAATTAACAAAACTACGGTACAACAGCAAATGTAAACTGCAAAATATAAATATTGTAATGTAGCGTTTGTGACGAGATTTAATGTCACCCGTTGTAAGCGTCTTTGTAACAGAAACGTGTAAGTCCCGTATCTATCCTTTACCTTAAGCCCCACTGTTGGGATCGTCACTTTGTAATGTATCGTTTCTACAGGTATGGTTAATAATTATTATTGATGTTAAATTATTTAATAGTGTGTAGGGAGCCGGTTTATACTTTGTCTCAATACTTACTAGTCGACCGTATTTCTCGTCGCTCAGTTCAAATTTTTCCGCCTCGCCGTCTGATTGGCTCACGCTGTCTGGTCGAGTCGAATTCGTCAACTGTCGTATGTTTATAGTTTGTGTCCCAAATTCTTAAATTACCCTTTTTATATGAATCAAACATACAGCAATTGAGAAATATTAAAATTTATTGAACCCTTCTTTATATTAACTGGTCAATTACAGCTGATAAATGGTACATATATTTTTTATAATTCCGGCGTTTACAAATTGCCCGGTTGGCAGCGTCTGGCTTCGTTCAGTATTCATACGTAAAATGCCATCATGTCGTACAGGTTAATGTTTTAAAAAATAATAATTTTCTCAGGGAATAAGTTCTTTGGACTACAGAAGTTGGATTACAGACTAATAAATGCACATAAATTAAAATATTCCTTATATCTAATACACAATAGTTGATATTTTAAAACATGAAAAGTAAGTTATGGCAATGGCAATGAGAATTAGTGCAAGCTTGGTTAAGTTCTTGTTAGCAATTTATGTTTCTAAAACTATTTCAATATAAAATCAAAATTCAATGATTGATATATTTTATCGAAAGTGATTTTATAATCAAGTTCAGTTCAAAAGTTAATTTTGTGATCTGTGAAGTGAAAATAAGATAGTTCGTTTAGTGTGGGTAATTGAAAGTTTGAGTTGGGGTGAAGTATTTAATTTATACTCATCGATTCCTGGACGTAGCTTCTCTTGCGAACCTCTTCTTCTTCTGGAACACGTCTAAAAGTCCTTTATTCTTTGGATTAGCTGAGATTCCCGTTCAAATGGTTGAAATCCAAAGTCCAGCTTCCATCAGTTCTTGTAGATGATCTTCTTCTTCAGGTTGAGTTGGGTCCCTTCAGTTCTTCCTCCAGAATTGGTCGGGTATTAAATTAATTTACTTCCTTCCAGGTTTTGGCCATGATATTTGTTGTATAAATGTTTTAATTACTGGTCATCTCATCAATGGTTCAGTTAAATCTTCTTCTTACACTTCTTCTTTCAAAATTTGGAAAATTTTAAAGCTTTTAAAATTAATTTGGATTCGAGGCTTCATACATCCACCCTCTATGCTGGTCAATAAAGAAGTAATTAGATTTCAACGGTCACTCTATGTAACAACCATGAGTTGCCATAGTTACCCTTCAAATTATACTAGTTCTCATTGGTCAACATCTTATAACATTGTTATAATCTAACGTTTTATTTATGTTCAAATGTGTAAAAATCCTTTAAATTATAATTACTTCCTTATGCTAGTATTAATATTAATTATACTAACACCATTGTTCTGCTTTTTTACTAAAGATTATTTTGATATCCCTCATGGTTATTTTTGATTAGTTAATAACATTTTTCTTATTTTCTTATTGATATTTCTTTTGTAATTATTTTTAAACTGAATAATATTTATACATTTTTATATCTGATACACTTACTTACTTAAAAATTTTATATACTCTAATTGACCCTTGGATATTGTTTTCTTTTTAAACTTATAAAATTCTCTCCTTCATGCTAGGCCTAAAACAGGTTTCACAATACTCCTATTCAACCTTCTTTATAATTCATAAACTTTATTTATTGGTTCATTGAACATTTTTTTTATAGAAACAGATAAACAAAAAAACATTGGTGCTTTTAACAACACACCTATTATTAAAATATTTCTTACCACTTTCAAGCATGAAATTAAACTTCTAACTGTTATTGGTTTCTTACTTCTATCTCACCTATCTTCTAAGTTAATTAATTCTATGGTTTTTTACAATAATGAAACTCTTATAATAATAATTTTTAACAGTACCTTACACAATATAACTCGCTTACAAATTCCTTCACTAAAATATAGTGTCTGCTTCTCCTATCTTCCACTCTAATAATTTAACTTTTACCTTATTCTTTGTAATTCTTACTTACTATCACTTAAATTAATAATGGTACAATTAGTTTCATACTTTTTAGATAATATTCTATTAAAGATTGTTTCGCTATATTACTATAGTCTGCTTCTTATTGTATTGTACACTACATACACCTACACTGCACTTTTCCTTTCATATGAGGTTTCTTTATTTATCGTCACTTTCACTTGATATTTCACATATTGTTTGTTTATTTAGTTTAGTATCACTGTGTGATTATTGGTAATTAATATTTGTTTCATTTTCATTTCACATTGGTCACTTTTGGTTTTGAATGATTGTCTTTATTCAGCTCAATTATAACTTACTTGTTTTCTGACTAGTTTATATTTTAATAGGGTATTTTTTATTTCTAACTTCCTATCTTATATTTATAAATTCATGTTTCTTTGCTTTTCATTTAACATACATAATATCTCTAGCTTATTTTTTATAGTTTATATTTGACATCTTATTTATGCCCTATCTGTTTTAGTGCATTTACTTTACATATTATTTGTCAGTTATATCTTGGGGTTACATTGATCGTGGTCATACTTTGGGTTACATTTTGTTTCTCATTCCTTCCTTCTTGTCTCTATTTTCTTGTTTTCTTCAATCTTCTTGTTTTCTCCAATCTATTGGGTCAAGTCATAGTCAGTTTCTTAGTCAATTGTTATTTCGTAGTTGGGTCATTAATCTTCAAATTATAAGTTTTTTAACATTTCTTCCTACCTTCAGCTTTCTCTTTTATTAATCATTAGTGATATTTTATGCTATCTTATGTCATGTTACAATATTTATGGTTAATAGAAAAAAACGAAAACCAACATATTAAGGAATACGCACATACGCTCTACATATTGTACATTAGGGTGGATCGAAAAAATTTTTAGATATTGGTAATGGCTCAAACGGGAAAAGTTGCCCACCAGTGACACTAGTTTACTTAATTTTTTTCAGATTTTTCTGGTGATGTCTTCCGGTGCCGCAAATGGTCTGAAGTTTCAATAAAGTCAACATAGGCAACACACAACCAACCGTCTACATGTACGCAATTCCAGTGAGCACAGCGGTTAAAAGTAGAATATTTTTCTAGTCTTAGGTTCTTAGAACCCATTTACTTTGTTTTAACACCCTTTATATGTGAAGTTCTTTGTTTATTTTGGCCCCAAAAACGGTCATAAACATCTGGAACTTGCGACAGGTGCGTAAACGACGTACAGCAACAGCAGTCATTGTTGCGCGCATCTGCGCAAAGCACAACAGTCACTCAGTGTCTGTCTGTTAGTGGGCGAGTCCATTTTGGAAGAGTACGGTGGCTCACAAGAGGAGTTGGGTAGGTCAGAGGGGCGGACCTTTGTTTCAGTGTGTAATCATAGTTGTTGCGATCAATACGTTGATAAAACGGGCGTTTTTGGAGGTTATGTCATCTTGATGAGTGCAAGCAAAGTTTGTTGACAGTATATTAGTAGTGAGTGTTTACTGATTCTGATTATATTCTTTCAGTTATGTGTAATCTAACCGTAGTGTGCTATTTGCGAACAAAATGCCCCATGAGTGAACGTTAGAGGCCGGTGCCGAATAAGTTTTTAATTTGGTCTTGATATAAGTGTGACAGTTCTGCTGGCTGTTTCAATTTACATTCGCTATTCATTATGGGTCGGAAAAAAATTCCTGCGAGAATTTCTCGCCTGAGTGTAAATAGTGACTTGTTTGGTGCGCCTAGTGATTTGAAGGAGACTCAGTTGCCGACGTGTGGTGATGTTATGCGTTTCGTGAATTTGGTGAAATTAAATTTGTCTGCTGAAAACAAAGGGCGCGACATGCCTTTAGGTGAGGTTTTGCCAACAGTTGCGGACAGAGTGACGGTTATTTGGAAAAAAGCATCTATTCCCGTTATCCCACAGAAATCTGTGATCACAAAACTCTTAAGGTATTGTAGAAAATTCTGCGGGTTGGCGAAGTCATCCAAACGGAATAAGGACTTTTCTAAAGAGGCGTTTGACCGCCTGTTCGATATATGTTCTTGCCAATGTAAAGATCTGAGTATTTGCTGTTGCAATAGAAATTTGAGAGTTTCGGCGAGGGAAATCGTCTTCCTCCATGACCAAAGAACAGAGCGAAAAATGATGATAGGTGGGTTGGATATCAAAGTCACACAAGATCTGCAAGCAGCTGAGCAGAGGCGGAAGGTAAGGGAAGAAAGGTGGAATTCGGCACCAATTGCGTCAACAAGTAGTGCAGGAGAGAGCAGTCAAGTTTCGACTGTAGAGCAGACGACTGAATTCGCGACACCTACGATTTCTGATGACACCGGAGATAGTGGAGAGGAATCGGAAATGACAGGATCTGATTTTGAACCAGGACCTCATGTATGGATAAAGAAGATGACAGAGTAAAGAATTCCTCTATCTAAAACATCTTCAGCAGATTTCAGAACAGGTGTATCTGATAGGCACGTAGCACTCATTGCTACAGCTGCTCTTCAGGATGCAGGAATCGTTTCAAAAGAATCTCCAGACAGCATTGTAGACAGAAGTAAAATAAGACGAGAAAAGACGAAACACAGCTCTGAAATACAAAAGGGCCAAGACGTCTCTGATCACCCTGTCAGAGGGCTATTTTTTGACGGTCGGAAGGATACTACATTTGTTCAAGAAAAAAAGGGAGGCACATATCATTGGCGCGAAATACAAGAAGAACGTATAACTATTGTGGAAGAGCCTGGCTCTGCGTATTTGGGCCACGTTACACCATCATCCGGATGCGGGGTACATATTTCGACAGCTATCATCGACTTTCTGGAGAAAAATAAAACTTATCAAAAATGGTTGCAGCTGGTTGCGATGGAACACCAATCAACACTGGTAAATTTAATGGTAGCCTTGCCTGTATTGAAAGACGACTTGGAAGAGAAGTTCAGTGGCTCGTCTGCCTCCTCCACGCCAATGAACTCCCACTTCGCCATTTATTCAAACATCTAGATGGAGACACCATCGGTCCAAAGACTTACTCAGGCCCAATCGGAAAGAAACTTTCTTCGTGCAAGAGTCTTCCAATCACTTCTTACCAGGCAATACCGCTTGATTGGCTTGACAATTATAACAAGTTACAAGAGGATCTGAGCACCGACCAAAAATACCTTCTAAAATTGTGCAACGCTGTGTCAACAGGATTGTGCCCACGTAGTGCAAGTTTAATGAAGCCCGGTCCCGTGAATCTGTCCAGATGGCTTACGACGGCATGCCGCATTTTGCGCCTGTATGTCAGCACCTCGTCACCTGATTCATCATTGGTTTGGCTCGTTATATTCATAGTAAACGTTTATGCACCAATGTGGTTCGCGATTCGCCGACATCCTTCGTGCAGTGATGGTGCGCGGCATCTCTGGAAGATGGGCCAGCTAGCGTCAGTTTTACCGGATGACCTCAAGAAAATAGCATTTGCGGTGTTACAAACCAACGGCTTCTTTGCACACCCGGAGAATGTCTTGATCGCTATGATCACCGACTCTTCTCCTGATATACGAACTCTTGGATGGAGAAGAATCAAGAAGGCCCGCCAGACACCAAGGAAGAAATCAAGAAATCCATTCGAGAGTTTGTCGTACCTCAAATAGATTTTGAAGCTGATAGCTACCACCAAATGATCGACTGGTTTTCTATCAGGGTCACAGAACCGCCATTGACTAAAGCACTGTCACCAGTAGACATTGAAGAGAACATAAAAAGTGCAGCAATGGCAGAAGCGTCCATAGTGCAATTTCCATGCCACACTCAGACCGTTGAAAGAATGGTCCAAGAAGTCACAGAGGCCTCTGCATCAGTATGTGGAATGAAGCGAAGAGATGGTTTTATTCGCGCGAGATTACTCTCAAGAAAGAATATGCCAGTGTTCAACACAAAGCAGGACTACATCCTCTAAATCAAGGATTCTAAATAAAATCCTTCGGGTGGGTGGGTGGGTGGAACTCGACGTGCAGTCACCTCCTCGTGGTGAGTTCTGGGTTATTTTGGCCAATTTTAAAGCCAAAATAAGCGAAGAACTGCACATATAAGGGGTGTCAAAACAAAGTAATTGTATTCTAAGAATCTAAGATTAGAAAAATATTCTACTTTTAACCGTTGTGTTCACTGGAATTGCGTACTTGTAGATGGTTGGTTGCGTGTTGACGATGTTGACTTTATTGAAACTTCAGACCGTTTGCGGCACCGGAAGACATCACCAGAAAAATCTGAAAAAATTTAGTAAACTAGTGTCACTGGTGGGCAACGTTTCCCGTGTGAGCCATTACCAATATCTAAAAAAAATTTTTTTCGATCCACCCTATTGTACATAGAACATAATGGACGTTTCTTTTACGTTAGCCAGAAAATAGTACTTGGAAAACGAATATTACTGAAAAAACGTCTGCCACAAAAAGTGACGTATAGTAATAGGCAAGGACTTCGGCCGTTTTACAATGATCTAGTCAAAGAACGAATATTAATGGAAAAAGAAAACTACTGAAAACATGATTTCTAATGCAAACCGAGTTCTGCCACAAAAAAGACATGTAGCCTATAGTAATAGGCAAGGGGTGGGTCCTAGGGCCACCTCGCCTTACTTTCGAGTTGGTTTTTTCCCGTACTTTCTGCACACAAAAAAAGTTCTGCTTTACACTCGTATCGTTTTTCAAGTTTTGTTTCAGTTATCGTGTTAACCTATCAACTTTTGGCGTCACAGGTACGCAACTGTACTATACTACTGTTAAATATTTTATCCCATTATAAAACGACTAAACACCAACAACAATCGTCAACCAACTATTTTCCGACATAAAAAATTAAAATTTGTATAATTCTTTTAACAACATGAAATTATGTTGGATATTCACTGAACATCGAAACCAAACAATCGCATTATCGAAATATCGAAAATGACTACAGTACCAAATATTCTTATTATATATATATTAAACTTCCACTATGAACACTTACTTTTTGGTTTTCTTACCCAGACGTTTCGACGTGGTATTCGTCTTCTTCAATGGGATTTAAATACTGACGAATACCACGTCGAAACGTCTGGGTAACAAAACCAAAAAGTAAGTGTTCATAGTGGAAGTTTAATATATATATATATATATATATATATATATATATATATATAATATTAAAAAAGTGAATGACGAGGATGTATCAACAAGATAATTACAAATATTCTTGTAAAACTATATCAAAATATTTTTATAATATTTTATAATATTGAAGACATGGATGTGTGTCTTGGTGGTATTATGTTGAAACAACATATTTTTATATTTTAAATACAATAATATGAAGGGAAGTTACAAATACTATTATAACCCAGTGTAATTTCTAAGAAAAATACATACTGAAAAACATGTTTGTAATTTGAAATTTATTAAATATTTATTCAACTTTGAAATATTATTTTTATTAGAACTCTTAAGCTTATAAGCCCACTCAATTCTCCCTTATCAATCTTTTCTGAACCCCACTGTTGGGTTCGCCAATTTATGACACTCCAGGAATTACAGGTTCTTTATGCCTCACTTTGGATGCGTCAATTTATTACAAGGCGGGTTTTAACTTAATTTATCCCTCTCTTTGTGTACATCAATTTGTAACACTTGTTAATTCTATTTCTATATAAATAAAACACATGGAATGGTATCTGGTAATAATAATAATAATAATATTGTAATTTTATTCAAAAATTGATATAGTCCATTTATTGTAACTATTCATATAATTCAGAAATCTCAGGGTTGATTCTCTTCTCTTTTATATTGATATTAGTTTAAGGTTCTTTTGGCTGATATAAAGGTTCAGTGATTATAAAGAAAAACAAGTACAGAAAGTACATTACATTATAAACAATATAATAATGAATAATATAAATTTAGTATTAATTATAATAATATATATACGTTACACAATGTTTATCAGTTCAGTTCGGTTTCACACAGCCTCCTGGTCTCAGTGATGAAAAATTCCCATGTTGTTAGTTTGTTTATGTTGTTCAAATGAAGGAATCCACTTCTTTTGGTGATCAATACATTTTTATCTTGTCAATTCTGTTGTCCGAAGCCTTCTTGTGGAATATTATAATTGAAGTCCAGTGTCCTGTTATTAAGTTAATCCAAGTGTAGTTGTTCTTTCTGGTTGTTGGATCAGTAATGTTTTAAAGGTGATTTATTTATGATGTTTCTTTATATGCTCCAATTTTATATTCTGTTATAGGTTTTATATAGTGTTTTTTACCTTGTATTATATTATTTTTTAATAATATTCATATGTTTTCTGTATAAATATTTAGTTTCTTTTACCAAAATTCAACCCAACTCCTTGGTTTATTTACCATAATAATAATAATAATAATAATAATAAAATTCTTTTTCTCTCTTTTTGCTTCCTGGATACACATAAATACTCTGGTCATATCTGTGAAAATTGAGATTTAGTTGTCATAGGATATTATTTTTATATAATACATTATTTTACCTTTTACATACAAGTTGCTTTTTAGTTATTACATCATAATACTTAATACAATTTACATATTATTTTATCTGACAAAACTATGAACAATTTTAATACCAAATATTATAGTTATTTGTAATTTGACAAATATTTTGAATAATTTATTATTTACTGAACATAATCATCTAGGCCTATGTTGACTGATTATATTTTTATATTGGAAGACTCATAATCGATCCTGCTTACACTTGTTTTATATTAATTAATTTCTTTAAATATAAACAAACTGTTAATTAACAATTATATTCTAATTACTATAATTCCCTTTAGGGCTTAACTGAAAGCACACTTTTAAACCATTGTCTGTGTGATCAATATCTATTAAACTTATATAACTCAAACACTAATAAAGAAAAAACTAAATGTTAATGTCAGTATCATCTGCTACTATGGATTAGTAATTCATTTCATTAAATAATTGTTTATAATTACTACCCACTCACAGTTATTCTTAATTGAATACCACTGTATCTCACATCCTCTTACCAAGTAATTACACTTGTCTTATATTACATTTGTATCACATTTTAATTACATTTTACATTTACTTCTAAATTTGTATCGTACTTTATGTGCCTTTCTATTTGATTCATTCATTATTCATTAAATTTATTATCGTTATTTATTTGTTTATGGACTACTCCAAATCTAACTGGGCACTGTCTATATAGTATAGTAATCTGTCATAGTAATGTCTGTTGTAGGACTTTTGGTTTTTAAATAGGTTCACACTTTTATTTATTATTGTTTCTTCTTTCAAATTATTTTGATTTCGATTTGTTTAGATAACTTGTTGTTATTGCTTGCTGATGTCTTCAACAGTTGAAGTGTATTATTATGGTATTAATATTGCTTGGTGATAAGATTGACATTTATTAAACAAATTCTTCATTATTATAGGCAAATTGAAACCTACCTTTCTTATCGATACCAATTATTTTCTTCTTTATCTCTGGAGTTTATTTATTTGTATTGGTGGCTTTAACGAATTGTAATTCTTGAATTTTCTCTTGGTTCATTGTATATTTTATTTATATATTCTATTCTTTTATTAAAATTGATTCCATACTAATGTTAAATGATTCCCCCTATATTAATATGGTATTATGAATGAATATCGGCGTTGAGTGGCCCTTTTACGTCCAATTGCTCATCCGAACATTCACATACCTGGTACAGTGCACTTTGGCTGCTGCCCATAAAATAATTCTAAAGTGGCGACTTAGCTTTCTACACTCTATAAATAAAAATAATCATAAATCTTATCATTATACACATCATTGGAATCTTTTATCTTCTGAATATTTTTTCTTATTCTACATTGCCTTCCAATAACTCCATTTATTTATTATATTCAATATTACTGTTGGAATATTTCTTAAGTAGATTTCTTTCTCTTTTATATAACTTCACTTCAGAGTTCAATGATTTATTAGCCTTAATGTCATTCACCTTTGTTATTCAATACCTCTTGTAATATAGTAGTTTTAATTATCCTTCTATTATTCTATCTGTTTTTATACTGCAACTCTTCTTCAGCAAGTTCATATTCTAATTAGATTATTAAATTTCTTTTAGGCCTATTGTCAGTGCTGGATTCCCACACAGACAGGGGCCCCACAAACCCCCCATAAGAAAGAAAACATTAAATCTAATTTTCTATTGTAGATGATTTCTTGTCTTGTGCCTACAATAATGTTCTTCCTGCATGAAATAGTTAGGTAAAAACAAATTGATGGGTGTGTAATTTAAATTAAAAATTCTGCTGACACTTGAAATTTCAGTGACCTTCAAACCAGCTGCCCCTACATCAGAGTGAGTTTCTACCTTTTCTCTGTAGTTGGCGCTGATATCACACCAGCAGTCGACAGCAGAGATTCGCCGTTCGTGAGTGTTGCACAGTGCCGGTTTGTGTTTTAATGAGGTAAATAAAATATTTTTATTGTAGAAGTAGGCGTAACTCTACAGTTTTTTTTCTGATTATATATTTACTTATTCGGTTTGAGTACCCTTTCCGTACTGAATACTGAATACGATCCCCGTTCACATGTAGAATTCAATCCGTATTCAGATCGCTTTCGATACAGTTGACTATAACCTATAACTAGTGCTCTCAACAGCAACAGCTAAACCTACATAAACATAACCTAAATAACCAAATCTTTGAGTTTGATTCTCAATTTCTTCTGGCATCTAAAGAGTTGTGCTGATAGTCGACATAGCAAAATCAAATAAGAATAACGAATTAAATTAACTACAAACATTGAAGCACTTATTAACAATAACAAGTCTACGTAAACATGTGCGAGACAAATGACGATCTAGCATGCTCATGAGCGTTTTCAAAACGATTTCAATACGATCCGCGTTTACATACAACTTAATTCTAACTGAGTACGATACGATCCCAGATTTTACCGTATTGACCTTGAGACTCGATCCGGACTGAGCCCAATACGAAATACGAATGGTGTACTCAATTCGATTTGAAGCCTGCATGTAAACGTAGTAAATAAGTGTACAAGTGTCAGTAGAGGATTATATCAACCTAATATAAAAATATAGTGTGATCTATATCTATACAAAATATTATTATTTTCCCCCTTTACTTTTAACTGTGTAGGTTTAGTTGTGGTTTTCTTAATTAAAAGTTTATTTTCTACCATGTTGTTTTTGTCTGCAGAAAAGCAATGGGTGATACTGATAGACATAAAACACATCGAAGATACGAAAGTGGAGCTCAGAAACGAAAATTAGCTGCAGAACGTGAAAAGAAAAGGGACCAATGCATTACCAAGACCTCTAAACTGAGTCATTATTTCAAGAGTTTAAACCAACTTGACAACGGTGTTCCAACAACTTCAAAAGAAACAGCACCCCTATCTGAAAATGAATGTGGAGATTTAAATGCTAAAGACAGAGTTGTTGAAGGCGAAGGGGGCGATAGTTCAGAATCTGTGGTGGTGACAGACAGGAGTATTGCAACAAATAGCAAAACATTTGGCAATGAAAATGAAAATTCCAAGGAAGACGAGACATCAAAATTGACTTCTGGTTTTGACAATGATGTAGGACTCTGGCCAAAGTACGCTACGTAGGACATGGTCGATTTCTGAGCCGTTAAGGGATCCTGTGACCTCCAGAACTGTAGTGAACAATTATTTCATGAGAGATCATTACATCAAGACCAAACGAAAGGCGATCATTGCTTCGTTAGAAAGTGTTCTAAAAATTTCTTCATGCGAAAAAATCGAAACAATGAAACTATTAATCGGTTTTGGCTGTTTTTCGCCAACTACTGGTAAAGTCTATTGTTATGTGTGTACGTTAGTAGCTTTACAAAAAGTACTCCTGGCAGTTGACGGATTTTGTGACTGGAAACACGCATACCAAAGGTTAGCTGAGCATGAGACATCTAAATCTCATCTAGAATCAGTAACAATCTTGGCGAAGCGGGGAAAGGACAGAGGGCGCATTGACCATGAATTACTGTAGCAGGAAGAGGAAGTACGTGGTTATTGGTGAAAAGTGCTGATGAGGGTTGTCAGTACCATAAAGTTCATTGCGGAACGTGGGCTAGCATTTAGAGGTGACAATGAACTAGTCGGATCACCGAAGAACGGCAACTTTCTTGGTATTATGGAACTGATAGCTCAATATGATCCATTTCTTGCAACTCACATAAAAGAACACGCAAACAAAGGAAGTGGGCATACCAATTATCTCTCATCCTCAGTATATGAAGAAATTGTAAACCTAATGGGGGAGTCTGTACAAAATGAGATAATTGCCAGAATAAAGAAATCTAAATACTACTCTCTTACGGTTGATTCGACTCCTGATGAGGCTCATATTGATCAGTTGACTGTAGTAATTCGCTATATGGAAGGTTCATCGCCAAAAGAAAGGTTCCTCACTTTTTTGCCAAACTGTGGCCATACTGGATTTTCTATTGCCAATGCTTTACGGGACTTTTTAGGTAAAAGTAACATAGATATTCAAGACTACCGCGGGCAGTCATATGACAATGCTCCGAACATGTGTGGAAAATATAATGGGATGCAATCTTTTATTACAGAGAAAACCCATTTAGCAGTGTTGGTCCCATGTTGTGGCCATTCCCTTAACTTAGTAGGAAAGGCAGCAGCCAATGCGTGCCCTGCAGCTGTGAATTTCTTTGATTTTGTGCAACACGGATATGTATTTTTCACAGCATGTATTGGGCGCTATAAAATATTAAGAGAAAAGTTGTCACAGTCAGAGGGAAATGTACTAGTACCAAAGAGTTTGAGCGAAACTCGTTGGTCATGTCGAGCGGATGCAGTGAAAGCCATCGTCAGTGGGTATGGTAATATAAAGGAAGGACTAGAGGAGATAGCAAATAATGAAGAACAAAAGGACATAGTAAAAAATTAAGCGGGTGGACTTTTACGAAAAATGTGTAGTCTTGAAATCACAATATACACCATATTCTGGAATGACTTATTAGAAAGGTTCAATGCCACAAACAAAATAGTTCAAGACCCAAAATTGGTTCTTCATTCTGCAGTAGCAGCAATTAAATCTCTTAAATCATTTGTAGAATCTAAGAGAGATTTATTTGAAGAATATGAGGAAAAGGGTCAGGAAATTAGTCAAACAAAAGAGTATGCTCACGAACGTACACGCCAGCGAATGAAAAATGTTAGGCTTAATCCTCTAGAATATGGCAAAGCACCAGAAACCCAGCTTATCACAGAGGGAGCGGTTTCGGATAGAAAGTTTCATATCCGTAATTGATAAACTTTCATCATCTTTGTCTGACAGACTATCTGCTTATGATACTGTCATAAAACGGTTTAGATTCCTGAGCCAGCTTGATGTTTTAAATCCCTCCGAGATATTATCTACAGCTACCAATCTTGTCACTGAATACAGGAATGATCTCGAACCGTCCCTGGGGAATGAACTAGTACAGTTTGCAGCACTAGTGGTGGAAATGAAAGAAAACTACAAAGACTGTCTTTCAAAGGAAATGTTCTTATATGAAATCCTTAATGAACACAATTTTAGAGCAACATTTCCCAATGTTGAAATACTTTTAAGAATGTATTTAGTACTTATGGTGTCAAACTCTAGTGGGGAAAGGTCATTTTCAAAAATGAAGTTGATAAAAAATCGGCTCCGTACAACCATGAACCAAGATCGTCTAACATACCTTTCCTTACTCAGCATGGAGAATGATATACTTCATGAAATGGACTTCAAAGACATTATTGACATGTTTGCTGCAAAGAAAGCAAGGAAAGTTTGTATATAGCCTAATTAGCGTTTTTATTAAGTCTATGTAGCCTACTTCCTTTTACTTTGTTAATATTACATTTGTGTAAAATCAAACAGTTGCTTAATTTCTACCTTTCCTCAGACACGCTGTGACGTAATTTATATGGGTTTCTGGAGTACCCCACATGCATGCCGCCCCGGGGCCCCCACATATGTAAATCCGGCACTGCCTATTGTCATTAATATTGTGCCCCATTATTATTATTATTATATTACTATATGTATTATTTATGCTTGATTTAATGAGATGTGCTTATTTCTTTTAGAATTTTGGTGTCGTTACATAATTGCCCTCCTTCAGAAGTAATTATTTCTGAACATGATCTTTGGTATGGAAGAAATAATTGCTTATGTTATGTTTCATTCTTCATAATATTTTTCTAAAGTATTCTGTAAATTGTTCTTACATATTTTAAAATTTTGTAGTATTTTTTGTTATCAAATTCGTTTTTTATATAATAGTCATTTCAAATAATTCATGTAAGTTGATCTTACTTAATTTAGAATTTTGATGGTTTCTATAATAGTCATTTCAAATAATTCATGTAAGTTGATCTTACTTAATTTAGAATTTTGATGGTATTTCTGTAATCGGTTATCATAAAATCCGTCCCTTTTCTTGATGGTGTATGGTATTTAATTTAGCCGTGGTCTATAATCTCAGTTGCCCTTATTTTCCGGACTATCATTGTCTTTATAATTATTCCGGTACTTGTGACATCTCTTGCCTCTACCTTGTACTTTATTTTTCCTGCTGTTATACTTTCATTTGCTGCGACACTTATTTGACTCACCCTACCATATTGTTTATTAAACCAATATGTCACTGGTCCATCAATGACTAATGATATCATTGATATTTTCCCACGTACTTTTATCTCTGGTATTTCCCATCTATCTAGGGTCTTTTCCAAGTTGTAAACTATAGTTTTATAGTAAGTCATTATTGACATTACCTTTAATCTCCTCCTATAATCTCTGACATTCATGATTTCTTTATTGTTGGTAATTGGGATATACAGTACATTAATTAACCCATTGTTCATCATCTCATATTCTTCCTGTGTTTTTATTAAATTCCTTGGATGCATTCTTCTCATTTTCTTTGATTTCATTTCCCTGCGTTTAATATTTTCTTTGTTTATGTTATGTTCAATTTCTGATAATAATGCTACTTGTTTCCTTGTTTTATCGTTCGGTATTTCTTCTGTTCCCGGTTTGCTACCATTTTTTAATTCTTCCCTCCACAGTTTATTATTATTTATTATATCATCCATTTTCCGACAATAATTTTTGGTCATATCATTCAATTTCTTATTGACCTTTTTAAGCTGGTTACTCAATTCTTCCTTCATCGATTTGTGGTGCTCATCCATCTTCTTCATCACTAATTTTTTATCCTCTCTTATTTCCATCATCATCCTCATCATGGTTTCCAGGAAATTGACATCCCCTACTTGAGTAGTGTTCTCGGGCTGTTCCTTTTGTTGTGTAGGTTTGTTAGGTTCTGCAGGAGGTAGTAACATCTTTACATCTTCCACTGGTGTCACCTCCGTGTCTTCCATACTAATCTCCTTTTCTGCTTCTGCTGCTCTCTTCTTTGATGTTGCTCGTTGTGCATTTCTGTTGTTTTATTGAAACTATATCAGCCGCCAGCTAAAATTAGGAATTGAATTTTGTTATTATTTTATTATTTATTTGCCTATTGATTCCCTAATTACAGCCTCACAGGTTGGACGCCAATTTATAACCCCATGCAATTCTCCCTTATCAATCTTTTCTAAACCCTACTGTTGGGTTCGCCAATTTATGACACTCCAGGAATTACAGGTTCTTTAAGCCTCACTTTGGATGCGTCAATTTATTACAAGTCGGGTTTTAACTTAATTTATCCCTCTCTTTGTGTACATCAATTTGTAACACTTGTTAATTCTATTTCTATATAAATAAAACACATGGAATGGTATCTGGTAATAATAATAATAATATTGTAATTTTATTCAAAAATTGATATAGTCCATTTATTGTAACTATTCATATAATTCAGAAATCTCAGGGTCGATTCTCTTCTCTTTTATATTGATATTAGTTTAAGGTTCTTTTGGCTGATATAAAGGTTCAGTGATTATAAAGAAAAACAAGTACAGAAAGTACATTACATTATAAACAATATAATAATGAATAATATAAATTTAGTATTAATTATAATAATATATATACGTTACACAATGTTTATCAGTTCAGTTCGGTTTCACACAGCCTCCTGGTCTCAGTGATGAAAAATTCCCATGTTGTTAGTTTGTTTATGTTGTTCAAATGAAGGAATCCACTTCTTTTGGTGATCAATACATTTTTATCTTGTCAATTCCGTTGTCCGAAGCCTTCTTGTGGAATATTATAATTGAAGTCCAGTGTCCTGTTATTAAGTTAATCCAAGTGTAGTTGTTCTTTCTGGTTGTTGGATCAGTAATGTTTTAAAGGTGATTTATTTATGATGTTTCTTTATATGCTCCAATTTTGTATTCTGTTATAGGTTTTATATAGTGTTTTTTACCTTGTATTATATTATTTTTTAATAATATTCATATGTTTTCTGTATAAATATTTAGTTTCTTTTATCAAAATTCAACCCAACTCCTTCTTGGTTTATTTACCATAATAATAATAATAATAATAATAATAATAATAATAATAAAATTCTTTTTCTCTCTTTTTGTTTCCTAGATACACATAAATACTCTGGTCATATCTGTGAAAATTGAGATTTAGTTGTCATAGGATATTATTTTTATATAATACATTATTTTACCTTTTACATACAAGTTACTTTTTAGTTATTACATCATAATACTTAATACAATTTACATATTATTTTATCTGACAAAACTATGAACAATTTTAATACCAAATATTATAGTTATTTGTAATTTGACAAATATTTTGAATAATTTATTATTTACTGAACATAATCATCTAGGCCTATGTTGACTGATTATATTTTTATATTGGAAGACTCATAATCGATCCTGCTTACACTTGTTTTATATTAATTAATTTCTTTAAATATAAACAAACTGTTAATTAACAATTATATTCTAATTACTATAATTCCCTTTAGGGCTTAACTGAATGCACACTTTTAAACCATTGTCTGTGTGATCAATATCTATTAAACTTATATAACTCAAACACTAATAAAGAAAAAACTAAATGTTAATGTCAGTATCATCTGCTACTATGGATCAGTAATTCATTTCATTAAATAATTGTTTATAATTACTACCCACTCACAGTTATTCTTAATTGAATACCACTGTATCTCACATCCTCTTACCAAGTAATTACACTTGTCTTATATTACATTTGTATCACATTTTAATTACATTTTACATTTACTTCTAAATTTGTATCGTACTTTATGTGCCTTTCTATTTGATTCATTCATTATTCATTAAATTTATTATCGTTATTTATTTGTTTATGGACTACTCCAAATCTAACTGGGTACTGTCTATATAGTATAGTAATCTGTCATAGTAATGTCTGTTGTAGGACTTTTGGTTTTTAAATAGGTTCAAACTTTTATTTATTATTGTTTCTTCTTTCAAATTATTTTGATTTCGATTTGTTTAGATAACTTGTTGTTATTGCTTGCTGATGTCTTCAACAGTTGAAGTGTATTATTATGGTATTAATATTGCTTGGTGATAAGATTGACATTTATTAAACAAATTCTTCATTATTATAGGCAAATTGAAACCTACCTTTCTTATCGATACCAATTATTTTCTTCTTTATCTCTGGAGTTTATTTATTTGTATTGGTGGCTTTAACGAATTGTAATTCTTGAGTTTTCTCTTGGTTCATTGTATATTTTATTTATATATTCTATTCTTTTATTAAAATTGATTCCATACTAATTTTAAATGATTCCCCCTATATTAATATGGTATTATGAATGAATATCGGCGTTGAGTGGCCCTTTTACGTCCAATTGCTCGTCCGAACATTCACATACCTGGTACAGTGCACTTTGGCTGCTGCCCATAAAATAATTCTAAAGTGGCGCCTTAGCTTTCTACACTCTATAAATAAAAATAATCATAAATCTTATCATTATACACATCATTGGAATCTTTTATCTTCTGAATATTTTTTCTTATTCTACATTGCCTTCCAATAACTCCATTTATTTATTATATTCAATATTACTGTTGGTATATTTCTTAAGTAGATTTCTTTCTCTTTTATATAACTTCACTTCAGAGTTCAATGATTTATTAGCCTTAATGTCATTCACCTTTGTTATTCAATACCTCTTGTAATATAGTAGTTTTAATTATCCTTCTATTATTCTATCTGTTTTTATACTGCAACTCTTCTTCAGCAAGTTCATTTTCTAATTAGTTTATTAAATTTCTCTTAGGCCTATTGTCATTCATATTGCGCCCCATTATTATTATTATTATTATATTACTATATGTATTATTTATGCTTGATTTAATAAGATGTGCTTATTTCTTTTAGAATTTTGTGTCGTTACAAGCTCTACAACAATTATATTTCAGATATTCACATTACTTCACTGGACATGCTCTAACAAACATAAAAATTTGAGAGCATTTTGTCATTGTATAAAAATAGTTCAAGATTTGTTTTTATTACAGTGTTTGAATTCTACTGTGTTGTCTATGATACTTCTGAGTATTAAGTAGTATGTAATGCACTGTTTCCAACTGCAGAACATTAATTTTTAGATAAAATTTTTACCGTTATTAAGATAAAATTTTAGTAAAGATTTAATGAAAAATTAGTCTTGGATTTTGTTGTCCATGACATGTCCGTTACTTAAATAAATGTAATTATTTCATTTCCAACTTGGAACGCAAAACGTATTATGAAAAAGTGAAAACCGGTTCAGGTTATAAGGTACAACTTTTACATTTTTACCCATAAAAAGTTTTGTGTTCTGAGTCGGAAGTGAAATAATTACATTTAGAAAAATTAGTGTTCCATAGTTAGATATACCGGGTAGTGTATTATAAATTATTCAGTGTTTGATTATACCTGTTTTTTGCAAATATGTAGGCAAAAGGAATAAACAACATTTAGTCTCCTACCTATGCATATTTCATTCCATAGTTTCTGTCACATAGTAATTTGGGTAGCTCTGTATTTACTATTTTTTCAGTTATCTCATTGAATCAAGAGCAGTGGTCTGCCAGCATTGCAGAATCCCACACTGCTTTTATATAATTTCCTTATCATAGATATCTTAATGGCACCTTCATTCATAGTTCCTGAGATGTTTAGGAAAGTAGTCAACATGAATGAACATTTTTAGAAATTCAAAACATACATTCTCATAATTGACAAAGTAAGAATTTTTTTGTATGAAGTCCAAACATTACACTTTGTTTCAGATTCTGTATTTAACCATTATATTCTGTCTCCAGTTTTCTTATATTATTTCCAGTATAAAGAAACCATACATGGACGGCTTCATTAGACCAGGCTTAATTTGAATGGTAGTTGCAGTACTTTCGCTGTCTATATTGGTAATATTCTTATATTCCAATATCAGTTTCCAAATCAGCCATTTGTTATGAGTCCAGTTTCTAGGCTGATATCCCACTCACAGAAAGAAGAATCTGAATTTGACAAATCCTCATTGCTGACACTAGTCAAACTTTCAGGGCTTCACACACAGGGATTTTGAGATTTATGATTGGACTCCTTTTGTAAATATTTCATTTTTGAAAGCCATGAATGTTTGTAGGTTTCTGTCTAAGGAGAAAAATAAGGGACACCCATGGTTATTTTCAAATGCGTTGTTTGTAAATAAATGATAGATAAAAGATAAAAAGAGACACCTACAATATATATATATATTATAGTTGATAATCAACTATAAAATAGTATGGCATAGACTATGTGTATACAAAACTATGAATTCTTATTTTTCTTGTAGTAGTATTTCTAATTTAATAGTGAGTAAAGGGTATAATACTCCATTATAACAATATAACATATGATAAGCATAAGTTAGTATGAATCTGCTAAATAAATGTTGGTGACTTATACAGACCACCAGTATAAAATGTTAACGTTATTTTTAATTAAATAATAGCCAGTAAAGTTTATAGTGAATTACTATTATAAGTGCTTTAAGTGTATAATAGTAAATAGTGTGACTTGACATTGATAATGATGTGAACAGTGATGTGAGTTATTTGAGTACAATTAAGTGAAACAGTGGATGGGTTGGTTACAGTTGGTGGTGGTGACATGATGGCGTTCCGGTACTGGACAGTTTTCATGGGAGTTGTGACACTTCTGCTGGCTGGAAGCTATCTTCCTTTACTGCGATATTCAGAGTGCAGTAAAACTCTTTGGACATTTTCTGGTGATGACTTTGAAGGATTTGATAATGTTTCAGGCATTCAGACTAATACTTACATTGTTCCTAACTATGTACATTTCTTACGAGTAGGTCCAAAAATGAAAGAAATACCTTTTATGGACTTCATATGTATACTAGCTGCATTTAAAAACCAACAGCCAGATAAAATATTCTTTCATACAGACTTTGAAAATTTCTCTGGAAAATACTGGGAAAAATTAAGTGCACTTCCAGGATTTTTAGATAAAGTTATATTTGTATCAACAAAAATCCCATTAGAAATACATGGACAACCATTTTCAAGACCAGATCACCATCTTTTTCATGCTGGGGATGTTTTACGAATAAGACTTCTTAAGAAATATGGTGGCATATTTCTTGATAATGATTCATATTTAGTTCGAAACATGGATGTGTACAGAAAATTTGAAATGGCACTTAGCTGGGATGAGGGACAGTCCCTAGGTACTCAAATTCTGGTTGCTCATAAGGATGCAAGATTTCTAAAATTATGGGAAGAAACATACAGAGATAATTATCGTCCTTATTTGTGGTATTATAATGCCGGTGACAGGCCAACCAAAGTAGTGTTATATAATCGCCCTGAAGTAATTCATAGAGTTAAATTATTATTTGGTACTCATGATTTACGGGTCCAACTTTATCAGAAATTGTGGCCAGAATGGAGAAGACAGTATACCATCCATCTTCTTAGTAGACACACTAGATGGGTCAAAGGACCTTTTTTTATAAATGAAACAACTTATGTGTTACCTGATGAATTTACTGAAGAAAATATAGTTCACTACCCCACAACAATATTAGATATGGTTCAGGATGTGTATGACATATCATAAAGTTACTGCATAACAAGAACGTTTCTTCATATCAGTAGTGCAATTTTAGCAGTGCCTTCAGACAAATGCTTTAAAGTGAAAAAGTTAATAATGGCCACTTTGTCCAGTTTTTGAGTATATGCAAACATTATTTGTTAAATTATCTAAATGGAAACATAATCTTCAAGACTGATTATAGCAAATGTGATATTTTTTTTAAATTTGTGTTTGCACAATATTGGCAAGTAAGCCCATCAGGTTTTGTATTTATTTAGCTGATTACATAGCATAAATGTTAGCTTATAAAATGATAATTACCGGTAGTTTTAATAATGACAAAATTGATTAGTTAAGTATTATATAATTTATTTTCCAAATAAACAAATAGTTTATAATATGTAATATGGGTAGGAATTAATTTTTCTCTAAAAATTAAAAAGATAAGAGAAGTGTATTGTTCAGTTAAGTGTATTGTTAAACAAAAATGTATGCGATAGTCCTCAGAACATTTTATATACTAGTATATATATACATCGTTTTTCATAACACACCCATGTTTGTAACAAACTTAGACTGGGTGCAATGTGAGTGGACAGTGAACAGAATCTTATTAAAATTGTGAAGTTAAGTTTGGCAGTATTCAGTTTGAACAGAATTCAAAGTAACATACATCAAGAATAAACAAATGTCACTTAACAAGAAACAGTATAAAACCTTTTTGAAGTAGTAAGAGAAGTAGGAAATTACATAATCAACATTACCTCAGATCACCATGAGTTATAAAGGTAATATTTAATGATAATATTATAGTAAAGTGTGTGTGTGTGTGTGTGTGTGTGTGTAAATGTGAGGGGAAGGAGGAGGAAAGAGAGTGAGGAAAATAGTACATTGAAAATCTGCTTTCAAAAAACTAATATTCTTTAATTGCTTGTTATTCTACACAATATAACAATAAAGTTATGTTTGTAAATTCATAATTTAAAGTGGATTCCTTAAATTGTAAATGTAACCTGCAAATTATAGTTACTTAATTATTAGCTAAAAGTTGCTTTAGAATGTAAGTTAACCACTCACTTATAAAATTAGCAGTGAATATCTTGATACAGTTTTATAAAAGCTCTTTGACTATATGTTAATTAAAGAAATAATGGTTCATATTTCCATTAACATGCTTTTGCATCGTTTTTAAAGGACTTTTTTTAAAATATAGAATATTATAATCCTTGTGCATACTTGTGTATCATATCATTCAGAATCTTTCCAAGAGTTCTTAATTTTATACTTTATTATGACTACTACACATATTTAAAATTATGACATCAAAGTAAATCATATTATATTATAGAGTTAATTTTAGATTATAGGAAACTCTGGAAAATTTTACTTTTATCTCATTAGTTTTGTTTTCTGCTTATCATGTTTGGTTAGTTTGCAGTGGACATGAATTTTTTTTAATAATCATTTTCTTGATTAAACAATAATATTGTTTGAACATTGATGTTTTTTCATTAAATTTGTTGAATGGTCAGTAATAATATGATTTTCTAACAGTGGCGGCTTGTACAGGGAGGGCAAAAGGGCGCAGCCCTCCCACTAAATTTGAAAATTAAACTTGTCAATAATATAACTATAATATGTAGTATCCTTATGTGAAAGATATTTTTGGGGCGACTAGTAGCGATCACCTGATGTTTTCAGCATGGTCCCGCAGCCGGACGCTATCGCTGTCGTCCTCCCTGCATTGACTGGTCTTGCGGGGAGCTCGGAAAGAGACGTGTACACATGTCTATGCTTTTAAATCAGCAGCAGCCATTACAGGAGGGGCTCAGCCCGCTGTCTAATGTCGCGGCTCTTTTCATAGAGAACTGGAGCGTTGTTCAAAACTTCTCTGTTGCTGTTTAAGGGCATATATTTTCTCTTGTGTTTTATATAGTTTTGATTGTGTTCTTGTTGTATTTTTTGTGTAAACGTAATGTTCTAATAATTTATTCTTTATTAGGCAGTGTATTCTGTGTAAGATAGTGTTTTTGTCGAACCTTGTGTACATAAACGTGTAACTTATTCTGTGTAGGCCTGAGCCTGTGTGTTCTGTGCGTATTTGTTAGAAACCACCTTCATCATTCACCTGCACTATTTTCTTTAAGTATTACCACTTAATACCAAATGCTTCTTCTTGGATTATTTCAACAAAAATAAAACCAGACTTAAAAAATTGCTCTAGTCATCTAAGCCTAAGAATTAAATTCTAAATCTCTTATGACTCTTGCTATCCTTGTCTTCCTCTCACTCAGTGGTAACCAATTACTGTATTAAGTTAAAATAAACACTGTATTCTCTGTAGACTTTACATCTGACGCAAAGTTAATACATTCTTTGACATTTCATGCTCTGGAGTAACTGCCTCATCATTACTAAATTGTACTATAGGACTATAATATGCAATTATGCTAATTTATGGAATTTAATTATGTAATTATCCACTTAGGTTAATTTATGTCAACTTAATTGAATTTACGTGATATATTAATTACTTTGATGTTAGTTACTATGTTCATCAATGATTAGCATAATTACTGCAATGAGACTCTGATAGTTGTATAAAAAAACGATATAAAAAATTTACTACAAATCATTCAATTGACGTTAATGTCTGTTACAAGGTAAAATTGACAATAATGAACGCATAAATACTTAGTAAACAAACACTTATTTATTTAACATTATTCAAATAAAGAAACTTCCAATATATGGATATAATTATGCCCTGTAAATACATTCATAAAAGAGAACATATATATATATATATATATATATATATGAATCAAATTACAATATGAATTCATTACGTCGTTCGCTGAAAACATACACATATATATATATAACACAATGAACATACATAAATATAGACAATCAACATATTAATCTTACACTAATGCGTTCATTTTGCCTCAGATGAATAGCTCCATTTAAAATTACCATGATAATCAATCTAAATTCTGAAAGGGTGATTTCTTTGAAAAGAGTCAGGACAGTAGAGTTATTATAACAGTAATAACATAAAGATTTACTTGTGAAATGGATTATCCAAAATCCAGCTAACAAGTGGTAGCTGAGTAAAACTGAGTAACTGAAAGTTTTTAACCACTGAAGTATACTGCATGATTGAGTCACTGCGGATACACTATGACTGAATAACTTGTCAATAACTGAAAATGCTGTGTTAACTGATTAAAGCACTGCGTAACTGAGTTTCAGAGTAAAACTGATATATGTCTATTAACTGAAAATGTATTAAGACTGAGAATTATACTGAGACTGAGAAATAGAATAATTTTGAAATTTTTATGAAGACTGAAATTTTTATGAAGACTGAGGCTCCGCGTGCCCGGTAAACAGTTTTTATTAAGCTTCATTTACCACAATGCAATGTCCTGGCAAACACGCCTTTGGTCAACCATGATAGGTCAGATGAACTCCTACCCTTATGTAGAACTATGGTTCTCGACCTCTGATTCGTTGTTCGCGTTGCTATCATGACGACAGTCCTCTCCACCTGCGTCCTGGGAAGATGCTGGACTCTGGTTGGTTATCGGGCATCCCCTCAAGTACACAACGAAAGGGCTCCGTACCATTTCCTAGAATGTAGGGCAATTCCGCGCCTGTCTATCAAGCTTTTGTCCAAGTATGCTCTGGAGGTCTGCAGTTGTTCTCACGCGAACAATACGTCGCATTTCGTTATTGTTTGACTTCCCATGACCCTTTTTCATCAATTAGCAGCACCCTGCATGTCGTCATTTCCAAGACACCACTCCTGTCCCTCGTCATAAATACTAGCTGTCACCAGTAAGATGTCTTCACGCTGTGCGCACATCCTGGTCCTATTCACTAGCTATACACTGTTTTGTTCTCATACGGGGTGAGACTCTCCTAAACCCTTTGTGTGAGTATTCCTTTTCTTATTGCCGGCACGTTCCAAATTAACCTTACAGCGTGTGTTCGCTACAATTTCTCTGTATCTGGGCCACCGTACAGCATCTTTTGTTTAGCTTGTTGTGGGCTGTAAATCTCAGTTGAGTCGAGTCTGTCACAGGCGATCCTTACTTCCTATTGTAGTGTTGTGTCAGGCATACTCTCATTGTTCTTGGCAAGCGTCCAGTTGACACTTCGTTAAGTTGCCTCTTTATTTATTGCTTCTGGCCCGGGTTTGGGGTGACTTGGCTGGTGTAACGTACTTCTTGATCAAAATTTTAAAATTTTAAATTTTGGTCATTACAGGACCATCATTAGGGTTATTGAACATTTTATTCCAATAATGTCAGATTTATCAAAGTAAAATACTTTACTGGAAAAATGATTGTTCTTAATCTATAAAATCAAAAAATTATTAGGCATTCTTCTTAATTGTTGCCTTAATTGGAGACCAACCAGGTGGAATAAAAATTACTGACCTAATACATTAATTTACTACTAAACACTATTAGTGCATGAAAGTCAAAAATTATGAAAGTTGAATGACTGAGAGTCAAAAATCTAGTGTAATTGTACAAGTTGAAATATGTATTTTATCTAAAAAAATGTATTTTCTTATTAGTATGGGTTTTCTTTTACTTTAGTAAATTCATTAGACAGTTAAGATAGTTTGAATGACATACATGTAATATTTACATTTAATAACTATTGAAACTAAAAATCAAGAAGTCTAGCCTTGATTCAATCTCTGGATTTTAGCTGAGAAGTATAGATCTCTATACATATTGTTACGACATCACAGAACAATCTACGTGTTTATCGAATGTGCCAGAAGAATCTCGATGTAACGCGTGTGGCGTACGTGCTTGTCGACGCATTTTCGAGAGGTTTCTCGAAGGCGCCAGCCGCGCGGACTGTGTTAAGGCCGCAGTTAATTATGTAGTTCACACGAGCGCTAAGACGCAATTAGGAACATTTTGGTCTGTGAGCGCAGGTATAAATACATGGCGGCAGCGGCCTTAAGTTTCAGTATTAGTGCGATATATTTACAGAGCGGTTCGAGTTATTACTGTGTACGTTCAAGTAGTTATTAGTGAAGTGTTGCATTTATTAATCGGACGGTATAATTGTAATACAATTGTCTTTAATATTAGTGACTTTTTATTGCATGTGAACAACTTTTATTTGATTTGTTGTAGTAGAGTGTGTTGTTAATTATGAACTGTTTAACTGTAAAAATTAAAGCTGGTGATTAGTGACTTAATTGGTGTCTTGTACAGTATTTTGTTTCCACTGTACATACGACGATCAAGTAGACGGTCATAACAGTGGTGTCAGAAACAGTGGACACTTTGTACAAAACGAGTGTGATTCGTAATTAATTGGTAAACATGGATCCCAGTCAGAAGTAGTGTGTTGGAGAGCGTACGGAAACAGTGGTGGACGGGGGTGGAGGTGGAGGGGGATGATGTCACGATCCTTACTACCTACCTCAACAGCCAGTGATGTCACTGGAACAACAATGGGGCTCATTGTTCTCCCCCCCCCCGGTCGTCCCATGGCTCCGTATCCTCACCAACTTTTACCGGGAGGGAGGGGCGGTCTGTCTATTGTTTTAATAGCGTCTATTGTATCCGTATCGCCTATCGTTTCCATATTGTCTATTGTTTTAGTATCACTGTTTCCGTATCCTCTCCAACTTTTACCGGGAGGGCGGGGCGGTCTGTCTATAGTTATAGTAGCGTCTATTGTTTCCGTATCGCCTATTGTTTTAGCGATGCCATTGTTCCAGGAGCGCCTATTGTTTTATTCGCGTTATTGTTTCCATATAGTCTTATTTTTTCACAAAATATTTCGCACTCCTTCATTTCGGTCTTGTTCTGTGTATGTGCAAATTTTTTTGCAAATTATGTCGTTCTCATTCATTTCGGTTAATTCGGAACAGGTATATCAACTTTTCAGTCACTGTTATATCCGTTCCACAAAAATATCATTCCAAAATACCTGTTATAGGTATATCGGTCCATGAGGTAGGTCATAGCCGATCGTGATGTTGTTGATCCGGTCATCAGAGTAGATCGTGATGTCACGTTTGCTGTTTCGATAGCCCCCCGTACTTGTCCGTGTGTGTGTGCGCACGCGCGCGCAAATGTTTTCCAAATATATCGCACCCGTTCATTTCTGTCCTCGTTCAATTCGGTGTACGTCGCGGTCATCTCGTGGTCAATGCTGTGGTCCAGCGCTAGACGATGCGTCGCTCGTTAGTGTTGAGATAAGACTGAAGGGGTTTAGCGAACGAACCTCGTGTTTATATAGACGAACAATCTCCCCTCTTGTCCTACTAATGAGCGATATCTTGTACACAGTGATACGATTGCACAACAACCCGTATCAACAAAGCAAGAAACAGCATCAGATCTTCATATAAACGGTGAGCAGCCGGAAAACGAACGAAGAGGGGGGTAAAAAAATAACGTGCATACAATATAAAACCGCAAGAAGTGCATAGTCGAACACAAAATTTACCCTGTTAAAAGATAGTAAAACGTATTACCAAACCTCTTACAACTAAAAAGATGAAAAATATAAAAATGTAATGAATAATCATAGACAATATAAAAGTAATAGGCTATATACAAAATCCAAAAATCGAATGTTAATCAATGGAAACAGGTGGTAAGCCTTTAAAAAAGTATAATTAAGAAAAATAATCGTAGATAGTACAAAAATAACATACACACAAAAAAACAAAAGTAATGACTAAAAGGTTAGTTGCATATAACCATAAACAAATTAAATGACTAACCATGTATAATTAAAAAGACGAAAAATATATAAACATGGGGGAGCGTACACCACGTTTGGAATGCAGGAACGAGAAGGGAAAAACCTGTTAATACCAAAATATATCTGCATAAGTTAATACAAGCAATATTTTACGTAACAAGTCGTCAGTACAACAAACGTTTTGAATGAAATCTGTAAAAACCGATAGCACCATTTAATTTATAAACAATAAAAATAACAAAGCAGTTGATACCTAAAGCCGACAAATCGACATTTAACTATTTAAAACAAAGCCACGTGCTATCGAAAAAAAAAAGTCTCTAATCCAGAGGGGTGAGCTTGTTAATAGCATACTCGAGATGGATGCGAGGGGGAAGCGAGTTATGTGTGTGTGTGTGTGTGTGTACAACCCCAAGTAGCACGCTGAATAGACAAGGTAAAGACGTGGACTGACTACGCTTGCGCAATGAACGTAATATTTAAATTGTGTCTTACTTTAATCGTAGTAATTGAAGTTGTATCGTTCTAACTAAAACCGTAAAACCAACCTGTATTACTTGCAGAACAGGCATACTTTCTAGCTGAAAACAACAAAATATGTCAAAGGCGAATGCAACGGAGTAAGCGTCATTAACTGCGTATGTTACAAAATCCACTAAAAAGTATAATTAAGAAAAATAATTTTGAACAGACAAAATGCCCGCGAGTCCCCTTTCCCACGGTTAGTGTCTAGTTACCAAAAGTTCAAGCAATATTTAACAGTTAACAAAAGCTTATGGTAACATAAAATATTGCACTCTTTAGAACTTTCTCCACGAACTCACCTAACGTTTCTCTATCTCTGTCTGTCTGTCAGTCTGCCTATATGTATGTCTCTCTCTCTCTCTCTCTCTCCCTTTCTCTTTTGCACGGTTAACCCAGATGCTTGCGCCTAATTTTACAAACTATTTTCATTATATTCAATTACACAGACGTAAACTGAGAGCGTGACGTTAGCTATTGTGACAATACAAGCATATGCTGTAATGTGCATTTATTAGATAAAATAAATATTTAGATTAAATTTAGAAATATGTAATAAACAAGCAGGTGTGAGATTGACAGCTGAGTTTATACGCAGGAATCGACCTGCACGATCACGCGATTGTCGCTGAGAGTGTGTACAGTAGTAAATAATGTGTGTGCATAAGGCCGGTTCAAGCCTGAAAGTTTGCAATCTCACCCCAAATAGATGTTAAATTATAGTTTTTATTTAATTATAAGAAAACCATAAATGATAGAAAAATTGCAAAGACTTCTAAATATTGTAACGATACAATTAAGCCAAATCTCGTACCAGTGATAAAAAAGATAATTCTTGATATAAAATTACTTCATATGAAATAAAATGTGTAAAAAATGATTAAAATGTAAATACTTTGACAAGACGTACAATGATATTACCCAACCCAAGTGATTGAGCCGAAAACCCAAACATAAAGAAGGGAACCACGTAACATACTTATTAAAATGTAAATATTTTGACATGATTGAGCCGAAAACCCAAACATAAAGAAGGGAACCACGTAACATACTTATTAAAATGTAAATATTTTGAAGTGATTGAGCCAACAATCCAAACATAAAGAAGGGAACCACGTAACATACTTAAGAAAAATATGATAGACAAAACAATGATGGACACAGAACTAAAGAAGAACCAGAAGAAGAGGACAGATCCATACAAATAAACAGAATTTAAACCAGAAGAGAAGAAGAGGAGAACCGAACCGGATTGAAGAAGAAGAAGAGGAAGAATGAAGACAAGACAGATGAAACCCAAGGGGAAACTAACACACATATATAAAAGGGAAAGATTGTATGTTTAGAGATAGAATACGGTCAATAAACCTTGAATAATTATATATTAATGAAACCAATGTTATTATTAGTATTAATTTAACATATGTACCCATTTTTAAGACAATACAATTGTAAAGCAATATAGTATAGGAAAAGTACACTAACCCTGTCAGAAAGGTTAAATTCAACCAAAACACAACTAGCCTAATATTGTTTATAGTAAATATAATACTAAAACAAAATAGTGAAAAATGGTAGTAGAAAGTATAGGGATTACCCATTAAATAACACTAATTACAAAACAGTGAACCAAAGTGAAGTGTAAATGCCCTAAAAAATAGTGAAAGTGGATGTGAAACATTCAAATTAGAATGCTAAGGAAATAGACACTCTGTAAAACATTGATAAACCACCAATGATTGGAGTGAGATTATAATTAGTTATATACCTAGAAGTAATTAAAAATAGTATTTAAAATTAATATTAAGGAAGCTTGTAATAATATTCAGGGAGAAAGCCCAGTACAATAACTTGTGTTAACATGGCATGATAGGATAGAAGTAAAGTTTGTTATTAAAGATTAAAATTGTAAAGAATACAACACCCCATGTTGAAAGGGGAATTAACCTTCATAATATTAGAGAAAGTAACAATGTTTATCACCCTAGTTTATAAGACAAGAAGGAAATCAATGTTAGTACTAAGAATAATTTATGACTTATAAAGAATAGTTGATGCAATGTTAAAGAAGGAATATGGCTGAAAGGGACTTACAGTCCATAAACCTAACTATTATATTTTAAATGAAGAGTAATGAAAATGTATGTTGAATAGTAATTAAAACACAAACAAATAAGTGAAGCCCATCAGGCTGAATTCAGAATGTAATTCAAAAAGGAAATACACTAAAAAACAATCATGGCTGTTTGTGACTATGAAAACAGTTAACTGCCAAAGACATTCAAATGCAAATTGTATCAATTTCACAAAAAATCTTACTAATCTAAGAACAGTGAATGGACAGTAATTATATATCAGTTATTTTAACACAGAAGTATTATTGTAATAATTTAATTCAAGAAAGAAATGTTATTTATTAAATGTCAAATAATTAGACTATAGTTAAAGTGTAACAGAATATGACCTTATGAGGTATCATTGTAAACTTTGAAAGGAAAGAAAAATAATAGTGATGTCATTTATTATCCCAAAGGAATTATAAGGGAATAAAATCATTAGGAAAATACTTAATAAATTTGAATAAAAATTCAAATATTTCTAACAATGTATGAAAGGAGTAATTAACCAAGCATTGAATTATTGGTTACTATGACAACGAGACGTTTGAGGGCTTATTTTTCCGTTAAATTATATAGACGCTGAAGAAACGAAGCGTGGGTAAGCCACATGAAAAATTGGACAAACTAAACTTTAATTTAAACAGTTATAACAATTCGAATTAGTGAACCAAGATAATCCAATATGAAGAGACATCAAGCTATACAGAATTAATGATGTCCAGGAACGAAATTAAATAAACTAATTAACGAAAAAACCCAGACCAATTTGAAGAAGATGTTGGAAGCCTTCAACCAGCCCAAATTCGAAAAATAGACGCCTATCCTGATGACGATACAGACAACGTGAGATGAACTGATAAGTACCGAATAATTTCTTACTCCCAAAAACCCCAAATTACTTAAATTATTTTCAAATGATAAAATTTCTCACTATTTAAAAAGTAGTATTTTCTTTCAAAGGTAAAGGCATAATTTACTTACGTTAAAAAACATTTATAAAGATAACCTTATTTGTGAACATAACTACTGTAACAGAAATACGACACTACGGAACAAATTGTACAAACACATTATAAATCCTAAGTACGTATAAGGTATAGTAGTGTGCTTTCTTTTCATGTAATCAACGTTTATGTCTATTTTCATGATCAAAAGAATTCCAGATTTTAAAAACATAGTAATTTGTTAAAAGGTAACTGAACGATAGTGTTTTGAAATCAATTTTGCCAACCTGAGATATTTTGTGTTTCAAGCTCTAAGCCGGAGCATAATATTATAAATTTGTTTATGATTCAATTGTCATATTTATTGATAATTAAATGTGTATTAAAAAACGCAGTACAGAACATTACTATCTTGTTATTTCATAGGATTTTTTGTAAATATATGTGTGTTAGCGAAGTTTTAAGTCATAGCCAACTAGCGCTTATCACGAGTGGCCGAGTCGACAACCTGTGTAGCAGCGGGAATAATTCGAACGCCACAGCTGTCCATGCTAATACCACGTATTACCTTAAAAATTAGATGTTTTAATTGTTTTAACAAAAACAATTTGGCGCCACCCGGGAATCGTAACCCCTATGAATTAACAGGTAGGTTGTACTGGTGACATTGACAACACTATGGACTCCAGTAGTGACGTCGATTTATGTAACAACCAGTGTGAGGCAAACACACTACAATCACACTAATACACAAAATAAACAAGTGTGATACATTTTAACAGGTACGACCTCGTTTACGCGTTACATATTGGCGACCAGCAACGTGTGGCTAGGAAGAATAACTAGCGGCGATCATGAATAGACACGGTATGGTTACGAGACGCAAAGGGAAGGAAACATCAAACCAATAAGGAAACCCAGAAGAAATGGAGGAAGTTGAGGAAGTAGAAGTAGAGGAAACGACTGGAGAATTGTCAGAAGAAAACCCACAGGAGGACCAAATGGAAAATCCTAATCCACCTGAACCTGAACCTGAACCGGAATTAGAAGCAGAAGTCATGGCAAATAACCAACCAATCAAACCGATAGAAGAAACGAATTTAGATAGCATGATGAAGTTCATGATGGAACAATTCGGACAAATGAATAAAGAGAGAAGACAAGACAAGGAAGAGAGAAGACAAGATAAGGAAGATTTGAATAAAAAATTAGAGTCACTGCAAGAGGGAAGAAAAGAAGATAGAGAATTCTGGAATAAAAAACTAGAACAAAACAGTGAAGAATTGAAGAAGCAAATGAAGGTGATACATGAAAGTTAGGAGGCATTGGAAAAGAAGAGCGAAGAACTGAAGAAACAGATCAAGAAGGATCTGGAGATAGTAAACAAAAAGATGGAAACTAATCATGATGTTCTCCAAAGGAAAATCGAGGAAGAAAGTAAGAAAACCAAGGAGGAATGGAAGCAACAACTAGTCGAATGTCGAGAAGAGATTAGACAAACGGTAACAGAGACCAACGAAACAGTGATACAAATCAGAGAAGAATTAAATAATAAAATTAGTAACGTTGAAGAGGAAGGTAAATTGAGGGCGACGGAATTCTACCAAGTCCTTACTGAAGGGTGCCAAAAGAATAAACAAAAAGTGGTCAAGGAACTGGAGGAGAGGCACCAAGAGCTACAACTGGATGTAAACAATCGGGTGGAGAAGGTGTATACCGTCATAGATAAAATCGACGGACTGACCCGAGAAAACCGAGAAAAAATCCAGGGAATCAGTATGCGAGAGAGAAACAGATGCAGGAAGAATTAGATGCATTAAGAGAAAAACCATATAATCACACACAGTTCATAACCAGTGAGAACAGAGGAATGATTAATTTTCGTAGCTACAGGAGAAACCCAATAGAATTCCTCAAACGGGTAGAAGAACTGATAGAGAAGAACAGAGAAACCAAATGGTCTAGTGTGAGGAGTATGATCGACGAGATGTTTCGTGACACCCATGACAATTGGTGGACGGCCACAAGACCTGAGATAAATGATACTCAAGAGTTCAAGAAACAGTTCAGGGAGAAGTATTGGTCCGAATCAACACAGAATGTGGTCCGCAATGACATTAGTAACGGAAGGTACGAGACACAAGGAGGACACACGTTAACATCGTACTTTCTGGGAAAAGTATGTTTAGCCAGAAATTTGGAACCCAGGATACCGGAAGAGTCGTTGGTGATACAACTGGGTTACCATTACGAAGAGGCCATCCAGAAGGTCAGGCTACAAGGCCAAATTAAAACAATCCAAGGAATGGTTAGCTTACTGGAAGACCTGGAGAACGATAACCAGTATCGAAAAAACAGGATCACAAACCAAAGATACAATAAGTGGAATGAACACAATAATACACCTAATCTCCAAGGACCATACAATTATCCACAAAGCAATAATCGAAATAACTGGGGCCGGAATAACAATAATAATAATGCAGAACCAACATTCAATGGAAACAATCAGCATCGCCATCCAAATAACCAGCCTGGCAACCGAGGACAACAGAACAATCACCCAGGAAGTCCAAACAATAATAGAAGCAGCCCAAATAATAACAACCGACCAAGTGAGAATTATCGAGGAGTAGAACCTGAACAACGTACCAACAGTCACCCCAATGACCACAATTACTACGGCAACCGGTATCATCCCAATTACCAGTACAACCGGGGACCCGGGGGCAATCCAAATAGGAGTGACAATCGACGTCATGTAAATTTTATTAGTGGTAGAAGGCGGAATAACCACCGAAGATACAACTCAAATTGGCACCAAGAGCCATGGTACAATGCATCCAACGAGACTGACAACAGACCATCAGTGAACAGGAACCATGAACCACTACAAAATGGAAATAACCAGCAAAATGTGCCACACAATGAAACGAACGACCAGCCAAGCAACCTGGCCGTCAGCCAGCAGCCACCTTTAAACTAAAAAGGTCAGTGATAAAGTATGAACGCCCTTCACATGACCAATCACTTGGGTTGATACGTCAAACAATGTCAGATAAACAAACCAAAGGAATCACCATAATTTACAACAATTATTTAAAAAATATTCGAGAAGAACTTCTCGAAGAAGAGGCCACTCAATTACCACAGAACAATAGTGAAATTGTTCATATAAAGGCAACAATAAATGGTACCATAACCAGTATCCTGGTAGACACGGGGTCTAATATCACTCTCATTAACCAGCCTGAATTAGAAAGAATTCAAGCTCACTCTCGAACACCAATACCTACATTGCCAATAAATAATATAATCATCATTGGCGCAACGGGCAAACAGAACAAAACAGTGAAAAAGCAAGTGTCATTGGAGCTAGATAATCTAGAATCCACCATCTCCATTATATTTCTCGTGGCAAATGGGCTACCTTTCAATATGCTCATCGGATGTGATATACTAAGAAGGTATTCAGCAGTAATAAACCTGCAGAAGGGAGTAGTGTTGTTAAATTCAGAACAAGGAACCTGGTCCGCGAACATTATCAATTGTGTACCAAGTCCAACTGCTTTAAGCCAAAACACAGAACTGAAAAGTTATTATTGCCAGAGGCATGAGCCAGATATCACCATAGTAGAGGAGGAGGAGCGTAAGACCTTATGGAACCAGAAGTTGGAAGAGATTATCACCTTCCAAAGAGAATGGCCTATGCAGGAGATTAGTAAACAACAATCCAAAAAATTAATCGCCATTTATAATGAATATCAGCATGTCTTTTCGATCATCCCCGGAAAGGTTAAAGGATACCAATGTAAAATTCAATTCCGAGAACCAGTGGACTTCCACCGGAAATCATATCCAATAGCACATTCTCTAAAAAACGAAGTTAGAATGGAAATAAATAGAATGATTGCCGAAGACATAATTGAGTACAGTCATTCTCAATATACCAGCCCCATAGTTGCCATACCCAAGAAAAATGGCAAGGTACGAATTTGCCTAGACGCCCGAGAAATAAATAAGATGATTATAAATGATAGAACCTCACCAGGAGAAATAGAGGAAATTCTGAAGAGATTCCACGGAATCAGATATATTAGCACTTGGGATACTGTATGTGGGTATTGGCAGGTAGAGCTGCACCCACACAGTAGACAGTACTTAGCATTCCTGTTCGACGGTAGAAACTACCAGTTCAAAAGGCTACCATTTGGACTAATAAATTCAGTAGCAGTGTTCGTGAAGTGCATGGACCAAGTGTTAGGTCAAGAGGCACTGGAATTTACTACAGTGTACGTTGACGACCTACTTATCACGTCAGCAAACTGGGACGAACACTGTGAAAGAGTCAGACATGTATTGGAAAAATTATCTAACAACAATATCACACTTAATTTAGACAAATCAAAGTTCATTGCTAAAGAAGTAAAGTTCTTAGGATTCAACCTAACTGAAGAGGGAATCTCTCCATCCCAAGAGAAGGTTGACGCCATACAAAATTTCCCATCACCAAGAAACAAAAAACAGTTGCAATCCTTCCTAGGAGTATGTAATTACTACAGGAAATTTCAGACCAACTACTCCCACCTAACAGCAAAATTTTCCAAGCAATTATCTTCAAAAGAAAAATGGACGTGGGGAGTGGAACAAGAAGAAGTGTTTAAATTAATCAAACAAAAATTTGTTGACACTGTTATTTTACACCACCCTAATTTTGCAAAACAGTTCTATCTAAACTGCGACGCTAGTGATGTAAGTCTAGGCGCAGAATTATACCAAGAAGACGAAGATGGCAATCACCTAGTCATAAGCTTCGCCAGCCGAATACTCAATAGCTGTGAGCGTAACTATAATGCTACAGAAAAGGAGTTGCTCAGCATAGTATTCGCATGCAGCAAGTTTAGGACGTACATACTTGGATATAATATAACGGTCCGAAGCGATCATAAATCAATATCGTTTCTAAAACAATGTAAGTTGAATCATGGCCGACTTACTCGATGGATACTTGCTTTGCAAGAATACCACATTGCATGGGAATATATTCCAGGACGAAAAAATATAGTGGCTGATGTTTTGTCCACAATAAATGTAGTAAATCAGACATTTGAAGGAGAAAAGGGGAAGATAGCAAAAGTGTATTATATGTTGAAGGATAGAAAAGACCTGGAAGATATTATGAACCAAATAGTGTTGCAACAAGAGCAAGATACAAAAATATCCAACATCAGAAGAAGACTGATGGAGTCTGAAGCCATTATTAACCAATTTTACTGTGTGTACAACAATATTTTATTTATGAAAACAAAAAAGAACCAAGATACTTGGAAACTGGTAATTCCTCAATCATTAGAAAATCAAATCATCAAAGATTATCATGTGAGATACGGCCACATGGGAACAATTAAAATGGTAAAAGCATTAGAGGAAGATTTGTTTATAAAAAATATTGCAAGAAAAGTAAGTAAAAACATAAAAACCTGCACATTGTGTCAGATGGTCAAAACCAATAATGAAAGGAAGGATGGAACGATGATACCCATCACATCAAGTGCCAAATTAGAGAAGGCGTTCCTCGACGTATGTGGACCATTCCCACGTAGCGGAGGGCGACATGGCTACAAATTCATTGTTATCATACTTGACCATTACACCAAGTACACCAAATTATATGCTATAAACAGAGCCACAACAAGGAAAATATTAGACATTATCAAAAATAAATACATTATAGAAATTGGAAGACCGTACATGTTAATAACAGACCATGGAACGCAATTTAAAGGAAGGAAATGGCGAGAAGAGTTATTAAAATTAAATATTAAAACTTATAAAACATCAGTCTACCACCCTAGCAGCAATCCCGCAGAAAGAATGTTGAGGGAGGTGGGACGCATTTTGAGAACTTATTGTCATAACAACCAGAGAGAATGGTACAAATATTTACCTTCAACCGAAGTGTTTTTAAACATCAGTTACCACCAATTCACTGAAAGTACACCTTACTTGATGATGTTCGAGAGGAAGCCAAACAGAGAGATACAAGAGATAATAGAATTCCCAAAAGACCCAGAAGACCCGTATGACAAAAATAAATGGTACAGCCTAATAGTAGAAAAAATTGAGAAACAAAAGGCCAAATATGCAAAGAACCAACCCAAAATAATCAAATATAAAGAGGGAGAAAAAATACTAATCAAAAATCGTGAACTGCCAAGTACAATGGAAGGTATAGCAAAGAAATTATTATTGTTATACACGGGTCCGTATATCATCACAAGAGACAATGGTAATAATACTTACCAAATCAGTAATATCAATACAAGGAAAATCAAGGGAGTTTACAATCAAACTTCAATAAAAAAGTTTTACGAAGGAGAATAAAACCATTGTGAAATGAAACCGATTTCAAAATTCTAAAAGAGATTGTAAGAGCAGCTTACTCAAATATTTAGATGATATATGCGGAACAATAAAAAAGTTTTAATGAAAAAAAAAACAACAACAAAGGAAACAGTTACACAAATTCCTTTCAATTTAAATCAATTTAAAATATAACAAAAAATTGAAATATGAAGTATGAAGTAAAAAGTGAGATAATCAGGAATAAGTTACACACATTCCTATGTAATAAAAATGTAAGAAGCACAAACTTACAATTATAATTAAAACAAAAAATAGCTAAAAAGGAATACGCTACAAACATTCCTTTAAGGTAAGACCATTAACTTACCAAAGAATTATAAAAAATGATGTTGAATACAGAGTAAAATAAACAAAAATAAAATCAAGTTCAAATTACTGAGATAAATACTTGAAATTATACTGAATCAAAAGTATTATCAGAAAAAATAAATAAAACTTTACCTGGTACAAGGAGAGAGGGAGATTATGTATAAAACCAATATACAAATATGGCTAAAGCAGAATTCTGCTAAAAAAAAGTCTAAGTCAATTAAGATGATCACAACGAGCATTGAAAACAAAATAATGAAAAGTGAGATATGATGAAATTAACATATGAATAAAGATAAAATTTCTCAATATAGTATATGAGTAGATGTTAGTGTATAGTTAAGGTATAGCGGAAGGAAGAATGAGTAGTAATGATAAAGTGATCTAAAAACAAACCACAAGGTGGACAATCCCAATTATATTATTATTATTAAGTCACAAGTTGACAAAGATTTAAGATTGACTGTTGAAAAGTCCAGCAATCTATATGAACTGAGTAGAGAAGATGTGCCTCTAGTCTCAGAAAAATGAGTAGTAATGGGAGAAACCAGCTACTATATAAAGTTAGAAAAAAAAATTTGTGTATGAGGGAATATGCACCAATGGAGATAAATAAAAACAGATCCAAATAAAATGGAGTGAATTAAGTAAGAAGAGAAATGGAGAATGGAGAAACAAACAAGGAAGAGAAGGAAAAAAGTTATCTATAACTGATAATTTCATAAAAAACTATGCTAGTATTTTATTAAAATGATCAATTTTAGAGGAGAGGCATTATGTAACGATACAATTAAGCCAAATCTCGTACCAGTGATAAAAAAGATAATTCTTGATATAAAATTACTTCATATGAAATAAAATGTGTAAAAAATGATTAAAATGTAAATACTTTGACAAGACGTACAACGATATTACCCAACCCAAGTGATTGAGCCGAAAACCCAAACATAAAGAAGGGAACCACGTAACATACTTATTAAAATGTAAATATTTTGAAGTGATTGAGCCAACAACCCAAACATAAAGAAGGGAACCACGTAACATACTTAAGAAAAATATGATAGACAAAACAATGATGGACACAGAACTAAAGAAGAACCAGAAGAAGAGGACAGATCCATACAAATAAACAGAATTTAAACCAGAAGAGAAGAAGAGGAGAACCGAACCGGATTGAAGAAGAAGAAGAGGAAGAATGAAGACAAGACAGATGAAACCCAAGGGGAAACTAACACACATATATAAAAGGGAAAGATTGTATGTTTAGAGATAGAATACGGTCAATAAACCTTGAATAATTATATATTAATGAAACCAATGTTATTATTAGTATTAATTTAACATATGTACCCATTTTTAAGACAATACAATTGTAAAGCAATATAGTATAGGAAAAGTACACTAACCCTGTCAGAAAGGTTAGATTCAACCAAAACACAACTAGCCTAATATTGTTTATAGTAAATATAATACTAAAACAAAATAGTGAAAAATGGTAGTAGAAAGTATAGGGATTACCCATTAAATAACACTAATTACAAAACAGTGAACCAAAGTGAAGTGTAAATGCCCTAAAAAATAGTGAAAGTGGATGTGAAACATTCAAATTAGAATGCTAAGGAAATAGACACTCTGTAAAACATTGATAAACCACCAATGATTGGAGTGAGATTATAATTAGTTATATACCTAGAAGTAATTAAAAATAGTATTTAAAATTAATATTAAGGAAGCTTGTAATAATATTCAGGGAGAAAGCCCAGTACAATAACTTGTGTTAACATGGCATGATAGGATAGAAGTAAAGTTTGTTATTAAAGATTAAAATTGTAAAGAATACAACACCCCATGTTGAAAGGGGAATTATCCTTCATAATATTAGAGAAAGTAACAATGTTTATCACCCTAGTTTATAAGACAAGAAGGAAATCAATGTTAGTACTAAGAATAATTTATGACTTATAAAGAATAGTTGATGCAATGTTAAAGAAGGAATATGGCTGAAAGGGACTTACAGTCCATAAACCTAACTATTATATTTTAAATGAAGAGTAATGAAAATGTATGTTGAATAGTAATTAAAACACAAACAAATAAGTGAAGCCCATCAGGCTGAATTCAGAATGTAATTCAAAAAGGAAATACACTAAAAAACAATCATGGCTGTTTGTGACTATGAAAACAGTTAACTGCCAAAGACATTCAAATGCAAATTGTATCAATTTCACAAAAAATCTTACTAATCTAAGAACAGTGAATGGACAGTAATTATATATCAGTTATTTTAACACAGAAGTATTATTGTAATAATTTAATTCAAGAAAGAAATGTTATTTATTAAATGTCAAATAATTAGACTATAGTTAAACAAGAAAGAAATGTTATTTATTAAATGTCAAATAATTAGACTATAGTTAAAGTGTAACAGAATATGACCTTATGAGGTATCATTGTAAACTTTGAAAGGAAAGAAAAATAATAGTGATGTCATTTATTATCCCAAAGGAATTATAAGGGAATAAAATCATTAGGAAAATACTTAATAAATTTGAATAAAAATTCAAATATTTCTAACAATGTATGAAAGGAGTAATTAACCAAGCATTGAATTATTGGTTACTATGACAACGAGACGTTTGAGGGCTTATTTTTCCGTTAAATTATATAGACGCTGAAGAAACGAAGCGTGGGTAAGCCACACGAAAAATTGGACAAACTAAACTTTAATTTAAACAGTTATAACAAGTCGAATTAGTGAACCAAGATAATCCAATATGAAGAGACGTCAAGCTATACAGAATTAATGATGTCCAGGAACGAAATTAAATAAACTAATTAACGAAAAAACCCAGACCAATTTGAAGAAGATGTTGGAAGCCTTCAACCAGCCCAAATTCGAAAAATAGACGCCTATCCTGATGACGATACAGACAACGTGAGATGAACTGATAAGTACCGAATAATTTCTTACTCCCAAAAACCCCAAATTACTTAAATTATTTTCAAATGATAAAATTTCTCACTATTTAAAAAGTAGTATTTTCTTTCAAAGGTAAAGGCATAATTTACTTACATTAAAAAACATTTATAAAGATAACCTTATTTGTGAACATAACTACTGTAACAGAAATACGACACTACGGAACAAATTGTACAAACACATTATAAATCCTAAGTACGTATAAGGTATAGTAGTGTACTTTCTTTTCATGTAATCAACGTTTATGTCTATTTTCATGATCAAAAGAACTCCAGATTTTAAAAACATAGTAATTTGTTAAAAGGTAACTGAACGATAGTGTTTTGAAATCAATTTTGCCAACCTGAGATATTTTGTGTTTCAAGCTCTAAGCCGGAGCATAATATTATAAATTTGTTTATGATTCAATTGTCATATTTATTGATAATTAAATGTGTATTAAGAAACGCAGTACAGAACATTACTATCTTGTTATTTCATAGGATTTTTTGTAAATATATGTGTGTTAGCGAAGTTTTAAGTCATAGCCAACTAGCGCTTATCACGAGTGGCCGAGTCGACAACCTGTGTAGCAGCGGGAATAATTCGAACGCCACAGCTGTCCATGCTAATACCACGTATTACCTTAAAAATTAGATGTTTTAATTGTTTTAACAAAAACAATTTGGCGCCACCCGGGAATCGTAACCCCTATGAATTAACAGGTAGGTTGTACTGGTGACATTGACAACGCTACGGACTCCAGTAGTGACGTCGATTTATGTAACAACCAGTGTGAGGCAAACACACTACAATCACACTAATACACAAAATAAACAAGTGTGATACATTTTAACAGGTACGACCTCGTTTACGCGTTACAATATGTATAAAAATAATACACATGGGCAGTGTGAAAACGGCGTGAATAAGACGTTCAGTGCGATTTTAAGAGTAAACCACGGATACTAGAATATACTCCGTGGAGTAAACTGAGAGCATGACGTTAGCTATACATGTCTGAAGTGTGTGTGTGTGTGTGTGTCTAGTCATTCCCAATCAGGTCGATGAACATACGTTTGTATTTACAAATTCCTCATCACTTAACCATCAAACAAACGGTTTCTATTTACTAGATATCAGTATGGCGGATAATTCATGTGTAGACAGCAGTAATTTATTTTATTTTATACGGAAACGTGTACCATAATTAAAAAAAAAAAATCATTCTGAAATAATCATTTTAGATTTGTAAATAATTTGAATAAATGCATAATAGACACTACAAGTAACGTATGTTTAAAGTTTTAACTGATGTTTACGAAGTACTATCACACATAGACTCGCTCATACACACACACACACACACACACGGACAAGTACGGGGGGGCTATCGAAACAGCAAACGTGACGTCACGATCTACTCTGATGACCGGATCAACGACCTCACGATCGGCCATGACTAACCTCATGGACCGATATACCTATAACAGGTATTTTGGAATGATATTTTTGTGGAACGGATATAACAGTGACTGAAAAGTTGATATTCCTGTTCCGAACTAACCGAAATGAACGAGAACGACATAATTTGCGAAAAAATTTGCACATACACAGACCGAGACCGAAATGAAGGAGTGCGAAATATTTTGTGAAAAAATAAGACGATACGGAAAACAATAATGTGAATAAAACAATAGGCGCTCCTGGAACAATAGCATCGCTAAAACAATAGGCGATAAGGTAACAATAGGCGATATGGCAACAATGGCGCGAATAAAACAATAGGCGCTATGGAAACAATATCATCGCTAAAACAATAGTCGATACGGAAACAATAGACGCTACTAAACAATAGACAGCCTGCCCCGCCCTCCCGGTAAAAGTTGGAGAGGATACGGCAAAAGTGATACTAAAACAATAGACGATACGGAAACAGTAGGCGATACGGAAACAATACACGCTACTATAACGATAGACAGACCGCCCAGCCCTCCCGGTAAAAGTTGGAGAGGATACGGAAACAGTGATACTAAAACAATAGACGATATGGAAACAATAGGCGATGCGGAAACAATACACGCTACTATAACGATAGACAGACCGCCCAGCCCTCCCGGTAAAAGTTGGAGAGGATACGGAAACAGTGATACTAAAACAATAGACGATATGGAAACAATAGGCGATGCGGAAACAATAGACGCTACTAAAACAATAGACAGACCGCCCCGCCCTCCCGGTAAAAGTTGGAGAGGATACGGAGCCAGTGGTGGACAGGGGTGGTGATGGTAGGAGGTGGTGGAACAACAATTCTTGACTCCCATTGTTGTCCCAGTAACGTCACTGACTGTTGAGGTAGGTCAGGATCGTGACGTCATCCCCCTCCTCCCCCACCACTGTTTTCGTATCCTCTCCAACACACTACTGTCAGATGATGGAAGCTTTACAAACACTGCTGCGGTAGACACAGGAAGAAGCAGAAAAACGACAGGATGAGAAACACAGACAGGAGGTGGAAGAAGCAGAAAAACGCAGGCAGGAAAGAGAAGAGGCTGAGGAACGTCAGAAAGCATTAATGCTAGAAACAGAAGAAAGACAAAAAGAAGAACGAAGACAAGAAAAGGAAGAAACAGAGGAACGACGTAAACGTGAAACAGAAGACATCAAGGAGTTAATACAGCAGCAAAAGCAGACAAACCGCTGCAGAGTTGGGTCTCCTACAAGGTGAGCTTAATAAGCAAGTTACTAAAATATCGGAGGTACAAGAATCAATGACATTAAAAATAGCTGAAGTAGAAAAATCTGTTTCTATTGTTGAAGAATCGATGTCTACAAAAATATCTCTGTCATAGAAGAATCCGTGTCAAATAAAATATGTGCAGTAGAAAACTCAATGGCAAACATAAGAGAACAAATTAAAAGTGAAGTTGTGCAGTGCCTGAAGATACAACCAAAACAGCTTTGGGAACAGACTGTACCAATAATAAATACTTAAAAAGACGCAGAAAATAAGTCAATAGAGAAAGTAACTTTGCCTGCAGTAGGGACAGCTCATGTCAAGGCCCCAACCTTTGACGGAAGCACGCACTGGGAGACGTATTTACGCCAATTCGAAGCTGCTCCATGCGCAAATAATTGGACGGAGAACGACAAGGCAGTTTCACTCGTTCCCTCATTAAAAGGATCCGTGGCAGAACTACTACAGAAAGTGCCACCTGACAGCCGAAACACCTTTGCCGAATTGATAAAAGCTCTGGAATTACGGTATGGTAATAAACATTTGCGAGATGTGTACTGCACCCAGTTGAGAGCAAGGCGACAGCATGCTGGGTAGAGCCTTCAAGAGTTTGAAGCAAGTATCGACAGACAAAAGATTGCTTAGACTGGCCTATCCTGAAGCGCTAGAAGATTTTCGAACGAGGTTTGCGATGCAGACTGCCGGTGTCCGAGATAACGAACTACAGCAAGTGTTACGAATAGCAAGACACCAGAACCGTGCGGTCGCCTGGTACATGCTTTGCAATTTGAGGCCGCCAAATCAGCGTCTGGTTGGACAGGTCATAAAGTACGCGCTAAAAGATCGCGACTGCACAGACGATGAGGAAGAAGAACAAGGAACAGAGACTCGACGGTCGGCGCCACAGAATAAAATAAGAAATGATGGAAGACCGAAGTGTTATAGATGTGGGAAACCTGGACATCTACAACGAGATTGTCGGGTTAGAATTCAGCAGCAGGGAAACGAGCAATAGTCGGTACAACGGGGCGTGTGCTGACTAACTGGAGGAACGAAACCCCCTAGACAATACGCAATTTCTACACTCCAGAAAAACAGCGGGAGCTTGGTAGTTACCGGATTTGTTCAAGAAAGCCCAACGTCGATTATAGTTGACACAGGCGCAACAGTTTCTATTGTGCGCCCGACGTGGTGAAAGATCTCAAGCCAATCTGGTGCTCTTGCAGCTTGCGAACAGCTACTGGACGGCCTGTAAAAGTGTATGGAAAAGTGGAGATACATCTACGCCTCGGTCGCCTTGAGTTTAATCATCAAGTACTTGTTGCAGACATTGTGGATGAAGCAATTCTTGGTGTGGACATTATAAACGCATACGGATTTATAGTAGACTTCAAAAACAATGTCTTGAGAATCGGAGGCGAAGAGGTAATGCTATCAACAATGACGACAGCAGAAAAATCGATGGACGTCATAAACCAAGTGGCCGTAACTGTTCCGCCAAACTCCGAAAAGATGGTTAGAACCGAGGTAGATACTAGGGCCAACCAGTGCTCTATATTCGAACCCCAGGTAGTCAGTACACCGGGTATACTAATTGCCAGAAGTTTAGTAAAACCTGACGAAACCGGAAATGTACCCTATTAGAGTGGCGAATATTTTGGATCAAGCTATCACTTTGCAAAGCAATACGCTCCTAGGCAAATTGACTCCTGTGGCCTGGGTAGTCGGAATGACGCAACGAAGATCCAGTGCTTCGGATAATTCCAAATTACCAGAGGAACTGCAAGAATTATTGAACAGATCTTCTAACGACCTCTCAAGTGGTGAGGTAAAAGAACTTGCACAGTTTTTACATGAATTCAAAGATTGTTTTGCAGTTCGGGGACAGTCACTGGGAAGAACCTCTTTTGTGCAACATCGCATCAATACCGGGGACACAACACCGATATGTCAAACTCCTCGAAGGCCTCCATTATCTAAACAAGAGGAAATGTCTCGGTTAGTACAGGACATGTTACAGAGGGAGTAATCAAACCTTCGTCAAGTGCTTGGTCTTCTCCTGTAGTGCTGGTAGTGAAGAAGGATGGTGGATTGCGTTTCTGCGTAGACTACCGGAGGTTAAATGATGTTACAAAGAAAGACTGCTATCCATTACCTTGCATTGACGATACACTCGACATGTTGTCCAGAGCACAGTGGTTTTCCACATTGGACCTGAAGAGTGGATATTGGCAAGTGGGTCTTCATCAAGAAGACAAGGAAAAGACCGCTTTCTCGACCCCAAGTGGCTTATTCCAATTTAACGTCATGCCATTTGGACTCTGTAATGCACCGGCAACATTTGAAAGATTGATGGACCTGGTACTCTGAGGCCCGACATGGAAAACTTGCCTTGTTTATTTAGACGATGTCATAGTCATCGGGAAGACTTTCAAAGACCATTTGAAAAACCATAAGGAGGTTCTAACTAGAATTCACGGTGCCCAACTGAAGCTGAGCCCGAAGAAGTGTTGTCTATTCCAGAAGGAAGTACAGTATCTGGGCCATCTGGTTTCGGCAGCGGGTGTTAGCATGGATCCTAATAAAGTAGACACCATAAGAGACTGGCCAGTGCCAAAGAGTATACACGAAGTCGGAATTTCCTGGGGGTATGCTCATATTACAGACGTTTTGTGAAAGGCTTCGCTACTATTGCTAAACCACTACATGAGCTAACAGAAAATAAACGAAACTTCCAGTGGTCGAGGGAGTGTGATCAACCATTTAGGACTTTGAAAATTGCATTATGTTCGCAGCCAATTCTTGCTTTCCCAGATTCCGAAGGGAAGTACATTGTGGACACAGACGCAAGCAATGCGTCTAGGAGCAGTTTTGTCTCAAGTGCAAAATGGTGAAGAACAAGTAATAGCGTATTACAGCAAGACTTTTTCTAAACCGGAGAGAAAGTATTGCATCACAAGGAGAGAGTTGCTGGCAATCGTCTGAGCATTGGAGCACTTCCATAAATACCTCTATGGAAGAGAGTTTTCACTACATACCGACCATGCCGCGCTTGCATGGCTCTGAAGATTTAAAAATCCAGAAGGACAGTTGGCAAGGTGGCTTGAACCTCTGCAAGAGTACAACTTCAAGGTACAACATCAACAGGGGCACTTGCATGGTAATGCAGATGGCTTATCATGAAGACCGTGCCCGGAAGACTGCCGACATTGCCATAGAAAGGAAGAACAAAACTCAAGCGAACATGTTCAAGCCATCACTGTAGATTTCCTGGCTGATGGCTGGACAATACAAGACTGTCAACAAGAACAGATGACTGACGAAGACATTGGACCGATCTTGACAGCAAAAGAGGAAGGTCGCTGCCCAGATTGGCAAGATATCTGCCATGGTTCCAAAGTGCTGAATGCCTACTGGGCACAATGGGAATCTCTCACCTTAGAAAACGGATTGCTGAAAAAGGCTTGGGAAAGTGCAGATGGGAGAGACGTAGTCATGCAGTTGATAGTTCCCCGAAGTAAAGTGCAGTCTGTTTTGAAGGAGATGCATGATGGAACATCTGGAGGCCATCTTGGCGTTAACAAAACCCTTGACAAAATACGGAAGCGATTCTATTGGCTTCATCTTCACCATGACGTAAAGGAATGGGTTCGGACGTGTGAAATATATGCTGCAAGCAAGAGCCCACAAACCAGAAGCAGGGGAAAATGAGACAATATAACGTTGGACTGCCTTTCGAGAGAATTGCCATAGACATTGCTGGACCATTCCCAGTTACTGACGATGGAAACCGGTCTATCATGGTTGTAGGTGACCACTTTACTAAGTGGGTGGAAGCCTACGCAATTCCAAATCAGGAGGTTACCACTGTGGCAAAGCAGTTCGTTCACAACTTCTGTTGCCGTTATGGAGCCCCTATGGAAATCCATACGGATCAAGGGATAAATTTCGAATCAGGAGTGTTTAAAGAATTATACCATCTACTCAGAATTCGAAAGACCAGGACAACGCCTCTGCATCCTCAGTCGGACAGGATGGTTGAGAGATTCAATAGGACACTTGAGCAGCATCTTTCGAAGGTTGTTGATGAGAACCAAACAGACTGGGACCAACGTATACCACTATTCCTCATGGCGTATAGATCATCAGTACATAACACAACCGGCATGACTCCAGCAAAATTGGTGTTTGGTAGGGAGATTCGTCTTCCTGGGGACTTAATGTTCGGATCACCTGATAGGATCAATTTCCCAAAAGCCACAGAACTATTCCTCGCAATTAGAAAACCAACTGCGAGAAATGAATCGCTTGGTAAGAGGACGGCTGAAGATTGCCAGTGCTAAAATGAAAACTCGGTATGACATTCGCAGCAATAGTGTGGGTTTCCAAGAAGGAGATCAAGTCTGGTTGTTCAACCCAAAACGCCATCGTGGTCGCTCACCTAAGCTTCAGTCTAACTGGGAAGAACCCTACACTGTGAAAAAAAGAATCAACGATGTTGTTTATCGGATTCTACAGGAAGGACAGTGAAAATTCAAGGTCGTCCGCCTAGACCGCCTGGCTAAGCACTCCTTCAGAGACGGTTTGCCAGTTCAGGACGAACAGGCTTAAGGAGGGGGGCAGTGTTACGACATCACAGAACAATCTACGTGTTTGTCAAATGTGCTAGAAGAATCTCGATGTAACGCGTGTGGCGTACGTGCTTGTCGACGCATTTTCGAGAGGTTTCTCGAAGGCGCCAGCCGCACGGACTGTGTCAAGGCCGCAGTTAATTACGTAGTTCTTACGAGCGCTAAGACACAATTCGGAACATTTTGGTCTGTGAGCACAGGTATAAATACATGGCGGCAGCGGCCTTAAGTTTCAGTATTAGTGCGATATATTTACAGAGCAGTTCGAGTTATTACTGTGTACGTTAAAGTAGTTATTAGTGAAGTGTTGCCTTTATTAATCGGGCGGTATAATTGTAATACAATTGTGTTTAATATTATTGACATTTTATTCCATGTGAACAATTTTTATTTGATTTGTTGTAGTAGACTGTGTTGTTAATTACGAACTGTTTAACTGTAAACATTAAAGCTGGTGATTAGTGAATTAATTGGTGTCTTGTACTGTATTTTGTTTCCACTGTACCTACGACGATCAAGTAGACCGTCGTAACAATATGAAGACCCTGAATTAACACATTGTTAAGCATAAAATGTAGCATTTTTATATGTGTTACATTTGTTACCAAACTTTACCATTCTTCTGTAGTCACTAAATTTGCAAGTTAAAAATAATCAAATATTTATGTAACATACTTTTTAAATTACATTATTACATATTATGTAAATTTTCCTTTACATTCATTATTTAATATCAGTTAATACTTAAGACAACCAACAGATTCTTAGCCAAAGTAGTGAAGCTGCAGCTACTGCTGTATATTCAACTCTCCTCATCCATCATTGAATTTGATTTAAAACGTACATGAATCATATAGTATATAATGTGTTCTCTTAAGACCTTTCTAAAGAGTTTAAGTTTTCATGTTGCTTTCATTTAGAGAATTTATTTGCTTGTTTTCATCTAATGAAACACCTGGCAGCGAAGCTGGTTTACTTTTGGTCGATTGTCAGTAGGCCATATGTCAGATATCCCTTCTTCAATTCTTAGTAGATTTATGAGTCAGTGAAGACCTCTACTTCATTGTCAGGAATAGATGATGGTGTCATAGTGTACACTGGAGTTGCAAGCTAATAGCAGTTTAAGAGTCTTCCATAGTGAAGCAGTCTCCAGTGTTATAACAGATGATGATCATACAAGGTACAATTAATTATTCAGGAAACCTTCATCGTTTTCTCTAAAAATATTTAAAATAAGTAAGTTTTTTAGTTAATAAATGAACTATTTTTTATACTAAATACTTGTTTTTGTTTTTATAAATGAACTATGATTCACGTATCATCGTAGTTTGTGTGGTTATAGTTTATTGTTTGCAGCACTGTTATATCTGGAAGTATATCACTTACATATAAACCTACTTATGGGTATCTGTATTTAAAGATTTGATAGTTATAAAGTTGTAGAGTTATATATACAGTAAAGCCCTGATTATCCGCGAGCGGATGATCCGCGGTGTGGATTATCCGCGAGTGCCGTGAAAAATTTTTTTAATTACGAACCTAAAAAAAACAATTTTAATCCAAGCCAACAACAGGGAAAATACAATAGGCCCTACAGTGCGAAGGTCGAAAATTTTTGACAGGTTTATTGTGCATCGTAATCCTATAGGCCTTCTCGGAATTTTGTTTTGGCTCTTGCTCTTTTGTTTTGGTCAAGTTCACTAACCTTCCCCCTCTACGTACATATTCTCTCGGTCTGCCAGTGGTGTCAGTTGTCAGTAAGCGTGCTTAGTGATCAGTTCGTTAGTTCCTGAAATTAATAATGGGCTGAAAAACGAAAGAAGGTTGTGTTAACGATTGCACAAAAATTTGAAATGAATCACAAATTTCAGAAACGACATGTGACATTTTCATTGTTGTGAGAAAAACAAAAAAAACTTTTTTTTTCGTAATTGCTTGGAATAAAATTTTGGAAAAATTACCTTGTATTTAATTAACTATCTGACACCGTGCAAACTAAATTTAATGTCAATCTGTCATTATACAAGCCTATATGTTATGTTTGAAAATTTTGCACATGTGTCGTTAATGCACTCTCCAAATTTTCCGAATGTGTTTGAATGGTTTTAAATAAAGAAAAACGTGATAAATGAATATTACAATATTTATTCACAAATTACAAGGTATTATTGATAGAATACAAACTACATAGAAGTGAAAAAGTATTTACAGAATCTCAGGTTTTGTGAATCATCAACCTTGTGATGAAGTAAGACCGACCAGTTAGTCGTCGTGGGCTGTGCCATCGTCATCACTACAGTCAGCTGCTGTTGTTGTGGGCCAATTCAAAATTTCATCATAAAAATCTTCATAGCCAATAATGTAATTTTTTAGCTTTCCTATATCAGCAATTTTTTTGGCATTGATTGGAATTTTGCCCATTGGATAAGCTTTTAACGACGGAAGAATAGGTGCAGCTTCAGTTTTGGCAAGGGAAAATGTGTTAGATGTCAGACCACCTATGAACTCCTTAGCTGTAACTGTTCCTTTGTTTTCATTCTTATAGATAAATTGTCTATAAGTTGAAACCTTGAAAGTTACTTTGACCATTTTTGGAATTCCACGACCCGCTGTTTCTTCTGAGCAAACTGTCTTTTTGTAGAATCTAGGCCACCATGTATGGAAGTTTATTATTGTCTCTGTTTCAACATAATGTAATTTGAATCTACCTTCCTTACCTGAACGTAAGAACAGTTCACCATATTGTTCTACCAAGTAGATTCTGTCTGTTTTATTTAAAAAACGTTTTAGAGAACCGAAATCATGGTCACAAGGCATGAATGAGTGTCCTCGAACCAGGAAAAAATGAATGATGCAGTCAAATCTTCCTGTGTCACATAGGCTCAGAAGAAACGCACCACTGTGTGGTTTTTGTTCTGTCCACCTGTGCCATCACTGAAAAGGTGGAGTTTTTTCACCGAACTTGGTAAAGTTTGAATATATTGCCACATAAAAGTACATACTTCGTTTGGTGACTTACTTGCTTGTCCCTCATGATATAGATACAAGTCAGCTATGTCCGTTTTTAAGTTATGAATACAAAAAATATTTACAGACAGTTGCCTCAAGTAGTAAACCTCTTGTACTGGAATGCGAGGCAGGGGTTGTGTTGCCATAAAGTCAAAGGCAAGTGCAACAGTATCGTCATCCTCGTTTTCCGATGCAACTTGTAGAGCGCTATAAAACTTTTTCGCATGCCTTTTATGTAGCATTTGCTCAGCTGCTACATTCCGTTTAGCATTGTCACTCAAGTTTCTATCTTTCATTTTCATAGAGAAACCTTCACAGGTACTACAAACGTCTATCTGTGGTCTTCCAAAACTGTAATTAAAATTTTCGTTGAAAAACTCCCTAAAAAAATCATACTTCACTTTGTTTTTGCATTCTGGATTGGCTTCCAAAAACATGTGCATAACCTTAATGCTTAATCTAGCGTCCAAATACTTTTTTTGCCTTCCGCCATAATGAGTTTCTTTTACCTCGTATTTCGCTATGTGGTTATAGATCAATTGGCAAATTTCACCGTTAATAGCATTTCCGCTTCTCGATTTGCCCCTAAGATCACGTGGACTTTTTCCAGCAATCAAACGATTACATAAACGACGAACACGACTTACTGTAATGCCATATAGTTTCATAAAAGTATTTTTACATACCTCTTGGATATGACCATCAATTTTCACATGATAAGTAAATAAGTTATGTTTTTCTTTAGACTGTCTCTTATCCTTATTCCTACTTTCCTCTTGCTCCATGTCTTCCTCAACGTTTTCGTCAACTTTGGGTTTTTCAGTGCCATTAGGCCTACGTCTTCTCTTTGGTTCTCTTCTTTCAATTAAACTTTGGAGGAAAGTATCTTGTTCATTCTTGCTGCATAGGGAGTAAAAATATTCCCACAAATCGCTTTTACTTTCCTCTGATACAATAGAGTAGCATCTTTCAGCACACTTACAATTAAACGTATCCTGAATTTTAGCATGAACATTTTTACCTTTATAAGACGTGTAGGATTCACCTTTTACTCTGGCTTTTTTTATTACATTCCTTTTGTAAGTTTCTTCATTAGTCACTCCTTTCCTCTTTTTAGGCTTATCACTAATTTCACCACAATCACTTTCACTCGGCATTGTAACAAGATGTTTGATGTTTGGAAAGGTAAACAAACACTAACCTCAATGACTTTTCGCTCCAATAAACAGCTGCGCAATAATGCATATAAATCACAGCTGTTGATATCAAAACAGGTTAGGAAGCAGGCGTACCAATTAAATCTAGGAACAAAGAAAAATTCGTCCAGTGCAGAAAAACACATGTGATTTCACTTGTGTTGTTTCTGCATTGGACGAATTTTTCCAAGTAGATTTTAATGCTTTAAAAGTATAGCACATGTGTCATTTCTGCACTAAACGATGCGCCCAGAAATACTGAATAAAACTCCATTCTTAACTCAATACCGCCAAAAATGTCACATGTGTCGTTTCTGCAATTTGTGATTCAAATGATTTCTAAAATAGAAAATGGCGCTTCAAGGAAGCAGATGTGTTTGAATTACGGGATCGGGGAAACAACAGTGCGAGACGTTTTATAGCAAAAAGACAAACTGTTAGCCTTTGCATCAGTGTCGGACAGTGCTTCTGGGATGAAAAAACGAAAAACAATGAAGAAATCCACCTATAATGAACTTGACTCGGCATTTGCGGAATGGTTAGCTCAGGTGCGAAGTGAGGGCACCCCCGTGTCTGGTCCTACCATTGCAGCTAAAGCAAAAACCTTTTTTGATTTGTTAGGCCTGGAAGGAAATTTTGATGCGTCGTCCGGTTGGTTACATCGTTTTAAGAAACGCCATGGAATTAGAGAGGTTGATCTACACGGAGAGAAGCTGAGTGGTGATCAACAAGCAGCTGATGATTTTCAACGTGATTTTGAAGAGTTTGTGTTGTCTGAAGATCTGTCATATGAACAAATTTTTAACGCTGATGAATCAGGGCTTTTTTGGAAGTGTCTTCCCACTCGTACTTTAGCATTTGAAAGTGAACATCAAGCGGCAGGTCACAAAAGTAGCAAGGAAAGAATTACAATCTTGCCATGCAGCAACGCTGCGGGTAGTCACAAACTTAGGCTTCTTGTAATCGGTAAATCTAAGAAACCGAGGTCTTTTAAGGGGACAAGAGCAGAAAATTGACCAGTTGATTATTTCAACCAAAAAAAAAAGGTTGGATGAACCAGCAGATTTTTCAAGAATGGTTTGAAAAAATTTTTGTGCCTCAAGTACGTAAACATCTTGACTCAAAAAATTTGCCAAAGAAGGCTGTTTTGTTAATTGACAATGCGCCTTCACACCCAGCTACATGTGTGCTTAAATCTTCTGACGGGCAAATCTTCGCAAAGTTTTTGCCCTCAAATGTTACTGCGCTGATACAACCTATGGACCAGGGAGTCATTGCAACCATGAAGAGAACATACAGAACAAAGTTGTTACTGTCAAAAATCGAAGAAGGCTGCGATCTCAAAGAATTTTGGAAGAAATATACAATTTTGGATAGCATTTACGATATTGCGTCTGCATGGGATTACAAAAAACCCTCAACCCTTGTTAAATCATAGAGAAAACTCTTTCCGAGTATCGAAACAAATGTCAACCAAAACATTTGTGAAGAAGAGAATGAAGTCATGCCGACCGCTACACTTGTTGACCTAGTGACATCCGTTCCGGGAGGTGAGAATGTCGACGAAGAGAATATAGAAGAGTGGCTGGAATGCGACGCAAGTGAGCCGGGGTTTGAACGACTGACTGACGTAGAGATAACGGACAAAGCAATGGGAGTGAATGAGAACGAAGAAGAACAAAGTGAAAGTGAAGAAGACGAGGCGCCTGCACGGATGACACACGAAACTGCTTTGCAGCACGTAGATGGATTGCTTCAATATTTAGAGGAACAAGACGACGACGCACATCTGGCAGAAAAACTCATGTTAAGGAAAGTACAATCTAGAATAAAGAAAAGGTGTTTCCAAAGCAAGAAGCAAAAACGAGTGACTGATTTTTTTAAAAAGGCGTAACTGAACACTTTTTGTTAACAGTATAGTATTGTTTTTTGTTTACTGTTCTTTATTTTAGTGATTTAGACGTAGAGCAAAGGTTTCTGCTGTACTGTACATATTTTAAAAGTTTTACATATTATGTTTTTTGTACAATAAAACATAGTTTTTAAGCTGAAATATTTTTTTTCGTGTTTACACCTCATTTTTAGTCTTTTTCGGGTTATCCGCGATTTTCACTATCCGCGGTGCCCTTGCCACCCAATTCCGCGGATAATCGGGGCTTTACTGTAGTTGGTTATAGAGTGGTTATCTGTGAAAAGAATAATACAATGATCAAGTGACAAATTATTTTCTTTCTAAGAAATATTGTCACTTTAAAGAGATGGTTATCTTAAGAAGATACTCACCAAGAAATATTTCACTGTATTTCTTCACTTAACAAACATAGTTATAAAAAAGTTATTAGTAATAAATAATGTTTATTATATTACACAAGAATATATTTTTTGTATATAATTTGTTTTTACGTTTCAACATTATTTTTAACTGTCATCTTCATATATATTACTGTTGAAACATTTTAAACAAATTGTATACAAAAAATATATTCTCGTGTAAAATAACAAATCTTATTTATTATTAATTATTATAATAAGGCAAGAATAATTGTGAGGAAATATGAATTATTAAACAAAGAATGTGGTTTCTTCCATCTAGTCAGATTTAATTTAAATTGCAGTAAAATAAAACCTTCAATAAATCCAACAAAATCTATAAGTGAAAGCAAACTCTCACAGCTGGGGTTGTGATAACTGTATAACATGGTTACCGGGGTGTTATGCCGTGGTCCAATGTTTAAATTTTCAGAAATGCCAGACGTTCAGCCTCACCAATTTCATCTTCTGCCCACTAAAGATGAGATGACTGTTCTCAGTTTTTTCTTTAGCGGGCATTACTACCTTGTTCCCACACCTCTGAAGATGACCACTGTTTTTCCTAAACATACAAATAAATATAAATTATTAAATAAGGTATGAGTGCAACATGTTGATACAGACGTATTTTTGTTGTTTTTTTATTGTTTTAGGTACAATGTATAATAATTAGACTGGCCATGCTGGATACTAAGACTGAAGATATAGAGGCACATAATGAAAGTCACAGGGATTGTAACTGGAAGATTTCTGGGTACACTAAGATCAATATTTCCAAGTTTATGGGCCCACAAGAAACAGTTACTATTTGCCATTCTGGGAGGAATTCTAATATTTGGTATTTTCATTTGGCCTTTCACATATCCTAACAAGACGGTCAGGTACTACATTTATTTTATCTACAAAACAAGTTGTAGTGATATGTAATTCTTTCTCTCTCCCTCCTTTCCCTTCTTTCTTCTTCTTCTTCTTTCTCTGTCTACTCTTACTGATTTTCAAAGCTTAAGCCTCTAAATCTGTGCTAGCTTCTGCTACTGCTATCATTTCCTTGATTCTTTTGCACTTGGAACACTTTAGAATTCATGTATTTTGCATTTTGTCAAGACATTTTAATTATGCTCATATTATCAACCTAAAGTCTAACAATGCTTGCCATTTGGTCTCACATGGCCACAATTACACTGATTTCAAGTCTAACTTGGAACCGTTAATAATTTGTGAAAAGAGCCGACTCATGAACAACTTGGAGGAGTTTGAAAGTCATAGAACAAACAAAAACATAAGCAGTTGCAATTTTGTATTGAATGCCATCCAGCTGAATTTTAAACCAAATCTGCTATACAATACCGCCTTGAACCTGCTTTATCAAATAGAGACAATCAACTGCACAGTGGTCGACCAAACATGAATAGGTATGCACACATCCAGTTGTAATATTTGCATCTAGTTGTAACACATCCAGTACAAATGTAATATTGGTATTTTAATCAGTAATGACCTAGTATGAGCAATTTTTTTAAATATCTAAAGATGAATCATATGCTTTGAGACACAGCATTAATTGTAAATCAAGAAGTCATAAGGCAGACTGAAAAGGTTAGTTTATCTATTCATACAAGTAACTTGGATACGGATGAAAACATGTATGCCACATTGCTGTAAGTCCAGAAAATAACGTCCAGCAATATGTAAATTGAAAAAACACAATAGAAAGAAGAGAATCTCTGAAATTTTTTAACACTTCTTTTACTCTTTTACTTTTACACATGTGATATAGTTGAGTAATTAGTTGCTGAAGGGAAGTTATGTTTATGTAGATATTTGCTTGTTATATTGAGGTTTGCTTGGTTACAAAAAAGCAAATAACACTTTCCTGTAAAAAACTTTATATGGAACTAGTATATGTAATTACTATGTGTAATTATATTAATATAATTTTTATATTTAACCATTAAAATTAATATAGTAATTAATTTTTTGTGAATGGAGTGATTATAAAAAACAGGCACTAAATATGTTACATTTGAATATGGGATTTCCCCTCAAAATTGCAAAAGTTCACTTCAGTTGTTGATAGCACAGTAGTCAGAACTTTTAGTTGGTGTGATCTGTTACGCGAAAACTGTTTTAAGTGTCTGAAACAAAACTTTAATATTTATACGTTTGTTTGTTTACCACTATCTTATTTATTTTTGAGGATGTTTTGTATTCACTCATTGGTTTGGAGCACTTAAATTACTTAAGTTACTCTGATCTAAATTTCTAAATGTACATGTTCTTTTTTTGATTTTGTTGGTCTTTCTATTCTTCATTCTGCAATGCCTGATAGTACTTGTTTTATTCACATTTTTCTGTTATTTTTTTAAAGTGTATGTTTTATACCTATTTTGTCCTCTATTCTATATGTTACTTACTTTTTATCTTGCCATTCATCACCCTTCTCTACTGTGTTAATTCTTGGATTTTGTTGTCCATGATGTGTCCGTTACTTAACTAAATACTTATTTCACTACCGACTCGGACACAAAGTTTTTTATGGGTAAAAACGTAAAAGTTTTACCTTATAACCTGTGAACCGGTTTTTGCTTTTAAAAAACTTCTTCAGAGGCTGCCGCTGGGAGCACTGTCCATCTTGTTGTTGGCGACGATATCGATTTTCAAAAGATCGATGTTGTGTGTGTGTGGGATGTGATATGTTCGAATAATGAGTGTAATTTGAATTGTGTCTGTTCATTTAGGATGTTGTTTTTATTTGTTTTCGTGTGTTTGTATATTTCCAGTTGTTCTAGAGTGTCTAGTTTTCAGCCTTTTGTGTGTACGTGTAGAATGTCCATGTTATTGTCAATGTTTTTTAATGTGTGGTTTGCTTCAATGAGGTGGTTTGCAAAGGTGGATTCTGTAGTGGAGTGGAGTGCCTTTGTGTGTTCAATGTATCTTTGTTTGAAGCTACGTCCTGTCTGGCCTATGTAGAACTTGTTGCAATCTGAGCAATTTAGTTTGTAAACACCAGGTAGATCAAATTTGTTTTGTGCTTTGCGTGTGTGTTTTGATAGTGTATGTTCTGTTTTGTTAGTAGTTTTGTAAGTGATTCTGTATCCTGCTTTTTTGAAGTTGTGGGCTATTTTTCAGTTTGTTTGTGCCAGTATGTGCCACATAAAATACTATATAGGCACAGATACGTTGATGACATTCTAATACTATACAGGGGAAACAAAAGACAGTGTGAACAGTTACTAACACACATAAACAAAATACATAAAAACATAACCTTTACTGCCAAATACGAATACAACAATAGCATAAACTTCTTACACCTCTCCATCACAAAACTTGAACACAGGCACAAATTCAGTATATACAGAAAACCGACTACCACTGACACAATAATACACAACTCCTCCAATCACCCAATACAACACAAACTAGCTGCCTTCAGAACCATGGTACACAGACTTAACAACAGCCCCTTAGATGAAAAAGACTACAAAGATGAACTAAACACGATAAAATATCTAGCAGAATCCAACTGATACAACAGAACAATAGTCAATAAACTCCTACACAAAACAAACAACAGACAAAGACAGAAAACAACAAATTCATAACACTAACATACATCAACAAACTGAAAAAAAGCCCACAAATTCAAAAATGCAGGATACAGAATCAGTGGCGAACTGGTGAGGGGGGCAGAGGGGGCGGCCCGCCCCGGGCCTCCAAATCTCGAGGGCCTCGAGATTTGGAGGCCCATCAGGACCAGACCATTTTTAATCAAATCCCAAACAAGGCCAAAATATGTTCAGTAAATAAGAGGCAGTTTGGAGTTCGAGGCCCCATACATATGCAAAATATAAACATAGGTACCTACTTACCTATTATCAGGCCATGGCAATTGTCAATGGGTGTGTTCAGAATTTTTAGAATTTTTGTAAAACGTTGCATGAAATTTAAAAACTGTAGAATGATAACCAGTTGTCTGCTAGACGCAATTATTCTACATGAAACGTTTTTTGATACCTATGCCATCTACACAGGTGTACTATAAGTACAGTTTAAAAATACGCGCATAAGTGCAGTGAAGAGCTTACCAGTGATTTATTAATTTTTTAACTAAAGTATTACATTCTAAAAATTACTTTTTCAAAGGTTATACATAATTATTATATAGTTTATTTTATGAATATGAAAATCCAACTAGATGAACTAGAGTAGAGTCATCTAGATTTAAGCAACGGTTTTTACCAACTGTAGACATCAAGATCAACACTAGAGTCATCTAGACTTTACACGCCGGAACTAACCATAGAAAAACGTTTTGTAACATTTTTTTTCTGCTGAACACACCCAATATTGCATAAATCTTTATCTAGTTATAGTCAGCACCTTAAAGGGGTGCACCCCGCTCGCTCTATGGCGGCTTCGGCGCGAAACATAAATAATAGATCCGAACAACAGAGAAATTATGTGATGATTTTTTTCATAAAAGGAACAACATACCTATTAAAGGATAGCAATGAGGGCAATCAATTTGAACCTTATTGTCGTAAAATTACGTTATAACTTGTAACTTGTTAGGAGACCAAATGAAGATAGTAGCCGCTGCGGGACTTCCCTTCGACTTCCATTTGAAACTCTCGGGGAATACCCGTCAGAAAGGGGAAAACCCAAACAGTCCGCTCGCGCATGCGCTCTAGAATACCTTGAGTTTTGTGTTAACTTCATTTCATTTCATTCTTCATAAAGCTCGATTAGAAATACTACGTAATTAATATAATTTTTTCTTTGATTTTTGTTGTGGCATGTTAAGTGAGTTTAAACAGTGATTGTATTATCATGTATCTAAAAAGAGCCCAAAAAGTAAGTACCTACATTTCTAATTAGGTTATTATTGTCTCGAAATTTTCTAGTACATACTATCAGGATAAGAAATGCATGGACGCTTAAAGTTCTATAATCCTTTGCAAACATTAGATTCTTTCTTTACACTGTTTTACAGCAAATAACACTTTGTTGTAATATCGAAATGTGTTAAAAATTGTAGAATCATGATGTTTAACAAACTAATAATGGTTTATCAAATAGTAAAATAAATATCATTGTTGTAACTTGGAATTATGATACACAGTAGTTATCATACAGTTTTATATTAAATGTTTCTAAAAATTCAGACTTGTTGTTTATAGGTTAAGATACACTTTGTAACAAACACTCACAGTATAAAATCCACATAGAAGCAAGTTGGCCACGTTGTATTAAATACACCGAGGCCTATGAGAAATACAGGCCCTGGCGCGTTTTAGTCACGTGAGGATGAGAGAGAGATGAGAGAGAGAGAGAGAGAGAGAGAGAGAAATGTAGTAGGGATTTACAGAACCATTGAGATCGGGCCCTCAGAGAGGGGATGAGAGAGAGAGAGAGAGAGAGAGAGAGAGAGAGAGAGAGAGTGGTACTGTATATACGATGATGCGGCCACGAGAGCGGGGATCCCCGAACGCGCGTAACGCTTCTCGCGTCTCGCTTGTCGCTTCTCGCGTGACGAAATTTTTCTGTTCACTCCTCTCCGTGCAGACCCCCGACCCCCGCCATAAAAAGCTTCGCTTTAAAAATAATCCTTTTATCCACTGAAAAAATTGGCTTTATTGTCAGCCGCAATATAAACACTATACACAACATTCATTTGAAAATGACCATGCATTTATGATCATGATGGTAGAGTGATTGACAAATGAGAAAGGACAGACTGTGACATCATGCGGAGTGTGCGCTATTAGCTACTCGGCATAACAACACGCGTGCACACTGCTACTAGCTACCGTAAAAACATTAGTATTCATTACCGTATTCAAAGTATCCATTGAAATATGGCAAATTCGTATATTTTCATATGTTTAAAACAAGATGTATTTACTTACAATTTAATTTTGAATTAACGCTGACAGAATGCAAAAACTATGTGGTAGCCTGAAACAAGAATTCCCGTAGTTGTTCATACGTTTTAATGTTAGTAATGTAAATTTACAACGCACGTCTGTAAACATGTAGCTTATTAATATATTATGTTTTTATCTTATTGTAAGTTATGTTTTTTATGCTACTTTGTTATCTTAAATATGTGTATTATGCTTAGTTTGTAAGCGACTATGTAGCATTATCACCATGAATACATACCTTTTATTCTTCTTCATCTGACTGCAGGCGATGAATTCCGGAGATATAGGACCGGTTATCATCACTTTGATGCGTTAGATAGTCGTCATCATCGTCGTCTGTGTCACTGTCATTACATGTAATTATGAAGCGTTCCGTCCACTCATCTATTAAGTGTTCCTTGCGTAATAAATCTTCTTCATATTTTTTTACGTGATTGCACACATTACTCCATTCTTCACTGCCAACATTGCTGAACTTTTCTTCTAAAAGGTTTTTAATGTTGGACATCTTAAACGTAACGTTTTTAGTAGCAACCCTGTTTTTTACGATTGCCCATATTTTTTCAATTGGATTAAGTTCGGGATGATACGGAGGGAGTCGCAAAACCATATGACCGTGTTGCCTTACAATTTCGTCTATTTTGTACGCACTTTCAAGTGGCTTATTTTGTTTTATTAAATTGTATAGTTCAAGCTTGGTCATTGAGCTGTCACAAGGAACACCCTTTTCTGTTAATCACTCAAGCATATCTTGTTTTTTTGTATTGCTGGCTGGATTATTAACTGCGAGGACATTATGGTAGGAGGCATTATCAAGAACTATTACTGAATTTGATGGTATATTTGGTAACAGCTTTTCTTTCATCCATCTACAAAAATTCACATAATTCATTTCTGAATGACAGTCCCCCGATTTAGTGCCTGACGGAAAGATAAGAAGTGCGTTATCGATAAACCCGCATTCCCAGCCTGCATGTACTGTAATTAGTCGCTTCCCTTTTGAAACCGGAGCCCTCAATCCTTGTGGTGAATCGTCTGTCCAGCTGTAAGGTGTGGTATGAGTCGCATGGATATATGTTTTGTCTACGTATATGATAGGCCTACTCTGTGATCTGTACAGTGAAATGGAACGCAGATATGAAATACGTGCTTGTCTGATATTATTTTTCTCCAACAAAATCATTCTGTTGTCTTGAGTTTTGCACCATTTGAACCCAAGTTTCTTCAGAACTCAATGTAAAGTTCTGTCACTGCCACAAAAACTAACTCCGGCTTCTTTTAATTTTAAATTAACTTTTTTAACTGTAGGCACTTCTTTATCGGTTAAATAAAAGTTGTATACAATTCGCCTTATACAACCGTGATCAAAATCGTCCAGGGAACATTTTGTATTTTTCTTTTCTCTTTTTTTATTAGGTGTTTCAAAACATGTTGTTGACGCACCTTCACTGATTGCTTGTCCTCCTTTTTTAATTTTATAATAGCTGTTTTTTGAAATTCTCGTGGCCTGTATGACACGTTTTTTTACTTTATTGAGTGGCATGATAAGGCCTTCTTTCACTTCCCGTTCAAAAAATCTGATTATGTTGGTAGTTATCTCCCAACTTTGACTGTGCAGGACTTGGCCTCTCCTACCTAATTTCAGTTTTTCACTCATGATAACGAAAAATATTTTTTAATCCAGAAATAGTCAACTACATTAGTATTCGTGCACTACTGACTAGCTTAGAAATTAAACACTAAAATAAATACAGTTTAGGAAAATAAGAAGCTATAATTCACTGCAGTATATTCCGACAAACACTACACAATGCTATAAGTACCACTATAAACATTAGAAACACACTATAAAAAGATAAAATGCCAATTGAAAATTTTCACAAAGACTATATGGAAACTCGCGCCAAACTACAGTTCCTCTTCAATGTTACCACCCCCTTCCGTGCCAATAGACTGTTCCAACATGCACGTACTTCCCCCAAAATGGAATAGTCCGGTATCTTTCAATGACGCTGCATTCCTTTCTCATTTGTCAACCACTCTACTTATCTACTCTCTACTACGAGCCTACAGGCTACACGGAGAGAAAAAATTACTGTTAATGGACATGTAGGCCATGATCTGTCACCGAAATAATCTTGCGAATCCTTTTTTTAGTGAAAAGAATTCACCCATCTGGCTCTCAGAAAAGAAGCTAAGAAAAGCAAAGACTGAAGAGGCTAAATCACTCGCTGGATCTTTATCCAAATACATTTCCGCTCGTGGAGAAAATAAAGATGGCGAAGGAAAGAGTAATCAAACTGTTGAATCTGGCTCCGGTGTACAGATAATTATTGATGTTGAGACTACAAACACAGGTGAAAAGCCTACTGTATGTGATTTTAATGAAGACTTTGACGTGACACTGAAAAAAAAAGATGATAAAGATAGTAATGATGAGAAAATTACTGAGAATGAACACATTTCTGATGCATCTAACTTCGACTCCTCTTCATCCAATGATACTGCACATTGGCCAATACCTGTTCCAGAGCATATCAGAATTGTGATTATTGAAAAGGGTAGTGAAGTATATCAAAACAAGGAGGGACCTTTTGAATCTATAGAAAGACCAGGTGAACACACTAAAGGAACACACCGTTGTTTAACTTCGTAGTGGTTTTACTCACATTCGAACGAGACTAAATATTTAAGGAAATGGATGCTATACTCACCATCAACAAAGAAACTGTACTGTTTTTGCTGCCGATTATTTGCCTCTGAGGGTGATACCAACAAAAATAAATTTATTTCTGGCTTCTGTCAGTGGTGGAAATTGAATCCAAAGATATCACAGCACGAATCATCGCCTGAACATCTATCAAATTTAGAAAAATGGAAAACACTCTCTATGGGCTTGAAACTTAATAAAACCATTGACAAAGATAATCAGAAGATTGTTAATGATGAGACCAAGAAATGGAGAAACATTTTACATCACCTTTTAGATATTACAGTATTTTTAGCCCAGCAAAACCTTGCTTTCCGCGGTCATCGTGAAGACGTTTTATCGGAAAACAGAGGAAATTTCTTAGAATTGGTGCAATTGATGGCAAAATATGATCCAGTATTGAAAGAGCATTGTTTAAAACTTGAAGAGTCCGCTGGTGGGTCAAAGAGAGTACCTTCTTATTTGTCGAAAGGGATACAAAATGAATTTATTTTTATTTTAGGTGAACATGTTAAGGAAAAAATTATTGCAGATATAAAAAAGGCTAAATATTATGGAATAATTTTTGACAGCACTCCCGATGAAAGCAGAACTGACCAAATGAGTCAAATAATTAGATACGTCCATATAGAAGACAACATTGTGGAAGTTCGAGAATCCTTCTTAGGTTTTTTTTTATGTCGGGAAAGACTGCAGAGGATATGTCAAAAGATATTCAACAGCAGCTGGAAAAAGATGGGCTGGATATTGCGTTGTGCAGGGCTCAAGCTTATGACAATGCCACGTCAATGTCAGGTGTACATGGAGGAGTACAACAAAAAATTCGAGAAGTCAATCCAAAAGCTCTGTTCAGTCCCTGTGCTAATCATTCCTTAAATCTTTGTGGAGTTAATGCATTCTCATGTGTTCCCTCTAGCGTCACCTGTTTTGGAACTGTAGAGAAGTAATATTCATTCTTCTCGTCTTCTACATATAGATGGGTATTACTTGTAGAAAAAACAGGAAACAGTTTGAAACGATTGTCTGATACTCGCTGGAGTGCTCATTACAATTCAGTTAAAGTCATAAAAGAAAACGTGGAAACAATTGTGAGCACTTTGGAAGATATGCAAGATCCATCCAAGGCAAACCTTGATACTAGATCTGCAGCAAGCTTGCTCCTTCCAGCTATATGTGATTTTAACTTTTTGACCTACATCAACTTTTGGCACATGATACTGGAGGAAGTAAATTTAGTCCAACAATATCTACAGTCTCCAAAAATGACTTTGGATAAAGGACTCGCCAAATTAAAAACCCTGAATGAGTTTTTAGTAACGGAACGAACTACAATTATAGACAATGCTGTTACTTTTGGCACTAAAAAATGCAATGATATGGACATTAACATTGACTGACGAGGAAGAAGGAGGGTAATTAAAACAATGCCGGGTGAACTAGCTCATGACGCTTGATTATCGATTCAAGAAGAAGTTCGTCGATCAATGTTTGAATGCATAGACCAATTTATACAAGAATTGTCACAACGATACACGGCCATGAAGGAAATCACCAAAATTTTCCAAATTGTTGAAACAAAATTTATGTTTGAAGCTTCCGATGACGCTCTGGCTGTAGCACTGGAGAATCTGGTAGAAATTTACGATGAGTTTGATAAGGAGCAGGTGCTGCAAGAAATAAAAAGGTATCGTAGGCATCTACATGCAACCGATACGAGTGTGGACGTTGCTGCTAGATGGACAGCCCAAGAAATCCTTCAATTTATAATTAAATGGGACTTCAGTGAATCATTACACTGTACATCACTTATAATCCAATACTTCTTGACCATTTGTGTCTCAGTCACATCATGCGAGAGACGTTTTTCTAAACTGAAACTAATAAAAAATTATCTTTGCTCTACGATGAATCAAGAACGACTAGCCAATCTGTCCATTTTATCAATTGAAAGAAAAGTATCAAATGAAATAGATTTCAACGACGTTATTGAGAATTTTATAAAAATAAAGGCACAAAAACATGTACTATAATAATATCAATAATAACTACTATCTCGTACTAAGGTTATGAAACTAACTGATATTATAATTGTACAAGCTTTGTTTCCAGACATATAAAATAAAAGGTAATTTTCTTATTCTATTCTTTATTATTTCTTTGCACTCTACCTGATGGTTGCTGTGCTAAATGCTGATTCGTATTCTAAGTTTATCACCTATATCTTTAAGTATGTATATTACAATTACTAGAGCGTAGAGTACACACATTATAAATACTTGATTTTTTTTGTCAGCCATTACATCTATATTATTCATTTTTTACAAAATGTACACTACAAATACATCAATTTCTAAGCAGACCGGGGGCCTCATTTAGTTTCGCCGCCCCGGGCCTCCGACGGGCTTAGTCTGCCACTGTACAGAATCGTTTACAAAACTACTAACAAAACAGAACACACACAAAGCACAAAACAAATTCGATCTACCTGGTGTTTACAAACTAAATTGCTCAGATTGCAAAGTTCTACATAGGCCAGACAGGACGTAGCGTCAAACAAAGATACATTGAACACACAAAGGCACTCCACTCCACTACAGAATCCACCTTTGCAAACCACACATATAAAAACATCAACAATAACATGGACATTCTACACATACACACAAAAGGCCGAAAACTAGACACTCTAGAACAATTGGAAATATACAAACACACGAAAACAAATAAAAACAACATCGTAAATGAACAGACATAATTCAAATCACATGCATTATTCGAACATATCACACCCCCCACACACACAACATCGATCTTTCGAAAATCAGTATCATCGCCAACAACAAGATGGACAGTGCTCCCAGCGGCAGCCTCTGAAGAAGCTTTTTAAAAGCGAAAACCGGTTCAGGTTATAAGGTAAAACTTTTCCTTTTTTACCCATAAAACACTTTGTTTTCCGAGTCGGTAGTGAAATAATTATATTTGTGTTAATTCATTCCATTATGATAAAGTTGCCATCCCATTCATTCTTTCCATTCCACAGTTGTTAATTCAACTACTCATCTGTTCTTTGCTCTCTCCATTCTCATGTGCTTAGCATGTATATTGTACCGCTAGGTGTGTACATTCTTATGTATTTCCCTATAATATACAAATTGTGTCATGTTTTTATGTATATAAATCATAATTGACATTAAAGTTTACCAAAAGTAAACTTAATGCCCTAATAAAGCAATATTTATTGCATACTAGTGTGGTAATATAACATACTACCAAATCATGTTTCCATTATAATTTTTAATAACTTTTAACTCTTTAAATTTTTAGTGTTCTGAACATAAGATTTTACTGTTATGCAAACTTTAAGTTTATACAAATTACATGAAGTGTAACATGAAGATACTACAACAACACAAATTATTTAATATAATTTATTTTGTGGAGCCCCACGATTTTGGAGCGCCAAAATTATATAACGATACATAACATAAATTCTATATACTGTAATTTATGTGGCCCCACGTTCTTTGGGACCCAAAATTATACAACGATACCTTTTGTATATGCAGGTTGTAAATAATTATAACAATACCATGTGTAACTATAATAAGAGTAGTAAATTTATGAGTAGTTAAAATTTCATGTTTGTTGTTTTAATAAGCATTATAAATAATAAAACATTGTTAACAATCTCCGATCAAGATATCACTCATTATTAAGTTCATCTCTTAAGCTATATGGTGTTACACACATTTAAAACACTCTTACCTCTAGATATGTTAATAACCTTAATCTAGACATTTATTCAAATTGATTTAATAAAAAAAATAAAATTTAAATGTAATTAAGTTTTATTTTAATTGAATTCATTTAACTCAGATCTGACCTCAGCTTGCTCAGTCTATACCAATGTTTATTTTTTTTTTAATAATTTAACTTATATTGTTTACTCTTTGACTGGCATTTGTTTTCTATTCAAAATTTAAATTATTCTTTTCTACAAAATGCAAATATCAAATCATTTCAATTATTTTACTTTGATAAAAATAATATACTATCTTAAATTTAAAGTCTTTTTTTTCTATATTTCTCTATATGCGATCGCTCGTTCTTACGACTAAAACATTTACATAAGACTCTATTATATTCTTTCTAATTATAAACTTTTTTGTTTTAATTCATTGTCTCTTTATATAGTCTTTATGAGCTCTTTTTAAAAAATTCATTTATAAATGCATTATGCATGTCACCTCGAGTTTTGATGACCTTACGACTTATTGACGGGGTCCAGCGTTGTCCAGAGTTGGGTTTCCGTTACTCCTGACTTGGCGTGGTCCTGGATATGTCCAGAATCCAGCGTCATTCTCCAGCAGTGTGTGGTCCATTCCAGAAAATTACTATCTGCTGCAAGGTGGATCTCGTTCAGCTGTTAGGCGTCTAAAAAGCATCTCCTAATGTCTAGCATCTCACGTCGCTCTTTGTAGCTTCTCTGTTGATACTCTTGCTGACCTAAATGGTCTCGGTACTCTACGTTTCCCGAAATAGTGTAAACATAATTACTGAACGTCTTTATTCGTTCGTAGATGAGACTTATAATAAAATAAAACTGTTCTGCTGACGGACAGCATGTCCGACTGCAACTGTGTTTTGAAAAGAAGAGAAGGGCTTCCAGTCGAACCCTTAATTTATACCCTCTCGAGATTCCACACCTGTTGGTTCTGAAATTATCCGGTTGAGACCTGCAGATCACATGATAGCCCCCACTCCCGAACCTTTTCATATATTTGCAATTTTTGCAAATGGCAATGTTTTGTACGGAATTGAGATAGCACAAATCATAGCTAATTTGATTAAGCACTCACTGTATTAATTTGAGCGTCTTAGTGTAATTTGCGTATATTTGGCACATTTATTTCACACTGACTTCGCGTAGTGTGTCCTATTAACGTCATTTTCTTACTGTGGATACCTATAAAATTTACACACTTTGGTGCCTTTTGTTTGTTTCTACACTAATTAGTTTTCACACAGTGAATTAAAATAATTATTTTAGTAATTACTTGGGGAGGGTAGCTGAGATTCCTGTCTGTACATGCATCACTAACACACACAAGATACACGCGTAACACACATACAATCGAGCAGGTGTTCTTTGCCTGTTGGAACAGGTTAATTTCTCCCCTAGTATAACAATGAAACATTTTTACAATCCCAGACCTGTCCATTTACCCCAAACTTATAATAATTTTACAAATTTTATATTTATTTAAATCAATGCTCAATACAGCATATGGCTGTATCGTTGCAATACATTCTAAAGACTTCATTACTTTGTTTGAATTACATCTTACATGTTTTCTCCTAAAAGTTGATTGTATGGTGTCAGATGTTTGTGTGTGTGAATTGCTCAGTATGTTACACAAAACAGATTGGCCAGTAAACTAATTTTGCTTTCAGGGAAGAACCATGTCATGGTCATCCATTAGCTAACACTGAAGATGGTTTATTAACTGACAAAATGGCAGTTGAGGCTGGTCGAAGTGAATATTTAGTGCCAAATTATGTTCACTTCTACAGATATGGTTCTGCTGCTTCTGATTTATCACTTACGGATGTATTGTGTTTAGTGACTGCCTTCTATGTTCAACAGCCAGACAGAATATTTATTCACACAGATGATGTACAAGCTACAGTTGACAGTTTTGGTAAATCTCGATATGGGCAGAGATTACTTAAAATTCCAGGGTTTGAACAAGTCCTGTTTATTCATGACTATCCCCAACCAACACATGTTTTTGGATTACCATTTACTGCAAAGTACAGAGAATGGCATATAAGTGATATTGCTCGTTTGCGAATCCTCAGGTAACAGTAAAATTTTTATTACTTAAAATGTAATATTTTTTACTTTATTCATTGAAAAATCTTGATTTAATTTAGATGAAATTTTGTGTTGAAATATATTTATGAAATTACAACCATTACACTATGACAATATGGGTGCACACTCATGCATATTTAAATTTGTGTGCCTAATACCTAGTTATATTTGAATCGGGCTTTCACAAGATAGCTTCAAAATGTTCCCTGAGGGAGTGCCTTCTGTTGAAATAATGATCATGACAGGAGAAATATGGCATGATAAGTTGATACTATATTATGACAAGTCATTTTCACACTGTTATTTCCTCTCCAATCATCCAACAGCAATTTGTATATGGTATCATGTGTGTATTACAACATTTCAGTTCAAATGCCTATACTTCAGTATGTACAAATATAAAGTTTAGCATTTTGCTTAAAAAATCATTGCTTTCAGAGAAGTTTTTGCTTAAAAAAGTATATAGTGATTGAGCAATGTAGTTCTGCAAGTTTATGAATGGCATAAACATTTCTGTGAACATCATGTTACTGTTGATGACACTAGTGAATCCCTAGCTACTTCATAAATCATGAAAACATTAGGTGGTCCAGTATAACAAAAGGAAAACTATTAATTAAAATAGCATAATAAACTAGAATCTCAGGTCGAAGTTGTCACAGTGTATTCTGCAATAACGTACACATTAATTTTGCTGGTCAACAACTAGGTTCCAAATGTTTTCTTAAGATCAGAAAGTAATAATTATTTAAAAATGTTCAACTACAATAATTGATACACATTGTTTTGTCTTCTCTCCAGGTCATGTGGGCCTGAGATGGTGTTTTGGTAGCAAGATCCACAGTCAAAATGTCATTCATCATTATGGAATAAATCACTACTGGGCACAAAAGTTTCATTTAGACAGGAGTAAAGGAAAAGATATGTTGGAATCTTTTAAATCTCTGTGTATTGTTTATTACTAATTCACTCCAGAAGGATAAACAGTGAACAAAAAAATGTACATCCATATGGTCAAAAACCACTTTGCATGGTACAATGTGAGTTCCTGGATCATCTTTTTCTTTCATTTCAAGTCTTATTTCAAGTCTGGATCATTTTTTCATTAAATCAAGTCTGAGAGAACAGTGGTTAAAGATTGCTGAAGACATCACCATGAATATGATGAAGACGTTATCAAATCTCATAAGCACCTGAAGGAAGTTTCAAAGAGTGGTTGCCCAAGAAAACTGGTTTGAAGAAAATCTAATGAAAATCCTCTTTATCTAGTTTGTTTTGTAAATTAAACATATAAAAGTAAGCATTTTGAAAGTTTTAGAAATAACATTTGTAGCATAACAGAATTATCACCTAAAAATTTAACTTAATACAACATTAATAAAGAAGAAACTATCAACAGTGAGTGAGAAAGATAAATGGTTAAAAAAATAAATTAAAGAAGCTGATCATTAAGTCGAGAAAATGTTAATAAAATTAAACTGAATAACGAAGAAAACTCTTGATCCATATATAAATAACCAACTATATAAAACCCCAGTACAACAGCAGTATACCCAGTAGATTGAAGAGCAGTAAATAAAAAGACAAAAGTAAATAAAAAGACAAAAGTAAATGAAAGACAAAAGTAAAAAGTAAACAAGAGAGTAAATAAAAAATTAATAAGGGAAAATTTATTAAATTAAGAAGCAGAAAACCCCAAGATTACAAAACCAATAACAAATTAATAAGGAGCTGTAAATGAGAAAATAAATGAAACCAAATAATCAAATAAGATTCATTGAATGAATAATATAAGGACATGAAACCACAAGAAAAGGAAATACTTATATAATAAGAAAGAAGAGACAAAATATGTCAAGGTTCCTAAAAGAAATATAGAAACAAGAAAGGCTATTCACTAAAACTTTATGAAGAATGAATATACCAATTGAAACTAAATTAAAACCAATAATAAATGTCAGTCCAAATAACTCAAGTTACAGGATACAATGCAATTAAAATAAATTGTAAACTAAATGTAAGCCTAACTTAAGAACAGAGTAAAAACAAACCATAAGACTACCAATAGTGTAGAAACAAATCAAAAACTACCATAGTGTAAAACCAAAAGACTACCATTAGTGTAGAAATTATAAGGTGAAATACCATGATAAAATATAATAAAAGTTAGAGACTACAGTGAGTGTAGAGAATAACAAGTGACATACTATAAGAAATAAATAGTGAAAGAAAATAAAATTATTTAAAAGAGACTACCATTAGTGTAGAGAGATACCATATAAAAAAGATAAGAATAAAAGACAGTTTACTAACTGAGAATATTATTAGTAATAAGAATGTTTTAAAGATTAGATATAAATGAAAAATCATAGATATAAGATGTTTTTATTATAGTGAAGTGTTACAAAAAATTAATAGATATAAGATAATATTATGTTGTATTTAATTAATGTTCAATGATTTCAAAGTTTGTTAAGGCAGAGAAGGCAAGTAGGTAATATGAATATTGTATTATTAAACTATAACCATATAAAGAATAATAGGGCAAAATAACTAACAAACCCCAATAGAAAAACAAAACAGCATTCTAGACCAAAATCAACAACTATCATAGGGTCAAACCCAAATGAATAAGTTCAATAGAATTGTATATAATTAATAGAAACTAGTCCATGTAAAACAAAGATATGAAAATGTAATCAGCAAAGAACCAAATATTAGCAAATGTAATGACAAAAGAATAAAATTAAATTTATTTGGAAATATGTAATACTAGAAGGCCTAGAAGGGTACACTATTCAGATAAAATGTAAATTAATCAATATTGGAGTATTATAACAACAAATTATTAACAACAAGCAATAATCATGAAGTGAGAAAAATTATTTAAAAGAAATGTTACCATAAAATCACTTGTAAACCATTTAATTACTAAAATTGTAAAATGTGATCTAACTTTTATTGATAATTAAACTTAATTGATTTTAACTTTTTTATTCACTGTTTACTTTTACTTTCTAATTCTTTCGGGCGCCATCTTGCATTTGCACCAACTGCAAGAAACAAAAATATGTACTTACCAGAGTCGGGTTCTTTTCGGCAAACTCAGGAGATCAGATTATGGTTGTCCAAAATAAAGAAAACCTTATTTTGTTTCCCACGAATTGAGTTTTATTGACATTTTTGCTATAAGTTTTCATTATTAACAAATTATCTCCTGCCCTCCTTTATCTACTATAAATTCACATTTACGAAAGTTATTGATTATATAATCATTCTGCTACAATGAGAATTAAAACATGGTATATAAATTCCAAATAAAACTTCAAGAAATTAAATATGAACTTAATTAAAATATAAACAACACAAACCAGCCTTCTTTATCTACATACTTTCTCACGCACACACACACAGTTACTTTATTCCCTTAGAGATCTCGTTTTTTGTTTAAACTTTTATTTTATTATAATTTTGATTAACCCTTGTTAAATATTTAGGTACACATTTTCTTTTTTACTTAGCTGTTCAATGAGTCCTGAAGACGTCTCATTATTTTAAGCGCACATTTGTTATTTTTAAACTGATAATCTCCGAAACCGTTATTTACATTTTGTATATGAATTTCGATTTTTTCACATTTTTAAATATGTTATTCACATTTTATTTAACTGCGGGCGTGACGAAAATTACGCCCGGTCGGCAGACGCACTGATTACTTGCGTCCGTAGTTGTTAGTTGTTCATGGCCGACTGACTAGACGAACGGCACTATTTTGTGTAGTTGCCGCGGCTGTTTTCCAACTTTTCATTGTCCTCATTTCTCGTATTCCTACGCCAGTATAAGGTTTGGTCTGGCGCACCCGCATTCCAAGGCTGGGATTGTCTCTGATGTAAGATCATCTGATGTTGTTATATAATCTGTTACACAACTTGTAAGTCACTGGAGCTGACCTTGACACATTTTCGCTTGTTTGTCTGCTACGTCGTTATAATTTATGAATAATATTTCCAATCACTCCTGCCAATTTCGCTACCAATAAAATTTACCTTTATTCTCAATTTATGTTTATGTCTCCCCAAAATTACGTTACATCACAAAATACGTATCCAAATACATGCTTTTTTATATTACCCCAGGTAGGCCAAAATGTCCCGTTACAATACCCCCTCAATGAGAGGTTTTATGCCGAAGCATAAAAACTCTCCTTGACACACTCATACTTGCTAAAGGGATCAGCCAGGATATGTCGCCACAACCCCCTTTACGGTTTACAAACAAAAAATATAATTTACTCACCCTTGGTCCAGTGACTATGACCGCACCTGAATGACATTACTGGACTTCTCTCTGGAGATCCCAACACCATAAAGTCAGCCAGGTACTTAACGCTCCTGCTCTGACGCATTGGTCAGCTCAGGACCACCGCCACAGCATCACCAAACACTGAAACAACAAATCAAAATATCACCTAGTGGCCTTGCATAATACTATATCCCTAACAATTCCCCCCTAATCCCTAATACTATTTCCCCTTAGCGGTGCTGGTTTGCGTTAAGAAGCACTGGTTTTTTCTCTTAACCTCTAACATATATATGAATACATAACCTAACCTGATACATATTTTAAAATTCCATAATCTCATTCTATCTACTTTCTCTTGTTAACTTTGATCCCAAAATTCAAAATACATTCCTCTGATTCTATCAGAATTTAAATAAACCTTTCCCATTACAATATTACACATCTCTCTCATCCCCAATTTATATCTAAAATATTTAAATTCATAAAATTCTCTTAAACACTAACAAACATAATACAACACAATAAAACATAGTATATTCATAATTCACATTGTCATTATTACCTTAAGATAAACAATTCGCATTTAAGTTTGACCAAAAATTACACACTTTACATCTTTAAATTTGCATACAAATTATAAAAATTACATTTTAATTCCAATTGAACTTTTATTAATTAATCATCAATTATTTATCACTTACTATACCATTAACGTTTCCAAAAAAAAATTTTTTTTTTATTATTACATTTTAACTATGAATTTTCTATTGTTTATTTTCATCATTTATTAATTTGGGTGATTCTCAGTTATTCATAACAATTCACCTTAACAACTTGGCATTTACCCATAATCTTACCCCTTTTATGACTCTAACGCTCACTTACAAATTCTTTATATAGTATGGCACCCATCTACCAAAACATCTACCAACCATTCTCTACCTCTAACTTACTACTCTAATTCATTTCACATCATTCTACCCTTATAATAAAATACTCTCTACCCCTTTGTACTCAGGATGTGTGTTCCCCTCCCAATGCTCATTCCCTTATCTGGTTCCCAGACCCTCCCTAGGTAACACTTTCCGGCGCATAACGGTACACCTCCCGCCACAACGCTTTTCGTTGAGGACTCCTTATCACACCACCCCCTTTACAAAATCACCATCAACTAATTACTCTCCCATTACATCATTTTCATCTACAAAATAGCTCCATTTATTTATTACCTCAATATATCACTAATTACTCTACATATTTTCCCCATTTCTACTGTGTCACTATCAATACTCAAATTCTACGTTACTTTTACTCCCAATATTATTCTCTCTAACACCCATCTATATTCAACTTGGACTGACTCAAATGTCTTACTTAAATAATCATCCTTACCCAAATTCTATCTTTTACAACTTTATATTTATTCACTATTTATTATTCAGTTTAAATCTCATAACATTATTAAAATTCATTATCAAAATTTAGTTGTATAGCAATCATTAATCAATTAATTCATCTCAAACCATTTCATTCAATCAATACTTGAAAACACAAATTATTTTAATTACTTTCTTCCAAAACAATTACAAAATTCTTGTTATTCATTTAGTCTACCAAAATAATATTATTATTATTAAGCCAATTTATACTACCTACACACTGTTTACATAAAGTACATCTTACAACGTAGATACAATAAACTTCACTATTAATTTATTTACAATTCTTCATCATTATTTTTCAGTTTACCACACTTCATTTTATAAGTTAGCAAGGTCAGAACCATAAATTACAATATTTAAAAATGTTCATACACTGATTTTTTAATTCAACCTCCATCATCATATAAATATCTAACCTTTTTATAACATAAATCATTGTTATACACATACAAATTATTATAATAGCCATTATATCAACATCATCTATTAATTCATATAACCTGTCTACATTTGTGATCTCAGATCCGTCTCCATCAGTATTTTTATTCAATATAAAGTCAGTTATTTTATCATCATCATCATCAAAATAATTATCCATCTCTATTTTACAAGGTAAGTATTTTATATCATCTATTTCCTTCAATTCTAACCTCTCTTTCAACTCTTTATAATTTCTCTTTAACTGAAATAATTCTATCTCTCTATCAATACACAACTCTCTATCTAAATCTCTCTCACTATAACACCATATCACACTTTCTCTACCATCACACACAGAGGGCACTAACTCATAAAATTTCGGGGAACAACTCAAAGACCTCATGTCTTCCAATAATAAGAGGCTCTTGCCCTTCAACAACATCATTTGTAAACACCTTGGTTCACAATAAACCTGGGGAAAATTTACCCTCTGCCACCCTTCTACCCCTATACTATCCTTCCACTTTCTCTCTGACTCATAAACACACATTAACATTCCATTATTACATTCTAAAATTTCATCAGTACTCTCAATATTTACCCCATTATTCTTTAACATCATATTTTTACTTATATTGTCATAATTCTCACTCCTACTTACCTCAGAATTGTAATTAACATCATTATCATCACTAGTCAATACTTTATTATCTAACACTACCTCTTCCACTATTTTATCATTATTATTATTGGTCATAACTGTAACATTATCATCTAACTTCTTGTTTATTATCTGATTTAATTTACTTTCAATCTGTTCCCCTACTGACTTTACCACTTTCTCAACACTCTGTTCTAATCTGTTAAAGTTAGTTTCTATTATTTCATTAGTTTGGTCTAAATGCTTATTAATTTCATTAATCTGGTTTTTTAACTCATCAAATTTTTTATTCTGTATGTCAAATTTCTCATTGAAACTACTTTTAATTTCTTTGATTTCGTTATTTTGTTCATTGAATTTACAATTAATTTTATCGAATTGATTTAGTAAAACACTCATCATATCATTGTCTAATTTGTTACATTTTGTTGAGGTTGGAGTTGACTGGATTCTTGAGTCATCTACGGCTGACTCAGTCAAACTGTACTCTTTTGACCGATTTACTGGGGTTGAATGAACTCCTGGTTCCCCCACACCAGCCGACTCGCTCATTTCAACTACAATCTCGTTATTATCCATTTGTTTAAATTATATGATTTTTTACTTATTTCTAATACACATTTATCAATAACATTGTAACATAACCTTATTATTTATGTTTACACATTGTTTACACACGTTTACCTTAAACAACCATTTCTGCTCTCCCAAGTAGACCTATTTTTATATAAAAATTTGAAAAGAAAATTTGAAAGGATATATGAACAGCATAAACATGAAAATCCAATTTACCCTAGAAATGGAGAATAATAGCTGCCTGAACTTTCTTGATCTCACTATCAGCAAATATAATGACCGTTTTAGATTCAAAATTTATAGAAAGCCCACCACCACGAATATTACTATTCATGCTGATTCGTACCATCCATATTCCCAAAAAATGGCAGCCTTCAACGCGTTCGTTCATAGAATGATTGCTATTCCCCTTGAGCAAAAAGACAGAGTGGAAGAGACTAATATAATCAAAATTATAGCTATCGCTAATGGGTATAACAGTGGAATCATAGACAAGCTTATAAGAAAACACTCGGTAAAAATCAATAGTAAAAGCAGATTAACCGGCCCATCTAAAGAAGATACTAAGTTTATAGTAACTGAGTACACGAATGTACTACCAGTCATTGTAAAGAATGAGCTGAAAAAACGTAAAATAACAGTGGCCTTTAAAACCACAAATAACATCAAAAAACGTTTGGGACAAAGAACTCATATCCCCGCTGAAGAGAAAACTGGAGTGTACAAGCTTGAATGCGATGACTGTGACAAATTCTATATAGGACAAACGGGCAGGCCGTCAGCCGAACGTTTTAAAGAACACCTGCCCAAAAGTGATATCTCGAAAACTAGATCCAGTTACGCTCAGCATTTAATGCTGTATAATCATAAGTACTCAGACTTCCACACAAATTTTAAACTGCTTCATAATTGTAAAAAGGGTGCATACATGAACGCTGTGGAGGAATATGAGATATACAGGGCTTCTAGGTTACAAACGGACCAGCTACTTAATGACAAAGTTTCGTTCCGATCGAATCTGCTGTACAACACGGCCATCGATATCGATGGGTCAGCGGGCAATGATAATGGTCGTATAAGACAAAGTGCAACAGTTGGTCGTTGGCAACGAGACGATGCGCATCGGACTGTGCCGTGACTGTGTCGGTGTTGAATTATGTGTGGTGTTTTTGTGTTTATGTATTTTAACTAGTTGACGACCCCTTTTGGGTGAATTTGATGTTTTTATAGAATTTGAACCTGATAATGAGAATTTATTCTCGAAACGCGTCGTTTTAAGAAAAAAACCAAATAAGTCACAAGACGGAAGTTAATACAGGTAATTGCCTGATATTAATTCTAAATATTTAGTAACGTGACTTGGAGACAATTAAAACAAAATGAATCAACAGATTTGAATACGGAACACAGCACCATTAATCCAACACAGAACAACATCGCCGAGAAGAAGAAAACACTTCACATAATTATCCAGAGGTACAACAACATCGCAGAGGATGGAATCCACATTTATATTTGAGGGAGAAGACCAAACATAGTGTCAGCCTTGTGTAGCAGAAAATCGAGGTGAACGGCAGCCATACTGGATTTGCAGAGCGAACGGGACACAGCCTTCATGAGCCAGTGACGTCATTCTACGACTTGGTTCGAATTTTTTAATTATTCATTGACAATATTTTCAGAATCCTGTTATTTTAACAATAATAATTTATATTAAAGTATTGTAAGTATTGTATCTTGTTCCTTGCCCTCTCTGACCATTTCGACAGTTAAAAGAACTCAGAATAATTAATTTTGTAATGTTATATTTTGTCATTTTATCACGACCGACCTGAGTGAATCTCAGCCAATGCCATTGTCGATGCGCGTAAGATTGGCGCAAAAATTCAAATTTTGAAAAATAAACATCAGAATTACTCAAATACTTTGTGTTCATGATTATTTGTATTATAAATATTAGCTTTTTTTTTCTTCTAAACATAAAGTAGAATATTAGGAAAATATATCAAGAAGAAGAAGAAGAAGAAGAAGAAGAAGAAGAAGAAGAAGAGGAGCTAAGTCAGAAGAGAGAATCCTTGATCCAACTGACATAACAAGATTATCTCTAGTGAACAAATATTTTGTCACACATTAACTAATTTACACATTTGAAAGTAATTAAAAAATGTATAATTAATTAATTAATTAAGATAAAATAAAGAACAAATAAACCATTATTAAAAATTTGTTAAATTCAATTCATAAACAATAATACAATTTTTTATTATCAACACAAATTTAATATTTGTAATTAACACCGTTTTATTACAAATTGGCACTCACAACAGTGGGGCATCATCATCTTCTATTTGTAGTAAAAAACAAGTTTTATTACAAATTGGCGAGATCAACAGTGAAAAAAAATTATAACATAAATTTATTACTATAAAATTATTTATTTGTTTTATTACACATTCTACAACAATAAGTGGAGAATTCATAGTATATTTATGCACGAGCAAAAATATATTTTTTTTCTTTGAGTAAATAGTATCAGTTTATAGTACTTATGAATACATATAATTTATATGTACAATTATTGATGACAATTGTGTTTGAATTGTATGAAATCAGTTCTATTGGTATGGTCTTGTAGGTTGGTTGTAGAAGATTATGGGAGACAGCAATAACAAAAAAGAGGTGGGTTAAGGTGTTTGAGGTAAGGACTGCCAAATTAAATTGGCATTGCCAAAAGCCAAAAAGCATTTGTAATACAATCAGAGATTTAAAATATTACTTACAAACATTGTAACAGTATCAAAAACTATACTAACTGTTGAGATATTCAAATTAAAACTTTGAATATGGATAAAGACATCAGTAAATCAAAGAATTAGCTGCAGAACCTACAACAAATAAGAAGCTACCTGACAATATGTGGATGAGTTTCTAAACAATGCAGAATTAGTAAAGGATGTGTTATGATAATAGATAAACCACATTTGAAATATTTAAAAATCCATGAATACGCCAGTCACTAAAAGAATTTGTACACCTTCTCTAAAACACAGCAGAGCAACAATCCTCTGTAACTAATACATTCTTTCCAAAAGAGCTAACCATAAATATACAGAGAGAAGTCAGTACTGTTTATACCTGTCAACCAAAAACTGTTAATAAAGAGATCTATTGAGTTTATCTTCTTGGTTCATTTTCTCATTGAGTTCCATGTACTCATATTTAAGTATTGGAAAAAACTGAAACATAATATGACAATCGTTCCATTATAAATGCTACTTTTAATAGTCTGTTGAAAATGGATGGACAATGTAATGACAAAAGTCTTCATATTAGATCTATTTCAAGATTAAAGTTAGGTCTGCATGTTATGTCATCAAAGGTTATCACACATTCAATAACAAACTACCAACAAATGTGTTGAATCAAGAATTGCATACGGTAAGATCCAAACATAATCACAAGAAAAGTAAAGTAAACAATTGATGCTACAGGAAGAATAGAGAAATAAAGTCATGAGTTACCAGGCACGGATCACGGAAGTGCCTCAGCACACTTTCCTTATATTGTTTGTCACTTTTTAGATAAACGTAATAGAGAAAGGTTGAGTACACATTGCAGAGTACAGATCTATATTTGAACAAACCAAAATATCATTGTGTTCATAATAAAATGCTCAACATTTTACTTAAAATCCGTAATTTGATAAAATTAAAATTTGCAGAACTATTAGTGATTAAAGAATTAAAATAGGTCTCATTTTGAAATTTGAGATCATAAACAAAATCTTGATTTTTTTTTACTTCTAAAAGATATAATGTAAAAATGTGTTTAAAACATCCTATCTTATATAGAATATAAGAACATTTTTTCTTATGTTGATGTATATAATATGAATGTGTATTTGAACACACTTTTTACGTTACCTTGTTCTAAATGTGAAACTAAGAAGTATGTCTAGAATTAAAAGTTCTTCTGCGTACAAACACACGTATATACGTGTGTGTGTGTTCAAGTAAGGTGTATGTTAAAATAAAAGTGATATGTTTAAATAAGATTATTTTTGTTTTCAGAAAGTATGGTGGAATATTTCTGGATAATGATGCTTACTTGATCAGGAATGTTAATAACTTACGCAAAAAAGAACTATCTATTGGCCGATTGTTTGGGTCAAGAACTATTGAAAACTCAATAATAATATCACATAGAGATTCTCAGGCTTTAAGATTGATATTGACATCATTCGTGTACTATAGTCCAGATGTTCCTTCACATTACAGTTCCAAAAAAGTATCTGATATACTGCATGATATGAGTACAGATGTGAATGTTGTTGATAACTTTATATTAAAGAGCAGTGTAAAACATTTAATGTACGATAATATTCCAGATTTCAGTGATAACCGTCGAATTCATGTTTTAAATCTAAATACGAAACCAAGAGATGGATATCAAACAAGTGATGCAAATTATACTACAAAATTTGCAGATGATTTACTTGAAAGACATTTTAATTTAAACACTGTGAAGTTTCCCTCTTTATATAAATAAATATAAATGTATCTGTATGCGGAAACAAACAATAACCTATATTTGGGTTTGTTTACATTATCTCTATCAGACACGTATGTCACGCACCCCATAATTATGGTACTTACCATACCTTGCCAATCTGGTTGTTTCAGTCTTGTTATTATTTTTATTAATACCTAGGGTCCAAGGATTCAACTCAGCGAGATTGCTGACAGAGATGGTCATAGAAATGAGAACACGTTTATTTGTAGCAGTTACCATTGATCTTAATTTATTTTGTAATTCCGTTAAGCGTGTACACAGTATAACATTTAAACATGGCGGCCATTACTCATACTGACTCTTGTTTACGAAACTTCTTCATGTGCTATCAACATATTAATTTATCAAACTTTATTTACGTATATGTAGTAGTTTCATGATTAATTGACCTGTATGCTATTTTCTTATCACTAACGCAAACCAACCCCCATTTAGAAGTTGACATTAACGTTCACGCACCGCTATCTCTCTCTCTCTCATCCATACAAACAATTTTCAATTTACTTTTAAGTGTGTACACATAATAATTGCAATCTTTTACTGAAAGAGCTCTTTAAATAAAAATTTGGGTTGCCACTTCCCTTGTAAGTAGACTAGAAGTTCTGGTAGCAGTTCGCATGTTGATTCCAGAAACGGAGTGGTTACATCTTTTTTTGAATGCACTGATTCTAATTATACTTTTGACAAATACTACTGCACACTGTATAAATTTGGAATGTAGCTAACACTGGTTCACATTTTGATTACATTGTTAACTCTTAAAAGCACTTAAGCTGACAGTTTTCAAGCCAGCACAATTGTTAGCGTGTTGTCGCCATGATGAACTTCTGCAGACTGGGGCGAAAATTATGCAAATTTTACGTATGTGTGTGTGAGTAAACGTCATCGTTCTTTGTCTCTTGTTATATAATCGCCTTGTTAGTTACGTATTCTAATCACGTCATTGTTGTTTTAATGACGTTTGGCGTTGTTGGCCAATGAAACGGGAGCATGTAGCGCCGTTACTGGCGGTTGTAACCATTATAAGTCTTTTTATCTGCACGTACACTGCTGTCCTTGAAATTATTCTGTTGTCTTGGAACTGCGTCGTTGTAGGCAAAAACCAAGGGAAATTGTATTACCCATAGAAATGACTTTAAAAACATCGGAATACCATAATTTACTGCCTTGCATACCATACTTTTTATATCAGACTTTTTGTACTGTCACAAAACCCCCTCAATGAAAGGTTTTGTGTCGAGACACAAAAACTTTCATTGACTCATTTACACCTCTCTAAAAGGATCAGCTCAGATATGGAGCCACAACCCCCTGTAGTGTTACTATAAAAAAAATTCAACCACTTACCCTTGGTTCAATGATGAGGTTCGCACCTTCTGACCTTACTGGACTTCTCCTGAGAGATCCCTACACCATAAGGCCATGAGGCACTTTACGCTCCTGTTCTGACGCACCAGCCAGCTCAGGACCGCGGTCACCACACCATAAAACTCTGAAACATTCAATACAAATTTTAAAATAGTGGCCCTCTCTATATCCATATCCATAACTGATATGTTTCCTCTTAGTACGTTGGTTTGCGTTTTGGGGCATTGGTTTGCTTAATTCTACAAATTTCAAACAATGTATATCAAGAATTAAGACAGAAAATTCCTGCTCTTTTAACAATCCGGTATCTAGTACACATTTCTAACTTCTGTCAATTATATTCACTCTCTTTATCACATGAAAACAATTGCTCTTAACCTAAACAAAAGGTACTTTACTGCGTTAGCAACAACCATTAACCCTAATATTTTACTTCATATAATCTTACAATATCTATATCATGGCAAACAATTTTAAAGCTTTATAATTTCTTTACGACCTTTTCTTATGTTTAACTTTCATTATAACAGAATCATTTCTAGAGAATGGACAAACTTCACAAAATTTTAATATTATAATCGTTACTATCCTGGTAGTAACCTCCTATCCACACACACTATTGTCAACATAATAAAACACAATAAAACATTGTACATCATAAGCATTAAACACTAACAATGAACAATTCACATTACTGAATTCATATTTACATAACTTGTAGCAGAACTTTATAACATTTTTCCTATCAACAATTCTCTATTCAACTTTTAATATTTAACATTCATTTAGATTCTATACAAAAAATTTCACATTTATCATTACCTTTCCATTTACCTTACCTTTCATTTACATCACCTTTCTACTATGAATTTTCTTTTCTAACCTTTTTATCCTTAACTAGTTTGGGTGACTCTCTATTATTCATTTTTCTCTGTATCTTATTTTGGCATTGTCAATCTAACCTTACTCACCTCCTTTTAACTAACAACCGCTTCTAACCATTTACATATAATATGACACCAATATCTCTATAATAACCCCCTTCACAAATCCCATTTAAAACCTCTGGCACCGCTCATTTTTGTACTAGTATGTGTGTACCCGAACTCTAACCAACTCATTCCCTTATCGGTTCCTGACCCTTTCAGGTAACCCTTTCCGGCGCTAAACGGTCCCTTCCTGTCTCAACATCTCTCGTTGGACTCCTACACCAATACCCTTATTACAAAATATCACCAACAACAACTATAAAATTACCATCCACATTACTCAACTCTACTTATATAATCACTAACCTACTGTGTCCCTAAAATATCTAACACCTCTTTATATATTATCAGCATCTCAGCACTTTATCTTCTCTAACTCCCATTAACTCTATTTAACTAACTCCAATGCCCTTATTTATCCTTATTCCCAAACTCTTTACAACATTTCACATTAATATACCATTAGAAAATTCATCACTTATCTACTAACAACAATACTTATCCAAATCCAAATACATAATCAATTACTAACCATTAGAATCAAAATTCCCTAATATCCTTTAAAATTCCTCATCAAACTTTCTTGAATTATTTAATATTCTACAATACATAGTTTGCACACAAAAATACATAAAATACACAACAGCAAAGTACACAAATACACTTAACATAATAACATCTACACATAAAAGAATATACAGTCCAACTTATAATTTCTTATCATTAACCACAAATCGTTCCATAAGACAATGCACTTCAACACCATATTATTCACATCATTAAATGTTCATGAACAATAAACAATAAACAATTACCCCATATCGTCGAATAATAGTCTAACATATTTGTAACATAGATCATTCTTATTTATATCAAATTTATTATTATTATTATAATAATCTCTTATTTCTATGTCATTCATTATCACTTCTGTTGGTTCATATACCTGTTCAATATTGGTCAATTTTGTCCAGTCTCCATTGGTATTATCTGTTAACATTAGGTAAGTTATATTATCATTGTTAACCTCATCTACTGCTATCTCAATGTCATTGTAAGGTAAGTACTCGTTATCATTATTATTTCTCTCTATGCCTAGTCTTTCTATGAATTCTTCATAATTTCTCTTTACTTTAAATATCTCTATTTCTCTCTCTCTCTCAAAACATTTCTCACCATCATACCAAGCTACACACTCTCTCTCAAAACATGCAGGGGATACTAACTTATCATTACAGCACCACCTGTGAAGTGCACAAAAAACCAAGGGAAATTTATCTGTAGACCTATCATCTTTCACATACTCACGTGAAGCCATTTCTTCACCCCCGACTACAACATTACGGGAAAAATTTACCCCCTGCAACCCCTTTATCTGTAAATTCTCTCTATACTTTCTCTCTAATTCATCAACACTTTTTACCACTTCATTATCAAATTCTACTCCCAGTATACTTTTATCACCACTCTCAATACTCACACAATTATTTTCTAACACCATATTTTTAATTCTATTATCATAATTCTCACCACTACTTACCTTGTCTTTATTTTCATTCAATTTATTTGATTCTCTACTATTCTCTACCCCCATTTTACTCTCGTAATTTTCATCTACTTTATTCTTTTGTCTATCAAACTTCTCATTAACTAATGCAACTATTTTCTCTTCCGTTTTATCGAAACGTGCGTGCATTTCATCAATTCGTTTATCAAAATTAAAATTTTGTTTTTTGATTTCGTTTTTTATTTCGTCAAATTTTACATTAAAATTATTCTGAATTCCTCTAATTTCGCTTTCTTGTTCACTAAACAGCATTTGCATCATTTTCATAATTTCGTTATTTTCAGCCCTGTTATTTGGGACTGGTGTTGAGTGAACTATTCCTTCACTCATTACTATTGATTCTGTCATACTGATTTGACTGTTACTCGTACTGTCGGTTATGCTTAATAAAGAACTATTTTCTTTATTTTCTGCCATTATAAAAATTTGTTAATGGTTTGTCGCTTTATTATCGTTACCACCTAACCTACAACCGTATTCTCATTTTCAATGTCCACTCTGCCACCATTCAGGCTTATTATATAAAATACATTAATATATTTTATATAGTCCCTGTTCGGGCACCATTTGTGAAGTTTCCCTCTTTATATAAATAAATATAAATGTATCTGTATGCGGAAACAAACAATAACCTATATTTGGGTTTGTTTACATTATCTCTATCAGACACGTATGTCACGCACCCCATAATTATGGTACTTACCATACCTTGCCAATCTGGTTGTTTCAGTCTTGTTATTATTTTTATTAATACCTAGGGTCCAAGGATTCAACTCAGCGAGATTGCTGACAGAGATGGTCATAGAAATGAGAACACGTTTATTTGTAGCAGTTACCATTGATCTTAATTTATTTTGTAATTCCGTTAAGCGTGTACACAGTATAACATTTAAACATGGCGGCCATTACTCATACTGACTCTTGTTTACGAAACTTCTTCATGTGCTATCAACATATTAATTTATCAAACTTTATTTACGTATATGTAGTAGTTTCATGATTAATTGACCTGTATGCTATTTTCTTATCACTAACACAAACCAACCCCCATTTAGAAGTCGACATTAACGTTCACGCACCGCTATCTCTCTCTCTCTCTCTCATCCATACAAACAATTTTCAATTTACTTTTAAGTGTGTACACATAATAATTGCAATCTTTTACTGAAAGAGCTCTTTAAATAAAAATTTGGGTTGCCACTTCCCTTGTAAGTAGACTAGAAGTTCTGGTAGCAGTTCGCATGTTGATTCCAGAAACAGAGTGGTTACATGTTTTTTTGAATGCACTGATTCTAATTATACTTTTGACAAATACTACTGCACACTGTATAAATTTGGAATGTAGCTAACACTGGTTCACATTTTGATTACATTGTTAACTCTTAAAAGCACTTAAGCTGACAGTTTTCAAGCCAGCACAATTGTTAGCGTGTTGTCGCCATGATGAACTTCTGCAGACTGGGGCGAAAATTATGCAAATTTTACGTATGTGTGTGTGAGTAAACGTCATCGTTCTTTGTCTCTTGTTATATAATCGCCTTGTTAGTTACGTATTCTAATCACGTCATTGTTGTTTTAATGACGTTTGGCGTTGTTGGCCAATGAAACGGGAGCATGTAGCGCCGTTACTGGCGGTTGTAACCATTATAAGTCTTTTTATCTGCACGTACACTGCTGTCCTTGAAATTATTCTGTTGTCTTGGAACTGTGTCGTTGTAGGCAAAAACCAAGGGAAATTGTATTACCCATAGAAATGACTTTAAAAACATCGGAATACCATAATTTACTGCCTTGCATACCATACTTTTTATATCAGACTTTTTGTACTGTCACAACACTCATATAAGGAGACATGCTAATGCTATTGACAAAGTATTATTTGATGGTTTAGAACCTTAAATAAAACAAAAATAAAAACATGCTTTCAAACAGAGAAGAATGTCGTGTACTTCTGTAACACCTTAATAAAAACTTAAGTTGTAAAATAACAACCTAAGTTTAATTTGACTAGTGCAGTATTTTTTAAATAAAGATACTTTAATTATATTTGCAATGTGTTATCAATTGTTATTATATTATATGTTGTATTATATTTTTTTAATTATATGGTTATAAAATATTTAGAAAAAGACAACTTCATATGTTAAGTGTACTTGTTACTTACTTATTCAGTGTAATAAGTAACAAATACTTTTTTATTTGTATGCACATTAATTATGTGTAGAACATTCATACTAATGGGAGAATTTTCGACTTTTCCAGTTACAATAATACGGTAAAACTATCTATTAAAAATTGTACAATATTGTGTAAGTAAAGTCACTGGTAAATTACTATATAGGGCTTATTACATGGTAACACTGTAGCATTATTACATAGAAATTTATAGCAATAATAAAATAAGAATTCTCTTAGTATGAAGGTTTCTATTAAATACTTGTGAATTTTATTAAGAAAAAAGTGTCAGTCTTTGTGTATGTGGTGAAAGGAGGAAAATATTGACCTGACAATAGTTTTTGAACAGTGAGCTTGAGATTTGCAGTGGACAAACACCTAGTTGTGAGGTTAACAAATTTTTTATTCATTTCACACAGGCACAGAACAGTCTTTTACATGTTTCATAGTGCATGCTTCAGTAGGACCATAAGTTGAGTATAGTCACTTTCAAACCATATTATAAGTACATGATTGTGCTACTCGATAACATTAGTTACCAATATAAAACATATTGAAAATTTTAAATGAATTTTTATTCAAAGGAAATGAGTATATGTCGTGAACATAATTGATAAAGTTAAAATGTAAAATCGATTTCTGGTGAGAAGCATATACACTTGCTGTGAAGCAACATTATATGATAGAGAGAATTAGTGTCTGAGGAGTGAGATACCACCAACTCTCTGTCTACTCAGTGAGGGTAATATTCTTGTTTCATTTGTGCATCAGCATTAAAAAATGAATGTCAGATTTCTGGCTACCTACTGTCATGTAACACTATTGTTTCTGAAAAAATTGACAGTGCAAAGTCAAACAGCAGACACCTGGTCCACCACGTTGCGTCCTTACCACACATTTACTGCTGAGATTAACAGCTGTTTTTTTTTTTAATTTTTTTTTCATCTGTAGTACTTAACTAATAAATGTAAAATATACTCATGACAAAAAAGTGCATATAATTGTAGAATGTAAACATGTAAATCTGACACTGGCGATCAGAAGCACACTGGTGTTCTTTTAAAATAAAAAGAAACAAACGATGTACATATCTCTTGTCACCATCACTCAAACAATTCTGTTGACAATTCAACGCAAAATTAATTTCTGACAAGTTATCACGTACCTACTATTAAGAATATATTGGATATTATTAATCGTACATATTTAATGCTGTTTAAAAAATAATTATAGATTAATATCAATGTTTCTAATATACCTAATTAAATTTAAAAATAATAAAGATTTCATTTGTTATTAAAAGTTACTTATCATATTAATTGTTGTAAACATCAAATTATATTAATTACTACCAGTACTTTATTTGTTCATTATAAGTGTTGATTATGAACCGCATCTGCTTAAATTAATGACTTTTTCATCATCATTTACAACTGGTCCATCGCTTGCCACTATCTTGCATTAATGATAGGTCATTTTCTAGCGGATTAATGACAGTGTGTTTTATGTTATCATCAATGAGACTTTTCACAAAATATTCCTCTTGCAGTTGTTCCAGTCTACACCGATTACATTGCTGAGTGAATTTCTCAAACTCCTCTTACTTCCTTCAGATCTACCATGTAGAGTCATGTCTGGTAAAACCTGTCTTTTCTCTCAATGAAATTTGTATTTTTTCACAAGTAAGATATTCTCAGCAATCATTAAATTTATATACTACATGCTACACAGCATCATCTGAATAGGTGATCCCCTTTTTGTGAGCTTTCTATTTCTGTAGACAAAAATGATAAAAATTATTGCCTGTAGGGGCTTCAGTACTATTCATCAAGCCTAAAATTGTATGTTTATTTCCTTCTGATGTTACTCACTGAACATTTTAATGGGACAAAGAACATGCTGGCCCTGTTGCTTTAGGTAGCACTTCATTTATGGTAGTGTTCTGTCCATTTGTTCAAGGTCCTTAAGATAATTATATATACTGAAAATAATTTTTTGTTTTATTGTATAATATATCTGGGCTGGTAGTTTTAGGCCATTAACAAATAAAGTGTACTGAAAAAAGTATGATGGCTGAAAAAATAGATCCAAAACTATGATGGCTGAGGATGGGAACAATAGTGTCCCGAAACATGTTCCAAATAAGGGAAAAAACCATCTTGAGGTAAAGAAATTATAAGTATTAAATAAACTGAAAAAAGTATTTAACAGGGTGTAAGATCACACTTTTTGATGGAGAATCTTTAAATTACTCTTATAAACATATTGATATGAGCTGAATAATATGTGCGGTTCATGAATGAGAAATATACAAACTAGTAGCTTGCTGCGATGAGGAAGTGGGAGAAGCTGTGCCTGACTTGCTTGACTTTGAAGTACTGTTTAATTCAGCATGAGAATAATTATAGAAGGCGTGGACAGTACTATTTTCTTTTATCATGAAGGAAGTTAAAACAAAGAACACACTGTATAGGAAGAATCTGACAAATCTTTACTTAACTAGTTTTCACAAACAAGGGCTTTGCCTGATTCATGTTGTACATTACCAGTAAAATTATATTATCTGTGAAGCACTAGAGAAGTTTTAACAGGGAAGTTTATTTTATTTCTTAGCTAAATAACTTCTTTTTGGAAGTTGTTTGCCATCAAATGAAGTTGGTCTTAATGAAGTGGTTTGGTCTGAATGGAGAAAACTTTGTGAAAACATGGCAGTTGTTGAAGATTTATTAAACATGGCAGTTAGAAGCATTTCATTGGTTCATTTAAGCTTACACAATTCTGAATTAAAAAAAAATAAAATGTAAAGTACCGTTTACCAAATGGTAAAAGCTTAAGAGCATGATAATGTCTTTCAGCCGCCAGCTAAACGCAACATTATTATGGTTACTGACTGACTGATTGGTTACATACCTATCTACAGCTATGCAGTGTTGTTTGCTTGTTAGGTCTTTAATCTGCGACGGACGTTAGCACGTTAGCGGTCGCGGTTTTAGTTAATGATTCCCGGCTGGTAAATGATGACGTCATGCAGCGTGATGCGTTACAGAAATTTTCAAATGACCCCCAGCCATAAGACATTATCATGTCAAAAACAACTTGTCATAATAGAAGAAAGAAGAGAATTATTTTGAAAGAACAGGAATCATTGTTTTAAAAAATAGCAGATTTGTAGAGACATACATAAAAACTGGTTTAATAATTATTGTGTTTATTTTTGTTTTATACTAACAGAGAATTGAATGACCTGTAGGTCAACCTTCATCCTAATTTTAAATATGTTACACAAATGAACTTCAAATAGTTTCAAGAAATAAATGGGTTTACTTAATTACAATGTAATATAGCACATCAGAAAAAAATAAGATTCTGACACAACAGGATATTTAAAAAAAGCTAGGTTGGTTACATGACAATTAATTGTAAAGTTTCATGTCTTAATTTGAAATCTATCAGATACAATAACTGTTTAATGACCTGTTATATTTTACATTTCCTAAATAAATAAATTATAAATAATTAATTATGCCCTTAACTCTAAGACACATACAATCTTACTTCTATAATCATGATATATATTACTTATCTGATCACTAAAATATAATTTATTATACTTACAGTTAGGCATTGTAGTAGAATTTTACATGTTTTTGTTTGTGTATCATTTTAACAGAATAGCATTTTTAATTTAATTTTGTTTATTTTTATAACTGATAAAAATACTTAAGCTACTTTAAAAAAAAACACCTAATTTTTAAGCAGTCAGAAATTGTATGATATACAAAAAAGAAGTGCCTCAATGTTATCTACTATTTGGTATCCAGCAGAATTGGTAATAAGAAATGTAAACTAAAATAATGTCGAGTTTATTTTTGGAAAATTTACATTCTAAGCACTTTTTTTTTACTCTCAAACCAACTGTTGGGAAGTCAGTGCTAGATCTTCATGAACTTCAAGCTGAGTAGTGTCTCATTCACTATAATTTTACATCTCTTCCTCCAAGTATCCTGATTGTTAAAAGTTAGTGAGTTATTACTTGGAAGAAAATAAGAACATGTGGCCATAATAATTTCTGCAAATCACATATTATGTGTGTATGTTCACCTGAAGATGGCAGATCTCTGACAAACTGTTTTTAAAATTTTGTATATTTTGTGGATACTTTTCTATTACTGCCATCAGTTTAGTGTTTACTAGAGTAATACAGATGAGTCAGAGAAATATGTACTAGACCTGCTGAATAAGTTCTGTGCTTTCCATGTAGATGGTGTTGACATCAGCAACAAGATGTGTTCAGAATTGTACATCTTTTATAGTAAATACATGAATTGTTATGGTATTCTGCTTACAGTTATTGCCACAACGCACTTTTAAAATTTTGAGTTTTTTTTATAGGGAACTATTGAAAATCATGCAGTGACATTTTTTTTGTAGAAGTTTATCCTAAAAACGTAAGAGATTCTGTAGGTTCTACCCTCAGATTTTTTAATTATTAAACTGAAAAGCAGAAAAATGGGTCATTTCAAGACATCCCGTGTATAATGGGACTTTGGCTGTATTACTGAAATAAATATATTGATTTTAAGATAAATAATATTTTAAAAATTACCCTTACAAAACAAAAAAGCAAAATTTTACTTAAAATTATACTTAAGCAAAAAAATTTTTTTTTTTGATTGTCAGAACAAAAATTGATGGGCAATGCTCATTTTCAGTAAACTCCTCTAATATAATTATCATAACATATTTATTTTATTCTAGCAAGAGCAACTAATAGTGACACTACCATTTGAATATTAATTTAAAATCCATTCCATCTTTAAGGTTGTCTATGTACGATACTCGTACATAACAAACATATCAGGAGCTTGGAGGAGAAAGGGCGAATAAAAAAAATTAATTTTTTTTACAGAATCCTATTTTCTGAAATGTTAAGAACACGGTAATACCACTATGATGTATATATTCGCCCTTAGTATTTTGTAAATAGCATTTAAATGTATGGACTGCATAAAACCAGCTGAGAGGTTAGTGCTGTAATATTGGAGGAGTACGGGCGAATAATTTTATATTATTACTTTTTTAGTTTACTTATCATTAATTATTTAAAAATAAAAGTGTAAACTAATCAGAAACTATGTTTTTTAATACTGAAATACATATTCGCCCTTTCTACTCCCAGCTCCTGATATGATGTTTTCACAACTACTGTACATTGGGATTTACTGGCTAAAATTACCTGCTTACTGTTTCGAATATTTCTTTTTATAATAATATTATATATTTTTGTATTTATAATAATATATTATTGTACACTGTACATTTCTTAGAATTTTAATTTAGTCTGCTCGAAATTCTGAATATAATCTGCTCAGCACATGACAAAAATATAATGAATAATTTATTCAGGTCTTGAAATTTTTAATGAAAATATTTAACACTCTTTATCATATAATTTTACTGAAGCTATTAATGAAATTATTCTAAACATAACTGTATAAACTTTATAGAGTGAGTATTTTTAACAATTAAGTGAATTTGGATTAAAAAAAATAAATCGTCATCCTCAAGATAACATGGGTTGTGACACCAATGTACAATTATGATAAAAGTGTATAATATTATTTTTTTGTATTTTTATAACAGTCTGTACAGAATTTACAGAAGGTGTGTATGTGTATATTCGTGAGTGTGCGTGTATATATATTTAACAACATTTAAGGAAACAACATAGTAATTATATGTTAATGTTTTTATTGTACACAAGCAACCAATTGTAATGTATTATAATTTAAAATTATGTAACATAGTTTTATTTTATTTTAAAACTCTACAAAATTCAAATGCTCTCTGAAATATGTTGAAATAAGATATTGCTAATTCAAATAGTATAAGATTTTCCTTAAGCCTTGAACTGTAGTAATGATACTGTGAAGATTGTATATCAATAATAATTTTAACATTTCACATTATTATACAAGCCACTTATGCATTTAGATTTGCTTATGTCTGTTGCACTGTATTCATAATGCATGCTTCTCTTTCATTTTGTGGCCCCTTTGAAATATAATTATATTTTTTGCCTGAAGGGTTTGTACAAAATCCTTTATAATTGCCACAAAAAACTTTAGTTACCATAACGGAATGTTTAACTAGTCATTAAAGTTAGCACATGAACAAGAACTCTATGCAGTATTATAATTCTCTAATCAGAATTACAGAAACACAAATAAACAGACAGATGCATATAGAGGCACAAAAATGTTTCATATCTGAAACAATAAGAATTTAATTTTGTTGAAACGTTTTTAATACTTTGTCCACTTTAATACTGTAACCCCTCTTTCTATTTTTATGCTTTATAAAAAAAAGCATAAAATGAGCCTCTGATGAAGCCTTCTATAGGTGAAAGCCGGTTTAGGCTGTAAGGTAAAACTTTACGTTTTTACTTATAAAAAACTTAGTGTTCCGAGTCGTCAATATTATAGTGATATTTTAAAAATAATAAACCCCTTTTTAGAGAAGGGAAAACAGTAATAAGTCGGTCGGTAAACAGTAATAACAATCTTTTATTCTTCCTTAATTCCCATAATTCATGTTACATCTTGATTCAGAAAATTTCAATATCTGTAAGTGCCATTATAACAATAGTCTCAACCAATAAATAAATCTCAATATATTAATAAATCAATTTCAATAAGGCCATTTCAATTATAACAGTAATTAACCTTCCTTCAGATAATTCACCCACATATATATATATCAATCTGGTTCCTTATTTTAACACATAATTTAAACATATAATATAACACACATATACCTCTATATCACATAATCACAGACAACTTACAATTATAAAGCCTGGCGCACCGCCTGCATCTTCTATCTAATGCATACATGCAGGTAAAGAAAATGGACTTGCCATCATCGCAAAATTACAATTATAACTTAAGGTGCCAGTACAGCCGGTATGAATTTTAGAAAATAGAAAAATCTTTAATTTTAGAAAAGTGTAAAATTTTAAAGCAAATTTGAATCGATCAGAACAGCAACCCCTTTTACATTTTTAACACTTCTTGAGACCACATTTGTAATAAGTCATGATAATAGAACGATGATGCTTAATCTGGTTAATAAAATAATAATATGTAATATTTGATCTGTAATGACATACAAGGATAAGTTAGACTTGCTATAATAACAGGCAAAATGTAAAACTAGTAGATTCATATAATGCACAGGACATTTGTCCTAAAAAGGTTACATGTTTAGAAAGACTTCCTTCTTTAATCATAACGGTTTGATAATAAGCAAAATTAACTAGACAAATTTAGCAAGTAAAAGCCAGAATCTAAGTTACAATAACAAGTACCGCCTGTACATTTCATTCCTTTTAAAATTCTGACAATCTCTGAATATAAATCGTATATGCCAAAAAAAAATTAAATTTAATATCAGCCATCTGTGCATATATAAAATTTAAATCATGTGGTATACTAGCAGCTGTGGAAGTGTGCCAGAATAGACCGGACCTGACCAGGTGAGACCAGTATCAGACCTGCACGAAACGGCACCAACATGTGCCCAGAAAACCTATTTTGAAATTAACACGGAAACGGCATGAAAAAACCCAAACCCCCAGCCCTTAAATACAGGAAAATAATTAAATGTGAAACCCCAGTAACCCTCAGAAAACATCTGAACCAGCCGGTTCAGAATCAAGAAACTCATACCTATACTTAGCTTTACAGAACAAATTACCCTTACAATATTAGGATTCAAAATCTATGAAAAAGCTCTGGTGCACCCCCACAGTGTAGCTCACAATTACAGTGATAGTACGTTATAAGTGTGGATAATGTTCATAGTAAATGTCTTGGTGACACACCCTTGATCTAACTGTCTAGCTGAGTAAGCACATTGTTCGAGCACAATTTGTCACACTGATGTTTTGCGGGCCAGGCCAAAAAAAATAATAAAAGAGTTCATATCACCTTAACTGAAGCGGTTGAATTACATCATTACAGTTAGCTAGCTCCCTCCTCGGTACAGACAAGTTTCCGGTGGTTCATGGCTGGTGAAGGTGGCAGTACACCAGCTGTGGCCAAGTCTCCGTTCTAGGGCGAGAACCCTAAGGATTCAAAAAGATTAAAAATACTGTCCACTAAAACTTGCACCCTTGTCAAGTATTTTAAACATCAGAACTGGAGCTCCCAACTAACTCAAGATAATGCATAAAAGTTTTTATATTTTCATAAGGAGTAATTATATCTTCAAAGTAATTATGAACTCATAAAAATAAATAAAATGTGCATAGTAATGAGGCACTCGCACCAGATTTAACAAGTGGTGACATAACCCTACATGTTGGAGCCACCTCGCCACGTGGCGATACAATTATCGTAATTTTGCAAATAATGAACACACTAAAGGTCCTCTCAGCTACATACAATTAAAGGAATTACAGTATTTCATCTAAGGGCGGTCTTACAATTTACTTTAACTGATATAATTAAAGAAAAGTTCACACTTCCGGTCACCAGTGCGTGTTCATGCATAACCAACAAGATTCAACTCTCTCTATAACGTACTTAATTTAGTTACAACTTTATACAATGATTAAACAAATGATGGTTACTTGAACAATGATTAAAAGAATTACTGGCGGTATCTAAATACTAAAACATCGATTACTTTCTTACTATACACACACACGTACGTCTGACCGAACCACGAGCATTCTAACGTTCTCATCTGCCTGAATACATTTGAGTTTAAATATTCCTTTACTACTAAATCATTGTATACAATTCTATAAGTCACTTACCGGGAAGTCTCAAGTGCTTAGCCTGCCATCAAAGATGAGTAGAAATAACACGAAAACTGTCCAAGGTGAGAAGCTGCTGTTTGTTCGGTAAGAGGCTGCCTGCAACTGATTTGTACCGCAGTAGCGTAACAAACCCTAAACATCGCCACTAGATGTTTACTAGCAGCACAGCCTGCGAAATTACGTTCATTTATGGTGCCGCTACAATTATTCGTGGACGAAAACCAGCATGGCATTTCTCCGAACGCCGGCTCATGCAAACGCCGGCACAATACATGTAACATTTTCTAATACCATAATCTCCTCTTTTAGACTGCAGTTCAATTGACATGATCAGGAATACATTTCTGCTTCAGGCTACCAACATCCTACCATACGTTTGATCTTTAGAGCCAATAGAGATCTGTATAGGGCAGTCAATTGAAATTGAAGTTTGTACTCCATAAAGTTTTTTTTTTAATACTGAAGTTCAAGTTCTTGTTTAATTTTTGTGTTGCATTGTACTCTAGATACCTATTATATATCTATTCTTAGACACATCTCAAGAATTAAAATATTCTTTTTTCCATTTTTGTCAAGAGTGGGTATTTCATTTGCACGAAAGCCTATAAGTCACTGTTCCATAAAAGATTATGTATCTCTTTATTTCCTAATTTATTCTTTAATTTTCTCTAGAGTCTCATGCTGATATTTGTTCTCATAGTTTAACATTGCAGTCTGCATTAGGTATATGTACAAAGACAGAATATCAAATACAATTAAAATCATTAATCTGCTCAGAAAATTTGATCATTTCTAGTTTCTGATGTAACAGGAAACTTTCCTATACATGCTGTTTTTTAATTTACAATCTGTGATTTTTAGTCCATATGTTATAAAATAATACTAATTATAATTATACTTTTTAGTAACTATTTCATGTATTATTACTTTATTATCTACATAGAATATACTATTTACACAAGTTATTTCTTGGTGTCGTGTTCCTAAGCTGACTTTAGCATTCTGTAGTGAAATATACCTTATGCTTGTGACAATCATTAATATATATAACTGTAAATTTATAAAATATCTATAAAAATAGCTGGTAAAATATCTAACCTTTGCCTTTATTTGTAGAAGACATTTGTTAAATTTCAAACATTTAAGTACAGGATAATTAATTATTGTTTAGTTATATAAACTTTGGAGTATTTCAATTAATTGATGATTCTATTATTTTACATAGTATTACTTAACATTACCAAAAACCATCATTTGTATCTATGAATGCAAGACATGTTTATAACTAGCGTCTACATGTGCGTTTTTAAATGTGATGTGATGATGTGAAGCGGCACAATGGTGGGGGGGAGACAACACTGCCGCTCTATCGACGAGTCTAACAACTACGTCAACAGTAAGATATTTTTGTAAACTTAACCTATACCCCGTAACTTATTTTCGGTTTGTTTAGCTATGTGCGGTGTTCCTACGAGTGTCCTCTCGTTTTTATTAACAATTCAAGTGTATGATTATAATATTTTATTTAATCATAAAAGACTGCGTAACAGCATTCCCAATTAAGTTAGGAATTTTGTGAGCCATAACAGCAATTCGAAATAATTAAATACAACTATTTCATTAACGACTCGGAACACAAAGTTTTTTATGAGTAAAAACATAAAGTTTTACCTTTGAAGAAGCTTTTTAAAAGTGAAAACCGGTTAGGTTGTAAGGTAAAACTTTATGTTTTTACTCATAAAAAACTTTGTGTTCCGAGTCGTTAATGAAATAGTTGTATTTAGTTAAGTAACGGACACGTCATGGAAACGAAATCCAAGAATCGAAATAATTGTTACAAAATGAAATTATTTAGCAATCGATTCTGCTTTTGATGGAAAACTTAAGTGAACTATTAAAACTTTTCTTTCTTTTATAACTTGTACCTTTGAATCTTTACCTTTGCTATAGTTATTAACGAATTGTGTATGCAATAATCTCTATTCGATCATACTATTTTCGTCCAATACAAGAAATGCAAAAGAAAATCACAAACACATACCTAGATGTTAGATGTAGTTCAGAACAAATATAAAAAATTTAACAAAAAATGTCTTAATTTCATTTTCCGGTTGGCCGATACATACTTTTTTATAATCAAGTTATATGAGCAGCAACCAGTTCCCCATAGAAACAGGCTATTCATCTTTTATAGAATTTATTAAACCAAGTTAAAACTGTTTATGTAATTTATTACTTAATTAGACATTAGTAATAGTTAATTTTCTTCAATTTCCATTGTTAAGTCAGCCGAAAAGAATCGATTTATACACTATTCGGAATTTTCACAGATGGACATGCGTCCTTCGCAGATTGCACATCCGATATCTCTTATTTTGTACAACAAAAATTGTGCTTTAAACAAATTTAACGAATTAACATATAACAAAAAAGGCAACCTATTCTCACCTTATCTTGAATTATTAAAATTTAAAACTTCTCTAAAGTTAATAAATATATAATCTATTTGAATTTAACAGTACGCAACAATAGTGTATAGACTATACCAAACTGACATAAGGCTCCACTCCATAACGGCGCTAGCGTCAGCAGATACAGTGATGGTGTCTCCCCTCAAAATTGTGCCGCTTCACATCACATATAAAAACGCACATGTAGACGCTAGTATGTTTATAGGGTTTCTTCTTTTTCAATTGTTAACTTATAATGAAAATTGCATTAACATAATCTTCCATTTCTAAAACCATTCTGTGTATGTGTCTGTTCCTATATTGTGTAGCCTATAATAAAATGTATGTAGTGAAATATACCTTATGCTTGTGACAATCATTAATATATAAAACTGTAAATTTATAAAATATCTATAAAAATAGCTGGTAAAATATCTAACCTTTGCCTTTATTTGTAGAAGACATTTGTTAAATTTCAAACATTTAAGTACAGGATAATTAATTATTGTTAATTATATAAACTTTGGAGTATTTCAATTAATTGATGATTCTATTATTTTACATAGTATTACTTAACATTACCAAAAACCATCATTTGTATCTATGAATGCAAGACATGTTTATAGGTTTTCTTCTTTTTCAATTGTTAACTTATAATGAAAATTGCATTAACATATAATCTTCCTTTTCTAAAACCATTCTGTGTATGTGTCTGTTCCTATATTGTGTAGCCTATAATAAAATGTATGTGTGTGTGTGTGTGTGTGTTTTATATTGAAAATACTGTGTGAGTTAAAAACTCAGTAACTCAGGATTTTATCTAGTGTATGTTAAACACATATTTGTTAATTTTTACAGTATTTTCAAGTATTAATAGAATTCATTAGGTTCTTTTAGTTTTTAAGTTAGATTTATTTTAATGTGCCATGTAAATAAGTAATTAGAATCATAAACACACTATCCAATTCATAACTGCATTATTTATTCTAAGTTGGCAAATTGATTTTATTATGACTAACTGAAAGTTAAGAGCTTGCATAGTAATAAGAGCATTATCAGGCTCATTCGGTGGGGTTTCAAATTAAAGTTTAGCTTATATTTGCCTGTGGATATGTTCTTGATACTAGTAGCGTTATTGAAAGTAAAAACTGCAATTTGTTAACACTGTGTTGTCTATTAAGTATATTGACTTATATATTTTTTTTCATATAAATCTTGTGTAAGAACCATCTAAATGCATGAATGCATGCTCTAAAATAAGGTATTCAAGCACTTACTACAAAAATATGGGTGCATACTTGGAGGATGGTTGAGTGGGTTACGGCCCCCCCCAAAAATATTAAATAATTAAATACTTTGAAAGGTGTATGCTGAAAGTCAACTGATTGTATATATTGTAGTTGACAATATAAAGTTTGTTCATTTCATTAGTTTTTTTTCATTCTTGTAAATAAGAACACAGGACATTGATTTTCTGATTCCTCATTAAATAAATTTGCATTCTCTAACACATACACACACACACACATACAGATACGGGGTTTTTGTTTCACATAAATAATGAAATTTCAACATAATCAGATCTTATAAAAACATACTTGTGTGTGTGTGTGTGTGTGTGTGTGGGCGCGCGCGCGTGCGCACGTGTGTGTGTGTGTGTGAGAGAGAGGGGGGGATAAAAATTGTGTATGTGTTAATGAGTTTTGCTCATGTTACAATTCCATTATTTATGTATCACAAGAAAATCTCAGCCCCCCCCCAAAAGAAAATTCTATATATGCCCCTGCAGTAACATTCATAATAATGTACAATTCTGGTACTTTAAACAGCAGTTAAAATACAATTAATTTTATATACTTAATGTAATTTAATAATGATTACTGAAACATAAAAAACAACATATAAATTCCAAGCCTTTCAAAATTAGTTTACCACACTCTTACTGCAAATCTATATGTTTATTAAACATAATAACAATGTAAATTTAATGTAAAAATAAGTGATCAAGTATTAGTTTTCTACACAAGTCACTTTGTATAGTGTTTGATACCAATATGGAATATAATATTTAATTTAAGCATGGTGACAATAAATTTTCCAGTGTTTTTTATTTAGAATTTTATTTGTACAGAGTAACCGTTAGCTAGAATTGTTGTGGTAAACAACAGTATAATCCTCTGTAGTAAAAATTAATGTGAAAAAATACAGTCTTTCTCGCTGTAATTACTGGCTGCCTCTTAATTACAAAATGAGAACCAGTAGCTATAAAGTTGAACAGTTTCAAGATAAATTATTTAGGGAACTTAGAACACTGAAGTCTTAGACATACTGTTGATTATTGGCTTATTAAATAAGTTTATTTACTGTATTTCCAGAATGAAAAGTAGGGTAACATATAATGGATATGTTTTCTATATTATCTTTTGTACTGACAATATATATGCTGTACTTATATATTTATTAAATACCATCTTGAATAAATTGTAGTCAAATGTATATAATATATAGTGTTGTTTTTACCTTCCTTGACAAGATAGAGGAAAATGATGGCATTGAGCGGAACATATTCCATTTAAAACTCTCTCTCCCTCTCTCATACACACACACACGTACTCTCTCTCTCTCTCTCTCTCTCTCTCTCTCTCTCTCTCTCTCTCTCTCTCTCTCTCTCTCACACACACACACACACACACACACACACACACACACACAGATTAATAGTATGTTAAGTCTCAAATGTTATCGTCACAAGCATGGGCATTTTCCAGGAGTATTTAATATACTATTTTACAATTCACTATGAACTTTTGTCTATGCTAGCTATCATTAAGCTAATAAAATTGAGAAGTTGTAGCATGTTAGTAGAAGTCTTTACCAGTCACATGTCTAAAATATCTAAATCTAATTCTTCTGTAACATATTAAGTGACTTATATATCTTCACTAAATTACTTGATTGTATTTCAGTATTATTTAATTATACTGAAATTATAGCTTCTTGTGGAGATGGTAGTCACATCAGTTGAATGCTGTTTCACAGTTACATTTATTTTATATAATGACTATAGAAGTAACAAACCTTTTAGTTGTGTCTCAGCACCTTCATAGAGAGGACTTTAATGAAATGGAAATTAAAACAACTAAATGAAATTCAATTAAAGATTAAATCACTAATAAAAAAGAGGTAACATTGCGTTATAGACTAGTCTATACATACATCTACAATATACACATTCTTCACTATGTAATATATCATGCTTATCACATAGGATGCAACATCCATTTGTATGTATCTGCAAATAATTTAGAGTATATTGAAGTCTTACACACCCCCATACACACAGGCAGTAACATAAAATATGTCCTCACTATATGTATTCAAATTTTATGCATGCATCAGTATAAGAAAAAGTGTTCGTATACATATAGGTTCGGAATCATTTTATTTTCCATCTGGCTGCCATTTTGTGTGTGTTTTTAAACGAAAGCTTTATATCTCAAGAAGCAATAGCGGTATCTTAATGAAATTTGGTATTTAAGACATATCTTTACATTAAGTTTATTTAATAAAATAAGAAAGCACGATTATTGTATGATCTCAAATTTCAAAGTAGTGATCACTTTAATTTTTTTGATCACATAAAGCGCTGTAAATTTTAATTTGATCACATGTTGATAAGTGTCAACAAAGTAATTATTATCACAATAAAGTAATCTGTCAAGTATTGTCAACACAGTGACATCTTGATTTTTCAATTCTGGTAACAAATAACCGAATTATCGCAGAAAAATGCCTATGCATAAATTCTTCATAAATACTTGATTTTTTCTTGTAGACTTCAGTTCCTCCAGTATAAGAAAAAAATATTTAAAGTTTTTTTTTTTAATTATCCTACTAACAGTAGTTTGTAACAAAGTAAAGGATTGAGTTTAGTGAAATTAATACCTTTTAACAAATTTAAAGGCACATGTGTGATAATGGTTTTCTTCTGCCCAGTAGGCCTATGATTATTATGGGTATTAGTAATTCCTTGTAAAACATGTTGCATCAGTGAACATGTCAGAGACTAAATAAGCATGGTTCAATTGCAAATGCCAACATTTTCAAGGGCTTGTATTCTTTATAGATAGTATGGTTTCAATCATTGGCTTTGTAAAATCACAAGTCAGTACTATTCCCCAACCAGTTTTTTCACCAATTATATTCAGTACTCTTTCCTTCTTCTTATAAAAGTATGCGTATATGTCAATCAACGGTTCAAGGAAAAAATATCCAATTTCTCTTAGCCAATTATGCAGCCTGACAAGCATTTTCTCATTCAGCAAGTTTTGGTTGGAAAAGCGTTCTGCATAAAGTCACTGTGCATTCTTCCAATTGCAGTTTGAAAGTTCATACATGAGACAAATATCTGATATTTCAGAAAAACTGTAATTAGCCATTCTAGACAATTAGATGATAAACAATGAATAAAGAAATACATGTAAATGAATTTTTTTTAGAAAAGTAATTGACAGTATTATTTAGTTAAACTACATGTATTATAACTGAGCTCACGAAAGCAAACAGATGTATTATAAATTGAAACATGCCATTACCATTTTATATTAATTCTAAATCATTTTAATTGTTGTAATTTAAATCATGGATAAAAGTTATATAAATTTAATTATTGAAAATCAATTCTTTACTTTGTTGTAAATAAGTATTACTGACTTAATTTGAGAAAATAATAACTTCTTCCTATTCTGGAGGAATCAAAGTCTGGCACAAAAAAATCACAGAATTTAAGGTAAGCTGTTTTCTGAATGATTCAGTTATTTGTTATTGGATTTGAACAAACAAGATACCATTGTATTCACAATTAATGGCTTACCATTTTAATTAATAAATGTTAATTTGGTAATATTAAATTTTACAGAGCTATTAGTGATAAACAATTAAAGTAACCTTATTTTGAAATTTGAGATTATAAAATAATTGTGATTTCTTAATCTACTAGAGGACATTAATATAAACACCTGTACCAAATTTTATTAAGATATCTGTACTGCATCTTTAGATACAAAGTTCTCTTTAAAGAAAACACAAAATGGTGGCCAGATGGAAGAAACAAGAAGTTTTTAGATCTATGGTTATAGGAACTTGTTTTCTTATACTGATGCGTAAATTTTGTACATGTATACTTGTATAGTGAGGACCCTTTTATGTTACATTCTGTATAAACACACACACACACACACACACACACACTAGTAATATAATGTAAAATATGAAGCATAAAAGTAATTTTAGAAAATATGATTTAAAACCAAATTAAAAGCTTTAGTACGCATTCTATCACTACGTAAACATGTTATTATACTATTAAATAAACAATAATTTTTTAGTTATTGTTTTAACTGTTTTACGAAGTTTGCTTTGACTGTAAAAATTTGAGTTAAGTAATGTTTTGTTCATGATCCACCTCACTTAAAAGTATGGTCCACCACACAGAGACACAGGGAATTGTGAAACGTTTTTATTAATTTTTGGGGGTAAGAAGAGTAGCTGTATCCCATAGATATGAAATTTCATGAAAGTTGGATATGAAATTTGTATAAACGTTTTTATTATTAAGGTAAAAAGTCAATAGGCAAAATAAGTAATGCGAAATGAGGTGGCGACAAGACTTGGCACCAATGGCTCGCTGAAGTGTCTGGTATTTACAAATAATTGTACATGTTGTCTGAACTGCCTTCAGTTGAAAATAAGAATTTACATTAAAAATAACTTTAGACTATTTACTACAACTTTCTCACTCATACTGTGTCTATCTCAAGAAATAAAAAACTTCCTCACGGACAGAAAATTTTAATACACACACTGACCGTATTAATTAATTAAGAAGTACAAAATTTATTTATGGCTCTTTGGCTATTAAAATGTGTTTATAACAAAGGAAATTTATTGTTAATAATACGTGGTAAAAATTAACTCCATAAATCTTATATTAGGGGAATAGTCACTGGTTAATTGAAACGTTGCTCTAACTTGTACAAGTGAACAAAAATTTATATACTTTTTTTATGAAGAAGATAATTATGTTACAGACATATAATTTATACAGAAATGTGCAGCACAGCATGTAGAATATAAATAAAATTTATAACTCTTAAAAATTTGTACTTCACATTTAGTATGAAAGGCAATGTTGAAAAGGAAAGAAGTATAGGAGGAATACATGGGTAAGAGAGAGCATGACAGCTCCCATAAGAGCCAATGCTGAAAATTAAACCTGGGACAGCCGTTAGATAGCTACATTTTTGGTACCATTTCCAGCTATTCCCGATTTTTGTCAATCCTAACTGGATTCGGTCTTGTCAAGTCCAGATTAATAAGACACTAAGTATTTTTAACTACATTAAATTTAACAGACACTGTTATTCATAGCACAAGTAGAATTTCTGTTAGAGGGTGGCTGTACAACAGTGTAAGAGTTGAGCCTTCTACTGCATAGTTGTGTCTCCTATGCGGTGACTTGGATGAATTATGCATGCAAGAGGTAAGATTATCTAAAGTAGAAAATCTGTCTTGGGTATAGACAAAACATGTCAATCTCATATGCTACACTGAGATGATAGATAACAAATATGGCTAAATAATACTTCACTCATGTTGTGATTGTGTAATGCTTAAGATTATTCCAGACATCTGTTGGTTATTCTACTGGCATTTGGTCAGTGTGCTATGTACAATATCAGACACTGACATAGCTTCTAATGAGTTCCAGAGCGGCTGTAACTATACAATTTTTCTCAACGCGTCATCTGGAAATCTCATGTAACCTGTAATTAGAAATTTTTCTTGAACCTCAGTGGAATATTAATAAGCATCCAGCAGTAGCCAGCCAAGTTCAGTTTGGTACCTGGGATCACTTAATTTTGAAGCAATTGTTGTTATGACTTGCAGTTTAGTGTAAACTGATTATTGTGTTACTTACTGTAAAACTGGGTAAACATTTACTGTTGCGTGCTGGACAATTTTTAACTTGAAGAATTATATTTAAGTATCTTTGTTTATTTCTAACTATAATTAAATTTGTAATTGCGATTTCATCTGGTGTCAGTTACTCTGTTTCCATATGACCATTGTAACAATATACTCAAGTATAAAAATTGTTACACTTTTAAGGTCAGGTACTCGGTGATAAAATCCAGACACATTTAATCACTTTATTAAACTCTTAGCAAATGAAATGAAGTGGAAAAAATGAAACTTATACGACCCGCAATCCTGGGTCACAGAAAATGTTTCTATGTCTATCATATCCCACTTTTTCTTTTTTCAAAACAACTTCTTATACTCATAAAGTATAATCCATTTAAACAAATTTATGTCATCGTCACTGTCAACCATGCTTTGACATGTCTTAAGATGCTAAATGACCTTTCAGTAAAACTCTGAAACCAGGTTGCACTACTGAAATTGTTATGGCATGAAAGAACGTGTTGGTTTTCTTGACCTCTTTGACTACTTCCAAGTTTTTAAATACTGTACATCCCAATCAAGTTGTTCCCAGTCCACATATTATGTCACAGTTCTTGTACAAACCCATCAGGTTTATAAATTCAGCAAAACATCTAACTCTCAGTTTCAAATTTTTGTTAGCTAAATTCAGCATAGGAAGGGATACAGAGAGTACAAAAACTCCAGTACATTGTCATCAGCAAAACTGTCCTCCATTGCTGGTTTAAATGAGTTAAGTTATAAACTAATTGTTGCTTGTTTACAGTATTCAGCAGTTGAAATTACAGGAAGACTCGATTGTTACTCCATTCTACAACTATAGGCAGCTGGAGTTTACTGTCAATTCCATTGCAGTAGATGGGCAGAAACAAGAATATTTTCTATAACATCAATTTTTCTAGTAAGCTTTGATGGTTTTTGTTAATAACAACATTGTTTTCAGTTTAACACGCATCATTTTATTTCTCTTAAAACCAAATGTTTCACGTTATAACGTCTCTCCTGTCTGAGACATTATAACAGAGGGAACCAGTTTAATTGGTTACTTTCAATCAAACCGGCTGCCGTTGTTAGTACAATTTACTTACCAACAAATTTGAAAATATATAGAACAGGAATTAGGATTAGGTTACGCAAATTTACTCACTCTCTGGATATTTAGCAAAAACATCTCTTTATTATAGTTTCTTGATTAATGATTTAAAAATGATAGTTATTTTTGTTTTATTACTTTAAAAAAATAAACTTCTCAAAGATTCTGCATCAAATGCTCTTATGCCTTTTTAAAATGTTACTCTGGTGAGCAAAATAAAAATATATATATTTATTAACTACATTAAATACCTCGGATCCGGGTTTTAACTTAATAATACTCTAAAATAAGTCAACATTATGCAAGCTATTAGAAGATTAGTTTGCTCAAATTTCGAATTACCTTTTACCTTTAACTATCATCAGATTACTATTTCATTATTGTAATTACAGACATTACTATGTTAACATTTACATGATTAGAATAAGTCTTTGCAAAAATGTAATGTTTTTGTTGCCATTGTTAGAAATATAATGGTTTGGTTTCACCTTGATATAATGTGTATCGGCGGCAGGTTCTCTTGTTGTTACTCTTCAGTGGGGTTTCCTAGAAGTTCTACGTTGTCGTTCGGGTGCCTCCATTTATTTTGTAGATTGTAAGTTGCGATCATGACGAAAGGATTCTATTCCCTGGAGCTCGTGAGGTTGTCGTTGTTGCTTCACTCCTGATGTACGGTGTTCACCTTTTTACGTTTTACTTTTAACTGCACTAATGTTACTCTTTAATATTTGGATAGAACATACTTTACAATTTTAACATTTTGTTTCTTTTTAAAGAGATGTGTCGGCTAAGTTAGTTACTTTTAGTTATTTCACTACATTTCAACTACATAACTCGTTTTACTTTCACCACCTTTCAATTACTTGTGGAGCCTGTCACCACGAAAGATTACTTTCAGTTACATCGTTTTTTTTTTTATGTATTCACACGTTTTTCTTCACGACACATGGTAAAGCTGTTACCTTGTCTGAGATTCTGGCTCGACTGGGGCTGGTTTAGCGGCGGTTAGTAGGGAAGAGGGAGCAGTACACGTGGAGAGAGAAAAGTAGTTCGTACTTTATTATTATTATTATCATACTAATTAACTACTATTAATAATCCTACATTTTCTTTATTGAGTTAGGTATTTCGATTATTATTATCACGTCTTTTTATTTAATTATAATAATTATTAATTTTCGCTTCAATACAGAGTAATTTTCATGTCCGTACTAGATTTTTACAAGTTGATACAGGCATATAAGTACACAGGGGAGGGTTAAATATTTTCTCACATGTTATTTTGAATAAAAATTATTTTGTGCTATTTAAATTCCTTTTAAATCGTCACATCCTCCTCCACTTAAAGATGAGGACGGGGCGACAGGGTATTAACTGAAAACTACAGTGATATCTTTGTGTTTTGTGAAATTCCCTTTCTCTCGTTACTTAACTACTACCTTAATATTATTTACATATAAATAAATATTCTTTATTTATCTATTTATTACTCTTAGTTTCCGTAACTTCACAATATCGTGGCCCGACTGATTACATTTGCATACTCTAACTCTATTAGTTAGTTTTCTGCATTTACTTTATCATTAACCCTTTTCAGTGCGGCGCCATTGTGACTGTGTTACGTATTTATCCCTATTGTAACAGTACATATAACACCACATCCACCTACGTACCAAAAATTAATTTAAAGGCCACCACTAGTAAAAATACATTAAAAGGTCTAGGATACCACGGATATCAGTCGGGCCACGATATTGCGAAGTTACGGAAACTAAGAGTAATAAATAGATAAATAAAGAATATTTATTTATATGTAAAATAAACTTATTTAAAATAAGTTTAAATAAGTGAAGCATCATTGAAAGGAAATCACTAGTAAATGCACCAATAAAGAAGAAAAGAAGAATAAAGACGAGACGACTGACATACTTTACCCAATAGATCAGTGAGAAGGACACAAGACAACAAAAGAAGAAAGAAGAATCAGTGAGAAGAACATGACAACAAAAGAAGAAAGAAGAATCAGGGAGAAGAACACAACAATAACAACTTCAAGAAAGAAGAAGGAAGAAACAATGTGAAGAAGACAAGTGAAAACCACATCATGTATAAAAATGAACAATAGTGAGAAGGAGATCAGTGAAGAAAGAAGAAGGAAGATATCCAGACCAAACACAAGAACAAGGTAAGGAAATTGAAGTATAACAAACTAACATAAACCTTTGAAAGAATAATTGTATTAAGAAGAAAAAAGAAATGTTAATTAATTACATGATATAAATCCCTAAGCTGTATGGTAAAGTCAACACTGACCACAACTCATTTAATGAATACATTCATTGTCTAAGTGAAACACATTATTATAAATGAGGACTAAATATTGTAAATAAAGAGTCACAAGCAAACTGAATAAGGACAAGATAAGTTTATGATAGCTAAATGATGTGTAGTTATAAAATAAACAGAAGAATAGGTCCCAAAATAATGAATGACCAATTGTACAGTGGGAATGATGTTAATACAAACCCACTAATTAACAATAAATAAGACAATACAAGAGTAAACTAAATGTGAAATAATAATAACCAATAACCAATGTACAAACATTGAATGAAAACCAGTCAACCAGATTAATGTAGAAATACACAGCCAGCAGCAACACATTACTGCTTACTGAACCTATAACATAACCTAATCTGGGCATCCAGTTTTCAGTAAAACTTAATGAAAACTAAATCAAAACAATATTAAACCAAAATGTAATGAGCTAGGAAGTAACTAGATCATATAAGGAAGGTTTTGTACACAGTAGCTAATAGTATAACTGAATATAAAAGCTATATTTATGTAATACAAATATGACAATATGCTTGTAATGGCAAAGAGACATGCAACCAAAATCATGTTATAAACACATTATACAAAGATAGTAACTCAACTAATGACCTGAGCAGGGGCGGATCCAGAAATTTGCTCAGGGGGGGCATATTCTGGCAGTTTTGGGCCCCTCCTCTCCAGGGGGGGGGGAGGTGTTGTTAGAAAAAAATCTTACTATCAAAGTGTCTGTTGAATCAAACGATATAAAAATTAATATAAATAAATAAATAAATATGTTAATATAAATACAAAAACATTAGTTTTTTAACATAATTTATTTATTATTGTATTATTATTATTTGAAAAATAATAAAACAACCTATTTTGATTTTAGAAAGTATAATGTATTTGTACAATTTTGAAATAATATAAAGTAAACTTATAACAGGAATTTTTTATTTAATCTATTTAAACTTTCTTTAGAAATTTGACTTTCATTTCATTTATAAAACTAATCTAATTTTTACACCATTACTTACTCTCGATAGAATAAGAATAAGTGTTATCAATAAGGAAAGTAAAACATCTAAATAAAAATAAGCACAAATACTAATATAGAATTATAATTTACAAAAATACACATATTCATTATCAATATTCTGATCTAGAAATATTAGGTGTGAACGTATTTTATATAATAAAAAATTATAAATTAAAAATAAAATTGCGATAAAAAATAAAATATAGTAATTGTTGTAAAAAATTCGGGTTTCAAAGGGTTAACTAACTGAAAATATCATAATTGCACTAGCTACATAATTCATTTTATCCAGTGTATTTTCAAACCGTCTGGGGGGGGCACGTGCCCCCGTGCCCCCCCTTGGATCCGCCTATGGACCTGAGGTCAGACAGAATACTGTTCAGATGAACAAATCCAACCAAAATAACTATCTAAATAATCTATATAAATGTAATTACAACTAAACCATTGTAACAGTTAGCTGCAAGTAAAGTTTACAGCCACTAAACCTAGATAACAACAGAATCAAATGCAGAATGAACTGCATCACAATAACAATAAGACCATTGTAACTATTTTAATTATCAGTTAGAGAATAATACGAATAATATGTGTAGGATACCAAACATACAACAAGGTAACTCCATATAGGTATGACAAGCCTAATTAATAAATGATAATTAAAGCACTAAACCAATAATGTAGGCAAAAAGAACACTGTCAGTAGTGACTTAACCCGTCGATGTTTAATTATACAATGTTAGAATTCAATTAAATGTTATTATTGCTAGAGAATAAGAAAAACAAAAATGTATAACAATAGGTTTAAGTTCGAATCTATGAAAACGGACATAGTGTTAATATTAAGGCATAGTTTTAAGTGAAAATTGTACAGTAGTTTAAGAACAAGTTATTACCATGGAAAATGGAATAAAAACAATATAATATTAATAATTAATGGCTTAATGGACACTAAGTATAAATACTAAGTGCGAATTCAGCAACCCCGAATCAGAAATATATGATGAGGGGATTCAAATTAATCGTCTTTAAAAATCATGAACAATGAGGGTAATCACAATGTCATCAGTACATAGTACATCAGTCATCAGTAATCAAGACAACTATAATACCGCAGATAAAGCGTATTTCATCAATAAGTACAGAAACGCCAAGCAACAAGTAACAAAAACTTCCTTACACATAGCATTCAATAAAACTTGTCGAAAACACAACATCATACCAACACACGCACAAGTTACAATAAAACAAAACACACATACAGCACTACAAACCAAACGGAAATTAGAACAAATAAACCTAAACAACATAATCAATTATTTATACCATAAAAAAGACACACTCAACAGACAGGCATATAACTTACACATGAAACTCACACGAATATTACACCACACAGAACTTGAAAATGTAATACAACACACACAAGACAACATAGAAAAACTCAAATTGACAATACAACATCGACACAACAAAAAAATAACTAACCTTACAACACACACAATTGAATCAATCCCTGAACCGGCACACATATTCCACGCACGCGTAGTTAATACAACACACATTAATTTCACAAAAGATGAAATGAATTTATTAAACAAAGGACTGAAACATAATTTGAATACCAATACAACTAACATCAAAAATCACAATAAACACACACGCGACATCATCATAGACGCAGAAACGGCTGTACAAAACACGCACCTCAACGACCAAGACACGATACGTCACGACATAAAAAGAAAACTTCAAAACACACATACAAAACCAAAAATACACAACAATGAAATAAAAACACTCAATAGTGTAAAACACAAGTTACTCGAACACAACACAACAATCCTAAAAGCCGACAAAGGTAACATTAGCGTCATAATGGACAAACACCAATTAAACACTAAAATCGAAAGTTTCTTCAACGAAAATAATATAACGGAAATAAATAAAGACCCCACACTAAAATTTCATAAACAGATTAATAAATTTATAAACAACACCAAACATATAATCAAACCAGAAAACGCCAAATACCTTAAACAAATAAAACCTAACCCCCCTAAACTAAATGCATTACCAAAAATACATAAACCTAACATTCCAATCAGACCATTAATAAACAACACACAGGCCCCCTCCCACAAAATAGTAAAACAACTAGACAAAATAATCAGAGAAAACATAAAACTCAGCAACAGCACCTCTATCAAAAACAACATTGACCTAGTCAGGAAAACTGAACACATACACATCCCACATAACTCAACTCTGGCATCTTTTGATATAACCAATTTATACACTAATGTCCCCATCAAAGAAACCATACAAACACTAGAACAACTACTCAGACAAAACAACACACCTGAAACACACATACAAGAAATCATCACACTTACCAAAATAATAACTGAACAAAATTACTTTACATACAATAACAAAATATACACACAAACAGAAGGACTCCCGATGGGATCCCCCATATCAGGAATACTAGCAGAAATATATATACACAACATTGAACAGAACCACATAATAAACAACAACAAATACACTAACAAAATTATATACTGGCACAGGTATGTAGATGATATATTACTTTTATTCAAAGGCAACACAAGACAAGTTGAAAACTTCCACAAATACATAAACACTATACACCACAAATTAAAATTTACACTGGAAACTGAACAAAACAATAGTATAAATTTTCTAGACCTAACAATTAACAAAACTAACAATACACACACGTACAAAATATACAGGAAACCAACCACAACCGACATGGTTATACACAACACATCTAACCACCCAACACAACATAAATATGCGGCCTTCAACCATATGCTCCATAGACTAACTAAAATACCCTTAAATAAACAAGATTACACCGACGAACTCAACACAATAAAATACATAGCAATAAAAAACGGTTATAACCCCAATTTAATAAACATACTACACAAACGCATCAAAAACAAAAACAACAAAACACTAAATACCATCAACACACAACACAATAAGTACATCACACTCACATACCACAACTCATACACACACAAAATCGCCAATACATTCAGAAAACACAAATACAAAATAGCATTCAGAACAACCAATACCATCAAAAAACACATCAGTAATACAAACACAGACATAGACAAATATAACAAAACAGGTGTTTACAAATTAAATTGTAATGACTGCAATAGTTTCTACATAGGCCAGACGGGAAGATCTTTTTTATCCCGTTATTCTGAACACTTAAAAGCTTTAACCAACAACAATATACACTCTGCATTTGCCACACACATACACATAGAAAACCACAGTTACACCAACATAGACACTAATCTTGAAATTCTACATTACATACCCAAAGGTCAAAAACTCAACACAACTGAACAATATGAAATATATAAACACCACACAACACAACCAAACAACATACTCAACGATCAATTACAATATAAATCACATACACTTTTTGACACAATTATACAGAAAACAAACAATAAATTGAATCCCCGCGCCAATCCCCTTCCGCCACACACCACCCCCACTTCACCTTCCACACAACCGTTACAAAATGCTGGCAGTCTGTTACCAAAGCTGAAGAAGGCGGATACTAAGCCGAAACGCGTCCGATAAAATAGTAAGTTTTTCACATGAAAAAAGTTCATTTTTAGTTAAGTGTAGTGCTGTGAAAGAAGAGATGAATAATCAAGACAACTATAAGGAAGATATTGGACTTTTAAGAATAATTGTATTATGCTGTGCCCTTTCGCGTGGGTATGTCAGCCACGATTTCTTAATCTTGACACCAAAAAGTGACGCCGTTGGAAGCGTCTGTTTTGACGAAGCCCACTGGAGATAAACGAATTAAAATAAACTGACCAATCAGAGCTTATAAAAAATCCAAAATTCATCATTCCAACAGAGGAACCATCGACAGTCTTTCAACATCAACGAAGCGAGCTGTATGCTCGTCGCCGCTCCAGAAAAACGTGCTTTTGACAGCAACCAGGTGTAAACAACGTTAACCTCAAACCGAGATATAGGTTACATCCATTGAAGAATCAGTGCAGTATATTTCTAAGTGTACTTTATTCAGAGTTAATGCGCATAGGAGTGGGTGCAGTGCAGTGATAAAATTCAATTAATTAATTAATAAAAAAGAAATTTTAATTAATTAAAAAGTGTTAATAAGAAAAAGTGTAACCCTTCGAACGACAAGATATGCAAGTATTCATACCCACAGCTATAATGTTATGATTAGATGATAAGAAAGATAACTGAAAGCTAATAGCGATTTAAATTAACCTATGGTAAACAATTAAATTCCCTATTCTTAAAAGAAGGGATCTAATGAATACAAATAAACAATGTCGAAGTTGAACGATTTAAGTAACGACAATTTCAACGATTTGTATACTATAAGTAAGAATAAGTAAAGACATTGTACCATCAATGAAGAGTGTATGTGCTCTTATGCTATTAGCAGATAAGAGTATTGAATATTTTGTTGCTAAATTTAAGTAAGAGTTACACCAGAGAGTGATAACAACACTCAATGAATTACCGTTAGCTGAAATAGGAATATCCAATTTTAAAGATGATCTTAGTCCCTGACACTGGATTATAACAATTATTATCAATTATTAATAACTAGTTAACCACTTTTAACCAAACAAGGTTGCACTAACCGATGTTTAAAGCTTATGTCTAACCATGAACAGTCGTTCACATTTTGTCTTTTTTAATTAACAATCAATGAATTCTTATCTTATATGTTTGTTCTAGCCGTAGCAATTATCTCAAATAAGTGTATTTTGCAGTCTAAAAGAACCTACTACTTTTATTATTATAATTATTAATGACATTTCAAGTCGAATAATACGACATAACCTGTATGTTTGTCAACACACACTTTGTAACTAACCAAAGGCAGTCATGCCAACTTGAGTTTATCAATCGTTTTAGAGTCCATGTTCAATTTTAAATGTTTATTGTTAACAATTGTTAATTATTTTTACCTTTGAAAGAGTTGACCTTTATTGTATCAGTAAATACAGCTTAGAGGAGAAGAACGAGGCGGTTGGTACCATGCTTAAAGTGCGAATCATTCAAATTGAGTGATTTTATATTTTGTTTACAACCTTACTGACCTATATATATATATAATATTATAAGGTATGAGTTACCATGAATGTCATGTCTATGTATGTGTATGTTAGTATATAGGAAGAAAACTACTGATCTTCTCACCACCGCTGATCAACGAAGAGTCGACGGAACTTCGATTGGAATAATTCTAAGCAGTGAATAAAATACATATAATTAAACCAATTAAACCGACAGTTAATACGTAGAAAAGAGTGTAAGTAACCGACTTATTCAATCCTGGATTCAACACTAGGTTGAATTGAGGGGAATAAGTCAATAAACAGATAAATAATAATAAAATACGAGATTGAATAATAATAATCAGCTGAGTGCAAGACCCATATTAAGTAAAAACAACCCTGAGACTACTACTTAATAATAATAATAATAATAATAATTATAAACAGAGACGGATCTCGTCTTCTTACACTACACTGTATATCTCTTAATTATACTACAAGAATCTAAAGTTGATCCCATACTCAACCTTAGATCCTTTCTTAATACTAATATCTTATTCTACTGAGACAAGTGGAATTTCACGAAGGGGAATCTTTATTTACTTTTAAACAATCAGCTGTTACAATTCAAGAGGGGTCCAACACTTTACACTAGACGCATTGTATTATACACGTGGTGGTTGCTATTGTTATCAATGCAGGCTTTCAGAACAATAGGGGTGGCTTACTACAATATTTCCTGCACGAACGAGTTTGTCTATTACTGGCAAGCTGGGGGAATTATTTTTCGAACAGGCCACGACCGGGTGTTTACACGATTCAACTATACTCTTATTATTATTTTCTCTTTACTTATTTTACTACTACACTTTTCACTTTTATTACACGTTAGTTTAATTTAAGATATTATTAAGCTTTTTTTTTATTTAAAGGACTTATTATTTATTTTATTTCAAACACTTATAAAATTTGAATTCATCTAAACACACACATATATAATAATAATAATAAGCAGAGTGGCGCATTTTATATGTGTCACTCTGTACACGATTAATTATTAAGACAGCAGAGTGGCGCATTTTATAACGTGTCACTCTGTACACGATTAATTATTCTCTACACCATAGCAGAGTGGCACATTTTATAACGTCTCTCCTGTCTGAGACATTATAACAGAGGGAACCAGTTTAATTGGTTACTTTCAATCAAACCGGCTGCCGTTGTTAGTACAATTTACTTACCAACAAATTTGAAAATATATAGAACAGGAATTAGGATTAGGTTACGCAAATTTACTCACTCTCTGGATATTTAGCAAAAACATCTCTTTATTATAGTTTCTTGAATAATGATTTAAAAATGATAGTTATTTTTGTTTTATTACTTTAAAAAAATAAACTTCTCAAAGATTCTGCATCAAATGCTCTTATGCCTTTTTAAAATGTTACTCTGGTGAGCAAAATAAAAATATATATATTTATTAATTACATTAAATACCTCGGATCCGGGTTTTAACTTAATAATACTCTAAAATAAGTCAACATTATGCAAGCTATTAGAAGATTAGTTTGCTCAAATTTCGAATTACCTTTTACCTTTAACTATCATCAGATTACTATTTCATTATTGTAATTACAGACATTACTATGTTAACATTTATATGATTAGAATAAGTCTTTGCAAAAATGTAATGTTTTTGTTGCCATTGTTAGAAATATAATGGTTTGGTTTCACCTTGATATACTGTGTATCGGCGGCAGGTTCTCTTGTTGTTATTCTTCAGTGGGGTTTCCTAGAAGTTCTACGTTGTCGTTCGGGTGCCTCCATTTATTTTGTAGATTGTAAGTTGCGATCATGACGAAAGGATTCAATTACCTGGAGCTCGTGAGGCTGTCGTTGCTTCACTGCTGATGTACGGTGTTCACCTTTTTACATTTTACTTTTAACTGCACTAATGTTTCTCTTTAATATTTGGATAGAACATACTTTACAATTTAAACATTTTGTTTCTTTTTAAAGAGATGTGTCGGCTAAGTTAGTTACTTTTAGTTATTTCACTACATTCAACTAGATAACTCGTTTTACTTTCACCACCTTTCAATTACTTGTGGAGCCTGTCACCACGAAAGATTACTTTCAGTTACATCGTTTTTTTTTTATGTATTCACACGTTTTTCTTCACGACACATGGTAAAGCTGTTACCTTGTCTGAGATTCTGGCTCGACTGGGGCTGGTTTAGCGGCAGTTAGTAGGGAAGAGAGAGCAGTACACGCGGAGAGAGAAAAGTAGTTCGTACTTTATTATTATTATTATCATACTAATTAACTACTATTAATAATCCTACATTTTCTTTATTGAGTTAGGTATTTCGATTATTATTATCACGTCTTTTTATTTAATTATAATAATTATTAATTTTCGCTTCAATACAGAGTAATTTTCATGTCCGTACTAGATTTTTACAAGTTGATACAGGCATATAAGTACACAGGGGAGGGTTAAATATTTTCTCACATGTTATTTTGAATAAAAATTATTTTGTGCTATTTAAATTCCTTTTAAATCGTCACATCCTCCTCCACTTAAAGATGAGGACGGGGCGACAGGATATTAACTGAAAACTACAGTGATATCTTTGTGTTTTGTGAAATTCCCTTTCTCTCGTTACTTAACTACTACCTTAATATTATTTACATATAAATAAATATTCTTTATTTATCTATTTATTACTCTTAGTTTCCGTAACTTCACAATATCGTGGCCCGACTGATTACATTTGCATACTCTAACTCTATTAGTTAGTTTTCTGCATTTACTTTATCATTAACCCTTTTCAGTGCGGCGCCATTGTGACTGTGTTACGTATTTATCCCTATTGTAACAGTACATATAACACCACATCCACCTACGTACCAAAAATTAATTTAAAGGCCACCACTAGTAAAAATACATTAAAAGGTCTAGGATACCACGGATATCAGTCGGGCCACGATATTGCGAAGTTACGGAAACTAAGAGTAATAAATAGATAAATAAAGAATATTTATTTATATGTAAAATAAACTTATTTAAAATAAGTTTAAATAAGTGAAGCATCATTGAAAGGAAATCACTAGTAAATGCACCAATAAAGAAGAAAAGAAGAATAAAGACGAGACGACTGACATACTTTACCCAATAGATCAGTGAGAAGGACACAAGACAACAAAAGAAGAAAGAAGAATCAGTGAGAAGAACATGACAACAAAAGAAGAAAGAAGAATCAGGGAGAAGAACACAACAATAACAACTTCAAGAAAGAAGAAGGAAGAAACAATGTGAAGAAGACAAGTGAAAACCACATCATGTATAAAAATGAACAATAGTGAGAAGGAGATCAGTGAAGAAAGAAGAAGGAAGATATCCAGACCAAACACAAGAACAAGGTAAGGAAATTGAAGTATAACAAACTAACATAAACCTTTGAAAGAATAATTGTATTAAGAAGAAAAAAGAAATGTTAATTAATTACATGATATAAATCCCTAAGCTGTATGGTAAAGTCAACACTGACCACAACTCATTTAATGAATACATTCATTGTCTAAGTGAAACACATTATTATAAATGAGGACTAAATATTGTAAATAAAGAGTCACAAGCAAACTGAATAAGGACAAGATAAGTTTATGATAGCTAAATGATGTGTAGTTATAAAATAAACAGAAGAATAGGTCCCAAAATAATGAATGACCAATTGTACAGTGGGAATGATGTTAATACAAACCCACTAATTAACAATAAATAAGACAATACAAGATTAAACTAAATGTGAAATAATAATAACCAATAACCAATGTACAAACATTGAATGAAAACCAGTCAACCAGATTAATGTAGAAATACACAGCCAGCAGCAACACATTACTGCTTACTGAACCTATAACATAACCTAATCTGGGCATCCAGTTTTCAGTAAAACTTAATGAAAACTAAATCAAAACAATATTAAACCAAAATGTAATGAGCTAGGAAGTAACTAGATCATATAAGGAAGGTTTTGTACACAGTAGCTAATAGTATAACTGAATATAAAAGCTATATTTATGTAATACAAATATGACAATATGCTTGTAATGGCAAAGAGACATGCAACCAAAATCATGTTATAAACACATTATACAAAGATAGTAACTCAACTAATGACCTGAGCAGGGGCGGATCCAGAAATTTGCTCAGGGGGGGCACATTCTGGCAGTTTTGGGCCCCTCCTCTCCAGGGGGGGGGAGGTGTTGTTAGAAAAAAATCTTACTATCAAAGTGTCTGTTGAATCAAACGATATAAAAATTAATATAAATAAATAAATAAATATGTTAATATAAATACAAAAACATTAGTTTTTTAACATAATTTATTTATTATTGTATTATTATTATTTGAAAAATAATAAAACAACCTATTTTGATTTTAGAAAGTATAATGTATTTGTACAATTTTGAAATAATATAAAGTAAACTTATAACAGGAATTTTTTATTTAATCTATTTAAACTTTCTTTAGAAATTTGACTTTCATTTCATTTATAAAACTAATCTAATTTTTACACCATTACTTACTCTCGATAGAATAAGAATAAGTGTTATCAATAAGGAAAGTAAAACATCTAAATAAAAATAAGCACAAATACTAATATAGAATTATAATTTACAAAAATACACATATTCATTATCAATATTCTGATCTAGAAATATTAGGTGTGAACGTATTTTATATAATAAAAAATTATAAATTAAAAATAAAATTGTGATAAAAAATAAAATATAGTAATTGTTGTAAAAAATTCGGGTTTCAAAGGGTTAACTAACTGAAAATATCATAATTGCACTAGCTACATAATTCATTTTATCCAGTGTATTTTCAAACCGTCTGGGGGGGGCACGTGCCCCCGTGCCCCCCCTTGGATCCGCCTATGGACCTGAGGTCAGACAGAATACTGTTCAGATGAACAAATCCAACCAAAATAACTATCTAAATAATCTATATAAATGTAATTACAACTAAACCATTGTAACAGTTAGCTGCAAGTAAAGTTTACAGCCACTAAACCTAGATAACAACAGAATCAAATGCAGAATGAACTGCATCACAATAACAATAAGACCATTGTAACTATTTTAATTATCAGTTAGAGAATAATACGAATAATATGTGTAGGATACCAAACATACAACAAGGTAACTCCATATAGGTATGACAAGCCTAATTAATAAATGATAATTAAGGCACTAAACCAATAATGTAGGCAAAAAGAACACTGTCAGTAGTGACTTAACCCGTCGATGTTTAATTATACAATGTTAGAATTCAATTAAATGTTATTATTGCTAGAGAATAAGAAAAACAAAAATGTATAACAATAGGTTTAAGTTCGAATCTATGAAAACGGACATAGTGTTAATATTAAGGCATAGTTTTAAGTGAAAATTGTACAGTAGTTTAAGAACAAGTTATTACCATGGAAAATGGAATAAAAACAATATAATATTAATAATTAATGGCTTAATGGACACTAAGTATAAATACTAAGTGCGAATTCAGCAACCCCGAATCAGAAATATATGATGAGGGGATTCAAATTAATCGTCTTTAAAAATCATGAACAATGAGGGTAATCACAATGTCATCAGTACATAGTACATCAGTCATCAGTAATCAAGACAACTATAATACCGCAGATAAAGCGTATTTCATCAATAAGTACAGAAACGCCAAGCAACAAGTAACAAAAACTTCCTTAAACATAGCATTCAATAAAACTTGTCGAAAACACAACATCATACCAACACACGCACAAGTTACAATAAAACAAAACACACATACAGCACTACAAACCAAACGGAAATTAGAACAAATAAACCTAAACAACATAATCAATTATTTATACCATAAAAAAGACACACTCAACAGACAGGCATATAACTTACACATGAAACTCACACGAATATTACACCACACAGAACTTGAAAATGTAATACAACACACACAAGACAACATAGAAAAACTCAAATTGACAATACAACATCGACACAACAAAAAAATAACTAACCTTACAACACACACAATTGAATCAATCCCTGAACCGGCACACATATTCCACGCACGCGTAGTTAATACAACACACATTAATTTCACAAAAGATGAAATGAATTTATTAAACAAAGGACTGAAACATAATTTGAATACCAATACAACTAACATCAAAAATCACAATAAACACACACGCGACATCATCATAGACGCAGAAACGGCTGTACAAAACACGCACCTCAACGACCAAGACACGATACGTCACGACATAAAAAGAAAACTTCAAAACACACATACAAAACCAAAAATACACAACAATGAAATAAAAACACTCAATAGTGTAAAACACAAGTTACTCGAACACAACACAACAATCCTAAAAGCCGACAAAGGTAACATTAGCGTCATAATGGACAAACACCAATTAAACACTAAAATCGAAAGTTTCTTCAACGAAAATAATATAACGGAAATAAATAAAGACCCCACACTAAAATTTCATAAACAGATTAATAAATTTATAAACAACACCAAACATATAATCAAACCAGAAAACGCCAAATACCTTAAACAAATAAAACCTAACCCCCCTAAACTAAATGCATTACCAAAAATACATAAACCTAACATTCCAATCAGACCATTAATAAACAACACACAGGCCCCCTCCCACAAAATAGCAAAACAACTAGACAAAATAATCAGAGAAAACATAAAACTCAGCAACAGCACCTCTATCAAAAACAACATTGACCTAGTCAGGAAAACTGAACACATACACATCCCACATAACTCAACTCTGGCATCTTTTGATATAACCAATTTATACACTAATGTCCCCATCAAAGAAACCATACAAACACTAGAACAACTACTCAGACAAAACAACACACCTGAAACACACATACAAGAAATCATCACACTTACCAAATAATAACTGAACAAAATTACTTTACATACAATAACAAAATATACACACAAACAGAAGGACTCCCGATGGGATCCCCCATATCAGGAATACTAGCAGAAATATATATACACAACATTGAACAGAACCACATAATAAACAACAACAAATACACTAACAAAATTATATACTGGCACAGGTATGTAGATGATATATTACTTTTATTCAAAGGCAACACAAGACAAGTTGAAAACTTCCACAAATACATAAACACTATACACCACAAATTAAAATTTACACTGGAAACTGAACAAAACAATAGTATAAATTTTCTAGACCTAACAATTAACAAAACTAACAATACACACACGTACAAAATATACAGGAAACCAACCACAACCGACATGGTTATACACAACACATCTAACCACCCAACACAACATAAATATGCGGCCTTCAACCATATGCTCCATAGACTAACTAAAATACCCTTAAATAAACAAGATTACACCGACGAACTCAACACAATAAAATACATAGCAATAAAAAACGGTTATAACCCCAATTTAATAAACATACTACACAAACGCATCAAAAACAAAAACAACAAAACACTAAATACCATCAACACACAACACAATAAGTACATCACACTCACATACCACAACTCATACACACACAAAATCGCCAATACATTCAGAAAACACAAATACAAAATAGCATTCAGAACAACCAATACCATCAAAAAACACATCAGTAATACAAACACAGACATAGACAAATATAACAAAACAGGTGTTTACAAATTAAATTGTAATGACTGCAATAGTTTCTACATAGGCCAGACGGGAAGATCTTTTTCATCCCGTTATTCTGAACACTTAAAAGCTTTAACCAACAACAATATACACTCTGCATTTGCCACACACATACACATAGAAAACCACAGTTACACCAACATAGACACTAATCTTGAAATTCTACATTACATACCCAAAGGTCAAAAACTCAACACAACTGAACAATATGAAATATATAAACACCACACAACACAACCAAACAACATACTCAACGATCAATTACAATATAAATCACATACACTTTTTGACACAATTATACAGAAAACAAACAATAAATTGAATCCCCGCGCCAATCCCCTTCCGCCACACACCACCCCCACTTCACCTTCCACACAACCGTTACAAAATGCTGGCAGTCTGTTACCAAAGCTGAAGAAGGCGGATACTAAGCCGAAACGCGTCCGATAAAATAGTAAGTTTTTCACATGAAAAAAGTTCATTTTTAGTTAAGTGTAGTGCTGTGAAAGAAGAGATGAATAATCAAGACAACTATAATACCGCAGATAAAGCGTATTTCATCAATAAGTACAGAAACGCCAAGCAACAAGTAACAAAAACTTCCTTACACATAGCATTCAATAAAACTTGTCGAAAACACAACATCATACCAACACACGCACAAGTTACAATAAAACAAAACACACATACAGCACTACAAACCAAACGGAAATTAGAACAAATAAACCTAAACAACATAATCAATTATTTATACCATAAAAAAGACACACTCAACAGACAGGCATATAACTTACACATGAAACTCACACGAATATTACACCACACAGAACTTGAAAATGTAATACAACACACACAAGACAACATAGAAAAACTCAAATTGACAATACAACATCGACACAACAAAAAAATAACTAACCTTACAACACACACAATTGAATCAATCCCTGAACCGGCACACATATTCCACGCACGTGTAGTTAATACAACACACATTAATTTCACAAAAGATGAAATGAATTTATTAAACAAAGGACTGAAACATAATTTGAATACCAATACAACTAACATCAAAAATCACAATAAACACACACGCGACATCATCATAGACGCAGAAACGGCTGTACAAAACACGCACCTCAACGACCAAGACACGATACGTCACGACATAAAAAGAAAACTTCAAAACACACATACAAAACCAAAAATACACAACAATGAAATAAAAACACTCAATAGTGTAAAACACAAGTTACTCGAACACAACACAACAATCCTAAAAGCCGACAAAGGTAACATTAGCGTCATAATGGACAAACACCAATTAAACACTAAAATCGAAAGTTTCTTCAACGAAAATAATATAACGGAAATAAATAAAGACCCCACACTAAAATTTCATAAACAGATTAATAAATTTATAAACAACACCAAACATATAATCAAACCAGAAAACGCCAAATACCTTAAACAAATAAAACCTAACCCCCCTAAACTAAATGCATTACCAAAAATACATAAACCTAACATTCCAATCAGACCATTAATAAACAACACACAGGCCCCCTCCCACAAAATAGCAAAACAACTAGACAAAATAATCAGAGAAAACATAAAACTCAGCAACAGCACCTCTATCAAAAACAACATTGACCTAGTCAGGAAAACTGAACACATACACATCCCACATAACTCAACTCTGGCATCTTTTGATATAACCAATTTATACACTAATGTCCCCATCAAAGAAACCATACAAACACTAGAACAACTACTCAGACAAAACAACACACCTGAAACACACATACAAGAAATCATCACACTTACCAAAATAATAACTGAACAAAATTACTTTACATACAATAACAAAATATACACACAAACAGAAGGACTCCCGATGGGATCCCCCATATCAGGAATACTAGCAGAAATATATATACACAACATTGAACAGAACCACATAATAAACAACAACAAATACACTAACAAAATTATATACTGGCACAGGTATGTAGATGATATATTACTTTTATTCAAAGGCAACACAAGACAAGTTGAAAACTTCCACAAATACATAAACACTATACACCACAAATTAAAATTTACACTGGAAACTGAACAAAACAATAGTATAAATTTTCTAGACCTAACAATTAACAAAACTAACAATACACACACGTACAAAATATACAGGAAACCAACCACAACCGACATGGTTATACACAACACATCTAACCACCCAACACAACATAAATATGCGGCCTTCAACCATATGCTCCATAGACTAACTAAAATACCCTTAAATAAACAAGATTACACCGACGAACTCAACACAATAAAATACATAGCAATAAAAAACGGTTATAACCCCAATTTAATAAACATACTACACAAACGCATCAAAAACAAAAACAACAAAACACTAAATACCATCAACACACAACACAATAAGTACATCACACTCACATACCACAACTCATACACACACAAAATCGCCAATACATTCAGAAAACACAAATACAAAATAGCATTCAGAACAACCAATACCATCAAAAAACACATCAGTAATACAAACACAGACATAGACAAATATAACAAAACAGGTGTTTACAAATTAAATTGTAATGACTGCAATAGTTTCTACATAGGCCAGACGGGAAGATCTTTTTCATCCCGTTATTCTGAACACTTAAAAGCTTTAACCAACAACAATATACACTCTGCATTTGCCACACACATACACATAGAAAACCACAGTTACACCAACATAGACACTAATCTTGAAATTCTACATTACATACCCAAAGGTCAAAAACTCAACACAACTGAACAATATGAAATATATAAACACCACACAACACAACCAAACAACATACTCAACGATCAATTACAATATAAATCACATACACTTTTTGACACAATTATACAGAAAACAAACAATAAATTGAATCCCCGCGCCAATCCCCTTCCGCCACACACCACCCCCACTTCACCTTCCACACAACCGTTACAAAATGCTGGCAGTCTGTTACCAAAGCTGAAGAAGGCGGATACTAAGCCGAAACGCGTCCGATAAAATAGTAAGTTTTTCACATGAAAAAAGTTCATTTTTAGTTAAGTGTAGTGCTGTGAAAGAAGAGATGAATAATCAAGACAACTATAATACCGCAGATAAAGCGTATTTCATCAATAAGTACAGAAACGCCAAGCAACAAGTAACAAAAACTTCCTTACACATAGCATTCAATAAAACTTGTCGAAAACACAACATCATACCAACACACGCACAAGTTACAATAAAACAAAACACACATACAGCACTACAAACCAAACGGAAATTAGAACAAATAAACCTAAACAACATAATCAATTATTTATACCATAAAAAAGACACACTCAACAGACAGGCATATAACTTACACATGAAACTCACACGAATATTACACCACACAGAACTTGAAAATGTAATACAACACACACAAGACAACATAGAAAAACTCAAATTGACAATACAACATCGACACAACAAAAAAATAACTAACCTTACAACACACACAATTGAATCAATCCCTGAACCAGCACACATATTCCACGCACGCGTAGTTAATACAACACACATTAATTTCACAAAAGATGAAATGAATTTATTAAACAAAGGACTGAAACATAATTTGAATACCAATACAACTAACATCAAAAATCACAATAAACACACACGCGACATCATCATAGACGCAGAAACGGCTGTACAAAACACGCACCTCAACGACCAAGACACGATACGTCACGACATAAAAAGAAAACTTCAAAACACACATACAAAACCAAAAATACACAACAATGAAATAAAAACACTCAATAGTGTAAAACACAAGTTACTCGAACACAACACAACAATCCTAAAAGCCGACAAAGGTAACATTAGCGTCATAATGGACAAACACCAATTAAACACTAAAATCGAAAGTTTCTTCAACGAAAATAATATAACGGAAATAAATAAAGACCCCACACTAAAATTTCATAAACAGATTAATAAATTTATAAACAACACCAAACATATAATCAAACCAGAAAACGCCAAATACCTTAAACAAATAAAACCTAACCCCCCTAAACTAAATGCATTACCAAAAATACATAAACCTAACATTCCAATCAGACCATTAATAAACAACACACAGGCCCCCTCCCACAAAATAGCAAAACAACTAGACAAAATAATCAGAGAAAACATAAAACTCAGCAACAGCACCTCTATCAAAAACAACATTGACCTAGTCAGGAAAACTGAACACATACACATCCCACATAACTCAACTCTGGCATCTTTTGATATAACCAATTTATACACTAATGTCCCCATCAAAGAAACCATACAAACACTAGAACAACTACTCAGACAAAACAACACACCTGAAACACACATACAAGAAATCATCACACTTACCAAAATAATAACTGAACAAAATTACTTTACATACAATAACAAAATATACACACAAACAGAAGGACTCCCGATGGGATCCCCCATATCAGGAATACTAGCAGAAATATATATACACAACATTGAACAGAACCACATAATAAACAACAACAAATACACTAACAAAATTATATACTGGCACAGGTATGTAGATGATATATTACTTTTATTCAAAGGCAACACAAGACAAGTTGAAAACTTCCACAAATACATAAACACTATACACCACAAATTAAAATTTACACTGGAAACTGAACAAAACAATAGTATAAATTTTCTAGACCTAACAATTAACAAAACTAACAATACACACACGTACAAAATATACAGGAAACCAACCACAACCGACATGGTTATACACAACACATCTAACCACCCAACACAACATAAATATGCGGCCTTCAACCATATGCTCCATAGACTAACTAAAATACCCTTAAATAAACAAGATTACACCGACGAACTCAACACAATAAAATACATAGCAATAAAAAACGGTTATAACCCCAATTTAATAAACATACTACACAAACGCATCAAAAACAAAAACAACAAAACACTAAATACCATCAACACACAACACAATAAGTACATCACACTCACATACCACAACTCATACACACACAAAATCGCCAATACATTCAGAAAACACAAATACAAAATAGCATTCAGAACAACCAATACCATCAAAAAACACATCAGTAATACAAACACAGACATAGACAAATATAACAAAACAGGTGTTTACAAATTAAATTGTAATGACTGCAATAGTTTCTACATAGGCCAGACGGGAAGATCTTTTTCATCCCGTTATTCTGAACACTTAAAAGCTTTAACCAACAACAATATACACTCTGCATTTGCCACACACATACACATAGAAAACCACAGTTACACCAACATAGACACTAATCTTGAAATTCTACATTACATACCCAAAGGTCAAAAACTCAACACAACTGAACAATATGAAATATATAAACACCACACAACACAACCAAACAACATACTCAACGATCAATTACAATATAAATCACATACACTTTTTGACACAATTATACAGAAAACAAACAATAAATTGAATCCCCGCGCCAATCCCCTTCCGCCACACACCACCCCCACTTCACCTTCCACACAACCGTTACAAAATGCTGGCAGTCTGTTACCAAAGCTGAAGAAGGCGGATACTAAGCCGAAACGCGTCCGATAAAATAGTAAGTTTTTCACATGAAAAAAGTTCATTTTTAGTTAAGTGTAGTGCTGTGAAAGAAGAGATGAATAATCAAGACAACTATAATACCGCAGATAAAGCGTATTTCATCAATAAGTACAGAAACGCCAAGCAACAAGTAACAAAAACTTCCTTACACATAGCATTCAATAAAACTTGTCGAAAACACAACATCATACCAACACACGCACAAGTTACAATAAAACAAAACACACATACAGCACTACAAACCAAACGGAAATTAGAACAAATAAACCTAAACAACATAATCAATTATTTATACCATAAAAAAGACACACTCAACAGACAGGCATATAACTTACACATGAAACTCACACGAATATTACACCACACAGAACTTGAAAATGTAATACAACACACACAAGACAACATAGAAAAACTCAAATTGACAATACAACATCGACACAACAAAAAAATAACTAACCTTACAACACACACAATTGAATCAATCCCTGAACCGGCACACATATTCCACGCACGCGTAGTTAATACAACACACATTAATTTCACAAAAGATGAAATGAATTTATTAAACAAAGGACTGAAACATAATTTGAATACCAATACAACTAACATCAAAAATCACAATAAACACACACGCGACATCATCATAGACGCAGAAACGGCTGTACAAAACACGCACCTCAACGACCAAGACACGATACGTCACGACATAAAAAGAAAACTTCAAAACACACATACAAAACCAAAAATACACAACAATGAAATAAAAACACTCAATAGTGTAAAACACAAGTTACTCGAACACAACACAACAATCCTAAAAGCCGACAAAGGTAACATTAGCGTCATAATGGACAAACACCAATTAAACACTAAAATCGAAAGTTTCTTCAACGAAAATAATATAACGGAAATAAATAAAGACCCCACACTAAAATTTCATAAACAGATTAATAAATTTATAAACAACACCAAACATATAATCAAACCAGAAAACGCCAAATACCTTAAACAAATAAAACCTAACCCCCCTAAACTAAATGCATTACCAAAAATACATAAACCTAACATTCCAATCAGACCATTAATAAACAACACACAGGCCCCCTCCCACAAAATAGCAAAACAACTAGACAAAATAATCAGAGAAAACATAAAACTCAGCAACAGCACCTCTATCAAAAACAACATTGACCTAGTCAGGAAAACTGAACACATACACATCCCACATAACTCAACTCTGGCATCTTTTGATATAACCAATTTATACACTAATGTCCCCATCAAAGAAACCATACAAACACTAGAACAACTACTCAGACAAAACAACACACCTGAAACACACATACAAGAAATCATCACACTTACCAAATAATAACTGAACAAAATTACTTTACATACAATAACAAAATATACACACAAACAGAAGGACTCCCGATGGGATCCCCCATATCAGGAATACTAGCAGAAATATATATACACAACATTGAACAGAACCACATAATAAACAACAACAAATACACTAACAAAATTATATACTGGCACAGGTATGTAGATGATATATTACTTTTATTCAAAGGCAACACAAGACAAGTTGAAAACTTCCACAAATACATAAACACTATACACCACAAATTAAAATTTACACTGGAAACTGAACAAAACAATAGTATAAATTTTCTAGACCTAACAATTAACAAAACTAACAATACACACACGTACAAAATATACAGGAAACCAACCACAACCGACATGGTTATACACAACACATCTAACCACCCAACACAACATAAATATGCGGCCTTCAACCATATGCTCCATAGACTAACTAAAATACCCTTAAATAAACAAGATTACACCGACGAACTCAACACAATAAAATACATAGCAATAAAAAACGGTTATAACCCCAATTTAATAAACATACTACACAAACGCATCAAAAACAAAAACAACAAAACACTAAATACCATCAACACACAACACAATAAGTACATCACACTCACATACCACAACTCATACACACACAAAATCGCCAATACATTCAGAAAACACAAATACAAAATAGCATTCAGAACAACCAATACCATCAAAAAACACATCAGTAATACAAACACAGACATAGACAAATATAACAAAACAGGTGTTTACAAATTAAATTGTAATGACTGCAATAGTTTCTACATAGGCCAGACGGGAAGATCTTTTTCATCCCGTTATTCTGAACACTTAAAAGCTTTAACCAACAACAATATACACTCTGCATTTGCCACACACATACACATAGAAAACCACAGTTACACCAACATAGACACTAATCTTGAAATTCTACATTACATACCCAAAGGTCAAAAACTCAACACAACTGAACAATATGAAATATATAAACACCACACAACACAACCAAACAACATACTCAACGATCAATTACAATATAAATCACATACACTTTTTGACACAATTATACAGAAAACAAACAATAAATTGAATCCCCGCGCCAATCCCCTTCCGCCACACACCACCCCCACTTCACCTTCCACACAACCGTTACAAAATGCTGGCAGTCTGTTACCAAAGCTGAAGAAGGCGGATACTAAGCCGAAACGCGTCCGATAAAATAGTAAGTTTTTCACATGAAAAAAGTTCATTTTTAGTTAAGTGTAGTGCTGTGAAAGAAGAGATGAATAATCAAGACAACTATAATACCGCAGATAAAGCGTATTTCATCAATAAGTACAGAAACGCCAAGCAACAAGTAACAAAAACTTCCTTACACATAGCATTCAATAAAACTTGTCGAAAACACAACATCATACCAACACACGCACAAGTTACAATAAAACAAAACACACATACAGCACTACAAACCAAACGGAAATTAGAACAAATAAACCTAAACAACATAATCAATTATTTATACCATAAAAAAGACACACTCAACAGACAGGCATATAACTTACACATGAAACTCACACGAATATTACACCACACAGAACTTGAAAATGTAATACAACACACACAAGACAACATAGAAAAACTCAAATTGACAATACAACATCGACACAACAAAAAAATAACTAACCTTACAACACACACAATTGAATCAATCCCTGAACCGGCACACATATTCCACGCACGCGTAGTTAATACAACACACATTAATTTCACAAAAGATGAAATGAATTTATTAAACAAAGGACTGAAACATAATTTGAATACCAATACAACTAACATCAAAAATTACAATAAACACACACGCGACATCATCATAGACGCAGAAACGGCTGTACAAAACACGCACCTCAACGACCAAGACACGATACGTCACGACATAAAAAGAAAACTTCAAAACACACATACAAAACCAAAAATACACAACAATGAAATAAAAACACTCAATAGTGTAAAACACAAGTTACTCGAACACAACACAACAATCCTAAAAGCCGACAAAGGTAACATTAGCGTCATAATGGACAAACACCAATTAAACACTAAAATCGAAAGTTTCTTCAACGAAAATAATATAACGGAAATAAATAAAGACCCCACACTAAAATTTCATAAACAGATTAATAAATTTATAAACAACACCAAACATATAATCAAACCAGAAAATGCCAAATACCTTAAACAAATAAAACCTAACCCCCCTAAACTAAATGCATTACCAAAAATACATAAACCTAACATTCCAATCAGACCATTAATAAACAACACACAGGCCCCCTCCCACAAAATAGCAAAACAACTAGACAAAATAATCAGAGAAAACATAAAACTCAGCAACAGCACCTCTATCAAAAACAACATTGACCTAGTCAGGAAAACTGAACACATACACATCCCACATAACTCAACTCTGGCATCTTTTGATATAACCAATTTATACACTAATGTCCCCATCAAAGAAACCATACAAACACTAGAACAACTACTCAGACAAAACAACACACCTGAAACACACATACAAGAAATCATCACACTTACCAAAATAATAACTGAACAAAATTACTTTACATACAATAACAAAATATACACACAAACAGAAGGACTCCCGATGGGATCCCCCATATCAGGAATACTAGCAGAAATATATATACACAACATTGAACAGAACCACATAATAAACAACAACAAATACACTAACAAAATTATATACTGGCACAGGTATGTAGATGATATATTACTTTTATTCAAAGGCAACACAAGACAAGTTGAAAACTTCCACAAATACATAAACACTATACACCACAAATTAAAATTTACACTGGAAACTGAACAAAACAATAGTATAAATTTTCTAGACCTAACAATTAACAAAACTAACAATACACACACGTACAAAATATACAGGAAACCAACCACAACCGACATGGTTATACACAACACATCTAACCACCCAACACAACATAAATATGCGGCCTTCAACCATATGCTCCATAGACTAACTAAAATACCCTTAAATAAACAAGATTACACCGACGAACTCAACACAATAAAATACATAGCAATAAAAAACGGTTATAACCCCAATTTAATAAACATACTACACAAACGCATCAAAAACAAAAACAACAAAACACTAAATACCATCAACACACAACACAATAAGTACATCACACTCACATACCACAACTCATACACACACAAAATCGCCAATACATTCAGAAAACACAAATACAAAATAGCATTCAGAACAACCAATACCATCAAAAAACACATCAGTAATACAAACACAGACATAGACAAATATAACAAAACAGGTGTTTACAAATTAAATTGTAATGACTGCAATAGTTTCTACATAGGCCAGACGGGAAGATCTTTTTCATCCCGTTATTCTGAACACTTAAAAGCTTTAACCAACAACAATATACACTCTGCATTTGCCACACACATACACATAGAAAACCACAGTTACACCAACATAGACACTAATCTTGAAATTCTACATTACATACCCAAAGGTCAAAAACTCAACACAACTGAACAATATGAAATATATAAACACCACACAACACAACCAAACAACATACTCAACGATCAATTACAATATAAATCACATACACTTTTTGACACAATTATACAGAAAACAAACAATAAATTGAATCCCCGCGCCAATCCCCTTCCGCCACACACCACCCCCACTTCACCTTCCACACAACCGTTACAAAATGCTGGCAGTCTGTTACCAAAGCTGAAGAAGGCGGATACTAAGCCGAAACGCGTCCGATAAAATAGTAAGTTTTTCACATGAAAAAAGTTCATTTTTAGTTAAGTGTAGTGCTGTGAAAGAAGAGATGAATAATCAAGACAACTATAATACCGCAGATAAAGCGTATTTCATCAATAAGTACAGAAACGCCAAGCAACAAGTAACAAAAACTTCCTTACACATAGCATTCAATAAAACTTGTCGAAAACACAACATCATACCAACACACGCACAAGTTACAATAAAACAAAACACACATACAGCACTACAAACCAAACGGAAATTAGAACAAATAAACCTAAACAACATAATCAATTATTTATACCATAAAAAAGACACACTCAACAGACAGGCATATAACTTACACATGAAACTCACACGAATATTACACCACACAGAACTTGAAAATGTAATACAACACACACAAGACAACATAGAAAAACTCAAATTGACAATACAACATCGACACAACAAAAAAATAACTAACCTTACAACACACACAATTGAATCAATCCCTGAACCGGCACACATATTCCACGCACGCGTAGTTAATACAACACACATTAATTTCACAAAAGATGAAATGAATTTATTAAACAAAGGACTGAAACATAATTTGAATACCAATACAACTAACATCAAAAATCACAATAAACACACACGCGACATCATCATAGACGCAGAAACGGCTGTACAAAACACGCACCTCAACGACCAAGACACGATACGTCACGACATAAAAAGAAAACTTCAAAACACACATACAAAACCAAAAATACACAACAATGAAATAAAAACACTCAATAGTGTAAAACACAAGTTACTCGAACACAACACAACAATCCTAAAAGCCGACAAAGGTAACATTAGCGTCATAATGGACAAACACCAATTAAACACTAAAATCGAAAGTTTCTTCAACGAAAATAATATAACGGAAATAAATAAAGACCCCACACTAAAATTTTATAAACAGATTAATAAATTTATAAACAACACCAAACATATAATCAAACCAGAAAACGCCAAATACCTTAAACAAATAAAACCTAACCCCCCTAAACTAAATGCATTACCAAAAATACATAAACCTAACATTCCAATCAGACCATTAATAAACAACACACAGGCCCCCTCCCACAAAATAGCAAAACAACTAGACAAAATAATCAGAGAAAACATAAAACTCAGCAACAGCACCTCTATCAAAAACAACATTGACCTAGTCAGGAAAACTGAACACATACACATCCCACATAACTCAACTCTGGCATCTTTTGATATAACCAATTTATACACTAATGTCCCCATCAAAGAAACCATACAAACACTAGAACAACTACTCAGGCAAAACAACACACCTGAAACACACATACAAGAAATCATCACACTTACCAAAATAATAACTGAACAAAATTACTTTACATACAATAACAAAATATACACACAAACAGAAGGACTCCCGATGGGATCCCCCATATCAGGAATACTAGCAGAAATATATATACACAACATTGAACAGAACCACATAATAAACAACAACAAATACACTAACAAAATTATATACTGGCACAGGTATGTAGATGATATATTACTTTTATTCAAAGGCAACACAAGACAAGTTGAAAACTTCCACAAATACATAAACACTATACACCACAAATTAAAATTTACACTGGAAACTGAACAAAACAATAGTATAAATTTTCTAGACCTAACAATTAACAAAACTAACAATACACACACGTACAAAATATACAGGAAACCAACCACAACCGACATGGTTATACACAACACATCTAACCACCCAACACAACATAAATATGCGGCCTTCAACCATATGCTCCATAGACTAACTAAAATACCCTTAAATAAACAAGATTACACCGACGAACTCAACACAATAAAATACATAGCAATAAAAAACGGTTATAACCCCAATTTAATAAACATACTACACAAACGCATCAAAAACAAAAACAACAAAACACTAAATACCATCAACACACAACACAATAAGTACATCACACTCACATACCACAACTCATACATACACAAAATCGCCAATACATTCAGAAAACACAAATACAAAATAGCATTCAGAACAACCAATACCATCAAAAAACACATCAGTAATACAAACACAGACATAGACAAATATAACAAAACAGGTGTTTACAAATTAAATTGTAATGACTGCAATAGTTTCTACATAGGCCAGACGGGAAGATCTTTTTCATCCCGTTATTCTGAACACTTAAAAGCTTTAACCAACAACAATATACACTCTGCATTTGCCACACACATACACATAGAAAACCACAGTTACACCAACATAGACACTAATCTTGAAATTCTACATTACATACCCAAAGGTCAAAAACTCAACACAACTGAACAATATGAAATATATAAACACCACACAACACAACCAAACAACATACTCAACGATCAATTACAATATAAATCACATACACTTTTTGACACAATTATACAGAAAACAAACAATAAATTGAATCCCCGCGCCAATCCCCTTCCGCCACACACCACCCCCACTTCACCTTCCACACAACCGTTACAAAATGCTGGCAGTCTGTTACCAAAGCTGAAGAAGGCGGATACTAAGCCGAAACGCGTCCGATAAAATAGTAAGTTTTTCACATGAAAAAAGTTCATTTTTAGTTAAGTGTAGTGCTGTGAAAGAAGAGATGAATAATCAAGACAACTATAAGGAAGATATTGGACTTTTAAGAATAATTGTATTATGCTGTGCCCTTTCGCGTGGGTATGTCAGCCACGATTTCTTAATCTTGACACCAAAAAGTGACGCCGTTGGAAGCGTCTGTTTTGACGAAGCCCACCGGAGATAAACGAATTAAAATAAACTGACCAATCAGAGCTTATAAAAAATCCAAAATTCATCATTCCAACAGAGGAACCATCGACAGTCTTTCAACATCAACGAAGCGAGCTGTATGCTCGTCGCCGCTCCAGAAAAACGTGCTTTTGACAGCAACCAGGTGTAAACAACGTTAACCTCAAACCGAGATATAGGTTACATCCATTGAAGAATCAGTGCAGTATATTTCTAAGTGTACTTTATTCAGAGTTAATGCGCATAGGAGTGGGTGCAGTGCAGTGATAAAATTCAATTAATTAATTAATAAAAAAGAAATTTTAATTAATTAAAAAGTGTTAATAAGAAAAAGTGTAACCCTTCGAACGACAAGATATGCAAGTATTCATACCCACAGCTATAATGTTATGATTAGATGATAAGAAAGATAACTGAAAGCTAATAGCGATTTAAATTAACCTATGGTAAACAATTAAATTCCCTATTCTTAAAAGAAGGGATCTAATGAATACAAATAAACAATGTCGAAGTTGAACGATTTAAGTAACGACAATTTCAACGATTTGTATACTATAAGTAAGAATAAGTAAAGACATTGTACCATCAATGAAGAGTGTATGTGCTCTTATGCTATTAGCAGATAAGAGTATTGAATATTTTGTTGCTAAATTTAAGTAAGAGTTACACCAGAGAGTGATAACAACACTCAATGAATTACCGTTAGCTGAAATAGGAATATCCAATTTTAAAGATGATCTTAGTCCCTGACACTGGATTATAACAATTATTATCAATTATTAATAACTAGTTAACCACTTTTAACCAAACAAGGTTGCACTAACCGATGTTTAAAGCTTATGTCTAACCATGAACAGTCGTTCACATTTTGTCTTTTTTAATTAACAATCAATGAATTCTTATCTTATATGTTTGTTCTAGCCGTAGCAATTATCTCAAATAAGTGTATTTTGCAGTCTAAAAGAACCTACTACTTTTATTATTATAATTATTAATGACATTTCAAGTCGAATAATACGACAAAACCTGTATGTTTGTCAACACACACTTTGTAACTAACCAAAGGCAGTCATGCCAACTTGAGTTTATCAATCGTTTTAGAGTCCATGTTCAATTTTAAATGTTTATTGTTAACAATTGTTAATTATTTTTACCTTTGAAAGAGTTGACCTTTATTGTATCAGTAAATACACTTAGAGGAGAAGAACGAGGCGGTTGGTACCATGCTTAAAGTGCGAATCATTCAAATTGAGTGATTTTATATTTTGTTTACAACCTTACTGACCTATATATATATATATAATATTATAAGGTATGAGTTACCATGAATGTCATGTCTATGTATGTGTATGTTAGTATATAGGAAGAAAACTACTGATCTTCTCACCACCGCTGATCAACGAAGAGTCGACGGAACTTCGATTGGAATAATTCTAAGCAGTGAATAAAATACATATAATTAAACCAATTAAACCGACAGTTAATACGTAGAAAAGAGTGTAAGTAACCGACTTATTCAATCCTGGATTCAACACTAGGTTGAATTGAGGGGAATAAGTCAATAAACAGATAAATAATAATAAAATACGAGATTGAATAATAATAATCAGCTGAGTGCAAGACCCATATTAAGTAAAAACAACCCTGAGACTACTACTTAATAATAATAATAATAATAATAATTATAAACAGAGACGGATCTCGTCTTCTTACACTACACTGTATATCTCTTAATTATACTACAAGAATCTAAAGTTGATCCCATACTCAACCTTAGATCCTTTCTTAATACTAATATCTTATTCTACTGAGACAAGTGGAATTTCACGAAGGGGAATCTTTATTTACTTTTAAACAATCAGCTGTTACAATTCAAGAGGGGTCCAACACTTTACACTAGACGCATTGTATTATACACGTGGTGGTTGCTATTGTTATCAATGCAGGCTTTCAGAACAATAGGGGTGGCTTACTACAATATTTCCTGCACGAACGAGTTTGTCTATTACTGGCAAGCTGGGGGAATTATTTTTCGAACAGGCCACGACCGGGTGTTTACACGATTCAACTATACTCTTATTATTATTTTCTCTTTACTTATTTTACTACTACACTTTTCACTTTTATTACACGTTAGTTTAATTTAAGATATTATTAAGCTTTTTTTTTATTTAAAGGACTTATTATTTATTTTATTTCAAACACTTATAAAATTTGAATTCATCTAAACACACACATATATAATAATAATAATAAGCAGAGTGGCGCATTTTATATGTGTCACTCTGTACACGATTAATTATTAAGACAGCAGAGTGGCGCATTTTATAACGTGTCACTCTGTACACGATTAATTATTCTCTACACCATAGCAGAGTGGCACATTTTATAACGTCTCTCCTGTCTGAGACATTATAACAGAGGGAACCAGTTTAATTGGTTACTTTCAATCAAACCGGCTGCCGTTGTTAGTACAATTTACTTACCAACAAATTTGAAAATATATAGAACAGGAATTAGGATTAGGTTACGCAAATTTACTCACTCTCTGGATATTTAGCAAAAACATCTCTTTATTATAGTTTCTTGAATAATGATTTAAAAATGATAGTTATTTTTGTTTTATTACTTTAAAAAAATAAACTTCTCAAAGATTCTGCATCAAATGCTCTTATGCCTTTTTAAAATGTTACTCTGGTGAGCAAAATAAAAATATATATATTTATTAATTACATTAAATACCTCGGATCCGGGTTTTAACTTAATAATACTCTAAAATAAGTCAACATTATGCAAGCTATTAGAAGATTAGTTTGCTCAAATTTCGAATTACCTTTTACCTTTAACTATCATCAGATTACTATTTCATTATTGTAATTACAGACATTACTATGTTAACATTTATATGATTAGAATAAGTCTTTGCAAAAATGTAATGTTTTTGTTGCCATTGTTAGAAATATAATGGTTTGGTTTCACCTTGATATACTGTGTATCGGCGGCAGGTTCTCTTGTTGTTATTCTTCAGTGGGGTTTCCTAGAAGTTCTACGTTGTCGTTCGGGTGCCTCCATTTATTTTGTAGATTGTAAGTTGCGATCATGACGAAAGGATTCAATTACCTGGAGCTCGTGAGGCTGTCGTTGCTTCACTGCTGATGTACGGTGTTCACCTTTTTACATTTTACTTTTAACTGCACTAATGTTACTCTTTAATATTTGGATAGAACATACTTTACAATTTAAACATTTTGTTTCTTTTTAAAGAGATGTGTCGGCTAAGTTAGTTACTTTTAGTTATTTCACTACATTCAACTAGATAACTCGTTTTACTTTCACCACCTTTCAATTACTTGTGGAGCCTGTCACCACGAAAGATTACTTTCAGTTACATCGTTTTTTTTTTTATGTATTCACACGTTTTTCTTCACGACACATGGTAAAGCTGTTACCTTGTCTGAGATTCTGGCTCGACTGGGGCTGGTTTAGCGGCAGTTAGTAGGGAAGAGAGAGCAGTACACGCGGAGAGAGAAAAGTAGTTCGTACTTTATTATTATTATTATCATACTAATTAACTACTATTAATAATCCTACATTTTCTTTATTGTGTTAGGTATTTCGATTATTATTATCACGTCTTTTTATTTAATTATAATAATTATTAATTTTCGCTTCAATACAGAGTAATTTTCATGTCCGTACTAGAGTTTTACAAGTTGATACAGGCATATAAGTACACAGGGGAGGGTTAAATATTTTCTCACATGTTATTTTGAATAAAAATTATTTTGTGCTATTTAAATTCCTTTTAAATCGTCACAACGTATACTAGATGAGACATCCTCAGTGACTTGAGCACAGAGTCTCCAACCATAATATTACAAACAAATAATTTACAACAAAGTATTTCTCATCCAATAATTCAAAAAAATATAATAAATAAAAGTAATTGAAACATAATACACAACAAATATTTAAACACAAAAATTGATGACTGCATATGGCTCCATTATGTAGATTATGTAATGAACAGTGTGGCCTTATGTGGTGGAGAGTTTGGGCATGTGTTTTTGGAGCATCCAAATAGCATACATTATAAAATAAATGGAGATAGAGGTAGGTATGTCATTTTCATTCTTAGATGTGAGAACAACTATGGAACCAGATGGAACATTGGGACATGCTGTTTACAGAAAGCCATTCCACACAAATGATTACCTAAAAGCCAAGTCACATCACCATCTGGCACAAAAACAAGGAGTTCTAAACTCATTAATGAGCAGAGGGATATATATTGTAACGTGATGTTTCCCTCAACATAAAGAATATACCTTAATATAAAAAAATTGTATTATTAAAATAATGAAGGACAAAACAATAATTAAGTAATTAACTCATATAATGAGATATATATGTTAAACCATAAATTTAAGATCATTGTAAAACAAAATAATAAAACCAAGATACCATATATGACTATCTGGAACTTTGTAACCAATAACTCCAGTAGAATGAATAAGAAATATGGCACAAAATAGGTGGAAGCCTATTCAGCAGAACCTAACTGGATTACCAATTAGGAAAGTGTTAATAAGCTAAATAAGAATTTAATGAAACCACACAATAAAGCTAGAGAATAATCCTACCTGAGTGTGAATTAAATCACACAGCCAATTCAAAGAATAATTATTATAAGATAAGTGTATAATAACAGTTAATTTTGTATGAAACTGTTACCATGTAGGTTAGGTTAAGAACCATTGTTATATATTAAAGAAAGAGAAGAATATAAAGAAGACAGTAATGTAAAGAATGTCATAATAGAAAGTATAACCAATAAACTGAATAACAGATAAGACAATGATACATAACTGTTGTTGACTATGAACCAAATAATAATATAAATAGTAAGAAACTAATGTTACACCAAAAGCCTACATATACTTGGTAGGAAAAAAGAAAACAATTTGTATAAATAAAACATGTGGACTAATACTATATAGATTCAAAGATAATGTATATTAGTAGAGTAAGTTATTAGTAATCAAAGGTGTTAATAATGGACCATTCATAATGTAACTAATAACAAATCAACTTTGACAAATAGAATACATCTTCTGTGTAAGTTGGTAATGAACATTACAAGGAATAAAGATTGTATTGTATTATAAGAGATATATTAAACGTACATGTGATTAACAAGGAACAATTAATAACTGTTGAACTGTATTAGAGTTAAGTAATTTTGTTTAAAGAAAAGAATTATAGTCCATGGAACAAGAGACATTATGGTGCCTAGAGGGCAAGTCAATGTTTTGTTAAAAAAATTAATGTTTATAAGTATCAGTACTAATAATAAAATGTCTTTTATTAGCATAAGATAGAATGTACAACTACAAAAATTTCGATATGTACAAATAGGACTAGTTTTAAACAAAAAAAATATTTCTACCTCATCACGACTCACCAGAGGAGAAAGTAAACAGTGTAACGAAACAAAATGTTACAAAAGAATAGTAAATAATAGTGAAATCCGATCCAGAGAGGAAACAAGAAATAATAATTGATAGCAAATTAAAGGAAACAAGTTGGTTTGACTTATTTAATATTATTAAGAAACCCAGAAATAACTCAGTAGAATAGGGCAGTAAACAGACAAAAGTTAAATAAATAAACCTAGTAGACCTAATCAACTTACCCTGAATAACAACCAAACCCAATAAAGAGTACCTATCCATATAATAAAATTGTATTGAATAAAATTATATAGGCCTATAATTAAGGACAGAAAAAGGGACACAAACCTTTACAGTGATGAGTGTGATAATAAGAAATAGCGACACAGACTACCGTTAAACAGTGTAATTATTTTTTATGGAAAGTGTTTTATTGTTATTATTAGACAGAATTTTAGTTTATCATACAGACAATAGTTTAGCAGTATAAATAAACTAAAACTGTCAAAAACAATTAATATTATTAAGAGTTTTGTTGTATGTTATAAGATTTTATGTCACCAGTTAATTTATGTAAATATATTTATCTCAGGTAGTCAAAGTAGAAATTACAATCAACCATAACAAATTGTTCCACCACATATCATAGAAATTCAAATTAATAAGGTTTTACAGTTATAAACTGAGGCATGTTTAGTATCAAATTGTTTATAATTATCTAATTAATAATTGTATAAACATTGCATGTACCATTAGAGTATAATAATAAAATTATCTATTAAAGGTAATTTATAAAATATAAAGTAGGTAATGGGTGTTGATCCTATAACATTTAACCTGTACATAAATGGCCAATCAAAATTTAAGAAGTTTGTATGAGTTCAGTGACTAAAAAAGAAGAAATAACACTTAATTGTTAATTGTGAAGGAGAACAGTTGAATCGTGCGTGTCGAGAGGTAATTAAAATAAAATTATAAAAATTGTTAACCCGTTTGTGAACGAAGATCTGAAGGACCGCCATCGAAGATAAATAATCCCTCCACTACAATTTTCATGAACCAGTAATATACACAATCCAGAAATTATCCAGAAAAACCAGAAAACCTTCAGCAATATCATCAAGATGTGTAAAGTATAATTTGACAATATTTTTATCCAACAAGGAACAACCACTAGACAATATACCAATTTACACTAACACTAATCACTAGTAAACATTTTAAAGTGATAACAAATTCCATATCTGAACGAACCAGTGATTACAAGGAAACATTTATTTGTACACATTCTAATAAACTTCATTATTCTGTGAGACGGACAATAGTAGCCATGATGTTGATGTCACTCTAACCTACATGCTTTTACGAAGCGTATTGAATATCGTCAAACCTTGTATGTTACTTAATATATAATTTTTTAGATTATAAGTAATATATTGTTTGTAAAGGTACTCTCTATTATTAATTATCATGTAAAGGAACTTTTCGTAGCACTCACAAGAATTCCCACGAAATATATTAAAATTATTTAATTATTAAATCCTGAGATAAATATCGATTGTGACAACCGTATGTATCGAATGGAATTTTCCAATAATTTGAATTTATATTACAGAGATTAAACCATTATGTTATTAAATCATATCCATGCGTTATTATTTCAGGAACGTAATATATTATCAGCATTAATTTTATAATTAACAAGGATAAGAAGAATTTGGGGAGTCATTGGAAGTACGCAAACTGCAAAACCAAGATTAACCTCAAATAATAGGTTAAAGCCTAATATCGAAGGTGACTTGAAAATTTTGGGATGACTCGACCGCTATTTTTTGAATTGATTTTGGAGTTCTAACTACTGAATTGGAATAATTATAATTCTGATTCAGAAACCAAGGCAGAATAAGTCAATTCTTTTACTTATATATTTAAATCACATTCGTAAACACACAACATGAATATTCCACGATCAGCTGATACACTATTTACAACTATTTATTACAAATTAACATATACAAGGAATAACACAGGAAAATCATTATACCATTAAGATACTACGGGTACAAGAGTCGTATTATAAATTGGCGCACCAACTAGTGAGGCTGAAATTAGGGAATATTAAGTGAAGAAATTGAAACAACCAAATTAATTTCCTAATTTTTAGCTGGCGACTGCTATAAGTTCCAAGAAATAATAAAGATGCGTAAGAGGGCGACGTCACTGAGACGGACGAAGGAGGCAGAGAAAGAAGTCAGGATGAAAGAGAAAGAAGTAACATCGGTGGAGGATGTGGAAACGGTAGTAAGAGAGGAAGCCAGAGGAGGCCTGGATTTACAACAACTATGGGAATTAATTAAAGAAGACTCTAAGAAGCAGAAGGAAGAATTCACTGAAAACTCAAAGAAACAAAATGAAATTTTGAGTCAAAACTTATTAAAACAATTGGAGGAACAAAACAAACAAACGAAGGAAGATTTGAAGAGCATCAAGGAAAATTCACGGAAAACTCAAAGAAACAAAATGAATTTTTGAGTCACAACTTATTAAAACAAATGGAGGAAAAATTCGATAACATCAAGGAAGATAACAGACAAACAAATGAGAAAATAGACGGTATGAAGGAAGAGATTAACGAGAACTCAAGGGTACAAAATGAGAAAATGAGTGAAAATTTAATAAAACAGATGGAGGGGAGATTTGACCAAAACAGAGAAGAAACTAATGAAAATTTTAGGAAACAAAACGAGCATAATAATGAGAATTTAAGACAAATCCGGGAGGAGAATAAACGGATAAATGAAATAATTGATAGTATTAAGGAAAGTACTAATGAAACTTTAAGACAAACTATAAGTGAAAATAATAACCAAATGAAGGAAGAATTCAGGCAAATCAATGAAGAAAATTTAAGAAGAATTAATGGGAGGATTGAACAGGTCAATGATACAATTAACCAGAAGATGGACCAAATCGATGAGGAAAGGAAGCAAGAAATAGCTGACACTAATGAGAGATTGAGAAAAGCTAACGAAACCATCACACAAAATAAAGCAGTAATAAATACCAGAATAGACCAGGTCCAAGAAAATAGTCGTATTCAAATAGAAGGAATACAAAAGGAACAAGAAAATTTAGTAAATTTACAGAAACAAACCGGAGAAAGGTGTGACAATATTAACACTACGGTGAATAATTTAACTGGTCAAGTACGCCAAAATCAAGAAGAAATTGAGTTAATTAGAACCAGACCAAATAATATTACTCATGTTTCCACAAATGAAACCAGAGAAGGGATTAATTTCAAAAATTATCGTAGAAACCCCATGGAATTCCTGGCCAGAATCGAGGAACATTTTAATAAACATCGAATAACTATCTGGAGCTCGATTAGAGAGATGTTGGATGAGCATTTAGGGAGATTACAGACAACTGGTGGACAGCAACCAGGAATGAGATAGTGGACTACGCTCAATTTAAAAAACTGTTTAAAGAAAAATATTGGTCCGAAGCTATACAAAATATTATAAGGGACAACATTTGTCAGGGAAGATATGATGGAAATAGAGGCACATCTCCAACTACTTACTTCTGGGGAAAGGTGTGTTTGGCGAGACACCTAGAGCCAAGAATACCAGAAGAATCCCTAGTAACTAAAATGGCATACCATTATGACACAGGAATTGCCAGAGCACGCCTGGGAAGCCAGATTAAAACGGTCCACGCAATGGCTGACTTATTAGAAAATTATGAACACGAGGGTTACTACAAAAGAAGCAGACAATGAACTGATCAGTGCGGTTCAAGAAATAATAACCATGGTATGAATCCTAATCACTATAATAACATAAATAACCGGAATAGTTATAACTTTAATGGCAACGATCGTAGTTCCAACCAAAATTTTAATCCAAATAATAACCAACAAGCAAACTTCAATCGAAACCCAATTAACAATAATAATAACAACAGGCCCAATCAAAATTACCATCCGGGTAATAGGATTAATAATAATTATAATAACTACCAAACAAACCAAAATTATAATAATTTTGGGAGTAAGTCAGGAGTTAATAACAATAATAATCAGGGTAATTATAATAATAATCGTCCGTACCGACCCCGAATAAATTATATCAGTGCCGAAGAAGGGGATTACTGGAGATACCATCAACCTTGGAGGAACAGTTTTAATAACAGTTATGATCAAAGAGGAAATCCCAGAGGGATGAGTCACCATTATAACCGAGTAAGAAGTAGAAGCCAGGAGGACTTCCGAGAATCAAGGGGAAGTGAACAATTAGACAACCGAGAGGTTGAACAACCAGGAACCAGCACACCATTCCAGGCAAATCAACAGTCATGCCCGGAAAATAATCATGATAGCCTTAATTTAAACGGAGTGAGGCAGTAATAAACCCTCGCGACCCCTTACTGCTACTAACTACTGGGTACAAAAACCACCAAATTCAAAAACATAGTAATAACAAATTACTACCAACTAATTATGAAAAGCTAATTATGGAAAATAAAAGAATTTTGAAGTATAACAACAACCAAAGTTTAAGGACGGATAGTCAAAATCTTACTATTATTTACAATTATTATTTGAAAAATCTTCGAGAAGAACTGTTGGAGGAAACGGTGACAAGTAGAATCAACCAGCATAATGAAATCTTATACATAGCCGCTCAAATTGAAGGAATTCCTACACGAATAATGATAGATACTGGTGCAAATGTATCACTTATTAACGATGCTGAACTGGAGAGAATACAGAAACAAAGTAAAAATATAATACCTACCTTACCTGTCAATAATGTTATTTTAATAGGTGCCACTGGGCGTCAAAATAAAACAGTGAGAAAACAAGTGTCATTGGAAATAGAAAGCAAAGGTGTTACAATTAATATTATATGTTTGGTCGCAATCGGCCTACCATTCGAATTATTAATCGGATGCGATATGCTGAGGAAATATTCAGCCATTATTGATTTGAGCAAGGAGAAGGTGTCCTTGAACTCAGAAGGTGTTATGTGGATGGCAGAGTTAATAGGAAGCGATGGTGCCCCTCCGAACCGTACCCATCACCAAGTTAGGGAATTAAATTTTTTAAAGAATGACACACAATGCAGAAAAATAATCTATAATATGACAAATGAAGACCTGTGGAACAGTAAATTACAGGAGATAAGAGAGTTTAGACACCAAGGCACAAATAATTTGACAGTAAAACAAGTAGAAGATCTCATTATACGTAATATATAAGAAGTATAAACATGTATTTTCAGAAAAACCAGGAAAAGTAAAAAACTATCAGTGTAGAATACAATTTTAAGAACCAGCAGAATTCCACAGAAAATCCTATCCTATACCATATTCATTGAAGGAGGCGGTTAGAGCTGAAATTAATAAAATGTTGTTAAATGATATAATTGAGCATAGCCAATCATCATATACTAGCCCAATAGTAGCAATTCAGAAGAAGAACGGGCAGGTTCGACTTTGCTTGGATGCCCGAGAAATAAATAAACATATAGTAAATGATCGCACGTCACCTGGAGAAATAGAAGAAATTCTAAAGAAATTTCATGGTACACAATTTATCAGTACCTGGGACACAGTTTGTGGTTACTGGCAGGTGGAGTTGCACCCAATGAGTCGAAAATATATGGCTTTTATTTTCGAGGGTAGAAACTACCAGTTTAAGAGATTGCCATTTGGATTAGTCAATTCGGTAGCAATTTTTGTACGATGTATGGATCAAGTATTGGGTCACGAAGCGCTACAATTCACCACAGTTTATGTAGATGACCTGTTGATTACCTCATCCAACTGGGAGGAACATTGTCACAGGGTGGAATATGTATTGAGTAAGTTAGCAGAGAACAACATAACACTAAAACTCGAAAAATCCCAATTAATAGCGAAGGAGGTTCAATTTTTAGGTTTCAATTTGACTGAACAAGGTATTTCCCCATCACAAGAAAAGGTTACTGCAATCCAGAAGTTCCCACAACCAAAGAATAAGAGGCAACTCCAATCCTTCTTAGGACTGCGTAATTACTACCGGAAGTTCCAACGCAATTATTCCGCATTGACATCTAAATTTCAGGAACAGCTGTCTTCCAAAACAAATGGACATGGGGACATGAACAGGATGCTATACTACAACAGATAAAGGATACATTCTTAGAGACAGTAATCCTTCATCATCCAAATTTTGATCACCCATTCTTTTTGAACTGTGACGCAAGTGATGTCAGTCTTGGGACGGTATTGTACCAAGAAGACAAAGAAGGAAACCATTTAGTCATCAGTTTTGCCAGTCGTGTGTTAAACCACTGTGAGAGAAGGTATAATGTTACGGAAAAGGAACTATTAAGCATAGTCTTTGCTTGTAGTAAATTCCGAATGTACATTTTGGGATATCCTGTAACTGTCAGAACAGATCATAAGTCCATCTCATTTTTAAGAAGTTGTAAGCTGAGTCACGGAAGGCTTACAAGGTGGATACTCGCCTTGCAGGAGTATAATATCAAATGGGAATATATTCCAGGGAGTCAAAACGTGATAGCAGACGTGTTATCTCGAATAAACCTGGACACCCAGACATTTGAGGGTGAGAAAGAAAGGATTATCAAGGTGTACAACATTCTCAAAAGTAGATCTGATTTGGAGGCATTATTACAAAATATCAAAGCTAATCAGTTATTAGACCCAAAATTAATAAAAATCAAGGAACGTATGGCGAACCAAAACTCTTCAATAAACCAATTCTATTGTGAACAAGAAGGAATTTTATTTATAAAAAATACATTGAACCAAGAAGACTGGAAGGTAATCATTCCCAGAATCATGGAGAAAGAACTAGTGTTGGAATATCACATAAGATACGGACATATGGGTGCAGTAAAGGTAGTGAAAGCATTGGAGGAGAATTGTTTTATTAAGAACATACACAGGAAGGTACAAAATTATATAAAACCCTGTCATATCTGCCAATTGGTCAAAATTAATAATGAACGATGGGAAGATGTAATGATACCTATATCGTCAGAACAAAAATTGGAAAAATTATTCATTGACGATATGTGGACCATTTCCTAGGAGTGAAGGTAGAAGCCAGTATAAATACCTTATAATCATTATGGACCACTTCACCAAATTCACCAAATTGTATCCAATCAGTCGAGCAACTACGCAGAAAATTCTTGAAGTAATAACTACTCAATACATTCCAAAAATAGGAATACCTGTTTCAATAGTTACAGACCATGGTACACAGTTTCGAGGCAGAAAATGGAAGAACACATTGTTAGAACTGAACATCAAAAGCTATAAGACCTCCGTATACCACCCCAGTAGCAATCCATCAGAAAGAATACTGAGAGAGGTTGGTAGAATCTTAAGAACCTATTGTCATCAACAACAAAGGAAGTGGCCTGATTATTTATCAGAAACAGAAGATTTTTTAAACTTGGCTTATCATCCATCTATAAATTGCACTCCATACACTGCCATGTATGAAAAACAACCACCCAGAGAGATCCAAGAATTGATTAAATTTCCTAAGTCTCCACCGTACCAATTTAATAAATTAAAATTCTATAATCAGGTGATGGAAAATCTGGAAAAATGCAGAAATAAATACCAGAAAATAAAGGGTAAAATAATTAAATATGAAGTAGGAGAGAAAGTTTTGTTAAAGAACAGGGAATTGCCTAGCACTCTAGAAGGGATATCAAAGAAATTATTATTATTATACGTTGGACCCTACACCATAACAAAAAACAACAACAACAACACGTATGAATTAACCGACCCCATTTCAAAGAAGATCAAGGGCAATTATAATCAACAATCCATGAAAAAATATCATGAGGAAGAAAAGGTAAAATAACATAAGTAATTATGTCCTCACACCTAATGAAGTGTTCAGAAATAATTACTTCTGAAGGGAGGCAATTTGTAACGAAACAAAATGTTACAAAAGAATAGTAAATAATAGTGAAATCCAATCCAGAGAGGAAACAAGAAATAATAATTGATAGCAAATTAAAGGAAACAAGTTGGTTTGACTTATTTAATATTATTAAGAAACCCAGAAATAACTCAGTAGAATAGGGCAGTAAACAGACAAAAGTTAAATAAATAAACCTAGTAGGCCTAATCAACTTACCCTGAATAACAACCAAACCCAATAAAGAGTCCAATCCATATAATAAAATTGTATTGAATAAAATTATATAGGCCTATAATTAAGGATAGAAAAAGGGACACAAACCTTTACAGTGATGAGTGTGATAATAAGAAATAGCAACACAGACTACCGTTAAACAGTGTAATTATTTTTTATGGAAAGTGTTTTATTGTTATTATTAGACAGAATTTTAGTTTATCATACAGACAATAGTTTAGCAGTATAAATAAACTAAAACTGTCAAAAACAATTATTATTATTAAGAGTTTTGTTGTATGTTATAAGATTTTATGTCACCAGTTAATTTATGTAAATATATTTATCTCAGGTAGTCAAAGTAGAAATTACAATCAACCATACCAAATTGTTCCACCACATATCATAGAAATTCAAATTAATAAGGTTTTACAGTTATAAACTGAGGCATGTTTAGTATCAAATTGTTTATAATTATCTAATTAATAATTGTATAAACGTTGCATGTATCATTAGAGTATAATAATAAAATTATCTATTAAAGGTAATTTATAAAATATAAAGTAGGTAATGGGTGTTGATCCTATAACATTTAACCTGTACATAAATGGCCAATCAAAATTTAAGAAGTTTGTATGAGTTCAGTGACTAAAAAAGAAGAAATAACACTTAATTGTTAATTGTGAAGGAGAACAGTTGAATCGTGCGTGTCGAGAGGTAATTAAAATAAAATTATAAAAATTGTTAACCCGTTTGTGAACGAAGATCTGAAGGACCGCCATCGAAGATAAATAATCCCTCCACTACAATTTTCATGAACCAGTAATATACACAATCCAGAAATTATCCAGAAAAACCAGAAAACCTTCAGCAATATCGTCAAGATGTGTAAAGTATAATTTGACAATATTTTTATCCAACAAGGAACAACCACTAGACAATATACCAATTTACACTAACACTAATCACTAGTAAACATTTTAAAGTGATAACAAATTCCATATCTGAACGAACCAGTGATTACAAGGAAACATTTATTTGTACACATTCTAATAAACTTCATTATTCTGTGAGACGGACAATAGTAGCCATGATGTTGATGTCACTCTAACCTACATGCTTTTACGAAGCGTATTGAATATCGTCAAACCTTGTATGTTACTTAATATATAATTTTTTAGATTATAAGTAATATATTGTTTGTAAAGGTACTCTCTATTATTAATTATCATGTAAAGGAACTTTTCGTAGCACCCACAAGAATTCCCACGAAATATATTAAAATTATTTAATTATTAAATCCTGAGATAAATATCGATTGTGACAACCGTATGTATCGAATGGAATTTTCCAATAATTTGAATTTATATTACAGAGATTAAACCATTATGTTATTAAATCATATCCATGCGTTATTATTTCAGGAACGTAATATATTATCAGCATTAATTTTATAATTAACAAGGATAAGAAGAATTTGGGGAGTCATTGGAAGTACGCAAACTGCAAAACCAAGATTAACCTCAAATAATAGGTTAAAGCCTAATATCGAAGGTGACTTGAAAATTTTGGGATGACTCGACCGCTATTTTTTGAATTGATTTTGGAGTTCTAACTACTGAATTGGAATAATTATAATTCTGATTCAGAAACAAAGGCAGAATAACTCAATTCTTTTACTTATATATTTAAATCACATTCGTAAACACACAACATGAATATTCCACGATCAGCTGATACACTATTTACAACTATTTATTACAAATTAACATATACAAGGAATAACACAGGCAAATCATTATACCATTAAGATACTACGGGTACAAGAGTCGTATTATAACAGTAAGAAAGAATTTTGACGAAACCGAAACATCGAAGCATGATAATGTTTTTAGGCTTAAAAATAAGATTTCTAGACTGTGGGGAATCCAAAGCGTGGAAAAAATATAGTGTTAACATCACCTGGAGCGTTACATTTTTCGATGACGTTACAAATTTTGCATCACGCATTTTGTGGAATGACCCCCAGCCTAAAAACATTATCATGTTAAAATGTTAGAATAGGCCATCAGTTAAAAATGTTATTTTTGTTATTACTGGACAGAAATATGGCTTAAGAGATCTCAAAACGATCACCATAAAAATGCAGTTTAATGGTGGTAATATCTTTGTTATATTCAGTAGCATAAGGAAAACATGTCAATTTTAAGATGTTTTAATAAATTTGATCAGAAAAGGCAGAAAAGAGAATTTGATCAGAGGCAGAAAGATCGGAATTTGAGCATCAACCAGAAAATGGAATTTTTTGGGATTAAAAACGGAATGTTTAATAATTCCACCAATCAAAATCTTTCACCTGTCAGGTGAATCAACCCATAATGCACCGCCAAGGAGTTAGCCGTTCGCCGGTAATCATACAGTAAAGAACACCTTCTCTGTGACACGGAAAATGTAAATAGTCTCCAACCCAAAGTGTAAATAGTCTTGTCCCCAAAGTCTCTAACCCGAGTGAGGTTAGGTGAAGTGTAAACAAAAGGCGTTCTAACCTTCAAGCGGGGACGTAATCTAACAGTGAACATCATGTGTTGTGAAGTTTTTTTATATTTAAATGACATTATAGTGAATAAATAATAACAGTGAATTATATTAAATGTATAAAGAAAGGGAAAGTATAGAATGCATCTAAGAAATTTATAACCCAACTTAATATTTAAATTCTTGGTTTTCGTTGTCCATGACGTGTCCGTTTCTTAACTAAATATAATTAAATATCACTATTACATTAACGACTTGGAACACTAGGTTTTTTTATAAGTAAAAGCATAAAGTTTTACCTTACAGCCTGAACCGGGTTTCTCCTTTAAAAGGCTTCTTCAGAGGCTGCCGCTGGTAGCGCTGTCCGTCTTGTTGTGGGTGACGGAATCGAATTTTGAAAGATCGATATTGTGTGTGTGGGGTGAGATATGTTCGAATAATGTGTGCGATTTGAATTGTGTCTGTTCGTTTAGGATGTCGTTTTTATTTGTTTTTGTGTGTTTGTATATTTCCAATTGTTCTAGAGTGTCTAGTTTTTGGCCTTTTGTGTGTATGTGTAGAATGTTCATGTTATTGTCGATGTATCCTGCTTTTTTGAATTTGTGGGCTATATTTTCAGTTTGTTTGTTGATGTATGTTAGTGTTATGAATTTATTGTTTTCTGTCTTTGCCTGTTGTTTGTTTTGTGTAGGAGTTTATTGTCATATCTGTTGGATTCTGCTAGATATTTTACCATGTTTAGTTCGTCTTTGTAGTCTTTTTCATCTAGGGGGATGTTGTTAAGTCTATGTATCATGGTTCTGAAGGCAGCTAGTTTGTGTTGTATTGGGTGATTGGAGGAGTTGTGTATTAGTGTGTCAGTTGTAGTCGGTTTTCTGTATATACTGAATTTGTGCCTGTGTTCAAGTTTTGTGATGGAGAGGTCTAAGAAGTTTATGCTATTGTTGTATTCGTATTTGGCAGTAAAGGTTATGTTTTTATGTATTTTGTTTATTTGCGTTAGTAATTGTTCACATTGTCTTTTGTTTCCCCTGTATAGTATTAGAATGTCATCAACGTATCTGTGCCAATATAGTATTTTATGTGAGTGTCTCTCATTGTTTGTGAGGATTTTTGTTTTTTCTTCGTGTTGAAGGAAGACTTCTGCTAGAATGCTGGATATGGGTGAGCCCATGGGTAGACCATCATTCTGTGTGTAGAATTTATTGTTATATGTAAAGTAGTTTTGTTTTGTGATAATGTTCAGAGTTTCTGTTACTTCGTTGATACGTTCGTCTGGTGTGTTGTTCTGTTTGAGTTTGTTTTGTTGGATGGTGATTGTTTCAGAGATGGGGATGTTTGTGTACAGGTTTTTAATGTCAACGGAGGCTAATGTGGCATTATGGGGGATGTGCCTGTCTTTTATTTTTGTTACTAGGTCTGTGTTGTTTTTTACTGCAATGTTGTTGTCTAGTTGTGTGTGTTGTCTGATAATTTTGTTTAGATGTTTTGCGAGTTTGTATGCAGGGGCATTGCGGTAATTGATAATGGGGCAGATCGGAATTTCTTCTTTATGGATTTTGGGAAGCGCTTGGAGGGTAGGGGATGATGGTCGGATTTGTCTCATGTAGGGCTTTTGTTTGTGTGTCATTATGTGTTTGGCTTTGTTGATTTGTTGTTTTACTGTGTTTTGGTATCTGTAGGTGGGGTCATGTTTTAGTTCTGTGATGTTGTTTTGTTCCATGAAGTTTTGTACTTTGTTGTGTAGGTCGTCTGTGGAGATGATTACAGTCGTGTTGCCTTTGTCTGCTTTTACTAATGTGATGTTGTGTTTGTGTGCCTTTTCTCTCAGTTTGATGGCTGTGTGTATTTCTGAGTTGTGGTTCTTGTTGTCTGGTGTCTTATGTGCTCCTATTATATTGTTTACGTTATGTCTTAGTATGTCTTGATGTTCTGGTGCTGTGTTTTGTATATTTGTTTCACTGTCAACTATGAGTTTTGTTAGTGTTTGGTTGTTTTGTTTGTAATGTAGATTATGTTTTAGGCCTTCATCAAGGAGTGTTTGTTCGTTTTTAGTGATTGTGACGTTCGTGATGTTTACTGTACTTGGGTAGAATTTGTGTGAAGGAATTATATTTGTGCTGATTGGTGTCAGGTTTTTAATTCTTCTCTCGTGCTTTGTCTGTATGTTATGTATTTGTTTTTTTGTCCATTCATTTGTGTGATGTATTAGTTCAGTCATGTAATTGTGTCCGTATGTGTTGGCAATCTGTAGGTTCAGTGCTTTGCGGTTGAGAGCGTCTTTTTTCTTGTATAACTGTTTTATGGATTCTTTTATGTCCTTTGTGCAATGTTTTGTGTTATTCGAGCAGCCTGATTGTTGCGTTTGATTTTGATTTATGCGTATTTTGGTGTGATTGATTTGTTGAGACATGTTTTGTTGAATGTCATGTGTGTAACGATCTTTCTAACCTTCAATACTGTGAATTTGTAGTTTTGGACTACAGCTCGTCTTGCTGAGTTAAATTCTAGGATTTTGTTGTCCATGACGTGTCCGTTTCTTAACTAAATATAATTATTTCACTACGACTCGGAACACAAAACTTTTTATGGGTAAAAACGTAAAAGCTTTACCTTACAACCTAAACCGGTTTTCACTTTAAAAAGCTTCTTCAGAGGTTGCCGCTGGTAGTATTATCCGTCTTGTTGTTGGCGACAAAATCGATTTTCGAAAGATCGATGTTGTGTGCGTGAGGTGTGATATGTTCGAATAATGTGTGTGATTTGAATTGCGTCTGTTCATTTAGGATGTCATTTTTATTTGTTTTTGTGTGTTTGTATATTTCCAATTGTTCTAGAGTGTCTAGTTTTCGGCTTTTTGTGTGTACGTGTAGAATGTTCATGTTATTGTCGATGTTTTTGTATGTGTGGTTTGCTTCAATGGGGTGGTTTGCAAAGGTGAATTCTGTAGTGGAGTGTAGTGCCTTTGTGTGTTCAATGTATCTTTGTTTGAAGCTACGTCCTGTCTGGCCTATGTAGAATTTGTTGCAATCTGAGCAATTTAGTTTGTAAACACCAGGTAGATCGAATTTGTTTTGTTCTTTGTGTGTGTATTTTGATAGTGCGTGTTCTGTTTTGTTAGTAGTTTTGTAAGCGATTTTGTATCCTGATTTTGTATGCTGTTCGTCACTTTAGATTTAAGTTGTTATTTTATATTATTATATTTAATCTTGTATTGTAATGTTTTGTTCTTCAAAAAAGGCATATTTGCTAATTGTTGTAGTCAAAAGAACCCAAAAGTTTAGGCTATATTTTAATAAAGTAAACAGTAACCTATATCACTCTGAAATTGTAACTCATTTGTTTTCACACTACCAATACCACAAGCCTGGTCAATTATTATTACAAGAAATGTTATTCAATTTTATTATAGAAGAATAGAATAGAATGCTAAAAGAAAATAAAAGAAAAGTGAAAGTAATTAATGGTTTATGAATTATCATTTTTAAATAATTAACATTTTATTAGAAATTTATGAACATTAGTGTTTAAATCAACTCCAGAAGAATAAGTTGGCTGTACCTATTATGGAACAACACGTGCTTTTTAAATGATTTAACTAGGTCAGTGAACTCTAATAAAGTAAAAAAGAATAAATTAAATAAAACTTACGAATAACAATTAATACAAACTTATAAGATCTCAATTAATAATAAACGAATAAAAGTAAATCGGAGCAATCTAGTTTCATACCAGCAAGCACAAGGGAACCACTCCACTATAATTACAAACCAAACCAACCTGTATAATTTATAATTCAAATTAGCAAACTGATTTTACACCATGACAAATGAATTAACAATTATTAGAATAAAGTCAATCATATTGATTTGTAAGAAACAAACTACTCATCATTTTATATCATCATAAATTTATTTGTAATAAGTGATATTACAAATTGGCGTCCACAACGAGAGGCAACATTAAGATTTTTTTTTGTAAAGAGTGGTACTACAATATATCTAATAAGGAAAACTGGACTATGGAACAAGGTGTGTTAAAGAAAATGCTTCATGGTAATAGTTGCAATGACATAGAAATCTGTCCCCTTCACAAAGCACTTACACAAAACCAGTAAGTCTCCTGTAGAATGTGAAGTTGACCCTGTATGCATGCAAGCTGAAGAAGACAATCGATGTGCTTACTTTCTGTATGTATGTGAGACCACTGATAAATCAGCCAGATTTTAAAGAAACATAACTTACAGCCTATATTGAAACTAATTAGGAAAGTAGGACAAATGTTACTATCAGTGAAAGACAAGATATCTCTTTCAGTTCTTGTGCAGGTGAAATGCAGTGACAGGTGCTAACAAGAGTGCAAGAGCATGTGATTAACACGAAGAAAGGGGTCAGAGAAATCAGCTGGGGAAATAAGCATTACATTTCATTTGAAGAAACGGTGACTTGACAACCCGGAATCCCCCTCCAAATGTTCCTTTACAATATCCAATGTCAGTTGTTTAGGCATGCTAGGAAAAAGATTAACCACGTCAAAACTGACCATAATGTTGTTAATATCAATCTTACTACTTTGGATTAATCACCAAAGTTATTGTTCGCCATAGAAAAAATTTAACGTAATGACATAGACACACAGACATTTTTTGGAAAATGACTTTTCTTCATGTTTTGAGGATAGTACAATCAGAATCACCCCTTATCTTGAACACGATTTTTTTTGCAACCACCATTCTTCCATTTCCTAATGGAACATGGAAGTAAAAAGGAACCTCCAGGTAACATAGAACTGTATGTACGCCCGGAAACATTGCTCGCACAAGAGCTGCTATCCTACCCTATTCTGTGCTAAACATTCTGCCTGACTCCATACAGTTTCACGTGGCTCGTCAAATACAAGTGTTCGAAAAATTCTTCATAATGTACAAACATGCCCCCATACAAAATTCAAATATTGTAAACCTTAAGTGACAGTGACAAAGTAAACAGTGTGACTTTTTTCCAGCAGTTCTCCTATGTCAAAAATAACGATGTAGACATTATTCACAATACGCTAATGAATAATGAAATGCATTTCCATCTGAGCGAATATGTAAATAAACAAACCTTTTGGTACTGAGAGCCAAATAACTGTTGATAAATGCTTTGAGAACGATTGCACACTGCTAAACTTACTGTATGGTGTGCAATAGCTTCCTTTGGAATAATCAGTTCTCACTTCTTTGAGGATGAGAATGGGAATTCCATTACTGTCACGCAAGAGCAGTATGTCCAAATGATTAACAAATTTTTGTCTCCCCAAGTCGCAGAAAAGTCTGAAATTACATCAAACCATATAGGGAGCAACAAGCCATAGGGCTAAGCGATCAGTGGATGCAGTTTAACGAGTTACCTTCAGGAGTAACAATATTTTATGGTCCGCGAAATTGCCAGAATGCCATTTATTGTACTGGGGATATTTTGAGAGTAAGGTGTACAATGATCCACCCCCATGAAACATCAAAACATTCAAAGTTGGTGTAATTTCTGTTCACATGTTACACTGTGTAATGGAAAACGTAAAAACTCTACTTCAAAAGTGTGTAAGTTGAAATCATCAAAAACCTGTAGTTTCTTCGTCTAGTTAAATGCTACTATGTATACACTTTCAATTTAGCGTAAATGGTAATTTTACAATCCATAAGTAAAAACACAATTGAATTTTTAAAGTCATCCATATCATTGACTGATCCTTTATTTTAGGAATTATTTTGTACAAATGTTTAAAGGAATTACATCATAAAGGACATCGTAGTATGTTATATTTCCTAAAACCATAAATTACAGCACTTAATTCTCTCTTTTTGTATAATAGTAAAGCATTTAGAAAAGAAAAAATTAAAAAATTTTCATTGTTGTAATTGTTAATAACAACAAGTTGTTCATTTCTAAGCAATTAATAGAAATTAAATGAAATTATTTAGTTTAATTCAAACCAGCAACGATAACAGATGTGTCCTGTCGATGTCTCCGCAGATAAATTCAGCTTGTGCCCACTGTGAAATACTCCAGGTAATGGAATTTTTGCAACTATGATTGTCAAGATTAGGATACGGGCATCAAATTCACACACACACACACACACACACACACCCGTTTGGCAGACACATGTCCTGCGTTGCAGTCTGCATGTTGGGAGTCAGTGCAAGCGCGCGCCTCACATTGACTTCAACACGTACTCTGGTAAGCATGCGCTTGTGTTGCCAGCACATACAGACCATTGATGGTACAGACTCACACCGCACCGCTGAGCCGACATATGTCCTGTGATGCAGTCTGCATGTTTGGGGTCAGTGCAAGCGCGCACCTTCCATAGACTCTAGAATGTATTCTGGTACGTCCCACGCATGTGCGCTCGTGGTGTACACACATGCTTCGTTGTTTCAATCGTAGCTTGCATAGTAAAGTTTTGCAACTGGAGTATGTTCGCAATAGGCAAATTCAGCCAGGGTTGAATTTATTGTAGAGACAACATATATAAAACACCAAAATGCACTGCATGTTCTGGACTACGATTCGACAAAACAAATATATACATTTCTGGTGGATGAACCATGTTGGATTTATAATAAATATATTAACAGAAACTACAGATTTTAGTTTTCTTGTTACTTCATTTAATGTGTTTCTGTAATTAATAGTTTCCATATTCTTTAATAAATTTGTAAAAAATTTGTTAATATATTTGTTTATTTTTCTGTTGTTGGTGTTGCTCCTATCATAGAAGGTGTATTGTCGTACAATGTAGGTTGTACTTTGTAAAAGGCTTAACTTTAACACTTGAAAGTTAACTTTATGTTAAAGTTAAATTACATATTTTTAGTCTTCTTCTTCTTCTTCTTCTTCTTATTCTCCTCAACCCAGATGTTAGTGGGCTTGCAATTTCTTCCTTTATTCATTATATTTGGTCTCCAGTCGCAGTGAAATTGAAATTAATAAATACCTTTTTCTTTATCCGTGCTGCGACTACGTCTTTGATGTCTTACGACATGTTTCGGTAACACGTTCCCATCATCAGGTAAAATTTTGTCTTCTAGTTCATAACGAACGTGTCAAGAATATAATAATTAAAACACATCAACACATAAACACATAACACAATGAGTATGATAGAACATACGAGTACGTTCTATATATACTATGTATTATATATATACATTCTTATTCTATGTATACGACCATATGAGTATGAGCGCACTGTTACGTGGACTGAGTTCATTGTACCATCACAAAACCCCCTCAATGAAAGATGGTGTGACGAAGCACACAAACTTTCATTGACCCTTTCATACTTCCTAAAGGGATCAGCCAGGACAAGTCGCCACAACCCCCTTACAAATTTACATAAAAAATAACAACAACTCACCCTTGGTCTGGTGATGATGACCGTACCTAGATGACCTTACTGGACTTCTCCTGCGAGATCCCAACACCATAAGGCCACTTAGGCTCTTAACGCCCCTGCTCTGACGCGTTGGCCAGCTCAGGACCGCTGTCATATCACCAAACACTGAAACAATACATAATAAACATTAAAATAGTGGCTTAGTAAATCACTACATCCTCAACTGATCTGGTTCCCCTTAGCTAAGTGCTGGTTTGTGCCAATAAGCACTGGGTTGGCTTAATATATTTATAAAATTATAATCCTCAAGAATTAAAAAGAATATCTCTTTTTCATATTACAAACCCTGAGTTGAAAAATGGTTTCGATTCCTATCGATAATATTTATCTTCATTCTTTTACAATTACTAGAATTGTAACATAAACACATTGATATAATAAAAAATTGAATAAAATATAATTGAAAATAGGAAAATTACACATTATAGATCTCACTAATCTAGAGAAAAACAAATTATAAAAGAATTAATAACTCTGTATATTTATTTATTGAATACTCTTAGTGAATGATAAAAAAAAAAATTCTTCTTCTTCTTCTTCTTATTATTATTATTATTATTAACAGGTAATTATTTGGCTTATTGTTATTATTAACAGCGCCAGTAAAAAAAATTTTTTTTTTTCTACACATTATTTCCTTATTATAGAATCATGTTGAAATTTCTATAACATAAATACATTTTACATAATAATAATACATTAATAATTAACACTGATACATTAATACATTAAATATTCTTGATTCATTTGCATATTCTATCTAAGTTGCATTTAACTATAAAATTACAATTTCAGTTGAGTCATTAATTAGACATCAATTTTATTTTAATGAATTATTAATATTTATTTCAAATTTATTATTAGTATTCATACTACATTATTAATATTATTTCATTATTCACTTCTTACTTTCTCTATACTCTGAACTTTCTACCTACCTAACTACCTAACCTTTCACCTTCTATCATTGTTTAGTCTGGGTGACTCCTATATTCACTCTACTCATTATATTTTTACTCACCTTCTTCTAACTGACAATCAAATTACCTATCAATGACACCAATATCTCAATTATAAACTTCATTACTAATTCCATTTAAATCCTATGGCACCGCTCGTCTTTGCACTGAGTTGGATGTTCCCTAACTGGCTATATACATTCATAATATTTTGCCCTTCCAAATAATTCGGCAAACACTCCCTTAAACTACGCTAATACCTGCCACAACACTATTGGTTGGCTACTCTTTATCACCTCACCCCCACTACAGAATTCATCAACAATAATTATATGTTTATACCTTTACTTAAACACCTTCTCTACAAATAATCACTAACTACTGTGTCCCTAAATATCTAATAATAGATCACACTTATGGTTATGATTACCAAAACTAGGACGCCATCTTGTTACATATGACATGGGCCAGGATTTCGTTACGCGAAGTTGAGGAACGGAAATTGCTTGAAATAACAAAACAGCTGTTCTAATTGTTACCAATGAAATACCCCTTTTTATTCTCTATTTGTTTTACATACCTGTTTTCAAAACCAACTTTAACCCTTCCAAAAACATAATGTGTAATAATAATATTTGATTATTTACTTCTATAAGTTTAATGATTATACAATAATAATATATATTTATATAGTGGTGCTCAACCCAGCACTTAGGAATTACTACACACACACACACAACCACTCGCTCTTCCATACTCATGGTACAAACTTTTATGAATTGTGGAGCTCCTTTTAAATATATTGAAATTTTAAATAATTTTGTAAATAATTGATTTCTACAATAAAATTTTATATTGGGAAATAATGAAATAAGGATTTAAAGTGTACAAGGAACGCTCTCACCCATTTCGTGTTGGCCTCCTCGCACTGCTAGCATCGTCCCGACATCGGCACAATCGGTTTAATTTTACGGCGCTTGATGGGGCACCTTTGTGTCAACCTACGTAACCCACCGTCGTGGGACCGATTCTAAACGTCGATCTTTTTACGGACGATCATCGGCCGAGGACGTCTACACAAAGCCGAACTATAACTTTCCTTAGTACATTTTGAATATAGATATTTATACTGTTTATTAACCACCTACAGTGGTCTAAAAAGTTAAAATTCACCCGTAAGTGAACGGGTTGCCGGCCGGCGTTTATCAGAGCTGCAGAAGAAATGACGACAATTCTTTGTTGGATTTTGCGGAAGTGGGGTGTACTGACATCACAATCCTATTGTTTAACTTGTTGACAGCGCCGTGTTGTCGTTGTCAACACATTCTCCGCTTCTGACGTAATTAAGGTTTGGCTCAGTTATCGCAATAACTGCACACTGTTTTTGTGATGTTACACAGTTTTTTGCTATGAATTGTTTCAAAACCTGACAAATATTGTCATACACTACACTCACTGTATATTCGTATCGGGTGTTTAAGGTTGGGTTTAGTATGACAAAAATAGAAAAATACAATAGTTATGTTCTAGTTACCATATTTAAAGTAATTCCAAAAATGTACCATGATTGTACCATCACACAGTGTGGACGGCAGAGTTAATACGAAGCGATGGTGCCCCTCTGAGCCGTACCCACCACCAAGTTAGGGAATTAAATTATTTAAAGAATGACACACAATGCAAAAAGATAATTTATAAAATGACAAATGATGACCTGTGGAACAGTAAATTACAGGAAATAAGAGAATTTAGACACAAAGGAACAGATAATTTGACAGCAAGGCAAACAGAAGATCTAATTACAATATATAAGAAATATAAGCATGTATTTTCAGAAGAACCGGGAAAGGTGAAAAACTACCAGTGTAAAATACTATTTAAAGAACTGGTGGAATTCCACAGAAAATCCTATCCTATACCATATTTACTAAAGGAGGCGGTTAGGGCTGAAATTAATAAAATGTTACAAAATGATATAATTGAGCATAGCCAATCACCATTTACTAGCCCAATAGTAGTGATTCAGAAGAAAAGTGGACAGGTTCGAAGTTGTTTGGATGCCCGTGAAATTAATAAAATGATAAAAACGATTGTACATCACCCGGAGAAACAGAAGAAATTCTAAAAAAGTTCCACGGCACAAGAAAAGGTTACTGCAATCCAGAAGTTCCCACTACCAAAAAATAAAAGACAACTACAATCCTTCTTAGGACTCTGTAATTATTACCGGAAGTTCCAACACAATTATTCCGAATTAACATCTAAAGTCCAAGAACAAATGGATATGGGGACATGAATAAGACACTATATTACAACAAATAAAGGATAAATTTTTAGAAACAGTGATACTTCATCACCCGAATTTTAATCACCCATTCTTCTTAAACTGTGATGCCAGTGATGTCAGTCTTGGAACAGTATTATACCAAGAAGATGAAGAAGGTAACCACTTGGTCATCAGTTTCACCAGTAGGGTGTTGAACCACTGCGAAAGAAAATACAATGTAACTGAAAAGGAACTATTAAGCATAGTCTTTGCTTGTGGTAAATTCCGGACGTACATCCTAGGATATCCTGTAACCGTTAGAACAGATCATAAATCCATTTCATTTTTGAGAAGTTGTAAGCAGTGGCGGCCCTAGCCTATCCGGCGCCCTGGTGCGAGAACTATCGTGGCCCCCCCCAACCTTTATCCAGTCGTTACATTTGAAACCTATCAGGTTACTACAAACACCATCCCACATCACACAAATTACTTACAAAATTGGATGGGAAAATAGGAGTAAGCCGTTATTGAGGATATCTGGGGTCTTATAGAAACCAACTTTTGTTTTATTTATGTTAAATAGTTTATTGCGCCATTTATACAAAGTATAATGAAACAAAATTAAAAATTGAATTAGTAAGTAATGTTTATTTATTATAAACAACTAATATAACTTACAAAGTTACAAAAAATTTACTTTTCGAGCCTTTGCATTAGCAAAATCCCTAACAATGTCACTTACTTCTATACGAGTTTCATGTTCGATACTAATTATTGATAAATTAGTTAATCTAGTTTGAGATATTGCTGACCTAAGATAATTTTTAACTAATTTTAATTTTGAAAAAGATCTTTCACTGTGGCCCACTGTGACTGGTAATGTCAAATAAATTCGTAGTGCGGTTGACAAATTCGGAAATGCTGAAACTAAACTGTTTGAAAGCAAGTAATTCAAAATATTTAATGGGGTTGTGTAATCGTCAACGAACGTTGGTAAAATTTCGAGTTCATTGAATAAGTCCTCTCCATCAATGTCCGATTCTGACCATTGCTCAATTTCTGCTGTAAATTTAAACACAGCATTCTTTTTTCTCAGAATTTAAATTTTTCCAATTGTTAATATTTTGAAAATTATAGTAAAAAATAAAACAATAAAATAGTTTTAGTGATTTTCACTCGTAAATTTATTAAAACTAAGTGGTCGCCCAGTGGTCGAAATTCGACCGTAATTCATTAAATTTTTAAGTTTGAACATTATTGAGGTTCTTTTGTCAAAGAGTATACCTCTATAATCATTGCATATAATTTTTTTGAATTTTGTTCTATTACGTCAGCTGCGAGCGTGTACAAATACGTCATTAGCGTGTGTTGTTTGCCTTTATTCCCTGCAATACCTATGAAATTTAAAATTTAATGGTAGTAACAGTTGAAAAAAAAACACAATTACAGCTTGTATTCATATTTATTTTTTTATATAATTGTCAGTTTTAATTTTTTCATGTTATTATTGAATCAAATTAACGCTAATAAAAATGAGACTTGACATTCATAGAAGTATAAGATACATTGTTTTCAATTCCAGTGGATTACATTTCATTTTTGGTAAGGTACAAAATTCGAAAACAGTTTGAAGATTATCTGCTTCAAAGCTTATATAATTATTTAATTTTTTTTCTATGCATTAATTTTCGAGTTATTTGAAAAATATGAAAGATAGGAAAAATGAGGTTTAGCTTGGCTAAGCCATATTTAAAAAGCAATAACGCGTTTTTTGACATTTCATTGGTTTTTTTTATTGCCTTACTGACCAGGTTTCGCCAAGGCTACACAGTTATTTTGCCTATCTTTTACGAATTATATAAAATTTAAATAAAAAATTAATACAAAATAATAATGAAATAAAAAATACGTGCCTCGTATTTTTTCATATATTTTTCATAAAATCAAAAAACCGGGCGGTAAAAAAATAAATGTTGTCCATTGAACTTAAAATAGTTTGAAAGTGAATTTAATGATTCAGAACTTCTGTGTAAACGATGTTTTTTGTAAAAACTCTTTCATCATTTGCTAAATGCCCTTGGCCATTATATTCGGAAATATAAAATCTCAAACCATCGAATGATCGAACTCTACTTGCTGCGACGTACAATTGACCATGTGTAAAAACTGGCTGCCTCAATAAAATTCCAATTTTTTCTAATGTCTGTCCTTGAGACTTATTTATTGTCATCGCAAATGCAGGTATAATTGGAAATTGAGTTCTTTGAAAGTTAAATGGGAAAACAGTACCGGAATATGTTAAATTTATACATGGAATCAAAATTCTCTTATTGCGTGCGGTTCCAGTTAAAACTTCACAATCAATAGCATTACGATGTATACACTATAACTCTCTCTTTATGGAATAATAACTCATGGATATGATTTAATAACATATTGATTTAATCTTTGTAACATAAATTCCAATTACTGGAAAATTCCATTCGATACATACAGTTGTCACAGGGTCGATATTTATCTCAGGATTTATAATTAAATAATTTTAATATATTTCGTGGGAATTCTTGTGGCTGCTACAAAAAGTTCCTTTGCATGTTGATTAATAATATAGAGTACCTTTACAAACAATATATTACTTATAATCTAAAAATTTACTCAAATTATATATTCAGTTACATACAAGTTTGACGATATTCAATTTGTCCATCTCAGAAAATAATGTAGTTTATTAATGTGTACAATAAATGTTTTCCTTGTAATCTGTAATCACTGTTAGCTTATATATTGAATTTGGTTGCACTTTAAAATGTTGACTAGTGATTAGTGTTAGTGTAAATTGTTATATTGTCTAGTGGTTGTTCCTTGTTGAAAAAAAATATTGTCAAATTATACTTTACACATCTAGACGATATTGCTGAAGGGTTCCTGGTCGTTTCTGAATATTTTTCTTGATTGTGTGTATTATTTGTTCATGAAAATGGTAGTGGAAGGATTATTATCTTCGATGATGGTCCTTCAGATCTTCTTTCACACACGGGTCATCTATTTTTATATACTTTTAATTACCTCTAGACACGCACTATTCAACTGCTTTCCATCACAATTAACAATTAAGTGTTATTTCTTCTTTCTTTTAGTTACCTAACTCATACAAATTTCTTAAATTTTGATTGGTCATTTATGTACAGTTTAAATGTTATAGGATCAACACCCATTACCTACCTTATATTTTATAAATTACCTTTAATAGATAATTTTATTATTATACTCTAATTATATATGCAATGTTTATACAATTATTAATTAGATAATTATAAACAATTTGATACTAAACATGCCTCAGTTTATAACTGTAAAACCTTATTAATTTGAATTTCTATGATATGTGGTGGAACAATTTGGTATGGTTGATTGTAATTTCTACTTTGACTACCTGAGATAAATGTATTTACATAAATTAACTGGTGACATAAAATCTTATAACATATAACAAAACTTTTAACAATAATAATTGTTTTTGACAGTTTTAGTTTATTTATACTGCTAAACTATTGTCTGTATGATAAACTAAAATTCTGTCTAATAATAACAAAACACTTCCATCAAAAATAATTACACTGTTTAACGGTAGTCTGTGTCGCTATTTCTTATGATCACACTCATTACTTTAAAGGTTTGTGTCCCTTTTCCTTTCCTTGATTATAGGCCTATATGTTTATAATTAATACAATTTTATTATATGGATTAGGTACTCTTTATTGGGTTTGGATTATTATTCAGGGTAAGTTGATTAGTCCTACTAGGTTTATTTATTTCACTTTTTTCTGTTTACTGCCCTATTCTACTGGGTTATTTCTGGGTTTCTGGATAATATTATATAAGTCAAACCAAATAGTTTTCCTTTAATTTGCTTTCAATTATTATTTCTTGTTTCTTCTCTGGATCGGATTCCACTATTATTAACTATTCTTTTGTAACATTTTGTTTCGTTACAAATTGCCTCCCTTCAGAAGTAATTATTTCTGAACACTTCATTAGGTGTGAGGACATAATTACTTATGTTATTTTTCCTTTTCTTCCTCATGATATTTTTTCCTGGATTGTTGATTATAATCTTCTGAATTGCTACTATTGGGCTAGTATATGGTGATTGGCTATTCTCAATTATATCATTTAACAACATTTTATTAATTTCAGCTCTAACCGCCTCCTTCAATGAATATGGTATAGGATAGGATTTTCTGTGGAATTCTGCTGGTTCTTTAAATTGTATTCTACACTGATAGTTTTTTTACTTTTCCTGGGTTTTCTGAAAATACATGTTTATACTTCTTATATATCATAATGAGATCTTCTACATGTTTTGCTGTCAAATTATTTGTGCCTTGGTGTCTAAACTCTCTTATCTACTGTAATTTACTGTTCCACAAGTCTTCATTTGTCATATTATAGATTATTTTTCTGCATTGGGTGTCATTATTTAAAAAATTTAATTCCCTAACTTGGTGATGGGTACGGTTCAGAGGGGCACCATCGCTTCCTATTAACTCTGCCGTCCACATAACACCTTCTGAGTTCAAGGACACCTTTTCCTTGCTCAAATCAATAATGGCTGAGTATTTCCTCAGCATATCGCATCCGATTAATAATTCGAATGGTAGGCCGATTGCAACCAAACATATAATATTAATTGTAACACCTTTGCTTTCTATTTCCAATGACACTTGTTTTCTCACTGTTTTATTTTGACGCCCAGTGGCACCTATTAAAATAACATTATTGACAGGTAAGGTAGGTATTATATTTTTACTTTGTTTCTGTATTCTCTCCAGTTCAGCGTCGTTAATAAGTTATACATTTGCACCAGTATCTATCATTATCCGTGTAGGAATTCCTTCAATTTGAGCGATTATGTATAAAATTTTATTATGCTGATTGATTCTACTTGTCACCGTTTCCTCCAACAGTTCTTCTCGAAGATTTTTCAAATAATAATTGTAAATAATAGTAAGATTTTGACTGTCCGTCCTTAAACTTTGGTTATTGTTATACTTCAAAATTCTTTTATTTTCCATAATTAGGTTTTCATAATTAGTTGGTAGTAATTTGTTATTACTATGTTTTTGAATTTGGTGGTTTTTGTACCCAGTAGTTAGTAGCAGTAAGGGGTCGCGAGGGTTTATTACTGCCTCACTCCGTTTAAATTAAGGCTATCATGATTATTTTCTGGGCATGACTGTTGATTTGCCTGGACTGGTGTGCTGGTTCCTGGTTGTTCAACCTCTCGGTTGTCTAATTGTTCACTTCCCCTTGATTCTCGGAAGTCCTCCTGGCTTCTACTTCTGACTTGGTTATAATGGTGACTCATCCCTCTAGGATTTCCTCTTTGATCATAACTGTTATTAAAACTGTTCCTCTGAGGTTGATGGTATCTCCAGTAATCCCCTTCTTCGGCATTGATGTAATTTATTCGGGGTCGGTACGAACGATTATTATTATAATTACCCTGATTATTATTGTTATTAACCCTGAGTTACTCCTAAAATTATTATAATTTTGGTTTGTTCGGTAGTTATTATAATTATTATTATTTCTATTACTCGGATGGTAATTTTGATTGGGCCTGTTGTTATCATTATTGTTAATTGGGTTTCGATTGAAGTTTGCTGGTTGGTTATTATTTGGGGTAAAATTTTGGTTGTAATTACGATCGTTGACATAACTATTCCGGTTATTCATGTTATTATATTGATTATGATTCATACCATGGTTATTAATTTTTGAACCGCACTGATCAGTTCGTTGTCTGCTTCTTTTGTAGTAACCCTCGTGTTCATAATTTTCTAATAAGTCAGCCATTGCGTGGACCGTTTTAATCTGGCTTCCCAGGCGTGCTCTGGCAATTCCTGTGTCATAATGGTATGCCATTTTAGTTACTAGGGATTCTTCTGGTATTCTTGGCTCTAGGTGTCTCGCCAAACACACCTTTTCCCAGAAGTAAGTAGTTGGAGATGTACCTCTATTTCCATCATATCTTCCCTGACAAATGTTGTCCCTTATAATATTTTGTATCGCTTCGGACCAGTATTTTTCTTTAAACAGTTTTTTAAATTGAGCGTAGTCCACTATCTCATTCCTGGTTGCTCTCCACCAGTTGTCCGTAATCTCCCTAAAATGCTCATCCAACATCTCTCTAATCGAGCTCCAGATAGTTATTCGATGTTTATTAAAATGTTCCTCGATTCTGGCCAGGAATTCCATGGGGTTTCTCCGATAATTTTTGAAATTAATCCCTTCTCTGGTTTCGTTTGTGGAAACATGAGTAATATTATTTGGTCTGGTTCTAATTAACTCAATTTCTTCTTGATTTTGGCGTACTTGACCAGTTAAATTGTTCATCGTAGTGTTAATATTGTCACACCTTTCTCCGGTTTGTTTCTGTAAATTCACTAAATTTTCTTGTTCCTTTTGTATTCCTTCTATTTGAATACGACTATTTTCTTGGACTTGGTCTATTCTGGTATTTATCACTGCTTCATTTTGTGTAATGGTTTCGTTAGCTTTTCTCAATCTCTCATTAGTGTCAGCTATTTCTTGCTTCCTTTCCTCATCGATTTTGTCCATCTTCTGGTTAATTGTATCATTGACTTGTTCAATTCTACCATTAATTCTTCTTAAATTCTCTTCATTGATTTGTCTGAACTCTTCCTTCATTTGGCTATTATTTTCACTTATAGTTTGTTTTAAAGTTTCATTAGTACTTTCTTTAATACTGTCGATTTTCTCATTTATCCATTTATTCTCCTCCCGGATTTGTCTTAAATTCTCATTATTATTCTCGTTTTGTTTCCTAAAATTTTCATTAGTTTCTTCTCTGTTTTGGTCAAATCTCTCCTCCATCACTTTTATTAAATTTTCACTCATTTTCTCATTTTGTATCCTTGAGTTCTCGTTAATCTCTTCCTTCATACCATCTATTTTCTCGTTTGTTTGTCTGTGATCTTCCTTGATGCTCTTCAAATCTTCCTTCGTTTGTCTCTTTTGTTCCTCCATTTGTTTTAATAAGTTTTGACTCAAAATTTCATTTTGTTTCCTTGAGTTTTCAGTGAATTCTTCCTTCTGCTTCTTCAAATCTTCCTTCGTTTGTCTGTTTTGTTCCTCCATTTGTTTTAATAAGTTTTGACTCAAAATTTCATTTTGTTTCCTTGAGTTTTCAGTGAATTCTTCCTTCTGCTTCTTCAAATCTTCCTTCGTTTCTTCCTTATTTCTGTCCATTTTTTCACTCATACTATTCATTAACTCCATTAATTTTATAAGATTCGGGTCTCCCCTATCTTCCTTTCTTGCTACCGTCTCCACATCCTCCACCGATGTTACTTCTTTCTCTTCCATCCTGACTTCCTTCTCTGCCTCCTTCGTCCGTTTCAATGACGTAGCCCTCTTACGCATCTTTATAATTTCTTGGAACTTATAGCAGTCGCCAGCTAAAAATTAGGAAATTAATTTGCTTGATTCAATTTCTTCACTTAATATTCCCTAATTTCAGCCCCATGTTGGGCGCCAATTTATAACTCTCTCTTTATGGAATAATAACTCATGGATATGATTTAATAACATATTGATTTAATCTTTGTAACATAAATTCCAATTATTGGAAAATTCCATTCGATACATACAGTTGTCACAGGGTCGATATTTATCTCAGGATTTATAATTAAATAATTTTAATATATTTCGTGGGAATTCTTGTGGCTGCTACGAAAAGTTCCTTTGCATGTTGATTAATAATATAGAGTACCTTTACAAACAATATATTACTTATAATCTAAAAATTTACTCAAATTATATATTCAGTTACATACAAGTTTGACGATATTCAATTTGTCCATCTCAGAAAATAATGTAGTTTATTAATGTGTACAATAAATGTTTTCCTTGTAATCTGTAATCACTGTTAGCTTATATATTGAATTTGGTTGCACTTTAAAATGTTGACTAGTGATTAGTGTTAGTGTAAATTGTTATATTGTCTAGTGGTTGTTCCTTGTTGAAAAAAAATATTGTCAAATTATACTTTACACATCTAGACGATATTGCTGAAGGGTTCCTGGTCGTTTCTGAATATTTTTCTTGATTGTGTGTATTATTTGTTCATGAAAATGGTAGTGGAAGGATTATTATCTTCGATGATGGTCCTTCAGATCTTCTTTCACACACGGGTCATCTATTTTTATATACTTTTAATTACCTCTAGACACGCACTATTCAACTGCTTTCCATCACAATTAACAATTAAGTGTTATTTCTTCTTTCTTTTAGTTACCTAACTCATACAAATTTCTTAAATTTTGATTGGTCATTTATGTACAGTTTAAATGTTATAGGATCAACACCCATTACCTACCTTATATTTTATAAATTACCTTTAATAGATAATTTTATTATTATACTCTAATTATATATGCAATGTTTATACAATTATTAATTAGATAATTATAAACAATTTGATACTAAACATGCCTCAGTTTATAACTGTAAAACCTTATTAATTTGAATTTCTATGATATGTGGTGGAACAATTTGGTATGGTTGATTGTAATTTCTACTTTGACTACCTGAGATAAATGTATTTACATAAATTAACTGGTGACATAAAATCTTATAACATATAACAAAACTTTTAACAATAATAATTGTTTTTGACAGTTTTAGTTTATTTATACTGCTAAACTATTGTCTGTATGATAAACTAAAATTCTGTCTAATAATAACAAAACACTTCCATCAAAAATAATTACACTGTTTAACGGTAGTCTGTGTCGCTATTTCTTATGATCACACTCATTACTTTAAAGGTTTGTGTCCCTTTTCCTTTCCTTGATTATAGGCCTATATGATTATAATTAATACAATTTTATTATATGGATTAGGTACTCTTTATTGGGTTTGGATTATTATTCAGGGTAAGTTGATTAGTCCTACTAGGTTTATTTATTTCACTTTTTTCTGTTTACTGCCCTATTCTACTGGGTTATTTCTGGGTTTCTGGATAATATTATATAAGTCAAACCAAATAGTTTTCCTTTAATTTGCTTTCAATTATTATTTCTTGTTTCTTCTCTGGATCGGATTCCACTATTATTAACTATTCTTTTGTAACATTTTGTTTCGTTACAACACTTGATGCGCATTCTTGTTCCATTGACTAATGCTTCCTTTGTATTTAAGTTTCTGATCAGTAGAACGATGCAATTAACTTTCAATACTAACTTATGTGGTGACAAACCACTAATAGTCAAAGAATTCAAAAACTCTACTGGATAGTTATTGATTTCATTGTCATCATCACAAATTATTTTATCGTAGCTATGATATGTTTTCTGTTCACCTGGTATTCGATTAAGTATATCAGTATTAATAAAAGTACAATCATCATTTTTAGGTGCTAAAATAACTGACTTCAATATGTTATCTGAGAGTATGTTTCCGGAAATATTTCCATACACCTCATTAATAATATTATTTTCATCTCCTATTAATTGCTGACGAATTTCAATAATATTTTCACCAAACTGAGGGAATTGTGGGGCTTCATCATTACCAATTTTTTTCAAGAATTCGAAAATTCTATTTCACTTGGTAAGGCTCTCATATTTTGAGTAAACATTACTTTATGAAAATAAACAAATTTATGCCAACTCGTGACACAATTTTCAATTAAAGTTGCACGTGATCCATGTGTACTGGTAAGATTTGCCGAAAACCACCACACACAAGTATCGTTTTCACTCCAAATGGTTTATGTTTATCATTTTCATCGCATAGATCCTGCAATAATCTATCTATGATTTTCAACACTTGCAGTGGTCACATAGAAATTTCATCAATAATTATCAATGATGATGAATTTATGTAATGTCCATAGCTACTATTTGCGGTAATATTCGCTACAGAATTTTCCAAAATGGGTATAGGCAATTCAAACACATTGTGTAAAGTTCTACCTCCAAGTAATAGAGTTGAAGCTATGCCACTGAACGCTGTTGCAATGCAACTAAGATTAAGCGAATTTAATTTGTGAATGATTGCTGTTTGTGTGAATGTTTTTCCACAACCTGCATGAGCGGTTAAACAAAAAACATTAGATCCAGTATCATGATGCAAAACTTCATGAATCACACGATCAATTAGATTATGCTGTTCAATATTTGCAGTTTCATAATGCTCACAAAACAGAAACTCTTGCTCTATTGGATCAATAGCATTTGCTTCGTCTGTTCTCTGCGAATACGTGGGTACTGGTAAACCAAGTTCTTGACATGACAAATTATGAACATTCAAAATATCTTCAATTTCTAATAGAGCTGTGTTAAAGGATACTTCTTCGTTGTAATCTCTCAAAAAATCTTCACTAAGATATACTTTAAATTCATTCCATAACGCCAATGCATTGGCTGGCACATTTAATGCACAAATGTAACCAAATAAATTTCGCATTTGTTTTGGTGAATGTAATTCTTTTGCTTCATTTAAACATTTGCGCCATTCATTATCATTTGAAGCAATGCCGCGAGCATGGCACACTTCAACAAAAGAAGTGTGTATAATTCCATTGTATGTTCTAACATCCTCAAATGATTTTAGACCACAGACATGTAATAAAAGCAATCGTAAATGGAAAAGTTCGATGTCTTTTGGTGATACTACATATATGCTTGTAATGATTTTATCACCTCCACGCCTTCTCTTCTTCCATTTTTTCCGGGAATCTTCCCACACATAATGCAAAGGAATTTCAATATACTTATATTCATGCGCTGATGGATCTGATCGATTCAATTCAAAAAATGCTAATAATTTTGTTTGTCTTGCATTTTCAATTGCTTGACGTTCTTGCCCTTCTCGAAAGTAAACATTCTGTCTACGCGGTAAATGAATGTCAAGTCTAACGATGACATGTGATTGAAAATGCATTGGTAATTCATAGATGCGCCATACAGCTTCAGTTGATCCGACATAACGGCCATTTAAAAAATTTTTAACTTCATCAATTTGTATTTCTTGACCTGGTTCATTTCTCTCTGAACCTAATTCAACAGATGCACTGTCATAGCCTTTATACACGTATTTATAAATGTATTTAACACTTTTAACTGTAGTGCATACTTCAACATTTATATGGCAATTAAATTTGGCAAGTAAATACGGATTGTATGGTGCAACATAACGATTGTCGAGGCAACTACCGCGAACTTCAGCATTAATACCATTATCACGCCTTCTGTATAATGGACATCCATTTAATGATTCACATGTAAATTCATTAAATCGTTTTGGATAATCTTTTGTGCATTTTCCATCTCTCATACATACAGAATTTGGATTAAATACACCGCATGGACCATGCATCATGTGTTTTACAACATATTCATGTAATGTAGGATGTGTTTGAATGTTAGGAATCTCCGCAGATACAACTTTATCAATATCGGTAGCGTTAACAAATCAATTTTATCTTGCTCATTTAAAGAGAGTAAAATGTGAGCATGAGGCAATCCTCTCTTTTGAAACTCAACTATATAAATGAGTGCTTCAACTTTACCGAAGATTTTTTTTAGTGTAAGGCCCTCAATTAATGCTTTCAGTTTGGACTTGAATACACGCACAACAATATCAGGTCGAAAATTAGCTGACTCACCTACACCAATATTGCTAACTATTTCAGGCCAACTTGGATTGCAAGTCATTGTAATAAACAAAGAAGGCTTTACGAAATGTTGGACAATTGACATTGCATCTAAATAATTCTGATACATATTTCTTGGAGATCCATTGTATGAATATGGTAAAATTACTCTACGGCCAACATTATTGGCATTGGGGTTCAATTCTAAATAATCTGTTAAATTGTTGTAAACTTCAGACCTAAGACTTGTTTGATTTTGTCGAATGAAATGTAACCTTGTGCCCTCTATTCTCACATACATATCAACTATCCACTGCAGAAATAATTTTTGTGAATGGTGCAACATGCTAAAATCTTCTCTAATTGCAAGTCGATAGGCTGCATACTGAAGCATGGTTAATTTATTTCTGGGCGCTCTTGAATTAGATGTAGTTGGTACATTATGAGAAATATTGATATGCCACCCAGTATCACCATTTGGAAAAAGTAATGGATACGCTAAAGGGTCCAATGATGAATCCAAAACAGAGATATTTTTAATGGTACCATTAACTTTTGAAAACGAAACCATATTTCGTTCAAAGGGTGGCTCACCATCAACTGTACTAAATATTACTGCTACATCAGTTTGAACTGCATCATTATAACGGCGTAGATCTAAATTACGATTTACTTTAATTTCTGTAAAATTAAATTTGAAAATTTAATTTCTTTAAATTTACAAATTTCTTTACTTTGATTTTCAACTCTCTGACAATGATCTTTTATTGCAATGAATGACCGAACGAAAGGATTAATGCGTTCCAATTCAAGAGAGATTTCGCACATTATATTGTTATTGCATGTTTGATTATAGTGTTCACGTAATCTATAATTGACAGCAGTGTCAACATCAAAAAAATATAATTGCGCATAACATCGTGAGCGACCATATCCAGCAGTCATTGGACCTGATCTGTGATAAAAAACATCATGTATTTTAAAATGATACACTCCACGCGTAACTGTATCCGAAATTTTAGCTTCTGAGCTAACCATAGCAAATGATGAATTGTATTTACGAATGTTTTCAAAATAATGTTTTGACTTTCTTTTTATTGAAGGTTTATTTGAAGTAAGTCCATCATACAATGATTTAAAGTATTCATTTTGACTTAAGGCCGGTAATATTGCTTTACCCTTATAACAACATGAAGTGAATGTAGTCCTTTCACCTAAAGTGACCTCAGATTCGAAATGTTTTGCATTGCAAAACCTGCATTGTAAATGCATTAATCCACAATCAAAAGTGTTAAAATTTCTTGGAATGACATTCAGTGTGCATTTAAATGTATCCCTCAAAATAATTTCATCATTTTGTATACTATTTACACTATTTAAATTTGCATTTGGTCTATTATCATTTTGACTTTCACGCGAATATATATTCCTTCTTCTTTGTCTCTCACTCCGACCCGTCAATGTTCTATGTCGAGGCAAATGGAAGTAGGTGCGAATATCTGAATGTAAAAAAAACATGTAATGAAATTACTAAAACTAAGATTAGACAGGGTTTAATTTAAAAATAATAAAATGAACTCACTTTTTTGAAACCACCAATAATAATTAGGCGATAGTAAGTCAATTCAAATTGCTGCTACAAAATTTTCCTTTTGCAACAGGTGTATATTAAGCAAGCTGTATTTCACTTTCAACTGCACATTAATATATAAAACACAGATATCTAATATACAAAATATAAAATAAACGCTTTTTTGCCTTGACATACACTCCACAGACTATTGAAAAAGGAACATTTGAAATCACACAAAATTCACAGCTCATTCAGTCAATCTGTCAGTAATTATTTGTTGGCAACATTTTAAAATTCTTTGGCGACAATCTCTACTCTGTGCGACTGTTTGACCACAGACTATTATGTGTTTGACATTGGCAGTATGAACGTAAACAAACGACAGACTATTATGTGTTTGACATTGGCAGTATGAACGTACACTAAAATGAAAAAAATTATTATTTTATTGCCTGGCAACAAAATTATTTTATTTTTAACAATTACCATTGTTTGAAAAAGTTTAAATGAGTTTTCAAGTGCAAATGAATGTTTTATTTTATTTAATTTAATGTATTTGTAACACATATTATATATAAATTTTAGCTTTCTGCACTCCTTCTCCATATAAACTTTAACTATGCCAAATCTCACACTCCTCCGTGCGCGCAATATGCTTAAAAAGGGGTACAAAGTTTTCTCTTCACGTATTAATATATAGATTATAAATCCATGACAGCTGTTTCGGCAGCACAGTGCCTTCATCAGATGGTGTAAGCTGACTAATTTTCGTACAAACAGTACAGAATATAAAATATAATACAAGTGCTGTTGTATAGAAAGCGATAGTAATCTCGTGTCAATAAGATTTAATACACATTACACAAACATATAACATAACATAAACCAAGTCTATTTATACAAATTAAGCAGAGGCGAGCTATTTAGATCTAACTGATCATTTAATAATACATTTAAATATTTGTGTTTATTAATTTCAAGGCTTTCTAATAAATCAAGCTTTGGACCTTTATCAGATAAATGTAAAATTTCAAAATTGTCATTATAACTATGGTCTTTTTCTAACAAGTGATTTGCATAATTTGATTTGCCATCATTATATCTAAAACTATAATTGTGACCATACATTCTTTTTTCGAAAGATCTACCTGTCTGTCCGATATAAACTTTATTACAAGACCCACAGGATAATTTGTATACACCAGACTTTTGCAGTTTATCTGTTTTACTCTTATTATTTTTAATATATTTTCCCAAAGAAGACTGCGTCTTAAAAGCTATATTTACATTTCTTTGTGTGAAATATTTACCAATATTATTAGAAGCAGAACCTATGTAAGTGAGAGTGTAATATCTTTTAATCTGTGTTGAGGGAGGGTAAACTAGTTTTAAAGCTTGTGAATACAATTTTTTGTTTAACAAGTGATCTATGAGGCTAGGTTGGTAACCATTGTTGACAGCTATTTGTTTAATAATGTTAAGTTCTGATTGGAAATTTGAGTCTGATAACGGAATACTAACTAGTCTGTGGATAAAACTGTGAAAAGCAGCCAATTTAAGTGAGTATGGATGTGTAGAAGTAACGTGTATTGTCATATCTGTATGTGTAGGCTTATGAAAAATACCGAAGTCTAATTTATTATTGCATTTTGTTATTGTAAGGTCTAAAAAATTGATACTATTGTTATCTTCTAATTCTAAGGTAAAGCTAATAGAAAACCAACTACAACTGACACACTAATACACAACACCTCCAATCACCCAATACAACACAAACTAGCTGCTTTTAGAACCATGATACATAGACTTAACAACGTCCCCTTAGATGAAATAGACTACAAAGACGAACTAAACACGATAAAATATCTAGCAGAATCTAACGGTTATGACACAACAATAGTCAGTAAACTCCTACACAAAACACAAAACAAACAACAGACAAAGACAGAAAACAACAAATTCATAATACTAACATACATCAACAAACAAACAGAAAAAATTGCCCACAAATTCAAAAAAGCAGGATACAGAATCGCTTACAAAACTACTAACAAAACAGAACACACACTATCAAAACGCATGCCCAAAGCACAAAACAAATTCGATCTACCCAGTGTATACAAGCTAAATTGTTCAAATTGCAATAAATTCTACATAGGCCAGACAGGACGTAGCTTCAAACAGAGATACATTGAACACACAAATGCACTCCACACCACTACAGAATCTACCTTTGCAAACCACCTCATTGAAGCAAACCACACATATAAAAACATCGACAATAACATGAACATTCTACACGTACACACAAAAGGGCGAAAACTAGACACTCTAGAACAATTAGAAATATACAAACACACAAAAACAAATAAAAACGACATCCTAAACGAACAGACACAATTCAAATCGCACGCATTATTCGAACACATCTCACCACACACACACAGCTTCGGTCTTTCGAAAAACTATCCTGTCGCCAACAACAAGATGAACAGCGCTACCTACGACAGCCTCTGATGAAGCCTTCTATAGGTGAAAGCCGGTTTAGGCTGTAAGGTAAAACTTTACGTTTTTACTTATAAAAAACTTAGTGTTCCGAGTCATCAATACTATAGTGATATTTACATTCAACCAATTTCAAAAAATTTCCATTATCAGATTTAAATATAGTTTCAGTCTTTCCTCTTAATGCTAAACATTGCTTCGCTAAAAATTGGATGAGATAAATTATTCTTTCTATTACAGCTATCTACCTTTTTTTTTTCGCGCTCAATCTCAGCTAGGTTTATGGAGTCTACAGTGTTTCCTTTTAAAATACAACTTTTTAAATCAAGACACTTTTCAACACTCATTAAATGGTTATAACTTTTTTCGTGTAGTTCTATACTTCTAGACAAATGTTGCCAATCTTTATATCCCATTTTATCATTAAAAAGTAGTGGCATTAACATTAAAAAGTTTACAGTAAAAACAATAAACAGAATCATTTTATTTTGAGTAGACGAGCCAGTCTCTTTCAACGGTTTCATTATTTCATAACTTCTTTATAAAATATACATTTGAAAATGACCTGTTTTTATTATCCTTCGGAAAAATAAAATTGTTTAACTGTACTGGTCCGTGGTTTACTAAACATATCCTTAGGTTATCTGATATTACTTCAGGCCATAAGGCAAGATCATTCATTGCATCTTTAGGAATTAATCCTATTTCTATTTCTGAAGAGGAATTGGCGCATTCTACTGGGATACATTCAATAACTGGTAGTGGGAAGACTCTGCAGACGGAACTGCAAAAATAGGACTAGAATCTTCGATATCTTCTTGATTTTCTTCTGTAACTAGATTTTCGAAAGCTGAAGATGGGCCTGTTAAAGAAAAGGTAACAAAAAGTAGGTAAATTAACCCTAAGAAGTGTACATTTTATTTCAAAAATATGATTTTTTATAGAATATATTGTTTGTTAACAAAAAAATTATTGTTATTACTACATTTATTCTATATATTATAATGAATACAGTTCTAAATATTATTAAAAAATAAATTATATATTAGACTCTTTAATTTAAAAAAAAAAAAATTATTTTAAAAGAATTTTATTCCAATGAGGGCAATGAGCCAGATCAGGGTATCAAAATATTTCGATTAATCTTTTTTCATTGCTAGTCAACAATAAAGAAAAATCTGTGGATAGTGATGAGGTAGACGTTCACGTCATCACGTGTGTATATTTTGGGAAAGAATGTAACAAACAATTAATAATATCCCTTAAAACTGATATTACGAAAAGGTCGTCCCGTCTTGCCCTTCATATGGGGCAAGAGGGGACAAAGTGCATTTTCTCAAAAAAGCATTAATTAGTGAAACAGTTAAATAATTCTTTAAAAACTAAAAACATAAAGGTGGAACGTTTACCTCCCACCGCTCCTTACAGGGTTAATAAATTAGAACAATTACAAGCAACTTACTAGATTGAAGAAATTTTTTGATGGAACCTGTAAATTTCTTCGCATTTACTTCTTTTTCAACTTTTCTTTTTCGATTCTGTGCACCGGAAAGTTTTTTTTTCACATCCACATCAGCCATCTGCAAACATTAAAGTTAATGCAAATAATCTGTATTTCTCGCCGCTAGCCCGTGTTTCCACTGCCATATATTTTTAGTTCAGGTCAACTTCAACTATATAAATAAGATTGATAAAATAAGTAAAATCGATAAAATTTACTTACTTTTCAGCAGGTTTCAAATAAATAATAATCGATCCGGTTGAATAATGGTGATAACCGACTTCTTCGCTCAGAGCTCAGAGCGACGTCTGTGGAGATCTAGAAGAAAGTATATGTTGTTTACATTCCACACTCGAAGCGCTACGAATGAATTTTGCCCACGGTAGTTCATTCGTAGTGCTTTGAGTGTGGAATGTAAACAACACCGTTTTGGCGCTACGAAAATAACAGCTCTGGTGTTTTGAACGACTTTGCATTGTTGGTACTAGATCTCCACAGTGGTCGCTCTGAGTGAACAAATCGCATTCCGTGTAGTTTCCCACAATAAATTTTATGATTTTACACCCATAACAGTGGGTGTTGGGAAACTTCAATAAATAAATTTAGCAAATATGCACCGATTTTCACTTATCAAAATTTAATTGAATAAAAATTGAATTTAAGTTGAAATCTGAATAATTATCATGCCTGATGTGTTATACGTATCTAAGTCGTACTAAACAAAAATTAACCTAAATTAATTAGAGTATATTTCCTACTTAAGGCTTCGGCGCCCTGGTGCCGTGCACCACTTGCACGTATGGTAGGGCCGCCCCTGGTTGTAAGCTGAGTCACGGAAGGCTTACAAGGTGGATACTCGCCTTGCTCGCCTTGCAAGAGTATAATATCAAATGGGAATACATTCCAGGGAGTAAAAACGTGATAGCAGACGTGTTATCACGAATAAACCTAGACACCCAGACATTTGAGGGAGAGAAGGAAAAAATCATCAAGGTGTACAACATTCTCAAAAGTAGATCAGATCTGGAGGCATTACTGCAAAATATTAGAGTCAACCAACTATTAGACCCAAAATTAATAACCATCAAAGAACGTTTGGAGAACCAAAACACCCACATAACCAGATTCTATTGTTTACATGATGGTATCTTATTTATAAAAAATATGTTGAAACAAGAAGACTGGAAAATAATCATTCCCAGAATCATGGAAAAGGAACTAGTGTTGGACTATCACATAAGATACGGACATATGGGTGCAGTAAAGGTAGTAAAAGCATTGGAGGAGAACTGTTACATCAGGAACATACACAGGAAGGTACAAAATTATATAAAACCCTGTCATATTTGCCAGTTAGTAAAAAATAATAACGAAAGAAAGGAAGGTATAATGATACCAATATCATCTGAACAAAAACTTGAAAAATTATTCCTGGATATATGCGGACCATTTCCTCTTAGCGAAGGTAGAAGCCGATACAAGTATATTATTATCATTATGGACCACTTCACCAAATTCACCAAATTGTATCCAATCAGTCGGGCAACTACACAGAAAATCCTTGAGGTAATAACCACTCAATACATCCCAGAAATAGGAACACCCATCTCAATAGTTACAGATCATGGTACACAATTCTGAGGCAGAAAATGGAAGAACTCATTGTTAGAGCTAAGAATCAAAAGTTATAAGACATCAGTATACCACCCCAGTAGTAATCTGTTGGAAAGAGTACTGAGAGAAGTGGGTAGAATATTAAGAACAAATTGTCACCGCCAACAAAGGAAGTGGCCCGAATACTTATCAGCCACAGAAGATTTTATAAACTTAGCATATCATCCATCAATAAATTGCACTCCATACACAGCCATGTACGAAAAACAACCACCCAGAGAGATCCAAGAATTAATTAAGTTTCCTGAGTCCCAGAATTATCAATTTAACAAAATAAGATTCTACGTCTGTTGTTTGTTTTGTGTTTTGTGTAGGAGTTTACTGACTATTGTTCTGTCATAACCGTTAGATTCTGCTAGATATTTTATCGTGTTTAGTTCGTTTTTGTAGTCTATTTCATCTAAGGGGATGTTGTTAAGTCTATGTATCATGGTTCTAAAAGCAGCTAGTTTGTGTTGTATTGGGTGATTGGAGGTGTTGTGTATTAGTGTGTCAGTTGTAGTTGGTTTTCTGTATATACTGAATTTGTGCCTGTGTTCTAGTTTTGTGATGGAGAGGTCTAAGAAGTTTATGGTATTGTTGTGTTCGTATTCGGCAGTGAAGGTTATGTTTTTATGTCTTTTGTTTACATGCGTTAGTAACTGTTCACATTGTCTTTTGTTTCCCCTGTATAGTATTAGAATGTCATCAACGTATCTGTGCCAATATAGTATTTTATGTGAGTGTCTGTCATTGTTTGTGAGTATTTTTGTTTTTTCTAAGTGTTGGAGGAAGACCTGCTAGAATGCTGGATATGGGAGAGCCCATGGGTAGGCCATCGTTCTGTGTGTAGTATTTATTGTTATATGTAAAGTAGTTTTGTTTTGTGATAATGTTCAGAGTTTCTGTTATTTCATTGATAAGTTCGTCTGGTGTGTTGTTCTGTTTGAGTTTGTTTTGTAGGATGGTGATTGTTTCAGAGATGGGGATGTTTGTGTCCAGGTTTTTAATGTCAAAGGAGGCTAATGTGGCATTATGGGGGATGTGTATGTCTTTTATTTTTGTTACTAGGTCAGTGTTGTTTTTTACTGCAATGTTGTTGTCTATTTGTGTGTGTTGTCTAATAATTTTGTCTAGATATTTTGCCAGTTTGTGTGCAGGGGCATTACGGTAGTTGATAATGGGGCGGATCGGAATGTCTTCTTTATGGATTTTGGGAAGCGCTTGGAGTGTAGGTGCTGATGGTCGGATTTGTTTCATGTAGGGCTTTTGTTTATGTGTCATAATGTGTTTGGCTTTGTTGACTATTTGTTTTACTGAGTTTTGGTATCTGTCGTTGGGGTCGTGTTTTAGTTCTGTGATGTTGTTCTGTTCCATGAAGTTTTGTACTTTTTTGTGTAGGTTGTCTGTGGGGAAAACAAACTCAAACAGAACAACACACCAGACGAACTTATCAATGAAATAACAGAAACTCTGAACATTATCACAGAACAAAACTACTTTACATATAACAATAAATACTACACACAAAACGATGGCCTACCCATGGGCTCCCCCATATCCAGCATTCTAGCAGAAGTCTTCCTCCAACACTTAGAAAAAACAAAAATACTCACAAACAATGACAGACACTCACATAAAATACTATATTGGCACAGATACGTTGATGACATTCTAATACTATACAGGGGAAACAAAAGACAATGTGAACAGTTACTAACGCACATAAACAAAATACATAAAAACATAACCTTCACTGCCGAATACGAACACAACAATACCATAAACTTCTTAGACCTCTCCATCACAAAACTAGAACACAGGCACAAATTCAGTATATACAGAAAACCAACTACAACTGACACACTAATACACAACACCTCCAATCACCCAATACAACACAAACTAGCTGCTTTTAGAACCATGATACATAGACTCAACAACATCCCCTTAGATGAAATAGACTACAAAAACGAACTAAACACGATAAAATATCTAGCAGAATCTAACGGTTATGACAGAACAATAGTCAGTAAACTCCTACACAAAACACAAAACAAACAACAGACAAAGACAGAAAACAACAAATTCATAACACTAACATACATCAACAAACAAACAGAAAAAATTGCCCACAAATTCAAAAAAGCAGGATACAGAATCGCTTACAAAACTACTAACAAAACAGAACACACACTATCAAAACGCATGTCCAAAGCACAAAACAAATTCGATCTACCTGGTGTATACAAGCTAAATTGCTCAAATTGCAATAAATTCTACATAGGCCAGACAGGACGTAGCTTCAAACAGAGATACATTGAACACACAAAAGCACTCCACACCACTACAGAATCTACCTTTGCAAACCACCTCATTGAAGCAAACCACACGTATAAAAACATCGACAATAACATGAACATTCTACACGTACACACAAAAGGCCGAAAACTAGACACTCTAGAACAATTAGAAATATACAAACACACAAAAACAAATAAAAACGACATCCTAAACGAACAGACACAATTCAAATCGCACGCATTATTCGAACACATCTCACCACACACACACAGCTTCGATCTTTCGAAAAACTATCCCGTCGCCAACAACAAGACGGACAACGCTACCTATGGCACCCTCTGATGAAGCCTTCTAAAGGTGAAAACCGGTGTAGGCTGTAAGGTAAAACTTTACGTTTTTACTTATAAAAAACTTAGTGTTCCGAGTCGTCAATACTATAGTGATATTTAGTTAAGTAACGGACACGTCATGGACAACGAAATCCAAGAGTGGTCAATCATGATTGACAGTAGTGATGTAGGAATTATCACACAAACAATTGTTTAACAGTGTGCAATTAGTTAAGGTAGTAAATTATAATTACTATAAAATAGGTTAATTACCTTCTGTCAACGTTTCTCAGAATCCTATACGGGATTACTCGAGTTTCGACACCAATGGTGTCATCATCAGATCCAACATGATTAAGGTTAAAACATTAATTAATGTATATTCATCTCGTCAAATATTAAAAAACAACACATACCACAGCTATCAGAAAGTTCTCGGACTAGGTCTAATAAATTCTTTTTGCTTACCTAGGCCATTAATGGCTCCCATCTCCTTCAAAGTAGTCTCCCTGCGAATTGATACAACGAATCCAGCGTTGTTTCCATGCCTGGAAAGTGTCAAAAAAGTCTTTTGCTGAAGGCTGTCAAGCACCTCCTGCGTTTTTGTCTTAATGTCTTCAACAGTGTCAAAACGGTGACCTTTTGTGCCGTGTTTTGAAAAAAACTCGGCGGGTTTTTTTTTTTAATAGTGGAATTATTAATTTACGTATTTAACAACGTAAGTGTTTACGTAAGAATTTACGTACGTCCGTTATCTGGCCACTGGCCGATCCGCGCGCGCTCTGTGTCCAGCGCTTCATACTATTTTTTCAGCTGCTGGACTGTGAGTTCAATTCCGTCATTCAGCGTAGTAACGTCCGGATTCGCCTGACAGCATCGATGTAAAATTTTGTCTACTATCTGCTACTATGTATAAGTAGAAGTCTACGCGACCTTCCGGGTTTCCGATGTAGACGATAATCTGTCTCGCTCCAGAGGATGGCCGAATACCTGCCTTCCATGAAATAAATTCAACCACTTCCGTCAAGCTGTCAGGCCGGATGGACGGACACACTCGACCGGATCCTCTACCCTTATGCTGCTAACCAGGTGACATTTAAGCTTTTTTTGAAACAAAATGTTTGTGGCCGATACGCTTTCTTTGAGACACTTTTGGAGATGCTCCAGTTTGGGGACTTTGTTCCGGACAAGTCCAACGGGACAATTGGGTTTACATGTTACTTTTTCATTGTTTTTTTTACTAAGACTTACGCCTAATTAACGTATTAATGTTTATCTCATTCAGAGAATTGTAAACTCAGCCAGGGTCATGCATCACCCGAGTTTATGTGAGTTTTCTGTAAAAATGGTCGGCATTTCCGGCCACTAAATTATTTCTGTGTTAAGCAAGCATGCACGGGTGTCTCGGTCCCCGAAGGGGAATTTTATGGTCAATTACCTTTCCATTTAATTGGGTTGTGTATTGTATTATTAATTTAAAGGTAGGGGGAGGTGTTTTAACCTGTGGAAGACACCTGTAGGTGCCGTTCACCACAGGACAATATCATGTCATATTTTGCTGGATCTCGTCCGGGCGCATGACCGTGCCTGAGGCCAAGTGGATTCTGTATGAACACCTCAAGCATGTTTTAGTACATTAATTCCATAGACTCTGCTTTTCGAAATTCAATTTTACTGTTCAACTAATTTTGTAACCATTAAATTTTGCCATAGCCAGCATCATAATTGTTAAACTTTTAGTACTCATGATACCGATTCATTAATAAATGTTAAAGAATGCAAGACAAATCAGTCCCAGTTATAATTATTTATGGGTGGTCACGTTCCACTGATTTTGCAAATTTTTGTCAGGAAAATAAAAGAAATGAGAAATGCAGTTATGCAACCGAGCATCCATGTTGACCTCGTGATGGCACTTATTATTATTATCATTATTGGGATCCGAAATTGATAATTACCTTTTGCTGGGTACTTGTGTGCCGTTCGGACTATTTAGCCCAATTGACTTTGGCTGTTCATATACTTAGAATTTTGGGGCATGTCTACTCTACTCTTTTGGGATTTATTAGTTGGGTTTGAGTTTGTTAATTGAAAATTTAAGGTGGGCCGGACACTTGATCTGAATAAGAGGATTGGGGGTGTACCATGACAAAATATACGCTGTTAACCAGGTGGACATGGTGTGTGCCATTTATATGTAAATGTGTATCTATGTTAATTATATGTTGTGTGTTATGCCTTATGTGATTGTTAGATTGTTATACGTTATTATGCATATATATATATATATATATATATATATATCATGTTATGATTTATGTAATTTACTGGGAAGGTCGAGACTATGCGCCATTTTACATTATTTAAAGTAACTGTATTCTGCTCAGTAATATCAAGCTCAACTATTTGGCGATGCCTATGTCTAATGGAATTATAATAACGATTTTAAGAATAATAACGATTGTGGTTTTTGAAATTTGAGCTATTCTTGATTATGAAAACACTGGTAATATTATCTTACACATATTATCTTGCGCATATATTGTACACTTGGGGAGTTAATTGTACAAAACATGAATACAATAAATCTTGTTATTGTTATCTTAGAGCAGAGTTTCATTTGCAAGTCCCATCATACTGGACCCAGCGCATTTTTGGCTTCTCTAGGCTCTTGCCTAGTTCTAATAACTAGTGGCCTCTCTTTCACAAAAAAAAAAATAAAATAAAATAAAAAATAAAACAAAAAAAAGGGTTTTTTTGATATATAAAGCATAAAAGGAAAGAGGGGTTACAAATGGTAGCAGAGAGCGTGGTTCATTCTAGGGTTGAACCCTTGGGTCCTTTGGTGTGATGGGGCTTGCAAACTCGGAAATAGTTTGAAAAAAAAAACAATAATATTTGAAAATATTTGAAAATGATAATAGATAGATGCAATGGCAGGGTTGACATCCTATGTAGGTATATATGTATTATGTATGAATTATTGCTAGGTGATTTGAATTGTAAACCTGGTGCCGCCACGGGCATGTGTGGTAGTTGGGTTTTGTTGTTTTTGAGATTGGACCTTACCGGAGATCGCGTGGGGATGGGCTCCCTTATTTATTGTATGGAAGTAATAGCGCGTGCGGTTAGCGGGATGCGGTATGGCCCGACTGAAAGTCGGTACCGTCCGACTGAAATTATGATAATGTCAGTTGAAATGTCATATGTTGTGATAGGTGTTCGGTTGTGTGGATTGTATGTTGGTGTTAGTGTCTGATGTCGTTTCTTCTTCGAGTCTGGCGACTGACGGAGAGTTGGTTCTGGAGCGGGTCAGGTTTTCGCAGCGCTGGGAAACCCGGGGGTCCACTTGATGGAAGAGAGAGTACTCAAGTTTTTCAGTTTTTGTAGGTCATGTTTGTGTTAGGTGTTTAGTGGGGATTTGTTTTATTATTGTTTGTTTTGAATTGTGCAGTTCTGGCGGCGGTATGCTATCAGAAATTGCCCCACCCTCTTTCAGGAGTTCTCCAGAAACTTTCAGTGTTAGATGGAATAGATGAGGAGCAGTTGCTGGTTTTCTTAGATCTTGTTCTGCAGTTGGCAGATTTCCCGGGGGTGTCCGATGGGGAGGTCTTGTCCCTTATATACCCGTATTGCCGGGGTCCATTGGCAGGGCTGGTCACAAACACTCTGCGTCGGGGTGACAGTGTTGATGCTTTCCATGGGGAGGTGTTGAACTTCTTCCTACCCATTCGACGACGTGCCCAGCTTAAGTTTGAAAAATTCTATCGCCTACAGGCCAACGGAGAGGCGTTATGGGACTTCGTGCACGATATACGGAAAGCTGCCCGGGTGTTAAGGTTGGGGTTGCCCGAGACAGAAGTTATACAATCGATTCTGGAAGGACTGAATCCCCAAGAGAGATCTCGTTTGGTATTCGCGGACCGTCCACGTTGTTTTGCGGACCTTGAACGGCTGTGTGTGGTTTCAAGAACGGTCCAGGAGGTTGACGAGTCCCGGGGAAGAGATGCCGCAGATGTCCAATACTCCAATGGTTTGTTAGGAAGATCTAAAAAGGACAAACATGGTGGTTGGAGGAGAACACAAGAGACGCTTAGAAAGCCTGAATATTCCGGAAGTAATGGAGGCTACAAGGGGGTGGCAAGTGTGAAGACGGTAACAACAGTTACAGGAGAGAAAGGAAAGAAGTATGAATTTAACAGGGGAAGAAGAAATTATGTTAGGGAACAAACATCGGCAAGTAGGGAACCTGTAAGTAGGCGTCATTCTTATTTGGAGAAATGTGAGACTTTAAGGGTTCCAGAGGAATTACCAGTGCCTAATAGAGTAGTGAATGAAGAAGGTGAAGCAGAAGTAGAAGAGCGGAATTACTTCGTGGGATCAATACAAGAGCCTAAGAACACGTCAGTTAATACTGAGTTACAGGACTCGAGGAGGACGTCATGGTTGAATCCAGATGCCGCAGAATTTGTTCCGGTATCTCCATCTCGGTTCGTGAGGGATCTAGATCCTGTAACATCATCATCGCCTACGCCGGGATATGAGGAGTAGAAATTAATTTAGTCATTGCACATGAACCTGGACAGCTGGATTCCAGGGCGGAAAATGTTGAGGACGTTGTAGTTGCTGAGAGTCGTGAAGGAGAGGAATCGAAGGAAGAGTCAGAAGAGCGGTCTGCGGATGCTGCACACGGAAGTATAAGTGTAAGTGTTAGGGAGACTGAAGAGTCTGAGTTTGCAGATGGACACAGGGATGTCCAGGCTGCAAGTGTTTCTGAGGTTGCGGATGGACAAGGGGATGTCCATGTCGCAAGTGAGGTAGAAGTTGAGGAGGAATTTGGTGGCAGCGTTGTGGAGTGCGTGAGTGAGAATGATGTAGTGGGTGAAGATGTGCAGACGCCTTCTGTAAGTAGTGTTGAGGATTCCGAAGAACGAAAAGAAGTTTCAGGTGGACCAGGTGAGCAACTAGAGGAGGACGAGGACGTGCAGTGTTATGATGGTGGTAGTGGACGTGATGGCGATGTGTTGATGATGAACGTGTTGAGGAAAATGAGATTGGAGAAGAGGTTAGTGAAGAGGTTTGCGAAGCGGTGACGAGTGTGATGAAGAAATTGGTGAGGAGCTGAGGGAACATGTGGTTGAAGATGGATCAGAGGAGCAACTGGAAGATGGTGAGGAGCTGCAGTGTCATGAGGTTGATTTGGATTATGGGGATGAAAAAGGGGAAATTGTAGAAGAGCCGGAAGAGAAGGAAGGATTGGAAGAAAGACAAATAAAGGAGTTAGGTGATGAGCATAATCCAAAGTGGAGTGAAAGTAGTGAGGTAAGTTGCCTTGATTCTGATTCCGAAGAAACCAGCCAGTACAGCTCAACGCGAGATAATTTCGCAGAGAGTGGAGTCCGAAAGGAACGAGTACCGAAAGTTCGCCACAGAAAGGTAAGAAGAAGAGGTTAGGGTAGCGGGTAGATGTTTCCCACAGTCCCAGTGGGGTTCGTCTACTTCAGGGATGCGCCCCTGCCTGCGCGAGCCTTGGCTTTCTCCAATTGTCCTTATGTCCGGAGGGAGCCATGTCCTTACCTTTAGTCCCAGCTCATGACCTTTCAATGATCCTTGACCTTCCACCTTCCGATTTTCCTAACCTTCCCCTTAGAAAAAAAAAACTATAAAAGCAAAAAAAAAAGGAGTTAGAGAGAGGAGTGGCAGCGGCAGGCTTCGCCAGGTCGATCGTGCACTTGGCGGAGCCTGTTGCTGTGAACATGCCCTTGGAGCACACATGTAAAACTTATTTGTATATTGGATAAGTGTCATATTAACAAGTAGCATGGCTTTGCGTCCGGTCCAGAGTGGGGACCATTGCATCATGGAGGCCATCATTTCCCCTTTTCCCTTGCCCCGTGCAGTGACGGTATTGTTTAGAATCGGTGTCGTATTCGAGAATCCCCCCCGTAGGAATATAGGGCAGATGGCCCTGTTAAGGTGGCAGTCGTGTTCTGGCTTGAGTGGACAAGCCTCAGGAGGTCGGAACTCTGGGAGCTCACGAACTTTTCTTTCGTCTTTCTTCTCTGTCCCTCTTTGCTGTGGGCTGGCCCTGATCAGGTCAGCGTGCAGCACCCGCACACTTACACACTACACGTCTTCTTTCGTCTCTTTCGTTTTCCTTCTGAGCCTCTGTTCTCCTGAGAGCAAGTGCTGCTGGGCCGCCATAATCACGAGACCACTAGCTTGTTTTGGGAAGTGGGGTACACTGCAGGGTACCCTCCCTGCGTTTAACTGTGAGGCAACCAAGTTGCCCTTTTGGGGTGGGGGTGTGCCGTGTTTTGAAAAAAACTCGGCGGGGGTTTTTTTTTTAATAGTGGAATTATTAATTTACGTATTTAACAACGTAAGTGTTTACGTAAGAATTTACGTACGTCCGTTATCTGGCCACTGGCCGATCCGCGCGCGCTCAGTGTCCAGCGCTTCATATTATTTTTCAGCTGCTGGACTGTGAGTTCAATTCCGTCATTCAGCGTAGTAACGTCCGGATTCGCGTGACAGCATCGATGTAAAATTTTGTCTACTATCTGCTACTATGTATAAGTAGAAGTCTACGCGACCTTCCGGGTTTCCGATGTAGACGATAATCTGTCTCGCTCCAGAGGATGGCTGAATACCTGCCTTCCATGAAATAAATTCAACCACTTCCGTCAAGCTGTCAGGCCGGATGGACGGACACACTCGACTGGATCCTCTACCCTTATGCTACTAACCAGGTGACATTTAAGCTTTTTTTGAAACAAAATGTTTGTGGCCGATAAACTTTCTTTGAGACACTTTTGGAGATGCTCCAGTTTGGGGACTTTGTTCCGGACAAGTTCAACGGGACAATTGGGTTTACATGTTACTTTTTCATTGTTTTTTTACTAAGGCTTACGCCTCATTAACGTATTAATGTTTATCTCATTCAGAGAATTGTAAACTCAGCCAGGGTCATGCATCACCCGAGTTGATGTGAGTTTTCTGTAAAAATGGTCGGCATTTCCGGCCACTAAATTATTTCTGTGTTAAGCAAGCATGCACGGGTGTCTCGGTCCCCGCAGGGGAATTTTATGGTCAATTACCTTTCCATTTAATTGGGTTGTGTATTGGATTATTAATTTAAAGGTCGGGGGAGGTGTTTTAACCTGTGGACGACACCTGTAGGTGCCGTTCACCACAGGACAATATCATGTCATATTTTGCTGGATATCGTCCGGGCGCATGACCGTGCCTGAGGCCAAGTGGATTCTTTATGAACACCTCAAGCATGTTTTAGTACATTAATTCCATAGACTCTGCTTTTCGAAATTCAATTTTACTGTTCAACTAATTTTGTAACCATTAAATAATGCCATAGCCAGCATCATAATTGTTAAACTTTTAGTACTCATGATACCGATTCATTAATACATGTTAAAGAATGCAAGACAAATCAGTACCAGTTATAAGTATTTATGGGTGGTCACGTTCCACTGATTTTGCAAATTTTTGTCAGGAAAATAAAAGAAATGAAAAATGCAGTTATGCAACCGGGCATCCATGTTGACCTCGTGATGGCACTTATTATTATTATCATTATTGGGATCCGAAATTGATAATTACCTTTTGCTGGGTACTTGTGTGCCGTTCGGACTATTTAGCCCAATTGACTTTGGCTGTTCATATACTTAGAATTTTGGGGCATGTCTACTCTACTCTTTTGGGATTTATTAGTTGGGTTTGAGTTTGTTAATTGAAAATTTAAGGTGGGCCGGACACTTGATCTGAATAAGAGGATTGGGGGTGTACCATGACAAAATATACGCTGTTAACCAGGTGGACATGGTGTGTGCCATTTATATGTAAATGTGTATCTATGTTAATTATATGTTGTGTGTTATGCCTTATGTGATTGTTAGATTGTTATACGTTATTATGCATATATATATATATATCATGTTATGATTTATGTAATTTACTGGGAAGGTCGAGACTATGCGCCATTTTACATTATTTAAAGTAACTGTATTCTGCTCAGTAATATCAAGCTCAACTATTTGGCGATGCCTATGTCTAATGGAATTATAATAACGATTTTAAGAATAATAACGATTGTGGTTTTTGAAATTTGAGCTATTCTTGATTATGAAAACACTGGTAATATTATCTTACACATATTATCTTGCGCATATATTGTACACTTGGGGAGTTAATTGTACAAAACATGAATACAATAAATCTTGTTATTGTTATCTTAGAGCAGAGTTTCATTTGCAAGTCCCATCATACTGGACCCAGCGCATTTTTGGCTTCTCTAGGCTCTTGCCTAGTTCTAATAACTAGTGGCCTCTCTTTCACAAAAATAAAATAAAATAAAATAAAAAATAAAACAAAAAAAAAGGGTTTTTTTGATATATAAAGCATAAAAGGAAAGAGGGGTTGCAAATGGTAGCAGAGAGCGTGGTTCATTCTAGGGTTGAACCCTTGGGTCCTTTGGTGTGATGGGGCTTGCAAACTCGGAAATAGTTTGAAAAAAAAAAACAATAATATTTGAAAATATTTGAAAATGATAATAGATAGATGCAATGGCAGGGTTGACATCCTATGTAGGTATATATGTATTATGTATGAATTATTGCTAGGTGATTTGAATTGTAAACCTGGTGCCGCCACGGGCATGTGTGGTAGTTGGGTTTTGTTGTTTTTGAGATTGGACCTTACCGGAGATCGCGTGGGGATGGGCTCCCTTATTTATTGTATGGAAGTAATAGCGCGTGCGGTTAGCGGGATGCGGTATGGCCCGACTGAAATTCGGTACCGTCCGACTGAAATTATGATAATGTCAGTTGAACTGTCATATGTTGTGATAGGTGTTCGGTTGTGTGGATTGTATGTTGGTGTTAGTGTCTGATGTCGTTTCTTCTTCGAGTCTGGCGACTGACGGAGAGTTGGTTCTGGAGCGGGTCAGGTTTTCGCAGCGCTGGGAAACCCGGGGGTCCACTTGATGGAAGAGAGAGTACTCAAGTTTTTCAGTTTTTGTAGGTCATGTTTGTGTTAGGTGTTTAGTGGGGATTTGTTTTATTATTGTTTGTTTTGAATTGTGCAGTTCTGGCGGCGGTATGCTATCAGAAATTGCCCCACCCTCTTTCAGGAGTTCTCCAGAAACTTTCAGTGTTAGATGGAATAGATGAGGAGCAGTTGCTGGTTTTCTTAGATCTTGTTCTGCAGTTGGCAGATTTCCCGGGGGTGTCCGATGGGGAGGTCTTGTCCCTTATATACCCGTATTGCCGGGGTCCATTGGCAGGGCTGGTCACAAACACTCTGCGTCGGGGTGACAGTGTTGATGCTTTCCATGGGGAGGTGTTGAACTTCTTCCTACCCATTCGACGACGTGCCCAGCTTAAGTTTGAAAAATTCTATCGCCTACAGGCCAACGGAGAGGCGTTAGGGGACTTCGTGCACGATATACGGAAAGCTGCCCGGGTGTTAAGGTTGGGGTTGCCCGAGACAGAAGTTATACAAGCGATTCTGGAAGGACTGAATCCCCAAGAGAGATCTCGTTTGGTATTCGCGGACCGTCCACGTTGTTTTGCGGACCTTGAACGGCTGTGTGTGGTTTCAAGAACGGTCCAGGAGGTTGACGAGTCCCGGGGAAGAGATGCCGCAGATGTCCAATACTCCAATGGTTTGTTAGGAAGATCTAAAAAGGACAAACATGGTGGTTGGAGGAGAACACAAGAGACGCTTAGAAAGCCTGAATATTCCGGAAGTAATGGAGGCTACAAGGGGGTGGCAAGTGTGAAGACGGTAACAACAGTTACAGGAGAGAAAGGAAAGAAGTATGAATTTAACAGGGGAAGAAGAAATTATGTTAGGGAACAAACATCGGCAAGTAGGGAACCTGTAAGTAGGCGTCATTCTTATTTGGAGAAATGTGAGACTTTAAGGGTTCCAGAGGAATTACCAGTGCCTAATAGAGTAGTGAATGAAGAAGGTGAAGCAGAAGTAGAAGAGCGGAATTACTTCGTGGGATCAATACAAGAGCCTAAGAACACGTCAGTTAATACTGAGTTACAGGACTCGAGGAGGACGTCATGGTTGAATCCAGATGCCGCAGAATTTGTTCCGGTATCTCCATCTCGGTTCGTGAGGGATCTAGATCCTGTAACATCATCATCGCCTACGCCGGGATATGAGGAGTAGAAATTAATTTAGTCATTGCACATGAACCTGGACAGCTGGATTCCAGGGCGGAAAATGTTGAGGACGTTGTAGTTGCTGAGAGTCGTGAAGGAGAGGAATCGAAGGAAGAGTCAGAAGAGCGGTCTGCGGATGCTGCACACGGAAGTATAAGTGTAAGTGTTAGGGAGACTGAAGAGTCTGAGTTTGCAGATGGACACAGGGATGTCCAGGCTGCAAGTGTTTCTGAGGTTGCGGATGGACAAGGGGATGTCCATGTCGCAAGTGAGGTAGAAGTTGAGGAGGAATTTGGTGGCAGCGTTGTGGAGTGCGTGAGTGAGAATGATGTAGTGGGTGAAGATGTGCAGACGCCTTCTGTAAGTAGTGTTGAGGATTCCGAAGAACGAAAAGAAGTTTCAGGTGGACCAGGTGAGCAACTAGAGGAGGACGAGGACGTGCAGTGTTATGATGGTGGTAGTGGACGTGATGGCGATGTGTTGATGATGAACGTGTTGAGGAAAATGAGATTGGAGAAGAGGTTAGTGAAGAGGTTTGCGAAGCGGTGACGAGTGTGATGAAGAAATTGGTGAGGAGCTGAGGGAACATGTGGTTGAAGATGGATCAGAGGAGCAACTGGAAGATGGTGAGGAGCTGCAGTGTCATGAGGTTGATTTGGATTATGGGGATGAAAAAGGGGAAATTGTAGAAGAGCCGGAAGAGAAGGAAGGATTGGAAGAAAGACAAATAGAGGAGTTAGGTGATGAGCATAATCCAAAGCGGAGTGAAAGTAGTGAGGTAAGTTGCCTTGATTCTGATTCCGAAGAAACCAGCCAGTACAGCTCAACGCGAGATAATTTCGCAGAGAGTGGAGTCCGAAATGAACGAGTACCGAAAGTTCGCCACAGAAAGGTAAGAAGAAGAGGTTAGGGTAGCGGGTAGATGTTTCCCACAGTCCCAGTGGGGTTCGTCTACTTCAGGGATGCGCCCCTGCCTGCGCGAGCCTTGGCTTTCTCCAATTGTCCTTATGTCCGGAGGGAGCCATGTCCTTACCTTTAGTCCCAGCTCATGAACTTTCAATGATCCTTGACCTTCCACCTTCCGATTTTCCTAACCTTCCCCTTGGAAAAAAAAAACTATAAAAGCAAAAAAAAAAAGGAGTTAGAGAGAGGAGTGGCAGCGGCAGGCTTCGCCAGGTCGATCGTGCACTTGGCGGAGCCTGTTGCTGTGAACATGCCCTTGGAGCACACATGTAAAACTTATTTGTATATTGGATAATTGTCATATTAACAAGTAGCATGGCTTTGCGTCCGATCCAGAGTGGGGACCATTGCATCATGGAGGCCATCATTTCCCCTTTTCCCTTGCCCCGTGCAGTGACGGTATTGTTTAGAATCGGTGTCGTATTCGAGAATCCCCCCCGTAGGAATATAGGGCAGATGGCCCTGTTAAGGTGGCAGTCGTGTTCTGGCTTGAGTGGACAAGCCTCAGGAGGTCGGAACTCAGGGAGCTCCCGAACTTTTCTTTCGTCTTTCTTCTCTGTCCCTCTTTGCTGTGGGCTGGCCCTGATCAGGTCAGCGTGCAGCACCCGCACACTTACACACTACACGTCTTCTTTCGTCTCTTTCGTTTTCCTTCTGAGCCTCTGTTCTCCTGAGAGCAAGTGCTGCTGGGCCGCCATAATCACGAGACCACTAGCTTGTTTTGGGAAGTGGGGTACACTGCAGGGTACCCTCCCTGCGTTTAACTGTGAGGCAACCAAGTTGCCCTTTTGGGGTGGGGGTGTGCCGTGTTTTGAAAAAAACTCGGCGGGGTTTTTTTTTTAATAGTGGAATTATTAATTTACGTATTTAACAACGTAAGTGTTTACGTAAGAATTTACGTACGTCCGTTATCTGGCCACTGGCCGATCCGCGCGCGCTCATTGTCCAGCGCTTCATACTATTTTTTCAGCTGCTGGACTGTGAGTTCAATTCCGTCATTCAGCGTAGTAACGTCCAGATTCGCCTGACAGCATCGATGTAAAATTTTGTCTACTATCTGCTACTATGTATAAGTAGAAGTCTACGCGACCTTCCGGGTTTCCGATGTAGACGATAATCTGTCTCGCTCCAGAGGATGGCTGAATACCTGCCTTCCATGAAATAAATTCAACCACTTCCGTCAAGCTGTCAGGCCGGATGGACGGACACACTCGACTGGATCCTCTACCCTTATGCTACTAACCAGGTGACATTTAAGCTTTTTTTGAAACAAAATGTTTGTGGCCGATAAACTTTCTTTGAGACACTTTTGGAGATGCTCCAGTTTGGGGACTTTGTTCCGGACAAGTTCAACGGGACAATTGGGTTTACATGTTACTTTTTCATTGTTTTTTTACTAAGGCTTACGCCTCATTAACGTATTAATGTTTATCTCATTCAGAGAATTGTAAACTCAGCCAGGGTCATGCATCACCCGAGTTGATGTGAGTTTTCTGTAAAAATGGTCGGCATTTCCGGCCACTAAATTATTTCTGTGTTAAGCAAGCATGCACGGGTGTCTCGGTCCCCGCAGGGGAATTTTATGGTCAATTACCTTTCCATTTAATTGGGTTGTGTATTGGATTATTAATTTAAAGGTCGGGGGAGGTGTTTTAACCTGTGGACGACACCTGTAGGTGCCGTTCACCACAGGACAATATATTGTCATATTTTGCTGGATATCGTCCGGGCGCATGACCGTGCCTGAGGCCAAGTGGATTCTTTATGAACACCTCAAGCATGTTTTAGTACATTAATTCCATAGACTCTGCTTTTCGAAATTCAATTTTACTGTTCAACTAATTTTGTAACCATTAAATAATGCCATAGCCAGCATCATAATTGTTAAACTTTTAGTACTCATGATACCGATTCATTAATACATGTTAAAGAATGCAAGACAAATCAGTACCAGTTATAAGTATTTATGGGTGGTCACGTTCCACTGATTTTGCAAATTTTTGTCAGGAAAATAAAAGAAATGAAAAATGCAGTTATGCAACCGGGCATCCATGTTGACCTCGTGATGGCACTTATTATTATTATCATTATTGGGATCCGAAATTGATAATTACCTTTTGCTGGGTACTTGTGTGCCGTTCGGACTATTTAGCCCAATTGACTTTGGCTGTTCATATACTTAGAATTTTGGGGCATGTCTACTCTACTCTTTTGGGATTTATTAGTTGGGTTTGAGTTTGTTAATTGAAAATTTAAGGTGGGCCGGACACTTGATCTGAATAAGAGGATTGGGGGTGTACCATGACAAAATATACGCTGTTAACCAGGTGGACATGGTGTGTGCCATTTATATGTAAATGTGTATCTATGTTAATTATATGTTGTGTGTTATGCCTTATGTGATTGTTAGATTGTTATACGTTATTATGCATATATATATATATCATGTTATGATTTATGTAATTTACTGGGAAGGTCGAGACTATGCGCCATTTTACATTATTTAAAGTAACTGTATTCTGCTCAGTAATATCAAGCTCAACTATTTGGCGATGCCTATGTCTAATGGAATTATAATAACGATTTTAAGAATAATAACGATTGTGGTTTTTGAAATTTGAGCTATTCTTGATTATGAAAACACTGGTAATATTATCTTACACATATTATCTTGCGCATATATTGTACACTTGGGGAGTTAATTGTACAAAACATGAATACAATAAATCTTGTTATTGTTATCTTAGAGCAGAGTTTCATTTGCAAGTCCCATCATACTGGACCCAGCGCATTTTTGGCTTCTCTAGGCTCTTGCCTAGTTCTAATAACTAGTGGCCTCTCTTTCACAAAAATAAAATAAAATAAAATAAAAAATAAAACAAAAAAAAAGGGTTTTTTTGATATATAAAGCATAAAAGGAAAGAGGGGTTGCAAATGGTAGCAGAGAGCGTGGTTCATTCTAGGGTTGAACCCTTGGGTCCTTTGGTGTGATGGGGCTTGCAAACTCGGAAATAGTTTGAAAAAAAAAAACAATAATATTTGAAAATATTTGAAAATGATAATAGATAGATGCAATGGCAGGGTTGACATCCTATGTAGGTATATATGTATTATGTATGAATTATTGCTAGGTGATTTGAATTGTAAACCTGGTGCCGCCACGGGCATGTGTGGTAGTTGGGTTTTGTTGTTTTTGAGATTGGACCTTACCGGAGATCGCGTGGGGATGGGCTCCCTTATTTATTGTATGGAAGTAATAGCGCGTGCGGTTAGCGGGATGCGGTATGGCCCGACTGAAATTCGGTACCGTCCAACTGAAATTATGATAATGTCAGTTGAACTGTCATATGTTGTGATAGGTGTTCGGTTGTGTGGATTGTATGTTGGTGTTAGCGTCTGATGTCGTTTCTTCTTCGAGTCTGGCGACTGACGGAGAGTTGGTTCTGGAGCGGGTCAGGTTTTCGCAGCGCTGGGAAACCCGGGGGTCCACTTGATGGAAGAGAGAGTACTCAAGTTTTTCAGTTTTTGTAGGTCATGTTTGTGTTAGGTGTTTAGTGGGGATTTGTTTTATTATTGTTTGTTTTGAATTGTGCAGTTCTGGCGGCGGTATGCTATCAGAAATTGCCCCACCCTCTTTCAGGAGTTCTCCAGAAACTTTCAGTGTTAGATGGAATAGATGAGGAGCAGTTGCTGGTTTTCTTAGATCTTGTTCTGCAGTTGGCAGATTTCCCGGGGGTGTCCGATGGGGAGGTCTTGTCCCTTATATACCCGTATTGCCGGGGTCCATTGGCAGGGCTGGTCACAAACACTCTGCGTCGGGGTGACAGTGTTGATGCTTTCCATGGGGAGGTGTTGAACTTCTTCCTACCCATTCGACGACGTGCCCAGCTTAAGTTTGAAAAATTCTATCGCCTACAGGCCAACGGAGAGGCGTTAGGGGACTTCGTGCACGATATACGGAAAGCTGCCCGGGTGTTAAGGTTGGGGTTGCCCGAGACAGAAGTTATACAAGCGATTCTGGAAGGACTGAATCCCCAAGAGAGATCTCGTTTGGTATTCGCGGACCGTCCACGTTGTTTTTCGGACCTTGAACGGCTGTGTGTGGTTTCAAGAACGGTCCAGGAGGTTGACGAGTCCCGGGGAAGAGATGCCGCAGATGTCCAATACTCCAATGGTTTGTTAGGAAGATCTAAAAAGGACAAACATGGTGGTTGGAGGAGAACACAAGAGACGCTTAGAAAGCCTGAATATTCCGGAAGTAATGGAGGCTACAAGGGGGTGGCAAGTGTGAAGACGGTAACAACAGTTACAGGAGAGAAAGGAAAGAAGTATGAATTTAACAGGGGAAGAAGAAATTATGTTAGGGAACAAACATCGGCAAGTAGGGAACCTGTAAGTAGGCGTCATTCTTATTTGGAGAAATGTGAGACTTTAAGGGTTCCAGAGGAATTACCAGTGCCTAATAGAGTAGTGAATGAAGAAGGTGAAGCAGAAGTAGAAGAGCGGAATTACTTCGTGGGATCAATACAAGAGCCTAAGAACACGTCAGTTAATACTGAGTTACAGGACTCGAGGAGGACGTCATGGTTGAATCCAGATGCCGCAGAATTTGTTCCGGTATCTCCATCTCGGTTCGTGAGGGATCTAGATCCTGTAACATCATCATCGCCTACGCCGGGATATGAGGAGTAGAAATTAATTTAGTCATTGCACATGAACCTGGACAGCTGGATTCCAGGGCGGAAAATGTTGAGGACGTTGTAGTTGCTGAGAGTCGTGAAGGAGAGGAATCGAAGGAAGAGTCAGAAGAGCGGTCTGCGGATGCTGCACACGGAAGTATAAGTGTAAGTGTTAGGGAGACTGAAGAGTCTGAGTTTGCAGATGGACACAGGGATGTCCAGGCTGCAAGTGTTTCTGAGGTTGCGGATGGACAAGGGGATGTCCATGTCGCAAGTGAGGTAGAAGTTGAGGAGGAATTTGGTGGCAGCGTTGTGGAGTGCGTGAGTGAGAATGATGTAGTGGGTGAAGATGTGCAGACGCCTTCTGTAAGTAGTGTTGAGGATTCCGAAGAACGAAAAGAAGTTTCAGGTGGACCAGGTGAGCAACTAGAGGAGGACGAGGACGTGCAGTGTTATGATGGTGGTAGTGGACGTGATGGCGATGTGTTGATGATGAACGTGTTGAGGAAAATGAGATTGGAGAAGAGGTTAGTGAAGAGGTTTGCGAAGCGGTGACGAGTGTGATGAAGAAATTGGTGAGGAGCTGAGGGAACATGTGGTTGAAGATGGATCAGAGGAGCAACTGGAAGATGGTGAGGAGCTGCAGTGTCATGAGGTTGATTTGGATTATGGGGATGAAAAAGGGGAAATTGTAGAAGAGCCGGAAGAGAAGGAAGGATTGGAAGAAAGACAAATAAAGGAGTTAGGTGATGAGCATAATCCAAAGTGGAGTGAAAGTAGTGAGGTAAGTTGCCTTGATTCTGATTCCGAAGAAACCAGCCAGTACAGCTCAACGCGAGATAATTTCGCAGAGAGTGGAGTCCGAAAGGAACGAGTACCGAAAGTTCGCCACAGAAAGGTAAGAAGAAGAGGTTAGGGTAGCGGGTAGATGTTTCCCACAGTCCCAGTGGGGTTCGTCTACTTCAGGGATGCGCCCCTGCCTGCGCGAGCCTTGGCTTTCTCCAATTGTCCTTATGTCCGGAGGGAGCCATGTCCTTACCTTTAGTCCCAGCTCATGACCTTTCAATGATCCTTGACCTTCCACCTTCCGATTTTCCTAACCTTCCCCTTAGAAAAAAAAAACTATAAAAGCAAAAAAAAAAGGAGTTAGAGAGAGGAGTGGCAGCGGCAGGCTTCGCCAGGTCGATCGTGCACTTGGCGGAGCCTGTTGCTGTGAACATGCCCTTGGAGCACACATGTAAAACTTATTTGTATATTGGATAAGTGTCATATTAACAAGTAGCATGGCTTTGCGTCCGGTCCAGAGTGGGGACCATTGCATCATGGAGGCCATCATTTCCCCTTTTCCCTTGCCCCGTGCAGTGACGGTATTGTTTAGAATCGGTGTCGTATTCGAGAATCCCCCCCGTAGGAATATAGGGCAGATGGCCCTGTTAAGGTGGCAGTCGTGTTCTGGCTTGAGTGGACAAGCCTCAGGAGGTCGGAACTCTGGGAGCTCACGAACTTTTCTTTCGTCTTTCTTCTCTGTCCCTCTTTGCTGTGGGCTGGCCCTGATCAGGTCAGCGTGCAGCACCCGCACACTTACACACTACACGTCTTCTTTCGTCTCTTTCGTTTTCCTTCTGAGCCTCTGTTCTCCTGAGAGCAAGTGCTGCTGGGCCGCCATAATCACGAGACCACTAGCTTGTTTTGGGAAGTGGGGTACACTGCAGGGTACCCTCCCTGCGTTTAACTGTGAGGCAACCAAGTTGCCCTTTTGGGGTGGGGGTGTGCCGTGTTTTGAAAAAAACTCGGCGGGGGTTTTTTTTTTAATAGTGGAATTATTAATTTACGTATTTAACAACGTAAGTGTTTACGTAAGAATTTACGTACGTCCGTTATCTGGCCACTGGCCGATCCGCGCGCGCTCAGTGTCCAGCGCTTCATATTATTTTTCAGCTGCTGGACTGTGAGTTCAATTCCGTCATTCAGCGTAGTAACGTCCGGATTCGCGTGACAGCATCGATGTAAAATTTTGTCTACTATCTGCTACTATGTATAAGTAGAAGTCTACGCGACCTTCCGGGTTTCCGATGTAGACGATAATCTGTCTCGCTCCAGAGGATGGCTGAATACCTGCCTTCCATGAAATAAATTCAACCACTTCCGTCAAGCTGTCAGGCCGGATGGACGGACACACTCGACTGGATCCTCTACCCTTATGCTACTAACCAGGTGACATTTAAGCTTTTTTTGAAACAAAATGTTTGTGGCCGATAAACTTTCTTTGAGACACTTTTGGAGATGCTCCAGTTTGGGGACTTTGTTCCGGACAAGTTCAACGGGACAATTGGGTTTACATGTTACTTTTTCATTGTTTTTTTACTAAGGCTTACGCCTCATTAACGTATTAATGTTTATCTCATTCAGAGAATTGTAAACTCAGCCAGGGTCATGCATCACCCGAGTTGATGTGAGTTTTCTGTAAAAATGGTCGGCATTTCCGGCCACTAAATTATTTCTGTGTTAAGCAAGCATGCACGGGTGTCTCGGTCCCCGCAGGGGAATTTTATGGTCAATTACCTTTCCATTTAATTGGGTTGTGTATTGGATTATTAATTTAAAGGTCGGGGGAGGTGTTTTAACCTGTGGACGACACCTGTAGGTGCCGTTCACCACAGGACAATATCATGTCATATTTTGCTGGATATCGTCCGGGCGCATGACCGTGCCTGAGGCCAAGTGGATTCTTTATGAACACCTCAAGCATGTTTTAGTACATTAATTCCATAGACTCTGCTTTTCGAAATTCAATTTTACTGTTCAACTAATTTTGTAACCATTAAATAATGCCATAGCCAGCATCATAATTGTTAAACTTTTAGTACTCATGATACCGATTCATTAATACATGTTAAAGAATGCAAGACAAATCAGTACCAGTTATAAGTATTTATGGGTGGTCACGTTCCACTGATTTTGCAAATTTTTGTCAGGAAAATAAAAGAAATGAAAAATGCAGTTATGCAACCGGGCATCCATGTTGACCTCGTGATGGCACTTATTATTATTATCATTATTGGGATCCGAAATTGATAATTACCTTTTGCTGGGTACTTGTGTGCCGTTCGGACTATTTAGCCCAATTGACTTTGGCTGTTCATATACTTAGAATTTTGGGGCATGTCTACTCTACTCTTTTGGGATTTATTAGTTGGGTTTGAGTTTGTTAATTGAAAATTTAAGGTGGGCCGGACACTTGATCTGAATAAGAGGATTGGGGGTGTACCATGACAAAATATACGCTGTTAACCAGGTGGACATGGTGTGTGCCATTTATATGTAAATGTGTATCTATGTTAATTATATGTTGTGTGTTATGCCTTATGTGATTGTTAGATTGTTATACGTTATTATGCATATATATATATATATATCATGTTATGATTTATGTAATTTACTGGGAAGGTCGAGACTATGCGCCATTTTACATTATTTAAAGTAACTGTATTCTGCTCAGTAATATCAAGCTCAACTATTTGGCGATGCCTATGTCTAATGGAATTATAATAACGATTTTAAGAATAATAACGATTGTGGTTTTTGAAATTTGAGCTATTCTTGATTATGAAAACACTGGTAATATTATCTTACACATATTATCTTGCGCATATATTGTACACTTGGGGAGTTAATTGTACAAAACATGAATACAATAAATCTTGTTATTGTTATCTTAGAGCAGAGTTTCATTTGCAAGTCCCATCATACTGGACCCAGCGCATTTTTGGCTTCTCTAGGCTCTTGCCTAGTTCTAATAACTAGTGGCCTCTCTTTCACAAAAATAAAATAAAATAAAATAAAAAATAAAACAAAAAAAAAGGGTTTTTTTGATATATAAAGCATAAAAGGAAAGAGGGGTTGCAAATGGTAGCAGAGAGCGTGGTTCATTCTAGGGTTGAACCCTTGGGTCCTTTGGTGTGATGGGGCTTGCAAACTCGGAAATAGTTTGAAAAAAAAAAACAATAATATTTGAAAATATTTGAAAATGATAATAGATAGATGCAATGGCAGGGTTGACATCCTATGTAGGTATATATGTATTATGTATGAATTATTGCTAGGTGATTTGAATTGTAAACCTGGTGCCGCCACGGGCATGTGTGGTAGTTGGGTTTTGTTGTTTTTGAGATTGGACCTTACCGGAGATCGCGTGGGGATGGGCTCCCTTATTTATTGTATGGAAGTAATAGCGCGTGCGGTTAGCGGGATGCGGTATGGCCCGACTGAAATTCGGTACCGTCCGACTGAAATTATGATAATGTCAGTTGAACTGTCATATGTTGTGATAGGTGTTCGGTTGTGTGGATTGTATGTTGGTGTTAGTGTCTGATGTCGTTTCTTCTTCGAGTCTGGCGACTGACGGAGAGTTGGTTCTGGAGCGGGTCAGGTTTTCGCAGCGCTGGGAAACCCGGGGGTCCACTTGATGGAAGAGAGAGTACTCAAGTTTTTCAGTTTTTGTAGGTCATGTTTGTGTTAGGTGTTTAGTGGGGATTTGTTTTATTATTGTTTGTTTTGAATTGTGCAGTTCTGGCGGCGGTATGCTATCAGAAATTGCCCCACCCTCTTTCAGGAGTTCTCCAGAAACTTTCAGTGTTAGATGGAATAGATGAGGAGCAGTTGCTGGTTTTCTTAGATCTTGTTCTGCAGTTGGCAGATTTCCCGGGGGTGTCCGATGGGGAGGTCTTGTCCCTTATATACCCGTATTGCCGGGGTCCATTGGCAGGGCTGGTCACAAACACTCTGCGTCGGGGTGACAGTGTTGATGCTTTCCATGGGGAGGTGTTGAACTTCTTCCTACCCATTCGACGACGTGCCCAGCTTAAGTTTGAAAAATTCTATCGCCTACAGGCCAACGGAGAGGCGTTAGGGGACTTCGTGCACGATATACGGAAAGCTGCCCGGGTGTTAAGGTTGGGGTTGCCCGAGACAGAAGTTATACAAGCGATTCTGGAAGGACTGAATCCCCAAGAGAGATCTCGTTTGGTATTCGCGGACCGTCCACGTTGTTTTGCGGACCTTGAACGGCTGTGTGTGGTTTCAAGAACGGTCCAGGAGGTTGACGAGTCCCGGGGAAGAGATGCCGCAGATGTCCAATACTCCAATGGTTTGTTAGGAAGATCTAAAAAGGACAAACATGGTGGTTGGAGGAGAACACAAGAGACGCTTAGAAAGCCTGAATATTCCGGAAGTAATGGAGGCTACAAGGGGGTGGCAAGTGTGAAGACGGTAACAACAGTTACAGGAGAGAAAGGAAAGAAGTATGAATTTAACAGGGGAAGAAGAAATTATGTTAGGGAACAAACATCGGCAAGTAGGGAACCTGTAAGTAGGCGTCATTCTTATTTGGAGAAATGTGAGACTTTAAGGGTTCCAGAGGAATTACCAGTGCCTAATAGAGTAGTGAATGAAGAAGGTGAAGCAGAAGTAGAAGAGCGGAATTACTTCGTGGGATCAATACAAGAGCCTAAGAACACGTCAGTTAATACTGAGTTACAGGACTCGAGGAGGACGTCATGGTTGAATCCAGATGCCGCAGAATTTGTTCCGGTATCTCCATCTCGGTTCGTGAGGGATCTAGATCCTGTAACATCATCATCGCCTACGCCGGGATATGAGGAGTAGAAATTAATTTAGTCATTGCACATGAACCTGGACAGCTGGATTCCAGGGCGGAAAATGTTGAGGACGTTGTAGTTGCTGAGAGTCGTGAAGGAGAGGAATCGAAGGAAGAGTCAGAAGAGCGGTCTGCGGATGCTGCACACGGAAGTATAAGTGTAAGTGTTAGGGAGACTGAAGAGTCTGAGTTTGCAGATGGACACAGGGATGTCCAGGCTGCAAGTGTTTCTGAGGTTGCGGATGGACAAGGGGATGTCCATGTCGCAAGTGAGGTAGAAGTTGAGGAGGAATTTGGTGGCAGCGTTGTGGAGTGCGTGAGTGAGAATGATGTAGTGGGTGAAGATGTGCAGACGCCTTCTGTAAGTAGTGTTGAGGATTCCGAAGAACGAAAAGAAGTTTCAGGTGGACCAGGTGAGCAACTAGAGGAGGACGAGGACGTGCAGTGTTATGATGGTGGTAGTGGACGTGATGGCGATGTGTTGATGATGAACGTGTTGAGGAAAATGAGATTGGAGAAGAGGTTAGTGAAGAGGTTTGCGAAGCGGTGACGAGTGTGATGAAGAAATTGGTGAGGAGCTGAGGGAACATGTGGTTGAAGATGGATCAGAGGAGCAACTGGAAGATGGTGAGGAGCTGCAGTGTCATGAGGTTGATTTGGATTATGGGGATGAAAAAGGGGAAATTGTAGAAGAGCCGGAAGAGAAGGAAGGATTGGAAGAAAGACAAATAGAGGAGTTAGGTGATGAGCATAATCCAAAGCGGAGTGAAAGTAGTGAGGTAAGTTGCCTTGATTCTGATTCCGAAGAAACCAGCCAGTACAGCTCAAAGCGAGTTAATTTCGCAGAGAGTGGAGTCCGAAAGGAACGAGTACCGAAAGTTCGCCACAGAAAGGTAAGAAGAAGAGGTTAGGGTAGCGGGTAGATGTTCCCCACAGTCCCAGTGGGGTTCGTCTACTTCAGGGATGCGCCCCTGCCTGCGCGAGCCTTGGCTTTCTCCAATTGTCCTTATGTCCGGAGGGAGCCATGTCCTTACCTTTAGTCCCAGCTCATGACCTTTCAATGATCCTTGACCTTCCACCTTCCTATTTTCCTAACCTTCCCCTTGGAAAAAAAACTAGAAAAGCAAAAAAAAAAAGTTAGAGAGAGGAGTGGCAGCGGCAGGCTTCGCCAGGTCGATCGTGCACTTGGCGGAGCCTGTTGCTGTGAACATGCCCTTGGAGCACACATGTAAAACTTATTTGTATATTGGATAAGTGTCATATTAACAAGTAGCATGGCTTTGCGTCCGGTCCAGAGTGGGGACCATTGCATCATGGAGGCCATCATTTCCCCTTTTCCCTTGCCCCGTGCAGTGACGGTATTGTTTAGAATCGGTGTCGTATTCGAGAATCCCCCCCGTAGGAATATAGGGCAGATGGCCCTGTTAAGGTGGCAGTCGTGTTCTGGCTTGAGTGGACAAGCCTCAGGAGGTCGGAACTCAGGGAGCTCCCGAACTTTTCTTTCGTCTTTCTTCTCTGTCTCTCTTTGCTGTGGGCTGGCCCTGATCAGGTCAGCGTGCAGCACCCGCACACTTACACACTACACGTCTTCTTTCGTCTCTTTCGTTTTCCTTCTGAGCCTCTGTTCTCCTGAGAGCAAGTGCTGCTGGGCCGCCATAATCACGAGACCACTAGCTTGTTTTGGGAAGTGGGGTACACTGCAGGGTACCCTCCCTGCGTTTAACTGTGAGGCAACCAAGTTGCCCTTTTGGGGTGGGGGTGTGCCGTGTTTTGAAAAAAACTCGGCAGGGGTTTTTTTTTTAATAGTGGAATTATTAATTTACGTATTTAACAACGTAAGTGTTTACGTAAGAATTTACGTACGTCCGTTATCTGGCCACTGGCCGATCCGCGCGCGCTCTGTGTCCAGCGCTTCATACTATTTTTTCAGCTGCTGGACTGTGAGTTCAATTCCGTCATTCAGCGTAGTAACGTCCGGATTCGCCTGACAGCATCGATGTAAAATTTTGTCTACTATCTGCTACTATGTATAAGTAGAAGTCTACGCGACCTTCCGGGTTTCCGATGTAGACGATAATCTGTCTCGCTCCAGAGGATGGCTGAATACCTGCCTTCCATGAAATAAATTCAACCACTTCCGTCAAGCTGTCAGGCCGGATGGACGGACACACTCGACCGGATCCTCTACCCTTATGCTACTAACCAGGTGACATTTAAGCTTTTTTTGAAACAAAATGTTTGTGGCCGTTACACTTTCTTTGAGACACTTTTGGAGATGCTCCAGTTTGGGGACTTTGTTCCGGACAAGTTCAACGGGACAATTGGGTTTACATGTTACTTTTTCATTGTTTTTTTACTAAGGCTTACGCCTCATTAACGTATTAATGTTTATCTCATTCAGAGAATTGTAAACTCAGCCAGGGTCATGCATCACCCGAGTTTATGTGAGTTTTCTGTAAAAATGGTCGGCATTTCCGGCCACTAAATTATTTCTGTGTTAAGCAAGCATGCACGGGTGTCTCGGTCCCCGCAGGGGAATTTTATGGTCAATTACCTTTCCCTTTAATTGGGTTGTGTATTGGATTATTAATTTAAAGGTCGGGGGAGGTGTTTTAACCTGTGGACGACACCTGTAGGTGCCGTTCACCACAGGACAATATCATGTCATATTTTGCTGGATCTCGTCCGGGCGCATGACCGTGCCTGAGGCCAAGTGGATTCTTTATGAACACCTCAAGCATGTTTTAGTACATTAATTCCATAGACTCTGCTTTTCGAAATTCAATTTTACTGTTTAACTAATTTTGTAACCATTAAATTTTGCCATAGCCAGCATCATAATTGTTAAACTTTTAGTACTCATGATACCGATTCATTAATAAATGTTAAAGAATGCAAGACAAATCAGTACCAGTTATAAGTATTTATGGGTGGTCACGTTCCACTGATTTTGCAAATTTTTGTCAGGAAAATAAAAGAAATGAGAAATGCAGTTATGCAACCGGGCATCCATGTTGACCTCGTGATGGCACTTATTATTATTATCATTATTGGGATCCGAAATTGATAATTACCTTTTGCTGGGTACTTGTGTGCCGTTCGGACTATTTAGCCCAATTGACTTTGGCTGTTCATATACTTAGAATTTTGGGGCATGTCTACTCTACTCTTTTGGGATTTATTAGTTGGGTTTGAGTTTGTTAATTGAAAATTTAAGGTGGGCCGGACACTTGATCTGAATAAGAGGATTGGGGGTGTACCATGACAAAATATACGCTGTTAACCAGGTGGACATGGTGTGTGCCATTTATATGTAAATGTGTATCTATGTTAATTATATGTTGTGTGTTATGCCTTATGTGATTGTTAGATTGTTATACGTTATTATGCATATATATATATATAATGTTATGATTTATGTAATTTACTGGGAAGGTCGAGACTATGCGCCATTTTACATTATTTAAAGTAACTGTATTCTGCTCAGTAATATTAAGCTCAACTATTTGGCGATGCCTATTTCTAATGAAATTATAATAACGATTTTAAGAATAATAACGATTGTGGTTTTTGAAATTTGAGCTATTCTTGATTATGAAAACACTGATAATATTATCTTACACATATTATCTTGCGCATATATTGTACACTTGGGGAGTTAATTGTACAAAACATGAATACAATAAATCTTGTTATTGTTATCTTAGAGCAGAGTTTCATTTGCAAGTCCCATCATACTGGACCCAGCGCATTTTTGGCTTCTCTAGGCTCTTGCCTAGTTCTAATAACTAGTGGCCTCTATTTCACAAAAAAAAAAAAAAAAAATAAAATAAAAAATAAAACAAAAAAAAAGGGTTTTTTTGATATATAAAGCATAAAAGGAAAGAGGGGTTACAAATGGTAGCAGAGAGCGTGGTTCATTCTAGGGTTGAACCCTTGGGTCCTTTGGTGTGATGGGGCTTGCAAACTCGGAAATAGTTTGAAAAAAAAAACAATAATATTTGAAAATATTTGAAAATGATAATAGATAGATGCAATGGCAGGGTTGACATCCTATGTAGGTATATATGTATTATGTATGAATTATTGCTAGGTGATTTGAATTGTAAACCTGGTGCCGCCACGGGCATGTGTGGTAGTTGGGTTTTGTTGTTTTTGAGATTGGACCTTACCGGAGATCGCGTGGGGATGGGCTCCCTTATTTATTGTATGGAAGTAATAGCGCGTGCGGTTAGCGGGATGCGGTATGGCCCGACTGAAAGTCGGTACCGTCCGACTGAAATTATGATAATGTCAGTTGAAATGTCATATGTTGTGATAGGTGTTCGGTTGTGTGGATTGTATGTTGGTGTTAGTGTCTGATGTCGTTTCTTCTTCGAGTCTGGCGACTGACGGAGGGTTGGTTCTGGAGCGGGTCAGGTTTTCGCAGCGCTGGGAAACCCGGGGGTCCACTTGATGGAAGAGAGAGTACTCAAGTTTTTCAGTTTTTGTAGGTCATGTTTGTGTTAGGTGTTTAGTGGGGATTTGTTTTATTATTGTTTGTTTTGAATTGTGCAGTTCTGGCGGCGGTATGCTATCAGAAATTGCCCCAACCTCTTTCAGGAGTTCTCCAGAAACTTTCAGTGTTAGATGGAATAGATGAGGAGCAGTTGCTGGTTTTCTTAGATCTTGTTCTGCAGTTGGCAGATTTCCCGGGGGTGTCCGATGGGGAGGTCTTGTCCCTTATATACCCGTATTGCCGGGGTCCATACACTCTGCGTCGGGGTGACAGTGTTGATGCTTTCCATGGGGAGGTGTTGAACTTCTTCCTACCCATTCGACGACGTGCCCAGCTTAAGATTGAAAAATTCTATCGCCTACAGGCCAACGGAGAGGCGTTAGGGGACTTCGTGCACGATATACGGAAAGCTGCCCGGGTGTTAAGGTTGGGGTTGCCCGAGACAGAAGTTATACAAGCGATTCTGGAAGGACTGAATCCCCAAGAGAGATCTCGTTTGGTATTCGCGGACCGTCCACGTTGTTTTGCGGACCTTGAACGGCTGTGTGTGGTTTCAAGAACGGTCCAGGAGGTTGACGAGTCCCGGGGAAGAGATGCCGCAGATGTCCAATACTCCAATGGTTTGTTAGGAAGATCTAAAAAGGACAAACATGGTGGTTGGAGGAGAACACAAGAGACGCTTAGAAAGCCTGAATATTCCGGAAGTAATGGCGGCTACAAGGGGGTGGCAAGTGTGAAGACGGTAACAACAGTTACAGGAGAGAAAGGAAAGAAGTATGAATTTAACAGGGGAAGAAGAAATTATGTTAGGGAACAAACATCGGCAAGTAGGGAACCTGTAAGTAGGCGTCATTCTTATTTGGAGAAATGTGAGACTTTAAGGGTTCCAGAGGAATTACCAGTGCCTAATAGAGTAGTGAATGAAGAAGGTGAAGCAGAAGTAGAAGAGCGGAATTACTTCGTGGGATCAATACAAGAGCCTAAGAACACGTCAGTTAATACTGAGTTACAGGACTCGAGGAGGACGTCATGGTTGAATCCAGATGCCGCAGAATTTGTTCCGGTATCTCCATCTCGGTTCGTGAGGGATCTAGATCCTGTAACATCATCATCGCCTACGCCGGGATATGAGGAGTAGAAATTAATTTAGTCATTGCACATGAACCTGGACAGCTGGATTCCAGGGCGGAAAATGTTGAGGACGTTGTAGTTGCTGAGAGTCGTGAAGGAGAGGAATCGAAGGAAGAGTCAGAAGAGCGGTCTGCGGATGCTGCACACGGAAGTATAAGTGTAAGTGTTAGGGAGACTGAAGAGTCTGAGTTTGCAGATGGACACAGGGATGTCCAGGCTGCAAGTGTTTCTGAGGTTGCGGATGGACAAGGGGATGTCCATGTCGCAAGTGAGGTAGAAGTTGAGGAGGAATTTGGTGGCAGCGTTGTGGAGTGCGTGAGTGAGAATGATGTAGTGGGTGAAGATGTGCAGACGCCTTCTGTAAGTAGTGTTGAGGATTCCGAAGAACGAAAAGAAGTTTCAGGTGGACCAGGTGAGCAACTAGAGGAGGACGAGGACGTGCAGTGTTATGATGGTGGTAGTGGACGTGATGGCGATGTGTTGATGATGAACGTGTTGAGGAAAATGAGATTGGAGAAGAGGTTAGTGAAGAGGTTTGCGAAGCGGTGACGAGTGTGATGAAGAAATTGGTGAGGAGCTGAGGGAACATGTGGTTGAAGATGGATCAGAGGAGCAACTGGAAGATGGTGAGGAGCTGCAGTGTCATGAGGTTGATTTGGATTATGGGGATGAAAAAGGGGAAATTGTAGAAGAGCCGGAAGAGAAGGAAGGATTGGAAGAAAGACAAATAGAGGAGTTAGGTGATGAGCATAATCCAAAGCGGAGTGAAAGTAGTGAGGTAAGTTGCCTTGATTCTGATTCCGAAGAAACCAGCCAGTACAGCTCAAAGCGAGTTAATTTCGCAGAGAGTGGAGTCCGAAAGGAACGAGTACCGAAAGTTCGCCACAGAAAGGTAAGAAGAAGAGGTTAGGGTAGCGGGTAGATGTTCCCCACAGTCCCAGTGGGGTTCGTCTACTTCAGGGATGCGCCCCTGCCTGCGCGAGCCTTGGCTTTCTCCAATTGTCCTTATGTAAGGAGGGAGCCATGTCCTTACCTTTAGTCCCAGCTCATGACCTTTCAATGATCCTTGACCTTCCACCTTCCTATTTTCCTAACCTTCCCCTTGGAAAAAAAACTAGAAAAGCAAAAAAAAAAAGTTAGAGAGAGGAGTGGCAGCGGCAGGCTTCGCCAGGTCGATCGTGCACTTGGCGGAGCCTGTTGCTGTGAACATGCCCTTGGAGCACACATGTAAGACTTATTTGTATATTGGATAAGTGTCATATTAACAAGTAGCATGGCTTTGCGTCCGGTTCAGAGTGGGGACCATTGCATCATGGAGGCCATCATTTCCCCTTTTCCCTTGCCCCGTGCAGTGACGGTATTGTTTAGAATCGGTGTCGTATTCGAGAATCCCCCCAGTAGGAATATAGGGCAGATGGCCCTGTTAAGGTGGCAGTCGTGTTCTGGCTTGAGTGGACAAGCCTCAGGAGGTCGGAACTCAGGGAGCTCCCGAACTTTTCTTTCGTCTTTCTTCTCTGTCTCTCTTTGCTGTGGGCTGGCCCTGATCAGGTCAGCGTGCAGCACCCGCACACTTACACACTACACGTCTTCTTTCGTCTCTTTCGTTTTCCTTCTGAGCCTCTGTTCTCCTGAGAGCAAGTGCTGCTGGGCCGCCATAATCACGAGACCACTAGCTTGTTTTGGGAAGTGGGGTACACTGCAGGGTACCCTCCCTGCGTTTAACTGTGAGGCAACCAAGTTGCCCTTTTGGGGTGGGGGTGTGCCGTGTTTTGAAAAAAACTCGGCAGGGGTTTTTTTTTTTAATAGTGGAATTATTAATTTACGTATTTAACAACGTAAGTGTTTACGTAAGAATTTACGTACGTCCGTTATCTGGCCACTGGCCGATCCGCGCGCGCTCTGTGTCCAGCGCTTCATACTATTTTTTCAGCTGCTGGACTGTGAGTTCAATTCCGTCATTCAGCGTAGTAACGTCCGGATTCGCCTGACAGCATCGATGTAAAATTTTGTCTACTATCTGCTACTATGTATAAGTAGAGGTCTACGCGACCTTCCGGGTTTCCGATGTAGACGATAATCTGTCTCGCTCCAGAGGATGGCTGAATACCTGCCTTCCATGAAATAAATTCAACCACTTCCGTCAAGCTGTCAGGCCGGATGGACGGACACACTCGACCGGATCCTCTACCCTTATGCTACTAACCAGGTGACATTTAAGCTTTTTTTGAAACAAAATGTTTGTGGCCGTTACACTTTTTTTGCGACACTTTTGGAGATGCTCCAGTTTGGGGACTTTGTTCCGGACAAGTTCAACGGGACAATTGGGTTTACATGTTACTTTTTCATTGTTTTTTTACTAAGGCTTACGCCTCATTAACGTATTAATGTTTATCTCATTCAGAGAATTGTAAACTCAGCCAGGGTCATGCATCACCCGAGTTGATGTGAGTTTTCTGTAAAAATGGTCGGCATTTCCTGCCACTTAATTATTTCTGTGTTAAGCAAGCATGCACGGGTGTCTCGGTCCCCGCAGGGGAATTTTATGGTCAATTACCTTTCCATTTAATTGGGTTGTGTATTGGATTATTAATTTAAAGGTCGGGGGAGGTGTTTTAACCTGTGGACGACACCTGTAGGTGCCGTTCACCACAGGACAATATCATGTCATATTTTGCTGGATCTCGTCCGGGCGCATAACCGTGCCTGAGGCCAAGTGGATTCTTTATGAACACCTCAAGCATGTTTTAGTACATTAATTCCATAGACTCTGCTTTTCGAAATTCAATTTTACTGTTCAACTAATTTTGTAACCATTAAATTTTGCCATAGCCAGCATCATAATTGTTAAACTTTTAGTACTCATGATACCGATTCATTAATAAATGTTAAAGAATGCAAGACAAATCAGTACCAGTTATAAGTATTTATGGGTGGTCACGTTCCACTGATTTTGCAAATTTTTGTCAGGAAAATAAAAGAAATGAGAAATGCAGTTATGCAACCGGGCATCCATGTTGACCTCGTGATGGCACTTATTATTATTATCATTATTGGGATCCGAAATTGATAATTACCTTTTGCTGGGTACTTGTGTGCCGTTCGGACTATTTAGCCCAATTGACTTTGGCTGTTCATATACTTAGAATTTTGGGGCATGTCAACTCTACTCTTTTGGGATTTATTAGTTGGGTTTGAGTTTGTTAATTGAAAATTTAAGGTGGGCCGGACACTTGATCTGAATAAGAGGATTGGGGGTGTACCATGACAAAATATACGCTGTTAACCAGGTGGACATGGTGTGTGCCATTTATATGTAAATGTGTATCTATGTTAATTATATGTTGTGTGTTATGCCTTATGTGATTGTTAGATTGTTATACGTTATTATGCATATATATATATATATCATGTTATGATTTATGTAATTTACTGGGAAGGTCGAGACTATGCGCCATTTTACATTATTTAAAGTAACTGTATTCTGCTCAGTAATATCAAGCTCAACTATTTGGCGATGCCTATGTCTAATGGAATTATAATAACGATTTTAAGAATAATAACGATTGTGGTTTTTGAAATTTGAGCTATTATTGATTATGAAAACACTGGTAATATTATCTTACACATATTATCTTGCGCATATATTGTACACTTGGGGAGTTAATTGTACAAAACATGAATACAATAAATCTTGTTATTGTTATCTTAGAGCAGAGTTTCATTTGCAAGTCCCATCATACTGGACCCAGCGCATTTTTGGCTTCTCTAGGCTCTTGCCTAGTTCTAATAACTAGTGGCCTCTCTTTCACAAAAAAAAAAATAAAATAAAAAAAAAGGGTTTTTTTGATATATAAAGCATAAAAGGAAAGAGGGGTTACAAATGGTAGCAGAGAGCGTGGTTCATTCTAGGGTTGAACCCTTGGGTCCTTTGGTGTGATGGGGCTTGCAAACTCGGAAATAGTTTGAAAAAAAAAACAATAATATTTGAAAATATTTGAAAATGATAATAGATAGATGCAATGGCAGGGTTGACATCCTATGTAGGTATATATGTATTATGTATGAATTATTGCTAGGTGATTTGAATTGTAAACCTGGTGCCGCCACGGGCATGTGTGGTAGTTGGGTTTTGTTGTTTTTGAGATTGGACCTTACCGGAGATCGCGTGGGGATGGGCTCCCTTATTTATTTTATGGAAGTAATAGCGCGTGCGGTTAGCGGGATGCGGTATGGCCCGACTGAAAGTCGGTACCGTCCGACTGAAATTATGATAATGTCAGTTGAAATGTCATATGTTGTGATAGGTGTTCGGTTGTGTGGATTGTATGTTGGTGTTAGTGTCTGATGTCGTTTCTTCTTCGAGTCTGGCGACTGACGGAGAGTTGGTTCTGGAGCGGGTCAGGTTTTCGCAGCGCTGGGAAACCCGGGGGTCCACTTGATGGAAGAGAGAGTACTCAAGTTTTTCAGTTTTTGTAGGTGATGTTTGTGTTAGGTGTTTAGTGGGGATTTGTTTTATTATTGTTTGTTTTGAATTGTGCAGTTCTGGCGGCGGTATGCTATCAGAAATTGCCCCACCCTCTTTCAGGAGTTCTCCAGAAACTTTCAGTGTTAGATGGAATAGATGAGGAGCAGTTGCTGGTTTTCTTAGATCTTGTTCTGCAGTTGGCTGATTTCCCGGGGGTGTCCGATGGGAAGGTCTTGTCCCTTATATACCCGTATTGCCGGGGTCCATTGGCAGGGCTGGTCACAAACACTCTGCGTCGGGGTGACAGTGTTGATGCTTTCCATGGGGAGGTGTTGAACTTCTTCCTACCCATTCGACGACGTGCCCAGCTTAAGTTTGAAAAATTCTATCGCCTACAGGCCAACGGAGAGGCGTTAGGGGACTTCGTGCACGATATACGGAAAGCTGCCCGGGTGTTAAGGTTGGGGTTGCCCGAGACAGAAGTTATACAAGCGATTCTGGAAGGACTGAATCCCCAAGAGAGATCTCGTTTGGTATTCGCGGACCGTCCACGTTGTTTTGCGGACCTTGAACGGCTGTTTGTGGTTTCAAGAACGGTCCAGGAGGTTGACGAGTCCCGGGGAAGAGATGCCGCAGATGTCCAATACTCCAATGGTTTGTTAGGAAGATCTAAAAAGGACAAACTTGGTGGTTGGAGGAGAACACAAGAGACGCTTAGAAAGCCTGAATATTCCGGAAGTAATGGTGGCTACAAGGGGGTGGCAAGTGTGAAGACGGTAACAACAGTTACAGGAGAGAAAGGAAAGAAGTATGAATTTAACAGGGGAAGAAGAAATTATGTTAGGGAACAAACATCGGCAAGTAGGGAACCTGTAAGTAGGCGTCATTCTTATTTGGAGAAATGTGAGACTTTAAGGGTTCCAGAGGAATTACCAGTGCCTAATAGAGTAGTGAATGAAGAAGGTGAAGCAGAAGTAGAAGAGCGGAATTACTTCGTGGGATCAATACAAGAGCCTAAGAACACGTCAGTTAATACTGAGTTACAGGACTCGAGGAGGACGTCATGGTTGAATCCAGATGCCGCAGAATTTGTTCCGGTATCTCCATCTCGGTTCGTGAGGGATCTAGATCCTGTAACATCATCATCGCCTACGCCGGGATATGAGGAGTAGAAATTAATTTAGTCATTGCACATGAACCTGGACAGCTGGATTCCAGGGCGGAAAATGTTGAGGACGTTGTAGTTGCTGAGAGTCGTGAAGGAGAGGAATCGAAGGAAGAGTCAGAAGAGCGGTCTGCGGATGCTGCACACGGAAGTATAAGTGTAAGTGTTAGGGAGACTGAAGAGTCTGAGTTTGCAGATGGACACAGGGATGTCCAGGCTGCAAGTGTTTCTGAGGTTGCGGATGGACAAGGGGATGTCCATGTCGCAAGTGAGGTAGAAGTTGAGGAGGAATTTGGTGGCAGCGTTGTGGAGTGCGTGAGTGAGAATGATGTAGTGGGTGAAGATGTGCAGACGCCTTCTGTAAGTAGTGTTGAGGATTCCGAAGAACGAAAAGAAGTTTCAGGTGGACCAGGTGAGCAACTAGAGGAGGACGAGGACGTGCAGTGTTATGATGGTGGTAGTGGACGTGATGGCGATGTGTTGATGATGAACGTGTTGAGGAAAATGAGATTGGAGAAGAGGTTAGTGAAGAGGTTTGCGAAGCGGTGACGAGTGTGATGAAGAAATTGGTGAGGAGCTGAGGGAACATGTGGTTGAAGATGGATCAGAGGAGCAACTGGAAGATGGTGAGGAGCTGCAGTGTCATGAGGTTGATTTGGATTATGGGGATGAAAAAGGGGAAATTGTAGAAGAGCCGGAAGAGAAGGAAGGATTGGAAGAAAGACAAATAGAGGAGTTAGGTGATGAGCATAATCCAAAGCGGAGTGAAAGTAGTGAGGTAAGTTGCCTTGATTCTGATTCCGAAGAAACCAGCCAGTACAGCTCAAAGCGAGTTAATTTCGCAGAGAGTGGAGTCCGAAAGGAACGAGTACCGAAAGTTCGCCACAGAAAGGTAAGAAGAAGAGGTTAGGGTAGCGGGTAGATGTTCCCCACAGTCCCAGTGGGGTTCGTCTACTTCAGGGATGCGCCCCTGCCTGCGCGAGCCTTGGCTTTCTCCAATTGTCCTCATGTCCGGAGGGAGCCATGTCCTTACCTTTAGTCCCAGCTCATGACCTTTAAATGATCCTTGACCTTCCACCTTCCTATTTTCCTAACCTTCCCCTTGGAAAAAAAACTAGAAAAGCAAAAGAAAAAAGTTAGAGAGAGGAGTGGCAGCGGCAGGCTTCGCCAGGTCGATCGTGCACTTGGCGGAGCCTGTTGCTGTGAACATGCCCTTGGAGCACACATGTAAAACTTATTTGTATATTGGATAAGTGTCATATTAACAAGTAGTATGGCTTTGCGTCCGGTCCAGAGTGGGGACCATTGCATCATGGAGGCCATCATTTCCCCTTTTCCCTTGCCCCGTGCAGTGACGGTATTGTTTAGAATCGGTGTCGTATTCGAGAATCCCCCCAGTAGGAATATAGGGCAGATGGCCCTGTTAAGGTGGCAGTCGTGTTCTGGCTTGAGTGGACAAGCCTCAGGAGGTCGGAACTCAGGGAGCTCCCGAACTTTTCTTTCGTCTTTCTTCTCTGTCTCTCTTTGCTGTGGGCTGGCCCTGATCAGGTCAGCGTGCAGCACCCGCACACTTACACACTACACGTCTTCTTTCGTCTCTTTCGTTTTCCTTCTGAGCCTCTGTTCTCCTGAGAGCAAGTGCTGCTGGGCCGCCATAATCACGAGACCACTAGCTTGTTTTGGGAAGTGGGGTACACTGCAGGGTACCCTCCCTGCGTTTAACTGTGAGGCAACCAAGTTGCCCTTTTGGGGTGGGGGTGTGCCGTGTTTTGAAAAAAACTCGGCAGGGTTTTTTTTTTTAATAGTGGAATTATTAATTTACGTATTTAACAACGTAAGTGTTTACGTAAGAATTTACGTACGTCCGTTATCTGGCCACTGGCCGATCCGCGCGCGCTCTGTGTCCAGCGCTTCATACTATTTTTTCAGCTGCTGGACTGTGAGTTCAATTCCGTCATTCAGCGTAGTAACGTCCGGATTCGCCTGACAGCATCGATGTAAAATTTTGTCTACTATCTGCTACTATGTATAAGTAGAAGTCTACGCGACCTTCCGGGTTTCCGATGTAGACGATAATCTGTCTCGCTCCAGAGGATGGCTGAATACCTGCCTTCCATGAAATAAATTCAACCACTTCCGTCAAGCTGTCAGGCCGGATGGACGGACACACTCGACCGGATCCTCTACCCTTATGCTACTAACCAGGTGACATTTAAGCTTTTTTTGAAACAAAATGTTTGTGGCCGTTACACTTTCTTTGAGACACTTTTGGAGATGCTCCAGTTTGGGGACTTTGTTCCGGACAAGTTCAACGGGACAATTGGGTTTACATGTTACTTTTTCATTGTTTTTTTACTAAGGCTTACGCCTCATTAACGTATTAATGTGTATCTCATTCAGAGAATTGTAAACTCAGCCAGGGTCATGCATCACCCGAGTTGATGTGAGTTTTCTGTAAAAATGGTCGGCATTTCCTGCCACTTAATTATTTCTGTGTTAAGCAAGCATGCACGGGTGTCTCGGTCCCCGCAGGGGAATTTTATGGTCAATTACCTTTCCATTTAATTGGGTTGTGTATTGGATTATTAATTTAAAGGTCGGGGGAGGTGTTTTAACCTGTGGACGACACCTGTAGGTGCCGTTCACCACAGGACAATATCATGTCATATTTTGCTGGATCTCGTCCGGGCGCATAACCGTGCCTGAGGCCAAGTGGATTCTTTATGAACACCTCAAGCATGTTTTAGTACATTAATTCCATAGACTCTGCTTTTCGAAATTCAATTTTACTGTTCAACTAATTTTGTAACCATTAAATTTTGCCATAGCCAGCATCATAATTGTTAAACTTTTAGTACTCATGATACCGATTCATTAATAAATGTTAAAGAATGCAAGACAAATCAGTACCAGTTATAAGTATTTATGGGTGGTCACGTTCCACTGATTTTGCAAATTTTTGTCAGGAAAATAAAAGAAATGAGAAATGCAGTTATGCAACCGGGCATCCATGTTGACCTCGTGATGGCACTTATTATTATTATCATTATTGGGATCCGAAATTGATAATTACCTTTTGCTGGGTACTTGTGTGCCGTTCGGACTATTTAGCCCAATTGACTTTGGCTGTTCATATACTTAGAATTTTGGGGCATGTCTACTCTACTCTTTTGGGATTTATTAGTTGGGTTTAAGTTTGTTAATTGAAAATTTAAGGTGGGCCGGACACTTGATCTGAATAAGAGGATTGGGGGTGTACCATGACAAAATATACGCTGTTAACCAGGTGGACATGGTGTGTGCCATTTATATGTAAATGTGTATCTATGTTAATTATATGTTGTGTGTTATGCCTTATGTGATTGTTAGATTGTTATACGTTATTATGCATATATATATATATATATATCATGTTATGATTTATACGTTATTATGCATATATATATATATATCATGTTATGATTTATGTAATTTACTGGGAAGGTCGAGACTATGCGCCATTTTACATTATTTAAAGTAACTGTATTCTGCTCAGTAATATCAAGCTCAACTATTTGGCGATGCCTATGTCTAATGGAATTATAATAACCATTTTAAGAATAATAACGATTGTGGTTTTTGAAATTTGAGCTATTCTTGATTATGAAAACACTGGTAATATTATCTTACACATATTATCTTGCGCATATATTGTACACTTGGGGGTTAATTGTACAAAACATGAATACAATAAATCTTGTTATTGTTATCTTAGAGAGGAGAGTTTCATTTGCAAGTCCCATCATACTGGACCCAGCGCATTTTTGGCTTCTCTAGGCTCTTGCCTAGTTCTAATAACTAGTGGCCTCTCTTTCAAAAAAAAAATAAACAAATAAATTTAAAAAAAGTGTTTTTTTGATATATAAAGCATAAAAGGAAAGAGGGGTTACACTTTCATGTGAATTTTTATTTTCGGGAACAGAGAAAAATCACAGGGGGCTAAATCTGGTGAATATGGAGGGTGTGGGACGGTGGCCATATTGTTTTTGGTCAAAAACTCTGTTGTTTTCAGTGAAGCGTGAGCAGGTGCATTGTCGTGATGCAACAGCCAGTTTTGGTCTTCCCACAATTTGGGCCTTTTTCGTCACACATTTTGTCTCAGCCGCCTCAAAACGTCACAATAAAAATCTGAGTTCACTGTAACACCAGCTGGCACGAACTCGCGATGGACAATGCCGTTGATGTCGAAAAACACAATGAGCATGGTTTTTGTTGCATTTCTGACCTGCCGTGCTTTTTTGGTCTCGGTGATTGTGGACTTTTCCACTGTGACGACTGCTGTTTTGTTTCTGGATCATAACCACAAAACCAGCTTTCATCACCGGTTATGACCCTGGAGATGAAGGTAGGGTCATTTTCAGACGTTTCTCTGAGTTCACTGCACACATCAACACGGCGCTGTTTCTGATCCACAGACAAAAGGGACGAATTTCGCAACAACACGACGCATGCCTAAATTTTCAGTTAGAATTTCTTGACAGCTTCCATAGCTTATTCCGGCACTTGTACACAACTCATGGATTGTTTGACGACGGTCTTCGTGAATGAGTTGTCGAATTTTTTCAACATTTTTATCCGTTTTGCTCGTGGAAGGTCGTCCTGAAGGGTGATCTTCTTCAAGTGACATTCTGCCGTCCTTGAAACGAGCGTACCACTCAAAAACCTGTGTTCTTCAAAAGCTTCTCGAAGCATTGCAAAAGTTTCAGTAGGCGATTTACCAAGTTTAAAACAAAACTTAATGCACGCGCGTTGCTCGAATTTATCAGCCATCATACAATTAGCAAATGAACGTTAACACACGATTACAAAACGCAACGCGTACACCGAACACAACCTCACAATGCAACGAAACTCGGCAGACTGACTCATTACGTATTACGGAATCGGACACTGGGATGCCAGGTTGTACAGTCACGTCCAACAGCCGTGCCAAGTACAGTCCGCGAACTTTGTGATAGCACCTCGTACATTGTACAAAAATAACAAATAACACATATTAAAACGAAATAACAAAATAACATATTTTGTCGAAACTCGAGTAATCCCGTGTAGGATTCTGAGAAACGTTGACAGAAGGTAATTAACCTATTTTATAGTCTTAACCGTTTCTGGAGGCAAATAAAATGTTTAAATTATAATTGTTAAAATAAGGCGTATCATTAAGAGTTTTGTTTTGTATTATAAATGTTTCATGTTACCAGGAAATCAATTTAAAATAATGTTATATCAAGGGGTCATAGTTAACTGTCATCCATCATTATAAATTGTTTAATAAGATAAATGGAAAATCCACCAAATACTAAATTTTACAGGACTAAACCAGGACATGTTTAGTATCAAATGATTTGTAATTTTATTCTTAGTAACCACATAGACATTGTATTAACTATTATTGTATAATGATAAAATAGTAAGTTAAAGGAAAATTATAAAATGTAATGTAATTGAAGCGTCTTGGTCATGTAACATTTCAACTTTCCCTGATAGGCCAATCAGAATCCAAGAAATTTTGGTCAGTTTCTATGACAAAAAGAAGAAATTAGACACTTGATTGTTAACCACGATTGAATACGGTTGAGGAGTGCTCGCAGAAAAATATTATGTAACAAAATTCCTAAACCAGGAACCAAACTTAGAAGAATAAATTATAAACAAAAATCAGAAAAATAATGAAATTATTAACAAAGGTCATCTAACCAAATATGAACGACTACCAGTAAAAAAATAAGAAAATATCAAGTGATTAACAAGAAGAAGCCTAAACTAAAACTAAGAACTGTAACGTATTATACAAATATCTTAACCAAACAACTTTAGTAATCCAACATGAACAATTACTAGTAACACCAATAACTCACACCACAATTAATCACTGATGGACGTTTTATAAAGAAAAGAAAAACAGTATATAAGAAGTAGTGAATACAAAGTGAACATATTTTATTAAAATACATTTGGAACAATTTTACACACAATAACTGACCACGAGGCGGCCATGTTTATGACCTCATGTCATAACCAGAATGCATTGCACACCTAATGAAATGAAATATTGCAAGCCATTTTATTCAACATTAATAATTATTTATAATATCACATTAGACTATTAGTATTAAGTATATTGTAATGTACTCTATATTGTTTGTTATTAATTAATGGAACCTTTCGTAGCAGCCAAAAGAATTCACACTTTATATATTTCAATCAGAATGATCACAGTTGCACACCACTATATAAAAATTATCCCGATTAGCGCTTTCGAATGATTCCGATCTGACGATGGGCTGTGAGGCTTGAAAGCGCTAATCGGGATAATTTTTATATAGTGGTGTGCAACTGTGATCATTCTGATTGTGATTTCAACCACTAACACAAATTTCTTCATTAAACGGCTTTATATATTTACCGGTAATTCATTTTTACTATTGACCCTGAAATAAAGAATCGATTATTGCTAGCGTGTATCTTGAAATGACAATTTTTCCTAAACTGAATTAATTTTGCAAAGATTAAATATTAATATTAACAAAATCAGATCCATGTGTTTTATTTCTTGAATGTAAGGTACAATCAGGATTCGTTCTATATTCACGAAGATCCAGAGGAAATCTGTGAGCCGCAAGAATAATAGAAACTACGAAACCAAATTTAACCTCAACGAATAGGGTTAAGATGAAGATCGAACGTAAACGTTGAGAATTTGTTTTGGGACAATCCAACCGCTACATTCAAATTAGAACAGACGGACTGAATAATTCTCTTCAGTCAATTCTCGAATTAATAGATAAGAAGGAAGTCATTCAGAAATTAAAATTATAATTTAATAAATTTTACAAATACGAGGAATAAACACGCAACATAAATATCAACAGACACAATAGATTAAAATTAGAGCAAAAGTTTTTTCTTCATTAAACAACAAAGTTTAATTATACTATTTAACATTATTAATACCAGCATACACGAGACGGTTAATACTGTTAATCAAAAATGCTTAATTCTTTATTTTAAGTATTACTGTGTTAGAAGCATAGTATAACACATTAAACGTTATGTTTTCCTCAACCATGGCTTTTATTTATTTCAGCAGTAATCTAAAAACAAAAAACCGTTGTCACCTAACCTCACAAATGAAAACAAAACGTATTTTGGTTTTGCATTAAGTAATAGGACAATTTACAGTTAGTACACTTCTTCTTTTCCACATCGTAGTATATCAATACAATCGCATATTATATAAATCATCTAAACTGTACTCCAGGAATGTATAAATGTACAGTTCCGATTCTGTTAAATAGGTTTTGTTTATTTACTTGTTACTATGGTAATTAATTCTGGTCTTCATGGTGTAGTTGAGATCTTTAGTGGTAGTATTTAATATATTTCATTACTTATTTATTGCATCATCAGGAATCTACTAATAAACAAATTTTATAATCGTTTAAGACAATTACAAAATATGTAGACGTATCTGTATACAAAATATATCGATACAATCACATATTAAAAACTGCAGGAATGGATAAAGGTACAGTTCCAATGCCGCTAAATATTTAAATATCATTTGTTTATTTACTTGTTACTATGGTAATTAATTCTGGTCTCCATGGTGTTTTTGACATCTTTATACGTATCAATGAAAAGGCATAATTAAAAGGGCCTAAATCGAGCGAACGGGGCAAAATATCAAATTCCAAGTTAGACAGTATTTTTCGCCTTGTGTCATAGGTTACCTGTACAAAATTTGGTGGTAATCGGTGTAACGATGTGGATATGTATTCAGTACACATAAATCCTCAGACTTTGAGTTTTATATTGTAATATAACTCTTTCTCGTATGGTTTAACAGCCACACGTTGGTTGCGTCATTTCTGTAATGTTCGTCGTATGATGAACGGCGAATTGAGTTTTTCCGTTTATAATAATGCCCCACGTTTGGAAGCCATTTATGTAATATTTGTCTGTATGGGACGTAGATTTAGTAGTAATCTGTAGTCTCGAGTTGATTGTATTTATTAAGTTTTTATTTTTATCAATCTTCGGTTGTTATTTGAATGTAAAGTGATTTGGGAATTAGCGGTGGTTGTCTTTACTACGGTTTTCACTGGAGAGAGAGAGAGAGAGAGAGAGAGAGAGAGAGAGAGAGAGAGAGAGAGAGAGAGAGAGAGAGAGAGAGAGAGAGAGAGAGAGAGAGAGAGAGACTGGGTCCCTGATTGAAATATTTCCGGCAATTGTTTGTTTACGTTGACCGGATATTTGTGTTTATCTTTAAAGAATCGGTCATTCCAATTTAACATGACCAGGTTTAATTATGATTTTAAATATTGCTATCAGTGAATTCTTTTAGAGCGACAGACAGTGGTTTTTTTTCCTAAACACTAAGTATACATAAATTCGTTACTCTTGGTACGTATCCACAACTGCGTCGTAAAACTGTGATGATCTCCGCTCACTCCCTCTCTCTCTCTTCCTCCAGGATTCCCGATGCGCTGATTGACGCACTCATCGCCTTCCGAATGAACACTCTTTTCACAACACTGCGTATTCCGCATTTCGGCATTCCTGATTCTTTTGCAAATTCTCGATATTTAACTTAGGTTTGGCATCAGTTATTAATAGTATTTAACGCCGAATTAATTTTATTTAAATCTCATCACGTACAACTGGTACTTTAATACTTCAATAATCACTACCGTACCGAATTCTAGTCATTTGTTCGTCGGCTTAGTTTCTTTGCGGACTTAATTTATTGTCACTACAAATGACATCGTTTAATAAATGTAAACAGTTATAATAGTTTCTACGCGATCATCGTGTCTAGTTTGTATTTCCGACTTGTTCTTGCTCTATAAACTTTAACACTATGTCTTTAATTCAACACTCCGATCAGTCCCACACTACCTTACAACTCTCGATTAACATTCCGTTCAGACTTTAGTTAAAAACTCATGAATATTAAGACTCTGTCTCTAGTATATTGAAGTTCTGACTCAAGAAAATAAGAAAGTCTGAGAATAGGACTCATACTGACTGTCTAAGACTATTGCCAAAAACTGACTGAAAACTAACTGAAACTCTGCAGTAAAAACTGAGATATTGCGTTTAACTGAAACGCGTCAAAACTGAGAAAACTGATAACTGCTAACACTGGTAAAACTGATAAACTGATCCTTGTTCGCAGTCAACACCTATTTTTATATACCATTACTCCCACATTTCTGCTCAAGATGATAGCCTTCCCACCTTCTTCGTTTCTATTGGTTTTCACTAATTTTTCTATGAAAACTCCTCCTTAAACTTCTGGCTTGTCCTCTGTGACCATTCTTATTCGTTCTTCTTCCTCGTCTCCTTGGCAACCTATTCTGGAGAAACGCCTTGACCAAATCCTAGTTTCTCATAGGCCTCTCTAATTTCCTACTCTTACTTTTTCCATTTAGCTCCACCCATACCCCGTGACAGAAGAACCAAATTTCACGCCTGTCCATCAACTTGATTGTTCTACATAATTCCTTTCATACTTATCCCCTTAATTGTCGCCTTGTCGCACAGCATGCCTTCTGGTTCAACATGAGCATCTTCCTTAAGTGTGTCTGATTTGGGTATTGTCTTGTGACACCTTCTTTCCGTTCACACGCCGGTGAAATCGTTTTCTTAGAAACTCATTCAACGGATACATCTGTGCTTCAGTTTTTATGCTATACGGGAACAGTCCCTGGTAAACATGACTCCCGCTGTTTCGTTCAATTGCGTACAGAGTATGGCCTTTGTGCTTTCCACACATATACGATTCCTTTCGCCCATTGTGAACCATGTCTAGCTGGTGTTCTGGAGCCAAGTCACACACGTGGCCTGTTGTTCGTCGCATTGTCCCTTTTGTCTCTTCAGATATCCTTTCTTAGTAATATTGTAACGGTACAAACTGATGGGGTTCTATAATTTAAAGCTTTTCACCTTTTAACAAGAGTGTATTTTTTGGTCACTGATTGTAGCTCCGTATAAAGCACAGCATGGTAAAAAAATGCGAATTGTCAGTAGGGTGCGTATGCATGCGTACGAGCGCACGTGTGGGCCGCTGTTCACAACGCAAAAGTCACGTACCGAAAATTCCATAGCCAAACATCCGATGGAGACAAAGAATCGCAGAGTACGAGTTGGCGGCGACGCCTAACGCATGGCGGGTAGGCAACAAAGCACACACAGACAGTCGACCGTAGTAGCCGGGCAGTTCGCTACAACTAATCACACGGTACAGTCGCAAATACAGCGGCCTCGGAAATTTCGGTAGGCCGACGTGAATTGAGTACCCGAGGTCTACCGAAACTGGTGTAAATATAAAGAATGATGTAAGGAAGATAGAGTGATCGTAAATTAAATGAACTGTTAAAGTTAAAAGAAGTAAAACAGTGTCAGTGACGACGGAAGTGAACGGGAAATACAAGTGATAGTGGACAAGAGAATGCTCGTGCAGGTAAAACGTAAAAGTAATCAGTTTGAGTCAAAATGAAATAACGGTAATAAAAGAGCTCGATACAAAGGGGATAAAAAGTATATATATATATATATATAAATCGGTAAAGAGTGAGAGAGTGTATGTAAGGAAAAAGGGGATAAATCATTAATAAAAGTAATGGTTACTAGATAATAAGTAGTTGATAAAAACCTTTTGTTTAAACGAATTCATGATTCTAGTTGTATTTGATAAAATAAAATCATATTTGTTTAGTGATATAAATATGTGTTAGCGTAGTTATTTCCCCGTTACCATTTCCTAGTGTTCTGTGCTGAAAAACTCGTCTAATCGTTCCGTGGAATTTTCTGAATTGGGGGAGGTCAGATTGCAAAATTGTCCAGTGTTTTAATTAAGGTAAAGTATAAAGGTCTCCATATCTGTCCTTCAAAGATATTGGTGGCGGCCCTGAACTTCTGTTGGTGTTTATAAAAGGTAAGTCAGCGAGAGAAAGATCGCAAGGTAAGGTTCTGGCAGAATATATTATTTTTAAATTAATAAAATGTTTGTTCCTTCACAATATCCCTTTGATACATATTCTCTTGTTCTTCTGTTAGAGCAGCTCGCCCCACGCAATGTCCCTTAAGCGGACAGCTGCTATTACTGATATATTGTCTTTTCTGACACAACCCTTCCTGTCGTTAATGGGTTTCACACGCAACTTTTCGAACTATCGCTGGTACCCGTCGTATATCATTGTTAGGTTGACAGCTGACCCTTGCTACCGTGTTTCCTTTCATCGAAAATTTCTTTAAAAATTTGCGTTACAGTGTCCACAATTTGGGTCCATTGAGATGAGTTCCCGAATCCAAGGGATCCCAAATTCACGCCTCATATCTTATATTATCCAAAGATCATCTTCCTATGAGCGCGGTGTATTAGGTGTCCCATTTACTGGTTTTAACCCACTGACCGTAGTTACATCACTTCTTATGGTTTTTACTCACGTATTGATTGTATATCTATTCATTATGAATCCATATTATATAATCTTATACAATTTAAACATTTATTATAACATTCATTGATACATCTTAAATCTACATAGTATATGATTTTATTGCTACTCATTCTTTCAATTAATATTCACTATACATTATGCAGGCCCTTTCTACATGATAATTCTAGTTATGTATATAATAATTCATATAGCAAAATTTTCTTTTGTTAATAATTTATCTTAAAAGACTGACTTACGTATCCTTGGTTATCTATCTAAAGATTATATACCACTGAATATTAATTTGACGTTCCTAATTACATATAGATATATTGTTTTGATAATAGTTCCTTAAAACAAATTTTCGTATCTTCGTTAGACGGAAATTTAATGTTGGATCTTCTCCAATAAAATTTCACTACTTTATCTAATACTATTGTTGATTATCTTTTCACTTTAAATATAATTAATACACAAAGTCCTTGCGTTAACTTGTTGCAATAAATGGATACAATTACAAAATTAATAATTATTGTCATTTACGTTATGAAACAATCATTCAGACATTCAATATTAACTACAACAATACATTAGTAATTGATTGCATGTTAGTTTACAATAGTAAATAAATTACCTTAATTTCTACCAACTATCATTGACTATTCAGTTAGAAATATAGTCTTGTCGTACTACATAAAATTCTTAACATACACCTTATTCTAACATGTCCCAAAGTAATCTATCCCTACTGATAGTCCATGGTTTCATGAGTCTATATAATATGTTACATGATGCCTCAACTAAGATTTGACTTTATTACAAAGATAATTTCATTACTCAGCTAAGCAAGCTTGAATGATTTTTTTTTCTCATATGGTACTACGTATATATATATATATATATATATATACAGATTCTACATCCGATAGCTGACAAATGATTTACCTACTACATACATTAAGTCATATGTATGTGCACCTATTCCTTACCTTCGTTTTATTTAGTATGATATATCTTCAATTGCCTAATGTTGAACTTGCCGCGGACTTTCTGCTCATCTTTACATTCTACCAAAACATATGTATCCTCCCCTAAGACTTGTTTTATCTTATAGGGTCCACAATATAATTCGCAAAATTTATTAATCGTCCGATTGGCTTTATGTTCCAATTAACACTAAATCTCCTGCCTTAAAATTAGTCCTTTTATTAGCCTTGTTGATCTTACGAGCGTGTTCGTCTGTCTTCCCCTTCATTTTTACAAGGATCTGATGATTATTGGGGATTCTATCTCCTGAAACTTCCTTGTTGATATATCTCTCCCATACGCATGTTGGTTTTTTTCCCAAACTGCGCTTCGTAATTCGATAGTATCATGGTACGGTACATTTCGTTGATACAGCTTTCTATTGTAGCTATAAATCGAGGCCATTTCGTGTGTTGATCACCGACGAATATCCGGAACAGATTACCTAATTGTCTGTTGACCCGTTCCGCAAGATTCGTACACGGATTACGTATAGCAGTATATTTCGGTTTTATTTGGAGTTCGTTTAATCCTTTCACCCATTGTTTCGACGTAAACTGCGTCCCATTGTCTGTTAAGATTGTAGTCGGCTTACCAAATTCTTCAACATATTGTCGAACTTTTCTGACGGTCGCTGCCGTTGTTGCTCTCCTCAATGTATACAACTTCACAAACTTCGTAAAGTTATCAATTATGACAAAGATATGCCTTACGCCACCTGTCAATATTGGTAAAAGTCCGTACCTAGTAGTCTCCACTAATTAATTCACTTTTCTTCCATGGTAATATGGGTTTGGTCCCTCCAAATAGGTTTCTATTGTCGGTATCTTTACACCGTTGACATTTATCACATGTTTTTATGTAATTTTTTATTTGTTTTGACATTTTGTCAAACGTGAAATGCTCTTGAATCAGTTTGGTACATTTCTTGCTTCCCAAGTGTTTATACATTTTATGTATTTTGGCGATTATCTCACCTCTTATGCTCGTTGGCACATACAATTTCCATTTACCTTTACATTTTCTATATAATTTGTTATCTACATAATTGTAAAATTTACACATATTATTAATTTTACTCTTAAAATTATCCACTATAAGTCTTAACTTTTTATCATTCATTTGGTGTTTACCTATATCCTTTATCATTTGACTCACGTCTTTATTCATTTTAATAACTATATGATTGATCTGGTATTCAAAATTGTCATCAATTGGTTCTTCCTCCATCACGTCCTCCGGATATCTACTGAGTATATCGGCTACGATGTTTTTCCTTTCCTATGCAGTGAATAATATCAAAGTTATATTCCTGGATACTGAGAATCCACCTTGTTATTCTCGAGTTATTTAAATGGCATTTGTTCATGAAAACAAGTGCTTTATTGTCAGTAATAATGGTTAAGGGTTGACCTAAAACATAGATCAGGAACTTCTCTAAACACCTGACGATGCTTAATAATACTTTCTCAGTAGTAAAATAATTTTTCTCAGCTCCTTTGAAGGTTTTGCTGGTGAATGCAATTACTCCAATCTTCCCTTCTTCATCAAGTTGATATAATTGACCTCCATATGCAAAGTTGTTTGCATCGCACTGTAGAAAGTATCGCTTGTTGAGTTTCGGGAATCTTAATATCACTGTGTCAATAAATACCTTCCTGAACACCGATTCGTGAACTTCACTTCCTGGAAACACCGGTCTAATTCTGGCGTCCATGTGAACTTCTTACCTTTCTTTAGTAAATCTAATAGTTGTTGAGTAGTTTCCGCATATCTATCAGTAAACCGATTATAAAAGTTTGTTAATCCCAAAAAACCCTTTTAACTGTTTTTGATTCCTAGGAATCGGAAAATTTCTAATTGCTGCTACCTTATCTTCGGTTGCTTGTACCCATTTGTGGTTAGGCGGTATCCGAGATATTCAATTTCTTGTCGGAAAACTGTGACTTCTCAAGATTAATCGTAAGATTAGCTCGACGTAAATTTCTTAACAACAACTCTAAATGTACGAGTTGTGTTTTGATGTTGTCAGAGTAACAGAGACAGTCGTCAACGTAGATGATGGTATTTCTTTTTACTTCGTCCTCCAGTGTCGTATCTAGTCCTCTTGTCAAGGCGACAGAACTGGTGCTCAATCAAAATGGTGTAACGGTGTACCGGTAGCATTTACCTTCGTACATAAATGCAGTGAAGTCACGGCAGTTCCGTTTTAGTGGCACCTGCCAAAAACTACTCGTTAGATCGACCGTTGATAGGTATTTCATATTACCGCACCTAGCTAATATTTCTTGTATGAGAGGTGGTCCTTCATAGTCAGGGATTGTGACACTATTTATTTTCTGCGCGTCCAGACACAACCTGACATTACCGTCCTTCTTGATCACGGTAACCATTGGATTTACATATGGGCTATTTCCTCTTTCTATAACACCATATTTCAACATTTTGTTGATTTCTGCATCCACCTTATGCTTATATGCAATAGGTACCGGCCAACCGCGTTGGGAATAAGGTGTGCTGTCCGTGACCTTAAATTCGTGCTCGTAACATCTTAATCTCCCTGGACTCTCCAGGAATAAACTTTTATTTTTTTATCAAGATCACTCAAAATTTTCCTCTTATTTCCTCGTCTTCACACTTTACATTATTTATTTTATCATTTATCTTCTTCTCAATTGTGTCACCCTTCTCTTCTTCTACTACTTCCATATGTACGATTGGTATGCAGAACTTCGGTTCTCCACTTCTACTCTTAAACTCGACGACCCCTCCTGCTACATCAATTAAACACCCTTCATCCTTAAGAAAGCTAATACCTAAAATACAATTCCTAACTAAGTTTGGAATAATTAAAATACACAATCCATCTTCACTTCATTAATGTAAATTTCACAAAGAATTTGTTTCTGTTATAAGATTAATAGGTGTCTCCTTCTAGCCACGCGTTGCGGCGCCCATCTATTACATGACAAGTATGTGTCCTTTAAAACTCCAAGTATGTTGATTAATAAGTTTATGAATTTTATGAACAATAACCCCTATTCTGGATGTATGATCGATTTATCGTCTGTTTAAGGGTTTTCCGCTATCTTACCTGCTGTGTGTGGCGCCAAATTATTTTACATACAAAACAATTAAAAGAATTAATAATTGATTCTCTTAATTTTTTCAATATTTTCGCTACAATCGTATTTGCCGCCGCCTGACGTACGAATTTTAATCCCACTCCTCAGCGTCAGGATTGCCAACTTCAGTGTTCTTGTGGCAGCGCTAGACACTTAACTATATAAAAAGATAAACATGCATAAAATTTTCTGAAATGAATACACAAGGTTTTATTTTACTGCAGGTAATTTTAGTAGCAGTTTTGTTAATGATTCGGATTCAGATTATATAAACATCAATGATAATATAATAATTTGCCTCGGCGATAAAGTTTTACTGACTCAGCGGTTGGCAGGATCGTTGTAACCCAATTCTCTTTAGGCTGCTGCTAGTTGATTTTTATAAAAATGTTGGATTACAGAGTTCTTGTGATTACAGAGAAAGATAACAAGATGTTTTGAATGTACAAACCTTTACAATATACTTATTTCTAATTGCTGAAGTTTTTAGTTTTACAAAATTCAGTTGTGAATCTTTTAAAATAGGTTAGATTCAACGTTTTACAAATAGGTTATAATTCTTTGTTACTAAATAATAATAATTTTATTTAAATGAAGTGTTGTGTTGTTAAAATTCTTAAGTGAAATATAATAATTAATCAATTATTAATAATGTTCGAAAATATTGTGGTTGAAACCAAGTGAGGTGTCTTTGAAAGTGTTGTGAATTTCAAACGTATGTTGTCTTGTAGTGAAAATATATTTTTAGTTATACTTTACAAAAATTCTTTTTCATCTGTTCCTCAGTATGGTTGATTTTGATATATTGGATGTCCTTGGTTATATTTCCTTCCTTCTGGATCGTGATTTTGTACTTTTCGGAAATTTGGAATTTTCGTTTATACTTTATTTTAATTTTGTCTCATTCTTCTTTTGGTAGCCATATGCTTTACTTTCAATACTTTATATTATGTTTTTTCATTTATTTTATGTTTTATACTGATTATTATTCGTGAGCAATTAATTTCTCATCCGTTCTCTTCAGAGTTCAATAAATGGAAAAAAAACTGCTTGTTCATAACGTATTTTTCGTTACTAAGCGATAAATCTGTCCTCTCATTGGTTGTTAGTTTTCTTATTACATTGTTATATTCGGCTTAATTTCCTATAAAACTGTCGAAAATGTTTCTAATTTAAATATTGAGTTTATGATACATTTAATATACTTGTTTTGATTATCTTTGGATTCCTTCCTTTCTATAAATTATTTTGAGACCAAACATGCTTAGTGTGTGATCTATAATTACTGAATTAACATTTTACTGTATAGGCCTTGTGTACCTTTTATACTTATTTCTTTTCTTAATGAGTTTGTTAGTATTATTTGTGATTTTACTATTCCCCTATCTATTTATATTATGTTTACATGCCTTTTGTTTCACTTGAATCTATTTACTGGTTAGAATTTGCAATAATCTTATCTTTGATCTAGGCTTACATAGGTTTACAATTATTAGTAATTTATACAATTTAGTCACCTTTGAGTAGTTCAATTTTATATACTATTGCTCTATTATTGTTTACTTAATGAGAATTTAAACATTTTACTTTAGACCTATTCTTATTTTTTAACAAATTCTTAATTTTGATACCTAGTTTTTCTACCTTTTGTCTACAACACTTTATATTCCTGCCCACTCATTATATAATCTACTGACTCTTATTAATTAAACTTAGTTAACCTTTGAACAAAGTTTACTTAACTGTTAACATTCTTTACCACATAGTATAAATATAACTTAGATACTGAACTTTACTAAAATGAACATACATGTTAACATAATCACTTTGATAAGGACTATCTTTTAACTTGGAACTTCTTGAAATTAATATTAATTATATATTTTTTCTTCACACAACTTTTGACACATATTTATACATATAATAATATTATGATACCGTTTGTATCAAGTCTTTTGATGATCATGTCATCTTTATCAATAGTCTTAAAATTTACCACACATTTGTTGAAAATGCTTTTACAATGTATGTCAATTCACTCCATGAGTCTCCTCTTCCTTCATCAATTACAACCTTGAAATATAACATCAGTTATCATATACAATACCAAATAATTGAGATTGCTTTATACTGATTATTGTCACACCATGAGCCTTCTACTTATCCATCATTTACAAAGTCAGACAAACATTATATTATATATATATATATATATATATATATATATATATATTGTAACGTAACAGATTTGAGGTCCCCAACGTTACATAAAAAATGAAGTAACTATGGTTTAGAACAGCACCCAAATATTAAGGTTACGAAGTAATTAATACATCTGAGGTGTACATAAATTTAAAAGATGTAATAAATAACATGGATTGTAAAATATAAACATTGTATCAAATGGGAGGAGTTTGATATGTAATAATGAAGTATAAAATACTATTCCAATTAATGGTTAATGTGTTGCAAATTGTACTTGTTGTTGTGCTGTAGCATGGTAGTGTTTACAGGATATTTATTTTATGTTTTGTGGATAGTAAGAGGGAACTGTTGTTTTATAGAAGTACTTAGTCAGTGGTACTCCTTTCATTTATGTTAAAATTGTCTTTAGACAATTAAGTATAAATACATGTGTTAGGTATTATATTATGTTAAATGTATTGACTGAAATTGATTAATGAAGTTGTTTTGAATTAATGTTTGTAAACTTGGCCAGGATGGCAATAAGTGTTTAAAAGTTGACAAGTAGTTCTTATAATTATGTTATAAAATAATGAAAGGTTCCAGGATGAACTAATTAATATAATGAATTAATACCAGGAAATATAAATTAATGTAAGTAGCCATAAACCAGTGACTATTTGTACAGTAGGTCAGGTAAAGAAAATTAAGTTAAAAACCAAACAATATTATAACAGTTGTAAGAAAACCTATAGGCCTAAATTTAATATTTGTAAAAGGAAATTAATACCTTTTTAATAAGTCCAGTCTAATGAAACTATAGTAAAATATATACGGTTTAATAAGGTAGATTGGGTGAGAGTTTTAGGTAATTTGGAGTAAACATGGAGGTTTTAGGTAAACATGGAGTATTTTATTAAAAAAGAGTAGTAATATTTTATAATTCTGGCTCTAGGATATCAAATATCATCCAATGACAGAAAGTAGTGGTTGTTAGGGTAACTAAAATGTAAAAAATCTTGTTGATTTGGAATTATTCGATTGTTATATTGTAACGAAACAAATGTTACAAAGAATAGTAAATAATAGTGAAATCCGATCCAGAGAAGAACCAAGAAATAATAATTGCTAGCAAATTAAAGGAAAACTATTTGGTTTGACTTATATAATATTATCCAGAAACCCAGAAATAACCCAGTAGAATAGGGCAGTAAACAGAAAAAAGTGAAATAAATAAACCTAGTAGGCCTAATCAACTTACCCTGAATAATAATCCAAACCCAATAAAGAGTACCTAATCCATATAATAAAATTGTATTAATTATAATCATATAGGCCTATAATCAAGGAAAGGAAAAGGGACACAAACCTTTAAAGTAATGAGTGTGATCATAAGAAATAGCGACACAGACTACCGTTAAACAGTGTAATTATTTTTGATGGAAGTGTTTTGTTATTATTAGATAGAATTTTAGTTTATCATACAGACAATAGTTTAGCAGTATAAATAAACTAAAACTGTCAAAAACAATTATTATTATTAAAAGTTTTGTTATATGTTATAAGATTTTATGTCACCAGTTAATTTATGTAAATATATTTATCTCAGGTAGTCAAAGTAGAAATTACAATAAATCATAACAAATTGTTCCACCACATATCATAGAAATTCAAATTAATAAGGTTTTACAGTTATAAACTGAGGCATGTTTAGTATCAAATTGTTTATAATTATCTAATTAATAATTGTATAAACATTGCATATATAATTAGAGTATAGTAATAATATTATCTATTAAAGGTAATTTATAAAATATAATGTAGGTAATGGGTGTTGATCCTATAACATTTAAACTGTACATAAATGACCAATCAAAATTTAAGAAATTTGTATGAGTTAGGTAAAAAAGAAAGAAGAAATAACACTTAATTGTTAATTGTGATGGAAAGCAGTTGAATAGTGCGTGTCTAGAGGTAATTAAAAGTATATAAAAATAGATAACCCGTTTGTGAAAGAAGATCTGAAGGACCATCATCGAAGATAATAATCCTTCCACTACAATTTTTATGAACTAATAATACACACAATCAAGAAAAATATTCAGAATAAACCAGGAACCCTTCAGCAATATCGTCTAGATGTGTAAAGTATAATTTGACAATATTTTTTTTTCAACAAGGAACAACCACTAGACAATATAACAATTTACACTAACACTAATCACTAGTCAACATTTTAAAGTGCAACCAAATTAAATATATAAGCTAACAGTGATTACAAGGAAAACATTTATTGTACACATTAATAAACTACATTATTTTCTGAGACAGACAAATTAAATATCGTCAAAACTTGTATGTAACTTAATATATAATTTGTGTAAATTTTTAGATTATAAGTAATATATTGTTTGTAAAGGTACTCTCTATTATTAATCAACATGCAAAGGAACTTTTCGTAGCAGCCACAAGAATTCCCACGAAATATATTAAAATTATTTAATTATAAATCCTGAGATAAATATCGACCCTGTGACAACCTTATGTATCGAATGGAATTTTCCAATAATTGAATTTATGTTACACAGATTAAATCATTATGTTATTAAATCATATCCATGAGTTATTATTTCAGGAAGGTAATATATAGTAGTATTATAATATGCTCATGGGTTAACTTGAAATAAGACGAATCCATAAAAGAATTTATAAAAACCCAATATAATTCAATTGCTATATGCTGATGGGTGAAGTTAAATAAATACGGAAAGGAATTTATAAAAAAACTAATAATTATTCGATTGTTATATGCTATTGAGTTCAGATGAGGAGACACTTTTAAAAAGGATCATACAAATTAACAAAAATGAATCAAAATTAATAAATTAAAGTCGAAACCTAATCCTATAAAACAAACTGATGAATAATAAAATAAATTAGATTTCAAAAACAACCAAATACCTCCAAAAGGTCGAGAAATTATTACTTCACTCATCAAGATAATTCCGTTGGATTTAGTATTACACCCGATTTCCCATCTAACCAGGAGACTAATTGATGGAAGAAAAATTAATGGAATTATAGAAAAAATATACAAGGACCTGTTTTTGAAGAAATAAACCTCACTTTCAAGAAGGAAGTTATAATACGACTCCAATTTCACCGAGACCGACAACCACAAGGATCGTAAGAGAAGAACGAAGGTCAGAAGAGTTCCCGGGGCTTTCCAGTACATTACACCGTCAATTTTATTAAGAATCGGAACACTTTTTCTGGATGGAAGTAACCTAAATTGTAATCTTCAACTGTTTGCAGACGTACAATGCTGCCTTGAGAGTCATCAACCCGGTAACACCAGCTTATTTTTAATTTTAATATAGTAAGAACTAATAACCTTTTGTAATACTAAGTAACCTTAATTTTGCATTACCTGGCCTTACTAATCGTTAAAAGAATCACACGTACCCTGGGATAAGAGATATTTAATATTATATTTAATTTGTATAAAATAAAAGGAACCTGGTCAACTAAACAATCGATCCATCATTGTATAATCGATATCACTCTATTGTAGTCAGGAAGAGCACTGTTAGTTTGAATTAAACTACAAAATAAATAAAGAATCCTTCTTGTATATGATGATGTTTCATGTTATTGTAGAATAGGCATTATATGTTGTGGGTGGAGTAATTTACAGGTAAAAGGGTGATTAAAAGCTGGTGAACCAGTTAACCTAGAAGCAAGCCAATTACGAATAACAGCGCTAATAGTCAACAGCTGGTAGAACGTGAGATAACTGAACTAGCGTGTTTACTGCACAATTTTTGAATTGAATTACACAATACGGACTGACTAGGGTTGGCGAGAATTCTTAATTCATTAATTAAATACATGAAGTATATCATTGATATTGCGTAAACATTGAGTAATTAGGTAAAACCGTGTTATAGTATACATAAAGGTTATAATAACACCATAATAAATATATTTGTCTATTAAATTTGAGTTACAGGAGGTCACCTATAAGACTACACAATAAACATTTTCTTTAATAACAGATTGATTAAACACACGTAACATCGGCTTGTTGTTACAATATATACAAAACACAAAGTTGTTGTGAATTTTTTATATGATTGTTAATTCACTCTAAGAGTCTCCTGCTTATTTATCATTTACAAAATATAAATAAAACATCATTCATCCCTTATGGGATGTAACGTTTGTTTTGTTTTCACATGTGATTATGGGTTACACTTGGTTTATTTCATGTATTTGAGTTAATTTTCACTTTAGTGTTCAATACTTTTTGTCCTTTTAGTATACGCTGTGATTGAGTATTTTCAAATAGATATTTATAACCACTCACTATTGTATATCACTTATCACAATGTTTTTGGTCACTCACTGTGTAGCTACTTATCACTTGGTTTCATTGATTTGATTTATGTGAATTATTTTTTATAATTAACACTTATTATTTCTTTGTCATTTAATAGTATTATATTGAAGTTATACATACATTATTTTATTACATATTTAATCAAGGTAGGTATTGTACTTTCAATGTTTGTTATGATCAAACATGTTCTCATTTTTATCTATAAAGTTATTTGATATTGACTTGTCATTATTCATGCCAATCACTTTGGGTGGGGTCTTGTCTTTGTCATCGTCTTGGTCATTGGTCATCACTATATTTTATTATTTTTTTATTATTTAAAATGACTGTATTTTTCTCTTCTTCTGCGTTACTAACTGCATATTTGTTGTTAATTCGTAACGTTGTTTAATTTGTTATTCTGGTAGAGATTTTGTAGCGTAACAACAACAAGAAACTGTTTCTAGAAGAAGTAAAAGCAAATAATTCAATACAGAATTTTAGGAAAAGTATATCTTTTAAAATCTTTTAACGCTAAAGTGTTACAACCGTTAAAAGAAACAGATGAATGAGAGTTGATATAATTTATGTTTTACTAGCTGGAAAACAACGTTTTACTGTAAATAAAGCGAAACGTTGAAGTTATAACATGCGATGTTCAATATCTATGAAATATCTTTCATTTCAGTATTATATTTCATTTTATTTTTACGCAAAATTTGAGCGCGCGCAGATAGAGATTCGTGGTGACACATTTACAAACAAACATTAACACGTCGGTTTCAGGTAGAGGTCATGATAATCGTCTAACGTTCGCATCCCGAAAGCCGTCCACACGTTTTGCGCGTGCGCGTAATCTTCGTCCGACACGGCCGTCTCGGCAAGACGGTTGTAGAAATGTTCCGGCGCGGGTAGAGACACGTCCTCGAACTTCCTTTCGTCCGTCACGTACTCGTACGTGTAGACCGCCTTTCTAACCAGCATTTCAACACGTTCTTCGTCGTCTTCATTGTTTCCGTCCGTTCGCATGCACTGTCGTAGTATTTTGAATTTATCTTTTCGCAAGTTCTTCACCAACTTTTCCAACGACGCGTTCATAAACTGCGCGGAATCGAGAAAGCGGAGGCGGCCGAGGGACACGGACACGTACCGCTCGCTGGTCGTGGCTATATACTTGATTTCGTCGTGTTTGAATTTCCCGAACGCTTGGATGAGATGGTGGCAATCGTAGCCGCGCAGGTTATGGAAGAAGACGGGAACGTGTTGCGATACGTTATAGTTTAAATAGCACGCGTTGTGCGCGGCTCCCAAGTACTCGCCCGTCACGTGATCGTGGTTTCGCACTTTGTCGTCCGCGTCGCCGCGCTCGATACTCTTCTTGCACAGATGACAGGCGGTGGCGTTCTGGAAATCGCGTTCATTGTCGTTGGTCATGCGGAGCGGTCTGTCGAAATCGCGTTCGAGTCGCTGCACGTCTTCGCGAAGAGTTCGGAGAAACGTCCCCACCACGTCATTACCGCCGCCGCTGCCGCCGCAGCGGTAGAGGACGGGTTTTTCACGGCTTTCCCCGTCCAATTGACGATCACGTAGCAGAAACTGCACGGGACGTAATGCGCGATGTCCTACGAGTGCGATATGTCCTCTTTGCGCGTACATCCGGACACTGGGCGAAGAAAAGATTCAAAGTCCGCGTAAACCGTGTACGGTACTCTGTGACACTTCGTGTAGTCCTTAAAATACATACGGCCGTGTTTTCCGATCGGGAGTTCGACTTTTTGCGCTCCGTGCGGCGTGCAGAGTACATCGTGATCCTCGAGTCGTTTTCGCGCTTCCTTCGGATCCGTTTTATCACAAAATCGTTGGAGGCAGTAATTACAGAAGAAAGCCGGATTCTTAGCTCTTGTTGTGGTGTATAGCAAACGAGACATGTTTCTAATAAGACAGTAATGTTTGAGCCGTTCGTTGTTGACCAGTAATAGAAGATTCGCGTGCATCCTACCTTTGTGCTCGGTTGTCCGAATAGGGTACACTTCGTCTTTTCTATATAAAGACTCGTTGATTTCGCTGTCGTATCCCGAACACGTTCACCAAATATTCGCGTTTTGTCTTTCAAATTTTTGAATTTGAGTCACCGGCACCGGATAGTCGATCCCCTCCATATTCAGCTCGTTTTCGTACTGTCGGTATTGAGACACGCGGTTCGAGTTAAACGCGATCGGATGTAACCCGGCTAAAACGGACCAGAGGAAGCATTTATCGTCGTATAGATTTTGCACGTTGATTAACGCTCCCTTCCTTAATAATTTCTTCGGTGTTGGTATGTAACTGGTTCCGGCGAGAGGACGATATTTAAGCAAGTTCACTTCGACGGCCAAGATCCCGTTTTCGACCCATCCGCTACCTTCGCGAGTGAACTTCGAAACCGATTCGAACACTTTTTCCACGCACTCCGTGTACTGTTCGTTTACGTCTTCAGCGTCCGCCGCGGGTAAAACGAGTTGCATATGCGAACGAAACACTCCCGTCTGCTCCAGTTCGCAATCGGATACGAGTTTCTTGAATACGACGCGTACGGCCAAGTACGACTTGAAATTGTGCCCCATCTCTTGCGATTCCGCGCGCACGTCTTCCGGAATAACGTCCACCATTCTGTCCAATAATACGGATAACGTGTCCACCCCGTCTTCGAAATCGATATATTTTATCGTTTTTACACTCCCGTTAAGCGCGAGTGCGATCGTACGAGTTGCGTATACCGCCATGGTTCTGTACTACGACTTACACGAAATAAAGCACACTTTTTTTAAGGTTAGAAAATCACTAGTTTTCACCAACGTGTCGTCCGGCTGCTAACTGAGACGTAGGCAGTAAGTCTATTAATATGAATAACACACAATTTTTTTAGGTTAGAAACTACTTGTTTTCAGCAGCGTGTCCAGCCGCTAACTGAGGTCTGGGCGGTAAATCTGTACAATAATTAGGCACGAGCATATTATTGTACAACCTTATTCAAGGCTTTGCTTGTTGCATCATATCGTTGCGCAACAGTATGATGCAATAGTTACGCTCATTAGTAGATCAACAGAGTGGGGAGGGGGAATGGGGAGGATTCGAGGCCATCAATGGAGGGGGAAGAGCTGTTGAATTAGGTCAAGAGGGCAGCTGTTCGTGTGACGTCACGAGCATATTATTGTGTAACTTCATTCAATGCTTTTGATTCACTTCCGGTTTACAGCGTGGGAAAGTCCTTTTACTCTCATTGTCACGCTAGTGATGGCCATGTGTTTTCAATCTTCCTCAAGTGTGTCTGTTATTCCCACGTTGCATCATATCGTTGCGCAACAGTATGGTGCAATAGTTACGCTCGTTAGTAGAACAACTGTTGGTGGAGGGGTAATGGGGAGGATCCGAGGCCATCGATGGACGGAGTGGAGAGCTGTTGAAGTAGGTCAAGAGGGCAGCTGTTCGTGACGTCACTTGTAACTTCATGCAATGTATTTCACAATCCTGGACCCCGTTACAGGAACAGTACTGTTGCGCTATATCACCGTGACTCATTACGAAACGATTCGATCGATAGAACTGTTCCATAATAGTATTGCGCAACAGTATGACACACACACACACACACACTACGACAACAGTACCCCCCTCCGCGTACAACATGGGAAAATCCAAGGCCATCGATGGACCGGATGAGCGGGGGGGAGGTAGTGGCGAGCTGTTGAAGTAGGTCAAGTGGTGCTGTTGCGTCATATTGCGAAACACTATTGTGCAACACGTGTTGGCAGGATGTTGTGCAATAGTTACACGCAACAGTAGAAGAGGGAGGGGTGGGGGGATCGTCCGTCTATATAAACGGGAGCTCGTTCGCTATACCCTTCAGTCTTGTCTCGAGACTCGCGAGCGACGCGTCGTCCAGAGCCCGTTTTTTAAATGTTTTTTTAATTTTTTATTGTTTTAATTTATTTTATTTTTTTTTTATATCATGATTATTTTTCTTAATTATACTATTTACATCGATTAAACATTGTATTTCTGTATATGAACTATCACTTTTATAATATCTAACAATATTTATTACATTTTATTATATTTTTCATCTTTTTAGTTGTAAGAGCTTGGTAATACGTTTGTTATTTTTCCTCTTGCGGACGAGCCCGAGCCCCGAATACGAACCGACCGAGACCGAAACGAACGAGAACTAGACCGAAACGAACGAGAACTAGACCAAAATGAACGAGAACTGGACGGAAATGAACGAGAAGTGGACCGAAATGAACGAGAACTGGACCGAAACGAACGAGAATTAGACCAAAATGAACGAGTGAGAAATATTTTACAACAAATTTGCACACACACACACACCACGCCAACAGTACCCCCATCCACGGCCTCCGCGTACAACACGGGAAGAATTCGAGGCCATCGATGGGTGGTGGGGTGGAGAGTTGTTGAAGTAGGTCAAGGAAACATACTGTTGCGTCATATCACCGTTACTCATTACGACACGATTCGATCGATAGAACCGTTGCATTATAGTATTGCGCAACAGTATCACACACACACCACGCCAACAGTACCCCCATACGTGGCCTCCGCGTACAACATGGGGAGAATCCGAGGCCGTCGATGGCATCGATGGGCGAGGGGGTGGTAGAGCTGTTGAAGTTGTCAAGGAAACGTACTGTTGCGTCATATCACCGTGACTCATAACGACACGATTCGATCGATAAAACCGTTGGAGAGAATCCAAGGCCATCGATGCCATGGTGGTGGCGGGGGGGGAGCTGTTGAAGTAGGTCAAGTGGAACCGTTGCATCATATTGCGCAACAGTATGGTGCAATAGTTGCGCTCATTAGTAGAACAAGAAAGAGGGGGAGGGGGATTGTCCGTCTATATAAACAGGAGCTCGTTCGCTATACCCTTCAGTCTTATCTCAACACTCGCGAGCGACACGTCGTCCAGAGCCCGAACTAGTTAACTGCAGCGTTCTTGGTTTACTATAAGGTGATATCGGTCATGTTTTGTATTTATTTTTCGTTATTACATTTTTTATGTTTGTATTTATTATTTTTTTGTAATATCTACGATTATTGTTCTTAATTATACTATTTACATTTATTAAACATTGTATTTCTGTATATAACCTAACACACACACACGCACACACAGCCTGCCACGCCCCCTTTTTGTAATATTACTATTATTTTTCTCAATTATACTATTTACATTGATTAAACATTGTATTTCACACACACGCGTGCGCGCGCGCAGCCTGCCACGCCCCCTCAGTACAACATGGAGAGCATACGGGATCAATGGGGTGGGGTGGATACTGAAACAGTGGTCAGTGGCGGGGGGGTGATGACCTCAACAGCCAGTGTTGTCATTGAAACAATAGACGTTACTGAAACAATAGGCGGCATCCATTGTTTCAAAACTGAAACAATAGACGCCATCGTTGTTTCTGTGAGACGTCACTGGCTGTTTATGTAGGTCAAGAGAGCATGTGTTTGTGACATCACTTTTGACGTCATCACCTTGACAACACTGGCTGTCAAGGTCATCATGACGTCATCACCCTGGCAACACTGGCTGTCAAGGTCATTCGTGACGCCATCACCCTCCACCGAATAGAACCACAGAAGGAAAGAAATCTAATAGCCTGATGGAATTCATGAGAGAAGCGTTTAAACAAATGAAAGAGGAAAATAAGAAGAGTAGCGTAACATTGAAAAACCAAATGAAGGAGGATAGTGAAAAACTGAATAAAAAAATTGAAAGCAATAATGAAAGAAGAACCATGAAACATTAAAACAACCGTTAGAAGAATACCGGGAAGAAATAAAACAGAGAATAATGGAGACGAATGAAAAGATAGAAAGGGCCAGTAGAACACTGATCCAATTCCGTGAAGAAATAATAAATCAAATAAACAACGTCGAAGATAACAGTAAAATTAGGGTTGAGATACTCCAACAGGAAACACAGGAGAACTTGGAACAATTACAAGGAAAGATGGATGAACAATACAACAACAAAGGGAACAATTTAGGACGAGTACAATGCCAAGTCACGGAAAATAAAGAAAAGATCGAGGAAATACAGCAGAAAGAAATAATAAATATTATAGAAGAGTTGGAAATACTTCGCAATAGACCAAATGAGCTACACACACATACCAATGGGAGAAAATCGAGAGGCCATCAGCTTTAAAGAGTATCAAAAAAACCCTCTTGAATTTATAGATAGATTAGAAGAGCTTATCAGCCGAACTAAAGAAAACAGATGAAACATGATTAAGAATCTGTTGGATGAAAGCTTCAAACATATTGCTGACAATTGGTGGACGGCCATAAGAAATAAGGTTCACAATTATCTTGAGTGTAAACAAGTATTTAAGACCAATACTGGTCGGAGTCTATCCAGAACATAATAAGGGATAACCTGTGCAACGTGAAGTACAACTCTGCAAAAGGCCAATCACCTACGGCCTACTTCCTAGTCAAGGTTTGTATTGCCCGACACTTAGAACCCAGGATTCCAGAAGAATGTCTGGTAACTAAATTATCATACCATTTCAAAGAGGGGATAGTTCGTGCCCGATTATGCGGACAAGTAAAGACCATTGGAGCAATGGAAGCCCTTCTCGAAAGTTATGAACAAGAAGACTATTATAGAAGTAATCGACGGAGGCCAGAGACACAAAATAAACGGCGAAATGATCAAAACAGAGATAACAGACAAAGAGTAAATCATGTTAGGGCCAACAACAACAACCGGAGTCAAAATAACAATAGATTCTGAGGATGCAGAAGAAGTTTTAATAACTACCACACATACATAACTCAACAGAGACAAGATGAAGAAAACAGACATCGACAAAGGAGCAGGAGTGTGGAGAGTCGCAGGCCTAGAAGCTGGGACGGGAGAAGAGAGGTACACTCCAACAACCAGCACAGAGACGAACTAGAGCGACCAGTGACAAGTGACCGGAACAGAGGAAACGACAATATATGTAGTGAGAACCTTGCCCGTCACTGCAAGAGGAGAAAAGGCATATAAGAACGGTTAACCCAATAGAAGATTCAATAACTGTTATTAGAAATTATTATTTAAAGAATATCCAATGTGACCTAATGGAAGAAAGAATGGCGGAAGAGGCAAAGCCAAATAGCAGGATTGTATACGTTAGAGTTGAACTACAAGGGGTACCTACAGAGTTGATGATTGATACGGGGGCTAATATTTCGTTAATCGATAAAACTGAATTGAACAGAATTCAAGAGTGAATCACGGAGAAGATACCCACACTGCCTATCCACAACATCACTATTATCGGAGCAACAGGAAGACAGAATAAGATGGTGAAACAACAGGTAATCCTGAATGTTACAAGTGAAGGAATCGGAATTCCTATGGTGTTTTTAGTAGCCCAGGGGCTACCCTTTAAGGTGTTAATGTGATATGCTACGGTGCCACTCTGCTATCATTGACCTGAACAGTGGAAAAGTAACACTGTATTCAGAAGGTAATGAATGGTCCACTGAGATAATAGGAAGCCAATGTGCCCCTCAGTGTCGACGTTCATACCATGTTAGGAAGGCAATTAGGACACCCATAGGAAAAAATGAACTTGTAACCACAGAATCGGATTTATGGAGGGAGAAATTACAGGAAATACTGTCATTCCAATGAAGGGGCTTAACGGAATCAATCAGTGTTGAACAAAGACAAAATCTAATTGGCATTTATAACAAATACAGAAGCGTGTTCTCCAACTCGCCAGGAAAGGCAAGAAATTTCATGTGTGAATTAAAATTACGTGATTCAGTTATTTTCAACCAAAAATCATACCCAATAGCTCAATCATTAAAAGAAGCCATAAGGAAGGAAGTACAAAGGATGATAGACAATGATATAATCGAAAGAAGTAATTCATCGTATACCAGCCCAATAGTCACAATACCCAAAAAGGATGGACAGGTGCGTTTATGCCTCGATGCCAGGGAGATTAATAAAATGATTATTAATGATCGGACATCACCAGGGGAGATAGAAGAGATTATGACAAAATTTCATGGGTGCAAATTTATGAGTACATGGGATGCCGTCTGCGGCTACTGGCAAATCGAATTACACCCACACAGTCCCCAGGATGAGGCTTTTATCTACGAAGGAAGGAACTACCAGTTCAAGCGGTTGCCTTTCGGACTGGTAAATTCAGTGGCCATCTTCATACAGTGCATGGACCAGATTTTGGGGAAAGAAGCTTTGGAGTTTGCCACTGTATATGTTGATGACATACTTGTAACTTCGGCAACATGGGAAGAGCATTCCAACCGCGTAGAATTAATACTAAGAAAACTTCACCAGAACAATATCACCATTAAACTGGATAAATCCAAATTTATAATGCTGGAGTTACAATTTCTGGGATTCATACTATCAGAAACAGGGATAACCCCATCACTTGAGAAAGTAGAAGCAATACAAAACTTCCCTAAACCAAAAAACATTCGACAGTTGCAATCATTTTTCGGTATCTGCAATTTTTACAGAAAATTCCAATGAAATTATTCCAAGCTAACTGCTACGTTCCAACACCTATTATCATCCAAGAATAAGTGGAGATAGGGTGCGACAGAAGACGAGAATTTCCAAATAATTAAAAATAAATTTCTAAATGGTGTAATACTACACCACCCCGATTTTAGTAAAAGATTTTACTTGAACTGTGATGCCAGCAACATCAGCCTGGGTGCAGAACTGTATCAAGAAGACAAGGAGGGAAATCACTTGGTAATCAGTTTTGCTAGTAGAGTTCTAAGCAGTTGTGAGAGGAATTATACCGTAACGGAGAAGGAACTACTAAGTATAGTCTTCGCCTGCTTAAAGTTCCGAACATACATTCTGGGATATCCGTTTATGATTAGGTCGGATCATAAGTCAATATCTTTCCTTAAAAAATGTAAGCTAAATCATGGCCGACTGACCAGATGGGTATTAATCCTACAAGAGTACAAAATCAACTGTGAATACGTGCCTGGAAAGCAGAACGTGGTCGCGGACGGATTGTCCAGGATAAACCTTCAAAAGGGAACTTATGAGACTGAACAAGAAGATATTGGGAAAGTATTTAGTATTATTCAAGCTAGAGAAGACTTGGAAAGAATCCTGAACCAGGTAGCTGAGCTGCAGACCACAGACCCAAAATTTAGATCAATAAAAGAATGTTTAGAACTAATTGACCCCTCCATCACACCTTATTATTGTATTCAGAATAATTTAATATTTACACATCCCACTACAAGAAATAACGGTTGGAAGTTGTATATCCCTAAGGCAACAGAGTCACCCATCATAATAGACTATCACATTAGGTATGGTCATATGGGACCTCTCAAAGTGATAAAGGCTTTGGAAGAGCATGTGTATATAAAGAGCATTAACAAAAAGGTAAGACAGACAGTAAGGAAGTGTAAGGTCTGTCAGATGGTTAAAGTAAGTAACGAGTGGAAAGAAGGCGCCATGATTACCATCACTTCTAACAAGAACCTCGAAAAGCTCTTTATCGACATATGTGGGTCATTCCCCAGGAGTAAAGGAAGGGGACGATACAAATATATCATTATTTTTTACCATTTCTCTAAATTTATTAAATTATATACAATTAGTAAAGCCACAACTAAAAAATTCTTGACATTATCATGAATAAATACATACCCGAGGTGGGAAAACCGGAGATGATAATAATAGACCATGGTACTCAATTCAAGGGCAAGAAATGGAGATCGGAATTACTGACTGAGGGAATTAAGATATATAAAACATCCATCTACCACCCCAACAGTAACCCTGCAGAAAGACTCCTCAGAGAAGTGGGGAGGATCTTAAGAACGTGTTGCCATAATGAACACCATACCTGGAGTAAGTACGTGGAAGCCACCGAAACTTTCCTGAATCTAGCTTATCATGATACCATAGGGGCCAGCCCTTATCAAGTAATGTTCAATCAACAGGGCCGGTAAGAGGGGGCAGGGGGCAGAGCCCCGGGGCACAGGGGCCCGGCGCATAACGGCCTTTGTTCTGGTGATTTATTAACAGTGTAAAACCCATTTATTTACGATTAAAGTTAAGAATAACGAATTGTAGGGTCAATTAATAAATCCTAAACCATTAACAATCCAACAGTAATGATTTTGGTAAGTTTTTCTTTTGGGGGGGCCAAAAATGTTTAGCCCCGGGGCCCGTGATCGCTCTCGCTGGCCCTGTCAATCAACACCACCAAGGGAAATTACATCTATAATCCAATTTCCACAGATGAATCAAGAAGAATTTTCTACAACCACCCTGCATAACAGAGTCCTTCACTGGGCAGAACTGCGCAGAAGAAGGGAAGAAAAACTTAGAACAAAGATAGTAAAATATAATATAGGGGATAGAGTATTGTTAAGAAATCAACAACTTCCTAGTTCAATTGCAGGCCTAGCTAAGAAGCTATTATTACTATATAATGGGCCATATATCATTACAAAGGACAATGAAAATAACACATACGAACTTACTATAACAGAAAGAAATAAGGTCAAAAGCACATATAACCAGGCAGAAATAAAGAAATTTTATGGGGATTAAAGAACATATATTGAGATCCGTTTATTTCAGCAATTTTACACAAAATTAGTACTGAAATAACCAGTCTTAAAAAGGGGGGCATTACGTGATGTGATGTTTCCCTCTATATAAAGATGGTTTAGTAAAAATCACTGAAGTACAAAACGGTTACAATTATGAGCCTAACTTATAAACTCTTAATAGTCATTAGTAACTTGTAAAACCAGTGTAAAGTATAAAAAGATGATTAAATTGTAAAACATGTCTTTGGGGAACTTTTATGATAATTATTCCAGGGAATTGCATTATTAACAAGGTTCAAATAGGTAAAAAGCCTATAATGCAAGAACTAACTAGAAAACAGTAACTATAAAACTGATTAATAAAACAGTATTTAACACAAAACTGTGACCTAGGTTTCAAAAATAATATTTGATTGTGACTAGAAAGCACCTAAACATTTTCAGATAGTGACTGTTACTATATAAAGGTGTAATTACTGTTATATTTTGTAAGAAATGTAGTAAGGTTTACTAGGATATATTATAGAATAATAGGATTAAGAAATTTTGTTAAATAAAATGAGTTTTAGCATAAAGGGCACTAGGCTTATAATGCCAATAGTGAAATCAAGAGATTTTGTAAAAAAAAAAATGAATGCTCAAATAAGTAATCACTATTGTAAAAATGTATTTTGTGAACATAGTTCTACTTGTACAACAACAGGAATAAGCAATGTACTAAAAAAGAGTACTATAAACCTAATTTATTTAAGTAGGCCAAATTTTAAAAATGTAACTTTTGAATTACTGAATAGAAACTGGTCATGTGAAACCTTAAAATAATCAGTAAGGAAAAAGCTGTTTATTGGTACTAATATCTTCAAGGTAGTACTTAGTATAAGAAAATGATGTCTATTTTAATAAATTTAGTAAATTTTGATCCTAAAAAGTGACGCCATCAATAACAATGTTATAAATTTCCACCAATGGGAATTTTACATTTTTTGTGTTTTGACGACCCAAAATTTAAATGAGAAGAATTAGTTCTTTGTTGGATTTCAGACAGTACACTTCAAAAAAATCTGTAATACTCTAAGTAAAGAAAGTGAACCCAGAATCGAACCGAAGATTAGGTTAGGTGAAGGAAGACCTAACAGGAAGAATTAATGAAGAAGAAAAATTGTGTTGAATGATTTTAAAAGAGAAGAAAAGTGTTAGAGTGATTAAATAAGTGTATAAAACAAATAAAAAGGTAAGTATAGTGATAAGATATTAAATTATAAAAACTACTTAATAACGATTACCAATAATCCACTGTTACACTTTCCCCACACTTAAGAATCATTAGTTACACTATCACTGAACTGAAACACTTATATTTTTATAATTATTTCAATTTTGAACTATTATTTCTTTGTGTTTTAGAATTAGTAAAGGAGAATAACCTCCTAAAAAATAGATAACCTATAAACAGACACTGTTCACATTACGAACTATTTGTAATATTAGATTTTATTTACTGTTGTCTTATATTATAGTTGACTTTGTTTTTGTGATGTTTTGTACTTCACAAAGAGTATTTTCGTTAATATTTTTGTAGTGAAAAGGATCCACGAGATTATAAAATAAATAATTTTACTGTAAGACCTATGCCTGTATTCAAGAAGGAATGCCACCCACTGAGCGAAAAAAATTTACTAGCCTGGACAAATATACTTAAGGTGAAAGTTATTTAATCTGATTTAAGGAAAAAATATAAGAAATTTAGAAAAAATAAAAGAATATTGATGAATTTAATTTGTAGGTATAATTACTTTTTGGTAATTAACAATTTTTGTATATTCGAATGTTAGTTTTTTTTTACCATAGAAGAGAAGTTGGCAATACCTATTTTGGGTACAACGTTTGATTTGAATAATTTGCATTGGTAAGTTAATTTAAATAAAAGAAAAGAAGAAGGAATTAAAGGAAAGATCATAATTTTAAAACATCAAGACCTTAAATATTTTATTAATAAACTTTAAACAGAATTAAGAATACAGTTATATACCTACTAGTATAGGTGTAAATTCAATAGTAACTTTACTGAGTTTACACAACAGTAACAAAGTAAAAAATTAATCCATCAGTTAATTGAAGAATTGATAATTAATTAAATCATCTGGAAGAAATATATTATTTAATTTTTTTAATTGTTTATTTTATTAAACAATTTGGCGCAAACAACGTGAGGTAACCGAGTAACTCACTCATTTCTAATGAACCATTTTATACCACTATAATATTTTGTATTCATTAAGTTACAATTGGCACTCAAACGAGAGGCAATAAAAATAATTCAACTATAAGAAAACTTCACCACTATAAATAAATAATTATTTATAAAAAAAACGTTGCAAATTGGCGTCCACAACATGAGGCGTAACAACACTTAATACGAATAACACGAGATTAATATTTATATTAATATTTAGAACGTTACAATATTATTAGATAGGGTATGCAATTATTGTTCGTCTCAACTCTTGTTTTGTTTATTTACATTGATTGCAACAGCTATTTATTCTTCTTCATACACGGTATAAACATATCGATACTGCGCCGTTTGCATTTATCGACAGCTGGTTAGAAATTGTAGTTGCCTAGCAATAATTAATTGTCGCGCGGTATCGGTTCCGCGATATTTTAAAATAAAGGTCCTCAGATTTTGCCCTTAGACGAAAATGAGACCGAGTCCAATCGATTCCTGGTGTCAAAATACTCTTAAGTACCAACTTCCAAGAAAATCGTTAGAGCCGTTTTAGAGAAAAAAACATAGCTACATACAAATAAATAATAGAAATTAATATATATATATATTATAACGATTCATATTAGCGTCCTATCTGAGCGTTATATGAAAGTGTCTGACGGAGGGAGTAGAGCAGCGTAAGCAAGAGAGAGAGCGTACAATCGCAGCCATCTCACTCTAACCTCGTCACTGCGACATCCGATACTTTTACGAACATGAAAATTTACTCAATACAAATTATCAGTTCAACCTGTGATAACTTAAAAACTAATAAATATACGGCAATTCTGAAAACAGCATTGTATTCAGCAAGTGAAGCTTTATAAGTAGCCGCAATCTCAGTTAATATAATTAACAATTGAAGAAGTTATACGGAAGACGTACGCCAAAGGGAATAACGAGAGAATTATGCTACGTAGGAATTAAGTGTTTTCACACACACACACACACAGATAAAGACCTAAGCAACAATATTCTGTGGTCAGATCTTTGAAAACACGTTTGCAAATACCTGTAATTAATCGATTTGCAAACACAGGAAGTACGATTTTAACTAGAAATTCTCTGCAGTTTCAAACCTGTCACGGGGTGTTTCGTCGACATGTTCGAGATTGTCAAAACTGGAAAAACGCATGATTTATTTGAACAGCCAATCAGCATCCCGTATTTAAAACTGACGCCAACTCAAAGCGAGGGGTAGCATCACTCTTCGTTAGGATCTTCAATGCGCTAGTCATGTATAAATTACGTACAGAAAATTTTCAATCACACAAAACCGTAATTAAGTATCAAATTCGAGAAGTAGTCCGCAGTGAAGATGAACTAGTACCGTTCAACAACTCTCGCTGCATAAAACAACGTTAATTAATTAAATCATTAATTAATTAATCATCAGCCGTGAAGGACCTGTGCGACAGAAGGCTACAGCATCTGTAATTGCCAGGGCATCTTCTACAGCATTGATCAACATCAATTCTTCTGTGCAAAACCATCAAAAGGAGGGCCCCTACGGATTCCTATCTTCGGTCAACGCATCAAACAGTAAGAAATAGATTCATTGATCAATGAAATAAGCACTAAACAAATAATAAAAGCAATAAACAATTTTTAAAAGACACTAAGAATATCACACTTTGTAATTTTAATTATAAGATTAGCTCTAACATAGTATAGGAGTGTTGAATGGAAAGTGAGGTGTAGTATTGGACGTGCAAACTATTGCAGACCTGTTCTTTAGCACTGGTTTGGGAGATAGCAATCTCTTAATTAAACCAGATAAGAACCATAGGTCGTTTGAATGTATTAATCGTTACTTTTCACACTCACTTAGTAATTATAAGTGTTAGGGTAGAAATAAGTCCTACCATTAGCCTAATCAAGTATAAAAAAAATTGATTAAAACGTTAATTAAAATAATCAAGCAAATATTAAAGTGTTATTTGTAGCGATTCCCCTTGAAAACCACAATCACTGAAAGAATCCTGAGAAAGAGTGTCTCCATGCGCTGAGCAAGCTGAAACCGTGTCATTTGTATCTGGGATTTGTTCTGGCGCCCAGGTAAACTATTATCACGGGTAAGTAACATTTTATCTAACATACAAATATTAGATAATTGTGTTAGATAAAAGGGAGCGTGGTAATATATATATATATATATAAATATATATATATTGCAACAGAACACAGGATGATAAGATATGCTGTTTATATCAGAGTACATGAATGACGTGCATATTCTTGTTTAAATTTGTTTTGTGTAATATTTTGTTTTTTAGTTATAAGTTTTGTATTTAAAAATTGATAAGCATATAGGTTACACCAAACTCTTCATAAAAAAATGTACTATATTGTCATGTATTTTTTTGTATGAATTGGTGCGCGTGTGCGGGGGGTGTTAATCTGCGATCGCTATAGCGACAGTGGTAGTTAACCGATTTACATGAAAATTTGACAAGGAATTTTTTAAGTAAATAACTTCGATTTGTGTATACTCTGAGGTTTGTAACTATTTTAGAAATATGATTTTTTAAGTAAAGCAAAACTCAAGTGTAACTCTTATCAATGATAGGGTAATAATAATTGTAGATAATTTCCATGCAGGACTATGCAAAATTATACAAAGTTTTTCATGAATTTTGTGTATCTGCTTGTTCCATCAACCATGTGACTTGGGCTTGGCCTATCAAATTACACCAAATTCAGTGAGATTCATACATTGCAGAGTTAGGTTGGACACAGTCTGTCTGTCGACGTTGCTAGGGGAAGTTGTGGCCCGGGTAAGAGAGTTATTCTCTTACAAACGTAAAAAAATCTTATATAAAATAAACCATAAACCTTAAAATTCTTAACGAAGTTTTGCGGTAAGAACCAAGAAGGAATAGAGGAATATTTTATATACAGTAAACTATAAACCTTGAAATTCTTAACGAAGTTTTGCGATAAGAACCGAGAGGATAAATAATTAAATAAAATTTAAAATAAAATACAGTGCTGTGTCGTGTAAGTTAAGATATCCGCATAGGAAACTTAAAGACACTACAAGATATCGTGGAAGCAGTTAAACATAACTGCGAGACTCTGTGAAATATCGCCGCTGGAGCCGCTTGCTGTACAAGGACGACGAGACGAAGAGGACACCAGGAAGGAGTGAAGCTGTAGAAGAGGACGATGAGACGGGACCGATGAGACGACAGGAGGACGTTGCAGCAAACAAGTTAAAGCGATTTATATTAATCGAACAATACAAACAATTTAATATACTATCAATACATGACAATTTAAAAAACATTATACATCTTTATAAACAATATTTGTATATAATAAATAATATTTCATCTCCTCCATAATAGACTTGTATCGATTTTACACACTCACAATATCCTTATTAGAATAATAAAGTTTGATCTGTTGCATAAGGATATTTGGCGCTTGCCAACGTTGGGCTCGATTTTTGAATTAATTTTAAAAAAAGAAATATTTATTTGAGTGTGTAGAGACTAAATTCATTGAACTATTTATATGTGCTGTTCTATGTTATCAGGGAGTGTAGATAAAAGTTTGAATACTCTCTGTTATCAGATATTTGAACACTAGAGTTATTATCTGTATGGAAGTTGAATTATTATTGTTATCTGTGTTAGATTAAGCTTGTTTACATTTGATTGAGAGACTGGATTATAATAATAAATAACATAAACGGACGTTATTAGAAATAATACGTAAAAAAATATATTGCCATTACTATAAATAAAACTATAATATTTTATTAAAATTATAAAAATAAATAATCAATATGGCCGAATCACTAGAATTACAAAATACATTGGCGGCATTATTGGCAAATATACAAAAGCTGTCTAAAGAAAGTAAATCTAATCTGCAGAAAATGTCTGAGGAAAATAAAGCCTGGCATGCGAGTATGCAGAAAATTTCAGAGGAAAGTAAAGCCAGAGATGAGGAGATGATAGCCATTAGGCAGAAATTTTGGGAAGAAATGGACGCCGATAGAAAGGAGAGGATGGCGAAACTACAGGAAATGTCAGCTGATAATGAAGTAGACTTAACTGTTGAGAATATTGTACATGGTGATAAATTTGAAGTACCAAATGTTCTTGTGGAACATACACTCAAAGAAAGTGATTATACAGAAACAACCCAATTAGGGCCTAGTAACTCATCTCTCGGTAAAGTCAAGTATCTAGATTCTGCATCAAATGGTAGTGAAGATAACGAATGTGAAATTAGAAGTAACAACACTATTAGTCCAGAACATACTTTAGGTAATTGCTGTGATGAGGTGATAGTTTATAATGCAACTGAAAAACGTATAGCTGATAAATTAGACTTAATCTGTAGTAGTAGTGAGACCGCCTTAGAAAGGAATAAATCTCACAGCAGGGAATGTGAAGCCAAAATTAAGTTGAATTATTCTCTTAGGCAGGAAAGTGAATGTAACAATGCGGTTGACCGGTGTAGTCCCGTCGACTTACAGAAGCCAACTGTTAATCGATTAGATAAGGTAGCAGCTAAGGGTGGTGCGCCCGCTAAGGAGATAACAGCTGAGCAACAAAAACAATCAAATAATATTTTAAATAAATATGAAAAGAGAAATAGGGAAAACCTTATCTCAGTGTTGGTTCACATCTATCCAGATTGGTATTATCAACGGGTAAACGGTGGAATATTTAAAAACAATAAATGTTATTTGCTGTTCCGTGTCTGTAAGATACAGATCCATGCTGGTAATGTTTTATCAGTCAATAATGAAATGTATAAACACTTGAGAAGTCCATACAATTGTAAAAATGAATATTTAAATAAGGTATTTGATGAATACTTGGGTAAACAAAGTAGTTTTGTTCCTGAAGCTGGTGCATTTGAGGAAAAGCACACAGGTAAGGTTAATTCTGACAGAAGATCAAAACTGTCTGAGTGTATTCAGCCACATATGAAACGAAATGCAGGTGTTATGTATACAGTCAGAGATTCACTGTACAGCAATATGTGTTCATCTTTTATGAATGTGTATGCAGACAAATCAGAGACATTAAAAAATTTTAAAGTGCACTTAGATACTGATCACTGTAAAAACTTGATGAAAATAATGTTTGAGATGATACCAGAGAAATTTCAATCAAACAATGAGTTCATATTATACAAAGGAGATTATATTATGTGTAGCCTGGGTAATACAACTGGCATTACATATAAACCTTTAAAAATTAAATCAAAGAAATGTATCGGCAATTACCGAAACAAATGCAAGTGTAGAGCAATCAAAAAACAAGAAAGGTTGCGCTGCATGAGTCTGTGCGATAAATTAAAAATTAAATTAAGGATAATTGAATCTAATATGTCAGGATATAGGAGTATGTATGTTATGCAATTGTATAAAATTATGTGTAAAATAAGAATAATTGTAATCATGTTGAAAAATGTATGGTTGAACTGTAGATATAGCAGAATGACGTCTGACATTGACATCCTTATCAGTGTTCAGGAATGTTTGGTGATAAGCAGCCGTGTGCTTTTGTTTGTTTACAATTAGAGCTGTCAAAGTGACAGTTGAGGAAATGTTTGATAGAAGCTACTCAGTTATTTTAATTTTTGAAGTTATTATGTTATTATTTAGATGATTATGATTATTGGGAAGAAATTATGTCAATTTAGGTTTAAAAAAAAAAAATTTGTATTCCATAAAAAAATTTTTTTTACATGTGGAGGGGTTAATCCTGCAACAGAACACAGGATGATAAGATATGCTGTTTATATCAGAGTACATGAATGACGTGCATATTCTTGTTTAAATTTGTTTTGTGTAATATTTTGTTTCTTAGTCATAAGTTTTGTATTTAAAAATTGATAAGCATATAGGTTACACCAAACTCTTCATAAAAAATGTACTTTATTGTCATGTATTTTTTGTATGAATTGGTGCGCGTGTGCGGGGGTGATAATCTGCGATCGCTATAGCGGCAGTGGTAGTTAACCGATTTACATGAAAATTTGACAAGGAATTATTTAAGTAAATAGCTTCGATTTGTGTATACTCTGAGGTTTGTAAATATTTTAGAAATATGATTTTTTTAAGTAAAGCAAAACTCAAGTGTAACTCTTATCAAAGATAGGGTAATAATAATTGTAGATAATTACCATGCAGGACAATGCAAAATTATACAAAGTTTTTCATGAATTTTGTGTATTTGGTTGTTCCATCAACCATGTGACTTGGGCTTGGCCTATCAAATTACACCAAATTCAGTGAGATTCATACGTTGCAGAGTTAGGTTGGACACAGTCTGTCTGTCGACGTTGCTAGGGGAAGTTGTGCCCCGGGCAAGAGAGTTATTCTCTTACAAACGTAAAAAAATCTTATATAAAATAAACCATAAACCTTAAAATTCTTAACGAAGTTTTGCGGTAAGAACCAAGAAGGAATAGAGGAATATTTTATATACAGTAAACTATAAACCTTGAAATTCTTAACGAAGTTTTGCGATAAGAACCGAGAGGATAAATAATTAAATAAAATTTAAAATGAAATACAGTGCTGTGTCGTGTAAGTTAAGATATCCGCATAGGAAACTTAAAGACACTACAAGATATCGTGGAAGCAGTTAAACATAACTACGAGACTCTGTGAAATATCGCCGCTGGAGCCGCTTGCTGTACAAGGACGATGAGACGAAGAGGACACCAGGAAGGAGTGAAGCTGTAGAAGAGGACGACGAGACGGGACCGATGAGACGACAGGAGGACGTTGCAGCAAACAAGTTAAAGCGATTTATATTAATCGAACAATACAAACAATTTAATATACTATCAATACATGACAATTTAAAAAACATTATACATCTTTATAAACAATATTTGTATATAATAAATAATATTTCATCTCCTCCATAATAGACTTGTATCGATTTTACACACTCACAATATCCTTATTAGAATAATAAAGTTTGATCTGTTGCAATATATATATATTGTAACAAATCTTTCAATAAGATTTATTTAGGTTTCGGGGTTTAATCAAGCTCCACGTTGGTATGTGCCAATTTGTAACAAATAACTCTCTTTGTTTTTCTTATTTATATTACAGTTACAGTTTGTAGTTAATTTAAAAAAATTAAATTAACTAATTCGATCGGTTTAAGGAAAATGTTTATTATGTTATCGTAGAGGTGACCTCCTGCAACTCACTATTAATAAAAATTTTATTTATTATATCGTTGCTGCAACTTGTATGTAGAACATAGCCCTGTGTTAATCAATTACTAAATGTTTACCAGATGATACCTCTATATTACATGTATTTTAGTTAATAATTCGATAATTCTCTCCAACCCTATTCAGTCTGTATTATTTAAATTAATTCAAAAGTTGCGAATGAAATACGTTAGTTCGGCAATCTCACGTTCCACCAGCTGTCTACAGCAAGCGCTGCTATTCGTAATTGACTCACCCTTATAGGTTAGTTTGGTTCACCTGATAGTTAATCACCTTCTTTACCTGTAAATTACTCCCCCATCAAAATACAATACCTATCTACAATAATACAAAACATCATTACATACAAGAAGGATTCTTTATTTGTATTACTTTTTAATTTCCAACAGTGTTCTTCACAGTTATGTGATCGTTATATCGATCGTACAATGGTGAATTGATTTGTTAATGGACTAGTCCTGTATAATACAATTTAAATATAATTTTGTTTATCTCTTATCCCAGGGTACGTGTGATTCTTTTAACGATTAGTAAGGCCAGGTATTGCAAAATTAAGGTTACTAAGTATTACAAATTGTTATTAATCCTTAATGTATAAAATTAAATAAAAGCTGGTGTTACCATACAATGCGATTCTCAAGATAGCCGTGTCTGTTTACAAACGCTTGAAGACTTACTGATGAGGTTACTTTTGTCCAGAAAATGTGTCCAAATTATTAATAAAGATGGAAAGGTGATGTCCCGGAGTGCAACAGGAATTCTTCTATTCTTCGTTCTTCTTCACGATCCTCGTGGTTGTCGGTCCCAGTGGAATTGGTGTAGTATTATAATTTCTTCCCTCTTGGAAGTGAGGTTTATGTCTCCTGTACCAAAGGTTCTTGTGTATATTTGGTTTATAATTTCATTAATTCAGACTTCTTGTTCATTCAATAAGTATCCTGGTTCAATGGGAAATCGGGTTCATCATTAATTCCAATGGAATTAATTTAAAGAAGGAAATAGTAATTCCGCTACCTTTTGGAGGTGTATGAGTATATTTCTCGAAATCTAGTTCAGTAATTATTCATCAGTTTGGTTTGAATGAATTGGTTTTGATACTTTAAATTTATTAAGGTTAATTCATTTTATTTTAATTAATTTTTTCATTTAAAATTGTCTACTGAACTGTTCTCAATAGCATATAACAATCGAATAATGAAAATCAACAAGATTTTTTACATTTTAGTTACCCTAACAACCATTACATTCTGTCATTGGATAAAATTTGATATCCTAGAGCCAGAATTAGAAAATATTACTACTCTTTTTTTAATAAAATACTCCATGCTTGGAATTATACCAAATTACATAAAACTCTCACTTAATCTACCTTATTAAACCGTAGACATTTTACTATAATTTCATCTGACTGGACTTATTAAAAAGGTATTGATTTCCTTTTACAAATATTAAATTTAGGCCTATTGGTTTTCTTACACCTGTTATAATATTGTTTTGTTTTTAACTTAATTTTTCTTTACCTGACCTACTGTACAAATAGTCACTGGCTTATGGCCACTTACATCAATGTTAATTTCCTGGTTTCAATTCATTATATTATTTAGTTCATCATTGAACCCTTCATTATTTTTTAACGTAACTATAAGAACTACTTTGCCAACTTATTAACACTTATTGCCTTCCTGGCCAAGTTTACAAATATTATTTTAAACATCTTCATTAATCCATTAAAGTAAATACATTTAACATAATATCATACCTAATACATGTACTTATACTTAATTATTTAAATACAATTTTAACATAAATAAAAGGAGTACCACTGACTAAGTACTTCTTTAAAGCAACAGCTCCACTCTTACTATCCACAAAACATAAAATAAATATCCTGTAAACACTATATCATGCTACAATACAACACCAAGTACATTTTATAACACATTAAATATTAATTTGAACAGTATTTTATACTTAATTCCTACACATTAAACTCCTCCCATTAGACACAATGTTTATGTTTTACATCTCGTACTACTCATTACATTTTTTAGATTTAGGTACACTTTAGATGTTTTAATTACTTAGTAACCTTACTAGGTACCTCTAATGCATTTTTCAGGTGAGATGGGCCCTCTTGTATTTAATCATAACAGGCTTTGGGCATTGTTTTAAATCATATTTACAAAGTTTTTTATGTAACGTCGGGGACCTCAACTCTGTTACGTTACATAATACTCCCCCTTCGAAAGAAGTTTATTTTGGCTCAATGAAGTTTAGTAAAAATAAACTTATAGTTCGTCCCTGATCAGGTTATCCTTTTACTCATAGTATTTTTTTTTTTTGACTGGTTATAGACCTGTTATTCGGTTAATGGTAATTGCTGTTTTCCTACTCAACTCTCTCTCTCTCTTGGAGGCAAATTCATCAATTATTTATTTCTCTGGGTAGTGGTACTTCCACATTTTCCTTGATAAGGACTGGTCACACTAATCATAAAAACTTGTTTTAACACTTATTTTCTTATTTACTTCTATAAATTCGCTTTCTCAATTAAGCTTCTGTCTGCTATCTTCCTTCTGTTTTCTTCATCTATACTTCTGGAATCTAATATCACTCTTTTCAGCTATTTTATAATTATTATCCCTTAAATATTCAATTTCCCTAACATTTTTCCCTATCCTGTGCGGTGGTACCAGTCGGATGGCCACTTTTGGGTCCATAACTCCGCTGTCCATCCTTACACCTTCTGAGACCAGGGGAACATCATCCCTGCTCATGAAAATTATTGCCGGAACATTTCTACGGTCAATTCGTTATAATAAAAAGATTACAAGTAGTCGATTAGCGACTAATACTAAACACTTTTGTGATTCTTCATACTGTTGCTGTTTGCATTAAATTATATATTTCCTTTTCTTCTTGATTCCTTCTTCTTTATCATTAACTAATAGCATATAACATTATTGATAGGCATTATTTTAAAATCCTTTTGACTTTCCTTCTTGTGATATATTTTCTCTGTATCATTTCTTCTTATATCATCTTCAATTCCGAGAGATTCTAAATTATTGTTGTATTAATTATTATCCTCCTTCAGCTTCATTGTAGTCATTAAATTATTCGTTATTCTTCTTATTTGAGCACATTACCATCAATTGTTTTTATTCATTTATTCTTCTTTTTGTTCCCATAAAATTATTACTTTTTCCTATTAGTTCATTTTAAATCAATTCTTCATAAATATTATTTAATAATCTGTTCTTAGATACTCTTGGTGTTTTACTGTTTATTAAATCAAATTGTTGCGAAATATCTTAAATCATATTATTTCTGAATAAATTAAGTAAGTTGTCCTTACGTACTTTTTGAATTTTGGGGTTTTAGTCTCTTCATTTTAAATTATATGGTTTCAAAATATCTTGAGTAAGTTGTCCTTACAGTTTTTTAGAATTTTGGGGTTTTCTTTCCAATGGGTTGCTTGGTCGGTTTTCAAAAATTCAGTCCCCTTTTTTCTGGTTTGTTATTATTTAGGTTAACCATGGTCCATTATTTCCTCTATACTGGTTGTTCGGATCTCTCTAGTGTATAGAGTTATTTCTGTCCTTGTGACATATCTCACTATCATGTAGTTCCGCCATTTTGTTGTTATAAAATTTTCATTCATGCTGAAGTCTACCATTGTTTTTCGAGCTGATTCTTCCGTACTGTTTCTTAATCTTTCGAATGGTTCATACATAATCTCCAGAAGTCCTCCATGCTCCTCGGTTAGTTTTGGCTTTTTCGGTCCTTCTAATCTATCTGGGAATTCAATTGTGGTTCGTTTAAAGTTTATAAATTGCCTTACTTCTCCTGGTTCCGTAATTGGTATATTATGTAGCTGAACTAATCCCCTTTTAATCATCTCCAATCCTTCCCGTGTATTTATTAATTTCCTTTTACGCGTTTGTCTTATTTTCATTGTCTTCATTTCATTGTGAACCCGTTCTATTCTTCCAGTTATGTCAATTCGTACTTCGTTTAATTTTTCTTGGGTTTTCGCTTGTACCTCCGTTATTCTAAGTTTGTTATTGTTTTCTATTTGGATTATTTTGGCCTCTACTTCCACTGCGAGTTGTATGATGGTTTCATCTGTCCTTTCTAGACCTACCTTAGTTTCAGTTATTTGCTGTCTTACTTCCTCTTCATAGTCATCAACTCTTTTGCTCAGTGTTTTATCGACAATTGTAATACTTTCATTGATGACTTCCCTCAACGCTTGGTTTTGTTCATTGATGATTTGCCGCATCTCCTTATTACGGTTTTCAATTTTCTCGTCTATTTGTTTGGTATTTTCCAGAATCTGCTTTAAGCTCTCGTTGTTCCTGTCAAATCTTTCATTAATTTGGTTTAAGCTTTCATTTATCAGCCGGTTATTCTCATCATTTTCCTCTTTATTTTTGTCAAACTTCTCATTCATTTGTTTGATTAAGTTCTCACTCAAAATTTCATTTTGTTTCTTTGAATTTTCGTTGATACTGTCTATTTTGTTTTCCAGCTTTTCTGTAGTTTGCTTTGAGTTTTCTTCCTGTTTCCTAAATTGTTCTGCCATGAACTTCATCATGTCTTGCCAATTTGGTTCTTCTCTGGCTACCACTTTATCTGGTTGGTCCCCTTGGGCATCCTCTTTATTGCTCGCCTGTTGTTCCATTTCGGTGCCTGTAACTACCTCTGTTTCTTCTTCCCGTCTCTCTTCTTCTGTTTCTTGCTCCTTCTCCATCCTTTTAGAAACACCTCTAGTATGCATTCCTGTGCCTCTAATAGTTGTCTGCTCCAGTTAAGTAATAGCCTAATTTTTTACTCAACTAAAGCCCACTCGTTGAACCCCAATTTGTAACAAATCTTTCAATAAGATTTATTTAGGTTTCGGGGTGTAATCAAGCTCCACGTTGGTATGCGCCAATTTGTAACAAATAACTCTCTTTGTTTTTCTTATTTATATTACTGTAAGATAATATTTTGAAAGATTTAAATTAAGACGGCTTTCTTACTTGATAATTTAATAGACTCTGGTGAGCTCTATAGCAGTAGCATGCAGAATTGCTAACAAGACATAAGTAACATAAAAATGACTTACCGTATCTCACGACCGGGTAGATTCAGACACTCAAGGCAGGATAGACTGGTTGGGAAAAGGATGGGTGAAATGCACGGATTTCTACCTGCCGAGGAGGCCCGACTCGTGGACGTTGACACTGAGATGGCTGGCGTACGACAAAAGCTAAAAGTTCATATGCATGTATGAGCTCTACAAAAACCATAGTGCCAACTTCGGAAAATGAAAATAATGACCGGTTCGATCCGAAATATCGAACACCGGCCCCCGTTGACCGCAATGGGTCAACCACCAACTACACCAAAAGACATGGCCCAAAATGCATTACAAAAATTTGGCTTTTGGTGAACAGGAACACTCTCTGAAAATTACCCTCCAACATAGGAGGGGGTCACACGCAAACACAAGAAAATACAAACCTACAGAAAACATGCAAAACGTGCAATGAATTAGAAAACCATGCCAAATAACTCCGCCGTGGGCGCATCGACCAGGCGAGCAATCCGAAAGGTTCGGGTAGAGCAGACAAAACCCAATAACATACAATAAACAATGGCCCAGCCAAACACAATGTAAAACTCAGCAAATCAACTTAGTTAGTTCCCTAGTTTTTTTACATTTTTTTCCTTTATTTATTTATTTATTTTTGTTGTTCCCTTTTTTTTATCATTTTTTTTTACTTATTTTGTTGTTGTTGATTTGTTGAGCATCCATAACTCCCAATAAACTGGCACAACGCCATGCCAGAAACATTCCACAATGTAAAATTCACTGCGGACAACAGCTGGAAGGAATCACCTGGGAAATCCCAGCAAAGTGTCCAGTAAGTCCACAACAATCATTGAAACTAATTCTGCTCACCCGAAAAAACAAGATAAACCCAATCAAGAAGATATAGCAACCTGTATAAATTAGGTCACCCCCACCTCTAAGGGCCACGACGACAAGTGCTCAAACAATTCCACCCGGGGCTCCTGAATGAGAAACGAAGAGACCTTGGTCTCCAAGGCAACATCTTGCACGTCGTGATTCGGGCGATAATTAATAGGGGGTCAGCATAGAGCATCCAGCTTTAACCAATCTGGCCCTGACCACCACAATGTCGACGACCGGAGGCTGGAGAGTGACGTACCTCTAGAGGCTAAATCAGCGGGGTTAGAAACACCATGGACATGACGCCAAGATTTAGTATCGGTCCACTCGGTAACGGCAGCCACCCGATTAGCAATAAATGTCTTCAATTTAAAAGTAGGCATATTCAGCCAATCCAAGACAATCGTCGAGTCTGTCCATAAGAAAACTTGACTCAATTGAATACATGACGAGAATAAGCCAACATAATGACGAACAAGTTTGGCTAAAAGATAAGCTCCCAACAACTCCAAACGTGGGATTGATAAAGGTTTAAGAGGTGCCACTTTAGTTTTAGACGACACCAACGAAACCACCGGAGGACCAGAGTCAGTATAAATGGACAGATAGAGGACGGCCGCGTAACCCAACTGGGAAGCGTCACAGAAACCATGCAATATTACCCTTTCAATATGCCCACCTTTAGGGAAGAATGGCCGGGAAATAGTAATTACCGGAAGATGATTCAAAGAGGACAGGAATTGACTCCAATAATCATTTAAGTCATCACTTAGAGGAGCATCCCAGTCCAAGCCCTCAGCCCAGAGTTTTTGGAAAAAAGCCTTGGCCCTGAAAATCACTGGCGAAAGCCAACCACACGGGTCAAATAATTATGCCATCTGAGATAACACGACACGTTTGGTAAATTGAACCTGAGCATTGCTGCAACAGGCCAAAGGAGGCAAGGAGAAGCAATCGGTAGAATGGTCCCAACTTAAACCCAGAATATCCTTATCCTTAGCAACGACGGAATCACTCGGAGCGGCTGATTCAGGTAGGCAGTCGGGTTGGTTAGTGTACCATTTTTTCAAATTGAACCCTCCTGAAGACAACAACAGAATTAATTCCCGTTGTAATTTGCAAAGCTCTGATTTTGAATCAGCGCCAGCAGCAATATCATCCACAAAAATATTACGGCTAAGTACCGCCGCTCCCGCAGGAAAATTAACTGCCTCATCCTGAGCCAGCCGCTGCAAGGTTCGCAACGCCTGAAAAAGGGCGCAAGCCAGCCCGTAAGTAACGGTACGCAAAGCGAAAACCCTTAGTGGGGCGGTAACCTCCTCACGCCATAAAATGCACAGGTACGCCGAGTCATCAGGATGCATAGCAATTTGGCGATACATCTGTTCGATGTCGCACGTGAAAACATGGCTGAACCGCCGAAACAAAGTCAAAACGTCGGACAGTAAGGTCTGCAACTTAGGGCCGACACATAATACGTCATTTAAGGAAATCCCAGAGGACGTCTTCATGCTGGCGTCAAACACCACCCTTATTTTTGAAGTATCACCTCTAACTTTAAAGATACCATGATGAGGGATGAAATATTTTGGAAAACTGGGGTCAGACACCAATGACATATGCCCCTGGGCGACATAATCCGTTATAACTTGTACATATTGGCTCTTAAACTGACTGTTCGCCGCAAATTTCCTTTCTAACGCAAAAACCGAGACATGGCTCCCTTAAGGGAATTTCCCAAAATGTGAGAAGAGTTTTTGAAGAACGGCAAGCGCACCTGGTAACGACCCGACGGCAACCGACTTGTTGACTCCATGTAAAACCTTTCAGCAAAGTGATCCTCTTCAGATAATTGGTGGGGTACAGCTGGAGGCTCTTCGACCTCCCAAAAACGATGAACTTGCTCAAGTAGGTTTGTTGTATCCGTTGATAACGTTGTGACGGAAGGATAAAAGTGGTGGAAATGACAGTGAAGCTGATGTGCAGATACCAGATCCAAAGGAAGGCCAGTGAGACCGCTAGCACAAGTCAATGCACAATTAAGTGAAATTGGGACTCTACCCATAATCACAAACCCAAAACGTGTCCTAACTGCAACAGGCAAACCTGCACCCAAAGGAATAGTCTCTCCCATAAGAATAGCCGCTACAATATCGGCTCCAAACAACGCATCAATTGGGGCCGCTACATCGAAGGTAGGGTCAGCTAACAAAAGATCTTTTGTAGCCTGCTTAACGTCAGGCAACACCTGGAACCTAGGTGAGTCCGACGAGATCTTAGAAAGAATTATAAAGGCATGGTTAGATGCCACAACCTCGCGTTTTAAAGTTTCCAAGGACAGATGGCACACCTTTTTTGCTTTGGTGGCAATATCACCTACCCCATTGACACTTACTGAAGCGTCAAAACAAGCACGCTTTAAGCGAGATGCACATGCTTCAGTTATGAAAGAAGCATGGGACGCGCTATCCAGGATGGCCCTAACTACAATATAACCTCCATTCGGAGACGACAAGACTGCTAGACAGGTGGCTAACAGAACCCCTGCAGGATGGGGCAGAGACACGGTCAGAGTAGTGCTAGACAGATCAACTTGGTCTACAAGCGATGACCCCGAAGCCTTGAGTTCAGCTGTGTCAGAAATCTGTGAACGAGACGGAGACGGACGGGCACTTTTGAAATGAAGTAAAGTGTGGTGGTACTTAGAGCCACACGTTTTGCACCTATTTTTGCACCAGCCCGAATGTTTATGTTGGAGGCACGAAAGACAACATTTTTTATTTTTCAGACTTTGAAAACGAGCCCTAGGGTCCTTACTCAGCCACGCCGGACACTTGAGAAGCACATGGGTCCGGGAATCGCAATGAAGGCAACGTGAACTAGATGCATCCCGTTGCGTAACCTCCGCAGATAACGTAGACACAGCAAGAGGAGTAGCCTTAGAAAAAGAAACCTTCTGAGTTTTCTGGTGGCTAGTGCTGGGAAGAGCAGGTAAAGCCGATTCCAACGATGCCTGTTCTTTCTGTTCCGCCATAGCGGTTAAAAATGTCATAATTTCTTTTAGGGCAGAGAGATTCTCTTTGTCCGTAACAGACGCCTCAAAGCGTTCACGCAATGATAGATCCAGCCTAGACAATACAAAAGACGCATATATTGCTTGATATATATCAGCAATGTTTAGAGCTGACAACGCTGAAAAGTTAGCATTGCAGCTGTCCACCAACTTTCTAATAGACGCAGCTGATCGCATAGAAGCGGCTGGTAACTGAAGCAGATTGGTACAATAAACCCGAGCGGCCAAACGAGGATTGTGATAACGACTTTTAAGAGTTGACAGTGCAAGTGAATAACTATCATCAACTATGGGAAGCGCGGCAACCTTCTCATAAGCCTCACCCTTAAGATGAATCAGTAAATATAACAATTTTTGCTTTGGGGTGAGGGCAGGACTTTCGTCCACTAATGTGGTGAACTTTGACCAAAACTCGGACCAACATTTGGCCTGGCCATCAAAACAAGGTAAAGAAAGCTTCGGCAACTCATGAACGAGAACACCTGAGTGCCCGCCACTTGCCGATGAAAACCGACCGGAACCAACCGGTATCTCTGGTTTTGTTAGTTTGGACGCTAAAATGCTACCCCGGACATAAATATCCTTAATTTGAGCTACCACCGCAAAAATGTGGTCCTCGTCCAATCCCTGGGGCAATGACTCGGCCGATAGGTAAGGATCGACCTTACCTAGAAGGTCCTGATATTCTTCGGACAACCTGGACGCCAAAATACCGGCTTCACGTTGATCCACGGCTCTCAATTGCGGCAACCCTTCCAACTTATTTATTAAATGCTGCAACGCAAGTATTCCCACCGAAGTGGTCCGGTCAAAAGCTGCCAACGACAATTTAGCCGGCATATTGAAGTAAAAAATATCGCGCAACCGACAACCACCTTTAATAAGAGAATTAGGAACTGAACAATAATCACGACCCGACTTAGCCTAACAGTGCTCGAGATAACTAGGCGTCTGACACAACTACTTTTCATAAACAATACCGAGCAAGATAAATACAAAAGTAAATTAGTGCAAGGAAAAATACAACTTACACAATCCAACAGGCAAATAATACCAAACACAAGAAATTAAACACGCAACAAATTGATTTACACAGCGCAAAAGCACGACAACAAAAACACAAGTTACACAAGATTACAGCACATACGGTGCAAAATAATGGTACACAAAAGTGCACCCAAAAACAAACATGTATAATACCAAATAGAATAAATACACACAAAACACAGCAAAGTACAATGTACAACAATTCACCAGTTACCGAACCAAACACAAATAACTGGAACACCTTAAATGCCAAAATTGATGGTCAACGCGTCGTGTATGGACAGGATATCGCATATGCAAAATATAAACCGCACCTAAAGGTAATAGTCATGCCAAGAAAATTAAATTAAATACAAAGGCAGGCTAATCCGACCCCGGATAACCTAAAACCAACCCGTTCCCTTTACGCCTGACAGTCGCAAACATGTAGCGCACAATTTCACGTGGGACGCAAACCGTAACAGGACGGAAACAAACTTCACCAGACTTGGCCCAGTAATTAAACGACTACCCCAAAAAACAAGGTGCAAAATTTTTACACAAAATTTGCCCACCTGGTCATGCACACACGACGTTCACTGCTGACACTAAGCAACAGCATTGAAACACAAACTCGTAGTTCACATGCGTACGTATTATACCAACGTGCTTCCGTGCAATAGCATGCAAATGATGAACATTCATGCAAGTGGAAAAATTAACGGCATGCAAAACAACCACGAGCAGGCACAAAAAACGAAACGGCACGGCACGTTGGTAATTAAAATAAAAATCACGCAGCCAAAACTGACTTATAACCCAATTACTGAAACTCGACACACCAGCAGCAACATGCACAAAATTACGAAACACGTGCTCCCAGTCGTGACGGCAAGCAATTTATTTGAAAAGCTAGCAACCTCATGAACCCTCTGGTAGTAAATAGATGTAAGATAATATTTTAAAAGATTGAAATTAAGACGGCTTTCTTACTTGATAATTTGATAGCCTCTGGTGAGCTCTATAGCAGTAGCATGCAGAATTGCTAACAAGACATAAGTAACATAAAAATGACTTACCGTATCTCACGACTGGGTAGATTCAGACACTCAAGGCAGGATAGACTGGTTGGGAAAAGGATGGGTGAAATGCACGGATTTCTACCTGCCGAGGAGGCCCGACTCGTGGACGTTGACACTGAGATGGCTGGCGTACGACAAAAGCTAAAAGTTCATATGCATGTATGAGCTCTACAAAAGCCATAGTGCCAACTTCGGAAAATGAAAATAATGACCGGTTCGATCCGAAATATCGAACAATTACAGTTACAGTTTGTAGTTAATTTAAAAAAATTAAATTAACTAATTCGATCGGTTTAAGGAAAATGTTTATTATGTTATCGTAGCGGTGACCTCCTGCAACTGACTATTAATAAAAATTTTATTTATTATATCGTTGCTGCAACTTGTATGTAGAACACAGCCCTGTGTTAATCAATTACTAAATGTTTACCAGATGATACCTCTATATTACATGTATTTTAGTTAATAATTCGATAATTCTCTCCAACCCTATTCAGTCTGTATTATTTAAATTAATTCAAAAGTTGCGAAGGAAATACGTTAGTCCGCCAATCTCACGTTCCACCAGCTGTCTACAGCAAGCGCTGCTATTCGTAATTGACTCACCCTTATAGGTTAGTTTGGTTCACCTGATAGCTAATCACCTTCTTTACCTGTAAATTACTCCCCCATCAAAATACAATACCTATTCTACAATAATACAAAACATCATTACATACAAGAAGGATTCTTTATTTGTATTACTTTTTAATTTCCAACAGTGTTCTTCACAGTTATGTGATCGTTTGGTGAATTGATTTGTTAATGGACTAGTCCTGTATAATACAATTTAAATATAATTTTGTTTATCTCTTATCCCAGGGTACGTATGATTCTTTTAACGATTAGTAAGGCCAGGTAATGCAAAATTAAGGTTACTAAGTATTACAAATTGTTATTAATTCTTAATGTATAAAATTAAATATAAGCTGGTGTTACCGTACAATGCGATTCTCAAGATAGCCGTGTCTGTTTACAAACGCTTGAAGACTTACTGATGAGGTTACTTTTGTCCAGAAAATGTGTCCAAATTATTAATAAAGATGGAAAGGTGATGTCCCGGAGTGCAATAGGAATTCTTCTATTCTTCGTTCTTCTTCACGATCCTCATGGTTGTCGGTCCCAGTGGAATTGGTGTAGTATTATAATTTCTTCCCTCTTGGAAGTGAGGTTTATGTCTCCCGTACCAAAGGTTCTTGTGTATATTTGGTTTATAATTTCATTAATTCAGACTTCTTGTTCATTCAATAAGTATCCTGGTTCAATGGGAAATCGGGTTCATCATTAATTCCAATGGAATTAATTTGAAGAAGGAAATAGTAATTCCGCTACCTTTTGGAGGTGTATGAGTATATTTCTCGAAATCTAGTTCAGTAATTATTCATCAGTTTGGTTTGAATGAATTGGTTTTGATACTTTAAATTTATTAAGGTTAATTCATTTTATTTTAATTAATTTTTTCGTTTAAAATTGTCTACTGAACTGTTCTCAATAGCATATAACAATCGAATAATGAAAATCAACAAGATTTTTACATTTTAGTTACCCTAACAACCATTACTTTCTGTCATTGGATAATATTTGATATCCTAGAGCCAGAATTAGAAAATATTACTACTCTTTTTTTAATAAAATACTCCATGCTTGGAATTATACCAAATTACATAAAACTCTCACTTAATCTACCTTATTAAACCGTAGACATTTTACTATAATTTCATCTGACTGGACTTATGAAAGAGGTATTAATTTCCTTTTACAAATATTAAATTTAGGCCTATTGGTTTTCTTACACCTGTTATAATATTGTTTTGTTTTTAACTTAATTTTTCTTTACCTGACCTACTGTACAAATAGTCACTGGCTTATGGCCACTTACATCAATGTTAATTTCCTGGTTTCAATTCATTATATTATTTAGTTCATCATTGAACCCTTCATTATTTTTTAACGTAACTATAAGAACTACTTTGCCAACTTATTAACACTTATTGCCTTCCTGGCCAAGTTTACAAATATTATTTTAAACATCTTCATTAATCCATTAAAGTAAATACATTTAACATAATATCATACCTAATACATGTACTTATACTTAATTATTTAAATACAATTTTAACATAAATAAAAGGAGTACCACTGACTAAGTACTTCTTTAAAGCAACAGCTCCACTCTTACTATCCACAAAACATAAAATAAATATCCTGTAAACACTATATCATGCTACAGTACAACACCAAGTACATTTTATAACACATTAAATATTAATTTGAACAGTATTTTATACTTAATTCCTACACATTAAACTCCTCCCATTAGACACAATGTTTATGTTTTACATCTCGTACTACTCATTACATTTTTTAGATTTAGGTATACTTTAGATGTTTTAATTACTTAGTAACCTTACTAGGTACTTCTAATGCATTTTTCAGGTGAGATGGGCCCTCTTGTATTTAATCATAACAGGCTTTGGGCATTGTTTTAAATCATATTTACATAGTTTTTTATGTAACGCCGGGGACCGCAACTCTGTTACGTTACATAATATATATATATATATATATATATATATATATATATATTAATCTGCTTAGCTTTATGTGTGTCCTCAAATTAGACACTACAGTCAGCGAAGTTTAATATATTTCACCTTGGGCACACATATCAACCACTTAAACGTTAAATTAAGACCGTCTACTTTCTCAGTATGTTCATAAAACCTAGAAATTTGTAGCCACTGTGACGATGCCATATTAATAGAAAAATAATAAATGATACGGGTAATAAATTCGTGAAAACCCAAAAATACCGGTACGTAACAAAAAACTACTCTATTTACAAATCAATCAACACAAAACTGTAGAAACACAACAATAATTTATTTTCACTACGCTGACTGCACAAATATAAAAATAACAACAAGTGCATGCGGACAGTGAACGATAAATTGGTGGAATTGAAAATCTGTTTAAATTAACCTCCTTTGTGATGTCTGGGTAATAGGAGTGAAATTTGGCATTCTTTGAACGCAATTTTGTAATGATGTACAATCATGTAAAGCAATTTTGTTTTAGATCTGAGCCTATTATTAAAACGTACGTTAGCAACACTATATTCCCACTTTTTCAGATGTAAAAACAGAAGTTACTTGTTGTCTACTTTTCTAGGGTAGTCATGTGAATAATTCAACAAAAGACAGAAAACCATCTTTGCCACCAGGACGTTGATAACAAAGAGACAAAGGAGACCTAACGGTGCCCTGGGGGAAAACCAGTCAATTGTCTGCCAAAGGATTAGGAACAGAGATGGGCCGATATACCTGTAACAGATATTTTGGAACGATATTTTTGTGGAACGGATGTAACAGTGACTGAAAAGTTGAAATACCTGTTATTCGCGGCGACGCTGTTCCGAGTCGAGACACATACCCCTCGCTGTTCCGAGTTGAGGCATGCCCCCTACACTCCTATAGGCCTACAGACACACACACACACACACACACACACACACAAAGTACGCAAGTAACAAGTAAACGAATACACCAAGGCCAAATACTAGGCATACAGAAATATCGCTGGTGCGCAAGGAACAACCAGTATTTCAAATACTAGGTATTTTAAATACTAGGGGTATTACCGATACACAAGGAACAACGCGTATTACAAATACTAAGCGTATCAGAGGAACAGTAGTATTTTAGGAACACCTAGTATTTTAGGAACAAGTAGTATTTTTATAAATATCACTATTGTTTGACGACTCGGAACACTAAGTTTTTTATAAGTAAAATCGTAAAGATTACTTAAATAATTAGTTAAATCTTTACGATTTTACTTATAAAAAACTTAGTGTTCCGAGTCGTCAAACAATAGTGATATTTAGTTAAGTAACGGACACGTCATGGACAACGAATCCAAGTATTTTTATATCAAGCGTATTTCGAGTAGAAAGTAGTATGAAGCCACTTTTTCGTCCTGAATATACTTCATTCTGCACAAAGAGACGAAGCTGTTTTTAATAAAGGAAATAATTCATCCTGCTGTTACATTTATTCTCGTGTGATATGCAGATATATAATCCAGATTATATGCTAATAAATTATATATTATACTAGTCACCAACTTGTAACTAAAATCGGTTGGTAAAACTTTATGTTTTTACTCAAAAAAACTTTGTGTTCCGAGTCGTTAGTGAAATAGTTGTATTTAATTATAATGATTCTATATATACACAAACTTTTACAAGTGAACACTTACTTTTGGTTTTTATCCCAAACGTTTCGACGTGGTGTCCGTCTTCCTCAGTAGGATTTGAAATACAGAACGTCTGTACAAAGTAACCGTTATGGGTTGTAGGTGTGTGTGGTGGGGGTTGCTGAAACAAAAATTACCAAAACAAACAACACACACACATACAAAATATACAGAAAACCCACCACAACTGACATGGTCATATATAACTCACCCAACCACCCAACCACCCAACTCAACACAAACATGCAGCTTCCAACTACATACTCCATAGGCTCACTTCAATACCCCAAAACACACATGACTACCAAGAAGAACTCAACACAATCAAATATATAGCAGTCAAAAATGGTTACAATCCCGAATTAATAAACAAACTACACAAACGCATCCTAAACACAAAAAATAAAACACATAAAAAGAACAGTACACAACCCAATAAATACATCACACTCACATACTACAATTCCAACACACACAAAATTGCTAACACATTCAGGAAACACAATTATAAAGTAGCATACAGGACTAACAACACCATCAGGAAACACATAAATAACACTAACAAAGACACAGACACATACAGCAAAACAGGGGTTTACAAATTAAACTGTAGTGATTGTAACCAGTTCTACATCGGCCAGACGGGAAGATCTTTTTCCTCAAGGTACTCTGAACATTTAAAAGCCCTCACCACAAACTACATACACTCCACATTCGCCACACATTTACAAAATGAAAACCACGGGTACACAAACATAGAACACAACATGGAAATACTACACTACTTACGGTACCTAAAAGTAGAAAACTAAACACAGCAGAACAATATGAAATATACAGACATCACACACTACAACCAAACAACATATTAAATGACCAATTACATTATAGATCGCATATACTTTTTGATACACTTGTTCAAACACACACTTTGAATCCCAGCGCCAATTCCCTCCCACCAGCAAACCCCAACCACACACACCTACAACCCATAACGGTTACTTTGTACAGACGTTCTGTATTTCAAATCCCACTGAGGAAGACGGACACCACGTTGAAACGTTTGGGACAAAAAACCAAAAGTAAGTGTTCACTTGTGAAAGTTTGTGTATATATAGAATATTAAAAAGTGAATGAAGAGGATGTACCAACAAGACAATTATATTGAGTTATAACCTATAGAGTGGCTGATGTTGATAAGCTATATTATACTTTTTATTAATGTGATTTTAACTTCACTACACATCTCACGTAAATGATGAGATTGTTGTAATGGACATTTATGCACTTTATCTAGTCCTGTTCCTTAAATATCTGTAATGCATTTAATTTACTTTTGTTGTTGCTTATTATTTATAAGTTTTTATTTATGTATTTATATTTATTTTATTACAATTTGTTTTTTATTTTTATTTGTAAAATTTTGTTTATTCTCATTCACTCTTGTGGCTTACTGTTATGTTTTTATTATACGTTTCTGATGTTTTTTCACATTATTTTTTGTGGTATTACGTGTAGGCCTACTGTAAATTATTTAATTGCCCCGAGTTTCGCAACTGATTTGTCTAACCAATGTTGGTTTGTTTACTACTAGTGAAAACTTAAATTGGTATTCCCAAAGGGAGATACGCCTATAAATTCTCTTGTTTCTTATTTTCATTTAAACAGTAATAGTTTAATAAAGTCACAGTGTAAAGTAACACTGTTAATACTTTTAGTTTCAATTTATTTCTTATAACAAATTATATAGTATAGGTTATATAATGTCTTCAAATAAATACACAGCAAATAGGTTTATTAATATATTAATAGGTTTATCTAGGTGAAAATAAACCTACTTGCAGTGTTTATTTTTGAAGATATTACATAGGAGACCTGCATGAAACTCAAAACGAGTTACTTACAAAGGATAATATAGGTTATGTATATGTAGTATATAATAACAGGTATTTGTACCTGTTATTTTTTTGGTACGGTATTTTCATACCTAGTATTTTAAAAAAACAGTTTAGCCCACCTCTTTCTCCAACATTGACTTCAACCACTATTTTGGCTACTGTACACATATATACTCCTACTCATATATGTACTCCTAATACTCCTATATTGCTAGTAGGGGTCTGAAGGACGACGAAACCATTACGGTGCAGACTAGAGGTGGGCCGATATACCTGTAATAGGTATTTTGGAACGATGTTTTTGTGGAACGGATGTAACAGTGACTGAAAAGTTGAAACACCTGTTATTCGCGGCGACGCTGTTCCGAGTCGAGACACGCCGCCCTCGCTGTTCCGAGTAGAGGTACACCCCCTACGCACCAGACACACACACACACAAAAAGTACGCAAGTCACGTAAACGAATATGCCAAGGCCAAATACTAGGCGTACAAAAATATCGCTGGAACGCAAGGAACAGCCAGTAACGCGTATTTAAAATACTAGGTATTTCAAATACTAGTGGTATCACCGATACACAAGGAACAACGCGTTCCAGAGTAACAGTAGTATTTTAGTAACACCTAATATTTTAGGAACACCTAGTATTTTAGGAACAGGTAGTATCAAGCATATTTCGAGTAGGAACTACAGTACGAGCCACTTTTTCGTCCTGTATACTTCATTCTGCGCAAAGAGACAAAGCTGTTTTTAATAAAGGAAATAATTCATCCTGCTGTTACATTTATTCTCGTGTGATATGCAGATATATAATACAGATTATATGCTAATAAATTATATATTATACTATCACCAACTTGTAACTAAAATCGGTTGGTAAAACTTTGTTTTTACTCGAAAAAACTTTGTGTTCCGAGTCGTTAGTGAAATAGTTGTATTTAATTATATTGAGTTATAACCTATAGAGTGGCTGATGTTGATAAGCTATATTATACTTTTTATTAATGTGATTTTAACTTCACTACACATCTCACGTAAATGATGAGATTGTTGTAATGGACATTTATGCACTTTATCTAGTCCTGTTCCTTAAATATCTGTAATGCATTTAATTTACTTTTGTTGTTGCTTATTATTTATAAGTTTTTATTTATGTATTTATATTTATTTTATTACAATTTGTTTTTTATTTTTATTTGTAAAATTTTGTTTATTCTCATTCACTCTTGTGGCTTACTGTTATGTTTTTATTATACGTTTCTGATGTTTTTTCACATTATTTTTTGTGGTATTACGTGTAGGCCTACTCTAAATTATTTAATTGCCCCGAGTTTCGCAACTGATTTGTCTAACCAATGTTTGTTTACTACAAGTGAAAACTTAAATTGGTATTCCCAAAGGGAGATAGGCCTATAAATTCTCTTGTTTCTTGTTTTCATTTAAACAGTAATAGTTTAATAAAGTCACAGTGTAATTAACACTGTTCATACTTTTAGTTTCAATTTATTTCTTATAACAAATTATATAGTATCAGGGGCGGATTTACGCACAGGCAGACTAGGCACTTGCCTGGGGCGGAAAATTTTGGGGAGCGGCAAAATTTGAGTTAAGAATTTTTAGATTCAAAATCTAAAAATTCCAAAATTTTTAGATTCAAACAAATTTATAAGTATAAAAGCCAGTTCAATTAAGCACACACAAATATAAAAATTATCTCCGCTTAATTTTTAACTATAACGCAGTTATCGTTTTTCGCCCAAAAGTAATACTGGCGAATGTTTATGTTTTCAACCGTTGAAATATTTGGCGTTGACCGTCGGCCTCAAACTGCTCAGCTTAGCGAGCGTTCTCGTGGTTCAAAAGAGTAAAGAATTATCTACGCACGAACATGAGAGAAGATCGTTTGAATTCATTGGTTATATTGTCCATTGTAGGAGAGTTATTAAAAAAGATGGTCCTGACAGATGTTATTAATAATATTGCCCATTAAAAATCACGACGTAATGTTTAAAAATTATTTCAAAGACTATTATTACAACTCCCTTTATCTTTTTAATTTTGTACCAACTTGCACAAAAAAATTGTATTAAATTGCTATGTTTTAAGTTTGAACTTGAGTTTTGTTTTGGAATAAACACGTCTACAGTAATTTAATGTCGTGTTGTACTCTTCCTAGTACGTTATGTAAATTGTTCTATAGAAATGTATTAAGAAAAATTGAGAAGAAAATATTATATAAAGAACAAATTTTAGAGTAGCTGAAAATATGAAGGATTGGTTTAAACCCGTAACTACATAAACCCCCCCACAACAGAGTTTTGTGGGAGTGCGGCAAATTTATACTGCCTACGGGCGGCAAAATGGTAAATCCGCCCCTGTATAGTATAGGTTATATAATATCTTCAAATAAATACACAGCAAGTAGGTTTATTAATATATTAATAGGTTTACCTAGGTGAAAATAAACCTACTTGCAGTGTATTTATTTGAAGATATTACATAGGAGAACTGCAGGAACCTCAAAACGAGTTACTTACAAAGGATAATATAGGTTATGTATATATAGTATATAATAACAGGTATTTGTATCTGTTATTTTTTTGGAACGGTATTTTCATACCTAGTATTTTAAAAACAGTTTAGCCCACCTCTAGTGCAGACATATATGCGTCTGTCTCCCTCATTACTACTTCGAGTCTTATGCGCTTGCGCACTACTTCGACGCTTGTGCACAACGGGTCGAGTAGTAGAAAAAAGAGATAGAAGCAGTCGTTTGCTGTCTCACTTTCTCCGTGACACCTCCACTTACGGGCGATAGCAATATAGTAGTATTAGATATATGACTGTACCACTTGGGAAGAAAAAAAAATCGTCAACAAAAAATTCAACGATTAATGATTAAAGTTAAACATTTTAAAATTTAACGATTAATTTAATCGTTAATCCCAAGTCTGCTAGGTTCGCCCTTGGTAGAGCGTATTTTTATATGAAATATTTTTCGAATTCTCTGAGCATAATTTCTGAGACACACGTTGTCCACACTGGTATTATTTTGACGTCAACGTAAACGTTAACATCAAACATCACTTTTCCATACTGGGATGCTGACCTGACATTTGCCATTGATTTAGCATTAAGTTAGTATTTATCATTAACAATAATACAATTTTTATTCGATTTAGATTTGTAATCGAGTACTTTTAATTCCTCGCTATTTTATTATATAATGAGTTCTACGTTACACGAAACTAGTGAGAATGGTGATAAAGGGAACTCGAACATTAGTGTGAGGTTAAACAAAATATTAGAGACGCGCTTAGAAAATGATAAGGTAAGCGTAAGTTGTTTAATATAGGGTTAGTAAAACCTTTATTATCATAATGATTAAAAGTACACTTAATATACTTATTCCTTAAGGGTGCCTGTATTGCTTAATAACTTAGTTTTTTGCATTTTGCTGTATACCAAACAGCATTTGTGAACTGCCCTAAACAAAACCCCCTATGAATAATTGATTATTTGGTGGCGATTAATCATTAAAATAATGACCAAACTTACTATACTATGGGAACTGACGTTTAACGTCCGACACGATCCGATTTCAATGATATCTGTTTACATTTTCCTCCAGTTCTTAATTCATTCTTATCGACATCTTGCAGCCACCTCTACTTCTCTTACGCCTATACGTCTTCCTCTCCTTTATGATCGATGTAACATGTACCAGTACCAGTTTGGTTACCTTCTGCTGGCCCCCATTTAATGTATATGTCCTAACCGGCATACTCTTAAACATTTGATTTGTGTGTGCTATCACTGCTTCCAATCACTACCTCAGTTTCTATATATTTTTTTGTTCTCCATGTATATTGTGCCCTTATTAATGTATGTATATTTTCTTTAGCAATTTCCTCTCGGACAAAATTTTTTTTTTTTAAGGTATCAGTCAAGATGTGAATATTATTACGGTAAGTCTCCATCATGTGAAAAATTCCCGTCAGAGTTAGTCTGGTAGGCAGGTAGTAATCATTATAATCTGTTTTATTTCAGATATTTTGTCTATTTATGTGTAGATAAAGTAATGCTTGAAGAGTATATTTATTTTTAGGATACACTGGAAGCACTGAAAGAGCTTTCCATCTTTTTCACTGAAAACACGTTACAGTCACGAAGAAGTTTAAGAAGTAAAATAGAAAAAAGAAGTCTGAATATAAATGAGGTATGTATTTTATAAATTAAGAACTGTAATATTTGTAATTAGAATAATTATTGTAAAAATGAATTATCCAAAGTCACCCCATCTGTAAACTCCTTTTGTAACAGTGCACTTAACAGTTGATGTTGCTGTTGTTATAACAGAGTATGAGTTATATAAATTTTTTCAATATATGAAATTTCCATGTTAAACCTTTGTGCTGCACGTCATTAAGGTCGTCTTCTTAATCTGACATTCACATTTACAAACATTCTCTTTTGAACCATTTAGGACAGGTTACATAGTAAAAATGTGAATAAATTTAAATAGGTAGGAAATATATTGTTATGACGGTCTCACGGATTGTCGTATTGTACAGTGGAAACAAAGTACAAACACTAATTAAGTCACTAATTACCAACTTTAATTAGTCACAAATGACAATTTGTAATCAACAAGGTACTCTCATACAATAATTCGAGTTAAATTTGTCACACACAATATAATTGTTAGCTGTTAGAGTCCTGCACTAATTATAACACATTAATCACTTTCGACTAATCCACAACAATCACTTGCTCTGCACTCCACAATAATGCCAGGCGTAACTAACTTCTAACCCGACTGTAGACCCTCACACACACACACACACACACACGCACACACACTGTAATTCTAAATTTTGTTATTTCTTTCTAGTTGTGTTCTAATACCAATTTATATTTTTTAAGATAATATTGTATCTCGAGTAATTGGTTCCAGTCTCGCACCTTACGTGCAGTATACGTATCAGCCCCGCGTTGCTGGTGCCAATTATGTAACGAGACGTGTTTCTTTACGTAATATGTGAGTGAAGTTGTTATTTTAACTTTTATTTACTAACGTGGATTACTGTTTGTTTGGGGACGGGTGTTGGTTTTCGTGTTGAATTGTCAAGATTGAGGTTACCAGACTCACTTACCGTAGGTTATTACGCTTGACGGAATTACTTACGTCGTGGTGGTCGGGTTCTATCTTCTTATTCTGAAATAAAATTCTTTATTTCTATTTTATTTTTTTTAATAAAAGACAACTCGCATCATTTAGGGAAAAATATCATTATTTATTTTCATACGTTACTGCCTTCGTTGCTCTAATGTCTGTTTGGTACAATGCACAAGACGATTCTTAATCTCAGTTCGATTCAGAGGTACATTTTCGATAGTTATATAAACTCCTGGATTCTTCTGACTGTTATTAAAAAGTACGAAATGCACACTAAGAAGTACAGCATATTACAATTAAAATAATTCTTACTTACTAATAACAGTAAAATTAAAATTAAGAAAATACAATGAAATAGTTTGTGACGGCAGTGGTATGCGAACATCTGCTCTCCGGTACCAGCGGTGGACACAGCGAGCCAATCAGGGATCAGCAGCCGAGACGTGACAACTAACGTGCTCGGAGCGAGTCAATCACCGATCCCAGTTAGTGCATAAAACCAGCCCCAGGAGAAAATTTCGGAGCACTCTTCATCGCCATGCCATTGGACGCACTTCATCTCCTCTCCTCTCTCGGACGACATCGGCATGGAGTCAGCTGGAAGGAACGGCCGAAGAATAGAACCAGCGTTCTTGCGTCTTCGCTCTCCAGTTCCGCGCCAGCAATAGGACGTCGCTGGGCCGGCAGCCAACTCTACAACCGATGCCGGAAGAAGAGGAGGACTGCTGTGCACCACGAACAGCGGGCGCAGCCACCGAACATCTCAGCGCGGCACAACCAACATCAGCCTTCTCGCCACATGGTCCTTTTTAGGGCCACCAGAAACACTAGAGTGTACGATTGGCGCCATTTGTCATGCGGCAAGCCTTTTGTCCGGTGACAAGTTGTTTGGTCTGATGTGAGAACATAATAGTTAGTGTCGACTCTGCGTTGGTTTCAGTTGGCTGTGCCAAGATGGCGGACTGACGCTAAGCACCGATAGAGTTGATTTACTTCCCAACTATTTAAAACAAGTTTTTTAAATAAAATAAGTCAAATAAATTGTTCACTGGTGTTGAATTGGTCTTTTCACTGTGGTTCTGATGAATAAGTGTTACTGTGATGTAGTTCTGGTGTTGTAAAATTATTACTAGTGTTACTATTTAAGGTTCGGTCTCACCACTTTTGTAGATCACTTTTATTTATTTTTAGAGATATTATTTTCTTCTTTCTTCTTGTTTTATTATCATATTATTATTTCTTGGTTTTAGTTCGACACTGTTAATTGTTTTACTTTCACTCTTCTTCTGACTTGGACTTGACTCTATCATATACTTTTTACACAGAGTAGCATAGACTAGTTCTTTATACTTTCGAGTCTAACAATCAAGTAAAGAAATTTCCTTATACCTTCAACGGGCTTGACCAATTTCAAAATTTCTCATTGGTCAAAATCGTCGGGTTGAGAGGTCACATGACCTTAATTATTTAAGATACGGAATTTTACATTTTGTACTCCCTGCCTATTACATAATAAATCTCAAATTGGTTTACAGTACAATATTTCTTATAACAAGACAAAAATGTAGACACCTCACATGGCATAGGTGTGTGTCCTAATAATTAATTTAACATTTTATAAAATTTCATCTCATAAGCCATTCCATGTAGCTTTTGACATTTCAAATCACGTTAAAATTCCATTAATTAATTAAAATGTTGCTTCTGACACTTAAATAAAGCATATATTAGTATTTATACCATCTTTTACTATTTATTACAGTACTATGATGGTTTAATAGTTGGATTTACAATAATTTCTATTTTGATATTGGCCAATTAATTGGTATTTCTCTATAGTACAAAGTTTCAATTTAAAATTACTATATGACCTTGTGGCTTGATACACTATTATTATTACATGCATTGAATTATCCATTATGTTATTATTATCCATTGAATTGATTCTGACAAAGTGAAGAACACATTGACATAAAACAAACATATTACCATAATGTTAGGCCATTATGGTCAAACTCAAACCAACTTTAAACAATAAAACTTTCTTTTAATAACTTCTTAATATCGAATAGTATTGTTACGACATCACAGAACAATTTACGTGTTTGTCGAATGTGCCAGAAGAATCTCGATGTAACGCGTATGGCGTATGTGCTTGTCGACGCATTTTCAAGAGGTTTCTCAAAGGGGCTAGCCACGTGGACTGTCAAGGCTGCAGTTAATTATGTAGTTCACACTACCGCTAATACGCAATTAGGAACATTCTGGTCTGTGAGCACAAGTATAAATACATGGCGGCAGCGGCCTTAAGTTTCAGTATTAGTGCGAATTATTGACCATGCGGTTCGAGAGTTATAGTAGCGATATTACTATGCACGTTCAAGTGGTTATTAGTTAAGACTGGTGTTTTATAATCAGACGGTATAATTGTAATACAATTGTGTTTAATTTTGGGGAACATTTTATTGCATGTGAACAATTTTCATTTGATTTGCTGTAAAAGACAGTGTTGTTAATTACGAACTGTTTAACTGTAAAAATGTGCAATTAGTGACTTAATTGGTGTCTTGTAATTTGTTTTCCACTGTACCTACGACGATCGAGTAGACCGTCGTAAGAGTGGTGTCAGAAGTGGGATAAAACGGTAACAGTGGAAACTGTGGACGCTTTGTACAAGACGAGTGTGATTCGTAATTAATCAGTAAACATGGATCCCAGTCAGATGATGGAAGGTTTACAAACACTGCTGTGGCAGACACAGGAAGAAGCAGAAAAACGACAGGATGAGAAACGCAGACAGGAGGCGGAAGAAGCAGGATGAAAAACGCAGGCAGGAAAGAGAAGAGGAAGGCTGAGGAACATCAGAAAGCATTAATTCTAGAACCAGAAGAAAGACAAAAAGATAAAATGGAAGCTCTCTTTGAAGCTATGCAGAAACAGTTGCAAGAACACAGTACCGCAGAATTGGGTCTCCTACGAGGTGAGCTTAATAAACAAGTTACTAAAATATCAGAGGTACAAGAATCAGTGACATTAAAAATAGCTGAAGAAGAAAAATCTGTGTCGAGTGTTCAATAATCGATGTCTATTAAAATAGCTGAAGTAGAAAAGTCAGTCACGAGTATGGAAAATCTATGTCTATAAAAATAGAAGACTCGATTACAAATATAAAAGAGCAGATTAAAAATGAAGTCGAGCAGTGCCTGAAGTTACAACCAAAACAACTTTGTGAACAGACTGTACCAATGATAAGGACAGAAAAAGACGTAGAAAATAAGTTAATAGAGAAAGTCACTTTGCCTGCAGTAGGGACAGTTCATGTCAAAGCTCCAACCTTTGACGGAAGCAGTCACTGGGCAACGTACCTCCGTCAATTTGAAGCTGCTGTATGCGCAAATAATTGGACAGAGAAAGACAAGACAGTCTCACTCATTCTCGCATTAAAAGGACCCGTGGCAGAACTACTACAGAAAGTGCCACCAAGTGACAGCCAGAATTTCTATGCCAAGTTGATAAAAATGTCTAGAATTACGGTATGGTGATAAAAATTTGCGAGATGTGTACTGCACACAGTTGAGAGCAAGGCGACAGCATTCCGGGGAGAGCCTTCAAGAGTTTGAAGCAAGTATCGACAGACTATAATTAGCGCCAGAGTGACTGGCCTATCCTAAAGCGCCAGAAGATTTTCGAACGAGTTTAGTGATGCAGACATTTACTGCCGGTGTCCGAGATAACGAACTACAGCAAGTGTTACGAATGGCAAGACACCAGAACAGTGCGGACGCCCTGGTACATGCTTTGCAATTTGAGGCCACCAAATCAGCGTCTGGTTGGACAAGTCATAAAGTGCGCGCGCTAAAAAATTGCGACGGCACAGACGATGAGGAAGAAGAACAAGGAACAGAGACTTGACGGTTGGCGCCACAGACTAACATAAGAAAAGATAGAAGACCGAAGTGTTATAGATATGGGAAACCTGGACATCTACAATGAGATTGTCGGGTTAGAATTCAGCAGCAGGGAAACGAGCAATAGTCGGTACAATGGGGCGTGTGCTGACTAACTGGAGGAACGAAGCCCCTAGACAATACGCGATTTCTACACTTCAGAAAAACAGCGGGAGCTTGGTAGTTACCGGATTTGTTCAAGAGAGGCCAACCTCGATTTCAGTTTTCTCAGGCGCAACAGTTACTATTGTGCGCCCCGACGTTGTGAAAGATTTCAAGCCAATCTGGTGCTCTTGCAGCTTTTGCGGACAGCTACTGGACGGCCTGTAAAAGTGTATGGAAAAGTGGAGATACACCTACGCCTCGGTCGACTTGAGTTTAATCATCAAGTACTTGTTGCAGACATTGTGGATGAAGCAATTCTTGATGTGGACATTATGAATGCATACGGATTTATAGTCGACTTCAAAAACAATGTTTTGAGAATCGGAGGCGACGAGGTAATGCTATGAACAATGACAACAGCAGAAAAATCGATGGACATCATAAACCAAGTGGCCGTAACTGTTCTGCCAAACTCCGAAAAGATCATAATGGTTAGAAGCAGGGTAGATACTAGGGGCAACCAGTGCTCTATATTCGAACCCCAGGTAGTCAGCACACCGGGCATACTAATTGTCAGAAGTTTAGTAAAACCTGACGAAACCGGAAATGTGACTATTAGAGTGGCAAATATTTTGGATCAAGCTATCACTTTACAAAGCAATACGCTCCTAGGCAAATTGACTCCTGTGGCCTGGGTAGCCAGAATAACGCAACGAAGATCCAGTCCTTCGGATAATTCCAAATTACCACCAGAGGAACTGCAAGAATTATTGAACAGATCTTCTAACGACCTCTCAAGTGGTGAGGTAAAAGAACTCAGTTTTTACATGAATTCGAAGATTGTTTTGCAGTTCGGGGACAGTCACTAGGAAGAACCTCTCTTGTGCAACATCGCATCAATACCGGGGACACAACACCGGTACGCCAACCTCCTCGAAGGCCTCCATTATCTAAACAAGAGGAAATGTCTCGGTTAGTACAGAACATGTTGACAGAGGGAGTAATCGAACCTTCATTAAGTGCTTGGTCTTCTCCTGTAGTGCTGGTAGCGAAGAAGGATGGTGGATTGCGTTTCTGCATAGACTATCAGAGGTTAAATAACGTTACAAAGAAAGACTGCTATCCATTACCTCGCGTTGACGATACACTCGACACGTCCGGAGCACAGTGGTTTCCCACGTTAGACCTGAAGAGTGGATATTGGCAAGTGGGTCTTCATCAAGAAGACAAGGAAAAGACCGCTTTCTCGACCCCAAGTGGATTATTCCAATTTAACATCATGCCATTTGGACTCCGTAATCCACCTGCAACATTTAAGAGATTGATGGACCTGGTACTCCGAGGCCTGACGTGGAAAACTTGCCTTGTTTACTTAGACGATGTCATAGTGATCGGGAAGACTTTTGAAGACCATTTGGAAAACCTTAAGGAAGTTCTAACTAGAATTCACGGTGCACAACTGAAGCTGAGCCCGAAGAAGTGTTCTGTATTCCAGAAGGAAGTACAGTATCTGGGCCATCTGGTTTCGGCAGCGGGTGTTAGCATGGATCCTATTAAAGTAGACACTGTAAAAGACTGGCCAGTGCCGAAGAGTAAACACGAAGTTCAGAGTTTCCTGGGGTTATGGTCATATTACAGACGTTTTGTGAAAGGGTTCACTAGTATTGCTAAACCACTACATGAGCAAACGGAAAATAAACGAAACTTCCAGTGGTCGAGGGAGTGTGATCAAGCATTTAGGACTTTAAAAATTGGATTATGTTAGCAGCCAGTTCTCGCTTTCCCAGGTTCCGAAGGGAAGTACATTGTGGACACAGATGCAAGCAATACTGGTCTAGGAGCAGTTTTGTCTCAAGTACAAAATGGTGAAGAACGAGTAATAGTGTATTACAGCAAGACTTTTTCTAAACCGGAGAGAAATTATTGGATCACAAGGAGAGAGTTGCTGGCAATCATCCGAGCGTTGGAGCACTTCCATAAATACCTCTATGGAAGAGAGTTTTCACTACGTACCGAGCATGCCGCGCTTGCATGGCTCTTAAGATTTAAAAATCCAGAAGGACAGTTGGCAAGGTGGCTTGAACCTCTGCAAGAGTACAACTTCAAGGTACAACATCAACAGGGGCGCCTGTATGGTAATGCAGATGGCTTATCACGAAGACCGTGCCCGGAAGACTGCCGACATTGCCACAGAAAGGAAGAACAAAACTCAAGCGAACTTGTTCAAGCCATCACTGTAGATTTCCTTGCTGACGGCTGGACAACACAAGACTGTCGACAAGAACAGATGACTGATGAAGACATTGGACCGATCTTGACAGCAAAAGAGGAATGTCGCCGCCCGGATTAGCAAGATATCTGCCATGGTTCCGAAGGGCTACTGGCGACAATGGGAATCTCTCACCTTAGAAAACGGATTGCTGAAAAGGGCTTGGGAAAGTGCAAATAGACGAGACGTGGTCATGCAGTTGATAGTTCCCCGAAGTAAAGTGCAGTCTGTATTGAAGGAGATGCATGATGGAACATCTGAAGGCCATCTTGGCGTTAACAAAACCCTTGACAAATTACGGAAGCGATTCTATTGGCTTCATCTTCGCCACGACGTAGAGGAATGGGTTCGGACGTGTGAAATATGTGCTGCAAGCAAGGCCCCACAAACCAGAAGCATGGGAAAAATGAGACAATATAACGTTGGACTGCCTTTCGAGAGAATGGTCCACATTGCTAGACCATTCCCAGTTACTGACAATGGAAACCGGTAGGTAGGTGACTACTTTACTAAGTGGGTGGAAGCCTACGCAATTCCAAATCAGGAGGTTACCACTGTGGCAAAGTAGTTAGTTCACAACTTCTGTTGCCGTTATGGAGCCCCTATGGAAATCCATACGGATCAAGGGAGAAATTTTTAATCAGGAGTGTTTAAAGAATTATGCCGCCTACTCGGAATCCGAAAGATCAGGACAACACCTCTGCATCCTCAGTCGGACGGGATGGTTGAGAGATTCAATAGGACACTTGAGCAGCATCTTTCAAAGGTTGTTGACGAGAACCAAACACACTGGGACCAACGTATACCACTATTCCTCATGGCGTATAGATCATCAGTACATGACACAACCGGCATGACTCCAGCAAAATTGGTATTTGGGAGGGAGATTCGTCTTCCTGGGGACTTAATGTTCGGATCACCTGAGACTCAGTCCCAAGAGCCACAGAACTATTCCTCGCAATTAGAAAACCAACTGCGAGAAATAAATCACTTGGTAAGAGGACGTCTGAAGATTGCCAGTGATAAAATGAAAACTCGGTATGACATTCGCAGCAATAGTGTTGGTTTCCAAGAAGGAGAATAGGTCTGGTTGTTCAACCCAAAGCGCCGTCGTGGTCGCTCACCTAAGCTGCAGTCTAACTGGGAAGGACCCTATGCTGTGAAAAAAAATCTACGATGTTGTTTATCGGATTTAACAGGAAAGTCAGCAAAAGTTCAAGGTCGTCCACCTAGATCGCCTGGCAAAGTACTACTTCAGAGACAGTTTGTCAGTTCGGGACGAACAGGCTTATGGAGGGGGAAGTGTTACGACATCACAGAACAATCTACGTGTTTGTCGAATGTGCCAGAAGCATCTCGATGTAACACGTGTGATGTACGTGCTTGTCGACGCATTTTCGAGAGGTTTCTCGAAGGCGCCAGCCGTGTGGACTGTGTCAAGGCCGCAGTTAATTATGTAGTTCACACGACCGCTAATACGCAATTTTGAACATTCTGGTCTGTGAGTGCAGGTATAAATACATGGCGGCAGCGGCCTTAAGTTTCAGTATTAGTGCGAATTATTGACCGTGCGGTTCGAGAGTTATAGTAGCGATATTACTATGCGCGTTCAAGTGGTTATTAGTTAAGAATGGTGTTTTATAATCGGACGGTATAATTGTAATACAATTGTGTTTAATTTAAGTGGACATTTTATTGCATGTGAACAATTTTCATTTGATTTGTTGTAAAAGACAGTGTTGTTAATTATGAACTGTTTAACTGTAAAAATTAAAGGTGCGATTAGTGACTAAATTGGTGTCTTGTAATTTGTTTTTCACTGTACCTACAACGATCGAGTAGACCGTCGTAACAGTATAGTTGGTCAATTTATTATGACCTATTATTAAGTATTATTGACACCTGGTCAATTTAAACAATCTAATTCTTATTACCCGAAATAAGGTTTAAGACATTAATTTAAACAACACAAATGATTGTATTATTCCCTTTAGTTAACATTAAAAATAAAATAGGGAACTATTTTATACAATCAAGGTTATTCAGTTAACATTAAAATAAATTAAATTAACAACCTAAATCACCTTTTGGTTCTTTATAGGTTGAAGTCTTTTGGCAAATTGGTAATACACAGGTATATTGAATATCAGATATTTCACACATTAAATATTATTATATGATCTCACATTGTCTTTAGTTGTGATTATAAATTTCATTCACAATAAGTTACCACTATTATTAACAGTCCTGTCTGTATAGTTAGTAACCAACATCTTACATTTACATTTTACGCTCAATAACTTATTGTTCTTGTTGTGATTACATTTTCTTTTTACAATTAGTTATTATTGCTATGAACAGTGTAACATGACATAAAGTAGTGAAGATCCAATTGTATTTAATTATAAAATAAAAAGCTGAAGATAAGAATAAGAGGCAAAAACTTATAAACTTAGAGACCAATAACCCAGTAACCCAATAAATGACAAATGACTATTAAACTGACAATGACCGGACACAATAGATCGGATAAATACCAAAGGAACCAAGAGACAATGAAGAAGCAGCCGAGACCTAAGTGTAATCAAATAATCCCAAATAATGACCATTATATTGTAATTTAAATAATGAACTGATAATTGTAATAGATGAGATTTACCTAGGGTAATAAGATTTATGGAAAGTAATAATGTCATGTATATTTTGTTGATAAAAGAATGTACTTATATAATATAAGGTAGGGAGTTAGAAACTAACCATACCCAAACTAATAGTGATGATAATAGTCAAAGCCAATAAACGATGCTTTGAGCCAAACAAAAGCAATATTTAAGTAATAACCCAAAGTGATCAGAGTGATTTGAAAGTAAACTAGTTATTCATGACCCATAATCACACAGTGATATAAAATAATCAGACAAATCGTGTGAATAAACAAGTCAGTGAATTAAAAATGTGTATGAAAATAAATAAGTGATGAAATGCTAGGTATAGCATTAATGGGAAAAAGTGATAGTGATAATAAGTAAAAAAACCTATGAAAGGAAAAGTGCAGTGGTGGTGTAGAACAAAATATTTTATAAGCAGACTATAATAAACAGCTAAACAATTTTTGATAAACTTTATGTTAGCAAGTAAGATTAAACTGATTGTGCTATTATAAATTTAGGTAATAGGATGTCAGAATTATATAATAAGGTAAAAATTAAGTTATTAGAATGAGTAGTAAAATAAGAAGGACAGACACTGTATTTAAGTGAAGGGATTAGTAGATAAAACATCGAGTAAGGCACAGTTTAACAGTAGTATTGTAAGAGTTTTATTATTGTTCAAAAAACCATAGAATGTAGTAAATTATAGGATAAGCAAGATAATAGTAAAAAACAGAAAAGGTAGTTAAAAGTTATTTCAGGCTAGAACCTGACAAGGAATATTTTTATAATAAGAGTTAGAGTTAGGAATACTGATGTTTATTGCTTGTTTTGTTTATAAAATTGTATTAGAATTACCAAATATGCTATTAAGAAATGTTAGATGGGAGTAGAATAAAATCTAGGCTCTAGGCCCAACTGTTGAATATAAATTTAGTAGTTTTGAGAACAAATAATAATCCAAAATTGAAGCAGAGTATACCAAATGGTTAAACAAATTAAGTGAGTATTCCTAGTACCAAAATATATGAATAACTAATTTTGAATAAAATATATGTAAAATATAAATATGGAAAATAGTAAAAATGTAATTAGCTATTCAAAAGTGGGCATGAGGGATATCAAAATGATCATCATGAAAAATTAGGAAGAATGGTACTCATGTAATAACTCTAGCTATTAGTATAAGATAGAAATCTTCATTTGAAGATATTTTGGTAAAATTAGACTAAAAAGACGTTAAAACATAACAATGACTTAAGTTAATGACCAATGAAAATTAGCATAATTTATTAGGTAACCATAGCAACCAGAAATTTATTGCCAAAAAACCGTTAGATTTTCATTACTGTATTATTGACCAACGCCGAGAGTGGATCGAGCAGCTCTTGCACTAAAATTTTATTATTAAAGTAAATTTTAACTTAATTTAAACCAGACGGAGATAATAACAATAGTCCAGGGAATCCTGAACAAAATTTTGTTTAATAAAAAATTATCAACCAACCATAATTATCTGAAGAAGCCGGGAAGACGCAGTGAAGAAGAGAGACGACAATGGACACCGAATGAAGATCATCGGAACATAAATCATAGAAGAAGACGGACGATAACCTAAGGAGTACGAGGCCTGAGTCAGCGAGGAAAACCGTCGGGACGAGAGGCATAAACTTCTGGAAAATATAAGAAGACGACATCCCAGGAGTTATCCGGAAGAAGAAGACGACATCAAGATCTTCAGCAGGAAAATCGATGAGTATAAACATAATCCCATTATCGAATTCACAATTTTTTGGTCAAAATTAATAAATAACTATTTCACTTCACTGATCACTATTCCGATTCAGAAATAAATGCTTTGTTAAATTCACTATTTAAACTTTAATCGATTAGCAATTATTAAAAGCAAAATATAATAAATAATTGACAAACCTTTTGATAAACAAATTTGACAAACGAAAACTAACCCAAAATTTCTTTACAAGTTTTCATTGGTAATTACTTACTTGAATATAATAAGATATTAATTTGTTTATGTACATAGTATTAAGGATTGTTATAAATTTGTGTGTGTTAGCCGGTAGTATATATTTCTGTAGCCGAAAGGACTTATTAACACCCCTGAGAAAAACGATATTTACTGTAAATTAACTGACGAATTGTATACAAACACGGTAACTGAGCAAGTACCAACCGAACAAGAGTAATAGCCGGTGCAGAAAATGAATTTGATGTATCATAAAGTAATTGAAATCTTCTAAAGAGTTAATAAATGTTCTCAATCTGCAATTCTGTATGTTTGATTCAATTAATTTATAATAACAACTAAGAATTATTGAAGTGAAAGCGTTAAAGCAAAACGCTAGCCGAGTCAACACTGCAGAAAGCCGTGTGCCAATCAGGTGGCGAGGCGGCAACATTTGAATGCAACAGAGCGAAATACGGTTTACCCGTAAACGATAAGAGAAGGTACAGTTTGACATATATTAAACACACAATTAACACTAAAATACAAATTTTTACAACCCACATAAACGCATTAGTTACAACAGTCACTTTTAATGGTTTAGAGTACATATTTGTTCTACATTAGCTTATATTGTACTTCTTTTTGCTTATTTTGAGTTTTAACCTTTCTCATTGGTTTAGCAAGGTTAGGTATATTGTTTAGTTTATGTCATATTATATGGGGGTTTATACACTTATTGGGTTATTCTCATTATGTCGCATTACAACACACACACATACACAAACATCTCAGAATTTCCAGAATAATTTTCCATCCTTTAGGCGGCGTGCAGGCATAATTTGCATAGGTACAATATTGCTTGAACAGTCTAGAGGCTACTTGAGTGCGGCCTTGACCAAGACACTGCACCTGCTCAGCTAGCCGAGAAACATGTAGAAATGACACTCTTGAAAAGTCGAGAGCATTACATAATTGTCATAGCAATACAATAAATGTGTACATGTGGCACACAGGTATGTAGTTTTCCATTTTTTGTTTTCCATTTTTTTGCAGAACTAGATATTCATACACACAGTTCAAGTGTTTCAAATTACTATAAGTGTAACAAATTTTTCAATTTTTAGTTTTACACACTTTTATTTTACTCTACAGTATTTCTTCTCCAACCATATGAGGTTACATTCATAGAAAAAAAATTATTGATTAACCTGCAGCAGAATTGTGTCTTTTGCCTGTGTTCTTTGTCCTTGCCATAACAGTAATTCATGATTAAGTGACTTCAAGATGAAATATTGTGCTCAAAGTGCTGTGGATATTCACAGTGGTTGATTTCTAAAATTATAGGTGCCGGAATGTATCAATTCAAAAGTTGTACAGACACAAATATACTTATATTTTATATTAGCGTATATGTTTACATCAGGTTATTACAAAGGAGGTCTACATTTTTAAAGTCTTATAAAATATGTAATATACATATAAACTTGTATCAAAAAAGATAATAAGGTTTACTGACATTTCTAAAGAGCTTCATTGTCAGGTTAGCCACATGACAATTGAAAACATGTCACTCATGATGGCGTCATTCCGGAGTGATGGTTTCAGTGGTTTGGACATTTTAAAAATGTTTCCATAGTTTCATAAATGTCATCATATTGTTTATGTCTTGACCTTGCCTTACTCTTTGTGTCTAATGCTGTATAATGGCCAGAAATCAACCATGAATCCACATACTTTGATGGATCAAATAAACGGAGAGGAGGGCCATTAATTTTCACAAATAAAAGCTGGATACAGTCTTTGTCTTTAGAGATGCTCTAAATATAATGATTAGATTCATTTGCGAAAAACCTCTCTCACATTCACTTGAAGATATTGTTCTTGATTCAGCTGCATATTTCAAGGTAGAAAGACTTTCCAGAAAAATTCTGGAATGCACATATTCTTGGAAGCTCCCAATCAGTTGCGTTTCATGTAGTTTTAATTTTGCAGCAAGTTTTTTTATTTCATTTTCTCCATAGGTTATTTATTGGGACATTTTTTGGCCATTTTTTTATATCTGTCACTTTTATTAAATCAACAAGCTCGAGATCTTGTTCACTAAGCAGTCTGTTTTGAATAGACTTTTTCAGTGTCTCATAAAATTTTGCAGGGTCTATAGGATTATTGTTTTCCCTACCTTCATCTTTGAAGTGGAACTCTGAAAAGAAAGTTAAGTTTTGTACTGCTTTCAGGGCCATAGAATAATGGTGGCCTGGTACTGATTTTCTGCTTTCAAATAAAGAAGCTATAATTTTCAGATTTTCGTTGGCAAAACCCAAACCAACATTGTGATTCTGCAACGCCTTGCTTAATTCAGAAAGCTCCTGCAGTGCATCATTCATCAACCTTAGGTCCAGTATAAAGTTACAGTCAGTAATTTTTTTCAGGAGGCCGTCAAACACACTTTTTTCATTATTGTCTTTAGTTTGGACCATCCAAAGCTCCTTTAAAATGTTTAACTAATGCCTGATACCTTGACCACATAGCTGAAACAGATCTGAAACTAGATGCAACCCAATGTGTGCTCAAAATTCTTCAAATTTTTAGCAATTCAGTTTCAAGAAAACTCGCACAGTTCTCTGCTGTTTTTGTGCGAAGTATGATATAAAACTTATAACTTATCATCGTAAAAGATTGAAAACTGTTAATTTTTAAAACTGTTAATTCCTGAAACTGACTTTACTGCACAAATTGATGATGGCCGTTGTGGGCAGGGCTGAAATGTTTGGCATTTTCTGTAGTGAAATTGATGGACCACGTCCACAGCCTAAGAGCCTGGATAACAATAATCTTAATAACACTGAATACTGTATTTGGTTTCTGATAAGATAAGATAGTGAAACAGGTACTTGTGATGAGTATAAATGTAGTAAAATATTTGTAAAAATTGAGTATCACAATAACTTCTTTAATGGTTATGACAGAATTACAATTAAAACTAATAAATGCACACTGTTGTAAAATTGAATTTTGTTGTTATCCAATCTTCATAATTTTTTCGTTATTATTACAGGACTTTCTATCAGCATTTCGTAAAGTAAAGGAAGCACTGGATACAATTTATGTTGATGTTTGTAATATGAATTCAGCAGTTGAGAGTATGACATCTCAGTTACAAGCAACTAAAGCTCAGACACATCATTTGATTGAGCAGACAACAAAATTGCAAACAGAAAGGTGAACATTTCATAAATATTAATTTGTGGTTGTGTAGGTGCTACATGTATACAGTGTAAGTTACTGTAAAAAACATCTGTGCTAGGTGAGAATTTCTGTATATGCAGACTGCTGATAGGTAGAAGGAACTTGGTGTTACTTAATAATTATTTACCAAGCTTGCCATCTTCAAAATACATACATACATATGAAAACGTAACACCCGGATTGAAATATTCTACTGTCAGAAACAGCTTCATCAATTACAGGCAAGTGTACACACAACACAAATAAAATGACAGGTAGTAAAAATACTACTGAACAAGTACTGTACAAGTCAGTAAAGATACTACTGAAAATTAACTGTTTAACTTTACCAGAAAGTTATCATCCTGTTCATTTTTTTTTTACTATTGGGGGGGGGGAATTGACTGAGAATTGATGATACTAGATTCTCTTTTAATGTCCCACTACATATTAGTCAGTTCCTTGATTATAGAAGAGTGGAGCTTACACTTCAATGATCTTCATTTCTACATCAAAATACAAATATACTATACCATTATCCAGGGGAAAACGTTATTGTGTGGTGAGTACTGAAGTTAAAGGCTAGATTAGTCTTGTGTTATGAGTTTAATAATTTGAAAATCAGTACACGCTTATCCACAAATTATCACACACATGCACACATCTGTTTGACCCTAACTTAACTGGCTGCATCCTTATGGCATAATACACATAAGATCTCTGGTCTTGATTTTACCAAAATCAACAGTGCCATTATACTATAATTATTTTAGTTATTTCAGTTCCTTATTTGGTACCATGCTACCATTTCAGTTCCTTATTTGCTACACACACACACACACACACACACACACACACACACACACACACACACACACACACACACACACACACACACACACACACACACACACACACACCGACTTGTATGTGTATAAAGGTGTAGATTAGATGCTGGATCCTTGTGATTCCAAGCATTCTTAGGAAGACAAATCTGAAGTGTCAGTTGATTTACTATTTATCATTATAGAAATCACTGTGAATATATATTTTATCTGTATGTATATACTACAATTACCAACAGTTGTGTTATAATGTGTTTGAACATCATTTTATCAAACATAATTGTTTGAATTAAATTAAAACTATATATACTACAATTACCAACAGTTGTGTTATAATGTGTTTGAACATCATTTTATCAAACATAATTGTTTGAATTAAATTAAAACTATCTGACAATATATATTATAGCATAAGTAGCTTATTCATGTAGATACATGCATAGTTCTGTTTTTCCACTGTGGATTTTGTTTGTTCAGCCAGAAACTCAGCATGCAGCAGGAAGTAGCAACATCATTTTTACGTAGTTTTCAGTTGGCCCCTGCTGAATTGGCAGCACTTCGTGAATCAAATATCACTGAAGACTTTTTTACTGCTCTAGAACGTGTTCAAACTATTCATAGCAACTGTCGCACTCTAATGCAGTCAGGACATCAAACATCTGCCCTTGACATAATGGAACAGATGGCAATGTATCAGGTAAAGTCTGCAGTTTTAGCATGGTAAAACTCTTCTTACCATTAGTGATATGCCATATTTATTAGCAATGACTATTCAATGTATGTTTTAAATAAAGAAGATACTAAGGACAATTATGTGATGTTATACGTACACATACAGTTTTATGTTATTTTCATGAACAATATATGGATACATGAATACAATATATATTATAAAAGGATTTCCTGTAAAAAATGACAGTTGTCTTAAATGTGTGCTAAGAAAAAATATCTGTTGAAATATAATATTGTTACGACGGTCTACTCGATCGTCGTAGGTACAGTGGAAACAAAATAAGTACAAGACAACAATTAAGTCACTAATCACACCTTTAATTTTTACAGTTAAACATGTAACGCAAAATTTGAGCAATCGCAAATTTTACTAAATCAAACTATGCTGAACGCAAAGAAATGTGTATGTTTTAGAAAGCGGGGAGGTAGTGAAACGCCTGCACCGTTAGGCGGCATTACTTGAAAGAAATTAACTTGTAAAAACTGTAGAGTATAGCGGTAGGTTAGCAACGCCGGCCTTGGGGCTGACGTCTGTAAGGAAGGTAATTTTAGGCTCAGTCACGTTTTGGGACATAACTATCATAAAATGTATTATTCGCTAGGATATTAAGGGTGTTTGCCAATGTTGTAAACTTTAAGTCCATGTAACAGTAGATACCGTTATGTGAGAGAGAGCGATGTGTGAGTGAGATAAATAGAGACGCTAGTTTTTTTAAGCACGTGGGACGCGGAAAACGTTTGGCAAATCAGAAAAAGCGTCATGTGTTGCGCAGGAGGGTTTCACTAAGGGGATTGGGCGATTTTGTATTTAGCGCTAGTTTAAACCTATGGGATTGTTTTTCTATCGAGACTTGGTAAGGGAAATTCAAAGCGAGTATAAAATATGAACTTGAAGAAAAATCACTTGGTCTTCTTTATACCGGCGAAAATACACTGAAGAGACTCGCGTGCACTGTTTTGCGTTAACTACAGAGATATATTTTATTAGTAATGTAAAGAATAAAGTAAATTCGCAACAGTAAACAGAAGTACGGGAACGCGATAATTGCTAACACTAAAGTTATAAAGTTTAATAAACAGTAATAAGTAAATGAGTGAATGTTCGGAGTAGTAACGAATAACGAGAAATAATACTGCATATAAATTATCATCAATCCGGTATATTGTGGTGAAAATACACTGAAGAGAGCGAATTAGTTCAGGTTAAAGTCACGACGGTATGAGATAATCGAGAAGCACGCGACGTGAACTGTGTTAGATGCACTTAAGGTAAATTCAATAATACATGTAAACCAGAGTGTATAATTATACGACATAATTGTATGTATCACCAATATGTCAAGTGTAGTGTACATCTGTGATAAAGTGAATTAGTGCATTCATAACCAGGATTAACACGCAACAAACAGCTGCTGACGACTCACCGACCTGCAACACCTTAAGGACTACGCACTTTGGAAGGATTCTCCACGCAAGTAACAAATAAATGAACAGTTGATTCTATATTGTTTGATAAATGTGTATTTGTAATCAAATATAGTGACTCAATTTGTCTAAAAAAAGAACTCATTGCCACTAAATAACATTCAAATTGTAAGGTAAAAACTATCCAAGTCATATTAAGAAATTTTGTAGTATATAAATGCAAATGAATCATTAAAAGTTGATTGATATATTTTAATTTGTGTTTATTATTACTGGCGCCCTGAGGTACAATAAAGAGTCGGTACACTGGAGTAAGTGTTATAGAGTATTAAGTAGAAATAGTAATATTATCAGTGATTAAAGTAGTTTGTAAACCTTACTTCTCACATACTCGTAGGCCAACATAATATGCAACTTAATAATTTAACTCTTTTATAAAGGCCTATCAAGTAGTGTATTACATTCTGTTGCCCGGAACGTGGGACAATTGAGTCATTATTAAACAAATTATAGGTCAAGACCAAGTAGACGTTAAGAATAGAAATAGTATCAAATATAGTATATGATTACACGAAGTAGGAGTAGGAGAGACAAAGACACACAAAACAACATTCACAACCTGTACAACAACATGAGCACAAATACAGATGCCCAAAGCAATGAGATGGAATTTGAAATAAATAATCAATTAGGCGATCCAGACATGCTCGCAGACATTTCAGAGGAGAATCAAGCGTCAGGGACGCGGGGACAAAATGGACAGAATGATGAAAACGCAGAGACACAACAATTTATACCAACAGTAGTAACGGAAATTCGAGATTGACCGATATGTTAGACACCACTAGGGACAGACAAAAACACTGATATATACACAATACTACAACAATTACTAGAACAACAGTTGTCACAAACAAAAAAATTAGAAGAACAGATACAAAAACGATCAGAACAAACAACAAAACAGACCTCACAACAAATATAAGAAGAATCGAGAAAAACAGAAAAACAACTGTCACTTCAAACAGAACAGCTGGCACAAACAAAAGCACAGATACCACAACAAATTGCTGAACATGCAAAAAGAACAGACGAACGGTTAGAACAACATGAATTAAGATTAGAACAAGCATTACAACAGATGAAAAAACAAATCCATTAACAACACATAGAAATAAGAAACGAAGTCGCCATACAAATGGAACAAGAGAGAACAAACAACAAAAAACTGTTCCAAGACTGCCAAGTAGAGACTAACAACAAAATCCAAGACAATACCGATAAGATTACTGAGCTTAGTATTAATACTAAACAGCAGATCATAGAGTTGGACGAACTGCATAGCAACAACATTCAAATCATAAGCTAAAAAAATCGATGTAAACAATAAAAGATGCAAAGACAATACGGCAGCAATCAAAGAGTTACGAGCCTAAAAGCTGGAAGAAATGAAGAAAGTGAACGAAATTGACCGTAAGTTGGAAGAAACTGACCTGCAAATACGACAGATACAACGAGAAGTTAGGAATAAATTAGCCTCAATTAGCAACCAATCGTGCAACCGTAACATTACTCACAAACAAGTCAAAGATATCAAGTACAACGGGACTGGAGACTTCCCGATGGAGTTTATGAAGGAGATGGAAGATATCTATATGGAACATTACCAAGATAACGGCAACGTCGCATGGATCGGAAGGCACCTAGTTGATCAGAAAAATTGCAAAACACTATTCTCAAGGGGTACAGATCGCCATCATTACTTGTGGGGTTACAACTATTAATGAGTTCGAGCAAGTATTATCAGAGTTCATGGATTTGAGAAGTGAAGCAAGGACAATGACCCGGACACATTATGACAGTCGACGCGAGCATAAGCCATGGGTAAGAGATGAAGAGGAGAGTGGGAGAAGGGTCGAGCAAGGACGGGCGCATGAAAGTGAAAACCGACCAGCTACACAACATTACAATAGACGGCAAAACAAGTTTAAAAATGAACCAGAGCCGATCCCTTCGACTAGCGGTACCCAGCATAACAAAAGCGCCACTGCAATGTCAAAAAACTAGGTCAGTTTTGTGCATATGAATTAGATTTAAGCACCATTAATAAGTATATTAGTAACACTTTTTTAGATGTAAGAGACGATTTATTGTGTAACGGTGATATAAATGTATCTTACTGTGTGAACAAGTGCCTGGAAACCAGGATATCATTAAATGGAGTGCCCATCTGCGCATTAATCGATACTGGAAGCCAAGTAAACGCTATATCTGACCAGCGGTTTAAGAATAAGAAGAAGGAATTGGGAAACGTAGAAACATTGAGACTATCGAATACTGTTATCAAAGGAGCAACTGGAAATAAATCCAAAAGGGTGACGCAGCAGGTATTGTTGACGGCCAGGATCGGAGATGTGGAAGTTGACAGCGTATTCGTAGTGGTACCAGAGCTAGTAAAGGATTGTATAGTAGGCGTGGGGTTGCTGGAAGAACATGGGTGCGTTATCGACTTACACAACAAACAGTTAACAATTCCAGGAAAAGGGGACCAGAAGGAACCACTGCAGAGATATTCCACGCAGAAATCGCGTCTGGGGGAGAAGATATTGAAGCAGTAATCAAACAAAAGGTGCGATCAATCGGCGGAATCACCGAGGCGGAAAGGAATGAACTACAGCAAATCTTGATGTACAACAGAACGATCTTCCGAAATACTCCCGGTAGGATTCAAGCATACCAACACAAATTCGAAGTTACTGATTGAACACCGTACTGCCAGAAAGGGTGGCCAATTCCATTAAACTACCAGGATGTGGTGAGGGCCGAGATACAAAAGATGGAGGCACATGGTGTGATTGAAAGGGCGCAACAAATTGGTCACACTTATCAAAAATGACCAGACTGTCCGACTATGTCTAGATGCGCAAAAGCTGAATTCTGTTACCGTTCCTGACTATGAGGGAGCCATTCCGATAAATGAAATATTAGCAAAATGTGGGAATATCAAAGTAATGTCCACAATAGACCTACGTAGTTCGTTCTGGCAGATCCCACTACATCAGGAATGTAGGGACTTCACAGGATTTTTATACGAAGGAAAATGCTACCGATACACAGTGACGCCGTTTGGGCTGAAGACGAGTTTGGCCAGCTTGACGCGGGGACTAGACCGAGTGCTATCGAAGGAAGTAAAAGAGTTCACCATTTTGTCGTCGATGACTGCTTATGCATTTCGAACAGTATTGCAGATCACTTACGGCACCTGAAGTTATTGTTGCAAGATTTAAAACGAGCCAATCTAACCGTTAACTTTAATAAATCACAATTATTCCGAGAGGAAATTGATTATTTGGGGTACCGGTTAACAACCACGGGTATTACTACCGCACCAGACAAAATCAGGGCTATACAAGATTTTCGGACACCGAAAAATCAGAAGCAGCTCAAAGGATTCCTTGGTTTAACCAATTTTTACGATAGATTCACCAATAGATACGCAGAGGCTACCCAACCATTATTGAACCTCCTAAAGAAGAACGTTACTTTCAAGTGGACGAGCGAGATGGACCGGCACTTCGAGACAGTCAAGAAACTATTTGTTGAGGCGGTAATTCTCAAGCATCCCGACCCCAACAAGCGGTTTTATTTGCAAACCGATGCGAGCCGTTATGCGTTGGGCGGACAGCTATATCAGTTAGACGATAACAATGATATCAGGGTGGTTGCGTTCACAAGCCGAGTGGTGAGAGGGGCGGAACGAAACTACTTTACCACGGAGCTGGAACTGCTGAGTATCATCCATTGTTTCCAAAAGTTCCGAATGTACGTGCTAGGGAAGCCCTTGACCATTATCACCGACAACAAGGCGTTAGTTTTTATCAAGAAATGTCATTTAAATAACTCCCGTATAACACGGTGGATCCTCGCCATACAAGAATATGACTTCGAGATTATGCATTGTAAAGGTCGAGACAACATTGTAGCCGACATCTTAAGCAGACATCCGGAGGACATAAATGAAGAGCAGGCAATAGACCAAATCGAAGAATTTGAAATTAACCTTGTCAGTGTACGCTTATTTTCTGTTTTTTTTCCTGTCTTTATCACTGGTACAGTCTGTTCAGAAATTTTTTTTGGTTGAATCTTCATGCACTATTCAACTTCAATTTTAATTTGTTCTCTTATGTTTGCCATTGAGTTTTCTACTGCAGATATTTTTGTTGACATAACTTCTTCCACAGTCAAGACAGATTTTTCTACTTTAGCTATTTTATTTGACATGGATTCTTCTACGTCAGATATTCTGGTAATCTGATTATTGAGCTCACCTCGTAATTCACCTACGTCACCACGTAGGAGACCCAATTCTGCGGTAGTATGTTCTTGCATCTACTTTTGTTCATGAATTAATGCTTTGATGTCACCTGCTTCACGTTCCTCTTTTTGTCTTTCTTCTGTTTCTAGCATTAGTGCTTTCTGACGTTCCTCAGCTTCTTCTCTTTCCTGCCTGCGTTTTTCATCCTGTCGTTTCTCTGCTTCTTCCTGTGTCTGCCGCAGCAGTGTTTGTAAAGCTTCCATCATCTGAATGGGATCCATGCTTACCGATTAATTACGAATCACACTCGTCTTGTACAAAGTGTCCACTGTTTCCACTGTTAACCGTTTTATCCCAGTTCTGACACCACTGTTACGATCGTCGTAACAGTCTACTCGATCGTCGTAGGTACAGTGGAAACAAAATAAGTACAAGACACCAATTAAGTCACTAATCGCACCTTTAATTTTTACAGTTAAACAGTTCGTAATTAACAACACAGTGTCTACAACAAATCAAACGAAAATTGTTCACACGCAATAAAATGTCCACTAATATTAAAACTCAATTGTATTACAATTGTCCCATCCGAATATAAAACGCAACACTTCACTAATAACTACTTGAACGTACACAGTAATAACTCGAAACGCTCTGTAAATATTCGCACTAATACTCTCGAACCGCACAGTCAAAAATTCGCCTAATACTAAACTGAACGTCGTTGAGTACCGGTATTTATAGCTAGTCGAATATCTAGATGATTCCTAATTGCGTTGTAGCGTGCGTATGAACTACGTAATTAACTGCGGCCTTGACACAGTCCGCACGGCTAGCGGCATTGAGAACTTTCTCGTAGATGCATCTACAAGCACGTACACCACACGCTTACATTCTGGATCTCTCAGGAACATTTGATAAACACGTAGATTGTTCTGTGATGTCGTAATAATATTAAAGAAAATAAAGTTACATTCTTTGATGGCCAGCAGGAGTAATTCGGGAAATACCAGTAATTTTGCACACAAAACTGATTAAAATAACTTTGTAGTCAGTAAGTAGGTCATGTTTGCAACCAGGGAAGAATGCTGTATAACTGCCGTACTGTGTCATTATTATATATGTGTTTTTCTGTTATTGACTCTGCATTTCAATACTGTTGTAGCATGATCACAGTTGGCACAGGAACCCTGTGACGATTATATTAACACTCATCAAGTGAACTGCTACTGTGTAAAAAAATAGCAATGTGTGAAAAATATAACTACTGTGTTTCTTTTAGTTAACATTTCTAACTTGCAAAATTGCTATGTGCTTACAAATGTCACTTTATTTCTGTAACTTTCTCTGTCATTGTGCCTGTTTCTCTTTCATCTTCTCACCAAGTCACAACTTTTTTCATTTTTCTAGTTTTTACATTCTTCTTTTTAAATGGGACCCTGAGCACTTCATGCAATAAAACGATCCCATTAGTTAGAAATTAAGAGAGAGGGGGAAAGAGAGAGAATACTAAACATTGTAATAAAACGTAATTTTGTCACAAAATAAAAATTTTGTTTAATTTAATTCTTATTTATTATTTATTAATTAATTTTTGTATTATATTCATGTAAATTTTAATTCATTTATTTAATTTTTTATCAACTTATGTCACTTGGTGTAATTATAATTAAGTTCTGCGTTAATAGGATTATCTCCGGTACTAATCGATTCGCGGTTCTTCTTCTTCTGAGTGTAGGCTCCTTCCACCTTGGTAATTGCCGCTTTTCGTGTAGTCCGTGATTTAAATATTATCTTATGTTATTCCATTTATATGGTTTAGAAATAAATAGAAATCAATTTTGCAGAATTCCAAGTTTTATTACAAATTAATTAAGGATCGATTGTAAATCGAATTATTTTATATATATATATATATTATTAAAATTATTTACAGGTTCTTTGAGCTGTTATATTATATAGTCAGAGAAAGGGCAAAGTCTGGAAAGTATTTCACTTACAATTACAAGCTTAATTATCTAAAAATACAAAGATATGATTTAATTTATAATGTTTATTAAAAAAGTATTTGTTCGAACCAAACATTGTGATGTGAAGCTAGCGGACCAGCAGGGGATCATTGGATTCCAAAATGGCTGCTTCGTACTGCATATGTGAAATGACGACGGCTCGACTGAATTCTCTGCAAATAAATATCGCCTTTCCAAGTTTTCCTCGTCTCAGCAATGGTGATTAATCCCTCTGGTGATAGTGTAGTGGTCCTGGATCAGTGTTCAGTGATTCGCCTCGTTAAATTGTGTTGGATAATGTTTTTAATTCACTTTAACTTTATGCTATAAGGTTGTAACGTGTCAAAAATATGGGGTATTTCATTTTATTTCATTTCGGGATTTTTATAAAAAATATTGTGAAAGTTTTATTTTCCAGCAAACCAGAACACGTGGCAAGTAGAACAGTGTAACAAAGCAGCGACGCAATATTCCGTTGTGAAATTAGTACCGAGGTATGCACCACCCTCTATTTCTCAGAACTTTGCTTGTGTGTGGTCATGTGCTTGTACGCAACGACTCAAGTATGCGCGCTGTTGGGACGCCAAGAAAACCAACAGACGCTGTAAAAAATGGCGCAGAAACGATGTTGGGTGAGACCAACCAGCCGACCTGCAGGAAACGTAGCTAAGGACCGCCTCCTTTTTGTGACATCAAGCCAGCAGTGCCTAGAGATCGTCAACACACATTACTGATACAACCACCATGTATCATGGATAGAGTCGGTAAACTACAGCAACTTAACTGTGAACGACGACAAAATCAAACGGGCAGTGGTCATGTACTTCCTACCGCTCAACAAAGGACGCTCCCCAGTCTTTCGCTGTTCGTGTCGGCCGACACACAGAGCCAAGTTAGGCTCCTTATAAAATTTTATATTTTACCGGTAATACAGTGAAACAACAGTAAAAATTTATGTGACCGCAGTCAATAAAAAGTGTAGAACAGAATCAGATATTTTTCAAACACAATTAAGCGAAACAAATGTTGATTATGGGGTTCAGTTGACCCCAGTTTCAAATAATAAAAATAAACAAGCCGATGACATGATGTAATAAGTATTATGTTGAATCAATTTAAAGAATTAAATAAACGCTTTGATAGTAACGAAATAACTTTAAATGAGATGAAAAGTGATTTTAACAATAGATTAGATGAACAGAAAATAAAATGCGAACAGCAGAATATTCAAAACGAGATTATTTTTAATGAAATTAAAGACCTGAATACTCAGTTTCAGCAGAGTATTAGCGTAAAATTTGATGGTTTAATAAATGATATACAAGAAAAGAATAAATGTCTTGAAAATACTAATGAAATGATAAGAAATAATTTGAATAAAGTAAAACAGAGTACGAGTAATACAAATGAAAGTTGTAATGGCAATGTTGTATTAGACAAAGAGTTAACCAATAATAATGATAATGTCGAAAATAATGAATGCAATACTGAGAATAGTAGTGTATTTGGAGAGTTGGTATCAGAAAGTGATACGGTGAAAATAAATAGTGAGAATACTGATGAGTTTGTAGAATGTGATAATGAAATATTAATGTGTGCTTATGCGTTAGAGAGAGAGTGGAAAGAGAGTTATATTATGGGTATGAAACAGAGGGTAAATTTTTTACGAGGTAGAATGGGGGGTGAAGGAAGACCTTCACGTATACATTGTGTAGACAAGTGTGCTACAAATAATTGTTATTTGAAGTTTTTTGTTTTTCCTGGAGAAGTCAGGAAAGGTTTAATTGAATTTGTACCCTCTGTCTGTAATAATATTGAAAGGGTGATATGGTGTTGTGATGAGAGCGATTTAAATAGAGAATTGTATGTTAATAAAGAAACAGAATTGTATGAATTGAATAGAGAGTATGATGAGTGGAAAGTGAGGTTAGAAGTGTGTCGAAATAATAATGAGTTAATTGATAATGCAAAAGTAAATAACCCGATAATGAAGATAATTACTGATGGAGACAACAAAAATACTTAACGTTGACTTGTTTAATGATTATTATGGTAAAATGAATGAATTTGGTTTTTATGGTTACAACACACAAAACAGTAATTTGTGTGTTAATGAAATGGAACAATGCTATATAAAACAAAGATTAATATGGGACGATGGGGGGTAGACTATAAAACGATAAAAGACAATTATAAACATTTTGTTTTGTTTTTTTGACATGGCAGATTTGGACAATGATGTGCGGAAAAACTGAACAGTTAATAACCAAAGTTTGTAAATAATTGTAGTGAATTTATTTGTGTGCATTGTAGGATATTAGGTAAACAATGTATGTATGTAGGTAAGTAATAATAATATTCAAATATTTGCAAGTTAAATAAATAAACAGAATTAATTTTGAAAAACAGGAATCGACTAATTGTAATTGCTTGGTAGCCATGTAGTTTGTATTTTCAATAATTGGTATTTTAATTTAATTAAAACAATTTGATATGTTTTAAATATTTTGATTGACTATTTAAATGTTGTATAATTAAATTTTTGTATGAATTTAAATTATTTTACGAGATTGGTGAATTTGGTAATTAAATGATAAATTGTTTGATTTAAACTAATATTTGTGTCAAATGTTTCAGAGGTGAGGTGAAAGTATGGGGGTGTATGGTGATTATGTTTTGTGTATGTCATTTTAAATGGACTGTAAGTATAGAAATTTTATAGTACGAATCAAGTATAATAAAAATGTCTATTTGAAATAATTGTGTTAAATAAAAATGGTAATTAAAATTCTAATAATAACGGAACGATGATATATGATAATTATTAATAATGAATTTGAAAGTTTTACCCAAGTGTAGAAAGTTATGGAGGAGTTAAATGATTAGTGATGGATGAAAGTTTCATATTATGATGTTGTACATTTGATTTCGTATTTAATTATTAAGTTTAGTGTTACAAAAGGTATTTTACTTGTGATTCCCCAACTTTTCGGGCGGTCACGGCCTCACCGAACCCTGACCGTGGAATTGGTTTAGCTTTAACAGCTATGGTTGGGGCTCATTGCATCACGTTCTGCCTTAACTGGCCATAGCTGTTATCGTTGTCAAGGTGAACTTTGAAATTGACAGGGGGGAATTAAGGGGAATCACCAAACTAGGGAACAGCGGCTACCACTCTGTCCGCATGGGGACAGCAAAGCCAGGTGGTAGACCCGTTTAAGGGCGTTTAATTATAAACAAGAATATGCTGATATTCATAACGTTAAAATGTAACTGCCGAAGCAAAGACACGGAGAGGTCAAACTACTCCAAAATATGCAGTCTTTGTGGAAGCGAAAAGGCGCCACAGTCTTACATAACTTGCAATAGAGTGTGTGGATGGGAGGTGGCTCAGAGGAGCCACGAATTTCATTTTATAACATAAAAAATTGCTAACTCAAATTTTGGTCCAATAAAAATGCTTGTGTTCTGTTTAAATAACTAGATGCTCAGACATTCAATATAAGGTGTTCATTCTATGTTTAAATGTAATATTCTATTGTAGTAAGTTAGCTATAAAAATTGATAAAAAATATGTGTTTTCGGTATGTGTGTATTTTTGAACCTAAGTAAATAATTAAACCGACTGGCAGGCAGTTAACATAATAGATGTGAGGATTGCTAAAAATATATATTTCATGTAATTTGCTAAATTTTGAAGGTGTCTTCACTTTAGTAATGAGATCAGCTGATCAGCAATAAAATGTCACTATTATATTGGTTATAAATGTTTCAGGTAATTAATGTTTAATGTAATGTTTCAATGTATTACAGATGCTATATAAAGTGAGAAATAAAGTAATAATTTGTGAAAGCTAATGAAAGAATATTTGGGTGATGAATATTTTGTGGGACATATAGATCTGTCCAAGTTGAAGTTAAAGTTGAAATAGTAGAGATGAAAATAATGTAATGTTGTTGTGAGATAATGAAGTAGAATTTGAGAAGTATTGATGTTGACACAGTAGTCATGGGAAATATATGTAGAGTTTTGAGTGATATATGGATGCTATTAATTGATGATGTTCTTTTGTTGTAGTTGAAGTGAGGTAATAAGATTGAGATTTTGGGGATGGCAATTTTGTAGTAGGGGGTAGTGTAATGTAGGAGTCCGCAACAACAGAGAAGTTGGGACGGGATGGGACCGATTTAGGGGTAAGGGGTCGCCTCAGGTAGAATCCAGGGACCAGATAATGGGAAATGAGTTTTGGGAGGGGGAAACACGTATCCTAAATACAAAGGGTTAGAGAGTATTTTTTTATATATATAGGGAGAAGGTGGCGATTTGAGTTTAATGATAAGTTGGGGTTAGAGGGTGTTTGGATAGATATTTTGATAGAATCTGGAAATGTAAAGTTAGAAAGTGTTTATTTTGAATAATTTAAATGTCAATTTGATTGTTATTTATATTAATATTTTGTTATTTTAAATGTTTTGTTTTATTATGTTTTGTGTTTCAAGCTAGAATGTTACAGATGTTGAATATATTTTCAGACATAATTGGTACATAACGTATGTAGGTCAAGGTTTTTGGACTTGACCTAGTTTGGATCAGCTGATAATGAGGTCATAGAAATTAATCGTATGGAAGTCAATTCAACTTTTGTTTTGATCAATTTAAACAAATTTTAAATAATTTCTATATGTAAAGGAAACATTTTAATAAATTTAAATTTTTTGAATTTTAAAATTTTTTGGGGGGGAAATATTTTTTTTTTGAAAAAAAAAAATCTTGATTTTTCGCCTGCCAGCTAATGAATATTTTTAAACCTTGATTATTTTACTGTTTGTGTGTTAACCATGTGTATTATTATTATTATTGAATTATTTCGTTGAATTGTATTGTTAGACTCTAGATAATCCATGTTAAGTTAAGGATGTTCTTAATAAGAAATGCTTAAATCAATTTATTTTAAATGAAAACAGAAACCAGTGAAGAGAATAATTTAAAATTTATACAAAATTTATGAATTGATTTTAAATGAAAACAACCAATGGGTTGTAACTTAAATAAATTTTAAAGAAGTTTTCAATTTATAACATGTAATGTGAGTGTGTGTGAGCCCAGTATCTGCTAAAGGCAGCCCAGCTTGCATACAAGGGGAAACGTATCGGTGGAGGATCTGGCATAATCTAAGCCAGGGATTGAGGATTTTGGGGGTAGCATGTTAGACAGTGAGGGGTGCTGTGGTACGTGTCTGTTCGATTTTTCGGTGTTGGGATCTCTTACGGAGAAGTCCAGTGATCTCGTACAGATGCGCCCATGGTCGCCGAGCCAGGGGGGTCGTGTACCCATGAAGAGTAAGAACAAGGGGGTTGTTGGCACCAGTTCCTCACCGGTCCTCTTCGGGGTTTATCAATGAGATTTCTTCTGTTTTAGACAGAAAAATTCTCATTGGGGGTATTGTAACGTGTCAAAAATATGGGGTATTTCATTTTATTTCATTTCGGGATTTTTATAAAAAATATTGTGAAAGTTTTATTTTCCAGCAAACCAGAACACGTGGCAAGTAGAACAGTGTAACAAAGCAGCGACGCAATATTCCGTTGTGAAATTAGTACCGAGGTATGCACCACCCTCTATTTCTCAGAACTGTGCTTGTGTGTGGTCATGTGCTTGTACGCAACAACCCAAGTATGCGCGCTGTTTGGACGCCAAGAAAACCAACAGACGCTGTAAAAAATGGCGCAGAAACGATGTTGGGTGAGACCAACCAGCCGACCTGCAGGAAACGTAGCTAAGGACCGCCTCCTTTTTGTGACATCAAGCCAGCAGTGCCTAGAGATCGTCAACACACATTACTGATACAACCACCATGTATCATGGATAGAGTCGGTAAACTACTGCAACTTAACTGTGAACGACGACAAAATCAAACGGGCAGTGGTCATGAACTTCCTACCGCTCAACAAAGGACGCTCCCCAGTCTTTCGCTGTTCGTGTCGGCCGACACACAGAGCCAAGTTAGGCTCCTTATAAAATTTTATATTTTACCGGTAATACAGTGAAACAACAGTAAAAATTTATGTGACCGCGGTCAATAAAAAGTGTAGAACAGAATCAGATATTTTTCGGACACTAAAAAACAAGAAATTTAAAAGAACAATGGGTGCGCACGAAAACAACGTTGCCGGCGGGTTTCTTTCTAATAAAAGTGTAAGGGCTGTGGGGATTAAAATGGTCTGGGGTTTTTAAAAAAATAATTAAATTGAATATATGTGAGAAAGGCAGGCTGGGCTGTTTTTGTTTATGTATGTGTGTGTTATATAGAAGGTAAGGTAATTATGTTTATGTATTAATAATCATCTATGTACAAGTCTGTCATTCCAAGTTTAAAAGAAAAAACAGAGTAGAGAATAACAAATTTTTTGATTTTATATATGTAAGATGCTCAACAACAGTAAAAATTAAAAACTACTATCTTTCAAATGATAAATATTGAGAGTTAAATTCTTTCAAAAACCTTATTTCGTTTTATGTACTGTCAAGTTCGTCGAACGAATTGGGTTCGTCCCCACTATGCGATCCGGCCAGATCGAAGATTGAAGGTAAGTGGAAGTTTCAATATAGTTGATTAATAAATACCAAATTGTAAGTAAAGTTACAAGATCGATAATGGCAAGTTCCGTCTCACTATTCCGAATTATCGTTGTTATGTGTTTTAATAGTTAATTCACTTTTTTCTGTTCAGTATTAGTTTAATTTACTAGTTGTACTGGTTTATCTCACTGAATTTAGTGGTTGTTTAAGTTTTTTCCAAAATTCGCGAATTCAAAATTATTCGACTTGGTTAGACTCTAGCCATGTTTTACTCCTTCGCTATATGTGAATCTTTTGCGAGAGCTGGCTTAGATGTGTTCTGTTCAACACATAACATTTCAACTGTTTTAGACAGAAGAAATCTCATTGATAAACCCCGAAGAGGACCGGTGAGGAACTGGTGCCAACAACCCCCTTTCGTTCTTATACTTCATGGGTACACGACCCCCCTGGCTCGGTGACCATGGACGCATCTGAACGAGCTCACTGGACTTCTCTGTAAGAGATCCCAACACCAAAAAATCGAACAGACTCGCACCACAGCACACCTCGCCTTCTAACATGCTACCCCAAAAATCCTCAACCCCTGGCTTAGATTATGCAAGATCCTCAACCGATATGTTTCCCCTTATATGCAAGCTGGGCTGCCTTTGGCAGATACTGGGCTCACACACACTCACATGACATGTTATAAATTGAAAACTTCTTTAAAATTTATTTAAGTTGCAACCCATTGGTTGTTTTCATGTAAAATCAATTCATAAATTTTGTATAAATTTTAAATTATTCTCTTCACTGGTTTCTGATTTCATTTAAAATAAATTGATTTAAGCATTTCTTATTAAGAACATCCTTAACCTAACATGGATTATCTAGAGTCTAACAATACAATTCAACGAAATAATTCAATAATAATAATAATACACATGGTTAATACACAAACAGTAAAATAATCAAGGTTTAAAAATATTCATTAGCTGGCAGGGGAAAAATCAAGATTTTTTTTTTTCAAAAAAAATATTTCCCAAAAAAAAATTTTTAAATTCAAAAAATTTAAATTTATTAAAATGTTTCCTTTACATATAGAAATTATTTAAAATTTGTTTAAATTGATCAAAACAAAAGTTGAATTGACTTCCATACGATTAATTTCTATGACCTCATTATCAGCTGATCCAAACTAGGTCAAGTCCAAAAACCTTGACCTACATACGTTATGTACCAATTATGTCTGAAAATATATTCAACATCTGTAACATTCTAGCTTGAAACACAAAACATAATAAAACAAAACATTTAAAATAACAAAATATTAATATAAATAACAATCAAATTGACATTTAAATTATTCAAATTATTCAAAATAAACACTTTCTAACTTTACATTTCCAGATTCTATCAAAATTTGTCACTGGTTTCAATAAAAAAAATTTATATTTTTATTATAAATCTCTCTCTTTATTATCCTCACTCTATGTTACTTTGGGTGATTTAAATACTTATAACAATTTAATTTACCACTTGGTAGGCTTACCCTTATAATCTCTACCCCTCTGACTCTAATATTCATCAACTTTAACTAACATGACACCCCGCTCTATCAAAATATCTATCCAAACACTCTCTAACCCCAACTTATCATTAAACTTAAATCGCCACCTTCTCCCTATATATATAAAAAAATACTCTCTAACCCTTTGTATTTAGGATACGTGTTTCCCCCTCCCAAAACTCATTTCCCATTATCTGGTCCCTGGATTCTACCTGAGGCGACCCCTTACCCCTAAATCGGTCCCATCCCGTCCCAACCTTGTTGCGGACTCTCACATTACACTACCCCTATTACAAAATTACCATCCCCAAAATCTCAATCTTATTACCTCACTTCAACTACAACAAAAGAACATCATCAATTAATAGCATCCATATATCACTCAAAACTCTACATATATTTCCCATGACTACTGTGTCAACATCAATACTTCTGAAATTCTACTTCATTATCTCACAACAACATTACATTATTTTCATCTCTACTATTTCAACTTTAACTTCAACTTGGACAGATCTATATGTCCCACAAAATATTCATCACCCAAATATTCTTTCATTAGCTTTCACAAATTATTACTTTATTTCTCACTTTATATAGCATCTGTAATACATTGAAACATTACATTAAACATTAATTACCTGAAACATTTATAACCAATATAATAGTGACATTTTATTGCTGATCAGCTGATCTCATTACTAAAGTGAAGACACCTTCAAAATTTAGCAAATTACATGAAATATATATTTTTAGCAATCCTCACATCTATTATGTTAACTGCCTGCCAGTCGGTTTAATTATTTACTTAGGTTCAAAAATACACACATACCGAAAACACATATTTTTTATCAATTTTTATATCTAACTTACTACAATAGAATATTACATTTAAACATAGAATGAACACCTTATATTGAATGTCTGAGCATCTAGTTATTTAAACAGAACACAAGCATTTTTATTGGACCAAAATTTGAGTTAGCAATTTTTTATGTTATAAAATGAAATTCGTGGCTCCTCTGAGCCACCTCCCATCCACACACTCTATTGCAAGTTATGTAAGACTGTGGCGCCTTTTCGCTTCCACAAAGACTGCATATTTTGGAGTAGTTTGACCTCTCCGTGTCTTTGCTTCGGCAGTTACATTTTAACGTTATGAATATCAGCATATTCTTGTTTATAATTAAACGCCCTTAAACGGGTCTACCACCTGGCTTTGCTGTCCCCATGCGGACAGAGTGGTAGCCGCTGTTCCCTAGTTTGGTGATTCCCCTTAATTCCCCCCTGTCAATTTCAAAGTTCACCTTGACAACGATAACAGCTATGGCCAGTTAAGGCAGAACGTGATGCAATGAGCCCCAACCATAGCTGTTAAAGCTAAACCAATTCCACGGTCAGGGTTCGGTGAGGCCGTGACCGCCCGAAAAGTTGGGGAATCACAAGTAAAATACCTTTTGTAACACTAAAATTAGTAACTTATACTCTTAAATGACATTATTAGTTTTGATGGTGTTTTAACCTCCTTTATATGCAAGCTTAACCTTCATTAACATAAAATGTTAAATACAAAATTTACAACCTCCTACCATTGCAGTTCCACACTACACTGTTATGTCACTTCTTTGCACACCAATCTACCCCCCAAAATTATCCCCACATCTGTAACCCCTCTTTCCTTTTAAGTATTTTTTTTGGATATCAAACAACTTCTTTAATTTTAATTAATTTTTTTTTTTTTTTTTTTTGAAAGAGAAGTTACAAGTCAATTAGGACTAGGCAGGAGCCTAGAGAAGCAAAAATTGTGCCGGGCCCAGTATGACGGGACTTGCAATGAACTCTGCCGTAATGTAACAATAACAGATTTATTGTATTCCTAGAATTCATACATGTGTACCTCATAACAAATGTGTATAAACGTGTACAAGGTAAACCTATATACATATATAAAATATAAAATGGTACATCATAACAAGTGTATATAAATGTGTACAAGGTAAATATACATGTATATATATATTTATGAAATTCTCCCCCATCTTGTGTCTAGCTAGACATGGACAACATAACACACACAGAAACCTAAGGCACACAAACTCACAATTACATAATTCGAACACGACTGCCCCTAGAATGCACCCGCCCTGCAGGCAGTGTAACTACAATATTCCTAACCCAGCAGTGATAACATATTCGCCCATCAACAGCCCGTTTTGTAGAATTACATAAAAGCCAAAACCCCAGAAAGGATGATAATAATTCATGACGCATAAATAAAACCGGACCGCCCATTTGTGTGGCATTCCCCTGATCAATGACCCCCTCATGAGCGTTGAACCTTAAGTTCCCTTCACAGTATTAAATAAAAATTGACAGAACTACATCACCTGATTTCAAACAGTGATGATAGAATTCTAAACGGTTATTTTACTTCACAATTCCGAAGGAATCAAAAAATCCTTATGTACTTTAACAATCAGAAATTAATCACTGGGGGCTTTACAATTTCAGAAAATTTTGACAATATATGTTTTACCAAAAATAATGAGTACATGTTTTATAGTTAAAGAAAATTAAACAGCAGATACTACCAGTAAAAGTCAATCAATATGTGTTTTGCCAGTTAAGAAAAACAATCAGTATAGCCCTTGTGCAAGGAGCAAAATCAACTAATATATTTCCAGAAAAATAGCAAATTATTTCTATTAACCCCGAATGGCTATATACAAATAATAAAAATCAAAAAATACAATAAGGTGGTGGTGCTCTAGCATCTGTGGCAGCGCGCCAGCATGTAGTTGACAAAATTTGACAGGCCTCCAACCTGTCTGAGGTTGCACCAGCATGAGTCAGAGAAAAACTAAGTCCCCTTTTTGTTAACCCCAGAAAACGTTCCAAAAAAAAAACCCAGGAAAACCCCCAGCCCTTAAATGTAAAACCCAAGGTGAAGTTAAAATATATTCATCTCTATTCCATACATTTTGTAAAAACTAAAATGACAATGATGAGCAAACTGTACAATGTGCAAGTGTGAAAATATCTCTGGCACGCTCCCCCAGTGCATCACCCACTTACAGGCAGTGCACTTAGCGTTATGTAATTCAATTATAAAAATTGTACTTGAATTTAACTATTAAAGTTCTGAGTCATGAACAGCGGCTTCCCATTCTAGCAGAGAGTCTGCACACGTGGGCCCATGGATGCAAAGATTTTTGATAAGAAAATAATAGAGTGCATATCACCTTATCACAGCTGGCAAGTGTTACATTGAGAACGAGTCCCCATCTCCCTCTTCAGACAAGATCTTGTTCATGGTTCACGGCTTAGGCAGGTGTACGGCCATCAGCAAGCCAGGTATCCGGCTTAGTTCAAGAACCCTGTTCATTCAAATAAATTAGAGAACTGTTCACTAAAATGTACACCCGAGTTCAGGTAATTAACCTCATAACGGGCCTCCAACTAACACTCAATAAATGCACAATTTTCATTAATAAAGTTTTTGCAACCAGCTAAAAGAGCAGAGAAATCAGCCATGGAATAAGTAAATTTGAATAATGAACAGACCTTATTAAATGTGGCTTAATATAAAGTGATCAGCAGTAGGTCAACATGCTTCGACAGCATTCAACAGGTTATGCACCATGTGGTAAGTGATAATCGTTATTTGACCAAAAAAAATCAACTGCAAGGCACTCACAGCATTAAGAAAGTTTTAACATTAATAAAATTTCATCTGAGGAAGTTCACACAAGGAAACTCTCTACTGTACAGTTAATTAAATAACCTCCCGACAGCCTATTGCATGCATGGACAGTTCATACCCTGACTATGCACTAAGTTTTAGTCCTTACTATTTTAATGTTGCACCTCTTTATCATGACAATGGCAATTGCAATACCTCTCACACTATTCTAACATAATAAACGGAACATGGGCAATCTACTGAACATTACGTCAATCACTGAATACTGAGTTCTCTCTTAATATAAAGCTGTCGGGCCGCACACACACATATAATTACGTATTGTATACGGTTGCATATACCTAGTCATTAATCCATTTAATATGAATTACTTATAAAGACAAAATAATGAAATTCTTACCGGGAGTCATTTACGCCTTAGCCTGCCATAAAGACGGATACAAACTGCGTCGTAAAGTTCGAAGAGAGAGAAGGAACGTTGTCTCTTGCAGCCGGGCAGTGAATGAATAATCTGCTGTCCGCAGCAGGTAAAGCGAACGTTCGCCATCGATTGCGCGCGCAACCATAACTGCAGCGAACAAAGGTCGCCCGCCTTCGCTCACTTCTACAATTAAATAGAACTGTTTCTAAGACCTTTTTAAACGGCCGGATAAACACCGCCACACCCCCACCCCGAAAGGGCAACCCAGTTGCCCTACTCTGAAACACGCGAAAGTACCCTGCAGTGTACCCCCTTCTTAAATACTCCGGTGGACATCGTGGATAAGGTGGCCCGGCGGCACTTGCTCCCAGGATAACCACCATCCCCATGCGACCCTCTCCGCCCTGCCAACCCCACGTGACCGCCCCAACACGTCACCCTCTCCGGTGACCATCACCTACTCCCACCGGTCCCACTCACATACTCGTCCAAAGACCCAACAAGGTATCTCACACCTTGATATGTGAGTGACCGAACTACTCCTCGTCCATCTCTCGGACCGACCAGCCACATGGACCCACAAGGCATCTCCAACCTTGCCATATGGCTGGCCCACTTCCCTACACAAGGGCGGATGGCCCCGCTTAGCCATACAGAGAGGACCGCACCAAGGGCACACGAACATTAATCCCATCATTTACTCATTCAAATACACCATAACTAGAGGGGGTTTACTTTTCTACAGCACCTACTACACAACTTTCTCTCTCAACAAAAGAACACCAGAAAAACAACCGGAGAATGCGGCATGGCTCGGACCCTATTATGAACAACATCAACATCAACAACTATTAACAACCAACAACAGCACACCATCACTCCACCTAACCTTAAACAGGGGAAACTGACGATCTCAAAGACCACGACCATCTCGAGGACCACAATCTACTCACTTCCGGCAAAGTCTCTCTCCACTTCCTTATCAATAGGTTTTTTTTTTTTTTTTTTTTTACTAAGGGCAGGGGTAGGAAAATCGGGAAGATGAAACGGGGCAAGGATCATTAAAGGGTCAATAGATAGGACTAAGGGTAAGGACCTGGTTCCCTCCGAAAATAAGGATGAATGGAGAAAACCAAGGCTCGCGTGGGCAGGGGCGCAACCCTGAAATAGATGAACACCACTGGGAGTGTGGGGAACATCTACCCGCTACCCGTTAACCTCTTCTTCTCACCTTTCTATGACGCACCTTAGGTATTCGCTCCTTTCGGACACCACCCTCTAAGAAATTATCTCGTGTTGAGCTGTACTTACTGGTTTCTTCGGGATCAGAATCAAGGCAACTTACCTCACTACTTTCACTCCGCTTTGGATTATGCTCGTAGTCTAACTCCTCTACTACAATTTCTTCCTTTTCTACAATTTCCCCTTCTTCATCCACATAATCCAAATCAACCTCCTGACACTGCACCTCCTCAGCATCTTCCCGTTGCTCCTCTGATCCATCTTCAACCGTATCTTCCCTCAGCTCCTCACCAATTTCTCCATCACATTGTTTACCAGCCGCTTCACAAACTTCTTCACTCACCTCTTCTCCAATCTCATTTTCCCCAACACATTTATCATCAACCTCATCACCACTACCCCCATCTGAACACTGCACATCTTCATCCTCTGGTTGCTCACCTGGTCCACCTGAAACTTCTTTCCACTCTTTGGAATCTTCAACACTACTTACAGAAGGCGTCTGCACATCTTCACACACTACATCATTCTCACTCACACACTCCACAACGCTGCCACCAAATTTCTCCTCAACTTCTACCTCACTTGCGGCATGGACATCCCCTTGTCCATCCACAACCTCAGAAACACTCGCAGCCCGGACATCCATGTGTCCATCTGCAACTTCAGACTACAGTCTCCCTAACACCTACAACTATACTCACCTGCGCAGCATCTGCAGACCGCTCTTCTGACTCTTCTGTCGATTCCACTCCTTGACCACTCTCAGCAACTGCAACGTCCTCAACATCTTCCACCCTGGAATCCAGCTGTCCAGGCTCATGTGCAATGACTACATTAATTTCTACTGGCGATGGTGATGTTACAGGATCTGGATCCCTCACGAACCGAGATGGGAATACCGGAACAAATTCTGCGGCCTCTGGATTCAACCATGACGTCCTCTTTGAGTCCGGTAATTCAGTATTAACTGATGCGTTCTTATCCTCTTGTATTGTTCCCACGAAGTAATTCCGCTCTTCTACTTCTGCTTCCTCTTCTTCATCTACTACTCTCTTAGGCACTTGTACTTCCTCTGGAACCTTTAAACTCTCACTTTTCTGCAAATGAGAATAACGCCTAACTACAGGCTCCCTACTTGTCGATGGTTGTTCCCTAACATAATTTCTTTTTCCCCTGTTAATTTCATCTTTCTTTGTTTTCTGTGCTGTAGCTGTTTTACCGTCTTCACACTTACCACCCCCTTGTAGCCTCCATCATTTCCGGAATATTCTGGCTTTCTAACCGTCTCTTGGGTTCTCCTCCAACCACCATGTTTGTCCCTTTTGGCTCTTCCTGATGAACCGCTGGAGTATTGGACATCGGTAGCCTCTTTTCCCCGGGACTCGTCAACCTCCTTGACCGTTCCTGAAAGCACACACAGTCGCTCAAGGTCCGCAAAACAACGCGGACGGTCCGCGAATGCCAAACGAGATCTCTCCTGGGGAGTCAGTCCTTCCAGAATCGCTTGTATCACTTCTGTCTCGGGCAACCCCAATCTTAACACCCGGGAAGGTTTCCGTATATCGCGCACGAAGTCTCCTAACGCCTCTCCGTAGGCCTGTGGGCGATAGAATCTTTCCAACTCAAGCTTGGCGCGTCGTCGAATGGGTAGGAAGAAGTTCAACACCTCCCCATGGAAAGCATCAACACTGTCACCCCGACGCAGGGCCTTGGTGACCAGATCAGCCAACGTACTCCGGCAATACGGGTATATAAGATACAAGACCTCCCCATCGGACACCCCCGGGAAATCTGCCACCTGCAGGACCAGGTCCAAGAAAACCAGCAGCTGGTCCTCATCAAATCCATTCACAACCGGAAATTTCTGGAGAACGCCTGTAAGAGGGTGGGGCAACTCCTGATAGCATACCGCCGCCAGAATTGCACAATTCAACAAAACAAACAATCATAAAACAAATCCCCACTAAACACCTAACACAAACATAACCTACAAAAACATATTAACAAAAATCGGAAAAACTCAAGTACTGTCCTTCCTTTGAGTAGACCCCCGGGTTCTCTAGCGCTGAGGAGACCTGGCCTATTCTGAACCATTTACATCGACGACAGAAGGAGACAAGCAACAATGCTACACACACATAACATCAAACAGCAACTCGACACAGACGCCGTACCAACACATAAATCACAACAACCAACTAACAATCAACTGAAAGTCCTAATTCGGGAATGAAAAATACTTCAACATCAACCGGACACAAGTCGGTTCCGGTACCGATTTCCGATCGGGCCATACCGCATCCCGTCAATATAACACGCTAAACTCCGACCCCGAATCAACCTTCCATCTTCCAGGCCACGCTTGAGACTCCCCGGCCGTACAAGCTATCAAAAATTTTTTAAACACCATTAACCGCCTCAGTGGTGCGACCCGACTCACAAATTAAACAACTTATAACTAGCCTACACGGGCCTATATCAACTATGTCACAACAATCGCATTAATATTTCCGAGTCTGCAAGCCCCGTCACACCCCAGGACCCCAGGGTTCAAGCCTAGAATGAACCATGCTCTCCGCTACCATTTGTGGTAGCAGACTTTCTAAACCACGCTCTGCGGTACCATTTGTAACCCCTCTTTCCTTTTAAGTATTTTTTTTGGATATCAAACAACTTCTTTAATTTTAATTAATTTTTTTTTTTTTTTTTTTTTGAAAGAGAAGTCACAAGTCAATTAAGACTAGGCAGGAGCCTAGAGAAGCAAAAATTGTGCCGGGCCCAGTATGACGGGACTTGCAATGAACTCTGCCGTAATGTAACAATAACAGATTTATTGTATTCCTAGAATTCATACATGTGTACCTCATAACAAATGTGTATAAACGTGTACAAGGTAAACCTATATACATATATAAAATATAAAATGGTACATCATAACAAGTGTATATAAATGTGTACAAGGTAAATATACATGTATATATATATATATATATATATATATTTATGAAATTCTCCCCCATCTTGTGTCTAGCTAGACACGGACAACATAACACACACAGAAACCTAAGGCACACAAACTCACAATTACATAATTCGAACACGACTGCCCCTAGAATGCACCCGCCCTGCAGGCAGTGTAACTACAATATTCCTAACCCAGCAGTGATAACATATTCGCCCATCAACAGCCCGTTTTGTAGAATTACATAAAAGCCAAAACCCCAGAAAGGATGATAATAATTCATGACGCATAAATAAAACCGGACCGCCCATTTGTGTGGCATTCCCCTGATCAATGACCCCTCATGAGCATTGAACCTTAAGTTCCCTTCACAGTATTAAATAAAAATTGACAGAACTACATCACCTGATTTCAAACAGTGATGATAGAATTCTAAACGGTTATTTTACTTCACAATTCCGAAGGAATCAAAAAATCCTTATGTACTTTAACAATCAGAAATTAATCACTGGGGGCTTTACAATTTCAGAAAATTTTGACAATATATGTTTTACCAAAAATAATGAGTACATGTTTTATAGTTAAAGAAAATTAAACAGCAGATACTACCAGTAAAAGTCAATCAATATGTGTTTTGCCAGTTAAGAAAAACAATCAGTATAGCCCTTGTGCAAGGAGCAAAATCAACTAATATATTTCCAGAAAAATAGCAAATTATTTCTATTAACCCCGAATGGCTATATACAAATAATAAAAATCAAAAAATACAATAAGGTGGTGGTGCTCTAGCATCTGTGGCAGCGCGCCAGCATGTAGTTGACAAAATTTGACAGGCCTCCAACCTGTCTGAGGTTGCACCAGCATGAGTCAGAGAAAAACTAAGTCCCCTTTTTGTTAACCCCAGAAAACGTTCCAAAAAAAAAAACCCAGGAAAACCCCCAGCCCTTAAATGTAAAACCCAAGGTGAAGTTAAAATATATTCATCTCTATTCCATACATTTTGTAAAAACTAAAATGACAATGATGAGCAAACTGTACAATGTGCAAGTGTGAAAATATCTGTGGCACGCTCCCCCAGTGCATCACCCACTTACAGGCAGTGCACTTAGCGTTATGTAATTCAATTATAAAAATTGTACTTGAATTTAACTATTAAAGTTCTGAGTCATGAACAGCGGCTTCCCATTCTAGCAGAGAGTCTGCACACGTGGGCCCATGGATGCAAAGATTTTTGATAAGAAAATAATAGAGTGCATATCACCTTATCACAGCTGGCAAGTGTTACATTGAGAACGAGTCCCCATCTCCCTCTTCAGACAAGATCTTGTTCATGGTTCACGGCTTAGGCAGGTGTACGGCCATCAGCAAGCCAGGTATCCGGCTTAGTTCAAGAACCCTGTTCATTCAAATAAATTAGAGAACTGTTCACTAAAATGTACACCCGAGTTCAGGTAATTAACCTCATAACGGGCCTCCAACTAACACTCAATAAATGCACAATTTTCATTAATAAAGTTTTTGCAACCAGCTAAAAGAGCAGAGAAATCAGCCATGGAATAAGTAAATTTGAATAATGAACAGACCTTATTAAATGTGGCTTAATATAAAGTGATCAGCACTAGGTCAACATGCTTCGACAGCATTCAACAGGTTATGCACCATGTGGTAAGTGATAATCGTTATTTGACCAAAAAAAATCAACTGCAAGGCACTCACAGCATTAAGAAAGTTTTAACATTAATAAAATTTCATCTGAGGAAGTTCACACAAGGAAACTCTCTACTGTACAGTTAATTAAATAACCTCCCGACAGCCTATTGCATGCATGGACAGTTCATACCCTGACTATGCACTAAGTTTTAGTCCTTACTATTTTAATGTTGCACCTCTTTATCATGACAATGGCAATTGCAATACCTCTCACACTATTCTAACATAATAAACGGAACATGGGCAATCTACTGAACATTACGTCAATCACTGAATACTGAGTTCTCTCTTAATATAAAGCTGTCGGGCCGCACACACACATATAATTACGTATTGTATACGGTTGCATATACCTAGTCATTAATCCATTTAATATGAATTACTTATAAAGACAAAATAATGAAATTCTTACCGGGAGTCATTTACGCCTTAGCCTGCCATAAAGACGGATACAAACTGCGTCGTAAAGTTCGAAGAGAGAGAAGGAACGTTGTCTCTTGCAGCCGGGCAGTGAATGAATAATCTGCTGTCCGCAGCAGGTAAAGCGAACGTTCGCCATCGATTGCGCGCGCAACCATAACTGCAGCGAACAAAGGTCGCCCGCCTTCGCTCACTTCTACAATTAAATAGAACTGTTTCTAAGACCTTTTTAAACGGCCGGATAAACACCGCCACACCCCCACCCCGAAAGGGCAACCCAGTTGCCCTACTCTGAAACACGCGAAAGTACCCTGCAGTGTACCCCCTTCTTAAATACTCCGGTGGACATCGTGGATAAGGTGGCCCGGCGGCACTTGCTCCCAGGATAACCACCATCCCCATGCGACCCTCTCCGCCCTGCCAACCCCACGTGACCGCCCCAACACGTCACCCTCTCCGGTGACCATCACCTACTCCCACCGGTCCCACTCACATACTCGTCCAAAGACCCAACAAGGTATCTCACACCTTGATATGTGAGTGACCGAACTACTCCTTGTCCATCTCTCGGACCGACCAGCCACATGGACCCACAAGGCATCTCCAACCTTGCCATATGGCTGGCCCACTTCCCTACACAAGGGCGGATGGCCCCGCTTAGCCATACAGAGAGGACCGCACCAAGGGCACACGAACATTAATCCCATCATTTACTCATTCAAATACACCATAACTAGAGGGGGTTTACTTTTCTACAGCACCTACTACACAACTTTCTCTCTCAACAAAAGAACACCAGAAAAACAACCGGAGAATGCGGCATGGCTCGGACCCTATTATGAACAACATCAACATCAACATCAACAACTATTAACAACCAACAACAGCACACCATCACTCCACCTAACCTTAAACAGGGGAAACTGACGATCTCAAAGACCACGACCATCTCGAGGACCACAATCTACTCACTTCCGGCAAAGTCTCTCTCCACTTCCTTATCAATAGGTTTTTTTTTTTTTTTTTTACTAAGGGCAGGGGTAGGAAAATCGGGAAGATGAAACGGGGCAAGGATCATTAAAGGGTCAATAGATAGGACTAAGGGTAAGGACCTGGTTCCTTCCGAAAATAAGGATGAATGGAGAAAACCAAGGCTCGCGTGGGCAGGGGCGCAACCCTGAAATAGATGAACACCACTGGGAGTGTGGGGAACATCTACCCGCTACCCGTTAACCTCTTCTTCTCACCTTTCTATGACGCACCTTAGGTATTCGCTCCTTTCGGACACCACCCTCTAAGAAATTATCTCGTGTTGAGCTGTACTTACTGGTTTCTTCGGGATCAGAATCAAGGCAACTTACCTCACTACTTTCACTCCGCTTTGGATTATGCTCGTAGTCTAACTCCTCTACTACAATTTCTTCCTTTTCTACAATTTCCCCTTCTTCATCCACATAATCCAAATCAACCTCCTGACACTGCACCTCCTCAGCATCTTCCCGTTGCTCCTCTGATCCATCTTCAACCGTATCTTCCCTCAGCTCCTCACCAATTTCTCCATCACATTGTTTACCAGCCGCTTCACAAACTTCTTCACTCACCTCTTCTCCAATCTCATTTTCCCCAACACATTTATCATCAACCTCATCGCCACTACCCCCATCTGAACACTGCACATCTTCATCCTCTGGTTGCTCACCTGGTCCACCTGAAACTTCTTTCCACTCTTTGGAATCTTCAACACTACTTACAGAAGGCGTCTGCACATCTTCACACACTACATCATTCTCACTCACACACTCCACAACGCTGCCACCAAATTTCTCCTCAACTTCTACCTCACTTGCGGCATGGACATCCCCTTGTCCATCCACAACCTCAGAAACACTCGCAGCCCGGACATCCCTGTGTCCATCTGCAACTTCAGACTACAGTCTCCCTAACACCTACAACTATACTCACCTGCGCAGCATCTGCAGACCGCTCTTCTGACTCTTCTGTCGATTCCACTCCTTGACCACTCTCAGCAACTGCAACGTCCTCAACATCTTCCACCCTGGAATCCAGCTGTCCAGGCTCATGTGCAATGACTACATTAATTTCTACTGGCGATGGTGATGTTACAGGATCTGGATCCCTCACGAACCGAGATGGGAATACCGGAACAAATTCTGCGGCCTCTGGATTCAACCATGACGTCCTCTTTGAGTCCGGTAATTCAGTATTAACTGATGCGTTCTTATCCTCTTGTATTGTTCCCACGAAGTAATTCCGCTCTTCTACTTCTGCTTCCTCTTCTTCATCTACTACTCTCTTAGGCACTTGTACTTCCTCTGGAACCTTTAAACTCTCACTTTTCTGCAAATGAGAATAACGCCTAACTACAGGCTCCCTACTTGCCGATGGTTGTTCCCTAACATAATTTCTTTTTCCCCTGTTAATTTCATCTTTCTTTGTTTTCTGTGCTGTAGCTGTTTTACCGTCTTCACACTTACCACCCCCTTGTAGCCTCCATCATTTCCGGAATATTCTGGCTTTCTAACCGTCTCTTGGGTTCTCCTCCAACCACCATGTTTGTCCCTTTTGGCTCTTCCTGATGAACCGCTGGAGTATTGGACATCGGTAGCCTCTTTTCCCCGGGACTCGTCAACCTCCTTGACCGTTCCTGAAAGCACACACAGTCGCTCAAGGTCCGCAAAACAACGCGGACGGTCCGCGAATGCCAAACGAGATCTCTCCTGGGGAGTCAGTCCTTCCAGAATCGCTTGTATCACTTCTGTCTCGGGCAACCCCAATCTTAACACCCGGGAAGCTTTCCGTATACCGCGCACGAAGTCTCCTAACGCCTCTCCGTAGGCCTGTGGGCGATAGAATCTTTCCAACTCAAGCTTGGCGCGTCGTCGAATGGGTAGGAAGAAGTTCAACACCTCCCCATGGAAAGCATCAACACTGTCACCCCGACGCAGGGCCTTGGTGACCAGATCAGCCAACGTACTCCGGCAATACGGGTATATAAGATACAAGACCTCCCCATCGGACACCCCCGGGAAATCTGCCACCTGCAGGACCAGGTCCAAGAAAACCAGCAGCTGGTCCTCATCAAATCCATTCACAACCGGAAATTTCTGGAGAACGCCTGTAAGAGGGTGGGGCAACTCCTGATAGCATACCGCCGCCAGAATTGCACAATTCAACAAAACAAACAATCATAAAACAAATCCCCACTAAACACCTAACACAAACATAACCTACAAAAACATATTAACAAAAATCGGAAAAACTCAAGTACTGTCCTTCCTTTGAGTAGACCCCCGGGTTCTCTAGCGCTGAGGAGACCTGGCCTATTCTGAACCATTTACATCGACGACAGAAGGAGACAAGCAACAATGCTACACACACATAACATCAAACAGCAACTCGACACAGACGCCGTACCAACACATAAATCACAACAACCAACTAACAATCAACTGAAAGTCCTAATTCGGGAATGAAAAATACTTCGACATCAACCGGACACAAGTCGGTTCCGGTACCGATTTCCGATCGGGCCATACCGCATCCCGTCAATATAACACGCTAAACTCCGACCCCGAATCAACCTTCCATCTTCCAGGCCACGCTTGAGACTCCCCGGCCGTACAAGCTATCAAAAATTTTTTAAACACCATTAACCGCCTCAGTGGTGCGACCCGACTCACAAATTAAACAACTTATAACTAGCCTACACGGGCCTATATCAACTATGTCACAACAATCGCATTAATATTTCCGAGTCTGCAAGCCCCGTCACACCCCAGGACCCCAGGGTTCAAGCCTAGAATGAACCATGCTCTCCGCTACCATTTGTGGTAGCAGACTTTCTAAACCACGCTCTGCGGTACCATTTGTAACCCCTCTTTCCTTTTAAGTATTTTTTTTGGATATCAAACAACTTCTTTAATTTTAATTAATTTTTTTTTTTTTTTTTTTTGAAAGAGAAGTCACAAGTCAATTAAGACTAGGCAGGAGCCTAGAGAAGCAAAAATTGTGCCGGGCCCAGTATGACGGGACTTGCAATGAACTCTGCCGTAATGTAACAATAACAGATTTATTGTATTCCTAGAATTCATACATGTGTACCTCATAACAAATGTGTATAAACGTGTACAAGGTAAACCTATATACATATATAAAATATAAAATGGTACATCATAACAAGTGTATATAAATGTGTACAAGGTAAATATACATGTATATATATATATATATTTATGAAATTCTCCCCCATCTTGTGTCTAGCTAGACACGGACAACATAACACACACAGAAACCTAAGGCACACAAACTCACAATTACATAATTCGAACACGACTGCCCCTAGAATGCACCCGCCCTGCAGGCAGTGTAACTACAATATTCCTAACCCAGCAGTGATAACATATTCGCCCATCAACAGCCCGTTTTGTAGAATTACATAAAAGCCAAAACCCCAGAAAGGATGATAATAATTCATGACGCATAAATAAAACCGGACCGCCCATTTGTGTGGCATTCCCCTGATCAATGACCCCTCATGAGCATTGAACCTTAAGTTCCCTTCACAGTATTAAATAAAAATTGACAGAACTACATCACCTGATTTCAAACAGTGATGATAGAATTCTAAACGGTTATTTTACTTCACAATTCCGAAGGAATCAAAAAATCCTTATGTACTTTAACAATCAGAAATTAATCACTGGGGGCTTTACAATTTCAGAAAATTTTGACAATATATGTTTTACCAAAAATAATGAGTACATGTTTTATAGTTAAAGAAAATTAAACAGCAGATACTACCAGTAAAAGTCAATCAATATGTGTTTTGCCAGTTAAGAAAAACAATCAGTATAGCCCTTGTGCAAGGAGCAAAATCAACTAATATATTTCCAGAAAAATAGCAAATTATTTCTATTAACCCTGAATGGCTATATACAAATAATAAAAATCAAAAAATACAATAAGGTGGTGGTGCTCTAGCATCTGTGGCAGCGCGCCAGCATGTAGTTGACAAAATTTGACAGGCCTCCAACCTGTCTGAGGTTGCACCAGCATGAGTCAGAGAAAAACTAAGTCCCCTTTTTGTTAACCCCAGAAAACGTTCCAAAAAAAAAAACCCAGGAAAACCCCCAGCCCTTAAATGTAAAACCCAAGGTGAAGTTAAAATATATTCATCTCTATTCCATACATTTTGTAAAAACTAAAATGACAATGATGAGCAAACTGTACAATGTGCAAGTGTGAAAATATCTGTGGCACGCTCCCCCAGTGCATCACCCACTTACAGGCAGTGCACTTAGCGTTATGTAATTCAATTATAAAAATTGTACTTGAATTTAACTATTAAAGTTCTGAGTCATGAACAGCGGCTTCCCATTCTAGCAGAGAGTCTGCACACGTGGGCCCATGGATGCAAAGATTTTTGATAAGAAAATAATAGAGTGCATATCACCTTATCACAGCTGGCAAGTGTTACATTGAGAACGAGTCCCCATCTCCCTCTTCAGACAAGATCTTGTTCATGGTTCACGGCTTAGGCAGGTGTACGGCCATCAGCAAGCCAGGTATCCGGCTTAGTTCAAGAACCCTGTTCATTCAAATAAATTAGAGAACTGTTCACTAAAATGTACACCCGAGTTCAGGTAATTAACCTCATAACGGGCCTCCAACTAACACTCAATAAATGCACAATTTTCATTAATAAAGTTTTTGCAACCAGCTAAAAGAGCAGAGAAATCAGCCATGGAATAAGTAAATTTGAATAATGAACAGACCTTATTAAATGTGGCTTAATATAAAGTGATCAGCACTAGGTCAACATGCTTCGACAGCATTCAACAGGTTATGCACCATGTGGTAAGTGATAATCGTTATTTGACCAAAAAAAATCAACTGCAAGGCACTCACAGCATTAAGAAAGTTTTAACATTAATAAAATTTCATCTGAGGAAGTTCACACAAGGAAACTCTCTACTGTACAGTTAATTAAATAACCTCCCGACAGCCTATTGCATGCATGGACAGTTCATACCCTGACTATGCACTAAGTTTTAGTCCTTACTATTTTAATGTTGCACCTCTTTATCATGACAATGGCAATTGCAATACCTCTCACACTATTCTAACATAATAAACGGAACATGGGCAATCTACTGAACATTACGTCAATCACTGAATACTGAGTTCTCTCTTAATATAAAGCTGTCGGGCCGCACACACACATATAATTACGTATTGTATACGGTTGCATATACCTAGTCATTAATCCATTTAATATGAATTACTTATAAAGACAAAATAATGAAATTCTTACCGGGAGTCATTTACGCCTTAGCCTGCCATAAAGACGGATACAAACTGCGTCGTAAAGTTCGAAGAGAGAGAAGGAACGTTGTCTCTTGCAGCCGGGCAGTGAATGAATAATCTGCTGTCCGCAGCAGGTAAAGCGAACGTTCGCCATCGATTGCGCGCGCAACCATAACTGCAGCGAACAAAGGTCGCCCGCCTTCGCTCACTTCTACAATTAAATAGAACTGTTTCTAAGACCTTTTTAAACGGCCGGATAAACACCGCCACACCCCCACCCCGAAAGGGCAACCCAGTTGCCCTACTCTGAAACACGCGAAAGTACCCTGCAGTGTACCCCCTTCTTAAATACTCCGGTGGACATCGTGGATAAGGTGGCCCGGCGGCACTTGCTCCCAGGATAACCACCATCCCCATGCGACCCTCTCCGCCCTGCCAACCCCACGTGACCGCCCCAACATGTCACCCTCTCCGGTGACCATCACCTACTCCCACCGGTCCCACTCACATACTCGTCCAAAGACCCAACAAGGTATCTCACACCTTGATATGTGAGTGACCGAACTACTCCTCGTCCATCTCTCGGACCGACCAGCCACATGGACCCACAAGGCATCTCCAACCTTGCCATATGGCTGGCCCACTTCCCTACACAAGGGCGGATGGCCCCGCTTAGCCATACAGAGAGGACCGCACCAAGGGCACACGAACATTAATCCCATCATTTACTCATTCAAATACACCATAACTAGAGGGGGTTTACTTTTCTACAGCACCTACTACACAACTTTCTCTCTCAACAAAAGAACACCAGAAAAACAACCGGAGAATGCGGCATGGCTCGGACCCTATTATGAACAACATCAACATCAACATCAACAACTATTAACAACCAACAACAGCACACCATCACTCCACCTAACCTTAAACAGGGGAAACTGACGATCTCAAAGACCACGACCATCTCGAGGACCACAATCTACTCACTTCCGGCAAAGTCTCTCTCCACTTCCTTATCAATAGGTTTTTTTTTTTTTTTTTTTTTTACTAAGGGCAGGGGTAGGAAAATCGGGAAGATGAAACGGGGCAAGGATCATTAAAGGGTCAATAGATAGGACTAAGGGTAAGGACCTGGTTCCCTCCGAAAATAAGGATGAATGGAGAAAACCAAGGCTCGCGTGGGCAGGGGCGCAACCCTGAAATAGATGAACACCACTGGGAGTGTGGGGAACATCTACCCGCTACCCGTTAACCTCTTCTTCTCACCTTTCTATGACGCACCTTAGGTATTCGCTCCTTTCGGACACCACCCTCTAAGAAATTATCTCGTGTTGAGCTGTACTTACTGGTTTCTTCGGGATCAGAATCAAGGCAACTTACCTCACTACTTTCACTCCGCTTTGGATTATGCTCGTAGTCTAACTCCTCTACTACAATTTCTTCCTTTTCTACAATTTCCCCTTCTTCATCCACATAATCCAAATCAACCTCCTGACACTGCACCTCCTCAGCATCTTCCCGTTGCTCCTCTGATCCATCTTCAACCGTATCTTCCCTCAGCTCCTCACCAATTTCTCCATCACATTGTTTACCAGCCGCTTCACAAACTTCTTCACTCACCTCTTCTCCAATCTCATTTTCCCCAACACATTTATCATCAACCTCATCGCCACTACCCCCATCTGAACACTGCACATCTTCATCCTCTGGTTGCTCACCTGGTCCACCTGAAACTTCTTTCCACTCTTTGGAATCTTCAACACTACTTACAGAAGGCGTCTGCACATCTTCACACACTACATCATTCTCACTCACACACTCCACAACGCTGCCACCAAATTTCTCCTCAACTTCTACCTCACTTGCGGCATGGACATCCCCTTGTCCATCCACAACCTCAGAAACACTCGCAGCCCGGACATCCCTGTGTCCATCTGCAACTTCAGACTACAGTCTCCCTAACACCTACAACTATACTCACCTGCGCAGCATCTGCAGACCGCTCTTCTGACTCTTCTGTCGATTCCACTCCTTGACCACTCTCAGCAACTGCAACGTCCTCAACATCTTCCACCCTGGAATCCAGCTGTCCAGGCTCATGTGCAATGACTACATTAATTTCTACTGGCGATGGTGATGTTACAGGATCTGGATCCCTCACGAACCGAGATGGGAATACCGGAACAAATTCTGCGGCCTCTGGATTCAACCATGACGTCCTCTTTGAGTCCGGTAATTCAGTATTAACTGATGCGTTCTTATCCTCTTGTATTGTTCCCACGAAGTAATTCCGCTCTTCTACTTCTGCTTCCTCTTCTTCATCTACTACTCTCTTAGGCACTTGTACTTCCTCTGGAACCTTTAAACTCTCACTTTTCTGCAAATGAGAATAACGCCTAACTACAGGCTCCCTACTTGCCGATGGTTGTTCCCTAACATAATTTCTTTTTCCCCTGTTAATTTCATCTTTCTTTGTTTTCTGTGCTGTAGCTGTTTTACCGTCTTCACACTTACCACCCCCTTGTAGCCTCCATCATTTCCGGAATATTCTGGCTTTCTAACCGTCTCTTGGGTTCTCCTCCAACCACCATGTTTGTCCCTTTTGGCTCTTCCTGATGAACCGCTGGAGTATTGGACATCGGTAGCCTCTTTTCCCCGGGACTCGTCAACCTCCTTGACCGTTCCTGAAAGCACACACAGTCACTCAAGGTCCGCAAAACAACGCGGACGGTCCGCGAATGCCAAACGAGATCTCTCCTGGGGAGTCAGTCCTTCCAGAATCGCTTGTATCACTTCTGTCTCGGGCAACTCCAATCTTAACACCCGGGAAGCTTTCCGTATATCGCGCACGAAGTCTCCTAACGCCTCTCCGTAGGCCTGTGGGCGATAGAATCTTTCCAACTCAAGCTTGGCGCGTCGTCGAATGGGTAGGAAGAAGTTCAACACCTCCCCATGGAAAGCATCAACACTGTCACCCCGACGCAGGGCCTTGGTGACCAGATCAGCCAACGTACTCCGGCAATACGGGTATATAAGATACAAGACCTCCCCATCGGACACCCCCGGGAAATCTGCCACCTGCAGGACCAGGTCCAAGAAAACCAGCAGCTGGTCCTCATCAAATCCATTCACAACCGGAAATTTCTGGAGAACGCCTGTAAGAGGGTGGGGCAACTCCTGATAGCATACCGCCGCCAGAATTGCACAATTCAACAAAACAAACAATCATAAAACAAATCCCCACTAAACACCTAACACAAACATAACCTACAAAAACATATTAACAAAAATCGGAAAAACTCAAGTACTGTCCTTCCTTTGAGTAGACCCCCGGGTTCTCTAGCGCTGAGGAGACCTGGCCTATTCTGAACCATTTACATCGACGACAGAAGGAGACAAGCAACAATGCTACACACACATAACATCAAACAGCAACTCGACACAGACGCCGTACCAACACATAAATCACAACAACCAACTAACAATCAACTGAAAGTCCTAATTCGGGAATGAAAAATACTTCGACATCAACCGGACACAAGTCGGTTCCGGTACCGATTTCCGATCGGGCCATACCGCATCCCGTCAATATAACACGCTAAACTCCGACCCCGAATCAACCTTCCATCTTCCAGGCCACGCTTGAGACTCCCCGGCCGTACAAGCTATCAAAAATTTTTTAAACACCATTAACCGCCTCAGTGGTGCGACCCGACTCACAAATTAAACAACTTATAACTAGCCTACACGGGCCTATATCAACTATGTCACAACAATCGCATTAATATTTCCGAGTCTGCAAGCCCCGTCACACCCCAGGACCCCAGGGTTCAAGCCTAGAATGAACCATGCTCTCCGCTACCATTTGTGGTAGCAGACTTTCTAAACCACGCTCTGCGGTACCATTTGTAACCCCTCTTTCCTTTTAAGTATTTTTTTTTGGATATCAAACAACTTCTTTAATTTTAATTAATTTTTTTTTTTTTTTTTTTTTGAAAGAGAAGTCACAAGTCAATTAAGACTAGGCAGGAGCCTAGAGAAGCAAAAATTGTGCCGGGCCCAGTATGACGGGACTTGCAATGAACTCTGCCGTAATGTAACAATAACAGATTTATTGTATTCCTAGAATTCATACATGTGTACCTCATAACAAATGTGTATAAACGTGTACAAGGTAAACCTATATACATATATAAAATATAAAATGGTACATCATAACAAATGTATATAAATGTGTACAAGGTAAATATACATGTATATATATATATATATTTATGAAATTCTCCCCCATCTTGTGTCTAGCTAGACACGGACAACATAACACACACAGAAACCTAAGGCACACAAACTCACAATTACATAATTCGAACACGACTGCCCCTAGAATGCACCCGCCCTGCAGGCAGTGTAACTACAATATTCCTAACCCAGCAGTGATAACATATTCGCCCATCAACAGCCCGTTTTGTAGAATTACATAAAAGCCAAAACCCCAGAAAGGATGATAATAATTCATGACGCATAAATAAAACCGGACCGCCCATTTGTGTGGCATTCCCCTGATCAATGACCCCTCATGAGCATTGAACCTTAAGTTCCCTTCACAGTATTAAATAAAAATTGACAGAACTACATCACCTGATTTCAAACAGTGATGATAGAATTCTAAACGGTTATTTTACTTCACAATTCCGAAGGAATCAAAAAATCCTTATGTACTTTAACAATCAGAAATTAATCACTGGGGGCTTTACAATTTCAGAAAATTTTGACAATATATGTTTTACCAAAAATAATGAGTACATGTTTTATAGTTAAAGAAAATTAAACAGCAGATACTACCAGTAAAAGTCAATCAATATGTGTTTTGCCAGTTAAGAAAAACAATCAGTATAGCCCTTGTGCAAGGAGCAAAATCAACTAATATATTTCCAGAAAAATAGCAAATTATTTCTATTAACCCCGAATGGCTATATACAAATAATAAAAATCAAAAAATACAATAAGGTGGTGGTGCTCTAGCATCTGTGGCAGCGCGCCAGCATGTAGTTGACAAAATTTGACAGGCCTCCAACCTGTCTGAGGTTGCACCAGCATGAGTCAGAGAAAAACTAAGTCCCCTTTTTGTTAACCCCAGAAAACGTTCCAAAAAAAAAAACCCAGGAAAACCCCCAGCCCTTAAATGTAAAACCCAAGGTGAAGTTAAAATATATTCATCTCTATTCCATACATTTTGTAAAAACTAAAATGACAATGATGAGCAAACTGTACAATGTGCAAGTGTGAAAATATCTGTGGCACGCTCCCCCAGTGCATCACCCACTTACAGGCAGTGCACTTAGCGTTATGTAATTCAATTATAAAAATTGTACTTGAATTTAACTATTAAAGTTCTGAGTCATGAACAGCGGCTTCCCATTCTAGCAGAGAGTCTGCACACGTGGGCCCATGGATGCAAAGATTTTTGATAAGAAAATAATAGAGTGCATATCACCTTATCACAGCTGGCAAGTGTTACATTGAGAACGAGTCCCCATCTCCCTCTTCAGACAAGATCTTGTTCATGGTTCACGGCTTAGGCAGGTGTACGGCCATCAGCAAGCCAGGTATCCGGCTTAGTTCAAGAACCCTGTAACTGTTCACTAAAATGTACACCCGAGTTCAGGTAATTAACCTCATAACGGGCCTCCAACTAACACTCAATAAATGCACAATTTTCATTAATAAAGTTTTTGCAACCAGCTAAAAGAGCAGAGAAATCAGCCATGGAATAAGTAAATTTGAATAATGAACAGACCTTATTAAATGTGGCTTAATATAAAGTGATCAGCACTAGGTCAACATGCTTCGACAGCATTCAACAGGTTATGCACCATGTGGTAAGTGATAATCGTTATTTGACCAAAAAAAATCAACTGCAAGGCACTCACAGCATTAAGAAAGTTTTAACATTAATAAAATTTCATCTGAGGAAGTTCACACAAGGAAACTCTCTACTGTACAGTTAATTAAATAACCTCCCGACAGCCTATTGCATGCATGGACAGTTCATACCCTGACTATGCACTAAGTTTTAGTCCTTACTATTTTAATGTTGCACCTCTTTATCATGACAATGGCAATTGCAATACCTCTCACACTATTCTAACATAATAAACGGAACATGGGCAATCTACTGAACATTACGTCAATCACTGAATACTGAGTTCTCTCTTAATATAAAGCTGTCGGGCCGCACACACACATATAATTACGTATTTTATACGGTTGCATATACCTAGTCATTAATCCATTTAATATGAATTACTTATAAAGACAAAATAATGAAATTCTTACCGGGAGTCATTTACGCCTTAGCCTGCCATAAAGACGGATACAAACTGCGTCGTAAAGTTCGAAGAGAGAGAAGGAACGTTGTCTCTTGCAGCCGGGCAGTGAATGAATAATCTGCTGTCCGCAGCAGGTAAAGCGAACGTTCGCCATCGATTGCGCGCGCAACCATAACTGCAGCGAACAAAGGTCGCCCGCCTTCGCTCACTTCTACAATTAAATAGAACTGTTTCTAAGACCTTTTTAAACGGCCGGATAAACACCGGCACACATCTTGTATTGACAACAAGTTTTTATTTTATTTCACATTCTTCAAAACGTTCCCATACTCACTGATACTAAAACTTGACAATTATATTTGGTCACTTAATTCTAAAATTTATTTACATTTTAAATTTATAACTTATATTCTATTGGTCAGTACCCTTGGGCCTGAAACGGGGGTGTTTTGCGATGAAGCATAAAAAAGTTCCAGCACAGATCTACTTTGTGCAGTTACTTCCCCTTTTTGTCCAACTGTGCTACCTTAACTCTCTCATTTCTTCCGACCCGTCGTCTGAGCTGGAGCTTAATCATGCGTCTCCGCAAAACTCTTCGTTTCAGTTTAAACTAAACTACTGTCAATGGCTCAACTTGAATTTTGCCATTGACACTGAAAAATTTGTTAAATTGTACGCACTGCCCTGTATTTAGGTGTAGCCTCCTTTATGTACAACACTCTAAGGCAGTGCAGGCACGTGACAGGTACATCAAGATTGTTGCACCTAGAGTGTATTAATGATAATAATGCGTCATGTACCTTTTGGGGTCCCCCACCCCGTTCAAATGTGTAGTTAGTTTTCTAGTTTCTACCAATTTTGGTGGAGCCGGACCATCGTTGTTTTCACTGCCCGAAGGAAGATCCGCCAACCATGGCCCGCTTCCGAGTTCTGAATTCCACGGCCAGGACTGGTAAGATCGTGGCCGCCCGAAAATGGGGGAGGATCCCTTCTGAAAACATATAAAAAACAGTTAAATTTCATTCATACAATTACTCATTGATAAAATCCTTAAGCTGACCAATATAGTTTCAAATTTGTAGCGTTGTGTGTTCCAACTATCTCCCTCGTCTCTCTATCCTGTAACACATATGAATTCTTCATTTTTACCTCTATTATCTCGTACGGCCCCTCATAGAGTAAGAAAAATTTCTTGATCTCCTTATCTTGAGCACTCGACAAATCGTGGCGTCGCACCAATACCAGCTGTCCAACCTCGTACTGCGTCCACTTACCTTTCATATCATGCCTCTGTTTTCTCTTCTCCCCTTTGGTCAATAAACTTTCATTCGCTAGCCTAAGTTTTACCTCGCGACCAATAGTGTTGGTTTCTGGTGGATACTCAATTAGTTGCTCCAAAATTCTCTGCGGACGCTTCCCTCTTACTAACTCATAAGGTGTGAACCCTGTCGACTCGTGGGTAGTGCAGTTAAGCCAATTTTCAATCTTCTGAACATAGAGTGGCCACTCGCTGTGTTTGGCGTGGCAGTATGTTCGAAAAATTCTGCCCAACTCCCTCATGACGCGCTCCGCGTGATTGGACTGCGGATGATACACTGCGGTGTGTTTTGGGATGATACCTTCCCATCCGAGAGTCTGGCGCCATCTCCCGCTGATGAACTGTGGCCCATGGTCGGATAATATCACCTTCGGCTTTCCCACATTGATCATGTAGTCGCGTGTGATCTTCTCACTCAGCACCTTACTTGTTGCTCGCTTCACGCTATATAACCATACATATTTGGAAAATGTGTCAAGTACAACAAAAATATGCATCACTCCGCCCCTACCCTTTGGCAATGGGCCGTACAAATCTACAGCTACTAAATCAAATGGTTTTTCTACTTTAATGTAATTTAGTTCTCCTTCTAACCTATAATTCACAACTTTAGATTTCTGACATAGCTCACAAACTCTAAGTATTTTTCGGACGCGTTTTTCCATATTTTTAAATAGACAAGATTCCCTTAACGCATTCACACACTTCCGTGCCCCAAAATGCCCGTATCTAAGGTGACAGTCCCACACTATTTTCTCTATCAACCCTTCAGGTATAACTAACCTCCAATCCCTCTCTCTCCCCTCTACTTCTTTAAACAAACTCCCCTGAAATACTTGAAAATATTGTTTATATCCAAATTCATCTACATCTGATTCTACACTAGTAATTATTTTATTTAATTTACTATCGGCTCTTTGCATTACATTGATATCTTTCAATTCTTCCCCAAAAAGTTTATCCTCCGTGGACAATCTATAAATCTCTATTTCTTTGATATCTCTACCCGTTCGATTTCTAGCTGTGTCTATTCGTGATAATGTGTCTGGCACCCTGTTCTCTACACCCTTAATGTATTCCCAAGAAAAATTATACTCTTGAAGAGCTAACACCCACCTGGTTATCCGGCTGTGTGTGAGTTTACAAGTATTTAGGAACGACAGCGCTTTATGGTCCGTCCTGATGATGGTTTTGTTACCCAGCAGATACGTACGGAACTTCTTCACGGTGAACACTTTACTGAGGAGCTCCTTCTCGGTGGTAGTATAGTTACGCTCTGCGGCTAGCAACGTCCGGCTGGCGAAGGCAATGGTTTTGTGTTCTTTCGCCTCGTCCTCTTGGTACAGTTCCGCTCCAAGTGCTATATTGCTGGCGTCTGTCTGTAAGTAAAAATTATCATTAAAATTCGGATGGTTCATTAAAATCATATCCGCGAACTTATTTTTGATTTCATTGAACGCTGCTCTTTCGTTATCTCCCCACCTCCATTGTTTGTTCTTTCGCAGCACTGCGCTGAGTCGGACCGTCGTCCGGGCGTAATTCCGCTGGAATTTCCTGTAAAAATTACAGAGACCAAGAAAACTTTGCAATTGTTTTATATTTTTAGGCTCCGGGAACGTCAGGATGGATTCTATTTTGTCTGGATTAGCCCTTATTCCTGTGGGTGTTATGATGAAACCTAAAAAATGTATCTCGGTTTGCAAAAATTTCGATTTGTCCCAATTCACTGTCAAACTCCCTGGTATAACTTCTCCAATACATATTCTAAATGCTCTTCAAATGTTCTAGAAGCTATTAGAATATCATCAACATATATAGTTAAAAAATCTAAACTATGAGGTTGCAAAATTTCGTCAAGACACTTGATAAAACTGGCTACACTGGTGTTCAATCCAAACGGTAGTCTTTTGAATTGATAATTTTTTCCATTGAACAAGAAAGCAGTATATTTCCTGCTATTCGCTGCCAACGGAACTTGCCAATACCCGGCGGTTAGGTCTAAAGAGGTCATATATTTTACGCCGCTAAACTTCTGAAAAATTTCTTCTATCGCTTCAGGTGACTCCCGGTCGGGAATGATTATTTGATTGATTTTGCGGGCATCTAAACATAACCTAACTCTACCATCTTTTTTAATCACTACTACTAAGGGGTTAGAATATGGTGATACAGATCGCTCAATTATATCTCCCTCTAACATTTTCTCTAACTCAATCTGAACCGCTCTTCTCTTCGCATATGGCACCGGATAACTTCTTTGCACATAGGGTGCGTGTTCCCTTACCTTTAACTCGCATTCATAGTTTCTTGCCCTCCCTGGTATATCGGCAGACACTTCTCTAAAATTCTCTACTACCCGCCACAACGATTCACGTTGAGAACTCCCTATTACGCCACCCTCACTACCAAACTTAAATGCTCTCTCATTCCATAAGTGGTCTACATTCTCCTCACATTCTATTTTACTTTCACTACATACATTCATACTAACTTGCATTTCTTGTTTATTACCCCGATTATATATCACCCTTACCCCCGAAATTCTTACCGCATCTAACACCCGCTCAAAATTAATACGGACTGGTTCCCCTTCACTATTTAATTCTAACACCCGTTTATGAAAATCAATCACCACCTTATGTTTAATCAGAAAATCATTTCCCAATATAACCTCAAGATTTAAACCCCGTACGACTAGAAATGTATTATCGTACCCTACCCCATTAATTATCATATTTAAATGAACTTGTTTGGTGACTCTTTTACTCCGAACTCCCGTAATACCTACAATCGTCACCCCCGCTACTGGCAAAGATGGAATATTTTTATTTATTTCTTTTAACTCATCTAGTACGTGTTCAGAAATAACAGACATTTCGCTACCTGTATCTATTAAAGTTTTAATCTCCTTACCTTCTATGTTGATTTTCACCTCAGTCAGTCCATTCTCCCGTCTCCCTACTTCGAAATCTTCCTCCTCCAATAATTCCTCAGATAAATCAGTTATAACAACGTTGTTTCGATATCTGTCATCCATTTGGACCCCAGAAACTTCCGGCGACAACGGTCGGGTCCGGTGTTCCATTGTCTCTCTTAGTTTCCCGCAGACGTATTCGCCACTGCTGTGTTGTATCCTCTTCCCCGCTGGTTTCCTTGCTGTTCGTGAGCGTTGCCTCTCGGCGCTCCTCCTTGGTCCTCTCCCCTTCGTTGGTATGCCTGGTGGTTCTGTGTGGGGTGTTGTCCCTGTCGCTGACCCGGTCTCTCTCCTGCATCTAAAACAAAAATTTTGTGTCGCATAATTCTCCTGTGAACATGCCGGACAAGTCCATTTTGGGCCTCGATTATTTTGTTCTCGTCTGGGGTATGCCGGTCCATTTGTAGGCCCCCTCGGCGGTCCCTGATTACCTCCATTATTTCCATTCTGCTGGTTCTGACGGCGACTCAATTCTTGGTCCCGGATGTTCTGAAACACATCTAAAATGTTTTCTAGTTCGCTAATATTGGCTACCTCCCGCGTCATTAGTGTTATTTGTACTTCCCTTGGCAAATGCTTACTTATATGCCTCACGAAGGATCTAAATGGTAATGGCGGTTCTAAGTACTTCGCCTCATTAAATATTCTCATCACATACCCTGTTATATTATTATTGGGCCCCCCAAAATTCCCGGTTCCCATAATTCTACTTCGTAACACTTCTTGGTCTTCTTCAGACCAATATTTATTTCTGAATGCGGACTCAAAACTTTCAAAACACCCCCATTCCGTTTTGTGTACCTCGGCCCATATCTCCGAACTACCCTTGAAGCATTTAAAAATTTTTAATAATTGAACTTTCCAGTTATTAGTACTAAACTTATTGAACTCTCTCACTCTATTTATGAACTGCATAGGATGTACTCTTTTGTTGTCACAACTGAATGTCTCTAACTCAACTTCACTGCTTACGTCACGAGTCATAATTACTCGTTCGGTAACAGTGTTTACTTGTCGGCTGATGGCCATGCTCAATTCATTTTTAACATTCATTAACTTAAGGTTACTATCAGATTCAAGGTCACTTATTGTATCGTGTATGGTCTTAAATTCAATCTTACAATTATTTTCTATTTCTCTTATTTTACTATTATTATTTTCAATCTGACTCATAGCATAACCAACCTTACATTCAGTATTGGTGTTACATTCACTTATTTGTTTCTCAACAATTGTATTTATGACGCTATATTGTTCCGTGATCTGTTTCTCTACTTTATTAGTCATATTATTGGTTATATCAGAAACACGCCACTCTAATTGCTCAGTCATGGACTCTGTCAACTGTGATTTAATACTTTCACAACGTTCCTCGATATGTTTGTCTAGTACACTGCTCAGGTTATCGAATTTTACATTAATACTCTGCTGAAACTGAGTATTCTGGTCTTTAATTTCTTTAAAATTAATCTCGTTTTGAATATTCTGCTGTTCGCATTTGTTTTCTGTTCATCTAATCTATTGTTAAAATCACTTTTCATCTCATTTAAAGTTATTTCGTTACTATCAAAGCGTTTATTTAATTCTTTAAATTGATTCAACATAATACTTATTACATCCATGTCATCGGCTTGTTTATTTTTATTAGTTGAAACTGGGGTCAACTGAACCCCAGAATCAACATTTGTTTCGCTTAATTGTGTTTGAGCCGCAATCGGAGTGGAATGAACGATTATATTACCGCCGACAGCTGTTTCTGTAACAGCGCTCGACCCCCGTCAGCATACCACTTTCATTCAGCGATTGCGACTCAAGGTCACTTTCACTCATAACTGAATCTATTACACTACTTTTTTCTGTGTTCTCAGACATTTTTACTTGATCTATTTTTTTCTTATGTAACAACTGCCAATGATTAGTCTTTTTTCAAAACTGATATTTCAACATATACAAAATCAACCTTCTATCATAATTACAGAAGTTTACATCAATACAATTTTGCTTTCGCAACCATACTTCATTCAATGTACTGTCAAATGTAGGCCGGTGTAATACAACCTTTTTTGTTATATTACATCCTGGTCACGGCAACAATTGTAACTTTACTTATTATTTGGTATTTATTAATTAACTATATTGAAACTTCCACTTACCTTCAATCTTCGATCTGGCCGGATCGCATAGTGGGGACGAACCCCGTTCGTTCGACGAACTGACAGTACATCAAATGAAATAAGGTTTTCGAAAGAATTTAACTATCAACATTTATCATTTGAACAATTAGTTTTTTATTTTTTTACTGTTGTTGAGCATCTTAAACATGTATAAAATCCAAAAAATTTGTTATTCTTTACTCTGGTTTTCCTTTTAAATTTTGAATGACAGACTTATACATAGATGATGATTAATACAAAAACATAACTACCTTACCTTCTATGTAACACACACAAACATAAACATAAACAGCCCAGCCTGCCTTTCTCACATATATTCAATTTAATTAATTTTTTAAAAACCCCAGACCATTTTAATCCCCACAGCCCTTACACTTTTATTAAAAAGAAACCCGCCGGCAACGTGGTTTTCGCGCGTACCCATCGTTCTTTTAAATTTCTTGTTTTTTAGTGTCCGAAAAATATCTGATTCTGTTCTACACTTTTGATTGACCGCGGTCACATAAATTTTTACAGTTGTTTCACTGTATTACTGGTAAAATATAAAATTTTATAAGGAGCCTAACTTGGCTCTGTGTGTCGGCCGACACGAACAGCGAAAGACTGGGGAGCGTCCTTTGTTGAGCGGTAGGAAGTTCATGACCACTGCCCGTTTGATTTTGTCGTCGTTCACAGTTAAGTTGCTGTAGTTTACCGACTCTATCCATGATACATGGTGGTTGTATCAGTAATGTGTGTTGACGATCTCTAGGCACTGCTGGCTTGATGTCACAAAAAGGAGGCGGTCCTTAGCTACGTTTCCTGCAGGTCGGCTGGTTGGTCTCACCCAACATCGTTTCTGCGCCATTTTTTACAGCGTCTGTTGGTTTTCTTGGCGTCCCAACAGCGCGCATACTTGAGTCATTGCGTACAAGCACATGACCACACACAAGCAGAGTTCTGAGAAATAGAGGGTGGTGCATACCTCGGTACTAATTTCACAACGGAATATTGCGTCGCTGCTTTGTTACACTGTTCTACTTGCCACGTGTTCTGGTTTGCTGGAAAATAAAACTTTCACAATATTTTTTATAAAAATCCCGAAATGAAATAAAATGAAATACCCCATATTTTTGACACGTTACAAGATTTACACAATGAAATTGAATTAGAAACGTTTAGCTATGAAAACCGAACAATACATCCAATGAGATTTATAAACCAAACCCGGGAATACAACCGTTTCAACAATAGTAATTGGGAGGTGCAAATAACCAAAATAATTAAATGTTTAGGGGTAGTTCAGTAGTGTGGGCGGAAGCACATCGGTCAGAGTGGGACTGTTATGAGACATTCGAAAAAGCATTTAAAGGGAAATATTGGACCGAAGATGAACAAGAAATACTAAGAAGCCGTATAATGGGAACGGGCGATTTTGTAGGACACCCTAATAATAATAATATAACAATATACGTGACTAAGTTATATAACGAAGCGAAGTATCTAGAGCCGCCGATACCATTTAAATCTTTTGTTAGACATGTAAGTTAAGCACTTACCGAGAGATATACAAACCACTTTAATGACAAAAGAAATTGAAGATATGAACGAGCTGGAGAGAATACTAGATATATTACAGAGCATTAGAGATCGAGAAGTGAGTAGGTGAACACAACAGAATAATAATAGTCATCATGTTGAGTATAATCAAAATAAGAATAATAATTATCGTGGATATAATAACAATATGCATAGAGATAGTGTAAACCAATCAGGTGAGTGGAGTTGTTCCAGGTGCAAATGGGAGAATTACGCCAGCAGACAACGGTGTTATAAATGTAGTTTACCAAGAGAAGACCAGAGGAGGAGAAACGAAACCAAGCAGTTTAGACAACAAAACAGAGGAGCAAACAATTATCACCAGGGATCGCCGCGGGATCACCAGGGATCCACCACAAGCAATCATAGACAACAACCGGAAAACTAGAGCAGACAGTGGTAGCACGGACCAGACCACTGTACAGGGAAGCAAGTGAGGTCCAACCGTTGGAAGATGTCAAGAGTAATGTAATTAGAACAGATATAGTTGCCGATTTACTGGAGGAAGAAAACAATGCGATCGAGGTGAGAGCGGGACTTACGGAAATACAGGTAAATGTAGCCAATAAGTATTATAGAACACTTGTAGACACAGGTAGCGAGATTTCCGTTATTGCAGAAAACATTTTAGGAGAGTTAAGAGAAATTAAAAAGAATATTCCAATTTTACCAGTAGCTGGGGTTACAGTAGTAGGAGTTACAGGCGTACGCAGTAAAAGAATAACAAAACAGATACACTTGAGTTTTTTGATAAATGACATACAATTTGAGAACACATTTTTGGTAGTTAAGGGGTTAAGTTTAGACATTATATTGGGTAATGATTTCCTGCAAAGAATAAAGCTGTTGTAAACTTTAAAGAGAAAATATTAGAGTTAGACGGGGGTGATCGGTCTGTAAAGGTTAATTTTGAACAAATAATAGATAAAGTTAGAACAACGGGGGTAAAAATACTACAAAAGAGAGTAGGCGAGAGTGATATAGATACTAGAGTAAATTTATGTAGAGAGAGTGAGTATATTGATGATTTTGCAGATGAAATGAGTAATATTAATAATGCAGTATGGGAGATAAGGGCGGATGAATTTTGTAGTGGAGGTGAGGTGGTAAGGAGTGACCAGCGTGTGGCGTTGTGGGAAGTGATAGAGAAGTTTAAGGGAGTGTTTGCCGATATTCCAGGAAGGGCAAAGGGTTATGAATGTACATTGCAGATACGGGAACACACACCTTTCATGCAGCGAAGTTATCCCGTGCCTTATTCCAAAAGACGAGCGGTGCAAGAGGAGCTGGACAGGATGATGGAAAGAGGAATAATAGAAAGGTCAGTATCACACTACTTGAACCCATTAGTTGTAGTAATTAAAAAAGATGGCAGAGTTAGGTTATGTTTAGATGCCAGGAGAATCAACCAGATAATAATACCAGACCGTGAATCACCAGAGTCAATCAATGAAATATTTCAGAAATTCAGCGGGGTGAGATATATGACGTCATTGGATCTAACAGCAGGATATTGGCAGGTACCATTGGCGGAGGTGAGTAGGAAATATACAGCTTTCCTGTTTAACGGCAAGAACTACCAATTTCGAAGATTACCATTTGGATTGAATACCAGCGTAGCCAGCTTCATAAAATGCTTGGACCAAATTTTAAAACCCAAAGATTTAGATTTTTTAACGGTCTATGTAGATGATATTTTAATTGCGTCGAGAACTTTTGAGGACCATTTAGATCATTTAGGATATGTGTTAGCCAAATTAAAGGAAGGAGGACTTACTGTAAATTGGGACAAGTCAAAATTTCTACAAACACAAATAAATTTTTTAGGATTTATAATCACACCAGAAGGAATCTCTGCGAATCCGGATAAAGTGGACTCCATCATGCGCTTCCCTGAGCCAAAGAACATCAAGCAGCTACAGAGTTTTCTGGGATTGTGTAATTTTTATCGAAAATTTCAGAGGAACTACGCACGTGTAACAGCAAGATTGAGTGCAGTACTCCAGAAAAATAAACAGTGGAGATGGGGATTAGTGGAACGAGAGGCGTTCAACGAAATTAAACAGAAATTTAGCAAAATGATAATGATGAACCACCCTGATTTTAATAAAATATTTTTCTTACAGACGGATGCTAGTAATGTGGCCGTAGGTGCGGAACTCTACCAAGAGGACGAAGAGAAAGAACACTTAACCATCGCATTTGCAAGCAGATCCTTGTTAATGGCAGAGAAGAACTACACTACCACCGAAAAGGAACTCTTAAGTATTGTGTTCGCCGTCGGAAAATTTCGCACTTACATCTTGGGAAATAGGACGGTGATCCGCACCGATCACAAGGCATTATCCTTCTTAAATACATGTAAACTCACTCACAGCCGTCTGACCAGGTGGGTACTTGTTTTACAGGAGTATACAGTAATTTTGAATGGGAGTACATCGGGGGGACAGACAACAAGATATCTGACACTCTTTCCAGGGTAGACATGTTAGACAATAAGACAGGTAGGGATTTAAAGGAAATTGAAATTTTTCAGATTAGCAGAGAAGACAGAATTTTTGGTGAAGAGTTAAAGGACATCAGAACCATGCAACGAGCAGATGGTAAGTCAGGTAAGATTATAGATAGTCTAGAAACAGAATTAGCGGACTCAGAGTATAGTCAACATTTTCAGATTTATCAGGGGTTATTGTTTAAGAAAGTAGTAGGGGGTGAGCGTGATTGGAAATTAGTTGTGCCAGAGGGGTTAGTTGATAAGATCATTTGGGATTGTCATTTAAGATATGGTCATTTTGGGGCGAAGAAGTGTGTTAATGTATTGAAAGAATCATGTGTTTTTAAAAATATGGAAAGAAGGGTTAGAAAATTGTTAAGGGGTTGTGATTTGTGTCAGAAATCGAAAGTAGTAAATTATAGAGTAGAAGGGGAGATGAATTTTATAAAAGTGAATAGACCTTTCGATTTAGTTGCGGTAGATTTGTTTGGGCCACTGCCAAAGGGTAGAGGCGGAGTGATGTATATTTTTGTGATGCTTGATACTTTTTCTAAATATGTGAGATTGTATAGCGTTAAAAGAGCTACCAGTCAGGTATTGAGTGAGAAGGTGACAAAGGACTACATGATTCACGTGGGTAAGCCGGAAGTAATTTTATCAGATCATGGGCCACAGTTCATCAGTGGGAAATGGCGTCAGACCCTAGGATGGGAAGGAATCATCACGAAACATACAGCTGTGTACCATCCCCAGTCCAACCAGGCTGAGCGTGTAATGAGAGAGATAGGCAGGATCTTTAGAGCCTATTGTCACGCTAAACACAGCGAGTGGCCGTTGTACGTCCGAAGAGTAGAGACTTGGCTGAACAGTACCACCCACGAGTCCACCGGCTATACACCTCACGAGTTGATTAAAGGAACACGCCCCCCGAGAATTTTGGAACAGTTGTTTGATTACCCACCTGAGAGTGAGAAAGCGGATGTGAGTATAAAGATCAGGTTGGCCAATGAGAGTTTATTAAGTAAAGGAGAACAAAGAAAACGTAGACATGACGCAAAAGGTAAGTGGATGAAATACGAAGTAGGACAATTGGTATTGGTGAGGAGACATGATTTGTCGAGCGCTCAGGACAAGGAGATCAAGAAGTTTTTCTTACTCTATGAAGGACCGTATGAGGTAATAGAAGTTAAGATGAAGAATTCATATGTATTACAGAACAGAGAGACAAGGGAAATAGTAGGGACACACAATGCAACAAATTTGAAATTGTATTGGTCATCATAGGAATTTTAACAATGTTTATTATTGATATAAATGTGTGGATGAAATTTAATTTGATTTTATATGTTTGCAGAAGGGACTCTCCCCCATTTTTGGGCGGTCACGATCTTACCAGTCCTGGCCGTGGTTTTCGGAAATTGGAGACGGGCCATGGTTGGAGGATCTTCCTTCGGGCGGTGAACGCAACGATGGTCCGGCTCCACCAAAATTGGTCAAAATTTGAAAACTTACATCACTTTTGAACGGGGAGGGGGGCCCATAGTTTCGTGGAAAGGTAGTATATTTTTTCTCTCTTCACGAACTATTTTAGTTTTAGTTTAGAAATTGTGAAATGAAACGACCAAAAGTATGAAATTTGAATACTTAAATGTTCAAGGAATTGTTTTCCCTCAGAAAACAACACAAATATATTTTATTTTGAGGTAACTGTATAAGATGATCCATTGTTGTACTTACTATTTTGTCAGAAAGAAAATGTTAGCGAAAAGTGAAAGCTTGGACTTGCAGAAGTGTCTATGTGAAAATTTTTAAAATAAATAAAAGAACTTGTTATTATACAAGAGTAAAGGGTAATTTTGGGGGGTAGATTGGTGCTCATAGAAGTGATTTGACAGTGGAGTGTGGAACTGCAATTGTAGAAAGATTTAATTTTTATTATTTAGTTATTAAGGCGCTATTGCTGGGGTGGCCTGTGCCCCAGTAGATAGTGGAATGGGTTGGGGGTAACAGTGAATGTTACCTCCATCGGAGGCCAACATGGCGAAAATGTACGGCACACCTTTTCGTACAATTACTTAATTGTGCCATGATAGACTTTCGTGCCATACAAAATAATGATGAATAGAACAGGCATTAAAGTGAAGTTTGATTTCCCCGACTTTTCGGGCGATTACTGCCTTACCAGCACTAATCGTGGTTTTGGCTAGCGGTCAGCTATGGCCACATCAAGTCTCTTGACCATAGCTGACTTGAAATTGGTTTATATTAGAAATTAATAGGGGGGTGAAACTAGGGGAAATCCCCGGAACTATGGAACAGCGGCTGCCACTCTGTCCGCGGAGGGACAGCATAGCCAGGTGGTAGACCCGTGTTAAGGGCTTTTAATTATAAACGAAGGTATGTCGATACCTAAACTTTTAAAATGTAAGGCCGAAGCAAAGACACGGAGATGTTCAATTCCTCCAACTATGCAGTCTTTGTGAAGGCAAATGGGCGCTACAGTCCAACATAAAATACAATAGTGTGTGTGGATTGGGAGGTTGCTCAAGGCGAGCAACGAATTTCAATTTCATAACATAAAAAATGATAACTCAATTTTGCTCTAATTAAATGCTTGCATTATGCTTTGATGAATAGGGGTTCGTACATTCAGTATACTGTGTTCATTCTATGTTAGCAATGTGTTATTTTATTGTAGTAGGTTAGATATAAGGATTGATAAAAAAATGTATTTCATGTAATTTGTGTAATTTTGAACTGTGTTTGCGGTAAGGTTGTTCACCTGGTTAGGAATGTCAGCTGATCAGTAGAAAAACGTCACTGTTAAATTGTTTATTAATGTTCAAGGTGATTAATGTTAAATATAATGTTTTAATGTGCTAAAGATGCTATTTCAAATGATGAGAAAAGTAATTTAATGTAGTAAGATGTTCAAATGATTTGTGAGAGATAATAAAAGATATGTTTGGGTGATAATGAAATAAGGCAGGTGAGTTGAGCAGAATTAAAGTAAAGGGGAGTTAGAGAGAATACGAATTTTGAAATACTGGTAAAACACAAAAATAGTGTTAGATATTTAGGGACACAGTAGTAGTGAGTATATGTAGAGAGATGAATAAAGTGAATGGTAAATATATTTGATGATGATGATATTTTGTAGTAAGGATGAGGTGGTAAGGTATGAGCAGCATGCGGCGTGGCGATCAACCAGCGTGCGGCGTTGTGGCAAGTGATAGAGTAGTTTAAGGGAGTGTTTGCCGATATTTTGGAGGGGCAAAGGGTTAGGTATGTATATAGCCACGTTGGGAACACACATCCTAGTACAAAGATGAGCGGTGCCAGAGGTAAGTGGAATTAGTGAAGGTGTTTATAATTGAGTGATTGGTGTCATAGTTTGTTAATAGTGGTTGTTAGTAAGAAAGGGAGTAATATTAAAATGTCTATTCGATTGAGAGCATAGAGAATACAGGTGTCACCCAGACTAATCAATGATTAAAATGTGAAGAGTTAAGTAGAAAATTCATAGTAGAAAGGTAATCGGAGATGAAATATAATGTAATATGAAGATTAATAATAAATTTGAATTTTTGTGAAGAATTAAATGATAAATGGTTGATGGTTAATTAATAAAAGTTCAATTAATTAAAATGTAAAATGTTTATAATTGTTATACGCAAAATTAAGAGATGTAGATTGTTTTTGCGTTAGATTTTGACCAAAGTTAAATGAGGTTATTTTAATGTAATAGTTGCAATATTAATTATAAAGGTATACAGGCCAAGTGGCAAATCAAGCTAGTAAAAATCATTAAATCACCTATATTAATGGAGAATGCGATTATTAAAAGAAAAAAGAGATTTATAGTAAAAAGGTAAAAATTTTGATTGAAACCAGTGACAATTTTTGATAAAGTTTGAAAATAATGTAAAGTTATAAAGTGTTTATTTTGAGTAATTTAAATATCAATTTGATTGTTAATTATAATAATATTGTGTTCGTTTAAATGTTTTATTTTATTGTGTTTTGTGTTTGAAGGTAGAATTTTACAGATGTCCAATGTATTTTCAGATGTAACTTGTGTATGGTTCATGTAGGTCAAGGTTCTTGACTTGACCCAGTTTTGATCAGCTGATAGGTGAGGTCATATACTAGAGACGTTTAGCAAGGAAGTAAAGCCAATTTTGCTTTTAATTAATTTGAATAATTTTAAATAATTTCAGTATTGAAAAAAGGAATATATTTTAATAAATTTTTTTTTGGAATTTAAAATTTTTGAAAAAAAAAAATTTTCTTGACTTTTGCGCCTGCCATCTAATTGATATTTTTGAACTTTGATGATATTATTATTTGTGTATTATTAGTATTTTTATGGAATTGTATTGTTAGGGCATATGTATAATCACTTGTTAGGTTAAGGATGTTCCTATTTTAAGAAATGTTCAATTTGTGTATTTTCTAATAACAAAAAACTAATGAAGAGAATTTTTTAGATGAAAGATTTTAGTTTGATTTTTTGGATTTTAACTTAAATGAAATGGTACAGCTAAGAGTATATCAATGTTTACAGTATGTAGTATAAGTGTGTGTGTGTGAGCCCAGTAACTGCTAAAGGCAGCCCAGTTTGCATATAAGGGGAAACATATCGGTTGAGGATCTGGCATGGTCTAAGCCAGGGATTTGGATTTTTGGGGAACCATGTTAGAAGGTGAGGTGCGCTGTGGTGCGTATCTGTTCGATTTTTCGGTGTTGGGATCTCGCAAAGAGAAGTCCAGTGATCTCGTTCAGATGCGTCCATAGTAGCCGAGCCAGGGGGGTCGTTTACCCATGAAGTGTAAGATCTAAAAGGGGGTTGTTGCCACCAGTTCCTCACCGGTCCTCTTAGGGGTTTTAGCAATGAGATTTCTTCTGTTTCGACAGAAACCTCTCATTGGGGGGGGGTATTGTAACGGGCCGAATTTGAGGGTTATTTCATTTTATTAAATTTTTTGGGGTTTTATTAAAATATTTGTAAATTTACTTTTCAACTGTGACCAGACCACGTGTTGTATTGAAGAGCTGTGTTAACAAAGGAGTAATACGTGTCCACAATTGTGCAATCAGTACAGAAGAATGCACCCAGCCTCAGTTTCCAAGAACTTTGCAAGAATGTGGTCGTGCGCTCGTATGCATCACACAACCATGCGCGCGGAGCGACGCCGTTTTGTGCAAAGCAAAGATGGCTAAGAGAACAATTTCTGTTCACTTAGTCTACCATGCAGCCGGACGTGAATCCTAAGTCCCGCCCATATCGTGACGTCAGCCAGTGCTGCACAAATATCCTATATGATCAGCACACAATCAACTACATGGGTTGAATAGGACGAAGCTGCGACAAAGAACCATGAGGCCTTGGTTTCCACATAAAACGAAGTAATCTAGTTGGCCGCGAAAGAGAGACGCCTCTCCCCAGTTCACTTACAGACGTTGATCGTGTTGTATGGGCCCGGTCGGACGAACTTTATAAAATGTGAACAATCAGTATCATACCGTTTTAACACCGACCGGGACCCAAGGAATTAATAGATAACAGACTTGCTATATTTGTTAATGGATGAAACGAAGTTGGAAATAGACGAGTTAACGGGCAACGAATCGGGTGAACAAAAACCACGTGTTTGGCCGGAATCGCGATAGTAAACTATTCAGTACAAAGATGAATTTATAAAATGTTAAGGGTTTTTCTTTTTTTATATTGTGTGTGTGTGTGTGTGTGTGTGTGTGTGTGTGTGTGTGTGTGTGTGTGTGTGTGTGTGTGTGTGTGTGTGTGTGTGTGTGTGTGTGTGTGTGTGTGTGTGTGTAAAAAATGCAGGCTGGGCTGTTGATGTATATGTTTATGTGTGACTTAGAATAAGGTAAGCCTAGTGTATAAGTCAACATGGTAAAATTACATATTTCAAGGAAGCTGTATTCCAGTTAAAAAGTACACTAAAAATAATAGAGGTTTTGTAAACATACAAGAAATGAATAATGAATAATTTGAAACAGAGCATAGTAAATGAATAATAAAGATTAAGTAATTTCTCTTCAAACGAAATGTGTTCGAATAATTATTTCGTAACCTCACACTGTTTCTGACCTCGCTTATGAAAGAACTCTGGGACCCTTAGGAAGATCGAAATATTGGTAAGTACGAGCTATGAACAATTAATAAAAGTGCAAATCAGTTAGTATTTATACAAGTGATTAGTTCAGACCATACCTTGAGTGTGTATGAAATAATTGCTTATGATACTTTTTTTTTGTTGTTATTATATTTTTGTCTTCCTTTCCATTTCTATATTTGCTTCTTCACACTTGAGCTTAGGTATTTTTTCCTTTTTTCTTAAATTGATTTTTCCTTGATAGTTATTGTTATCTGAGTTTTATTATCATTTATCTTTATTTTTTCCTTAACTTGGTGTTTTATCCTTGGGATATTCATTCCCTAACAATCCCTAACACGTGAGCTGGGGCAGTTCAGAGAGGCACTTGTGGCTACATATACTCTGCTGGCCATACTACACTACTCATTGAGATCAGAGGAAATTCATCTCTGCTCAAAACATAATAATACTGCTGGAATTATCTATAGACAGTCATTAATAAAAATTATATACCAGAATAGTCTATTTTTCGACTATTAAAAAACATCCTTGGATACCTCACTTCGTATTTGCTCAGATTTGTTAATATTTCTATCTCAGTTATTTTTCTTTTCAGTTATTCTTCTCATTTGTTAGCTCTGCTGATATATTTATTCTTATCATAGTTGGAAGCTCTTTTAATATATTTATTTTTCTCATGGTTGGAAAGTCTGTTGATATAATTATCACTAGTTATTATATAAACTTTTTCATCTGAATTCTCTTTAATTCTTTTATTGTTCGTACCATCTTCTGGTTTTTGGTAGCATATATATTATTATATTTTTTTTCTTAGTTCTTATGAATTGTTTCACTGGATTTATGTTATATTACAATTATTCTTCTAATTGTTATTATTATTGAAATTCAAATTATGATCATAATTATATTATATATTTATTCTTTTCAAAAAATTATTTCACTCTTGTTTTCATCCAAATTAATTCCTTAATTATATTATTTATGTGGTCATTGCTTCTATTTGTATTTCATAAAGGTTTTATTATTTTCATTCCAAAACAAGTTTATTAATTTTATTTGTATCAGTTGTCCTTATAGTTTTTTAGAGTTTGGTAATTCAATAATTACTTAATATTAAATGCTGTTAATTGTGATAAGTTGATATTACTTTGTAGTGGTCATTCTAAATTCAAATTCTTCAATTCCAAATTAATTTTCATAAATAATCGGTTGTAAGTGGTTCTTACTTCCTTTTAGGTTTGTGGTTTTATTATTCCATTCAAAATTATTTCTATAAATACTTGTTTTAAGTTGATCTTAACTCCTTTTAAAATTTTGTAATTTTTTCAAAATTCCATTTCTTCATTTCCAAAATTAGAATTCATAAATAATTATTTGTAAGTTGTTCTTACTTTCTCTTTAGAATTTTTTATAATAATTCTAAATTCCATTTCTTAATTTCCAAAATTAAAGTTTCATAAATAAGTATTTGTAAGTTGTTCTTACTTTGTTTTTAGAATTTTTTATAATAATTCTAAATTCCATTTCTTTATTTCCAAAATTAAAGTTCATAAATAATTATTTGTAAGTTGTTCTTACTTTGTCTTAGAATTTTTTATAATAATTCTAAATTCCATTTCTTTATTTCCAAAATTAAAGTTTCATAAATAAGTATTTGTAAGTTGTTCTTACTTTCTCTTTAGAATTTTTTATATATATTTCAAAATTCCATTTCTTCTTATTATCGTCCTTATTGTTATATTTTCTTCTATACCCAGATTGATGATTTTCATTATGTCGCTCAGTTGCTCATATTTTCATTTGTAAGATTCAGTTTCTTAAATAATCTTCTTTCTTAAATCCCAGTTTTGTTTCTTTGTTCGTTCTTCTAATCATTTCTCCTCAATGGTACTTATTTTTCTTCTCTTTTGAAATGGTTTTCTGCCGTCGTCGATTATCATAACGTCCGTCCCTTTTCTTGATGGTGCATGGTATTTGATTTAGCCATGGTCCATCATCTCAGTTGACCTTATTGTCCGGACAACCATTTTCTTTATAATCATTCCAGTACTTGTGACCTCTCTTGCTTCTACCTTGTGCTTCATTTTTCTTGCTGTTATTCCTTCATTTGCTTCAAAGCTTATTCGACTCACCCTACCATATTGTTTATTAAAACCATATGTCACTGGTTCATCAATAACTAATAACATCATTGATATTTTCCCCCGTATCTCTATCTCTGGTATTTCCCATTTATCTCTGGTTCTTTCCAGGTTGTAGACTATAGTTTTATGGTAAGTCATTATTGAAATTACTTTTAATCTCCTCCTATAATCTCTGGAATTCATGATTTCTTTATCATTGGTAATTGGGATATTACTTACATTAATTAAACCATTGTTCATCATCTCAACTTCTTCCTTTGTTTTTATTAAGTTCCTTGGATGCGTTCTTCTCATTTTCTTTGATTTCATTTCCCTTTGTTTAATATTTTCTTTGTTTCTGTTTCTTTTAACTTCAGATAATACTACTACTTGTTCCTTTGTTTTATCATTTGGTATTTCTTCTGTTTCTGGTTTGCTATCATTTTTTATTTATTTGGTCCTATCATTTCTTAATTCTTCCCTCCACAGCTTATTATCATTTCTTATATCCTTCATTTGCTGACAAAATTTATTACAATTATCCATTTTCTTGCTCAATGATTTGTTATCCTCTCTCATTTGTAGGAACATCTCCATTATCTTATCCATTTGAGTATCTTCCATTGTCTTGGATTTCTCCACCTTTTTCTCCTGTACATTGACTTCTCCTGTTTGCGTGGGCATCTCGGGTTGTTCCTCTTGTCGTGTGGGTTGATTTGGTTCCGCAGGAGGTATCTTCCTTCTAAATCTTCCACCGGAGTTGCCTCTTTGTCATCCATGTCAATCTTTTCGATTTCTTTTTCGGCTTCTGCCGCCCTTTTCTTAGATAACGCCCGTTTCTTCATTTTAATTATTCTTCTGACTTGATAACAGCTGCCAAGCTAAAATTAGGTATTGGGCAAATTATAGTGGCCTGTCAATGGCTAATTAAAGCCCCTTCAGTTGGACGCCAATTTTGTAATAAAACGTAATTTTGTCACAAAATAAAAATTTTGTTTAATTAAAAAAAAATATTATTATATATTTTTTTTCTTATTTATTATTTATTAATTAATTTTTGTATTATATTCGTGTAAATTTTAATTCGTTTATTTAATTTTTTTATCAACTTATGTCACTTGGTGTAATTATAATTAAGTTCTGCGTTAATAGGATTATCTCTGGTACTAATTGATTCGCGGTTCTTCTTCTTCTGAGTGTAGGCACCTTCCACCTTGGTAATTGCCGCTTTTCATGTAGTCCGTGATTTAAATATTATCTTATGTTATTCCATTTATATGGTTTAGAAATAAATAGAAATCAATTTTGCAGAATTCCAAGTTTTATTGACAAATTAATTAAGGATCGATTGTAAATCGAGTGTTCAATCAGTTAAAATATCGACTCGTTCTCTCAGGGCGAACGATTATTTTATATATATATTATTAAAATTATTTACAGGTTCTTTGAGCTGTTACGGCATGCTATGGCACGCTACGGCAGATAGAGAAATTGAAACATTATTTGAACAGCCTTAGCAAGAACATACAATTTACCCTCGAAACAGAAGTTGACAATAAACTCAATTTTTTGGACCTGACTGTTACAAAGTATCTTAATAAATTTCAATATAAAATATATAGGAAACCCACCACCACAGATATTACAATACACGCCGATTCTCATCACCCATATAGTCAGAAAATGGCGGCTTACAACAGTTTTGTTCATAGGTTGGTAACGATTCCACTTAACCAAAAGGACTTTCAGGACGAATTGGATATAATAAGGCACATAGCAATAGCGAATGGGTACAAGAGTTCGGTGATAGATAGACTTCTTAAGCGACACCTATATAAAACTAGATCCCACCATAATACCATCGATGATAATAAAGTTAACAATAATAAAAAGTATATAACGTCAGTGTACGGTAGCCTTTTACCTAACATTATATCCAATGTGTTCTCTAAATTCAATATAAAAGTCGTGTTTAAAACAAATAATAATATTTCTAATTTGTTACGCATAAAACAATCATTCCCGTTCGAAGAGAAAACAGGTGTTTACAGGATGTCATGTGATGATTGTGATTGTTTCTATCTGGGTCAAACTGGCAGATCTTTCTTGAAAAGATACAAAGAACATCTACCAAGGAATGAGTTAGACAAGACCAAATCTAATTATGCGCGCCATCTAATGATGCATAACCATAATTACACAGATTTCAATACTAATTTCAAAGCAATCCATGTATGCGGTAAGGGTAGGTTAATGGACGCTCTCGAGGAGTTTGAGATTTATAAATCATTTAAAGACAAGAATATCAACAATAACAGTATACTAAACGAACAATTAAGGTTTCAATCTCACTCACTATATGATACAGCCCTAAATGTAATCGCGCATGACGGTAATGACTGGTGATAAGGATTTACTTAGTTCAATTAGTGGCTCGGCAACTACACGCGCGGTCGGACCGGTCCAACGAAGCCGAAGTTACATCGTATTATGTGTGTGTCGTTATTGTAATTTAGTAAATATGTGCAAATGTGTTTTATGTGAATTTTAACATTTGACGAGGATTACTGATGATGTGACACATGTCACGAAACGCGTCTATATAAAAAACGCTAGAACGAAGTCACTGACGGATACAAGGTAATTAAATTATTGTGAAAAAGTGACTTGGATACTATATAAAAACAAAATAAAATTAACTTGGTGTTTTATCCTTGGGATATTCATTCCCTAACATTCCCTAACACGTGAGCTGGGGCAGTTCAGAGAGGCACTTGTGGCTACATATACTCTGCTGGCCATACTACACTACTCATTGAGATCAGAGGAAATTCATCTCTGCTCAAAACATAATAATACTGCTGGAATTATCTACAGACAGTCATTAATAAAAATTATACCAGAATAGTCTATTTTTCGACTATTAAAAAACATCCTTGGATACCTCACTTCGTATTTGCTCAGATTTGTTAATATTTCTATCTCAGTTATTTTTCTTTTCAGTTATTATTCTCATTTGTTAGCTCTGCTGATATATTTATTCTTATCATGGTTGGAAGCTCTTTTAATATATTTATTTTTCTCATGGTTGGAAAGTCTGTTGATATAATTATCACTAGTTATTATATAAACTTTTTCATCTGAATTCTCTTTAATTCTTTTATTGTTCGTACCATCTTCTGGTTTTTGGTAGCATATATATTATTATATTTTTTTTTCTTAGTTCTTATGAATTGTTCCACTGGATTTATGTTATATTACAATTATTCTTCTAATTGTCATTATTATTATTGAAATTCAAATTATGATCATAATTATATTATATATTTATTCTTTTCAAAAAATTATTTCACTCTTGTTTTCATCCAAATTAATTCCTTAATTATATTATTTATGTGGTCATTGCTTCTATTTGTATTTCATAAAGGTTTTATTATTTTCATTCCAAAACAAGTTTATTAATTTTATTTGTATCAGTTGTCCTTATAGTTTTTTAGAGTTTGGTAATTCAATAATTACTTAATATTAAATGCGGTTAATTGTGATAAGTTGATATTACTTTGTAGTGGTCATTCTAAATTCAAATTCTTCAATTCCAAATTAGTTCTCATAAATAATCGGTTGTAAGTGGTTCTTACTTCCTTTTAGGTTTGTGGTTTTATTATTCCATTCAAAATTATTTCTATAAATACTTGTTTTAAGTTGATCTTAACTCCTTCTAAATTTTGTAATTTTTTCAAAATTCCTTTTCTTCATTTCCAAAATTAGAATTCGTAAATAATTATTTGTAAGTTGTTCTTACTTTGTCTTAGAATTTTTTATAATAATTCTAAATTCCATTTCTTTATTTCCAAAATTAAAGTTTCATAAATAAGTATTTGTAAGTTGTTCTTACTTTCTCTTTAGAATTTTTTATATATATTTCAAAATTCCGTTTCTTCTTATTATCGTCCTTATGGTATATTTTCTTCTATACCCAGATTGATGATTTCCATTATGTCGCTCAGTTGCTCATATTTTCATTTGTAAGGTTCAGTCTCTTAAATAATATTCTTTCTTAAATCCCAGTTTTGTTTCTTTGTTCGTTCTTCATATCATTTCTCCTCAATGGTACTTATTTTTCTTCTCTTTTGAAATGGTTTTCTGCCGTCGTCGATTATCATAACGTCCGTCCCTTTTCTTGATGGTGCATGGTATTTGATTTAGCCGTGGTCCATCATCTCAGTTGACCTTATTGTCCGGACAACCATTTTCTTTATAATCATTCCAGTACTTGTGACCTCTCTTGCTTCTACCTTGTGCTTCATTTTTCTTGCTGTTATTCCTTCATTTGCTTCAAAGCTTATTCGACTCACCCTACCATATTGTTTATTAAAACCATATGTCACTGGTCCATCAATGACTAATAACATCATTGATATTTTCCCCCGTATCTCTATCTCTGGTATTTCCTATTTACCTCTGGTTCTTTCCAGGTTGTAGACTATAGTTTTATGGTAAGTCATTATTGAAATTACCTTTAATCTCCTCCTATAATCTCTGGAATTCATGATTTCTTTATCATTGGTAATTGGGATATTACTTACATTAATTAAACCATTGTTCATCATCTCAACTTCTTCCTTTGTTTTTATTAAGTTCCTTGGATGCGTTCTTCTCATTTTCTTTGATTTCATTTCCCTTTGTTTCTGTTTCTTTTAACTTCAGATAATACTACTACTTGTTCCTTTGTTTTATCATTTGGTATTTCTTCTGTTTCTGGTTTGCTATCATTTTTTATTTATTTGGTCCTATCATTTCTTAATTCTTCCCTCCACAGCTTATTATCATTTCTTATATCCTTCATTTGCTGACAAAATTTATTACAATTATCATCCATTTTCTTGCTCAATTCTTCCTTTAAGGATTTATTGTTCTCATCCAGTTTCTTGCTCAATGATTTGTTATCCTCTCTCATTTGTAGGAACATCTCCATTATCTTATCCATTTGAGTATCTTCCGTTGTCTTGGATTTCTCCACCTCTTTCTCCTGTACATTGACTTCTCCTGTTTGCGTGGGCATCTCGGGTTGTTCCTCTTGTCATGTGGGTTGATTTGGTTCCGCAGGAGGTAATCTTCCTTCTAAATCTTCCACCGGAGTTGCCTCTTTGTCATCCATGTCAATCTTTTCGATTTCTTTTTCGGCTTCTGCCGCCCTTTTCTTAGATAACGCCCGTTTCTTCATTTTAATTATTCTTCTGACTTGATAACAGCTGCCAAGCTAAAATTAGGAATTGGGCAAATTATAGTGGCCTGTCAATGGCTAATTAAAGCCCCTTCAGTTGGACGCCAATTTTGTAATAAAACGTAATTTTGTCACAAAATAAAAATTTTGTTTAATTTAAAAAAAATATTATATATTTTTTTTCTTATTTATTATTTATTAATTAATTTTTGTATTATATTCATGTAAATTTTAATTCGTTTATTTAATTTTTTATCAACTTATGTCACTTGGTGTAATTATAATTAAGTTCTGCGTTAATAGGATTATCTCCGGTACTAATCGATTCGCGGTTCTTCTTCTTCTGAGTGTAGGCTCCTTCCACCTTGGTAATTGCCGCTTTTCGTGTAGTCCATGATTTAAATATTATCTTATGTTATTCCATTTATATGGTTTAGAAATAAATAGAAATAAATTTTGCAGAATTCCAAGTTTTATTGACAAATTAATTAAGGATCAATTGTAAATAGAGTGTTCAATCAGTTAAAATATCGACTCGTTCTCTCAGGGCGAACGATTATTTTATATATATATATTATTAAAATTATTTACAGGTTCTTTGAGCTGTTATATTATATAGTCAGAGAAAGGGCAAAGTCTGGAAAGTATAACACTTACAATTACAAGCTTAATTATCTAAAAATACAAAGATATGATTTAATTTATAATGTTTATTAAAGTATTTGTTCGAACCAAACGTTGTGATGTGAAGCTAGCGGACCAGCAGAGGATCATTGGATTCCAAAATGGCTGCTTCATACTGCATATGTGAAATGACGACGGCTCGACTGAATTCTCTGCAAATAAATATCGCTTTTCCAAGTTTTCCTCGTCTCAGCAATGGTGATTAATCCCTCTGGTGATAGTGTAGTGGTCCTGGATCAGTGTTCAGTGATTCGCCTCATTAAATTGTGTTGGATAATGTTTTTAATTCACTTTAACTTTATGCCATAAGGTCGATAATGGCAAGTTCCGTCTCACTATTCCGAATTATCGTTGTTATGTGTTTTAATAGTTAATTCACTTTTTATTCTGTTCAGTATTAGTTTAATTTACTAGTTGTACTGGTTTATCTCACTGAATTTAGTGGTTGTTTTAAGTTTTTTCCAAAATTCGCGAATTCAAACTTATTCGACTTGGTTAGACTCTAGCCATGTTTTACTCCTTCGCTATATGTGAATCTTTTGTGAGAGCTGGCTTAGATGTGTTCTGTTCAACGGATAACAATCAACTGTTCTATTTTCTTCTTCATCCGAAACGTCTTAGCCAATTTAATATTAAAAAGACATTGTTTTAAATTTCTAGCATTTCCGCTACATAACTGATTTTTACATTATATGATTGAATACATTTTTACTATTACTTAATTTTATTAAGTACCTAATACATAATCTCTTTCTCTAGTTAATTCTACGTGATTTAATACCAAATATAATACTTTTACAATGTTTTCCATCTCGAAATGCCCTATTTACTGTATTTTTAACAGGTAGGCCTAATATTTTACTTCCTGTCATTTTAAATGGTTTACAATTTTTATGAAGTTATTTATTATTGAACAAGATCCCTGATTGAAATAAAATGTTTATCTTTCCTTAATTCCTTGTAATTTTATGAATTAGTTATCTTTTTTAAATATTATTCTTTAATTTGGGACTCTCCCCTTTGATTTTTCTGTTATTACATTTGCATTTTTTCCAATAATCTTTCATACCCTTTTCCAATATCCTTCTAAAGTATAGTTTCAGTTATAATACACTATGTCTAATTTACATTATACAAATTTCATCAGTTTAATTAATTTACTTGACCTATTCATCAATTATAATGTTGTTGAGATTTACCATTTGTCCAGATTTTAGATTTGTTCACATATAACGTTTTATGACTAATACAGCTTGCTTATACCCCTTCTGACTTTCTGTTATTATATAATCTTAATTAAAATTCTCTTACTTAACTACATTAACATTTAGTATTGAATCCATACTATTAATACATAACAAATATTTGAAAACAAAAAAGGTGTATTCTAATTCAGACATTTCAGTCTTGATTAATACTGGTAAACCTATAATGAATATCTTATAATACAAGAATTGTATTCCATCTCAGATATTTAGCCTTGATGGATACTATTAAACATAGTAAATATTTAAGAATAACAAAAAACATAATGCTCTATTTCCAACATTTAAGTATAGAGTTCTTTGACCTTAAAATAAATAACACATCTGTCCCTTCATTATTTAAAGTGTAATTCTTAAAATTAAATTTATGCAGTTTTGGCTGTTTTTATTTTATTTTGGGGATGTACCCTTTGTCACTTCACTGATTTATTGCCTGCTCTTATTTTCATTTTAATAAATGTTATTAGATAAAGAGTGGCCCTCACTTAGAAACATTTTTATACTCTGTTTTCATAATAATATTCTACCATTAGACACTTTTGTTTATATCTTCTTTACATATATTTTTATTTATTTATTTTTTTTGTGTTATACTTTCATTAGTTCATTATACTTTCTTTTGGGGTTTGGTTTTTTCTTATTACTGGGTTTGGTTTGGGTATTTCCCTACTTTATTTTATTCTACTCCGTGGTTTCTTCAATTTTCAGTCCTGTTATTAGGGATGTCGATTTGTTCTGGGTTTTTTCCTTACTTACTCCTATCCTACCTGGGTATTTCCTTACTTTATTTTAGTTTTTTTGTGTATTTTTCATTACTCATAGGTGTTGCTTAGTTGTTTTTAATTTATTTTTATTTCCTTAAATTATGATTGCATTTTACTGTGGTACTTATTTGTTTGTATTTGGATTTGTCCTTGATTTCATTTTATTTTAAATTTATTTATGATCATTTTTTATTCATTATAATGTGGATAATCTGTCATGCTACAACATACAAGCAAGGAGAGAAACACAAACTGCTGAAAAAAGGTTTATACAAATTCTTATTTTCTGTAGTTTATTCTCAAACATTACGGTTTGTACTCTAACTTGACTCCACTATTTCTTCCTTGTGTCATGTAATGCCACATTGTGGACACCATATTTTCTGATTAGTTTAAAAATGTTTGTATTTATTTTTTACAAAATAGGAAGCTGCTTTGGAGAGGTTGTATAGATGGGCCCAGGCGCATTGTCGTAACATTGAAGCTCCTGGAGTTAGTCAGTTATTGACACAAGCAATGGCTAGATTGCAGGAAAGACCTGTACTTTTTAAGTGAGTGTAGAGTTAATTTAAAATTTACCTATTTCATTAAGAATATTTTATTATTAAATCTATAAGTTTTTATTAATTCAAATAACTTCTTTATGGTTAAATATGTAAAGTTATTATGATGTATTTACGAAAACTAAATATTGTTTATTTAGTAAACAGTTAATCATTTTTACTGTATAAACCAAAGTAGCATATTAGAAAAGGAGGAGACAATATTCAAAGTTTGACTTTTATTTACAACCCACATGTGAGATTATCAACATTTGTAATTGTTATTTTGTAGTATTGACTGACAGTGTACAGTCAGTATCTTTTCTCTACAATAATTTAATTTTAAAATATTATAATAAAATTTACCATTGTGAATTATACAGCAGCTTTGATATTTACTGGGGATTCAGCTGCTGATTATATTTCTACCAGTTCGTCCACATAAAGGAACTTAATTTGTGGTCTGTGTGTTTCCTATAAGTACACTTATAAAATAAATTTATTATCATATCAGAACAGAAAGCAGTGGTACCTAATATAAAAAGAACAAACATTTGGAAGCTGACCAGGAATCTTCCTGATCAGCCTGATGCCTCTTCTTGACAACAGCCTCCCAGTGCGCTCTCAGGGCAAGATGGCCAAGCCAACAAACTTCTGCGACTCTGACTCATCTGACCCACCAGATCTTCTTTGCTATGCTGCTCTCCTCACTTCTGTAGCAGAGTAGCTGTTTTAATTAAACCTCCTTTGTAATATCTGGGTAGTAGTAGGAGTGGAATTTGGCGTTCTTTGAACTAGCCAATCATTTATTACGCACTCACTCACCCAGCAGCAGATGAATGTTGCCAGTTCGTGTTACCAAATAAACACGTGCAATTTCGTTTTAGATCTGAGCATGTTATTAAAACATATGTTAGCAATACTGTATCCCCACTACTTCAGATGTCAAAACAGAAGTTGTTTGTGTACTTGTCTGGGGTAGTCATGAGAATAATTCAACAAAAGACAGAAAACCATCCTTGCCACCCGGACCTTGTCAACAAGGACACATGAGATCTAACATGGGGGAAACCAGTCCATTGTCTGCTAACAGATTAGGAATGCCTAGAACAAACTTTCTCCAATACTGATTTGAATGTATGGCTTGAGGAGCTCAGTAATCTTTATTATTTCCAATATTTCCAATTTTTTTTGTTTTGTTTTTGTTTTTAGCCAAATTCTTTAACCCCAATAGAAATTTAATATAATTTAAAATTTCATTAAAAACTTCCAATCCACTCCTTGACATTATAACATTCTATATATTAATATATATATATATATATATATATATATATTGCAACACGTACAAATTAATATATATATATATATATATATATATATATATATATATATAAGATGTTGTCGGGTTCGTTTAAAACCTTTATGCTCTTTAACGTTTCGCTTCGCTGTGGGTAGTGTCGATTGGTAACAAGCCGCTGTTCGACTATTTTAAGCCCCACTGTTGCGAGCGCCAAATTGTAACAAGACCTGTTGACTGTAGTTACAAATAAAAGAAAGAAAGAAAATTTTATTTAAAAAAATTTTGTAAAAAAAAAATTTTGTTTGTTTGTTGTGTATATAATTTAGAATTAATCCTGGTTTTATGTTTTATTCAAATTTTTAAAATTCTGTAAGGTACTTTTGGTTTAATTTGCACTTCTGGTAGAGCTTAACAAAATCTGGAGTTAATCAGATTATCTGGTTTCAGCAATCGACTAATGATTTTCAGTGCTGCTCCAGTATCTCACCTTTCGTTAATATTTCTCGTCTTCCAGGAAGTCTCGTGGTTAATTAAACACTTAAAGTAAAATGTGAAATAATTTTATAATTCACACAGTTGAAATAAATTGATTTATTGACAGTTATTAATAATAATCAATTTTAAATCGATTTAGAGCAATTGTTCGACTCCGTCACAGGGATATATTGATATGTGAATATAGGTTAAAATTTTATATAATTATTAAAAAAGGTTCTTTCAATGATTATTTTATATATAGTCAGAGAAGGGCAGGACTAGAAAGTATAACATTTACAAGAAATAATCTTAAATAATTAATATTTGACAATTGTGAATAATATATAATGTTTAATATATTTGAATTTTCAAACCAATGCTGCTTCTATGAAATCAGTCGGAAGGTTGCAGTGCATGTTGGAACCATCATGGCGGCTAGCTGAATTGATGAGGTTATACGTAATCTTGTCACAGGAAAATCTCACAATAAATTCACCTTTATAATTGTTTTAAAGATCTCCGAAATTATGTATACGTCTAGTATGTTGTTTGAGGTATTCTGGATGAGTGTTCAGTGTCCACTGGTGTTAATTGTTTTCTATGAGAGGTGTTCACTTTGTCTGTTCGTGATGAAGAATTGTTAATCTGTTGTAAAGTGAATTATTAATATTATGTAGTTTCAATGTTTTAAATCACTTGTATTATGTGGTGTATTGTTCGTTTTCACTGTTGTCATGGATTCTTTCATTAGTTTTGACTCGAAAAGTGTTAATTTATGTAACTCCCGTTTTCCACTGATTTAGGCTTTAACCTATGCACTCCATTATACGGTTTTAAGAACGCGATTCTGCATCGACTGTTCCGTTTGAATATTAACAAAGAACTAACTTACTTCCTCCACTTTAGTAAATATCTTGCCAAGTTAATATTGGAAAAGTATTGTTAAAATAATTTTCACTTCCCATGTACATAATTCCAAAGTACATTATATATGGAATAATTTTAGTTTATTGTTCGCTTTCATGAACTATTAACCATATAATTGGTTTATTTATCTCAATCTGTTTAATTTGATATTTCATAGTCCATATTTATGAGATTTTTGTTAAAATTACCAAATTTCTCTCTTTTTGGAAATCTAGGCCCAAAAAAACTGTTTCCGTGCTTCCCCACTTTTACTGCCATTTTAAGTGTTATTAATTTAATTATAATAAATTTCAAATGGTCACAAATCCTTTCCTTTCCTTAATTACTTATAAATTTAACATTTGAACTGTCTTCTAGTGATAATTTCTGAATGTACCATTCCTCTTTAAAAATAGTTATTTTATACATTTCAAAAATTTTCAATAATTTAAAATATTTTTCTATATTACTCTTTTAAATCATAGGTTCATTTACAGTAGTTGTTAATTGATCTACCTTACCTAAATCTTGTCAGTTTACATGGTTCATTGGTTAATTAACTGGTGTATATTAATTTTTTGTGAATTCATTATTTGGCCTAGAGTTTAGTATTTTACATGTATGGTTTTTTCAAATAAATTTAATTCTACTCCTCCTCTGACTCTTAATAGTTAACATGACATAAAATAAAATTGTATACATAATTATTGAGATGTGTAGCATCTAATTCATGCTACTGTTACAAAAATAATAATTAACATTAATCAGCATTCTATAAAGTTGGACATGTTTGCTGAAACTGTTTTTAACATACATTTAACTCATTTGTAAATTAATACAGCATCCATACTGAAACATTTTAATTTGGATGTATGCTGTGATATATCTAATACAACTTACTCTAAACATATAAACCTTATTCTATTAGAACTCTTTTAAAAATATAGAGTTCATGGCTTTGAACAATATCAGCCATTTAAACTTCTTAATTCTATTAAAACTTAAACTATTTCCAGTCCTTTCTGATTCTACTACTATTATCTAACATCCCCTTATACATTAAACATTTCCACCCATACTTTAGTTGTTATTGTCATTCCTACGAATGTCTTGAGATAACACAGTGACCTTATTTAATGAAATATTGGAAATTTTTCCATTTTAATATTTCATTATTTGTTAATTATAAAATATAAAAGTTATTTTATAGCATATTGTTTAAGCTATAGATACACTACAACTTGAAGTTTATTACATTTCAAAACACTTACACTAGTACACTTTCACTGTTGGTTCTGACTTATATTTGAGTTTTATTATTCTCAGACCAGACCTTTAGTCATAATGGACTGTGAAGATTTGTTTATTTTTCATCATATAATAACTTTAGTTGGTGCACTTCTTATCATACTACACAACACTTTTGTTTATAAATTATTACAATTTTATAAGGTTTTGGGATGTTATACTTTGTTTAATGGTATCAATTGGTTTGGGGTTAATGGTAGTTAATAATAGGTTTTTATGGTGGTTCTTCCATCCTATTTCTTCCTTTCTTCTCGTCTTCCTTCTTGTGTTCATTCTTGGGTAAACCAAGGTACTCAGTGTTATCTTGTCTGATGGTTGGTTCGGAGTATCTTCTTTATTATCTGATACTGACTTTACTCTTCTTTCTTGGTTTCAGGGTATCTTGTTTATTACCTGATATTAAACCTTACTCTTCTTTCTTCTTGTGTTTGGGGTATTTTGTTTATCACCTGCTCCTAATCTTATTCTTTTTTCTTGATTTTGGGGTATCTTGTTTATCTCCTGCTCCTATTCTCCTGGGTAATCTCCTGATTTTTTAATATGAGTTTTCTGTAATTCTTTCTTTGACTTTTATGGTTGTATTTTTATTATTTAATTATTGTTTTTCTTTTATTGTGGTGTTTTCCTTTGAAGTGTAACTGAATTTCATTTGATATTCTTTGAGTATATGTAATTTAATTATTTTTTATGATCTTAAATGAATTAATTATTGGTGGAATATCTGCCATGCTACAGATTGCCCTTCTCCAGAAGTGATTTTTTCCTACTATACTTGCTTTGTCTGAAACAATTGCTTATGATAATTATTATAGTTTTTTATTATTCTTGACTTCCTTCCATTTCTAAAAATTTTCTTATATATATTTGAGCTTATATCTTTCTCATTCTTACTTGATCTTCCTTGATAGTAATAGTCATCTGAGTTTCATATTTATTATTTTATTTTCATATTTCTTCTTAGTATTTTCTCCTTGGGATATTTCCTCCCTATCTTCCCTAATTTGTGAGCTGGTTCAGTTCAGAGAGGCACTGTACGCTACTTCCTCTGCTGTCCAATACTTCACTTCTTATTTGAGTACAGAGGCAAATCATCTCTGCTCAAAAAAAAACATATTAATACTGCTGGAATTACCTACAGACAGATTAAAAAAATTACATCAGAATAGTACACTTTTGTTACTATTAAAAACAAAATATCTTTGGATACTTTACTTATTATATTGCTCAAGATTTTAATATTCCTATCTCAGTTGTTCTTCTGACTCTTTAACTTGATGGTTATTTCATTTGATATCTTGGTAGTAAGCTCTTCTGTTAATACAATTTTCAATTTTTCTTATCATATAACGTTTTTGGTTATTAATGCTTTATTCCTTTCTGGTTTTTTATTACAATCTGCTTTGGTTTATAGTAGCATATTTTTATGACATTTTTGGTTTGTTGCTCTGTTTTTATTAGTTCCACTTGTTCCATGTTCTAGAACTTTCTTATAATTGTCGTTATTACAATTGACATTTAATTCATGATCATTTCAATATTAATTTGTTTAATTACATCATATCTTTGATCTTATTCTCATATTACTCCTGTCTTGGTTTTTATTCTTTCGAATGAATGTTTTAATTAATTTGGTAATGAGGTCATCATTTCTCCTTATACCACTTCAAAGTTTGATTATTTTATATTTCCACATAAGTTTCTGTATTTTATCGTATTTAATCAATCAAATTGTATCACTGATTTTTATTCCCTTTCGTATCATTTTATTGAAGGTTTTTTACACTTTATTTATGGAAATTAGACATTATCATACTCTTTCAGAATTACTTGGTTTAATTCTAATTTCTGTTTCTTTTATTTATCTCATAAAGATTTTCCATAAATATGGTAAATATATTGTATTAGTACCATAAATATAGTATTAGTCCTTTTCTTATTATTTCCAAAATGTTTTTTCTTCAAATAATTGGTTTGTAAGTTGTTCTTACTCTGTTTTAGAATTTTTATGATTCAATTCAAAATTCTTTCTATATTTTATATTATATTTCCAAAATGTTTCTTTCTCAAATAATTGGTTTGTAAGTTGTTCTTACTCTGTTTTTGAATTTCGTTATGATTCAATTCAAAATTCTTTCTATATTTTATATTATATTTCCAAAATGTTTCTTTCTCAAATAATTGGTTTGTAAGTTGTTCTTACTCTGTTTTAGAATTTTTATGATTCAATTCAAAATTCTTTCTATATTTTATATTATATTTCCAAAATGTTTCTTTCTCAAATAATTGGTTTGTAAGTTGATCTTACTTTGTTTTTGAATTGCGTTATGATTAATTCAAAAATTCTTTTTATTTTTATCTCTTCAAAATGTTTTTTCTAATAATTGTTTCGTAAGGTGTGCTTACATTATTTTTGAATTTTTTTTTTTGTATTCAAAAATTCTTTTCTTATTTTATATTATATTTCCAAAATGTTTCTTTCTCAAATAATTGGTTTGTAAGTTGTTCTTACTCTGTTTTAGAATTTTTATGATTCAAAAATTCCTTTTATTATTATATTATATTTCCAAAATGTTTTTTCCAATAATTGGTTTTGTAAGGTGTGCTTACATTATTTTTGAATTTTTATTTTTATTCAAAAATTCCTTTTATATTATATTATATTTCCAAAATGTTTCTTTCTCAAATCTTTGGTAGTAAGTTGATCTTACTTTGTTTTTGAATTTTTTATAATTAAATTCAAAATTCTTTCTATATTTTATATTATATTTCCAAAATGTTTCTTTCTCAAATAATTGGTTTGTAAGTTGTTCTTACTCTGTTTTAGAATTTTTATGATTCAAAAATTCCTTTTATTATTATATTATATTTCCAAAATGTTTCTTTCTCAAATAATTGGTTTGTAAGTTGATCTTACTTTGTTTTTGAATTTCGTTATTCATGATATTTCTTCATGGATGCCTGGTTGTAGCCACCCTTAATTTTACCAGAGCCCATCTCCTTAATTTCATAGGTGTTATTATTTTTGTCTTTGGAGACTACATAGGGTCCAGTATATAAGAGTAATAATTTCTTATTTATCCCTTCTAGTGTACTTGGTAATTCCCTATTTTTTAATAAAACCTTATCACCAATGGTATAGGTAATTATCTTACCCATCCCTTTATTATATTTAATCCGCCGTTTCTCCTGGTCTTCGGCCACCTTATTATAAAATTTAATTTTATCAAAAATATATTTATTTTCTCTCGGGAACTCCAATATTTCTTCAATCTCCCTTGGGGGTTGTCTTTCGTACATGGCGGAGTATGAGGTAATTCCTATTGCTGGGTGGTATGCCAGGTTGAGGAATTCTTCTGTGGCCTCTAGGTATTCTTGCCACCTCCTCTGTTGGTCGTGGCAATACGTACGTAATATTCGCCCCACCTCTCGCAATACTCTTTCTGCCGGGTTACTGCTCGGGTGGTATACCGATGTTTTATAGGCATGAACCCCCATCGACAGTAGTGTATCCCGCCATTTTTTTCCCTTGAACTGGGTTTCGTGGTCGGTGATGATCGAAACTGGTTTTCCGACGTTTGGGAAGTACTGGTTGGTTAAGATGTCGAGAATTTTATTTGTAGTCGCCCGATTTGCTGGGTATAGCTTGATGAACTTCGTGAAATGGTCCATCACGATGACTAGATACTTGTATCTGTGTCGACCCCCACTGCGGGGAAATGGCCCGCAGATGTCCAGAAATACTTTTTCTAGCTTCGCTTGAGATGTTATTGGAATCATTTGCCCTTCCTTTTTCTCGTTATTTGATTTCGCGAGTTGGCAAATGCGGCAACTCTTAATGTATTTTCGGACCTTCCGATTAATATCCTTAAAGTGGCAGCTCTCTTCCAGGGCCTTTATCACCTTTAAGGCGCCCATATGCCCATATCGAACATGATAGTTATTCGCTATCTCCTTTTCTATATGGGTTGGAATAATAACTTTCCATTCTTCCTTCTTCAAAGATGGTTGTATAAATAGTATACCGTTGTGTATTTTATAATATTGGGCGATAGTCTCGTCCCCTGCTTCCAATCTTGTTTATTGGATTGTAACTTCGGGTCTGCTTGTTGGTGTGTGCTCAGGTTTTCCAGTAATGATTCTAGATCGGCGCTGTTACTCAGAATGTGGTATACTTTAAGTATACTTTCCTTTTCCCCCTCGAACTTTTTTTTATTAATGTCTATTCGAGACAACACGTCTGCGACGACATTCTTCTTTCTGGGGATGTACTCCCACTTAAGATCATACTCTTGTAGTAACAGTATCCACCGTGTCAACCTTCCGTGACTTAGTTTACATCTCCTTGAGAACGATATGGACTTATGGTCTGTCCGGACGGTAACAGGGTAACCAAGGATGTATGTGCGGAATTTTCCACACGCGAACACTACACTTAACAACTCCTTTTCAGTGACGTGATAATTCTTCTCGCACTGATTTAATGCTCTACTGGCAAAGCAGATCACGAGATGTTCGCCCTCCTCATCCTTTTGATACAACGTTGTGCCGAGGCTGATGTCGCTGGCATCGCAATTCAAGTAGAACGGTTTGCTGAAATCCGGATGGCGAAGTATTATTGGTTCCAGAAATTTCTGTTTAATCAGTGTTAAGGTCTTATTCTGTTCTGTACCCCATATCCATTTATTCTTGGATGACAGTTGCGGCTGAAATCTGGCGGTCAATTCAGAATACTTTTCCTGGAACTTGCGGTAGTAATTACAGAGTCCCAGGAATGACTGTAATTGCCTTCGATTCTTAGGTGTGGGAAAGTTTTGAATCGCTTCTACTTTTTCAGCCGACGGTGAGATTCCCTGGTCGTTCAATATAAATCCCAAGAATTGAATTTCCTTGGCTATGAAGTGAGATTTCTCTAGCTTTAGCGTGATGTTATTCGCAGCTAATTTTCTTAATACATGTTCCACACGGTAGCAGTGTTCCTCCCAAGTTTCTGAGTACACTAGCAAGTCATCAACGTACACGGTGGTGAACTGTAGTGCTTCCTGGCCAAGTATCTGGTCCATGCAGTGTACAAAGACTGCGACTGAATTCACCAGTCCGAAGGGCAACCTCTTAAACTGATAGTTCCGCCCTTCGAATATAAAGGCCAGATACTGGCGACTCTGTGGATGTAATTCCACCTGCCAGTAGCCGCACACCGTATCCCAGGTACTAAAGTACTTGGTACCGTGGAACCGTTTCAAAATCTCTTCAATCTCACCGGGCGAAGTCCTGTCATTAATAATCATCTTATTAATCTCCTGCGCATATAGGCACAAACGGACTTGTCCGTTTTTCTTAGGAATAGCCACGATAGGACTTGTGTATGGGGATTGGCTACTCTCTATTATGTCACGGTTAATCATCTTTGTTATTTCAGCTCTTACTGCTTCCTTTCGTGATTGCGCGATGGGGTAAGACTTCCGGTTAAAGTCCACTGTGTCTCGGAACTGTAGAGTACACTGGAAGTTTTTTACTTTACCGGGCTCGTCAGAAAAGACTGATTTATATTGTTCGTATATTTTAATTAATTGATTTGCTTGGTATGGTTGCAATCTTTCTCCAGTTATACCGCTCCGGAAATCCCTGATTTCCTGGAATTTTTGGGACCATAAGTCCTCATTAGCGTTATCGTCTATCTTCTGTTCAATAATAGAAGTTGGAGGTATATAATTGATCTTACGAATCTGTTGGTGGATATTATTAGGAATTACTTGGTCACTACCAACCAAGTTAGCCGTCCAAGTGTGTCCGTTTGTAAATAGTGACAATTTCTCGGTTCGCAAATCAATTATGGCTGAGCACATCACACCCGACCAATATATTAAATGGCAGCCCGCTCGCCACCAAGAATTCCATTTCTATAGCTATACCGCAGCTCATCACACTGGTGGAGACTTGCCTTCGTATTGTTTTATTTTGTCGGCCGGTTGCACCTAACAAAATAATATTGTTTAACGGCAACGTCAGTAATATTCTTCCGCATTCTCTCTGTATTCTTTCCAACTCAGTTGTACTTATAATGGATACGTTGGAACCAGTATCGATCATTAAATTGGCGGGGATTCCTTCTACCTCCGCATTTACATGTATGATTTCATTATTATTGTTATTGGTGGGACTTGTATCGTCCTCTTCCAATAATTCATGTCGGATGTTCTTCAGGTAGTTACAACCTATTATAGTGATACGATTATTTTTATTTTTATTAGTCAACTCATTATTATACCCAGTGTTTAGGAGCAGTAACGGGTTCTGGTGATTTATTACTGCTTCCTCCCGTTTGAAGGCTCGACATCATTGTTATGTTGTGTCGTACTTGTGGATGCATCATTTGGGATGCCTAGAGTGGGTCCCTGCCACTCTGTTCTATGATCTACCGGTCGTTCGCTGTTGGTCAGCCGTTCAGTGTTATCTAAACTGGTACTCCGTCTCGTCGGATAGTACCTTGGTTGATCTCGTTCTCGGCTCCTCCGCCTATCTTCATACTCGTGATAGCTGTTTCTTCTCTGGTGGTAGTACCTCCGTTGGCGACCATCTTCCGCTCGAATGAAGTTTACTCGTGGTCGAGAAAACCTATTATTATTGAGGTTACCATTTGTTGGACTACCACGATTATTATTATTATAATACCGATCGTTATTATAATTGGGGCTTCTCTGACTATTAGGGTTTGGAGGGTATTGGTTTCGGTTACCCTGATAACCATTATTGGGTCGATTGTGGTTCGTACTATTTTGAACCGTGTTATTATTATTATTATTATTATTGTTATTATAGCTGTTGGTCTGTGGGTATGCTCGGCTTCCTTGGTATCCCGTGTTGGTGTTGGTCGTACCATGGTTGTTATTCGGATACGTCCTAGGTTCGGGCCGATCGTTTCGTCTCCGGCTTTGTCGGTAGTACTCTTCATTTTCGTAATTCTCGAGGAGTTCGGTCATGGCCTGTATTGTCTTAATTTGGCTGCCTCTCCTCGCTCAAATCACTTCCTCGTCATAATGGTACGAGAGTTTGTTGATTAGGCATTCCTCAGGTATGGCCGGTTCCAGATGTTTGGCCATACATACCTTGCCGAGGAAATACGCCGTCATGGAGCTACCTACTTGCTGTTTATAATGGCCGTGGCATATATTGTCACGTATTAGGTTTTGGGTCGTTTCAGACCAATACTTTGCCTTGAAAAGGCTTTTAAATTGCTGGTAGTTCTCTATGTCACTTCGGTTTGCCATCCACCAGTGGTCGCTCATCTCCCGAAAAGATTCGTCTAGAAGTTCTCGGTTTTGGACCCATCGGTTTCCTCTATGTTTGTCCATGTATTCTTCAATTCGGGCCAAGAACTCCATTGGCTTTCGCTTATATTGCCTGAAGTTTAGCCATTCTCTATGTTCTGACATGGGGAAATTATTGTAGCCAGTCGGCCGGTTTCTGATTACCTCCATTTCTTCCTGGCTCTGTCTCACTTGTCCAGTGATGTTAGTCATAGCTGCTTCCATACCGTCGCATCTTTCGGTGACATGGGTTCGCACCTTATTTATTTCTTCCTGTGCTAACTTTTGGTTTTCTTCCCACTTAGTTTTTTGGTGTTCCTTGACCTGGGTAATTTCTTTATTTATTACCTCCCTGACTTCCAGTACTTCACATTCCGTCTGACGACATCTTTCGTCCACCTCTCTAATCTGTTGGTTTACAACAACTACCTCTTGTTCCAACTTCTTGACTATGGATTTTTTGGTGTCGTTTATTTTTCTATTCAGCTCTTCCTTTGCTAATTCGATTCTCTCGTCTAACTTGTTCATATTTTCCTGGTTGACTTCCCTTAGTTCTTCTCTTAACCTTTGATTATTCTCGTCCATTTTCTCCTCCATTTTCTTACTCAAAGATTGGTTGTCCTCCTTCAGATCTTCCATCTTCTTATTCAAATTCTTACTGGTTTCCTCAATCCTCTTGCTGGTATTTTCTATCTTACGGCCCAATTCTTCCTTTGTGGATCGGTTGTCTTCCTTCAAATCTTCTAATTTTTCATTTAAGGAGTGGTTGTTTTCCTTCAAATCTTCTAATTTCTCATTTAAGGAGTGGTTGTCTTCCTTCCTTTCCTTACTCAAATCTTCCTTTGTAGATTTGATTTCTTCCTTTGTGGATTTGATTTCTTCCTTTGTGGATTTGATTTCTTCCTTTAAATCTTGACTCATTTGTAAGAGCATTTCCATCATTCTATCCATTTTCATATCTCCATTGGTATTGGATTTCTCCTTCTCCTTCTCTGGGACATTGACGTCCCCTGTCTGCGTTGTTACTTCAGGTTGTTCCTCTGATGGTGCTGGTTGTTTCGGTTTCACCGGGGTTACTAGCACTTCTAGATCCTCCACGGGTGTTGCCTCCTTATCCCCCATGTCAACTTCCTTTTCGGCCTCTGCCGCCCTCTTCTTAGAAGTAGCTTGTCGTAGCATCTTTCCTCCTCTACGATATAACCGCTGCCAAGCTTAAATTAATTAAGCCCTCTAGTTGGACGCCAATTTGTAACACGTACATGTTAATATATATATATATTGTAATATAATTTTATTACAAATTGTCACCGGACAAAAGGCTTGCCGCATGACAACTGGCGCCAATCGTACACACTATCGTTTTTGGTGGCCCTAAAAAGGACCGAGTGGCGAGAACGGTGATGTTGGTCGTGCCGCGCTGAGATGTTCGGCGGCTGCGCCCGCTGATCGTGGCGTACTGCAGTCCTCCTCTTCTTTCGGCACCGGTTGTAGAGTCGGCTGCCGGCCCAGCGAAATCCATCGCTGGCGCGGAACGGGAGTGCGAAGACGCAAGAACGGCGGCGGTTCTATTCTTCGGCTGTTCCTTCCGGCTGACTCCGCCCCGATGTCGTCCGAGAGAGGAGAGGAGATGAAGTGCGTCCGATGGCGTGGCGATGAAGAGTGCGTAAAATTTTCTGCCGGCCCGGGTTTTATTGACTAACCGGGATCGCTGATTGGCTCGCTCCGAGCACGTTGTTTGATTGGCTCGCTGTGTCCACCGCTGGTACTGGAGAGCAGATGTTCGCATACCGCTGCCATCACAACTCCACCGGGTCTTGAATGCTCTCCGGTAGCCAGCCTACTGCTCTTCTCCAGATGTTGTGGAGGTGTCTGTTGGGCGCCATGTTGATTGGTGTGCCGGCTGGTAGCTCGCTGGCGTGGCTGGATCTTGCATCCGCAAGATGATCGTCGCCCCACGTTGGGCGCCACTTGTCACCGGACAAAAGGCTTGCCGCATGACAACTGGCGCCAATCGTACACACTATCGTTTTTGGTGGCCCTAAAAAGGACCGAGTGGCGAGAACGGTGATGTTGGTCGTGCCGCGCTGAGATGTTCGGCGGCTGCGCCCGCTGATCGTGGCGTACTGCAGTCCTCCTCTTCTTTCGGCACCGGTTGTAGAGTCGGCTGCCGGCCCAGCGAAATCCATCGCTGGCGCGGAACGGGAGTGCGAAGACGCAAGAACGGCGGCGGTTCTATTCTTCGGCTGTTCCTTCCGGCTGACTCCGCCCCGATGTCGTCCGAGAGAGGAGAGGAGATGAAGTGCGTCCGATGGCGTGGCGATGAAGAGTGCGTAAAATTTTCTGCCGGCCCGGGTTTTATTGACTAACCGGGATCGCTGATTGGCTCGCTCCGAGCACGTTGTTTGATTGGCTCGCTGTGTCCACCGCTGGTACTGGAGAGCAGATGTTCGCATACCGCTGCCATCACAAAATATAAAATAAATAAAATATGTAGATAGTAAGAATTATATATGTTGTCTGAATCTCGGTGTTGAACTCGCCGATGATACAGCTCCACCTTGGATTCACCAATTACAAAGAATAAATTAAATATAAATAATGTTTTATAATTAAGTGTGATTGATTGATAATAAAATAAAATTTTGTAAGTTATGAAATTTTTACTGATACTTAGTAAAAATGTTTAATTGGTTAATTTAATTAATTAATCATTAATTAATTAATTGTGTGTGTACTTTTCTCAGGTATTTATTCTAGCACTGTAAATTATTTTTTGTTTAGAAGAAAAAAATAGTTAACATTAATTATATAAATAAAGACAACTCTTGTAACTGAATAATGATGTTCATTTATTGACATTCAAAATTATGTGCCAGTCAAACTGCGCATGGCCAAGGCATTGGCTAATATGTGCTCCAGTCAGTAGCGAACAAGATCAACAAAATATATTTTTTACAAGGTTAGTAATTATGGTTCTTTTAATGAGTCGAAATGGTCAGAGGGCAGGGAACAAGATACATTCTTACAGGTATTCTTAAACTAAATTATTATGGCTTAAATAAAACAATATTATTATTTAAATTGTCAATTAGGAAAATTAATATCGAACCATTCGACGAAATGACGTCACTCCCTTCAAGCTGGCAGTGTACTCGTGCTGGTTTGTAAATCAAGTATGGCTGCCGTCACCTCGATTTTAGCTGCGATGAACTGGTTGGGCTTCTCCCGCAGAAATAAATAAATATTCCCTTCTCTGCGAAGTAGTGTTGGTCCAGGAATATAGTGTAGAGTGTCCTCTCTTCTCCTACGATGTCGTTTCGTGATGGGTTTCTTGTGAAGTGTCCGGTGTTCAAATATGTGTATACGTGTTCTGCGAATATGGTCCAAAATTGTCTCAAAATGGCTGTTGATTTCTGGTGCTTGTGTTTTATGATGTTATTACTGTTGTTTGGAATTAGTGAGGTGTTAAAAATTAATAGTTAATGTTATTTTCACTTTTAGTTAACCTCAGTTACATTCTGCATAACCACACTCGGTTTTACACAAAATTATTCTTTTTCGGTATTCTGCTAATACATTTTCAACTAGTCGTCTTCACGATTAACAATAGACTAATAGACTGAACGTCGTCGTTTTAGGGTAATTTGTGATATGTCTTTTTCCTCTTTATATTGTTCAATTATAAAAATATCTGTCTAAGACTTGGTTCACCATCTAAATATACATAATAAGTTTTCTTATTTTTTACTGTATTTCAAATATTTCTTAATTTTACATAAATCTAACTACTCAGTAATATTGATTAATTAATTTTACATCTTTGGATATATAGCTGGGTTTGTTTCAAGCTCATTTAAGCCCAAAAATTACAATTTTTTATAATTATTGTATGCCTCATATTTTGTACAAATTTAGTGTTTAAATGGTTTTTAATTGTTTTTTCTGATAATAGTTCCATGGAATATTCTTAATAACTCCGTGATTATCTTTGTTGTTAATAATTTTGTTGTTAAAACACTTCAATATTGATTAATTTACTGTTTAGTCTGATTTGATTACCATTATAGGCCTAGTATTATTTGTTTCAGAAAGAAGTTAATTTTCTTTCCTTTGTCATTCTATTCCATATTAATTGTGTCTGTATTAATTATATTTTCAATTTCTGTATTGTATGTATTGAATTCTATTCCCTGTTATGTAATTGGATTCTCTGATAGATAGTTTTGGGTTTACATTACTAGTCTGTGTTTTCTAAAGTGGTGTCTTAGCTAGTCTGCTTGTACATTATATATGGTTTACTGTTTTGAATAAAATTATTACATTTCTATTTCCTACTTGCCTCTCTGCCTTACAAACTTGAAAATTAAATAACATGATTTAAAAATATAACAGAATATCTTATATCTACTAAACTTTTTTTTTTTAATATCATTTAAACATAACAAAAACATCTTATGCCTAATAACACTTTCAGTTATCCACTGTCTCTTGTGTTTATTATACCTATTTTAGTAATATAATGAAATGAAAATAAAAACATCTTATAATTACTGACACCTTCAGTTATTAACTGTCTCTAGTGTTCATTATAATTATTTTTGGTAACACAATAAAAAAAAAATAAAAACATCTTATACCTATTATTTTCTTATACTACTTAATTTTTGAAAACACTTTTATTATCAAAATTGCCCTCAGTCATTAGACTGTCTTTTAGTTTTTATATAGTATTTCCCTACACTGATGGTAGTCATTTTAATAGATTTCTTACACTACACTTCATTATAGTGTGTCACTTATTTTGGCTACACTAATGGTAGTCCTTTTAATAATTTTTCACATATTATACTTATAACTAGTATACAATTCGGTTTTCTTTGGGATTGTATCTTGTAACTTGTTACTGGGTCTAAATATATTGGTTTTAATTTTGTTCAATGGTATGTATTCCATTATTAACATTTTTTGGAATAACTCTTCTTGTTTCTAGGCTCTTTGTAGAAATCTTGACCTATTTTGTCCTTTCTTCATTATTATATTAGTAATTTCTGGTCTTGTGGTTTCTCTGCATCTTGACCTTATACATTTCCCTTATTAGTATGGTTTCATCCTTTTATTTCCTTTTTCTTGTCCTTCCCTTTTTACTGCTTCCCCAATCTACTGGGTATACTGCTGGTTTATTGGGTTTTTACATAGTAAGTTATTTTGATCAATGGTTTTCTTTGTTATTTTTCATTCTTATTAACATTTTATTGACTTAATATACAGTTTCTAGTGTAATCCTTAAAACAATTCATTCTTCTCACTCACTATGGAACTTTTCTTCTTTATTTATGTTGCATTAAGTTAAATGTTTAGCGTGATACTTTTGTTATGCTACATATGCTCTCCTGTAAAAGTGATTAGTTCAGATCATACTCTTAGTATGGATGAAATAATTACTACTAATTCTTTTGTATTTACCATATTTTCTGCATGATCACATGTTTTCACTTTATATACCTTCTTTTTCCACCGTTGCTTCCTCTCAGATGATGTGTATCTCCTTCATTAGTTTCTTTCTTCATTAATAAGTGATCTTCAATCTTGTGTATAACATTATCATTTTATATTCTTTCTTATTTGGTGCTTCCTCACCAGTATGTTTACTCCCTAACATTCCCTAACAAATTAATTGGAACAGTTCAGAGTGGCACTTTTGGCTTCAATCCCTGCTGTCCTACACTTCAATTAATTGAGTCCAGAGGCATTATCATCTCTGCTCAAAATATAAGACTGATGGCATTTTCTACATCCAGTCATAAAAATAAATAAACAGTAAAAGTAGTCTCTTTTGACTAAAATAAACATCTTTAGATTCTTCACTTCATAATACGTTATATTAATTAATACTTTTGTACACTTGACTCTTCTTCTCTCTTAAAGCTTATTCCATATTAGGTGGTTTAGGTATGTGGTATAATATACATTTCATCATGTTTACATAGTAATTAGCTTTTATATTTATTTTTTTCTACCCTCTGGTATCCAATGAGTTATTTTTATTGCTCATGGTATAACATGAATTAATTCTTTATCACTTTCACTATAACAGTGGTTATTGCAACAACATTATCATTAATAGTATCAGGGTTTTTGGTTTCTGGTCTCACTATTTGGTCTTTACTGAGTTGGTCCTTCTTCATTGTTCCATTTTTATTAAATTATTTTCTTTGTGAGTTTGGTTAAGTTGTTTCGATTAAGTCATATGATATTCTGGTTTCCTTTCTCCTTTAGAATTTTGTATCTCTTTCTTACAAAATCTTTTTTCCATATTTCAGAGTTATTTCTCATCATTTGTATGAGTAATGATATGAGCTTACTATTTTTTAACTTTAGATATTTTTATTCAACTACATTCTTTCTTATTCATAGTTGTTTTTTCAAATATTTTAGTGTAAGTTGTACTTATTATTGTTTTGAATTTTGAAAATTTTTTGTTCATCAAAATTCTTTTTTCTTCTTCATTCATAATAGTCCTTCAAATGATTTGTGTAAGTTGTCCTTACTAATTTTTTGAATTTGGAAATTTTATGTTTTATTTCTCCTCTAAATATTTTTTAATGGATAACTGATTATAAGTTCCTTTTACTTTATTTGAAATGATATCCTTTAGTACATACGTATTGTTATTATTGTTTTTAATAATCAGGTATGGGCCGGTATACAGCAGTAACAACTTTTTGGTAATGCCTTCCAAAGTACTGGGTAATTCCATGTTTTTTAGCAGTACCTTCTCTCCAACTTCATAGCTTATTATTTTCTTAATCGCCTTTTGATATTTGTTCTTGCGCCTTTCCTGGTCTTCTGCCAATTTATTGTGGAATCTGATTCGATTGAATTTGTATTCTTGACTCATGGGGAACTCTATTATGTCTTGTATTTCTCTAGGAGGCGGTTTTTCATACATTGCCGTGTATGGTGTGGTACCTATAGCGGGGTGATATGACAAATTAAGGAATTCTTCAGTAGCTAATAAATATTCTTGCCACTTCTTTTGTTGATTATAGCAATAAGTCCGTAATATTCTTCCGACTTCTCGCAGTACCCTCTCCGCTGGATTGCTGCTGGGGTGGTAGACAGATGTCTTGTATGTCTTAATGCCCAACGTATTTAGAGTGTTTCTCCACCTCCAACCCTTAAATTGCGTTCCATGGTCTGTGATTATGGATGCCGGGCTCCCTATCTCTGGAATGTAATGGTTTGTTATTATTCCTAGAGTCTTTAAAGTGGTGGCTCTGTTCACAGGGTACAGTTTTGTGAATTTTGTGAAATGATCCATCATGATAATAATATATTTGTATCGATGGCGTCCGCCACTGCGGGGAAATGGACCACATATGTCCAGAAAGACCTTTTCCAGTTTGCCTTGTGAGGTAATTGGTATCATCATACCCTCTTTTCTCTCATTGTTGGTTTTCACCAATTGACATATCAGACAGGTTTTGAGGTAGTTTCTCGTCTTTCTATTTATACTTTTTATATGACAATTCTCTTCTATCGCCTTGATCACCTTCATGGCTCCCATGTGACCGTATCGTAGATGATAGTCCAGGATGATATCCCTTTCGATTGTAGTAGGGATCATAATCTTCCATATCTCTTCATGAAGGGATGTTTTGATGAATAATATTCCGTTATGTACACAATAAAATTTGTTTATTGTGTCATCTTGGTTGGAGAGACGAAGTTTAATGTGGTTTAACTTCGGGTCGGACTGCTGGTGTTTGCTGATGTCCTGCACTATCTTTTCTAAATCGGATCTGTCCTTAATAATATTATAGATTTTTAAGATGCTCTCCTTTTCACCTTCGAACGTTTGTTCTTCCAGATTCACTCTCGACAATACGTCGGCTACTACATTTTTACTTCCAGGAACATACTCCCACTGTATATCGTATTCCTGCAGGGCGAGTACCCATCTGGTCAATCTACCATGGCTTAACTTGCATCTTCTCAGAAATTATATTGATTTGTGATCTGTTCGAACGGTCACTGGATATCCGAGGATATACGTCCGAAACTTCCCGCAGGCAAAGACTACACTTAGCAGTTCTTTTTCCGTCACATTATAGTTCTTTTCACACTGGTTAAGGGTTCTGCTAGCAAAGCTCACTACTAGATGGTTTCCACTTTCATCTTCTTGGTACAGTGTTGATCCCAAGCTAATGTTACTAGCGTCACAGTTTAGAAAGAAGGGTCGGTTAAAATCCGGATGGTTGAGCATTACTGCTTCTAAGAACTTCTCCTTAATTGATTTGAAGGTTTCGTCTTGTTCTTGACCCCATCGCCATTTATTCTTGGACGTTAACTGGTACTGAAACCGGGCCGTCAGTTCGGAATAATTATTTTGGAACTTCCTATAGTAGTTACACAGGCCTAAAAATTATTGTAGTTGCCTTCTGTTTTTTGGTATAGGGAATCGTTGTATGGTGTCTGCCTTTTCTGTTGATGGTGTTATTCCTTGACTGTTTAACTGGAAACCCAAGAATTGTACTTCTTTAGCTATAAGCTTGGACTTGTCTAGTTTAAGGGTAACATTATTTTCAGCAAGCTTCTTCAAGACATGCTCCACACGGTAACAGTGTTCTTCCCAATTGGTTGATGTTATTAGGAGATCATCAACATAGACAGTCGTGAATTGGAGCGCTTCTGGTCCGAGTATATGATCCATACAGGCGACAAAAACAGCTACTGAGTTCACCAACCCGAAGGGCAACCTCTTAAACTGATAATTGCGCCCTACAAAGATGAACGCCATGTATTGCCGGCTTGCTGGGTGCAACTCCACCTGCCAATAGCCGCAGACGGTATCCCACGTGGTAATGAACTTTGTTCCGTGAAATCTCTTCAATATCTCATCAATTTCGCCAGGTGAGGTACGATCGTTAATAATCATTTTATTTATCTCACGTGCGTCAAGGCAAAGCCTTACCTTTCCATTTTTCTATTGTATAGCCACAATTGGGCTAGTGTATGGCGATTGACTGCTCTCGATAATATCTCTACTGATCATATTCTGGATCTCTGTGCGTACGGCTTCCTTCAAAGACTGTGCTATGGGATACGACTTTCGATTAAATTCTACTGGTTCTCTGAATCGTATGGAACATTGGTAGTTCCGGATCTTTCCAGGTTCATCCGAAAATACAGCTCGATATTTTTCATATATGTCGACTAATTGATTCAGCTGGTTTTCCTCTAATTGCTCGGTAGTATTCTGGCACTGGAAGTTACGTATCTCCTGAATCTTTTGTTGCCGTAGGTCATCCTCCGAATCCTAATGTACTGGCTTGTTATTTATTGAGTTGTTGGACAAGTAATTCACCTTATTTTGGTGGTCGAGAAGTTGTCTGGAGTCTAACGTCTTGTTATTAGTTAAATTGGCTACCCAGGTCGAACCTTCAGCAAAGAGTGATACCTTTCCTCGGCACAAGTCGATAACTGCTGAGTTTCTGCGCAATATGTCACATCCTATCATGATGTTGAAAGGTAACCCGGCTGCAACAAGAAATATCATATCCACACTAATGCCCTGACTGTTGACACTTAGGGATACCTGTTTTCTTATGGTCTTGTTCTGTCTGCCGGTAGCTCCTACAAGTACAATATTATTAATAGGTAGTACCGGTAAGTTTTTGTGGCATTCCTGCTGTATCCGGTCCAACTCATTACGATTTATTATAGAGACATTGGCTCCAGTGTCTATCATTATAGAAACAGAAATACCCTCAATTTCTGCAATTATATATATTATTTCATTGTCATTATTATTAATATTAATTTCGCTTTCTTCTAGCAGGTCCTTACGGATATCTTTCAAATAATTACTGTATATTATAGTAAAAATTTTTCTGTCTTTCTTCGAATTTATTCCTTGGTTAAACCCAGCAGATTGGAGCAGTAAAGGGTTATTGGAGTTTATTACTGCCTCCGTTCGTTTAAATGTTCCGCATCATTACGGATTAGGCCGTTGGAAGCATCAGCTTGGAGTCCTGAAACTGCTTCGTTTGGTTCGGCACGATCGTCCTGTTGGGCTTCTGTTACAGGTAGTCTTCGCTGATTGTCCAGGCTGGAACTACGTCTGGGCTCGTACTCCCTGTAACGATTACTTCCCTGACTTCCTTGAAAGGTCTCGTACTCGTAATATCGGCTCCTTCGTTGAGGCTGGTACCTCCTCTGTCCACTGCCTTCCGCTCTGATGTAGTTAATATTGGGTCGATATGTCCTGTAATTATTGTTATTACCTCCATTCGGGTAATTCCGGTTATAATTACCATGATAATTGTTATTATAGAGGTTGGGGTTCCTCTGACCATTTGGAACATAATTACGATTATTATTACAATAACCGTTGTTGTTTTGTGGACGGTTATTATTATTATTATTATTATTATTATTATTATTGTTGTTGTTGTTGTCATTATTATTAATGCGAGGAACATGATTATTATTATTATTGTTGTTATGTCTAGGTAAATTATTGTTATTACGGGTGTTATAATTGTATTCGGCATTATTCCGATTTGCGGAATTATAATTATTGTTGTTGCCCACATTCTGCCGATTATTATTACTCGAATTATTGGTGTTACTTCTTGGTTCCGGCTTCTCATATCTCCTGCGACTTTGGCGGTAATAGTCTTCATGCTCATACATTTCTAAGAGCTCGGTCATTGCTTGTACAGTCTTTATTTGACTGTTTCTTCTAGCTCTTATTATATCTTCCTCATAATGGTGTGAGAGCTTGCTGACCAGGCATTCTTCCGGTATTCTGGGCTCTAGATGTTTGGCCACACACACCTTTCCCAAGAAGTACGCTGTTAGAGTCTGGTTTCCATACGGGTTGTATTTTCCATGACAGATCCCGTCTCTGGCGATATTTTGTGTCGATTCAGACCAATATTTGGCTTTGAATAGCCTTTTGAATTGTTGGTAGTCGGTCACTTCGTCTCTTATCGCCATCCACCAATTATCTGCTATCTCCTTGAACGATTCGTCAAGTACTTCTTTATTCTCCCTCCAGCGATTGCCTCTGTGTTTGGTGAAGTACTCTTCGATTCTGGCTAGGAACTCCATCGGTTTGTTTTTATAAAACCAGAAGTTAATTCCTTCACGATTCTCGTTGTTAGGACAACTGGTAATGCTTGTCGGTCGACTATGGAACAGGTCTATATCTGTTTGGTTCTGTCGCACCTGACTGTTGATACTGGTCACAGTAGCTTCAATGCCGTCACATTTTTCTGTGAATCGGTCCTGCACTCGCTCCCAGTCTTCACGTGTTTCTTTCAGTTTTTCCTCTAGAGTCTTCCTAGTCGTTTCTTCAATGTTGTTTACCTTAGTGTTTATTTCTGTCTTGATACTCTGTACTTCTCGTTCGGTTTGACTCCATCTTTCGTCAGCTCTTGTAACCCTTTGTTCGATTACCGTTATTTCCTCTTCTACCTTCTTGCTGATTGTTTCATTGTTTTCAGCTATCTTTTGCCCCAGTTCTTCCTTCAATGCTTCCATCTTTCCATCTAATCGGTTCATATTCTCTTGGTTCGTCTCTCTTAATTCTTCTCTTAATTGTTGACTATTATTTTCCATCTTTTTATTGGTTTCTTCCAGTTTCTGGCTTATCTGGGTCAATTCCTCCTTCGATTGTTTATTGTCAGTTTTTATTTCCTCCATTTTCTCCTCAATCTTCTGAATATTTTCCTCGATCTTCTTAATATTTTCCTCCATTAATAATTGATTTTCGTTTTTTATTTCGTCCACTTTCTCCTCCATCTTCTTACTGGTATCTCCGATTTTATTACCCAATTCTTCCTTCAATCGTTGGTTATCATTCTTCATTTCCTTATTATTTTCTTCCATCTTCTTACTGTTTTCTTCAATTTTCTCCTCCATCTTCTTACTGTTTTCTTCGATTTTCTCCTTCGTCGTTTTGAATTCTCTGCTTAACATCTCCATCATTTTATCCAATTTTGTATCTTCCTTCATGGTGGATTTCTCTGGCTGCTCCTCCTGTGGTGCAGGCTTGTTTGGTTCTGCTGGCGGTAACATTGACACCACATCTTCCACTGGTGTCGCCTCTTTATCTTCCATGTCTACCTCCTGCTCGGCCTCCATAGCCCTTTTCCTTGATGTAGCTCTCCTGTGCATCTCGCTCCTTCTTCCGACCTATTGACCGCTGCCGAGCTAAAAATAGGAAATTGGACAATCGTCCTTATTTTATAACTCTATTACCTCCTATTTAAAGCCCTTTAAGTTGGACGCCAATTTGTAATATAATAATTAAATTACAAATATAAAATAAATATATAAGTGATATGTAGATGTATTGTTCTTTATCACTGGATCAGTCTGACTCCTTAAAGCCCCACAGTTTGGGCTAGCCAATTTGTAATATAATAATATTACAAATAAAAAAAATAAATAAAATATATGTAGATAGTAAGAATTATATATGTTGTCTGAATCTCGGTGTTGAACTCGCCGATGATACAGCTCCACCTTGGATTCACCAATTACAAAGAATAAATTAAATATAAATAATGTTTTATAATTAAGTGTGATTGATTGATAATAAAATAAAATTTTGTAAGTTATGAATTTTTTACTGATACTTAGTAAAAATGTTTAATTGGTTAATTTAATTAATTAAACATTAATTAATTAATTGTGTGTGTACTTTTCTCAGGTATTTATTCTAGCACTGTAAATTATTTTTTGTTTAGAAGAACAAAATAGTTAACATTAATTATATAAATAAAGACAACTCTTGTAACTGAATAATGATGTTCATTTATTGACATTCAAAATTATGCGCCAGTCAAACTGCGCATGGCCAAAGCAAAAGGCCATGGCCAAGGCAAACAAAATTATTCTTTTTCGGTATTCTCCTAATACATTTTCAACTAGTCGTCTTCACGATTAACAATAGACTAATAGACTGAACGTCGTCGTTTTAGGGTAATTTGTGATATGTCTTTTTCCTCTTTATATTGTTCAATTATAAAAATATCTGTCTAAGACTTGGTTCACCATCTAAATATACATAATAAGTTTTCTTATTTTTTACTGTATTTCAAATATTTCTTAATTTTACATAAATCTAACTACTCAGTAATATTGATTAATTAATTTTACATCTTTGGATATATAGCTGGGTTTGTTTCAAGCTCATTTAAGCCCAAAAATTACAATTTTTTATAATTATTGTATGCCTCATATTTTGTACAAATTTAGTGTTTAAATGGTTTTTAATTGTTTTTTCTGATAATAGTTCCATGGAATATTCTTAATAACTCCGTGATTATCTTTGTTGTTAATAATTTTGTTGTTAAAACACTTCAATATTGATTAATTTACTGTTTAGTCTGATTTGATTACCATTATAGGCCTAGTATTATTTGTTTCAGAAAGAAGTTAATTTCCTTTCCTTTGTCATTCTATTCGATATTAATTGTGTCTGTATTAATTATATTTTCAATTTCTGTATTGTATGTATTGAATTCTATTCCCTATTATGTAATTGGATTCTCTGATAGATAGTTTTGGGTTTACATTACTAGTCTGTGTTTTCTAAAGTGGTGTCTTAGCTAGTCTGCTTGTACATTATATATGGTTTACTGTTTTGAATAAAATTATTACATTTCTATTTCCTACTTGCCTCTCTGCCTTACAAACTTGAAAATTAAATAACATGATTTAAAAATATAACAGAATATCTTATATCTACTAAACTTTTTTTTTTAATATCATTTAAACATAACAAAAACATCTTATGCCTAATAACACTTTCAGTTATCCACTGTCTCTTGTGTTTATTATACCTATTTTAGTAATATAATGAAATGAAAATAAAAACATCTTATAATTACTGACACCTTCAGTTATTAACTGTCTCTAGTGTTCATTATAATTATTTTTGGTAACACAATAAAAAAAAAATAAAAACATCTTATACCTATTATTTTCTTATACTACTTAATTTTTGAAAACACTTTTATTATCAAAATTGCCCTCAGTCATTAGACTGTCTTTTAGTTTTTATATAGTATTTCCCTACACTGATGGTAGTCATTTTAATAGATTTCTTACACTACACTTCATTATAGTGTGTCACTTATTTTGGCTACACTAATGGTAGTCCTTTTAATAATTTTTCACATATTATACTTATAACTAGTATACAATTCGGTTTTCTTTGGGATTGTATCTTGTAACTTGTTACTGGGTCTAAATATATTGGTTTTAATTTTGTTCAATGGTATGTATTCCATTATTAACATTTTTTGGAATAACTCTTCTTGTTTCTAGGCTCTTTGTAGAAATCTTGACCTATTTTGTCCTTTCTTCATTATTATATTAGTAATTTCTGGTCTTGTGGTTTCTCTGCATCTTGACCGTATACATTTCCCTTATTAGTATGGTTTCATCCTTTTATTTCCTTTTTCTTGTCCTTCCCTTTTTACTGCTTCCCCAATCTACTGGGTATACTGCTGGTTTATTGGGTTTTTACACAGTAAGTTATTTTGATCAATGGTTTTCTTTGTTATTTTTCATTCTTATTAACATTTTATTGACTTAATATACAGTTTCTAGTGTAATCCTTAAAACAATTCATTCTTCTCACTCACTATGGAACTTTTCTTCTTTATTTATGTTGCATTAAGTTAAATGTTTAGCGTGATACTTTTGTTATGCTACAATATATATATAAGATGTTGTCGGGTTCGTTTAAAACCTTTATGCTCTTTAACGTTTTCGCTTCGCTGTGGGTAGTGTCGATTAGTAACAAGCCGCTGTTCGACTATTTTAAGCCCCACTGTTGCGAGCGCCAAATTGTAACAAGACCTGTTGACTGTAGTTACAAATAAAAGAAAGAAAAAAAAATTTTATTTAAAAAAAATTTTGTAAAAAAAAAATTTTTATGTTTGTTTTTTGTGTATATAATTTAGAATTAATCCTGGTTTTATGTTTTATTCAAATTTTTAAAATTCTGTAAGGTACTTTTGGTTTAATTGCACTTCTGGTAGAGCTTAACAAAATCTGGAGTTAATCAGATTATCTGGTTTCAGCAATCGATTAATGATTTTCAGTGCTGCTCCAGTATCTCACCTTTCGTTAATATTTCTCGTCTTACAGGAAGTCTCGTGGTTAATTAAACACTCAAAGTAAAATGTGAAATAATTTTATAATTCACACAGTTGAAGTAAATTGATTTATTGACAGTTATTAATAATAATCAATTTTAAATCGATTTAGAGCAATTGTTCGACTCCGTCACAGGGATATATCGATATGTGAATACAGGTTAAAATTTTATATAATTATTAAAAAATGTTCTTTCAACGATTATTTTATATATAGTCAGAGAAGGGCAGGACTAGAAAGTATAACATTTACAAGAAATAATCTTAAATAATTAATATTTGACAATTATGAAAAATATATAATGTTTAATATATTTGAATTTTCAAACCAATGCTGCTTCTATGAAATCAGTCGGAAGGTTGCAGTGCATGTTGGGACCATCATGGCGGCTAGCTGAATTGATGAGGTTATACGTAATCTTGTCACAGGAAAATCTCACAATAAATTCACCTTTATAATTGTTTTAAAGATCTCCGAAATTGTGTATACTGTCTAGTATGTTGTTTGAGGTATTCTGGATGAGTGTTCAGTGTCCACTGGTGTTAATTGTTTTCTATGAGAGGTGTTCACTTTGTCTGTTCGTGATGAAGAATTGTTAATCTGTTGTAAAGTGAATTATTAATATTATGTAGTTTCAATGTTTTAAATCACTTGTATTATGTGGTGTATTGTTCGTTTTCACTGTTATCATGGATTCTTTCATTAGTTTTGACTCGAAAAGTGTTAATTTATGTAACTCCCGTTTTCCACTGATTTTAGGCTTTAACCTATGCACTCCATTATACGGTTTTAAGAACGCGATTCCGCATCGACTGTTCCGTTTGAATGTTAACAAAGAACTAACTTACTTCCTCCACTTTAGTAAATATCTTGCCAAGTTAATATTGGAAAAGTATTGTTAAAATAATTTTCACTTCCCATGTACATAATTCCAAAGTACATTATATATGGAATAATTTTAGTTTATTGTTCGCTTTCATGAACTATTAACCATATAATTGGTTTATTTATCTCATTCTGTTTAATTTGATATGTCATAGTCCATATTTATGAGATTTTTGTTAAAATTACCAAATTTCTCTCTTTTTGGAAATCTAGGCCCAAAAAACTGTTTCCGTCCTTCCCCACTTTTACTGCCATTTTAAGTGTTATTAATTTAATTATAATAAATTTCAAATGGTCACAAATCCTTTCCTTTCCTTAATTACTTATAAATTTAACATTTGAACTGTCTTCTAGTGATAATTTCTGAATTTACCATTCCTCTTTAAAAATAGTTATTTTATACATTTCAAAAATTTTCAATAATTTAAAATATTTTTCTATATTACTCTTTTAAATCATAGGTTCATTTACAGTAGTTGTTAATTGATCTACCTTACCTAAATCTTGTCAGTTTACATGGTTCATTGGTTAATTAACTGGTTTATATTAATTTTTTGTGAATTCATTATTTGGCCTAGAGTTTAGTATTTTACATGTATGGTTTTTTCAAATAAATTTAATTCTACTCCTCCTCTGACTCTTAATAGTTAACATGACATAAAATAAAATTGTATACATAATTATTGAGATGTGTAGCATCTAATTCATGCTACTGTTACAAAAATAATAATTAACATTAATCAGCATTCTATAAAGTTGGACATGTTTGCTGAAACTGTTTTTAACATACATTTAACTCATTTGTAAATTAATACAGCATCCATACTGAAACATTTTAATTTGGATGTATGCTGTGATATATCTAATACAACTTACTCTAAACATATAAACCTTATTCTATTAGAACTCTTTTTAAAATATGTAGTTCATGGCTTTGAACAATATCAGCCATTTAAACTTCTTAATTCTATTAAAACTTAAACTATTTCCAGTCCTTTCTGATTCTACTACTATTATCTAACATCCCCTTATACATTAAACATTTCCACCCATACTTTAGTTGTTATTGTCATTCCTACGAATGTCTTGAGATAACACAGTGACCTTATTTAATGAAATATTGGAAATTTTTCCATTTTAATATTTCATTATTTGTTAATTATAAAATATAAAAGTTATTTTATAGCATATTGTTTAAGCTATAGATACACTACAACTTGAAGTTTATTACATTTCAAAACACTTACACTAGTACACTTTCACTGTTGGTTCTGACTTATATTTGAGTTTTATTATTCTCAGACCAGACCTTTAGTCATAATGGACTGTGAAGATTTGTTTATTTTTCATCATATAATAACTTTAGTTGGTGCACTTCTTATCATACTACACAACACTTTTGTTTATAAATTATTACAATTTCATAAGGTTTTGGGATGTTATACTTTGTTTAATGGTATCAATTGGTTTGGGGTTAATGGTAGTTAATAATAGGTTTTTATGGTGGTTCTTCCATCCTATTTCTTCCTTTCTTCTCGTCTTCCTTCTTGTGTTCATTCTTGGGTAAACCAAGGTACTCAGTGTTATCTTGTCTGATGGTTGGTTCGGAGTATCTTCTTTATTATCTGATACTGACTTTACTCTTCTTTCTTGGTTTCAGGGTATCTTGTTTATTACCTGATATTAAACCTTACTCTTCTTTCTTCTTGTGTTTGGGGTATTTTGTTTATCACCTGCTCCTAATCTTATTCTTTTTTCTTGATTTTGGGGTATCTTGTTTATCTCCTGCTCCTATTCTCCTGGGTAATCTCCTGATTTTTTAATATGAGTTTTCTTTAATTCTTTCTTTGACTTTTATGGTTGTATTTTTATTATTTAATTATTGTTTTTCTTTTATTGTGGTGTTTTCCTTTGAAGTGTAACTGAATTTCATTTGACATTCTTTGAGTATATGTAATTTAATTATTTTTTATGATCTTAAATGAATTAATTATTGGTGGAATATCTGTCATGCTACAATATATATATATATATATATATATATATATAACATAGAAGTATCATTCTAAAAAAAATTGTGATATCCACCCCCCCCCCCATGGATTACAACGTAATGTCAAACTCTTTTGCAATCTTGAAACCTTCTTAAAATATACATATGTAACATCATAAATTCAATAATTCATCATAATTACACATAAATTCAACATCATATAAATCATTCTAATATCCCCACTTAAATCCAACATTTAGTATGAAAAGACATAATTAACATGCACATAAAATAGAAATACAATCACTGTACATACATGAATACACATAGAAAACATATATATATATACCACACACACATGCTCACCTGGCCGACAGCCTATATTTTTTCATCATACCGCAAGGGAATATGGAAAACCCCAGTATCTGTCACCAAGACCCCCACCCCAAACTACCGTAATCAGATAAAGTGCCTAGCAAGCCTTAAAAACTTCTCATTTAAGAAAACAAAATCCATTAACTCGTCAGAGTATAACTGAGTTATAACAAAACGAAATGATTACAAGCATAAGAAATGGCCAAAGTCAAATTGGCAAGACAGTCAGAACAGCTCTTAAGTTACAATGCATAATAGAAAAATTTTTAGGTTTTGTTCCCCCAAATAGTAAGGTGCCATCGCAAGGTCAACATGGCTGCACGGTCTTATAAACTGCATATTTCTCACCTTCTCTCATGCTCTTACAAAAATACAAATTTGAGCGAAAATCCCAGTGGGACGTAACCACCAGAAAATAACATAGAACTGATACTGACTTTACAACTTTACATTTATAATTGAAGTAGTGAGACCAGGTAGTGTGCTCATATAAAAAAAACTCAACAATTAATGCTATGGCACTGGCTATTGCAGTAAAAAAAAATTAATACTGGCTATGGCAGTAAAAAAAAAATAATAAAAATTTACTTATTACAGAATTATTAAACAGCTAAAATGAATTTTATAAAATGTAGAATCTATGGATAGAACATAATAAAACATATTTGAGGCGTTCATAGAGAACTGATGACCTCAGGCATGGCCATGCGCCCGAACCACATCCAACAAAATTTAACATGTCAGAGACCTGCGGATGACGTCACCAACAGGTGACGGCCATAGGTTAAAGCACCCCCAAACCTTTAAATTATTTGAAAAAACAAATACCATATAGATATATATATATATATAATCAAGAAAATCCCCCTACAAAAGTACCCCAGCACCCATGCATGAATAATTAACACCCATACGAATCAGTAACCTTCAGTTCCGCACATTTTTACAGTAAAAAAAAATTTAACATCAAAATCGTCTGACGCATAACGCCATCTGGGTTTACACTTATTCTGGGGGGGAGGTAAGCATTCATAAAGTTAAACTGATAAGGTTTATAATCCTAATGTCGCGCTGGACTTGTGCACAAACGAAACTTTAACTGGAGCCATTCCGGGAATAAAGTCACATGGTATAAAATGTAGCGGCCAAAATATTTTTTTTTTAAGGCTTAAATGTCACCTGGTTATAGTCCGGCACCGAGCATGAGGGTTTTGTGTCGTGTCAACCATCTCTTCCTTCCAGCAGCCAAGACGGAAAGTTGCTAGGTTAACGGCATGGGTAGCAGTTGTTCAACCACCTCCTGGAGCGAATCAGGTCGTCGTCTTAATCAGGAACCCTGGACATTTATATATATGGGTCATTACTCAAGTGTTCAATAATTCACAATACCCCTTTCCCCCAGCATAACTCACACACCACAACATGCCCAGATTAACAAAAAATTTTTGAAATATAAGTATACTTTGAAACAACCATGACACCTTCCCAAGACCTTAATACATGATAATCTACCTTCTGCATGGAATTTAGTATTAAATAAATAGTTATTCTCAAACTGTTCGTCAACTAATTAGCCATCGTACTACAACTTCAATATGGTTAACAAACTTGAACAGGTTCGTAAAGCATGTTCGTTTCAACAAATATTACAAAATAATATTCTTACGCCCCTTTGGATATAATTAGAATAATATACAGACATATAAAACTATAAAATACTGTATTTCAGCCAGTGTTAACATTCAAAGACGTGAATAATCAGTAATTAACCTGTGTCCACCACGTGGTAACTTAACGCATATATCCACGTGCATCGGCGTTAATTTTAAGTTAAATACAATTCTTTTTATCACATAATAAGTAAAATACATTAAACACACTTACCGGAGAGTCACGTAGCGATTATCTATGCATAGTAATAGATAATTTACAAAGATCCAAAATCTCAAGGCAGCCGGGAGAATCAGGTCAGTCGATGTCAAGAGCCGAACGTGGACTGGTCAGAGCAGCGACGGAAAAAACGTTACGCCGCGCTGACCCCAGAGCGTGTGCGGATCAGCATAGCGAACGTAGTACCAACCTTGTACGTACTGCTACTCTTAATTAATTAAAGAAATCAGTGCTTAAGCCGTTCGTAACTTTCATTTGAATAACCGAGCCGGGTTCTCGCTCAAACACGGCACACCCCCACTCCAAAAGGGCAACCTGGTTGCCCAATCAGAACTCAGAGGTACCCTGCAGTGTACCCCCCTTATAGTCTATAAAACTTGAGTTGCTATCGGCATTCTCCCCAGTCATGGCTCTCGGGAGAGCAGAGGCTCAGAAGGAAAACGAAAGAGCAGAAGAAGACATGTAGCTTGTAAGTGTGCTGCCACTGCAGGCTGACCTGATCAGGGCCAGCCTACGGCAAGAAAAGACAGAGAAGAAAAGAAGAAAGAAAGTACGGGAGCTCCCTGAGTACTGACCTCCCGAGACTTGCCCAACCTATGTTCCGAGACACCGATACAACCACAACAGGGCGTGATGCCCTATAGTTACACAGAGGGACTAGCCCAAAACCCCAAACAATAACCGTACCTCATAATTACAGCCACATCTCACAGGACCAGGAAGAAAGGGGGGTTGGTCTCCATGACCCAATAATTTCATTTACAGGTATATATATATATATATTCCCATAACCCAATACATGTGTGCTCCAAGGCCATTGCCAAAACATACCGTGTCAACCAGGTCCACAACCGGCCCCGCCGACACGGTAGGTTTCACCCCACTAACTCTTTTTTTTTTTTTTTTTTTTTTTTTTTTTTTAAGGGAAGGTTAGGGAAGATGGAAGGGGCAAGGATCATTGAAAGGTCTGGTCCTGGGACTAAAGGTGAGGACATGGCTCCCTCCGGAAATAAGGAAGAATGGAGAAAACCAAGGCTCGCGCAGGCGCAGGCAGGGTCGCATCCCTGAAGTAGACGGAACCCACCGGACCGTGGGGAACATCTACCCGCTACCTTATCATTCTACCCCCCCCCCCCAGAGCACACACCTCCCTGAATAACATCAATCGCTACATAAATGGAGACCCCCAAATCCCCCCTTTTCTATCAGCCCGTCCACCCCTTTTGGCAGGGCTTTAATTTCGAAATGTGTGTGACGATCTCTTTCGAATTACTTCCCGGTTCGCCTAACATAGCCGTCACCGGCGACGCGAACTCCAGGATACGATTTGGCCCCGACCAGCGGTAACACAGTTTGGCGGCTCTCTTATCAGCTGCTGAGCTGATCGGGTGACTCTGGCAGTAGACTAAATCCCCTACCTTAAAGGGATTCGGAATACGCCCCTGATTATATCGTCTACGGACGCGCTCGTGTGCACGGAGCAAATTCTTCCAGGCCTCTTTCCACCTATCTGCCGTCTTAATGTCCGGATTACTTGGCAGAAGATCTTCTATGTTCCATAAGTTAGCCAAGGGAAGCGTAGGCGAGAAACCAAACATAACTTCGAATGGAACAGCCTTATGGCTTTCATGTAAGGCCGTATTGAATGCTAATTGTAACCACTTCAAATTCTGGTCCCAACAATTTTGCTGTTCAGCATGATAGGCAATAAGCGCGGACCTGAGATTGAATATCTACGCGTGGGACGGCTGTGGGTAATAGGGGGAAGTGGTTACATGTTTGATACCATTGGCGAAGCACATTCACCGAAAATCGCCTGAAATAAATTGTGGACCATTGTCCGAGACAATGATGGGCGGAATACCGAAGTGCTGAAACGCATGATTCTGGAGCGCGCTTATGGTTAAACGAGCCGTTGCCTGCCGTAAGGGCAGTAGCCAGGCAAACTTCAAAAAATCATCCACACAAACAAGCAGGTAAGAATTACCTGACTTGCTACGTGGGAAGGGTCCCACGTAGTCTATGAATAACTTCTCCGTTGGTCTGCTCGCCACATCTGATGACAACAACCCTAACTTGGTGTTCTGGGCAGGCTTACTTAAGCCGCATAGATAACAACTCTTAACGCTTGTCGCAGTGTCCCTATCCATGCCCTTCCAGATAAACTGTCTCCTAATACTGGAAATGGTCTTCGAAATACCCTTATGTCCACCTACTGGGGAATTGTGGTAGTAGCTGAAGACCATGGGAAAGAGTTTGCTAGGCAGCACTATCTTCGGGGCACGTCCTTTTCTCTCTCTGCAGCATAGGACACCCTTGGACAAGAAGTAAGGGACCTGTACGTTACCCTCTTTTAGATTTTGGATGATTGGACCCAACTCTTCATCATCTAACTGATGGGGTAACACATCAGTAAAAGCTAAAGGAAAGTCCAGTAAAACAGAACAGGGTTGCTCAGGCTGGGCTTCGCTGGGTTGGGCACCACATTTTGAGTTCCCCGAATGTGTTGCAGCTTGAATTTAAAGGATGAGATCTTGACCACCCATCGTCCAATCTTACCCAGCTGCCGTGGATGAGCTAGAAGCCAAGAGAGAGCCTGGTTGTCGGTTTCGAGCAGGAACTCAGCATGTTCCAAGAAACGCCTGAACTTGTCTAGAGCGTAAACAACAGCTAAACACTCTAGCTCATAGACTGAAGACTTCCGTTCTTGTTGGGTCAATGTTCTGGATATAAAGGCCACAGCAGGCTGCCTAGCCCCATCCACGACTTGGGACAGAACCGCCCCGAGTGCAATCGAACTCGCGTCCGTCTGTAAAATGAAATCAGGCATCCTCAGCACCGGGGGGGAATGATGGCCTCCTTCAAAGTTTCGAAGGCCGTCTGTTGTCTTTCCCCCCATAAAAATTTGGTGCCCTTCTTTCGGAGTTCATTCAGGGGGGCCACGATCTCCGCCGCATTCGGAATGAAGCGCCGATAGAAATTTACCATCCCCACAAATCTTGCGATGCCTTTGGCATCCTTTGGTGGGGGAAAGTCCCTGATTCCCTGTGTTCGCTCTGGATCCACAGTGACACCTCTATGGGAAATCAGGTGGCCCAGAAAAGAAATTTGGGTCTGGGCGAACTTCACCTTTTCGGGGTTGACAGTGAGGCCAGCACCCCTCAACCTGCACATCACCTCTTCGGGATGACCCAAATGCTCCTCATAACCCTTGCTGTACACCAGCAAGTCGTCAAGATAGTTAAAGACGTACTTAAACTTGACATCGTGAAAAACGGTGTCAAGTAAACGGGTGAGTGTTTGGGCCCCTACCGCTAGACCCATGGGAACCCTGGTGTACTGGTAGAGGTTCCACGGAACACAGAATGCCGTGTAGGGCCTACTTTCCTTCGTCAGCAGGATCTGGTGATATGCAGAATTGAGGTCGATGATGGTAAAATACCTCACCTCACTGAACCAATCGAACGCGGAATGAATGTCAGGAAGTGGGACCGAATCTACCTCAATGTTGGCGTTGAGTTTGCGGTAGTCGATCACCATCCGATGTTTACCTCCAGGTTTGGGCACTAGGAACGCCGGACTGGCATAACTGGACTGAGAAGGTTCAATCACCCCTTGGTCTAATAACTCCTGAACCTTCTCCCTCAAGATGCTCATTTTTAGAGGGGTAAATTTATAAGGGTGGGAGCGCACCACCTTGGAGTCCGTTAGGCGGATCTTATACTCCAAGAGATGTGTGAGCCGAAGGGCCGGAGTTAACACAGTGGGGAAACGCTCACACAACTGATCTAATGCGGACCGCTGGGACTGGGAGAGGTGGTCTCTAGATGTGTCGGGGCACTCAACCTCTTGGATATCTTGCCTAGACCCCTGATATCCAAGGAAAGGGATTACAGCTCCCCGATTAAATTTAAAATAGCATTGGTGCTCTTGGATGTCAATAACGAGACCACTTTTGCAGATGAAGTCGGCACCAATAATGCACTCAACTCCCAGAGCAGGAGAAACCAGAAAGCTCCACACCCAAGAAAATCCCTCGATCTTAAATTTGAATGAGACTACCCGGGAAATGGGCAGAATTTCCTGGGATGCCGTCCAGCACACCACGGAAGACTGTTCTGACCTTTTAATTAACCCCTGTCTTTCAAGGTCCTCGCGCACTTTGGATGAAATGATAGATCTTGCTGATCCGGAGTCAACTAATGCTCTGAGTTGACTCCTTTTCAACTCCAACAGCAAGAAGGGGCATACAGAAGTGGGCCTGGAGATGGTTTGGAGAACCTTGATGCCCGAAGAACTGGGACCTACAGATGGCCTGGAGGCGCGTATCTTAGAAGACCCGCGACAGGGAGGAGAAGACCTCCGACATATCTTCTCCTTATTGACCCCCTTCTGAAAGACCTTGGGCGCCCTGGGGAGGGGCGTTGGACTCGACCCAATCCTGGTCCAAAATCGTCTAATGTGGCCCAATCTACCACACCTAAAATAGGTCACATTAGGTGAACGACGACGCCTCTCGATACAAGAGTTTCTAATTTCAAGTTCAGTACCGTGTGATGATGGAACAATTCAACGTCCATGCGTCTCGTGTCTTACTTCATCTTTTACTATTTGATCCCGGGACTCGTGTCAATCTCCTGGACCGTTCTGGAAACCACACACAGCCGTTCAAGGTCCGCAAAACAACGTGGACGGTCCGCGAACACCAAACGGGATCTCTCTTGGGGCGTCACCCCTTCCAGAATAACTTGAACAATGTCCTTCTCGGGTAACCCCAACCTCAAAATCCGGGCAATTTTACGAATATCCTGCACAAAGTCCACCAACGCCTCTTCGTTGGCCTGTGCACGATAGAACCGATTACATTTCAACTGCTCACGTCGCCAACGGGGTATAAGATAGTCCCAACACCTCCCCATGGAGAGAGTTGATACTGCCACCACGACGCAGGGTGTTGGTGACCAGCTCAGCCAATGAACCCCGGCAATACGGGTATATAACGGACAAAAGGACATCATCGGACAGCCCCGGAAAATCCGCCAACTGCAGGACGATGTCCAGGAAAACCAACAATTTGCCCTCATCCTCTCCATCCACCACCGGAAGTTTCTGGAGAATGCCAGAAATAGGGTTGGGTAGTCTCTGGTACCCTACCCCCACCAGAATCACACAATACACCAAACACAACAACTAAACATAATCACAAAATCAGGAAAAACTCAAGTACTGACTCTTCCTTTGAGCAACCTCCGGGTTCCCTAGCGCTGCGAAAACCTGATCCACTCCAGAACCAACTCTCCGTCAGCCACCACACTCAAGAGGAGAAACACATCAGACACTAACATAGACCAACAATCCACCCCACCGAACACCTACCACAACATATAACATTTCAACAAAGACACTTATTACAAACTTCAGAGACAAAATCTGGTCAGTGATGGTACTGACTTCCGGTCGGGCCATACCGCATCCAGCTAACCTCACGCGCTATTACTTCCATAAGTATTTATAAGGCAGCCCATTCCCCCGGCAATTCCCCCGTGATCTCCGATAAGGTCCAGTCTCAACAACAACAAAACCGAACTAAAAACGCATGCCACGTGGCGGCATCAGGTTTACAATTCCAAATCAAATAACAATTATTCATTCACAATACATATATACATAAAATACTAAACCTGCCATTGCATCTACCTATATTCATTTTCAAGTGTTTTTTAAGTTTGACGTTTTTCCAAACTATTTCCGAGTTTGCAAGCCCCGTCACACCAAGGACCCAAGGGTTCGACCCTAGAATCAACCATGCTCTGCTACCATTTGTAACCCCTTCTTTCAATTTTTTTTTAATACTTTATACAAATTACAATTTTTTTTTTTTTTTTGAAAGAGGGGCCACTAGTTATTTAAAACTAGGCGGAAGGCCTAGAGAAGCAAAAAATGTGCTGGGTCCAGTGAGACGGGACTTGCAATTAAAACTCGGTTGTTAAACAGCAATAAAACTCTTTATTATTTCCAATATTTCCAATTTTTTTTTATTTCCAATATTTCCAATTTTTTTTTAAATTTTTTTTTTAGCCAAATTCTTTAACCCCAATAGAAATTTAATATAATTTAAAATTTCATTAAAAACTTCCAATCCACTCCTTGACATTATAACATTATATATATATATATATATATATATATATATATATATATAACATACAAGTATCATTCAAACCTATTTCAGGTAAAATATTTTATTATAATTAGTTTAATAATTAAAATTGGATCTCCTCCATTCCATTATTGATATGTCTCAGTAATTGATGGGTTGTCTTGACTAGTGTCTTTTTTAATTATAACCGTTCAGAGGATTATTCCCATTATTTTATTGAGTTATTTAGATATAAGATTGATTTTATTTATTGTTTTATCATGTATTTGAGGCTCATTAGGGGGGCTGTGTTATTCATCAATTCGAAAAATTTTAGCATATTCATCAATTTACAATTTAAGTTGAATTTTTAGAGGGGTTATATTAATAAATTATATATGGCTGGTATATTTTTTAATTTATTCCCTCTCTTTATTTTTGACTTGTTATCTGTTTTGAATAAATAATATGAATTATTTAAATCAAATTTTTATTTTGTTTAACAATAGGGTTAAATCATTAATGTTAATAATTATTTTTATGTCAATAGGTGGATTACCACCATTTTTAGGGTTTTTCCCAAAATTTATGATAATTTATTGTCTTTTGGTTAATAAAATGTATTTTTTATGTTTAATTTTAGTAATAACTGCTTTATTAGTGTTATTTTATTATTTGCGAGTTGTAATGACAGGATTAATGATAAACAATATATCTTTAAAGTTGTCAACTTTTAGATTAAATAATACATTATTTATAGTAAATTCTTTATTGATTGGATTTATAGTTGTAACCTTATTTAATGTTATGAATTAGTAAGGTTTTAAGTTAATAAAACTATTATCCTTCAAAGTTAAAAATATAATTTCTTGTAAGCCTTAGATTTATTTTAATCACCTTTAAATTTGCAATTTAATATTATTATTAAATATAAGACTAGATTGAAGAAAAAAATAAGAGAAAGGGAAGAAAGATTAGATTAGATTATTGAGAGGAAAGTATATCCATAAATAAATTTACAGTTTATTACCTAATTCAGTCATCTCAATTGGGAATAAATCAATGATTAGTTATGAATAAGTGATTTTTCTCAACTAATCATAAAGACATTGGAACATTATATTTCATTTTTGGGATTTGATCGGGAATAGTAGGTACAACTTTAAGAGTTGTTATTCGTGTTGAATTAGGCATTCCTGGATCTTTTATTGGAGATGATCAAATTTATAATGTGATTGTTACTGCTCATGCTTTCGTTATAATTTTTTTTATAGTGATGCCAGTTATGATTGGAGGATTTGGGAATTGATTGGTTCCTTTGATAATTGGTGCTCCTGATATGGCTTTCCCTCGAATAAATAATATAAGTTTTTGATTATTACCACCTTCATTGACATTATTATTAATTGGTAGAATGGTTGATAGAGGTGCAGGTACTGGTTGGACAGTTTATCCTCCGTTGTCAAGAGGCGTTGCACACTCAGGATCTTGTGTTGATTTAACTATTTTTTCTTTACATTTGGCTGGAGCTAGCTCAATCCTAGGTGCAGTTAATTTTATTAGAACAATTTTTAATATACGATCAGTGGGAATATACATGGATCGGTTACCTTTATTTGTGTGGGCAGTATTAATTACTGCTTTTTTATTATTGCTTTCATTACCAGTTTTAGCTGGTGCAATTACAATATTATTAACTGATCGAAATTTGAATACTTCTTTTTTTGATCCTTCAGGTGGAGGAGATCCAATTTTATACCAACATTTATTTTGATTTTTTGGACATCCTGAAGTATATATTTTAATTTTGCCTGGATTTGGACTAATTTCTCACATTATCACTCAAGAGAGAGGAAAAATTGAATCTTTTGGATCACTAGGAATAATTTATGCTATAATATCAATTGGTATTTTAGGATTTGTTGTTTGAGCACATCATATATTTACAGTTGGTATGGATGTTGATACACGGGCTTATTTTACTTCTGCTACAATAATTATTGCTGTTCCAACTGGAATTAAAGTTTTTAGATGATTAGCAACTCTGAGAGGAGTTAAAATCAAGATAAGACCTTCAATTTTATGAGCAGTAGGTTTTGTTTTTCTTTTTACTATTGGTGGATTGACTGGGGTGATTTTAGCTAATTCATCAATTGATATTGTATTACATGATACATATTATGTTGTAGCCCATTTTCATTATGTGTTATCAATAGGTGCAGTATTTGCAATTTTAGGAAGATTTATTCATTGATATCCTTTATTTACTGGATTATCTTTAAATTCTAATTGATTAAAAATTCATTTTTTGATTATGTTTATCGGGGTAAATTTAACCTTTTTTCCCCAACATTTTTTAGGATTGAGAGGTATGCCACGTCGATATTCAGATTATCCTGATGCATTTATATCATGAAACATTATATCTTCTATTGGAAGAAGAATTTCATTTATTGGAATTTTATTTTTATTGTTTATTATTTGAGAAAGATTTATTTCACATCGGTTGATTTTATATTCAATTAATATAAATTCTTCTATTGAATGGTTACATAAACTTCCTCCGTCTGAGCACTCATATAGTGAGATTCCATTATTAGTTCAATTCTAATATGGCAGATGAAGTGCGATGAATTTAAGATTCATATATAAATAATTTTTGTTAGAAATTTCTAATTGATCTTATATTAATATGCAGGACGCTATATCACCATTAATAGAACAGTTAATATTTTTTCATGATCATACTTTAACTATTTTAATTATTATCACTTCAATTGTTACTTATATAATAACAGTTATCATATTTAATAATATTGTTAATCGACTTTTATTAGAAGGACAGTTAATTGAATTTTTTTGAACACTTCTACCAGCCTTAACATTAATTTTTATTGCATTTCCATCCTTACGATTATTATACTTATTGGATGAAATTAATAAACCTTTAATAACTTTAAAAATTATTGGTCATCAATGATATTGATCATACGAATATTCAGATTTTTTAAATATTGAATTTGATTCTTATATAAAATCTCAAAATGAAATATTAATTAGAGAGTTCCGTTTATTAGAAGTAGATAATCGAACGATTTTACCTTTTAGTACTCAAATTCGATTATTGATTTCATCATTTGATGTTATTCATTCATGAGCTATACCATCTATGAGAATTAAAGTGGATGCCGTGCCTGGTCGATTAAACCAAGCAAGAATATTTATTAATCGACCTGGTATATCATTTGGACAATGTTCTGAAATTTGTGGAGCAAATCATAGATTTATACCTATTGTTATTGAAAGAGTTGATATAAATTGTTTTATTAATTGATTAATAAGCTATTCATTAAGTGACTGAAAGTAAGTGATGGTCTCTTAAACCAATTTATAGTAACTAACGACTACTTTTAATGATGAAAAGTTAGTTTATTATAAAAACATCAATCTGTCAGATTCAAGAAACTAAGAATGGTATTTTTCTATCCCACAAATATCTCCAATAAATTGATGTTTTTTGTTTTTCTTTTTTTTATTAATTGTTATTTTAATTATAACTTTTATTTATTTTTCTTTTATGAAAATTCCAAAGATAAATTTGACTAATAATTTTAATAATTTATATAACTGATTATGATAACAAATTTATTTTCAACTTTTGATCCATCAACAGGGTTATTTTCATTAAATTGATTAAGTTCTTTAATTTTATTATTATTCATGCCTATAGGGTTATGATACATTCCTAGTCGTTATATAATTTTTATTAATAAAGTTTTAAATACAATAAGTTTTGAATTAAATTTATTAATAAGTTCAGGATCTTTTGGTAGATCATTATTGTTTTGTTCTTTATTTATTTTTATTCTATTCAATAACTTTCTTGGATTGTTTCCATATATTTTCACTAGATCAAGACATCTAGTATTTTCTCTTAGTTTAGCTCTTCCTCTTTGATTGACTTTTATTTTATTTGGATTTGTTAACAATACAAATCATATGTTTTGTCATTTAGTTCCAATAGGAACTCCAATAATTTTAATACCTTTCATGGTATGTATTGAAACTGTCAGAAATTTAATTCGACCGGGGTCCTTGGCTGTTCGTCTAACAGCAAATATGATTGCTGGTCATTTACTAATAACATTATTAGGAAATAGATCAACTAATTTAGAAATTTATATAAATCTAATTATTTTAATTCAGATATTATTGATATTATTTGAATCAGCAGTTTGTATAATTCAATCTTATGTTTTTACAGTTTTAAGAACTCTGTATTATAGAGAAGTATCTTAATGAATAATCATCCGTATCATTTAGTTGACTGTAGACCATGACCTCTAACGGGGTCAATCGGGGCTCTGACTTTTGTTTCTGGTATAGTAATAATATTTCATATACAAAATTTTATTTTATTATTTTTTGGATTTTTAATTTTAATTTTAACTATAATTCAATGATGACGTGACATTTCGCGTGAAGGGACGTTTATAGGATTTCACACAATAGTTGTAGTGAGAGGTTTAAAATTAGGAATAATTTTATTTATTGTGTCAGAAATTTTCTTTTTTATTTCTTTCTTTTGGGGATTTTTTCATAGAATATTAAGACCTGTTATAGAAATTGGTATAAATTGACCTCCTTCTGGAATTATGCCTTTTAACCCAATACAAATTCCTCTATTAAATACTATAATTTTATTGTGTTCTGGAGTAACAATTACGTGAGCTCATCATTCCATAATAGAAAGTAAACATAATGAATCTGTTTATGGTATTTTATTAACTTTAATATTAGGTATATATTTTACTATTCTTCAGGTATATGAATATTTTGAATCATCGTTTTGTATTTCAGATTCTGTATACGGATCAACATTTTTTGTATCAACAGGGTTTCATGGGATTCATGTTATTATTGGAAGAATGTTCATTATAATCTGTTTATTACGTCAATTGAAATTTCATTTCTCTAGAACTCATCATTTTGGTTTTGAAGCAGCTGCTTGGTATTGACATTTTGTTGATATTGTTTGACTATTTTTATATATATCAATTTACTGATGGGGTAGATAAATATTCTATTAGTATATAAGTATGTTTAACTTCCAATTAAAAGGATTAATTTTTAAATAGAATAATTTTCAATGTTGTAAGTTACTGTATTATGATATTATTATTTTATTTACTTTAATAACTCTTTTATATTTTGTGTCAACTAAATCAATAATTGATCGTGAAAAATCATCTCCATTTGAGTGTGGATTTGATCCTTTTGAGTCATCTCGAATTCCTTTTTCAAGACATTTTTTTATAATTGCAGTCATTTTCCTTATTTTTGATGTTGAATTAGTGATTATTATACCCATAGTTATTGTAATAACAACTATTAATATTATTGAAATTTATTTAGTGATATTGTTATTTTTATTATTTTTATTATTTTTAATATTAGGCTTATATCATGAATGAAAAAATAGTATGTTAAATTGAATTTAACGGGAATGTATTTAATTATAATTATTGGATTGCAATCAATAGGTGCTCATATTAGCCATTCTTAAAAGCAATGAAGTAATAAATACATTTAGTTTCGACCTAAAAAAAGAATCTTTATTCCTTTGTTTATTAATTGAAGCCAAAAATAAGGCACTTTATTGTTAATAAAGTTATTGAACATATAGTTTCCAATTAAAAGGAAATAAGAATAAAAGCAGCTGCTAACTAGCTTTTAAAGCGGTTAAACTCCGTTTTTTCCTTATTTATAAAGTTTATAAAACATTTCATTTTCATTGAAAAGAGAGGAAAACCCTTGTAAATATTTATTACCTTAATATCTTCAATATTATGCTCTAATGTTTAAGCTATTTAAATATATCATAATTAGAAATCAAGCAATAAATGTTATTATTTGAATCTTGAAATTATTTTTTCTTATATTAATATTAAATATTATAATTAATTTTATCAATTCAATCATGCCTTGGGGCCCAATTTTTTCTCCTCATTCCAAATCAATTGATTTTTGAAATATAAGTGAATTTTTTAAAAAAAGAAATTGAGTGTGAAAGGTTGATAGTTGTTTTAAAAATCATATGGAATTTATGAACTCTCTTGTAAATTTTTTTACTATAGATGAAAACATGGATATTTCATATCCAATTAATAACCCTAGAAAAGATAGAGCCATTGCTATTAGCTTTCCCTCGATGGGGAGAATAATTCTTACAGGATTATTAAATATGATTCATCTAAATATAGACCCTGATAAAATTGAATAAATAGATAAAACCATGATTCTCTTTAATATACTATTAAATGACTCGTTTTGTGAACTAAAATTATAATAACTAAAATTTATGCTTATCGAAAAATATGTTAATCGGGCAGAATAGAAAGATGTTATTCCAATTCCAACATATATCAATAATAAAATTAAAAAGTTAGTATTTCTGGAGCATATTATTTCTATAATTAAATCTTTTGAATAAAACCCTCTCATAAAGGGTATCCCACATAATGATAAATTTGCAATATTTATGAATGTTCTAGTTATTGGTATATTATAACTTATACAGCCCATTATGCGAATATCTTGATTATTCATTAATCTATGAATCAATACTCCAGCACATAAAAAAAGTGATGCCTTAAATAAAGCATGAATAATAAGATGAAAAAAGGATAATATTGGATAACCAAATATTAAAATTGATATTATAATTCCTAATTGTCTTAAAGTTGATAATGCAATAATTTTTTTTAAGTCAAATTCAAAATTTGCAGCTAGACCTGATATAATTATTGTTAGTAATGATAACATTAAAAATACTTGAATTAGATTGAATGATATAATTAAATTTCTGAATCGAATAATTAAATATACTCCTGCAGTAACTAATGTTGATGAGTGAACAAGGGCCGATACTGGAGTTGGAGCAGCCATAGCTGCTGGAAGTCATGAAGAAAAAGGAATTTGAGCTCTTTTTGTAAATCCTGCAATAATAACTAGTATAATTATTGGACTCATTATTATCTTATTAATAAAAGATATAAAATTTCAAGATCCAAAATTTATCATTCATGCAATTAATAAAAGGATTATAACATCTCCAATACGATTTATTAATGCCGTTAATATCCCAGCATTTCTAGAATTTAAATTTTGATAATAAACAACTAAACAATATGATACTAATCCTAATCCATCTCATCCAATGAGAATGCTTACTATATTAGGTCTAATAATTAATAATACTATTGACATTACAAATATTATAATAATATAAATAAATCGATTAATATATTTATCATTTATCATATATATACCTCTATATAATATAACCATTGATGAAATAAATATAACAGTTGAAAGAAATAAAGTTGATATAAAATCAAAAATTAATGTTATATAAATATTACATGAATTAATTGTAACAATCAGTCATTCTATTATAATTGCATAATCAAAAATAATCATATTTATTGATAAAATTAATATTATTAATCTTAAAATCAATAAAATTAAGAAAATATATGTATTAAGTTTATTTTTAGTAATGATACAATATAAATTTATATTTTTAAATCCACAATTTAATGTTTTATTTTAAACTAATTGAATTATATTAATAATGTTAATTTCAAAATAATTAAATTTAATGGAATTCAATGTATTATAATTAAAAAAAATTCACGTACGTTCCCAGAATTGAAAGAGTAACAACCCGAGAAAATTATTCCATGTTGGGTATGAGAGTATAGATATAAACTATAACAAGCTGATAAAAATGAAGGAAAAGATAGGAAAACTATACACAATGGATTTCAAGACATTAATCTATTTAAAATTATAATTTCTCCTGCTAGACTAATTGTTGGAGGACATGAAATATTTCTAGAAGATATTAAAAATCATATGAGAGTTATTGAAGGCATAAATCTTAATATTCCTTTATTAATTAGGATTCTACGTCTTCCCGAACGTTCATAAGAAATATTTGCTAAGCAAAATAAAGCAGATGAACATAAACCATGTCCAATTATTATGAAATATGCTCCGACTATACCTCATATATTTATTGTTATAATTCCTCCAATAACTAATCTTATGTGAGCTACAGAAGAGTATGCAATTATAGATTTTATATCAATTTGCATTATACAAGATAATCTAATCATAATTCCCCCTATTAATGAAATAGAAATCCAGATGAATCTATAATTGACAAATATTACTGGTATAATATATATAACACGAATTAAGCCATAAGTTCCTAATTTTAAAAGAATTCCAGCCAAAATTATAGAACCAGAAACAGGTGCTTCGACATGAGCTTTTGGTAATCAAAAATGACATATAAATAACGGAACCTTAATTATGAATGCTAATGTTATCCCCAAGTAAATAAACCTATTATTTGATCTCATTAACATTATAATATTAGTTATATTATTTCTATACATATATATAATTGAAACTAATATGGGGAGAGATGCGAATAAAGTATAAAACAATAAATAATATCTAGCATTCACTCGTTCAGGTTGATACCCTCATCCTATGATAATAATTATGGTAGGGATTAAACTAGTTTCAAAAAAGATATAAAATATCATAATATTGTATGAACAAAATGATAAAATTAATAATGTTATTAATAATAACACTATAAACAAAAATAAATTCATATTATTATATTTATATAAAGGACTAGAATTAATTATTAAGAAAGTAATTCAAATTGTAAGAATAATTAATCTATATGAAATATTATCTATATATATATTATATCTTAGTATAATTAAATCTTTTCTGAAGAATAAGATGATAAATAGCACTAAAAGAATTAGTATATTTCTTAATAACCATATGTTAAATAATAAAGGGGTTAAAAATAATGAAAATAAAATTAATTTTAACATGTTTTTAAAGATATTGATAATAGTTGATCATTACCATGTGATCGAATCATATTAATCAATCTTGACAATCCTACAACTCCTTCACAAACACTAAATGTTAGCAAAACTATTAATATATATATATCATTTAATTCAATTGATAGAAATGCAGAAAATATACAAAATAATCTTAAAATTATTAACTCTAATCTTAATAAACTTATCATGATATGTTTTCGATTTAAACATAATGAGATAATGCCCGATATAAATATAATTAAATACAATAAAGGTAATGACAGATTCATTTGTTTTAATAGTTTAAAAAAAATTTAGATCTTGTAAATCTAAGATAAATTAATAATTTTAAAACTTCAGAAGAGAGTAAAGAATCATTTTAAGCACCCAAAGCTTACATTTTTATTAAATTATCTTCTGTATGAAAATTATGATATCAATTACAATTCTATTATCAATAAATTTTATTTTTATGAATCACCCATTATCAATGGGATCTATTTTATTAATACAAACAATACTAACCAGAATTATTTGTATATTTTATATAAATTCTTATTTTTTTTCTTATATCTTATTTCTTGTTTTTATTGGAGGAATATTAATTTTATTTATGTATATATCAAGAATTGCTTCAAATGAAAAATTTTATTTTTCAATGAAATTATTAATATTAAACATAATTATTTGAATTTTGATTATAACTATAAATGTTATTAGATTTAAGATAGATAGAGTTAATAAATTATTGGAAATGAATAATTTATTTGATAGATTTATAATTAAAAAATTATATATATTTCCGTCAGGAATAATAACTATTATGTTAGTTATTTATCTTCTATTTACATTGATTGTTGTTGTGAATATTATTAGAATTAAATTGTCTCCTTTACGGAGAAAATTTTAACGAATGTTAAGCATCACTCGACGTATACACCCACTAATTAAAATAATAAATAATTCACTAATTGATTTACCGGCAGCTACAAATTTATCATATTGATGAAATTATGGATCGCTGCTAGGAATATGCTTAGTTGTTCAAATTTTAACTGGATTATTTTTGTCAATACATTATAATGCAGATGTAGCAAGTGCATTTAATAGATTAAGACATATTTGTCGTGATATTAATCATGGATGAATATTACGAATTTCACACGCAAATGGAGCTTCATTGTTTTTTATTTGTGTTTATTTGCATGTTGGGCGAGGACTATATTATGGTTCATATAAAAATTTTGAAACTTGAGCTGTAGGAGTGATCATTTTATTAACTTTAATAGCTACTGCTTTTATAGGTTATGTTCTTCCATGAGGACAAATATCATTTTGAGGAGCAACAGTCATTACAAATTTATTGTCAGCAATTCCATATCTTGGGACAACTTTGGTAAATTGAATTTGAGGAGGGTTTGCTGTTGATAATGCAACATTAACTCGATTTTATTCTTTCCATTTTATTATACCATTTGTTATTTTAGCATTAACAATTGTACACCTTATTTTCTTGCATGTTATGGGGTCAAACAATCCACTTGGAATTAATTCAAATAATGATAAAATTCCATTCCATCCTTATTTTTCTATTAAAGATATACTAGGATTTTTATTAATTTTAATTATTTTTTTTTGTTATATGATACTTGAACCATATAAATTAAGTGACCCTGATAATTTTACTCCAGCAAACCCATTAGTTACTCCAAAACATATTCAACCAGAATGATACTTCTTATTTGCATATGCAATCCTACGATCTATTCCTAATAAATTAGGAGGAGTAATTGCATTATTCATATCAATTTAATTCAAAATTTATAGGACTATTAAATTACCCTATTAATCAAATTTTATTTTGATACTTGTTCATTGTTTTAGTTTTATTAACTTGGATTGGAGCTTGTCCTGTTGAATACCCATATATCAAGATCGGGATACTTTTAACAACAATTTATTTTATATATTTTGTTTTAGACCCTATAATTAAATCTTTTTGAGATAAATTAATTAAATAGTTAATTAGCTTATAAATAAAGCATTTACTTTGAAAGTAAAGAAAAGAAAATTAAGTTCTATTAACTTAATAGTAAGACAATTTTTAATGAACTAAATAATAGATTTAATCATGAAAAAAAAATCAATAAATTTAAACTTACTGGTAAATATGATTTTCATGCTAAATATATTAATTTATCATAACGATAACGAGGTAAAGTACCTCGAACTCAAATAAATAAAAATGAAATTAATGTTAGTTGAATAGGAAAAACTAAAGAATTAATTTTTCTACCTAGAAATATTAAACAAAATATTATACTCATAAAAATAATTCTAGCATATTCAGCTAAAAAAATAAATGCAAATCCTACACCTCTATACTCAACATTAAATCCAGAAACTAATTCTGATTCCCCTTCAGAAAAATCAAATGGTGATCGATTAGTTTCAGCTATTGATGATGAAATTCAACAAATTCTCAAAGGAAAAAACAGAAATACTAATCATATAAATTGTTGAAAAAAATAAAATTCAATTAAATTAAAACTCTCAATTATTACAATAGGGCACAAAATAATTAATACGAGACTGACTTCATATGAAATAGTTTGAGCAATTGATCGAATACAACCCAATATAGCGTAATTAGAATTTGATGATCAGCCTGTAATCATTAAACTATAAACCCCTATTCTTGTACAACAACAACAAAATATTATACCCATATTGAACGAAACACAATTGATTAAGTATGGATAAATGACTCACAATAGTAAAGAATTAAATAAGCCTAACACAGGTCTAATTATATAAATTAAATAATTGGATAACATTGGTATATTTCTCTCTTTTAAGAATAACTTAATAGCATCTGAAAATGGTTGTAAAATACCAATAAATCCTACTTTATTTGGACCCTTACGAATTTGAATATATCTTAAAATCTTACGCTCCATCAAAGTTAAAAATGCAACACCAATCAAAATAAACAAAGCAGTAATTAAAATAGTAATTATAAACATTTTCTACATGTAATATTATTACATAATTAAATTCTAAATTTAATGCACTTTTTGCTAAAATAGAATAAATTAAATTATTTGACATGGTCCTTTCGTACTAATATCAAAAATATATTAGTAGATAGAAACCAACCTGGCTCACGCCGATTTGAACTCAGATCATGTAAGAAATTAAAGGTCGAACAGACCCAGAATATTTAGATTTTGCTCTAAACTCTTTTCTTAATCCAACATCGAGGTCGCAATCTAATTTATCGATATGAACTCTCCAAATTAATAACGCTGTTATCCCTAAGGTAATTTAATCTTATAATCAAAAAAATTGGATCAATTAAACATTAATTTATGAAAAGTTCATTTAAAGTTTTATTTATTATAATGTCACCCCAACAAAAAATAAAATAATTTTTTCAGTTGTTAATTCTAAATTCTAGTAAAACAAATTTATTTAAAATTCTATAGGGTCTTCTCGTCCCACTTATTTATCTAAGATTTTTTACTTAAACTCTAAATTCAATCTATTTTAATTAAAAAAGAAAATTTTTCATCCATTCATTCATACAAGCCTTTAATTAAAAGACTAATTATTATGCTACCTTTGCACGGTCAACTTACCGTGGCCATTAAAATATCATTGGGCAGAATAGACCTTTAATATTTTTCTAAAGGACATGTTTTTGGTAAACAGGTGAAAATTATATTTGCCTAGTTCTTAAATACAACTTATCATAATTTACTAATTTAATCATTTTAATAAAAATATTTTTATTAATTTAATTTTCTTAATATATACCTAAAATATATTAAATGTATTAAAATAGAAAATAAAATTTAACTTACTCATATAAAAAGGCTAATTGCAAGCCTATTTAATTAATTAAAATCTAAAATATTATAGAAGTTATATTTAGCTTATCCTTAATATAATTAAATAAATATAAAACTTTATATTAAAATATAAGTTATAATATTTATTTTAAATTAAATTTAATTCTTAAGAAACCAGAAATATTATAGTTCGAGAGAAGTTTCATCACTAAAATTATTTTATTAATATTTATATTACAATAATTAACAAATAACTTTAAATCACTATAATTCGGGAAAAATAAATTTTTATATATAATTAATTAACCCTGATACAAAAGGTACAAATTATAATTTTACTTATTTATATTTATTGTTTGATCTTCACAGTTAAATTAAAAATATTTTTTCCATAAATAGTACTAAAACTAAATAATTATTTTTATTTAAAATAATCTCAATAAATTAATTATAAATTTAAATTATTATTCAAATTATATTGATAAATAAATAATTTTTATTAGTGTAAATAATATGCCTTAAGCTTTAATTTGCACTCTAGCCACACTTTCCAGTACAGCTACTTTGTTACGACTTATCCCACTTTATAGTGGGAGTGACGGGCGATATGTACATAATTTAGAACCTAAATTCAAAAAACTATATTTAATAAATTTACTTTCAAATCCAATTTCATGATTTTCATTATAGAAAACAATTCATTTTTATAATAATGTAATCCATTCTTTCTTTAAAATTAACTGCACCTTGACCTGACATCTTATTAATAAAATAAATGAAAATTATTCTGATAAAGCATTCTTGACAGAGGTATACAAATTTATATAAAGTGAAATCTATCGTGGGTTATCGATTACAAAACAGATACCTCTGATTAGATAAATTACCGCCAAATTCTTTGAATTTAAAGATCATAACTATTAATAATCTAGTTATTTTATTCACACTTTCAATAATAGGGTATCTAATCCTAGTTTTAGATAAAAGTTTCTCAGACATAAAAGTAAACACATATTTATACATTATTTCACCAAAATTTAAAAACCTTACTATTAATTTATTTTTAACTGAAACTAATATAATTAAATTTAGAGAATCGTGTAACCGCAACTGCTGGCACGAGTTTCGTCCTCTATAAATAAAATTATTATCTCTAAAATTAATAATTAATAATACTTAATACTGCGCTATGGATAATTATCATTTAGATAGTTTTCAATCAATTTAAAGTTATGCATGTAATATAATTAAATATTTAATTTACAAGCTAGAATAAAACTCCTCCTTTTACTTATTTATTAATAGCATAGTTTTCCAAAATGTCAAACAATCCCTTTAAAGCAATATTCACTCAAAAATGTATTATTTTTAATCGATGTTTCCTCACAATAAAAATAAGAACTCATGGCTGGTGAATTTTTTGAGATATATTATTATATTTTCACATTAATTTATAAATCATGGCATCAAACCTTTGTAAACAGAGCTTTTACAACAATATTCACTCATTTGAGTAATCCCGGTTTTTAAATATTTATGATTTTATACAGTATGTTTATGGTTAAATTAAAAATATTAATGTTAATATTACTATATTACCACATTTATATATTCATATATAATAAATATATATATATATGTATAACCATCATAACATAACCATCACAAGATACAACAAACACATACAATATGCAATATATAGAAAACCAACTTCCACTAACATCATTATACCTAACCATTCTGACCACCCACCACAACATAAAATGGCAGCATTTTATTCGTTATTTAACAGAATGTACAAAATACCCCTAAACAAACAAGAAACTGACAAAGAAAGAAATATAATATACCAAATTGGTTATGCAAATGGATACAATAAAAATACTATGATCAAAATAGAAAATAAAATCAAATACAAAATAAAAACTGAACAATTAAGAATTAATCAAACTGAACAACACATAAATAATAACAACAACAAAAAATGGGCCACATTCACATATATAAATAATAAAATGTCAAAACTAACAAAACTATTTAAAAACACAGATATAAAAATAGCATACAAAACTAATAAAAATAAATTACAAAATCTAAATAACTCACACAACAAAGATAATACAACAACCAACGGTATATACAAAATTGAATGCCAAGATTGCAATAAATGTTATATAGGACAAACAAAAAAACAGCTGAAAAAACGTTATTTTGAACACCTAAATGCATACAAAAAACCAAACATTTATAAATCCAATTTAGCCACACATGCAATAAACACAGGACATGAATTCCCAGACATAACCAATGTAACACTAATAAAACATATACCACACAAAGGCACCATAATGAACATTTGGGAAAATTTACAGATTTACAAACATAAAACACAAAACAAATTAATACCAGAACAAATACAAATCAATACAAAACATGACACAATATTCAAAGCACTCAACATCGAAAATACACAAAATACAAAAACAGATACTACAACCACACACAATAATGCAACATTGAAGGACCAAAGACCAACAAACCACCATAATAACATCCAGAAGCCAACACACAAATACTGCACCAGAAGCAAGATGGCGAAGGTTGAAGATGGGAGAACAGGATCTCCCGAAACATGTCCCTAAAGGAAAAAATACATCTTGAGGTAAAATAGTTATAAGTATTATAGTAATATATATATATATATAATAGTATGTTTTTCTTTTTTTTTTTATTGAAATTAAAAAAAAGAAAAACATACTATTATTATTATAAATATTTATATATAAATATATATTAATATATTATTTATATATAGATATATATATAGATAGATATATATATATATATAATAGTATGTTTTTCTTTTTTTTTTTATTGAAATTAAAAAAAAGAAAAACATACTATTATTATTATAAATATTTATATATAAATATATATTAATATATTATTTATATATAGATATATATATAGATAGATATATATATATATATAGTAATTACTATATATATAATACTATATTTAGTATATTATATACTAATATACTATAATATATATATATATGTATATATAGTAATATATATATAGTAATATATATATATATATACATATATATATATATTTATATATAAATAATATATTAATATATATTTATATATAAATATTTATAATAATAATAGTATGTTTTTCTTTTTTTTTATACTTCAATAAAAAAAAAAGAAAAACATACTATTATATATATATATATACATATGTATATATATTTATTATATATGAATATATAAATATGGTAATACAGTAATATTAACATTAATATTTTTAATTTAACTATAAACATACTGTAAGCATATATTTTATGGACCGGATTTGCAAAATGTGGGTGTACAAAAATTGATGTAATTATTGTATTTTAGCTAACTCTTTAACTGTTACTAGTTATTCAGTTCCGTAAATTTATTTTAATCAATAAATAGAAATAGGAAAAAATGAAGGAAAGAGTATATAAAGTTGTGAATCTAGTATTGGCTGTAAGTCTATTGTATAATAAACCGTACACCAGATATTATAAGTCGTATATAAAAATAAAAAAAATAAGATGCCTGAGTGAAAAAGGGTTATTTTGATAGAATAAATTATGTAATATTATACTCTTATTATGTTAACAGAATTAAACTGTCTTTTAATATCAAAAATTAATGTTCTTCATAAACTACAACATATAAAAGATAAGCTAAAATTAAGCTAATGGGTTCATACCTCATTTATGGAAAATTATCCTCTTTTTAATTAAAAAAAATTCCTCTTATATAGTATTTGTGGCATTCTTGTTTTTTGGTATTATATTGGCGATTTGTTCAAACAATTGGCTGGGTTGTTGAATAGGAGTCGAGATAAATATGGTATCATTTTTGCCTTTTATAATGAATAAAATGAGAGTTTACTCATCTGAGTCAATAATTAAATATTTTATTATTCAGAGAATGGGTTCAAGACTATTATTCCTGTTTGTTGTTATTTTAGGAATATTATTTCAGGTAAAATATTTTATTATAATTAGTTTAATAATTAAAATTGGATCTCCTCCATTCCATTATTGATATGTCTCAGTAATTGATGGGTTGTCTTGACTAGTGTCTTTTTTAATTATAACCGTTCAGAGGATTATTCCCATTATTTTATTGAGTTATTTAGATATAAGATTGATTTTATTTATTGTTTTATCATGTATTTGAGGCTCATTAGGGGGGCTGTGTTATTCATCAATTCGAAAAATTTTAGCATATTCATCAATTCACAATTTAAGTTGAATTTTTAGAGGGGTTATATTAATAAATTATATATGACTGGTATATTTTTTAATTTATTCCCACTCTTTATTTTTGACTTGTTATCTGTTTTGAATAAATAATATGAATTATTTAAATCAAATTTTTATTTTGTTTAACAATAGGGTTAAATCATTAATGTTAATAATTATTTTTATGTCAATAGGTGGATTACCACCATTTTTAGGGTTTTTCCCAAAATTTATGATAATTTATTGTCTTTTGGTTAATAAAATGTATTTTTTATGTTTAATTTTAGTAATAACTGCTTTATTAGTGTTATTTTATTATTTGCGAGTTGTAATGACAGGATTAATGATAAACAATATATCTTTAAAGTTGTCAACTTTTAGATTAAATAATACATTATTTATAGTAAATTCTTTATTGATTGGATTTATAGTTGTAACCTTATTTAATGTTATGAATTAGTAAGGTTTTAAGTTAATAAAACTATTATCCTTCAAAGTTAAAAATATAATTTCTTGTAAGCCTTAGATTTATTTTAATCACCTTTAAATTTGCAATTTAATATTATTATTAAATATAAGACTAGATTGAAGAAAAAAATAAGAGAATAGGGAAGAAAGATTAGATTAGATTATTGAGAGGAAAGTATATCCATAAATAAATTTACAGTTTATTACCTAATTCAGTCATCTCAATTGGGAATAAATCAATGATTAGTTATGAATAAGTGATTTTTCTCAACTAATCATAAAGACATTGGAACATTATATTTCATTTTTGGGATTTGATCGGGAATAGTAGGTACAACTTTAAGAGTTGTTATTCGTGTTGAATTAGGCATTCCTGGATCTTTTATTGGAGATGATCAAATTTATAATGTGATTGTTACTGCTCATGCTTTCGTTATAATTTTTTTTATAGTGATGCCAGTTATGATTGGAGGATTTGGGAATTGATTGGTTCCTTTGATAATTGGTGCTCCTGATATGGCTTTCCCTCGAATAAATAATATAAGTTTTTGATTATTACCACCTTCATTGACATTATTATTAATTGGTAGAATGGTTGATAGAGGTGCAGGTACTGGTTGGACAGTTTATCCTCCGTTGTCAAGAGGCGTTGCACACTCAGGATCTTGTGTTGATTTAACTATTTTTTCTTTACATTTGGCTGGAGCTAGCTCAATCCTAGGTGCAGTTAATTTTATTAGAACAATTTTTAATATACGATCAGTGGGAATATACATGGATCGGTTACCTTTATTTGTGTGGGCAGTATTAATTACTGCTTTTTTATTATTGCTTTCATTACCAGTTTTAGCTGGTGCAATTACAATATTATTAACTGATCGAAATTTGAATACTTCTTTTTTTGATCCTTCAGGTGGAGGAGATCCAATTTTATACCAACATTTATTTTGATTTTTTGGACATCCTGAAGTATATATTTTAATTTTGCCTGGATTTGGACTAATTTCTCACATTATCACTCAAGAGAGAGGAAAAATTGAATCTTTTGGATCACTAGGAATAATTTATGCTATAATATCAATTGGTATTTTAGGATTTGTTGTTTGAGCACATCATATATTTACAGTTGGTATGGATGTTGATACACGGGCTTATTTTACTTCTGCTACAATAATTATTGCTGTTCCAACTGGAATTAAAGTTTTTAGATGATTAGCAACTCTGAGAGGAGTTAAAATCAAGATAAGACCTTCAATTTTATGAGCAGTAGGTTTTGTTTTTCTTTTTACTATTGGTGGATTGACTGGGGTGATTTTAGCTAATTCATCAATTGATATTGTATTACATGATACATATTATGTTGTAGCCCATTTTCATTATGTGTTATCAATAGGTGCAGTATTTGCAATTTTAGGAAGATTTATTCATTGATATCCTTTATTTACTGGATTATCTTTAAATTCTAATTGATTAAAAATTCATTTTTTGATTATGTTTATCGGGGTAAATTTAACCTTTTTTCCCCAACATTTTTTAGGATTGAGAGGTATGCCACGTCGATATTCAGATTATCCTGATGCATTTATATCATGAAACATTATATCTTCTATTGGAAGAAGAATTTCATTTATTGGAATTTTATTTTTATTGTTTATTATTTGAGAAAGATTTATTTCACATCGGTTGATTTTATATTCAATTAATATAAATTCTTCTATTGAATGGTTACATAAACTTCCTCCGTCTGAGCACTCATATAGTGAGATTCCATTATTAGTTCAATTCTAATATGGCAGATGAAGTGCGATGAATTTAAGATTCATATATAAATAATTTTTGTTAGAAATTTCTAATTGATCTTATATTAATATGCAGGACGCTATATCACCATTAATAGAACAGTTAATATTTTTTCATGATCATACTTTAACTATTTTAATTATTATCACTTCAATTGTTACTTATATAATAACAGTTATCATATTTAATAATATTGTTAATCGACTTTTATTAGAAGGACAGTTAATTGAATTTTTTTGAACACTTCTACCAGCCTTAACATTAATTTTTATTGCATTTCCATCCTTACGATTATTATACTTATTGGATGAAATTAATAAACCTTTAATAACTTTAAAAATTATTGGTCATCAATGATATTGATCATACGAATATTCAGATTTTTTAAATATTGAATTTGATTCTTATATAAAATCTCAAAATGAAATATTAATTAGAGAGTTCCGTTTATTAGAAGTAGATAATCGAACGATTTTACCTTTTAGTACTCAAATTCGATTATTGATTTCATCATTTGATGTTATTCATTCATGAGCTATACCATCTATGAGAATTAAAGTGGATGCCGTGCCTGGTCGATTAAACCAAGCAAGAATATTTATTAATCGACCTGGTATATCATTTGGACAATGTTCTGAAATTTGTGGAGCAAATCATAGATTTATACCTATTGTTATTGAAAGAGTTGATATAAATTGTTTTATTAATTGATTAATAAGCTATTCATTAAGTGACTGAAAGTAAGTGATGGTCTCTTAAACCAATTTATAGTAACTAACGACTACTTTTAATGATGAAAAGTTAGTTTATTATAAAAACATCAATCTGTCAGATTCAAGAAACTAAGAATGGTATTTTTCTATCCCACAAATATCTCCAATAAATTGATGTTTTTTGTTTTTCTTTTTTTTATTAATTGTTATTTTAATTATAACTTTTATTTATTTTTCTTTTATGAAAATTCCAAAGATAAATTTGACTAATAATTTTAATAATTTATATAACTGATTATGATAACAAATTTATTTTCAACTTTTGATCCATCAACAGGGTTATTTTCATTAAATTGATTAAGTTCTTTAATTTTATTATTATTCATGCCTATAGGGTTATGATACATTCCTAGTCGTTATATAATTTTTATTAATAAAGTTTTAAATACAATAAGTTTTGAATTAAATTTATTAATAAGTTCAGGATCTTTTGGTAGATCATTATTGTTTTGTTCTTTATTTATTTTTATTCTATTCAATAACTTTCTTGGATTGTTTCCATATATTTTCACTAGATCAAGACATCTAGTATTTTCTCTTAGTTTAGCTCTTCCTCTTTGATTGACTTTTATTTTATTTGGATTTGTTAACAATACAAATCATATGTTTTGTCATTTAGTTCCAATAGGAACTCCAATAATTTTAATACCTTTCATGGTATGTATTGAAACTGTCAGAAATTTAATTCGACCGGGGTCCTTGGCTGTTCGTCTAACAGCAAATATGATTGCTGGTCATTTACTAATAACATTATTAGGAAATAGATCAACTAATTTAGAAATTTATATAAATCTAATTATTTTAATTCAGATATTATTGATATTATTTGAATCAGCAGTTTGTATAATTCAATCTTATGTTTTTACAGTTTTAAGAACTCTGTATTATAGAGAAGTATCTTAATGAATAATCATCCGTATCATTTAGTTGACTGTAGACCATGACCTCTAACGGGGTCAATCGGGGCTCTGACTTTTGTTTCTGGTATAGTAATAATATTTCATATACAAAATTTTATTTTATTATTTTTTGGATTTTTAATTTTAATTTTAACTATAATTCAATGATGACGTGACATTTCGCGTGAAGGGACGTTTATAGGATTTCACACAATAGTTGTAGTGAGAGGTTTAAAATTAGGAATAATTTTATTTATTGTGTCAGAAATTTTCTTTTTTATTTCTTTCTTTTGGGGATTTTTTCATAGAAGATTAAGACCTGTTATAGAAATTGGTATAAATTGACCTCCTTCTGGAATTATGCCTTTTAACCCAATACAAATTCCTCTATTAAATACTATAATTTTATTGTGTTCTGGAGTAACAATTACGTGAGCTCATCATTCCATAATAGAAAGTAAACATAATGAATCTGTTTATGGTATTTTATTAACTTTAATATTAGGTATATATTTTACTATTCTTCAGGTATATGAATATTTTGAATCATCGTTTTGTATTTCAGATTCTGTATACGGATCAACATTTTTTGTATCAACAGGGTTTCATGGGATTCATGTTATTATTGGAAGAATGTTCATTATAATCTGTTTATTACGTCAATTGAAATTTCATTTCTCTAGAACTCATCATTTTGGTTTTGAAGCAGCTGCTTGGTATTGACATTTTGTTGATATTGTTTGACTATTTTTATATATATCAATTTACTGATGGGGTAGATAAATATTCTATTAGTATATAAGTATGTTTAACTTCCAATTAAAAGGATTAATTTTTAAATAGAATAATTTTCAATGTTGTAAGTTACTGTATTATGATATTATTAATTTTATTTACTTTAATAACTCTTTTATATTTTGTGTCAACTAAATCAATAATTGATCGTGAAAAATCATCTCCATTTGAGTGTGGATTTGATCCTTTTGAGTCATCTCGAATTCCTTTTTCAAGACATTTTTTTATAATTGCAGTCATCTTCCTTATTTTTGATGTTGAATTAGTGATTATTATACCCATAGTTATTGTAATAACAACTATTAATATTATTGAAATTTATTTAGTGATATTGTTATTTTTATTATTTTTAATATTAGGCTTATATCATGAATGAAAAAATAGTATGTTAAATTGAATTTAACGGGAATGTATTTAATTATAATTATTGGATTGCAATCAATAGGTGCTCATATTAGCCATTCTTAAAAGCAATGAAGTAATAAATACATTTAGTTTCGACCTAAAAAAAGAATCTTTATTCCTTTGTTTATTAATTGAAGCCAAAAATAAGGCACTTTATTGTTAATAAAGTTATTGAACATATAGTTTCCAATTAAAAGGAAATAAGAATAAAAGCAGCTGCTAACTAGCTTTTAAAGCGGTTAAACTCCGTTTTTTCCTTATTTATAAAGTTTATAAAACATTTCATTTTCATTGAAAAGAGAGGAAAACCCTTGTAAATATTTAAAAATATTTATTACCTTAATATCTTCAATATTATGCTCTAATGTTTAAGCTATTTAAATATATCATAATTAGAAATCAAGCAATAAATGTTATTATTTGAATCTTGAAATTATTTTTTCTTATATTAATATTAAATATTATAATTAATTTTATCAATTCAATCATGCCTTGGGGCCCAATTTTTTCTCCTCATCCCAAATCAATTGATTTTTGAAATATAAGTGAATTTTTTAAAAAAAGAAATTGAGTGTGAAAGGTTGATAGTTGTTTTAAAAATCATATGGAATTTATGAACTCTCTTGTAAATTTTTTTACTATAGATGAAAACATGGATATTTCATATCCAATTAATAACCCTAGAAAAGACAGAGCCATTGCTATTAGCTTTCCCTCGATGGGGAGAATAATTCTTACAGTATTATTAAATATGATTCATCTAAATATAGACCCTGATAAAATTGAATAAATAGATAAAACCATGATTCTCTTTAATATACTATTAAATGACTCGTTTTGTGAACTAAAATTATAATAACTAAAATTTATGCTTATCGAAAAATATGTTAATCGGGCAGAATAGAAAGATGTTATTCCAATTCCAACATATATCAATAATAAAATTAAAAAGTTAGTATTTCTGGAGCATATTATTTCTATAATTAAATCTTTTGAATAAAACCCTCTCATAAAGGGTATCCCACATAATGATAAATTTGCAATATTTATGAATGTTCTAGTTATTGGTATATTATAACTTATACAGCCCATTATGCGAATATCTTGATTATTCATTAATCTATGAATCAATACTCCAGCACATAAAAAAAGTGATGCCTTAAATAAAGCATGAATAATAAGATGAAAAAAGGATAATATTGGATAACCAAATATTAAAATTGATATTATAATTCCTAATTGTCTTAAAGTTGATAATGCAATAATTTTTTTTAAGTCAAATTCAAAATTTGCAGCTAGACCTGATATAATTATTGTTAGTAATGATAACATTAAAAATACTTGAATTAGATTGAATGATATAATTAAATTTCTGAATCGAATAATTAAATATACTCCTGCAGTAACTAATGTTGATGAGTGAACAAGGGCCGATACTGGAGTTGGAGCAGCCATAGCTGCTGGAAGTCATGAAGAAAAAGGAATTTGAGCTCTTTTTGTAAATCCTGCAATAATAACTAGTATAATTATTGGACTCATTATTATCTTATTAATAAAAGATATAAAATTTCAAGATCCAAAATTTATCATTCATCCAATTAATAAAAGGATTATAACATCTCCAATACGATTTATTAATGCCGTTAATATCCCAGCATTTCTAGAATTTAAATTTTGATAATAAACAACTAAACAATATGATACTAATCCTAATCCATCTCATCCAATGAGAATGCTTACTATATTAGGTCTAATAATTAATAATACTATTGACATTACAAATATTATAATAATATAAATAAATCGATTAATATATTTATCATTTATCATATATATACCTCTATATAATATAACCATTGATGAAATAAATATAACAGTTGAAAGAAATAAAGTTGATATAAAATCAAAAATTAATGTTATATAAATATTACATGAATTAATTGTAACAATCAGTCATTCTATTATAATTGCATAATCAAAAATAATCATATTTATTGATAAAATTAATATTATTAATCTTAAAATCAATAAAATTAAGAAAATATATGTATTAAGTTTATTTTTAGTAATGATCCAATATAAATTTATATTTTTAAATCCACAATTTAATGTTTTATTTTAAACTAATTGAATTATATTAATAATGTTAATTTCAAAATAATTAAATTTAATGGAATTCAATGTATTATAATTAAAAAAAATTCACGTACGTTCCCAGAATTGAAAGAGTAACAACCCGAGAAAATTATTCCATGTTGGGTATGAGAGTATAGATATAAACTATAACAAGCTGATAAAAATGAAGAAAAAGATAGGAAAACTATACACAATGGATTTCAAGACATTAATCTATTTAAAATTATAATTTCTCCTGCTAGACTAATTGTTGGAGGACATGAAATATTTCTAGAAGATATTAAAAATCATATGAGAGTTATTGAAGGCATAAATCTTAATATTCCTTTATTAATTAGGATTCTACGTCTTCCCGAACGTTCATAAGAAATATTTGCTAAGCAAAATAAAGCAGATGAACATAAACCATGTCCAATTATTATGAAATATGCTCCGACTATACCTCATATATTTATTGTTATAATTCCTCCAATAACTAATCTTATGTGAGCTACAGAAGAGTATGCAATTATAGATTTTATATCAATTTGCATTATACAAGATAATCTAATCATAATTCCCCCTATTAATGAAATAGAAATCCAGATGAATCTATAATTGACAAATATTACTGGTATAATATATATAACACGAATTAAGCCATAAGTTCCTAATTTTAAAAGAATTCCAGCCAAAATTATAGAACCAGAAACAGGTGCTTCGACATGAGCTTTTGGTAATCAAAAATGACATATAAATAACGGAACCTTAATTATGAATGCTAATGTTATCCCCAAGTAAATAAACCTATTATTTGATCTCATTAACATTATAATATTAGTTATATTATTTCTATACATATATATAATTGAAACTAATATGGGGAGAGATGCGAATAAAGTATAAAACAATAAATAATATCTAGCATTCACTCGTTCAGGTTGATACCCTCATCCTATGATAATAATTATGGTAGGGATTAAACTAGTTTCAAAAAAGATATAAAATATCATAATATTGTATGAACAAAATGATAAAATTAATAATGTTATTAATAATAACACTATAAACAAAAATAAATTCATATTATTATATTTATATAAAGGACTAGAATTAATTATTAAGAAAGTAATTCAAATTGTAAGAATAATTAATCTATATGAAATATTATCTATATATATATTATATCTTAGTATAATTAAATCTTTTCTGAAGAATAAGATGATAAATAGCACTAAAAGAATTAGTATATTTCTTAATAACCATATGTTAAATAATAAAGGGGTTAAAAATAATGAAAATAAAATTAATTTTAACATGTTTTTAAAGATATTGATAATAGTTGATCATTACCATGTGATCGAATCATATTAATCAATCTTGACAATCCTACAACTCCTTCACAAACACTAAATGTTAGCAAAACTATTAATATATATATATCATTTAATTCAATTGATAGAAATGCAGAAAATATACAAAATAATCTTAAAATTATTAACTCTAATCTTAATAAACTTATCATGATATGTTTTCGATTTAAACATAATGAGATAATGCCCGATATAAATATAATTAAATACAATAAAGGTAATGACAGATTCATTTGTTTTAATAGTTTAAAAAAAATTTAGATCTTGTAAATCTAAGATAAATTAATAATTTTAAAACTTCAGAAGAGAGTAAAGAATCATTTTAAGCACCCAAAGCTTACATTTTTATTAAATTATCTTCTGTATGAAAATTATGATATCAATTACAATTCTATTATCAATAAATTTTATTTTTATGAATCACCCATTATCAATGGGATCTATTTTATTAATACAAACAATACTAACCAGAATTATTTGTATATTTTATATAAATTCTTATTTTTTTTCTTATATCTTATTTCTTGTTTTTATTGGAGGAATATTAATTTTATTTATGTATATATCAAGAATTGCTTCAAATGAAAAATTTTATTTTTCAATAAAATTATTAATATTAAACATAATTATTTGAATTTTGATTATAACTATAAATGTTATTAGATTTAAGATAGATAGAGTTAATAAATTATTGGAAATGAATAATTTATTTGATAGATTTATAATTAAAAAATTATATATATTTCCGTCAGGAATAATAACTATTATGTTAGTTATTTATCTTCTATTTACATTGATTGTTGTTGTGAATATTATTAGAATTAAATTGTCTCCTTTACGGAGAAAATTTTAACGAATGTTAAGCATCACTCGACGTATACACCCACTAATTAAAATAATAAATAATTCACTAATTGATTTACCGGCAGCTACAAATTTATCATATTGATGAAATTATGGATCGCTGCTAGGAATATGCTTAGTTGTTCAAATTTTAACTGGATTATTTTTGTCAATACATTATAATGCAGATGTAGCAAGTGCATTTAATAGATTAAGACATATTTGTCGTGATATTAATCATGGATGAATATTACGAATTTCACACGCAAATGGAGCTTCATTGTTTTTTATTTGTGTTTATTTGCATGTTGGGCGAGGACTATATTATGGTTCATATAAAAATTTTGAAACTTGAGCTGTAGGAGTGATCATTTTATTAACTTTAATAGCTACTGCTTTTATAGGTTATGTTCTTCCATGAGGACAAATATCATTTTGAGGAGCAACAGTCATTACAAATTTATTGTCAGCAATTCCATATCTTGGGACAACTTTGGTAAATTGAATTTGAGGAGGGTTTGCTGTTGATAATGCAACATTAACTCGATTTTATTCTTTCCATTTTATTATACCATTTGTTATTTTAGCATTAACAATTGTACACCTTATTTTCTTGCATGTTATGGGGTCAAACAATCCACTTGGAATTAATTCAAATAATGATAAAATTCCATTCCATCCTTATTTTTCTATTAAAGATATACTAGGATTTTTATTAATTTTAATTATTTTTTTTTGTTTATGATACTTGAACCATATAAATTAAGTGACCCTGATAATTTTACTCCAGCAAACCCATTAGTTACTCCAAAACATATTCAACCAGAATGATACTTCTTATTTGCATATGCAATCCTACGATCTATTCCTAATAAATTAGGAGGAGTAATTGCATTATTCATATCAATTTTTATTTTAATTTTTGTTCCCTTCATAAACAATTCAAAATTTATAGGACTATTAAATTACCCTATTAATCAAATTTTATTTTGATACTTGTTCATTGTTTTAGTTTTATTAACTTGGATTGGAGCTTGTCCTGTTGAATACCCATATATCAAGATCGGGATACTTTTAACAACAATTTATTTTATATATTTTGTTTTAGACCCTATAATTAAATCTTTTTGAGATAAATTAATTAAATAGTTAATTAGCTTATAAATAAAGCATTTACTTTGAAAGTAAAGAAAAGAAAATTAAGTTCTATTAACTTAATAGTAAGACAATTTTTAATGAACTAAATAATAGATTTAATCATGAAAAAAAAATCAATAAATTTAAACTTACTGGTAAATATGATTTTCATGCTAAATATATTAATTTATCATAACGATAACGAGGTAAAGTACCTCGAACTCAAATAAATAAAAATGAAATTAATGTTAGTTGAATAGGAAAAACTAAAGAATTAATTTTTCTACCTAGAAATATTAAACAAAATATTATACTCATAAAAATAATTCTAGCATATTCAGCTAAAAAAATAAATGCAAATCCTACACCTCTATACTCAACATTAAATCCAGAAACTAATTCTGATTCCCCTTCAGAAAAATCAAATGGTGATCGATTAGTTTCAGCTATTGATGATGAAATTCAACAAATTCTCAAAGGAAAAAACAGAAATACTAATCATATAAATTGTTGAAAAAAATAAAATTCAATTAAATTAAAACTCTCAATTATTACAATAGGGCACAAAATAATTAATACGAGACTGACTTCATATGAAATAGTTTGAGCAATTGATCGAATACAACCCAATATAGCGTAATTAGAATTTGATGATCAGCCTGTAATCATTAAACTATAAACCCCTATTCTTGTACAACAAAAAAAAAATATTATACCCATATTGAACGAAACACAATTGATTAAGTATGGATAAATGACTCACAATAGTAAAGAATTAAATAAGCCTAACACAGGTCTAATTATATAAATTAAATAATTGGATAACATTGGTATATTTCTCTCTTTTAAGAATAACTTAATAGCATCTGAAAATGGTTGTAAAATACCAATAAATCCTACTTTATTTGGACCCTTACGAATTTGAATATATCTTAAAATCTTACGCTCCATCAAAGTTAAAAATGCAACACCAATCAAAATAAACAAAGCAGTAATTAAAATAGTAATTATAAACATTTTCTACATGTAATATTATTACATAATTAAATTCTAAATTTAATGCACTTTTTGCTAAAATAGAATAAATTAAATTATTTGACATGGTCCTTTCGTACTAATATCAAAAATATATTAGTAGATAGAAACCAACCTGGCTCACGCCGATTTGAACTCAGATCATGTAAGAAATTAAAGGTCGAACAGACCCAGAATATTTAGATTTTGCTCTAAACTCTTTTCTTAATCCAACATCGAGGTCGCAATCTAATTTATCGATATGAACTCTCCAAATTAATAACGCTGTTATCCCTAAGGTAATTTAATCTTATAATCAAAAAAATTGGATCAATTAAACATTAATTTATGAAAAGTTCATTTAAAGTTTTATTTATTATAATGTCACCCCAACAAAAAATAAAATAATTTTTTCAGTTGTTAATTCTAAATTCTAGTAAAACAAATTTATTTAAAATTCTATAGGGTCTTCTCGTCCCACTTATTTATCTAAGATTTTTTACTTAAACTCTAAATTCAATCTATTTTAATTAAAAAAGAAAATTTTTCATCCATTCATTCATACAAGCCTTTAATTAAAAGACTAATTATTATGCTACCTTTGCACGGTCAACTTACCGTGGCCATTAAAATATCATTGGGCAGAATAGACCTTTAATATTTTTCTAAAGGACATGTTTTTGGTAAACAGGTGAAAATTATATTTGCCTAGTTCTTAAATACAACTTATCATAATTTACTAATTTAATCATTTTAATAAAAATATTTTTATTAATTTAATTTTCTTAATATATACCTAAAATATATTAAATGTATTAAAATAGAAAATAAAATTTAACTTACTCATATAAAAAGGCTAATTGCAAGCCTATTTAATTAATTAAAATCTAAAATATTATAGAAGTTATATTTAGCTTATCCTTAATATAATTAAATAAATATAAAACTTTATATTAAAATATAAGTTATAATATTTATTTTAAATTAAATTTAATTCTTAAGAAACCAGAAATATTATAGTTCGAGAGAAGTTTCATCACTAAAATTATTTTATTAATATTTATATTACAATAATTAACAAATAACTTTAAATCACTATAATTCGGGAAAAATAAATTTTTATATATAATTAATTAACCCTGATACAAAAGGTACAAATTATAATTTTACTTATTTATATTTATTGTTTGATCTTCACAGTTAAATTAAAAATATTTTTTCCATAAATAGTACTAAAACTAAATAATTATTTTTATTTAAAATAATCTCAATAAATTAATCATAAATTTAAATTATTATTCAAATTATATTGATAAATAAATAATTTTTATTAGTGTAAATAATATGCCTTAAGCTTTAATTTGCACTCTAGCCACACTTTCCAGTACAGCTACTTTGTTACGACTTATCCCACTTTATAGTGGGAGTGACGGGCGATATGTACATAATTTAGAACCTAAATTCAAAAAACTATATTTAATAAATTTACTTTCAAATCCAATTTCATGATTTTCATTATAGAAAACAATTCATTTTTATAATAATGTAATCCATTCTTTCTTTAAAATTAACTGCACCTTGACTGCATCTTATTAATAAAATAAATGAAAATTATTCTGATAAAGCATTCTTGACAGAGGTATACAAATTTATATAAAGTGAAATCTATCGTGGGTTATCGATTACAAAACAGATTCCTCTGATTAGATAAATTACCGCCAAATTCTTTGAATTTAAAGATCATAACTATTAATAATCTAGTTATTTTATTCACACTTTCAATAATAGGGTATCTAATCCTAGTTTTAGATAAAAGTTTCTCAGACATAAAAGTAAACACATATTTATACATTATTTCACCAAAATTTAAAAACCTTACTATTAATTTATTTTTAACTGAAACTAATATAATTAAATTTAGAGAATCGTGTAACCGCAACTGCTGGCACGAGTTTTGTCCTCTATAAATAAAATTATTATCTCTAAAATTAATAATTAATAATACTTAATACTGCGCTATGGATAATTATCATTTAGATAGTTTTCAATCAATTTAAAGTTATGCATGTAATATAATTAAATATTTAATTTACAAGCTAGAATAAAACTCCTCCTTTTACTTATTTATTAATAGCATAGTTTTCCAAAATGTCAAACAATCCCTTTAAAGCAATATTCACTCAAAAATGTATTATTTTTAATCGATGTTTCCTCACAATAAAAATAAGAATTCATGGCTGGTGAATTTTTTGAGATATATTATTATATTTTCACATTAATTTATAAATCATGGCATCAAACCTTTGTAAACAGAGCTTTTACAACAATATTCACTCATTTGAGTAATCCCGGTTTTTAAATATTTATGATTTTATACAGTACGTTTATGGTTAAATTAAAAATATTAATGTTAATATTACTATATTACCACATTTATATATTCATATATAATAAATATATATATATGTATAACCATCATAACATAACCATCACAAGATACAACAAACACATACAATATGCAATATATAGAAAACCAACTTCCACTAACATCATTATACCTAACCATTCTGACCACCCACCACAACATAAAATGGCAGCATTTTATTCGTTATTTAACAGAATGTACAAAATACCCCTAAACAAACAAGAAACTGACAAAGAAAGAAATATAATATACCAAATTGGTTATGCAAATGGATACAATAAAAATACTATGATCAAAATAGAAAATAAAATCAAATACAAAATAAAAACTGAACAATTAAGAATTAATCAAACTGAACAACACATAAATAATAACAACAACAAAAAATGGGCCACATTCACATATATAAATAATAAAATGTCAAAACTAACAAAACTATTTAAAAACACAGATATAAAAATAGCATACAAAACTAATAAAAATAAATTACAAAATCTAAATAACTCACACAACAAAGATAATACAACAACCAACGGTATATACAAAATTGAATGCCAAGATTGCAATAAATGTTATATAGGACAAACAAAAAAACAGCTGAAAAAACGTTATTTTGAACACCTAAATGCATACAAAAAACCAAACATTTATAAATCCAATTTAGCCACACATGCAATAAACACAGGACATGAATTCCCAGACATAACCAATGTAACACTAATAAAACATATACCACACAAAGGCACCATAATGAACATTTGGGAAAATTTACAGATTTACAAACATAAAACACAAAACAAATTAATACCAGAACAAATACAAATCAATACAAAACATGACACAATATTCAAAGCACTCAACATCGAAAATACACAAAATACAAAAACAGATACTACAACCACACACAATAATGCAACATTGAAGGACCAAAGACCAACAAACCACCATAATAACATCCAGAAGCCAACACACAAATACTGCACCAGAAGCAAGATGGCGAAGGTTGAAGATGGGAGAACAGGATCTCCCGAAACATGTCCCTAAAGGAAAAAATACATCTTGAGGTAAAATAGTTATAAGTATTATAGTAATATATATATATATATATAATAGTATGTTTTTCTTTTTTTTTTTATTGAAATTAAAAAAAAGAAAAACATACTATTATTATTATAAATATTTATATATAAATATATATTAATATATTATTTATATATAGATATATATATAGATAGATATATATATATATAGATAGATATATATATATATAGTAATTACTATATATATAATATTATATTTAGTATATTATATACTAATATACTATAATATATATATATGTATATATAGTAATATATATATATAGTAATATATATATATATATTTATATATAAATAATATATTAATATATATTTATATATAAATATTTATAATAATAATAGTATGTTTTTCTTTTTTTTTATACTTCAATAAAAAAAAAAAAAAAAAACATACTATTATATATATATATATACATATGTATATATATTTATTATATATGAATATATAAATATGGTAATACAGTAATATTAACATTAATATTTTTAATTTAACTATAAACATACTGTAAGCATATATTTTATGGACCGGATTTGCAAAATGTGGGTGTACAAAAATTGATGTAATTATTGTATTTTAGCTAACTCTTTAACTGTTACTAGTTATTCAGTTCCGTAAATTTATTTTAATCAATAAATAGAAATAGGAAAAAATGAAGGAAAGAGTATATAAAGTTGCGAATCTAGTATTGGCTGTAAGTCTATTGTATAATAAACCGTACACCAGATATTATAAGTCATATATAAAAATAAAAAAATAAGATGCCTGAGTGAAAAAGGGTTATTTTGATAGAATAAATTATGTAATATTATACTCTTATTATGTTAACAGAATTAAACTGTCTTTTAATATCAAAAATTAATGTTCTTCATAAACTACAACATATAAAAGATAAGCTAAAATTAAGCTAATGGGTTCATACCTCATTTATGGAAAATTATCCTCTTTTTAATTAAAAAAAATTCCTCTTATATAGTATTTGTGGCATTCTTGTTTTTTGGTATTATATTGGCGATTTGTTCAAACAATTGGCTGGGTTGTTGAATAGGAGTCGAGATAAATATGGTATCATTTTTGCCTTTTATAATGAATAAAATGAGAGTTTACTCATCTGAGTCAATAATTAAATATTTTATTATTCAGAGAATGGGTTCAAGACTATTATTCCTGTTTGTTGTTATTTTAGGAATATTATTTCAGGTAAAATATTTTATTATAATTAGTTTAATAATTAAAATTGGATCTCCTCCATTCCATTATTGATATGTCTCAGTAATTGATGGGTTGTCTTGACTAGTGTCTTTTTTAATTATAACCGTTCAGAGGATTATTCCCATTATTTTATTGAGTTATTTAGATATAAGATTGATTTTATTTATTGTTTTATCATGTATTTGAGGCTCATTAGGGGGGCTGTGTTATTCATCAATTCGAAAAATTTTAGCATATTCATCAATTTACAATTTAAGTTGAATTTTTAGAGGGGTTATATTAATAAATTATATATGGCTGGTATATTTTTTAATTTATTCCCTCTCTTTATTTTTGACTTGTTATCTGTTTTGAATAAATAATATGAATTATTTAAATCAAATTTTTATTTTGTTTAACAATAGGGTTAAATCATTAATGTTAATAATTATTTTTATGTCAATAGGTGGATTACCACCATTTTTAGGGTTTTTCCCAAAATTTATGATAATTTATTGTCTTTTGGTTAATAAAATGTATTTTTTATGTTTAATTTTAGTAATAACTGCTTTATTAGTGTTATTTTATTATTTGCGAGTTGTAATGACAGGATTAATGATAAACAATATATCTTTAAAGTTGTCAACTTTTAGATTAAATAATACATTATTTATAGTAAATTCTTTATTGATTGGATTTATAGTTGTAACCTTATTTAATGTTATGAATTAGTAAGGTTTTAAGTTAATAAAACTATTATCCTTCAAAGTTAAAAATATAATTTCTTGTAAGCCTTAGATTTATTTTAATCACCTTTAAATTTGCAATTTAATATTATTATTAAATATAAGACTAGATTGAAGAAAAAAATAAGAGAATAGGGAAGAAAGATTAGATTAGATTATTGAGAGGAAAGTATATCCATAAATAAATTTACAGTTTATTACCTAATTCAGTCATCTCAATTGGGAATAAATCAATGATTAGTTATGAATAAGTGATTTTTCTCAACTAATCATAAAGACATTGGAACATTATATTTCATTTTTGGGATTTGATCGGGAATAGTAGGTACAACTTTAAGAGTTCTTATTCGTGTTGAATTAGGCATTCCTGGATCTTTTATTGGAGATGATCAAATTTATAATGTGATTGTTACTGCTCATGCTTTCGTTATAATTTTTTTTATAGTGATGCCAGTTATGATTGGAGGATTTGGGAATTGATTGGTTCCTTTGATAATTGGTGCTCCTGATATGGCTTTCCCTCGAATAAATAATATAAGTTTTTGATTATTACCACCTTCATTGACATTATTATTAATTGGTAGAATGGTTGATAGAGGTGCAGGTACTGGTTGGACAGTTTATCCTCCGTTGTCAAGAGGCGTTGCACACTCAGGATCTTGTGTTGATTTAACTATTTTTTCTTTACATTTGGCTGGAGCTAGCTCAATCCTAGGTGCAGTTAATTTTATTAGAACAATTTTTAATATACGATCAGTGGGAATATACATGGATCGGTTACCTTTATTTGTGTGGGCAGTATTAATTACTGCTTTTTTATTATTGCTTTCATTACCAGTTTTAGCTGGTGCAATTACAATATTATTAACTGATCGAAATTTGAATACTTCTTTTTTTGATCCTTCAGGTGGAGGAGATCCAATTTTATACCAACATTTATTTTGATTTTTTGGACATCCTGAAGTATATATTTTAATTTTGCCTGGATTTGGACTAATTTCTCACATTATCACTCAAGAGAGAGGAAAAATTGAATCTTTTGGATCACTAGGAATAATTTATGCTATAATATCAATTGGTATTTTAGGATTTGTTGTTTGAGCACATCATATATTTACAGTTGGTATGGATGTTGATACACGGGCTTATTTTACTTCTGCTACAATAATTATTGCTGTTCCAACTGGAATTAAAGTTTTTAGATGATTAGCAACTCTGAGAGGAGTTAAAATCAAGATAAGACCTTCAATTTTATGAGCAGTAGGTTTTGTTTTTCTTTTTACTATTGGTGGATTGACTGGGGTGATTTTAGCTAATTCATCAATTGATATTGTATTACATGATACATATTATGTTGTAGCCCATTTTCATTATGTGTTATCAATAGGTGCAGTATTTGCAATTTTAGGAAGATTTATTCATTGATATCCTTTATTTACTGGATTATCTTTAAATTCTAATTGATTAAAAATTCATTTTTTGATTATGTTTATCGGGGTAAATTTAACCTTTTTCCCCAACATTTTTTAGGATTGAGAGGTATGCCACGTCGATATTCAGATTATCCTGATGCATTTATATCATGAAACATTATATCTTCTATTGGAAGAAGAATTTCATTTATTGGAATTTTATTTTTATTGTTTATTATTTGAGAAAGATTTATTTCACATCGGTTGATTTTATATTCAATTAATATAAATTCTTCTATTGAATGGTTACATAAACTTCCTCCGTCTGAGCACTCATATAGTGAGATTCCATTATTAGTTCAATTCTAATATGGCAGATGAAGTGCGATGAATTTAAGATTCATATATAAATAATTTTTGTTAGAAATTTCTAATTGATCTTATATTAATATGCAGGACGCTATATCACCATTAATAGAACAGTTAATATTTTTTCATGATCATACTTTAACTATTTTAATTATTATCACTTCAATTGTTACTTATATAATAACAGTTATCATATTTAATAATATTGTTAATCGACTTTTATTAGAAGGACAGTTAATTGAATTTTTTTGAACACTTCTACCAGCCTTAACATTAATTTTTATTGCATTTCCATCCTTACGATTATTATACTTATTGGATGAAATTAATAAACCTTTAATAACTTTAAAAATTATTGGTCATCAATGATATTGATCATACGAATATTCAGATTTTTTAAATATTGAATTTTATTCTTATATAAAATCTCAAAATGAAATATTAATTAGAGAGTTCCGTTTATTAGAAGTAGACAATCGAACGATTTTACCTTTTAGTACTCAAATTCGATTATTGATTTCATCATTTGATGTTATTCATTCATGAGCTATACCATCTATGAGAATTAAAGTGGATGCCGTGCCTGGTCGATTAAACCAAGCAAGAATATTTATTAATCGACCTGGTATATCATTTGGACAATGTTCTGAAATTTGTGGAGCAAATCATAGATTTATACCTATTGTTATTGAAAGAGTTGATATAAATTGTTTTATTAATTGATTAATAAGCTATTCATTAAGTGACTGAAAGTAAGTGATGGTCTCTTAAACCAATTTATAGTAACTAACGACTACTTTTAATGATGAAAAGTTAGTTTATTATAAAAACATCAATCTGTCAGATTCAAGAAACTAAGAATGGTATTTTTCTATCCCACAAATATCTCCAATAAATTGATGTTTTTTGTTTTTCTTTTTTTTATTAATTGTTATTTTAATTATAACTTTTATTTATTTTTCTTTTATGAAAATTCCAAAGATAAATTTGACTAATAATTTTAATAATTTATATAACTGATTATGATAACAAATTTATTTTCAACTTTTGATCCATCAACAGGGTTATTTTCATTAAATTGATTAAGTTCTTTAATTTTATTATTATTCATGCCTATAGGGTTATGATACATTCCTAGTCGTTATATAATTTTTATTAATAAAGTTTTAAATACAATAAGTTTTGAATTAAATTTATTAATAAGTTCAGGATCTTTTGGTAGATCATTATTGTTTTGTTCTTTATTTATTTTTATTCTATTCAATAACTTTCTTGGATTGTTTCCATATATTTTCACTAGATCAAGACATCTAGTATTTTCTCTTAGTTTAGCTCTTCCTCTTTGATTGACTTTTATTTTATTTGGATTTGTTAACAATACAAATCATATGTTTTGTCATTTAGTTCCAATAGGAACTCCAATAATTTTAATACCTTTCATGGTATGTATTGAAACTGTCAGAAATTTAATTCGACCGGGGTCCTTGGCTGTTCGTCTAACAGCAAATATGATTGCTGGTCATTTACTAATAACATTATTAGGAAATAGATCAACTAATTTAGAAATTTATATAAATCTAATTATTTTAATTCAGATATTATTGATATTATTTGAATCAGCAGTTAGTATAATTCAATCTTATGTTTTTACAGTTTTAAGAACTCTGTATTATAGAGAAGTATCTTAATGAATAATCATCCGTATCATTTAGTTGACTGTAGACCATGACCTCTAACGGGGTCAATCGGGGCTCTGACTTTTGTTTCTGGTATAGTAATAATATTTCATATACAAAATTTTATTTTATTATTTTTTGGATTTTTAATTTTAATTTTAACTATAATTCAATGATGACGTGACATTTCGCGTGAAGGGACGTTTATAGGATTTCACACAATAGTTGTAGTGAGAGGTTTAAAATTAGGAATAATTTTATTTATTGTGTCAGAAATTTTCTTTTTTATTTCTTTCTTTTGGGGATTTTTTCATAGAAGATTAAGACCTGTTATAGAAATTGGTATAAATTGACCTCCTCCTGGAATTATGCCTTTTAACCCAATACAAATTCCTCTATTAAATACTATAATTTTATTGTGTTCTGGAGTAACAATTACGTGAGCTCATCATTCCATAATAGAAAGTAAACATAATGAATCTGTTTATGGTATTTTATTAACTTTAATATTAGGTATATATTTTACTATTCTTCAGGTATATGAATATTTTGAATCATCGTTTTGTATTTCAGATTCTGTATACGGATCAACATTTTTTGTATCAACAGGGTTTCATGGGATTCATGTTATTATTGGAAGAATGTTCATTATAATCTGTTTATTACGTCAATTGAAATTTCATTTCTCTAGAACTCATCATTTTGGTTTTGAAGCAGCTGCTTGGTATTGACATTTTGTTGATATTGTTTGACTATTTTTATATATATCAATTTACTGATGGGGTAGATAAATATTCTATTAGTATATAAGTATGTTTAACTTCCAATTAAAAGGATTAATTTTTAAATAGAATAATTTTCAATGTTGTAAGTTACTGTATTATGATATTATTAATTTTATTTACTTTAATAACTCTTTTATATTTTGTGTCAACTAAATCAATAATTGATCGTGAAAAATCATCTCCATTTGAGTGTGGATTTGATCCTTTTGAGTCATCTCGAATTCCTTTTTCAAGACATTTTTTTATAATTGCAGTCATCTTCCTTATTTTTGATGTTGAATTAGTGATTATTATACCCATAGTTATTGTAATAACAACTATTAATATTATTGAAATTTATTTAGTGATATTGTTATTTTTATTATTTTTAATATTAGGCTTATATCATGAATGAAAAAATAGTATGTTAAATTGAATTTAACGGGAATGTATTTAATTATAATTATTGGATTGCAATCAATAGGTGCTCATATTAGCCATTCTTAAAAGCAATGAAGTAATAAATACATTTAGTTTCGACCTAAAAAAAGAATCTTTATTCCTTTGTTTATTAATTGAAGCCAAAAATAAGGCACTTTATTGTTAATAAAGTTATTGAACATATAATTTCCAATTAAAAGGAAATAAGAATAAAAGCAGCTGCTAACTAGCTTTTAAAGCGGTTAAACTCCGTTTTTTCCTTATTTATAAAGTTTATAAAACATTTCATTTTCATTGAAAAGAGAGGAAAACCCTTGTAAATATTTAAAAATATTTTTTACCTTAATATCTTCAATATTATGCTCTAATGTTTAAGCTATTTAAATATATCATAATTAGAAATCAAGCAATAAATGTTATTATTTGAATCTTGAAATTATTTTTTCTTATATTAATATTAAATATTATAATTAATTTTATCAATTCAATCATGCCTTGGGGCCCAATTTTTTCTCCTCATCCCAAATCAATTGATTTTTGAAATATAAGTGAATTTTTTAAAAAAAGAAATTGAGTGTGAAAGGTTGATAGTTGTTTTAAAAATCATATGGAATTTATGAACTCTCTTGTAAATTTTTTTACTATAGATGAAAACATGGATATTTCATATCCAATTAATAACCCTAGAAAAGATAGAGCCATTGCTATTAGCTTTCCCTCGATGGGGAGAATAATTCTTACAGGATTATTAAATATGATTCATCTAAATATAGACCCTGATAAAATTGAATAAATAGATAAAACCATGATTCTCTTTAATATACTATTAAATGACTCGTTTTGTGAACTAAAATTATAATAACTAAAATTTATGCTTATCGAAAAATATGTTAATCGGGCAGAATAGAAAGATGTTATTCCAATTCCAACATATATCAATAATAAAATTAAAAAGTTAGTATTTCTGGAGCATATTATTTCTATAATTAAATCTTTTGAATAAAACCCTCTCATAAAGGGTATCCCACATAATGATAAATTTGCAATATTTATGAATGTTCTAGTTATTGGTATATTATAACTTATACAGCCCATTATGCGAATATCTTGATTATTCATTAATCTATGAATCAATACTCCAGCACATAAAAAAAGTGATGCCTTAAATAAAGCATGAATAATAAGATGAAAAAAGGATAATATTGGATAACCAAATATTAAAATTGATATTATAATTCCTAATTGTCTTAAAGTTGATAATGCAATAATTTTTTTTAAGTCAAATTCAAAATTTGCAGCTAGACCTGATATAATTATTGTTAGTAATGATAACATTAAAAATACTTGAATTAGATTGAATGATATAATTAAATTTCTGAATCGAATAATTAAATATACTCCTGCAGTAACTAATGTTGATGAGTGAACAAGGGCCGATACTGGAGTTGGAGCAGCCATAGCTGCTGGAAGTCATGAAGAAAAAGGAATTTGAGCTCTTTTTGTAAATCCTGCAATAATAACTAGTATAATTATTGGACTCATTATTATCTTATTAATAAAAGATATAAAATTTCAAGATCCAAAATTTATCATTCATGCAATTAATAAAAGGATTATAACATCTCCAATACGATTTATTAATGCCGTTAATATCCCAGCATTTCTAGAATTTAAATTTTGATAATAAACAACTAAACAATATGATACTAATCCTAATCCATCTCATCCAATGAGAATGCTTACTATATTAGGTCTAATAATTAATAATACTATTGACATTACAAATATTATAATAATATAAATAAATCGATTAATATATTTATCATTTATCATATATATACCTCTATATAATATAACCATTGATGAAATAAATATAACAGTTGAAAGAAATAAAGTTGATATAAAATCAAAAATTAATGTTATATAAATATTACATGAATTAATTGTAACAATCAGTCATTCTATTATAATTGCATAATCAAAAATAATCATATTTATTGGTAAAATTAATATTATTAATCTTAAAATCAATAAAATTAAGAAAATATATGTATTAAGTTTATTTTTAGTAATGATCCAATATAAATTTATATTTTTAAATCCACAATTTAATGTTTTATTTTAAACTAATTGAATTATATTAATAATGTTAATTTCAAAATAATTAAATTTAATGGAATTCAATGTATTATAATTAAAAAAAATTCACGTACGTTCCCAGAATTGAAAGAGTAACAACCCGAGAAAATTATTCCATGTTGGGTATGAGAGTATAGATATAAACTATAACAAGCTGATAAAAATGAAGAAAAAGATAGGAAAACTATACACAATGGATTTCAAGACATTAATCTATTTAAAATTATAATTTCTCCTGCTAGACTAATTGTTGGAGGACATGAAATATTTCTAGAAGATATTAAAAATCATATGAGAGTTATTGAAGGCATAAATCTTAATATTCCTTTATTAATTAGGATTCTACGTCTTCCCGAACGTTCATAAGAAATATTTGCTAAGCAAAATAAAGCAGATGAACATAAACCATGTCCAATTATTATGAAATATGCTCCGACTATACCTCATATATTTATTGTTATAATTCCTCCAATAACTAATCTTATGTGAGCTACAGAAGAGTATGCAATTATAGATTTTATATCAATTTGCATTATACAAGATAATCTAATCATAATTCCCCCTATTAATGAAATAGAAATCCAGATGAATCTATAATTGACAAATATTACTGGTATAATATATATAACACGAATTAAGCCATAAGTTCCTAATTTTAAAAGAATTCCAGCCAAAATTATAGAACCAGAAACAGGTGCTTCGACATGAGCTTTTGGTAATCAAAAATGACATATAAATAACGGAACCTTAATTATGAATGCTAATGTTATCCCCAAGTAAATAAACCTATTATTTGATCTCATTAACATTATAATATTAGTTATATTGTTTCTATACATATATATAATTGAAACTAATATGGGGAGAGATGCGAATAAAGTATAAAACAATAAATAATATCTAGCATTCACTCGTTCAGGTTGATACCCTCATCCTATGATAATAATTATGGTAGGGATTAAACTAGTTTCAAAAAAGATATAAAATATCATAATATTGTATGAACAAAATGATAAAATTAATAATGTTATTAATAATAACACTATAAACAAAAATAAATTCATATTATTATATTTATATAAAGGACTAGAATTAATTATTAAGAAAGTAATTCAAATTGTAAGAATAATTAATCTATATGAAATATTATCTATATATATATTATATCTTAGTATAATTAAATCTTTTCTGAAGAATAAGATGATAAATAGCACTAAAAGAATTAGTATATTTCTTAATAACCATATGTTAAATAATAAAGGGGTTAAAAATAATGAAAATAAAATTAATTTTAACATGTTTTTAAAGATATTGATAATAGTTGATCATTACCATGTGATCGAATCATATTAATCAATCTTGACAATCCTACAACTCCTTCACAAACACTAAATGTTAGCAAAACTATTAATATATATATATCATTTAATTCAATTGATAGAAATGCAGAAAATATACAAAATAATCTTAAAATTATTAACTCTAATCTTAATAAACTTATCATGATATGTTTTCGATTTAAACATAATGAGATAATGCCCGATATAAATATAATTAAATACAATAAAGGTAATGACAGATTCATTTGTTTTAATAGTTTAAAAAAAATTTAGATCTTGTAAATCTAAGATAAATTAATAATTTTAAAACTTCAGAAGAGAGTAAAGAATCATTTTAAGCACCCAAAGCTTACATTTTTATTAAATTATCTTCTGTATGAAAATTATGATATCAATTACAATTCTATTATCAATAAATTTTATTTTTATGAATCACCCATTATCAATGGGATCTATTTTATTAATACAAACAATACTAACCAGAATTATTTGTATATTTTATATAAATTCTTATTTTTTTTCTTATATCTTATTTCTTGTTTTTATTGGAGGAATATTAATTTTATTTATGTATATATCAAGAATTGCTTCAAATGAAAAATTTTATTTTTCAATAAAATTATTAATATTAAACATAATTATTTGAATTTTGATTATAACTATAAATGTTATTAGATTTAAGATAGATAGAGTTAATAAATTATTGGAAATGAATAATTTATTTGATAGATTTATAATTAAAAAATTATATATATTTCCGTCAGGAATAATAACTATTATGTTAGTTATTTATCTTCTATTTACATTGATTGTTGTTGTGAATATTATTAGAATTAAATTGTCTCCTTTACGGAGAAAATTTTAACGAATGTTAAGCATCACTCGACGTATACACCCACTAATTAAAATAATAAATAATTCACTAATTGATTTACCGGCAGCTACAAATTTATCATATTGATGAAATTATGGATCGCTGCTAGGAATATGCTTAGTTGTTCAAATTTTAACTGGATTATTTTTGTCAATACATTATAATGCAGATGTAGCAAGTGCATTTAATAGATTAAGACATATTTGTCGTGATATTAATCATGGATGAATATTACGAATTTCACACGCAAATGGAGCTTCATTGTTTTTTATTTGTGTTTATTTGCATGTTGGGCGAGGACTATATTATGGTTCATATAAAAATTTTGAAACTTGAGCTGTAGGAGTGATCATTTTATTAACTTTAATAGCTACTGCTTTTATAGGTTATGTTCTTCCATGAGGACAAATATCATTTTGAGGAGCAACAGTCATTACAAATTTATTGTCAGCAATTCCATATCTTGGGACAACTTTGGTAAATTGAATTTGAGGAGGGTTTGCTGTTGATAATGCAACATTAACTCGATTTTATTCTTTCCATTTTATTATACCATTTGTTATTTTAGCATTAACAATTGTATACCTTATTTTCTTGCATGTTATGGGGTCAAACAATCCACTTGGAATTAATTCAAATAATGATAAAATTCCATTCCATCCTTATTTTTCTATTAAAGATATACTAGGATTTTTATTAATTTTAATTATTTTTTTTTGTTATATGATACTTGAACCATATAAATTAAGTGACCCTGATAATTTTACTCCAGCAAACCCATTAGTTACTCCAAAACATATTCAACCAGAATGATACTTCTTATTTGCATATGCAATCCTACGATCTATTCCTAATAAATTAGGAGGAGTAATTGCATTATTCATATCAATTTTTATTTTAATTTTTGTTCCCTTCATAAACAATTCAAAATTTATAGGACTATTAAATTACCCTATTAATCAAATTTTATTTTGATACTTGTTCATTGTTTTAGTTTTATTAACTTGGATTGGAGCTTGTCCTGTTGAATACCCATATATCAAGATCGGGATACTTTTAACAACAATTTATTTTATATATTTTGTTTTAGACCCTATAATTAAATCTTTTTGAGATAAATTAATTAAATAGTTAATTAGCTTATAAATAAAGCATTTACTTTGAAAGTAAAGAAAAGAAAATTAAGTTCTATTAACTTAATAGTAAGACAATTTTTAATGAACTAAATAATAGATTTAATCATGAAAAAAAAATCAATAAATTTAAACTTACTGGTAAATATGATTTTCATGCTAAATATATTAATTTATCATAACGATAACGAGGTAAAGTACCTCGAACTCAAATAAATAAAAATGAAATTAATGTTAGTTGAATAGGAAAAACTAAAGAATTAATTTTTCTACCTAGAAATATTAAACAAAATATTATACTCATAAAAATAATTCTAGCATATTCAGCTAAAAAAATAAATGCAAATCCTACACCTCTATACTCAACATTAAATCCAGAAACTAATTCTGATTCCCCTTCAGAAAAATCAAATGGTGATCGATTAGTTTCAGCTATTGATGATGAAATTCAACAAATTCTCAAAGGAGAAAACAGAAATACTAATCATATAAATTGTTGAAAAAAATAAAATTCAATTAAATTAAAACTCTCAATTATTACAATAGGGCACAAAATATTTTAATATGAGACTGACTTCATATGAAATAGTTTGAGCAATTGATCGAATACAACCCAATATAGCGTAATTAGAATTTGATGATCAGCCTGTAATCATTAAACTATAAACCCCTATTCTTGTACAAAAAAAAAAAAATATTATACCCATATTGAACGAAACACAATTGATTAAGTATGGATAAATGACTCACAATAGTAAAGAATTAAATAAGCCTAACACAGGTCTAATTATATAAATTAAATAATTGGATAACATTGGTATATTTCTCTCTTTTAAGAATAACTTAATAGCATCTGAAAATGGTTGTAAAATACCAATAAATCCTACTTTATTTGGACCCTTACGAATTTGAATATATCTTAAAATCTTACGCTCCATCAAAGTTAAAAATGCAACACCAATCAAAATAAACAAAGCAGTAATTAAAATAGTAATTATAAACATTTTCTACATGTAATATTATTACATAATTAAATTCTAAATTTAATGCACTTTTTGCTAAAATAGAATAAATTAAATTATTTGACATGGTTCTTTCGTACTAATATCAAAAATATATTAGTAGATAGAAACCAACCTGGCTCACGCCGATTTGAACTCAGATCATGTAAGAAATTAAAGGTCGAACAGACCCAGAATATTTAGATTTTGCTCTAAACTCTTTTCTTAATCCAACATCGAGGTCGCAGTCTAATTTATCGATATGAACTCTCCAAATTAATAACGCTGTTATCCCTAAGGTAATTTAATCTTATAATCAAAAAAATTGGATCAATTAAACATTAATTTATGAAAAGTTCATTTAAAGTTTTATTTATTATAATGTCACCCCAACAAAAAAATAAAATAATTTTTTCAGTTGTTAATTCTAAATTCTAGTAAAACAAATTTATTTAAAATTCTATAGGGTCTTCTCGTCCCACTTATTTATCTAAGATTTTTTACTTAAACTCTAAATTCAATCTATTTTAATTAAAAAAGAAAATTTTTCATCCATTCATTCATACAAGCCTTTAATTAAAAGACTAATTATTATGCTACCTTTGCACGGTCAACTTACCGTGGCCATTAAAATATCATTGGGCAGAATAGACCTTTAATATTTTTCTAAAGGACATGTTTTTGGTAAACAGGTGAAAATTATATTTGCCTAGTTCTTAAATACAACTTATCATAATTTACTAATTTAATCATTTTAATAAAAATATTTTTATTAATTTAATTTTCTTAATATATACCTAAAATATATTAAATGTATTAAAATAGAAAATAAAATTTAACTTACTCATATAAAAAGGCTAATTGCAAGCCTATTTAATTAATTAAAATCTAAAATATTATAGAAGTTATATTTAGCTTATCCTTAATATAATTAAATAAATATAAAACTTTATATTAAAATATAAGTTATAATATTTATTTTAAATTAAATTTAATTCTTAAGAAACCAGAAATATTATAGTTCGAGAGAAGTTTCATCACTAAAATTATTTTATTAATATTTATATTACAATAATTAACAAATAACTTTAAATCACTATAATTCGGGAAAAATAAATTTTTATATATAATTAATTAACCCTGATACAAAAGGTACAAATTATAATTTTACTTATTTATATTTATTGTTTGATCTTCACAGTTAAATTAAAAATATTTTTTCCATAAATAGTACTAAAACTAAATAATTATTTTTATTTAAAATAATCTCAATAAATTAATTATAAATTTAAATTATTATTCAAATTATATTGATAAATAAATAATTTTTATTAGTGTAAATAATATGCCTTAAGCTTTAATTTGCACTCTAGCCACACTTTCCAGTACAGCTACTTTGTTACGACTTATCCCACTTTATAGTGGGAGTGACGGGCGATATGTACATAATTTAGAACCTAAATTCAAAAAACTATATTTAATAAATTTACTTTCAAATCCAATTTCATGATTTTCATTATAGAAAACAATTCATTTTTATAATAATGTAATCCATTCTTTCTTTAAAATTAACTGCACCTTGACCTGACATCTTATTAATAAAATAAATGAAAATTATTCTGATAAAGCATTCTTGACAGAGGTATACAAATTTATATAAAGTGAAATCTATCGTGGGTTATCGATTACAAAACAGATTCCTCTGATTAGATAAATTACCGCCAAATTCTTTGAATTTAAAGATCATAACTATTAATAATCTAGTTATTTTATTCACACTTTCAATAATAGGGTATCTAATCCTAGTTTTAGATAAAAGTTTCTCAGACATAAAAGTAAACACATATTTATACATTATTTCACCAAAATTTAAAAACCTTACTATTAATTTATTTTTAACTGAAACTAATATAATTAAATTTAGAGAATCGTGTAACCGCAACTGCTGGCACGAGTTTTGTCCTCTATAAATAAATTTATATTATCTCTAAAATTAATAATTAATAATACTTAATACTGCGCTATGGATAATTATCATTTAGATAGTTTTCAATCAATTTAAAGTTATGCATGTAATATAATTAAATATTTAATTTACAAGCTAGAATAAAACTCCTCCTTTTACTTATTTATTAATAGCATAGTTTTCCAAAATGTCAAACAATCCCTTTAAAGCAATATTCACTCAAAAATGTATTATTTTTAATCGATGTTTCCTCACAATAAAAATAAGAATTCATGGCTGGTGAATTTTTTGAGATATATTATTATATTTTCACATTAATTTATAAATCATGGCATCAAACCTTTGTAAACAGAGCTTTTACAACAATATTCACTCATTTGAGTAATCCCGGTTTTTAAATATTTATGATTTTATACAGTATGTTTATGGTTAAATTAAAAATATTAATGTTAATATTACTATATTACCACATTTATATATTCATATATAATAAATATATATATATGTATAACCATCATAACATAACCATCACAAGATACAACAAACACATACAATATGCAATATATAGAAAACCAACTTCCACTAACATCATTATACCTAACCATTCTGACCACCCACCACAACATAAAATGGCAGCATTTTATTCGTTATTTAACAGAATGTACAAAATACCCCTAAACAAACAAGAAACTGACAAAGAAAGAAATATAATATACCAAATTGGTTATGCAAATGGATACAATAAAAATACTATGATCAAAATAGAAAATAAAATCAAATACAAAATAAAAACTGAACAATTAAGAATTAATCAAACTGAACAACACATAAATAATAACAACAACAAAAAATGGGCCACATTCACATATATAAATAATAAAATGTCAAAACTAACAAAACTATTTAAAAACACAGATATAAAAATAGCATACAAAACTAATAAAAATAAATTACAAAATCTAAATAACTCACACAACAAAGATAATACAACAACCAACGGTATATACAAAATTGAATGCCAAGATTGCAATAAATGTTATATAGGACAAACAAAAAAACAGCTGAAAAAACGTTATTTTGAACACCTAAATGCATACAAAAAACCAAACATTTATAAATCCAATTTAGCCACACATGCAATAAACACAGGACATGAATTCCCAGACATAACCAATGTAACACTAATAAAACATATACCACACAAAGGCACCATAATGAACATTTGGGAAAATTTACAGATTTACAAACATAAAACACAAAACAAATTAATACCAGAACAAATACAAATCAATACAAAACATGACACAATATTCAAAGCACTCAACATCGAAAATACACAAAATACAAAAACAGATAATACAACCACACACAATAATGCAACATTGAAGGACCAAAGACCAACAAACCACCATAATAACATCCAGAAGCCAACACACAAATACTGCACCAGAAGCAAGATGGCGAAGGTTGAAGATGGGAGAACAGGATCTCCCGAAACATGTCCCTAAAGGAAAAAATACATCTTGAGGTAAAATAGTTATAAGTATTATAGTACTATATATATATATATATATATATATATATAATAGTATGTTTTTCTTTTTTTTTATTGAAATTAAAAAAAAGAAAAACATACTATTATTATTATAAATATTTATATATAAATATATATTAATATATTATTTATATATAGATATATACTATAATATATATATATATATGTATATATAGTAATATATATATATAGTAATATATATATACATATATATATATATATTTATATATAAATAATATATTAATATATATTTATATATAAATATTTATAATAATAATAGTATGTTTTTCTTTTTTTTTATACTTCAATAAAAAAAAAAAGAAAAACATACTATTATATATATATATATATACATATGTATATATATTTATTATATATGAATATATAAATATGGTAATACAGTAATATTAACATTAATATTTTTAATTTAACTATAAACATACTGTAAGCATATATTTTATGGACCGGATTTGCAAAATGTGGGTGTACAAAAATTGATGTAATTATTGTATTTTAGCTAACTCTTTAACTGTTACTAGTTATTCAGTTTCGTAAATTTATTTTAATCAATAAATAGAAATAGGAAAAAATGAAGGAAAGAGTATATAAAGTTGCGAATCTAGTATTGGCTGTAAGTCTATTGTATAATAAACCGTACACCAGATATTATAAGTCATATATAAAAATAAAAAAAATAAGATGCCTGAGTGAAAAAGGGTTATTTTGATAGAATAAATTATGTAATATTATACTCTTATTATGTTAACAGAATTAAACTGTCTTTTAATATCAAAAATTAATGTTCTTCATAAACTACAACATATAAAAGATAAGCTAAAATTAAGCTAATGGGTTCATACCTCATTTATGGAAAATTATCCTCTTTTTAATTAAAAAAAATTCCTCTTATATAGTATTTGTGGCATTCTTGTTTTTTGGTATTATATTGGCGATTTGTTCAAACAATTGGCTGGGTTGTTGAATAGGAGTCGAGATAAATATGGTATCATTTTTGCCTTTTATAATGAATAAAATGAGAGTTTACTCATCTAAGTCAATAATTAAATATTTTATTATTCAGAGAATGGGTTCAAGACTATTATTCCTGTTTGTTGTTATTTTAGGAATATTATTTCAGGTAAAATATTTTATTATAATTAGTTTAATAATTAAAATTGGATCTCCTCCATTCCATTATTGATATGTCTCAGTAATTGATGGGTTGTCTTGACTAGTGTCTTTTTTAATTATAACCGTTCAGAGGATTATTCCCATTATTTTATTGAGTTATTTAGATATAAGATTGATTTTATTTATTGTTTTATCATGTATTTGAGGCTCATTAGGGGGGCTGTGTTATTCATCAATTCGAAAAATTTTAGCATATTCATCAATTTACAATTTAAGTTGAATTTTTAGAGGGGTTATATTAATAAATTATATATGGCTGGTATATTTTTTAATTTATTCCCTCTCTTTATTTTTGACTTGTTATCTGTTTTGAATAAATAATATGAATTATTTAAATCAAATTTTTATTTTGTTTAACAATAGGGTTAAATCATTAATGTTAATAATTATTTTTATGTCAATAGGTGGATTACCACCATTTTTAGGGTTTTTCCCAAAATTTATGATAATTTATTGTCTTTTGGTTAATAAAATGTATTTTTTATGTTTAATTTTAGTAATAACTGCTTTATTAGTGTTATTTTATTATTTGCGAGTTGTAATGACAGGATTAATGATAAACAATATATCTTTAAAGTTGTCAACTTTTAGATTAAATAATACATTATTTATAGTAAATTCTTTATTGATTGGATTTATAGTTGTAACCTTATTTAATGTTATGAATTAGTAAGGTTTTAAGTTAATAAAACTATTATCCTTCAAAGTTAAAAATATAATTTCTTGTAAGCCTTAGATTTATTTTAATCACCTTTAAATTTGCAATTTAATATTATTATTAAATATAAGACTAGATTGAAGAAAAAAATAAGAGAATAGGGAAGAAAGATTAGATTAGATTATTGAGAGGAAAGTATATCCATAAATAAATTTACAGTTTATTACCTAACTCAGTCATCTCAATTGGGAATAAATCAATGATTAGTTATGAATAAGTGATTTTTCTCAACTAATCATAAAGACATTGGAACATTATATTTCATTTTTGGGATTTGATCGGGAATAGTAGGTACAACTTTAAGAGTTCTTATTCGTGTTGAATTAGGCATTCCTGGATCTTTTATTGGAGATGATCAAATTTATAATGTGATTGTTACTGCTCATGCTTTCGTTATAATTTTTTTTATAGTGATGCCAGTTATGATTGGAGGATTTGGGAATTGATTGGTTCCTTTGATAATTGGTGCTCCTGATATGGCTTTCCCTCGAATAAATAATATAAGTTTTTGATTATTACCACCTTCATTGACATTATTATTAATTGGTAGAATGGTTGATAGAGGTGCAGGTACTGGTTGGACAGTTTATCCTCCGTTGTCAAGAGGCGTTGCACACTCAGGATCTTGTGTTGATTTAACTATTTTTTCTTTACATTTGGCTGGAGCTAGCTCAATCCTAGGTGCAGTTAATTTTATTAGAACAATTTTTAATATACGATCAGTGGGAATATACATGGATCGGTTACCTTTATTTGTGTGGGCAGTATTAATTACTGCTTTTTTATTATTGCTTTCATTACCAGTTTTAGCTGGTGCAATTACAATATTATTAACTGATCGAAATTTGAATACTTCTTTTTTTGATCCTTCAGGTGGAGGAGATCCAATTTTATACCAACATTTATTTTGATTTTTTGGACATCCTGAAGTATATATTTTAATTTTGCCTGGATTTGGACTAATTTCTCACATTATCACTCAAGAGAGAGGAAAAATTGAATCTTTTGGATCACTAGGAATAATTTATGCTATAATATCAATTGGTATTTTAGGATTTGTTGTTTGAGCACATCATATATTTACAGTTGGTATGGATGTTGATACACGGGCTTATTTTACTTCTGCTACAATAATTATTGCTGTTCCAACTGGAATTAAAGTTTTTAGATGATTAGCAACTCTGAGAGGAGTTAAAATCAAGATAAGACCTTCAATTTTATGAGCAGTAGGTTTTGTTTTTCTTTTTACTATTGGTGGATTGACTGGGGTGATTTTAGCTAATTCAGCAATTGATATTGTATTACATGATACATATTATGTTGTAGCCCATTTTCATTATGTGTTATCAATAGGTGCAGTATTTGCAATTTTAGGAAGATTTATTCATTGATATCCTTTATTTACTGGATTATCTTTAAATTCTAATTGATTAAAAATTCATTTTTTGATTATGTTTATCGGGGTAAATTTAACCTTTTTTCCCCAACATTTTTTAGGATTGAGAGGTATGCCACGTCGATATTCAGATTATCCTGATGCATTTATATCATGAAACATTATATCTTCTATTGGAAGAAGAATTTCATTTATTGGAATTTTATTTTTATTGTTTATTATTTGAGAAAGATTTATTTCACATCGGTTGATTTTATATTCAATTAATATAAATTCTTCTATTGAATGGTTACATAAACTTCCTCCGTCTGAGCACTCATATAGTGAGATTCCATTATTAGTTCAATTCTAATATGGCAGATGAAGTGCGATGAATTTAAGATTCATATATAAATAATTTTTGTTAGAAATTTCTAATTGATCTTATATTAATATGCAGGACGCTATATCACCATTAATAGAACAGTTAATATTTTTTCATGATCATACTTTAACTATTTTAATTATTATCACTTCAATTGTTACTTATATAATAACAGTTATCATATTTAATAATATTGTTAATCGACTTTTATTAGAAGGACAGTTAATTGAATTTTTTTGAACACTTCTACCAGCCTTAACATTAATTTTTATTGCATTTCCATCCTTACGATTATTATACTTATTGGATGAAATTAATAAACCTTTAATAACTTTAAAAATTATTGGTCATCAATGATATTGATCATACGAATATTCAGATTTTTTAAATATTGAATTTGATTCTTATATAAAATCTCAAAATGAAATATTAATTAGAGAGTTCCGTTTATTAGAAGTAGATAATCGAACGATTTTACCTTTTAGTACTCAAATTCGATTATTGATTTCATCATTTGATGTTATTCATTCATGAGCTATACCATCTATGAGAATTAAAGTGGATGCCGTGCCTGGTCGATTAAACCAAGCAAGAATATTTATTAATCGACCTGGTATATCATTTGGACAATGTTCTGAAATTTGTGGAGCAAATCATAGATTTATACCTATTGTTATTGAAAGAGTTGATATAAATTGTTTTATTAATTGATTAATAAGCTATTCATTAAGTGACTGAAAGTAAGTGATGGTCTCTTAAACCAATTTATAGTAACTAACGACTACTTTTAATGATGAAAAGTTAGTTTATTATAAAAACATCAATCTGTCAGATTCAAGAAACTAAGAATGGTATTTTTCTATCCCACAAATATCTCCAATAAATTGATGTTTTTTGTTTTTCTTTTTTTTATTAATTGTTATTTTAATTATAACTTTTATTTATTTTTCTTTTATGAAAATTCCAAAGATAAATTTGACTAATAATTTTAATAATTTATATAACTGATTATGATAACAAATTTATTTTCAACTTTTGATCCATCAACAGGGTTATTTTCATTAAATTGATTAAGTTCTTTAATTTTATTATTATTCATGCCTATAGGGTTATGATACATTCCTAGTCGTTATATAATTTTTATTAATAAAGTTTTAAATACAATAAGTTTTGAATTAAATTTATTAATAAGTTCAGGATCTTTTGGTAGATCATTATTGTTTTGTTCTTTATTTATTTTTATTCTATTCAATAACTTTCTTGGATTGTTTCCATATATTTTCACTAGATCAAGACATCTAGTATTTTCTCTTAGTTTAGCTCTTCCTCTTTGATTGACTTTTATTTTATTTGGATTTGTTAACAATACAAATCATATGTTTTGTCATTTAGTTCCAATAGGAACTCCAATAATTTTAATACCTTTCATGGTATGTATTGAAACTGTCAGAAATTTAATTCGACCGGGGTCCTTGGCTGTTCGTCTAACAGCAAATATGATTGCTGGTCATTTACTAATAACATTATTAGGAAATAGATCAACTAATTTAGAAATTTATATAAATCTAATTATTTTAATTCAGATATTATTGATATTATTTGAATCAGCAGTTTGTATAATTCAATCTTATGTTTTTACAGTTTTAAGAACTCTGTATTATAGAGAAGTATCTTAATGAATAATCATCCGTATCATTTAGTTGACTGTAGACCATGACCTCTAACGGGGTCAATCGGGGCTCTGACTTTTGTTTCTGGTATAGTAATAATATTTCATATACAAAATTTTATTTTATTATTTTTTGGATTTTTAATTTTAATTTTAACTATAATTCAATGATGACGTGACATTTCGCGTGAAGGGACGTTTATAGGATTTCACACAATAGTTGTAGTGAGAGGTTTAAAATTAGGAATAATTTTATTTATTGTGTCAGAAATTTTCTTTTTTATTTCTTTCTTTTGGGGATTTTTTCATAGAAGATTAAGACCTGTTATAGAAATTGGTATAAATTGACCTCCTTCTGGAATTATGCCTTTTAACCCAATACAAATTCCTCTATTAAATACTATAATTTTATTGTGTTCTGGAGTAACAATTACGTGAGCTCATCATTCCATAATAGAAAGTAAACATAATGAATCTGTTTATGGTATTTTATTAACTTTAATATTAGGTATATATTTTACTATTCTTCAGGTATATGAATATTTTGAATCATCGTTTTGTATTTCAGATTCTGTATACGGATCAACATTTTTTGTATCAACAGGGTTTCATGGGATTCATGTTATTATTGGAAGAATGTTCATTATAATCTGTTTATTACGTCAATTGAAATTTCATTTCTCTAGAACTCATCATTTTGGTTTTGAAGCAGCTGCTTGGTATTGACATTTTGTTGATATTGTTTGACTATTTTTATATATATCAATTTACTGATGGGGTAGATAAATATTCTATTAGTATATAAGTATGTTTAACTTCCAATTAAAAGGATTAATTTTTAAATAGAATAATTTTCAATGTTGTAAGTTACTGTATTATGATATTATTAATTTTATTTACTTTAATAACTCTTTTATATTTTGTGTCAACTAAATCAATAATTGATCGTGAAAAATCATCTCCATTTGAGTGTGGATTTGATCCTTTTGAGTCATCTCGAATTCCTTTTTCAAGACATTTTTTTATAATTGCAGTCATCTTCCTTATTTTTGATGTTGAATTAGTGATTATTATACCCATAGTTATTGTAATAACAACTATTAATATTATTGAAATTTATTTAGTGATATTGTTATTTTTATTATTTTTAATATTAGGCTTATATCATGAATGAAAAAATAGTATGTTAAATTGAATTTAACGGGAATGTATTTAATTATAATTATTGGATTGCAATCAATAGGTGCTCATATTAGCCATTCTTAAAAGCAATGAAGTAATAAATACATTTAGTTTCGACCTAAAAAAAGAATCTTTATTCCTTTGTTTATTAATTGAAGCCAAAAATAAGGCACTTTATTGTTAATAAAGTTATTGAACATATAATTTCCAATTAAAAGGAAATAAGAATAAAAGCAGCTGCTAACTAGCTTTTAAAGCGGTTAAACTCCGTTTTTTCCTTATTTATAAAGTTTATAAAACATTTCATTTTCATTGAAAAGAGAGGAAAACCCTTGTAAATATTTAAAAATATTTATTACCTTAATATCTTCAATATTATGCTCTAATGTTTAAGCTATTTAAATATATCATAATTAGAAATCAAGCAATAAATGTTATTATTTGAATCTTGAAATTATTTTTTCTTATATTAATATTAAATATTATAATTAATTTTATCAATTCAATCATGCCTTGGGGCCCAATTTTTTCTCCTCATCCCAAATCAATTGATTTTTGAAATATAAGTGAATTTTTTAAAAAAAGAAATTGAGTGTGAAAGGTTGATAGTTGTTTTAAAAATCATATGGAATTTATGAACTCTCTTGTAAATTTTTTTACTATAGATGAAAACATGGATATTTCATATCCAATTAATAACCCTAGAAAAGATAGAGCCATTGCTATTAGCTTTCCCTCGATGGGGAGAATAATTCTTACAGGATTATTAAATATGATTCATCTAAATATAGACCCTGATAAAATTGAATAAATAGATAAAACCATGATTCTCTTTAATATACTATTAAATGACTCGTTTTGTGAACTAAAATTATAATAACTAAAATTTATGCTTATCGAAAAATATGTTAATCGGGCAGAATAGAAAGATGTTATTCCAATTCCAACATATATCAATAATAAAATTAAAAAGTTAGTATTTCTGGAGCATATTATTTCTATAATTAAATCTTTTGAATAAAACCCTCTCATAAAGGGTATCCCACATAATGATAAATTTGCAATATTTATGAATGTTCTAGTTATTGGTATATTATAACTTATACAGCCCATTATGCGAATATCTTGATTATTCATTAATCTATGAATCAATACTCCAGCACATAAAAAAAGTGATGCCTTAAATAAAGCATGAATAATAAGATGAAAAAAGGATAATATTGGATAACCAAATATTAAAATTGATATTATAATTCCTAATTGTCTTAAAGTTGATAATGCAATAATTTTTTTTAAGTCAAATTCAAAATTTGCAGCTAGACCTGATATAATTATTGTTAGTAATGATAACATTAAAAATACTTGAATTAGATTGAATGATATAATTAAATTTCTGAATCGAATAATTAAATATACTCCTGCAGTAACTAATGTTGATGAGTGAACAAGGGCCGATACTGGAGTTGGAGCAGCCATAGCTGCTGGAAGTCATGAAGAAAAAGGAATTTGAGCTCTTTTTGTAAATCCTGCAATAATAACTAGTATAATTATTGGACTCATTATTATCTTATTAATAAAAGATATAAAATTTCAAGATCCAAAATTTATCATTCATGCAATTAATAAAAGGATTATAACATCTCCAATACGATTTATTAATGCCGTTAATATCCCAGCATTTCTAGAATTTAAATTTTGATAATAAACAACTAAACAATATGATACTAATCCTAATCCATCTCATCCAATGAGAATGCTTACTATATTAGGTCTAATAATTAATAATACTATTGACATTACAAATATTATAATAATATAAATAAATCGATTAATATATTTATCATTTATCATATATATACCTCTATATAATATAACCATTGATGAAATAAATATAACAGTTGAAAGAAATAAAGTTGATATAAAATCAAAAATTAATGTTATATAAATATTACATGAATTAATTGTAACAATCAGTCATTCTATTATAATTGCATAATCAAAAATAATCATATTTATTGATAAAATTAATATTATTAATCTTAAAATCAATAAAATTAAGAAAATATATGTATTAAGTTTATTTTTAGTAATGATCCAATATAAATTTATATTTTTAAATCCACAATTTAATGTTTTATTTTAAACTAATTGAATTATATTAATAATGTTAATTTCAAAATAATTAAATTTAATGGAATTCAATGTATTATAATTAAAAAAAATTCACGTACGTTCCCAGAATTGAAAGAGTAACAACCCGAGAAAATTATTCCATGTTGGGTATGAGAGTATAGATATAAACTATAACAAGCTGATAAAAATGAAGAAAAAGATAGGAAAACTATACACAATGGATTTCAAGACATTAATCTATTTAAAATTATAATTTCTCCTGCTAGACTAATTGTTGGAGGACATGAAATATTTCTAGAAGATATTAAAAATCATATGAGAGTTATTGAAGGCATAAATCTTAATATTCCTTTATTAATTAGGATTCTACGTCTTCCCGAACGTTCATAAGAAATATTTGCTAAGCAAAATAAAGCAGATGAACATAAACCATGTCCAATTATTATGAAATATGCTCCGACTATACCTCATATATTTATTGTTATAATTCCTCCAATAACTAATCTTATGTGAGCTACAGAAGAGTATGCAATTATAGATTTTATATCAATTTGCATTATACAAGATAATCTAATCATAATTCCCCCTATTAATGAAATAGAAATCCAGATGAATCTATAATTGACAAATATTACTGGTATAATATATATAACACGAATTAAGCCATAAGTTCCTAATTTTAAAAGAATTCCAGCCAAAATTATAGAACCAGAAACAGGTGCTTCGACATGAGCTTTTGGTAATCAAAAATGACATATAAATAACGGAACCTTAATTATGAATGCTAATGTTATCCCCAAGTAAATAAACCTATTATTTGATCTCATTAACATTATAATATTAGTTATATTATTTCTATACATATATATAATTGAAACTAATATGGGGAGAGATGCGAATAAAGTATAAAACAATAAATAATATCTAGCATTCACTCGTTCAGGTTGATACCCTCATCCTATGATAATAATTATGGTAGGGATTAAACTAGTTTCAAAAAAGATATAAAATATCATAATATTGTATGAACAAAATGATAAAATTAATAATGTTATTAATAATAACACTATAAACAAAAATAAATTCATATTATTATATTTATATAAAGGACTAGAATTAATTATTAAGAAAGTAATTCAAATTGTAAGAATAATTAATCTATATGAAATATTATCTATATATATATTATATCTTAGTATAATTAAATCTTTTCTGAAGAATAAGATGATAAATAGCACTAAAAGAATTAGTATATTTCTTAATAACCATATGTTAAATAATAAAGGGGTTAAAAATAATGAAAATAAAATTAATTTTAACATGTTTTTAAAGATATTGATAATAGTTGATCATTACCATGTGATCGAATCATATTAATCAATCTTGACAATCCTACAACTCCTTCACAAACACTAAATGTTAGCAAAACTATTAATATATATATATATCATTTAATTCAATTGATAGAAATGCAGAAAATATACAAAATAATCTTAAAATTATTAACTCTAATCTTAATAAACTTATCATGATATGTTTTCGATTTAAACATAATGAGATAATGCCCGATATAAATATAATTAAATACAATAAAGGTAATGACAGATTCATTTGTTTTAATAGTTTAAAAAAAATTTAGATCTTGTAAATCTAAGATAAATTAATAATTTTAAAACTTCAGAAGAGAGTAAAGAATCATTTTAAGCACCCAAAGCTTACATTTTTATTAAATTATCTTCTGTATGAAAATTATGATATCAATTACAATTCTATTATCAATAAATTTTATTTTTATGAATCACCCATTATCAATGGGATCTATTTTATTAATACAAACAATACTAACCAGAATTATTTGTATATTTTATATAAATTCTTATTTTTTTTCTTATATCTTATTTCTTGTTTTTATTGGAGGAATATTAATTTTATTTATGTATATATCAAGAATTGCTTCAAATGAAAAATTTTATTTTTCAATAAAATTATTAATATTAAACATAATTATTTGAATTTTGATTATAACTATAAATGTTATTAGATTTAAGATAGATAGAGTTAATAAATTATTGGAAATGAATAATTTATTTGATAGATTTATAATTAAAAAATTATATATATTTCCGTCAGGAATAATAACTATTATGTTAGTTATTTATCTTCTATTTACATTGATTGTTGTTGTGAATATTATTAGAATTAAATTGTCTCCTTTACGGAGAAAATTTTAACGAATGTTAAGCATCACTCGACGTATACACCCACTAATTAAAATAATAAATAATTCACTAATTGATTTACCGGCAGCTACAAATTTATCATATTGATGAAATTATGGATCGCTGCTAGGAATATGCTTAGTTGTTCAAATTTTAACTGGATTATTTTTGTCAATACATTATAATGCAGATGTAGCAAGTGCATTTAATAGATTAAGACATATTTGTCGTGATATTAATCATGGATGAATATTACGAATTTCACACGCAAATGGAGCTTCATTGTTTTTTATTTGTGTTTATTTGCATGTTGGGCGAGGACTATATTATGGTTCATATAAAAATTTTGAAACTTGAGCTGTAGGAGTGATCATTTTATTAACTTTAATAGCTACTGCTTTTATAGGTTATGTTCTTCCATGAGGACAAATATCATTTTGAGGAGCAACAGTCATTACAAATTTATTGTCAGCAATTCCATATCTTGGGACAACTTTGGTAAATTGAATTTGAGGAGGGTTTGCTGTTGATAATGCAACATTAACTCGATTTTATTCTTTCCATTTTATTATACCATTTGTTATTTTAGCATTAACAATTGTACACCTTATTTTCTTGCATGTTATGGGGTCAAACAATCCACTTGGAATTAATTCAAATAATGATAAAATTCCATTCCATCCTTATTTTTCTATTAAAGATATACTAGGATTTTTATTAATTTTAATTATTTTTTTTTGTTATATGATACTTGAACCATATAAATTAAGTGACCCTGATAATTTTACTCCAGCAAACCCATTAGTTACTCCAAAACATATTCAACCAGAATGATACTTCTTATTTGCATATGCAATCCTACGATCTATTCCTAATAAATTAGGAGGAGTAATTGCATTATTCATATCAATTTTTATTTTAATTTTTGTTCCCTTCATAAACAATTCAAAATTTATAGGACTATTAAATTACCCTATTAATCAAATTTTATTTTGATACTTGTTCATTGTTTTAGTTTTATTAACTTGGATTGGAGCTTGTCCTGTTGAATACCCATATATCAAGATCGGGATACTTTTAACAACAATTTATTTTATATATTTTGTTTTAGACCCTATAATTAAATCTTTTTGAGATAAATTAATTAAATAGTTAATTAGCTTATAAATAAAGCATTTACTTTGAAAGTAAAGAAAAGAAAATTAAGTTCTATTAACTTAATAGTAAGACAATTTTTAATGAACTAAATAATAGATTTAATCATGAAAAAAAAATCAATAAATTTAAACTTACTGGTAAATATGATTTTCATGCTAAATATATTAATTTATCATAACGATAACGAGGTAAAGTACCTCGAACTCAAATAAATAAAAATGAAATTAATGTTAGTTGAATAGGAAAAACTAAAGAATTAATTTTTCTACCTAGAAATATTAAACAAAATATTATACTCATAAAAATAATTCTAGCATATTCAGCTAAAAAAATAAATGCAAATCCTACACCTCTATACTCAACATTAAATCCAGAAACTAATTCTGATTCCCCTTCAGAAAAATCAAATGGTGATCGATTAGTTTCAGCTATTGATGATGAAATTCAACAAATTCTCAAAGGAGAAAACAGAAATACTAATCATATAAATTGTTGAAAAAAATAAAATTCAATTAAATTAAAACTCTCAATTATTACAATAGGGCACAAAATAATTAATACGAGACTGACTTCATATGAAATAGTTTGAGCAATTGATCGAATACAACCCAATATAGCGTAATTAGAATTTGATGATCAGCCTGTAATCATTAAACTATAAACCCCTATTCTTGTACAACAAAAAAAAAATATTATACCCATATTGAACGAAACACAATTGATTAAGTATGGATAAATGACTCACAATAGTAAAGAATTAAATAAGCCTAACACAGGTCTAATTATATAAATTAAATAATTGGATAACATTGGTATATTTCTCTCTTTTAAGAATAACTTAATAGCATCTGAAAATGGTTGTAAAATACCAATAAATCCTACTTTATTTGGACCCTTACGAATTTGAATATATCTTAAAATCTTACGCTCCATCAAAGTTAAAAATGCAACACCAATCAAAATAAACAAAGCAGTAATTAAAATAGTAATTATAAACATTTTCTACATGTAATATTATTACATAATTAAATTCTAAATTTAATGCACTTTTTGCTAAAATAGAATAAATTAAATTATTTGACATGGTCCTTTCGTACTAATATCAAAAATATATTAGTAGATAGAAACCAACCTGGCTCACGCCGATTTGAACTCAGATCATGTAAGAAATTAAAGGTCGAACAGACCCAGAATATTTAGATTTTGCTCTAAACTCTTTTCTTAATCCAACATCGAGGTCGCAATCTAATTTATCGATATGAACTCTCCAAATTAATAACGCTGTTATCCCTAAGGTAATTTAATCTTATAATCAAAAAAATTGGATCAATTAAACATTAATTTATGAAAAGTTCATTTAAAGTTTTATTTATTATAATGTCACCCCAACAAAAAATAAAATAATTTTTTCAGTTGTTAATTCTAAATTCTAGTAAAACAAATTTATTTAAAATTCTATAGGGTCTTCTCGTCCCACTTATTTATCTAAGATTTTTTACTTAAACTCTAAATTCAATCTATTTTAATTAAAAAAGAAAATTTTTCATCCATTCATTCATACAAGCCTTTAATTAAAAGACTAATTATTATGCTACCTTTGCACGGTCAACTTACCGTGGCCATTAAAATATCATTGGGCAGAATAGACCTTTAATATTTTTCTAAAGGACATGTTTTTGGTAAACAGGTGAAAATTATATTTGCCTAGTTCTTAAATACAACTTATCATAATTTACTAATTTAATCATTTTAATAAAAATATTTTTATTAATTTAATTTTCTTAATATATACCTAAAATATATTAAATGTATTAAAATAGAAAATAAAATTTAACTTACTCATATAAAAAGGCTAATTGCAAGCCTATTTAATTAATTAAAATCTAAAATATTATAGAAGTTATATTTAGCTTATCCTTAATATAATTAAATAAATATAAAACTTTATATTAAAATATAAGTTATAATATTTATTTTAAATTAAATTTAATTCTTAAGAAACCAGAAATATTATAGTTCGAGAGAAGTTTCATCACTAAAATTATTTTATTAATATTTATATTACAATAATTAACAAATAACTTTAAATCACTATAATTCGGGAAAAATAAATTTTTATATATAATTAATTAACCCTGATACAAAAGGTACAAATTATAATTTTACTTATTTATATTTATTGTTTGATCTTCACAGTTAAATTAAAAATATTTTTTCCATAAATAGTACTAAAACTAAATAATTATTTTTATTTAAAATAATCTCAATAAATTAATTATAAATTTAAATTATTATTCAAATTATATTGATAAATAAATAATTTTTATTAGTGTAAATAATATGCCTTAAGCTTTAATTTGCACTCTAGCCACACTTTCCAGTACAGCTACTTTGTTACGACTTATCCCACTTTATAGTGGGAGTGACGGGCGATATGTACATAATTTAGAACCTAAATTCAAAAAACTATATTTAATAAATTTACTTTCAAATCCAATTTCATGATTTTCATTATAGAAAACAATTCATTTTTATAATAATGTAATCCATTCTTTCTTTAAAATTAACTGCACCTTGACCTGACATCTTATTAATAAAATAAATGAAAATTATTCTGATAAAGCATTCTTGACAGAGGTATACAAATTTATATAAAGTGAAATCTATCGTGGGTTATCGATTACAAAACAGATTCCTCTGATTAGATAAATTACCGCCAAATTCTTTGAATTTAAAGATCATAACTATTAATAATCTAGTTATTTTATTCACACTTTCAATAATAGGGTATCTAATCCTAGTTTTAGATAAAAGTTTCTCAGACATAAAAGTAAACACATATTTATACATTATTTCACCAAAATTTAAAAACCTTACTATTAATTTATTTTTAACTGAAACTAATATAATTAAATTTAGAGAATCGTGTAACCGCAACTGCTGGCACGAGTTTTGTCCTCTATAAATAAAATTATTATCTCTAAAATTAATAATTAATAATACTTAATACTGCGCTATGGATAATTATCATTTAGATAGTTTTCAATCAATTTAAAGTTATGCATGTAATATAATTAAATATTTAATTTACAAGCTAGAATAAAACTCCTCCTTTTACTTATTTATTAATAGCATAGTTTTCCAAAATGTCAAACAATCCCTTTAAAGCAATATTCACTCAAAAATGTATTATTTTTAATCGATGTTTCCTCACAATAAAAATAAGAATTCATGGCTGGTGAATTTTTTGAGATATATTATTATATTTTCACATTAATTTATAAATCATGGCATCAAACCTTTGTAAACAGAGCTTTTACAACAATATTCACTCATTTGAGTAATCCCGGTTTTTAAATATTTATGATTTTATACAGTATGTTTATGGTTAAATTAAAAATATTAATGTTAATATTACTATATTACCACATTTATATATTCATATATAATAAATATATATATATTGTTACAATCCGGGTTACCTCTCCTTAAAAATCCCTCTGTTGTATTTGTCAATATGTATTGTATTAATTTAATTTGTATAAATTCTCGGAAATATTTGGAGTTGTGGAATATATGGATGTACTCAATTAATGTTAACTTAACTATTTAATAATTATCAGTGTTAGTGTGCCTAGAACTTAAATAACTTAAGATTTATTCTACAATTTCATCCAACCCTATTATGCCTTGAAGAGAGTTCTGTCTGATTTTATATTTTTACGCTCCCTCTTTGGTGTCAGATAATTCCGCTATAAGCGCTGTAGTATCGGCTCAACGAAACTTGTAGGTTATTCGATGTTTATATTAACTATTTATTCTCTACTTATTCAGTTACTTTTGTTCCAGTTCACTAAACCATACTCCAAATAACAAGGTGTGACAAATATATAAAGGTTCTTTATTCGTTTATCAATTCACATTAACTAAAATATATTCCAATTAATATATGTTGGGACTATAGATTCAGGTATCGATTGTTGATTATTTAATCCTTTGTTTATATTTGGTTATATATTATATTTGATTGGTATTTTATTTATTTCAGGGTGTGAAGGTTCTTGTAACTGTGGGGAAGACTAAAAATACATACTAAGAATGCAAGATTTACAAAAATTATGTGTTGTGTATTTTGTATGATTAATATAATATAATTTTACCAGTCTCTAACGAACCAAATCACGTTGGCAGTTGATCGCTAAATTCGTTGTTCTGGTCAATTATGAAGCACAGTTTTCTTTCTTCAGTTTAATAAAAGTAATTCTTGTCCTGTCCACTTCGGAATACAGCTTCTGAATTGTTTTACAGCACGATTGATGTTTCTTCTGCACCGTCAGGATCCAAATAGGTTCTTCCTTCGGTTGAAGCAGTTAGTGTTGTTCCGTGTATTTGCAAGGTTATAATTTCTGGTGTTGTGAATATTATAATTTGTGTTATTGTTAACTCTTTATATTTGATTAACTTTTCATCAATTCCCTTCGGACATGGGACAGTCCAAGTTTCTTCTTGTAGAATTCGGTTATTTGTTCTCGATTATTATTTCGTAATGTATCGTTATTTTATTAATCTGTGTTAGTGATAGATGTAAGTATTATCATTGGAATTTTATCTTTTTTATAATCGTATCTCTTGATTTCAAATATTACGATTCAATATATTCTTCTTGGGTTTTTTAAATCATCACGTTCAGTTTTTACAAAAGCAATTCTTGTTATTTTTTAAAATCAACAACCTTCTTCTTAAAAATTTTTCCCTAGCAACCTATATTAATTTCCGCTTCCATATGTTTTGACTATAAAGTGTTTCTTTCATATATTTTTTGTCTATTCTTTGTCAATTTGCTGTCCTATCGGAATGTAATTTTACCGATAGCTGGTTTATTATTTTATACACATCTTCTACTGGTTTTTTGATATAATTCCGTTTTTTTTCCTTTTTTATTATATTTAATCCACCTTCGATATTATTTTTTACCAATCGATATTATGGCATTATGGTATTATTATAATTTGTATAAATTTTATTAAATATTATTATTAACTTAATGTTTTTTCTTCTTTCTAGCTCTTCATAGTGTATTTATTAATTATTATTAATTGATGTATCTAACCTTTAAGTTATAAGTGTTTATTTAGTATTTTTGGCAGTTAGGCCTTTTATTGTAAATTGATCTACCTGTGGTTATGTCTGTTAGGCATCTATAGTCCCTTTTATATAAATTCGTACATGCAATCAAAACTTAATTATTAACATTTGTATAAACAATTATTTTTCTACATCTAATAACAAATTTATCTTGATCTCTCGATCACATATAACAAAATTCGAACTTATGAACATTGGTTAACTGCCTCACCCTTCATTCTATGACAGTCATTGAATAACACTATTTGTTTCATTACTTTATCATAACATTTTTGTCATAATATAATACTTTTTTAACACAAAATTCTTATCTGTTATTACCATAAATTAAGTCATTGTTTCATTTTTCTGTTTTGTTTTTTATTAAACATATATCATTAGCTATTATTTATTTTACAGGTTCGTTTATTCTATTCAACACTACCTTGCATTCTTATTTAATTTTGTCTATGACTATAATTGTCATAATTGGGTCTCTGTTCTATTAGGGGATTAAGTATCAATTTATTTATCAATCTGTGAATCTTCTTTTATGTAGCATAAATGCTATCATTTTTGTTGCGCTACATATGCTTCCCCTCCTAAAAAAGTTTAGTTTACCTGAATGAAGTTTAGGTCAAATAAACTTGCCTTTTTCACATGCCTTTTCTTAATTTCATTTTTAATGGTTGACGATGGTCTTCTCAATGTAACTTCATTAGACTAGTACTAGTACCTTTTTTATTTAATAACATTTCATCATTTTATTTAAAATTCTTGATTATTGATATATTTTTTTTCTGTACACATTATTTGTTGGTAACTGGCTACACTATTCACTGATACATTAGTTTTACATCTCTCCTATTTATAATTACTATAATTACTGCATTTTTCATTATTCTTCTGTCAACACGCTTCTTTCTGTTTTCTTCGTCCTATTCCTTCGGAAACTGAATTTATTTTTGCAACTATTCTAATATTCCTTAAATATTTAATTTCCCTAACAATCCCTAACACATGCGTTGGTACAGTTCAGAGAGGCACTGTTTGGCTTCATACTCTGCTGCCCACACTACTACTTAATATAGTACTGCTGGAATTCATCTACAGTCAGCTATAAAATATAATAATAATCTCCTAATAATCTCTTTAATCATTTAATAATAAATATTTGGGACAAGATTTTTTCTTTGTTGCATTTATATTTTTTCATTACTATTCTTCATATTTCGCAGTTCCATTTTAATTCCTTAAACATTCGTTAATATTGACTTTGACAGTTATCAATTGTAATCATTTTCGTTTTCATTTTTGTTGAGATTGTAATGTTAAGTATCTTCTTCGTTTTTTTTTTTTTCTGATCTCAATATTTTTTAATCAGTTGTTGTGTGTTGATCATTATAATTGTATTTCTTACTAAATATATTCCTTATACTTAATTATTCTTCTTGTCTTCTTTAACATTATATTAGTTACATTCAATCGTTTACTGAGATTGTTCCATCATGTGGCAATGTAGTATGTATTTTAGGTCATATGATTTTTTTCTTCTTCTTTATTTTGGATAAGTAGGTTTGAGGTAATAACTTTTATCTTGGGGTTCATTCTTCATTATTCACACTATTTCTTTATACACATAATAATAATAATTATCGTTTTCTTCTGTAATCTTGGGGTTTGTTATTCATTATACACATTATTTCTTTATACACATAATAATAATAATTATCGTTTTCTTCTGTAATCTTGGGGTTTGTTATTCATTGTACACATTATTTCTTTATAAACATTTAACAATAATTCTTGTTTTCTTCAAAATCGATAATACATTGTTCTTATTGTATTTCAAAATTTAGTGGTAGTATTCAACTCAAATTATTTTTAAATTCCAAGTATTTTTCTTCAAGATTGATAATAAGTTGTCCTTACTTCATTTTAGAATTTATTCATTTATATAAATTCTTTTTCTTTTTTGTTAATCCAGAAGTTGTTCAAATATAAGGTAATAAGTTGTCCTTACTTCATTTTAGAATTTATTCATTTATATAAATTCTTTTTCTTTTTTGTTAATCCAGAAGTTGTTCAAATATAAGGTAATAAGTTGTCCTTACTTCATTTTAGAATTTATTCATTATATTTCTTTATGGACTCTTGGTTGTATGTTCCCTTAATCCTTTTCGTGGTAGGGTTCATTATTTCATACGTATTGTTATTATTATTTTTTGTTATCACATAGGGCCCAGTATATAATAATAATAATTTTTTAGTTATTCCTTCTAGAGTACTTGGTAGCTCCCTGTTTCTTATTAATATTTTCTCACCCACTTGGTACTTAATTGGTTTTGGGTTATTCTTTTCATATTTTCTTCTCTTCATTTCCGTCTTTTCCATAACTCGGTTATAAAATTTAATTGTTTCAAATTGATATTCTGGATTAATTGGAAAGTTTATAATATCTTGGATTTCTCTAGGTGGAAGCCTTTCAAACATAACGGTATATGGGGTATTTTCAATAGACTGGTGGTAAGATATATTTAAAAATTCTTCGGTTACTGACAAGTATTCGTACCACCTTCTCTGTTGGTCATGACAGTAAGTTCGTAGTATTCTGCCAACTTCCCTCAATACACGTTCTGCCGGATTACTGCTGGGGTGATAAACTGAAGTCTTATATGTTCTGATGTTGTGTTTTAACAGATTATTTCTCCATTTATAGCCCTTAAACTGCGTACCATGATCAGTGATAATAGATGACGGTTTGCCAACCTCTGTTATGTACCGTCCGATGACTATTTCTAGAATTTTCTTGGTAGTGGCTCTGCTAATAGCATAAAGTTTAGTGTATTTGGAAAAATGATCAAAAATAATTATTATGAATTTGTATCTGTGATTTCCTCCACTGCGTGGGAATGGCCCACATATATCTAGAAATACCTTCTCCAGCTTATATTTGGATGTTATTGGGATCATGACTCCCTCCTTCTTCTCATTATTATGTTTAACCATCTGGCAGATGTGACATGTTTGTATAGATTTTTGTACCTTTCTGGTCAAATTTTTTATGTACATTTGTTCTTCTATGGCTTTGACGATTTTCATGGCTCCCATGTGTCCATATCGTTCATGGTAATCCAATATTAATTTGTTTTCCACAGCTGTGGGAATTACTAGTTTCCAGTTTATTTGTTTAGGAGTAACCTTAATAAATAATCGGTCATCATGTATACAGTAATATTTAGTAATAACTTCATCAGCATTTTGTATCTTCTGGCGTATGTTTATTAATTTGGGATCCGATTTTTGGTGTTGACTAATTTCATTGACAATCATCTCCAGATCCTTCCGACTCTTAATGACATGGTACACCTTCGCGATCTCTTCCTTTTCTCCATCAAATGATTGATCTTGTATGTTTATTCGGGACAAGATATCGGCTGCTATATTCTTTCTTCCAGGTATATATTCCCAATCAATGCAATACTCTTGCAATGCAAGGACCCATCTAGTTAGCCGGCCGTGACTAAGTTTACATCTTTTTAGAAAGGAAATCGATTTATGGGTCACTTCTTATGGTCACTGGGTATCCGAGTATATAGGTTCTAAATTTATTGCATGCGTACACTACGCTTAGCAGCTCTTTCTCGGTAACGTTGTAATTGCGTTCGCAGCTGTTAAGCACTCTGCTGGCGAAGCTGATTACCATATGATGTCCTTCTTTATCTTCTTGATATAGGGTAGCCCCTAAGCTAACATTGTTTGCATCACAATTTAAATAAAAGCGTTTGTTAAAATCAGGGTGGTACAACATAACTGTTTCTAAAAATTTCTTCTTGACCAATTGCAGAATTTTATCTTGTTCTGGTCCCCATGCCCACTTGTCTTTAGATGATAATTGTTTCTGAAACTTGGCAGTCACTTCTGAATAGTTATCTTGGAATTTACGGTAATAGTTGCAAATTCCAAGAAAAGATTGTAGCTGTTTTCTATTTTTTGGAGTAGGGAACATTTGGATTGCTTCTACTTTTTCTGTTGAAGGTGTGATACCCTCCTCAGACAAATTGAAACCTAAAAACTTTACTTGATTGGCAATAAATTTAGATTTATTTAGCTTAAGTGTTATGTTGTTCTCAGATAATTTTCTTAGTACCTGTTCCACCCGCTCGCAATGTTCATCCCAATGTGAAGAAGTTATAAGTAAATCATCTACATAGACCGTAGTGAACTGCAGTGTTTCTTGTCCCAATACCTTGTCCATACATTTCACAAATATTGCAACCGAATTAATTAGTCCGAAAGGTAGCCTTTTAAATTGATAGTTCCTTCCGTCAAAAAGGAACGCCATGTATTTTCTACTGTCTGGGTGTAGTTCGACCTGCCAGTACCCACATACCGTATCCCAAGTGCTAATGTATTTAATACCGTGGAATTTCTTTAAAATTTCTTCTATTTCGCCTGGTGAAGTCCTATCATTGACGATCATTTTATTTATTTCCCTAGCGTCCAGGCAAATTCTCACCTTTCCGTTCTTTTTCGGGACTGCCACTATTGGACTGGTATATGGTGATTGACTATATTCTATTATGTCATCTTGCATCATACGGTTAATCTCGTTCCGGACCTCGTTTTTTATAGAGTAAGCAATTGGGTATGACTTTCTGCGAAAGTTCACCGGTTCTTTAAAATTTATTATACATTGATATCCTTTTACTTTACCTGGAGCATTGGAGAACACATGTCTGTATTTATTATATATTTGAATTAAATTTTCGGCCTGTACCTTACTTATAAGTTTATAAGTTTTTTCCCTTTGGAATTCTCGAATCTCTTCCAACTTACTCTGCCATAGGTTAGGATCATCGTCTTCATATTGAATGATCTCTGGTAATTTATTCTTCTTACAGAAATAGCTTTTTATGGCTCCACATTTGGTGTTAACTGGACCGGTTTGATTAGTGTTGATTAACTCGGCTGTCCATAATCCTCCTTCGGATGTTAAAGATATCGTACCTTTATGCAAGTCAATTATCGCGGAATGCTGGCGCAATACATCGCATCCAATCAATACATTAAATGGTAGTCCCGTTGCGTCCAAGAATCCTATTGGTAGGGTCACATTGTTATTGGTAAGATCGAGTGATACTTGTTTTTTGACTGTTTTATTTTGTCTCCCAGTGGCTCCGATAATTATCACATTATTGACAGGTAAAGTCGGTATGGGTAACTGGGCTTCTCGCTGGATTCTTTCAAGTTCAATATTGTCTATCAATGATATGTTAGATCCAGTGTCTATCATAATGGTAGATTTTACCCCATTTAAATTTGCTGATATATATATGATTTCGTTATTACTATTACTGTTTACATGTTTCTGATCCTCTTCTAACAAATCTTCCCTGATATTTTTTAAATAGTGGTTATTAATTATGGTTATTTTATGATTACGCTTAATTTTATTTATTAATCGTTGTTCCCCAAGATTACGGTTCAGTGACGGGTATTCATTAATTTTCACTGCCTCTATTAGTTTAAATGAGGGCTTACTCCCTCTTCTCTATTTTCATTCTGATTACTGTGTTGGTTTTGTACTGTTTCCGTGCGATCCTCCGTATTATGTTCTGCTATCCTATAATTTCCATCATGTGGGTAGTTGTCTTCACGCCGAGATTGGTCATAATGGTTGTCATATCGGTGACTCCTTGGGTAGTATCGTCGCTGATTACCTTGAGGTCTGGAGTAAATATAATTGACGTTATGTCTATAATTATTGGGTCGTCTGTCTCCATCTCCTCTATTATTGCGACTATCACGATAATTGTAATTGTTATTGCCGCGATAATTATAGTTTCTGGAATTATTATTCGTGTTTTCATTTTGTGTTCTATTAGTATTAACGTTATGCGCAGGTCGATTGCGATCGTTATTATGAGAATTGGCTGGTGGCGCGTTATTATCATACTTCTGATATTTATGATTTAGCATTCTATTTCTTTGGTATTGGTTCTCGTGCTCATAATTCTCCAAGAATTTGGCCATGGCTGGAATCGTTTTGATTTGACTACACATACGCGCATTCTTTATCCCTTCCTCGTAATGATAGGATAGTTGTATTACCAAACATTCTTCGGGAATTCGGGGCTCTAAGTTCCGCGCCATACATACTTTTCCTAAAAAGTATGAAGTAGGGGACTGGCCTACATTTGTTTCGTATCGACCGTTACTCAAATTATTCCTAATCATGTTCTGGGTCGATTCCAACCAATACTTCTCCTTAAATTGTTTTTTGAACTCAGTCATGTCCAGTATATCCGGGCGCACCGCTGTCCACCAATTATCATAAGTATCTTTAAATGTTTCATCAATCATGCTTCGTATAATACTCCAGCGACTCTCTCTATTTCTTATGATCACTTCTTCCAATCTCTTTAAAAATTCCATAGGATTGCGCTTATAATTACGAAAATTAATCGATTCTCTGTTCTCATGGTTATTTGTATGGCTATTTTGGCATGTCCTATCCTGCCATGAATCTACTTCCTCCTGTAATTGTAATTCACGCCTACTAATCTCTTCTATTTTATTTTTATTGGTATTGATTTGACCTTCCATATTATTTAAATTGCCATAGACCCTTTCGAGTCGTTCGCCCATATCTGTCTGTATTTGCTTAATACCTTCCTTATTCTCTTCCCGTACCTGATGTACTTCGTTTTTAATTTGTTCACATTTTTCGACAGTTTCCTGTTGGATTTCTTCGACCAATGTTTTATTCTCAATTTTTGTGTCATTAATTTTATTCTGTAATTCCTCACGAACCTGTACTATTGTTTCGTTAGTTTTTTCTAACCCTTCATTGGTTTTGGCTATTTCTAATTTTCTTTCCTCATTATTTTGGTCCACCTTCTGGTTAACTGTCACATGAAGATTCTCAATTTTTTCATTAATCTGCCTTAAATTCTCTTCATGTATTTGTAGGATGTCTTCCTTCATTTGTTTTACACCCTCATCATTCCTATCTAACCTTTCGTGAATTTGGTTTAATCTTTCGTTCATTTGTTTTGAGGTTTCTTTATTTTCCTCATTTGTTTTATCTAATTTTTCCTTAATTTCCTCTTTCATTTGTCTATTGCTTTCCATTATAATCCTCAATAGCTCCTGCATACTCATGTCTTCCTTTTTGTTGGATTTATCTGGTTGGTCACCTTGGACAACTTCTTCCACTGGTTCCCTTTCCTTGTCTGCCATTATTTCAGTTTCCGTTATTTCGTCTGTTTGTTGTTCCATTTCACTATCTGTTATTAGTTCTATTTCCTGTTCTTGTTCATCTATTTCCTTCTCCGTTTCTCCTGCCCTAATCCTTGATCTACCTCTGGTATGCATGTTTACTCTCCCACAGTTGCCTGCTCTGGTTAAGTAATATTAATATGGTTACAGTTACTTAACTTAAGCCCCACGTTGGGCGCCAATTTGTACTATATCCCGGTGTGTCCACTACTGTTCAAGCCCCACGTTGGGCGCCAATTTGTTACAATCCGGGTTACCTCTCCTTAAAAATCCCTCTGTTGTATTTGTCAATATGTATTGTATTAATTTAATTTGTATAAATTCTCGGAAATATTTGGAGTTGTGGAATATATGGATGTACTCAATTAATGTTAACTTAACTATTTAATAATTATCAGTGTTAGTGTGCCTAGAACTTAAATAACTTAAGATTTATTCTACAATTTCATCCAACCCTATTATGCCTTGAAGAGAGTTCTGTCTGATTTTATATTTTTACGCTCCCTCTTTGGTGTCAGATAATTCCGCTATAAGCACTGTAGTATTGGCTCAACGAAACTTGTAGGTTATTCGATGTTTATATTAACTATTTATTCTCTACTTATTCAGTTACTTTTGTTCCAGTTCACTAAACCATACTCCAAATAACAAGGTGTGACAAATATATAAAGGTTCTTTATTCGTTTATCAATTCACATTAACTACGATATATTCCAATTAATATATGTTGGGACTATAGATTCAGGTATCGATTGTTGACTATTTAATCCTTTGTTTATATTTAGTTATATATTATATTTGATTCGTATTTTGTTTATTTCAGGGTGTGAAGGTTCTTGTAACTGTGGGGAAGACTAAAAATACATACTAAGAATGCAAGATTTACAAAAATTATGTGTTGTGTATTTAGTATGATTAATATAATATAACTTTACCAGTCTCTAACGAAACAAATCACGTTGGCAGTTGATCGCTAAATTCGTTGTTCTGGTCAATTATGAAGCACAGTTTTCTTTCTTCAGTCTAATAAAAGTAATTCTTGTCCTGTCCACTTCGGAATACAGCTTCTGAATTGTTTTACGGCCCGATTGATGTTTCTTCTACACCGCCAGGATCCAAATAGGTTCTTCCTTCGGTTGAAGCAGTTAGTGTTGTTCCGTGTATTTGCAAGGTTATAATTTCTGGTGTTGTGAATATTATAATTTGTGTTATTGTTAACTCTTTATATTTGATTAACTTTTCATCAATTCCCTTCGGACATGGGACAGTCCAAGTTTCTTCTTGTAGAATTCGGTTATTTGTTCTCGATTATTATTTCGTAATGTATCGTTATTTTATTAATCTGTGTTAGTGATAGATGTAAGTATTATCATTGGAATTTTATCTTTTTTATAATCGTATCTCTTGATTTCAAATATTACGATTCAATATATTCTTCTTGGGTTTTTTAAATCATCACGTTCAGTTTTTACAAAAGCAATTCTTGTTATTTTTTAAAATCAACAACCTTCTTCTTAAAAATTTTTCCCTAGCAACCTATATTAATTTCCGCTTCCATATGTTTTGACTATAAAGTGTTTCTTTCATATATTTTTTGTCTATTCTTTGTCAATTTGCTGTCCTATCGGAATGTAATTTTACCGATAGCTGGTTTATTATTTTATACACATCTTCTACTGGTTTTTTGATATAATTCCGTTTTTTTTTTCCTTTTTTATTATATTTAATCCACCTTCGATATTATTTTTTACCAATCGATATTATGGCATTATGGTATTATTATAATTTGTATAAATTTTATTAAATATTATTATTAACTTAATGTTTTTTCTTCTTTCTAGCTCTTCATAGTGTATTTATTAATTATTATTAATTGATGTATCTAACCTTTAAGTTATAAGTGTTTATTTAGTATTTTTGGCAGTTAGGCCTTTTATTGTAAATTGATCTACCTGTGGTTATGTCTGTTAGGCATCTATAGTCCCTTTTATATAAATTCGTACATGCAATCAAAACTTAATTATTAACATTTGTATAAACAATTATTTTTCTACATCTAATAACAAATTTATCTTGATCTCTCGATCACATATAACAAAATTCGAACTTATGAACATTGGTTAACTGCCTCACCCTTCATTCTATGACAGTCATTGAATAACACTATTTGTTTCATTACTTTATCATAACATTTTTGTCATAATATAATACTTTTTTAACACAAAATTCTTATCTGTTATTACCATAAATTAAGTCATTGTTTCATTTTTCTGTTTTGTTTTTTATTAAACATATATCATTAGCTATTATTTATTTTACAGGTTCGTTTATTCTATTCAACACTACCTTGCATTCTTATTTAATTTTGTCTATGACTATAATTGTCATAATTGGGTCTCTGTTCTATTAGGGGATTAAGTATCAATTTATTTATCAATCTGTGAATCTTCTTTTATGTAGCATAAATGCTATCATTTTTGTTGCGCTACAATATGTATATATATATATATATATATATATATATAATAGTATGTTTTTCTTTTTTTTTTATTGAAATTAAAAAAAAGAAAAACATACTATTATTATTATAAATATTTATATATAAATATATATTAATATATTATTTATATATAGATATATATATATAGATATATATATATATATATCTATATATATATATATATGTTGAATATCTACGCGTGGGACGGCTGTGGGTAATAGGGGGAAGTGGTTACATGTTTGATACCATTGGCGAAGCACATTCGCCGAAAATCGCCTGAAATAAATTGTGGACCATTGTCCGAGACAATGATGGCCGGAATACCGAAGTGCTGAAACGCATGATTCTGGAGCGCGCTTATGGTTAAACGAGCCGTTGCCTGCCGTAAGGGCAGTAGCCAGGCAAACTTCGAAAAATCATCCACACAAACAAGCAGGTAAGAATTACCTGACTTGCTACATGGGAAGGGTCCCACGTAGTCTATGAATAACTTCTCCGTTGGTCTGCTCGCCACATCTGATGACAACAACCCTAACTTGGTGTTCTGGGCAGGCTTACTCAAGCCGCATAGATAACAACTCTTAACGCTTGTCGCAGTGTCCCTATCCATGCCCTTCCAGATAAACTGTCTCCTAATACTGGAAATGGTCTTCGAAATCCCCTTATGTCCACCTACTGGGGAATTGTGGTAGTAGCTGAAGACCATGGGAAAGAGTTTGCTAGGCAGCACTATCTTCGGGGCACGTCCTTTTCTCTCTCTGCAGCATAGGACACCCTTGGACAAGAAGTAAGGGACCTGTACGTTACCCTCTTTTAGATTTTGGATGATTGGACCCAACTCTTCATCATCTAACTGATGGGGTAACACATCAGTAAAAGCTAAAGGAAAGTCCAGTAAAACAGAACAGGGTTGCTCAGGCTGGGCTTCGCTGGGTTGGGCACCACATTTTGAGTTCCCCGAATGTGTTGCAGCTTGAATTTAAAGGATGAGATCTTGACCACCCATCGTCCAATCTTACCCAGCTGCCGTGGATGAGCTAGAAGCCAAGAGAGAGCCTGGTTGTCGGTCTCGAGCAGGAACTCAGCATGTTCCAAGAAACGCCTGAACTTGTCTAGAGCGTAAACAACAGCTAAACACTCTAGCTCATAGACTGAAGACTTCCGTTCTTGTTGGGTCAATGTTCTGGATATAAAGGCCACAGGCTGCCTAGCCCCATCCACGACTTGGGACAGAACCGCCCCGAGTGCAATCGAACTCGCGTCCGTCTGTAAAATGAAATCAGGCATCCTCAGCACCGGGGGGGGAATGATGGCCTCCTTCAAAGTTTCGAAGGCCGTCTGTTGTCTTTCCCCCCATAAAAATTTGGTGCCCTTCTTTCGGAGTTCATTCAGGGGGGCCACGATCTCCGCCGCATTCGGAATGAAGCGCCGATAGAAATTTACCATCCCCACAAATCTTGCGATGCCTTTGGCATCCTTCGGTGGGGGAAAGTCCCTGATTCCCTGTGTTCGCTCTGGATCCACAGTGACACCTCTATGGGAAATCAGGTGGCCCAGAAAAGAAATTTGGGTCTGGGCGAACTTCACCTTTTCGGGGTTGACAGTGAGGCCAGCACCCCTCAACCTGCACATCACCTCTTCGGGATGACCCAAATGCTCCTCATAACCCTTGCTGTACACCAGCAAGTCGTCAAGATAGTTAAAGACGTACTTAAACTTGACATCGTGAAAAACGGTGTCAAGTAAACGGGTGAGTGTTTGGGCCCCTACCGCTAGACCCATGGGAACCCTGGTGTACTGGTAGAGGTTCCACGGAACACAGAATGCCGTGTAGGGCCTACTTTCCTTCGTCAGCAGGATCTGGTGATATGCAGAATTGAGGTCGATGATGGTAAAATACCTCACCTCACTGAACCAATCGAACGCGGAATGAAGGTCAGGAAGTGGGACCGAATCTACCTCAATGTTGGCGTTGAGTTTGCGGTAGTCGATCACCATCCGATGTTTACCTCCAGGTTTGGGCACTAGGAACGCCGGACTGGCATAACTGGACTGAGAAGGTTCAATCACCCCTTGGTCTAATAACTCCTGAACCTTCTCCCTCAAGATGCTCATTTTTAGAGGGGTAAATTTATAAGGGTGGGAGCGCACCACCTTGGAGTCCGTTAGGCGGATCTTATACTCCAAGAGATGTGTGAGCCGAAGGGCCGGAGTTAACACAGTGGGGAAACGCTCACACAACTGATCTAATGCGGACCGCTGGGACTGGGAGAGGTGGTCTCTAGATGTGTCGGGGCACTCAACCTCTTGGATATCTTGCCTAGACCCCTGATATCCAAGGAAAGGGATTACAGCTCCCCGATTAAATTTAAAATAGCATTGGTGCTCTTGGATGTCAATAACGAGACCACTTTTGCAGATGAAGTCGGCACCAATAATGCACTCAACTCCCAGAGCAGGAGAAACCAGAAAGCTCCACACCCAAGAAAATCCCTCGATCTTAAATTTGAATGAGACTACCCGGGAAATGGGCAGAATTTCCTGGGATGCCGTCCAGCACACCACGGAAGACTGTTCTGACCTTTTAATTAACCCCTGTCTTTCAAGGTCCTCGCACACTTTGGATGAAATGATAGATCTTGCTGATCCGGAGTCAACTAATGCTCTGAGTTGACTCCTTTTCAACTCCAACAGCAAGAAGGGGCATACAGAAGTGGGCCTGGAGATGGTTTGGAGAACCTTGATGCCCGAAGAACTGGGACCTACAGATGGCCTGGAGGCGCGTATCTTAGAAGACCCGCGACAGGGAGGAGAAGACCTCCGACATATCTTCTCCTTATTGACCCCCTTCTGAAAGACCTTGGGCGCCCTGGGGAGGGGCGTTGGACTCGACCCAATCCTGGTCCAAAATCGTCTAATGTGGCCCAATCTACCACACCTAAAATAGGTCACATTAGGTGAACGACGACGCCTCTCGATACAAGAGTTTCTAATTTCAAGTTCAGTACCGTGTGATGATGGAACAATTCAACGTCCATGCGTCTCGTGTCTTACTTCATCTTTTACTATTTGATCCCGGGACTCGTGTCAATCTCCTGGACCGTTCTGGAAACCACACACAGCCGTTCAAGGTCCGCAAAACAACGTGGACGGTCCGCGAATACCAAACGGGATCTCTCTTGGGGCGTCACCCCTTCCAGAATAACTTGAACAATGTCCTTCTCGGGTAACCCCAACCTCAAAATCCGGGCAATTTTACGAATATCCTGCACAAAGTCCACCAACGCCTCTTCGTTGGCCTGTGCACGATAGAACCGATTACATTTCAACTGCTCACGTCGCCAACGGGGTATAAGATAGTCCAACACCTCCCCATGGAGAGAGTTGATACTGCCACCACGACGCAGGGTGTTGGTGACCAGCTCAGCCAATGAACCCCGGCAATACGGGTATATAACGGACAAAAGGACATCATCGGACAGCCCCGGAAAATCCGCCAACTGCAGGACGATGTCCAGGAAAACCAACAATTTGCCCTCATCCTCTCCATCCACCACCGGAAGTTTCTGGAGAATGCCAGAAATAGGGTTGGGTAGTCTCTGGTACCCTACCCCCACCAGAATCACACAATACACCAAACACAACAACTAAACATAATCACAAAATCAGGAAAAACTCGAGTACTGACTCTTCCTTTGAGCAACCTCCGGGTTCCCTAGCGCTGCGAAAACCTGATCCACTCCAGAACCAACTCTCCGTCAGCCACCACACTCAAGAGGAGAAACACATCAGACACTAACATAGACCAACAATCCACCCCACCGAACACCTACCACAACATATAACATTTCAACAAAGACACTTATTACAAACTTCAGAGACAAAATCTGGTCAGTGATGGTACTGACTTCCGGTCGGGCCATACCGCATCCAGCTAACCTCACGCGCTATTACTTCCATAAGTATTTATAAGGCAGCCCATTCCCCCGGCAATTCCCCCGTGATCTCCGATAAGGTCCAGTCTCAACAACAACAAAACCGAACTAAAAACGCATGCCACGTGGCGGCATCAGGTTTACAATTCCAAATCAAATAACAATTATTCATTCACAATACATATATACATAAAATACTAAACCTGCCATTGCATCTACCTATATTCATTTTCAAGTGTTTTTTAAGTTTGACGTTTTTCCAAACTATTTCCGAGTTTGCAAGCCCCGTCACACCCAAGGACCCAAGGGTTCGACCCTAGAATCAACCATGCTCTGCTACCATTTGTAACCCCTTCTTTCAATTTTTTTTTAATACTTTATAAAAATCACAATTTTTTTTTTTTTTTAAAGAGGGGCCACTAGTTATTTAAAACTAGGCGGAAGGCCTAGAGAAGCAAAAAATGTGCTGGGTCCAGTGAGACGGGACTTGCAATTAAAACTCGGTTGTTAAACAGCAATAAAACTCTTTATTATTTCCAATATTTCCAATTTTTTTTATTTCCAATATTTCCAATTTTTTTTTAAATTTTGTTTTTAGCCAAATTCTTTAACCCCAATAGAAATTTAATATAATTTAAAATTTCATTAAAAACTTCCAATCCACTCCTTGACATTATAACATTCTATATATATATATATATATATATATATATATATATATATAACATACAAGTATCATTCTAAAAAAATTTGTAATATCCACTCCTCCCCCCAAAATGGCATAACAACGTAATGTCAAACTCTTTTGCAATCTTGAAACATTCTTAAAATATGTAACATCATAAATTCAATAATTCACCATAATTACACATAAATTCAACATCATATAAATCATTCTAATATCCCCATTTAAATCCAACATTTAGTATCAAAAGACATAATTAACATGCACATAAAATAGAAATACAATCACTGTACATACATGAATACACATAGAAAACATATATATATATATATATACCACACACACATGCTCACCTGGCCGACAGCCTATATTTTTTCATCATACTGCAAGGGAATATGGAAAACCCCAGTAACTGTCACCAAGACCCCCACCCCAAACTACCGTAATCAGATAAAGTGCCTATCAAGCCTTAAAAACATCTCATTTAAGAAAACAAAATCCATTAACTCGTCAGAGTATAACTGAGTTATAACAAAACGAAATGATTACAAGCATAAGAAATGGCCAAAGTCAAATTGGCAAGACAGTGAGAACAGCTCTTAAGTTACAATGCATAATAGAAAAATTTTTAGGTTTTGTTCCCTCAAATAGTAAGGTGCCATCGCAAGGTCAACATGGCTGCACGGTCTTATAAACTGCATATTTCTCACCTTCTTTCATGCTCTTACAAAAATTTAAATTTGAGTGAAAAACCCAGTGGGATGTAACCACCAGAAAATAACATAGAACTGATACTGATTTTACAACTTTACATTTATAATTGAAGTAGTGAGAACAGGTAGTGTGCTCATATAAAAAAAACTCAACAATTATTGCACTGGCTATGGCAGTAAAAAAAAAATAATAAAAATTTACTTATTACAGAATTATTAAACAGCTAAAATGAATTTTATAAAATGTAGAATCTATGAATTGAACATAATAAAACATATTTGAGGCGTTCATAGAGAACTGATGACCTCAGGCACGGCCATGCGCCCGAACCAGATCCAACAAAATTTAACATGTCAGAGACCTGCGGATGACGGCACCAACAGGTGACGGCCACAGGTTAAAGCACCCCAAACCTTTAAATTATTTGAAAAAACAAATACCATATATATATATATATATATATATATATATATATAATCAAGAAAATCCCCCTACAAAAGTACCCCAGCACCCATGCATGAATAATTAACACCCATACGAATCAGTAACCTTCAGTTCCGCACACTTTTACAGTAAAAAAAATTTTAACATCAAAATCGTCTGACGCATGACCCCGTCTGGGTTTACACTTATTCTGGGGGGGGGGCGTAAGCATTCATAAAGTTAAACTGATAAGGTTTATAATCCTAATGTCGCGCTGGACTTGTGCACAAACGAAACTTTAACTGGAGCCATTCCGGGAATAAAGTCACATGGTATAAAATGTAGCGGCCAAAATATTTTTTTTTTTAAGGCATAAATGTCACCTGGTTATAGTCCGGCACCGAGCATGAGGGTTTTGTGTCGTGTCGACCATCTCTTCCTCCCAGCAGCCAAGACGGAAAGTTGCTAGGTTAACGGCATGGGTAGCAGTTGTTCAGCCACCTCCTGGAGCGAATCAGGTTGTCGTCTTAATCAGGAACCCTGGACATTTATATATAATGGGTCATTACTCAATTGTTCAATAATTCACAATACCCCTTTCCCCCAGCATAACTCACACACCACAACATGCCCAGATTAAGAAAAATTTTTGAAATATAAGTATACTTTGAAACAACCATGACACCTTCCCAAGACAAAATACATGATAATCTACCTTCTGCATGGAATTTAGTATTAAATAAATAGTTATTCTCAAACTGTTCGTCAACTAATTAGCCATCGTACTACAACTTCAATATGGTTAACAAACTTGAACAGGTTCGTAAAGCATGTTCGTTTCAACAAATATTACAAAATAATATTCTTACGCCCCTTTGGATATAATTAGAATAATATACAGACATATAAAACTATAAAATACTGTATTTCAGCCAGTGTTAACATTCAAAGATGTGAATAATCAGTAATTAACCTGTGTCTACCACATGGTAACTTAACTCATATATCCACGCGCATCGGCGTTAATTTTAAGTTAAATACAATTCTTTTTATCACATAATAAGTAAAATACATTAAATACACTTACCGGACAGTGACGTAGCGATTATCTATGCATAGTAATAGATAATTTACAAAGATCCAAAATCTCAAGGCAGCCGGGAGAATCAGGTCAGTCGATGTCAAGAGCCAAACGTGGACTGGTCAGAGCAGCGACGGAAAAAACGTTACGCCGCGCTGACCCCAGAGCGCGTGCAGATCAGCATAGTGAACGTAGTACCAACCTTGTACGTACCGCTACTCTAATTAATTAAAGAAATCAGTGCTTAAGCCGTTCGTAACTTTCATTTGAATAACCGAGCCGGGTTCTCGCTCAAACACGGCACAGCTTGAAGATCGTCCTGATGCCTCATGTTGACAACTGTTTCGCAATGCAGTCTATCAAACCCCGAATGTAGGGCAAGACAGCCGAGCCGACAAACTCCTGCAACACGGACTCGTCCAGCCCACTAGTTCTGCCTCAGCTTATGCAAGTATCTGTCAGTGTGCATCGGCTTTCTGTACACCTTGTGTCCCAGACTGCTGTCACCAACCAACCAAGGTGTTGCCTGCTAAGGACCAACACATTGAGAAATGCCAGCTGATCATTCATCTCCCTCTCCATTCTTAAATGTATGCAAGGGTGAACATTATTGAGATGCGTCAGGAAACATCCAAGTTCCTCTTCCATGGGGCTCCACACAGTGAACCTACTACCAGTTACTGAAAATGGTAAAGCTGTTATTGCAAACTGAGTGTACTGTATTATACTGAAAGTAAAAACAGTATTTTTTACTACTATGAAGTACATGATTTAGAGAGAGAGAGTGTGTGTGTGTGTTATTTGCAAAACTATTTATGCTGTAGAATGTTACTGAAAATTAGAAAAAGCATATATTCATGATATATGTATTTTTTTTTAGATATGTGCTGGCAGAATATTGTACATGTCGGCGTGCTGTAGTAGTTCACATGTTTCTGGATGCCTTAACTAAGGGTGGTCCAAGTGGAACTCCACGTCCCATTGAAACACATGTGCATGATACCAAGCGCTATATTGGAGATATGCTTGCTTGGTTACATCAGGCAATACCTAGTGAAAAAGAAAATCTGTTAACATTTCTTAAGGCATGTGATAACAAAACAGGTTTGAAGCAGTTTTAAATATTTATGTTAAATTTAAAAAATAACAAGTATAACAATTTCTGTAGTGAAAATGTAAAAGTTGATTTCTTAGAATATCTGTTAATGTCTGTTATAGATATTTTTAAGTTAATTCTTGTGGTGGTTCTTGGAAAAGTTTATGTGAAGTATTCTTCATATTTACTACTCACATTATTCTAGTTATTTATATTAATAATAATAGTACTTAATATATATTGTTTTGACAGTTTTAATTTAATTTACTGACATCATCAGAATTATAATGTATAATAAATAAATTGTAAATAAATTTGAAATCAATTGTTATAACATCTGTTTTACATATATCTGAATTATGCTTTATGTATATATTATAAAAATTGAATATACAGTCGTACCCCGCTTAACGCGAGTGATGCATTCCTCGGCGATTCGCGTAAAACGAAAATCGCGCTAAGCGGGGTTTCCTATTTTTTACCGACCAATACCTCATTGTTTTAGTTTTTATTGCTTTTATATGATTTTCCTTGTCAAAATGTGTTATAAACATAATAAAATACGTATGTACGTACAAAGGTTTTGATAAATAAATATTCATAATACGAAATCTCAAAAAAGGCATTTTAATTTAAAAGATATACATACGTACATACAAACGAATATGTACAAAAATAATTTATACAAACATCTACCTAATTCACTTACAATTGATCACAAAGAAGATCCTTGAGAAGTTCCAGGTTGAGGTTCCTCATGTGGCTTCTCAGTCGCAACCTTTTTGAAAAATGTGTGTAGAATTGGTTGTGATGCTGTGCCGTACTTCGTTCGGCGCTCCGTGGTTCATATGCTAAGTTCGGTGGTATGCGCGTATATCATTTCATTTTAAAAACTCGCGCGTTCTACCAGTCGTGCACTGCTATGTATGGTGCATCATCGCTGTGTAGCGGGCTACGTGTTAGTTACGGCGACGAAAATCATGTCGGCCAGGGCCAGCTGTTGTTGCCGTAACCTGTAATAAAAACGAAGACTCATGGTGCAATTCGCCATGTGTTCTGTCTCATTTCTCTTCTGACCTTCTCAGAGAAATCTTCACTGGTTACGACTGACAGCGCCTGAATCATTCTACCTGGTTGAAGCCTTACTATGGAAAAATAATTTAAAGCTAGCTCCAGGTAGGCATAGCCTTAATTATAGCTCAATTATTTTTAACCTCGAAACCTTTTTTGTTAGGTGTTCTTACTAAAAGGTGTCCGTGTGTGTGTGAATTTCCAGGCATGCAACAGTGTCTAATTAAATTAAATGTAACTTATTAACTTGGTCAAATCAATTTAAACTTATCTTACACTCAGCTACTCGTTCAGAAATTGTAAATGAGAACGGCCTAGATAGAAAGTAATTTCATAGTTATAAAAGGAATTATAAAAGATTTATAAAACTAAGTAAGGCACAGCTTGTGGTTAGAGCGGATTGTTAATAAGATAGTAAGTGTTTGTGGAAAGGTTCTTGTCCCGTGCTGAATATTAAAGTGTGATTTCTCTATAGCATTATAACTGTGGCGTGAGTGCGAGCTGTGCTTGTGTTATGTCTATGACACCCTATATAGCAAGTTGCCTGTCCTAGGTGCTCGGCCAATGGCGAGATGGGTGTCGGGGTTGGCCTAAGACCTGCCAACCCCTTGTGCAGAGAAACTACATAAGCCTTGAGATGCCGTCAGTCGGGACAGATGCAAACTCTTAGAGAAATTCTGCCCCCAGAAATCATCCATTTCAACTACTGCTCAACCTAGACACATGGCCACCTACTACATTGGACAATTCAGGTGTGATCCATCTCAATTTAATTTAACACCATCATCTACCACAACACGGTGCATCTGCAGACACTCTCAAAAACAGACTTATAAAATCCGCTCAGAACTTGTTTAAAATCTGGAAACACATGTTAGGTTTCGTGCCTGCATGCTCGGACACTGTACACAGATAAACACCTTATGTATATTTAAGACACTCTTATACTATGAAGGGATTACACGTATACATGTACTTAGATGAACAGCTCTGAGTTTCCTTGTTTCTCGTGTTCAATGTATCAGAGTGTTGGTTGTGGCCTGCTTAATCATGTACTGTACTTCCATGTGGGTATAATGCAGGACTGGGGTGTTTGACTTTCGCGCCATTATTGAGGCCTTAACAGTAATTATGGCTATTTCCCTGAGTTGTTAATCCAGACTGCATGAATCCTGTGTTAAATTACAAATTTAAGTTATCTTGTAATGTGGGGGCAAATCAGTTGCTTTGGTTATATGAATTTTCATCTTAATGGTGACACAAGTATCTGAATTGTAAGTTGGGTATAGTTGTAAAGTTTCTATTATGTGATGGGTTATAGCGAGAAGGTTGATGCAGGAATTGGTGTGTGTTATATGTGTGTGTAGTACGTGTTTATGTGTAATTCTCAAAAAAAAGGGGGAATATAATATAATGTTAATGATGTATAGACATGTGCTATCATGACTGTCGACAGAACTAGCAATTCTAGCCTACCTAGCCATCAAATACTATATATTGAATATCATAGATCAAATAGCATGTATCAGATATTAAATATCAAGTATTATATATTAACTATCATATATTGAATATGATATATCAAATAATATATATCAAATATCGAATATTAGATGTTAATATCAAATATCAATCCTTGAGTGCATTTTTTTTTTTTTTTTACTAGCCACTACATTAAGCATTAATGCCTAAATCTATGGTGTTTTACAATAATTGTACATGCATAATGATTATATATATATATATATATATATATATATATATAGATGCTCTCACACAACATAGTGAAGTAATTAACATATATATATGTTATAATAATGATGACTGTCATATGCAGAACAATACATTTTGGTGATTGAAAATTCTTGCATACATTCACATGATGCTTAGGGCTTGATCAAGAATATACATATATATTTTGTATCTTAATATTACTCAGTGGCATTTATATAATTGTACTTTACTCACGCTTATTATATTGTAACGGGACATTTAGGCCTACCCGGGGTAATAAATAAATATTATTGTGTTTAATAAAAAGGAGATAAAATTTTATGATATAATAATAATTTTGGGAGACATAAATATAAATTCATAATGATGGTAAATTTTATTGGAACATAATTAGAAAAAGTAATGGTAAAATATTGTTCATGAATTATAACAACGCAATAGACAAACGGGCGAAATTGTGCCAAAGTCAGCTCCAGTGACTAACATCTTATGTAACATCAAATCAGACGATATTACGTCAGTGCATACGTCACGCTGGAATGCATGGGCGTGTAAGCCGAACCTTATGCTGGCATAGTGATACAAGAACTTAGGACAATGAGACTTAGTGAAACAGCCGCAGCCACTTCACAAAATAGTGCCGTTCGTCTAATGCCAGTCTGAAATAACAACTCGCGCGAGTAACACCTATAAGTTCCGGAACTAAAAAATCACAGGCGCCCGCACTAAAATATGAATACTGTACATATAAAAGAATAAATGTAAATCACAAAATGGAACATTCGAACACATTAACAGTTAAATTTCTTTAAAAGTGAAAAAACAGTAGAATCAGAGAACGAAGTACCGAGTAATCGATGTAGCGTACATGAAAAGGTCGAAAGTGAATATAAAAATGGCCTGGCGTCTCACGGACAGTTAAACAGATAAGTAACCGATGGGGAAAATTAAATTCAAATATGAGCTCAAGGGAAAAATTTAAAGTATGTTGTATGTGAGCGTGTGTGGGGGTTTTGTTTAAGTATACATATTAAAACCCGAAGCGCTGGTTTGTGTTATATCAAATTAATTTTATGTTTTGAATATATTTATCTCAATTCTAAGAAAGGAAAGTACCATGTACAACAGCTGTTATTATTATCCGTATAGAAATAGTAGTAGAAAAAAGTAAAAGGGGGAATATTTTGGGTTGATGGGAATATCTAAAAAATGATTTTTTCGTTATGTTTACCTTTGTTGTATAAGGAATTTAATTAAATAAAGTATAATCATGGTATAATGGCAGTGCTACTTTTTTTAGAATAACCATTTCTGCTTCCTGTGTTCGCCGAAAAGAACATGGCCCTGGTAAGTAACAAACATATAGTTGGCACACTTTAAAGATGGCGTCTGAACAAAAAAGACGCCAACAAGTGATTATGTGAAAATAAATAGTAAATAAATAATTAAAGTAAAAAATTAAAGTTACATTGGCGCCCGGAACTTAGGGACATTTTATATAAAGAAATTTATATAAATATAGGTCTACTTGGGAGAACAGAAATGGTTGTTCGAGGTAACTAAAAATATGTAAACATAGGTAGAGTCAGGTTATGATATGATTGATAGATGTGTATTATAAATAAGTAAGAATTAAATAAAAATGATGAATACTAATGAAAATAGTAACAATGAAGTCAGCTTCACTGACAGTAATATAGAAAGCCAGTTAACAGAATCGAGAATAATGGAAGGCGTGACGAGTCAGTCATCGCCAACCTTAGTTAAGAAAGAGGATAATAATGATATGATGAGTATGATGCAGTTACTGTTGAATAAATTTGATAGCAAATTTGAGGAACAAAAAAGTGATTCCAATGTTAAATATGACAAAATAAATGCTAAATTTGATGAAATGAATACGCAAAATGTTAAATTTGAAATTAACATGAATAAACGTTTGAATGAGATTGATGAACATTTTAGTACAATTAAAGAACAAATATTAGAATCAGTAGACCATAAGTTCGATGAACAAATCAATGAATTAACAAAAAATGTTGAAAGTAAAATCAATAATGTAAACGAACTAATGACAGATCAAATTAAAAGTCAAGTTAGAGAACAGAGTGTAGAGATAAAAAGTAAGTTTATTAGCAAAATTAATGAAAATAATTATGAGATAAAATTTAAGATCATGGAGGTAGAGAATGTATGTAAACAATCAATACAAGAGAGTGTGGGGGTTATGAAAAAACATAACCTTCAATACGAAAGTAAATATGATAATAAATTTAGCATGATAGAACAAGATATAGTAGAAATTAAAGACGAATTACATGTGGCAGTGAGCCAAAATTTAACTAATGTTGCGGAGCGAATATTATATACTCGCGAAGCAAAAGATGATATTGAACTTGAACAATTTTGTTGCGATAACCGGAGAGTACACCCGATGCAGTTCTTGAGTAAGGTAAGGGAATTTAACCGTTTTAATAGCAGTAGTTGGGAGGTAAAGTTATTAAAGATTTTAAAATGTTTTAAGGGCAGTTCTGAAATATGGGCTGAAGTACATAGAACAGAGTGGGGTAGTTATGAGAATTTCGAGACAGCATTCCGAAATAAATATTGGTCTGAAGAGGACCAGGAAATATTACATAGTAGAATTATGGGTACAGGGAATTTTGGGGGTCATAACAACAACATAACCATATACATAATGAGGATATTTAACGAGGCGAAATATTTAGAACCGCCATTGCCATTTCGATCGTTTGTCAGACATATTAGTAAACACCTGCCTAGGGAGGTACAAATTACCTTAATGACTAGAGAGGTAGCGGACATAAATGAGTTGGAAAATATACTAGACGTATTTCAGAACATTGGAGACCGTAAAGTAGGTAGGCGTCCTAACCAATCAGGTATGAATAATAACAGTCATTATACACCACAAAGAGGGTCACCACAGGGGCATGTATACAATAAACTAGAAAGTCATTGTCGAGATGTGGGGTGGAAATGTACGGATGGCTCGGGCGAGAATTACGTCGGTAGAGATTTTTGTTACAGGTGTAGAAAACCAAGGCCGAATCAGCGGGGCGGAAATAAGTCATCGCATAACACAACATACAGCAGCGAGCTGGAGATGAGCGCGGGGAAACATCGAGGAGCAATGGAGTTCATAAGCAGCATGAGAAAGGGTACCGGCAGAGCAGTACCACCGCCAGAACGGAAAACAGGCCGACAATGGAAGCAAGGACCCCACCATTGTCCACGGGGAACAACAGGGTCCAGGTAACCGACGAATATCATAATAATGTGATACAGATGGATATGACGAAAGAATTGTTGGAGGAAGATGACACGAAAGTGATGGAAACCAAAACCGGATTGACGGAGGTAATCATCACCATAGAAGGTAAGAATTCTAAAACATTAATCGATACAGGAAGTGAAATATCAGTAGTTTCTGAAAATGTAATGGAAGAATTAAGAGAAATAAATAAAAATATACCATCATTACCAGTTGCGGGCGTAACAGTGGTGGGGGTAACCGGAGTACGAAGTAAATGAGTTACTAAACAAGTACAGTTAAATATATTCCTTAATGAAACTGAATTTGAAAATACCTTTCTAGTAGTTAAGGGACTGAGTTTAGATGTAATATTGGGAAATGATTTTTTGGAGAGAAATGGGGCAGTAATAGATTTTAATAAATGGATAGTAGAATGTAATAGAGGGGGTGAACCAGTCAGGGTTAATTTTAAAAGGGTGTTAGATGAAGTGGAGTTACGGGGATAAAAATGATACAAAAGCGAGTAGGCGATGGGGATATAGAAACTAAAGTGAATATATGTCGAGAGAGTGAGAGTGTAGAGAGCGTTGACGACGAGATGCATGTAAGTGATGAGAGAGTATGGGAAAATAGGGCGAATAAATTTTTTAATGAGGGTGGAGTTGTAGGGAGTCCCCAACGACAGGAATTGTGGGCAGTTGTGGAGCGTTTTAGAGATGTGTTTGCGGAGTTGCCTGGAAAAGCCAGGGACTATGTATGTGAGCTGAAGGTTCGGGAACACTCACCCTACATGCAGAGGAGTTATCCAGTGCCATTTTCAAAGAGGAGAGCAGTGCAAGAGGAGTTGGATAGAATGATGGAGGGAGACATTATTGAGAGATCGATATCGCCTTACTCGAACCCATTAGTGGTAGTAATCAAGAAGGACGGAAAGGTAAGATTATGTTTAGATGCTAGAAAAATAAATCAGATTATAATACCTGACCGGGAGTCACCGGAACCTATAAATGAGATTTTTCAGAAATCCAGTGGGGTCAAGTACATGACATCTTTGGATTTAACCGCAGGATACTGGCAGGTGCCGTTAGCAGCAGAGAGTCGGAGGTATACTGCATTTCTCTTCAATGGTAAGAATTATAAGTTCAAGCGTTTGCCATTTGGGCTTAACACTAGTGTAGCGAGTTTTATAAAGTGTTTAGATATGATATTACAACCTAAGGACTTAGATTTTCTGACTGTATACGTTGATGATATATTAATAGCGTCAAGAACATTCACGGAACATTTAGAACTTATTGAATGTGTATTAGACAAATTGCAAAATGGGGGATTAACAGTTAATTGGGAGAAGTCGAAGTTTTTACAAACTGAAATACATTTTTTGGGTTTTATTACAACTCCAGAGGGAATTCTAGCTAACCCTGATAAAGTAGAAGCTATAATGCGCTTTCCTGAACCTAAGAATGTTAAACAGCTGCAGAGTTTTTTGGGTCTGTGCAATTTCTATAGAAAATTCCAGAAAAATTATGCACACACGACATCAAAGTTAAGTACCGTACTACAGAAGAATAAAAATGGAAATGGGGAGAGAAGGAAAGGGATGCATTCGAGGAGATAAAAAGAAAATTATCAAATATGATAATGATGAATCACCCTGATTTTTTAAAAACTTTACTTACAGACTGACGCCAGTAACGTCGCACTGGGAGCGGAGTTGTACCAGGAGGATAGCAACAAAGAGCACCACATGATAGCTTTCGCCAGCAGATCTTTATTGGCAGCTGAAAGAAACTATACAACTATGGAGAAGGAGTTGCTGAGTATCGTGTTTGCGGTAGGGAAGTTTCGCACCTACATCTTGGGGAACAAGACAGTTATCAGAACGGATCACAAGGCACTGTCATTCTTGAACTACTGCTGATTAACCCATAGCCGTCTAACCAGGTGGGTACTTACCTTACAGGAATACAATTTTTCATGGGAATATATTAAGGGGACAGACAATAAAGTACCAGACACTCTTTCCAGGGTAGATATCATAGAAAATAAAACTGGGAGGGATCTTAAGGAAATAGAAATTTTTCGATTAACAAGGGAAGATAGAATTTTCGGTGAAGAATTAAGGGATATTAAAAGCATGCAAAGATCTGAAAACAAATTGGGTAAAATAATTGCTAGTTTAGAAACGGATGTAGAGGGGTCGGAATATAATGCACGTTTCCAAATATATCAGGGAATTCTGTTCAAAAAAGTAGAAGGGGGTGAACGTGATTGGAAATTAGTTGTACCAGAAGGGTTGATAGATAGAATTATTTGGGATTGCCATATAATGTATGGGCATTTTGGGGCGAAAAAGTGTACGAATGTTTTAAAAGAATTGTGTGTTTTTAAGAATATGGAGAGGCGAGTACGGAGGTTGTTACGGGTATGTGATTTGTGTCAGAGGTCTAATGTAGTGAATTATAGGGTAGAAGGGGAGTTGAATTATATTAAGGTAGAGAGACCGTTTGATTTAGTTGCTGTTGATTTGTATGGGCCATTACCCAAGGGTAGGGGTGGAGTAATGTATGTTTTTGTTGTTTTAGACACGTTTTCTAAGTTTTTTAGGTTATATAGTGTAAAGAGAGCGACGAGCAGGGTGCTGAGTGAAAAAATAACCAGAGATTATATGGTAAATGTAGGCAAGCTGAAGGTAATTTTATCCGATCATGGACCCCAATTTGTAAGCGGTAGGTGGAGCCAAACTCTTGGATGGGAAGGCATCATACCCAAGCATACGGCAGTTTACCATACACAATCCAACCAGGCAGAACGGGTGATGAGAGAGATTGGTAGGATATTTCGGGCGTATTGTCACGCCAAGCATACAGAATGGCCATTCTACGTTAAGAAAGTAGAAGAATGGTTGAATAGTACCACCCACGAATCCACCGGGTTTACGCCGTATGAATTAATAAAGGGAACCAGGCCACCTAGAATATTGGAACAACTTTTTAAGTATCCACCAGAAAATCAAACTATAGACGTGAATATGAAGATCCGATTAGCGAATAAAAATTTACTCACAAAAGGAGAAAGGAGAAAGCAGAGTCGTGATGCTAAAGGTAAGTGGACTAAATATGAGGTAGGGCAATTAGTACTGGTAAGGAGACATGATTTGTCTAGCGCACAGGATAAAGAGATAACGAAGTTTTTTCTATTATATGAGGGACCGTATGAAATTGTGGAAGTAATTGAATAATGCGTACGTGTTATGAAACCAAGCAACGCAGGAGATAGTAGGTACACAAAATGCGACGAATTTGGAGTTGTATCGGTCACAATAAACGTTTCAATCTTAATATATTATTTTATGTTTTCAGAAGGGACTCTCCCCCATTTTCGGGCAGTCACGGCTTCACCATCCCTGACCGTGGATTTTGGCTGTTTGGAGGCGGACCATGGTTGGCGGAACTTCTACCTGGGGTGAAAGCAACGATGGTCCTACTCCACAAATTGGTGCAAGTAGAAATTTAATCTTATTGTTGGACGGGGAGGGGGACCCCTAAAGTTCATGGATGGAATATATATATTAAAAAAAAAAAAATTTTGGTTGGCAGTATTTTCCACGAACAGTAGTTTTATTTTATGAATTATGGAATAAAACACCCAAAATTTGTGTAACGTAAATCATTAACTCAGGAAGGAGTTATATTTTTCTTTATAGAAAAGAAATGTAATTTATGTAATTTAGAAATGTAAGATGATCTATTGTTGTACTTATTATCTTGTCGTGAGAAGGTATTGTTGAAAAGTGAAAGCTGGAACTTGCCATAAGTGTCTATATTAAAATTTTATTATGTGAAATAAATAAAAATCAACTTTTTTTTTTTTTTTTTTTTTTTTTTTTTTTTTTGAAATCGTCTTAAAGTGACAACCTTCAGTGGTTGTGAATTAAAGAAGAACAGTGAAACTATGGTGATGCCTTAAGACTGCTTTATGAACAATGATAATATGATTATTAAGGTTTGTAATGAATATTATTTTTTTAAATAAGGAGGATTTTATATGTATTGGTATATATGTATAGGTTAATGATTTTGGGGGCAGTTATGACACTAAGTGTCAAACCATTGCGATTCCCTACATTTCGGGCGGTCCTGGCCTTAGCAGCCCAGACCGTGGTTTTGGATGACAACTAGCTGTGGGCAGAAATTGTAAAATGACCACAGTTGGTTGCCTTTGAAATTGGTCAAACATAGAAATTTAATGGGGTTTGATAAGAGAATCTAAGATTATTTTGAACACAGGCTATTTTCACCCAAATAGGGGTGGTAGACCTTAGGGGCATATATTAAGATAATGAGTAGGGGGTACTTACCCTGAAGTTTTTGTAACGCTGAAGCAAGGATGGGAGTGAGAGAAAAGAAAAGTGCTTACTCCTTCTGCCTCAGTCCTTGTGGAGGCAACTGGAAGCAACAGTCCGGGGGGGGCAATAGTGTGTGTGGAGGAGAAAAGGGGATGCTTATTATTATTAACAGCGCCGGATAAATAGAATTCCTGTTAATAATAATATTTTATAAAATGTTAAATGATTTTGAATTGTTTTAGAAATGTTTAAGAATTGTAGAAAGAGGGAGATATAGATAATTGTATTTGAGTAAATTTTGATTATGTGTTTAAATATTTTGGAAGTATTATTGCATTAGTATAAAGATTTGTATTTCTTCTTGTTTATGGGAAAGGATTAATTATTATCGATTGAAATCGAATATCTTATAAATGTTAATGGGAGCGAGCTAAGAGAAAGGAACGTCTGTACAATAATTATTATATTCATATATATGTTAGGAGTTAAGGAAAAAACCAGTGCTTCTTAACGCAAACCAGCACAGCTAAGGGGAAACAGATCAGTTAGGGATATAGTAATGTACAAGGCCACTAGTTAATATTTTGATTTGTTGTTTCAGAGTTTGGTGATGCTGTGGCGGCGGTCCTGAGCTGGCCAGCGCGTCAGAGCAGGAGCGTTAAGTATCTGTCTGACTTTATGGTGTTGGGATCTCGAGAGAGAAGTCCAGTAAGGTCATTCAGGTGCAGTCACAGTCACTGGACCGAGGGTGAGTTAAATATTTTTTATGCAAACCGTAAAGGGGGTTGTGGCGACATATCCTGACTGATCCCTTTAGGCAGTATGAGTGTGTCAATGAGAGTTTTTATGCTTCGGCATAAAACCTCTCATTGAGGGGGTATTGTAACGGGACATTTAGGCCTACCCAGGGTAATAAATAAATATTATTGTGTTTAATAAAAAGGAGATAAAATTTTATGATATAATAATAATTTTGGGAGACAAATATAAATTCATAATTATGGTAAATTTTATTGGAACAAAATTAGAAAAAGTAATGGTAAAATATTGTTCATGAATTATAACAACGCAATAGACAAATGGGCGAAATTGTGCCAAGGTCAGCTCCAGTGACTAACATCTTGTGTAACATCAAATCAGACGATATTACGTCAGTGCATACGTCACGCTGGAATGCATGGGCATGTAAGCCGAACCTTATGCTGGCGTAGTGATACAAGAACTTAGAATGAGAATTGGTGAAACAGCCGCGGCCACTTCACAAAATAGTGCCGTTCGTCTAATGCCAGTCTGAAATAACTACTCGCGCGAGTAACACCTATAAGTTCTGGAACTAAAAAATCGCGGGCGCCCGCACTAAAATGTGAATACTGTACATATAAAAGAATACATGTAAATCACAAAATGGAACATTTGAACACATTAACAGTTAAATTTCTTTAAAAGTTAAAAAACAGTAGAATCAGTGAACGAAGTACCGAGTAATCGATGTAGCGTACGTGAAAAGGTCGAAAGTGAATGTAAAAATGGCCTGGCGTCTCACGGACAGTTAAACAGATAAGTAACCGATGGGGAAAATTAAATTCAAATATTCAAGTATGTTGTATGTGAGCGTGTGTGGGGGTTTTGTTTAAGTATACATATTAAAAGTATACATATTAAAACCCGAAGCGCTGGTTTGTGTTATATCAAATTAATTTTATGTTTTGAATATATTTATCTCGATTCTAAGAAAGGAAAATACCATGTACAACAGCTGTTATTATTATCCGTATAGAAATAGTAGTAGAAAAAAGTAAAAGGGGGAATATTTTGGGTTGATGGGAATATCTAAAAAATGATTTTTTCGTTATGTTTACCTTTGTTGTATAAGGAATTTAATTAAATAAAGTATAATCATGGCAATACAGTGCTACTTTTTTTAGAATAACCATTTCTGCTTCCTGTGTTCGCCGAAAAGAACATGGCTCTGGTAAGTAACAAACATATAGTTGGCACACTGTAAAGATGGCGTCTGAACAAAAAAGATGCCAACAAGTGATTATGTGAAAATAAATAGTAAATAAATAATTAAAGTAAAAAATTAAAGTTACAATATTATGTATAGACTGGACATCAAATAAATATAAATTTTGTTACTGTTAATAGAGTTTCTTATTTGCAAGTCCTGTCATCCAACCAGTGGACATGTCTGAAATTGTGGCTTGGGTCTTTGCACTTTAGGCTTCCTCTAGGTTCATTACCTAGTTTTAAATATTATGTCTCTCCCCTAAAAAAAAAAAAAAAAAAAAAAAAAAAAAAAAAAAAAAAAAATCATAAAACACTTAATAAAATAAAAGGGGGGTTTCAAATTGTAGCAGTTTAGTGTGGTTATGATTCAATGGGTTTATATAATCATATGCATTCAGAATATGTAGTAAATTGCATTTCAGAACTTAATTCATTGAATTTTGGAAGTTATAGGCAGTGGGGACTTGCATTTATTTAAGTTACTTGAAAACTTAAATGCGGCCACACTTGAAAACATAGTGTGGCTACAGGCATGTCAGCTGGTGTTGGGACTTGCAATTATTTTTTCTAAAAAAAAAAAAAATTTTTTTTGATCTGAGTCAAAGGTATTTAAAAGAAGTTAATTGAAAAATTTTGAACAGTTTGACTAATTAATAGAATTTTGATGGCATGCTATTTTGTATGAAATGACTAGAGATGGATTAAATTTAATATGTTTTAGTATTTAAGCATGATTATTTTGTGATAGTGAGTGTAAGGTATGTGCTGTAAGAGGTTACAATTGCGAGGTGAATGGTATATTGAGTAGGAAATTGATTTAATTGAAATTATTCCGGATCTTAGAAAATTTTGAACATGATCGGGTGCCGTCAGTACTTGTCTGTTTTTGGTTAGGATTTGTTCTGTTGTAGTGAGAACTTGTCTTTTGGGCAAGCCCAGTTATGTAGTGACTTGTTGGTTTCTTTTGGTTACTGAGAACATTCTATTTGGGGTAAATTATGAAGTGAGACGCTCATGTAATGGTGCGATTCAACTTATGGTATTTTGGGTCATTTTAATTTATGAACGCGGTTATGGTCCGGCCATACATCATGATGCTGTGATGTGTCATTAAATCCTTGATGGAATATTTGAAGTTGGGTCACGTGACACACCGATTTTTGACATGAATCTAATTAGTTGAATTAGCTGAACAGCATTGATTGTTATTTATTTAGATGTTATGTGTACTTCTTGTAGATTTGTGTATTGTAAGTTTGATGTGTAGTCTTGTGTTGTTGTGTTCTCTTCTGGGCATTTCGAGTAGCTCTCTCTCTGCCTTCATTATACACCCATCTCGTCGCATCGCTAGAGCACTCTGGAGCCACTTGAATGATGAAGTTCTTCCTGTTTCCTTGCCATTTTGTTACTGTCATTATATTGTTTGTGTGAATATTGTGCGGCGATGACCAGCTCGGTAAACGTGGATTTGTTTGTAAAAGATGAGCTCGAGGGGGAGGTCTGAAGTCACTCGGTGTTCAAAGTTCAAAGGACCAATTACCTGAGATCACTTGAAGCTAATCAAGTTATTCCGTTCTATTGTTGAAATGTGGTGTTGAATGATTGTTTTTTTTTTGCAATTATTGAAAGTGGATGGCCGACACAATAATTAGATTTGGGTGGTATCATACGGAGCGTCGGTCAAAGATGTTCATTGGTAGTAGTTATTCATTTGAAAACAAATTGGCAAATTTGCTCGGATGGAAAGTATTTAAAGTCGTTTGTCGGGTGCTGTGTTGACTTTCCTTTTCTTGAACAGTCTTGTTTGTGGTGCAAATAAGTGATGGTGTTATCCATGATAAGTTTGGTCCGATACAGGGTCTCCTGTTGCGGTGAGGTTGGGCGATTCTAGCTGTCCTGTAAAGAAGTTTACCCCCCCTTACTCACGTATTGAGGTTAACTTATAGTTAATGGGATTTAGAGTGATGTTCGCATGCCCTCGGTCGATCTTCTGCTGCTTAGTTTATCGGGGCCGGCCTTCCTAGAGTAGGGGTGTTGTCCACTCATATATCAAGGTTAGAGTTGCCTTGTTTTATAGTATATGAGTGGGCGGTCCAAAAGGTGGACAGTGATTGAGAAGGTAAGCACTCACATATCAAGGTTGTAATACCTTGTTGGCCTTCGGGCATGAATATGTGAGTGGCAGTAGGTGGTGTCACCAGTGAGGGTGACGTTTAGGGCGGCCTCGTGATGCAGGTGGTGGTGGAAGAGTTGTAAAGGGGGTTTAACGGCTATTTGGTCCTGGGTCTCAGTTGTTGAGTTTAGGGGGCCTTGGGTGGTCAGTACTCAGAGCAGGTCTGCGATTCTTGTCTTTCTCCTTTTCTTTTCTGTTCCTTATCTCTGCATGCAGACCAGGGCCCGGCGAGCATGCAGGACGCACACTTACACTTACTCATTCAGGCACACACACAGGCATAACTTACACTCCTTCCTTCTGCTTCTTTCGTTTCCCTGAGACACTGAACCCACCAAGAGCGCATAGATGTCTGAGGTTTCCCTGGAGTCCCACAAATCATGGTAGATACTATGTTTAGATTTTTTGGGGCAACCATGTTGCCCTTTTGGGGTGAGGGTGTGCCGTACTTCGTTCGGCGCTCCGTGGTTCATATGCTAAGTTCGGTGGTATGCGCGTATATCATTTCATTTTAAAAACTCGCTCGTTCTACCAGTTGTGCACTGCTATGTATGGTGCATCGTCGCTGTGTAGTGGGCTACGTGTTAGTTACGGCGACGAAAATCATGTCAGCCAGGGCCAGCTGTTGTTGCCGTAACCTGTAATAAAAACGAAGTCTCATGGGTGCAATTCGCCATGTGTTCTGTCTCATTTCTCTTCTGACCTTCTCAGAGAAATCTTCACTGGTTACGACTGACGGCGCCTGAATCATTCTGCCTGGTTGAAGCCTTACTATGGAAAAATAATTTAAAGCTAGCTCCAGGTAGGCATAGCCTTAATTATAGCTCAATTATTTTTAACCTCGAAACCGTTTTTGTTAGGTGTTCTTCCTAAAAGATATCCGTGTGTGTGTGAATTTCCAGGCATGCAACAGTGTCTAATTAAATTAAATGTAACTTATTAACTTGGTCAAATCAATTTAAACTTATCTTACACTCAGCTACTCGTTCAGAAATTGTAAATGAGAACGTCCTAGATAGAAAGTAATTTCATAGTTATAAAAGGAGTTATAAAAGATTTATAAAACTAAATAAGGCACAGCTTGTGGTTAGAGCGGATTGTTAATAAGATAGTAAGTGTTTGTGAAAAGGTTCTTGTCCCGTGCTGAATATTAAAGTGTAATTTCTCTATAGCATTATAACTGTGGCGTGAGTGCGAGCTGTGCTTGTGTTATGTCTATGACACCCTATATAGCAAGTTGCCTGTCCTAGGTGCTCGGCCAATGGCGAGATGGGTGTCGGGGTTGGCCTAAGACCTGCCAACCCCTTGTGCAGAGAAACTACATAAGCCTTGAGACGCCGTCAGTCGGGACAGAGATGCAAACTCTTAGAGAAATTCTGCCCCCAGAAATCATCCGTTTCAACTACTGCTCAACCTAGACAATGGCCACCTACTACATTGGACAATTCAGGTGTGATCCATCTCAATTTAATTTATCACCATCATCTACCACAACACGGTGCATCTGCAGACACTCTCAAAAACAGACTTATAAAATCCGCTCAGAACTTGTTTAAAATCTGGAAACACATGTTAGGTTTCGTGCCTGCATGCTCGGACACTATACACAGATAAACACCTTATGTATATTTAAGACACTCTTATACTATGTAAGGGATTACACATATACATGTACTTAGATGAACAGCTCTGAGTTTCCTTGTTTCTCGTGTTCAATGTATCAGAGTGTTGGTTGTGGCCTGCTTAATCATGTACTTTCATGTGGGTATAATGCAGGACTGGGGTCTTTGACTTTCATGCCATTATTGAGGCCTTAACAGTAATTATGGCTACTTCCGTGAGTTGTTAATCCAGACTGCATGAATCCTGTGTTAAATTATAAATTTAAGTTATCTTGTAACGTGGGGGCAAATCAGTTGCTTTGGTTATATGAATATTGTAGCATGACAGATAATCCACACAAATACATTACTCAATGATCATTAATAAAGCTCTAATATATGGAATATCCAGATGAGAATTAATTAAAATGCACTGTTTAATAATATATTCACAAGAAAGGTTGAATAAAGAAAATTTCTGCAAATAATATAATATAATACAAATTTAAAAACCCAGAAGACTAAAAATAATAATCACAAAATTACCCAGGTAAGATAGAAGCAGGCAATTAATATACCCCGACAAGGAAACCAGACTAGAAGAAACCAAGGCATACACAGCGAAAAACTACTGAAGACAGAAGAAAGAAGAATAATTAAAACTAGAGAAGAAAGAAGAACTAATTAAAACTACTACTACAGAAGAAGGAAGAAAGAAGAACAACCAAATCTATTACTACTGAAGAAGGAAGAAAGAAGAATAATCAAAACTAAATCTACTGAAGACAGAAGAAAGAAGAATAATTAAAACTAGAGAAGAAAGAAGAATAATTAAAACCAAGGAAGAAAGAAGACTAATTAAAACTACTACTACAGAAGAAGGAAGAAAGAAGAACAATCAAAGCTACTGAAGACAGAAGAAAGAAGAATAATTGAAACCAAAGAAGAAAGAAGACTAATTAAAACTACTGCTACTGAAGACAGAAGAAAGAAGAATAATTAAAACTAGAGAAGAAAGAAGACTAATTAAAACTACTACAGAAGAAAGAAGAACAACCAAATCTACTACTACTGAACAATGGAGAAAGAAGAACAATCAAAGCTACTGAAGACAGAAGAAAGAAGAATAATTAAAACTCAAAGAAGAAAGAAGAATAATCCCAAACTAAATTTACTGAAGAAGGAAGAAAGAAGAACAATCAAAGCTACTGAAGACAGAAGAGAGAAGATTAATTAAAACTACTGAAGAAAGAAGAACAATCAAAGCTACTGAAGAAAGAAGAATAATTAAAACCAAGGAAGAAAGAAGAACTAATTAAAACTACTACTACAGAAGAAAGAAGAACAATCAAAGCTACTGAAGAAAGAAGAAACAAGACTAATTAAAACTAAAGAAGAAAGAAGAATAAACCAAAACTGCTACTACTGAAGAAAGAAGAGAGAAGATTAATTAAAACTACTGAAGAAAGAAGAACAATCAAAGCTACTGAAGAAAGAAGAAAGAAGAATAATTAAAACCAAGGAAGAAAGAAGAACTAATTAAAACTACTGTTACTGAAGACAGAAGAAAGAAGAATAATTAAAACTAGAGAAGAAAGAAGACTAATTAAAACTACTACAGAAGAAAGAACAACCAAATCTACTACTACTGAACAATGAAGAAAGAAGAACAATCAAAGCTACTGAAGACAGAAGAAAGAAGAATAATTAAAACTCAAAGAAGAAAGAAGAATAATCCCAAACTAAATTTACTGAAGAAGGAAGAAAGAAGAACAATCAAAGCTACTGAAGACAGAAGAGAGAAGATTAATTAAAACTACTGAAGAAAGAAGAAAGAAGAACTAATTAAAACTACTACTACAGAAGAAAGAAGAACAATCAAAGCTACTGAAGAAAGAAGAAACAAGACTAATTAAAACTAAAGAAGAAAGAAGAATAAACCAAAACTACTACTACTGAAGAAAGAAGAGAGAAGATTAATTAAAACTACTGAAGAAAGAAGAACAATCAAAGCTACTGAAGAAAGAAGAATAATTAAAACCAAGGAAGAAAGAAGAACTAATTAAAACTACTACTACAGAAGACAGAAGAAAGAAGAACAATCAAAGCTACTGAAGAAAGAAGAAACAAGACTAATTAAAACTAAAGAAGAAAGAAGAATAAACCAAAACTACTACTACTGAAGAAAGAAGAGAGAAGATTAATTAAAACTACTGAAGAAAGAAGAAAGAAGAACAATCAAAGCTACTGAAGAAAGAAGAATAATTAAAACCAAGGAAGAAAGAAGAACTAATTAAAACTACTACTACAGAAGAAAGAAGAACAATCAAAGCTACTGAAGAAAGAAGACTAATTAAAACTACTACTACAGAAGAAGGAAGAAAGAAGAAGAATCAAAATAAAAACTACTAAAGACAGAAGAAAGAAGACTAATTATAACTACTACTACAGAAGAAGGAAGAAAGAAGAACAATCAAAGCTACTGAAGACAGAAGAAAGAAGGATAATCCAAAACTACAGAAGAAGGAAGAATAACCAAACTCAAAGAAGAAAGAAGAATAATTAAGACGACCCATATAAAACAAAAAGCCCATAGGGATAGAACCCCAAAAAACTCCAAAATCAATGAATGCCCAAAGAGAAAGTATAACACCCTAAAAAACCATATCACTGTAAAACTGACAAAAAACTAAAAGTGTTAGTAGTATTAAATATTAGTGCATTCAAAAAGTTATTGTGTAGTTTGTATAAACAAATCTTCACCGTTCCCCCATGGTTGAATATTTCATGTTAAAAACTAGAGAAAGACTAGTAAATATATTGATAATTCACCATAGACAAGTGCAAGTGATCAAATTATAAATAATAAACTTTAAAAAGGTGCATGAGTTACAGTACAAAGTAACAAACTTTAAGTTTTATGAACAGTGTCTACTTTGATAATGAAATAGTAATGTTACTAATAAAAGGCTACTAAAGCTGTATGAACATTCCATAGAATGGAATATAAATTAGATAGCCAGGGTTATACTTTAAGAGGGGGCATAAATCTTATAAAATGGGGAATTACAGAACAAACTGTTTATGATGAAGTTTATAGAAGGTGTTAACAATTATATATGGAACCAGGATGTTAGGTTCCTATTACATATAACATTTAGATAAGTAAGGATTAGTCATAAGAAATATTAGTATTATAATTGTTATTTTATTGTTCATTTTAATTTAGGAATGCACTATCTAAAAATAGATATCATTCCAATGTTGTAGAAATACCTTTTATTATGTTATTAGGTGATATACCAAAACAATGTTATTCAGAACACCAGTTTTATATATCCAGGTGTTATATTTTAATTGTATAATCTATAATTACTGTTATGCCAGCTCAAAGAACTAATTTTTAATCAAATATATCAGAATCAGAAGTCAGAGAAGGAAATAAAATAATTATATTAGTAAAACATTTGGAAATTAGCCACACATCAGATCTAGGCCAAAGAATAAATTTAAACTGCAGAATAATTAACAAACCTAGTCTTCTAAACCAGATAAAATGACAATATTTAGGCTAAGATTTTCATGAGACGAAGGAAATACAGACAGTTCATTATTATACCTCGAAGAGAGCACTTCTTGTGAATATTTGATTGAACCAACCTTTAATGGCCGTTATGTTGTAACGAAGTTCGGAATCATTTTATGTAAAACTAAATTTTTAACTATTTTAATGAAAGTGAAGTGGTGAAGTTGACCCCTGAACTACATAACACCTATAAACGAAATCACATATAACTAATTACATGAAATAACACTGAAATCGCATCAAACACCAAGTGAAAATTCGAGGTTAACTGACACGCACAAACATCGGTAGATAGACCCATTTAACAACATTTTTACACAAAGTGAACTTTCCATGATACACCAGCGACAATAAACTATACCCCAGAAGATCATATACCGTAGCGAAGAACATTTAACCGAAGAAGGGACATATTATCTCAACAAGTACGTTGTTTACATTAGAAGCTTTCAACGCGCATGCGTCAGGCGGCCATTCTGATCCAGTTCCGTCACCTCAATTAGAGACGACTAGACTGCTTTCTGGTTTGAACAAAATTATATATAAACTTTTATTATTAATAATTACCAGTATATTGTTTAAATTTAAGACCTTTTTTGAATTGTAAGTGTTATACTTTCATGTCCCTGACCTTCTCTGGCTTTTTATATAAATAACCGTTCAAAGAACCTGTTTAAATAATACAACTGTAAAACATCTAATATCGACCGACCCTGAGCGAGTCGATATGGCTTTGTAACCTCGATTAATTAATCGATCAACCTTATTATTGTGTTTAATAAACGTTTTTGTTTGTTTTTTGGTAAATTGGAGTTGATTTCTCTTATAAAAGGACATAATCATTAATTAACCAAGAAAAATAGATAATCTTTAAAGGCAGTATATGCGAAACTACAACATTTCAAGAGTAAGAAGAAGAGAGCCGTTTTCGCCTAACTTGAAGTTAATTGGATTATCTTTTTAACAAATTTACCGAACAGAAATTTATTACCAAATTAAACACCTTACTATTATAATTATAATTACGATCCACAACCTCAATTTATTCCTAAATATTAAGCACATAAATACCCCGAAAATATTTTTTCCGAAATTATTTTTTTTTATAAATATAAATTTTAAATTTCTATTTTATTTCAATTTGCTACACAGCAAAATACACTTTATTTAATTGATGGTAATAACATCCCAATTACCAATAACAAAGACCAGGAACTTTACCAAATCGACGATTCCCAGAGCGGAACGTCACTACTACACATACACACCATAAAAATTATCCTGGGTAATATTATACCAGAACACTATACAATTACAATTATAGTATGGTTGTATTACCAAAGCGAAGATCAACAGTGAGAGCTTAGAAGACAAGAAGATATTAGCTACGTACTACACACATTCTTACATTGAAACTCATGGTATTTATTACAAATTCAGCTAGCACAACCAGTGGGACTTACAGGAGAGCACAATTCTCATACATCGATATTTATTTTATTATCCGCACCACTCACAGTTTTATTACAAATTTGGCTTCCATCGCGGGGCTAGAACGAGGCGGACTTCACGGTATTATTACAAATTTGGCGTCCAACTAAAGGGCTGTAATTAGGGGTTGAAATTACTGTAATTACTTACCCAATTCCTAATTCAGTTTGGCAGCGGTTAGTCAGCCAGGGAATCAGGGAAGATGATGCGTCGTGCCACATCAAAGAAGAGAGCGGCGGAGGCCGAGAAAGAACTCGAGATGGAGGATAAGGAGGCGACCCCAGTGGAGGACGTGGAAAAGATGCTAGAACGGGTGGAAGATAAACAACCAGCACCACCAGAGAAACAACCCGAAGTACCCACCCAAACAGGGGACGTCGATGTCCAAGACAAAGAAATGGAAAAGTCTAAAACTATAGAAGAAAGTACAATGGACAAATTAATGGAAATGTTCAGGCAAATGAGTAAGAAAATGGAGTCTACTACAGAAGAAAATAGTAAGGCAAGGAAGGAAGACCAACAGTCCTTGAAGGACAATTTGAATGAAATAAATAAGAACATAGAAGAATTGAAGAAGGACAACCAAGCAACAAAAGAAGAATTGAAGAAGGACAACCAAGCAACAAAAGAAGAATTGAAGAAGGACAACCAAGCAACAAAGGAAGAGTTGAAGAAGGACAACCAAGAAACAAAGGAAGAATTGAAGAAGAAGATTGAAGACACCCATAAGAGAATAGAGGAAACCAGCAAAGAAATGAAGAAAGACAACCGATCTTTAAGCCGGAAAATTGATGAAACTAATCAGAAAATGGAGGAAACCAGCAAAAAGATGGAAGAAAAATTGGAGGAGAATAACAAGAAAATGGAAGAAAAGATGGGGGAGAGGTTAGAAGAGTTGAGAGAGGATAACCAACTATTACGGGAAGAATTATGGGAAGTGAACCAGGAGAATCTAGACAAATTAGACGAACGAATGGAACTATTAAGAAAGGAAATGAACCAGGAACTCAAGGAAAATAAGAAATCTATGACCAAAAGGCTGGAAGACGAAACCATAACTATAAATCAACAGATAAGAGAAGTTGATGGAAGATGTCGGCTGACGGAAGTGGAGGTACAAGAGTTCAAGGAAGCGGTGAACACAAAGGTCACAAATCTTGAAGAGTCTACTCGCAAGAAGGCAGAAGAAAACCGAAAGGAAAGCCAGGAAGAACTCAGCAAAGTACGATCTCGAATTACGGAAAGATGTGACGGAATGGAGGAAGCGATGACTAACATCACGGGTCAAGTGAGACAGAACCAGGAGGACATGGAAGCCATTCGGAGCCGACCAACCAGCTTTACTAATATCCCAATCAACGAGAACAGAGAGTGGCTTAACTTCCGCCAATATAAAAGGAAGCCAATGGAGTTCTTGGCCCGTATCGAGGAATATATGGCCAAACATAAAAGTAATCGATGGTCCAATAATCGTGAACTATTAGACGAATCGTTCCGTGATATGACAGATAATTGGTGGATGGCGAACAGGAGCGAAATAACCGATTATCCACAGTTCAAAAGTTTGTTTAAGTCTAAGTATTGGTCAGAGACCACCCAGAATTTAATAAGGGACAACATCTGCAATGGCCGATATAGAACTCAGTTTGGCAGTACCATGACTGCGTACTTTCTTGGGAAGGTGTGCCTGGCCAAGCACCTGGAACCAGCCATACCAGAGGAATGCCTGGTGAACAAGCTCTCTTATCATTATGACGAGGAGGTCATAAGAGCTCGAAGAGGTAGTCAGATAAAGACCATACAGGCGATGACGGAGCTATTGGAGAACTATGAGAATGAAGAATATTACAGGCAGAGCAGAAGAAGAAATGAGCGGCCAGAAGTTCGAAATAATCCGTCATCAAATAATAATAGTCAACCGGTCAACAGTGGGTACCAAGGAAATAGATATAACCCGAATTACCATAGTCAACACCCCACGAATGGTAATAACAACAATAATAACCACGGGAATATAAACCCGAATAATAACAGAAATAATAACGGGTTCTCTGGTAATCGAGGTAATTATTACCCGAATAATTACATAAATAGACAAAGAAACACCAATCCTACCAATAACACCGAGCGGTTTGACAATAACAATAGGGGTTACCCTAATCCCAATAACAACAACAACCAGTTCTCCCGACCACGGGTAAATTTTATACGGGCGGAAGGAAACAACCATCGCAGATATAACCAGCAACGACGGAGCAGCGTACACGAGTACGAAGATCGAAACAGAAGCCGAGAACGGGACAACTCTAGTTATAATCTGCCAAGGCGAAGTACTAGCCTAGATGACCCGGAACGGCGTACAAATAGGGAACCAACCTACGAACCGAGAACTGAAAGACTGGAACCTACTCAAGGTTTCCCCACTGATGCCTCTGCTGGTCCTATTAATAACCAAGATGAGGAGAATTTAAACGGGAGGAGGCAGTGATAAACAATAAGGACCTTTTGCTGCTTCTATCGCCTGGGTATGTAAAGGAATTGCCGATAGTAAATAATCCCAATAAAATTACAATCATTCGATGTAATTATTTGAAAAATATTCGAAATGAATTACTGGAGGAGGACAACACTCGCCTCCCTATAATAAATAATGAAATAATATACATCAATGCAGAAGTTGAAGGAACATTCGCACAACTAATGATCGATACCGGTGCGAATGTATCCATAATTAACACTACAGAATTGGAGAGAATCCAAGGAAAATGTGGTAAGCTATTGCCAACCTTACCTATAAATAACATTATATTAATCGGTGCCACGGGTCGCCAAAACAAGACAATCAGAAAACAAGTATCATTGAATGTCGTTAGTAAGGGTATAGCGATGAACATGGTCTTCTTAATTGCAGCAGGATTACCCTTCAACATATTAGTGGGATGTGATGTACTGAGAAGGAACTCCGCTATTATTGATTTACGAATGGAGAAGGTATCACTCTTTACCGGAGATCTAACCTGGACGGCCGATTTAGTCGGTAGTGAGATGACACTTCCCAGCAGTATCCACCAGCAAATACGTAGCATAAATTATACCAATACTAACACCATTCCTAACACTATAGTATATGAACTTACAGACGAGGATTTATGGTCCCAGAAAATACAGGAGATAAGGGATTTCCGAAGCGGAATTAATAGAGAAAAATTACCCAATACTCAAGCGAATCAGCTAATACAAATTTATGAAAGATACCGCTCAGTATTTTCCGATGAGCCAGGCAAGGTAAGAAATTATCAATGTACCCTTCAATTCCGAGATACAGTAGAGTTTAATAGGAAATCCTACCCTATCGCACATTCTCGAAAAGAGGCAGTAAGAGCGGAAATTAATCGAATGATTAATAACGATATTATAGAACCTAGTCAATCCCCATACACCAGCCCTATTGTCGCAATTCCCAAGAAAAACGGCGAAGTCCGTCTTTGTTTGGATGCACGGGAAATAAACAAGAAAATCATTAATGATAGAACATCGCCCGGTGAGATTGAGGAGATCTTGAAACGCTTCCATGGTACCCAATACTTCAGCACTTGGGATACGGTGTGCGGATACTGGCAGGTAGAGTTGCACCCACGGAGTCGCCAATATCTGGCTTTCATATTCGAGGGGCGTAATTACCAATTCAAAAGATTGCCCTTCGGATTGGTAAACTCAGTTGCCATCTTTGTGACCTGCATGGACCAGATATTGGGACAAGAAGCACTTCAGTTTACAACCGTGTACGTCGACGACCTACTGATAACATCGGAGACGTGGGAGGAACACTGTTACCGTGTGGAACATGTGCTAAAAAAATTATCTGCCAGTAACGTCACGCTGAAGTTGGAAAAATCCAAGTTTATTGCCAGAGAAGTGCAATTTTTAGGATTTAACTTGGACGATCAAGGAATCTCACCGTCGGCAGAAAAGGTAGAAGCCATCCAGAAATTCCCGGCACCCAAAAACAGGAAGCAATTGCAGTCATTCCTGGGACTCTGCAATTATTATAGAAAGTTCCAGGAACAATATTCAGAGTTAACTGCGAGGTTTCAACCTCAATTATCATCTAAAAACAAGTGGGTATAGTGTAAGGAACAAGAGGGGATTTTTCAACAAATTAAGGACAAATTTCTGGCTACCATAATACTTCGCCACCCAAACTTTAAGTTACCGTTCTTCATGAACTGCGATGCCAGCAACATCAGTCTGGGAACGACACTGTATCAAGAGGACGAGAAGGGTCAACCTCAAGTAATTAGTTCCGCGAGCAGGTCTTTGAACCAATGCGAAAGGAATTACACGGTGACGGAAAAAGAGTTACTGAGCGTGGTATTTGCTTGCGGTAAGTTCCGCACTTACATTTTGGGATACCCCGTTACTATCCGAACGGACCATAAATCAATTTCATTCTTAAAAAGCTGCAAACTGAACCATGGCAGACTAACGAGGTGGATACTTGCCCTTCAAGAATACCATCTACAATGGGAGTACATACCTGGTAAAAAGAATATAGTAGCGGATGTGTTATCCCGGGTCAATGTGGAAGAACAAACTTTCGAAGGGGAGAAAGAAAGCGTGCTGAAAGTATATCATCTTCTTAGCACCAGAGCCGATTTAACAACAATATTAACCAACATGAGCACCCACCAACAAGCGGACCCAAAATTGAGAAACCTCAAACTTCGGCTGGAAGAGGGAGATGAAACCGTTGCTAAATATTACCAGATGAATAAACAAATACTGTTCGTTAAAACCTCCTTGAAGGAAGAGATCTGGAAGGTAGTTGTTCCGACACAGATCGAAAAGGAATTGATAGTGAATTACCACATACGTTACGGGCATATGGGCGCCCTCAAGGTAATAAAAGCTCTGGAGGAGAGCTGCTATATAAAAAACATCAATAGAAAAGTCCAAATGTATATAAAGAGTTGTAAAATCTGCCAGCTGGTGAAAACTAATAATGAGAAGAAGGAAGGTGTGATGATCCCAATCACTTCCCAAGCAAAATTGGAGAAGGTGTTCCTAGACATTTGCGGACCATTTCCCCGTAGTGGAGGTCGACACCAATATCGATACCTAACCATCATAATGGACCACTTCACCAAATATGTTAAGCTATACCCTACTAATCGAGCGACTACCCGGAAAATTCTGGGGATACTAACTGAACAATATATCCCACACCTGGGGAAACCATCTTCGATCATTACTGATCATGGAACCCAGTTTAAGGGTAAAAAATGGCGGGATACATTATTGTCAATGGGCATTCGTACATACAAGACCTCGGTCTACCATCCGAGCAGTAACCCGGCAGAGCGAGTGTTGCGAGAAGTGGGGAGGATCCTCAGGACTTATTGTCACCATCAACAAAAAAGGTGGCAAGACTATCTAGAAGCCACGGAGGAATTCCTCAACTTAGCATACCATCCAGCTATAGGGATAACCCCATATTCCGCTATGTACGAGAAACCACCCCCACGAGAGATCACAGATATCCTCGAGTTCCCCAGTAACCATGTGTACAGATTTGATAAAGCTAAATTTTATAACAAGGTGGCAGAAGACCAGATGAAACGGCAAAATAAGTATCAAAAGGCCAGTGGTAAATTAATAATATATGAAAAGGGAGAAAAAATTGTATTAAGAAATCGAGAATTACCCAGCACACTGGAAGGAATAACGAAGAAGTTATTGCTATTATACATCGGACCATATATAATATCCAATGTGAAAAATAATAATACCTATGAAATCAAAGAAATCGATTCAGAAAGGATAAAGGGAGTATATAACCAGGCTTCCATGAAAAAATATTATGAGTAATTGAATGTATGGAAGAAAGAACTTAAAAGTAAAAATTCAAAAATGAAGTAATGACTACTTACTACCTATTATTTAGAAAACAATTTATGAATCAAAAAGAAAATTAATTTTGAATTAAACCACAAAATTCAGAAACCCAAGTAAGAACAACTTACTTCCTTATCTTAAAAACAACTTTTAGAAATGAACAAGAAGAAAAGGAATTTGGATAACACATTACAAACAATTATATATGGGACCAATTCTGAAAAACTTTCAAGAATAAAGAAATGGCAGTACAAACCACTGATACAATTTAAATGAATAAACTTATTGTGAAGTAAAATTAATGAGAATCTTATGTCAAATAAACAGAGATATTAAACATATGGCATTAATAATTAAGGAGTGCATTTGTATAAAAAGCAAGAGCAGAATAAAATTTTGAAAAAAAAAAGGAAAAACTATATATAAATAAATCCATACGAAAAAGATGATCATACAATAAATGTCAATTATTAGAAAGACAATTAAAAGAGTAATTGAAAAAACATAATACTAGTGGAACGATTCACCAGAATTAAGAAAGGAACAAAAATATAATACAAAATATATGCTACCAATGACCAGAAGGAGATTGTGATAACAGTCAAAAAATGACAGAGAATTAAAAACTTTACACTGAATAATAAGTGATGATTATATTATACCAGCTTCCAACCACAAGGAGAAATAAAATGCCAGCAGAGCTAACCATTGAGAAAAATAACTGAGATAGAGATTCACTAAGATAGAAATATAAATAGATCTGTTCGTATACTAAGTGAAATATCCAAAGATATTTAATTTTTTTTATAGTCATAAGGTGGACTATTCTTATATAATTTTTATTAATGACTGTCTGAGATAAGTCCAGCAGTATTATTATGTATTGGTCAGAGATGATTTACCTCTGTAATCAATAAATGACGTAGCATGGCCAGCAGAGTGTGAAGCCTACAGAGCCCCTCTGGACACTGCCCCAGCTAACGTGTTAGGGAATTTTAGGGAATAAATATCCCAAGGATAAAGAAACGAGTTAAGAAGAAAATGGAAAAATAAAAAATAACGAACCTCAGATGACTATTACTATCAGTAAGAATCCAGTTAATAATGAGATATAGATAAGCTCAAAAATATAGGAGAAAAAATTTTAGAAATGTGAAGGAAGTAAAGAAATATAATTTATAATATAATGTCATAAGCAATTATTTCAGACAAACTAAGTATGATCTGAACTAATCACTTCTGGAAGAGAGCAATCTGTAGCATGACAGATAATCCACACAAATACATTACTCAATGATCATTAATAAAGCTCTAATATATGGAATATCCAGATGAGAATTAATTAAAATGCACTGTTTAATAATATATTCACAAGAAAGGTTGAATAAAGAAAATTTCTGCAAATAATATAATATAATACAAATTTAAAAACCCAGAAGACTAAAAATAATAATAACAAAATTACCCAGGTAAGATAGAAGCAGGCAATTAATATACCCCGACAAGGAAACCAGACTAGAAGAAACCAAGGCATACACAGCGAAAAACTACTGAAGACAGAAGAAAGAAGAAAGAAGAATAATTAAAACTAGAGAAGAAAGAAGAACTAATTAAAACTACTACTACAGAAGAAGGAAGAAAGAAGAACAACCAAATCTATTACTACTGAAGAAGGAAGAAAGAAGAATAATCAAAACTAAATCTACTGAAGACAGAAGAAAGAAGAATAATTAAAACTAGAGAAGAAAGAAGACTAATTAAAACTACTGAAGAAAGAAGAAAGAAGAATAATTAAAACCAAGGAAGAAAGAAGACTAATTAAAACTACTACTACAGAAGAAGGAAGAAAGAAGAACAATCAAAGCTACTGAAGACAGAAGAAAGAAGAATAATTAAAACCAAGGAAGAAAGAAGAACTAATTAAAACTACTGTTACTGAAGACAGAAGAAAGAAGAATAATTAAAACTAGAGAAGAAAGAAGACTAATTAAAACTACTACAGAAGAAAGAACAACCAAATCTACTACTACTGAACAATGAAGAAAGAAGAACAATCAAAGCTACTGAAGACAGAAGAAAGAAGAATAATTAAAACTCAAAGAAGAAAGAAGAATAATCCCAAACTAAATTTACTGAAGAAGGAAGAAAGAAGAACAATCAAAGCTACTGAAGACAGAAGAGAGAAGATTAATTAAAACTACTGAAGAAAGAAGAAAGAAGAACTAATTAAAACTACTACTACAGAAGAAAGAAGAACAATCAAAGCTACTGAAGAAAGAAGAAACAAGACTAATTAAAACTAAAGAAGAAAGAAGAATAAACCAAAACTACTACTACTGAAGAAAGAAGAGAGAAGATTAATTAAAACTACTGAAGAAAGAAGAACAATCAAAGCTACTGAAGAAAGAAGAATAATTAAAACCAAGGAAGAAAGAAGAACTAATTAAAACTACTACTACAGAAGACAGAAGAAAGAAGAACAATCAAAGCTACTGAAGAAAGAAGAAACAAGACTAATTAAAACTAAAGAAGAAAGAAGAATAAACCAAAACTACTACTACTGAAGAAAGAAGAGAGAAGATTAATTAAAACTACTGAAGAAAGAAGAAAGAAGAACAATCAAAGCTACTGAAGAAAGAAGAATAATTAAAACCAAGGAAGAAAGAAGAACTAATTAAAACTACTACTACAGAAGAAAGAAGAACAATCAAAGCTACTGAAGAAAGAAGACTAATTAAAACTACTACTACAGAAGAAGGAAGAAAGAAGAAGAATCAAAATAAAAACTACTAAAGACAGAAGAAAGAAGACTAATTATAACTACTACTACAGAAGAAGGAAGAAAGAAGAACAATCAAAGCTACTGAAGACAGAAGAAAGAAGGATAATCCAAAACTACAGAAGAAGGAAGAATAACCAAACTCAAAGAAGAAAGAAGAATAATTAAGACGACCCATATAAAACAAAAAGCCCATAGGGATAGAACCCCAAAAAACTCCAAAATCAATGAATGCCCAAAGAGAAAGTATAACACCCTAAAAAACCATATCACTGTAAAACTGACAAAAAACTAAAAGTGTTAGTAGTATTAAATATTAGTGCATTCAAAAAGTTATTGTGTAGTTTGTATAAACAAATCTTCACCGTTCCCCCATGGTTGAATATTTCATGTTAAAAACTAGAGAAAGACTAGTAAATATATTGATAATTCACCATAGACAAGTGCAAGTGATCAAATTATAAATAATAAACTTTAAAAAGGTGCATGAGTTACAGTACAAAGTAACAAACTTTAAGTTTTATGAACAGTGTCTACTTTGATAATGAAATAGTAATGTTACTAATAAAAGGCTACTAAAGCTGTATGAACATTCCATAGAATGGAATATAAATTAGATAGCCAGGGTTATACTTTAAGAGGGGGCATAAATCTTATAAAATGGGGAATTACAGAACAAACTGTTTATGATGAAGTTTATAGAAGGTGTTAACAATTATATATGGAACCAGGATGTTAGGTTCCTATTACATATAACATTTAGATAAGTAAGGATTAGTCATAAGAAATATTAGTATTATAATTGTTATTTTATTGTTCATTTTAATTTAGGAATGCACTATCTAAAAATAGATATCATTCCAATGTTGTAGAAATACCTTTTATTATGTTATTAGGTGATATACCAAAACAATGTTATTCAGAACACCAGTTTTATATATCCAGGTGTTATATTTTAATTGTATAATCTATAATTACTGTTATGCCAGCTCAAAGAACTAATTTTTAATCAAATATATCAGAATCAGAAGTCAGAGAAGGAAATAAAATAATTATATTAGTAAAACATTTGGAAATTAGCCACACATCAGATCTAGGCCAAAGAATAAATTTAAACTGCAGAATAATTAACAAACCTAGTCTTCTAAACCAGATAAAATGACAATATTTAGGCTAAGATTTTCATGAGACGAAGGAAATACAGACAGTTCATTATTATACCTCGAAGAGAGCACTTCTTGTGAATATTTGATTGAACCAACCTTTAATGGCCGTTATGTTGTAACGAAGTTCGGAATCATTTTATGTAAAACTAAATTTTTAACTATTTTAATGAAAGTGAAGTGGTGAAGTTGACCCCTGAACTACATAACACCTATAAACGAAATCACATATAACTAATTACATGAAATAACACTGAAATCGCATCAAACACCAAGTGAAAATTCGAGGTTAACTGACACGCACAAACATCGGTAGATAGACCCATTTAACAACATTTTTACACAAAGTGAATTTTCCATGATACACCAGCGACAATAAACTATACCCCAGAAGATCATATACCGTAGCGAAGAACATTTAACCGAAGAAGGGACATATTATCTCAACAAGTACGTTGTTTACATTAGAAGCTTTCAACGCGCATTCGTCAGGCGGCCATTCTGATCCAGTTCCGTCACCTCAATTAGAGACGACTAGACTGCTTTCTGGTTTGAACAAAATTATATATAAACTTTTATTATTAATAATTACCAGTATATTGTTTAAATTTAAGACCTTTTTTGAATTGTAAGTGTTATACTTTCATGTCCCTGACCTTCTCTGGCTTTTTATATAAATAACCGTTCAAAGAACCTGTTTAAATAATACAACTGTAAAACATCTAATATCGACCGACCCTGAGCGAGTCGATATGGCTTTGTAACCTCGATTAATTAATCGATCAACCTTATTATTGTGTTTAATAAACGTTTTTGTTTGTTTTTTGGTAAATTGGAGTTGATTTCTCTTATAAAAGGACATAATCATTAATTAACCAAGAAAAATAGATAATCTTTAAAGGCAGTATATGCGAAACTACAACATTTCAAGAGTAAGAAGAAGAGAGCCGTTTTCGCCTAACTTGAAGTTAATTGGATTATCTTTTTAACAAATTTACCGAACAGAAATTTATTACCAAATTAAACACCTTACTATTATAATTATAATTACGATCCACAACCTCAATTTATTCCTAAATATTAAGCACGTAAATACCCCGAAAATATTTTTTCCGAAATTATTTTTTTTTATAAATATAAATTTTAAATTTCGATTTTATTTCAATTTGCTACACAGCAAAATACACTTTATTTAATTGATGGTAATAACATCCCAATTACCAATAACAAAGACCAGGAACTTTACCAAATCGACGATTCCCAGAGCGGAACGTCACTACTACACATACACACCATAAAAATTATCCTGGGTAATATTATACCAGAACACTATACAATTACAATTATAGTATGGTTGTATTACCAAAGCGAAGATCAACAGTGAGAGCTTAGAAGACAAGAAGATATTAGCTACGTACTACACACATTCTTACATTGAAACTCACGGTATTTATTACAAATTCAGCTAGCACAACCAGTGGGACTTACAGGAGAGCACAATTCTCATACATCGATATTTATTTTATTATCCGCACCACTCACAGTTTTATTACAAATTTGGCTTTCATCGCGGGGCTAGAACGAGGCGGACTTCACGGTATTATTACAATATTTATCTTATTGGTGACACAAGTATCTGAATTATAAGTTGGGTTATAGTTGTAAAGTTTCTATTATGTGATGGGTTATAGCGAGATGGTTGATGCAGGAATTGGTGTGTGTTATATGTGTGTGTAGTACGTGTTTATGTGTAATTCTCAAAAAAAAGGGGGAATATAATATAATGTTAATGATGTATAGCACATGTGCTATCATGACTGTCGACAGAACTAGCAATTCTAGCCTACCTAGCCATCAAATACTATATATTGAATATCATAGATCAAATAGCATGTATCAGATATCAAATATCAAGTATTATATATTAACTATCATATATCAAATAATATATATCAAATATCGAATATTAGATGTTAATATCAAATATCAATCTTTGAGTGCATTTATTTTTTTTACTAGCCACTGCATTAAGCATTCATGCCTAAATCTAGGGTGTTTTACAATAATTGTACATGCATAATGTTTATATACAGTAGACTCTTGGCTATCCGACTCCCGACTATTCGACCTCCAGCCTATCCGACCCGCCCTCAAAAAAAAAAAGAAGTATTTTGAGTACGGTACGTATGCAGTATTTCCGATCCGATTACTAGCGGCCTTCAAACGTCATGTGAGCAATCCCGCCACGCGGGTGAAGGCCCTTACGCGTGAATCACCAGTTACTAGTACAGTACGCCAATTGATTCATGTTGTGACAGGAAAGTTTCATGTTCCTACTTGAGTGTGTAACAGGTGCATCAGTCAGTCTGTATCCAGAAGTCAGTCCGTGCGGTTCAGTCGTTCGTGGATTGTTAATTTGTTATAAAGTGTGTATACAGTATTGTTGGTGGCTTTTATTTTTAAGTGAAATATGGGTGACAAACGAAAGAAAGTGGTAGTAACTTTGGAAGAAAAACTGCAAGCAATAAAAAGAATGGATTCTGATGAGTCGGTAAACAAAATTGCACTGGAGTTAGGAGTTGGAAATACTACTGTGGGTGATTGGCGAAGAAATTGTGCAGAGATTGAAAAATGGTGTTCTAAGCAAGCAAGTGGCAGTGGCGTGAAAGTTAGAAAAACTATGCAAAAAGGAAAACATGTGGAAGTTGAAGAGGCTTTATATCTGTGATATGAAAATGTGAGGGGGAAAGGATTGACGGTTTCAGGCCCCTTGCTCCAAGAAAAAGCGATTCAGTTTAAAAAACAGATCGAAGGAGACGATGGTGAGTTTACTGCCAGTGATGGGTGGCTTGATCGCTGGAAGAAATGTTTTGGTGTTCGTCAGATGACGATTAGTGGTGAAGCATTGTCTGCTAATAAGGACGCTGACCCTGACTTTAAAAAACACTTTTTTGACCTGCTTGATAAGGAAGGTATTTCCGGAGAACAAGTGTACAACTGTGATGAGACAGGTTTGAATTACCGTATGTTGCTGTCTAAAACACTAGCGTCTAAACAGGAAAAGGCCACACCAGGGTTCAAGAAGAGCAAGGACCGCGTTACAGTTTTAGCTTGTAGTAACGCAACCGGAAACCACAAGTTGAGACTGACCTTGATTGGAAAATCTCGCAAGCCTAGGGCTTTTAAAAACTTAAAGATTCAAGTTCTTTGCCCCTGCATTATACCCATCAAAAAAAGGCGTGGATGAATAGAAAAATTTTCAAAAATTGGTTTGAACAGGAATTTGTGCCACAAGTTGAAAAACATTTAGCAGAAAACAATTTAACAAGGAAAGCAATCCTAGTTTTGGATAACGCTCCTTCACATCCAGCAAATGACCAATTAAAAGATGGAGACATAAAAGCTTTGTTCTTGCCTGCAAATGTTACATCTATATGTCAGCCAATGGATCAGGGAGTGCTCCAAGCTTTGAAAAAGAAATATCGACGTAGGCTACTAAGCTATATCATCGCGACAATTGATAATACAGAAGTTGCGACGGCACTACAGTCAGTAGACATGCTTGACGTCATCAGATGGGTGTCCGAGGCATGGGATGAAATTCCATCTTTAACACTTGTGCGATCGTGGAAAATTTTGCTGGATCACAGAGCCAGTGATAAGTGGGAAGAGGTAGAACAGCAATGTGATGTGGAAAATGCAACTGATAACACTGCGCTTGTATCGCTGTTAGAAAAAGTTCCCGGATGTGAGGAAGCTTCATTGGAAGACATCACAGAATGGTTGGCAAAGGACGAAATCGAAGAAATTGCAGACGAAGATATTGTAGCGATGGTATTAAATGAACAGCCGATTGAAGAGGAACAAGGTGATGAACCCTCCGATCGTATAACCCACTCCGAAGGCCTGAAGGCGATCGAGACAGCAGTGGAATACATTGGCCAGCAAGAAGAAGCAACACCAGCAGACATCATATGTTTACGTAAGTGGAAGGATATAGCGGCGAGGAAATTAATGCGAGGAAAGAAGCAGGTCTCAATTACAGACTTTTTCAAACCTTAGACAATGTAAGTTTCACTTGTTCTTTCATTATACAGTACGTAGTTTTAGGTTATTATAATTTGATTTATATTAACAACTAATTTGGTTGAAAGCTTTCGTATAAATTAAAACTCATAGTAAAACTCATTCAACTTATTGTTAACTACACATTTTGTTTCATCCTTCAAATAAAGGTTTTGTGAAAGATACTGTAGTTGCGAATTCTTATTTCATTTCTTTCTAATTCATTTATTACTGTACGTCATTTATAAGGACAAACTGATATGACGTACGCATCCAAATAGCAACAAGTACATTCAACACAATAGGGTGGCAGTCATTGACCTTACAGAGGCTGGTATGCCTACGGCTCCGGTGTATCCGACTTTTTTGCTATCCGACCCGGCCGACCGCCACATTAGGTCAGATAGTTGAGAGTCTACTGTATATATATATATGCTCTCACACAACATAGTGAGGTAATTAACATATATATATATATATATATGCTCTCACACAACATAGTGAGGTAATTAACATATATATATATATATATATATATATACACCTAACTTATAATAGTGATGACTGTCATATGCAGAACAATACATTTTGGTGATTGAAAATTCTTGCATACATTCACATGATGCTTAGGGCTTGATCAAGAATATACATATATATTTTGTATCTTAATATTACTCAGTGGCATTTATATAATTGTACTTTACTCACGCTTATTATATTATGTATAGACTGGACATCAAATAAATATAAATTTTGTTACTGTTAATAGAGTTTCTTATTTGCAAGTCCTGTCATCCAACCAGTGGACATGTCTGAAATTGTGGCTTGGGTCTTTGCACACTTTAGGCTTCCTCTAGGTTCATTACCTAGTTTTAAATATTATGTCTCTCCCCTTAAAAAAAAAAAAAAAAACACTTAATAAAATAAAATGGGGGTTTCAATGCTTTTCGCTTCCTCTCATTTAATAGTTGTTGATAACAATCTATTCCATCATTGACAACTTTTTTGACTTTCGCGATTCTCTCCCAATCAACTTCATTTTGCTCTATGAGGTTTAATCCTGTTTGAATTAACATTAAACCTTCCAGCAAAATTTTAGTTGACAAAATTCGCGGTGTTTCTTCAGGAACGATCTTTTCTTTTTCCGCTTCACCTTGAGATTGTAGATTCAGAAGTTCTTCGTTTGTCAAAGGCTGCGCGTCGGATTCAATCAATTCCATAATCTCTTGTTTTTCTATGGATTCTTCACTTAGCCTCCCTGTGTTGGCTAGCTGTGTGATGTCATTCACTAAATTTGAAAAAACTTTATTTTCTTCATTTTTGGCCACGTCCGGCCACAGTTTTTTCCAACAACCATTCATGCAATGTTGCGTAACTTCTTTCCTGAAAGATCAATATTTTCAATGGCTTTCATAATGTTAAACGATTTCCACCATTCTTTCATTGACTGCTTGTCTGCTGAATCTGTTTCATGAATTAATTGGCCGAATGTGCGGCGCAAATAATACGCTTTAAAAGCAGTAATTGCTCCCTGATCCATAGGCTGCAATAATGAAGTTGTATTGGGAGGAAGAAACACAACATCAACAGGAAAATCAGTTTGGAGGCTTTCCAAGGTAACAGAATGACCGGGCGCGTTATCCAGAACTAACAGGGCTTTATGTTCTAAGTCGTTCTCCTCACAATATTTTTGTACTTCAGGGATGAAATGGTTAAGATACCAATCATTAAACACAGCCATTGTCACCCAAGCCTTCTTGTTTGATGTCCATATGATGGGCAAATTTTCTTTATTATAAAATTTCGACCTTGAAGTCGAAGGCTGTGAAGGTTTGAGTGACGTTTGAATCGATCAAACCAACCTCGACTTGCTTTAAATTCAATGGTCGAAAATTCTTCCTCCTTTTTTTTAATGTCAAACAGGAACTTAGCTTTAGCCATGATAACAGCCTGGCTTAAAGGCATTCGCCGCTGGTTCATGTCTTCAACCCAAACTGACAGTAGGTGTTCCATTTTTTCCATAATAGAGGATCTAGACCGATTCACTTTTGTAGCAAGCAATAGATGTACCCGCGGACTGACTGGATAGCATAATTTTTTCTTTATTTTTACAATTCTACATACGGTTGACTCCAATATGTCAAACTCACGACCGACTTCTGTGGCACCAACACCCGACTCCATACGATGTAAAATTTTCATTTTAACTTCAAGTGTCAACGATTTACGTTTAATGCTAATTTCAACATTTTATCAGTGCACGTTGTTAATCCGTTCTAACTGAATGTTCAAACTAAACTGAAAGGAAAACGTATTCCCAATGTTTAGAAACAATAACGGGGGGGGGGGAGAGTGAATGGTTTTCCAGGAAATTGGCCAAGACTTAAGTTCAAAAAGGTGCCCTAAAAAGGATGGAATAGCCCGAACTACCATTCCAAGAATGTAAATTAGTACGTATACAGTACAGTACAGTACAGTAATGTTCATTTGGCTGAGACAAGATAAACAAGAAACGTGAATACATTTCTGGCGGGAATGGAAGATGCATTTTGCAAACTAACGCCTACGTCACACACGTCCGCCTTATCTGCAAACATTGTGCACAGTTTAATCTGAGTTGTGGCATCGGGAACTCAGAAATGGTTAATAAACGTCAGCCACTGCTGTGTGTAGTGAAAATGTGTTGTGTCTATTCAGCGTCACCACGGGTCTCCAGCACAGAGACACGATTTCTCATTCATCAGAATCCCGCCAACAAGAGTATTCAAGGTCAAATAACATTTATAATGTGTAATGGCACAGCCATGTATGTTTACAAAACGTACTACTGTTTTGGCTGACACGTATATACAGATCTACGTCTGACCTAATGCAACCTCTTATTTATCTGTACAAATCAGCTGTCTGTTTTTACGTTTCCACCAAACATGTTGGTAGGCTGACGTGTTCGTACTCCTTAAAAAATAATACAGTAATGTAATTATGTGTTTATTTGTCATTTTCAAAATAAAATACATGTACACAAACTTTAGTTGTTAAATTCAAAATTTACATATTCATTACATTTACGATTATACGTATATATACAATATTATTGGTACTGTATATGTAATTGTTAATATGTATAATAAATATTTTCTTTGAAAAAAAAAAGCGTTATAGCGAATTCGCGTTATGTGGGGTCGTGCAAAGCGGGGTATGACTGTACACATGAAGATGTGCAGATGACGTATAGTGTGAAGAAAAGAAGAAATTAAAGAACCGTCAATAGTTTAAAAAGTGTTACAATCTCTTAGGCGGATCAATCATATCTGCTTTACTTTTGATCAGGAATATGGGAGAATACTGTGGAACAGTGTAGTAAACTTTACTCTTTAGTAAAAAAAATATAATATAATTTTTAAAAAAATTCTATCACCAAACCAAAAACATTAAAAGACTATTTTTAAAAATTATAATTTCTTCACCATGTGTTGTAATATAACTATTTTAATTAAAAACATACTATAAATAGGAATGCAACTACAACTACATAATAAAATATCCTGATCATTCGAACTGGTACCTGATACACTGTATTGTTACCATCCCTGCCAACCTTTATTAAATGGCCACCTCTCTAAGCGGCCACATTTTACGGTGATCCAAGGGTGGGCGCTTAAGACAGGTTTTACTGTACCTCTTTATTCACTGGATAAAGTTGTATTAAGATAAGGTAATCTGATGAAGGTATTTTATCTATTCAAACATCCTGTAGATCTGCGTTTTGTGGCATTTACATTTCTAATTAGGGTGCTAAAAATAGGACAGACAGATTTGCTGACACTAACATTAGCAGTTTCTTACAGCGACGTATAGTTAATCATAATTTACACACCTCTTGAACTCGTTTGCAATTCAAGTTGAAGTTGATAATAGATATGCTAGTGGTAGGAATTGTCATATGCATCTCCACCTGAGAGATGTGTGTGTTCTATGTGCCCAACTATGTAATAATGGATAGCCCTGCTGTACAATGTTGCTAGTATCTAGTGCTTCAAAGCAACTTTGGAACTAGTTTTGTAGAAACGCCCTTAGAGCTGCTTTGTGTTGATCTAGATGCCACCAATATTAGATGTCACCACTAATAGAAGTCTCTTTTAGTTTGCTGTACTTTTAGGAAAATTAAAATCAAATAGATCCAGGACTGTTGAATAGGATGGGTGTCCAGTGCAGCGATTTTGTTTCGTATTAAAAACTCTCACAGTACTGTGCAAACCATATGTTGTCATGATCCATGAGTTACTGGAAAAATGTTAGGCTGTTTTTTCCACGTATTTTTTTTTCTAGCCTTTTCACAACTTACACAAAAAGGGTAACAGTAAGCCATAACTAACATCAGTAAAACAATATTGAAAAAAAACAATATTGCTGTTCTGTACAGTGTTGCACAAAAGATTCACTATGGCATGTTTGTTAATTTTATTGTCAGACCTTGTAAATCAGTTGAACTATGATATTCACTATTGTTGTAGTGTTATAAGATTGTTCAAAATAATTTAATTTTTTAATTACTCTATAATTTGTGAAAAGCGTATACAGTAAAATATTGCTAATGCATAATCCAAGGGACCACGGCAAATTTGAATTAATAAAATTTTGAATTGCAGATTCCCCTATTTTACTGTTAAGTGCTAGTACTTAATTCTCAAAAAATGTATGCATAATTTACTTTAAATTTAAAAATTAAAATTAATAAAGTATTTCAGCATTTTTAATACATGGTTTGATAATGAAATTTAATACATGCAATAAGTAGAGAACCAAATCATTTTGGTTTCTTAAAATAAATTTAAACGAAATACAGTAGAATACAATATTTATTTTAAATGTGTAAATTATACATAGTACTATGTTACTGTGTATTATTGGCAGGATGAAAAAATAAGATGATATCTCTGCCTCTCATGATGATGTACACCCTCTACTGTGCTAACTCTTATAATCCCACAATGCAGTTGAAAATTACTTCACTGATATTCTCTTGAGTTTCAACATATCTCTGTGGACCATTGCTTTCTTATGAGGGGCAGTCAAAAAGTTAGTCACAGTAGCTTAACGAAAGAATGTGTGGAATATTTATGAAATTTTTTTTTAATTATCTGAAAGTACAATTTGAAGATATACTTTTCTACAAAATCACCAAATTTATCATCGTCGTCATCATCCTTTATGGCTTAGGCTAGTCTCAATGAACCATCGCTTACAGGGTCTTCCCACACTTCTCTTCCCCAATTGGATGATAGTCAAGGGCTCTTCTTGAAAATCTAATTGGATCAATTCTCTCTACATGAACCGCCACTCCGTTTTGTACCGGGAGATTTTCTCATTTAAGCTTTCAGCTATGCCTAGCTCCATTCTAAAATGATCATTTCAGATAAGATCTCTCCTGGTACAACCCTTTACCTTAAGACCCCAAGAACCTCATTTCTGCTCCTTGTATTCTAGATATGTCTTTGGCCTTTCTAATCCAAGTCTCACTACCATACAGTAGTGGAGGTATGGCTGTTACATTATAATATTTTAATTGCATTTCTTTCCTTGTTTTCTTCTTTAAATGGTTAATGATACAGCCACAAAGCGACTGAAAGAGACTAGTTTTGCTTTCAACCTCCTTATCATCTTGGTATGTGATGCTATACCCTAATACTTGAAATCTGGCATCTGTTCTGTTAGCGAGTCCTGTATGACAATCTTTGTTCTAATATGATTTGGCCCAGAAAAAGCCATAACTTTTGTTTTGGATAAGGAAATGGTTTGATTGTAATCTGCCAAAATGTCAGTAAGATAAAACAGCAACCTTTGGAGATGATTTTCAATCTCTTGGATGATTACATTGGATAATTAAAATATTTAAATAAAATACTTTCCCCAAGTATAATCCTTTGGGGGTGTCAAGTTTCCATTTTCTTATGGCATCATCTATTTAGATATTAAATAAAACAGGAGAAAGACTGCAACCCTGCCGAATGCCTTGGGTTATTTCAATGGGCTCTGACAATCTGTTAGTTTTTATCTGTATCTGTGTTCCATTATATAAACTTTTAATTACCTTAAAAGTAATCGTTGTTCTATAGCATAGCTGAGTCGTTGACCTTGAAATCCATCTGGCTTATTCCTCTGAGACTTACGAGTATATGATTTTTTTATATGAATGGGTTACCACCACATCTCAGAACCCACAACCTGGAGGACCAGGTAATTTGTAATCAAGGCTTTCTTCCTTTAGCCTTTGTTGACCCAACATATAACTGCAAGGCAACAGCTTTACCATACCCTGGCAGGGACTTATCTTTACCCTAAGAGCTGGGGTGCCACCTCTGCCGGATCCACTGTACCAAAGTTCCTCTTCTCATTCGAACCTCTGACTCATTCATCAGAAAACAGTAGGAGTTTCTCAGAGTTTTACCACTGTATACTAATGAACCGCTAAGTTTATATGAACACTTATCATAGCATGACATGAGTATCTTGATCCTATTGCTGAAAAATTTCTGTCCAACATCCGATAACTATTCCTGTGTTCATCATACCCCTCCCCCCATCCTGGAGGACCAGGTAATTTGTAATCAAGGTTATCTTCCTTTAGCCTTTGGCAATCTAACATCTAACTCCAAGGCAGCAGCTTTACCGTACCCTGGCAGGGGCTTTATCTTTACCGTAAGAACTGGGGTGCCACCTCTGCTGGATACCAAAGTTTCTCTTCTCCGCCTTCACTGCCATTGTTGTCTACCCTTAGCCGATATGTTTCAGTTATAGGTGCCAGAAACTTGCCTTTTCACCCTCTCTTGTCTGCTACATAACATAGGAGTAGGATTTGTTGGCAGAACTGAGTTCAGTTCCTCGAACATCTGACTCATTCATCAGAAAACAGTAGGCATTTCGCAGAGTTTTACCGCTGCATACTAATGAACCACTAAGTTTATATGAACACTTATCATAGCATGACATGAGTGTATCGATCCTATTGCTGAAAAATTTCTGTCCATCATCCGATAACTATTCCCGTGTTACATTTGGACTTCTTCAGCATTTTGTGATATCACTGCTTTGCAAGGGCCTATTTAATAAAACTGAACACATAAAAATTACTTTGCACAAGATCATGAGTGTAAGGAGTGTTCTTATAGTAAGAACTTTTAGTATAACTGTTAACAATCAGCAATGTGAGATGCACATGTGCTTCTATCTCTTAACTCCTTTAGTTCATGTTTCACTGCATTAAGTGTTAACTGAGCCAAATAATACTGTTGTACCCTGCCAAGTTTTACTGTCCACATTTAAATTCTTGTCTAGAAATAAATTATGGTTGACTTTTTGAGCAGGCTTTGTATAAAAATTTCACAGAACTGTGTGGGATATTTAATTACTGTATGAATGAATGAACTGAATTAGTACTGAATGAATGGTATTGTAGGTGGACTTTTTTTTTTAAATTAAATGTTTTACAAAAGAAGCTTTTAAGCTTCTGTTTTTATTTTTCTGGTTTATAATTATAGTAGGTGGCTCAATAGACCAGTGGGTATGGCACTTGGCTACTAATCTAGAGGTTCCGGGTTCAATTCCCGGGCCTGCACCATAAAATCAAGGTGTGTTTTTCAGCCCCCAGGTCGCCTCAGCCTGTTGAAAATGAGTACCTGGGATAACATCCTGGGGATAATAATGGGAGGCTGAAGCGTAGTGCTGGCCACACTGCCTTCCTTGTATCCCGTACGGCTCACATAAGGCAGCCTTCCCTGCCTGACTCTAAGCTGCTTCGGTGGTATACATGGGAGCCATTATTATTATTATTATTATATTTATAGTAACAACAAAAAATTAAGAAAATGTTTGATTATTTTTTCACATGTTGCTTGTGTTTATAATTCTTAGGTAGCTTATAAGATACGTTCCTTATGTTTAATTAAGTTTTAACCATTTGCCCCATGCTTTCAGAACAGCCATATTTCTCTTGATTGTTTTTAATGTTCATACCACATTTTAATATAATAGGGCTAAATTGCTTTTATTCCAGCACTATATATGAACTGCTTTCCAAGTTTCCGTAATTGAAAGTTTGGTAGATTTCACTGTGTAATGTAATGTTGAAATATACAAGTCAGAAACCTACATGTGACACAGTGGTAATGTTCAAGACTAACAAACTCAATAGCTGTGCTGCAGCCATGGATTTTGTGTCAAGGCTACAACTCAGTCTGCCTGCTCACCCCCTGTTGTAGGAACAATTAATGCATTGATCTTGTCTGGTGCAGATGCCAGATGAGTAACAAAAGCGCGCGCGCATGCACACACACACACATACACCATACAGTTTGTCCCACTTGTGCTCGCCCTTATAAACAGGGTTGTCTTTTTTTTATTCTTTTTCCATTTTACAATATTTAGTGCCCCACTTGCAATCACCATACACTCAAAACAGTAGTCTGAAACATTAAGCCAGAACTGCACAGTTATGTTTTACAGAAGAACCCTTAAAACATTTTGTATTCAATTTTTGACTGTAGTGCCATGCTCCTTTATGCTACGTTTGATGATATTAGGTACCATATAAATTTTGTAGGTATATCTTTACTTGTTCCCAAAACATGTGCATCTAAAATTTAAAAAACACCATTAAACAGGGTAAAAGGCTTCACACTATTCACATTTATACTAAAAAATGATTATTTCTCATTCTAAAACATCAAGCTGTTCATAAATATCACCTGCTCTTGTAAGTACTATTTTTGTAAATGGTTTTTTAGGAAGGACTTCATCAACTAGTACCGTCTTCCTTTGACAAAGTTTATTCAAAGACCAAACCTATTATATGTTTATTTTCCACTGACCTACATATAAACAGACAACCCCATATCGGTGTGTTCACAAATGGGACATATTCTCACATGTCAAAAATAAATTACATCTTGTATCTGCCTAAGTGTTCGTAAGTGAAATTAGTTATGTCACTGTTTGCAACTGGGAGGACACCTCCACTATGTAGTTCACCATTGCACCTGGTTACTAAGTAACTGATCTGGTGGTGATGCTACATGAGTTGTACTATGGCCAGGCAGCACAAGAGGCCGTAGGTCTAATGTTTGAAGGAAGAAGAAAAAGAAGACATAAAATAAAGAGAAATATTTAAACAGTTATATGTAATTATTATTGTTTGCACAAATGGGTGCTTAATTAAACAGACTACAGTAAATAATTTTAAGTTTCACTTTTATAGATGTGAATGGAGACATTCAGCAGGCACTTGCTAATATCTCAGAAGGTGTTTGTCATCCATTAAAAGTTCGAATTGACCAGATACTTGTATCAGATAATTCACCAACTTCTCTTTATCATGCTTCCAACCTACTTAGATTTTATCAGCAAATTTTTTCACAGGTACAAAGTTTTACAGATAATATTAATTTTAGTGATACTTTATATGAGGGATGTTTGATAAACCAGTGCAAAAATAAAAAATACTCAATTTTTAAGAAAAAATGTTTCCTATTTCTCAACATAATCTCCTTTTGAGACTATACACTTAGTCCAACAAAGCTCAACCTTTTCGATCCCATCCTTATAGTATGATTTAGCAAAGTCTTCAAAATATGCAGATGTTTCAGCAATAACTTCATCATTTCATGTAAATCTCTTTCCAGCAAGCCACTTCTTCAAATTTGGAAACAGATAATAGTCCGAAGGTGCTAAGTCTGGCGAGTAAGGAGGAGTGTGGAAGAATTTAATAGCAGAATTCAAACAATTTTGCTGTCACAATCACAGAAGAGTGAGCTGGTGCATTGTCTTGGTGAAACAGAACCTTTTTTTTGTCAGATGTGACCGTATGTTCTTTATTTCCTCGTTTAGACAATCCTGAATATTGTTCAGTTATCATTTTACCCTTCTCTAGAAAGTCAATTAGGATTATGCCACATGCATCCCAAAAGACAGTGGCCATCGTCTTCCCTGCTGATGGAACCGTTTTTGCTTTTTTTGGAGCAAGTTCTCCTACTGCAACCCACTGTTTTGACTGTATCCAAATTTCATCAGCTGTTATGAAATGGTGCAAAAATTCTTCTGAATTACATTGAAACAGCTCCAAACCATGCTTAGAAATGTTTATTCGTTCATACTTTTGATTGTGAGCAAACGTGGCAACCATCTTCCGGACAGTTGTCACATATGTAAATATTCATGTAAAATATGATGCACTTGTTCATTTGAGATGCCTATTGTCTTACCAATGTCATGCACTTTCAATCTTCTGTCCTCCATCACCATGTATCATGTATTTTTTCAATATTTTCTGCAGTTGTAACCTGCATTTGGAACGTTCAGTGTCATTTGTGTTCATGTAACCACTATAAAAATAACCAAATCATTTGTAAACTGTTCTAGTTGATGGGCTGACTCACCATAATATTGGATTTAGTTTCTTGCACAGTTTTGTCTTTCAAAAAGTAATGTTTCATCGCCACACAAAATTCTTTTATCTGTTGTTTTTTGCAAAACACAATACTTGATCAATTCAAACGATTGGCAACAATATAATTATGAATGGAAGTAACTGAAACGTGGTGTACGATCCTAGTGGAGATGTGGGAAACTAAAAATTATGTCACTACGAGCACTATCTCTTGACTTTGCATGTACTTGTCATACATCCCTCTTATTATTTGCTAGGAATAATAGACTACAATATAGAAATATTGCCCATGTGTTCATGGAATGTTTGACATTTCCAGGTTTAGGAAGAAATAAGCAGAACAAAACAATTTTCAGAGTTTCTAAATTAATCAGTCGACTAAATGAATTTAATCTACAAGTGCTATTAAATTGTCATGAGTCATCTACATAATGTAATACATTCAATACACTCATATATGCTGTGTAATGAAATTGATAGATTGATGTGTAAATTTTTGGCTCACAACATTTTATTCATATTGAATAATCTATAAAAATTAAATTTAAAATATACCTTATTTTGATCCGTCTTGCGATCTTGTAATTTATAATTTCACTACATGTTTCGGGAATAAATTCCCATCTTCAGGTAAAACTTTTCTTCCTAGTATATAGGAATCGTCGGCGAAATTATTAAAAACACATACATACACAGACAAATAACACAACCACAACTGTTACAAATAACATAATTAAAAACCATAAACACACAACTATCGAAGACAGTGCGCACTGCCAGACTGTCACATTTCAACTGGCCTGATAGCAAAGTTTGCCGTTTATCTTCAATATGGTATCATACAACGTATTTGATTTAAATGAAAGCTGGTCATTGCGAAAACATTCTTTATGGATTTTGGATGCTTTGTAAATTTCAAATTCTTCTAAAGCATCCATAAAATGACCTTTGTTGCTAACGTGCATGGGTACCATATTTTCCATGAATCCAGTGTAATTGTGGTTTTCGTTTATTAAATGTAATGCAAAATTAGACTTGGCCAATCTGATATCCTTTTTTGGTAAATGTTCTTTAAATCTGTCAATAAATCTCTTCCCCGTTTGACCGATGTAAAACTTGTCACAATCATCACATTGCAACCTGTATATGCCTGAGCAATTTTCTATTATTTTTGGAGACCTTAACCTAAATATATTTTTTAAATTATTGACAGTTCTGAATGAAACATTAATGTTTAATTTCTTGAACTCATTTTTTATCACATTAGGGAGCACATTAGTATATTCGGCTGAGACAAAATGAACTTTATCCCTGTCATTTTTTATCTTCTTCTGCTTGTACTTGTGTTTCCGAATCAAATTATCAATCATGTCACTTTTGTAACCATTTTTCATAGCTATGTATTTGATAATTTTAACTTCATCCCGATAATCTTCACGGCTCAATGGTACATTCAACAGTCTGTGCACAAATGCATTAAATGGCACTATTTTTTGTGTGTGAGGATATGAGTGTCCATGTATAGTCAAATCTGTGGTAGTTGGCTTCCTGTATATTTTATATGTAAATGAGCGATTCTGTCTTTGTACAGATAAGTCAAGGAAGTTTATACTTTCATTATTTTCCATTTCCATTGTGAATTTAATTTTACTGTTTATGCTGTTCATGTATTTGAGTAGCATGCTGATTTGCCTATAAGTACCATCAAACACCAAGAAGGTATCATCCACATAGCGTGTGTACGAAATAATAGCTTTGTAGAATGTATTGCAATTAGATAATAGGTATTTATTTTCATAGAAGTTTTAAGTAAATTTCAGCCAACAATCCACTTAAGGAGGGAACCCATGGCTAACCCGTCTTCTTGTATAAAACATCTCTTATCGTAAGTGAAATAGTTCTGTTTAGTACGATTTGTAATAATGATATAAGTTCATCAATTTGTTGTTGATTTAATATAGCCGTCTTAATTAGGTTGTTTTTAAGAATTTCGATTGTTTCTAATACAGGTATATTAGTATATAAATTAACAATATCGAAAGACACTAATTTATAGCTAGGTAAAACGTCAATATTTTTAATGCTTTCTATGAATTCCAAATTGTTTTTAACGCTATGAGTATTTTGTAATTTAATACTATTTTTTATTATAAGTTGAAGTTTCTTAGCTACTTTATACCCTGGGGCAGAAGTATAATTAATTAAAGGACGTATGGGTATATTCTCTTTATGTATCTTCGGTAGACCTGTGAAATTAGGTGCTTTTGCATTAATCTGTTTAATGTGATGTCTAGTGTATTTGTCAAATAACGTGTCACATTTATTTACAGCCGAATTTAATATTCTTGTGTAACTACCTGTGGGGTCATTGTCTAAAACTTTAATGTTGTTATTGTTGATAAAATCATAGCCTTTCCTTACATATGTTTATTCCCGAAACATGTAGTGAAATTATAAACTACAAGATCGCAAGACGGATCAAATACAAGGTATATTTTAAATTAAAATTGAATCTTACATGCGATCTGGAGACTGTATATAATGAATGAGTTTCCAATTCGTTTAGCTTTCGCCATGTCTATAAATAAATCTCAAGGTCAAACAATGTCCATTTGTGGTTTAGATTTGGAAAATCCATGTTTTTCTCATGGGCAACTATATGTTGCGTGTTCACGTGTTGGGAAACCGTCGAATCTATTTGTGTTAGCTAAAGACAGGTTAACCAAAAACATTGTGCACCGATTGGTGTTAAATTAAATTGAAATTGAAAGTATTTATAATTCAAAAAAATAGATATTAATGTTTAAAAGTTTAAGACTGTCTGCCTTGCCTACCTCATTCATGAGTTTAAGCGTCACATGTTATTTACTGTATTATACTGTAATATACTTATATTTGTTATAAAATTAAATGGAAATAATAAATCTGATAAATTTTTATTTTGTACCTATTGATTTCTGCTTAATATCAAGTGTAAGAACATTTTAATTAATTGTGTTCAACGTACTTCCCCTTCAAATCTCAATCCAGTGAATTTGTATACCAACATCAACATTTTCGTCTTTGTTCGTAAATAATTTCATTGTACTAAAGGGTTATAGTAGTAGAAAGTCAAATAAGGAATCACCATATTTTTTTACAAATACCATCTGTGTGAAAAAGCATAGTGGACTCCGTGACTGATGTTCTCTTATTGTTCCTCTTAGATTGTTTACTATAATGTAATATAACAAAAACTTTAGCCACAGCAACGCGTGGCCGGGTCAGCTAGTAATGAATATAAAAATTAGATTAAATTTCTGTATTAAATTAAAGTAAATAATAAATTCTGTTTGCTTATTGTCATTTAAGTATCCCTGGTTTCTTATGAACGAGTCTTCATCTGAATAAACAGGTGTATTTTCACACATTTATTTATTAAATTTTGGATATGGTATTCAGCACTGTGTAGCTATGTACATGCATTAATATTTGGAAGACCAAAATATGTATGTTATCTGAAGGTCTTTGGGATGTTGAGCTTTAATTTTTTTATTAGTGTAAGTTGTTTGCTGCATGGCCTTTGTCTCAGTTTATTTAACTTTGATGTTTTTAGGTAGTTCCAGGAAGTAATTTGGAATCAACATTATTAGAACTACAGAAATGTAGTGAAAAAGCTTTCCTCTCTGCTTTACAAGTACAGGTTAAACAGCAGTTACTAGAAAAGGTGGAAGCTCCTCCTGCAGACTTATCACCTTCACCAGGTATACCACATCTTCTAGCACTTCTTAGGGACTTGCTCTCCCTTGCAAGTGTTGCAGAAGGGAAACAGGAAGACATTAGTAAGGTCAGTTTTTATAATCGTAATGCACTAGATGTTTATTGGTAGAACCCAGTAATAGGCCTTGGATTTAACAGTCAGAAAACATTATTTATGAAAGTAATTTCATCCATTCATTATTATCCAGAAAGTAAGTTTCGGCACGTTAATAAAACAAACAAAAAATATATTTACAATACATTTTTATTGCTATTTAAAGTACACACTTTCAACTACTTTCCTACATCGTTTCCGTCATTATTGAAGCACTTTTCATAGTAGGGCCCTAGACGTTGTATACCTTCATTGTTGAAATTTTCTATCTGTGATTTGAACCACATATTATCAACATGTTTGGCATTGATGTCATTATGGAACCGCTGGCCACCAAGGAAGGATTTCAGATGCTTGAAAAGGTGGTATTCGCTTGGTGTAAGCTCTTTGCTATAAGGTGGATGATCAAAATGTTTCCAGCTGAAGGTTGTGAGATGTTGTGTTGCAGTGACAGTGTGTGGGCGGCAATTGTCATGAATCAACACAAAAGGGCACCCCACTTTGCTTATTCTGGATCCCACAATGCAATTTCTTAAGTATTTTGTAACGACATACCACTTAATTCTGGAGCTTTGAGGCGAGAAGTCTATAAGCAAAACTACTTTTCTATCACAAAACACTGTGCACATGTTCTCTAAGAGAACACGGACTTTGACTTGAAATTTTTTGTGGGTGATGAAGTCTGCCTCCACACCATGGATTGTTGTTTTGGAAGTTGTTTGTGATACCCATGTCTCATCCCTGGTGGTTATACAGATCAGGAAATCATCCTCTTGGTGTCTGAATCATGTCAAAAAGCTACTGCACTGTGCACCATTTCATTTTGTGTTGTTCCGTAAGCATTTTTGGAACTCCAGAGTGCACACAATTTACGGTGTTTAGTTTTCAGATATACAGTTTCATAATGAAGTGAATGTGAAATTTCTGAAAAATCCAGGGAAAGCTACATCATAGTGTATCATCTATTCTCAGTAATCTTCTCTTCAACAGCCCGCATCATGTCGTCATTTACTAAAGACAACAATATTTAAAAATGGAACTTACATTCTGGATATCCCTCGTATATTGTGTTGGAATACAGCTTATTCAAAGACTGAGTTATTGCTTAAAGCAACCATGCTTTAATTAATTAACACTTTTGGTGCCATTGGATGTCAGTTGATGTCTGTGAAAACATCAGAGAATGCGGACAGACGTAAATGTATGCCCCACAGTTTCACTGTTTTTCTATATTGTACTGTGCGTATAAATACATCTTTGGAGCTCTGTTTTGAAACAAAACGTGTTCTTATAGTATTTTATTTCTAGCATGTCCACTAGATTGCAATAGCATTCACTTTTTTAACAACAGCCATTTTAATTTTTTAATATTTTACAGTGCATAATCAAAGAACTTCCATTAATCTTTATAAAAATTTCAATCAATTGCTGTGACTGATGAAAACATTGCAGAAGGTTTTTGATGAGTGTAGTATGTATGAAGTCTAGGTTTCTAAATGTTACAAAATCTTCAAATAGTCTTGAATGAGTTGAAGATTGTGATAGTAAGATGAAGATTATGATACTGTGTTCTACTAATTTTACCATTAGGTGCTACAATCGGTAAAGAGTATTATTTGGGTATTTTGCACCACTTATTTGAAGGTGTTTGTAGGCAGGATAATTTATGTAAATTGGACCCCAAAAAAGCATCAGGACACATGTCATTGCTTTTTCAACAATATCAGGCAACACATACACACACACACAGACACACACAAGATACCACAGCTGTTGTATTCACCAAATTTGACCCTGTCATTATAAATTCATTTTAATTTAAATAATGAATTTTCATGCTTATAACATTATAGGTACTTGCTGTTAAAAAGAGTCACCTAACTCAATAAAAACTCCCAAGATTCACATGCATTATGCTTAGCATGTGTGTTGGGAATCGGTTTACTAATTTGGAGCTGCCCTTTATGACAGCAGTACAGTTCATTTACTTGTTGCATGATCATCAAATGGTATGAGTGCGAGTTGGAAATGTCTAAAGGGACCACAATGAACTGAAATTTGTACTTGTGCAAAGTATGTGCAGCATCAGAGGATAACATGAAAACAGAAAGTAGGTCATGTTAAGAGAACCACTAAGTTGGTTCTCAAAGAGACAGAATCATCATTGCCATGTGTGATAGATTGATTGCAGTGCATCCACTGCAGTGGGTGTTGGGTGGAATTCATTGTGAGATGAATGAATGTTCTCATTCATAACAGTTTAAGTTCCTGACAGGCCTTTCACTATACTGCTGATTGGCATAAAAGAGTATGTAGGGAGGAGGATCAACATTTTTATGGACACATCTGCCAAATGACAGTGATTTATCGAGGAAGACGTTTTTCATAATGTGACAGTCAAAGATATGGCTGACTTCACTGACCTGCTCATTGGCATTCATACACAGCCCATTGAATCATTTTGGGTCAACTAAATAGCACAGTAAAAATCTGTGGCACTGCTCAACATAATATTGACCGTTATTTTTCTAAGTTTATTCTGTGATTATTTGGTGTGTCTTTGTAATGCCTGAAAGGACTGGGCTTGAAAATCATCTAGATCAGATGTTAATAATCTAATCTAATAAATATTATAATTATTTTTGTTATCTAATACAGCAAAGGTAACTGTATAACTCAGTAGAACAAATGCATGCATCTGGTACAAAACTTGCAGTTTGCAGAAGTGACTGGATAGGCATAATCAGAATTTGATTTAAGTTTGTATGTTCATAAAATGCAGTAATAATTATGCAATAGGTTGCTGAGTAAATGGTTCAAATCTAATTTTTGTAAAATGAATCATTATGATTCAAACCATTGTGTTAAGTTCTATTTCCAGGAATTAAAAATTCGTCTGATTCCAGTATTATTATGACAGACATCTGTCAACAAAATTATAAGGTTTAGTTTGAGTTTCATAGACAACATGATAGTGATTGAGCTTGACTTCGCTTCTACTGTCAGTGGGAGGCAAGTATTGTATTCTTGACTAGTTTGATTGCTTATATATATATGAAAGCTTTTCAGTGACATGGACCAGCCAATTGGCCCTGGGGTCTGTGTTTTAGGTACCAGTTCAATTACCATAATTCAGTCAGCTGCCAGATTTCACTTATTTTCCTTCCAGTTGGTATCATTCTTTTACACACTACACAAATATTTTGTCTCCTTTGACCAAAGAGGCTATTAGTTTTATATTCTTAAGTGTTCATTTTTCAGGCATCCTATAGAGTTATATAATTTTGTAAAAGTATTCAGTAATATTTTTTAAGAAAAACATGAGAAAAATTTACCTTCAAGAAGAATAATCAATTAATTGTAGTGTTAATGATAGCGATTTTGTTAAGTGACAGTAAGAGTGATTTCAATAAAGATATTAAACTGCGAGACAATAATAGTGATATTTATAACCTTTTGTGAGCAGTATTTTTGTTGTTCTCCATGGATTACATACCAGGACCAAAATGTGTATCTTCCAATTTTCAAAACCTAATTGATCTTTTTTTTAGCAGCCTCCTGCTTTCCATAGTAGCAACAGAAAGTAATCAGTATCAGGCAGTGCTAAATTAAAAATGGGCAATTGTTTCTGACAAAAGTAGGGTAATATCTGAAAAAAATACCACAGTGCAAGAACTTAGAGGTTTCGTAGTTGTCTCATGTTTGTATTAAGTATTTCTGTTAAATATAAATTAAATTACGTTTCATTAGAAAAACCAAGAATACTTTATAGGTAAGTAACTTTATTTTATCCATCAATGGTTTCTTAGTATGTTTGTTAGACTCAGATTTAAATTATTAAAATATGTCTTAATGGAAATGAGAAAAGCATGTCCCCTCAAGGCAGCCAGTCTGTGATACAGACACCAAGTTTGATCCTATTCAACATCCCATAATGTGTTTTAAGTATATGCTTCTTCAACATCTTAGAATGGATGAAAGGTTGAGTCATACAAAAAAATAATGTAAGTTAATATAGTATCTAATGATAAGTCATATAAGTACTTTCATATGTATATAAAAAAATCATATCATTGCTGGGATATCAGACTTTTGATGTTATGTGCTGCCTTTACCTTGTAAAGTTGTAATTTTTAATTCCTCAGGGAATGATTGAAACCGTTTTTTATTTTCATTCATAAACAAAATAGCGTAACATCAGTGACTATTATTAGAGAAAAATATTGCTGTCGGGTAATATTTATAAAAAATAATTGTGACAGTTTAAAATGTTTTATTTTGTGGAAGTTCATATTAAATTAAAAAAGTTTTACATTTCTAATCAATATTGTTTAGAATTTAATTTAATGTTAATTTAAATTTAATATAATTTTTTCACAGATTGTATCTTGTGTCATGGATCCTCTATTACAAGCAGTAAGTCTGAGCGCTTCCCGACTTACCACTACAGATATGGCAGTGTATTTACTGAACTGCTTGTACCTGATGCAGACGACACTCTCTCTGTATGAATTTATGGAAGACAGATTAGAGAGGTTGCAGGTAGAAATTTTACATTATAGAAATTTTAACTATAATGTAGTGTTTATTAAAATTGTGGTAGATATAAAAAGATAAATTATTTATGGAAACAGTAATTAAACAAATTATTAATTTATATGGTCATTATAAATTCAGCTGTTCAATTTATAATAATAATAGTTCATTTCAGTAGATGAAATTAATAATAATTGTTATTATTAAATTCATTTTGCATTTAATTATATTGCTTTATCCAAAAAATTAATATTTGTTTTAAATTGTATAATAAGAATACAAGTTTTGTTCAGGCACAATCAGAAGCCCAGTTGGATACGCTGACATCAGAACAGGCTAGTTCCTTAGTCGCAAATCTTAATCTTGGCCCAATCTACACAATTCTTCAGGAACAAGGAAAAGGTCCTTTATCTCAGATACCTGGAATGGAACCTACCAGCCTTAATGTTTTTCTTGTAAGTTCCATAATTCAAGCATATGGTAATGAACCTAACATATAATTTCTCAAGTTTGTATATTTTTTATGTAATGAATTTTTTGTTGTTAACACGTTCAGGTTGCTGTTTGGTAAATTTACATACACACCAGTGGCGGCTCATCAGGGGAGGCAAGGAAGGCTAAGCCTCCCCAGTAAAATTTAGAAAATTATTAAAAAATTAACTGAACCTGTAACCAATCTGTAATCACAATTTGGCATTTTAAATAATCAGATTACTTACACAAATTTTTTTAAATCAACTTTTATCATAATAGCATAGAATTGCAGCAGTCAGAGGCAGGGATCTGAGTAGCCGCCGTAGTGCTGGTACAACTATGTGAGAACTGTGGGGCCAGCAAATGGTGGGGGGATCCTAGTGCATATATGTAACCGTCCCTGGAAGGTGCCAAGTGATTTAGCTTCTCGGCACCGTTTAATGTGGTTTGTATTAGATTTATGCAGTATTTACGTTCTCATGCTCCTTGTGTGTGTATATTATTACTATTTATCCCTTCTTGGCATGTGTTTGTGATGTCTACCACGAGGATAAAATGGATTTAACAGAAGAAAGTGAAAGTGATATTGCAGTATCGAACAACTGGAAAAACCATTTTCCCGGTTGAGTGATTTTGAGAGAAGTGAAATGCTGAAACATGGTCGACGTACCCTAAAATTTTTATTTCTTAAAAAGCACAAAAAACAATTACAACTTTCTAGTCGTCATGGTACAGTGACTGTAAATGGCTATGCAGTAGTAGAGTAAAGTCGAAGTTATTCTGCTGGCCCTGCTCACTGTTAAGCAATATTATTGCTCAATTGGAAGTATGTTTTTCCAGCTCTGAGGAAAATAAAAATTTATGAAGTTAGATGACACCAAGGCATACGGGGCAACATGTAAGTGATAAAAGTGATGGTGGCAATGTAGGCAATATAAGTGATAAAGGCGATGTGAGTGATCTGAGCAACAGGGCATCCGCTCACGGAGTGATAGGAAGTAGTTCAAATCGTGCCTTCCAACGAGAGAATACCTATCAAAAGTTTTTTCCCAAAGTTTTTGAAGAGGTCCTACATCATTTTTCAGTATGTCGAGTGAGTCAAGTGACGAAGAACTTTTGCACCTATACCGATACATAAGATCCTGACGAAGAAGAAACCGTAGGGAGTATTGGGTTCATACCTACATTGAGAAGAATTTACACTGCAGGCTGTTGTTGCAGCCAAAGAGCTCTAAGAAAATGACAGCAAATTTTTTGCATTCTATAGAATGTCAAAGCAATCATACACTGTACTTACTGAAATTATTACCCCTGCTTTTCATAATCGAAACAGCAATATGACGGAGTGCGTCAGTGCGGAAGAAAGAACTTAACATTGAATGCCTCCATTTTACCTGGCAATATGGACAATGTGATGTGCTAGCGACCTACACTGCAGGTTGACCGAGTTGCTCAGATCACGTACATCGACTAGATTTTGCTTTCACATTGCTCCGTTGGTGGATCCCCACTTCTTTACATAGGAAGTGACGGGAAGGGGATATTGCATTGCTATTGAATCGCTTAGCTGTTGCCCCATGTGCGGAGGGCCTTAACCTTTTCTCACTATGATAAACTATTCCTGACTGTTTCTTTTAAAAATCAGATAGCTCTACCATAATTCCATCAGGAAATAACGAGTGTCGGGGAGGGGGGTACAATGACTGAGCACAGCTCAGGTGACTGCCTCATAGCCTCCCCATCCTCAGGACTCACCAGCTGCCACTGATACACACCCAAATTTATGTTCACATTTACACATAAATTATCCATATTCTAGTCTGTTCACCTATTTATTCACGTTCCTCAAGTTTAAAGTATGTAGTTTGGTTTTCTTAGCATATTTTCTTTAGAAGTACATGTTACTTCCACATTTATCATCAACAGATGTGAGGTATCTGTTCCTGCAGACAACTCAATTCCAGTTCCTCTAATCCATCAGTATTACGATGCCTTGTTATTTGAGGGTAAATTGGAAGTAGTGTTGTCTTTCAGAGTGCTTTAGAAGTTTGTATAAAAATCAAATTAAAATGTAAAATACATATTAATGTTAACGTTTTTGTTGTTAATATGGGAAAACTTCAGAAGAAGAATTCTTATAATGATCAGTTTATTCAACATTATTTGTGTTGAACTTTTTGGCTGAATCCAAAGTGGTACAGTTCTAATTAATTCATTAATTCAGTTTATTATAACAGAAAACTACATTCAGTAGTTTATTGAATATGTTCATCTGAAAGGACAAAGTGTATAGTTCACTGTAAAGCAATATGTGTGTCCTGAAAGCATTCAATTGTCCACATAATAATATTGAAAACATGAAAAAATTGTGAAGGGAATTAAACTTACAAATGCATGACAGCCTGAAAGTGTTAACACGAATAAGGTTATTGACATACCAACATTATTATTCCTACCATAATAGTAAATTGTATTACTGTTCATTCTTTTTAGCAGTCACTAATGATCAGTTCATACTTTTGAGTTGTCAGTAGAAGACAACACATACACAACAAATCTGATGGATTTGTTAACTGACTAATATTTCTAACTTTGTTAAATCTTACAAATTAAATGTATTAAATATATGTTTTTATTATGGTATATTACATTATTGTCTTATATATTAGTGATGAAATTGATTTTATTCTGTAAAATATTAATATATTGAACTGCAGCTATTTTATTGAATCAGTTTTGTTAACAATTTGATTATATGGCCATACATTTTATCTGTAATTTTATTGTATCAGTAGTTAAATGAAAAATTGAAATGTATATTTATGTGCAGAGTAAATTAGAAAGCCTTCTGAGTGTGCCAGATATGCTGTGCTTGCCACAGATGGAATGTTTGTTGAGTAATTCACACAGGACAACAGTTCAGCGACGGGCAACACAAGTCATAACAGCAATTTATACGCAGTTGTACAATTGCGTCCATAATCCAGAAAATCTGTATGAAAATCCAGTTCAGCTTATGCCAAGGTCTCCAGAACAAGTTTCTAAATTGCTATTGGGTGTATAATGGGAGTAACTGAATTTGTATAATTGTATGTAATAATATAACAGATTATTTAAATAACTTGGCTTTTTTATATTATCCTTTAACATCCTTACATAAATGGGAAAAGCTTGTGATTCCTTGTACTAATTATATTATCAGAATATGAAAAACAGAGAGAGCTGAGTAATGATTACTGTGTTATGTATAATTTTGAGATTTATTTATTTATTTTTTTGTTTATTAGTACCTAAACTGGACTCTCAGGTTCAGCCATTTTTTGAAGGTCTGTGCATATATTTTTTTCTTGCTCACTACGACTTCAATTGTGTGCATTTTATCTTTTAGGACAAACTATTTCATTTCTAACTCAGTATACTCATTTGTGATCAAATTAATTTTTTGGTTATAACTATAGGGAAATTTTAAGCCAAAATTTTATATAACTGTTTATTTCTTTAACCCATTCATATAACGAACCATCTAATAATATGAAAATTTTTGAAGCTTCTAAAATTAAAAAGAACTCGTTGATGCCATGTGGTATGTGCATGTTGCCTATAGTGTACACAGTTTCATATAAGAGTAACATTATGAAAATACAAAGTGTTCTACTGTTACACAAGAATACTGTACTTCAGACACAAAACAAACATTAATGTGTACAGTATAACAGTGAATGTACTACATACATGTGTGGAGATTAACTGTACAACTACTGTACAGCAGTAGGATGAATTTTAATGGAATAAGGTGTGTGAAATGGAGTGTGTTTGAGATGAAAATAAGTTGTTCTGACTGCTAAGTTATGTGACTATTTTAATACTGCCATGTGAAACTAGACATTACTTTTCATTAATACAGTGTCACATGAATTCTTCAGAATCTGTATTCTTTTGTGTTTGCTCTTTATCAGACATGTATAGAAATGTTTGTCTATTCCAAAGATGTCGTGGTAATGGCTGATAGAATTTGTAATTCCCATTATGATTCAATGAAGTTTATGATGTTCAGTTTATTCAAAAAACGTGTATCCAGACCACCTAAGGTTTTGAGTGATTCCTCAAAAAGAGTGTTGTCTTCAGGCTGTTGCACTACTTTGTACTCCTCACATTGAGTACAGGATTTTTATGAGGGTCACTTGCAAAAGTAAAGTCCAAGGCTATTAAATGTTATTTACACTGTTCTGTAAAAAAATTTATTTTATTACATTTACAAATTTCCTTAAATCCTAATTATTTCTAATACAGTCACCATCATTATAAAAGCATTTCTCGTAACATGGATAAAGCTTCTTATCCCATCTTAGAAAAGTTTCCTGCAAGTTTTTTCAACCAAACTTTTAATTCTATTCGTGCTTCATAAAACTTTGTGAAAACAAGAAATTTTTCACAAGTAAGTAGTAGTGAAATGTCATAGTAAGTAGTAGTGAAATGTCATAGTAAGTAGTAGTGAAATGTCATAGTAAGTAGTAGCTTTGGTAGTGTATTTGAGGCAAAAATATGATAACAAGTGGTTCCTTTCTGTCCCAGAAAATGGTTGCCATGATTTTTTGGGCGGTGTTGAAGTTCTGAAATTTTTTGTTGATGCCAAGTGTGTATGGCGCAATTGCATTGATTGTCACTTATTCTCAGGTGTGTGATGAGTTGCCTAAGAATCATCAGCTGTCACAACGCAGGTGAGAAAACTGTCTCCTTGTTCTTTGTAATGCATGAGAAATATCTGTACCCCAGCCACTCGATTTTGTTTGTGATCTACAGTCAGCATTTTTGGGACCCAACATGTGCACAGTTTCCAATAGCCTAATCTGTCTTTAAACATTTCATAAAGAACAGTTTTTGACACTTCTGACCACTGTTCATTGATGGTTAAATACACGATTGCTTGGGTAATTTCTTCAACCTTTTGGACAGTTTCATCGGTGACAGTGGGTGGCATTCCATTCCTTATTTTCTCATCTATGAACATTACATCTTCCTTCTTGAAATTCATGATACCATTTTGCTTATTCATAACATTTTCACTATAAACAGAAGTTATGTGGTGATGAATTTCAGCAGTGGTTTCTCCTTTCACATGCAGAAAACAGATCACAGCATTTGGCTTAGCAGGATTTGGATTGATGTAGCTGCCATTTTGAACTCACTGCAAACACAGTGTTACCACTACTGAGGTCTGGTGAATTGTGCCTAATTATGCAGACACTAGGGGACACAGCAGTCCTGCCAATCATTAAAAAATAACTTCCCTTGTATTTTATTAGACTTGTATCTTGTACCTTTACTTTCTGGATATCCCTTGCACTTAGTGTCGGTAAGTGTTATTTTGTACATGTTTTTTCATACCTGTTTACTAGTTAGTGGTGAAGCTGTGCACCCCATGTGCAACAAACAAGAAGGCAATTCAGTTATGTCACGGTTGGTCAAGTTCTTTACACACACACACTCACATTTGTTCCAAAAAGATGGTGCCAGACTTCAGGAAATGATTGTATTCATTAAAGTGATGGAAAATACTACCATTCCTTTTTTTACTTTCAAATGAAATGAGATGCGGAGTTGAAATTTGGTATACACAATGCGTTTACAATTTTGTATAAGTACAAAACAAATCAAAGTATTGCGTTGCAAATTTTCAAAATGGTGGCTGATTGACATTTGCAATTCTGAATTTCACAAATATCAGTACTTGTAACAAAAATGTGTTATAAATTAGCCTTTTTATTTGCAATGTAATGGTACCTAATTTGTGAAATTCAGATAAACAGTAACGAGATATTACGTTTCTTTTATCAATATAAATAAATTGCCTTATTTTGGTCCACCTTAGTGACACTAGCTTCTTTTCGTCTAATGACGCGTTTCGGGATGAAATCCCATCTTCAGATATACAAAATTAATTTAAAAACGTAAATGTATACTACATTTTGTGGTTATGTCATAATTTAAAATGATTAAAATCTTTTAAATAAAATATATAAAAACGTAACAACTGAATCGTTCGGAGCACTCGCATGCATGCGCGCTGTACCGTGACTTCCTCACGACTAGCCATTATTCAACCATATAGCAGTGTCAAACACGTTATTAGATCCAAAGTTCATTTGATCATTTAATATATTATTTTTGGTTGTTGCGTTTTTTGTAGCTTTATATATTTCCTAGGCTATCCATTAATTTACCCTTTTTGCAAGTATGTAACGCTTCAAAATTGTTTTCGAAACTAGTATAATTATGACCTTTTGTTATTAAATGTTGTGCAAAACTGGAATTATTATTATTTGCTTTAGGAATATGCTAGATTTTTATACAAGATTTTTAGAGCATATTCCTAAAGCAAATAATAATAATTACAGTTTTGCACAACATTTAATAACAAAAGGTCATAATTATACTACTTTCGAAAAAAATTCGAAGCGTTACATACTTGCAAAAAGGGTAAATTAATGGATAGCCTAGGAAATATATTAGGCTACAAAAAACCCAACAACCAAAAATAATATATTAAATGATCAAATGAACTTTGGATCTAATAACGTGTTTGACACTGCTATATGGTTGAATAATAGCTAGTCGTGAGGAAGTCGCGGTACAGCGCGCATGCATGCGAGTGCTCCAAACGATTTAGTTGTTACGTTTTTATATATTTTATTTAAAAGATTTAAATCATTTTAGATTATGACATAACCACAAAATGTGATATACATTTACGTTTTTAAATTAACTTTGTATATCTGAAGATGGGATTTCATCCCGAAATGCGTCATTAGACGAAAAGAAGCTAGTGTCACTAAGGTGGACCAAAATAAGGTAATTTATTTATATTGATAACCATAAAGTGACTCGGTATGTAAAACATGAATAGATTTAAAGTTTCTTTTATAACAAAACATTTTAGTACATTTTCCTCATAAGAACCTCACTCCTTTATTTACATTATTTTATCATCAGTAGTTGTTTTAGGTTGCTTACCATGATTTAACAATTTTTAATTTTACTGAATAATACTGTTTTTAGCTCATATGGCAAATCATGTCTGAAACAGATGATTCCTCATATTTGGGAATAGAGCATAAATATGTCTGTTTATTTGGGAACTGGAAAAAATAATCTAGTTTCTTTAAATTTTTAACAACTCAGAAAAAATACATGGTTCTTTGAAGGCAAAATAGGCTAAATGTTTTTTTAGGAAAGATATCTAATAACTCCATTACTTTTTATCCGAATTACATAAACAGTAATTTGTTGGATTAAAAAAAAGGTAATAATTTTTTATGTAATGTGAAGTTCTCTTGTTGTAAGCACCAAGTTTTGGAAAATGTTGAAAAAAATGTTTAAAGGCATTTTGAAAATTTTTAAGATGTTTTGTACTTATCAGAAATAGTACACTTCCTCTGTATCAAATTTCAACTCCACATCTCATTTCGTTCAGTATTATTATTTTTTTAATACACTGATGGAAAACAAAACATTTTTTGGCATAATATTAGACATTTTCCCTTCAGTTTAATGATTAGAATTATTCCTAGAGTTTGGCATCATCTTTTAGGAACAATGGAGACAGAGAGAGAGAGATATGTAATTTTTGGGAATGGACAGATTTTTGCCACAGAGGTATTGGATATTATGTGAGAAAATTAATATTTTATGTTAATTTAACAAAATGTATTTTAAATCATTAAAAATAATAAATTGTTTTTAAAATTTAAATAATATTTATTTGTTTTATCATAAATTCTATTGTTACAAAAAAAAATGAGAGGATTTCATGTCTACGAGGGCAGTTGAACCTTCATCTAAATTATACAGTTGTGAAATATGCATCTGTATACTGTACCTACAACATTAAGCTAGTATTACAACACAGTTGATTGGATTCAGATCACCAGTATTATCACAATTAAGAGTACTTATTTCATTTTCTGTTAATTGGGGACTAGGATATATCTTATAAGTTTTAGTGTACTGGAGTAGTGTTTGCATTTGTTTAGTCATTTTTATGTGATGTCAACATCATATTAAAGATCCATGTCATTTTTTTATTATAGGCCTACTAGTAATAAATTATACAGAAACATCATTTACAGTACATTTATCTTTTTTATGCTTTTGGGATGTTTTTATGATTTTATACTACAAACCATTTCACCAGTTTCATGAAAGTTTGGTAGATTATTCCTTATGGACTTAAAAAAGTATGACACACTTTGAAACTATAATTTTTTAACAGATAATACAAATTTTAATACAGAGGGTAAACAGAAAACATTTATTAATAATGATTTTATATTAGTTATAGTACGTGAAACTAAGGTTTCACATTGAGTAGCCATACTCTGTTCTCTATGTATGACCATATAAAAACAATAATTTTTGAACCTAAAGTAAAATAAGTTGCAGTTTACCTTTGTAAATTTTTATGGTTTTAGAAGTAATTAAAAGTACTAAAAAAAGTAAATTTTTTCATTATTGTAAAGTAAGTTATAGTAAATAAGTTTTACTTGCAGGTAATTATAAGTTGATTGCCATTTGAATGTGAGTAAAATTGCAAAAATTTATTATGTATAATAGTGTTTTTGTTTGGTAGGCACTTAAATGCAACAGATTTCATTAATATAATGAATTAAGAAGTTACAAAACGATTAACTTCTAGTACTATTCACATTCAGGATTACTACAAGGTTTAAACTGAGCTTCTTTTTCACCGTCTCCACAATTTAGTCCAGTACAACCTCTCCATCTTGTCATGTGACCCTCCCCACAACTAGTAGAACATGGTGACCAATCACTCCACTCAGCCCACTTGAACCAGTTTTTATTCTTAGGTCTGTTTTTGTTATCTGTAAATAAATAAATCTGTTATTTACCTGTAATAAATAAGTCTGTTACCTATAAATGTAAATCTGTTTATTTTTTCTTGTAAATGATTGGAGATAAAAATGATCTTTTGGAAGGCAGGATATTAGTGTATGTGGAGTGCACAATGCATCTTGTACATACTTTAAAGGTGTGTTTTTATTAGGCAATTTAAGCAAATTATGTGGACTATGAATTGAATTTTCAATGCATATTTTCTGAGTATGTGACAGAAGAATGTAAATGTATTTACTTGCATAGTTCCCCAGTAAATCCTAATGGTTAGAAAATAAACATACCATAGCACTTTTTACACATAACAATGTAATTATAATCTTAAGATGCAGATGGTCTACTTTATTTTGTGTACAATAAGAAAAGAAAAAAGAAAACTATAGAGAACTTTTTCTTAATGATTGCCTGTATAGTAATTTGAAAAAATTTTGAATGTTAGTATTTGCTTCTTTGTGTTTATTTTGAAAATTTATGTAAATACTATTTTTTATATCAGATAAAAAAAAGATTTTGGCATAAATGTCAATATTATAATAATAATTGTAAATAAACAGCTATGTAGTCATGGGACAGAGCAGGTAAAAAAGATAATTGAGACGAAGAAGAATTCAGTAAGATCAGCTGTATCAGAGTACAGTCATGATTTTAAAATGCTAGAAATTGGACAGAGTAGTTAATAACGATAAACTATTGTTGGCTTCCTGAAATAGCTGGGTAGACTCTGCACACTGTTGCAAATACAGAACCAGCCTCATGACAAAAGGACGGAAGTAACTCGCCCCATGCATCTGTCGTACATCCTTGACTGTAGTTCCCATAATTCAAACATATCTGTGTCAATTGCTCAGTTCTCTAAGGGGTTTTCATGTGTAAAATAAAATGTTTTTGGTGTAGTCATTTTATTTTAAGCTCTTAATTTTTTTTTTTGTTGCATTAATGTTTTGTATCATAATCCCATGCTTAACCCTGAAAATGAAATCCTTCATGCACCTTGGTAGTAAAACTAAGTCAGTGATTATAAGTGGCATAAAATTTGTAAAAATCCATCCCGCCTTAAATTTTGCATCTTGCAGACCTTTTGTTGTTAAAAAGTGCAGAGTTCAGTAGAAGTCATTGTGAATATGTGTCCATGAAGGAAAGACTTCCCTCCATTTAAAGAGGAGTTAAATATATGAAAAATATATACATAAAAACTTATTAAGCTCAATGATTCTGTAAAATCAGGTAAGCAGTTCTTAAATTTAATGGTTGTGGTGGTGATAGTCCCACTTTGAAAAATCTTAGTGAAGCTTTAAAAGGTAAAATAGGTTTTGTTGGAAGTTTAACTTAAGTTCAAAAACTTTTGAAAAATGTTGGGTGTAGTTACTGGAGAAATAATATTGTATGGCAGTTCCTTCATGAAAGACAAAATATTGCTTCGTCACAAATTTTATATAAGATACATGCACTAAAACAAGAAAAGAATCTGTGAGACAAAATTTATACAGACAAAACCTGAATAAACCAAAATCATTACAATAAATATATATGGCACCAAAGTGATGACTGAAAGCAAATGGATATTCTCAGTGCCGGATTTAAGATCTTTGAGGCCCTAGGCCAAGTTTTCTGAGTGGCCCCCCTCCCTGCTGTGACTTTGAAGTAATTTATGTACTGTAGAAGCAATTTGATGTCAGATTAATACAAAATGAAAACCAGTAGGCTACTATAAAAAAGTGTGCTTTCATTTAGCAGACTTTTTTAAAATATTAAGAACTGTGCAAAAGAATTGAGCAAATTAATTTATTTTTTAAGTAGAGTAACTTAACTAAGGTTATTCAGAAATTTAACATTAAAAAATTCTTTTTTATTGTCTATGTATAACATTAATTTTTTCGTATAATTTTATAAAATTCAAAAACAGGCCTAGATTTTTTATTGTTTGAATAAAGATACAACAAGCTAATAAACTAATTAATATTCAGTGACTATGTAGCTTAATGGAATTAATGTCGAGGAAAGAAAAAATGTTGCAGGAAAATTTAAAAATTTTAAAAAGAAAACTAGAAAATTGTTTTTAAATAATGTACGCTATCTTAGTGCGTAGGCTTTCACGGCCGGTGTCATTACGATTATTTTCTAAAACTTCCGGGCTGAAAGGCCGTGGTCGATTGCTTAAAATGCTGCTAAACGTTTCGGCCGCACCACCGGTGGCCATCTTCAGTAGCAAAAGAAAGAAATGTGTTCGAATAGATGATACGCCGAACACGTCTCCCAATGGATTGGGAACAAGCAACTATGTTTCTTGTAGCCTTTCAGCCCGGAAGTTTTAGAAAATAATCGTAATGTACGCTATGTTTTTATATTTTAGGAAGAGATATAAACACACTTTTTTCAGTTATAAGTGGTTTATATGTATGTACGAACCTTTATTAAAAGCTTACAAATATAATTCAGAATGAAATATGACTAGATATGACTAAAACTATAAACAATACACTGCCCACCACACAAAGCTAAAAACCTTCTTTACATTCAAAACAAAACAAAAACATAACCTCAAATCGCAAACTGTTCAGTCACAATGCAGATAAACAATGATAACAAACAAGGGTGGTACCACGGTTGTGTAAATTCGGGGGCAATATAGCGGATGTTCAAATTCGCATGCGCAGATTAGTTTTCAAGGATGCCAAAGTCTTAAAAATAAGCGTGCAATATTTAAATAAGAACTGTCTTCCATTTGTATTGTTAACATAAATTGATCATTTAATTTCAAAAAATCATATTTAAATAAATCAAAGTGCCTCCTACTTTTATAAAAATACTTTTGTTAAAAAAAAAATATCTGTAGCTTGCGGCCCCCTCTGAGCCCGCGGCCTAGTGGTAAATCCGGCACTGGATATTCTGGTTGAAGAAATGCATAAAACTTTACCAACTGAAATGAACAGTGAATCAATCAAGCATTGCTTTGCAGAACAATTATCGCTACATCGTGAAGGACCATTGATAATTATTATGGTTAATGTGCCATATCATTCAGCATTGATAGAAGTCGTGCTACTCTCTGGTAAAAACATCAAGTAACAGAACTGGTTCAAAAACAAAAATGTTGATTATACTGCTAATGAAACAAGAGTTTAACTCTCAGACTAAGTGGCTTTTTGAAAGTTGATAAAATATGTAAAAATGATGAACTGGCTTTGATATGGGGAATAAAGGTAGTAAGACTTCCTCTATATCAACTCTACTGAACTGATGTAGAATCAGGGTGAAGTAGTGAAGAAAAATAACACCTTCAGAATACAAGAATAAAATATGTTATTTCCAGAATCTTTGACAATGTGATATCTTGTAAAATATTATTTTGTGTGTTGAATAATTTCAAGATTTGCACACTGAGTGTTACAAGATTGGGTAAAAGAAATTGTTTGGGATGATACTACTGAACTGATAACCACTATCAGTATAGAGTACAGAGGAAGAACTAGGAACAGACAATGAAGGTAGTGCATGCTGTGTTCAGTAATTGTCAAAAGAGATTGTAAATGAGTAGGGACACTTCTCATTTCATGGAATAAACAAAAAAGATAAGAGATAAATTATAGTGAATATAATAATAAATTAAAATGATTTTTACTATTTCTTTTATGAAGTTGCTAAACTGCTACAATTTTTGTTCAGACAAAGCTTTCCGTCATCTCTGACATCATCAGGTCTTGAACAACCTTGTAGCAGTTTAGCAACTTCATAAAAGAAATAGTAAGGATGGCTGCTAATTCAAATAATATGAAGAATAAAAAATGATTTTTGTCTGATTATATGGTGAAATGATAATATTTAATATAATAAGTCGGAAGTCAACATTACACACACATTTTTAAAATAATTTTTGTTGTGATGAAAGTATAAATGAATATGATGTAGACTGTAATCTTTGTGCATCCAACAGTGTAACGTTTATTGGATAAATATTATAAATAATACCGTTACTACAATAGAAAACAAAGAATGTCATTTAAAATAAGCTGGGTTATTCCTCTTTGGTTTATACAAAACAAAGTGGCGACAGTGCTTTTTTCCATACCTGCTTAATGTAATGAACCTAACAATGATAATGTTGAAGATGAAAATAATAAATTTTGTAACAAACTATGAATACATTTTTGAAAACCCATATGTTAAATGTAACTCAACATTCGTGCTTCTTTTTTTTTTTAATTATATTCGTGTCCCTCCATAGTAATCTGTAAAATTCAGTCTTTAGAAAGTTAAATATTCATTTAATACTTTCATTTATCTAACATATGTGACAACTCATATTTAGACTACTTGCCTAAATGTTTGAATACTTGAACTTGTTTTTATTGTGCAGTCAGAAAAGATATGATTTAATATAAATACACAATAATATTTTTTATATTTATAAATATAAATGTATATTTATGATTCTATAAATATGTATCTGAAACAATATTGATGTTACCATAAGGTTTTTTGTTTTCTTGTTTACTCTTCTTATTGTGCCGTGTAGTACAGTCTGTAGTTGTACATTCTGGTGTAGTAGAACAAGTACATTGAGGAGTAGTTGTACATTCAGTTGTTGTAGTGCATTCAGTTGTTGTAGTGCACTCAGTTGTTGTAGTGCACTCAGTTGTTGTAGTGCATTCAGGAGTTGTAGTACATTCAGTCGTTGTAGTGCAAGCTGGCTTGGTAGTACAGTCGCTGTCCTCATCGGCATAGTCATCATCGTCTTCATCATATGCAATTTCTTCGTCACTGTTGTCTTCCTTCTGAAGTTTTAAAGTTAATTTTTAAGTTGTATGTTTCTGAAAGTTTGTAATATGTACATTTACAGAAAATAATAAATGAATACATAAATATTATTAGAGAATACTCATTTTTTATAATAAATCATTTGCAATATTGCCATATATTATAAGTTTTAATAGAGTATACAAAACTTAATGTATTCATAGAAAATATGCAAACAAACCTTTTTTGAATACTCTTTGTTACTTTTTGGATTTCTTCTGACACGATTATCTATTAACTCATCACCAAAACTTTCATAATCTTCAAGAAAATAAGTGTAATCTCTTGGAGGGCAATAAAGTGTCCTTGTCTTAGCCAACTGGTCTGCTAGTTGCACATTGTTATCTGCTTGTTTTTCATTCATATACTGTAAGAATAAATTATGTAATGTTAAATTACAGAACAGTTGTGTAGAAGTGAGTACAAACTAAATTCTACTGAATGATTGTGACATAAAAATGAAATTTTGTAGGCAGGAGGTCCAGCATGTTTTTATTAGCAGCGAAGATTGTCTGCCTTGGATGAAATATAAGTGTAAATTATGGTGAAGATGAGTTAACTATTTGTATTTATTTAATACAAATAATTAACAGCAAGTGGTAATAACACAATAAATATATGCTTTATTGAAACATTGTTTACATAATACTTATTAACTGAATTGATTTGCCTATATTTCAAACACTAATGCTGTTTGTATATTTTAAAAAGAGTTACTACTATATTAGTATACACAGCTGGAAAAAATAATAAAACAGCCTAAAAATTAGGAGATTAACAAAATTCATAAACTTTTTCGACCTTCTGGGGGGGGGGGTCCAGTCGCATTCATCCCCCCTTCCATAAGTAAACACACAGACAGACTGCTTTTCTTCCCTACAAGGCGTTTCCTTCTCAGCACATCATCCTCAACTACCTTAGCAGTAGCTTGCTTCTGTCTCCTTGCCCCTCATAATGGTCTTGAGCAGTAGCGGCTTGTACAGGGAGGGCAAAAGGGCCCAGCCCTCCCACTAAATTTGCAAATTAAACTTGTCAATAATATAACTATAATGTGATAATATGTAGTATCCTTATTGAAAGATATTTTTGGGGCGACTAATAGCGATCACCCGATGTTTTCGGCATGGCCCCGCAGCCGGGACGGTTTCGCTATCGTCCTCCCTGCATAGGCCGGTCTTTCGGAGAGCGGGGCAAGAGATGTGTACACATGTCTATGCATTTAAATGAGCATCCGCCATTAGAGGTGGGTCTGTGCCCGCTTTCTGATTTCGCGGCTAAATTCATAGAGAACGGAGCGTTTTCAAAACTTCTCTGTTGCTGTTTAAAGTGCATATATTTTCTCTTGTGTTTTATATAGTTTTGATTGTGTTCTTGTTGTACTTTTTTTGTAAACGTAATGTTCTAATAATTTATTCTTTATTAGGCAGTGTATTCTGTGTACGATAGTGTTTTTGTCGAACCTTGCGTAGGCCTACATAAACGTGTAACTTATTCTGTGTAAGCCTGAGCCTGTGTGTTCTGTGCATATTTGTTAGAAACGATTAAAATGGCTATGAATTCGGTAAGTAATATTAAACGATTGATTATTTCAAATTCACTTACTTACGAAAAGAAAATAGAACTAAAAAAATTAGGGCCACCAAAACCGAATTTAGATATTACACAACAAAATTATAAAACGGGGTTATAAATAATTTTAGTTTCAAACACTGTTTAAATATTGGTAGTTTGCAAGGTAGGTTTTTGATATTAACAATAATTTTAGTAGTGAAGCAAAAGATTCAGTTTTACAATTATTTGATGATAATAGCAATAATTTAGTTTCTACTGTTTTTTTTTTTACATAATATATGGGTACAACTAAATTTTGACCCCCCAGTCAAAAACATTACCAGCCGCCACTGGTCTTGAGCATAGTGTGTATTTTCAATTAATTACTTATTGTCTGCAATATACAATCTACCATTTCATCAGGATCACTTTCCAGCTTGGCATATTTCACTTTCCTTACTCCTCTCCTCCTAGCACATTGATATAATATGTGCTCTGCAGTATCACTTTCCTTACAATGACATACATGTCATTCTCTAGCTAGCTCTTTAAGTAAGTCTTGAAAGCACCATGGCCATTGTATCTTGGGTCAGATAGTATCCTGTGCTTGTAATCCAGCCACTCTGATATATTAGGGATTAGACGTTTAGTTCACTGGCCCTTTGTATTATTTTTGTACCATCTAACTTGCCACAGTTGTCTGTGTCTGTTATTTTCGATCTCTGTAATTCTATGCCATGGGAGTTATGAACATTTTATCTCCATGAGCACCTTAGATGGTATTACTCCTGTTATGATTTGCACTTCACCAGTAGTTAACGGTATAGTATGGAGCTGCTACAAGCCTGAAGCCAGAACCAGCTGTCAGGAGGGATAAATATTTTCGAGAATGGGCAAAACATTTCCAGAGGGGGGGAGATATTTATATGTTTTCTATTACACACACACACACACAGATTAGTTTGTAATTGTTCTAATATCATCTCTGCTGAGCCTGCTTTCATCTGTGAAAAATCTATTAGATACAAGTAAGTCTAATTTGCAAACGAAATTAATCATATGTCTGTTATATTCATTATAACCTGAAAAAACTTCAAAAAGTTAAAATGTTATCACACATATAATTTGGTCATCCAGTTTTGCTGTTATTCTTCGATTTGATTTTATTCTCATTATCACATTCTCAATCAGACTGTGATAGCTGTCACGCAGTATGCCTTTGCCTTTTCTTTGTCACTAATGCTATTTATAATTGTTTTGATAACTATGAGTTCTTCAATTGATACAATGTTTAGTACTGTAAACATAAAGTTCCGCTATTAAAAATCATACACTATAGCAAAAGCCCCATATTTAACCATAGAGGACGCCAGCCATTATAACAAGCAGCATGAAAACATCGAGTATTATTTTATTTCGGGAAGTCATGAACATGACCTTTTTAATTGGCTCAGCCTTGGTAGGGAAATCTGTAGATTCGTTATTTCTGTTCGTGGTAGATGTAGGATACTTGGTGACGTTAATGCTGCAAATTCATGTTGACAAAAAGTTACACAGGATGTGCTAGCATCCTGGTGTGTGTGTGCATACATTGTCCTGGTAGCAGCTTTATGAAAACAGTTTCTTGTGTTGCAGCATGGTCATGTGTTTGCAGCACAAGGGTGTTAGAATGTGGGTCCTCTTTGCTCTATACGTCATACAAGTAAGGACTTTCGTGTTCCAGCTTGACTCTATATCTCAGGTACGGCTCTGTTGGCTGGACGATTTGTTGTCATGCGGAGACAGATGGATCCCACAAGGAGGTACTTGCATACCTCATGATTTCCTGTGCATGGATGAAAGCAGAGCTGAGGCTGTTTCTGTTCTGTCTGTTGTTGGGTTTTGATGCAGACACTGGGCTAGCCAAGGGTGGCAAAACCACCCGATATTGTCTAGCTTATGCAAGGAATGGATTATGGGAGATACGGAAAATGATTGATTCATTCAGGGATTAGATGGCCGATTTGTTCAGGGATCATGTTGGACTGTGATGGATTGTCAAGTAGTGCCCGAAAGTGTATGACTCCATGGGCCTGTTGTGCAGTGCATTGCCCATACTGGTTAACTGATGGATGTGCAGGAAAGAGGATTTTCCAGCCTTTGTGAACAGATTAATTGCCAGAGTTCAGATGAAATCCTCCAAGGAAGAAACATGGAGACCCCGATCATTTCTGATATCTCAAGGAGTCCCCGAGAGGAACCAGAGCATATGCTTTTGAAATGCTGCCAGCCTACACTTGTTGGTGGGCAACAGAAGAAGCTATCCTAACTATTCTTTATTCCACAAATAGCATATACAGAAAAATCCACAGAAAAATATGCTACACTTTAAACATATTCCCAACATGCTATGTGACATGCTAGGAATTGTATAATGAGCCTCTGGATACCACCCAAGTCGAAGTAGTATAAACTTAGTTTTATTTTGCTACTTAAATCAATAGGATTTTAATTCCTTGTAATTCCTTATGTTTGCAGATTTTAAAATTCAAATGAGACTTTTTAAAACGAAATCTTCATTCAAAATTAAAATGGGTTCCCCTTATGTCAGGCAAAATTTTTTCGAGGTCAAGCAATGCCCGTCCTGGTCCCCCTCTGGCTACAGGCCTGAGATGCTACTTAAACAACACCTTCTTTTCATGCCAGTGAACATGATATATTTCTTAATTTGGAGTGCTTTGTTCCTTGTAGGAACTCCATATAAAATAATTGAGTGGCTTTCACCACATAATACGCCCTTTCCACTGCCAGTACTTGACCCACTGATGTTAGTCATTATCCTGCTAAGAGTCACTACTCTGTTCTCTATTATTGTGCACAGCATTCTTTACATGGTGATGGTAATTTCCCTGCTCATTTACGGTTACTTCTATACAGTGACGGGTCATGGTTCTGACAGTTGGGGGTTCAATGTCTGAATGTTTCTACTAAGATAAGAGCAATTATCCCATACCAAATAACACGGGGTGGAACATGAAGACATAACTATTGACAACTTTTAGTAGGCCTAAAATTAAGTTGTGTTTATGCTATTTGCAAATTATTCTCGAAATATATACGGTAGTTAAAAGGACACTTAAATATTTCTGTTTAATATTTAAAACGGGAAGCGACCTACCGAGTTCCTTATTTTGCATTTATCTTTAATAGAGAGAGAAGAAAAATTTTATATAATAATGAAACTTTCTCTTGTAAACTTACTTGACTTTTTCCGTCGAACGCGTTTCAGCGTCGTGTTCACCTTCGTCAGCTTAGAAACAGACTGCCAGTACTTTGTAACGGTTATTGCTTGGAAGGTATAGAGGGGGTGGTGTGTAGAGGAAGGGGATTGGCGCGGGGATTCAACTTACTGTTTGTTTTCTGTATAATTGTGTCAAAAAGTGTATGTGATTTATATTGTAATTGGTCGTTAAGTATGTTGTTTGGTTGTGTTGTGTGGTGTTTGTATATTTCATATTGTTCTGCTGTGTTGAGTTTTCGACCTTTGGGTAAGTAGTGTAATATTTCAAGATTAGTATCTATGTTAGTGTAGCTATGGTTATGTGTGTGTATGTGTGTGGCAAACGCAGAATGTATATTTTTGTTGGATAAGGCTTTTAAGTGTTCAGAGTAACGGGATGAAAAAGATCTTCCCGTCTGGCCTATGTAGAAACAATTGCAGTTATTACAATTTAATTTGTAAACACCTGTTCTATTGTATTTGTCTATGTCCGTGTTTGTATCGTTGATGTGTTTTTTGATGGTATTGTTAGTTCTGTATGCTATTTTGTACTTGTGTTTTCTGAATGTGTTGGCAAGTTTGTGTGTATTGGAGTTATGGTATGTGAGTGTGATGTATTTATTGTGTTGTGTGTTGATGGTATTTTGTGTTTTGTTGTTTTTGCTTTTGATGCGTTTGTGTAGTTTGTTTATTAAATTGGGGTTGTATCCGTTTTTCATTGCTATGTATTTGATTGTGTTGAGTTCATCAGTATAATCTTGTTTACTTAAGGGTATTTTAGTTAGTCTATGGAGCATATGGTTCAAGGCCGCATGTTTATGTTGTGTTGGGTGGTTTGATGTGTTGTGTATAACCATGTCGGTTTTGGTAGGTTTCCTGTATATTTTGTATGTGTGTGTATTGTTAGTTTTGTTAATTGTTAGGTCTAGAAAATTTACACTATTGTTTTGTTCAATTTCCAGTGTAAACACATCAACGATACAAACACGGACATAGACAAATACAATAGAACAGGTGTTTACAAATTAAATTGTAATAACTGCAATAGTTTCTACATAGGCCAGACGGGAAGATCTTTTTCATCCCGTTACTCTGAACACTTAAAAGCCTTATCCAACAACAATATACATTCTGCGTTTGCCACACACATAACCATAGCTACACCAACATAGATACTAATCTTGAAATATTACACTACTTACCCAAAGGTCGAAAACTCAACACAGCAGAACAATATGAAATATACAAACACCACACAACACAACCAAACAACATACTTAATGACCAATTACAATATAAATCACATACACTTTTTGACACAATTATACAAAAAACAAACAATAATTTGGATCCCCGCGCCAATCCCCTTCCTCTACACACAACCCCCACTATACCTTCCAAGCAATAACCGTTACAAAATACTGGCAGTCTGTTTCTAAGCTGATGAAGGCGAACATGACACCGAAACGCGTTCGACGGAAAAAGTCAAGTAAGTTCACAAGAGAAAGTTTCATTATTATATAAAGTGTAGTGCTGTGAAAAAAGATGATGAACAAACAAGACAAGAAAAATTTGCTTTAAAATAGATTGAACACTATTCATTTTACCAAATCAATGAGATGAACACAAAAATAAGAAATACCTGAACACTTTAACACACAAAAATACCAGCAAACACCTTGAACGTTATACATGTTTCGGTCAGCTTAACGTTTCTATAATTATTTAATGACTACATTAAACACACTTTATTTTTGGAGAACAATTACTTCACTATTTTATTTGATTTGAAGACTTTACCTACACATATTTTCATTGCATTCTAAAAGAAATAGAGAAATCTGACACAAATCATGTGGTAAAAATCATGGCAAATGGCGGTATTATGAAAATGTTAAAATTCCCGGTCAGTGAGGTTCGGCACTTGTCAGAATTATTCGTCTCTGTCCCTAACACTCGGCTTTAGCGACTGTTGAATGTAATTTTGTGTATACTGAGTTCCCCTCCAAAGCTTTCTACACAGTCCAGGAAGTGCTGAGAGCTCATTTGCACCTCAAGCAACAGTAACAAGCAATTCCCCTATTACGCAAATCCATTACTGTTCAGCCAACAAGATTAATCTCGCAAATCTTGTTATTTATGAAATCATTATCTCAACAAATCGTTAAACATATTTAAACTATTTAGGGGGGTTCACTGAACCATTGAACCTCATGGACGACCCGCCACTGCTTCCATATCTATCTTACTATCCTTCTGAGATGTATATGAGTGCATCCCAATGTGAAACAGATGTCATCTCATTTCTTCTTCCTTTTAAGAATGACAGCTTCTGTTTTTTCAGGTGACAGGTTGAGTCTATTGTCTAACATCGCTACATATTTATCCTATGGAGGCAATGATTAGGATACCTTGCTAATTCAGCTTTGACATCCACAGTGACAATGTTAAGTCATCTGCAAAAACTAGTAATATTGCCATATTCCAATGACTTCAGCTGCAGGACCCTGTCATACAATATATTTTAAAGCAATGGTCATATTACAGATCACTGCATTAACAGCAATCTCCTTAGTCTTATTTATTTGTACGTACCTGTCCTCAAAATAGCTAGGTATTACATTCATTAATTATTTTCATATACCACTGTTTGTTAATTATTCAATTATTATACTGTAACATGCAGAATTAAAAGCATTCATCACATCCAGTGTTACAAGAATATAGGACAGTTTCCTACAGTGATCAGGAGTATCAGCAACACTTTCTGAAGTCTGGATGGTGGACCTTTCCCTACAGAAGCTAAATTGATTTCTATGCGGTCTTCCCATAGTTACTGTTTCTCTCTCCAGCCTTGTCTTAATAATTGCTTTGAGCAATTTGCCTAGTGTGTTAAGGAGGCACAGTGGTCTGTATGATGTCATATTAACTGGTGGCTCGCGCATTTTAGAATCACTATCAATCTGGCTGGCTGTCTCTTTCATTTAGCTGGAAATTTTTGTGACTTCAACAGTGAAGTCATTATTTCCAACAACCACACAGGCGTGACCTCCAAGCGACCACTAGCTTTATGGCCTCTGGTGGTGTACTGTCAAGTTCAGATGCTTTGCCATGGTTGCTGCTGCCATACATATCTCATCTAGAGAGAAAGATTCTACATCTAACTCTGTCCCAGCTATCACTGGTCTGGGGAAAAGCAGCTGTACAATCCTATTCAAGGTAATTCATAGGGGATTATTGACACCATAACCTGTAAAATCTTCTTACTTACTACTTTGAACCTCTCCAAAAAAAAACTAGTCAACAACAATACTTTTCAGGACAAAACATTGGGGGGAGTGTAACAGTAATACACATCACATCTATTTAATTTAAAGCACACATACCTATTACCATCGGAGACTTTCTGTACCTTCACTGCTTTATTGACAAATAACACAGCAATAACTAACATCAGGTTCACCACTACAACCATTCACCACTCTTCACCAGCTTTTATTTGATTCACTCACAATGATTACATCAACACTGTTTGCTGTTTAGTGTATGTGTATGTGTAAGTGAAGTCATAGGCAAGCCTGCATACATCCAAAATTTAATGCATGGTCTGAAGAATTTAAATTGACATCCTTTACAGCTACCCTCACATTTCCTTTTCTGGCTGCCCTATCATTTACCAGTTTCCTGTAGATGGAGCATTTACTTTGGTCTGCTTTGTGCCCTTGTTCTCCACAATTTCAGGTATAGACCTGTTTTGTCTTCCTCATTGCATGTGGGCTTATGGTGTCCACATTGCAATTATAATGTTTAGGCCTACTCTCTTCGTAAGCCTACAAAACACCCACCCAACATTAATTTTCCCCTTTCGGGCAGGATCTACAGCAATATCCCTCCTTATCATGACTGTAGTATTCTGATTTCTGTTAGCCATTGGTTCAAATGATGTCTTTAACCTGTTTTTCCTATAAATTGTTGTAATTGTTCAGTATTTCGTGTTTTAATTCCCCTTCTTCAATCCCAGCATCTACATCTACAATGCATATAATTTCATCACTATTGTGGACTATAACTTGTAACGTGTCAAAAATGGGTAATTTTATTTATTTCGTTTCCGGGTTTCATAAAAATTATTGTGCAAGTTTTAATCCCATTGTGACAGAACACGTGGTGACTATAACAGTTTTAGAACAAAGGCAAGACGCAATATTACGTTGCGAAATCAGTTGAGGTATGTAGCCACCCTCTAATTCCACGAACTCTGCTTATGTGTGGTCATGTGCCTGTACGCATGACGCAGGTATACGCGCGGGTGGGACGCGAGGCAAATCAACCGACGCTGTCGAAAATGGCGCAGAAACGAACAATTTGTGAGATCTATCATCCGACCTGAAGAATACGCAAATTAAGGACCGCCCCTTTTGGTGACATCAAGCCACCAGTGCCTAAATATCGTCGGCACACACTACCGAAACAACCACTATGTAGCATGTGCCTAGCCAATAAACTACAACAAATCAACTATGAACGTCGACGAGATCCGTTGGCAGTGGACCTGAGTTTCCGCCCGCTCGCAAAGAACGTTGCGCAGTTCGTCCCAAGGAGTACCGGCCGGTGCATCTCGAAGGGGTTAGAACTCTTCTCAAAATTTAAAAAAATGTGGCAGTAAAAGTGAATCAATCTTTTTAAAACAGTGGCAGTGATGCGGGAATAACTACAGAACAACAACATCCATATTTGTTATTTTTTTTGTTTATTTTTCGGGACGATTACAAACTTAACACGGGGCGGCCACGAGGTCACGGATGAACGCGTTGCAGGCGGGGATTTTATATAATGCATTATATTAATCAATTAGGGTAACGGGGGTTGTTTTAAGAATGTGAGAGTGAGTGAGAGGCAGGCTGGGCTATCTTCTTAGGAGTAAGTAATATTATTTAAGTATATAAAAATAAGATGTATGAACAAGAGTTACACAACATTTGAAAACATGTAAGAAAATTTATTTGGAAAACAAACATTTAAAATTGCAATATTTGATCATTAAAAATCATAATTTCTCTTCAAAAAATGTGTCGAGTTAGTTATTTCGATAACCTTAACACAGGTTTGCATCTGACGTACATGTGATCGAATTCTGGACCCAAATAGAAGCTTTACAGGTAGGTGAAAATAAATTATATTTTGTATGTTATATATTTAAAGTGTATTTGAACATAACAATGGTGCCCGTACAGGCACGAATTTAAATTAATTAATTAAATTCCACACCTACGAAGATGCAGACGTGTGTTGTTAGGTTAGCGGAATAAAATAAAAAGTGCGTTATTCACACAAAATTGGCTATACAATATATTATACTGTACGCACAAGTATCAATTATAAAAAGTAAGAATGTCAGATAACGAAAATAAAGCAAATGAAACTAGTGTCGAAAATTTTGACGAGTCAAACATGAGTAATTTTGAGACACATTCGACTCCAAGTGCGAGTCAGAATGAAACAGAAATAAGTGTAACAGATCAAAGCAATGTAACTGAAGATTGGGGGATTCAAGTAACCCCGAAATTAGATAGGGAAAGTAAAATTAATAATGAAGAAGTAGCTTCACTGACAAAAATGTAGCAGCACAATCTACTCCAACGACGACACGAATTAAACAGTTGTCAATGGAAGATATGCGTAACTTCATGAAAACAATATCTGATAACTTGAGTAGTTTTAACGCGAAATTTGATGAACAGAAGAGTGACTCGGACGCTAAATTCAATGTATTAAAAAATCAGAATAATGAATTAGATATGAAAGTCAATGTACAGAATAGTAAATTTGATATTATAAATAGTCGTTTTGATGAAATTAATATACAGAACGCTAAGTTTGAGGTTAATATGAATAAGCATCTAAATGAGATGGATGAATGCTTTAACACAATCAGAGACCAAGTGATAGGATCAGTAAATGAACAATCAAATAATCATATCATTAATGCAAACAAACAAGTGTCAGAGACAGTCAAGATACAAGTTCATGAGCAAATTCAAGAGATTAAAGATAATTCTATCAGTAATGAAGTGTTGTTAGTAAATGCCGATGAGAACGAGAGAGTGTGTGAAGACAGTTTAAATGTAGAGCATAAAAAGAGGGCAAAATTTTCTAGTGATACAGGTGAAGAAAAAGTTTCACTAGTATTGTTGGAGGACAAAGGTTCCTCCTTAGCTTTCGTAAAAGACAAAAGGTCTTTGAATTGTTTTTGTGTCTCTGGTAAAGCCAGATGTTGTAATAATGTTGTGTTGCCCTCTGTATGGAATGAGAATGTGCAATGCTGGGAGAAATATTGTGATGAGAGAATTAAAGAAAGAAAAACCGAAATATTTAAGTTGAATAGAGAAATTATGAAATATTAGTACAGAATTTATGCATGGAGAGAGAGGAGCAAATTGATTTACCTGTTAACATAGAGTTTGATAATTATTTTGATGAATATGGTAATAATAATGTAATGGTAATAACAAAAAACACTGACGGAGACTTTACAAATAATACTGATGTCGACTTGATTTATGATAAGATAATTTTGGGGGGTAACCCCATAGATTATTGTTTTGGTACAATGGAAAAAATAAGTTCTTGTGGTTATAATACAAAAAAATAACCATATGTGGCGTATCAATAAAATTGAAAAGTGTTATATAAAGACCAGACTAATTTTTGATGATGGTGGTTGAGCCTTAAATTCACAAATGGACACTTTTAAATATATTGTTTTATGGTTCAGACCTCTCAACCTTGGACAATGAAGTGTGATATAACTGGATACTTATTGCTGAAGAATTGTAAATACATGTTTAGTGAAATTAATTGTATGTACTATAAAATGTTAGATAAACAATGTATGTATGTAGTAGAAATTGTGATGATAATAATAATATTAATATTTTGCAGCTTAAATAAATAACAAAAATAATTTGAAAGAAGATAATGAATGAGTTGTAGTTATTGCACTGGGTGAAAGTAATTAAAAATGTTGTTTTCAATAATTGATCTAATTAAAATAATTTGAAATGTTTAAATATTTCGCTTGACTTAAACGTTATATGGTTGAATTTTCCAATGGATTTAAATTGTTTTATGAAATAACATTGTTGTTAAATGTTTCAGAGGTTACATGGAGATATTGGTGTGTGTGTGTGTGGTGTGTATTTTGTGTTCAGGTCAATAGGTGGATAATGTATTGTAAGTATAAAGTCCATAATACCAATTAGATAAAATACAATGCTTACAGGTATGAAAAGAGTTTAATTCAATAATATAAATGAATTGAGACAATGGTATTAAATAGAAATTGTAATTAAAAAGTAATAATAATTGAAAGGTGAATTAAAATTATATCTGATCTGAATTGGAATAAAAAAAATATATATATATATATTTTGGATGTTTATGATTTTAAATTTAAATAAATTTTAGAAGTAAGTGACCAACTATAATTGTCAAGTTTTAGTATCAGTGAGCATGGGAACGTTTTAAAAGATGTGAAAGAAAATAAAAACTTGTGTTCAATACAAGATGTGGAGATAATTTTGGGGGGTAGATTGGTGTGCAAAGAAGTGACATAACAGTGTAGTGTGGAACTGCAATGGTAGGAGGTTGTAATTTTTGTACTTAATATTTTATGTTAATGAAGGTTAAGCTAGGGATATAGGAGGTTAAAACACCATCCAAACTAATAATGTCATTTAAATATAAATTGCTAATTTTAGTGTTACAAAAGGTATTTTACTTGTGATTCCCCAACTTTTCGGGCGGTCACGGCCTCACCGAACCCTGACCGTGGAATTGGTTTAGCTTTAACAGCTATGGTTGGGGCTCATTGTGTCACGTTCTGCCTTAACTGACCATAGCTGTTATCGTTGTCAAGGTGAATTTTGAAATTGACAGGGGGGAATTAAGGGGAATCACCAAACTAGGGAACAGCGGCTACCACTCTGTTCGAGTAGGAACAGCAAGGCCAGGTGGTAGACCCGTTTAAGGGCGTTTAAATATAACCAAAGATATGTTGATATCAAAAATTTTGAAATATAACTGCCGAAGCAAAGACACGGAGATGTCAAATTACTCCAAAATATGCAGTCTTTGTGGAAGCGAAAAGGCGCTACAGTCTTACATAACTTGCAATAGAGTGTGTGGATGGGAGGTGGCTCAGAGGAGTCACGAATTTGAAAATAACATAAAATTTGCTAACTCCAATTTTGATCTAATAAAAACGTTTATATTCCGCTCAAATAATTAAATGCTCATACATTCAGTATAAGGTGTTCATTCTATGTTTTAAATGTAATATTTTATTGTAGTAGGTTAGATATAAGAGTTGATAGAAAGTAGATGTTTTACATAATTTGTGTATTTCTTAAACTAAGCAAATAACTAAACCGACTGGCAGGCGGTTAATATAAATTATCAGAATCAGAAAAAGGGGAAACAAGGAGGTTAGATGTAAGGATTGATAAAATATATATTTCATGTAATTTGCTAAAATTTTGAGATGTGTTTTCACTTTATGAAAAATATCAGCTGATCAGCAATAAAAGGTCACTGTTATATTGGTTGTAAATGTTCCAGGTAATTAATGTTTAATGTAATGTTTCAATGTACTACAGAGGCTATTTAAAGTAATGAGAAAAGTAATTTAATGTAGTAAGATTTTAAAATGAATTGTGAGAGCTAATAAAAGATAGTTTTGGGGTGATGAGTATTTTGTGGGACATGTAGATCAGTCCAAGTTGAAGTTAAAGTTGAAGTAGTAAAGATCGAAATATTGTTTTGAAGTAATGTAATGTTGTTATGAGGTAATGTAATAGAATTTGAGTATTAATGTTGACACAGTAGTTATGGAGAATATATGTAGAGTATTGAGTGATATATTGTTGTTTATAATTGATGATGTTATTTTGTTGTAGTCGAAGTGAGGTAATAAGTTTGAGATTATTGTGGATGGTAATTTTGTAATAGGGGGTAGTGTAATGTAGGAGTCCGCAACAAGGGTTGGGACGGGATGGGACCGATTTAGGGGGAAGGGGTCGCCTTAGGTAGAATCCAGGGACCAGATAATGGGATGAGCTTTTGGGTGGGGGAAACACACGTATCCTAAGTACAAAGGGTTAGAGAGTATTTTTTTTATATATATTGAGAGAAGGTGGCGAATTGGGTTTATTAGTAAGTTGGGGTTAGAGAGTGTTTGATAGATGTTTTAATAGAGATGGGTGTCATGTGAGTTACAGTTGTTAGAGGTTAGAGTCAAAGGGGGAAAGATTATATATGTATACAGATCAAGTAGTACATTAAATAAATAATTAAATCACCCACAGTAAGGGAGAATAAGATTGTCAAATAAAGAAAGAGATTTGTAATAAGAGAATATAAAATGTTTAATTAAAACCAGTGACAAATTTTGATAGAATTTGGAAAGGTAAAGCTAGAAAGTATTTATTTGAATAATTTAAATATCAATTTGAGTGTTATTTATAATAAGATTTTGTTAATTTTGAATGTTTCATTTTATTATGTTTTGTGTTTCAAGTTAGAATGTTACAGATGTTAAGTGTATTTTCAGACATAACTGGTACATAACTTATGTAGGTCAAGGTTTTGACTTGACCTAGTTTTGATCAGCTGACAGTGAGGTCATATACATACTAAGCCTGTTTAGTAAGGAAGTTAATTCAACTTTTGTTTTTTGATCAATTTATACAAATTTTAAATAATTTCCGTATGAAAGAAATATTTTAATAAATTGAAATTTTTTAAATTTAAATTTTTTTCTTTGAATTTTAAAATTTTTGGAAAATATTTTTTGAAAAAAAAAAAATCAAAGTCTTGATTTTGCGCCTGCCAGCTAATGGATATTTTAAACTTTGATTACATTATTATTTGTGTGCTAACCATGTTTATTATTATTGAATTATTTCGTATTGAATTGTATTGTTAGACTTTAGGTAATCACATGTTAGGTTAAGGATGTTCTTAAGTGTAAGAAATGTTTGAATTGATTTATTTTAAGTAACAGAAAAAACCAATGAAGAGAATAATTTAAAATATATACAAAATTTATGATTTGATTTTAAATGGAAACAACCAGTGAGTGGTATTTTAACGAATTTTTAAAGAAATTTTTAATTTATAATATGGAATGTGAGTGTGTGTGAGCCCAGTATCTGCTAAAGGCAGCCCAGCTTGCATATAAGGGGAAACATATCGGTGGAGGATCTGGCGTAATCTAAGCCAGGGATTGAGGATTTTTTGGGGGTAGCATGATAGAAGGCGAGGTGCGCCGTGGTGCGTGTCTGTTCGATTTTTCGGTGTTGGGATCTCTTACGGAGAAGTCCAGTGATCTCGTTCAGATGCGCCCATAGTCGCCGAGCCAGGGGGGTCGTTTACCCATGAAGTATAAGAACAAGGGGGTTGTTGGCACCAGTTCCTCACCGGTCCTCTTAGGGGTTTTATCAATGAGATTTCTTCTGTTTTGGACAGAAGACTTCTCATTGAGGGGGTATTGTAACGTGTCAAAAATGGGTAATTTTATTTATTTCGTTTTCGGGGTTTCATAAAAATTATTCTGCAAGTTTTAATCCCATTGTGACAGAACACGTGGTGACTATAACAGTTTTAGAACAAAGGCAAGACGCAATATTATGTTGCGAAATCAGTTGAGGTATGTAGCCACCCTCTAATTCCACGAACTCTGCTTATGTGTGGTCATGTGCCTGTACGCATGACGCAATTTGTGAGATCTATCATCCGACCTGAAGAATACGCAAATTAAGGACCGCCCCTTTTGGTGACATCAAGCCACCAGTGCCTAAATATCGTCGGCACACACTACCGAAACAACCACTATGTAGCATGTGCCTAGCCAATAAACTACAACAAATCAACTATGAACGTCGACGAGATCCGTTGGCAGTGGACCTGAGTTTCCGCCCGCTCGCAAAGAACGTTGCGCAGTTCGTCCCAAGGAGTACCGGCCGGTGCATCTCGAAGGGGTTAGCTCTTCTCAAAATTTAAAAAAATGTGGCAGTAAAAGTGAATCAATCTTTTTAAAACAGTGGCAGTGATGCGGGAATAACTACAGAACAACAACATCCATATTTGTTATTTTTTTTGTTTATTTTTCGGGACGATTACAAACTTAACACGGGGCGGCCACGAGGTCACGGATGAACGCGTTGCAGGCGGGGATTTTATATAATGCATTATATTAATCAATTAGGGTAACGGGGGTTGTTTTAAGAAAGTGAGAGTGAGTGAGAGGCAGGCTGGGCTATCTTCTTAGGAGTAAGTAATATTATTTAAGTATATAAAAATAAGATGTATGAACAAGAGTTACACAACATTTGAAAACATGTAAGAAAATTTATTTGGAAAACAAACATTTAAAATTGCAATATTTGATCATTAAAAATCATAATTTCTCTTCAAAAAATGTGTCGAGTTAGTTATTTCGATAACCTTAACACAGGTTTGCATCTGACGTACATGTGATCGAATTCTGGACCCAAATAGAAGCTTTACAGGTAGGTGAAAATAAATTATATTTTGTATGTTATATATTTAAAGTGTATTTGAACATAACAAACTTGTATATTATTTGTGTTTGTTTTAATGTCTTTCTTTGACAGACTTCTGTCACCCTCCACACACTTTCATCAGATCTCTAGCTTTCTTTTTAAATATCTCACTTTTATACCGACTTAACCAATATTAATACTCTTCTTTGTGTCTTTCAAGAGTTCTGCATATGATTTCATTTTTTTGGATTTCATTGTCCATGGTGTGTCCGTTATTTAACTAAATACAACTATTTCAATAACAACTCAGAAGACAAAGTGTTTTATGAGTAAAAACATAAAGTTTTACCTTACAACCTGAACCAGTTATCACTTTTAAAAAGCTTCTTCAGAGGTTGCCGCTGGTAGTGCTGTCCGTCCTTTGTAGATTCAAACAAAGATACATTGAACACACAAAGGCACTCTACTCCACTACAGAATCCACCTTTGCAAACCACACATACAAAAACATCGACAATAACATGAACATGAACGTACACACAAAAGGCCAAAAACTAGACACTCTAGAACAATTAGAAATATACAAACACACGAAAACAAATAAAAATGACATCCTAAACGAACAGACACAATTCAAATCACACTCATTATTCGATCATATCTTACCCCATACACACAACATCGATCTTTCAAAAATCGATTCCGTCGCCCACAACAGGACGGACAGCACTACCAGCGGCAACCTCTGAAGAAGCTTTTTAAAAGTGAAAACCGGTTCAGGTTGTAAGGTAAAACTTGATGTTTTTACTCATAAAAAACTTTGTGTTCCAAGTCGTTAGTGAAATAGTTGTACCGGTATTTATTTCATTTTTGTTTTTAACAATAATATGTTCACCTCCTGTTCCTTTACTTCTGGTCTGTTGTTTTGAACTCATTCTATTGCCAATATTGTGTTGTAATCCTGCAGTTATAGAAGGCATATTCAGTATACTTTCTAATATAATTCATACTCATGTTACCTTTGTAGATTATTGTTAATTTTGTTGTATCATTGCCTATAAGTTTCATCTTGAAATTACTATGGAACATGAATTGTATGATCTCAGCATCTTTCACCACATTACATTACATTCATACATGACCACACACACATTCTCTTTAAATGGCATAAATATATTGCCATTATATTTAATGTCTTGTACAATGTAAACTACTTTTATATAATGTAAAGTATGTTCAGAGACATCAGACTGTGAGAGAGATCAAATTTAGTTCTAAAGGATTCATAAAATGACAACAGGACTACAATTTGCTAGTGTATGACATGAGAATGGTCGTCAGTTTTCATACTATTACTGTCATGTTAAATTCACAATCCTTATATATTCTGAAAGTTTTGTTCTGCGCAACAATGCTAATGTCTTAATTATTTATTTCTTACTAAATATGTTTATAAATGTTAGTTTATAAGTACTTATTTAACAAAATATATTTATATAATGTCTTCATACAAATGGTGCAAACATTTTTCACTTTGTAGTATATAATTAATAACTGACGACTTGGCCTGTCAGGTGCACGTGAATTATGATAGTAGTATGGTATTACAGAAGTCATTCTAAAATACATTTAAAATCTTAAATATGATTAATGTTAATTCAAGTCGGTAGCTTATTAATGTACACACATGCACATGTGCATGTACATATTTATTCTTTTGTTTTATTTGTAAGGAATATAGGAACTACAGATTTAATAATTAACTATATATAAAAAGTGCTTAATGTATGTTTTTTTTATAATAATTATGTATTTACAAAACATAGAAGGAGTTATTACTGAAAGTTTGAACATTACATACAATGGCTGTAGTTTAAATATATGAAATAGAAAACAGTATGTTGGTTTATAGCCTACACAAATCATTTAAATACACACAAATGTATGTGTTTGATGTATGCAAATATATTTTGTCCTTTATTCATATTAAGGATAAGTTTTCACAGTTAGAAAATTTTTTGCCTGTAAATGTGTTTTAAATTTGTAAAATAAAAAACTGTCAGCTTAAAATTAACTTCACTACAGCTGCTAAAGATTCTTACATATTTAAGAAATTATAACACTGAATTAACACTGGAGGAAATGAAAACTAATAACATTCAACTGATAGTTTACTCTTTTTTGTAGGGTTAAAACCTTGATTAATATTTTCGTCGTTGCAAAATTGCTTAAACACTTTTGTACTCGTCTGGTAAACACTGGATAATACTCATCTGGTACTTAAATGAAGTATGTGTTGTTTTCTCATGATAAATTATAAGTGCATGCAGTGGCATAACTAGAAGCTGTTCCTGGAGCGGGATGGATTACCTTCTGTTGGGGGGGGGGGGGAGATAAGACTAGCTCAAGGTTGGACACATGAGAAATTCAGTGTTCTTCCCATATAATTTTATAAATACGCTTTTTATTAATTATTTGCGTCTCAAAGTTTTTGAGTAAACCAACATGAAGTATTAGAGTTGAAAAGAATATGAAAAAGTGCTGATTTCAAAATATTCTATCTTGATTAATTGTATCAAATTGAAGATAATAAATCTCATGTCATAAGGAATCGCCTTAATAATAACTTCCTATACTTAGTAAATCTTGTGAAAATGAGTCATAGGCAGATATTTAGAAAAACGCGGTTTAATTACTCCTCCGAAACTCTAATTTAAAAATGTTATCCCAAGAATGTTTTGAGCAACTGCATGGACGTAGTATATAAGGGGGGGTTTAGGGGGTTCAAACCCCCCCATCGAGAAAATAAATTTACACTAGATAGAATGAATTTGTTCACAGAAAAACTTCATTCTTTTGAGTATTAAACATTTCTTGAGATTTTGGGATATCTTATCCCAATTAACAACTTACCTGCTGTAAATATTGTTTAGAACTCTTTACATAATAGAAATAAACTAAATTTCAAGTGTATTTTTAAAGATTAAAGTCAATATGAGGTTATGGAGCCAAATTAAAAGCTTTCTAAGATATTGGTACGAGGACGAGTTACGAGTTGTATCATCTGGCAACAGTGGCAACCTTGGAGATGGATTTTTTGTGAGTCAGTGTGCCGCGTGCAGTTGTCGCGTCGTTACGTGTGCTTTGTCAGGTAAAATTACGTGGTGTGTGATATTGCTGATTGGCAGATTGGAGGTAAGTTTCCAAATGCTTTTATGAAAATGCTACTAAGTAATAGTAAATAGTATGCTGAACTATAGTATTATTATAAAACACATTCAGGTCGATGCCCGAGTCCAGCTCGAGCGGGCAGTTTATTGGCAGCAGACGACGCTCGGCTGTCACTCGAGCGTACGTTTACAAGGTTATAACTGCTTTCCCTCCAGCTGTATTCGATTGCCGTTTTCACCGTTTGAAAGATCTATTCTTGTTTTAGTTCCAAAAAATTCACTATGTGCAGCACCAAAGTGAATGTTTGCGGCAACGAAATTTGTGAAGCCTTGTCATAACCTTCGTGGTTGATGTTATACGTGAAAATGGCTGCTCGTCGCGTGCCGTAATATCTAACAGAATCACAAATTATTGAGTATTTTGTGAACGATAGTGGTTCTGAAGTGAGTGACAATGAAGACAATGACCCGAGTTATGAACCAGAAGACAGTGTTTCAGGTAATTAGTGTTTTTTCTTTTGTGGAAATACGGTTGAAACTTTCGTAACAAAACATAACCTTTTGTTTTGTTTACATTTGTAAAATACGTTGAATTCCATTCATTATTTTATTTTAACAGCTACATTTTCTTTTAAATATATTAAAATAAATATATTATTACCGAAAATGGTAATGACAGCGATTATAATGATGCTGAGACTGTTGAAAATCCCCCTAATCAGAACACTCAGGATGTTGACGTCTCAGGTTAGCAGTCACTTTCGTATGCTTTATATATTCAAACAGTTAGAAATATTACTTTTTCTTAATACATTCCTAGTACTAGCTTGGTGATTTCTTTGTTGTTTAGAGCCTGGTCCGTCAACAGCTCCAGTTAGAAACCGTAGACGTAGAGACACATTTATGTCGTAATGATGGTTGGTCAAGTGATGACAATCAACCTACTCTTCCAGTTTTTGACGAACAAACTCCTGTAAAAGTTCCGATAAATTCAGAGAGTAGCGAGTTAGACTGTTTTCTAACATTTTTCAGTACAGACAGCATAAAGAAAATCAAAAGTGAGACTAACCGTTACGCTGGTTCATGTATTGAAAGAATGAAATGACAAAACAACATTAGGCCAAATTCATTGTGGGGTAAATGGAGTGCTATCACGGTTACTGAAATATACCACTTCTTTGCTATAGTTCTACATATGTGTGTAGTACAAAAACCAGCCATAAACGACTACTGGTCTGCTGACATAGTTTTGCAGTCAGTTTTTGCAAAGTCTCTCCTTTCTAGGGATAGATTCAAATCCATTTTGTCCATGCTACATCTGAATGACAATAGTTCTTATGTACCAATAACTCACATCAGTCATGACCCTTTACATAAAATTAGACCTTTTTTTGACAGTTTTATAGCAGCATGTAGTAGCTCGTTTTACCCTGGCCAAAATCTTACTATTGATGAAGGTATTTGTCCTTTTCGTGGTCGAATTCACTTTAAAGTGTACATACCAAGTAAACCAGAAAAGTATGGAATAAAGCTGTTTTCTGAGTTTCAGAAATAGTATTTAAGCTTTCTCTACTCTTTTGTCAATCATAATAATTAAAAAAAATATTAAAACAACGTTAATACATATTACATAATCCACTTCGAGAGGATGGCTGCAGCGTAGAAATTTTTTTTTAACTCAGAAACAGTAAGTATAAATTATTTAATAAAAAAATTTTTTTTAACATATCTTTAATTAACACATATTTTTTGATAGAGAAAAGAAGGTACTTTAAGAAAACATTTGATTCTTTGTTAAATATGTAAAGGCGGATTCACACAAAAAATATGAAATATACAAAACAACCCCAGTCCAGAGCGGGATAAATATGTACAAAACGCCAGACCTGAAAGTGTTTTAATTAGTTTGGTATTGACAGTTGTAATGAAACAGGAAGTTCCTGTTAGGAACAGTGTTGCCATGTAACATGCTCATTCACTCCAACCACGTGCTCCTACAAGTGGATAAACATGGTACCGGTAACAATATTCACTCTGCAAGGTCAGTTAGTACGGATTTTAAAACCATAACAGTTTACTTTTAAAACCTGATAAATAATTAATCTATTAATATATCACCAACTTAATAAATACCAATATTTTCGGTATTAGACAAGCATAAATATTTGCGAATTCTTTATAAATGAAATTGTCTGTAGGCTATAGTTAAATGGTAATTTATAATTGATATAAATACATTGATATAATTGATACTATTGAACAATAATACTTTCGTTTATTAATTTTTGTTATTTGAAAATTAACAAAATATTTCTGTAACATGATTTTAAGTTAATTTTTACATTAAACAAAATAAGAAACTTTTTGAAAAATGAACAAGTAAACGTTAAAGTTGCTACGTATTTACAAAAAGAACTCTAAATTGTAAATGTAGATATTTAAAAATTAGTGTTTTAAAATTAAAAAAATATACGCACAATGTACCGTAATGTACCGTATGGGTTACAGGAAGGCAACAGTTAGTCGATGACTCATCAGTCCCAACTGTCAATAGCAAACTAATCTTAATATTACTACTCTCTAATTTTTTGAGTAATTTAGGTTTAGAGAGTATGGTTCTTTACGCATGAAATGTATTGTTTTAGCTAACGAAAAATGAAGCGCACGTTGCAGCAATCTCTCTTGGGATTCTTTCCGAAAAAGGGGAAAACACTTGACGGTTTAAGTGAGAAGGAGGAGAGCATAACCACTCCGCCTGTGGAATATAATCCAGATGTTCCAGGCCCCTCAACGAGTACCAGCAGTGAAACAGGCCTTGGTAAGTAACTAGACTCTTGCTGAGCCGGCCCTTTGTAATCCGGCCGCTGTTTACGTATTTTAATTTATTTGTATAATTATTTGATTTTATAAGAATGTTTCTCCTAAGTTATTATATGCGAGTTGGTTGAGTTTTAATATGTAGGGCCTATGTATTTTCTACATACCATAGACATAGAATATATTTGCTAAATTACTTTTTTAATTAAAAAAAATCACAGTTTTTTCATTTATATCTCAGTAATCCGGCACTCTCGCCAATCCGGAATCCCTGCGTGCAAGGAATGGCCGGATTAGTAAGAGTCTAGTGTACCTTTCTTAAGTAAATATCTTTGGAGTGGGGTAGTAGGTAAGCTTTATTATTCTTCATTTAATGCATTAATTTGTCTTTTTCAGCTAGCCTGGCTACTCCTTCGTTAATACACGAGTACGATATTGGCAAATATTTGTCTTATCCTCCAAGAAATGATGAAGAGAAGTTGAAAGCTTTGAAAGAAACTTGGAACCCTCCAGAGACTTTTAACTTTCCCGTCACTGGTAAAAGAAATCTTTCCTTTCAACGTCATTGGACTACAAAAAATCCATGGTTAGTGTATTCAAATATTGCACAGGGAGCATTATGCAAAATGTGTGTTTTGTTTGGGCGGACGGAAGGTGGTCGCGGTGGTCAAGAACTTGGAGCCTTTGTCGCTAAGCCATTTAATAACTGGAAGAAAGCGCTGGAGAACTTTGATCATCACGGAAATGCCAATTATCATAAATTTGCCGTGGAACGGGCAAAACATTTCGTAAGGGTTATGGAAGGTCAAACGCTTGATGTTATAGAATCAATTAATGTGGAAAATAAAAAAATTGCGGAAGAAAACAGAAAAAGACTTACAGCCGTAGTGGACACAATCTTATTTTGTGGGCGGCAGGAAATGTCCTTAAGGGGAAAACAAGACTGGTGAAATCGGTATTGCAGAGCCCGCACGTAATGACGGAAATTTCCGAGCACTTCTTCGTTTTCGTGCCCGATCTGGCGATGAAGCACTTAAAAATCACCTACTTACTCAAAGCATTCATACTCGGGCTATGTACACATCGTCAGGTATTCAAAATGAACTAATTGAATTGTGTGGAAATGCTATTCAAGAGCAACTGATCAATAGAGTCAAACAGTCTGGCTTCTTTGCTGTACTCGCAAACCAGACGAAACCCAAGACATATCGCGGCATGAACAGCTAGCACTGTGCTTGCGTTATGTAGACTGCTCGTCTGGAAAGGCTGTTATCCGGGAGGACTTCCTTGAATTTGTCCACGTTGAGGATGTTACAGCACCAGCTTTAGCATCCACGATCATACAAAGACTCAAGTCATTTGGCTTAGATTTGGAGAACTTGGTTGGCCAAGGTTATGACGGAGCCGCTGTCATGAGCGGCCGATTTAGGGGCGTTAGAAGAATAATTATGGACAAATACCCTAGAGCGCTGTTCGTACATTGTGCGGCCCATACCCTAAACTTAGTTTTGGCGCATTCATGTGAGATACCTATGATTCGCAATTGCATCGGAACTATAAATAGTATAATCAACTTCTTTCGACAATCACCACTTCGAGATGGCTTTTTAAAGAAAACTGCGGACGAAATTGGAGCGCCTCATTCAACGCTCATCTCGCTTTGTGAGACACGCTGGACTGAAAAACACTCTGCCATCGAAAGGTTTGCTGAGATGTTCCCCGTAGTACTTGCAACACTCCAAGAAACTGGAAGGGATGTCGCCACCCAAGCATACCAATTGCATGTCTCCATGGAAAGTAATCAATTTATAGTTTCCCTGGTAATTCTAAGAAAAGTTTTCTTGTACACAGCAAACCTAAACAAAATACTGCAAAGAGTCAATGTAGATTTAACTAACACTTGCAGTTATGTAAAGACAGTAAAAACTACCTTACAAAACATCCGTAATGAAAGTGAATTTTCAACCCTTTTGAGGAAGCAAAACAGTTAAGTCCAAGTGACATAATTGTTCCAAGAGTGACTGGAAGACAAACCAAGCGCAGTAATGTACCAGGGGACTCGGCTGAAGTTTACTATCGACGAAACATATTTTACCCATTTACCGAACATGTAATCACCGAGCTTGATGCTCGCTTTAAACCTCACGAGGAAACAATTGCAGGAATTCAACTGCTTCTACCTGACCGGACCAAAAACGATGAAAAAACAAAAGAAATTTTAAAGAAAATTGGACAAATATTCCTTAATGAAGATGAAGAGAAACGCTTGTTAAGTGAGTATGAGCTCTGGTACAACCACTGGTGCGCACTGGAAAAACCCACCACCGCTTTAGAAGCTATGGATCAGTGTGATGAACTTTTCTTTCCAATCATTAAAAAACTGCTTCAGATCTTAGCCACGCTCCCAGTATCAACTACGACGCCTGAACGAACCTTTTCTACCCTTAAAAGGCTGAAAACCTACCTAAGGAATAAAATGGGAGATGAGAGACTTATTGGCCTCGCTCTCATGAGCATTCACCGGGATGTGGTGGTGGAACTGGAACCCAACGAAATTGTAAATAGGTTAGCTGAAAGAAGAAAGAGGTTGAACCTAATTATGTAAAACTAAAATACCTTAATAAATTCTTCAATTACATAATTTGGTATTTCTTACAGCCTAAAACCATAACAAAGTACTCGTATACTCGGGGAGAGAGAGGAGAATTGACAATTTGGTTGGCTATAACCCCCCCCCCCCATAGAAAAGCTATAGATACGCCCGTGAGCAACTGTAAACACCTTAGGCAACTATACGTTAGTTTTTTGTAAAATTCAGCAATATACTTTTCCAATTTTTTCGAATTATAGTAAAGAAACTGTTAGTTTACGTGTGCACAGACGACAGTTCAAACCATAGAGATATTATACTAAAGTAGTCATGACACAGACAATCCTGTAAAGAGAAGTGTATCTGGGGAAAAAACAAATGTAGATTAATAGACTTTGCCTTCGTTTTCTAGCGCATTTAATTTTCAGTAATGCAAATACGTACGTACGTATTTACGAAATGTTGAGTGAGTGTGATTATTAAGGACATTCTATTATATTAATTTAGAAATATTGTAATTACTTTCATTTCTAGAGTTATTTGTCAGCCTTATTTTAACACACGAAACTAGCTTAGAAATAGGTCTACGTTAAATGATTATGGAATTCTGCTGAAATTTGTAGGCCTAGTAGTTCTGGTGCGGGAGGACTGGGTGCGTGTGTACGTTTAAGAAATAGGCTGCAACACAATAAGGTTGTTATGACTATGATACATCAGGGTGGGGAACCAAAACTTACTGTGTAAAGAAAATTTTGTAAATTGTTGACTTGTTTGTATGTTGAATCTAACTAATATTGTCTTATCCTCTATCCACCATTCTGGTAAGAAACGCTTAACGAACGCTTAAAAACCAATTTGTATGCTGTTCATATTTCAGAATTGTAATTAAAATTAATAATTAAATAGCCTACGTATATAAATACAGGTGTGTCCAGCGTAGAGGTGTATATTTGCCAGAAATAATTTATTATTTACAAAAAACGTAAAAGTTACCTTTGGATTTGTATGCACTGCGTCGATCTGTTGAAAAACCAAGTTAGATCCAACAAACTGCAGATTTCTGTCGCTGTCAGGATTTCGTTTACGTTGTAAAACTTTTGATTTTATGTGACAATCAGAGTTACAAATGCATAATATCAAAATGACCACAACAGAAAATTTTAAAGTATTCAGAGTTTTGTTTTCAAACTTAATTACATTTCTTTTGTTTACAAAGCATTTGAAATTAAACATTACCGCCAAACATGATACGACAAGTCATGAAAGTATTAAATTTGTAATTACAAGTTAATGACTTTAAATACACTTACAGAGTGAAATACACTTATATTTGAACAGCAAAACATAAACAATGACATGCTGTTGCAAAATAATGGTGTTTAGGAAGAAGAAGAATTTTTACATACCAAGACAGCTCATAGGGATCAAGTTTTTTTTCAATAGACTGTAATTTTTAAAAAGTAACATGAATTAGCTACGAAATTGTATTCAGTCATCTACGAATTATTTTCATTTATAAAAAAAATATAAAGTCAAACAATCCTAAATTTGTATACGCATTAAATGAAAACTTTCTAGTTATAACATTTGGTTTCTTCTAACTAAAAATGAAAACGTCACTATGTTACGTACAAGTTGCTTTTAATATTAATAGAGTTTAAATAAAAGATCGAAAGAAATTTGTAAAAATTAAATACATTCTCTGTAGGCGTAGCCTATAACCTAAGTGCCAGCCAGCTGTTGCCAAGAACAGTGTCTTATGGAGTTGTAATACGAAGGTCTGATTTGGCACTAGATTTATTGAAAGATATAAGTTATATCAGAATTTCATGAATATTATGTAGGAGACTGTTAACTAATGTGCTTTACTTAGATGAAAACATTCTTTTCAACAGGAACACGATTCAAATTAATAGAAACACAGCCGAGTTAAATATGCCGTAAGGGTTTCGAATCCATGGAAATTCGAAACTTTGATTTCAGGTAATTTTAGCCATTTAAATTCTCTTAACTGCTAAACTGCGGTTCGTTATACTGCATAATATTATCATTAAAAATACAATTAACTAGGGAAACGTATTCTTTATCTTGTTCCTAGTAGTAGCATAGTCTATATATAAAAATTAGAATTTTATTACGTTCAATTATTACATTTTACAAAAGGTAAAGTTCATTTAGCGAATCCATAAACTTAAGGGGGGAATTGTTTTTAGTGAAGGCCTAATATCCGAAATCTTTTATTGTGGGAATTCTACTTTCATTATTGTATCCGTAGGCCTAGGTATCTGATTTTCTGCGTCTTAATAGAGAAATGTAGTCGGCGAGGATGTAGACTACGCGTATAAGGAAACCTAATAGCGGGAAATTGGTTTGTATCAGTGCTTCGGTGAACTCCGTATAATCCCAACATTATTTTGTTTAATTTTTAAATATAGAATTTCTTCATAAATGTCGTGCATACAACCGGATTCAAATAATGGCTATTTTTCAATAGTAAGCCAAGCTGACTTAGCTGATATAAATTCTTCTCATTCACATATACAGCAAATAGTTCTACACACAGCCTTCCGTTTAATGTTGTATATTGTCGGTATTTAGACTCCCTAACTGAAGTTGAAGCAGTTTCCTCTAATGCGTTCGAAGTACAAATACTCTCAAAACGGTAGAAGTAGAATATCAGATTCTCTTGATGGTTCAGTAGTGGTGTCACCTTCGACAGTTCAAAGCAGAACGACGATTCCCAGAGAGTAGCGTTTGTCCGACTGGGTTTTGCGTAATCGCACGCGGTGCGAGACGCGATATTTGCAGTGATCTAAGTCTCAATTTGAACTCCTGCCTCTGGGTCTGACTGGGGTTGAGCGTCTCGCGCGAGACCGAGTAGTGCAATGTCCCGAGTTTCCAAATGGACTAAATTTTATACGCATTTAAATTTTATTTAGTAGGGGGGAGGGTAGAAGCCTCTCTCGAATTGGTGGATTTACCGGGGCTATCAAACGGGGTTGCTTCCAAGAGTCACCTAACCTGGAGTATATTTGCCGAGTCCGGCGATCAAGGGATTGTGAGTAACTCGGGCCGCTCGACCATAGAATCTTCACTCTAGACGTCTTAGGGTATCATCAAGTGAATGGATACTCAATCTTCTTCGAAGTGCACGTGAAGAGAATCTGCAGGGGATTTGTGCCACTGGCCCAATAAATATCTTTAATTTAATTTTGACTAAGTGACTAAGGGGAGACTGAAACTTCCCTCGATTGATGGGTCACTCCACCGGGGCTAACAAACACTGGAGTCGCCTGGCCTTTGACGATGTTTACCGAGTCTGGCGATTAGGGATTTGTAGATACACGGGCCGCGCGACTATAGAAGCTGCACGCCAAACGTTCCAGGGTGTCATCAAGTGAGCGGACACCAAGTCCTCTTCGGAGTTCGCATGAAGAGAATAGGTAATCACAGCCAACACATACGTATTGCCTATAAGCTTAACAAGCCGGGGAGTCATCGCCGGACTCGAAAATACAGGCCATAACCTCTGGAGCTGGGAAGCTTGTTGACGGAGAGTTTGGCGTGGGTTCGCCAGGTGAGGCTAGAGTCGAGGTGAACCCCGAGGTACTTGACATTGTTGGTTCAAGACAGCTCGACGGAGCCTACTGTTAACGGACGAGAACGCTTTAGGCGTCACGAAAACATTACCGCTTCTCTCTTAGTGGCGTTGACAGCAAATTTCGAGTTGTCAGCCCATCCGACATACGCATCGAGATGGCGCTGGAGCTTGACAGTCGCAGCATTTGTGTTACGGTGTACGGCAAAGCCGCTATGTTGTCTACAAATACTGACAGCCTTACTCTAGCTACTCAGGGCGTGTGGTTGACGAACACCGAGAACAGGAGGGGCCAAGAGAGAGCGTGGTCTATTTTCACTCGGAAGCTGCGGTTTCGCAGAAAGCTAGGGATCAATTGAACGTAGCAGTCTGGGAGGAGGACTGAGTTTGTAGAGGACACACTCGTACCACTCACGATCAAAAGCTTCCTCCACGCCTATGAAAAACGTAATGTGGTCGTCTGTTTACCCTCCAGCCTCGGTTATGCTATCGACCAGTCTCATCAGCTGATGAGTGGATGGGTTCGTTTCATGTTCGGGGATCAGCACTTTCAGTCTTCTAGGTGGTCTCACATTTGACGTCGATTCGAAGAATGGACGTCCATTTTACGGGGCATTAAACTAACCTGCGGCAGGCGTTGAAGAGATCAGCCAGGAACGGAGTTCCTCGCTCCGGGTGGAGCAGGAATGCGGTGTTCATAACAGGTCCGGGCCAGGGACCTTTTAGGGCTTGACCTGCACGACCTCTCAGTGATCTCTTCCCGTGAGATGGGCTCGGCCTCGGTAGTGATCGGAAGCGATAGAAACCGCTCTAAATCGAAGCGGATGTCCTCAGCAAATGCCGGATTCTTGGGTGGGTTGGGAACTGGCACTCGAAATAGTCGGCCGGAACTTGGCCTTTTCGTCAGTGCGGCCGAGGAGTTGAACACTGGGTCTTCCCAATGCGGGGGTGGCGCGCGACTGCGATTACCCGTCAGAGCATTGGGAATCCGCCAGACGTTACGATCCTCGGATCCACGATCCATCTGTGCTACAGCCAGCTCTTAGCCGCGTGCGCAGTACTTGCAGGCTGAACGCGGCTTATCGGCTGGGTGACATGTCCGCTGTCAGCGCCTCCAAATGCGATTCCTCTAGTAAGCGAATTGTCACATTAGTGAGAGGCGTTTGTCTCGGCTTCGCTCCTTTTTATTTTGCCTAGCGAGCTTTGTCGACTCTTCTGATTGGTTCTTGGTTGGCAGTGTGTGTAGGTGAGGGAAAGATGTTTCCATGTTGGGTGTACGTTGAGTGTCATTTATGATGTTTAGGCAATGTGGGTGTTTGTGAATCTCCAGGGCTTCTCTAATCTTTCGTTCTGTTTCGTTGGTGATGGTGTTAAGTGGTCCCGTGCCTTCAAATTGTATTGTGCGTCAGGTTTCTGTAACGTGTTGCATCAGCGCTACTTTCTGTCTTTTCGTGACCCTTGGGTTCGTATAATCAACTGCAGTCTGTCTAGGTGTTAGTTGGGCACAACGTCTGGTGCATTCCCCAGTGAAAGAAATATGATGAAGGTGAAGCAGGCTTATTTTTACAGAAAGAACAAGTGAACGCCGCCGTGCATTGTCTGACAACACATGAAGCTACCTCTTGCGTATAGTTACATAATATTTTATAACTTTTCTTATCTTTATTTTGTATACGATTTTTTGGATATTTTCCAGTATTACCTTCTATGTTAAAGCAAATCGTAATAAACATTCAGTTTTCAATCAACAGATCATATGAGTAATAAGTCAACTGAAAATGAAATGTTTACAAATTTTGGAAAGCATTTTATGGGCAGCTCCTGCCTGGGTTAATGCGTAATAAAGTCATGTTATTACTGACGCTGGCCTGGCTCCGGGAAAAGCAATTGCATGCTTATACTGTTGCACACGAGTCATAATGTTACGTAAAGAAAATATCAGTAAGTAAAATACAGTCCGTGTAGAAAGGTTGCATCCCTCCACTTGCGCGTCACTGAAATCCTACCGGCGTGAACACATCCGGCTCACTTCCAGGAGGTCCTCGCGTAGATCGCATGGACAGCGGCTCCGATGCTGTTTCGTAGCCGGCTGACAACAGGTCGTCCACATGCTGTCGGACTATACATGCCAGTCAATACAGTCATAAGGTTTACACGCCAAAATTCATTGCTACGAACCCGTGAAAATACTGCAACGATTCTCTAAAAGACCACTAAACCTAACAAATGAATGGTCTATGACGAATGCTTATAGAAAACGCTTCCTATTATGTACTTAACAGTAATAAAACAGAATCATGTACATAACTACTGATAGAACACAGTAATTACTAGAGAGAGAGAGAGAGAGAGAATCCGCGCGCGCGCGCGTGTGAAATGTTCACGATACATGTGAGTTGATATAAGTTAAAACGTTAGCATCTAAATTAATAAATGATTGATAGTACAAATCAATAAATCTCTGTGTTTAATAGTTTCTTTACTGAAGAGTAGCTCAACTGGAAGAATTTGGCTGGCACACGGCGAATTAGTTCTTGTAATACTTTAGTAACATACAAAACGTCGAGTAGTTGCATGCCAGCCAACTAGGGTAATGTCCAAACTGGGTGAGGTCACCCTAACCTACAGTGTATCTAATCAGTGCGTACTTGATCGGTCGCTATGTTGTGTGGTGTTTGTACGGTGAAAATCCTTCACATTGTGCTTCGCAAACTGCGTTCGCAGATCAGGATACACAGTAATCAGTCTTACCAGGTATTCACTTAACATATGAGTAAGGCATAGTTTGCCACACTTCCTGTAACGCCGTGTCCCATCGCAGTACAGGCGTCGGTTATTGCAGGCCTAAAATAAAGACGCTATGTTTCTGACAATCGTAATCCGCTTAATTCTAATATCGGCTTGCTGTGGATGTTCTGTGGTATTTTAAAGTATCTGAGACACATTTTGGATTTTTAGTACACGGAAAATAATTCTAAACTGTTAAATTAATTATATTTATATTTGTAATAAAACAAAATGTGTACGTAAAACGGTTAAGTACAGTACGCCTAGATGATTATAAATGGAGATTACACTTCGTTAGTAAATTGAAAAAATTACTTTCTGGCACATTCGTGATTGTAAATTAAAATATAACGTTAACACAAATAACTGAAGATCGTAATTGAATTCGCAAATCTTGACTAGGTTTTAAGAAATTTCTGTTCTTTTCTTAAAGATGTTTTGTAGTTGGGGAGTTTATTTTGATAATGCATATAATTTACAAACAAAAGGTATATGTAATAATCGATGAATAAATATAATCAGAAAATCTAGTCAAGGCTCAAGTCGTAGCAACAGTTTTAACTCGTACGTATTTACATGACTTATTCACCCAGATTTCACAGCATTCTGTTAAACGTTATACAATTGCGCTTGCCGGTCTCGGAAGTCTTACTTTTTACGTTTTACATGTCTACGTACCAATCTTCGAAGCGTCTCATCTTCGTTGTTGCAAGATAAATGTTTCTGGTATTTGTGTGGCCTCAGATGCGCCCCTCATAAACATGTACGTCTTGTGTGAGTGTAAGGAGGGGGTGCGCTCGAAATCCTTGGATAACAAATGATGGATCATCATTCCATTCAAGGATATCAAGGAAGTATCAGCCTGAAGATGGCACAGATAGATGTGTCTGCCGAAATGTTGCGGTAACTGTTCGGTGAAACCAGCGAAATACAACGTGGGACTTAACTCGCGAACAGCAGAACTGGCATGTGTATTTTAAAACGAAGTCTTTCACTGTTATTTGTGAAGTATGACTATTTTTCTCCTCTGTAAGCTTACATACCCGCAAGTTGATTTAGCAAACATGAGTGATTAATAAAATCTACCACATACGAATATACATAAATTTTGACTTTACGGATACACACGCGCGGGCGCATACTCATGCGTAGACCTACATCGACATATATAACTGAGTTATAAAAGGAATTACTAAACCATAGAAAACGACTACGATTTTCGAAAATAAGATCTATAATGTGTAAGTAATGTTATGAATGTGTCACATATTTTAAATCGGTAAAGTATTTGAAGGTTACAGAGTGAGGAATGGATTTTATATGCCAACGGATTTTATTTAAAAGTATTAAGCTTAACCTGACACCACAATTAACCAAGGTTTCCTGGGCTACAAATTTTACTTATAGATAGAGGGTTGAAAATTACTATTGTGTTTCATTGCAGACTGTAATGATTGTAAAACTACTTGATTGTAAATATGTGGGTTCCGTCTTATAGAATTGTTCATGCAGTTGGCATGTGTAAATATGAATTTGTGTGATTGTTTTACTGTTTTATATAATTATTTTACTCTTACGTAAGAATTACATAAGAATTAATTTTAAAACATTAATTTTAATTATGTGTGTGTGTATGTGTATGTTTAGACATGTTTCAGGCTCTAATTTTTATACCCATCGTCAGCCATGTTTCCTCATCTTTTGGTGATGTTAATGTGCGTAGGTGGTTTTTCTTTTGATTGGCAACAATGGAGTTGAATTCTGTATGTCGGTGTTAGTGTTGTGAACGGATTCGGACGAGTGTTGTTTCATGTGAGTTTACAATGCCAAGTATTCAAAAAATTGTATCGCGTTACATATTGATTTGAATTTTTTAGGTTGAAAATAAAAACGGTGAAGACAAGTGTAAGTAAATAAAATAAAGTTGAGAAAGATGAAAATTGATAGTAAAGGTCCGTCAGCTGTGACGAAAGTGAAATATTGACAAACAACGGAAGTTTAATGTCAGAATGGTGATTTGAATATGATTATGGTGGATGCTGCTTGTAAACATGGGTAATACCGCCCTTGAGTTTAAGAATACAATTTTGTATTTAAAACATTGCTTTTTGTGCTTCTTGTAGTTAATTACTGCTAACAAAAGGAACAGTGAACACAGGAAATAAAATTGAACACTACACAGAATTGTATGGAGAGAAATATGCAGGGAATGACAAAGATAAGCAGGAAAACAGTTACCGGTATATAGATAACAACCAAACAAACAATATAGATGATATATTTTCAGAATAATTAAAATAAAATGGAGATGGGTAGAATATTTGGCTAGACGAGAAGATGGTAGTTGGTCATAGGGGTTGCTAAATCAGGAGCCAAGAGATGTGAAGAAATTACGAAATGGCCCTGTACAAGACGAATAGACAGATGACTTGGTTAAGTATTATGTCACAGCGAGATCAAGATGATTAGACAGATGACTTGGTTAAGTATTATGTCACAGCGAGATCAAGATGATTTGTTTTAGAGACAAATCATTGGAGGATGACTAGGGAAGCGTTCACTCAGTCCTGGGCAGATGATGACGCTAATGGTGTTATGACAGTCAGGTAAAAAAATAAATAGGTAGACATACTGAAACACACACACACACACACACACACACACACACACACACACACACACACACAGAAACGTTCGATCGAGTGCCAGCGCTTGTGTAATATAACTCGTTGCTTACGGTCACAAATTGTTGTGTATGGGCTGGTGGCTTTAGCGAGAGGAATAAAATAATTACCGAGGGATGAAATAAAAAAAGAGGGTTATTTGCGTTTACACGCCATTTTCCACGTTTGTCAATCTCAGTCATTCTCTGTCAATCGATCATCTGTAAACTAATTTCGAGAAATGAAAGCATCGTAATTAAACTTTGTGAAATAAAATATTTTTTCATTTCTTAACTATCGTACCCTTTGAATCGAATTATTTGTTACTGTAAATTAACAACATTAAAAGTTTACTACTAAAAGTAGGTCTATTCTAACTCAATTACTATTCTAACTGTAATTTTTAATGGTCCCAAATTTTTCTAAATATTGACTTATGTAAAGAAAATATCTGTGTGTGTGTTTTTATGTATGTGTTATGGAATATTTAAACAGACAGTAATCGTTGCTAGAGAAGCGAGCTGTAAATAGGACAGTACAACAGGAAGTATGAAATCACTAGGGTGGTTATGTTCTTATCTTTATCTTGGCTTTACAGTATTTTATTGGGTCATAAACTTGCTCTTTACCCTACATGTGGCTGCAAGCGTCTTATGCAGTTGTAAAGGGAATATTTTGGATTGTGCTTTTAGAAAATGTAAATATGAATTGTTATAATTAATGGGAACAATCAAATACTTTTATGATCACGTTGCTTACTACATAACAACACACCAAAGACAGTACGACATTACTGACAGGCCCGGATTTAGGTGTCCTGCCGCCCCTAGGTACTAGCCCTCCCCCCCTATATATTCAATTCTCCTTGACTGCTGGAAAAAAGTTGTTGAAAATAGTCATTTCAACTATCTCTATTCCAAATATCTCATTTACTCTTAAATCTAAAAGGGAAATGTGACGGAATTGTGAAAAAGACTACATTTTTTTAACTTTTATTAATATTTATTTACGTGTACACTTTTTCCAGACGTATATACAGTGTCCAGACCTGTATATACGACCGTGCTCTGCTCCGACCCAGTTGATAGGCCCAGTGTCAATACCGTGTTATTCAATGATATAATTAAAGGTTATTTCAAAACCACTTTCCTCAATTTGGCCATAATGCAAGTGCCCAATACAAATACTGTAATTAAAAAACCGAAAACATGACATTTTAACAAATAATTTTTCACCTCGTGCCGCCCCCCTGAACCTGCCGCCCCTAGGAACGTGCCTAGTTGGAAATCCGGGCCTGATTACTGAACGTACATTGTCAGGCTCAGTACAGTTCGAATTAGTAGCGTTAGGCATGGCGCATCCACCAACGGAAAAGGGAACGTCATGAATTTCTAGTTCACGCCAGCGCTAAGTCAGTACCGCTCAGTAGGCCTACATTATGCGAGCGAATGTTATAAAACCGTACACTCATGAAACGTTGCAGCGTGTTTGTAGGGGTTCACAATAATATTTATTCCTTGTTTATTAATGTTTTCTGTAATTTGTTTCTTTCTAGATTTCCAGACTTTTAAAAACCTGTGAGTTGTTCCATTCAACGACTTTTGTGGTATTTGACGTCAAATGGAACAATAATGAATGGAGATGTTAACAATATAATATATATTATATTATTATATAATCAAATAATAACAATAACAACACATAAATCTACATTTATGAATTCTCGTTTTTTTCTAGTGACGTATTTTGAAAAATACGCACGTTTATTTTACTTTTTTAGTTTTTCCTTTTTCTGTTAAATATGGTTTCAAGTTATAACTAAAAGTGAAATGTGTAACGGTACAAGACTAAAGTGATAAGATGATCCAGTATAGAGCTAATATCTGGAGACGATCTAGATTTGTGTGCGATTTTAATAATACCACAAATGTATGACAACAAATGGTTAAAATAATCTCCAGAGATTAGGAACGAATGTGCAAATTAATGGAAGTCTGTGTGTAACTTTTGCCTCATACTAATTTCTGATTCGCAAATTTTACATTTAGTGAATTGAATGTTTTGTTTATATTACTCAAAGGTTTTTACGTTTCGTTACTTTAAAATTGTTTTAATTTTTACACGTCTTCCTTAAGATGTTTCTGTAGTATTTTGGAATTTTTTGTTCATGCCAATGGAATGGTCTGGTGTGTTGTGGTGGTGGTGGTGGTGGTGTTCATGTTCGTTAGTTCGCAATTGATGGAACGAATCAATATGCAGAAACTTTGTAAAGTACATTAACACTAAACTGTAAAAATATAAATTTAGAAGAATTTCTGATAGATGGAATAGATGGAAACAGTACCTAATATTTAACCAATATCGCAACTTCCATGTTTCATGTAAGTGATGAGAATCAGATTCAGAAATAAACATTGTATTAAGCTGTATTTTTGACAGGGTTTAATACCTAGTCAGCAGATATTGGGAAATCTTATAATTATACATAATGCGATGTATAGGTGTCGCATAAAATAGTAGTCGAGACTTATGTTATTGGAATGAAGTGGAATTACGTTATTAATGATACTATTATTTTCTGACAATCTACTGAACTTCTAATACATTTTATAAAAATAATTAATCTGTCTCTGCTGACCTTTGTGACACAAACTAAAATTTCATTTCTGTACAATGAAATAAATTAATATTTTAATAGTTCTTTTTGTCTTACTTACTATAAAGTTTTTACTGATGTGATAGTCTTTCTTTTAAATAAGTTTTTTTATAATTATACATAAATAACATATGTTCATTTCCCTTTAATGTAACTCCTTCAGACGACGAGTTATTCCTATTTGATGTTACATGATATTTTTCCCATCATCTTGTTGTATGATTGCCTAAGTAAAGATATTTACAAACCCTAGGAAAGTACCAGAAAACATAAAGTAGCCTTCTTAAATGACTACTAATTATAGGTTTTATAATAATGATTAATAATAAATAATGTTTTAATAATTATATTTTGAACTATTAAAGTTAGTAAGACTAGAAGGACAATGTTTTGTAAATAGGTACTTACCATGTTAATACTTATCCCACTATGTGTGTGAAAGTTGAGATTGACTCATAAGTTCAATAAGAGTTGTGATATGTTTATAATGGAAGTAGTTAATAGTAAAGAATGTTAGAATAATTATGTTTTGAGATATTAAACTTAGTAAGTAAGGAGGACAATGTTTTGGGGACTACTTACCATGTGAATACCAATTTTATTATGTTTGTAAAAACTGGAATGGATCCATAAGTTTAATAAGAATTGCAATATGTTTCATAATAGTTGTTAGTAATTAATTGTTTGATGTTGATTGATAGTATATGCTGTAATATTATTTAAACAAATGTTAATGTTAATGGAAGGGTACAAAAATTATAATAATAGAGATATTTGTGAAACTAGGTATGTTAGGGCTATATAGTTAAGGAATTTGGAAAAGAGTTTATAGTAAAACTAGAATAATTAATGTCATGTTGAACTATGTTATTACTGATTGTATCTAATAGTTTTAGTAAAGTGAAGGGTATAAAAAAGAACTAATTATAAATAATTTTGTACAAATAATTAAAAGTGTAAACTAGTAACTCTGGAAATATGGAATGGAAACTAATCAAAAGTGATATTAAAACAATCAGTGTTCCATCAGAAATTCAAAGATACTAGTATCTTCAAGATCAAAGATCATATAAAAAAGTTATAACAATTTTAAGAAAATTGTATGTAAGATGTTAGAAGTTTGTTTATTTTGAGGCTCAGAGAGAACCATAGTAACTCAAGATGATACAGTTTAAACCAATGAAAGCTAAGTTATAGGCCTTAGCAACAGACATGTTATAAAAATAATTGAAAATTCCATGATTAGAACTGAACGAGAAAGGATGATATAAAAAAAAACGAGAGACCAATCTAAAATATTTCGAGTGTAATAACAGTTAATGTAATTAAAGTTAAATCATTTTAAAAGATCGAATGTTTAGAAGAAAGAAGTAAACCATTATTCAAAAGAAGGAAGCCGATTAACATATGAAGAAATAAATTCAACGTGTCCAGGAAGGGAAGTATTTTTGCTAATAACTAAACTGAAGAAGTTACCTTAGTGTCCCAAGTTTACACTTGACAAAGAAACTGTTTACAGTTTTTGATAAAAATTATATTTTAACTTTCACTTGGAAAATAATTAATAAACAGTCTTATTTTCATGGTAAAAACTATTAATGTACGGTAATATGACCATTTAAAGTGTATTAAACATTGAAAATACGTAGGTCAACATAACCTAAAGACACTGAACATTGTAAAGTTAGTAAACTCTTGTTAAGACACTCTGTATTTAATTCTAAGTCCATGTATTTTGGTATTTTTCCGAAGATCATTGTAGTTTATATCGTAGCCAAAAGGACCCAACGTAAAACAGTTTTAATTGTATCTTATTTAGCAATTATTGTATGCCCTGGGAAGTGGGAGTAACTGCTGCCATTCTGAGCAAATTTAAAGAACAGCCGGCAAGACTTTGTTAATAATTATATCTTTCTTTTACCAACATTTAATAAGGAGAATAAAGGATTTGAGTTAAATAACACCATATAAAAGGTTTTCTTTTCTTTCCTTAGTTGATAGTTTTATGTATATGATATTAAGTATAACATATAATCGAATGTAAATTTTTCATCAACTGGCACAGGTTGGTAACACTCCAGACAAGAAAAGTATGGCACAAGATTTGAATCTGCCTTACTGAGAATTAGTATTCATAGTATTATATTAAATAAAAGATATAAAAAAATAAAAATTAGAAGGAAAGAGAAACCCTTGTGATATATGCAATATTAATTACAGATTAACCAATATATTTTATTTGCAACATACGATTGCAAATTGGCGCTCAAAAAACATTAACCTGACAACATAATAATCCTTAAAATTACTGAAATTTTATAATAAAAAACTACATTTTCTTAATGTGTATGTTACAAATTGACTCAACCAACGCGTGGCTAGTAAACCATACGATAGAGATCATTATTAGTACGTTACAATATGTAGGTTTATTTACTCTGGTCTGGGTGGTTGGGTTGATATGTAGGTGGGTCCGGCCTCTGGGTCGCTTTCGGTCGTGTAGATATTTTTCGCGGGCACGGTTACATACACTTTCACCGCGAACCGATACTGTTACTGCTTCTGATGTATTGAACTTACACCGTTCCAGTAAACTTGAAGTGTCTATACCTCTAATCAGAATATATTGAACTTTCGCGAATTAGCACAATTATAATAATTCACGCAGTAACTCTAGACATTTTCTAACTTGTGTTTGTCGCGATTGGGAGACCAAATGTCTGATACCGGAGCCGTGTTTAAACGTTATCGATTTCGAAGACAAACTGATCTATCCGTCCAAAGCTATTTTCATCAACTGAATTCGCGTAATCGTATTGGTTCTTCGGTAACCCCTTCTCGTGCTTTCCTTACATATAATAAATGTTCCTGTACAAGAAAGTTTCGGAACAGAATAATTCTTGTTCAAAAAACCTGAAATATTTTGCGACCGAATTTATGGACCATAAAACATTTCTACTTAAAAAGCATACATTTAGATACCGATTTTTAAAAATAATATTGTCGTCAGTTAGTTCTTTTTATTACAAACATTTTGATATAACTCCCATCTCAAGATTTCCCATATCTCAAAACTTATTTAAATGAATGCATTTTGTTATAAATTTACCGTAAAATAATAACGTTCCTTCGCACTCACGCACTACACGCGGCTCTGCATCCTTACGCACCGTTTTACAGCACTTAAAGTTGTTGTAATAGTCTAAAATTACTTAAAATTAACATTATTCACAATGCTCCTTACAAACTATTTTACAATATTTAAACCCATAATTTCTACTTATTCATATAGTGTCTTTATATGCTATCATATGCTTTAGTCTGTGCTACATTCCATATGCAATTAGAATGTCCATTACAATACACTATAGTACATTAAAAGCTCCGATATCCGGCACATTCGGGGACGTCATTTAGGGTACGGTACTGTCATTTTCTATAGCAATATCATTATTATTTTTTTTAATAGTATTGCAGGAAACGTGACGCATAGGAATAAATGAGTAGACATAAATAATATTAAGTTTTAGTTGCAATTACTGTAACTACAATTCATAATCTATATTTTTAATCTATATTAGGCCTATATGTGGAGAAGTCAGAATTTAAAAAATAGTTACCTTTCAGGGTCCTGATATTAGTATTCTTAAAAACGTTATTCAATATAAAATATAATTAATCACATTTAATCGTTATAATCATGTTTTTCAACATTCAGTAAACTTATAGTCTGGATGAAACAACGTTTAAAGATTTTCGTTTAAAGATTTTCGTTCACTATATGTTCTTGTATTCTTGAATAAATCGCTAATGCCCGCTTCATTAAGTGGTGATCGCTTCTCAGCAAAGGTTGAACGAACTACATGGACTGAACGAATATGCAAAGGTTTGCTTCTTTGGTCCCGTGGCTTGATTGCGTCCGGGAGGTGTCCGATGACTGCCAAATGAGAAAGGGAGCGATTTACTGTTACTAAAAAGAGAAACAGGTAAATGTAGAACACGCGACTTTCGGAGTGGTTTTTCCCACGAGTATGCCGGTTAATTGAGTATCTATAATATAACCCGCTAGGTAGTGTGTCAGTCATCGGTATGTTACCATAGTAACAAGTAAATAAACAAATGATATTTACCGGCATCGAATGTATACATTTATCCGTTCCTATAGTTTTTAATGTTTTTACTATGCGATTGCGTTGATATGTTTTGTAATTTTGTATACAGGTACGTCTATATATTTTGTAATTGTCCTTTATTTCTGTATATGTTTTAATTGTGAAATTTATGTTTATACGTATTTCTGATGATCCAATGAATAAGTAATGAAATACGATCAAATATGCCTCCTAAACGCCAGCAATCACCAACTGCTGAAGAAATTGCAACAAAAAAAGCACGTAATGCTGAAGCTCAAAGACTCCGTAGAGCGGCCATGTCAGAAGAGCAGCTTCAAGCAGAATGTGAAGCTAATGCTGTAAAGTAGTGGTATAATGAGAGTTCTGCCTCACAAAGGAATGCCGCCTTTCTTAAAAAACAATAAAATATCGGTATGGAGAACCATACATGACTTCCATATTCTAAGATTTATATTTAAAATCATTTTCAGCCAAACAGCCAGGGAAGGAATTTTAACAAAAAAATACTTCTTTCTTGCCAATAACGTAGTACACATATAAAAAATATTATCCCCTCCCCCTTCAACTATAATTTTGATTTATAGAAAATTACCCCCAGCCCGTTCAACTAGCCTCTTCATTTATAGATATTTCATCTACGTTTCTACAGTGGATTATTAAGATCTCATCAGGATACTTTATCAAAATTAAGTACTTTACTCATGTTACAACAAAAAATGTTTCAGGTAAACTGCCCTTTCCCCGTAACCGATCTTCACCAAAATCAACAGACATTGAGTTCTCTATAGCTCAGGCACATATGTAAAAAATTATTTGATTCTGTTTGAATTTACGGCAGTTATGGTTCGTCATATAAAAAATTACCGATGATAAAACATAAAACATGAGATTTATAAAACATATCTAAGATTTATATTTAAAATCATTTTTGAAATAAAATATTTTCATAGAACCTACTAACGCTGGGGAAATCAGAGCCAATCAAGAGCTAATCATTGGGGGGGTAGCCAATCAGAGTTGGGCCTACCTGTCACTCTGCTGAATTTGGTGGAAAGCCCTGTCACTGTCGTCAAAGTATCAGCCTTGACAGGGTCCTCTGTTTCTGCAAAATGGGAGAGGAGGCTTGAGATGGAGTGAGTGACATGGTCCCCACCTCAATGAAGAACCCATTGTTTTATAAAAATATATTTAAATTTTGAAAACTGAAAATTCTTTTCTTGTTGTAAATATTTATATTTTATAATCAAAATGACTTTATCAAAAAACAAACATTTTTTTATAATAAGTACTTACATATGTTTCTTAATATGCTTACTTTTTCTTCAATGTTGATGATCATTTCCAAACATTCTGACAAAATTGTATCTACAGAACAGTTAACATTCCCCAGGTTTCCATTTCTGCTAATTTCTCATTACACCTTCCACTGACGTATTATTAACCATTTCATAAACTATCGTATAATCTTTTCAGATTGCCTGGCAACAAAATTATTTTATTTTCAACAATTACCATTGTTTGAAAAAGTTTAAATGAATTTTCAAGTACTTTACTCTTGTTAAAACGTAAAAGGTTGCAGGTAAACTACCCCTTCCCCTTAACCGATCTTTACCAAAATCTAAAGGCCTTGAGTCCTCTACAATTCACTGACGTATGCAAAAAATTATTTGATTCTGTTTGAATTTGCGGCAGTTATCGTTTGCCATAGAAAATACGCTTGATAAAAAACGTTGCAGGTAAACTACCCCTTCCCCTCAACCGATCTTCACCAAAAACAACAGGTCTTGAGTACTCTACAAATCAGGGCTGTATGCAGAAAATTATTTGATTCTGTTTGAATTTGCGGCTGTTATAGTTTGCCATAGAAAATACCCTTGTTAAAAAAACGTTGTAGGTAAACTACCCCTTTCCCTTAACCGATCTTCACCAAAAACAATAGGTCTTGAGAACTCTACAACTCAGAGCTGTATGCGAAACATTATTTGATTCTGTTTGAACTTGCGGCTGTTATCGTTTGCCAAAAAAAAAAAATTTCCCTTGATAAAAAAAAACCGTTGCAGGTAAACTACCCCTTCCCCTCAACCGATCTTCACCAAAAACAATAGGTCGCGAGTACTCTACAAATCAGGGCTGTATGCAAAAAATTATTTGATTCTGTTTGAATTTGCGGCAGTTATCGTTTGCCATAGAAAATACGCTTGATAAAAAACGTTGCAGGTAAACTACCCCTTTCCCTCAACCGATCTTCACCAAAAACAACAGGTCTTGAGTACTCTACAAATTAGGGCTGTATGCAGAAAACGCTGTTATCGTTTGCCACAGAAAATACCTTTGTTAAAAAAACGTTGTAGGTAAACTACCCCTTTCCCTTAACCGATCTTCACCAAAAACAATAGGTCTCGAGAACTCTACAACTCAGAGCTGTATGCGAAACATTATTTGATTCTGTTTGAATTTGCGGCTGTTATCGTTTGCCAAAAAAAAAAAATTTCCCTTGATAAAAAAAACCGTTGCAGGTAAACTACCCCTTCCCCTCAACCGATCTTCACCAAAAACAATAGGTCGCGAGTACTCTACAAATCAGGGCTGTATGCAAAAAATTATTTGATTCTGTTTGAATTTGCGGCAGTTATCGTTTGCCATAGAAAATACGCTTGATAAAAAACGTTGCAGGTAAACTACCCCTTCCCCTCAACCGATCTTCACCAATAACAACATCTCTTGAGTACTCTACAAATCAGGGCTGTATGCAGAAAATTATTTGATTCTGTTTGAATTTGCGGCTGTTATCGTTTGCCATATAAAAAATCTATAGACACACAGACAGACACACAGACACACACACAGACACTTTTCGGAAAACGACTTTTTTTCATGTTTTGAGTGTAGTACAATCAGAATCTGCAATAATCTCGAACACGATTTTTTTTGCCATCACCATACTTCCATTCCTTAAGGAATATGGAAGTAAAATTACCCTTGATAAAAAACCGTTGCAGGTAAACTACCCCTTTCCCTTAACCGATCTTCACCAAAAACGACAGGTCTTGAGAACTCTACAATTTAGGGTGGTATGCAAAATATTATATGATTTTGTGTGAATTTGCGGCTGTTATCGTTTGCCATAAAAAATACCCTTGATAAAACAAAAAACGTGGCCGGTAAACTACCCCTTCCCCTTAAACGATCTTCACCAAAAACAATAGGTCTTTAGTACTCAAGAAATCAGGGCTGTATGCAAAAACGTATTTGATTCTGTTTGAATTTGCGGCTCTTATCGTTTGCCATAGAAAATACCCTTAAAAACATAAAAGGTTGCAGGTAAACTACCCCTTTCCCTTAACCGATCTCCACCAAAAACAAAAGGTCTTGAGAACTCTACAATTTAGGGCAGTATGCAAAACATTATTTGATTATGTTTGAATTTGCGGCTGTTATCGTTTGCCATATTAAATACCATTGTTAAAACATAAAACGGTACAGGTAAACTACCCCTTTCCCTTAACCGATCTTTACCAAAATCAACAGATCGTGAGAACTCTACAATCCAGGCCTGTATGCGAAACATTATTTGATTCTGTTTGAATTTGCGGCTGTTATCGTTTGCCAAACAAACAAAATTACCCTTGATAAAAAAAAACCGTTGCAGGTAAACTACCCCTTTCCCTCAACCGATCTTCACCAAAAACAATAGGTCGCGAGTACTCTACAAATCAGGGCTGTATGCAAAAAATTATTTGATTCTGTTTGAATTTGCGGCTGTTATCGTTTGCCATAGAAAAAAAATCTACAGACACACACACAGATAGACAGACAGACAGACACACAGACACTTTTCGGAAAACGACTTTTTTTCATGTTTTGAGTGTAGTAGAATCAGAATCTGCAATAATCTCGAACACGATTTTTTTTGCCATCACCATACTTCCATTCCTTAAGGAATATGGAAATAAAAACACTAAAAAACATGATCTAAGAGATGACGCCGCCACCGCTGGACCCGCAGCATCCCAATGGACCACAGCACCGCGAATTTCCGGGAATAAATTTGTTTATTTTTTTAATTTGATTTTTTTATTTTTTTTATTAAATTGATTTGCATATCAAGGGGGTGGGATGAGGTTCAATGGACCACAGCATCCGTGAATATAATTTTTTATTTTTTTAATAAAGCTGATTTGCATATCAGGGGGTGGTGGTGGGTGGGAGGTTTTTTTTATTTCATATCAGTGGGTGGTGGTGGGTGGGAGGTTCCAACTCGATGCATTATAGTGTATATTAAAATATATGATCAGGTGTACCAACCTTTGCATGAGTTCAAATTTGTCGTGTGTTATAATGTATATTAAATCTATATGATCAGGTTTACCAACCTCTGTATTATTATAGTGTATAGATATTTTATATGAGCAGGTTTGTCAACATTTTCTGTGGCGGGGGGGGGGAATTCAAATATGTGTTATATAGTGTATATATTAAAATATATGATCAGGGTTACCAATCTTACATTATTGTGTATAGAGCAGATCTGCCAACATTTTTTTCTCTTCTGTGGTGGGAAATTCAAACTATATGATCATGATTGTTACTCTCTCTCTCTCTCTCTCTCTCTCTCTCTCTCTCTCTCTCTCTCTCTCTCACACATTTGAATGTAAGTAAAACTATCTCTCTCTCTCACTCTCTCTTGTTGTCAAACGTTATGTTCAAACCGTTTCTCCTCTCCCTCTCTCTCTCTTTCTCTCTCTCTCTCTCTCTCTCTCTCTCTCTCTCTCTCTCTCTCTCTCTCTCTCTCTCTCTCTCACTGTGTACATTGAGTAGAGTAGTCGGTGTGATGAGTAAATAATTTTAGCTCTCTCTCTCTCTCTCACTCGTTGTGTATGTCTCTCTCTCTCGTTGTCAAACGTTATGTTCAAACCGTTTCTCCTCTCTGTGGTCATTACCGCGCATGTATATGAAATTAGAAAGTTTATATTTATTCGACAAATATTAACGCCCTCTCTCTCTCTCTCTCTCTCTCTCTCTCTCTCTCTCTCTCTCTCTCTCTCTCTCTCTCTCTCACTCTCTCACTCTCTCTCACTCTCACTCGTTTCAACTGTGCAAGGTTTCATACCGTTTCTCCTCTCTCTCTTACCGTGTACATTGAGTAGTCGGTGTGATGAGTAAATAATTTTAGCTCTCTCTCTCTCTCGTTGTCAAAACGCCGTCTTCATTTTTCAATGTATTAAATAATTAATTAATAGTTTTATAATGCAGTCAGTGTGATTGATCCTTGTTAGAAATATATATATATTTGACAAATATTAACTATGTATGTGTGTTGTTGTCAATGAACTACTTACCTGTGTGTGTGTGTGTGTGTGTGTGTGTGTGTGTGTGTGTGTGTGTGTGTGTGTGTGTGTGTGTGTGTGTGTGTGTGTGTGTGTGTGTGTGTGTGTGTGTGTGTGTGCTGTTACAGATGACAAATCCATACGTTAACGACTTAGCAATCTTCAATACGCTCTTCTTCATGTGGTACAATACTTCTGTTTAATGGTTCAGTGGTGTATAGCGAAATAAATTAAAATTATACACACATGAAAACGGTGGTTGAAATTCATACAAATCTTCTGATGTAACAGTTCCCGCAAGTAATACAGTTCACAAAAAAAAAAAAATTAATTGTACACATGTTCAGAGGTGTATAGTGAAATAAAATAAAGCCATAATTTGTTTAAATGATTAAATATATTTTAAAATTCACAATATAAAATTGATTTTTTTGAAAAGTTTATAAATTCACAATTCATAAATAAATAAATAAGTTACATTATAAAATTGATATTTTTTCGAAAGTTTATATATAATTGTGTCGTACTTGTAGGAGAAGCAACCTGCAACATAACAATACAACAACATTAAAATCATGTTAAATATCACACACACACACACACACACGCAACGCGCGCACATACAGACGCACACGCAACGTAATCACATACGACGTGCACACGTTTGGGTTGAAAGCAAATCATATGCTATAGTCATTGTAAGACGTTACAATCCTTGAAGTGTTTAATAAGTAAATTGTATGTATATATCACTGAATAATTCCATTCACCAAAACTTTGTAAATTAGAATCTGCACTACATTCAAACACACGCACACACAGTGATAAAAAAAATTAGTAATGTAGGTTGTTACCTTAACGAGATACATGCAGAACTAGTGCTGTTACAAAATATATATTAGGAAAGCCCACAGACTACTAGAAATAGTTATCGCCTGAAAAAAAGAAACCACACATTACGAACTAATATGTATAAACACAAATATCGTTACAATAATAATAATACATAAACTTACGTTTACTGCCGTCCGAACTGAAGTATGGATATCACAGTGAAAATTTTTGTTGTTGTTTTTGTTTTTAACAGAAGTATTCACTAACTTAAGCCAAGGTCATTGATTCGGTGCGACCTACTTTCTAATCCTTGATGGTAAAACCGAAGACAAAAAACATACAATCAGTAGTAATAATACAAAATCACTGTTTTATTAATTTAAAATACTGTATGAAAGAGTGGTGTGTAATTTTCATCCAAAATATGTAAAACAAAAATACAGATTATATGATAAGTAAATTGTATGTATATATCACTGAATAATAATAATATAATCGTTCTAGTGTTAACGTTTGCTGCAACAGGTAACGCAGTTTACAAATAATTACATATAGGTTCAGAGGCGTATAGTGAAATAAATTAAAAATAGAAATTAATTCCTCATAAGTTAATGTCCTTTCAAATATTATTCATCAAAACTTTGTAAATTAGAATCTGCACTACAGTCAAACATACGCACACACAGTGATAAAAATTGTTTATTAAAAGTAGTTTGTTACCTTAACAAGGTACTATTTCCACCTACGCCGTTTGGTTCCTCATGCCTCGAAACACGAGATGTAGGTCGCTGGGGTTTTATAAATTGTTTATCAAGTCTTTTATAAAGGGTCTTATAGTCGAGCTTGGCCTGTTGACTATTGCTTTTAATTTCGTAATTTCTCCAGGTGTTAACCTTTTCGGCGAAAAAAACCATTTATGGAGAAGACGGTCCTCCTCCTCCTCCTCCTGTTTTGATGACATGTTTATTCTATGATCCATCCTTCTTGTTCCTATAATAATAATAACAGTACCTGCTTCATTATCATATACACTATGTGCTATATATAAATATATACATAAGGCTTTCAACACACACACACACACACACACACACACACACACAGCACATACCATAAATCCAGAACAGGAAAGGTATTATAACAAACATTACGAAAACAAGTACGTATGGTCACGTACATAGAACAACGTTTAAACAAACAGATTACCTGAATAAATTTTTTTTTTAAACAGGACAGCGTATTATCTATATAACGTTCTGTTTCAGATAAGAATAGTTTGAATATAAAATGAAAGGGTACGTTGTATTTTGTTATGAGAAAATGCATTTCTAAATTTCGTTACATTTGTAAATTACAGAATTGTTCTCTAACTACAGCCACAATCGTTCGGTTTCATTAACATTTGAAAATTGATGGATTTGGTACTCGATATATTCTACTCTCACAGTATTTTCATTGATACTGTTGCGGTTTGGAAGCTCTTGAAGAATCGTGAGTTATTCCAAAGACGCTAATGAGGAAGGCTGGATTGTATGTTAGAAAGAAATGGACTGTATTGAAGATATTGAACATGCGTTTATTGAATAATTTGGATTGTTAGTTACGATCGGCACGTGCGGATGCATTTGTGGCAATAACGCCCGAAATTAATTTTGAATAAAATCGTGGTCCATTGTAGATGGACGCAGGTAATTGAATTAAAAGAAATCTTATGAATGCATGCCAAAAAATATGCAGAAGCCGCGGCTGGAAGAGAAGTGTTTTACGAGAGTTGCGCTCGGAGCCTTGTTAGAAACTAAACTTGCCTGTAGCCGGCTGCAGCGTTTGATAAGCGCGTGACGTCATCCGCGCGTACCGTGTTGCGGGGGTAGACCGCGTACAGCTGATAAACCAGTACAAAGTTTAAACATACTGCCCGCCAAAATCGGGCCGATTTTGTACATTAAACATTAACTAGGAACAGTATATTACAAACATTATCAATGTAGATATATAAACAATACATAATACACTTAAAGGCTTATACATAAAATTTGTAGAAAACAAAATTCATTAAGCTAGCACAAGGCTTAAGTCAAAACAAAACAATTTCTGTGCTAGAAAAGGTACAACAAATAAAAAATCATGATAAAAACGAACCTTTACATAACTAAACATGATCTCTCTTGAAGCATACCATGTGGATAAAAAATACATATATTTAAACCTTGACAAACGTAAATAATAATCTTAAATTATATAAGAGAAACCATCTTGATCACTGCTTCATATATAGTAATAGAAATAATAGAAACATAATGTTATCATAATCATATCAAAGTTCAATGGTACATGACATTGAAAAATACAATACACAACATCCATAATAATTGATAGTACATATGAAACACAGTCACTGTTGCAGTAATAGCTAGCGGCACGTAAACAATATTACAATGCTTATGATACAATTGACTTGTATGCTCGCCCCGGGGAATGTCCCGGGCGTGATCCATGTAATGTGACACGCACACACTCACACACACACACACACACCTCGTATGGCACGCATACGATTAGCTTGTTGCCACCGGAAGGGGGCATAATTTGTGGATGGGTCGGCGTAAGATACCTAGCGCGGTGCGAACTTCTGCGACGCGTACTAAGGAATCTTGACCCGGAAAAACATTGGTAATTACCCCACGCTTCCATTCTAGAGGGGGGGAATTGTCACCCAAAATGAGGACAAGCTGTCCAACATTCAAATTCCTTAGCGGGGTGCGCCATTTATTGCGCTGCTGCAGCTGGTGCAGATAATCCCTAGACCACCGTTTCCAGATGGTCTGCGTAAATTTTTGGAGCAGAAGCCATCTGCCCAAATGACTATTATTGCCTTGGGTATAGTCGGGTTCCGGAAGTGCCGTCAGTGGAGCACCGACCAAAAAATGAGCAGGTGTTAAGGGTTCAGGGTCTCTAGCATCGTCGGACAACGCGCATAACGGGCGTGAATTAAGGCAAGCCTCAATTTGAGAAAGAAGAGTAGAATATTCCTCGAAGTTCAAGATCGTACCGCCTATTACGCGACGTAAATGGAATTTAACACTCCTTACACCACTTTCCCACAAACCACCGAAATGAGGGGCTGAAGGGGGGATAAAGGACCATTTGGTGCCGTGGAGACCGCAAAACTCCAGAGAAGATTGCTCAACTTCCTTGGAGGTTAAAAATTTGTACCAATCATGCAACGTGTGGTTGGCACGACGAAAATTCGTGCCATTATCCGAAAATATTTGCGCGGGAATACCTCTGCGCGATACGAACCTTTTTAAAGCCGCTATAAAGGCGTTGGAAGTGAGATCCGACACCAATTCTAAATGGATGGCCCTAGTACACATGCATATAAATAGAGCGATATATGCCTTGGTCGTGGACTTAGAGCGCTGCCCGCCATGGCGCAAAAGTACAGGACCGGCGTAGTCCACGGCCGACTGTGAAAATGGCCTTGAAGGCGTGACCCTAGAAGGGGGTAATTGACCTAGTAGTTGATTCGCGCCTTTAGCCCGGAAACGAAAACAAGTGACACACTTATGTATCACTGAGCGGATATAGGACTTGTCGTGTATGATCCAATACTTTCGCCTAAGCGAAGCTTGAGTTGATTGCACACCAGCGTGCAACAAACGGATGTGTTCGTATTCAATTATTAATCTCGTGAGATGAGAGTGTGGGTGCAAAATTATTTGGTGTTTACTCTCGTAGCTAAGTGGGGAGAATTGCAAGCGTCCACCCACTCTTAAAATGCCTGATTCATCCAGGAATGGGTTAAGAGCAAGAATTTTACTACTGCGAGGAAGGCACCGGTGTGCCTCAAGTTCCATAACTTCTAGGTCGAAATGCAACTTCTGAGATTGCCGGACAAAAATCAAGAGCGTGTCAGACAATTCTCGAGCCGACAAAAAGGACGTGTGTCTATCAACCACCGCGAGCCTAGAATTGCGAAAAAATCGACGGCAATATGCGAAGACGCGAATAAGCCTCGTAAGGGATGAATAATTTTCAACATAACTATGTGTTGAGGATGCGACAATTAGTGAGGTTTGAACCTGCTTGCGACGTTCCTCCTCAAGGTCGGGAAAAGTACAGGGAGAATTAATGTCGAGCGCGCTGACCGGCCATGAAGCCGAATCATGAGCTAACCAGGAGGGACCATGCCACCATTGAGTATGACAGTGCAAACTACGAGGGAGGCAACCGCGCGATAAAACGTCGGCAGGGTTGTCATTTGATACTACATGACGCCAAATTCCCCTGCTGCTAACAAGACGCTGTATTTCCGCGACACGGTTGGCCACAAATACCTTCCAGCGGGAAGATTGCTGATGTATCCAGTACAACGCTATCATCGAATCCGAATAAAGATATAGTCCGTCAAAATTGTAATCGATGGCGTTTAAAACCTTGGACGTTAATTGAGCCAACAATAAACAAGCACAAAGTTCAAGTCGTGGTAGCGTTATCTGTTTCAGCGGAGCGACCCTAGATTTAGCACACAACAAGTTTGATGATATGGCGCCGTTCGAATAGACCGCCCGCACATAAATGCAACACGCGTAACCTTTAGCCGAAGCGTTGGCGAATCCGTGCAGCTGTAATGAACTAATTGGGTAATTGTTCGAACTCTTAACCGACCTCGTAATCTCAAAATGAGTGTCGGAGACTAATTGAGCGTATAATTCCAACCATTGATTGGCCAATGATCCAGATAGGGGTTCGTCCCAATCTGTGCCCGCCAACCACAACTGTTGCACGAAATGCTTGCAGTAAAATGTGATGGGAGCGATCAATCCTAAAGGATCATAGATCCCGGCGATGATCGACAACACGCTTCTCTTGTTGAAAACGGTTGAATTTTCATCACCCCTAACGGTGTATAAAAAGTTATCCCTTTCAACGTTCCATTGGATACCCAATGTACGCACGTTTTGACCTTTGCTGAAGTCACGGGTTACTTGGGCGCGAAGGGTCATAATCTTATGGTGGTTAGAGAACCATTTATGTAACGAAAAACCATACCTACTCAACAATCTCACGATCTCGCATTTCATTTCAGCTAAGCCGTTCGGATCATCCGAACCCGTTATGAGATCGTCTACGTAAAAGTCATTTGCTATGGCCTTAGCAGTTGTAGGGTAGTCGGGTTCATTTTCGTAGGCTATCTGAGCCAGACAAGGTGTAGCAAGGAAGGAGGCACTAGCAGTGCCGTATGTAACCGTCCTTAGCGCGTAATGTCGCAATTCCTTGTGCGGCGCATCACGCCAAACGATGCGTTGCAGGTTTGAATCCTTGGGATTAACAATGATCTGGCGATACATCTTTTCTATGTCCGCAATAAGTACGTATCGGTGGGTACGGAACCGAACCATTATTGAAAACAGATCCTGCTGGATCGTAGGACCGACCATTAAAGTATCGTTAAGGGACAAATTATTTGTGGTTTTAGCGGAGGCGTCAAATACTACGCGCAATTTAGTGGTTAAGCTAGAGTCTTTGAAGACTGCGTGATGGGGCAGATAAAAGACCTCTGACCTGTCAAGCGACAGATCGTATTCATTTAGCGGCGACATGTGGCCAAGTTTCAGATAGTCACTCATGAACTCGCTATAATCCTTATAAAGGATAGGGTTCTGCTTGAACTTGAACTCTAACGATTGGAATCTGCGTATGGCTCCGCGGAGAGAATCTCCCAAATGTAATTTATCAGATCTGCGGGGCAGGGATACCACGAATCTCCCATCGCGGTTACGTCTAGTGTTTTTCACACGGCGAGTCCTCAGATCGGGCTTCGCGACTAGAGATCTCCTCCAACTTCCAGAATTCTTTTAGTTGCGAGGAAATCTGATTGTCATCCTTGCAGACCATAAAGGAAGAAACTGTTTTAGTTATATCGACGTTGAATGGTAAGTCACCGGCCAAAATAAATCCTAACTTGGTTTCCTGAATTATAGGAAAGTGTGGTCCGCGCGTAAATTTCACAGGTTCAATTAATTGGAGAAAATATTGAGCGCCGATTAATATATCGACTTGCGCCGAGCGATGTAGATGAGGATCCGCCAAGAATATGCGCTTGGGTAAATTCAAAGAGGCAAGATTGAACGACTCCGCCGGTAAATTATTAGTTATACTGGGTAATACGGCACAATGTACGTTTAACGTGAAGGGCTTATAGCGTGAATGTAGCCTTACATTAGTACTGAAGTCAGCCTGGGAAAGCGAGTTGTTTATACCCGTGATGGGCAGTTGCGATTTAACCAATTGGAGGCCCATTCTGCGGGCGAAATCCATTGTGCAAAAGTTCGCTTGAGAACCGGAATCCAGTAATATCCTAACGGGAAATTTTTTGCCGACTTTATTGGATGTCATACAGACGGCGGTAGATAACAATACCGATTTATTGGTCTGTGATTTCAGTGAACACTGGTTGTTAACCGAAGTTACGTCCCTGTTGGGGACACGAATCGTGGTGTGGTGACGCCTAGAACATTTTTTACATGAGAATTTTGAGGGACATTTTGAGCTCTCGTGTCCCGAACGGAGGCAGTTTAAGCAAAGTTTGTTTTTTATTAACGCGTTTTTTCTATCAGGGATAGACAGCGATGTAAATTGTGGGCAGTCGCTAAGTCTATGTCCACCGTTACACAGCCTGCATAAATTGTTTCTAATATGTGAGTGGAATGCGCCCTTTGGAGTGCTTATCTGTTTAACTGCCTTGGGATAAGGAGACTTATCGCTTTTGTTCAACCTGCTCGTTGGGCTAGTCGCGTTATCGAGATTTTGCAGTAATTTTCTTCGTGAATTTAGAAAATTTATAAAATTATTAAAATCAGGGAATTTATGCTCCGATAAACTCTCTTTCCACAAACGTAAAGTGTAATTGTCAAGTTTTTTGGCTAAATAATTTACGACAATAATTTCGAACGTGTTGACTGGCAGTTTGAGATTATTTAAAGCGTTTATATTGGCAGAGATTTGATCAATAAATTGCGATATGCTAACTTGGGATTCTTGTTGAACTAATGGTACGTCCAGGACATTCCACACGTGGTGAGCGGAAACAATTAGCTTACTATCATATCTATTCCTCAACAGATCGATAGCCACCGCGTAATTCTCATGAGTGATGGGCAACGATTTTATTACATTAAGTGCCTCGCCATGTAAAGACGAGTGCAAATAGTGAAGTTTCTGTATATCCGTCAGATCTGCTCTGACATGAATTAATTCAAGAAAAATATGGTAATAATGTTGCCACTCAACAATACTACCCTCAAACCGTGGTAATTTTATTGGTTCCAATTGAATGGGGGGTGTTTTAGGCCGTTTACCTTCAGCATTAATTACTGGTTTTTGGTTCATATGCTCAGCTTGCTCCAGCAGGTGTTGCAATTTACATTCTATAGTACAGAGATCGTCCTCCGTTTGTACTCTATCACTCGTTAAAGCAACGTCCGCTTCCTCCGCTTCGATTTGTGTCTGAATCTCGTCATATTTGGTGGATAATTCCATCAAATGACGCAGTTTTATTTTCAGCGCATGAGGATCGCTGTTTAACAAATCGAAGTTATCCGCGAAGGTATTTACTCGGTATATTGAGGCCTTAATTGTGCCTCGTTTTTTTATTAGAGCCCTTACATCGGCCATTATTATAGTTTAAAATAAAAAAAAGGAAAAATATTTAGAAAGAAATTGAGCATAGAGCATGTGAACCACAAACTTAATTTTAAATGAGTTTAAATACGTTTCGGTAGCTAGCGATCGTTGTTTTGAACATAAACTTACTCTCTCTAACTAATCAAGCTTTGTTGGCAGTTAAATTATTGAAATTATGAATCTAAATAGTAACAAAGTATATCTTTATCTTTAAAGTTTTAACTGATAATAAGCTGCCAACCATTTATTAATTTGTATTGTGTAATGAGGTGTATGTTTATACAAACGTGTTAAAAAATAACCACTAAAGCGAAATATTATTAAACGTCAAATATAAGTAAAGTTTATAGTCACGTGGCCGTCGATAAATTCGTGATGAAGCTGGCTTCGATCCCGTTTGGAGCTGCTACACCTCCTGTCACTGCTGGTCAGCCGACGCCCCACGTTGTACCCTCCATCAATTAAAGCTGTGGAATCTTTTTTGATGACCTCGCAAATGTTGTCCTGCTTTGTCCCGTCGTCTCTGGTCCACTGCTTGGCCGAATCTTGTCGAGATGACTGCGACGTGATTCAGAACAATGGTGTCGCTCAGGACGAGAATGATGCCCGTAGGGCGTGATTAAATTCAGATCGGTTGTTCCAGAAATGATGCGTATAAGAAATGCTGTCGCTTGTGGACCCAAACATGAGCAATCCGTCCCGTGGTGACCAAAAACGTTTTCGTTTTTGGGCCAAAAATATGAAATCCTGCCCGGTGGGACCAAAAATGATGTCGTTTTTGGGCCCGAAAATATGAAATCCGGTCCGGTGGGACCAAAAATGTTGCGGTTTGGAAGCTCTTGAAGAATCGTGAGTTATTCCAAAGACGCTAATGAGGAAGGCTGGATTGTATGTTAGAAAGAAATGGACTGTATTGAAGATATTGAACATGCGTTTATTGAATAATTTGGATTGTTAGTTACGATCGGCACGTGCGGATGCATTTGTGGCAATAACGCCCGAAATTAATTTTGAATAAAATCGTGGTCCATTGTATATGGACGTAGGTAAATGAATTAAACGAAATCTTATGAATGCATGACAAAAAATATCCAGAAGCCGCGGCTGGAAGAGAAGTGTTTTACGAGAGTTGCGCTCGGAGCCGTGTTAGAAACTAAACTTGCCTGTAGCCGGCTGCAGCGTTTGATAAGCGCGTGACGTCATCCGCGCGTGCCGTGTTGCGGGGGTAGACCGCGTACAGCTGATAAACCAGTACAAAGTTTAAACAGATACATTTCAGAAACTGAGTACAGAATAAATCTACAATCACCCAGGCGGAATCATTAAGTTTTACAAAAGATCTTATTGATCAGACGTATGAGTAATTATATTAATCCTTATGTAGCAAATACGCACGCATTCATAAAATACAGCACTCAGGTGTAGGGCAATTAATCCTTTTTGTATTGAACGTATTTAAGTAGGCCTACTCGTGATATCAGTAAATTCTGTCTAAACGTCAACTCAAATGTCTAGTACATAAACGTACCCGGTAATCGCTTCTTGAGTCGTAGTCATTATTAAACTCGACATAACTACTTGTGTTACGCGATTGATGTTCATGTTAAACGATTGATGACTCATGTAATAATACATATTAACCTCGTATATAATAATGACAGGACAGCGTATTTAGAACACTTAAAATTTGAAATCTACAAACACATCAAAAATATCTGTCAAACCCCTATCAAACAAAAACCCCGTTCTTATCGAGAGACAACAGTAACTGACCTAAGCACATGTGCTTCATTAGGCAACAGACCAAAAAAATCAAATAGACGACTATAAGCTCAATTTAAATCAAATGTGAGAGAGAGAGAGAGAGAGAGAGAGAGAGAGAGAGAGAGAGAGAGAGAGAGAGAGAGAGAGAGAGAGAGAGAGAGAGAGAGAGAGAGAGAGAGGGTAACAATCATGATCATATAGTTTGAATTTCCCACCACAGAAGAGAAAAAAATGTTGGCAGATCTGCTCTATACACAATAATGTAAGATTGGTAACCCTGATCATATATTTTAATATATACACTATATAACACATATTTGAATCCCCCCCCCCGCCAAAGAAAATGTTGACAAACCTGCTCATATAAAATATCTATACACTATAATAATACAGAGGTTGGTAAACCTGATCATATAGATTTAATATACATTATAACACACGACAAATTTGAACTCATGCAAAGGTTGGTACACCTGATCATATATTTTAATATACACTATAATGCATCGAGTTGGAACCTCCCACCCACCACCACCCACTGATATGAAATAAAAAAACCTCCCACCCACCACCACCCCCTGATATGCAAATCAGCTTTATTAAAAAAATAAAAAATTATATTCACGGATGCTGTGGTCCATTGAACCTCATCCCACCACCTTGATATGCAAATCAATTTAATAAAAAAAATAAAATTAAAAAAATAAACAAATTTATTCCCGGAAATTCGCGGTGCTGTGGTCCATTGGGATGCTGCGGGTCCAGCGGTGGCGGTGTCATCTCTTAGATCATGTTTTTTAGTGTTTTTTATTGTTTTTTAAGAAAGGCGGCATTCCTTTGTGAGCAAGAACTCTCATTATACCACTACTCTGTAAGTCAACGGCAACACAGAGAAAACATGCCACAAAATCAACTTCAACAAGAGCGCAAGGCAAACGCTGAAAGACAAAGGGTTGCACGCCAACATCAAAGAGAACGTCTGAGTAGATATGTCCGATCCCGCAACACCGCTTTGCTTCCCGAAAACTTCAATGAAGACGAAATTGAAGAAAGTTATCTTAGCCCAATGGACGCTAAATGTCCATTTTGCAATGCCACGCATTTCAAAAATGAATTAATGTCAAATTGCAGCCATAAAAGGACCATTGCATTAGAAAAAATACGAATGCAATACATTTTTGTTACAGAATGGGCAAATTTATCACGCTACATCTGCATTACACCCAAATCAAGGTGAATTATCAAAGTATGCCCAACTGTACATTTTGGATTCGGCCCAAGCCTTGACAGAAAGAATGAACAATCAAGCAAACAATGGATGCATTCGTGTCGTAATGGAGAACCTTCAAAAACGTCTTGGAGATATCAATCCGTTCTCTAGAGAATACAAGAACATGCTCAAATTTGAACAAGACGAAATGCTAAAGGCAAACGGATAAACCGAACGCCAATTGAATATAGCATGACTTTCTTGAGAGAAAGAGTAAATAATGTGCACCCCGGCAGAACCAACGCTCCCACTGCCAGAGGAGAAATTGCTGCCGTTTTTCACAGTGCAGATAGTGCACCCCCAGAAAATCGGGATATTACAATTTACCCGAAAAGCCGAATTTTACAAAATATATCCATCCTGAGTAGACTCTGTGAACCAATCGGCTACCCTTTGCTTTTCCCATATGGGGATTCAGGGTGGACCACAGATCTGAAGAAAGCTGTTGGTCAAGGAAATGTGTCCCAGCTTCAATGGTATTCATACCATTTTGCCATTCGTGATGGAAACTTTAACGAGTTCCTCAACGCAGGAAAGCTGACTCACCAATTCATGGTTGATGCCTATTGCAAGAACGAGGCAAACCGTTTGATTTGGTTTCGAAAAAATAAAAACACAGTAAGAGCTGAAGACTATGATGTCCTTCACCGATTTGTGAACAACCAAAATTTTGAGGACGTTAACATATTGCCTGGAAAGAAAGTTATATTGCCTTCAACCTTCCAAGGGACTCCAAGAAATATGGCTCAAAATTACCAAGATGCTATGGCCATGGTCAGGAAATATGGCAACCTGACTTATTTGTAACATTCACGTGCAATCCTAAATGGAGGGAAATCAGGGAAAACTTACTTCCCGGTCAGCAACCATGCGACCGGCCTGATTTAGTAGCAAGAGTGTTTGAGTTGAAACTGAAATTGCTATTTGAAGACTTAACCAAACACCACAGATTTGGACGTGTTAGGGCTATGCTCCACGTGATCGAGTTCCAAAAACGTGGTCTACCACATGGGCACATATTGCTATTCATGGCCCCGCAAGACAAAGCCTGGGAGAATGAAGAATTGACAAAATTGTCTGTGCAGAACTCCCTGACAAAGATGCCCACCCGAGGCTACATGAAATTGTAAAATCCTGTATGATACACGGCCCATGTGGTCCATTAAATCCAAACGCACCGTGTATGGAAAACGGCAAATGCACAAAAGAATTCCCAAAAGATTTCTGTGCCGAGACCAACAGCAATGTCAATGGTTACCCAAAATATCAACACCGAGATGATGGTAACTTTGTTGAACTTGGGGGAAACAAAGTGGATAACAGATGGTGGGATCATACAACCCATACCTGTCTCTGAAATACAACGCCCACATTAACGTAGAGATTTGTAGCTCAATTCAAAGCGTTAAATACCTGTTCAAATGCGTTTACAAGGGGCATGATTGTGCAAATATTCAATTCGTTACTGTTCCCACAGAACAGGAAGCTACTATTGAATGGGACGAAGTAAAAAATTACTTGGAGACCCAGTATGTAAGTGGACCTGAAGCATGCTGGAGGCTCAGGGAATACAAAATGCACCACCAAACTGATCATGTGGAAAGATTAAATGTCCACCTTGAGGACAAGCATACAAAATGTTTTATACCAGGCAAGGAAGCTGAAGCTGTACAGCAAAAAGCCACCAAGTCCAAACTTCTGGCTTGTTTAAACTTAATCAGGAAGACCCTAATGCCCGAGAGTATTAATATATTGAAATTCCCGAACACTATACCTGGGATGACAAAAATTCTAAATGGAAACCACGTCTTAGAGGACATGAAACTACAATTGGCAGAATGTTTGCCGTAAGTCCCACGGATAGAGAAAAATGGTTCCTCCGAATTCTCCTTCTCAGTGTTAGAGGAGCAACATCTTTCGAGGACCTAAGAACGGTCGAAAGAAATCCTATCCCCTTTGCAACTTTACAAGAAGCATGCGTTGCAAGGGGATTAACTGATGATGACTCAGAATGGGATACTTGCCTAACAGAAGCTGCAACCCATCAAATGCCAGTACAACTTAGGCAGTTGTTTGCATTTATTTATACCATGTGTGAGCCGTCGGATGCAGCAGCATTATTCGACAGACATAAGGACAATCTTATGGAAGACTATAAGAGACGCTTTCCTGATGGAGAAAAAGCTCTCTATTTGACACTTGAAGAAACTGAATCTGTCCTTCGAACACATGGAAAGTCATTGGTAGATTTTGGCCTAGAACTTCCAGTCGGCAGCTATGACGAGCCAATCCATTCTGGAAAATATTACGATCCAATTGCCGAAAAAACCATGTTCGAAGAAAAGTTTCAAATGGTCAACCCAGGGCAAAGAAGGGCTTTCGACAAAATCAGGGAAGCAATTGAAAACCCTAACTTACCCAAACGTCTATTCTTTATTGATGTACCTGGCGGAAGTGGTAAAACCTTCCTTTACAACACAATCATGCATTATGTGCGTAGCAAAAATGAATTAGTCTTGCCATGTGCATTTACAGGCATAGCAGCAACTTTGCTTGAGGGAGGCAGAACTTCCCACAGTCGTTTCAAGCTGCCTATTCCAATAAATGAAACATCAACCTGTAATGTTCGACATGGGACTAATACGGCAAATGAACTGGAAAAGGCCAAAGTGATAATCTGGGATAAAGCTTCAATGGCCCCAGCACATGGAGTAAATGCAGTTGACACACTGTATAAAGATCTCTTAGCTGAAGTTCCAAAAGTTCCTTCTAAAAAACCATTTGGAGGTGCGGTCTTTCTTTTCGGTGGAGATTTTAGACAAATTCTCCCTGTTGTTCCACATGGCAGCAGAACCGAAATACTTTCTTCATGCATGAAGAATAGTAAGTGTTGGAAAAATATTCAGGTCCTAAAGTTAGACCAAAACATGCGTGCCAAAGAGGACAATGTCCCATGAGAACACCGAGGCTTTTCCGATTGGCTTTTAAAACTTGAGAATGGAAAACTCCAAGAGCCTGGATTAGAGGAAGGCATCTTCGAAATTCCTCCAGTCTGCATTGAAAATGGATGTATTGTTGATGCTGTCTTTCCTGAGGTAATCCAATCAGGAGATGACAGCATTCCTAACCGTGCAATCCTGACTCCAAAAAACCACGAGTCACTTGAACTTAATGAAAATGTCCTTAGACGAATTCAATCTGAATTGAAATGCTATACCAGCATAGATTCTATTCAGCAAGACAGTGCAAATGCCGAGGAGGCAGCAAATTATCCAATGGAGTTTTTGAACAGCTTAACACCTGGAGGTATACCTCCTCATAGACTTAACTTGAAAGTTGGTGCAGTAGTAATGTTGCTACGAAACCTTGACTCAACAAGAGGTCTTTGCAATGGCACCAGAATGGTCGTCAAGCAAATGATGTCAAAAGTCATTGACTGTGAAATCCTGACCGGATCTTTTAAAGGTACCAGGGTATTTATTCCAAGAGTTATTCTTGCACCCAGTGACCCTGACCTTCCCTTTACATTAAGACAAAAACAGTTTCCATTTAGACTTGCTTTTGCTATGACCATCAACAAAAGCCAAGGACAAACACTGGATTCAGTTGGTATTTATTTGCCATCTCCAGTATTCAGTCATGGACAACTTTATGTTGCATTTTCAAGAACAAAGTCCTTTCAGCAAGTCAAGGTAAAACTCTTAGGAACTGACCAACAAGGCAACTTAAAGAAAGACCACAGAGTTTACACCAAAAATGTGGTCTTCAAAGAAGTTTTCGCCCAATAATTAAACTTCATAGCCAGCCGTGGCTTTATCAATATGTGCCAATAAAAATGCTCGCCACCCGGGCGTAGAACGGGTACTTCAGCTAGTTACATATGATAGTTTACGTTCAAAAATGAACTTGAGTGTAGCTTTTTTTAAAAATATATGTTTATCTTTTTTGTCTTATTTATAAAGTAGAAAAATTCAAAAATTCCTACACGGAGAAGTTTAACTAAGCTGATAAAAAACAGAGGAAAAACGTTTAATCGTAATTCACAGGTAGCAAAATTTTGTTCGTTCTTGCAGAAGTGTGCTCCCACGTATTAGCGAATGCGAGTGTGCACGCCTACAATTTGCTATATAGACATTGTACATATGTCCCAACCACGTACAGCTATTGGTCACTAACGTCTGCCAAGGCCTTCTTGACCGACAGACGTGGAAGTTGTAACGTGTATGATTCATCTTTTTTCAAGGCGGCTGCGTTTCCGTTACATTGTTTTCTTTCCTAACAGCCGTTTTCTGTAAATACATTCATTTTATTTAACTAATATGTTACTAATTTTGAAAGATTCGATTTCGATTAAATTCCGTTGCAAAAGTAAGAATGGGCTAATGAAGTTAACTTATTTTCTTTTTATTAATTGGCCAGATCTTATGATAAACATCTAACCATTCCAAGTTATGTTGTTGCTTGAAATTATTTGTTATAATTATTGTTGCTTATGTTAATTATAATTATTTTATAATTATTGTTACTAAAATTATCTGGTATTTATGAACAAAGTAATGAGAAGGCTAACACATGTCTGACAAATAAGGATAAGTGATAAAATAAAATAATACAAAAATTACACAATAATTTTATGATTACTGTATGAAAACAATATAATTCACTTTGTGAATGTACGTTCTGATAGAATTACAATTTTATTAAGATTACAATTGATAAATTTATTTAGTTTTCCTCTTTTATTTTGTTTAATGTATGCCTATTTATTATTTTATAATTTTCTTGCTCAATTAAGTAAGCAGAAACTTAATGACTACAATCAGTTCTTAACATGCCGTCAAACGGGAATAATATTTTGGAATCAGTGACTAAAAAGTCTATAGTGACTACAATCGGTAATAACCGGTCTTTACACACATCTTCACATCGTATACCGCCAATTGGTATACTACATGTTTACAGGAACTCTCACGTTCCTGATGACTCTTATAACAGTTAAACTTGTTGCCATGGGAACTACAACGAACCCTACTGTAATCACTACAGAATGTTTGTTTCAAACTCATTGCGTATTCTACTTCCGGTGCCACTTTAAATTAGATTTTCTTATTTAAGGATTTAAATATCTTACGTATTTGACGGGATAATTGTTGCTTCTCCACGAATTCAAACGTAAATTCATCCATAAAAGTATTCATGGTAGGGAACTTTTTTTAAAATAAATTGTGACATAAGGAATTACAGGTTTGTAGTTTTGCTTTAAAAGTGTAAATACGTACGACTGACGGTACTCCATACATCAAACGACACAGCGAAACGACAGTTATATGTGAACTAATATTAAAAAGCAATTACCGTATTATTCTGATATTTCCCGGACTTTATAATACTCTTACGAAGGAAGCGTGGTAGATTTAGAATAGTAGATCTAGATCGACACCGGCGGCAATAACGGGTCAGAAGTTTTATTAGTTAGGCTACGTTTCTTTCAATACACTTAATTTTACATTCATCTTAGGAAGTCTCGCAACCCGTTACTAAAGATAAACAATAATTCACAATAAAAAAATAATACTCATCCAGTTCATTACATTTACTAAATATTTTAACCAACTGTGTTTTTTTATAACTAACTGCATTGCTCCTTTAAAATATATTGACTTTAACAAACAATATTAACGCAATATTAAGCTGAATTCATATTAAGTGTTTCATGGTTTTGTGCTTTCGTAAATTGCACGTAGTTGAATGTACAGTAAAAATTACCGAGTAACCTGGTGTGGTGCGGACGGTAGTGGCCTCTATAATCCATTCCGCTTCTAGCTTAGTACGCCTCGTCTGTCATATTTATAAGCATTTACATATTCGTGGTTGCATTCACTTATGTGCGTGTATTTGCCTAAAGCGGTTTATAACCAACATTAGGAATGACAATAGTTGCAGACAATATTAGTATATACTTAAATTGGGTTACCGTTTTCCTTATTTCCATATAGCCTACACAAGTTTCATGATATAGGTAATAAAGTACGGCTTTTATATATCACTGTTCTGGAGTCAATAGTTAAATAATTTCAATAAGTCTTCAAGTTTCTCCTCCTTTCTGGGTTCTATACTAAGTAGTTTTACACAGTAAGTGTAGCACTAAAGTCCAGATATAAGTCCCTTAATCAAATCCTCGTTTCTTTTCCATTGTGTCCACATAATGACAACAATTCAACTGTATCCTACATTTAATATGCAAATTTACGCCATTCTAAACAATATTTTGGTTAGCCGATCCAGTATTTAAGTTGTATTGTTCCTGAAAGTTATCTTAACGTAGTTTAATGCGAACGTAGGGCCTTATGATGGGCGAGGGGGTGCTCAATTCTGGTAGTGGAACAGATTACATTGAATATACACAACTCCTCCGTCAGAGTGGTTTTTATTATCATTATAGATCGTACACAGTTAATGCTTTCCACTAGGTGACCATAATTTCCCAAATAAAACAATCGTGAAGCTGACGCAAGTCATCATCTTCATGTATGATAGTTCCAAGAATGGTCAAGAAATATGCTAAAGCAAAGGTAAGGTTCAATGAAAATACGTATTATTAAATAGTATTAGTTTTAAAGACAGGAAATAATATGAAACAACAAACAGTTTTTTTTTATTACGAGATAAAATAGGAGTCTTAAACGTTTCGCGTCTACAGTTGAGACATAAAAGGTCTTCAACCTTTTGTCAGTGACTAAATTGAAGATACGTAGTAAATTAACATCAAAATAAAATCAGGCACACTGTCTTAATCTAAGATAGTCTTTAGAGTCTTTAGAATTATTTATATTGTTACGACGGGCTCACGGATCGTCGTGTTGTGCAGCGGGACAGAATAACTGGCATCAATGAAGTCACTAATTACAAATTAGATACAACAAGAGTTAGAAATCAACAAAGACATCTCTATACAATAATTCAAGTTAAATTTGTCCAACACACAACAATAAATGTCATCTTTATTACAATTTTGCACTAATTAACACAATAATCACTTCCCACTAAACCGCAACAATCACTTCAATCTGCACTTGTAAGGTCTCCAGGTGTAACTAATCTCGGCGGCTTCCAAATCCAACGTTTATAGCTCGCCGCCTTGTATTGTAGTGGCATATAGCGAGCTTGGATGCCTGCAGAGTAGTCGAGTAACGTCTGGAAGGGGCATCTCGAATGGCCTAGAGAGTTACACAACATTTCCGCGCAGAAAGATCTCCAAACGACTGGAATAGCCTCACGCGCCGCAGCTGGCAACAGACACGTAGGCATTTTTATTATATTTCAGCTCAACGTAGCAATATTTTTATTTAAAAACACTTTGTCTTTTACCACAATGAATGTCTTTAGTATCATTCTTTATCCTTTTGAAAACACTAGAGGTTCAGTGAATAGTCTACCGGTCGCATTCAGTAATGTGACTGTTACCGTTTTAGTTTTTTTTTAAACTGAAATTTTGTGTGTAAGGGGGGCCTGACCTTATTACTTCAGATTTAACAAGTAACATTCTACATAATGTCAATAACGCATGGTATCTATCTTGCACATTAGAACTAACTAACACGATTATTCTAAAACCGATGAAAATAGAAATAAATTACGATAATTCGAAAAATAGTACAATGCAGTAAATTTCCTAGTTTTCCATAAAAATCTGAAGAGCTCGCAGGTTTGCTGTAATTGTGTGCATATTAATTTGTAGATATATTAGGCTGGGGTTGTGGAATAATAAATATCAAACTTGGAAGAAAACTGTATCTCAGTAAAGGAGAATACAAGACACTGCTTGTAAGATCAGAGGTTGTACACGTTACTTTGTGGATCTAACTGTTACGTGCGTATAAAAACATTATCGTAGTTAAAAAAAAAATATTTGGAACAAAACATTTTATGTTGGGTAGTTTTTCTGTGCTTTTAATTCAAGAATGTTATAGTGACCATAGACATAAATATTACTCGTCTACCATCTTATTAGTAACAATACAACTTCTATCTACGTGCGCGCGCGCGCGCGCGTCTGTATTTGTCTTAATAACGTTACATCTTGTTCCTATTTACTAAAATTTGAGCTTTCATGATTCCTCAAACGTCTGTTATATAGGTATATTTTATGACGCTCGTTATATAACAAAAGTCATATTGAACTAACGTAAAGAAAGTAATGTCGCATACAGGTTGTGACGCAAGCGTATTGCCTTTAGAAGCACTTTTAACTTTCTCATACAGTTTTAAATAACAAAACATGAAAGATGATATACGACGAAAGGGAAGTAGGAAGATCGAAGCCTTGTACAACAAAGACATTGCCAACCAGTGTGCTTTTCAAACTGCAGAGGCCTTCAAATTATTTTACCAATATTCTATCACATACAAGTCGTATGTTATATAAACAATCAGAAGCATCAGAAGCGAGTGTTTTCAATAAAAACGCGTGTAACGTCATTCTTGATCAAAACTCTGTACAAACGTCGTACATCAGGACCTGGAAATGCTGCCGAAGATTATTAGTGATAAAACATTTAGCTTATCATGAAACGTTGGATTTCTATATGCAGACTTTAAAATAATGAATGATGTAAACACTCGGAGAAACAAGGCATATGCTAAAAATGCCTAAGGTAGAGGTGTCACTGAAGAACCTTCACAGATGGATGGTATGTCAGACTTTTGTCAAGGCTGACATTAAAAGATAATTAGTGGCAGTTTCTGCGACAAACTACGGTTGAGAATTGTTCACGTCCAATTATGATCCGTTTACGGCAAAAGAAGAAAGTTAGATAATAGCAGATAAAAGTCAGTCAGAACGCTAGGTCACGAGTGGCGAAAAACGGAGGAATCTAATAACTACGCAGATTGAAGATAAAAACACAAAGAGAAATCATATTGTTACGTGAAAGACGTCTCCGTCAGCGGATAACTACAATCATAAAGTCAACGAAAACTAATCAAATATTTACATGCTTATTATTTGGTTAAAAATTACATAAAGACGGTAATATTTTAGTTAAGGCAAGTTAATAATTCCATCTACCACTTGATAATTACTTCCATGTTCCTTAAGGAAATGGAAGTATGGTGATGGCAAAAAAAATCGTGTTCGAGATTATTGCAGATTCTGATTGTACTACACTCAAAACATGAAAAAAAGTCGTTTTTCAAAATGTGTGTGTGTGTGTGTGTGTGTGTGTGTGTGTGTGTGTGTGTGTGTGTGTGTGTGTGTGTAGATTTTTTACTTCCATGTTCCTTAATGAAATGGAAGTATGGTGATGGCAAAAAAAATCGTGTTCGAGATTATTGCAGATTCTGATTGTACTACACTCAAAACATGAAAAAAAATCGTTTTTCGAAAACTGTCTGTGTGTGTGTCTGTCTGTCTATCTGTCTATCAGTAGATTTTTTTTTTTGGCAAACGATAACAGCCGCAAATTCAAACAGAATCAAATAATTTTTTGCATACAGCCCTGATTTGTAGAGTACTCGCGACCAATTGTTTTTTGTGAAGATCGGTTTAGGGAAAGGGGTAGTTTACCAGCAACGGTTTTTTTTATCAAGGGTAATTTTGTTTGTTTGGCAAACGATAACAGCCGCAAATTCAAACAGAATCAAATAATGTTTCGCATACAGCCCTGAATTGTAGAGTTCTCAAGATCTGTTGATTTTGGTAAAGATCGGGTAAGGGAAAGGGGTAGTTTACCGGCAACGTTTTATGTTTTAACAAGGGTATTTTCTATGGCAAACAATAACAGCCGCAAATTCAAACATAATCAAATACGTTTTTGCATACAGCCCTGATTTCTTTAGTACTAAAGACCTATTGTTTTTGGTGAAGATCGTTTAAGGGAAAGGGGTAGTTTACCTGCCACGTTTTTTGTTTTATCAAGGGTATTTTGTATGGCAAACGATAACAGCCGCAAATTCAAACAAAATCATATAATATTTTGCATACAGCCCTGAATTGCAGAGTTCTCAAGACCTATCGTTTTTGGTGAAGATCGGTTAAGGGAAAGGGGTAGTTTACCGGCAACGGTTTTTTATCAAGGGTTAATTTTTACTTCCATATTCCTTAAGGAATGGAAGTATGGTGATGGCAAAAAAAATCGTGTTCGAGATTATTGCAGATTCTGATTCTACTACACTCAAAACATGAAAAAAAGTCGTTTTCCGAAAAGTGTCTGTGTGTCTGTCTGTCTGTCTGTCTGTCTGTGTGCCTGTCTGTGTGTCTGTCTGTGTGTCTTTCTGTAGATTTTTTTCTATGGCAAACGATAACTGCCGCAAATTCAAACAGAATCAAATAATTTTTTGCATGCAGCCTTGATTAGCAGAGTACTCGCGACCTATTGTTTTTGGTGAAGATCGGTTGAGGGAAAGGGGTAGTTTACCTGCAACGGTTTTTTTTTAGCAAGGGTAATTTTGTTTGTTTGGCAAACGATAACAGCCGCAAATTCAAACAGAATCAAATAATGTTTCGCATACAGCCCTGAATTGTAGAGTTCTCAAGATCTGTTGATTTTGGTGAAGATCGGTTAAGGGAAAGGGGTAGTTTACCTGTAACGTTTTATGTTTTAACAAGGGTATTTCCTATGGCAAACGATAACAGCCACAAATTCAAACAGAATCAAAAGATTATTTGCATACAGCCCTACATTGTAGAGTTCTCAAGACCTATTGTTTTTGGTGAAGTTCGGTTAAGGGAAAGGGGTAGTTTACCTGCAACGTTTTTTTAACAAGGGTATTTTCTATGGCAAACGATAACAGCCGCAAATTCAAACAGAATCAAATAATGTTTTGCATACAGCCCTGATGTGTAGAGTACTCAAGACCTATTGTTTTTGGTGAAGATCGGTTGAGGGGAAGGGGTAGTTTACCACCTGCAACGTTTTTTTAACAAGGGTATTTTCTATGGCAAACGATAACAGCCGCAAATTCAAACAGAATCAAGTAATTTTTTGCATACATCCCTGAATTGTAGAGGTCTCAATGACTTTCGATTTTGGTGAAGATCGGTTAAGGGGAAGGGGTAGTTTACCTGCAACCTTTTACGTTTTAACAAGAGTAAAGTACTTGAAAATTTATTTAAACTTTTTGAAACAATGGTAATTGTTAAAAATAAAATAATTTTGTTGCCAGGCAATAAAATTATAATTTTTTCATTTTAATGTAATATAATATTTTTCATTTAATACAGCAATAAAAAGGCAGGTAAGACACAGCCTGGCTGTTTGGCTGAAAATGATTTTAAATATAAATCTTAGAATATGGAAGTCATGTATGGTTCTCCATACCGATATTTTTCTATGGTAAACGATAACAGCCGCAAATTCAAACAGAATCAAATGATGTTTTGCATACAGCCCTGTATTGTAGAGTTCTCAATACCCATTGGTGTTGGTGAAGATCGGTTAAGGGAAAGGGGTAGTTTACCTGCAACGTTTTATGTTTTAAAAGGGTATTTTCTATGGCAAACGATAAGAGCCGCAAATTCAAACAGAATCAAATACGTTTTTGCATACAGCCCTGTTTTGTTGAGTACTAAAGACCTATTGTTTTTGGTGAAGATCGGTTAAGGGAAAGGGGTAGTTTACCAGACACATTTTTTGTTTTATCAAGGGTATTTTATATGGCAAACGATAACAGCCGCAAATTCAAACAGAATCATATAATATTTTGCATACAGCCCTGAAATGTAGAGTTCTCAAGACCTGTTGGTTTTGGTGAAGATCGGTTAAGGGAATAGGGTTGTTTACCAGGAACATTTTATGTTTTATCAAGGGTAATTTTTTTTTTTGACGAACGATAACTGCCGTACATTAAAACAGAAACAACTACTCTTCTGCATACCTTTTTGAATTATACAGAACTCAAGGTTTGTTGATTTTGTTGAAGATCTGTTAAGGGAAAGGGGTAGTTTACCAGCAACGTTTTATGTTTTAACAAGGGTATTTGTTCTGTGACGAACGATAACTGCCGTAAATTCAAAGAGAATCAACTAATGTTTTGCATACAGCCCTGAATTGTAGAGTTCTCAAGACCTATTGTTATTGGTGAAGATCGGTTAATGGAATAGGGTAGTTTACCAGCAATTTATGTTTTATCAAGGGTGTTTTCTATGGCAAACGATAACAGCCGCAAATTCAAACAGAATCAAATAATTGTTTGCATACAGGCCTGAATTGTAGAGTACCCAAGACCTGTCGTTTTTGGTGAAGATCGGTTAAGGGAAAGGGGTAGTTTACCTGCAACGGTTTTTTATCAAGGTTATTTTTACTTCCATATTCCTTAAGGAATGGAAGTATGGTGATGGCAAAAAAAATCGTGTTCGAGATTATTGCAGATTCTGATTCTACTACACTCAAAACATGAAAAAAAGTCGTTTTCCGAAAAGTGTCTGTGTGTGTGTCTGTGTGTCTGTCTGTCTGTGTGTCTATCTGTAGATTTTTTTTCTATGGCAAACGATAACTGCCGCAAATTCAAACAGAATCAAATAATTTTTTGCATACAGCCCTGATTTGTAGAGTACTCAAGACCTATTGTTTTTGGTGAAGATCGGTTGAGGGAAAGGGGTAGTTTACCTGCAACGGTTTTTTTTTATCAATGGAAATTTTTTTTTTTTGGCAAACGATAACAGCCGCAAATTCAAACAGAATCAAATAATGTTTCGCATACAGCCCTGAATTGTAGAGTTCTCAAGACCTATTGTTTTGGTGAAGATCGGTTAAGGGAAAGGGGTAGTTTACCTGTAACGTTTTATGTTTTAACAAGGGTATTTCCTATGGCAAACGATAACAGCCGCAAATTCAAACAGAATCAAACGATTATTTGCATACATCCCTAAATTGTAGAGTTCTCAAGACCTATTGTTTTTGGTGAAGATCGGTTGAGGGAAAGGGGTAGTTTACCTGCAACGTTTTTTTAACAAGGGTATTTTGTATGGCAAACGATAACAGCCGTAAATTCAAACAGAATCAAATAATGTTTTGCATACAGCCCTGATTTGTAGAGTACTCAAGATCTATTGTTTTTGGTGAAGATCGGTTGAGGGGAAGGGGTAGTTTATCTGCAACATTTTTTTATCAAGCGTATTTTCTATGGCAAACGATAACAGCCGCAAATTGAAACAGAATCAAATAATTTTTTGCATACGTCCCTGAATTGTAGAGGTCTCAATGACTTTCGATTTTGGTGAAGATCGGTTAAGGGGAAGGGGTAGTTTACCAGCAACCTTTTACGTTTTAACAAGAGTAAAGTTCTTGAAAATTTATTTAAACTTTTTGAAACAATGGTAATTGTTAAAAATAAAATAATTTTGTTGCCAGGCAATAAAATTATAATTTTTTCATTTTAATGTAATATAATATTTTTCATTTAATACAGCAATAAAAAGGCAGGTAAGACACAGCCTGGCTGTGTGGCTGAAAATGATTTTAAATATAAATCTTAGAATATGGAAGTCATGTATGGTTCTCCATACCGATATTTTTCTATAGTAAACGATAACAGCCGCAAATTCAAACAGAATCAAATGATGTTTTGCATACAGCCCTGTATTGTAGAGTTCTCAATAACTATTGGTGTTGGTGAAGATCGGTTAAGGGAAAGGGGTAGTTTACCAGCAACATTTTATGTTTAAGAAGGGTATTACTTCCATATTCCTTAAGGAATGGAAGTATGGTGATGGCAAAAAAAATCGTGTTCGAGATTATTGCAGATTCTGATTCTACTACACTCAAAACATGAAAAAAAGTCGTTTTCCGAAAAGTGTGTGTGTGTGTGTGTGTGTGTGTGTGTGTGTGTGTGTGTGTGTGTGTGTGTGTGTGTGTGTGTGTGTGTGTGTGTGTGTGTGTGTGTGTGTGTGTGTGTGTGTGTGTGTGTGTGTGTGTGTGTGTGTGTGTGTGTAGATTTTTTTTCTATGGCAAACGATAACTGCCGCAAATTCAAACAGAATCAAATAATTTTTTGCATACAGCCCTGATTTGTAGAGGACTCGCGACCATTGTTTTTGGTGAAGATTGGTTGAGGGAAAGGGGTAGTTTACCTGCAACGGTTTTTTTTTATCAAGGGAAATTTTTTTTTTTTTGGCAAACGATAACAGCCGCAAATTCAAACACAGAATCAAATAATGTTTCGTATACAGCCCTGAATTGTAGAGTTCTCAAGACCTTTTGTTTTTGGTGAAGATCGGTTAAGGGAAAGGGGTAGTTTACTGGTAACGTTTTATGTTTTAACAAGGGTATTTCCTATGGCAAACGATAACAGCCGCAAATTCAAACAGAATCAAAAGATTATTTGCATACAGCCCTATATTATAGAGTTCTCAAGACCTATTGTTTTTGGTGAAGATCGGTTAAGGGAAAGGGGTAGTTTACCTACAACGTTTTTTTAACAAGGGTATTTTCTATGGCAAATGATAACAGCCGCAAATTCAAACAGAATCAAATAATTTTCTGCATACAGTCCTGATTTGTAGAGTACTCGCGACCTATTGTTTTTGGTGAAGATCGGTTGAGGGGAAGGGGTAGTTTACCTGCAACGGTTTTTTTTATCAAGGGAAATTTTTTTTTTTGGCAAACGATAACAGCCGCAAATTCAAACAGACTTAAATAATTTTTCGTATACAGCCCTGAATTGTAGAGTTTTCAAGACCTATTGTTTTTGGTGAAGATCGGTTAAGGGAAAGGGGTAGTTTACCTGTAACGTTTTATGTTTTAACAAGGGTATTTCCTATGGCAAACGATAACAGCCGCAAATTCAAACAGAATCAAACGATTATTTGCATACAGCCCTAAATTGTAGAGTTCTCAAGACCTATTGTTTTTGGTGAAGATCGGTTGAGGGAAAGGGGTAGTTTACCTGCAACGTTTTTTTAACAAGGGTATTTTCTATGGCAAACGATAACAGCCGCAAATTCAAACAGAATCAAATAATGTTTTGCATGCAGGCCTTATTTGTAGAGTACTCAAGACCTATTGTTTTTGGTGAAGATCGGTTAAGGGGAAGGGTCTGGGGAAGGGTCCTCGGTTAAGGGGGGGGGATCTGTTTTCCTGCACCGTTTTTTTATCAAGCGTATTTTCTATGGCAAACGATAACAGCCGCAAATTCAAACAGAATCAAATAATTTTTTGCATACATCCCTGAATTGTAGAGGTCTCAAGGACTTTCGATTTTGGTGACGATCGGTTAAGGGGAAGGGGTAGTTTACCTGCAACCTTTTATTTTTTTAACAAGAGTAAAGTACTTGCAAATTTATTTAAACTTTTTGAAACAATGGTAATTGTTAAAAATAAAATAATTTTGTTGCCAGGCAATAAAATTAAATTTTTTTAATTTTAATGAAATATAATATTTTTCATTTAATACGGCAATAAAAAGGCAGGTAAGACACAAACACACAATTCACGTTATTTCTGGCCTCACTCATGTTTAATTTCTTACGTTTGCACGCTTTTTAAATGGAAAGTGCCGAAACCCACACCAACATAACGCGTGCAAGCCGAAAAAATGGACATCAATTTGCTTACTGGCGAAGCTAGTAGTTAATGAATGGGTAGGCAAAAATCTTATCTTAAATTTTTTTTAAGGAATCACTAAAAGGACGGTGGGTCAAATCGGACGCTGAGGTAGAGTTTGCTGTAACCGAATGGTTCCACAAACAGCCGTAAGAATTTTACTAGCAGGGAATCTACAGGTTAGCGCAACAGTGGAACTCATGTCTTAATGTTATTGGAGACTTCTTTTAAAATCGTTGAATAAAAAATGCTTTACAGCTCTATACGTGTGTCTATTGAACAATCCTTGTATTAGTCATACACAATAATACAACTGATTGAACTTCAAATTTTTAAACTTGGTTAGTTTCTATATATATGTTTAATGTTACAAATAATTCAAATAACAATCTTGATCATCTGTTAGTTCAGCGGAATAACAGTGACACTTTTAATAACCGCATAAAATAAACACTTAGAAACAACACAGGCGCTTTAACTTAACTGTTTGGACCACAGAAGTGAGGAATGCCTCAACGCTCTATGTGTACAGCGCGGGACAATCCCCCCCCCCTACACTTCCCTATCACACCACTACATTGCTTACATACGATGTATACAAAAAACGCTGAGGCAAGTTCAGGTTGCCTCATTCGCTTTAAACGAACTATGCCGAATCTCACCTGTCACCATCTAGCGGTCGCTCAATAAAGCACGTTTCGGTTTAATAAATTTGACAGTCACAGTAACAATGTATAATCTTTACGTTATGTAGTTCATACGTATTTATAATTTTTATTCTACAGAATTTTTTAGGGTAGGCATTGCCTCAATTGCCTCCATGTAACTTCGCCACTGATATATATGTGTAAAACGTTATCGGCAACAAAGAAGTAGTTTTTGTTAAAATTCCTTCCCGGGATATTTGGCCGTAGTCCAATGTTTTCTACAAAACCAGACATTTCGGCAATGCCATCGACTTCCATCATCAGTGAAAATCGAGTGCGATAACGTGAGGTGGTATACGTTAGTGACCACAGTACTGTGGTTAAGGCTGAAGCAGTAAGTAGAAAGAAGTAGTTTCTATGGTAATATTTCATTTCGAAAATGATTTTAAATATAAATCTTAGAATATGGAAGTCATGTATGGTTCTCCATACCGATATTTTTTATATGACGAACGATAACTGCCGTAAATTCAAACAGAATTAACTAGGTTTTTGCATACCTTTTTGAACTAAAGACAACTCAAGGTCTGTTGATTTTGTTGAAGATCGGTTAAGGGAAGGGGTAGTTTATCAGCAACGTTTTATGTTTTAAAAAGGGTAATTTTTTTATGACGAACTATAACTGCCGAAAATTCAGTGAGAATCAAATAATTTTTTGCACGCTTTCCTGAGTTGCAGAGAGCTCAAGCTCAATTGATTTTGGTGAAGATCAGTTAAGGGAAAGGGGTAGTTTACCTGCAACATTTTATGTTGTAACAAGAGAAATGTTTCCATGACGAACGATAACTGCCGCACATTCAAACAGAATCAAATATTTTTTTGCATGCTTCCCTGAATTGTAGAGGACGGAAGGTCTGTTGATTTTGGAGAAGATCGGTTAAGAGAAAGGAGTAGTTTACCAGAAACATTTTATGATTTAACAAGAGTAAATTACTTAATTTTTATAAATAAAGTGTCCTGAGAAGCTCATAGTAATCCACTGTAGAAACGTAGATGAAATATCTATAAATGAAGAGGTTAGGTGAACGGGGAGGGGGTAATTTTCTATTATTAAAATTTATACTTGAAGGTGGAGGGGAGAATTTTATATATATATTGTACAACGTTATCGGCAACAAAGAAGTAGTTTTTGTTAAAATTCCTTCCCGGGATGTTTGACCGTAGTCCAATGTTTTCTACAAAACCAGACGTTTCGTCAATGCCATCGACTTCCATCATCAGTGAAAATCGAGTGCGATAACGTGAGGTGGTATACGTTAGTGACCACAGTACCGTACTGTAGTTAAGGCTGAAGCAGTAAGTAGAAAGAAGTAGTTTCTATAGTAATATTTCATTTCGAAAATGATTTTAAATATAAATCTTAGAACATGGAAGTCATGTGTGGTTCTCCATACCGATATTTACTTCCATATTCCTTAAGGAAATGGAAGTATGGTGATGGCAAAAAAAATCGTGTTAGAGATTATTGCAGATTCTGATTGTACTACACTCAAAACATGAAAAAAGTCGTTTTTCGAAAAGTGTCTGTGTGTGTGTTTGTGTGAATCTGTAGATTTTTTTTCTATGGCAAACGATAACTGCCGCAAATTCAAACAGAATCAAATAATTTCTTGCGTACAGCCCTGATTTGTAGAGTACTCACGACCTATTGTTTTTGGTGAAGATCGGTTGAGGGAAAGGGGTAGTTTACCTGCAACGGTTTTTTTTTATCAAGGGTAATTTTTTTTGGGCAAACGATAACAGCCGCAATTTCAAACAGAATCAAATAATGTTTCGCATACAGCCCTAAATTGGAGAGTACTCAAGACCTATTGTTTTTGGTGAAGATCGGTTAAGGGGAAGGGGTAGTTTACCTGCAACGTTTTATGTTTTAACAAGGGTATTTTCTATGGCAAACGATAACAGCCGCAAATTCAAACACAATCAAATAATTTTTTGCATACGTCCCTGAATTGTCCTCGAGATCTCAAGGACTTTCGATTTTGGTGAAGATCGGTTAAGGGGAAGGGGTAGTTTACCTGCAACCTTTTACGTTTTAACAACAGTAAAGTACTTGAAAATTCATTTAAACTTTTTGAAACAATGGTAATTGTTAAAAATAAAATAATTTTGTTGCCAGGCAATAAAATTATAATTTTTCATTTTAATGTAAATCATGTATGAGTTAATAGTATAATGGATTAATTTACACTCAAAATGTACAAACAGAAAATTTTGTTACAAACATCAATATCGTTCGTGGCAGGCAAGCATATCTCAATTATGTAATGGTTACGTTTCCATTTTATTATTATGACTACCCCAATAAAAAGACAGGGAAGACACACACACACACACACACACACACACACACACACACACACACACACACACACACACACACACACACACACACACACACACACACACACACACAATTCGCGTTATTTCTGGCCTCACTCATGTTTATTTTCTTACATTTGCACGCTTTTTAAATGGTAAGTGCCGAAACCCATACCAACATAACGCGTGCAAGCCGAAAAAGTGTCCAGCGTGGATAGCGATTTGCTTCCTGTGGATCGCTGGGCAGTGTAACTGCACGTGTTTACAGAGGAACGATTCATAGACAGACTTTTCGTCTTTAGGGAATGAACCCTCTGCAAGATGCTGAGGGTCCATGAGTGACTTCGGAGCGCTCCTTCTTTTTCGCGTGTTTGTTCTGTGAAACATACACTGTAGATTCGCAGCTTTACTCTAAGCAACGCTCAATAGGAAATGTTGAAAATTTTTGTCCACGGTGTACCCTCATACACACTAAACCTGCTCTGATGTTTTAATTACGGACATCATAATATTAAAACTTTGGAAACTTGAGCACTACTTAATGGAGATCAAACATTAACTTATACAAGCCATTAATTTTATGCAATTTTTTATATATATTGTACAACGTTATCGGCAACAAAGAAGTAGTTTTTGTTAAAATTCCTTCCCGGGATGTTTGGCCGTAGTCCAATGTTTTCTACAAAACCAGACGTTTCGGCAATGCCATCGACTTCCATCATCAGTGAAAATCGAGTGCGATAACGTGAGGTGGTATACGTTAGTGACCACAGTACCGTACTGTAGTTAAGGCTGAAGCAGTAAGTAGAAAGAAGTAGTTTCTATAGTAATATTTCATTTCGAAAATGATTTTAAATATAAATCTTAGAACATGGAAGTCATGTATGGTTCTCCATACCGATATTTTTATAATGTCTCAGCAACATAATAATTTGCTGTAGTGTAAATTAAAATTGTTTACCACAATATTATATAACAGTTTAACAAGATGTATTATAAATTTTGAAAATTGTACTGTAAAAATGGAAAACAATAATCATTCTTCTGATACAATTGATCATTTTTAGTGTTAAAAAAAAAACAAAAGGATACTTTTATAGTGCTCTATCAAACCCTCTTTGGGAGGTTCGAATTAATCTGTTAATTAATGTTTTATTAACTCTAACAAGATAATAATTTTAAACTTAATTAACCTCTTCCAGTATACATAACGGTCTAAATACGTAGTGCACATTATTTTTGAGAAGAACAGTTAATAATTCTACGAGCTACAAAATAAACGTAGCTGTCACAAAGGTAGACTTTAGTGTGTCCCAAACTTTGTTCACCGACGTCACACTTAAATAAATGCCCCCCGATCTCGTTACATAGTGATTTAATCTAAGCTATTATTGCTAATGGTATTATTACGTTGTTGTTAAATTATTAAGGGTCATCTTTTTAACTTGACACGTGTGCTTTCGCCGTGTTTCACAGACTTTGTCAATAGGGTGTCTTACAGTAACATGACTTATTTTGGTTTCAATGCACAAGTAGAAGTAAACTACTGCTATCGCACATAAACAGAAGGTACTGAAGTATCTGGAAAGCTCACTACTGTACTGTAGAATAATTTGATAAATCTAATAATTCAGTTTTTTAATCGAAAATTATATAAGTGGTCTTTTGTATGTTTTTCTCACTACACATACTAAAAGAAGACATTACATTACCCACCCATCCTATGCCAAAAACAGAGAGAGAGAGAGAGAGAGAGAGAGAGAGAGAGAGAGAGAGAGAGAGAGAGAGAGAGAGAGAGAGAGAGAGAGACAGACAGACAGAGAGAGACAGACAGAGATTATTATTTTTTATCACTGACGTTTGTAGAGGATTTAATTTACTCGGACAATTATCTCGATAATTAGTGAGCTGATTTCGGAAAATTTTTAAACGGAGGAACACAGCGATGTACCTGTTACGGCTGCTAAATTGTTATTTTAGTAAAGAATTTTTCGCAACCTGAAATAGTTTTTTTGATTGTCTTTCATACTTATGTTCACGAAGTTTAATCTCTCGAACATTATGGTAAGATATACTAGTTTCCTATACTAAAAATTACCTCAAAAAGATATTTGAAGTCTTACAAAGTTGTTTTGAATATTCTGTTTTTTTTTTGTCTCACAAAATCAACAAGTACTCACCGTGAAACTGTACACATCTTGTCTGAAAGCACTGTCTTTGGAAACCATCCTATGTCAGCATGTAGTAATAAAGTGGAATGTCGCAAAGTTTATCAAATGTTCTTGACTTAACCGGTCTAGTTTTTACATAATTCATCGTATCACTCATTGGTCGTTCTTAATAACCGTACCACCTTTCCCCTGTTTGTTCTCACATTTGTTTAACAGTTCTCATCACTAATTTCATTCTAAGTAATCGGCAATAAAGTTTTCACGATATAAGGGAGGTCGACCTTCTCAAAAGCTAAAAGTTAACTTTTCCCCTTAATACTAGTTCTCAGTCCGTGCAAAGAGAGATGCGATTCCTCCAGGATATATTATGTTCAACGAAGTAATTGTGAATACGGTGAAAAATATATATTTTCCATTAGTAGTGGCTTTTAGCTCTTGCAATATAGAAGTTGTTTAGTAAAGTGTAGATTATTATCGAATCTAACAAATCCTGTTAATTAACGTTTCCCATTTGCAACTTTATTTTCATCCAACTGTAGAACAACCATGACCTCCTCATTTTTTGCAACATCCGTTTCATTCTCAGTGAAAGAAATATCTCACAGATTTTATTGTAACAGTGAACAAACACACAATTTTTATATTTATTCTTTTGCTGTTTTATTATTGATGTTAGTCATTCTGAAGATTGTCGGTGTATTTTTGTTTTAGACAGAAAATTATGTCCTTGCATTCGTCATTACTGGGGGATGAGCTGACTTGTCCAATTAGAAGAGCTCGAAAGAGCGCTTGTAACTTCAAAGGGTGTATCAAACTGTCATTGCATGAAGCATATTGTTTGCAGTTGTATATTTCATTAATTTTTAAGAATTTGCATAGAAATTCTCAACACAGTAGGCCTACATTTATTTGGGATATCTTGCCTGGATACACATATTCAAGATGAATCACTGTGGCGTCTGTTTTTATAAACAGAGTTGACGAAGTGTCAGTGACAAAGAAGACTACGGCTGTGTCAAAAACTGTATTATACGTACACACACATTCGTACAGAATAATCAAACGTACAGGAATACGGCAGCAAAATTAAGACAGAGCGATAGTACGCCGTACTAGAATTCATGTAGTTTTGGGACACAGTAATCGCTGGGGCTAGGATTTGTAAGTTCTCAAATTGTCATAAAATATTTGCGGATTTATATAGCAAAAGTCCGTAAATATGTGGCAAGAATTAAAAATATGCGCTAAAAATCTTTAAGTAGGATGGTTTAATAGGCTAATAAGAAATTATGTGCTGCAAATGAGGTTTCACATAACTCTATAACGTAAGTAAGGCCTTGATATTTACTACTGGAAGTACTAACAAAGTATTTATCTGAATGTTGTCAGCCCGTCACCGAACTTACTGCCTGCTTATGCTTTTGATCCTGCATGCACATTGCAAACACTTGAGATTTTTGGTTGCAGCTTACAGCGTATGTAGTTCTTTACCACTGAATAAAAAAACTGGAGTCATCATGGGACTAACTGTTGGAGAATCTCTGCTGATCGGAACAACCGAAATCGTCTTTTACCAGCAGTTAGTGGATAATTTTGAACCAATGTTTCCGAACGTGTAAGAAAGGAGTCTAAAGTATGTAATTTTTATGCACATAGTACATTAATAAAAGTAAGTTAGTTACATTTTTATCTGCAAGTATTAATAAAAGTATAAGGATTTATGGCAGTCGAATCTCGATAATACTTCGATTTTTGTTTTTCGTCGAAATATGTGATCCTTGTAACGTTCAGAATATGCTTTCTAAAGTATCACTTGTGTATTACGTAAAAATCATAGCCCTAGTATATAACATGTAACAAACTCCCATTAGTGTACAATGACAACAACAAAAATGAGACAAATGAAAATAGTAGGCCTAGTAAAAGTGACGATCCTATCGAGTTGGAGTCTATGTGCGCGAATCTGATGATCATAATCAGCATTAGTCTGCTCATTGTTGAGCGAATGCAACATCAGTTTTTCTCCAACCATTTGTTTTCAAAGGGATCTTGTTCACTTCATTAAAAATTACATTTTACTATTAATTATCGCATAAATTATATTAAGTATTGCACATGTATAATTGCCCTAACAGGAACATTCCTACATATTGGAAAGGATCGTGTCTTGGTCTCTTGATCTTCTCTATAGTTAATCTTGGTGACCAACTGCAATCTTCTGCTACCCAAAAATCCACTCTACTTCTCTGCTGTAAATTATGTAATCAATTTCTGTTGTTTGAATACAGCTGTCCGTTTAATTGGTTGTATCTTTCCATGTAGTCCAAAAGATGTCTTCATCATAACTTCATAATATTAGTAATTTTTTAAAGGCAATCAGAGTTGGTATTTTACAGCACCATTTCTGCTGTTAGATCTTCTATGCCATTATAGGGGGACATTTTCTTTTCGTATTTTTGAATATTGCGACTTTGAGTTCCTATAAAATTATTAAATAAATTACTTTTATTTAATAATTAGCACACTGAGCTCATCTCCGTCTGTTACCGGTAAACTTTTATAAGATTCTTCATCACATTTTATTGTCTTTCTTTTATCCCGTATAGGCTTATTTCTATACTTTATCTCTAATGGCGGTCATTGTTTTGTTGTTCACATTGGCTGTTTCTTATTTGCATCTTATGTTTTGTCTTCCATTAGCCAGTGGTGCAGAGAAAGGGGTTTGGAGGGTTTATAACACGCCCCAGAAGAATGAAGACAAATGGAAATGTCTAAAATTGAGAACAAATGCCCCGGTAATAAACTGTAATCTTATAACGCGAATTAAATAATTAAGCTAATTAGTTAAGTGAATACAAACTTTTAAATCGAGGCACCCTATAACCACCTTGTGAGTACGATATTGCTTCGAGTAAACGTTGCTAGCTGTCTGGTGGTTGAAGGATGGTTAAAATTTTATCCAAACTTTTTAGGTTATGTCGTTTTAGCGAACAGGAAGCAAGTGGCCTTCAAATGTTTATTCAGCTTTCAGTGTATCCAACTGGGTTTACAATATTTATTGTGTGTAGTAACTTGTTCCACAGTCAGTTAGAAAATTTCTATATAAAACCGTTTTTGTTTGCTATTGAACTTTGCAAATTGTTAACAATTTTTCCATGTATTTGTGTACACACTTCCCACCCATATTTAATAATTTTTTGTATTTTTTAAATTAGTGGTTTATTATTATTTTGAATATAAACTAAAATGTCGAAACGTGTCCGTTATTTCGTACATGCTTAAACCTAAGAACGTGGCATTCGAAATGTTGTCGTTTACAAAGGCTACCAATCAAGTTCTACAAAATTTGGGGCCAACCATGTAAGTATTTTCCTACCCCGTAGCGCGATTTTGGAATGTTTGTTTTTGAGGACCTGTAGTGTCCACTTTACGAAAATCTTTGATTCGTTTCTGTGGCAAAACGAGTAGACCAATTTAATTCAAATATCTGCAAATATTTACACACACGCACTTATTAGGGCGAAGCTTAAAAATAATTGTACAAAGCATTTGACGCGCTATCAGCGTCTGCAGAAGACGAGAGAAAATTTATGAAATTTTAAATATAATCCTTATGTTTCCGCACGTTCCTCCGTGATTACAACAAAATAACTAGTAAATAACGAGTTCTTTTTCTTTTCATTTGTGTAGTTTTATTTACGAAAATTTAACCGCTACCCTCCTAGAAGGAAATCCTGACTGCACCCCTGCAGGTAGACCTACCTGAAATTATGCATCTTGCATCACTATCTCAACTTTATTTCTTTTCTGTCTGCCTCAATACTCTTTCTGTTTCCTATAGATACTTTAATCACTCCTTTAATTTCAGTATTACTGCTATAGTTATTTTATTGACGTTGTCTATGGTTATGACATCTAACTGAATAATATGTAGCTGAATTTCAATTTCATTCACAATTGACTTTCTCTGAGTACACCCTACTGTGATATCTATCCAATGCACGTCGTCTTTTACGTTTTGTCTTCTCTGTATACAAAAATTAAATACGGCTTCTTATATATATATATATATATATGTCAACGTTATTTAAATGAATGGTGAAAATATATTACCTAACATGGGATACGATTCGGGCATTATGCTATACGCCCATCGTTAGCCATAATGGAAACAACCTGAACCATATCTTATGTATGTACGTTAATACAGTTTCACCGCACATTTGAATAACTGGGGGTTTTAAGAAGAGTCCCGCCAATCTTGTAACCAATTCATGGTAGCAAACCAAACTGTGTCTTGTAACTGTGGTTTAACGGTGTCTTTCCTTCTGTTAGTTCGTGAAATACGAGATAAGAAAGTGCAGTGTGTTTTTTGAAATGAAACCATAGTTTGCGATCGAGTGTGCAATGAAGGTCATAATATGAGACTGTCATTAATGAATTCTAAGGACAGGTGGCGTTGCAATTGTAATACGAACTAGGGTACAGACCTTTTCCAACAAATCTGGATTGATACTAACTTATATTGGCCCGGCCCCCTGAATTATAACCAGTTCTGTTTAACATTTGCAGGATTACGTTAGTTTAGATAACCAACCTTCAACCGTACTTCAAAGGGAAGTCGTACACATCCATATTATATAGTTTAAACTATATAGAAAATTTTAAGACTGGCGGAGTTCTTCTTAACAAGACTCAAATAAGTCTGTAAAAAAGTGTGTGTGTACATAATTTCGCGACATACAATAATAAATTTCCTCTTTATTTTATAATATTAAATGTAATGTAATATGCCTACAATAAAATAATACAATATATAATGGATACTATAAATATATAATTACTACAAGAAACTTCAAGAGTTATTACAAAATAAAGCGCGCGCTCTCTCTCTCTCTCTCAAGTGTTTTGTGTGTGTGTGTGTGTGTGTATATATATATATATATATAAATACAAGTGTTACATATAAATGCAAGTATTTATTTTAGTTTTGCTTATATGCAAATTACGTTGAATCATTCACAGGTGCGTGGGCGTAAGGTATATGTGCTACACAGTATCGCACAACAATAAAGGCAGCTGGCGTGGGAGCTGGAGCCGCGGCCGCGTTGCGTTGCGTTATGTCTGCCTCTAGCGTGCAGGGCACCACGGGCACTGGTAGTCAGTTGTCACAGTGGCTTGCTTAGTGGTGGTGTTGGTACCGGTGCCGGTGCGCGCGCTCTTACCCAACAGATAACAGGTGTTAGCTAAAACAGTGATAACAGTATTATTGAGACGCAAGTGTTACAGAGTGTTGTGTTCGTTTGTGTCTGTCCGGTGTGCTATGACATGTAATCATGGCTTATGTTGTGTGGCGTGTTTTTATGAAGAAATATTCTAAAGTGAGGCTAGGAATAATTCACCGAAATTTAAACGTGAGTCAGTTCTTTCATTATTTGTGAGGTGATTTTGTTCTATTCGTCAGTTTTTCATGGCATATTTTTATACTAATATACAGTTAATTAAACCAACAGTTACATAAAGTTTAACATAGACCTATAGTTATTTTTGCTGAAATGTAATAAAGTATGGAGTCATTTTTTAAAATATTGTTCACATTGTGTTTTTGTATATAAGTCTAAATGATATTTAACCGAGAAAAGTGGTACAGTTTGAATGAAACTTAAATGACACTTTGCTGTGGGAACGTTTACATTCTAAATGATATACGTTTACTTGTGAATTAAAATTCACTCCTCTATAGCGTAAATTCTTACGTTGTTATATGTTTTAAAAAAGATATTACCGCATTCACAACTTATTACCGCCATTTCTCTTAATTCTCCACGTTGAAATGAACCAGTCCTTGACCTGGGAATCCAAATTCCAAACTAAAAAGTAATGAAAGTTTATTAATTGTCAAAAAGTTATAGGTAACTGTGTAAACAATACAATGAAAGTAACTGGGCTTTTGTTGTATTGCATACGTTGGTGATCATACTTCCTGTTTGTTTTCTTTCAGTGTTCGTAGATTAGAACAACCATTGCCTAAGCCTGTGATTATTTCCAATGTATGAATGTGGCTGACAGCAAGAAATAAATAGTTAAACTATGAATGTTGAAACATAGGAAGCAAACAAATTTCCGAAAAGTATGTATTGTGTAAAAATATAATTACATTTTTTAATAAGCACTTTTGTGTGTTGTTGCCTCAATTAAACACGGCAAGAACTGATCTACGTCTACACAACACGGTCGGTTCATAATAAAAAGACCACGGTAATCGACTTCGGTCCAAACCACTTAACCATCTTCAGTGCAAAATGAACCTCTTCATTGTGGTCTGAAGACGGTTACACGATTAACCGAAAGCCAATACCGTGGTCTTTTTATTGCGACTGGACTGTGTTGTAGAGGAGTAGATCATTTCTTATTGTATTTAAAATATAATTATGATGTTCTTATATTGGCTTCCACAAAATTTAATGAATAGTCCTGTAGTCAAAACTGAACCCTGATTATTTCTTGATTATTAACAACAACCTGTTTTCCGCTTTAACAACTCGGTTCCAAAAGTTTGGGCATTCTGCAATGAGGCACCCACAATCAGTCACCCCTCAGGATGCCTCATGGCAAACGTTACTCGCTTCAAGGTTTGTTTGCCAAGTTCATTAGTGTTAATAAATAATACCGCCGACATTATACGAGCAATAAAACGTTTAAGTGGTTACTGCCAGTAAACCTGGCTGCTTCTTGTTTTCGTTTAATAGTCGTAAAACCATTCATTAACTAATCGTAAGGTACGTTTGCCAATACGCTTATTTATTTTACCAACTGTTTGTGCTGTATGATGAAGCGGCCGGTCGTAATAAATTCTCCGTTGAAAATTACATAATTGCATACTTGAATTTTATGTTTAACGCAAACTTTCTCTCCACGCGACTGAAATTTACAACCAACAGCTGAAAATTCTAAAACAGTCACAAGCTGCGTGTACGTCTGTCATTCGGATTAATTACGGAAATGACGTATACGAGCTGAGCAGTAAACGTGCCGTTATAAACATAGTTACTAAAAAGTGTAAACATGTCCAGGAGCGTCACCGTTATGAAATAACTTTTGGATTACGGAAATTTTACCTAAACGAGATAAAAGAAGGATGTTCATGATAGCGCAACGCAACGAGTAAAAACATTTACACATACTAGTTTTAACCAATTAGTCTACTAATCGTCACTAAAGCATCGGGTGATGGTTTTTTTCGTAATTAAACATTTGACGGTAAATATATGTTTAATTGTGTATAAAGTGAACATTCATATACGGAGTACGAATAATCTCCATGCATGGATACCGTCTTCTGATAATCTAAGTAATCGTTTTAATTCGAAATTATTTTTCTAGAATCTTTCAGCCAATTTCCTAAATAGTGTTTACACGTTTTACATCGATTGTCCTATAAATTTAAGCTGTAAATGTAAACAATTTTACAATATTAAGATTGTTAAGCTCTAAAGAACAATACAAAGAGAGTATTTACAGAGATATTAAATCTACTTTACATTTGGTTTTGTGTCTGTATAAAAATTAATGAATTTATGTATAGTTACAGATTAGTAAATAAATAAATAAATACCAAAGCAACTTTTCTATCATCCAGAATGTTCAAGTTGTTTAAACAACTGTTGATATGAGAACGTGTTGTGAATCATCGAATTTATAAAAAGAAATTGTATTACTTATTTAAATCAAAAATTTATTTTGCCGATTAGTGTTCAGTAGCGCGTGAAAATGTAATCGTTTGAATGGGGTGTTTAATTAATGTGCTGTCAGTGTCGATTGAAATTGGTTGGAACACTTTACAGCTACCTGTTTCTGCTCACACTTTCTACAGTAAGTGAACAAAACGAATGTTACAATGTCTATAGTCTGTTTTCTAAATATCATGCATCTCAGTTTTGTATTCGTCAAATTAGTGTATTCACATTTCTACTGTATAGTTTTAACCTTTTCTTTTCAGGCAGATTATTTCGATGCTCAATTCTTTTGTAATTGTTTTCACTTTTTTGCCGATAATAAAGTTTCAGCCTTTTCTACTTAGAAATCTTCACAAAGACTTTCTGTTATGATTTCGTGTTCAACTGTGTCAGGCGGAAGTAAACGATGGATCATGCTAATTGATATTTAAAAATAATTGACGGCAATTTTCGGTGTAATACTTACTTCAGGATTTACGTTTTTGAGCTTTCTAAATTTTGCGCGGCATCTTGTATTCTGTAACTTGTTATTGTTCTTGTGAACCGTTTCCTTGAAACTTGTAAACACATACAAGTGTCTTTTACATCTAATGAGAATATTCTTCATATCTTATGATACATAACTAGATAACTTCATGCAAGGGTAACTTCACTGCACTGCAGTCGTCTGTTACTTTGTCAATATTATGTCCTTGCACTCTACTCCACCAACAGCAGTATTGTTGATTCTTTTTACTTCCAGATAATCTGTAGTATTTCTGTTACCAACCAACCATATTTGTACGCTTATTGTACAGTCGCTGGTCAAAATACAAAAATACCGATACAACAGCAATACATAGATTCATTTAGAGTATGCCGAAATTGGTTAATTTTTTTTGTTCCTACGAGTATGAAATAACCATTTGCAAAAGTTTAAGACTTCCCAATTCCCGTTTTAATATCTCTGTACGCAGTCTAGCTTCCTTGTTATACATATTGGGAACTAGGAAAATGAAGTCTATTTTCTCAGACTAACTGCTCATTTTGGGTTCATAGACCAACGGAAATGTTGTCTTTGGAATTCTGCATGCTTTGACAAAAGTCTGTTATTTTTTATATATAGGCCTACATATATAGTCTTGTAGTTTGCTGTAAAGAAAGAATTTCTCTTTCTTCTCATATGAAAGTAATATGAACCTATTTCAATCTTTAAATTGTATTAAGTGTATTTAATATTAATACGATTTTAAGATTTTTTATTAACTTACAACGTTAAAGAGATATTTCAAAGGAGTTATAAATATTGTCATTAAATCTATCACATTACCGTTAGGCCTAGTTAAAATGAGGACATAATCTTTCGATCGTACTGACATTAATGTTTCAACAGAATTTTTACAAACTCCAAGTTTAACATACGAATACGCTAAAAGAATGATCAAACCTTATAAAGACAAAGCTTACTGAAGAACAATATTTCTGTGATGCTGCATTGAAACTAGAATGAGCCGTTCAAATATAAAATTCAAATAGGTAGGAACAAAATGCTACTACATGTTTATACATGTTTTTTTAAAGAGTTGTCTTGTTCAATTTGATACGGAGTGATTGAAGGGTGATTATGACAGAGGAAGTTGTAAGAATACCTTAAAGGGACTAAAAATGTTTTCAGTCCATTTTATTTAGCTACTAATTAAACCTGATAGTTTTATTGAAACGGAAAATCGAACTTTTATTGAATCGTATTCTCAAATAAAGAAAATAAAATGTACTTATCTACCTTTAAATGTAAAATGCACTTTTCAATACACATTGAAACACGTATTATGCTTTTATTTATAGATGATGACGTGATATTTTGGGTAGGGATTGTAATAGATCTTAATTAATTTATTTTAGGCACTATACTGGGTGCTCCACTGGGCCCTATCCTGACTTCAGTTAAGCGGTTATGTGCTAATACTTTAAATGAACATTAAATAGATTTGAAAAAAGATCATTAGAGTTGTTGAGGAACACCAGAAAATATCGAATCGAATATCAGAACATCGAGTTTTCGGTGCCGGAATTATCAGTTACCGAAAAATGTAGACAGTCTGAACATAAATTTAAAAAATTAAAATTCCCTAAAAAATGAACACGGTAGAAATACTTAAATAGTCTTGATGTGACAGTACGCTTTTAGGAAGACTTTATCTATTATCAGCACAATTCCGCCTTTATTGTTCGTTCTGTAACAGTTTTGACAGGGATCACTAACTGACTTCTGCAACTCGATAAATATTGCTGTAATAAACACCACCCATATTAACCAGGTCTCATTAGTTTCACTGCATCGTGTCGTTTGCACGTTTTTCTTCTGAACTTTTCAACTTATTCATTCCTGAAAGAAAGATTGTTTCCGATTCAATGACCGCAAAAATCTCTCAACTTTCGAAGCCATATTTTGAATAAAACGCACTGTGACATGAGAGAATATCACAGTATTCCTTGTTCAGTTAGCCGTAAAACTAGAAACATTCCAAAGAGTATAGTGAATGAGAAAAGTATATATTTTATCTAAATCGGACAAAATAATATTATCATGCGAAATGTTTACGAGCCAATTCAATATAGAGACGCGTTAGATAGTGGTGCGCTGTCGTATATTAATTACAACACGTGACAAGCATGGAAGTGCGCGGTGTCACGTTAAATGAACGGTTTAATTAATTGAAAGACTTAATTAACCGAAGTGGATTAAATAATTCAACGTCGACGTTTTTATGTCAGTAACTGAGATGAGGCAGAGCAGAAACTTTACAGGTTTTATGAAAATGTAAACGCAACGATCAACAGTACATTAATGCTACTTAACATATAGCCGCCAACTACGAACGATAGTAAATTTTTGTATTACAGTTGGAGCTACCTCTTCGTTTTCTACTCAACCCTAACGGGCAGCACGAAGATCGTCTATGGATTTTGTACGGGTTTCCTCTGCATTACCAGCTCTTTAGTCCTATGATAAGGACGTCCTCCTACAGTGATGAAAACACCCTGACGTTCAGAAATAGCGTATATACTGTAATAGACGTTGGTAAAATTTCTTTATTACACATTAGTGGCATTAAAAAGTCATTGAGTTTGATATAATACGAACGAATTTCATAAGCAAAGGACTGAAACGAGTATTTTTAGTCATTACAAAAGCATCTAGGAACACACAAATATAGGACCACAAAATGACACAAGCGTGAGGAAATATGAACAGGGAAATGTGGACTAAAGCTAAAACACGTTGTAGCATTGATTGTGTGTGTGCGTGTGCGTACATCTTTCAGACGTCAGTAATGTGAGCCATGAACATCTCCCATAGAGAATACTACCAATGTAATAATAAAATTACTAAGTAATGCATTAAATAAATTAACTCACTGAAACTAATCGAAGCATTATTTTCAAGGATGGATGGTCAAAAAGCATCAACATACGTAAACTCTGTAATATTTACATTACCCAAAAAAATATATTCTTGTTTGATTTTTATTTATTTTATTTTTATTCATTTTGTTTATTTAACAAACATTCTACAAGGAAAACTTGAGTTTAGTCAATAAAAAAATATATGTGTATTAATTTTGATGTTTCCTCAGTGATAGGCCTACTTTTTGTGATTATGGTTATAATCAGATATGTATTTACGGCTTTACTAGAATGTATTAAAAAATGGGAATATCGTTGCAAAGACCTTTCAGTAGAAGAGAGCAGAGTTTAGAAGGGGAGATAACTAATGTAATGATAGCCTTTCCTCCGATAATATCTGTAGAAGTGATTAAAGAAGTGTAGAGGCTGCTCAAAGAGGAAAGCTGTCTGAAGTGATAAAATTACCGCAAAACTAATAACATTTACAATATAGAAATCGTATTATGAAGACACCTGAGGCGCTTTTTTCGACATTCAACAAATCGTACAGAATTTCCAGAAAAATGGAAAATATAATTTATTTCAGTTAGACAGAAAACATTGATCAATAGAGTTGTAAAAATTATAAGAGAATGCCAATGACTTGCGCGGTTAACAGAACGTGCAAAAAGATTGAAAAGGAAAGGGTTGGAAAGGAAAGCAGAATAAAACAGTAATCAGAGGGGGGAACTTTGTTAAGAACAAGATGGTCTACCGTCAGTCTTATTTACACGAATCAGTCGTATCCACACGATTAGTGGGAAAACAAAGAAAAGATAAATTTCTTACATGTGAAGTTGCGTACGATCTGTGACTATGAAGCCTTCACCAACTCTTTAACAGTTGCAAAAATACACTACAGCCAAAGTGATGACAAAGTAAACAGTTCGAACAGTTTCTTAGTCACAAAATGTTTTAAGCAAGGATATTTTCTCTCGTCTACATTTTGTTATAACGTACCTAAGTCAACTTTAAAATGTGGAAAAGATGCAAATGTTTGTATCTAAATTTAACCATATTGTACACTTTATACTTTGCTGATGTCAGTAGTAACAGCATGAGATGTGGATCTAGCCTGTATGACATGTAAAGTGACTAAAGATAGCAGGGACTGGGAGGTCAGAAACAAATGTAAAAAGTAATAGAAATTATGTGTACTGAAATAGACTAACAAAATATAGTTTTAGAAGAAAGTCGTCGCTGTTATGGATGTTAATTTCTCAAATTGAAAATAATAAAACATTAAAGAACAAGAACTTCAGCACTTTAGTACAAGAACAAGTAAGGCTTACTCTACTTTTCAGAAGACCGAGGCGACGAGGCGGAGATGTGGTAGTTTGCATGAGCTAACCGGCGTCTCCCTACCACTGCCTGGTCATCAGTTATCCGCTGATAGTAAAGAAACACTAAATTAGTTGGGCAAGAAATTAATTCTAAGCTGAGAATCAATATTCACGATTACTGGAATACCACAGTGGGACCAAAGCATGATCAGATACTTCAACGGATCTGTTTGAACGTCACTTAAAAGCATAACGACAGTGAGATGTGACAGATGTAAAGGAATAAGAAATAAATTAGTCACTGGAGGTCTAGAGAAGACTGGCAGAAAGTGAAGAATAATTAGAGTAACAAACGTAAAGAAATAGTGGATGGACTCATTTGGCAGTGAGGGAAATAAAAATAAAACTATTTTTATTTGTAGTCTATCGAACGGATATGCACACAAGTACTAACCGAACACCTCACGAAAGAAGAGAAGAAGACCTACGAAAATCTGGAAAGAATATGCAGATTAAAAAATTAGAGAGATTTACTGAAGATCTATAGTTGGAGAGACCGGTAGTGTCTAAAAGTTAGAAAACAATGTGAAACTTTCATGAGATGCCTGAAATACAATTTAATAGTAAGAACTTACTGTTAATAAGTTAATATTAAGGCATTTGACTCACTGTGAATTACGTTTGTAACTTATAAATAAACTCGCTGTTCACGAGTTATTAATTTAATAATAATACAGTCTGATAACTTGGTATAAACAACTGTAGGCTGTATTATTAGGGAATAACTACATATATGTAAATAAAAATTATATTGGAATTAACACAAAGAATTGTCTTCAATTGAAAACGTTAATATAATGTATTCTTAAGAACTCTTGAGAATTGATTTATGCAATTACAGTTACTTAAAAATTTACTGTAATAAAATTTAAATTACAGTTATAGTGGGACCAGGGACCATTCTACAATGTTGATTTTTACAAAAGTATAATGAAATAGTTTGGCTGAAAACACTAAATACAGTTCCAAATTCTGTAGCCTGGCTTCAGAAAATTATAATCGTAGTCTTCAGCCGAGGAAACTGTACTGTTTCAAAAATGAATAAAATTATTAATAAATAAAACAAGATATGTAATCCATTGGTATGCTTTAGTGTAACACGTCGCTAATAGATCAAGAAATCCATTAAGTTTCGAAGTAATCGATAATTGCACTCATCTGACTTTATCGGTCTGATAAAATTTTAATTACACCTATTTGGCAGTAGGGTTCTTATAATTTAACAAACGGCCTGACGAACTCAATGATTCTAATCAAAATCATTGAACTTATTTATTATTAACTCTATCGTTGGTTTTATTGGTTTCAAGTTGGTTGCACGTAACCTTTATGTTTTGGACACGTGAGGACGCCCGCGCCCGCGCGCACGCACACACGCGCGCAAATACATAGGCTACAGATTTTATTGTTTACGTCGTTATTAATTCATTAAGAAATGATTTGAACTGTCTGACTGACCAAGGGGCTGTGCGGGACGAAGGGCACGCCCGTCGCCCGCTCGTATACTGCGTCCCGAGCTTCAAATAGAGCTCCTGCCGCAGGGACGATAGATAGGGCTGGATTAGGGTGTGCCTGCTACCGGCCGTGGAACTGAGTCTAATACTTAGCCAACCCTTGACCTAAGCATAGTCCTAAGACAACCGCACAATGTAACTCGTCTACTGCTAATCTCGGTTTTAATATTAATTATTACTAACTACAGGTTTCTGTAGTTTTACTTCTTGAATAATTTTGGACCGACTGCTCAGAATCTGCAAAAGGAAATTCTCATTTGAGTTTAAACACATTTACATGTATTAAAACAATGGAACTGTCTGACGTGAGTTGACGAATATAAGGGATAAATAAAACGATGCAGTTATTTCTAAGCGATTGTGACCAAGTGATCAAATGTAATGATCAATTTTGTTTCCCAAGGAACAGCAATAGGTTTGGTAGTTTATAAAATGAAGCTCTAATGGACATTATATGCAGCTTTGTGGCAAATCAGCGACAGATTTTTTTTAGCTATGGTGTAGTGCTGGTATACAATACAGCTTTATGTAATCAACAAACAAAAATAGCTGATGAGATGGATTTGTCCCTCGTGTCGGCAGTCACAGCGTGGTCACTTTATTGGCTATCGTTTTCTCACTCTTCACGATAAATGTAGTTGACATTTACATACGGGTACATAGAAACCTCTTTCCAGCAGGCAAGTAATTGTTCGAAGGATTCTGGGCCACCCCGCTTGGAAGGAAGTACACTTCATCACGGGGATCCGGTACATGTTGCTGAAATTCAACACAAGCGCGTTATTTTTATGTGAAAACGATAAGTTTTAAACTTTTGATGCAGCTTTTGTATTCAATGATGGTGCATTAACATTTGTCATTGGTTTAATGAAACGATTATTGAACGTTGATGGTTATTAATTATTGTTATTTATCTCTAAAAGCAGATTTTATATCTCGTTACTGCTATACTGTAGAATAAGTTATGTAAAACCATCACATTAATGTGCTTGCCTTTAACGTTCTGCACGAATGTTTACTAAACGATTTGTTAGAATGAACACTGCAGTGATGGATGTCGCTTGGCACTGTACACAGTACCATTGTCTCCGTACTAGATTAGGCGATGTCGGTCAGTACTCCGATGTCAGACAGGCAATCTGTGCAGACCCACTTAAGTATGTTACTACTTGAGTGGGTCAAGTCCTGACACTTAGGACAACATTCCTCCTATCGTTACATAAGTTAAGACGAAGGGACTGCAATTAGATTAGCGACTTACTTCCTTACCACTAAATACTTAACGTTCAGGATGTTTGGTATCACAATTGTATTAACTTGGCGTAAGTCCAGATGGCGTAGTGTAAATACATTTGTGTTCCTTTGTTTTAGCCGGAATCTAGAAAATAATTTTCAGGTTTAAAATGAACGTGTGGCTGAAAAATAGGTCTGCTTATCGAAAACGTTTGTTGCGCAACTACGTTCAGTTGCATACATTTAATAATAATTTTCAGTAATCCAGAGGAGACCGTGAGTCAGCTATTCACCCGCTTAGACTAAAAATTACGGCCTGAACCGTCGAAAAATATTCCTCACGTGAAAAGTAATATGCTTCCTGAGCCGTAGTACTCGCTCACTATGCTTCCTGAGCCGTAGTACTCGCTCACTATTTTGAACGGAGTACATTTATGTTACACAAAGTTCAATATTAGATAATTGTGCAATTATGTGAAAAGTTACAAAAATCCCGATTACTCTATTTCTTTAGTAACATAACAATTGTAGAGCACACAGTAGTACAATAAACACAAACAATTCGAAACATTCGTATTTTGGTTATAATTACGTTTAGCCTGACACCCTTCTGTATTTTCACAATAAAAAATTGTTTACTGTCCAAATAAAAACGTTGTGTTTATTTTTTATCACTACCTAATACTGAGCTTAGGAACCTGTTGAAAATAATTTTATGGGCTAGTGAATAACACCGATGAACGTGTAAGTTTCGCAGTACGTAGACATAACCCATGGTGGACGTTTGCAACAGATACCTACCATGCAAACAGCGGAGGTTTGTTTGAAACAGTAAAAAAAAGTTAATAAAATAAATAAATAAAATTTACCTTCTTCATCTGCCAGAAATTCACTTTTAACGTCTTACCCTTGTTTAATATCTTTAAATGCAAGAACTTATACTTTGTAAGCTTAAAGCATGTGATTAACAAGACTTGGTCAGTCATAATCCCTAAACCTTTCCTCTAAACCGCCATACCAGTGCGATAACATACGTCGACAGCACTCGTGTGTCAAATACTGTAATGCTAACGTGGACAAGTGCGATTAGAATTTTTATCTACTCGAGCTCGAGTTTTGAATGTTGTGTTGTGAAAAAATGGAAGTTAGTAAAACAGAAAGAAAATGTGTGTGTGTGTGTGTGTGTGCGCGCGCGCGCGCGCGCGTGCGTGAGGGACAGAAGAGAGTGAGGGATAATGCATGTTATTTTACTTACTCTTTTAAATGTGGTAAGCCTAATGGTATACTTTTTATGAATGCTGGTAAAACGTCTTTACAGAATGTACTATAGATGTAATTGAGTTTTATAGCTTCTTCAGTAGGCCTAATACCAGTCAGCGAAGAGTGAAGACTATATGAAGTATATTAAATGCATTAATACGATTCTCATCCTTCTTTGGTAATTACTATTTGTATTTTAAATATAACTTTTTCACAACAAACGAACGTTGTGTAGACAAAGTTATAAACAAGTATATATTACGTAATTTATGACTAGGCCTACGTATGTACAGTACAAATATACGTTGGCTTATGTGTGCAGCCGCGCCAAAAAATCGTTGGAAAAGACCCCATTGACAATTTAGTGAACTGATACATACATCCTAATCTCTACATGCTTGTATTTTCTTCTCGTGAGCTTGCCACGTCTCACTAGAACAAGCTGACCTGAGTGAATCACTTTCCGCCGCCTACTGAATATAAAAACGACAAGCTTTCAAATATTTTTCTGCATTTACTTTAAATTCCCTCGTAACTAAAAGGTATCATAGGGCTAAGCCTATGTCTCTTCTTATAATACATTTTGCATCTTTCTGTATACATATTTGATATTTCATCCAATGTTTCACTCACGAACAATTCCATAAATCAGAACATGAAACACAGAGCGGTACCGCTCATTATTCTTATATTTGTGGAAATGGAAATGTTGTGCATGCTTGATGGTATAGATAGTTATAGGCAGAAACAGATACCTGATAAGTAAAGGCAGGTAGTTGGATTAACCGTCCGAAAAACGTATGAGATAATTTTGCACTCAATTAATGGGTATCCAGTGCAACGACTATCTGACTGTTTTGGAGGGACTTAAATAACTGTCTTTGTAATTATTTTTGAATGTCTGTGACTGTAGTCTGTCATTTTATCGTCGATCGTGGTGTTATAAATTTGTGTAATCTAACAATTTGCACTTTTTTTTAGCTCAAGTTGCTCAGGCGCTGCTTAGAGGAGGGCTTTTTGGAACTATAAAACGTCTCAAGGCTAACGCTCGTAAAATTTAAGGAATGGGTACGGCGAAGACAAAACAAGGCATTGGCTTTGTTGACACGTGACTCACGTTCGTTTGGCATTTCTGTACGGCAGCCGGCGTCCGGGTGGCTAGTCACAGTAACCCCACCCCCCTACGTGCATTTACTACTTGCACCAGTTGTTATCTCTAGAAATTGGATAGCGGAACAAGAAAACCTATTTTGATTTAAATGCACAATGAAACTTTTAACACAAAATGTGATGAACAGGTGAAGAACGAAAAATATTGGACACTGAATTATCTTACAGCGCACTGAAGAATCATAGGGAAGTGCTGAGAATTAAGCAAAACGCGTTTGCCACTTAATAAAAACCTTTCCGTTGTATTTATAGTTTACTTCTCGAAAGAAAGTGACGAAAGGAGGTAACAAGACTGAAATAAGCAACAGTATTATACGAGGCTAAGGAGTGTTGAAGTATAATGGATTACCAGGGCTATTAGAGCGTCCATCAGTAACATAACAGATCGTTAATTGGAGTACAAAAGTAAATTCAGTACGTAATTACAGATGCCATGTTTGGTTCCACTTGTTCGGATAACATTTCATGGCTTTACTTCGCATAATACTACTAAAAATGCGCAAAAAATTCCAACAGCTAAAATATTACAATCTCATGGACTGGGATAAGAAAGAACATGAAATTGTCCTTACCAGAATAAATGAGTGTAAGTAAAAACTTTTCTCTAAGAAAACTTATGGTAATTTCATATACAAATGTATGCCTGTGAAAGTATCGGGCAAGAACCGTTGACACAACCATACATTATATGTAGATATGTAGGAAACCGACTGTGTGAACTAGGGTGGGAAGAGCAGGCGTTGTTATCAGACGCAGGTGAAGAGTAAATATTACTCGATGTAACGGTTCTACGAGAAATTCTACGTAAGCTAACCTACTAGTACGTACGAACATGACTGAGTTTTGTCACGATATCTGAGAGTGTTCTGCTAATCTTTGTTGAGATACCAGTACTGTGGATGCCATTACAGCAATTAAAGCAGACCTCGTGCGAAACACATAAATGAAATAATTACTAGAAATAAAAAAATTTTCTTTTATTAGTTATTTTAATTTTAGTTTTCTGTCTATTACTACTTTACTCTTCATATAATTTTGTCGCATGTGTATTAGTTTGAACGCAGATAATGTCATTAAAACTTATGACTGATATTATTAAACGACACTGTGAGTAATACAGCAGTTAGGAGGTTGCTGACTATTGAATTTTACTTATGTTTGGAGAGTTTAAAAGAAACGTTAGATTTTCTGTTTTCTGTAAAGGTTTGGAAACATGCGTGGAACTGACTACTAATAATAAGCAGAGAGACACAAGTTGCCACGCCCTGCAAGTGATTCTACATGCACGTAAACAACTTAGGACATAAAACATTTTATTGATATTTCAATTTTGGTATAGAGTCATGTTCATGGCAGTGAGTCGTCACTTTATTTGACCTTTTCGAAGATCAGTCGTTTGTTCGCATGATGGACTGGTATCCGTGAAGATGTCATAAACATACACGAACATGAGGTCGCTCCTAAGCAAGAAAGTAGTAGGCGTAGTAGATTTACGAATTGAAAGGTTCACTTCTTTTAGGCTTCACTGTTCTTTATCTTACACTCTTCCAAACGGTTTTAATACTGTTGTGTGGGATTCTCGTTGGTAAAACTAAACTCGCCGCGTTTAAGTTGTACCTACTAGTTCACGATATTGATTGATGACTCGTTGGGCACTTGGTAAAACATATTAATACAAATATGTTTTTAAAAAACATACAAACACTTGGTAAGTTTCACAGTTTATTTTCCTCTGACAGCTGTTTCAGCTTATTAAGCAATTCTCAAAGAGACCACAGAAACACAAGTGTTTGTATGTTTTTAAAACTTACTATCAACTTACTATTTTATAGTTGTAACACGAGTAATACAGAGCGTCCATTTCCTTGTCACAAAATGTACCACAGTAAGTAGGCCTACAGATAGTATTCTTTCGTTGTATCTCTATTTTTATAAAAACTTATTTTTTTTACGTATAACATTGTTTTGAATTATTTCTTTTATGTCTAAATCGAAATTTAAGCTGCGGCTCACGACATTCACACTCGATATATGCATGAATTAAGCTTATTTCACGTTAAAAGCTTATAATTCCTGCAGGTGGCAGTAGTCACTGCCTTCTAGTAGAAGGTGTGTGCGTGCTCTGAATAGACAATTTACTACTTATATGAGCAGATTATATGAGCCCCCCCCCCCCACACACCACACACATTTTATCAAATTTTCTTAAACGTATCGTTATAATAAAGTGTTAAAATAAAAAAACAAAACAAAAGAGAACTGTGTATACGTTGAAAATTAGTTATACCACATCAGATTAACTTTTTTTCTTGTGGGATTCGGAAATTCTTCATAAATTATTGTTCTGTAATCTTAAACATTTCGTTCTGTGTACATTGGATTGTAGGCCTACATTATGTGACGCAGTAATAATCTGTATGGTCATACAGTATGTCAGTATAATAAATACATTTAACTGTGTTTTGTTTAAAATGTACTTTCAGCAGCCACTGAGATCCAGCAGCTGGCAGTATTTAGCACTACCATATTGTGAGTCACCTCTGTGTGAGTCAGCTTGGCTCTTGCTATTCCAAACCTCACCTGTGTTGATGCATTTATATTCGTACAGAAATTTGTAAACGCACGCGCGCACGCGTACATGTAATCACACAATTTGTAAATGTATTACATTTATTTATATTTTCATACAAAAAACGTATACCTAATACTCATGGATTTATATATGTATATATGTAAACAGTATAAACTTGAAACGCGCGCGTGTGTATAATAACTTTATTAAAGTGGTTATTATTGCATACTAGTTCCGAGTATTCACTATCGAATGTAACCGCTTCTCATAACATGTTTGTAATACTGATCAGTTAAAGAATTGGCAATATTATTAGTATATTAGTATTATACTATTATTTTTTTCAGTGAAGGGTTTGTGAGGATCGGTCAAAAATATAACACAAATTTAACTTATTTGTGTCGACGTTTCGACAATTTTTATTGTCATCATCAGGTCAATTGTTCCTGATGCCGAATACACAACTGCGATCGGCGTCAGCAACAATTGTCCAATGATGACAATAAACATTGTCGAAACGTCGACACAAATAAGTTAAAATTTGTGTTATATTTTTGACCGATCCTCATAAACCCTTCGCTGAAAAATTCATTGATTGATGGTCACAACGAATTTAAGGATTATATTATTATAATATTATGACATTGTGAGACGATAATTAAACATAATTAAATAGGTCCATCGGAGTTGCAGGACATTCTAACCGGTTTTGCTTGCTATTAATAAATAATATTATCTTCGTTGATAAATATTATATTTTTAATGAGTTATGTCATATTTCACAATTTCACAGAAACAATAGGTAAAAGTATTAATACTTATTTATAAATATTTTAATTTATATTTGATTTTATTAAAACATTTAATTATATATAAACATAGGTTATAAGTTGAGAATTAAAGTCCAAACCTGCAGAAAGTATTACAGGAAATCAGTAGTCGATTGTAAGGAAACTAACTAGTATAATTAATTTATACTATACAGTGTGGTAAAACTACAATTTGACCATTCATTTCTGATTTGTGAATTTAAGTAATATTAATAGTTCTCGAAACTACGTTAAACTAGTTTGTTAAACATACTGATTTAGTTTTTTTGCTTTAAAATTGCGTTCCGAACTTTTCAGATGTTTTAACTAGAATTGTCTGAGCTGAAAGACATGATGGCTTCTACTTGTTATTCTCATCATGAGATGGTGATCTGACTACACCACAATGGAATATTTTGTTTTGTTTCCCCTTGCAGTACAGTTGCCGCCCCAAGCAGCTTGGACAGCAGCTCCAGGTGGTGTCTGTTCCTACACTGTGGGCTTCGTTGTTTGTTGTTAGATTGATTGATAATCACGAACATAATGGCCATCGGTCCGTTAATTCAGTTTTATTTTCGAATATTTTTTATTTCGTCCAGTATCATGACGGATATGCTGTTTGAAAAATGAAAAATCTTAATTTTGTTATTGTTATTTACTTTGTTATTTGCATGTGTATGTTAATAGGCTACTCAATAATTATTTATTGAATAATCTTTTCTGTTAAGTAAAATGATTATTTCTTTTAAACGAAGTATAATTTAACATATATTGAATGGTAATTACAAAAAGTTATGTTTATAATATTTTTCCTCTGTATACGTTTCACAGTATAAAAATTTTTAATCATTAATGGTGACATTTTAGTCGTAAATGGATCAGATTTAATTTAGCTAATATTTGTAGATCTTATTTTGTAGATCACATATTAAGTATGCACACTATATTATATATTATTAACATATTATATAATAAACATTTTTTATATTAATTATACAAATTTGATATTAGAAAGAAGTCACACACAAAAACACGCACACACACAGAATATTAAAAACACTCATTCGGATGTTATGTTTTATATAGTAATTACCCTATATTATAAATTATAGATTTTAATCAATACTGTGCCAGAAATTTAGCTTTTACTTTTACTTTACTGTAAAGATTTTAAGTGAAGATGTTTACGTGCGTTATATTTTATAATTGCTGAAAGTGTATTTGTCTGTTGCTTCATACACACGCAAGCGCTCACACTTACATTCACACCGCTGTCTAACTTATGATTGATACGTAAAACATAATTTATGAGTTCAGCTTTACTCCATTCGATCAAACTTACATCCGCTGACGAGATTGTCTAGCAGAATTGAATAATTGACTGAAAACTAATATAAGGGTGTTCGCTTGCGTGTGAGAGAGGGTGTGGTCTTGTGTCTACGAGGGCGTAGGTTCCTAATGGGATTAACCTGGCTGGACATACACGCCCTTACTGTCCAAATGCAAAGTATCATCAATATCCGAATGAGTGTTTTTTAATATTGTGTGTGTGTGTGTGTGTGTGTGTGTGTGTGTGTGTGTGTGTGTGTGTGTGTGTGTGTGTGTGTGTGTGTGTGTGTGTGTGTGTGTGTGTGTGTGTGTGTGTGTGTGTGTGTGTGTGTGTGTGTGTGAATTGTTGTCTAATATCGATTTTTTTGCTTCAGAATTTATTGTCTTATTATTCTTTTGAGTTCTATTTATTCAGTTTCGCAACTTGGAAGGCTTACGTGTTTATTTCATCCTGTTCAAGAGTAAACCTATCTTTCAATTTGTATGCGCTATGCGGAATTCACGTTTAATGTGTTGTATCTTCTTTAATCGTTTTATATAACTCTTTGTCACGTATAGGTACACGTATAAGCACACATTCACACATATTCATTACACGTTTTTCACTACTCTTGATGTAAATTATTATACTAGTTAGGTGAAGAAGATAAGACTGATTCTTGAAAACTAGATGCAAAATTGAACAAAGTAAGTTCTTCAAAACGTTTATTAAATGTGTGTGTGTGTGTGTGTGTGTGTGTGTGTGTGTGTGTGTGTGTGTGTGTGTGTGTGTGTGTGTGTGTGTGTGTGTGTGTGTGTGTGTGTGAGAGAGAGAGAGAGAGAGAGAGAGAGAGAGAGTGAGGGGGGGTACTAATTTATTTTAGAAGAGACCGTAGGTTTCAGTTATCAGCTTTGTCATAACTTCACAAATGTTTGAATCGAGGATTTGTTGTACTTTAGGCCAACACTGCATCTAATTTTCGCTATCTGGTTCTTGTGTAAACGAAAAGGAGCAGGATTGGGAACTGGACGTGTGTAACAAGCGCCTTAGGATGAGATGCTTCGGGGGTAATCTACGGAAGTCTTTAACAATAATAAAAAACACTACTACAGTGAACTTCGCAAATTCATCCCGTCGGCTTATGCTGAATTTTTTCTTGAGATTTTTAGCCTTTTATGTCTATTCAGATTCTGCAAAGAACACATTCGTATTATTGAATGTAATAATAATTCTTCTAACTGAGAAGAGTGTAACGGAGGATATGTCTTTTAATCACTCAAAATCTGTTACTATGGTTGGTAGAGATTAACTTTATAGTAGGCCTATCAGGTATTTACTTTTTTAATTAATTTCTAGTGTCAGTTATACATGTGCCACTAAAATAAAAATTAAATGTAACTATTACAAAATTGAGAGAACAAAAGCTACCCAGGATGGCTTCTGGCTAGACGAAGGTACTGGGATACAGAATACCTTGGAGTAAGCTAATGCACTTAAGCGAGAGTTATATCTTGTTTTGACTAGTGTTGTTGATTAAAGAATGTAAATGTTTTTAACCGTGCAAAAGCCGTAGCTACTCCTAAGGAGGAGACAGCCCTCTAGTCTCTCGTAGCACCTTTTCAAATAAGACTTCCAAGCAAACCATCCAAAATCAGACAAGTATATGTCCAGTTCGTAACTTAAAAAGCAGTAAATCATTTGGATACAACTTAATTACTATTAAAGTCCTCAAAGAACTTCCTAAAAAAGGCACTAAATGTTTCACCCCAACTATTTAGTGGTAGACCTATACCGAGATAGGGGTCATTTCCCTACATAATGGAGGATTGCCAACATAATCTCAATACTGAAATACGATAAACCATCTTAAAGGTTGCCTCCTACAGCATATTATCACTCCTCTCTTAAAGTTTTTAAAAAAAGTTTCTACTGAAACTCAAATATTACTAAAAAATCTACTGCCACATCACCAGTTCGGTTTTTGTAAACATCTTCCTGAATTTCCCATACAAAACGGCAGACATTTCAGTGGAGTGCTCAACAAGGATTGCAATCTAAGCCAACGATACAGCCATCTGATCATCTCACCCTGATCACACAACAGCGTTACATAGTCTTAAAAACCATCTCACAAAAATGCAAATTTGGCTAACAATCTGCACGTTAAAGCAAATGAAACATCTTCACACATTACATTTACTATAAAGAGAAAAGGCTTCTCCCTCTGTTATGCTAAACAACCAGCCGATTCCAAAACAAGAAACCGTAAAGTACTTAGTATTTTGCGTGGACTGTCGACTCACATGGAAGCAGCAGTTACAGACAAAAGGAAAACAGCTAGGGTTAAAATATACATATATGAAGTCATCGTTATCAATAAGTAGCAAAATTTCCAAATTACTTTATTTTATAAAGTATAACATAACCATCGTCATCATAAAAAGATTTCAAACCAAAATCGTAGATGCACCCTGCTACGTGCCTAACGAAGTCATCAGTCGCAATGTGGGAATACGTCCGGTGAGCGAAACAATTGTACACAACTCAGTGTTGATTATTTAGTGTTGTTACTAAGTGTCCACCCTAACTAATTAATAAATAAACTGTAAAATGCCAACAATAAAGTGTGGACAATATCCCATAAACCATACTCAGTGTCACACAATTTACTAAATGCCATACTGCATATGGCAGATTTTAAAATTAATATAATAATTAGTTATTATTGCCAATAAATTGAGTTAGTAATGTTTTAATGAAAGTTGTTATTATTTTATAAATGCCGCTGCGAACTGTCAATGGAAAGGAAACAATAGTTTGTTTCTGGTCGTACTTTTAATGATGAGAAACACATTATTGGAAAATTTAAGTTTGAAACATTTAATCCAGATGAGAAAGAATGACAGTAGAGTATACCATCAATATTTTGAGATTGAACATTCTATTTACAGTATTACTTCTACTGAAAAACGTATCTTATAGATGAAGAACTATCGAAATTGCAACCCTTGAAATTGCTGGCAGATTATTTTCGCCCAGAAATGGTAGTGAATAAATCTTGCACATTCTCTGGCTGGCGCGTGCTTCTCATTTATGATTAGTGTATCTATGTAGCCGACTAGCCAAGCCAACTATAGACATATTTTGTTCATTATACTGTTAGTTGAAGAAACCTGACGTGAAGTTAAAAGCGTAACACGAAGTTAATAGATAAAAACAAAAAGTGTAGGAAGTGACTGTGTGTGAACTTGTTTCACCGTGATAGCTTCGTCCCGGACACTTCCGCTAAGCGAAAATGTTTTATTGTAACATAACGGAATACGCGTGATGAAGTTTTGTGAAAGAACATTTTTCTTTACGCGTAATTACAACTCTTCCGACAACATTTCCTCACGTAAAACCTTAACAGAAGATTTCACTCACATTTAAGTAACCTAAACTGTGATTTAACAGTTGTTAAACAGTTGTTTAACAGTTGATTTTATAATGACGTCTTCATCCCGCTGGTAGGTCTGTAGACGATCTAATTGAACGTAACCATTTGTAGGAAACTGTGTTTCAGTGGAAGTATAATTAGAATGTTGATGAGTGTGAAATCAGATGCAAGCCACAGGTACTCTTAAAACGCAACACGAATTCATTAATATTTAAAAAGCTTTAATAATGTTTAAAATATAATAACAGAGTACCGGTAACGGTTAATTGTGAAGCTACCGTTACTGAACAAAACGGCCGTCCGGTAAACAGCTGTTGTACCTCTCCAACGACGTTTGACGATTGATGGCACAATTGTTAGACGTACATAATTAAATGTCCGGTCCTGTTTTATTTTGATATCATTGAATGTATAGCTTGCTTAAAAATACGCAACAAAAATTCAAAAAAGCAAATCCTAGAAAGTCTCACATGCTCCAACAAAGGGCAGAGCTCATAAAACGAGTATCGGTTCCTCAGCGACGAGTTACCTCGACAGAAGAGAGATTTTCAAGCAATCACATACCTCTATGTAAATGTTCTAGCGAAACTTGAAAGCGTTTTGAATCAATCTTAAACGTTTATTATTAGAGTTACTCAAAAATTTTACTTTATTTAAATGGTATTTGAAAAATTTACTTACTCGAAAGGTTTAACTTTTTTTTTATTCCGCGTAAACTAGAAGCCAACTACAGTTAGACCAAGCACAAGTGTAGCTGTATGGCGTTTTATTCCTCAATTGTGTACATTTCCTATATATTAAGTGGCGTATAAATAGGCCTATGTATTATGTGTAATCTGCCCACTATAATCTGCGGTGTGTGTGTGTGTGTGTGTGTGTGTGTGTGTGTGTGTGTGTGTGTGTGTGTGTGTGTGTGTGTGTGTGTGTGTGTGTGTGTGTGTGTGTGTGTGTGTGTGTGTGTGTGTGTGTGTGTGTGTGAAAGTTTCAGTTATTTTAGGTATTCCGTTTGTTTATGTCTCATTTGTGCATGCATTTTTAATGGTTAGGCTAATTGTGCAAATGAAAATGCACGGAATTGTCGTTGTATGTGTTTTAAAAGTTGTTGTACATTATTCTTTTATACTTCGTGAATGTTTAACAGATATTTGTACATCTGAAACGGAAACGAAATATGAAACACACACACACACACACACACACACACACACACACACACACACACACACACACACACACACACACACACACACACACACACATATTTAATATTTATACTGAAATTACCCAAGATTTTTTTTTTCTTATTAGGAACATGTTTCGAGAACCATTGTGTTCTCATCCTCAGCCTTCGTGATTTTGCGTCTGGTGAAGTATTTGTGTGTTGGCTGGACGTTATTGTGGTTTCTTGTTGGTCTCTGGTATTTTAAAGTGGTATTATTGTGTGTGATTGTGGTGTATGTATTAGTATTTTGTGTATTTTCGATGTTGAGTGCTTTGAAAATTCTGTCATGTTTTGTATTGATTTGTATTTGTTTAGGTATTAGTTTGTTTTGTGTTTTATGTTTATATATTTGTAAATTTTCCCAAATGTTCATTATGGTGCCTTTGTGTGGTATGTGTTTTATTAGTGTCATGTTGGTTATGTCTGGGAATTCATGTTCAGTGTTTATTTGTGTGAATTCATGTCCAGTGTGATCATATAATGATTATAGTTTCCTTAAATATTTGTAAAACGTATAAATTCTAATTTTTCGAAAAAGTCTTTCTCAGATTTTAACTATATCACTTATCAATCACCTAATGATATACAGTGTTCTAATTTCAAAACTAGTATAACTGCTATTATTATAAGTCGATTGTTTTTTTTTTAAATATTGGTCGTTTGACTATTTACACGTATTTGTTTTGTCATAAAACTTTTTGACTCCGTTCGTTTTCTTAAAAAATACAGGAACTAATAAAATAAAGTAATAAATAAGTGGACGAGGCATGCTGATTTCTTTTTAGTGGAATAAAACGATGTATAGACATTTTTTGGTATCTAGTCTTAGACTTTAATAACTGCTAATGATCATTAGTAATGATGATTTCAAAGACATGTTGGAAGAAAGTGATCGGTGTAGTTTTTTGCTATGTAATCTGGAAACGTGACTACTTCAGAAGGCTGTGGTGTCATGAAATTCATCTGACTACACTCTTCTAGCTAGCAGCTTTTTGGATCGATAATTCGAAATTGCTTACTATCTTCCATCGCCACAGGCGTAACTTGGGAGGGGCAAGGGGGGCACTCGCTACCCCCAAAGTTCCGAGCATTATAAAATTTTGTTTCCAGTTGTTTATAAATAAAAACTAACATATAGTCAAACAGGAGACAGTTTCTATGCTTCCGCGAGCACAGTAAGCACTATTTATCAACGTCTGTACTGTTATCAGACGACTAGCTGCCATAAATTTATTATTCTTATTTCTTTCGAAGAAACTTGTAAGGGGAATGTTTGACAGATTTGAATGATATACGTGAAAATAATATTTCTGTTGGAAAAAAAAACGGTAGAGACCTAATTAACTGGAATACAATGCGTGCCTTTTACACAAACAAATACATGTTTTGGAACACCGCAAGACGTCGATGGCTTTGTTCACGAATCTTAAAAGACGGTCGTTTGGAACTGTTATTTGTTAATGATTACTGATACAAGTGCGGTCGGTTACTCGGTCGTGTACGTAGTCCGTTAAAGTAAACATCGCTTGTCACTTTCTTAATTCGTTATTCTTGTGATTGTTTTGGTTTTTTCTGTTGATAAGTGCTGGGAAATGGGAGATAAGAAACGCAAAGGAGTAACACGGCTTAATTTCTTTGAAAATTTCCTGACAGGCAATTTGAAAATTTCTTTGTGTTGTGACTGATTCGGCTTACTGCTACTACTTCCGAGCATTTTGTGACAGTGTGCCTAAGGGAGAGGATGCGTTTACGAAAACTGGGTATACGAATTGGAAGAACTGAAATTGTTTATGTTTATAGGTCTACAGTAAATTTGTTCTAGGTAAACATAACTGGAAGTACAACTTATGAAGTAAGGTTTGTTGATCATTAAAAAATGAAATTGTCCCTCGTTTACTAAATAAGAATTATTACTAAAATTTCTAATTTTGTATATAATATATTTTATTAATTTTATTATATAGATGGTCTCACTACACACTTGAATTTATGAAGCTTTACCCCCCCCCAAGTTAGGCCCCAAGTTACGCCCATGTCCATCGCTGTTAAAATTATAATAAATACGTTAGATCTATAACAGTAGTGAAATTAGTAAATTTTGAGTAGACACTAAAAACGTTTCAGTTTTAGTATTATCTGTGTCGGAACGCTTTAACACGCCTTACATGTTTGATATCTGAATCAGAAAGACTTTTGACACTTGATATTAAATGTCTGATATTAAATCTCTGCAAAATATTGCTTAAGGTGAAGAATAGAAAGGCAGGCCACTAGTAATTCATGTTACAGACTAACTGTTGTACACAGTATGTACACAGTAATTACATTTGATCAAAACAACATGATTGCGTGTATTTCTATTGCATTATCCATTAACGTGTAAGGTCGTTTCAAACGTCATACAGTTTTCCGCTGAACAATGCTATCGTAGGCCTACAGTTCGCGACACCAGTTCACCAATACCAAAACCGTACGTTTCTAACTCTCCCTTTGTTTTATGAAACATTCTGTAATTGTATCCTCCGTAAGTGATTAGTTCCCCTTTCCGATTGGTTTAGCACCCTGGGTAGCTCCCATTTTATATAGAGTAGCCCATAAGGCTCCAAATTATAATAGCCTAATATTTATTTACATTATTTATAAGTGTATTTATATAATTCTAATGTATAGACTAATATAATAAAAATTATAAATTGTTATGGTAATATAATGTGTACTCATTAATACAATATACAATTATTCATATATTACTCGCATTATTCTTGTATTATCTTCATTACTGAGTAATAAATAAACCCTTTTTACTTCCACATTCCTTAAGGAATGGAAGTATGGTGATGGCAAAAAAAATCGTGTTCGAGATTATTGCAGATTCTGATTGTACTACACTCAAAACATAAAAAAAGTCGTTTTCCGAAAAGTGTGTGTGTGTGTGTGTGTGTGTGTGTGTGTGTGTGTGTGTGTGTGTGTGTCTGTCTGTCTATGTAGATTTTTTTTCTATGGCAAACGATAACTGCCGCAAATTCAAACAGAATCAAATAATTTTTTGCATACAGCCCTGATTTGTAGAGTACTCACGACCTATTGTTTTTGGTGAAGATCGGTTGAGGGAAAGGGGTAGTTTACCTGCAACGTTTTTTTTATCAAGGGAAATTTTTTTTTGGCAAACGATAACAGCCGCAAATTCAAACAGAATTAAATAATGTTTCGTATACAGCCCTGAATTGTAGAGTTCTCACAAGACCTATTGTTTTTGGTGAAGATCGGTTAAGGGAAAGGGGTAGTTTACCGGCAACGTTTTTTTAACAAGGGTATTTTCTATGGGAAACGATAACAGCCGCAAATTCAAACAGAATCAAATAATTTTTTGCATACAGCCCTGATTTGTAGAGTACTCAAGACCTATTGTTTTTGGTGAAGATCGGTTAAGGGGAAGGGGTAGTTTACCTGCAACGTTTTTTTTATCAAGCGTATTTTCTATGGCAAACGATAACAGCCGCAAATTCAAACAGAATCAAATAATTTTTTGCATACGTCCCTGAAGTGTAGAGGTCTCAAGGACTTTCGATTTTGGTGAAGATCGGTTAAGGGGAAGGGGTAGTTTACCTGCAACCTTTTACGTTTTAACAAGAGTAAAGTACTTGAAAATTCATTTAAACTTTTTGAAACAATGGTAATTGTTAAAAATAAAATAATTTTGTTGCCAGGCAATAAAATTATAAATTTTTCATTTTAATGTAAATTATGTATGAGTTAATATCTTTATATATATAATTCTTCTGTACGTGTGTATGTCACTGAACTCCTCCATGTATAAAATAATATATCGTTCGTGGCAGGTAAGCATATCTCAGTTATGTAATGTTTACGTTTCCATTTTATTATTATGCCTACAGCAATAAAAAGGCAGGTAAGACACACACACACACACACACACACACACACACACAATTCACGTTATTTATGGCCTCACTCATGTTTATTTTCTTACATTTGCATGCTTTTTAAATGGAAAGTGCCGAAACCCACACCAACATAACGCGTGCAAGCCGAAAAAATGGACATCAATTTGCTTACTGGCGAAGCTAGTAGTTAATGAATGGGTAGGCAAAAATCTTATCTTAAATTTTTTTTAAGGAATCACTAAAAGGACGGTGGTTCAAATCGGACGCTGAGGTAGAGTTTGCTGTAACCGAATGGTTCCACAAACAGCCGTAAGAATTTTACTAGCAGGGAATCTACAGGTTAGCGCAACAGTGGAACTCATGTCTTAATGTTATTGGAGACTTCTTTTAAAATCGTTGAATAAAAAATGCTTTACAGCTCTATACGTGTTTCTATTGAACAATCCTTGTATTAGTCATACACAATAATACAACTGATTGAACTTCAAATTTTTAAACTTGATTAGTTTCTATACATATATATATATATATATATATATATATATATATATATATTTTCAATCACTTTCTGCTACAGTCCGTTTCTTGATGTATATAATACTATAATACTTATAACTATTTTACCTCAAGATGTATTTTTTCTTTAGGGACATGTTTCGGGAGATCCTGTTCTCCCATCTTCAACCTTCGCCATCTTGCTTCTGGTGCAGTATTTGTGTGTTGGCTTCTGGATGTTATTATGGTGGTTTTTTGGTCTTTGGTCCTTCAATGTTGCATTGAATACTGCAATTGAATACTGCACAATAATGCAACATTGAAGGACCAAAGACCAAAAAACCACCATAATAACATCCAGAAGCCAACACACAAATACTGCACCAGAAGCAAGATGGCGAAGGTTGAAGATGGGAGAACAGGATCTCCCGAAACATGTCCCTAAAGAAAAAATACATCTTGAGGTAAAATAGTTATAAGTATTATAGTAATATATATATATATATATATATATATATATATATATATATAATGTTACAAATAATTCAAATAACAATCTTGATCATCTGTTAGTTCAGCAGAATAACAGTGACACTTTTAATAACCGCATAAAATAAACACTTAGAAACAACACAGGCGCTTTAACTTAACTGTTTGGACCACAGAAGTGAGGCATGCCTCAACGCTCTATGTGTACAGCGCGGGACAATCCCCCCACCCTTCACTTCCCTATCACACCACTACATTGCTTACATACGATGTATACAAAAAACGCTGAGGCAAGTTCAGGTTGCCTCATTCGCTTTAAACGAACTATGCCGAATCTCACCTGTCACCATCTAGCGGTCGCTCAATAAAGCACGTTTCGGTTTAATAAATTTGACAGTCGCAGTAACAATGTATAATCTTTACGTTATGTAGTTCATACGTATTTATAATTTTTATTCTACAGAATTTTTTAGAGTAGGTATTGCCTCAATTGCCTCCATACTTCGCCACTGATATATATGTGTACAACGTTATCGGCAACAAAGAAGTAGTTTTTGTTAAAATTCCTTCCCAGGATATTTGGCCGTAGTCCAATGTTTTCTACAAAGCCAGACATTTCGGCAATGCCATCGACTTCCATCATCAGTGAAAATCGAGTGCGATAACGTGAGGTGGTATACGTTAGTGACCACAGTACTGTGGTTAAGGCTGAAGCAGTAAGTAGAAAGAAGTAGTTTCTATGGTAATATTTCATTTCGAAAATGATTTTAAATATAAATCTTAGAATATGGAAGTCATGTATGGTTCTCCATACCGATATTTTAAATAAAAATAATTTTTATTTTAAATATATAATATTTACTGTATTTCAATAGTTTTAGAAATACCGTTATCTTCCGTTTTTGTAAAACTGTAGAAATACAGTATAATATAATTTAAAAAAATAAATTCTTTAAAAAAGTTTTTTTTTGTTACGGAATAATAATATAAACACATAAAATTTTTGGAAACTCCTTCGTGACAATGGCTACTTTATAGCACGGTAAGTACATAAATGGCAAAGCGTATTTACACAGAAAGAAGGACGAAGGACTGTCAGTAAATTACATTTAAAAAGTAAGATAATGTCAAGAGTTTAGTTTCTTTAGCGTTTAGAAATCTTTAGCGTTGGGTCTTAATTCCATTTATATGTAAATAAATTCATGTCTTTGATCTATTGGTGACACACGTGATTTTGTTGACAAATGCAGTCTTTTTGGTTGAAAAATAATTTATGATTGCTTCAGTAATGAACAGAACAAGTAGACGCAGTAGATGCAGAATTTCCCTCAAAAAGATACTACAAAAACGGTAACAAGTAAGGAATTCAGAACTTGGAATCAAATGTTGAGTGGAACAAGATTGCTGTAGTCACACAGTAGCAATTATGGCTAAAATATTATTAAGGATTTGCGCCCGTTGTATACACGTTTGTGCTCATGTACGCAATGTCTTGCGTATTTTGTGTATTCTTTTTCCTATTGCAGAGTATTGTTGCCAGTTTAGGCTGAAACAATGTGACTAACGAAAAGTAATATTTTCACTATATTAATTACTGCAAAAAATAGGTGAGGGAGGTGTAAACACCCACGTAAGAGGTGATTCCGGAAAAGGCATGCTCGACCAAGCCATGAAGTGTAGAATAAGAAGAACAAGAACAAGAAAAACAAAAAAAATAAATAGGTAGTTGATACATTATTTATTACTGAATGCGCTTACTCTGAGTTGTTAGTCCTGTTCTAATTGTTGTTATAATTGTCAAGTTGAGGTCTCAATAGGCCAGAGGATGGTATGTTGACGATTCAATTTAACATCACAAACGCAACAATACGCAGATCGTGAACTTCAAGTGTTTGGAAAGAAAACGATATTCAGGAACAACTATAGACCTAAACACCAAGGCGGCAATATTCTTCACTCAAAACGTGTTTCAATGGGGAAAAAAGATGTTTTAGAGACAAATTTTAATGAAAATTAAAATTCTCATGTAACAGAAGGTTATGTAGTAGCGTTACGTACGTATTACTTTTGAAAACATCGTAGGAAGTGTTAACTCCTTACCACAGAGTAACTTGTATTAGTGCGTGCACGCATTATGGAAGCATACGCGTACATTATTAACTTGTAACGTGACGTGCAAGTTGGTTTTTGCAGTCAGCCAGCCACATCCAACATAATAGTTTTATTTTTAATAGAATAGGAATCCTTATTTGCGTAGGGTTTAAATGCACGTAGCCTATATTTATTAGTGAATCTGGAGCATGTTTAGATTCATTAGGGTACCTTTAATGAACGTGTTAACAAACAGGTTGATTTTTAGGTTTACAAATCAATGCATTCAGGATAATACGATTAAAATTAATATTATCATTATTACTTTTCCAACAGATACGTCCATATTTTTTCTCTCGTATATGGCTTAAGAACAGTGGGATCTTAAAATTGTTTTTATTTTATTTACCCACGATAATTTCTTAATTCTGTAAGGCATGATTTTTTCTATAATTTCTTTACCGCTGTAAGCTTATCCTCTTAGTGTTTTAGTTGAGTCTATATAAGTAATGTTTGTCCTTGCAAGTGTATTATAGGTTAAAAATGTGCCAAGTATCTCAATATTTTATACGCTGAGATGTACACGTGTATGTTGTGTATGAGAGAGAAGGAGAGAGAGATAGAGAGAGAGAGAGAGAGATTTCTTTAACGATCTATAAGAGTACAGAAGGTCTGTAAACGGGAGGACATAAGATATCTTTAAGTTGTTATAATAATGTAATAAAACTGATTTTATCATTACACTTTACACCGGAGCACTGCGTCGACATAGTGGAGAGAGTTTCTTTGTTTGTCCATTCTGTTGCACAAAAGGTTAGGTTGGATGTAGCAAACGACTCGATTTATTCCCCAAACAGCATCGCTTATCATTCACTACCGATAATAAATTTTTAGTTTAATTTTGCAACGACGGCCCTCCTACAGCTGTCTGTCATCATTGCGTAAGTGTACCTTGTCGTCTTGCACCATTCAGGAATACTGGGTACTTATATATTGCAATGGTCTTAACATTAGTTTTAATACGTCTGTGTAAAAAATGTCTTTTATATAGGTGAAATTAAGGTTTGGATATCGAAAAAGTTCTGGTTCATAACTAATTTGTTAGAAAAAGTAAATTTTCGAATGCATTGTCTTCAGTTTATTTCTGTGTAGATAAAACACGCATACACACAGCCACACTTACGCCTAGGCCCAGTAGAGAGAGAGGGAGAACGAGAGGTAGAGAGAGAGAGAGAGAGAGAGAGAGAGAGAGAGAGAGAGAGAGAGAGAGAGAGAGAGAGAGAGAGAGAGAGAGGGCGAGAAGAAGAAATTTTCAAAACAAAGTTATTGTACATTGTTTTATGAATTTGAAAATAAATACTTAATAGATTTAACTGTTTCTCGTTGCTGTTAGCAACAGTTAAACCTCATAAGAAACAAAATCAAATCACCGTTTTTTGTTAAGATGCTGTTGGATGCACACAAAAGTTGTACCTACTTATCATCATTCAAATAACGAAAATTATTTATTAGTATACAATTAAAAGGAATTATTTTGTATCTTCTAAGAATATAGAAATATTGTAAGCGTTAGGTACGTAGACAGATGTATGTCTCTGGCTGTCAAGCGCGTGTTTGTTCCGCAATCTCGAATGCAGACGGGTAAAGTTAAACCATAAGGGACGTAGGGCTGTTCAAATATTTATGACTCTAATGTATCAGAATGACACTTAAGATTTATTCTTTTTTAAGCATTATATTCAATGAAGGTGTAGGGTAGAATTACTTTACCGGTGATGTCTGAATAACACAGCAAAACGAATTTCAAACACTAAATGCGTGCAAAGATTATAAACCGTCTGTTGAAACTTTGAAGTAATTTTGTGTATTAAAATTCCGATAATGAGAGACATTTTAAAAGACTGTAATCAAAAACCTAATCAAACCTCAGTGTTTAATAAGTAATTGTAGAGTGGAACTGTGTGTTTTATGGAATTCAAAACTCTCTTAATTTAAAGCTTAATTAATTTAGTGCAGTGTTTGTGTGCAACAATGCCAAACGTTACGATGGTGTTACGTGATTGTATCCGTGTAGTGCCGTGGGAATACTTTACGATTCAGATTACACTATGTAATTCACAAGCGGTACTGTGGTGTAACGTGGTTACTGCAGTGTATTACCTTTTTTACTGTTCTCCAAAAATTCTGTCTTTTATTTATATTTAAACTTCACTTCTTCCACAACAGCTATTATAAGACTTGAAAAAGCGAATAGTGTGTACAAAATGAACGTACAATATACGATCAAATGAAAAGTAAATGTGGTAGAACATGATGGGAGTCATTTGCTTCGAGAAGTGGTGACATGTAGTTGGCTTTGCCATGAGTGTAGAAGAAATACGTCTTGATTGTAGTACACATTTAAGTTGTAGACTTGCAAGGCCATCTATTGTATACTCTGCTATTTACTTTACAGCATGGCCTACGAGAGAGAGAGAGAGAGAGAGAGAGTGTGTGTGTGTGTGTGATGTTTGAGATGTTTACCTGAACATTTAGAGAGAGAGAGAGAGAGAGAGAGAGAGAGAGTGATGTTTGAGATGTTTACCTGAATATTTAGAGAGAGAGAGAGAGAGAGAGAGAGAGAGAGAGAGAGCTGTTACCTGAACTTTTTAATGTTTAATGCCATATTGAATTAATTAAAATGGGAAAGACTATTGTAACAGGATTTAATTATAAAGCTGATTTTAGTTTACCATAACTTTCAGTAAATAGCTGTGACTGGCACATATGGTAGTGAAACTACTAGAGAATGCACATTTTCAAAAAACGGAACCGACACTGATTAACAGTTACTCTGGCACTACATTGTTACAGGATCGTCGGTTAGTGAGATTTATATGCGTGCGTATGGCACTGAGGATGACATTATTTTCAGAGAGAACAGGAAATCTCTTTTAGGAGAATGAGCATTTCAGTAATTTACCTTCAACTGCGTGTAACAGTTTCAATAGCACACAACTGGTTAACCTTCATTGTACTGTCTGTGTGCACTAGGATCGAACACGTGACGTTGCTTACCGTTTGGTCTACTTTTACCCATAACATTCGCTACTTTTTTTGTTATTTAAGTCACTTACCAATTCTCTAATCACAATCACACCGCGAACACCAATTCTCTAATCACAATCACACCGCGAACACCCCCAGAACAATGCCAGAACACACACACACACACACACCAAACACGTGTTTCTGTATTAACTGTGATTGGTTTAATATGTTAACCCTGTCGCGAAATGTTCTTAATAAATATATTTTAAAGTGGAAGTCGCAAATTATATTTTGTTTCTATTATATGAAAAACATAAAACAATTTAATGTTTGTACTCTGCAGTACAGTCATGTCGTTGAACCATCCTGGGTTGAGTTATAAAGTCAAGCGGTACATGATTACCACACCTTCGTGTTTAAGCAGAAGGTTTTTTTTAAGGAGGAGGGACAATACGTTTACACACGAAGTTGTGGGATTTCTGTCTCAAGTGGACTTCCCACTAAAACTAAAACCGTCGAACGAGTCTGGGATCGTTTACCACACTACTTCAGACTAGGCAATTTTACTGCGCCCAATGGGCTCACATCACCATTGTTTTACCTTATACACGTTCTAAGTACCCCTCTTCACCCAAAGGATGAACCTCTGTCTAATGTGCTACATAGTTCTAGACGTCCTCCCCTCTTAGCGTGGCTCCGACGATGTTATCTGGATCTATAACATCCGTATATTCTTACATATCCGTATATTTCTATCCGGATGTTATTCCTACATCCGTAACCAGAGGCGCTCTTCTCGTGGCTCACCTGTCACAGTTGAAGAAAGCGCGTGCTCCGCGTTATCCACTATACCTGGGCAGTACAGGCAGTTTGCAGACAAGCCTAAACCCATTTTATGGAGGTAGGAAGTATCCATGACCGCTCACAGAAGCTGAGTCAGATAGAAACCGTTCTCCCCATGCTTTCTCACAATCCTCGGCCTCACGTCTTTAATTAGCATCATCATGGTTCAACGTCGTCTCGTCCCCTCATCCCAAGCTCTTTGCCACCTCCCTTGTGGTTTGTCATCTCCTTGCCGACATCGGCATTCCTAAGGCGCAGAGCTCTCCGCTCCTTAGCAAGAAGATAGATAAGGATGACCATAACAGCTGGTTCAAAGACGGTGCAGTAAGCAGAGGCTACCGTCAGAGCTCTCTTTCTCTGCATTTGGGCCGCGGTATACCTTCTTGTTCAGGGCATTCGCCCACACTTCTGCGCCGTACAAGAGGATTGACTGGGCCGCCGTCGTCACCAGGCGACGCTTGCAGAGTATGGGATAATAATAATAATAAATATAATAATAATAATAATCATCATCATCGTAATCATAATCGTAATAATAATTTGGGAGGGGGGAGAAATGGATTATGCACCATCAGGGGACAGATCGTTTTCCCTAGGGTGTGAAACTCATTCACTAAAAACCCCTCCGTCCGGACATGTAGATCCACCTTAGAACTGCTTCCGCATTACATTAAGGAGCTGGTTCTGCCTTTTACGGCCTTCTTTGCGCTAATTAATAACGATAACAATAATAACAATAACTCTAAAAATAACGTATCGAACGAATAATAATAATAATATATGTTGATATAATCTATAGTAATAATAATTTTATATATATTTGTGTTCTATGTCTATGTCGAAGCTACTAACAGCTGGAGCTGTCGACATTCCAGAACTATCGATTGTAGGTAATTATAACACACATAATTTATTGATTTCAGTTCCATTAAACACCCCAGCATTTACTCGTTAATCTTTCTTATCTGCAACATCCACCCCTCATTAGATATGCATTTATTGAGTTTTGCAATAGCTTCCACAATAGTTAGCTAACGACGTGTGAATACGTGAAACTGAAATGTAGAAGAATGATGGGATAAGTACAATTAATAATTAGTAGTAAATAAAGCCTGTTCTATGTTTCCACAAGTGTTTCTCTCCTTTCAGAGCCACGCCGCATCGTTCTGCTCTATATAGGTCATTCAGCCTAACTACGATTCTGCTACGACTTTTAAAGCGCACTTATAGTACAGAAGTCGCACATTACACTTATTAGTGAACAGTTTAAAATGTTTTATTTTAAAATTAATGAATTTATTACCGCTAGTTTTAACCCCTATACAGTACAGATTGATATTTTCCTTATAGTAATAAACAGAAAATTTACTTTAAAGTATTAAACTGTTTTAATGTAAACGGATCTGGTAAATTTTACTATTGTTTTTGACACGGATCACGTGACACTGTTGTCTACGTTACATGGGGCGTGTATTTAGTATTAGGTATCTGAAGTACTGAGCGTACATTTTGCCGTTTTCTCCATTTGTTTTATTCTCTTCGAAAGTGACTATGAATGGTTTAGATAAAAAATAACAATTTAAGATCCAAAACACAATCTATTTGGATTTCGTAAATTTCGTAAATCCTCCAAATCTACGCAACCCCCTGTGACCAACTACAAATATTAATCTCACATAAATTAATTTATTATTTGATTTAATATTTTCCTTTCGTAGCGGGCAGCAATATTGTTAACTTGCGTACAGCATAAGAAGTAATTAATGACGCTGTGTGCAGTTAAATACATTCACTGACTCTGTCATTGGACGTCGAATACGTATTCCAGCCAACTGCCAACTCTGTAACTGCTTTAATTTGCTCATTACAGTGAAATACATTCTGTACGTTGGGTTTAGCGATAATACTTCAAGATGTCTGCCGCAAACATGTTTTGGGTTGATTCGCTGTATTTCACTGATGAAAGTATTAATCTCATTATTGGATTTTGGAGTGTAGGCCACTTTGTGGTTGACAGTCCATGTGTGTTTCTGCCGAGAAGATGTTAATTAAACTGTTGGCTCCAGCATTAATCTATTATGGAATTTCCTTACACATCCTCTTTCATATTTATTAAATTTGTACCAACGTATTGGCTCGTATGTGATTGTCTTTACAGAATCATATTACTATAAATGTCGTGACCGAAAAGTGTTAATAATTCAAACAACGGGTCTTGATGAGTTGATGCACGTCAAATAACGGAGTCCACAACAGAATTGCAAGTATTACGTCAATGCGGCAGAAGCGGGTGCTTTTAGTGTGGGTAGTTTTGTGAAGAACCTTGAAAACCCACGGCGCCAGTAAGCGCGTTGCCGTTGTCCGCTACGGTTTGCCATGAGAAAACTATTTTTGTAAACGAGAAAATGAATATGTTTCGAGCTTTAGTCATTCCTTTCTGACCCGTTCCATTATTATCAAACAGGCTTCATAATTCTCTTACATTAACAGATATATACGTAAAATAAATTACAGTTTAAAAAGAGATTTTGTGGTCGGTCCTATTACGGAACAGCAGAAAAGAATGGCGTTTGGTAACAGGAACGCAACTGGAATACGTGACGAGCGTAGTTTGGAACATTACAGCTTTGTTTCATTACTTATACGTCATTTCTTCGCCTTTTCCTGCATATGAAATATTGGACACATATATGAACTAATCGTAAGAGTCTTTTAATTGTCACTATTTACTGTTAAACGTAATATTACGTCTCTCTCTCTCTCTCACACACGCACGCACGCACACACGCGCACACGCACACACACATTCAGGTTTTCTCTGTATACTGCTTTTAATGTCAGCGTTTTCAAGTTTTTGGCGATATCGTCTTCTGGACATTCTCCATCCTCTGTTTGCAGAAGGAATAATCGATACTACTGAAGATACTATTGAGAATGGTACGTGAGTGCATCCGCGCTCTTATCATCATAAAAGAACTCAAGATCTAAATCGTGGTGTCGTCTCCGTTTCCGTGGTTGGCTTCACACGTTCTGTGGCTTGGTTTATATTTAGTGAGAAGTTTTGGTAGGCGTATTCTTGTTTTTCCTTTCGTTCAAATAGTTTCTGTGTTTCTTTATTTGTTGCTTTAAGTTAAGTATCATTATAGTTGCTTTAGGCCTAATTATTGTTACCATCCCAACCTGGAAAAGCTACTACGTATGTTCTATTGTCGAAATGATTAAATTACCCGTGTTAGCTGTTTTGAATTGACTGTACAGCCTTTATATTTTATCTTCTGGTTTTTTCCAACAGACTTAGATAATCGGCGAAGTGCAAAGTCTCTAGGTAATACTGTCAGTATTTTACGACCTCAAGTTTCTTTAAATAACAAAACAAAGTTTAATAATATTCTATATATAATGACAAAGAGTGAGCGGAAGACAATGAACAAGACGTGCCCGAATCATTAATTTTTACACAAGGCTCTCCATTTGTCGTTCTAACACTTACATCGCTATATAAACGCATGGGTCCTCTATTGTTTATTCAACAGAATTCGGAATAATTCAAATTTTCTGGATTTCACAGATTGTAGCAAGCATGTTATATTAACCAATACAAAGTAAACTTGAGTTGTGTTGTTACGCTCACTAGTATTTTAGAAATATTGTAGAGTGTTGCACATTAAAACTGAAAAAATTAAATTACTCTTCACGAACGTGTACGAAGCGACAAACACGGGTAAGTGTGTGTACAAACTATGTGTAGGCGTACGTAAACGTGCGCGCGTGTAGGACTAAATTTTTCTTACCGCTACAGGACTGTAGTGGAAATTTTTGTTTACAAATTTTAATGGACTCCTTGAAAGGTGTCCAAATTTTGTGATCTGGTACACTTTGTATCTCTTGATTAAATGTTATGCATGAAAAAATTTACGTAGGAAAATGTATTATATTATTATTAATTTATATTAATTTTCTATCAAGTGTTTATCTCCTTTTTTATTTAAGAGGCGTAATATTATATAATATTATTAAATTCCATTCCACTCATTTGCATCCTAGCCATACATCCAGTAGTAATTATTAATACTTAATAAGCGTCGTTTGCAACATGACGATGCCATTTAAAAATTTGGCATGTAGTTATAATTACTCTAGATTTTCAGTTTAACGAATCCTAAATGATTTTTTTGTATTCGCACTTCATGATTGGATAAACGTGCTCGTTAGCACCGCTATTTGTTTTTAAGCTAATTGTGCACTTGTTGTTGTACTTGCTTTTCCCAACTTTACTGTTTTTATTAATAACGTAAACATTACAATTAAGTCTAGTCTTCTTAATATGCTGTTATAATTTTCTGTTAAGAAGTATTTCAAGTTAGCACTTACATTGTTTTATAAATTGTTATGATGAAATTCATATTTCATTATTTATTCAGCAAAACTTATTTGATTGCTTTTACTTAACGAAAAAGTTATAGGTCCTTATTAAGTTTTTTAAAGGCACGTTAAGGCCGCGTGACTTTTTTTCTAAGACAGCGTAACAGTCAGATTACAACGCGTCTAATGCACAAATAAACAGGTATGAATCATAGCGAAGTGTATATGTGCCATTAATCAAAACAAGATAGGTGGCCTACCGACTGTCAGGGAAAGTAACGAGATCTCTCTCGTAAAGCACACCGCACCGAGTTTGAGAAATCTCTTACGTAATCAGGTTAATCACCGAGTTTATTCTTTATTGTTAAACAACAATAGCGTCTGATTATTATTTCGTTTTCATCCTACTTCGGCAAAGGAAACATTTACACACAGCTGTTTAGTATGACGTTACGTAGTGATAGTGATACATTACAATTGAGAGTGGCGTATGTACCCTGTTAGAAAAATAACAGGCCTAAAATATGACTCAAATGAATCTCTACAGTTATCAGTCTAATGTGATGTTATATATTCTTTGCCATTGTCAGTTATTCTCTAAAGCAGTGGTTCCCAAAGTGGTGTTCGCGGCACTTTTAAGAAAAAATAGAATATACCGTAATTTTCTACGATTTTTTGTAGTCTAACATCTAAATTTTAGAATCTTAAAACAATTAGAAGATTCCAGTATTTTTTTTTTTGAAAACTAATTGTAATTGTAAAAGTAATTTGAAACTAATGGCTTTAATAATCTCTTTAAATCATGTCGCGTAGCAGATCTGTTTGTCAGCCGAACTGACTAGACCTCTCTCTCTTACACTACATAAAGAAGATTCATTGGCAGAACTTTCAACTAACAGTTCATTAAAATTACAGTTTTCGCAATTAAAGCTAGATGACTTCTGGTTATATGTAATGATTGACTATTCTGAACTCGCAAAAAAAGCTTTGAAGCGTTTAACTGATTTTCCCTCTACTTATTTGTGTGAAACCTTTTCTCCCTGCTCACGTCAAAGTTAAGAAATAAACTTGATGTCGAGAGTGACTTAATACTGAAATTATGAGACATTTAACCCAATATTGGAGAGCGAATTGTTCAAAAGCAGCGTCATTGTTCACATTAAACTATGTTTGGTATCATTAATACAATGATACAAATCATTGTACATGTATTATAATTTTGCAAGTTAAAGAGAATTTTGATGTTAATACATTTTAATTACGGTTTGTTTTATTTCAGAACTTAGACGGGGTACGTAAATTTGTAAATTATTTGGGGGTGTACAATCTAAACAGTTTGTATATCTTGCGTGTGGCATACCCATAGGCGTCGATGTAGCGCGTGATATAATGCGCAGACGGGATGTCGAACATATTGTGGCGTTGCCCGTGTAGTGTAGCGGGCACACACTCGCACACAACACAACTGTGTGGATGGGCGACCGACAGGGCGTTAGGTTTAGCTAATACCTCCCTCGGATGTTGCAACGCGCTCCAAGGTCTCACAGATCTACTCCAAAGCCTTCACTTTTCGCTATAAAACCGTTCCCATTTTTCAGACCAACAACAATTAGCCGTTTGCACAGATGCATTGTAAAAAAAACGTTTCTTTCAATTGCTTTTATTGTGTGTAACTGGGACTGTTAAAGCCTGCCTGTAAATAACAGTTCCATTCCAGCAGTGTACCGCTTTCAAAAAGTAAATGGCACTGCACGAGATAATGCTGTCGTGACTTTCCCGTTATAATGTTACACGTCATCGCGATAAGCGAAAATTAACCTTTTTGTTTTAATCTGTTTTCGTAAGTAAACTTTGCACGCGTTCTTTTGTCTGTATAATAATAATAACAACAAAATAATAATAATAATAATAGTAATACCTTTGTGTTTTGTACCAATCTCTTCGTTTTCGGTCTCTTCGTTACTAACATTACCGAACGTTCCAAACTTACTTAGTTTTCAATAAATTTAACGAGATTAGTTGGCACTCATCCTCTACACAAGACGCAATGAAGCACGAGTTGATTATACTTTCAAACATTATAATGTGATCAAGCATTAAAGCTCCTGTGACTTGTTATTGGCGCAATTTCCTTTGGAAATTCACAACTTGAGAGTAGGCCTACGTACCAAGTTCTTCGTAGTGTGAAGTGGAAACGTCAGGAATTACGCCGCACGAGTCGCTCACGATTCGTTCTCCATTTCGTCTTTTTTTACACTTTCGTTCTATTCCTACATTTCACAGGAGTATAAATTCTTTTTTACGTTACGTTGTGAAATAATTTATTTTCTGTGTATCAGATTCATATAATTTGTATTTTAAAATTTATTTTTATCTATTTGGTATGACCTATCTCTCTCTCTCTCTCTCTCTCTCTCTCTCTCTCTCTCTCTCTCTCTCTCACACACACACACACACACACACACACACACACACACACACACACACACACACACACACACACACACACACAGTAGCAGATTTTTTTTGTAGCGGATTCACTAAAATTAATTGTATAAATTAATGCATGATTTTAGCTTTCTGCATAAATGATTGTGCAAACATTGCAGTGTAATGTGGTCTAACAGAATGTGTGTCCATATGAAATTTAAGTACTTTCGTGATGTGGTCTAAATCGTATTAAAGGCCTACGAGTAAATTGACAATATGAATTATACTGCTAAACCTTAACAGTAATGTATATTTAAATCCCATAACATGAATTTAATAGGAAAGGATAAAGAATTGATTCAGTAGTTACTGAAAGACAAATTGTTTACATGTAACGAACGTCTGGGACGGACGTGACGGGATACTCACAGTGCATTGGAAGGAAGTTTCACAATAGCTCGCCTCAATCAGAGCGAAAAAAGTGAGCGGATTTGATTTATAGAACGCAGTTTTGTGCAGATTTTACGTAAACGCACAGACATTCACTACTGCGCGTGTTATTTACCTTCATTGCAATACCAGCTAATTATATTGTAGTGCACAATAGATACTTAGTGTTCCTAACAGTTATTGTACTCCTACCGTGTCAGAAGTGTCACCATAATGTACTTCTTTTCTATATTCTGCTCTCCTACATTGTCATTATTCTTTTCTGTTTTAACAATTCACCTCCATCTTCTAGTTCATATAATCTTTAGGTCTATCTATGCATATACTGCGTACTGTGTCCAAATTCTATAGGTTTTGACTCTACGATAGCTTTCGTATTTCTGTTCTAGTTGTATTGATATTGATTGTATTGTTGTATTGATATGATGATGATCGCACTTACAGTAAATTCTAACAAGATACAACACAAAAATAAAAAGAATTTAGACCAGGAGAATAGATTACAGTCGTCAGTATCGTTTCGTTGTCAGATAAGAATCCTTACTTTCTCCAGAATATAGGGCATCACACAAAAGTGTCGGAGGAGCGAATACAGTAGTAGTGGTCAGGGTAACACGCGCAGTAGGGAAGGTCTGTTGTGAAGTTACGTAAAACATGCACAAAAATGCGTTTTATAAATCAGATCAACTCACTTTCCTCTCTCTAACTGAGGCGAGCTGTTGTGGATACAACTTTATTTTATACCTGTACCAAACGGAAACATCACTAATTAACATGATTACTAACATATAGTTAGATGTGTACTACTGGCGAATAAAAATGTTCCAAAAAAGAACACGCGATAATTTAAAATTTTTACAATTGCTGTTGTCAGTGCTAAGGAGAGGGACATTAAATCTATGAAGTGCAAGAATATCGTAGAACGGTGGTATAATTAAAAAAACATAATGTTAAAAAGTAAATAATATAAATTGAGTTCTGAACAAGAGTGTGAACAAAAAATAGCTCAGGTAATAAGCTTTATGGCAGAAATACTTTAAACATAGAAGCTTAATATACGGGAAAATGAGACACAATACTCTAGACTAATCTGTGAGCTTTGTAAAAGAACACGAAGACAAATATTCGATGACTGATGACATGTAGCGTACTTTTGTACGATTGCTGGCATGCTGAAACAATGAAGGGGGAATAAAAAGTAGACTAGAAAACAAAATTTTTTTACTCGTAAGTAAGTAAAGTCAGCGATAGTACTTGGGGAATCTAATTACAATTAAATATGACAAAATAAAGAGAAGGCTGCAAACTAATAACATGACTCCACTACAGATAAGAACTCATCGACACGAAAACGAAGACCCAGGAGAAAAAATGGTGTAATAAGTTACTGAAGTGCATGTAAAGTGTGTTTTCAATTTTCGTTTTGAGTCTGTAGACTTTCCCAGTTGTGTAGCGTAGTCCTCCCGAATTGACAATGTAATCTGTTTCTAGACAGTATGTAAAGAGCCGGCACCCACGAATCGCTACGAAATTATGAAAACTTCTTTATGCGAGTCTCTTATAAGAAGATTCGATTAACTTTTCTGTGTTGCCTAATTTTTGTAGACGTTTGTCTAAGAATACGTAATTGAAGGACTACATCACAACTTGAAGCAACAAGTATTAGTTTTTTATATTGCTTTTCTTACTCTAAAATCATCGATTACTATTCGTTGATTTTGTTTTTTTTATCATGAATCGTAACACATAGGCCTACAGTGAAATGTTTAATTAAAATTTGAAGAACAATTAGTATCTTAAATATCGAAAATATATTTTCTTTTAAATTAACTGTAACAATATAATTATATACCGGTGGTTAAGAAAATTTAATAGAAATTCTGAGGTACAAAGACAATTTGGTGGAGCCTATCATACATTATCATATCATTCAATTGTGGAATTCATCTGAGAGAAAGGTACCCACAGTACGAAACGTACGGTTTTTTTGGTCTTCACTTCTTCATTTCTAACCTCATTTATAGCGTTTTTACTTTTATGTACGCTTTGTGACTGTATTGTTAGAAAAACGATTATGTTTATAATTCATTCATAATGTTTTGACACCGATAAATTATTTGCAGCTGACGTGTGTAAATATGAATGTGTACAAGCGTTTGGAACGAGTGACGGCAAACAGAAATAAGCCCAATGGATAATTTAAGAAAGTAATAAAATAAATAAAGTGACATACAATATAGCGTTAACGTCCATGTAGTCAGTAAAATGATAAATATTTTAAAGAAATGTCTATAATGTAGGGTGTATATCTGAGAGTCGCAAGATGTATCGAGTAGAGCATACTAAACGGTGCATTATAATGTACAATATGGGTGGTTCGACAGGTTACCTGTTATAAAACAATGATTGTCTGATTTGATTACGCTACTGAGAGTCTCTGCAGCACAGACGTTGGTAGCTCAGAGGTTAATCGTTTATTACGATATTTCCGGTAAAGAAAACGGCTGTTCCTGTGTAACGACGGGTACATTTTACGGTCTCTCCGTTAACACAGCAATAGAACGCAATTCACACAAATCAAATTGATACTAGATTCGTACTAGCAATTCGTTACAGTTGTTATGAAGAGAACTGTTTTACTTCTTACTATAAAAATGTATCTATTAACGTGTGAGTATTAAAAGCCATTTTAACGAAAGATTTTCACAGACGTGCACAAGCTCAAAGTTGATAACGTAGGAGGACCAGGTCAGCAATACGTAGAAATGTGTGAGTAGGCCTACTGATAAATTTATCGTTAATGAAGCGAATAACGTCACTTTATACTGCAAGCGCTTTTTATATTCACTTTTAAAATCTTTAATAAAATTTTGGTTTTGACATTGCACTTGTAGGACTTACAAATATACATTAATGTTAAAAAAAAAATTGTATAGTTATGTAAACACACACACACACACACACACACAAGTACTCTGTGCATATAATTGTAGTAGGCCTACAACAGTTATGTTGGCCTCGACTGAGCGTTCAGTAAGTACACTGAAAAGAATCAAAACATACATACATTCATAATGCTATGAAAAATAAAACTGGGATTTGTCATCACTGAAAAATGTGAGTAAAATTTATGTTTGTCTAGTATTATTTTCTAATTAAGATTCGTAGACAACACCAATGACAATACAATAGTTTTATCTTGAAATATATCTTGTGATATAGTTTCTGTAATTATATCACAAAATTTGTGTTTCAGGCAGCCACTTAACTGTTAGCTCATAAGAAGTAGCATTAGCTCTACTTACCATGCTATTACTGTACTAGAAAATTAAGTACACAACGCTCTTAATAAGAGGTTGCTTTTGGCTGGTATTTTTATATCTGCCCAAATTATTTTCTCAAGCTTTGCCACTGCATATTATGTCAATTACGCAAATATTGTGGAAGATACTAATTAGCTTAATGCTAATTATTATAGGACAATGATGATGATGATATTTTTATACTATACTTTTTAATGTACAAGTTTAAAACAAAAGTAAGTAGCCCTGAATTTTGAGTGAATATTTATTTTTAAATGTCTTTCAACTACTGTGTATAAGCATTCACCAAAACGATAATGCTTTATTATGTCGTGGGGAAATTGTCACCATATTAATGGTTTTAATTGTTTTATTTAGTAGCCTTTCAGAAGTTTCTTATTATTAATTTCATTATTCGATGGTTACAAACATTAGTTGCCTGATTTTTATGGTGATTACAAAAGTTGTTTAATTCTAAGATAACAATATCTATAATTTAACGGAAATAGTGTCAAGGTAACTACAATAACGTTCGTTACTCACAGCGTTACATAATCACTGTATAAACTGTATTGTAACTGTGAGTTAACAGTACATTATCGAGTTTCTGTAAAACAACCAATCATTCTGAAGACAAATTTGATTTTTTTATGATTAACCCGATTAATTTGATACAAAAAAAATTTGAGACGATGTTTAAAACGCATGTGTACAGGGATTTTTGAGCTTCAAGGGTATGAATATGTCAGTCAAAGATTGTATGTATGTGTGTGTGTGTGTGTGGTGCGCTCGTGCGCGTATGTGTGAAATTGTGGACATAAAAATGTCACCGCAATCTCTTATTTACTCGTTTTTTTATCTTCAATAATTTATTGAAGAAAACTAATGGCACTAAACTAAAAAAAATATTTGTGTGTGTGTGTGTGTGTGTGTAAAGCGTAAATTGGTTAGATGCGATTTTCAGATTTTCATTTTCTTTTTTTGAAGCGTTGACTTATTACTGCTTTTAAGTCTTTCCAAAGACTGTATAATTGCTTTACATAATTATATAAAATCTAAACGTGTTTGAATAGTACTGTTTTTTTATTAGAGTATGGTCAGTGGGGTTTAAGCAGTAAGTTATACAAAATAAAAAAAGAAATAGGATTATACAGAACTGTATTGTACAGAATATAATAAATTAAGTTCATTAACTTATGTGTAAAAGAATAATGGTTCAAATTTAGAACCTCTAGGACATCAGTACCAACTTAAATAACTTTTTTAGGGATTCCATACGTTCTAACCGTTGACCTCTCAAATCGTTTACCCGTATTCCCAACCGGATTACTCTATAGGCCTACACGAAGTATTTGAGTAAGATCATTTTGAGGTGTGAAGGCTACCAGTAATTTTTAAACATACTGGTTTTAAAAATTACATTAACCCTATATTTTACACGAACCATGAGATAAAATTTGGTTTAGAATATTTGAGCGCATTTCTACACAGACATTTCGACAGGAAATCCATCGTTTTAATTGAGGCATATGACTCCTTCGAGAACGGCATACTTTTTAAAAACACCAGACGTTGACAAATCATTATCTATTCAAGGCTATCACAGATCCTTCGTCAAAGAAGTCTATCCATATTGTATAACGTCTTCAGGCATAAAGGACACAACTAATGCTGGAGTTTTCACATCGTTGTGTTTGCCTCTTCCTTTGTGTGGGGGGGGGGCTAGACGCATTTTTCTAAATACTCATGGTAGTGTCGAACAGCATCTCGTATGAACCGTCGCGACCGCCGATGTTTGATTCTTTTTTTTTTAATTTTCTTGAGAAAATTGCTTATACTTACGAAAATACATTTAACTCTTACGCATTTGTGTCTGAATGGATATGGGAACTTTTACGGGAAGTAGGATTATGAGTTAACAAAACCCGATCACATTTACAACCAGTCCATTAAATTTTATATCAGTCCAGTCCAACTTCAGCTTTTATATCCATTTTTATTTTCAGATATAGAAAATCGAAATTTGTTTCTTATGAGTCTCAGCAACTATGCATAATATATATTATCCGTTCGATATTTTGCCAAATGCATAGTACGGTACTTTATATAAATATCGTAAACTATAATTTACTAATTTTTCAGTACCTGAGCACACAACAGTAAATTGAATGCTCAAAAGAATAAATAAATTGATTGATTGATTGATAAATATATTGATTGTAAATTGATTGTAGTGATTAATTAATTCTATTCCATTGCATTTACAAACGGGACATTAAATTATTGTCACGATCTATCTGTTATGTAATCTTGAAGTTACAGTATCCAATAAATTGTATAAAATGGAGTACATAAAATTTATTTTTAAAGTCATCACACAATATTTTAAGAAAAATGTGAAACTACTAATATGAAATCAAGAAAATGACTCATAGAGACTGATACACTATAAGGAATTGTGTCTAATATATATAAAGAGAATTTGTAAGGATAAGATATTACAGGGTCTCAGAATTTGTAAAGATATAAAGATTGCTCTGGGCTGGGAACATCAACAGAATGGAGGGTGGCAGAACCCCTAAAACGATGTTATTATCTGGGAGGGGCAAGACCCAGAGGCAGACCGAGAAACAGACTGGACTATGGTGTTACGGACGATGCGAGGGTCATACTGTTGAGAAATGAGAAGGGACGGTGATGGACAGAGTGGATTGGAGGTGGAGACCAAGGATCGATTTCGGCTGCAAAGCCAAAGAAGACAAAAGGGAAATTCCGGTGCCAGGCATAGTTCCAGGTAATTTCTGTAATGTTTCCGTCCACGCATGTTGTTTACGCGAATACAAAAATATTCGAAACCAGTTAAAATAGTATAAATAATATAAAATAGTTACGAAGTTAAAGATGGTTATTAACAATTTGTCATTGTCTCAATAAACGTAACTTAATTCGTGTCTCATTGATCTAATGGGATGGGTGACGCAGTCTGGACATCTTATTGTTTTCTAGGATTATGTAATCGTATCCGGCAGTATGGTAACTGAATGGTTCTGACACAAAGGCTAGACAAAGAAAACAAAGCAATAAGCATTTTGTAATTTGCTACTATTGTACGATTGTCTTCTCGCTGGCGAGCGCCCCTGTGTAGGCTTGTGCTTGTGTGTGTCTGCAGTAATTCATTCACTTAGTAATTAGCTGAAACGGACAATTTGTTTTATATGAGTATTGTGATTTACTAGACACTCCGCTCCTAAATATCCTGGACATCTCTCTCACACACAGACTTAAACTGAAGTAATTGTTATGGAAAAATACACGATTTTTATGTCGCTACAACATTATCAAGGGTAATTGCATGTAATAACGGAGACATGCTATTGTTGACATTACGTTTTCTTGTTTAGAAGTGGCGCTCCGTCGATTTTGCCTTTATTCTTCATTTTACTTGAATTTTGTCAATATAGGCCTAATTATTTTGTAGTAGGAATAACTGTTAAAAGAATCATAATAATGATTTTCGGAATATGTGAATGTATCACACATAATATGTTTAGGGATAAATGATTATGACACTAATGATTTTTTTTAACAATGTATTGTAGTACGTTTTGTAGTGAAATGATCAAAACATATAGTTTTCAAGTGTAATCTTATTAACTGTGTGTGTGTGAGGGGAGAGGGAAGGAGGGAGAGATTAACAAATCATACAATTGAAAATAACTAACAACTTTGATATACCCACCACCTTTAACCTAAATAAAAAAAAAACTGTTCCACAGAAAATATAAGGATTCGTGTTTCTGTTCCAAAACGTCTGTAGCTGGAAAGCAAGTTTTTAAATAATGCATTTGCTTTTAATACATCAATATTATAAGATAATCATCGTAATAATAATAATAATAATAATAATAATGATGATTATTATTATTATTATTATTACTACTACTACTAGGAGTGTCACTGACACAAATGGGTGGAGCATTTGATATTCGTAATAATTTATTTATTAATATTTTCACAATCAACCGTCTTTGATCCGTTAGATAAATAGATTCGTAACAATTTATTTATCAATATTCATACAATCAACAAAATATATACACTTTTATGATACACACTTTTTATTGAATACACTACATTATAGTACAAAATACATTAATTGTCATTAGACATATTCCACAACCTTTGCAACTCATTTCTACGATCAACCATTGATGGACTTCTATTAATTTTTAGCAGTCTGTCAAAATTAAACGCCGGTTTTAATAATAATCCTTCTAATGTTTTCACTCTTGAAAGAGCAACATACGTTAATCCAACCTGAAATTCATTGTCTCCTAAATTAACAATTGCCTTATCTAATGTTATCCCTTGAGATCTATGTATACTAACAGCATATGCTAACATTAACGGAAATTGTTTACGAGTACAAGAAAATCATTTTTCTTGAAAGATGTCACTACTGGTACAATGGGTATTGAATTCTCGTACAGAACTGGTCATGTATATTTTTCGAAAGATACAAGTAGGCCTATATATATTGGCATGTGATTGTTATAATTTTCGCATTCAACTGCCGGGTCATAAATAATATCAGTTACTGTCCCAACTGAACCGTTGGCTAGTCTTTTTTTGACCCAAAGATTTCTTCTAAGGATAACTCGAGCACCTTTACATAAACTTAATTGGGCAAATAATCCCTGAGCATCATCAGATTTTCCTAGAGAGGCTTCTGGGCAATTATGGATTGCATTGATTAGAGCCACGGGTTGTTTATTGCTTTCTAGTTTTTCATAATTAAAGCGTTCGATTTCAACATTTTTCGACATTATACAGACAGTATCTTTGAAATTCTCCCCTATATTGTTTACATAAAATCTTTTAGATAAGAGCTGATAATCTTGTTCAGTGATTGTTCCATTTCCGACTCTATTTAAAGTCTCTCTAAAATTTTTTTGATCATCACCTTGCTGTGTAACGTTCCGGGCTACGTTACAAATCCAGGGAACCCATCATAATTGACGCTAGCCAATTATACAGGCTGCCTACGTTGTAACGAACTGAAATTAAACTCAACACAAACAACAATAATATTTACGCTATTTATTAGGACACAAGGGGAAGGTATTTCACTGATTTATGCACTCACTTCAAAGTGTAATAAGATGACATCTCTTTATTAACAAATTATATAACAAAAAGATCCCATAACATAAAAATTTATACTGAAATAATAAAAAAGGGTTTTCTGTAAAACAAGGGATCATATAGATCATGTAATTTACCTCGGATCCGAGTCTGCTTTAAATATAGTAAAGACGTCTGAATTATACTATGCTCATCTAAGAGCTTGCAAGATTACATTAACCATTTGAAGAATGGTATTATTTATTAAAGGGGTTATAATTTACATTTCAATATTAACGTTACAACGTATGATTTTCACTACTACAGTTTACATTTCTTTGGTTTTATTTATTGCTTAGAGAAAATTATTGTCTTTGAAAAGTCTCTTTCATCTATAAAAATTATGTTTCAAATGTAATTAATTCTCGATAGCCAAGCTATCGAGTCACCTCTAAGATAAGCTTTGCTGTCCTCGTCCTGGGGTGTGACTCTTCGGAATTCTGGTAGTCGGGGTAGTCATCTGTGTCGTGTCTCTGGTGAATATCTAATAGCCGTATTAGTGAGTAGATTGATGTAATGATGCATAAAGTTGGGTTGATCCACGCCGGTCCTGGTCGGCGTCGTATGGGTTGTAGACGTCCGTATGTGCAATTTGGCAGGTCACATATTCACATGTAGAGTTGTACTGGAGTTTACATCTTAAGTAGAGACGTCACCTTGTTTACGTGTTGATAATTTTTCTTATATTACTACATTTCTTGAACTAACTTTTTCTACATCATATACATTAAAAATCACTAGCTCCTCACGTTTTTTGTGGTAGCTAACCGTTATTTTAAAGTTTACATAACACACTTTTGAAGAACCCTCGTTTGGAGGTGTGTACTGTCTGAACGCCGCATCGTAACTCTTAACTTGATACGACTGGTACATAACAACGAAGCGGAGCGAGTACTCCGCCATAATATAGTTCCAACTTTTATTTAAATAGACATTCTTATAGCAAGATGAAACAAATTATTTAGACTTATTTAGTTTACAGGAATTATTTTAACTACTATTTGTGCCTTCAAATTATTAATTACTTACATTACGATTTTCAAATATTTCTAAGTTACAGACGGTTTGCTAAGCACGTTGTGTCCGGAATTAAACAGGTCAACGCATGATGATTTACTAAAGGGTTAACTGTAATATTATTAACTATTTACAATACGATTTTTTATTACTTGTTTAGTCAGATATTTTTCCATTTAAATCTCGTACTTATTCTGAGTTAGTACAGGGGTACTAATTTAGGTTTAATTGTGCGATTTAAAAATACTTAAATGCTTTCTCAATTTTTTTTTTATTAAATATTTTATTACCAATTAAATCGTCACATACTCCGCCGCTTAAAATCCACATTAGGAATTTTAGTAAGGAAAATTCAAAAGTGGGGACTTGGAGTCTGCTTGGCGTTAATGTGTGGAATTTCTCTCCCCCTGTTTTCTTTTTCTCTCTCATTGTTATTGGCATGTTTTATGCACATGTATTTCTTCTCTATAATAAAACAATATACGTATATATTTTCTTAAAAACTACCTTTTTCATTACATAAAATTCACACTTAAGATCTACATTTTAAAACACAAAACTTTTTCTTATGTCTACTGCTTAAATCTACTACCGGTTTTTTCTTTGGGTTTTAGTTACTCTCTTCATAGAGTAATTTTCTAAATATTTTGTTATTTAGAGGTCAGTTTAGTGGTCATTGAGTTCTCATTTGCTTATCTTTCGCTGAACAGGATCTCAGGTTGATCAGGCCTCATTTCCAAATTCTACGATTAACACTTAGCATGGTTACTGAGGTATAAGATAACTTGTCTACCTAGTATTACCTTTTCTATTTGTGGCTATGCTATTTCCTCTTTTCTTCTTATACAATTTTATCTGCGAAATATGTGTTCTCCGTACATATTCTCGAGTCGCAGGTTCGTACAGGGCTACTGTAACTGGGGTTAAATACTTCTGGATTTGGTAAGGACCACACCATCGGTATGATAGTTTAGAGGTGGTCTTATCAATTGCACCACTAGTCGGGTGTGTCTTGTACATTACTAAGTCACCGACTTGGTACCTAACTAAATTGTTAGTGTTATGAACGTTTCTTTCGTGGTATTTTCTGGATTTTTCTAGGTTCGCTCTTAAATTAGCGAAGCTTTATTCCATATTTGCTTAATCTGCTTATCCTTTATTTGCGGAGGTAGCAAGTCATGTATTTTCCATTTAGTGGACAAGGGGTGGTTTGGTTTGTATTTATACAGTAACTCAAACGGGGTCGACTTGTGTCCTTCGTGATAAGCTGAATTAAAGGCGTATTGTATCCAGGATAGGTTCTGGTCCCAAGACGTATGATCGTTCGCATGGTAGGCGATTAGTGCAGATTTGAGGTTTCGTAGATACCTTTCAGCAATATTGCCTTGCGGTCGATACTCCGTAGTGGTAATATGGTCTATTCCTAACTTGAAACACATATTCTTAAATTCTTTCGCCTTAAATTGTGGTCCGTTATCTGACACTATACGTACAGGTGTACCATAATCTTTAAATAATCTCTCTTGTAATATATTTACAGTCGTCGACGCTAATGCTCGCCGCATGGGATACATCCAAACAAATTTGGTGAACGAATCTACACAGATGAGTAACATAGTATTACCTGATTTAGATCGTGGGTAGGGACCTGAAAAGTCTAAATAAAGTTTAGAGAAAGGGGTCTTAGGGATTTCTGAAATTAATTGGCTTACCTGACTGTTTCTTGCCGGTTTACTGAGAGCGCATAAATTACACTTTTTTACAAAACTAGCTATTTCGCTGTTCATATTGTTCCAATGATATTCCTTTCGAATGCGATGTATGGTTTTATTGATTCCCATATGGGCTCCAATGGTAGATGAATGGAAGTACTCCATCAGCATGGGCTTAATCATATCAGGGGCGATTATTCTTAATTCCTTTCCATTTCTTATTTTGTGGCATAGTATACTTTTACTTAATACGTATTTCTCGGATTTAATACCTTGCTCAAGTTGTTCTATAATCGGTTTCAGAAGAGGGTCTTGTTGTTGATATAGAGCAATGTTGGTAAAGGCAAGGGGGAATTCAGTAATTACGGCGTTAGCAAGGGCTGTTTCCGGACTCTCCTTGTTTCCGGGAGTATTTGTGGGCGACTGGAACATACGGGACAGGGTATCAGCGACTACGTTTTGTGTACCTTTAATATGCTGCACTTTGAATTTGTAGCAGTTTAACCTCAATACCCATCTTCCAATACGTCCTAACTGTTTAGGGTGATTCAGTAACCAAGATAATGCTTGATTATCAGTTCCCAAAAGGAATTCTTTATGTTCTAGAAAGGGTTTAAACTTCTCAAATGCAAAAACAATGGCTGAACATTCCAATTCATATGCGGAATATTTTCTTTCTTGGTCGCTCAAGGTTCGCGATGCATAACTAATAGGTAGTCTACTGTTTTCTATTTCTTGATAGATGACTGCACCTAACGCTACACTAGAACTGTCGGTCTGAACTACGAAAGGTTTCGTGAAATCTGCTAGTTGCAATACTGGGGGAGATATGATGCTTTCTTTGAGATGTTCAAACGCATTTTGGTGGTGTGCGGTCCATTCAAACGTTGCTCCCTTCTTTCTTAAGGAATTCAGCGGTGCTGCTATTTCGGCAAGATGGGGAATATACTTGTGGAAATAATTTACCATTCCCAAAAATCGGGCTATACCTTTTGCATCTCGCGGGGGTGAAAATTCTCTGATGGCGCGGGTTCGTTCGGGGTCAATGCTTACTTTTCCATTTGCTTTCACGATGTGACCTAAGAATGAAAATTGTGGGACGGCAAAATTTATCTTTTTGGGGTTAACTGTTAATCCTGCTTTTTGTAACCGAGATAACACTTCACGTAGGTGTTTAAGATGTTGTTCCATTGATTCGCTATAGATAACGATGTCGTCAAAGTAGTGATACACATATTTAAATTTTATATCATGAAATATTCTTTCTAATAATCTACTACATACGGAACTTCCTTGAGATATTCCGAAGGGTACTCTAGTAAATTGGTACAGGTTAAAAGGAACGGCAAACGCGGTTAGACGTTTGGATTCTTCCGAAAGGGGTATTTGGTGAAATGCTTGATTCAGATCCATTACCGTAAAGACTTTCGCTTTTGTGAAGTAATGAAAAGCACTATGGATGTCTGGAAGCGGGATAGATTCAAATTCTATTCGTTTGTTTAATTGCCGGTAGTCCACAACTAGTCTATGTTTATCGTGACCTTTTGGTACTAAAAAGGAGGGTGATGAATATGGAGACGTAGAGGGTTCAATGACTCCTTGTTCTAACAACTTGTTGATATGGTTTCTCATCACTTCCATCTTGGGAGGCGACAACTTGTATGGGGGTAGGCGTATTACTTTCTGATCGCTCAGATTGATCTTATATTCTATTAATTTCGTAAGTCCTAGCTTAGGTGTAAGAACGGTGGAAAATTCTTTTATTAATTTCTGCATTCTCAGCCTATCTCTACTTCCTAGATGAGATAATTCAGACTCTTGGTGTACTACGTGTGCTGTCGATGATCTAGTTGTTTCTTGTTTGTTCGTATTACAATCAAAATTATACTTCCGTGTACGGTCGAATCGAAAATAATATTTCTGCTCATGGATGTCAAGAATCATTCCCGTTTTACTTATAAAGTCTGCTCCCAATATTAAGTCGGGTCCTAACTCATTACATACTAACATAGTAAAAAACCACGTTAGGTTCTTGATTTTAACTTTAATGGTGATGCTAAGTTTTATCATTATATTCCGTCTATTGGCGATAGCACATTTTATATTCACCGCCTGACTCCGTTTCACTAGGTGGTGTTCGAATAATTTATCTGCTAACTTTTGACTGATTAAGGTTCTGGTAGATCCCGAATCGATTAATGCGATTGTGGAGGTAAAACCTAGGTCAATTTGTATTAAGGGTAATAGACTTTTAGTCCAGTTACATTTAGTTATCGCGTTACATTTTTCAATAAGCTTTCTAACATAGGGATCTATTTCTTTAGAGTTTCTTTTCCTTCCCTTTTTTTTTATTGTCGTACATTTCTTTAGGTTCACCGGATCTCAAGTTGCTGCGGAAGACACAGGATTTCGGGTCTCCCTGCCTTACATTTTTTTTGGATTAGGGTGTTTACGTTCGTATTGCTTGCTGTTACAGTTTTTACTTATGTGTCCATATTTACCGCAATTATAACACATGTTCTTATTACGAGGAGGGTACCTAGTTTCCGTTTTAGGTTGTGTTTCATTTGACTTACCAAGGCTGCGCAAATTGTGAGGTCTATTGAATACTCGCCTTTCATGCTGGGTTGTTATATCGGGCACTAGGGCTTGCAATTCATTTCTATTCGCTTCGGTTGATTTCATCACATGTCTATTCTGATCTGAGTACCATACGTTCGAAGAGTGGATACTGCATTGTTCTAGATCCGCAAAGGTGTTAGGTCGATTTATCAAAGCTAAACGAGATCTTTCTTCTGGTGACAATCCTACTAAAATGGTGTCGACCATCTGTCTCTCATTCCAATCTACTTGTAGTAGTCGAGATGACTCCCTGATGTCTGAGATGTAATGGGCCAATCTCTCGTGATTTCCTTGTACTCGTAGTACGGTCTTTCTTTTAAGTTCTTCATTAAGTGGGAATAAAATATTTTATTATTGAGATATGCAGGTCTTCTACTGGAAGGGTAGAGCTTAATGATTCTATCACACGATTCTTTAACGGGGGTTTACATTTCGGTAGGAGAACTTGCAAAATTTGCCAGTCATTCAGCTGCTGTAGATCTTTTATCTGCAGGAGATATTTGATGAAATTCAGTAGTTTAGTGACATTTAATCCATCAGTGTATGGGATTTCAGTTAAAAGTTTCTCCACGGGATGAGTGATTTTTCCATAGAGGTCTGCGTTATAGTTCAAGTGTGGCATCGCTTTAGGAGGACGATATGATGCATTCGGGGTTGTCAATTCGTGCGTTTCGGGGCGAATCTGGAAACGATTGGGAGGAGGGGCTTCAAATGTAGTCGGGGCATTTAAATCTCTATCAGGGTATTGCTCGTGAGTAGGTTGTATTTGCGATACGGCGGGTGAGTCGCGATCCGTGTTGGGTGGAGGCAGATCTGTCGTAGGGGATTGAACTGGGGAGATGTGTAGTTTCTTCAAGGACTTCTCAATTTCATCCATTCGGAACGAGTCGGATTTTCTTCTTAACTCATTGATAATAGTGGGTAATCGACGTAAAGCTTCGTCAGCAAAATTTTGGACTTCTGGAGGTATTTCCGTAAGATTAGGCCAGATCAATAAATTTTTCATTCGCCGGGTTAAATGCTCTATTCTTTGAGTAGTCCGCAATATTATCGCAGGAGATTTCTCGTCTTGGAGGGTTTGAGACAATAAAGTTAGCTCGCTATACTTGGCATTACAAATTTCTCTCTCGCTCTCATAATAGAGTCCGCTTAGGTTGCTTAATTGCGCGGGTGTATCAAATCCACTTTCGCGTATTGACTTACGCAATTCCGCGACTGTTACATTAACATGGGGTAGACCACGTAAAAGAGCTTCATAAGACAGCTCGTCCTTTAATAGTAAATCCGGATTAAATTGTGCCATCTTTATCTTATTTCTAACACATTAAAACGTACTTAAAATTGATTTTACTACACTATACACTTATTACATAGACAATTTATTTCTTGGTTAAATCATTTGCATTGTTCACAAGAGAATAATTTCTCTTCTAAGGGAGAGACAAAAATTCCACACACACTTCAATGTAAAGTCAACGATCAGCTGTTCGCTGGAATGTAGGTCACCCTAGTTTATTTAGTAAACAATGACAAGGTAGTTGTATGCGTGGGAACGCGAGGATTACGCTCAAGTATTGTTCTCTTTAACAATAGCTAAGGCTATCTTTCTCGACCGGTTTCAACAGGGGAAGCGAGTTGCACTAAGGGGGTGAATCTGATTCAACGAAACACGCTTTACAAGTTACAGGTGTATTAAGGTTGTGACAGTCTGAGTTTAGTAATCAATTGTCTTACTTTCCACCTTTAATTTTTGAATTATTTTTAATTTTTGGTAACAAAATTAAGTTACGAATTTCTTTACACGTAATTAACCGGGTCTACTTTAGACAGGAGTTTATATTTCTCTTACCGTGACGACAGACATACACTTACATTCTATGCAGGCCTATTCAGGAAACTACAGGTCTTGAATTGTCACAATATAAACCTGTTAAAGACTGAACAGTTTGACAAGCACTAAAATTCATGTACGTACTTGCATTGGCGTAATACAATGATAGTCCATATTATTTTGCGTATCTTAAATAAATTACATCATACGCAAGTTAGTGAGTAATCTTGTACAAAATAAATTCACAAGGTGAATTTATTTATGAAATTAATTTTATGAAAATTAATATTAACATGAAATACAGTAACTGAGTGCATAGATCAGCAGAGAGTTATCTATTTTACTACTTAACAATTATTTTTAATTATCAGAGTGACGTATCTTTGTTTGCGTCACGATGCTTACAAACCTTTTATATAAAACAGCAGAGTCGCGCATTTTTGTAACGTTCCGGGCTACGTTACAAATCCAGGGAACCCATCATAATTGACGCTAGCCAATTATACAGGCTGCCTACGTTGTAACGAACTGAAATTAAACTCAACACAAACAACAATAATATTTACGCTATTTATTAGGACACAAGGGGAAGGTATTTCACTGATTTATGCACTCACTTCAAAGTGTAATAAGATGACATCTCTTTATTAACAAATTATATAACAAAAAATTCCCATAACATAAAAATTTATACTGAAATAATAAAAAAGGTTTTCTGTAAAACAAGGGATCATATAGATCATGTAATTTACCTCGGATCCGAGTCTTCTTTAAATATAGTAAAGACGTCTGAATTATACTATGCTCATCTAAGAGCTTGCAAGATTACATTAACCATTTGAAAAATGGTATTATTTATTAAAGGGGTTATAATTTACATTTCAATATTAACGTTACAACGTATGATTTTCACTACTACAGTTTACATTTCTTTGGTTTTATTTATTGCTTAGAGAAAATTATTGTCTTTGAAAAGTCTCTTTCATCTATAAAAATTATGTTTCAAATGTAATTAATTCTCGATAGCCAAGCTATCGAGTCACCTCTAAGATAAGCTTTGCTGTCCTCGTCCTGGGGTGTGACTCTTCGGAATTCTGGTAGTCGGGGTAGTCATCTGTGTCGTGTCTCTGGTGAATATCTAATAGCCGTATTAGTGAGTAGATTGATGTAATGCTGCATAAAGTTGGGTTGATCCACGCCGGTCCTGGTCGGCGTCGTATGGGTTGTAGACGTCCGTATGTGCAATTTGGCAGGTCACATATTCACATGTAGAGTTGTACTGGAGCTTACATCTTAAGTAGAGACGTCGCCTTGTTTACGTGTTGATAATTTTTCTTATATTACTACATTTCTTGAACTAACTTTTTCTACATCATATACATTAAAAATCACTAGCTCCCCACGTTTTTTGTGGTAGCTAACCGTTATTTTAAAGTTTACATAACACACTTTTGAAGAGCCCTCGTTTGGAGGTGTGTACTGTCTGAACGCCGCATCGTAACTCTTAACTTGATACGACTGGTACATAACAACGAAGCGGAGCGAGTACTCCGCCATAATATAGTTCCAACTTTTATTTAAATAGACATTCTTATAGCAAGATGAAACAAATTATTTAGACTTATTTAGTTTACAGGAATTATTTTAACTACTATTTGTGCCTTCAAATTATTAATTACTTACATTACGATTTTCAAATATTTCTAAGTTACAGACGGTTCGCTAAGCACGTTGTGTCCGGAATTAAACAGGTCAACGCATGATGATTTACTAAAGGGTTAACTGTAATATTATTAACTATTTACAATACGATTTTTTATTACTTGTTTAGTCAGATCTTTTTCCATTTAAATCTCGTACTTATTCTGAGTTAGTACAGGGGTATTAGGTTTAATTGTGCGATTTAAAAATACTTAAATGCTTTCTCAATTTTTTTTTATTAAATATTTTATTACCAATTAAATCGTCACAGCTGTCTCATAATCTCCGTTAAAAAGAAAACTTTTTGGAACTGTTTATATAAAAGATTCGATTGAATGGTCTGAACATTATTACCAATATTGTAAAGATGTGAAGCTACTTTCCTTCACATAAAATTCACTCACAAACATTGTATATTTGTCGGGCGCCATCTTGCCAACTGCAAGAAAATAATTTATGAGGGTTCTTTTCAGCGGACTAGGAGAGCAGAATGTGGTTGCTGAAATAATTAATTTAATTCATATTGGCAATGAACCTAAGGTTTATTTATTCTTTAATACACACAACAACAAAAAATAAAACTTCTTTTCCTACACTTACATACTATTGCCAACTTAACTATGAACTCGTGAAATGAATGTCATTAAAATTATTTTTCTTACATCTTTTTCATTATTAATTTGGTCTTATTTATTAATTATATTTCTTTGATTATATTTCACCAATAATTACATTTAATGATTATATATCTTCACAAACCAGCACTTCTTTTAAATTTCTATATTCGCTCTCTCTCTCTCTCTCTCTCTACATTTCTATTCCCCTCCCATGTTTAATTGATTCATTAATTTAATTTTATTTTTAGGCTGCCAGTTCTTTGTTAAACATTCTCAAAATTTGCTTTCAAAAGGTTTTAGATTTAACCAATGTTGGTTACTTATCTGCCAAAGATCTTGATGAGTCCGTCTCTACCACGTATTTCGTTTCGATTCCGCACCTTTTCTTATTTTACTCACTCTCCGGAACTGTAACTCTATAAAACTGTTTATTTTTTATTGAAAGTTCACATTTTATTGTTATATACGGGCCCCCGATTTGCGTTCCGGAACTTATATCTGTGACCGGCCGGTTCACTGACTAATTTTATACTGGGACTTAGCCACTGGCGCTATTTTATGAAGTCGCCGTTGTTCTTTCAATTCTGATTGGTTTATATTTTGTATTCGTTCGCCAGTGGACTGTTTTTGGCTTGTTGACAGAACTGGTGACACACATCGTTATATAATTTGCTGACGCAACACATCGCCTGATGTCTGGTTGTGTAACGTGTTTACAGATCTTGTTACATAACGTGTTTACGTTTTCCGGGTTCGTCATTGTCCTTGAACTGAGTTTGGTACAGTTGCCGGTTATTAAAACTGTTTATATGAATATTATTAAACAAGTCTGTATTCATAAGGTTAACAGCAGTGCAGCCACGTTGCGATCGTTTCAAAATAACAAATTTACCCAAGTCTATAATTTCTGTCCCTATCACTCAACAAGGGATAAAGTTATTATTATTTATTTATAAAAAAAAATACAAATTATGTTATTTATTATCAATAAAATATAAACTTCTTTACATTGTCTCAGGTAGGCCCCAAAAATGCCCCGCTACAATACCCCCTCAATGAGATATTTTATGCCGAAGCATAAAAAATCTCATTGACACATTCATACTTGCTAAAGGGATCAGCCAGGATATGTCGCCACAACCCCCTGTACGGTTTACAAACAAGAATAATCAACTCACCCTTGGTCCGGTGATTGTGACCGCATCTGCATGACAATACTGGACTTCTCTCTCGAGATCCCAACACCGTAGAGTCAGACAGATACTCAACGCCCCTGCTCTGACGCGCAGGCCAGCTCAGGTCCGCCGCCACAGCATCACCAAACACTGAAACAACAAATCAAAATATTAAATAGTGGCCTTATACAACACCATATCCCCAACTGATCTGTTCCCCCCTAGCGGTGCTGGTTTGCGCTAAGAAGCACTGGTTTTGTTTTTACTCACTTATTACTAGCATGTATATATCAGAATACCTAACATAACTTAACATAAGAAAACACAGTACATTAATAATTCATTTTAAAATAAACAACTTACAATTAAAATGTTACACACTTTACATCATTAAATTAGCATATAAAATCAAAAAATTACTTTTAAACTTGATTTACTCTTATTAATTTGTTTCTCAAAATTACAAAAATTATTTTTTTTTTTTTTTTTTTTTTTTATTATGGCCATCATTATTCCATTTCATTACTTTGGGTGATTCTACTTTATTCCTTATAATTTACTTTATCCATTTGGCATTTATTCATAATCTTACCCCTTTTATTACTCTAATGCTCCCTTACAAAATCTTTAACTAGTAGGACACCCCTCTATCAAAATTTTACTAACCCTTCTCTACCTCTAACTACTTACTATTTTAACTCCAATCGCCACCTTCTACTCTTATAAAAAAAAATACTCTCTAACCCTTTGTACATAGGATACGTGTTTCCTTCCCAAAACTCATTCCCTTATGTTGGTCCCTGGACTCACCCTAGGTAACCCTTTCCGGCGCCAATCGGTCCCTATCCCGTCCCAACCCTTGTTGCGGACTCCCCAAATACACTACCACTACTACAAAATTGCCATCCCCAAAAAATCTCAATCTCATAACCTCACTACAATTACAACAAATTAACATCAACAAATAAACAACAATATATCACTCAAAACTCTACATAAAATCTCCATAACTACTGTGTCTCCACTTATACTTCTCAAAATTCTATAACATATACTAACTCAAAACAACATTGCATTATTTTCATTTCCACTATTACTTTAACTCTTACTTCGATTTGGACAAATCTATGTCCCACAAAATTCAACTTGAATTGACTCAAACATTTTATTCAACTAATTACTATCACCCATTTCTATCTTTTACAACCCATTGAAAACTTTACCTATCACAACTATTTTTCATTTTATTTTTTAAATCTAGAAACACATTGAAAACATATTATTATATTTTTATAATACTTATTCCTAACATACTAAATGCAATCAACACAATAAGACATAATAACACAATATAAGAAGTATTTAGTGCATCTATTTTTTAAATTCAAACAAAATTATTGAGTAGCAAATCATCATTATTAATTAAAATATATCAAATTTTTAATACGTTATCCCCTTGGATAACCTCCCAGCCACACACACTATTTCAGAATTATGGAAGACTGTGGCGCCTTTTCGCTTCCACAGAGACTGTATATTTTTGGAGCAGGGTTTTACCTCTCCGTGTCTCTGCTTCCGCTGTTAAGTTTAAAATTGTTGAACATCAACATGTTCTCGTTAATAATTATACACCCTTAAACGGATCTACCACCTGGCTCTGCTGTTCCTTCTCGAACAGAGTGGCAGCCGCTGTTCCATAGTTTGGTGATTCCCCTTTTATTACCCCCCATCAATTTCAAAATGCACCTTTACAACGATAACAGCTATGGCCAGTTATGGCAGCGCGCAATCGTAATGTGCCCCAACCATAGCTGTTAAAGCTAAACCAATTCCACGGTCAGGGTTCGGTGAGGCCGTGACCGCCCGAAAAGTTGGGGAATCACAAGTAAAATTAAAGTTACGAATTTATATTTAAATGACAATATTAATTTAGATGGGGTTTTAACCCACTTTGTATGGAAGCTTAACCATTATTAACATAAAATAATTAATACAACATCTACAACCTTCCCCCATAGCAGTTCCACACTACACTGTTATGTCACTTCATTGAGCACCAAACTACCCCCCAAAATTATCCCCACATCTTGTATTGGTAACAAGTTCTTATATTACTACACATTTCTTCAAAACGTTCCTACACCCACTAATACTAAAATCCAACAATTATATTTGGTCACCTAATGCTAAAAAATTTAGAAGAGAAAAAACATTTTTTATCTTAAATTTAGAATTATACACATCCAAAATTTTTTTTTTTTTTTTTTTTTTTTTTTTTTTTTTTTTTTTTTTTTTTTATATATATAGGAGGCTGACTCTATTGTCATAATATAATTTGCTGACGCAACACATCGCCTGAAATGCCGGGTCTTGCTGCAAAACGCATCGGCACCAGGTAGATATACTACGTGAATTCACGTCCCCCCTCTAAAACACACTACTCCCCTCTCTCCTACCATTTCTTCTACCCCGCCTTCTACCGTGCTCCAATACGTCTTGCCCCAAAACTCGTCGTTTCGGGCCAAACAGAAAATATTGTCAAAGGCTCCATTTTAATTTTGCCCTTGACACCAAAAAATTTAAATTGAATGCACTGCCTTTTACTTAAATGCAGCCTCCATTATTTACAAACACTCTAAGGCAGTGCAGGCACGTGACAGGCACACCAAAACCGCTGCACCGGGAGTGTATAAGAAAATAATTTATGTCACGTACCTGTGGGGTCCCCCTCCCCGTTCAAATGTGCAGTTAGTTTTCTACTTTATACCAATTTTGGTGGAGCCGGACCATCGTTGTTTTCACCGCCCGAAGGAAGATCCGCCAACCATGGCCCGCCTCCGAGTTCCGAATTCCACGGCCAGGACTGGTAAGATCGTGACCGCCCGAAAATGGGGGAGGATCCCTTCTGAAAACATACAATAATATCTTAAAAAACTTATTTATAAACATAACAATTAAAGTGACCTATATAATTTTAAATTCGTCGCATTTTGAGTACCTACTATTTCCTGCGTCGCTGGGTTCCTCAGCACATACGCATTCTGCATTTTTATGTCTATGACTTCATAAGGTCCTTCATATAACAAGAAAAACTTTTTTATTTCCCTATCTTGAGCACTGGACAAATCATGTCTTTTTACTAACACTAACTGGCCTACCTCATATTTGGTCCATTTACCCTTAGCATCATGTTTCTGTTTTCGTCGCTCTCCTCTAGTAAGTAAATTCTCGTTCGCCAATCTAATCTTCATATTCCTGTCCAAAATTTGCCCTTCAGGTGGGTATGTGAAAAGTTGTTCTAATATCCTGGGCGGCCTTGTTCCCCTGATTAACTCATGCGGCGTAAATCCCGTGGACTCATGGGTGGTACAATTCAGCCACTCCTCTACTTTTTTCACGTAGGATGGCCATTCTGTGTGTTTGGCGTGACAGTACGCCCGAAATATCCTACCAATCTCTCTCATCACCCGTTCTGCTTGGTTCGACTGAGGATGGTACACTGCCGTATGCTTGGGTATAATGCCTTCCCATCCAAGCGTCTGCCGCCACTTGCCGCTTATAAACTGTGGACCATGGTCAGATAATATAATTTTCGGCTTTCCCACATTAAGCATATAATCTTTTACTATTCTCTCACTAAGTACCTTACTAGTTGCTCTCTTAATACTATATAACTTTACAAATTTTGAAAAAGTGTCTAAAACTACAAATACATATACCACACCCCCTCTACCTCTGGGTAACGGTCCATATAAATCAACCGCAACTAGATCAAAAGGCTTATCTACTTTTATATAATTCATCTCTCCTTCCACTCTATAATTCACCACTTTCGATTTTTGACATAATTCACACACTCTCAACACTTTTCTCACTCTCCTCTCCATATTCTTAAATATACATGACTCTTTCAAAACATTTGCACACTTTCTCGCACCAAAATGACCATACCTTATATGACAATCCCAAACAATTTTATCTATTAACCCATCAGGTATAATTAACCTCCAATCACGCTCCCCACCATCTACTTTTTTAAACAAAATGCCTTGATATATTTGAAATCGCTCATTATATTCAGATCCCTCTACGTCTGTTTCTAAACTAACAATTATTTTACCCAGTTTGCTATCAGATCTTTGCAAGTTTTTAATGTCTCTTAATTCCTCACCAAAAATCCTATCTTCTCTAGTTAACCTAAAAATTTCTATTTCTTTAAGGTCCCTACCAGTCTTATTATCTATAACATCTATTCTAGAAAGTGTATCTGGTACCTTATTATCTGACCCCTTTATGTACTCCCATGAAAAGTTATATTCCTGTAAGGCTAATACCCACCTGGTTAATCGGCTGTGTGTTAGCTTACATGAATTCAGAAATGACAGTGCCTTGTGGTCCGTCCGGATGATCGTAGTATTCCCTAGTATGTACGTGCGGAATTTACCCACGGCGAACACAATGCTCAGAAGTTCCTTTTCTGTTGTCGTGTAATTCTTTTCTGCCGATAACAGCGATCTACTGGCGAAGGCGATCGTCAGGTGTTCCTTGTCGCAGCTCTCTTGGTATAACTCAGCACCTAGCGCTACATTGCTGGCGTCGGTCTGCAAATAAAAGATCTTATTAAAATCAGGATGATTCATCATTATCATATGACTGAACTTTCTCTTAATTTCATTAAATGCAGCTCGTTCCGCATCGCCCCATCTCCACTGTTTATTCTTCTGCAGGACAGCACTCAGTTTGGATGTTGTGTGTGCGTAGTTCTCCTGAAATTTCCTGTAAAAATTGCACAAGCCTAAAAAACTCTGTAGTTGCTTAATGTTTTTAGGTTCAGGGAATCGCATTATTGCTTCGACTTTGTCAGGGTTGGCTAATATCCCCTCTTGTGTAATAATAAATCCTAAAAAGTGTATCTCTGTCTGCAGAAACTTAGACTTGTCCCAATTCACTGTTAAACCCCCTACTTGTAGTTTATCTAATACATATTCTATGTGTTCTAAATGTTCAGTGAATGTTCTAGAGGCTATCAAAATATCATCGACATACACAGTTAAAAAGTCTAAGTCCTTAGGTTGTAAAATATTATCTAAACATTTGATAAAACTGGCAACACTGGTGTTTAATCCAAAAGGTAAGCGTTTAAACTGGTAATTCTTACCGTTAAAAAGAAAAGCTGTATATTTCCTACTCTCTGTTGCTAATGGTACCTGCCAGTATCCAGCGGTCAGGTCTAAAGACGTCATGTATTTGACTCCGCTAAACTTTTGTAAAATCTCATTTATGGGTTCCGGAGATTCTCTGTCCGGTATAATAATTTGATTTATTTTTCTAGCATCTAAACATAACCTTACCTTGCCATCCTTCTTTATCACTACCACCAAAGGGTTTGAATAAGGTGATACTGAGCGTTCAATTATGCCTCCTTGCATCATCCGGTCTAATTCCTCCTGTACAGCCCTCCTCTTCGAAAACGGCACCGGGTAGCTTCTCTGCATGTATGGTGCGTGGTCCCGAACTTTCAACTCACAGATGTAGTCCTTCGCTTTCCCTGGTGATTCATCAAACACCCCTCTGTACTGCTCCACAACTGCCCACAGCTCCTCTCGCTGAGTACTTCCTACAACTGTATTTTCATTGAAAAATTTATCGGCTCTATTTGCCCACACACTCTCATTACGCTCATGCATCTCTCTCTCCTCACTTTCTACACCATCACTCTCTAGACATATATTTATTTTAGTTTCTATTTCCCTATCACTTATCTGTTTATGTAACATTTTTATTCCAGTGACTTTAGCTTCATTTACTACTTTCTTAAACTCTATTCTGACTGGTTTATTCCCCTTCTCAAATTTTACTATTTGTTTATTAAAATCTATTACTGCTCCGTTTCTTTCCAAAAAATCATTTCCCAATATTACATCTAGACTTAACCCTTTAACTACTAGGAAAGTGTTTTCAAATTCTACTTCATTTATTAAAATATTTAATTGTACTTGTCTGGTTATTCTTTTACTTCTCACCCCAGTTACCCCCACTACTGTAACCCCTGCAACTGGTAATGACGGTATATTCTTGTTTAACTCTTTTAATTCACCCATGACATTTTCAGAAATCACTGATATCTCGCTACCGGTATCAATTAAAGTTTTATAATTCTTACCTTCAATGTTAATCGTCACCTCAGTCAATCCTGTTCTGTGTTCCCCCACCTTGTTCTCCTCTTCTTCTAACAACTCTTTTGCCATATCCACCTTGATGACGTTGTTTGTGTATTCGTTAATGACTTGGACCCGGTCCTCCGTTGACAATGGCTGGGTCCGCTTCCCCATTGTCTTCCTCAGTTTTCCGTGGATGGACCTGCTACAGCTTGATGATTTCCTCCTCTACCTCTATTGTGATTTCCTCCTCCCCGAGACGCTCCTCTATTAAATTCTCCTCCTCTCGACTGTTGATTTGGTGGTGGGTTTGTCCTCTCATTTCTGGCGCACTCCCTGGTTCGATGACATCTAAAACAATTCGTTCTATTAGCATAGTTATCAATTTCACAGGCTCTACACCTCCAACTCTCGCCCCTATTATCGAAACTTCCTCCCCGCGCTCCTCTATGAAAATTCTGTGTACCCCTGTTATGATGGAAAAAATTATTATTATTATTATTATGGTGTGGTACTACTGGTGTGTTTGGACGTCGTCCCATGTCGCGTTCCCCTATATTCTGTAATACATCTAACATGTTTTCTAACTCACTTATATTGGTAATCTCTCTAGTCATTAAAGTTATTTGCACCTCTCTAGGCAGGTGTTTGCTAATATGTCGTACAAATGATCGGAATGGCAACGGCGGTTCTAAATACTTTGCTTCGTTATAAATGGTCATCACATATATGGTTAGGTGGTTATTAATCCTACCGAAATTCCCATTACCCATTATTTTACTTCTTAGTATTTCTTGGTCTTCTTCTGACCAATATTTGTTGCGGAAAGCTATCTCAAAATCTTCATAACTTTCCCATTCGGTATGGTGTACTTCCGACCATATCTCGGCACTACCTTTGAAACATTTGATAATCTTCAACAACTTAACCTCCCAGCTACTATTATTAAACCGATTAAATTCCCTAACCCTATTTAAAAATTGCATTGGGTGTACTCTACGATTGTCACAATTGAAAGTTTCTAATTCGACTTCATTATTTGTATCTCGTGTCATAAATACTCGTTCAATAACATTGTTTACATTTTGATTTTTCACTAAACTTAATTCATCTCGCATACTACTAATATTTTGTTCAAGTGAATACATTTTTTTATCATTACTATATTCAGACTGTACATTATTTTTTGCTATTATTTCAATAGATTCATTTACTGCTTGTATCTCCGTCTTATAATTACTTTCAATTTCATATATTCTTGAGTCTATCTTATTTTGGTGTTCATCAATATTCTGGCTAAATTTTTCAACTGTCATTACTACGCTACTCAACTTACATTCAGTTTCAATATTACGTTTAATAATTTTAGATTCTATGTCATTGTTATACTCATTCATTGAATTTATTAATATTTCGTTATTTTCATTGATTTGCTTCTCAACTCTAACTATCTGACTATCTATTTCACTAAATTTAACATCTGTCTTTTGTATTGAATCATCTAACTTGGTTTCTACTTGACTGATTTTATTAGTAAATTCTACTGTGGTATTTTCACAATGTTTGTTAATTTCTTGTATCTCATGTTTCAACTCTTTCTGATTTTTTAATAACTCTTGCATATCGTTTTTCTGTTCATTAAAAAGTAATTTCATCATCTTGATCAAATCATTATCTTCAGCCGTTTTATTCGCGACTGGTGTTGAGTGAACACCTTCATGCATGATTTGAGATTCAGTTATGCTTATCTGGCTTTCATCTACACTGTCAGTGACGCTGACAGTTTCCTGATTGTCTGCCATTTTTCTTAAAAAAATTTTTTATATATATATTTCTTAGCAAAATATTATTTTGTCATACATAATTATTATTGAGAAAAGAAAAAAAATGTTCTGCTCACTCATACTACAAAACATGACATAACCTTATTCTATACGTCTATTTTACGTATGCCAAAAAAAATTTATTTTACCTTAAACAACCATTCTGCTTTCCCAGTGGGCCTATATTTATATAATATTATTATATAAATCGTCCCTAAGTTCGGAAGCCAAATGTGAAGCTACTTTCCTTCACATAAAATTCACTCACAAACATTGTATATTTGTCGGGCGCCATCTTGCCAACTGCAAGAAAATAATTTATGAGGGTTCTTTTCAGCGGACTAGGAGAGCAGAATGTGGTTGCTGAAATAATTAATTTAATTCATATTGGCAATGAACCTAAGGTTTATTTATTCTTTAATACACACAACAACAAAAAATAAAACTTCTTTTCCTACACTTACATACTATTGCCAACTTAACTATGAACTCGTGAAATGAATGTCATTAAAATTATTTTTCTTACATCTTTTTCATTATTAATTTGGTCTTATTTATTAATTATATTTCTTTGATTATATTTCACCAATAATTACATTTAATGATTATTATCTTCACAAACCAGCACTTCTTTTAAATTTCTATATTCGCTCTCTCTCTCTCTCTCTCTCTACATTTCTATTCCCCTCCCATGTTTAATTGATTCATTAATTTAATTTTATTTTTAGGCTGCCAGTTCTTTGTTAAACATTCTCAAAATTTGCTTTCAAAAGGTTTTAGATTTAACCAATGTTGGTTACTTATCTGCCAAAGATCTTGATGAGTCCGTCTCTACCACGTATTTCGTTTCGATTCCGCACCTTTTCTTATTTTACTCACTCTCCGGAACTGTAACTCTATAAAACTGTTTATTTTTTATTGAAAGTTCACATTTTATTGTTATATACGGGCCCCCGATTTGCGTTCCGGAACTTATATCTGTGACCGGCCGGTTCACTGACTAATTTTATACTGGGACTTAGCCACTGGCGCTATTTTATGAAGTCGCCGTTGTTCTTTCAATTCTGATTGGTTTATATTTTGTATTCGTTCGCCAGTGGACTGTTTTTGGCTTGTTGACAGAACTGGTGACACACATCGTTATATAATTTGCTGACGCAACACATCGCCTGATGTCTGGTTGTGTAACGTGTTTACAGATCTTGTTACATAACGTGTTTACGTTTTCCGGGTTCGTCATTGTCCTTGAACTGAGTTTGGTACAGTTGCCGGTTATTAAAACTGTTTATATGAATATTATTAAACAAGTCTGTATTCATAAGGTTAACAGCAGTGCAGCCACGTTGCGATCGTTTCAAAATAACAAATTTACCCAAGTCTATAATTTCTGTCCCTATCACTCAACAAGGGATAAAGTTATTATTATTTATTTATAAAAAAAAATACAAATTATGTTATTTATTATCAATAAAATATAAACTTCTTTACATTGTCTCAGGTAGGCCCCAAAAATGCCCCGCTACAAAGACTCCTGTCACAAACCGGTGGAAGTTGGGACGAATCACCGACTAAATGCACGCAAAGACCACCAAAAGGAACAGCTGAAGGACGCTGCTTTGCTTGTTTGAGTCGCATATCCACTTTGAAAAACAAATTCAAACCCAACATACTGGTTTCATCAATAATAACGAACCTCACATCTTTTAATTCTTCTTCAAAAGCAATTTTGGATTCACTTTCTAAATCTTTGAAAGTTCCTCCTCTTCTCTTTGAAGCATTTATTCTTAGAACTGAATGAATAGTTTGACCAACAATATTGTTAGCTGCCACAACAGTAGGAGCCATTAAAAGAGTTGCATCGCAGCCAAAATATGAATTAATTCTCCTAACCATTTCATTAATTACACAGCTTTTACCAGTTCCAGCTTTTCCCTGAATAATTGCAAGTCTTTGATTGCAGTTATCATAGTCATTTAGCTGATGTTCTAAGAAAGATAAAATCTTTTTTTGTTGGTCATTGAAAATAACACTGTAGAGCAGAATCATACTGATTCCCAAATGTTTCTAGATTCCTTTCGATGAAAGAAGTTTTATTCTTTAAGATATTTGTAATAGGCTGCTTCCCAATTATGAAGTAAATCTATATCACGATTACCTAGACCAACATGAGTTGGTACCTTGTGCATTAGGCATTACTGTTGCTATAGCCATCCAGTCTCTATCGTCAAAAATATCAAACTCGTTATTATTATCCTGATAAATTTCAATTTCTTCTGTAATTAAAGACGTGTAATTGTTCGGGAAGCTGTCCAAAATTTTGTTGAGTATAAGCCATGAACCATGTTTCATCTGTACTTCTCAAGTCTTCTTCATTACGCCAATGCTTATGTAAAAATCAACTTTTGTTTACAATATAATTCAGTATTATAATAATAAACGAGTTGTACCCGTTTACGCCCAGCGGTGGACGCCAAATATAATAATATTTCTTTATATTTACAATAAATGTATATAATAGATCTCTTCTTTTTCTTTACTTTAATTATTTATCTCCCGCGTCTTGGGATGTCAAATATTAAGACTCTTTGTATGCCACACTAGTTGCGGCGTCAAATATAATAGTAAAATTTGATATTTACTATAGTCAAGTATAATGTTGACAGTTAATTAGTTTGCCCGACGTTTTATGCGTCTAATATAATAATACATTTACTGTTTTTGTTTATCTCAGGGTTCAATTCAATAAAATTTATACGTCATTACTTTCTATTAGTTAATTTATTAACTAAACATCATTATATCATATTTCATGGTACACTTAATTATTACTATAAATATTAATTACTGCACATTTAACAAAGTTAATACTTCTTCAATCTCTAAGACTTGACTTATTACTATATTTCATTTTTTTTTTTTTTATAATGGATCAACTTAAGTTTAGTACAACATTTTATATACAAACGGATTCATTTAAAATCAAAACGATTGTGATATGTGATATAGATATTTTACGAATACTAGATTTTCTACGATTTTCTCTAATGGTTCAACATTACCTTACTTATAATGAAGTCTCTAAATTATTACTTAAAATTAATTTCTTTAGTGAGTTCTTTTAGTGACAGACAAGTGGGTGTAAAATTTAATTAGTACATAACAAAATTACTTGAGGTACGATTATCCATCTCTTGTAGAGGTCACAGGTGTGGTAAGCGATGCTCCTTGATCAGCATTGGAGTTTTGATGATAAGTCATCAGATGAATCTCGAGTGGCATGCGTGGACATCACAGTAGCACTTCACATATATAGCACATTACACAACGCGTGTTCGTATTGGCTTTATTTCGAGTCTAAATTATTGTTGTTATAACCTCAGTTATTCACTGCCATTCTGTAAATGTATCATTGAATTTACTCGTGATATTGTTTAAAGACGTATATTCCACTCGGTTTTATGGTTTGTTTAACTGATACACATGACGGTAAGTTACTGTTATTCGTTCATGATTAATTATTATACAACATTGTTAGAATTGTTAATACTGCCGTTATATTGCGTTTTTTTTTTTTTAGGCATTATAGTATTGACTGCACTTTATACTTCAGTATTGAAGTATAATACAGTTTACATTAGGGAAAACTTGTACAATTCTTTCTTTTCTATTTGTGCTAATTGAATTATTTCTTCCCTTAGAGATTTTTTTAGCAAAATCGGATAATGTTATTTCTTCCATGTCTACTACTATAAAACTGAATGAATGAATTACTGTCATTTTCACTGTTGGTTCCATTAATTGCAACATAGTCTTCTATTGTTATGACAAGTACTCTAAAAGTTCTGGTACATTGATACAATGGAATTCCATGGAGTAAATGACATATTTCGCAAGCCCCGATGTCTCTTTCTCTGATCACTCGTATCATCAAACTTGTATATGCTCGACGAGATTCTTCATCCGGGGCTCTCGAGTCAACGATTTCTTGAAACATTTCCGTCACATTTTTCGAAGCAGGTTCAAACTTTGAAGCATATTTGGATACATATTCAACCACCTGGTATAAGGAGGTGATTATACTAAAATCAGTATTTGCTCTCCATGTTTGTGCGATGACAGGATTATAGTGATTCAGGAGTTCATCATTACAACCCAACCCATGAGTCGTGCCAGATCAGGCCATCAAAGATCACCTGCACTTAAAGTAAAAAAACCCGTAGGAGGATTATCACACTGCTCAATCATTTATTCAAGTTCACCCCTTCGTTGAAACCAGTAAGATTTTGATCCTCTTATTTTTCCACACCAATAATATAAACTTATTATTATTTGAGGATTACTCGACAGCGTGTTTCTCAGTTGCTGTATTGTTCCATCGAAATGAGATTTTCTAGCAAATATTGTCCCTCGTTGAATAGCTTGATGACGCTGAACAGTGTTCAATGCAAAAAATCTGAACCTAGGATCTTGTGCAAAAGTCGGTCTTTATATTGCATCAAAAATTCAAAATATTCAAGTGCTGTAAGTTTCATACTACTTGCTCGAGTATTATCGTTTAGTTCAGCAGATCTGTAAGGTAGTAAAGCGGGAAATGCCATGCTTACATATCCTTCGCACGAGAATTCAGTTATGATATCAGTACTTTTTAGCCATGGAATTACATTATTCACTGCAGATTGGAGTCGATCAACTTCTGTGATTCTAATATTCTCCGGGATCATACTTTCATAAATTTCTTCATAAAAGTTCTCTTCATCTGAATTCACCTAAGGTAAATCAACAGTGGGTATCATTCCATAAATACTATCATTTAATGGAAGTTGAGATATTTGTTCCATATCAATGTAGATATCACTATAGAATGGATTATTCATTTTCAAAAAATTGAGTGCTTCTAAAATTTTGTCACGTCTCACATGAAAATTCCGATGTCCATTAACACTTTCCTTTCTTACAACTATAGTGCTCAGTGAAGTGGGTGTAGGGGGCAAGGAACTAACAATCTCCGTTATATTTTGACCAATATTTATAATATTTCCCTTATAAGCATATTTACCGGGAAAGCCTCTCGATTTCACCCTATACACACGCATCACTGGTTGTACTCTTGCTATCAAGAGTTGTTCTACATAAGTGAGATCCATCAGTTCAATAGGTACATCTTTAGGATGTACTGTAGGATTAACTGCAGTAAACTTATTTGGGTTTCGCTTACACTGCGGACACATACCAAAAAATGTTTGCTGCATCAACACTCGAGAACAATTTACACTTTCATAGAATTCTAGAGATCGTAAATTGTTTTCAAATTCATTCTGAAGATTCTTATACCCTGTGTTGTTTTGATCATATAACACATGATTCATGTTATGTTCTGCAGGGCCTTCAACAGTTGCTGCAACAACATTTTGTCGCTGTCTCATCCGTCTTTGATTTGTAGTTAAACGACCAATATTTAGACCTCTTCTCCGCGGAGGCATACTATACATAATTCGTATATATAAATTGATGAATAAGAATGTATAGAATATTCGTTGCAATATGTGATGGAAAGTTGCAGTGGCATCAGCGACTACATAGATTCTCATCTAAAAATTGACACTTCTTCAACACTTAAATCAATCCGTACATCTGGCTACACCATAGAATAATGCTCTACTACTGTTTGAATTAACATTGCTGTGATTGGCAACCATACCTCTTTTCTCCATATACCTACCCAAAATTTCCCCACTGACACAAATATGTGTGCTTTAAGCAAAGCATATCATTTTAAAGAATGTGAGCATATTGTAAATGTTTAAATAGTACTATAAGAATAATGTAAATATTAAAAATAATTTTATTTATGATTAGCTGTTACCCGCGGCTTCGAACGTGAATATTTGCTTTTTAATATGTACTTTAATGTATTTTAATTGTCTTTATCTATATTTAATATGCAGTGAGTTGTACTAAGAGATCCATTAATTTTTTCAGTTTCAAATGAACCACTCGTGCTACTAAGTCGTGTCGATCTTAAGATGAGTGACACTGATATAATTCGCGAAGAATCTATTTCCATTTGTGCCTCGCAGTGAACGTTGTAAATAAATGAGGATGGGGATACGTACGAATATTGCTAAAACCGTCTATACTAAATCTAAGAAAATCGTCTAAAACACATCAATATTGCTAAATTCGTGCATCGAGTAAAATTATAAAACTGAAATTTTTTTGTTTCTGTTCCAGCATTAGAATTCCATAGTTTCAATAAGTGACACCCATCTTAACCTCGACAAAACATTAAGGGGTATTGCAAAGCATCGTAAGACCGGTTTGTTTCTGCAATCCGTAGTCTGTCATTCATAGCACGAATTACTATATCGCGTGTTTGTCACACTTTTGATTTAATATAACTACCGCAAGTTCATTCGTTGTAGGTGCATTGTATTGACTCTGGTGCTCCGTATTATTCGCTTTTCGATTAGCATGAATTAAAATATTATATTCATTATCTTTCGAATAAGTTACAAATTCAAAAGCACTTTTCAGTTCACGGTTTTACAGGTTAACGGGTCTACTTCGTGAAGTAAATTTTGAAACTCAGTTACTGATGTTCGATCTAAATTACTAGTATGATCCATTCTCGTTTGAGCCTGTTGAAAATAATCTGCGACGAAGTACACTTCCAGAAATTTAGGAACATCTTGTTTACAAGTTGTAATGACCCTATGACATAATGTATTTATCTTTAAATTTTAAAAGTAGCTATGGATTTTTCTTCGACTATTTCATTGGCTCCGAATGATGTAAATTGAAAAGCGGAATTATGAGACCATAATGCATCTAAAAAATTGCTTTAGTAAAGGATGTCATCCATTCAGTAATGATTTATACGTTCTGGAGATGGTAGTATGGGATCTAGTTGTACTTTTCTGGAAGAGAAACATAAACTGGCCGATTCGCCTTCCACTTCAAGGCTTTACAGTGAAGACAAACAATATTCATCGATCATTAATATGTCAGTACAATTTGCGTAGTCGATGGGTGGATTATAATTAAAACCAATATTTAATTTATTTGTCCCCCTCAAAAAATGTTGTTCAACCCTTGCACTAACTCTAACATTTGTTTGCTTACTTCGTTGAGCTGTAAGCCTTTCGTCACGTTATTGTTGCCTTTTCCGATGTTATGAAAAGTTTTTTCAGTTTTGCGTTATTCGTCGACCTTCCTAAAGATTATTTTCTCTTTGGCATTGGTAAGTATGAGTAACTGAAAACCAAAATAATTGCCGGAAACACATTAATGTGTCTTATATGTTCTTATTTCGAATGTTATTTGACTTACGAATGAACACCGCTGACAAAATTAATGAAAAGCAAAATATGTACACATCAAACGAATGGGAAACGCTTTGAGAATAAACATTAAAATCAGTTCTCCCTTCCATCACTGATCTCCCTTTCACTCGTAATAACTCGAGTAATGGGGAAGGAAGCGAGACAGGATCGAATTTGCGGCATATATTGTATTAATTCCTGTATGTAATCAACGCATAAATATGATTGTATGTTAAGAATATTGAATATCTGGCCGGGACTTAAACCCATGACCATCTCTGTCAGACGCATGATTTGTCTACTTCATCTAATTCTGCTCCTTTTTGAGGTATCAAAATGAAACAAAGTCTAAAACCTTCGACGAAGTAGCCACTATAAGCCTGCAAATATCGTCTCACGTAAGATCGTCTTAGTAGTTTCTGAGATTAGCCACTACCAACGAGGAGACAGTCTTTGTATTCTCTTTGTCTTTCGTTGGTAGAGGATTAGCGCGGCCAAGCTTTTTTTCCCTACAGATTTATTAACATAGAAAACAGAAAATGTACTCACATGCTGAGAGATCGAGCCGATTACTTTTGAAATTTTTTTCTTGTACATAGTTCATTACTAGCGTAATATATTTATACAACTTTCCAATTGTTTAATTCATAAAAACAATGTAAAATCAGTGACACCTATTTTTTATTATAATATTTATAGTATCGTCAATGAGAATGTTTGTGTAACCTACGTGTTTGAAATGTCTAGAGTATAAGTTTATACCTTGGTTAATATAGTACTTTTTTAGTTAATCCGTGAGTTCGCTCTGGTTTTTATGTATTTGGTTGGAAGCTTGTTTATGTTTCAATATTCGATTTAGTTATTTAGCTTTTTAAAATGCGTAAAAATTGAATTGTTATACTCCGTATATTATTTATAACGTAATATATAATATAAATATATAATTCATAAGTATCATATAACTATATAATAATTATCACATTCTGCTTTTCAACTAAATATTTTTTTTAAAACTAATATTAAATTTTCAACTAATTTATTATTGCGTAAATCATATTGTTACATTGGAAAAATTATTTGTTACATATTGTTTGTACATTTATGTGTACTAAAAATAAATAAAAGACATGTGATATGATACATGTTCATTGTAAATGTTGATTTTTTATAACAAAATACATATAAACAGTACTATACCCTCGTCTCATTTAATTATCCGTTGACTCTTATTTCAGTCTTAATTTGTTTATTGCCAAGTGTGTCTTCGTTCAGACACATACGAGTAACCTCTTACGCGTTGAATCAGTTCACTCGCCACTCGGCAATGAAATTTCCACTTCTGACATGTGTTTGACGACATACCCAACTTTTTTTTCATGTGCAAAAATTTCAGAAAAGACTAGATGGTTAGATTTTTGTAAGTTTCGTTTTTTTGTTTTGAGGCCACTGGATATATAGTGTTTAAACTCATTTAAGTGTTCACTTTTGTAAATTTTAAAAGTAGCTATGGATTTTTCTTCGACTATTTCATTGGCTCCGAATGATGTAAATTGAAAAGCGGAATTATGAGACCATAATGCATCTAAAAAATTGCTTTAGTAAAGGATGTCATCCACTAAATTATCCGCTTAAAAATAAATTGTAGAAAGACTCAAACGATTAAATTTAAAATCGTTCCTGAATACCTTAATTATATATTATAACGAATTTACATACTAGTGCCTCGGAATGTGCTAAGGAGTTTACCTTAAATAGTTTAATTAGTCAGGCTTCCATACAAAATGAGATCAGAGTGGAGCCGCCGTGATGAGAAGAGGCGATTGACCTTAAGGACAGTTTTTGATTGTCATAAAAAGAAGCGTTCAGATTTGATAACAGACAGCAGACAGACAATTTGTTAATCAAATAAACACCAATAACAAGCTGAATACATGACAGGATGTCGGCACGACAGGAACAATAAACAATAAAGTCTGAGCACGCTTGACTGTCTGCAGTCAAAGAGCCGTATGACGTATCTTCCAAAACAAGGAAGACCTATTTAGTTACTAAAAATAAATTACTTTATTATACTATTATTTTTTACTAAGCCTATTCACAAAACAGTCCATACGGCATTTCCGGTATGCTTATTTAAAACTAAAAATATTTAACTAACATTCCCATCTTTTTGTACGTTAAACAGACGCTTAAGAATAATTTGAAACACACAAAACATAATGAAATACATGTGCATGTAGTCGTAAACAGACACATAAGAACAAAACATTCAACGACTTGGAGATTCTCTTTCTTCATTTACTGTTTAACACATTTGATGTTGAATACAACTTCTCCACACCTGAGCGAAGTGGCGGTAAGTTGTTACTTCGGTATTGGAGAAGCCTCACTGCAACGACTGAAAAACATCCATTTCTTTGTCAGGCACGAGATTAACAACGTTTGTGTAAGCAGAATGTTGTGTAATTTTTTAAGAGTGAAAAAGGATGAAAATATTGGTGAAACTCAGGTTTCTATAACAAGGAAAACTATTTTTTCAAAAAATGTAACAAATAAAAGTAACAAAAATGTAATAAAATAAAAGTTATTCCTTTTAAAATTTCTTTTTACCTTATTAGCTACTTTTGTGAACGTTGTTCGATAAAAGTCGATTGAGATAAATTTTTTTTAAAAATTTCATAGTTTTCTTGGCTGTGTTTTGGAAACCAGAAAAACAAATAGAATTTGTTTTGTTTTACTCGAAAACAAGGATTCGCAGTGGAAAATAATAATACGGTTACTTTTAAGTTAGTGGAACTTTATAATTCTTTGACATTTGTATACAATACGTATAAAGTGTGAAAAAATTGTTAAAATCACATGAGAAACAATTAAAAACTTATCTAAAAGTCTTGGAGGCCTTATAGAAAAATTATCATAGTGATTGGTCAGTTTTTTATTTTTATTTCATACGTGATATACTTATATCGCGCTGCTACACGAAATACCAACTTTATTTACTTGCGTATTCATTTTAACATATATGTTGGGTTTGTGAATTAATTTGGAGAAAGCAAAAACCTCTTTGGCATAACTGACATACAGCCGCTTTGAAAGCACTAATTTCCATCAGTTGATTTGACCTCAGATTTTAAGAGGTTATAGGTAAAAACTAGACTAATTTTCGAGGTAAATTAGAGGCGACACGAAAGCAAATAAACAATAAACTCCTTGTATGACAGTTTACATAACAACGTGTAAGATCATCTCTACAAATGTTTACAAATGTAACGCCGAAGAGGGAACTTCTCCTTCTTCATGCCCCCTTCCATTTTAATCTTCTAGCGACGAAACAATATGTTATTAAAATATATTGGTCAGTTTTTAATGTTTATTTCATAAAATATTTCGTCATTAAGGATAAAAGATAATTTAGTTTTTTTACAATTTGGTTTTCTGAATGTCTCGATTAGACAAAAATTAAATTAAAAAAATAAAGGGTTTCGAAAATTGTACAAAAATTCCAATTTGTTCAAACTTGTTTTTTTTTTTAGTAAAAACCTTAGGATGCATGATGTCAGGGTGCGAAAAAATTAGAACGTTTTTTGTAGCTTTTTAGTAAAAGAATTTTTTTGATGTGAACAATTTTTTCAAAACAACTTACGTTTATTAAACAAAATAAAAATAATTCGATATGCATAGAAATAATTGAACGAGTAAAGCGAGTTGTCAGCTTAACTCCCTTGCGAATTTGGTGGAGTCCGTGCAAGTAAAATTTGCATCCGTGTCCATACTTTTACTTAACAGATCTGTATTGTTTTTAATATTGATCCCTAAAAAATATGGGGCGGGAGGTATAGTGGGAGGGATCAGAATTTTGAAAAAATCGGAATAATCCGTGTAGAATATCAAATTGAAGAGAATCGTAACCAAAATCTGAAGCAGTGTTCAGTTCTGGAAATTTCAAAGTTAAGGAACACCAGGGCTCAAAAAAGATTGTAAAAATTCTACAAAGCCATGCCGGGTATTAGACTAAGAGCGATTTGAGCCGAATTTCAAATTTAGCGTTTAGGTACTGCGTAAATTTTTACCTTAAGGGCACCACGGAAGTCACAATTGAAAAAAAATCTAAAAGCTATGTGAAGCATCGAATTATGGGGAATTTTATTTAAAATACAAACACTCAACCTTTAGTAATTTGAAAAAATCAATATTTGTCAACACTCCTTACAAATATTGGGCCGCTTTCAAAAAGTTTGTTATTAGCTATGTTTACTAAAAACTTTACAATTTGTTATCAGCTGTATAGGTATATGTGCAAAATTCATTAGATACAGGCCTACAAAAACATACATAAACTTAAAGATGGACTAGATTACTGGTCACTTTGGCATTTAGGCTATGAATTTAACTAAAAAAAAAAAAATGCAATGCAGTTGTCGGAATTTTTAGTGTTTATTGCATTCATAATAATAAAATAATAATTGTCTACAACTGTTTTTTTACTAAAAAGTAGCCGAGTAATTCGTTTTCGTAATTTTTTTTGATAATGGAAAATTAAATAATTTTGAATTTTGTTTAATAATAAATGTGTTTCGTCTTAAAATAGCGAGCGAGTTCCGGAGCTCAGGGACCTTATTAGTTATTAATTTTAATGCGTTATTTTATATGCCGCATATTTGCATACTTAAACAAATTTACTTTAATTTAATTTAGTTACTGCTATTATTCAGCAAGTCAGTTACATTGTTGGTTGATACAGGCCTACCACCCACAAGTTTGGTGGCAGCGAGGCGGATTTGCTGTTGGCCTTCACACCGTCCAAATGTTCACTCGGTTCACGGACGCACACTGCTAAACTAACATATAACTGTATTATATACCGGTATATTTTTTATTTAAAACTTCCTTTAGTCTACTTATCTTCTACCCGATGTTCATTTTTTTGCGGTGCTTGCGTATAACTTTCGCTATACAGCAGTCAGATTGGTTCACTTTTTAGCATCGTATAGCACGTTCGTGTTCTATTGTACAGCTTCGTCATTCAGAGAAAATTTGGCACCGACTGGTAGAGTGCCAATCTACGAATGTTAATGAAATTCGTCTAACTGTCCATCTGGAGTGCCTTCGGTACTAGAAATACATTTTGATAACTTTTAAATGGTATTTAAATTGCCTAATTTCCTTTACAAAATTCCATTGAAAGTATTTTCTTAATTAACATTTGTGTGCGTATGCGCATACATGCTTGTTTGTGTGTAGTTCAGAAGAGTTTTATGATCCTTGAATAATTATGTTTTCTCAGGACACATAAAAAATATTATGTTACAAAACATGGATATTTTAGTCATAAGTTTCTGATCAACATTAAACATGTTAAGGTGGGTATTATGAACCATATTAAAAAAAGTAAAATTGCGTTTGTGTATGTATTTGTATAAGTGTGTGTAACGTGTATGAAATCTATAAACTGGGTTAGCTGTAACTAAAAAGAAACAGAACGAGTGAGAGAGGAGAGATAAGTGAGACGGTCAGACAGATGATTTACTTACCAGTAATATACTTTAAGTTAATGCTACAGAAATTTGTAAAATTTACTTATATAAACAGTAGTAGTATAACGTAATATAATCTAACACACAACTACGTAAATTATTAGGATCGTGAAGATACGTATGGAATTCTAAAAAAGTTTAATTAGAATAAGAGCCCAAGTTTTCTTTTTTTAACAGTATTAGTATGGGTTTTGTTTGTTCAGTTTACATAGACCATTCGAATAATTGGTTTTTATTAAAACTGAAATTTTTCGATTGACTTTAAATTATTCTAAATCTAAAATGGACAACTTAAATAAATGAACATACTGTTGCTTACGTAACTATTTAGGTCTACTATGAAAAGAAGATTAAAAGACAGTTGTACAAAAGTCCCGTCAAATTGACCATACGTTAATTTTTATTTCGAATCCGAATACGTAAGTTGTGTGAAAACCATGTTTACAAATTCTAGAATTTACGTAAACATTTTCACTTTGTTAATAACAACACGTTTAGGTTTAACATTCGTTGTATTATTTTTCTTTAAACGAAAATTTTGGCATACTACGATGATACGCCCTCAGCGGCTGCACTGGGACAGAGCACAAAGGTCAAGCAGCAGCTAGACATGCCACAGTGGTCCCAGAGTCTGGGCGAACCCGATGCTCTGTAAACCTGAGTAGCGAATATGGGCCTGTTAGCTATTGTTTCCTCCTGTATTATTTCGAAGGGATGGGAGATGTCATTTATTGTTCTGAACGCGTAGCGTTTTAATACGGGATGGGTGTTTGCATGAAGGATGGTTTGATCAAACTTCGCAAGGGCGGCGGTCTGGGCAGATGAGTATTTAATGTGGGTCATCGACCAAGGCTCAGGGGGTTTGGGTTTTCGTAGTGGTGGACCGTCGCCCATACTAAGGCGACAGAGATGACAGAGATGGGGGTAAGGAGAGTTGGAGGCACGGGTGAAAAGTTTAAGCGCAAGAGGGCGCACAAACTCATCGAGTGAAGGAACTATCAACTCTCGCCTGATAGCGTCATTGCGGACGAACCAGGGAGAATTATATAAGTATCGGTGGGTTCGGGATTGGAACGCTTCAACGCGTTGAACAACGTAGAGCTGAAGCAGCGACCAGACTGCGGGCGTTGCGTATGTTAGGATGTCTCTGATAAAGATCAAATGAATTGAGAGTATAGTGCGCAATGGCATTGATCCTTGAGTGCACATAAAATGAAATAATTTGGCTTCTATGCCGAGGGCACACTGGAGGCACTGGATCTAAAGTTTACACGCTGGTCAAGAGTGACGCCTAAGTACAGTACTTCACAGACTGCAAGCACAAAGTCTTGACCCACTTCTATTTATAATTAACCCCACCCACGATGTCAAGTACAATGTTATTGTTTTACATTGTGGGGGGGGGACTTTTTGTATTAATGAGGAGGGTTCAAGGCTTTGTCTGAGGCCACTGAGGATGCCTCGTCGTAGTACGGGCGAAACGTTTGGTTTAATGAAAAATAAATCGACGTGTGTTAAACAGAAAAGTGTTGTTATTAAAAATAAAAGCCACGAAACTTTCGAGCGAGGTATTCTGTTTGTATTTAAATAATTTTGTTTAACTTATGTTGTAAATTTGAAGACTTAATGATTTAAACCTCTGAAATTAATATTATAAAATTAAAGTAGTATTGTTTTTATATCACCGCGATTGTGTGGCAGATCAAAATTTGAAATGTTCATCAATTTTGTATAAAAATACCTAATAAGTGTTATTTTGGGGAAGGGTTGATGACTATTGAATTGAGATCAGAAAAATTAAAATTAAAAATGTAAACCCAACACAGCGATTAGTAGTCTGCAGCGTGTCAGACTATATAGGCCTACCATTCTCAAGATGTCATGTGGTAACTTACGGTAGTGAAGCCTGAACCTTAACAAAAATGCTGACGAGCAACTATTGAGGACGCTCGATAGAAAAATTATAAACAATATATGGGCCAGTTCGAGAGGCAGATGGTTCGTGGAGAATGGTGATGAAACACAAGCTGACCAAGATCACAAGGCAGGAAAACATCTTACGATTCATTAAGAGACAAAGGTTCACCTAGTTGAGTCAACTCAAAAGAATGGATGCATCTCTCATGATTAAGAAGATCTAAATTGGAAATCATTTGAAAAGAGAAGGCGAGTGAAAGCAAGGAAAAGGTGGATCGATAATGTGGAGAGTGGAGAATGACGTGAGAGGGGTGATGAATTGTGGAAGAGATTGGCAGGTGACAGAGTTAAATGGAAGAAAAATTGTAATGGAAAGCAAAACGCATCCATGATTTTAGGGCTAGAACGATATTAATGGAATTCCCCAGATGTTTTTAAGTCATCCGTGAAGACCAAATGTAGTAAACAAATTGAAAGTAAAACAATGAATGTTTTTAAAATTAAATATTACACTTCTGGAATTCTAAGATTTTATAAATTCCTTTATTATTACTAGTTCTTCATAAACGGAGACCGAGTGACGAAATGCATAATTATTCTGCAAGATTAGGGTAGTCTAAACCTTGCCTCTTGACGATCTGACGACGCGGCATTTTTCCGATCCGTTATCGAAAAAAGGTACAGTGATCTGAATAGTTGAGGACCTCATTATCTCCATTGTAGACTACTTCCAAGATTCAGCAGAGAAGACGACTCGAGTCACTCCCATTTTAATCTTCTAGTGACGAAATAATATGTTATTACAATCTATTATTTCTCGTAACGCTGTGAAACGCATTTTTTTCGTACAAGTCCTACAGAATATCAGCCAGTAAACGATAAAATATTGTGAATTCGTTAGAACTATGTAAGTGATCATTTCACACATTGTAAACATGTAGTAAGGCAATAGGGAGCCGAATAGATTTTGCGTAGACTCATCAGTGTTTTGGATATTTCAGAAATGCTGATATCGGATCGATACATTTCACACTCAGTACGAGGACAGTATGGTTGTTATTACCATTGTTAGGCATTTTAAGATAAAAAGCATTAGTAGAGCTAACGAAAGTTTTCTCTTAATGTTTAACTTACAAAAATTGTATAGACGTCGATAGTGTATTATCTACAAAAGTGTTTATAGTTGGTGGAGAGTAGGACTACGGTAAGCGGGTAGCTGGCATGCAGTTCACGTAGTAAACGCCACTTGCATACAACTACCTGCTGAAGGAAGCGTTGTCGCAGTCTCCCCTGTTTCCTTTGTTATGCCACACTATTTATTTTTGTACCGGAAGTAGTCCTGTTTTACCGTGTTAGTGTATATTTCCTTCAACGGCCAAAAAACTATACTAAATGGTTTATTGTTGTTGTATCCGTGAGTGTGCAGCGCTTTATTTAATACTACATTTGTCTGCTAGACGGATGTGAATGACCTGACTACACTTAGCACATAATTTACACGGTGACACAAATAGGCCTGACAGTATTCATCCTAATTATTGTCTTAAGAAGTAACTGAAGGCAGTTGTGTCTTACTTTGTACGTTTAGTGAGGCTTGTTCATCGCGCGTACGTTAAATCTGAAACGAAGAGTACAGAGAATGAAACAAAGAAATATGCGAGGCAAAAAACTGAAACATTAAACGATATCTAAATTTTACTTCCATGTTCCATAAGGAAATGAAAGTATGGTGATGGCGAAAAAAATCGTGTTCGAGATAAGCGCTGATTCTGATTGTATTACCCTCAAAACATGAAGAAAAGTCATTTTCCGAAAAGTGTCTGCGTGTGTCTGTGTAGAATTTTTTCTATGGCAAACGATAACAGTCGCAAATTCAAACAGAATCAAATAATTTTTTGCATACGTCCCTGAATTGTAGAGGACTCAAGGCCTATTGTGTTTGGTGAAGATCGGTTAAGAGAAAGGGGTAGTTTACCTGCAACATTTTATGTTTTAACAAGGGTAATTTTTTCTATGACGAACGATAACTGCCGTAAATTTAAACATAATCAAACATTTTTTTGCATACGCTACTGACTTTTAAAGGACTCAAGGCTTGTTGATTTTGGTGAAGATCGGTTAAGAGAAAGGGGTAGTTTACCTGCAACGTTTTATGTTTTAACAAGAGTAATTTTTATATGACGAACGATAACTGCCGTAAATTCAAACAGAATCAAATAATTTCTTATATATGTGACTGAGTTGTAGAGGACTCAAGGTCTATTGATTTTCGTGAAGATCAGTTACGGTGAGAGGGTAGTTTACCTGCAACGTTTTGTGTTTTAACAAGAGTAAAGTACTTAATTTTGATAAATAAAGTATCCTGATAAGAAGATCATAATAATCCACTGTAGAAACGTAGATAAAACATCTATAAATGAAGAGGCTAGTTGAACGGGGTGGGGGTAATTTTCTACAAATGAAAATTATAGTTGAAGGGGGAGAGGATAATTTTTTTATATGTGTGCTACGTTATCGGCAACAAAGAAGTAGATTGTTGTTAAAATTCCTTCCCGGGCTGTTTGGCCGTAGTCCAATGTTTTCTGCAAAACCAGACGTTTCGGCAGTGCCATCGACTGCCATAATCAGTGAAAATCGAGTGCGCTAACGTGAGGTGGTATACGTTAGTGACCACAGTACTGTGGTTAAGGCTGAAGCAATAAGTAGAAAGAAGTAGTTTCTGTGGAAATATTTCATTTCGAAAATGATTTTAAATATAAATCTTAGAACATGGAAGTCATGTATGGTTCTCCATACCGATATTTTGTTTTGAAACACTGAGCTTCGTGATCGTAAGGCAGACAATAGCGAAATGGAAATACATTTTCTGTCCTTCAGTGGTTGTCAGTAACGTCTTTACTTATGTACCAATCTATACAGATGTAGTAAATGAAAATGAATAACTGTTTTATGTGCAGAAACAGTTTTATAAAAATACACAAAATAAAAATCTGCACACATTATTGATACTATTAAAAACTTGAATATTAGGGGTCCTGTTGAAGTGATTAATCCACTAAAATTGTTTTTCTCTAACTAGAGATTACAATCGGTAAAAATAATTCAACATTCAATAATGTTTTCAGAGAATATGAATACTTTTTTTATTTTTAGCGATTTTAGATACAGAACTCGTGAAATTTCATTCTGTAATTCTCAGTTTTAAGAGTATTCATTACACAAATTGTGTACCTGGCGTTCTGTTCTTGGACAGTTCGTCCTAACTAGCCCATGGACTGGGTCTTCAAAGCAAGTCGATAACCACATGGAAGACTTTCTAGCTTTCTATCACTGCCGTGCCCAAACCCATATCTAGGGACGAGGTTTCAGATCGGCTCGCTGAATTTTAATTAAGTAAATATATAATTGTCGGATAGAAGTCAATGCCTGCAAGAACAACGACCGCTAAACATTGTGATGGAACGCGGGCGCGTGTGTGTACTCGCGTGCATGCGCGAGCGAACGAGCATACAAGTGCATACTCACCTCGAGGCCACTGCCTTTGAGGCCCATGGTGCTCTTGGCGGTAATCTCGTGGTCGCAACTTACAACCCTTCTCAGACGGAACTACTTGTCAGCGACCTAAATACCGTCTTCGCTGAATTGCAAGTATCGCTTCACATTCCGAACAGGACCCGCTTGCGCAGGAATGTAGATTCTTTCCGGGCGACGGTGGTTGGTTCAGCGCAAGTTACGTGCTATCCGGCCATATCTGACGCGACTCCTGACATTCTGCACATCATCGTGACCCAGAGTTGACTGTTTGGTTGAGGGGTTTCCGCTGACCGAGCTGAATTTTCCGCAGGGTTCTGTTCTCGACCCCTTCTGTACCTTGTGTACAAGAACGATCTGCCAGTTCTACCCGAAGTCACATTGTTTCTCTTCGTCGACGGCCCTATGTATCATTCCAGCTCCCTGTTCCCGCGATTTGCGAGTAAAAAGCTGCAATATCATTTGGACCTGCTTCCGGATTGGCTAAGGAAGTGGCGGGTGACGATCAACACGGAGAAATCCGAGGCGATCTGTTTCACATTAAGTCCATTTCTCGATATACTATAAATATTATAATAAAAAATAGGTCTCACTGATTTTAAATTCTTTTTATACATTAAACAATTGGAAAGTTGTGTAAATATATTAGTCTAATAATGAACTGTGTACAAGAAAAGATTTCATAAGTGTTCACTTCGATCTTTCAGTTATGTGAACACATTTTCTTTTATTATAAATAAAATTAGTTGTAATATTTACGTTATTCCTGTAATAATACGACTGACATAGTAAGCTACAAACTGAAGTAAGAACGATCCATTTACGAGAATTTACAAAGGAAATACGACGAGTGATGTTTCAAAATTAAATAAATTGTTGAAGTGTTCAAATTATTGCTTTTTATTTAAACATTTAGAATATACTCACATTCTTTAAAATTGTAAAATTTTAATTCTTAAAAACATCCGCTTTGCTTAAAGCACACACATTTGTGGCAGTGGGAAAATTTTGGGTAACTGTATGGGGAAAAGAGGTTTGACCTGGAAACATTGCTTTTTCTTTTCATCTATTTCATTACACGTTTCGTTACATGTTTACTGTCCTAGGAGCGAGAGGTATACGGGAGTGAATCGGGTACCATAGTACCGTGTATGAAGTTCTCACTTCAAATAAAACAACGCTTAAGTCTGACGATTCTGTTTCACTCGTTTGTTACTGCCTTGTTTCATTCAATATTCTCACGAAAAGTTTAACGTAACAGAGTGAACAATTGTTAATTAAACTTAAAGATATTAATTATGTAATTTTACTTGCCAGTAAATTACTGCATTTGGCTTGTGGAAACATTGAAAGGCTTTTTATTATGTACCAAGGACGCTAAAATGGCTGTAATTTACAAGGGCACGATTATCATTAATTTGTCATTATTAGCCAAACAGAAATGAACAACGTTGTATTTAGCTGTCATTGTTTAACCCGACATCTTATACAGAGTTTATCTCAAGCATTTACAAAACTGCAGTGGCTGATAAGACAAGTTAATAAATTTGGATGTATGTACAGTCGCTGGTAATGACAATGGGACTTTTGCTTCGGATAGCAATAACATCATTGTAAAAATAAATTACGATTGCATTTGTAAAAATTTACTTTTTAAATTAAGCTTATGTCAATCAGATTTGTCAAGTTTATAATTTCTTATTGACATTAGAAGTCTACGAAAAATCAAGTGAAATTGCTAAGATATGTTTTTTCTCTTTGTTGTTAAATTAATTTTATGTAACCAAATTTTACCACGTTTTCTCACACTTCCAAAGGAGAGTGATTTATAGTAGGCCCTGAAATTCTAGACCGCGGCATATATTGATTTGAGGCGCATTGGTCTAAATAGGCTTAATTCTGTACAACGGTTATTCACTAGTTAAACCAACAGATAGTTCTTACTGCAGGTGTTTTTTACAAAGTATCCCACGTTTCAAGTGAGTGTAACAGGTACCAGTAGCTGAAATTTATTAAGCTTCATGTTAACAATATGACCAGCATTAGGTCTACTTGCTAGTCGAATTCCAAACAATTAGGTATACTTAATTGAATATGTACAATTGGTGTCAAAACTTTTCCCTTCTTAAGCTGCATCTTCAGAATATTAGTTTGACGTCTTAATATAGTGAAAACCCAATGGCAATATAGCTTTTATATAACCAAATTGTATCCAATATTTTTCCACGCTTCTCAAGGAAAGTGATCTATAGTGGGCCCTATATTCAGAACTGCAAGGTAGAGTTTGATAATTTTCAGAGCGACCGCTTTTCAGCCTGTGGTTATTCATGTAAACATTTGTATTCGGCCAAAGTTTGCTATACAAGTAACTGGGAAATTCAGTCAAGTTTTACTGATTTTAAAACTAAATGCTAAAGATTATAAAAACGTACTGCATTGGCTTGTTACGTGGCCGGCCAATGACTCACTGCAACGCAATGGCGTGCATCCAGTCAGCGACCTCATAGGAGCAAAGCAATTCCTGTTAAATGTCTCAGTATTTCATGGCTTATAAACTGAAAGCACTTTAATAATACTGAATATTGCTTTTCGTATTTTAGTTGAAACAGTTCGAAGAGACTGCACGCTGAAAAATAAACAAGAATAATGTGATGATTAAATAATAACAAAATTTAAAAAAAATTGAGCCCAATAGACGCGTATATGTTGTCTGCAATAAAAGAATATTGCATATCTAATACCCATAGTTTTTGTAAGCTTGATTTAAATAATAACGTAATACTGTAATCAAGCCGCGTGAGAGTTCACAGTATCTTGAGCATGAACGATTTCATTAATAATTCTAAAAGCATCGTCTACGCGCACGCCAGACTCGGCTCCTCATTGCCAGTGGTATTATCTAATTGCAGACTTACGTATCTCATTTGTTAATCAACTGAGTTTACTTGCATTTTTCTTAATTTTATTTTGTTTTAAATATAGCGTACAGCGTATTAGTCATTTAGTTATCTACAAAACACACACACGCACGCACGCACGCAACACGCACAGAGTACTGTTTGATAAGAACGTAATGTATTATAGGCCTACAGTTTTAGTTATTACTAGTATATAAGTGAAATAGAAAACTCACCAGTCTAAGGATTATTATGAAAGAAACGTTAAAAAATCCCATTAGGGTTTTTGTATTTCTCTTGTATTTAAAATATCCCAATATTCACTAAAATTTAAATTACGAAACAAATTACAAACTTTTTGTAAATGTTTAAAAACATAAAACACCGTTAAACGTATTATATGTAGAAAAAGAAAAAAATTGTTTCTTTGTTTGCTATTATACCATTCACCGTTGAATTGCTTAGGTCTATACAAAATCTTCTAATAACTTTTTTGCATATTATGTTTCCTCATACCCTGTACAAAGGAAAACTTCTCCGATTTTGAACTTCATGACCTTCATAATATCTGAGATAAAAAAATAAATAAATACACCATTGAAATCCTTGCCAATATCTCTGTAAGAGAAACGATTGAGAACGACATGAAAACAAACAAACAATTTTATCTTTTCCTAACACAGTGCGTTTATACTGTTTACTTTTAAACGTATTGAAACCGCTGGTGGCAATAAGTTGTGTATAAAATAATCTACTTCTTAATTAAAGTTCAATTTTAGTCAATAGTTTTCTCATAATGGGATATTTAAAAGTAATATAGGGTTTTTGATAAAAATCCGTAATTTGGTGAATGTTATATTTCAGTTATATCGAATACTAATACTTAATACTTGTATAAACATTATGTGCTGCGAATAATATATGAAATGCAATGCAGTGCAATATATTTTTAAGTAAGACTGGAGATGACATAATATGTTGCACGGTATATTTATAGTAACTGAATTAAAGTTGTATACGTTATAAGTATATTTTTTAGCACTTTCTTCCGTAGAATGGAAATTCAATAAACAGTTCTAAAGCATGACCTTGAAGCGTGAAGTACGATGATCCGAAAGCCCGATAACATGCAACGGTCGAACTAATTTTTGTTTCAGACGACCGGATCGGACTTTAAGATAATATATACAGTATTGCTGACAATTGGCTACAAACAATAATTATTGTAATATTCTCATGGAGTAATAACTTTAACAATGCATGTGGTTAACTTATCAGTAGCCAGACTTCGAGACCACAACTGAGAAACGTAAACGAATTACTTATTTAAACTGACTTTTCGTTAATATAAAGTGAGCGTGTGATTCTAAAGAAGGACTGAATTAGATGCGTCAATCATCTTCTTATCGAAAACAATAAGAGAACTTGTATCAAAATGGCTAAACTTTTATAAGTTTAATTTAAATGTTTTACTTTACAAAAAGTTATATCTAACCGATTCGGATTTGGTTCTGCAACCAAACGTAGTTTCCTTCCTCAATGCTCATGCTTGTACCACGTATGTGAAAAGTGTTTTCATTATTTCACTAGATACGACTGTTCCGCTATTTACAGATTCATTTCACGCGTTCATTCTTCAGTTCTGACGAATGATTACAAATAACCAACCATTGTGTGGCTTTTGGAGCTTTTTAAGTTCCATGTGATACGGACAAGGTCCGAGGAAGAGGGATCCCTGGTACAAACAAACGTTTTGAATCGTGCTCATTGTTTCATGTACTGTAGACCTGAAACCCGTTAATAATAATTAACAAAATTTAAAAGGCAATTATTACAAGGATCGTAAATGCTTATTAAACTATAGTATACCTTTGAGACGATATAAGCTTCCATCCATCTGGTAAAATAGTCGTCTGTAAACATAGTAATTCCAGTCAACTTGGTTCTCATCGGTATCATACGCTCCATTAATAAGCTGCTCAACGTCTCCACAATTCGGTTAGACGGGAACCGCTGTGTGCGTCTCCAGTAGATGTCAAACTTTGGACTCGAATTCTACTTTTGTTCCATACGGATCACAATTATAATTCTATAACGAGAACAGAGGCTGTTTATTGACAGTTTTCACCCCGTGTTAACTTTCTCAAACAAACAAATATGGATGCGATAGAAACTGGAAATGTTTCTAACTAATAGGCATTTTCGTTTTTTACAGTTTCATTACGCAGAACTATTGGTTGTACAAAACTGACACCGTAACAATCTCTGCCATTGTTTTATTCTCAACTCGATTGATTTTGTGATGTATATGTCATATAACTGTAAAAATTCAATTGTATATGTGTACTTTAGTATACTTCTGTGGATACGTATATTCACAGAATCATAACAATGATGCTGCTAGGTGTAATTTTTATAAAATTTATAGATATGTTACTTTTGTTTAAATTGTTTTCTGTGGATCAGTTTTCGTCGAAGTGATACGTACACCCACATTTATTCGAATGTGAGAAACAGATGAAATTGCTGTTGCAGGATAACAAGAGGAAGACGTCCCGAGTGTTGGATCATTGCCTGATGCAGGGCACTGCTAAGCCGTTATAGTGATAACGGTAAATAACGTATAAACCGCTGAAATCGTATCTTATCTCCTTTTACGAAATCTTAAAACTAAGCACACAGTATTTCTTCAAAGTAGGTTCATTAACCTGATACCAGGATGCCGAATGTCCGCGTGCTTGTGTGTATTTGAAATAGTGTGTTTTCTATTTAGATTCTAGAAATCATTATAAGACATACATTGCACTGATCATTAAAAAAATATTTATTCTCATCACTACCCTGAAAAAGTAGTGAGATACTTGTTTGAGATACTTTCAGTGGGCGTACGTAGGAGATTTACGGTGGGTGACTGTTATTGACTCGACGTACGACATAAACGTTTATTTTTGTTCTAAACTCTGCAATACAATGTTCACGTAAATTGTTGAACGAACATTTCACTCTAAAACTGACCGATACAGTGCCCAGACCGTTTCAGTCCAACCGCCTCGATCGTCTTTTTTGGTTGTTGGTTACGGACTTGTAGAATGAGTCACCAGGCGTTTTCCATAATGTAAATATTGCATACTGCATTGTAACGCAGACTTGAGTTAAGAATGTTCGCGAATATACAATATAATAATATACCCGTATACGAAGATTTAAAAATCTCTGTACACTTTCTTTTACAGTGGTAATTTGTTATAAATTTCTATAACAGAGACTGATAATAATTAAAATGTAAAGTTGAATACTCGGTGTCAAGTACTGTCACATTTTGTTGGGAATGTAAATCGAAAAATAGACACATAACAATATGGTTGTTTAAGATTTATTAAGATATAGTTGTTTCCTGTCGTATGTAAAAGTGTAACTGCAAATCGTTACTTTATTATTATTTATCATTATTAATATAAAATGACAAAATTTTTGTAAGTTTCTGTAAATGAGTAGACTCAATTTTTAAATCATTTGTGTTCGTTATTTTTTTATAATTTTCGTACGTGAATTACGCATCATTCACGACTGAAATCCTGAATACGTAGGCTACTACTGTATGTATGGTTTCGTTTACACAGTCTGTGTATCTTCATGACATTCATGATAACGAATGATGGTTACAGGAAAATAGTTAAAATTATGTGCCGTTCATTTGTGTACCATTATATAAGTTGCGTAAAAATAAAATTTGTGTGTGAAATTAAACACTTTCGAGTACACATAATAATACATTAGCTTGGAAGACAATGTCAACAAAAAATTAAACTTAACTAAAAATGAACTTTTTCATGTGAAAACTTACTGATTTTATTGGACGCGTTTCGGCTTACGTATCCGCCTTCTTCAGCTTTGATACAGACTGCCAGCATTTTGTAACGGTTGTGTGGAAGGTGTAGTGGTGGTGGTGTGTGGAGGAAGGGGATTGGCGCGGGGATTCAACTTACTGTTTGTTTTCTGTATAATTGTGTCAAAAAGTGTATGTGATTTATATTGTAATTGATCGTTGAGTATATTGTTTGGTTGTGTTGTGTGGTGTTTATATATTTCGTATTGTTCAGTTGTGTTGAGTTTTCGACCTTTGGGTATGTAATGTAAAATTTCAAGATTTGTGTCTATGTTGGTGTAACTGTGTTTTTCTGTGTGTATGTGTGTGGCAAATGCGGAGTGTATATTGTTGTTGGTTAAAGCTTTTAAGTGTTCAGAATAACGGGATGAAAAAGATCTTCCCGTCTGGCCTATGTAGAAACTATTGCAGTCATTACAATTTAATTTGTAAACACCTGTTTTGTTATATTTGTCTATGTCTGTGTTTGTATTACTGATGTGTTTTTTGATGGTATTGGTTGTTCTGTATGCTATTTTGTATTTGTGTTTTCTGAATGTGTTGGCGATTTTGTGTGTGTATGAGTTGTGGTATGTGAGTGTGATGTATTTATTGTGTTGTGTGTTGATGGTATTTTGTGTTTTGTTGTTTTTGTTTTTGATGCGTTTGTGTAGTATGTTTATTAAATTGGGGTTATAACCGTTTTTGATTGCTATGTATTTTATTGTGTTGAGTTCGTCGGTGTAATCTTGTTTATTTAAGGGTATTTTAGTTAGTCTATGGACCATATGGTTGAAGGCCGCATGTTTATGTTGTGTTGGGTGGTTTGATGTGTTGTGTATAACCATGTCGGTTGTGGTTGGTTTCCTGTATATTTTGTACGTGTGTGTATTGTTAGTTTTGTTAATTGTTAGGTCTAGAAAATTTATACTATTGTTTTGTTCAGTTTCCAGTGTAAATTTTAATTTGTGGTGATAGTGTTTATGTATTTGTGGAAGTTTTCAACTTGTCTTGTGTTGCCTTTGAATAAAAGTAATATATCATCTGCATACCTGTGCCAGTATATAATTTTGTTAGTGTATTTGTTGTTGTTTATTATGTGGTTCTGTTCAATGTTGTGTATATATATTTCTGCTAGTATTCCTGATATGGGGGATCCCATCGGGAGTCCTTCTGTTTGTGTGTCTATCTTGTTATTGTATGTAAAGTAATTTTGTTCAGTTTTATTTTGGTAAGTGTGATGATTTCCTGTACGTGTGTTTCATGTGTGTTGTTTTGTCTGAGTAGTTGTTCTAGTGTTTGTACAGAATTGAAGCACATAGAGTATTCTTTCAGCCGCAGGGCCCAAATCGCATCATAATCTCTCGCACTTTTTAATTGTTTAATGATATAAGGGCTGACTATAGGCTATAGTCTATTAATATTGAAGTGCATTCAGCATCTCATCTGTGTTCGGCATTTCATGTGTTAATGAGATTATGGCATTTACTGGAAACAGATAGCACGCTAGTTAATGATATTTTATCAGAACAATAATAAATAGCAGCCTTAAAATAAACGTTTATCTCATCTGAAAGCATGATTATATTTATCAGCATCGTCTTGATTGTCGATATATACTCGAAAACTGTGCAGTTTGTGTGTGCACACGCGCGCTCGCGTGTCTAATTTCGCGTGTTCAGTGTTTATCACAAGGCGGTTTCAAGGAACAAACTTTACCATTCATAACTCAATGAAACGAATACTTTCAGTCGGCTACCGCCTATTACTTTAATTTTTAATAGCAGATATTTTTATAGTTGACCTATACTTACGGATTATTATTATTATCATAACTGATAATTCAATTATTTATATATTAGGCCTATACATGAATTTAATACATACACGCAGACACACACACACACACACACACACACACAAAACATACTAGTTATAGATTAAAAAATACTAATACCAAAATTTAGTAAAAATTGACTCCACCATACAACTGAGTATAAGAGAGAGAATTAGGGCTCAGATTATTATTGTGGGTTGCCAGAACAAAGAACAAAGACAGTTATTTCAAGTAACTGCGATTGCAGATTTTTTTATACTTTAAAATGTGTTGAATCGTTAATTTCGAAATTTAGAAGAAAGTGTAATCTATTTAGCCTGCTAACAATGAGTACCATATTTTCAAAGTTACTTACGACGACGTATTTCAAAAAGAAATTCTCGTATAGGAAAGGAAAAGTCTCGGATTTACACCCGCAGCTTTTAACTCATGACGTTTGATCTACATTATCTGATGACGCAGTTAATTCAAATGATAACATATGAAAAGATTTATTTACTTGTGATAAATATAATCTACAAGTACATTGTATATATATGTGTTGTTGGCTCTTAATTTGTAAACATTTTTTTTTGCACAATATTGGAGCTTACAAACAGGTGTAACCTACAGGGTGTTATCAGTTTGGAAGGTTGATACGATGACGATAAGTTAAACCGCGCGCGTGACCGAGGAGAAGAACTATATAGCTTATTGTGTCTCAGGTACAGTATTACACGCTTTAGTACGTAGTTTCATAATTATTATTAACGCTTCAGAAGTCTAACCCAAACTTCAAACATTCGTTAGTCATGCACTAATGGTCCACTACCATTGTAACGTTAATCTTATTAACGGCAACACTTTTAATAATGATGTTAATTATTAAGATAATTTTCAAATCTTACTGATAGGCTATGCTTTCGTGCCTCTCCAGAATGTTGTCTATTCTCCTAAGAAAAACATTTATTCGCCTGTTTATTGCATTTAAAACGTGTTAGGAACACTGAACAGACTATTTAAGCTAATAAACTCCTTGAGCTACATAACTCGCTCACTATTTTGAACGAAATACCCGGATTACTCTACTGTTATTTATAGTAAAATAACAATTGTAAAGCAGGCAGTCCTATAATAAACACTAAAAGTTCCAAACTACTGCACTGGTTTTTTTAGTTAAATTTATGAGTATAAAGCATATGAAACAAATAACTTAATCCTAGCTTTTCGCTTGTTTATGTATTTTTAGTTTATATATGTTTTCGTAGGTACCTATAGACCTATATATAAAACCTTTTACAAATGTACGTAATTGATATATGTAATTTTGTTTGTAAATGTACCTTACAAAAGTTATGAAGGCAATTCAAAAGGAATGTTGAGAGATATTAATACTGTCAAATTGTTAAAGATACTGTGTTTGTATTTTGAATAAAATTACTCATAACTTGATGAGTCACATAGACTTTCACAATTTTCTTAAAATTTGAGTTACATCTGTGACCCCCCTGGTGCCTCTAAAGTTAAAAACTTTTTCACAGTAAGCATTACATTCGGATTTAGGTTAAAATTCCGTTTAGTCTAACAGCCGGCTAGATTTTTACAATTTTTTCAAGTTTAAAATTTTTGTTGGCCCCTGGTGCCCTAAAATTTTCAAATTTCCAATACATTACATTACATTTAGATTTTGTTTAAAATTCTATTTAATGTGATACTCCACAGGCTTTTTGTGATTTTATCAAAATTGTGATCACTTGCAAAAAATTGAAATTTTATTCACATTTTTGTTAAAATTATCTTTAATTTGATTTCTGAAATTTTTTCAAAATGTTGGCCCCCCCTTACATATTTGCTCCCACACCACTATTTCTCGGGTGCTCATACGTGCTAATACTCAAACGTTGTCCATATCGTAATAGAGTTATAACTTATAATATTGTTGGTGTGAGAATTAGTGTATTGATAGTCTAATGTTGCGTACAAAATTATAGTAAGAAACGTTATTAATTTGTCAGTGTTGTCAACACTAATTTACTACTATTAATTTATTATGTTGATAGCATGAGATAGCAGTGTCACTCTATGCAAAAACTATACTATGAAATGTTATCAATTTGACAGTGTTATCAGTATTAATGAAATATTATCAACTTATATCTCTGATAGTACGAACTGACATACTATCAATTCATAATATTGATGTATTACTATTCTCATTCATCGTAGAAAATTGTAGTAAGGAAATCTTAGCAGTTTGTTTGTCAACGTTCGTTCACACAATTTTCATTTCTTGGGCAGTCTGGAAGTATTTATAATTCCATTTGTCTGGGATTGACCATATGCTTCGTCCCGTAATTTCCACGACCGTTTCGAAATGGTTTCCATCAAACCTGTGTTCTCTTTTAAAGGTGAGCAAACAAATCATCGGTCACTTACAGACAAGTGATGCCCAGAGAATCTACGTTCAGAATAACATTGGGCGTAAGAGCGGGGAAAAAAAAGTAATTTTCTAGTACACAGTTCAAAGACGAATCGTTGTACTTTCAGAATTTGTTTTAAATAATTGTAATTGCGGGGTATAAGTGTAAGTGTAATTACAGTCTCATCTCATTAGTGTGTACGACATCCTGAGGTGTCGAATAAGTGTAGTTGCTTTACGTTAATACTGTACTACGTGCTGAAGCTTGCGTAGGACGCTTTGTTTGCAAATGAATCCATTGTTAATTATGACCTTGGCTTGCAATAAGAAAGTAACTAAGATCACAATTAGTGAGCTAGCGTTAGATACTTTTAGTTTAATACAAGAGAATCATACTCGCGATAGGTGAAAAGTTTTACTGAGCTAGAAATAATTTTGCTAGTCCAGTTTATAAGTGAATTTTATTTCTATTTGCAACAAACAGAACTAATATTTTGCGTTTTCGTTACAATGAAACCTATTCTGTAGATTTATAAACTTTCGGGGAGAAAATGGGCGCGTGTTTGGGGCATAGAAAATGCCGCGTGAGTTGTTTCCATATGTTTATGGAATCCCCCTAGGAGAGTACATACATTGTTGTAACACACAGAAACATTACAGAAGAATATTTTATGCTAATCGTAGATATTCAGCTGTTAGTAGAGAACAGTAATTCATTTTTTCAAAACGTCGTCTTGTCGAGTACGTGTCTATAAATATTTTGTAGCAAATGGAATTAAATATGAGTATATTCGTTTTGTTACAGAAATAATCACTACGGGTCCATAAGAATATAAACATTTAAAAATTGTTCTATGGGGTGCGAAAATGCACTGTTGGCTGCGCATTTTGTTTAAGCTGTCATACAAGTCAGCTGACTGGTAGAGATTGTGAAACGTTCTGTAACACGGTGTTCCGAGTGTCGTATCCGGTATTTGTCCTACATATGTACATAGTAAGGGACACATTTTAAGTTGTTATTGTCGTTTTCAACAAATGGTATTCAACAAAAGTACTGAAGTAAACATTTTAAGCAAAAATTTCTAAATACTGATGGTAACTGATACGGTCGAAACCAGGTACAACAGTTGTCACATCTGTATAGCAAGTGTAAATTTTCTAAGCTCTCTGGAATAAATTACTGCATTATAAATATCGTAAACTGAGTTCGGTATACTGTAAACTGAATAAGCATTGCAGGGCATGAGTCTACAAGTATCTCTTTCGTACTCGCTAAGAGGACATAACCTCAAAAGTAGTATACAAAAATTCGAAACACCCCTCAACTACTAAACCAGAGAAGTTAACGCAAAGGGATTTCGCGACTATAGCGCTCCTCAAATAACAATATTCGTATTCACATAATGAACTAATTATTCAACGGATATGATTACATTTTACAATTTTTAGTATTATTCGGTTCCTTTTGGTTTCAACATCACATTTCTGTTTCTTTTTCCATTGGAGAGGGGGTTTTAACTTCGAAACGCACCCCCGCAGCACCACGGGTTTCACATCACGGCACCATAAATAGGCCTACTAAATATTCGTGTGCGTTTGTTTAATACAGTACACATGTTACACCGACCTCATCCTCATTCTCCGACACAGTCCATTTGGCACTCGGTTATTTGTGCTGATTCCTGGTAATTATCGCAAGGACTGTTACTTTGAAGAAATGCGTGTTTTAGGCAATGCCATAACACCTGAGACAAATCAAGTATGAATTACAAATATGGATTAAATTAATAATTTCAGAAATAATTAACTGAAACGTTTTTAATACGAATATAAAACAAAGATTAAAATTTTCCAGAATATGTTGCAAAAATTGTAATTTCTATGTTTTATTATCTATTAATTCGTAAACTCCGAAAGTGTAAAGTTAGGAATATGACCCGCTTAGGAATGATAGATATAACAACCCACATAACATACACAACCCATGCTAACATATGACTACTACACAAATGTAACGTTACGGATCGGTATTAATCGAACTTGAGTATCTGACTTTCGGTAAAAGTAACTGGGAAGTTGGCGCTCTCTAGCACAATGTTGAGTACTAAACCCAAATACTCCATCGCGTGATGTGTGAATATATATATATATATATATATATATATATATATATATATATACAACAATGTGAGTAGTTGGCATTGTTAGTTAATTATTGGCATAACTAAAGTATAATTACTGAGGTTGTCTCGCGTGCGTGCTTCACCTTCGTGAGTGAGGTAGAGATGGGACAACCGGATGTAAGACAGCCAGCCGCCGTACCATGCATAACTAACGCGACGGATTCACGACTGTCTGTTCTTGCTCACCGGTCCCTAATCTGTAGAAACATCAAGTCCACTCGTATTCTGTCCTGTTAACAGGAGCTCATATACTGGACGATGATAACGTATTACTATTTTTAACACCTCCCAACTTTATAAGCGTGGAATCACGATAAGTAAGACAATCACGATATACCCCAGGATGACCAACGACAATTGAGCTAAAAGAAGTTTACGAGTATCATAATTTTCATAAACTACATTTAACCTCTTCCCAAAATGTCAAATTTTACACTGCTACAGTATTTGTAGGCAAACTTAGTGAATCCACATTTTTTTGGCCCCGGACAATTGTTTCAGGGCTATTTCTCTACGGATGTGCGAGCTGATTTTTTTCTCTTACTTGAAAGTTTTTGGTTATTAATATCTTTCGGTTAAAAGTCTTAATATCATTCATTCCCATAAAATTTTCGCTCCTATTTCAATTCGCCTACGTGCATTATGGAACAATAAAATGTTCTCTATATTGGACTAATTAATTGTGGCAATAATTATTTTAACTTAAAAGTAAATAATAATGCAATGACAAATGTTAAAATGTATAAAATAAGTATAAAAATATAAAAGTTAAAATATATTTAGAGGCAACTGTTAGTAATGAAAAAGTAACGCAATTTCTAAAAAATATTTAACGAAGTACTGTACTTATATTTCACTAATAATTCATCAATAAAATTAATTAAAAGTAGATTTTTACAAATGTAAATTATATAATTTAAAAATGTATTTAATACTCATGTTCGTACATAGTTCTTAAAATTTTTATGTTTTTAATATCGAAATGGAAATAAATAACGTAAGTAATTCTATTATACAGAATCTATAATTAATTGTATTTGTGATAGGTGTACAATTAATCTACAATTATTCACTATTATTCTGGTTGACCCCTTCAGCTTTCCATTCCCATTTCAACCCAGAATTACAATGAATTACAGTTGAGAGGAAATTTAATTCAATGTGTGGTTTGCAACCTCGGAAGTCAATTACAAACATGTTTTAATCCGATCTGTTAGGTGTTATTTTTCCTGTTGTTCTTAATTGCTTAAAAATACTTTGCCGATTTGTTAATAAAAATAATTTGCCAATTTTGCAGAATAAACGTAAAAGTAATTAGTTATAAATTGATTGTAAAAGAAATAAAATTAGTAATAACATTACGATATTCATAATATTAAAAAAAATTGTCAATAATTAACTGAAAAATTTTCTAATTTAAAAAGATTGGCTTGAAAAAGCAAATTCGTTTCATTAAATGTTGTTTTAAAGAGTTTTCCTCGATTTTATTCCAACAAAATCTCTGATACTTCTTTTAGGAGCAGTCGCTCCCCCGTAGTTTATTGGAAGTAGTGAAGATCACTAAAAGTCTACTATTGACTTATGATTTTTTATAATCATAATATTCATTTGATCTTCCAGAGAACAGCAGTGTTGAAATCAGTGCGAGAGCTGTCGGCACGTCTGGAGTGATATTCTAAACCGTGTTGTGTTATGTAAGTAGAGTTTAAACACTCCACATGCATACGTAAATACATGCCCAAGAGAAAGTGCAAAGTAATTCGACTTGAAATAGTGAGACGATAATAATTTTTCTTATGTTTTTTTACTTAAAATCCAACGTTTCTGATAAAGCTGTAACTTCATGTGTGTGTGTGCGCGCGCGCGGGGGGGGGCGTTTGAGAGTAAGGGAAAGAGTGGACCGCGCATACTGGCATGAGAATGCGCGCGAATATTGTTTTACGAGGACAGTACAGAACACGGCCAGTCGTACGATTATGCAGTGTTGTCTGACTATCCCATGTAAAACCAAATTACGTCTGTGTCTGATACCAAACTTGTGACGTCACTGTACACATGCGTAGGTTGCACAAAGGATCAATACATCTCAGCTTTTGTACACAGACGATTTCTTACACTAAGAAGCATTGGATCTCTTTGTTCCATATCGATATGCCAATAGAACTAACGAAAAGCTAAAAGCGTGACAATTTAAAATTATTCCTTATATTAGTATTCCATAAGTCAAGAAAAAAAATCTAAATATAATTTTTGTAATTGCAAGTATCTCACAAATATGTTTAAAATACGAAATACCCCTATCAGTGATAGTTCCATGTCAGCATAGTATAGCTTTGACATGACTACTGATCAAAAAAGATGAGTAGATAGTTCACAAATTTCCAAATTGGCCCACAAAATGCGATTTCACAATCTACTTAAGGCTACTTGTAATATTTATCACCGAAATGAAAACAAACAGGTACTGTGATTCATATATGCCTAATATAAATTCAAACCAGATACATATGAACGTAATTCCTTGATTTATATGAAAGGCGATCGAATTTATTTGGTTATACGGTAGTACAGATGGTTTGTTAGAAAGACTAATAACAATATTGCAGCAATTATCGTTGACTACATGTAAGAAAATGTACGAAATCGATTTAATTTCCAGAAAGAAAAACAGCCGTATACTCTTCATAGAATAAGCGTAGCTACGCTCCATTATGCTCTAGTACTTTACGCAGAACTATTTTATGGAATAAATTGTGAGATTCTATTACGTATTTATGCTTACACTCATGTTCAGTGTAGATAGTGACGTATAATAAATATTTTCACTCGTATTTGCACTGTGGGAGCAAAACAAAAATTCTAAAAAATTATTCGATATTCTATTCTTTTCCCTCTCCCTTTCGTGAGGGGAATTGCTCAAAAGAAATCGGAAAAGTTCTCCCCTAAAGAAATCAATAAGTATTTCTGTTCAAGTATTAATCGGTCGAAAGTTACTGCAGGAAAGATATTGTGCATTTATTTTTAAACTACACAAACGATTAGTTCAAACGTGGATGCTTGAACTTGGATGCACTATTTTGTAAGTTTAAAGAAAATTTAAACTATCTTAGGGAATAACATTACAGGATTTTATTGTGAAATAATAATTTTACTCCCGTTTTCCATGTGGATGTAGTAAGTAAGGCTTACAGTACTAAATGATTTACAGTACTTACTACGGCTCGGATAGTTTGAATCCAGTAGAAGTTTGGCTTCTCAGGGGAGCGGAATACTGTGAATGAAGAATTCATATCAGGACAAACTTGTTTATTTGGTTGGAAGGAAATCCTTGTCCCTTGCTCCGTGCTTGTTAGACTCGTCTACATACACTTGTGGTAACCAAGTTCTCTAGCACTACTAAACTTTAGGGGATGGTTCATAGCTTACAGTGAAATACTGATCTTCAGTAATGTTAGTTTTTCAGAAACATATTCCGTTTTGAGATCACTTGTTTCAGACTCTTAAAACTTTTTTTATTGAAACGTGGACAGACTTGATAAAGGCTCAGATATAGTATAGTGAACAAGTTGGTAATGTCTCGTAAACTAACAGGCCTAGTAGTTGGACTATCTAATGAACAAACAACAATCTACCTAATTCAGATTGTTGTGGCCTGATTCTAAGAATGAGTAGCTATTTTAAACAAGAAACTATACACTACAGATCCAAAAACTGTCATAGAAGGAAAAAAAGAACTGCAACACATTTCATTTTGAATGTAAAATTCTTTTGATTCCGTGAGAAGAAACTGTATGACACAACAAACTGACATCTAAATTTTAAACATAATTAATGCGGTCCAAGTCACTGTATGATAATGATATAATTTACCTTATAATTTCCGTCAAGTGACTTCTAGCGTAATTTGAGCTGGGTTACGCGTTTTAGGCCATATGACCCATCTTCAGACCTTCACTCCAAAGGAGCTCGTTATATATTAAAATCCATGGTAAAACAAACACACAATAAATAAACACGTAAAATACAATGAATGAACATATTAAACATACTACGACAATATTATGCCACTCGTTGGGCACCATATACGATGTTATTCTTTATGCAAATTTATTGCATAAATTATTTATTCATTAATTATATAAAAATTGATTGATTACTTTTATAGGTACGTATATCTTTACTTAATATTGCCCCGTGATGTTGGAGCACCATGTACCACAATAATAATATCTGTGCTAATTATATGCATATATTAATTAATTATCTTTGTTCTACAAGAATTGGTTTTGCACTGCCCCACGTTGGGAAGCCATATACCGTGTTATAATATTTTTATGCAAATTGTTGCGTAACTGATTTAATTATCTCTTTAATAAAGTTGTGATCAAAGTGTCTCTAACTCTGAGCTTGGGTTAGCATATACGATATAATTAATGTCATGTGTTGAACTCCCATATGTAATGTTAACAAGTTCATTTCTTTAAATAATAACTAATTGTATGAATTTGAGTTAGAGTTAATTAATTATTTGCACTCAAGCTTGCTACATTTGAAATTACTTTTGACTTAAACTGTCTTCGAAACTTCTATTCTGTGCATCTTTCTGAGTAATTTATTTGATAATCGTTAACTTGAATTATAAAGTATGGATACTGTTTGATGAAAGGTTAAGTTGTGAGTCAGGTTTTTACATAAATCAATAGAATACTAACGAATCCATTCTAACTTACGTTTATTAGAATCATATTCATTCTTATTCATGTCATAACATTAATTTAAGAGCACTTACAAATCTTCAACAAAACAATAAAATTCTATGCCACATTTAATAATTCAATGAACAAATTTAAATAATTAAGTGAGCAATCAAATGCAGACGCTTCTTCGTCTGCAATGACGTTACTAACTAAAATGTGGTGTGCTCATAATTCGTATTTAGTATTTTATGTTAAAACACATTAAACATTTATATGCATGAAATAATCATTATTAACAATACACATATCAATCATATACATAGCTAAAATCCTGTTCCTGCAACAGACACATCAAAATACATACATAGTACAAAATATATTAACAAGAAGACATGTATAATATTCTAGAACATAATATTCCCTACTTATGGATTCGTATCTATCTGACTCATATTTATATAACTTTCTCAGGTGGTTTGGTTCTAAGTGTCAGGTCAGTGGTGTTTGATAAATTACTAATTATAAGAAGAGATTAGTTTTGTACTTTACTCGTTCTGCCGTGATGTGTTGCTCCCATGATTATCCCTGCGTTGATGAGTGAGGTTAATCCATATAACACTCGATCGCAAGCACTTCCGCACAACGCGACAGCAGTCACTTCGAGCTTTTGAGTTGATTATAATACAAGACGTGGCATTGTACTCGTAATCGGTCGGCTAAATTTTACACGCGTATGTGTCTATTTCGCGGTACACAGTTCGATACCGTATGCTTCTAATAATTGTCCATACCGCACGACAACTCTTTTCGGCGCCTAGATCGTTTTCGAGTTCATTAGCCACTTGTTCACAATTCTATTTACTTGAGTTAATTACTAAACATTGTAGTATCACAACTTTTCTGTTATGGTTCACGAACGTCACTTCAAAATGTCAATATCTTTATGACGGTGACTTACATAGGATTTATAAAGATTGTTACTCGCGCTTCATCACGAAACTACTGTTCCGTTTTACGCTCTGAGTCTTATTCGCGCACTTCAATTGATTCGTAATACTGTCTTAATCGTCTCTACTGAGATACGTTTTAACTTCCGCACTGCATTTAGTTCTTATAATTGAACTATTATGAAAATGAAATACAAGTTCAATAGACTGTTCGAAACTCTGAATAAACCGAGTTAAGAATTATAATAAACTGAGGCAAAGATCTTAATGAACTGAGCCAAAAGTTGTAGTACACTGAGATACAATTAGAATGAACTGAGATAAAAATTTGTAGTAAACTGAGCAAAATTTGTAGTAAAACTGAGAGCGCGTCTCCCTGTGTAAACGGTTTTTATTTCTTCTGATGTTCCCACTCTTGGGATTCTGATGAACGCTCAAACTTCCCACCAAATCATCTTTGATAGGTTCATTCCATGGACCTCCCTGTGTCCCTTCGTCTCCAGTCAGTATATCCAACGAATTCTCCACCCAGCGCCGTTTGGAGAGGGACGTTCATACACGAGATTCGCTCTCTGGTCTCAAGCTCTTCTCTGAATCATCCCCTACAGTAGTTCCCTCCGGAATTCTCGTTCCTTATTGGCTGGTTGGCTTTCTCGACTCGAATTTGACGTAGTCCACGTGGACTGGATGAGTCGCTGTCTTACGTCCGTTGCCCCGTTCCTGGAATCAGTGTTAAGGCTTCGTTTCAAAATCACATCTGCTACTTTTGGTGTAGCGTGTCGAATTCTCTCATTGTTGGTACGCTGACGACTTCCTTCGTCAACTTACGGGTGGCGTAACATCTGTGCTCTACCCTAGCGTCACTTAGTCGCCTGTCCCATTGTCCTTGCATAAACCATTGTCTTTGAGAAGTCGCACACATGGTTTTGAACAATACTCTCGCCGTTGGTTCTGTGTCTTTCTCGCTACTGGACAGATGTAAGGGTAGTCTCCTTTTGTCCTAATTGTAGAGTCGGGCATTCCCACGCATGGTCCAGTTGGCTGCAACATGTGCCGTACAGCTCATTGTTCGTGAATAGTTTTTACGACGTCTTAATGGAAAGGAAAGGTTTGTTCCTTTTCGTCGCCCACCCTCGAACAAAGCTAACATGTGTCACTTTTGACGGGCTCTAATTGCTGGTGTACGTCTCTCGCAATAACCCAAAAAATTTTTAAAAAATATATGAAATATTAATCATATTACAATACATAATATTATTAAACATATTAATACCATAATATGTTCATTCATTGTATTTTACGTGTTTATTTATTGTGTTTGTTTTACCATGGATTTTAATATATAACGAGCTCCTTTGGAGTGAAGGTCTGAAGATGGGTCATATGGCCTGAAACGCGTAACCCAGCTCAAATTACGCTAGAAGTCACTTGACGGAAATTATAAGGTAAATTATATCATCTAAATTTTGTTAGTAGATAGACCTACAGAATAACTAGACTATGTCTGGAACGTTCACAGTTATATCTGATGAAATAGGTCTTCTTCACCAATAATTGGTTCAGATAAAATTTAATGTTTGTTTGGTAATGTTAGAGGAGAAGAGGAAAAATCAGTTAAAGGAACAAGTAATTTGTTTACAGTTTATTTCAGAATTATAATTGTTATTTAATTAATGGATTACATTAGAATTGGGTACATTTACATTTCTAAAGTTCATAATATATATACTTAATGTAAATAATAGTAATAGAATAATACAATATTTTTATTATATTTTTTTATATTCATGGTAAATATTATTTTTATTATCTTTAAAATAAATTTGTCACTTTCAAATTAGCAATGATGAAGTGAGATGTATGAAGTCAATAAAAGCGATTAGAACGGTTATTATTATTATAATAAATTAAGCAACAGACATATTGTGATTTAGCTGTGTAGCACGCATGTTGTGGTCTACATAGTTGTGTAGATGGAACCATTTCACAAAATATATTTCACTAGCGTGTGTCTGCCTGGCAAACGGCCAGTATAGATACGTGTGCTCATTTGTATCTGCCTTTACTTAATCAGTGGCCGATTTCTCACGTATGAACAGGAAATGTTTCCACTGAACAATAAAATGTTGTCTGTCAGGACTACTTAAGTGTATTTGGAACCGGATGAGTTCTGTACATCGAATATAATGATCGCGACGTAGCATATATTGAATTCTATTATAACCAATCAGGTGTTATTGCTTTACTGATCAAAAACTTATTACGATTTTATCAGTGTTTCGTAATTTTCAGTTCGTGTCATGTTTACTGCTGATATTTTTTGTCACTTCGAAAAGTTATTTTAAATAAAATATTTAACATCTTTTAAATTTGTATCCTAAGTGCATTTTTGAACTGTGTATTTTATCGTTCCCTTGTTATTGCTATTATATTGTTTTTATGTTTGAGGGCATGGGAACTAAGCGTTTAGTCCAACGACGGCGACCAGGAGTGTTGCCCAACTATATATGTTAGTTCTCTCGTGTTTATTATTATTATTATTATTATTATCGTCACTACCGAGGTTTAGGTCAAGAGGCTACAATTCTGTTAAGAAATATTCTAATGACGTTGAGAGATAGTTAGCGTCACATTAAAATTATTAATTGTTTAAACTTTTTTATTGTGTACTGAAGAATGTAAATTGAAATAAATCTGCACAGGGAAAATATTTAATTAATTTATTATTTTTCAATTAATCTGTTCAAGGTTACATAAAATGTACAATGATTTTTTCATATAACACGTACAGTAGATTCGCGATTATCAGCCTAGTGTTCGGCGGGCCGGAGAAGCCGAGGGTTGCCCTCATCATTTCTTCTCTAGGTTGTGCACTTCTTTTGGACAAGTATTAATTATAACCGTTTCTAATTTTATTTCAATTTGTCTGTATAGAATTTGCATACTTTCAAAGAATAAACTGCACTTGACATAATTAATTAAAATATTAATCGTTAATTAAAAACATTTATTTAAAGAATACTGTGGTGTTTTATGACAAAGATTACATTACACAGGAAATGTTTATTTAGGCTATTCAATTTTAAATATAATTGTGACAATGCCATTTTTATGGCATAAAAATATAGAATATTTTTATGGCATTTTTGTAGAATAAAAATACGAAACAGACAAAAGTTTAATAACTTGCGGAACACGAAAATATACCTTTAAGATTTCTTTGGTTGTGCGCTTCATTTGCTGTGTGCTAGGTGGAGAACGAGGACTAATCAGTTAGACAGTCGATTTATAGATTCAAGTACCTCAGGTTTTTTTATTAGTTATAGTGGAGACCGAGTCGGCTAGTATGGAGAACCGAATAATGGAGGGCCTGATAGCCGTGAGTCTACTGTATTGTCAGTCTAGCTTGCCTTATTTTTTGAATACGCTGTCAACGAAAAAAAATTACAGGCTTATTGTGTGCTTATTTGCGCTTTTCGTACGATCTGACTTCGTTTTAATCAGCGAACAAGCATTTGATGAGGTTACCTGCAGTATACCAACGGTAAAACGGTAGTAACAATGGTAGAGTTATGGTAATGGTGTTCTTTATGACTTGGCTGGAGTAAATATTATCCGTTACATAAGAATATCTTCTCTCAATTATACTTGCAATTTAGTGAGGTCAATATGGCACGTGGTTACTGACAATATAATTTACCTAGACTGGCTATACAAACAGACGTAGCTAGTGTCTGGAATTCCAAACGTGTTGCAGCATAGAGCGGTGGATGATGAGCGATACGAAAATTAAGCATGTATCTATTTATTATTGATTAGGCTTACACCAGGTGGACTCTGTTAAGCCGAGTAACCCACTCCAAGCTTTTGATAACTAACTCCCTTCGAATATTGTCACTACCACGTCACGAGAAAAAATGTAGTTATTAGAGTTTACATAGAAGAAACCACATGGATGCTTAGAAAACGACTTGGCAAGGTAATGTTTTGGGTGTGCATTAATTGAACGCATACCGCTTTATGGATCTGGAGCGCTGCAAATATCGATGGAGGTTTTAGATAAGTACAGGGTTGACTTAATAGTGCTTCAGGAAATTGGATGGATAGGCACGAGAATATGGGGAGACACAAATGTATGCAATATATTGCATCCAGAGGAACATAAACTGGCTATTGGATTCATAGACTGCATTACGATTAAACGTCTGTTAATAGAATTAACATTAATCTTTTCAATTAATGAAAGATTCTGTAAAGTCAGGAAAAAGGGTAAAGTCTCTAACTATTCAACAGTAAACGTTCTCGCCCCAACAGAGGAAAGGATAATTTGAAGAAAGAGACTTTTTGTGAGAAACTTGAACAAATTGTAGTAGGAGGCCTAAGATTGACGTTACTGTAAGTAACAAGTGACGTTTATGGTAGACTGGACAGGAGAAAAAATGTGTACCAACTACGGGAAATCACGCCCTTCATGACGTCTTTAATGATAATGGAATACGATTAGTTCATTTCATTATGTGGCAGCCAGAAGCGTTGTATCTAATACTTTGACCTCAGAAGCGTTCATAAGAGAGCAAAGATTTCCTCTAATGGAAATACAGACAGATCATGTCGGCTCATACCACTTTGGCAATATTTAGACGTTCGTTTGTACCAGGTAGGGGCTTCAGATCATTACTTGATTCAGGTAAAGTTGAAAGCAAAATTATTTAAAGTGGCGAGAAGGATTGGAGAGGGGGAAAAGTTAAACGTGGAGCGGAGAAAGACCCAGAAAAGTGAGGACCTAACTGAGGAGATTATTGGAAACTCAGCCAGAAACAACAGGTGAAGACATAAATGAATATTGTTGGGAATGTATAAAACTATAGTAGAGAAAACAGCTCAGGAGTACTGACTGTTTAGAGTAAGACAGCAACGACATGAAAAATCAAAGTGGTTTGATGAAAATTGCACAATAATGAAAAATGAAGCTTATATCTTGTTATAGGATAAACCAATCACACAAACGGAAGAAGAACATAAGCAGTTAAGAAGAGAGAAAAAGGAATTCAAAGAAGAAAAAAGGCACGTTTGTGACAACTGCATCAGACTTGAAAGACCTGAATAATCAGATTAAAATAAGAAACTTTCGTAAGATAATCAGGAACACTAGGACAGACTTCAACCGAAACTTGATATGTACAGTGTCAAAAATGGCGATACATCGCAGGAAGAGGAAGAAATCCTGAAAAGATGGGAAGAAAACTTTGAAGAACGGGTGAAAACAAGAGAAATTCTAGATAATAATAAAATAGAAGGTTTATGGGAGCGAAAGAGGAAAATACAATTAACCGACAATAGAGGAAATACGAGATGTAGTCAAGAAACTAAAAAACATAAAGCCCCTGGGACAGATGAAATACCAGCTTAACTGATTAATCCTGTGTCTGAGAGCTTAGAAAATCATATTCCTCGGCAAACAAGTTTGATCTGGGAGTAAATAAAACTACCCGAAGAATGATATGTATGTTTTATTGTACATATTCACAATAAAGGACATCAAGTAGTTTGTTGTAATTATAAATGAATTATGCTCCTCAGCGTGGCGTATAAAATTCTAGCATACATATATACCATAGGCTACTGTGTGTTTTAGAGTCATTGTTAATGACGTTTTCACTCTGAAAGAAAAAATAAAATAATAAAAGATAATTAATTTCCATTGATTGCAGGTTTCACATAGGCCTGATAGTAGAGCGAGTACAAAGTAGAGAAAGCATCGTCTGTGGCTACGCTCCCTTATGTGAGAATTACATTATTCTCACTATGTTGGTGGGTGTGATACGATTAAAACTAAAGTCCTATAGTCTATAACACACACACACACACACACACACACACACACACTTTGTCCACGGAGAAAGTAAAAACTAAACAAACTCGGCAACAGGCATTGGACTGTCATTGAGCTCATTCATAATCACTTAAAGCTACGAATTTGCACACTGCAGTTCCAGACTGTTACCAGTTTGTCTTAGCATTTCAGGAGTCGTGGTTTATATCGTTAAGTCACTGAACCATGTGTCTGTATTAAATTGACATAACGTTTCGCTGACGTATGCTCAGCGTCTCTCAGTACTATACACATTTTGGTTAATTTACCAATAACGTTATTACAGTTTTTTAATTTTATTTTTAGAAAAATAAATTTAAACCTGTAAAGGTTAAATAGTTATAAAAAATAATATTCACACTAAAGAAAGCACGGTTAGGAGTTACCGATCTCTACTGGCCTCTACCGGCGATACTGTAAACTACGCACTCTCAGCTTTACTCGACCTAATTGGAGGATCCTTAAAAAACATTGTAGACAATTTTTTTACATATTCACGTTACAAACACAGTAAATATTTAACATAATTATGACACGATTATTTGAACTTTATTAAAATAGTGTTTAATCTAGTCTACGTTCAGTCTTTCTTTACGTTTTCAATCTATTTGTACATTTAAGGAGAAAGAGAAATAACATATTTAGCTACCTACTGGAAAAACTACCGTTTTTCATAGTAGGCATAATTGTTATAAACTACGTTTCCGAGTGTGTGTGTGTGTGTAGCTTGTACGAGGAGTATCATTATATTAAGCAATTTTAATTATTTACTAGTTAATTTTAACTACTTACTTTTCTGAAGAGCGATGGCAGATTTAAGAATGCATAATTTTAAAACCTATTTAAACACTTCTTGTGAGTAGTAATGTATTTCTTCTGATTAGGTACTTGGAATAGGCCTATATAGTATCGTATGGAGGGTGCAATGTGCAATGCAACAAGATATGATAGAAAAAGTCTTGATTTATCTTTGACGAAAGAACTTATTGTCAGTTAGTTAAGTACTTAGTAATAAAATAATGACGAAAACTAGAGTGTAGTGTTTATGAAAATATTTGTGACAGGAACTTGTGTGCTCGGTTAAAACACAGAGCTGAACTTTAGTAAAATGAAATAAAATATTATTAATCATCGTTGATTCTAAGAGAAATAATGTTAATTCGTAATTCAAGCCACTTGGTATCGCATGGTCTAGAGAATCGGAAAGTTGGACATTTTTAGCTCAAAGTCTACATGTTAGATGACGTTTTGTAAAATTTTGTTTTCGAGATAGTTGCCAATAAGATTACTAATTCATTTTTCTGCAGTGCAGTGTGGTGTCAGTAGATCATACAGCATCAGTCATGATTATTGAAACATCATGTTCATTATGTTATTGAAACACTGTTCTACGGTACAAGGGACCAGGGCAACTGTAAGAGATTGTCAGAAGTTGTTACCTGGCTAAGACAAACACTAGAATGATGGAGGACGTCCCAGTAATATCTCGGGAAAGCGACAGGAATGCAGGAGTACGGTCAAACGACGGACTCGCCTTCATCGTGCGTCATCGCGAAACCAAGGAAGTGGAAAACTAATTAATTTCATTATTAATATATAACAGAACGTTTACATACATTGAATAATATTTAAGCACATTTCATTAATTATGAAGACTCATATTTATGAACGGTATTAAAAGCTCAAGGGTTGATATAATTCGTAATAGCCTATATGAATTTACCATATCATACTGTTTTTACTGTAAATACTGTACAAGTTAAAGAACACTAAACTTACATTTAAATATGTACTTTTACATTTGTATATATACTTAATTTACGTATACATTCACTTAAATTTTTAATTAATTTAATACTTTGAAAATTAACACCGATTTAAATAGCTAAATTTTATTTAATGGAAAGTAAAAGAATTAAAGAGTTTCGTTTATTTCACATATACGAAGAGAACAAGTAACGATTTTTTGTGACATAAAATTTTGCATTTAAATAAATGTACGTATTAAACATTCGTCCCAGCCTGTAGAATGTTGTTACATATAAGTATCACGGTTGGCAAATTATACTACAAAGTGCAAACGTTAATCTAGTAGCCGGTCAGGGTCTTAAACCCTCTTTATATCCATCGTTAGATATAAGAGTGAAATAATATTGTACATTCTACTATTAAGGCTATCAACGGGAACAGTTTATTAACGTTTCCTCTACGGAACAGATTTACGATTTTTGCGAAGTACAAATTCACGACCATTTCAATTTTTATATAGGCTAGCTCAACGATCTCTGCTTTCGAAGATGAAATGAAGAATAGCACTGGCAAGACAATCCATTCAGAACAAAAGAATATTGCTGCACAATAAGTATTTTAATATTGAGGCTATGAAGTCATTTATTAAACTCTTTGTTTGGAGTTTTTTATCGTATGGGTGTAAGTCTTCGGCTTTGGGGGAGAGAAGTGGAGAGACGAAGGCTCGAAGCTGTAGAAATGTGGTTTTGGAGAAAACTCAACAAACCAAGATGGGCGGAGGGGAGAAATAACGAGAAGATTTTGAACGGACTTGAGGAGAAAAGGCTTTGCTAAACGCTATAGGCATTAGGTGAGCAAGGTTCTGGGGCACGTATTCCGGCATGACACACTTCTGCAAAATGTTCTTGACGGAAAGGAGGTGACGAAGAGATTGCAGGACGGCCTAATTTGTCGTTCTTGGGAAGTATGGTTAGTGATATTGGACGTGGTTCTTATCATACACTAATATGTGGCTGCAGTGACAAGGCGGACAAATAGCAACACATTCGTTAAATTCCAGCTCAGTCGTCTGCGCGTAGTGGTCTATGGAAGACCTCTTTGTACCTTTGCTAAACCATTTAGTTGTTAGTCGCCGGTTTCAAAAATGTTTAAATTATTTTAACCAGTTTTCCTCGGTTATTAATGATGGTGTTGTGTGCGTGCGCGCGCGCGTATGAAAAGTTAATGAAAAGTCTTCTGTGTTGGAGCACAGAGAAAACGAAACTTTCAGACCATAGACCATATACGTATGGTGCCAACGAAATGCTCTTAAACACTGTAGTCATTTATACTTATGTATAAAACTATAATATTAATGAATCCGAATTTAGGCCTAACAAACTAAAATTTTGTCTACGATGTCAACAAATTGAATCGATAGCACTAACTGATGTTACAAATTAATCTGTAAGAATCTCTATACTCAAGAAAAACATGTTTAGATATAAATATGAAAGTATTAGGCCTAATTAAAATCAGGTTAAAATTGTATTTTCATTAAACGAGTACTTACATAGTCGTATTTTCTGGATCAAAAAAGTAAAATATTTGCACTATTGACGAAGATTTGAAGAATATTTTTGTGTACATAAACAATCTGAACATAGTCGATGTGATTACTAATCAACTGTTTCAATTTTTTAAATAAATTTTCTTAATGTTTTCAAGTTGAACGTTGGGCTTAAACACTGTATCCTGCAACTCATTCCAAGAATAATTGAAATAGATTTTTATTATTTAGACAGGAAAAAACTATTTTAATATGAGTCGGCTATAAAGTCTGGATTGTTCAGATGTCACAATAAGCTCTAACTATGTGTTACGGAACAAATTACAAACGAGTCGGATAAATAACTAAACGCTCGCAGTAGTTGAATCTATTTGAATATTCCGAAAACAGAATTTGCTATGGAATTATTATGAACTCCCCTTTTTGCAACATTTTTATACTTTCAGAAATTTTGGCAACCTTCCACCTCCTTCCAACCTTCTAGAAACACCTATTTGTATAAGGAATAATATTGAGTAATATAACACATCAGGGATATGTGGAATTAAGAAGGTAGAAATCGGAATATAATAGAAGATTAAAGAATAAGGAGGTTTAGGAGAAATTAGAGGGAGTGGTTAGTGAAGGATAAATAAGCATGATATATGCATGTTTATACATGTAAGGAAACCAACATTGAAAACGATTACAGAATGAAGACAACAGGGAAAGAGACATAGAGGAAGGCTGAAGATGTGGTGGAAGAATCAGGTCAGAGAGAAAATCAAGATACTGAAAGACGTGCGGTGTGGAGAAAAGATGATTCCTATTCTCATAGGAATGAGTGGAGAAGGCTGTAGGAAGAGGGCAAGAGGACTTGAAAACTGTTATGAGTGGGAGTGAAGTGACTCGCCACTACCTCTGAGGATGAGTAGTTGGATGAACTCAAAAATAAAAAATGTGGGTATGATTACGGAAAGGATGTAAAGCCTTTATGATGAATATAATACAATATTACAATAATAATTAATAAATAATACCATATTTATGTCACGCGCCATCAACGGGGAAAGGTTTAAACCGCAAAAATAGCGCCTCAGTCCGAATTATGACGTCACTTATCACACACGCGCGCGCGCGCGCGTTTTTCGACAAGAAAAAATTCATCAGGAAGTAAACATGTTGTTGAAGATATTTATGGTTTAGTCATCAGATTCGACGCAGTGTTCGGAGATAATAAATAAGCTAAATGTCTCACCAGTAGTACTGTACTTACAAAGTGTTTAAACAATACTTGGTTTAATTTAATTAATTTTACTTCGGTATTCTATCCAGTGATAATAAAATCATACCTACTTGTTACTAACAGAAGCTGTTTACAACAGATGGGTAACCAACACGTGTATCGTCGTATATACTATATTGTATATGAAAAGTTCTATCCCTTTGACACACGCCGCGCGCGCGCGCGCGCACACACAGAAAGAGGGTTCGAGAGAGAGAGAAGGGGGCATGAGTGAGTGAGAGACAAGTAGACTTGAGACAATTTCTGTTATGCTAACTTATTACTGAACAGGTGACGTAAACTACAATTAGATTATAGCCTACTAATTGTAGTCTATGGGTATAAGCAGTTACCATTTAGTTGGCCTATGCATATAATTCGCTGCACAGCGAAGTTTGTCTAATTTGTTATCTAGTCAGTATGTTTCGTGTTTACTGCGCATTTTAAATTGTTAAAAAAGTAACATAGTTTTAATTTATTAGTTATGTTATATAGTTTTTCCTTTATAGCAAAAAGGAAACGGAAAATGAAAAGGAGGTTTTTCCTTTATATAGTTTTCCTTTTTACCTTTGTATTAGTAACTGTTAACAACTAATGACTTCAGTACAAGTTTGAAAAGTTAACATTTTATTTTCTCAAATTATATATTAAATTAATAATTATTGTTACAAATAACGTAGATATGTGAGAGTTAAACTGCACAACAGTTTCGGGCGATAAGCGAATCCCGTATTAAACAATGCCGTTACGAAGTGTAATAAGTGAGACGAGGAATATTTACAAATTATGTTGTAAATGTAACAAAACCTGTTCATTCTTATTGTAATTGTGTGTAAGTCTACTCAGAACTGCATGGCTAAACTTGCCAAACTGATTGAACAAAAACAACAGCCCCACCTATCAGAAAGTGTCTGTGTAATATGTTCTCAAGCGTGCCTTCGTTTTTTAGTTGCGCTTTAATACTGTGTGAATTGATAAATGATGGAAGCTTCAATTATTAAATTAAACAATACACTTTATTACGGTTACTTTATATTACACTTTCTATTACTTTCGATCTCTTCTTTTTCTTCCATCCTGGAGGCGGTGTACACTGTTCCTGTTTCAGAAGCCTTATAGGTATGTAGCCTACAGTGAATTTAAATTGTTGTGATTTAAAAATATTTTAAGATGAATTAAAAACCATACTATCGTTTTCTGGGCCTTCGTACATCATGTCTACCCTGTAGCGCATAAGAATGTGCGACGTTTCGTGTAGAATCCTTTTCCGTACGAAGAACACATTCCCTCCACCCATTCTTATATTCGCCAACTTTTTAAAACAAATGGTACGCCTTAAACTTATTCCTTGTACCCTCATTGCGAAGCATATCCAATAGTGAGCATCCATTTGACCATTCTCAAAACCCTCATTTTGCTGGGATGATTTTATTTACATTCGCATTTCCCATTGTTTCGGTAACGGTAGTAATTCAAGTTTTAGTTTGTCTTCGGATAACCATAGTTGCAGCTCTGGAAACACGTGCACAGTGTAAGAGAAGATACATACTACATTCCCGTTATAAATCAGTGCAGTCTTACTGAACACATTCGTCTTTTTCGGACACGCACAAAGTTATATGGAAATTTAAGCGAAGTTGGACATAATGTAAACAACTTGGACAGAGGTTGCTGTACACATGTTCAGTGACATACTTAGTTCATCGATAGCCGGCGTGTCAAGTGAAATATTCGCGCAAATTTGTACGCAGTAATTGCAATTAACGACTGGTGCGTGTAACGAGCGCAGTTTATGCAAGACCGGTATCTGCGTGCGTTTGACCCATATTTGTCTGGTCACGTTACCTATTCACCTAACGTTTCTCACAGAATAAATATGTTTTTAATTGTTAACGTAATGCAATTTCAAACGCGTTGTACGGTACAGAGATAGAGAGAGAGAGATGCGTGCGCGCCCGACACGGACCATTTCCATTCGCATAGTTTCATTATCCGTCGCTACCGACTAGACATGACGTTTATTAGACGGTGTCTCATTAATCTCTACAGTTGTATCGTGGCTGTAGGCGATCTTCCTTCCGCTTCGTTACCTACGCAGACTGCATTAGCCGTTTGCATTATGTATTTATTGTACGTAGTACTGAGAACGTATGTTAACTACAATAACTTGAACCCACCCGCAGATGCTATATTTGCTATTAAAACATTTCTATTCATCGAAGCTCGGCGAAAATGTGAAACAATTCGCAGAAAATGAACTTTTTAAATCAAATTTGACAACTGTTTCATCACATGATCGGCTTACAAAACAACAGTGGATCCAAGCATGTCCAAGTATTGTGTTTCATTTTATGAATCCTAAAACAGGAATTAACATATTGTTGTTGTGAGAACGTGAAGAATATCTGAAATATTTGAAACCAGTCTCCTAACAATTTTGGTTTAATGACTTTAAAAATAATACAACATATAGGCCTACATATGCTTTGAGTTTATAAACCAGTGGGTGCACTACTATCGCTAACACTGCTAGCACGTGATTTTTAAAATTCGTATTGTATACCGTACTCAAGCCGAAGTTTTTGTATGGCCCATTACATGGGGAGATACGTGCTGCACCATCATGAATAACAAACAGGCTGCCTTGCAAACCATAAATAAGCTATACAATAAAATAATTGGGTACATAAAAATATGTTGGACTATAGGCCTGTATATTTCTAAACAAGTACATAAACATAAATAAAGAGACGCGCGCGCGCGCACACACACACGCACAGATATATATGCAATATTATATATATGGCATACATATGAGAGCAGATGCTGAAGATAATAGTAAGGAGATGGGGAGATGATATTAAACGTCACGGTAGTCATTTTCATGAGTTCATATAAGGGACACAGTAATAAAAGCACAACGAACAACCCAAGCAAACAACAGAAATCGCCGTAAAACTATCGGAAGAAACATTCAGTATATACATTAACTATGTCATGGAAACTGTATGATCCAGAAACCGAGTTATTTCACGTCGTTGCGAAACAAATGCGGGCATAGTCACAACTATCACTTGTGGTTGTCAGTTGTCAGTTTGGTAACACATTTTACAGTCTCACATATTTAACACACTATTAAAAGTTCCTTTTGATATGCTATTTTAACATATCAGTAAAAATGTTTTTGATACATTAATATCACGATTGCAAAACGTGTTTTTGTAACAAACAAGGAGATGACAGAATGAAAACTTCTGGTGTCGAGGAGTGTTAATCTTGTTGTAATCCATTATTATTGCCATTAATTATTCTTGTGGTAATTATAGTAGAATGTTAGAGCGCGCGCGTGCGTGTTGATGCTGCGGGGTAAAACAAACAATGCGACGGGCGGCGGTCCCGCGATCTGGTTGTGTGTCGGCCCGCCGCGCCGTCTGCCGACTGATCGCATTATAACCAAACATATGATCTCAAAACTAGATCTCCAATACCGGTTTCGCACTCTTCATCTTCTTTCTGTTTTCTAACCAAGAATCTCAGATAGAGCAACAGGTTTAACGAGTAATTTTGTTTATTACTTGCGGAGTAAGTTCGAAGATTTTGAAAAACGTGTTTATTAAAAAAAAACTAACACTTCTTGTATTATTCCACTGTTCTGCATTAACTTACACCAGCAGTGAAACAGTTTAGATTTATAGTTATGACGAAACATCTTTCACTTATTCACATATTAAAAAAAATATTCAACACACACACACACACACACACACACACACACACACACACACACACACAGAGTATTTAGCAACAGGAAATCCTATTGCATATGTTTCATTGGGATGTATACATGTAGAAAACACGTAGAGTTGCATGTGGGATTCTGTATTTTAGGTTGTAAGGAAGTTTGTAATTTATACTTATAAATAAGTTATTGTAAGTGCAAATATGTAATGCGTTACGTGAATGTACGTAATTATCGTAAGTTCGAGTTATGATAGTCCATGCGCGTGTACATGTGATGCATAGACACTAATTAGAAAAAAACGTAGCGCCATTATTAATTAAGATTTCGAGATGGCACTTGGATAAGAATGTAATTAATACTATAATAAACAATTGTCTGTAATTAATTGTACTATTCACTGGATATGAATGTGTTTATTTCCAATAATTCGATGTGTGACTCATACTAGAAAAACCATAAAGAGAACTTAAATTTTTAGATAATTTCTCTGCAGGTTTAGAATAATGTTTGACCAGAAAAGCCGAAATTTATGTGACCTGATTGTAATATTTTCGCTTAAAATTGACTTCTATAGAGAAGGAGCAAGCAGCTAATATTCAGAGCGTTAGAATTTCAGTCAAAATGAAGTAAACCTTCCTGCAAGTTCAGTTCATATCGGTTATTCATTCGTGAATCGCGTAGTCCTCTCTACAACCGATAAGTTTTGCGGGAACGGCCACAAGTACGCGAATTCACAGCATAGAACGCTATTAATCTCGTAAAGATAATCTTCTTTGGATTACGTACATATTATAAACAACTGAAGTTTCGACCGCAGTTTAAACCGAATGCTTTCCGTGTCAGCATAGGTTTGGAAAGACACTTGAAGCGACTGGATCTGGTGTCAGACCAATACACCGCGGTCGTACTGAACTAGACAGGTGAAATTTCGAACCCGGTAACAACTCCCAAAGAGATACAGAGAGACTTTACCACCTACATTACTACAGACACACCTCGCGGCACGACTGTCGGAGATCAACTGCAGATCAGATTACCGGACAATAGCTACGGACATCGTTCTTCAGTACAAGGAAAGTCCAAATTTTATATATTCAAATCATAAGCTTTAAAGAACTTTTAAATACTGTGTACAAGCAAACTATTAAATAAAATTTATTTTAGTAAAATTTGTGTTGGTCAGCAAACTAATTTTTAAAATAAATCAGTAATAAGAACTTTTAATTTCAACCATTGTTGAATTAATTTCCCATAATTAATTAATTTTCAATATAACATCATTCAATGAGGTCTTGGCAATATTAGTTTATGCGGATCCATGACATCTTTAACATCCTTGTGTGTGTGTGTGTGTGTGTGTGTGTGTGCGTGTGTGTGTGCGTGTGTGTGTGTGTGTGTGTGTGTGTGTGTGTGTGTGTGTGTGTGTGTGTGTGTGTGTGTGTGTGTGTGTGTGTACTAACGCGAGCGAGTGAAGTAACTAAAGAAGGTTTAATCAAGCGTGATTAGTGCAAAGTGTAGTGCGATGTTCAACGCAGGATTACAGTTCATCATCCTTTTACTTGGAAACCAGCAACAAGTAACAGTATATCATTTATGATTCACAACTCAATAAATTAACATAGAATTTGCATCTAAAAAATAACTCATCTCATTCTCAAAAGCCCCACGAGTTCAGATACTAAATATTACAATTTATGCTATATGACATGTTTGGAGAGTTATGGTATAGTAAAGTAAGGAAACAAGTTATAATAATTATAGAAATGGTAACGAAGTTGAATAATTGAATCTATTGAAGATTATAGAAGTTCATAGTAGTTAAGAATTTATGATACATATATATGTTTTGATTAATATTGAAGATTTAAATGTGTTAAGGGAGTAAATTTGAATCTATTGAGTGCTCATTTGAATAATACGTACTTGATTAATATGATTTTGAAGAATCCGTAAACTAGAGATATTAATAATTTTTTTTGTTATTAATTATAAAGAATATTAAAGAGTATAGATTGGAAAGATGATATTAATGATTAAGTCTCAGATGTATTAAGTAATAAGAAGATAACAATATAAATCTTAGTATCTGAACGAAGTGTTATTATTTCATAACAATCCTGAGATACTCTGCTCTGGCGCCCAAGAAAATTAATCAATAATACAAAAATGAGTGGAAGTATTCAGTAATAAATATATCTAAATATAATTTGTAACACAATAAATCAGTGTAATTACCGAGTATATGCAATACTGTTTTGAATAAATTATTTAGTCAACATTCGAAAATTACGCGCGCTTCACGAGTAGTTATAATTAACGCACCAATACGTTGAGCTAGTCTCTAAGAAAAGTTATAGAAGTTGGTGTCAATCTTGATTCTCGTGTGAACGTCCGGCGTTTTCCTCTGACCTGGTCCCATCTCCTTCCCCGTTCCGCAGCTCCCACGAATGTTTCTTGTTGAACTCTGTTCATACGGCGATTTTTCTCAGCCGTAAGTTATGATATGGCCTGTAAGTTTTATGCGATACTGTTACCTGTTCACGGAGTGTCCGAAACTTAAATATAGCGACGTAATCGACCTAGTCGTGATATACTCCTGCATGAACCTCTTCTTTTATTAGGTATAGTTTATGTCCTTTTAATTATTTTCTGATGATGTTAGAAAGGAGGTACCGAGGTTCCTTAGTTTTGGAAGTCACAAATGCTGACTGTGTCCACCCGAAAAACACAGAATTCTTATAGTGTTTCTATCTTACATAGTGTGAACAGAGAGGTCGACAAGTCACAGGGCATGTTTGTTATACCTGAACTTGGTCATTTAACACTACGAAATGTTAACTAACGGTTCGGTTCACGCGCGCGCGCGCGCGCACACACACACTCACACACAAACACACATTGAATAGGAAAGGTAATAAACAATATTGGCATATAATAGTATATAAAGAAGCTATATGAATAAGTAGAGGTTGCAGGTTTCACTGTAAAGTAGTGAATAAGGAGCGTCGTGAAAATGTTAATTGTATTTTTAGACGTGTGAACCAACTTTAAGTGCAGTAGTGCAGTAAAATGATGCCTAATGATACTTAGCCGCGTGTGTAGTGCACGTGTGCAAGGGTACGTAATTATGTTATGGGGTATTCTTAAAAAACACGTTAATTTGAATGACACGTCGAGCGACCCTTTTACGTCGCAGTACACATTATATTTTCCACCAGTAAACAACGGAATGTTTTGTGGCAGAAATGATTTTGCCGAAACGTCGCAGGAGAAGAAAACAAGTGAAACTGAACGTGTATTAGGTTTACACAATTAAAAAAAAAAGTTTTCTTCTTTAGTAAAAGTGTATTACCACTGGACTCGATTAGATGCCCTCCACTTTTTTTTCGGTTCTGTGCAACTGTTCTCGTCCGTGTATAAACAGAAAAACCTATTTACATTTTAATTAAATAATATTTGATTTGTAGTTTCAGTCAAATGAAGGGACGTGAAGTACACAAAGCTAATCAGATGTGTTTGATAATCAATATATACAACACGGAACACACTGAAGTACAAGATTGTGATGTGAATGAAAGTTGGTTTTAATGTTACGTAAAAATCAAAGGGAAATGTTGCGTGTGTTTTTATAACTATTCATAGAAGAATATAATTACTTAATTTAATTGCTTGACTTTAATATTGCTAGCAGAGCCCCTGGATGTGGATGGCCATATTAAATAGCTTGTACGTTCAATTGGAATAATATTTTATGTCTTTGGATTTGTCAGCGTTTGAAGCCGTTTGAATTAAGAAAAAAACAGGTAGATAATTAACTTGTATACGTAATCGGATGAAAGTAATTAATGTGACTGTACTTTTCCTAAACTTTGATTACACCTCACGCGCGCGTGCGTGCACCTCAGGCTAGATTATAAAGTAGACTTTCCTTTGTGATCAAAACTTTCGTCCTTCGTAAAGAAGCCGAGAACGAACGTCTCTATAAAGCCACTTGTCACGTTATCAGTTTGTTTAAAACGATATTGTTCTCATGAAATTTAATGATAGCACATCTTTCTTTGTATAGGTGAGAGTTATACACTGTTAAGTATTCTTGACATCTGGGAGTTCCTTTATTGAATCGTTATTCATAAATCCTTGTTACCTGTCACACTCTACATTACATAGACGGACTGACTGACAGTCTTCTGTTATATCACACCAAACACTTCGGTAACTGTTGAAATTTTTATTGATTCGATAGTACGGACTATTGATATTTCCGCTTTCGTTTCTTGAATCTTCTCATTACGTAACAGGTTTCTTGTAATCAACCGCGTTAATTTTGTTGTTAATACTTGAATCTGGACAGCAGTAACACGGTAAATGGAAAACGAACTTTAATTACATAACCTGAATTGTTCTGGTGCTTCTGGTATTATTAAATAAAAATACGTCATGTGTTCACAATGAGTGCAAAACAAGGAACGTGTTTGGTGCAGAAACGTTCTGCTTATATGTGAATCACTGGTTTTGTGAGTAGTCAGAAAGTTTCCAGTCATTCATACGCGATTCCAAAGACATAACTGATAATGCTACGTATTGGGGTTATCTCAGCACTAATTAAAGAGAATTAAACTGTTTTCTGACAGACTGAAATTATATTTATGTAGTAGAAATTTTTTTACACCCATTATATTGTGTTCAATAATATTTGGGATATTATTGAATACTCGATAGCTTCGAAATGTTTTTTTTTGGGGGGGGATTGAACCCAAGTTTCGAAATCAGTTGAACTGTGGATACAGAAACAAACTACGTTCAGTTATTTGTATAAATATACAAAAATATCGGTATGGAGAACATGACTTCCATGTTCTAAGATTTGTATTTAAAATCATTTTCGAAATGAAATATTTCCAGAGAAACTACTTCTTTTTTTAGCTTTAACCACAGTACTAAGGTCACTAACGACCTCACGTTAGTGGACTTGATTTTCAGTGATGGTGGCAGTCGATAGGACTGCTGAAACGTCTGGTTTTGCAGAAAACATTGGACCATGACCAAACAGCTCGGGAAGGAATTTTAACAAAAAACTACTTCTTTGTTGCCGATAACGTAGTACACATATAAAATGTTATCCCCTCCCCCTTCAACTATCATTTTCATTTATATAAAATTATCCCCTCCCCCTTCAACTACTCTTTCATTTATAGATATTTCATCTACCTTTCTACAGTAGATTATTATGACCTTCTTTTCAGGATACTTTATTTATCAAAACTTTACTGTTGTTAGAACGTAAAACGTTGCAGGTAAACTACCCCTCCCCCTTAACCGATCTTCACCGAAATCAATCAGTAGGCCTTGAGTCCTTTACAACTTGGGCACATAAAAAAAATTATTTGATTCTGTTTAAATTTACGGCAGTTATCATTCGCCATAGAAAAAATTCTACATACAGACAGAAACACACACAGACACTTTTCAGAAATGACTTTTCTTCATGTTTTGAGGGTAGGGCCTAGTACAATCAGAATCAGCATTTATCTCGAACACGATTTTTTCGCCATCACCATACTTCCATTTACTTATGGAACATGGAAGTAAAAATGACTGCTTGACGGTAAAAGAAACACTTCGATTTTATCCTAACATTAATTTTTAACAGTGCATTGATTTAGTTTTTTAATGGAATACGCCACATTAAATTTCGGCACATTTTACTTATGGTCAAACTGTGTTACACCTTTTGCTGCTTACTAGCAAGTCTGGAAATATTTTTATATTTGTGTGACCATACCACACAGTGCCATGTCATTTTCACCACAACAGCCCTTTTATAATAGACGAACGAAAAGGTTTCCAATAGTCTAATAGTCTCTTTCCAAGGTTTAGGTAAAAATTACTGTTTGCATATCTGGATAGAATAACTTGTAATTTAACTATACCATTATCGTTTTAACTTTTTGTTTAAGCTTACAGTAAACATTCGTTATATAGTACCCCATAATTAAAAATTGCGTGAGGTGAAGTGTATGTGAATAATAACACTTCAGTGTATTGTGTTAACTTGCATTTAGTCGACCTTAAACTTGATATAAAATAAAAAGTGAAATAATTATAAATTGAGAAAAATTAGTTTTAACAGTACGTACCGAATGTAGTAGGCCTACACTTTATCTGTTATTTAAGTAACGTAAAAATGTAAGAAATATAAGAAGATATTTGAATTTTATTGAAGCGTTAAAAATTTTTCATTAGAACGTACGATGTCTATTGGAAGATATAAATGTCGCTTTATTGCCTTACATGTCGCGCACAGTTTTGTGCCTAACGTGGTCAAATCGTCTGCTCGTACACATTTTTTCCATTAAAAAAACGCATTTCGTTTTACCGAGAGGCATCGCAGGAATGGCCGGGTAGACCACCCGGTTTCTTATAAAAAACTGGTTGTCTGCCGACATTATTATCGCGGGACCTATCATCATCTCGTCATTCCCATAAACACACACTTGAAGATCAAAAAAATGTTTTCTATCATAAATTTGTTAGTAATACCCTGCGTCTGTAAACGTAGAAGTATATTCTGCAGTAATTTAACATTTATAGTGAAGGCAATGAATTCCCGAAAACTATAAATGATTAAATCATAGTTTGCCAACACGTATGCTAACTAAAACTATATTGTCCACATACTTAAGTTTACTTGTTAAAAAACACAAATTGCGTCTCCTTATTTACTATTTTCATTAAAATCTTTCTTACATACAACTGCGCTGTACAGTAGACTATGACATAGGCCTACTCTTGTAAAAACATTTCAAATGCAAAACAATGTGTCAGTCTTCTAAACTGACACGCAGTTCACTAGTCAAATAGTAGATGCAAACTGATAAGCGTTTTTTAAGGCATCTTTTAAGCACTGAAATAATTTGATGAAATTTATCAAACTGTGTACTTTTTCATGTCAATATTATCAAAATAAATCATTAAATGTCCAAAAATATGGTAAGAGATTGTTTTATAGCGTTCGGTAATTCTTCCAGTCGTTACAGACCACGCCTTCTCAACACTTCAGAAGGCAGTTGAAGTGTACCGACAGACGCTTTCCTACATTGGTGCACGTTATGACATATATTCCCATCTTTTCTGTGTAAATTAGTTAAAAACTTTTATCTGTAGATGATCTTAGTATATGAGTATTATTTCTGCATGTAGCCTATGTTATCACTTCATTTATGTGTTCGTATCGTTCCCATCCATTGACGACTGCTGACGTGAACGTTAACCGATAATAACCATAACCCTAGCTTCCCTTGCACGTTTATATACCTCTGCATTTCCCTATTCATCGTGAAAATATGTTTTTATTCTGATTTAGTTTCAATTTTTTTAAAATATTTTTTCGTTCACTTCCATGGAACATATAATCTGTCTTTGTAAGGCAATATATATTTGAATTGACAAAATGATAAAAAGAAAAAAAGGGAAATTGTATCCAGTGATGGCCCTGTTTAATACATTAAATGTGAAGACATGTTACTTGTGTCTACGAGACTTTTGCACTAAATGTTAGTGTCGTTGCGGTAGTTCGAACCGGTTATAACGCTTCAGTCTCTTCCTTGGTTTATGGTCAGCTCAAGTACTATCGGAATTTGTAAACGTTAATAGACGGCACAGTTAGGAACAAAGGAGGATGCGCCAGCGGCTGCTCTAAGTTAGACGGGAAAACCCCTATTTTCATGATATTCGTGTCATTTTCGGATCCCCAACGTTGTATTCCACACAGTCATCTAAATCAATGGTTTATACAGTGGTACATAATTCGTTACGGAAAATTGAGATGAGCCACCCATGAGCCAGTATAATTTCTGTACATCAGGACAAGTTGTAGTCTATATATGCTTCGCCCAAATTGAGCGTCTATCAACATGAATGTTTACATATACGTTTTAATTCTAAGTGATAGTTTTACTGAGGTAACATTTTCAAGACTGGTAACTTTCATGTGGAAATCGGACATGTGCTTAGTCATTCACAATAATCATTTGTTTAGAACTAAAGTAAACAAACCCTGACCTTTCTCGACTACGTTCCTGTCACCAATTGCATAAACTCACAAGCAATTAACAATTATGTGACTCCTAACAGACATTGCGTGGAGGTTAAGTACATACTGATTAACTACTACCGTGTTGTTAAGGAACGTTAGTTATATTACATTAAACTAATATAATTATAACGTATTAATATATCTAGTATATTAAATCCATAATCGTATTTTGCAATCCGAGGTTTTTAAAAACCTTCTCGCTACGTTTAATCCATTAGCTATGTATGCTTATCTTCTTCTTGCTTGACGTAGGCTACACATCTAACCTAATAGTCTTCACGCTCCATGTATAACTTATCTCAGTCACGCAATTTGAATGTTTTGTTTTTTCGCAACGACCATCTTTACTTACGCCCAGGTAACTTCTAATGGGCTGTATTTATTGGCAGCTTCACTAATTGGTGGTCCATTTAGTGAGTTATCTGCGGTACAATGTTGATTTTGCGTCGTCTATAAAACGTTCGTTTAGGCCTAAATTTTTAGCAATTCTGGTATAGTCAAATTGTTATGCCACCATGCACCATTAGGGGGTACCTTTTTCCCAGTAGGAAAAAAAAAAAAAAATATTTCTTTTCTTTGAATTGGAAGAACGAGGTCCAGTAGACATAGAGTGATATTATTGCCATAATGGATATACATCGTTCCTGTAGCATACATTTAAGTCACTAATAAAATTATTATGGTATTAATAAAAATAGTGAACTTATGGCAAAATAATTAAGGAATCAGGCTGAGCTACGATATCCGAACCTCAAAATCGACTCTCTGGCATTCATAAGTGATTTGACAGTCGCCTCCGAAACGATTAGCGCAGCAAAGAGACTGATAAAATGCTGGTATACAATTCTGGTTTGAAAAGACAAATTTTATGACAAACGTTAAGAATGCTCCAACAGTTTTAGGTAAAAACACATAAAAATCAACAAGGAAAACAAGTTTATGTGTCTTGAAAAAAATTATTCAACCCTATTGTGTAGAGAAAGAGGAAGGTATGATGGAAGATTGAATTAGGTTTTCAATTAACGAAAAGTCTGGGCAACAAAAAATCGATCTCGACAAAGAAAAAATGCAACACTACCCACAGTGACGTTATGTAATAGAGTGTTTAGTAAAAGGAGAAATTAAAAATTAGGATGAAAGAAAGGAAAAATACTATGGAAGGTTCTTGAACCAAAGAAAAGTGGAGGTGACTGGAAGAATGAATCCGGAGAGTGTTAATGCATCTAGGTATTCATGAATTCGGAGAGTCTTTCGAAAAGAATATTGGATCATTTTTATAAAAAAATCACTGGAGGAAAATTGATTGATGTATGAAGCCAAGAAGAATTTGGGACACCCGAAAGAAGAAATTTTATATAGGGGTACTTTTCGGAAGGGATTAAGAAACTTAAGAGTTTTAAAATAGAATAGGCAAGACAAAGACTGTCTGGACAAGAAAAGGAAGAAAGAACATAGTGAAGAATGAAAAATATTGGAAGGATAAAAAGGCGAGAAAGAGGGAAGATCATAAAAGTTATTTCGCGAGATCCGTGCTGGCCAACGTCGAAAAAATTATTGTAAAATCTGGATTCTGTGCTACCATTTTGTTAATTTAGCTTATATTTCCAGCAAACTAAACTAAACTGTTTTAATTATACTTCATCTCTTATATTCCACCTTCCTAACCCTTAACATAAATTTGAGAATTACACCGAAATGAAAATTCTAGCTTAGACGATAAGGGAGGGGGTGCATCTTCATAAGTGTGCGTATCCGACGTAAGGCCGATATGTATAGGCAGACGCTTCTGTATGCACTCACTAATTCAAATCAATAATGAATGCAGCAGGTTTTGACCTTAAGAACTAGGTTCTGACCTAATAACAGGTTCTGACTGTTACGTCGACATAACTAGGTTACTGTAAGAAACTTCAGAAGCAAATGTATATGCATACGCTAACGTTCGTTGACATCACACAGACAAACATCTCGCACGCACGTACGCACATCTACACTTCCTCACACTACGTATTTACTCCATCTGTTGTAACCCATATTAGTTTTCAGTTTGGTCTTTTTAGATAAATTTATCTAGTTGTTATCGTTGTTGATTGTGTTTAATCGGTGAGAAAATCAGGAACGTTCAGTTAAAACGTCACCTACGATGTTGTAATGATTTACACTCCATAGCAGTGTACTCTGACTTGTTGAATTCCCCGAATATCGTGAAACATTTATTTGGCGGCTAGAATATTCATGGTAGGAAAGTATCCTTAAAAGGTTGTTTTAATCGGGCAGTGAAACAAGAATCAACGATTATCCACAATAAGTAGCCAAGTGGCAGGGTAGACACTGTGATCAGCTCAAACGTCGCAGAGTACGTTACAAGTTAGGTTCAAATGTTACGATGAGGTATCTTCAGGCCGTCAAAAAATAAACCAGAGAAACCAAAACTCCTTATTTATTATTTTCACTACAATCTTTTTTCTATACAACTGCGCTGTACAATATTACATACACTTGTAAAAACATTTCAAATGCAAAACAATATGTCAGTCATACACGTTACAGACCTAATAAATTTTTATGAATTCGTAGTTTATTATTCTTTGTTTGCGTTCGTGTATAGTTTTCTTTTGTTTTTGTTCACTGTTTCACTGGTTGTATAAGACTGAATTTTAAATACTTAATTGACTCTTCAACTTAATTTATACATGTATACTAGGTACACAATTATTAATTCAGTCTTCGTTTTTCTTATACTGTATTATCTGAAAAGGAAATCTGAGTTATAAGAGCGTAATAAGTTCAACTGCGACTGGCAATGTAAATGTGGAAGCTAGCTATAGGAGAGACCGGACTGTGAGATACCCGTATACACTGTAGGCCTACCTCACAACACACCATATAGGCCTACCTCACAACACACCATATAGGCCTACCTCACAAAACACCATATAGGCCTACCTCACAAAACACCACATACACAAGTGAACTTTAGAATAGACAAAAAATATATGTAGTTGTTTCTTTTACGCAGTAATATTACTTTATTTGTATTCTATTTGATGTGATACACTGTGAACCATTGTCACGGGGAAAAGCTTCAGTATTGTCATTGTACCTCATATCACACACTCAATAGGCTCCCCTTCAAACTATGAACTGATTAGTAGACGGAACATGGTCCGTATTTGTGGCGTGCTAACTGCAAGTCACTTGTTTTAATACTTTATTTCCTCTCCAGTTAATCGAGTTTCATTCCAAATGCATGTACATCGGTTTCTTCTCTTTTTATCTTTTATTAAATAGTTCCGTTACGCCATAGCTTTCACTGACCTGTTCACCTTTATTTTGGTCGTGTTGTAAAGTTATCTCTCGCTCTTTATACCTGTGTAACGTTGGTTCTGACAACGTAAGTTAAGCTCAAATTTCATATGAACAACTGAAATTGGTCGGTCAACGGATTGAAAATTGGATGATTATAACAATACATTAGCATTAGAATCAGTTTGTCAGAAAAAGTTGCTCGTTGTCTCATTTTAATCTTCGACTTGACGTCTACAACTTTCTGTTGAAATGTTGTGACTGGTGTGAATCGTTGACCTTAAGAGCAACGAAAAGATTGTTTTCACTCAAACCAACGTGTAAAACGGAATCTACTATTGGTTGGTTTCCATTGTTTGTTGCTTTCTATTGCTTCACTATGAATAGTGAATGTGTTTATATTTAATTTATATTATTTTGTACAATGAGAAGTTTCATTTATAAGATAACCTATAAAATAAAAATAGAAATCTGTATCGGTAAGATTACCGATAAGATAATCGGTAAAATAGAAATAACCGATATTATAGTGCTGTATTTAAATGAATAACTTTACTATAAGCGAATCACTTCACAAAGATATCTTTCTCGACATGAAAAGAGAGGCAAAAAGTAGAATTTTATGATGTTCAATTCAGGCGATGGGTAAAATTAAGGAAAAACGTCAATGTTTTATTTCGATTTAAACTCACACACACACTCACATACGTGCTGCGCGCGCGCGTGTGTATAAACGTGTCCTCCACTCGTACATAAAAGAAATTAGTGAATAAGTGACAGTGACATAAAGGTTATGGACGTGTTAAAGCGGTAATATATATAGCGCAAACGTTAGGCGATGAGCAAATACATTCCGGTGAACTGCAGCATTGTACGAACGGAGAGAAGATCAGAGAAAGAAGAAAGGGAGGAAAGAGACAAAACAGAATATTTTCTGAAAGGACAGTACAGACAGTTTTGTATGTACTGTTTAATTTAATGACTTATAAATTAGTGAATAGAGCAAATTCTTATTTTAGTTTATTGTTCACAGAAAAATTGCAGACCTAGTTATAAACTGTGACTAAGGTATAAAATAAAAGCATTAACCACATGAAAATCCCTCACATAAAGAAAATAAGGTAAACTACTTTTCTGTAAGCTTCACAATTGTATATTATCATTTATATTATATTATTTGTAATTTAACTAGAAAAACTAGCTACTTGTAACAAGTTTTGTTTATTTTTCTTAATATGGTGTAAGTAATTAATATTACAGTCTAAATTATAGCTAAAAAAGATATTTTGGTTTGTATGTACTTTTCCTGATCTTCATATTAGACAATGATGGTTTGAATCGTGCACTTGTTGAAAACAATTATTATTTATTAAATGACGAAATTACTTATTTAATAAATTTTTAATAACAAATTTCGAATAAGGTTTCGAGTACATGGAATATAGCAATCTATTATGAATATTTGACAAAATGCTAGCACATTAATTGCATTATTGCAGTTTTTGCTCGGCTTCAGTACTCTCCGTAACTTTACTAAATATATCAAGGAATAAATAACGTTTGTAAAAATACAGTACGAATACAAGCAGCAGACACGGTCGAGAAACCGTGTTAATAATTAAACGCTTTTCTAATTTGTATTACAACGGAACTTTTGATAACATAAGCATATAAAAAACGGAGTAAAAGGAAATTTATACCTGTATTTTCCAGTACATTTTGCGATAACATTGACAAGTCTTTGTTCCATCGATGTGACGCGGCGGTAAAAATAAATTGCAGCTTATATAGGTTGGTTATGTTTATTTTAGTCAGCTGTAGTTGATCGCGTTGTCCTACACAGCTGATTTTATCGTAAATTGGGGCGTCCTTTGATGCATTTCCTGGAAAGGGAAACTACGCAAGCCCGATACAGAAATTGCAGGGCGCCGGTGCAAACCGAAAGCCACTCAGCGAGCGCAGTATTGCTGTATTAGACGCCAACTAAGGCCGGTTGTGGTCGTCGTTTATGTTAATCTTATGAAACAACTTGTTCGTCAGAATATTAGTGTTTCGTTCTAAACACTAAACATTACAATGGATACAATACAGCGGTGTTCGGTGTTCGTCACATGTTTCCAACTGACAGTCAAGTGATGCTACTAACAAATTAATTGTGTTCTGTGTGAGATTCATTTCGTATAGTTTGCGTTTGGATAAAATGCTGAGGCGTTTCAAGGTAATTGTGTTATACAAATTTAGGTATTAGTATTAGTAAACGCACCCACGCCTACACACACATGTTCATGCGGACATGTGGATTACCATGTTCAGTTAGAGAGAGAGAATGAAAGAGAAGGAGGAAGGGAGAGAAAACGTGTTTCCATCGATTAAACAAACTAGTCATTTTAAGTGACTGCATAGGGGCTTCATAAACATTGAAAACGCTTCTTAGTATAAGTTTCTTTTCAATAACACGAGCATGCGTATGTACGATATTTTTAATAATAGAACATTAAAATTAATTTAATTTTTACTTTTAATTGTTACAGTAACACAAAAATTTCTGGTGCGAAATTTGTGTTTGGTAACGAGATATTTACGAAAACAAATACTCGTTAATTTCTTTGATTGGTAAACTTGAACAGCGACAGTATATAGGCGTAGTGTTAAATCATATATCACTAAAAACTCTTAATAGGTATTAATTTACAGTTTTCTGACATCGTTGTGCAATACTAAATCAGAATGTACTATCCAGCAGTGTTCGAGGTGGCTAGTTATATTTAGCCACATTACATACGTTGGCTACTGCACTGTTGTGTATTTATGTAGCGTTTACTGCAAAATGTATGGACGTTATAAAAGTTATTATTACAGCTACATTGCTGAAATGAGAACGGTGGGCTAGTATGCATATACTAACGCATGATATCAAGCAAACACACACACACATGCACACACATTATTATTATCATTAGTATTATTTTTTTCCGGTGAAGGGTTTGTGATGATCGGTCAAAGAGTATAACACAAATTTTAAATTATTTGTGTCGAAGTTTCGACAATAGTTATTGTAATCATCAGGACCTGTGTATGAATACAAAAGAAAATGTCGAACACAATAGATAAATTATTTGAGTGTAATTTAGTATTTTTCACACATTGTTGACTTTACCTTACAAATAACCCGATTACCAATTGAAAAAATACATAGTAACATGATATTTAAAAAAATCTTTTTACACAGATACACAGATTTTTATTTGATTTTTAATAAGGTTTTTGGTTTGTGTGAAAAACTTTTACTAAAACAAAGGAACAAAAACTGCTTAAAAGAAAAAAAATCTGGCAAACGGAGCTGACGTATGTTAAGAAAGGAACAGTTACAGAGTATGCTTACGAAAATGATAGACCTATATAGAGATATTCGCCCGGCCAGCATTGAAGACTAATCTGCGTTAGTCGTATTATTGTGCAAGTCCATGTGTTTTTACATTGTTACACGTGTACAAATTGCTTTCATGAAATGCGAACGTCACTATTAAATCAATTCGTTCAAAAATAAACGATTTTGTAATCATGTCTACCTATTTTTTGGTACTTATGTATAACCGAACTGTAGAAACTACTTACTTGTAAACTATCTTATTAAGCATAATTATCGTCACTTCGGTTAAGGTTTGATGTTATGCTATGTTTCCCGTTAGACATAAACTGTCAATTCTGCCACGGGAACAGATTTTTTGTACAAAACAAAAGCTATTAATATAACGTGTCGGCTACGTTATAATCCACGGAACCCGTGATAATTGACTCTGGCCAATTATACAGGCTGCCTACGTTGTAACAAACTGAAAAATTAAACACATCACTAACAATAATTATAAGTACTCTAATAAAAGGAAACAGGGGAGGGAATTTTGCTGATTTATGCACTCAATTTAGTATGTAACAAAGATGACATCCCTTTATTTACGTATGATTGATAATACATTACAAATAAAATCTTTACTTACACAGAAATTGTAAAGGGGTTTTCTGTATTAAAAATGATCATACAGATAGTGTATTTACCTCGGATCCGAGTCTCTTTAAACTAGTTATGAATTTTCAAATTTATTCTACTTCTTTAGTCAATTACATTATTACTTAAAATACCATTTGAAGAATGGTTTCATTTAGTTGAGCGATGTTTCAAAGTTACATCACAAGAGTTATGTTACAACGTATGATTTATGAAATTACTTGTTACACCATAGTAATGCTTAACGCTTAGAGATTGTCATTTAAAAGTCTTTTTCATTTATAATTACTTATATTTTAAAAGATACATTATTCACGGAAGACGAGCTTCCGCGTCACCTCTAGTTAAATGTTATCTGTCCATGTCCTGTCGCGTGATTCTTCTGTACTCTTTCTCACTTTTAATAAATTATTTTAGTTAAATTCCCTTTTTAATTCACATTACTATTATGAGTTAGTTCAGGGGTATGTAACGAGCAAAAATTTTAAAAATTTTAAATTTTCACCTCGACGGAGTACGTTCACACGAGGCGGTGTCAACGACTTATAGCTGGCGCAATAAATAAAGCGTAATGAGAAGATGTCAGTACAGCGTCGCTAGCTTGACAATAGAAAGACATTAAGTACGATCCAACTATAGAAATTGGTGGCACAAGATGACAGGGAAAGTGTAGTCCAGAATTATTGCTCACCACAGCTGTAACAAAGTAAGCAAGGACATTCACACTTGTACCGAGAATTGTGGCAGATGTTTGACCATGTTACGTCAGTATACGATAAACGACAAAAACGAGTGAAACTACATATTACAATGGTACGGATGCACTGCACCTTAAGAAACAATACAGTAGGATAGATCTGACAAAAACTCAAGTCATGTTACGCAGCTGGAGTTATCGTCTAAGTGACAGACAGGATTTACGAGTGGAAAGTTAGGGTGACTTCACCAGCCAGCAGATGTTGAAAATTACTAATAGCCACAAAAAAGGGGGTATAACATAGAACAATACGCCAGGAAGACCGAAAGTACAGATAATGGCAATCTAGAGAAACACAGAGTTTACTTCAGACAATAGGTTGATAGACAAGTGTCTAATAGCCGTAGTTTCTACGAAAAGGGTCAACGTTCGTCAGAGCAAAATCGGGGGACGCCTAAGAACCTATCAGATGCCTTCAGCCAGGGAGAAAATTGGTGGTGAGGAGTGTTTCCATAGCAACCGAAACGGAAGACCTATCGGAAGAACTATGACGTAGGATCTCGACATGGTGGGACAGAATATTCCAAGAAAATTCAAAACTGACCAATCTCAAAATGAAGTAGGCGTGAACTGCGCCAGAGACAAAACTTTGAGTAGGGACGAATTAATAAAACTATCTGTCCAAGACGGAGGAGAGACAGTCTATACTCAATTTTTGAAACAGTTTTTACTCAAATCTTCAGACAGTTTATACTCAAATTTTTCAGTTAGTTAATTTCAAGTACGGAACAGTTGATACCCAGATTTTAAACAGTTTACTCTAATTGTTCGGAGTTAGTTTTATTCTAAGTTCACAAGAGTACATTAATCGTGCGGAGAATTAACTCGAGTACGGGACTTAGTACGTTAACCTGTAACTTAAAAGACTTAGTAATATCTTCACGTCACGATAATAAGTCTTAGTAAACTTTTAAAGAGTGTATTTCGAAGTGTGTCGTAACGGACTTAGACAAGAATTATATAGAGTGAACAATCAGACCGTTACACGAACAGATATCACCACATAAACGATATACTGAACAATTGAACTTAATATAGTGTTACTACACCTTATTAACAACATAATGAACATGAAATATTAAACTAATTAACAAATTATACGAATATTTAAAGAAGCAGCGATAAGTGAGACCAGACATGTACATTAACGTCAAAACGAACACACAACATACACCGTAAGATGGAACATTTGATTGAACACTAAACTTCAATTATTCACATAAACAAACGCCAACGCGAGTGACCGGAAAAGTGAGTGTTAAGTGATTGTGATAAAACAGCATCCGACGAAATGTGTCTACGAGTCATCTTCATCACCGGAACTAGACTTCGTCAACAACTAATGGATATTCAATAATCAAGTAACCATTATTTTAATCATTTCTAATTAGTTACTTCTACTGACCTGATTCTTTCAAAGAATTCATCCCTGAGAAAATTATTAAGAAACGCAATGAATAAATCTGAATAAAAAGTAATTAATGAATATATTAACAAAAGCTTATTTGGGATTTAATGAACGCATTAAATAAGTAGAATATGAATTGTTATATTATTTGATTTATATATGTATGTATGTTTTTCTTTGTTTTCAGCATATATTGAAACATGAATTTGTTCTTATAAAAGATGTATGTATTTCAGGTACAGCGACATATCATATGTATAATTTTAATTTGTTGTGAATTATAAATAAACTAGTAATTTAAGTTGATCATATATATGCGTTCATTATTACCAATTACAACCCTGATATTAACTTAAAATTTTGGAGAAATATAAAATAGATTTTCAAGAGTTTCATATGCTCAAATAAAATAAATGAATTGATAACGCTAATCTGCTAAATGATATCAAGTATTTGTCAATGAGAATCAGAATAGTTATACATAGTATTAAATGGTCGTATAACACACGGCATGAAAGTAATCAATTAAAGCAAGTAAATACATATTATCTATCGCAAATCAATATAATAAAAAAAATCATTATATTGAGAACGCCCAAAGTACGTAAGACGTTACAAATCAATTTTAACGATTTGATATCACTTTATTATATAATTATTTATTATAGGTATTTGGTTTAATAGTGCGATTTAATGGTTTTCACTAACTTCCCATTTTATATTTTTATTATTATTTTTTTTTATTTGTTTTAAATTTAAATCGTCACATTAACTTCTCACTTAGATATTTCATTTACTCACCTTCTACTACACCCTTACCTACACATTTTCCACTTTCTGCGTTTCTTAAAATTTTAAATATATTATAAAATTGTTCTGTGCCATAGTAGGGCTACATGTTTGAGAGAAACTATAGTTGTTTCTACAAACTATTGTTGTATCGTAGAAACTAACACTTCTTAAATCAAATCCATTTTTGGAAAGGCTTGGGAAAAAAAGAATAAACTTAACAAGAAAAGGTAACAGTACAATTCATTTGCAGAAAATGTTTTCTACATAACTTTTCTTCTGTGGAGACGAGCCTCCGAGAAATGAGGAAGGCAGTTTTTGTCATTGATACGAAAGCAATTAATTCAAATAGCAGGACTTTAGACATTAATCACTCGTAAATTAATTAAGGTATTAAAAAAGCTGTTGACTAATCACATTCGATATAACTGGTCTTAAACTTTTATAACTCTTGCTTGAATGTACGTGGGTTAAAATGAATGGCTGTTAGTAAATACGCTGATAAATACAAAAACAAATATCGTGATGAACAGTATAATTGTAAAGTGTCTTGAGTATTTTCTTTGTGAGCGCGGTAAAAGAAATACCAAACCTTTAAAAGCGTAAGTTGTAGAATGTATGTTCTGTTTGGTTTTCAAGTTATGTGTCCTACAATTCTGTAGCCCAGAAGTGGGGCGTGGGGCGTGGGGCGTTTATTTATAATGAATTATGCAGTCGGCTCCCCGTTAACTAACTCTTCTTGCCGTCTCTTACTGCCATCCTAAGAACTTGTTTTCGTATAGATAAGCAATTACGTACGCGGATGGACAGTAAACAGGTGATATACACAAGAAGCAACTGACTCGACTTCTGTAGGTCAGTTATAATTCTATACTAAAATAGGAAACAAACTCTGTACAGGTTTGTTGCCTCCACTTACATTTAAAGGTTGAAGTTAATTATTCGCAGATTTATTACATAAGAATAACTATATAAAAGCCGCTTGTGAATAAACAAGTTCATAGGACGTTCAATGTTGTTTCGCATTTGTTGTTTGATAACGGAAACAATTACATATTCATATTTTCTAAATAGCATTCCTTGTGCATTCTCGGGCTACATATGTTTCAGTGTTGTTATTTTGTATAGTTTTCACGAAGTTCTCATCTCTCCTTACCTAAAACGAATTGTCTGTTATATGTCTGAAATTAATATTTCTTGTGAACAAAATTGTAATAAATTACATCATCAATTTGTTTTGATGATGGTTTTTAAAATCAAGAATTTTCTAAACTATTTTAAAACAGTGTGTTTTTAGTAGTCACGAGAATCTCCATGGATGGCTAAAAACAGAATAAAACTATCCCCGTAACCTGTGTGAGACGAGTACATTAAAACGGAAACTATTAGAACTGAAACCGTGTTCTGTACAGCATATAGAGAATTAATTTAAAAAAAGCGCTTTAATGTTACATACAGGTAGTAATAACAAAGTCGTAAAACCACTTGATTGAGGTTTATTTACGACATGTGTTAGTGTTCCAGTAGGGTACAGGGACTGGACTGAGCAGTTGAGCAGACGCGGGTCGGTGTAACATAGCCTAATCAATAAAGTAGCACTACCTACTGTACGTAACCAAGGTCATGGCCACACCCCATTCCAATTTTTTGGCAACTGCTAATTCCGTGTTAAAATAGAACCCTCTTATACCGCCATGATACGAATTACCATTATACGACACGAAAACAGTTTTCATTGTAATTCTTAAGTATGAGTGAACGTAACTCATGCATGCACGACCAGAAAATATGTATGCCATGTACAACATTCATTATTCACACACTTTGTTTTACGAGAGTTCATTCGGAATTTTGTATCTCAAGTGCGACTGAAACCAAATATTGTGTAACCTTCTGCCTAGTTAGGCAGTTAGGTGGTAACTAAAAAACTGTATACCGGTGACTGTATTAATAAACCTGAAACATACATAAATGTAGTGAAGTAAAAGAAGAATCCTTGAAGAAAATTTATGTTACACTAATTGCGATGTTGGTTTATTCTTACGATTACCATATAAAATGAAAGTATCAATCGTCTTATAAAATAGGAGTCAACAGCGAATTATATTAATTTTTATTCAAATCATTTACTTCTTTTTATTTTTAATATTCATCAACGAACGATGAAGGACATCAAACGTTTTAAGGTAAATTAGCTATGAAACATGTTAAGCAAGTATTACCATAAGTAGTACTAACAATGTAGGCCTACGTGATAGTGTACATCTTGTCGGATCCTCACTGTGTAGGATATCCAACGCCTGTGTAAATCCCTGCTCCTGAAGACACTGTTAACCGTTAAATGACGTTACAAGATTCGGTTGGGAACGCTGAACTTGTTAAAAGAGGAGAGTGCGATTTATTTCAGTTTTTGCTTTGTGGAACACATAGTTTTCCCTTTATTTAATTGCTTTGCTCTTCCTTTTTTTACTTTGGCATGGCAAAAATTATTAAATATATCGAAATAGAAACGAGGTCTATCAAATTAGACGAAGTGCAGATGTCTTTACGTGTCTTTACAGCGTTAAAAGAAGGATGCATCTGTAGGTTTAGGAGAAAAAATTTAGTTAACATTTCAACTCGTTTAATCGAAATGCAAACGTTTCAACTCATTTATCATTATAACACCGTAACGCCTGTCTTACACTTGTAGTAACAAATGGAACTCGATTATGAATGTCTTCATAGATTTTAAAGCCGTCTGCTTTGGTTTCCAACTTTTCGACTCATACATCACATAGTTTGGGAATAAGCACCATTATTAAAAAATAAAACGCATTTCGAATCTTCTGTCTAATGTTTGAGATGAGAAGTTTTTTCTATGGGTTCGATAGTTAAGCGATTATATTCTTTCAAACGACGGCGATAAAATTTACTCTAATTTCTCGTTCATTATTGTCTTATTTGTATCTACCCCAAAACATATCACTGTTAGCCTGATACTGAAATTGGTAACTCAATATCGCTTATCATTTGCGTTAGTTATTTTGATCCACATGACCAGTTACCTTCTCTGTATCCAAGGAGGGTGATCTGAGGTTCAAATGGCTGTTATAGATCAAATACATTAATCGGAGACATATGATGTTTATAGTAATCAGACATTAGTGAGAAAGTTTTCGATTTTTTTTTTTGGTTACTATTCGGTCTTCAATTTAAATTATAAAAAATTTTGTTGGTAATAACAAAAACTGTAACATTTTAATTAAGACACAGAAATAAACAAGAAGATATAACAGAGAGCAAGGAAGAGAAGGCCAGTGGAGTCAATTCCCGAATGTATGTTTGATTCATATTAATCAATACACATTGTAACAGCGTGTTTTTAATGACCCTACTTATTTCAGATTAGTGATCACATTAATCTCTTAGAAACGGAGAAAGTAACACGACAGGCGTAAACGATGTTTCTAGCCGGGTCGCGTAATATAAAATTAATAATGTTTATAATGAAAAACGTCTTGATTTAAATTGATCTCCAGTTAAATGGCGAATTATAGCCGCCATATCCGGCAATTTCCTTAGCCCACTTTGCTGGTATGTTCAGTTGCTAACGTAGAAGTGTTTCGTTGCGTTCCTATCAATAACTCACCGATAGTACCAGATACAATGTAGGCTACATACAATAAAAGCGTATTACTTGCTTTTCCTAGGCATGCCATCTTTTTTAAGTAAGACGGAAACATCTGGGTATAGGGCAATTTTTGTTCATGTCCAGGATTTTACTATTCCTTTAAAAAACGGTTAGTAGCGCTGAATTTAAGAAGCGTAGTAGGTATCAGTTACATACAGGCAGTTAGTCAGTTAAGAAGTGATTTTTATATTGTGTTTTTGCGTTTAAATAAAAGTAATTCCAGCTTCTTTTATTTTTAGCGTTTCACTATTTTACTTCAGCAATTAGAAAATTCCAAAGCGCAAGTGATTGTTTACTGATGCGTTATGAAATAGGTATTCCTCATTCAAAAATGGAAAACTTCATTGGAAAGCTGAAAATTGGGGAAGATCACACGAGGCCACAAGCAAAAAAATTTGATGCGTACATTTGTATATTTCATTATGTATTTTCATTTACTTATCCTATTAATGTTTAATTTTTTATTTTAACTGATTCCTTCTTTGTTAAAATATCGTTCTAGGAAGAAAAGATACCATTTTATAATAAATAACAAATAATAGTATCAAGTATATTTTTTGTGTTTATATGCGTCAAGTGTGTTTTATAACTAAAAATTGCTTTCTTTATAAACAAAAAAATCGGTTTGAAAATCGTTTATATTTTTTTAACAACATATAATTTTATTATGAATGGCATGTCAATTACACATCAGACGTGTCGGAATGTTTTTGTTGTTTTAAATGTAGACCTACAGGGACTGTCCTAGTTTTTGAACCCGTTTGTCGTAGTTCATTTTGCGAGATGGGAACCCTAGTTAAGGCGGTTAAAATTAGTAAAGTGAATCTTTAGTTGTCTGATTTTGTTCGCCCTTGTACTAACAAAGAGTTGGGAACCCATCAACGAGATAAAGAACTAAAGATTGACCGTGAGTCGTTAATACCAGCTTGATATTTTCAACTGTTGAGGAAGTCAAACTTAAAATTGGGCTTTCCCGAATATTATGTAACATTCGTGTGCTGGCGGTAATAAATTGCATAAAACATTTTCTGTACTGGATTTTCATATTCTGGACTGTCTTGTTTGGTGACGATCGGGATTTCCTGAAGACCAAAAACTTCATAGTACCAACGTGCAGAAAACTAGGAACACTGTAAAAAAAAAGAAGACTAAATAAAAAATTAAGATACGTACGTAGAACAAACTACAGGATCCAAATAAAGCCTGGAAATATTAAATCGTCTTGAAATTTCAAATATTCGGATGGACGTTAGATGGAAGAACACATGCTGTAGGCGTATGGAATCTCGAAATTACGTACTGAATAACCTGTGGTATGCGGACGATCAATGTTTGCCAAAATGTTTTCGCGTAGGCGGCAAAAGAGTATTGTGGACTGCCAGCCGTCCAAGAAAGTTAAGACGAAGACCAGAATTATAATGGAAGTGGCGAGAGAAGACTAATGGCGGTGGATGGCTGGGCTAATCAAGACTAGGAAAGTTGAGAATAGTTGACTACTAATGCAGAAAGGTTAATTTCTAATACTAGCTAACTTACGTACAATACTTGGTTACGTACTTGTAATACTTGTAATTACAAGCACAAGTACTATTGTACTTGACAGGCTTGACAGGCATTTTGGAAATAGACAGGCGTCCTGTAAATATACTGACAGAGTAAAACTAGTCTTTTAAAAGTTTGATATTTTTAAACGATTTCAAAAATGAAAAACTCTTGAAACATATTCGTTAAAAATAATTTTAAGTAGCCTACATTAGACGATTTGTCTAGACATTATTTTTACAATGATAGTTATTTATCATTATACTTTTATTTGATAAAGCAACCAACGCACTCATCTATTAACAGAGTTTGCGCAAATGCTATCAAACATCTATTGTCGTTTCAAGCGACGACATACTTGTATGATAATAGAATTATTGGAAACTAGTGTAACTAATAGGCCAGGGTATGGTGAGGTGTACACATGCGCAAAAAATATTTGCGAAAATTATACTGAACAGATTTTCCATTGCAACGGAATCATCGGATAGTTAGAACTGGACGGACCGGTGTAGATTTAATGAATTAATAATACGTTATCGACCTAATATTGAAACTAAAAACTGTCTTGCTTTCTCCCGGCAGGAAAAAAACACACGCGAACATCTTGTTGTCATTAACGGCGTAATATAACGCCTTTATTATTATTAATCAAGCGGATTTGACCTGAAAATAACGAAATCTCGCCTCGTTCACAGCTTTTTGTGCGCTACGTTTCCTTACGTGCACATAGCCTCTACTCGCGAAATAATGGCAGACTTCCTGCTTTACTGGAATTGAACAGTATGCTTTCCGTGTTGTCGTCGTCTTTCTTATAGGCTATACGTTGCTTTCACTTTAATTACAAACGTATGTACATTCTGAAATATTAATAGAGTTCTTACCTGAATCACTTCAGAAATTAGGACTCGACCTTTTCATTTATGACTGCATGAGAAGACGTTTACATACCAAGGAGTAAGACTAGATTGCATTAATGTTAAGTACCAAGTGACGTACTAATTTATCATAAGGACGCACTCAACAATTGAATACATTACATGGAGTGAAGTGAGTTCTTTCCACACCATCTGTATTAATTTGTAGCCTACATTTGTGCATTAATATATAACTAACTTGTATAATTTCTACATTTATGAGTTAAGAAATTAAGAAAACATTTACAGGCATTGCACAAATGCAATGCACAGAGAAGGGCATTGAAAATGCTTCAATAAATCTAATATATATATATATATATATATATATATTTATGTTCATTCATCAATCAATGAATTCATTCTTCATTCACCAATCAATGAATTCATTCTTCATTTACCAATGTACTGATTATAAGTTAAATGTAATCGCATTCATACGCGAAGTTGTATATGTGTACTACGTTATTGACAACAAAGAAGTAGTTTCTATGGAAACTCACCGGTTCCCATTTTCGATCACGCACCAGCGATCTGCCGCAAATGTGCGACACGTCCTTATAAACATTTTCAATGTTAAAATTAAATATTCTTTTCTAAGTATAAAATTTATACTTCTATTCATAAGTGTTACCTTACTATTGCTAGTCATAATAACGAGACCATACGTACGAGACTAAGGATTTCCGTAGTACATCTTGATTTCATGTAAGAACATAAGTACATACCAGTCTTCAGTTGAACTAAAAATTAAATTAGTAGCTGAGCTTTGTGAAGGACAGTTCACTGTTTCTCCGTGGTTTGCATAACTCAAAAACCGCCGTGGCTCCCCTTAGCATGATAAGCCTCGATTTTAACGGATTAGTTGCTTAGCTGTACCACTACATATAGAGGTCTTCAACAGCGCCGGACTTGCAATTACACATTCTTTAAGTCTTTCACCTTTATTGACCACTCCTTCATAGTTTCTACCAGTTCGTGACTCCACGTTCCTCTAAACCTATAACAATAAAAATTGTCAAATAACAGCAGATCATTGTTCTGTCTAGAAACCTTTTCTCTGCGTTCCGTCTAGATCTCCTTCCTTTAATTATCCTTGCAAACATTCCTCCAATTCTAGTTTCACTCATTTCCTGAACATGTCACAGCCAACTCAGATATTTATTTCTAATCTCTTTTCTCTCCAGTCCATCTGCTATGGTTTTAATAATTTTTTGATGATGAACATTAATTTTTGTTTATTAATGCATTAATTGATGATGATGATGTTGCTATCCTGTAGCTGTATAGGCCTCGGATCTCAACAACATTAAATTGTGTTTCTTATATTAGAGACACTTCTATTTCTACGGAATATTTAACCTGTACTAGTTATTTATAAAAAATAATATAATTGTCACTCAACACAATTTTAATATTAGGCCGTTAGGCCGTGGTCAAAAATTTCCAACATAGTTAAGGCCAGACTTTTCATGACGTCTGCTTCAGTGGTCGTATTAAGGCACAACGTACCCACGTTCGTCACTGAACAGAGAAGTTCGGTGTGAACAGAGAAGCTCTGAAGATGCTCGGGAAGTTGCTCGAGCGACATGGGGTATGTAGTATTTTCCTGCTGACACAGAAGATTCAACAACTCCTGAAAGAAGAACGCTAGAGAATCGCTTTCCTCGGGCGGGGTATACAGAGTAGAGTTCTGTATTTTAGCGGGAAAGTGTAGGCCTATATCGGCACGTCTAAGCGTAGCGTCAACACCCGCATCAGTGAGCACATGCGACAGTGCCGTCTTACTCAACCGCGGAACATGCGCTGTTCAACGAAGGCCATACGACTCAGGTATAATCTTCACTTGTCGGTACTTCGATCGGTAGCAAACACCTCATCCAAGCAGGGGACACAAGCGAGAAGAGAACCGACGGGTAACTTTGACCCCTAGCCGAAGCTTTCTGTCGAGAACGCTTTGCGTCTTTCTTTTGTGCATCACGGCAAGGTATCCCCAGACCGGGGCAGCGTAGGTGACGATCAGCAACAAATACGCATTGACGATCAGCTCACCTAGCTTTCGGGTCATAGCCGTGTTGGCGAGTATCGGAAACAGAGAGTCCAGACGAACTTACGCTCTTTTGGTGACTGTCTGGGTATGGTTAAGCCAGATGAGCCGACGATCAAAGTGGACACCGAGGTACTTTACTTCTCACCTCGCTACTTTGCTATTTCAGAATAGCACAGCGGAGCTCTTGGTCTCGTTGACAGTAACTTTCCAGTTATCAGTCTAGTCCACAAACGCACCGAATTGGCGGTTTCTAGTCGTATGATCGCCCTGTTAGTATTCCGATCGGAGGTATAACCAGCCGTGTCGTGGGCAAACAGGGCTATCTGGATTCCAGGCTTCCTGGGTATATTGTTGAAACAGGAGAGGCCCTAAGACGCTACCTTGAGGAACTCCGGCTGTAATGAGCCTATCGGAAGAGACACAGTCATCTATTCTCACGCAGAAGGTCCTCTCCGTCAAAAAAATATCAAACAAGTGAATGTAAAGATCTGAGAGCTGGATTTCCTGGAGCTTGAGTAAGAACCCGTCGTGCTATACACTGTCAAAGACCTTTTCCACCTCTAGGAAAGCCTACTATCTGCTCTTTCCAACACCCGACGCCCGCAATGCCTTCCACCAATCTCTTCACTTGACTAGTGGTGGAATGGCCCGTGCGGAAGCCAAAAACTATTCGGGGACCAGAACGTCAAAGTTTCGTAGAGCTTGGACTCGCCGCTGTACTAGACGTTCGAATACCTTTGACGTGGATGACAGAAGGCTAATGACCGGAGGTTTTCGGCATGGGAAGCATCCTTTCCCTGCTTCGGTGTTACTATACTTCCGCCTTTTCTTGAGAAAGTAGGCCAGTCTGAGAGGCGCGTTGAACAGCGCGACGAAGAATAGCGGAACAGCGATTCCTGACTCTGGAAGACGAGTAAAAACGGTGTTCGAAACACTGTCCGGGCCAGGAGCTTTTCTTGGTCGTAGTTCAGCGAGCCGAATTGAGACCTCGTCTCTAGAGATGGTTTCGGGCACTGCAGGGACAGAAAAAGACAGAAAGTCTCCCATTAAGTTCTCGACTTGCTCATCGAAGTCCCAGTCCGCGGGCGGGTTAGGAGCGAACTGTCGCTCGAAACACTAGCCCAGAATCTCGGTTTTCTCCTCCGGACGACCCAGGGATTATCCGAACGGTCCAGTAATGGGCGAGAATACGAGGCCGATATCTCTTCCCCGTCAGAGCAGTACATAACCAGTAAGGCTGACGGTTCCCCATTTGGGCCACGGCGAGTTCTTCCGAGCGTCCTCCGAAACCAGCAATTCACGACGTAACACGAGCTGAGACCTTGGTGCTGAATAAGTAATTGTTGCCGTTATTGAGAAATGCTAAAATTCAGCTTATCAGGACAGAGTGTGATGTGATTGGCTCGAACGTTGACAAACCAGAATAGGAACGGATCAACATAGAAAAAATTTATAAATATAAATATAAATGCGTCTAGTGTGTTACGACTCTTTCAACTTAGCCCTACGCGGAGATACATCAAACTCTCTGTTCTCGCGCCTCAGAAGATGGCTTTAATTATGTTAAAGCCGGAACGTCTGGCTTTAATTATGTTGGACTTTTGTGTCCACGGCCTAACAGACCGGTGAATTTTAATAGTAATATTGACAACTCCGACTGTGAGAGCTTACGAACATTTCATTCAACAAAACTGTTGCTGCCGCTATAATAACAATGATTGTTGCATGTGAATGAACTTGTTTAATGTAACTATCTCGATTATAACTACTATAACTAACATAACACGTTATAACTACAGACTCAATCATAAGTGTAACATTGTAACACAAATATAGAGTTTCAGAAGTATCAGTTTTGCCACAACATTTATATAAATCCATTACAAGTAACAAAAACGTAGCTCATAATACTCCTATATCCTATGTGCTGTAATGTATTATCTCCGTCTAGTTCCTTAACCGGCACTTTCGCATGTAACTGTCACACATCACCTGTCTTGCCACTCATGTACGGGTATATAAAAGTATTTATGTCTTGTTCCCTCAGATCTATTGGCAAAACCTACAACATGCAGTTATCTACAAAACGTCTTTCGATAAGGTCTATATTCCATACAAGCAGTTAGCAGTAACAGTCCCTGAGTTTTCAACAAAATCTCTGCACATGTAGACAGACTTATTCTGTGGGACCAGAGTGCTACACCATATAACAATGTCGATTGCCCTTTACCTCGTAGTTCATCAGAATAAATTATCTTTTTTCCTATGGGAAAGAGACAGTTGCTTGCTGAAGTCAATTGAATTGGTGGACTACAGTTGTACATAACGGTTAATCTTGTGACCACAGTAAATTGTAAATTTTGTTATTACTATTTTCACTTTATTACTAATACTGTTATTACTACTTTTTCTATCCTATCTTTATTAATACAACTTTCACTATATCACTAATATCACTATTATTGCAACTTACTATTAGTACGCTTACTATTACTACTCTTACTGTTACTCTCCTTACTATTTGTACTATTACTGTTTCTCCCCTTCGTATTACAATCTAAAGCATCAACACCTTATGTTTCTTTACAAGCAAATTAAATTTTCGCTCTAATGAGTATTAACTAGCTCGTGCAAATTTTGATGATTTCGTCATTCCTTCTTTAAAGTTTTTCTTGCGTTTCCGCCTTACCCGCATTCATTACTCTGTACTCTTATGGTTGTGCACATACAATTTAATTTTACAGGAAATTTACAGGTAAATAACTGATATCTGTCTCATTAATATGCTGCCAGGAGGCATGTTCATCATGTACGTCCTCACAGTTCTATACTAATTAGTTTGAAATAATACTACCATAAGTGCGAAAGACTTCTTTATTCTTCTCATTATGATTAGTGGCTTTAACTGGCGACCTAAACCTAAGTTTATTATGTAGGTGGCTCAAGTTATAACTGTGTTCGTGGAAAACGATTTAAACATGATGTTTTTTATCCAGTATTTATTTTTTTGAATACACTGACAGCGCTGAAATAATAATAGGTTTGACATAATCTGTGTATTTGTTTGAGGAATTCATTATACTACCATGCCAGTAATCTGTAAACCGACCATTACAAACTGTTGTGATAACTGGAAGTCTAACTAACAGGTCCAAGAACTACACTGTAATTGTTTCATCTAATTGGTCAGTAAATTTGATTATGGAATGTCCTAAACATAAAAAGAAGACCGACTGTGTCCGTGGCATGTTACCAAAAGCAGAAATGGAATGAAGCTTTACTATCTAATTAAATTTAAGTAAAATTAAAGTTACTAAGTTGTTAGTAACTAATCAAAATCATAGTTTGCCGATTAATTTTTCAAAAAACGTTCTAAGAAAAAGCTGACCCCTGATAAGTAACAAACCATCTCCCTAAGATTGTTACTTCGAAAACAGATTTTCCAGAACTCTGGCATTTCCAAATCTGTCCCAAGAGGTCACTTGGCTCTAACCTGTTTCCAGCAGAGACCAACAGGAAACCACAGCAACAACCAGCCAACACACAAATACCTCACAAGGCTCAAAATCAGGAAGGCTGAAGATGGGAACAAAAGGCTTCCCGAAACATGTTCCAAATAAGGAGAAAACATCTTGAAGTAAAGTCATTATAAAATATATAATATATATAAAACATAATTTTGTAATTAAAACAGAGTGACTATTTGTCATAGTTTCAACTATTTGAGAAGAGACTGTTTTAATAACAAACCGTCGAGAGTAATGAACAGCGAGATTTCTTAAACAGAAACACTTCGACTCAAAGGCATCGTTTATGGCTTCTGGTATGCTTATGACTTTGCCACATTTATACCAATAATAAATTTTATTGGCATATTCAAAATTACTGTCCCAAACTATAATTACTAAACATAAATGTCAAAGAACATTCAGAGCTGAGCGACTTTTTATTTATTAATGCTAAGCACTAATTCCTTAGTGTCTACCATTTTATATAGCCAATATAGCCATAAACATTTTGGCTTGGTCTACCTATTACGACGGTAATATATGATGTTCCAGTTAAACAAGCAATATTAATAACCAACATCATTTAATTCATAGAACGTTCATATAGGCAGTCCACCGTGCCTCACTGTCATGGTACAACAAGGAGTCATTAGTAATATTATAATTTATTTATATATTTAAAATACTGATATATTTGTGATACATTATACGTAACCCTTTTTTAATTTTTTAGTTTTGACTTTTTCAGATACTGTTCCTTTCGTTACAGCTCTAAAGTCATACATTTCTACTACATACGCACATACACGTGTGTGTGTGTGTGTGTGTGTGTGTGTGTTTTGAACAGTAAAATTCTTTTTTACTTAGTATTAAAGAGCAAAGGGAGCTAATAATTAGTAACAAATCATTAATTATACGAAATACACCAGACACGAAAGATAGGTCTACATAAAACACAAGATCTACGAAGACTGAAAATTGGTTAAGAAAACAAAAGAGAAAATGTTAATTTCACCCATAAGCAAATTTTATGGTCAGGATCAACACAGTACGAGGTCAAGGAGACAGGCGCAGACACGTCAGAAAACTGTGGCTGTTCAACTTGGTTAACGAAGTGACGCTTTAATTTTTTTACCATAAAAACGGTTTTTGTTTTTGCCATGTCAAATGATCTTTATTGAGTATTTCCTGCGGGGAGATTAACTTGCGAGTAAATCGATATTCCATCAATTTTAATCCGCTTATGTACTCAACCCGACGATTTATTATACAGCTCAGCATGCTTAACGTTTATTAGTCGCAGACAGACACAAGAGGTTTATTTGTAAGACTACTAACAGTGCTGAGCAGACTAACAGATTATGCGAGCCTTCCTATTATATCACCTCAGAACCGTTCGAATAAAAAATAAAAGGGTTTTATGTTTTGGAAAGTAGATTACGATTGTTATTCGCCATTTTATTGCAGACGAGTAGAAGAAATTTTTATAATATGAAATTGCTTATAAATATATTAATGACCTGTGTTAATGCTTGTGTGGATCATAAGTAGGCCTAATATGAATCTTCATTCACACAAGTGATCAACCACCACTTGTGTTAAGTTATCTGAAATGGAAAGGATGTTAATGCAATGAAATCCAAAATTTCTTCTTTAAAATTTTCCGGCTTTTTTCCTTTAACTGGTGTCATCCAATTTTCGTAAATGTGTCCCTTATTACCTTACAGATAACTGATGGATCACGTTTTTAAGCTGAAATTTTCATGTTGCCTTAGAATTATGTGCAATCCTAGTTATTAGATGTTTGTGACACTTTGAAGTCGTAATTTCAATGAACATTTGTTTATTTTGAGTTGTTGACTTTGTTAAATATTTTTTCTTTGTCACAGCTCTTTCTCGACTGGCAAAATCCAAGTATGAATTGCACAATTGAAGTGCCATTCTGCTCAGTTTGTGTGGCATACTACAGTTTTGCAGCGATGGAGCCTGTATGGTTCGAATCATATGTCTATACAAAAGAATCGGCCTCCGAATAAGAGAGAAAAATGTGGATTTGCAAAGATGAAAGTGAAATTATCAATTTTGCATACAACTGCTCGTGTAATAGAAAGCGTTTTGCGCCAGAAGCACACGCATTAGTGAAACCACTTGGCTTTTATTAAACACTTTATTATTTAATAGCACTGACCGGTCTTTCGTCATTTATGTCATCATCTTAGTGTAATATAATTCTAGGCCTATGTATAAGATGTGCGATTCTTACCGATATGTAGTTCATTACACACACGTTGATAGACATACGTTACGCGAGTATTATATTACTGTCCTTACGTATACTGACAATCGTAACAATAATAATGATACTAATAGCCATCATCTATGTACCGACTGTTGAACGAATGAGTTTCCTATTGATTTCTTAGTGATATCTTGTTCATTTTACTGTACCGCATTACTTAACCAGATCATCTCTGCGACTTGGTGACCTCTTTAAATTTCTTGGTCTCGAAGTAGCAGGAACTATCATGACCATTTGCTATCTTGTCACCTAGCCAAATGTCCTTTCTGTGTTAAATTTTCTTAATTTTGTATATCGTATCATGTAGTTTAGTCCGAAAACATATCTATTCGCCTTTATAGCGTAGTATTTTCCATTATTCTTTATAATACTGCTCACTTTGCTAAAGACAATCCACGAATCCTGATCTTATTTTGATGTCTTGCTTTCATCTGTTCATTCTTACTATGTCATCTGAATATTGAACACCATTCGCAACTATCATATCCCATCGAACGTTATGTTTGTCTTTCCATGTTTATTCTCAGATCAATCTTTCCGCTTTTCTGTTTGAGCTCATTAAAACTTTCTCCAATTTGTACTACATTTTCACTAAACAATACTGTCTCACTTGCAAACAATATATTTGACTGATACATTACATCTATTTTAACTCATTTGAATTCCCTTTCAAATCGTTTGACTACTGCGTCCACCAGTGCTGAGAATAACTTTAATGATAGACTACTTCTTTGACGTACTCTGTATTCTGTCAGTGTTTTATTTAGTGTGTCGAATTGTTTACTTTGTGTATATTTCAGACAGATCTGCAAATATCCCATTCCTTTGCATTGTTTTTCTAACGTCTCACTGTAGTTTCTGTGTAGACTGAAGAAGATTACTCATAATCGTTAAATGCCGTACAAAGTAATTTTCCGTACTCGGTGCTATATTCTTGAAATTTGTTTATGTTTTGTTAGACTGTAGTGCTTACTTACTTGCTTGATAGTCTATAATGCTGTAGCGGCTTCAAAATCCTTCTTGGCCAGAAATTGTTAAATGTCAGTTTTTCTTTTAAATCTGTTATTGAGAATTTTGCTGAAAGGTTTATTTAGAATGACAGCCATAAAGTCTACTATCCTCCTTTTATCTCTTATTACATTTCCATTTTTGATAACGTCGCATAGCGCTCGACAGATGTGATAAGCGTAGCCGTTTCTATTCCAGACTTAATAGTGAGCTTGGTACTTAACATTCCCCTGTATCGGACGATTTAGAAGCAATATTGCAGCTCAAGTTCAAGAGGAAGACAACAACCAAACAACACAGTCAAATCAGGAAACACACCGCCCCACAAAAATATGCAACATTTTTTTTATGTAAAAACTTATTTGCTGTTAGCCTGAAAGTCGGAAGAATGTTAACAACCTTTATCAACTAGAGAAAAGTAAAAACTCTTATCAAAATTCCTACATAAAATGTTGGTGTTGATGTAGTTTTATGAGTTCCGTTGTATGAACCTTTCACAACAATTTTATTCAGATCTTTTTATCATAATAATTAAACTTTCACGGGCAGTAGTGCCCATTATATTTAAAGTTTTGGGGGTGTACACGTCATTTGCTGGAATAGGTCCAGTACTGTGTTTGTGTGATTATACGTCACACGCGATTCCTCTATTTATAATATTTTCAGTTTATGATGGAATTTCAGTTGACAGTGAAATAAACAAGTTTGCCTGCTGTCTCACTACAACGCATATCAGATCGAACGCTTTAGTGATTGATTATTCATTAATATGGCTTTGATGTAATGTGGTTTACTAGTACTGTGACTTAACGTGATATTATAAAGCGTCTTGAGCACGCGCACGCGCGCGCAAGCAACGGTAAAAGACAGTAAATACACTGAATGAACGCCCAACTGTCTAGAATACATGCAGTGAACAAGGTGGTTGGGTTGCCCTGAAGCATCTACACAAAAGAGGTATGCACGCCGACCATTATCAGAGAGATGCTGTAAAGGGTGAAAGTGAAAACACGGGATAATCACTATCCTGTGGAGTTAACGACGACACGTGACTGCAGCTCTCGTTTAGAAATTGAAATTTCAAGGTCCATTTAACGAGACTGACATCAAATTAAGTATGTAACGTGACCCTTGTAATAACATTTATTATTAAGAGGTACCTTTTTCCTCTGCATTGCCATCGTCTGCTCTTACATAACGTATTATATACGAGTTGTTACACATGCAACGTGTACTAAAAAGATGCAGGTCCAGTACTCACAATGGGCTCTGGCTTTCGTGAGCAACAAAACACAACTGCTCTCCTGCTAATTACAGAGCACTGCCAGTCTAGTACAGCACTCACGTAGTTACTACTCTTTCTTCACGACAAAATACCATTATACTTTCTTAAACAGGAAGATATTAAACAGGTCACTATGACAATTATGATTGAAACAGAATATATTTATTGTAGACAGATCGATTATTAAATCTGAGTACAAACAACAAATGCGTCTTGTAATGATCTGATCCAGACAATTCGTCATTATTTAAGTATGTGGTCATAGATAATTTAGATTCACATGTTTCTCCCATAAATGTAATAATATTAAACTGGATAGTATAACACCGGGGAGTTCAAGTACACTTGTCAGGTACAAATGTGACTTATGTAGTGGTTCAGACAGTGAGAAGAATTAGAGTTATGTAAAGTGAGATTCAATAGAATTAATTAGGTATTGTTATGTGAAAATCAGAATCGTTGGTACAGAATTTCGTTTGGAAACAAATATCTTCCTATAGATAATAAACACAACATTAAAATAAAACATTCGCGATATGTAACTGAGAGGAAATAGAAAAGGTAATTCATAACGTCTCAGGTTAAACGAATAAATTTAATCATTTAGAAAATCCATATTTCCATACGGCGCGCGCGCATATGTGTGTGTGTGTGCGTTCATGCATGTGTGTATATATGGACGTAAGTATCACGAAACAATAGAGTTTTAAAAAAGGAAGAAAATATATTGAAAATATTTTCTATATACAGACCACATTTCCTGCACAACACGTGAGAGAGTAGACTAAGTAAGCAATTTTTTAACTCAAAACTATAAGCTTTTCTAACAAAAATGATTACTGTTATTAATTTTAAAACTTAAAAGTATATTTTGGAGAAGTGACAATGAAAAATGTTAATTGGTTAACATTGTGTTAAGATAATAACTTTCAAAGTTCGAGCTCGATGTTCTTCATGATCAGAGTGAGAGGGTAAATTTATTGGAAGGGAAGTAAAAGTTTTAAGGGGCACAAGGAAACTAAATGTAATTGCACTTTATCCATTTCTTAACGAGCATTTTAATTCCAAACAGTTAGAGACTATTATCCTCAAATGAAGTTACGGGCTCTTCAGTGTTAACCACTATTCTTGTATCTGATTTTTTGTAGTCATTCACAATTACTAATAATTGACAATAGCTGTCGTACTCTCTATGTTAGTTTCAGGCGTGAAATGAACAAAAATTGCTTTCTTCGTATCCCTGAATGTTTTTATTGACACCATTCTTGCAAAAGTGTTACGATTTGTGTGTGTTGTGAATGTCAAACCTTTCCATACTGAACTCAGCTGCTTGCTCTTGATTTCAGAATCCACGTCTAAAATGAATTTTTCGAAATATCCAGATGATCGATTTCTACACGAATGATGGAATATGTTCATTTGCATTTCATCAATTATGACGCGCAGTTCAACATAATTTTTCTGTTAAAGTGTTTATCTTTGAAGTTCAAGGACTATCTGAATTGTTTTATGTCACTGTTCATGTCATAGAGAAATACCACCATTCTTAAACAAACTATTACCCGTATCTTGCTTCCATTTAAAGAATAATTGACTAAATCATCAGCAGGTCTCTCCCCCCTCTGAATGACAACACTGTTGTTTCATTGCTTGCTTTTCTCCGTCTCAGTGCAGTTAGACAACGAAACATTCATTTTAAATTGACTTGTAATCAAATTAATGGAGGGCTAAATCATGTTTTACTACTTCAAGCATACGCAGAAACTAATGAGATTATGGTGAATAACAACGGGGGTTTTGCTAACCATCTGGTAGGGAAAACTCAAATTTCCTATAATTTTTCGATTTTCCCTCGTACCATAAATTTCAAATACGGAAACTAAAAACTATGAATAAATTCATTATGATCAGATGTCAACCTCTGTGTATAATTAATCGAGAGGAATAATAATACAAATTGTATCAATCTAAATAAAATTTTAGTGAACTCTGTAAGCTACAAGTTTCAGGAGATTGTGACGTGAGATTTTCAGCAAGAATTTTTGTTTGATTTTGTTCATTTTTACTCACATAGTGATCTACTAACTAGTAACAACTTGTGGTGTTTCTGTACGTCTTCCCGAATACACTACAATAACTGAACCAGTGATTTATTCGTTTTATTAGGAAACATATCTCAGTAGATAAGAAACGAACGATTGTAACCAGAGTAGTTAAACCTCTTGGAATAGATCACGCACTGTAGTTTTAACATTTTAAACATTGAATACCATTAGGAGAAAGTGATTCTCAGTGTACGTATTCGTCTTCAGCTAACATAAAACCTTAGTTAACATACTTCCAGGTGTTATAAAAAGATTCAACTTCATCGTCATCGAATAATTTATTGGTCGTAATCTAATGATAGCCAATAAGGTTACCTGATACGAACAGGCACTAAATGCCTAGCCACGACTACACCGTGCGTTTTACGCTTGATATCTTAATAACATAAACACGAAGACCTATGCGACACCGAACCATTTCTTTGTCAGAAACTAATTAACAGTATAATACACAAATTATTCCTACCATATCTGTACTTAGAAAGTTGAATAACTCGTGGACATTAATGCAAAAACAGCATCCATGTTGTATATTCCATTAAATGCTCAAATGAAAGACCTCATACGTTTTAATAGAGTTAATAAATTTTGTGTAACTTTCTCAGTTCACAGTTACGTGTAAAAATGTTAACTTCTGTTAACATATTTTGGTGTTAATTGAGCGATCTGCTGCATTATGCATTATATTAATATTTGGAAATGCAGTATTTTCATTAGTATGTGGAAATTTGCTAATCTCTGTTCAAACACAGAAAAGCCTTGAATTTAGAACTTTATAACGTTTACAGTGTCCGAGATAAAAAATAAATAATTACACCGTTGTATCATTTATTTCTGTATCCGACCGTGTAGTTTCCAAGTTTTGGTGTTTTTTCTTATTTTATAACGGAGTAAAATAAGAAAAAGTCTCGGTTTTTTCTACGTCTGACACAAACGTCAACTTTATAAAGCTACTGTGAATAAACGAAGCGTCAGAAACGAACAGTCCGATTTGTAAGTTCTCTATTACATCTGAGAATTGTATTTCTGTACCTGTAATACATTGAACGTTATTAACATTTGTCTTGTATCGTCCTATTGTGTTACCTGAAAAGTTTTAAATAGCTTTAAGCAAAATATTTATTAAAAGTATTTTCAAGTCCAGAAGTACATAACTGCCGGTTATTTTTTTTAATAGATAGTTATTCGGAACACGAAAATTAATATGCCGTGGGAGGAAATGGATAGGCCTACTCATGTTTGCTGCAGAATAGGTCTCTTCATGAAGTACTTCCAGTAGGGATTAAATGATTTTAAACGGTCTTACGTAAGACTTATTTACTGTAGCGATTGAAAGTCGATATCATTATATGTTTACGTGCTTGTGAAAGACACAGATTTTATCCTGTCTATAAAGACAAGTACGTGTTTTATTAAAACGTTAATCTTAACTAATGAGAACGATTTTTCGTTATTTCAGCGCGTTAAAGTAGTCTTTGTCTTAACATAATGCACTAACGTAGTAATAATGAATAAGTGGATTACATAAATTAGTTTTGTTCTCATGTCTAAGAATGGTGTATTTGGTGCCGGAAGTATTCTATCGTTCGCCTAGACAACTTGAGCTATCTGACAATAGGAAGAGTTAACTGAGACTGTGATTATATACGCAAATATTTCTGATCATAATACTTTATGCAGTCCGTAAAGTAAAAGTCGACGGCATGATATTTTTATTAAGTACATTATTTCATAAAAATTCCATCGTTAATGATGAAGTATTTTAATGATGGTATACTGACAACTCACAATCTTCACGTGAGTTAATGGAACACAAAATAGTATAAGAAAATATATTTAAAATACACACAAAGGTATCGTCGAAATATTAACATAAATTACAATAAATACGACAATTAATAAATTAAGTATCATTTCAGGGTCTAGTGAAGGTAAGAGGAAATTTGCGGTAATTTTTCGGTATCTTTTATTTTATTTATATTGTAATTTAAGCTGCCTACTGTTTCATGTTTTGTCAATTTTAGACATATCTTAATATAATTCTTGTTTGCAAATTTAGCTTCTTAACTACAACTAAATAAAACTAGTAGAGTTCTTCAACTTTTAATTTTTGAAGTTTTATACACAAAAACCTACAACTCCCAGAACATACCAGAACCCCCCCCCCCCACAAGAAGGAAGTTCTTGCTGCGCTCCTGCAACCTATGCTCTTTAATTTTTCCGACATTTTTATTGTACATTATGACAATTTTTCAACGATCTGTGCTTTTTTTACTATTTTGTACTTTATTAACTCGCCTTAAGACGACTGCAGATTGTATGGAAGTGGTCGAAACGTTGCGTTTTATTGTATTATTACTGACGACAGTGGTCCGACATAATTTTGTTGATTATCATTAGTTTCGATCAGGGGCGTATATAAGGGGGGGCAGGAGCCCCCCCAAATAATGAATATAAAAAAAAAAATAAGTAACGTAATCTGAATTATTTTAATGAATCATGCGCGAAGGCATCGCCGCGGCAGTGATAATTCCCCGTATAGGTGAGGGGAGTGGGGTGGTAGTGGTGTGAAGTTCGTGCCAGTTCGGGTTGATCCGGTCCGACTCGGGCTCCCGCCCGGCCATCTGCGCGTGCGGACAACTGAACAGTTCAGTGGCAGCCATTGTTTGTTGTTTACGTTTGTTCGACATCTGTTGTACTGAAGTATGGTGGTGTTTTAAGTGTTAATGTTTACGTACTTTATCAGTATATTGAAGTTGGCCGTAAGTGAACCACAATTGTAATGAAGAGGCAAGCTTCTATTCAAAACTTTTTCGCCAAAAAACCAAGTGTCAATAAGCCTGTTGGTGACAGTCCTGAAGTCGGTAGTGTTACGAAAGGACAAAGTGCAAATAGGCCTGACGGTGACAATGCTGAAGTCGGCTGCATTGGTAGAATTGCTTCTTGTGATGTCGCTACTTCGAGCTCAATTAATGTAGTTCCGGTTATGGAGGATAGTAGGCCTAATCAAGTAAGGAAAAATATCTATGATATTGGAAACTATTGTCAAAACAATTCCGTTCAGTCTTTCACAAACGAAAAAAAAAATTTTTTATTAGAAAATGTTTGGAAAACTCAGCCTGGATACAAATTTCCCTCCATTACTAGTTCAAACCATACTAGATCTTTTCAAATGAAGTGGCTAGAAGAATTTACGTGGTTAGCTTATTCAGAGGAAAAATCTGGATCTTTTTGCAAGTACTGCGTGTTATTTTCCCATACCGAAAATGTAGGGAAAGGAGATCACCAAGTAGCAGGGGCGTTGGTTACTCAGGCTTTTACCAATTTAAAAAAAGCCAGGGAAATGTTTAGCAAACATGAAAACTTATCCTATCATAAGAAATATGTTTTGATCGCTGAACACACAAAAGCTATAGTTAAGAAAAAGGCTGAAAGTGTTTTCAATCAAGTAAATGCCCAAAGAAGACTGGATATTGAGAATAATAGAAAACGGCTAATCCCTATAATACAAACAATACGATTTTGCGGGAGGCAGCAAATAGCTCTAAGGGGTCATCGTGTCTCTGGACGAATAAGCCCTGAAGAACCGGACCAAAATGATGGGAATTTTCGATCGTTGTTGAGATACCGAGCCAACAGTGGAGATAATATTCTTAAAGACCAATTAACGACCAGTGGTGGGAAGACGATGTACACAAATTCTTTCATTCAAAACGAACTTATTAACATATTCGGTCACTACAATCAAAAATTGTAGAAAATGTCAGAAAGTCTGTTTTTTATTCCGTTTTAGCAGATGAAACCACTGACATCAGCCAAATCGAACAGTTTTCTCTCTGTGTACGTTACGTAGAGTACCAAACTTTCAAAATCAGAGAAGATTTTCTGACATTCGTCCCCGTTTATGACGTCACTGGAGCAGGTTTGGCCAACACAATATTGGAGACCTTGTCAACATTAGGGCTTGATCTAAACAAAATGAGAGGCCAAGGGTACGATGGCACTGCCACGATGAGTGGGTAATTCAGAGGAGTATAAGCTTCCATCAGAGAAAAGCTACCGTTGGCCCTGTATACACATTGTTCTTCACACACTCTAAATTTGTGTTTGTCAGATGCGAGCAGAATACCTTCTATAAGAAACTGTATGGGTGTCATAAAAGAAGTCTGTGGATTCTTTCATATGTCAGCCAAAAGAACAGAAATATTGAAATCAATTATTTCTGAATGTTGTCCAGAACAAAAGAAAAAGAAACTTATTTCACTGTGCGAAACCCGATGGATAGAAAGGCACGACTCAGTAATTTTATTTAAAGACATTTTGGAACCTATCTTTCTCTCCCTTTGCAAAATAGAAGAAGAGGAATTAAGTGACTCAGCTTCTAAGGCTCACACTCTTAAGTAGTGCTATTAGTCAATTTGCATTTCTTATTAATCTTTTTGTTTTGAGCCGGATGCTATCAACCACGCATAACTTATCTGAGCAGCTTCAAAACAAAAATATAGATCTTCCACAGGCCTTGACTAACGTTACGAGTGTCTTACACCTTCTGTCGAAGGAGAGGGCAAATGCTGATGACTCATTTAAAGCCTTGTATAATCAAGTAAAGTCATTCGCTGCCAAACTTGGCATTAAGGAAGAGATTCCAAGAATTTGCCGCCTTCAAACAGCACGTAGCAACGTCCCTTACACCACAGAAGAAGAATACTATCGACGAGCTGTTTATGTGCCATTCCTGGACGATTTTTGTAACTCACTGAAAGAACGCTTTGAATCTCACAAGGAAACAGTTGCATCCTTACAAAACATCCTTCCACAATTGTGTATCATAACAGATTTCGGTTCATTGGAGGCTGCTTTTGGTTTCTACGAAGATTTGTCACATAAAGAGATTGTGCAAAGTGAGTTTATGTTGTGGAAAGAAAAGTAGAGTCAGGAAAATCCTTCAAATCTTCCAAAAACGGCTATACGTTGTAACGTACCAAAATAGCAGTTACATAAAAAAAATGTCTAATACATCAAATAGAAGAATAACGTGAACATATTTCATCAAGCATAGAGGAAGGAACAGGAGAATAAAAATAAAATGTGTATCTACGAATAAATAATATTGAAACAACCCAACGAAGAAGAAGGAAGAGTAATAAGAATATTATCAAGTATAACAAAGAAAGAGAAAATACCATAAGTCGATATAATACGTTAGCATCCAGGCCCAACAGATCAAAATAGTGAGGGGATATGCCGAAAATAATTATCATCGTAAGAAGGAGACGAATCAAATACAATCACCATAGTGAAAGAACAAACTAATTTGTTATAATAATAATAAAATAAATATAGGACGATGACTATCACAATAATGAATGAAAATGTGGAAGAATATGACTATATTCAGTGGACATGAATTATTACAAATAATGTGTAACCAAGTAAAGCACCAAAAGTGACAAACAACTAACCAGAAGAAGAAGAAGAGGAAGAAATGTACCATGAAGAATGAAGGTTATGTATGACCAGTACAAGACATCAACATTCACAAGATATGTAAAGCATCAGAATCAATGTATGACCAGAATAAGTGTAATGATTATTGGACTATCAATAATAAAGAAACCAAGTGTTGAGCATCAATAAGTGATCACAAACAATGACAGTGAATACTTAGTATAAGTGTAACAACATATGATATAATAACATTTTACCCCAAGTAAACAGCACAAACAATAACAGTGAAAGTGTTTATAACGGAGGGAAGTGAATAACCATTTATAAGTGAAAGAATCAACGATTAACAAGTGACATGCACAGACAATTAGTGTACCAAGTTTAATCCAAGATTGTAAACCACAGATATAATCAATAAGACCACCAAATATATAATACAGAAAAGTGAATTAATTGTTCATAGAGATCAATAATAAAAGCTTTATAATCCTTGATATGAAATGTGCCTGAATGTCATAGCAACACAGGACAAAATGTAGACGAATGTCAGACAAATAGTAGTAAATAAACTAATTTGTTGAGTATAAATAAGTCAATGTACCAAAGCCTAGATACAATCCACCAAAATATGTAACATAATTAGACTAAGAAACCCAGTATTATTGTTTCAACAGATAGTGTAAAAATGTGTACAAAATGTGTAAAACATAATAATAAACCATTGTAGTAACATGCCATAATGAGATGGCAATAGTCGAGATGAATACTGTAAAAAACTGTGAAGCACATTGTTGTCAAACAAATGACATATAACCTCACATGAATTGGACCTACAACATAAAATCATATACATTAATTAAACAAAGTAATTATCCATAATTGTTTCAAATAGAGACTAAATAAGAATAAAAATACAAAACAATGAATACCATATGAACTGAAGGACACAACAAATGAATCAGATTAAGTACAATAACAATAAACCAAATAGACAGAACCCCAATGTGACAAGAGAGTTAGTCAAAAAACATTATCAAAACTTATAAAGAGAATGTAAAAAGTGTTACCAGTAGTTAGAGAAATGTTCAATACTACTATGAGAACACCTCACAAATATTATACTAGTAATTTACTAATTGAAATTTAATAAACTAACTAACTGCAATCATAGAAATAGGTGTAAATAACCACCATACAATAACTTAGAGAGATTTCAGATAACAAAAAGTTAGTGAATACACTAAACTAACCATGTACAACAATTGTACACAATTTTAATTGTTAACAACATATCCAATGTGTAGTAAAATAACTAAATAAGTGTGACAAAATGGCGAGATGAGAGTATAATGTATTTTGAACCATACAATATATGTAAACGAAATAACGTTTTACCAAAATAAAGTATGAACAAATGTATATAGACATACATATTAATGTTATAATACAAAAAATATGTAGTAGAATAAGGGATAATAGCGATATAAGTAAGTGTAAACAATCGGACATAGTTGGCTTATACGCCATTAGCAAATTTTGTTTAAACTATAAATATAGCAATATTATGTATTAGCATGAAGGAGAAATGGACTCAAAATGTTTAGTCATAAGTATTAAGATGTAATTACAACAAAATATAGTGAAAAGGACTTATTTGTGTTAAGAACCGCTATATGAGTTTTGAAGAAGGTCAAGTGAATTATTAATGGACGGAATTATTGCTTGTTTGGACTTAAAATAAAGACGCAAGTGTCCGCAATTTAATGCCACTATCCAAATGACGATATGACAAAAAATAAGAAACTTATAGCCATTATAAGTTTTTAGATCATTTTCGAATGTCCATGTACACGTCAGATATAATCTCAAACCCAAACTTAGTAACGCTAAAAATTAAGATATTTATTTAACCAAAGCGTTTGGGGTAGAGAGTATGGATTTCTAAACCAATCGAATGACTCAATTTCACCAGACGAAGAGAGACGCTTTAGCGAGATGAATTAATTGTTTTCCAACACTCGGGGCGAGAGGAGCGTGTCACAGTCGTCAAGACATATTTTAAAATGTGCGCGTCACCCCAGTAACGTGGTCAAACCTTAACCTATACTGAACACCCCATTATCGAGTGACAGTGTAATAAGTGAATAGTGAACAAAAGACATGACTAGTGTATAATAAGGGTCATGTCAAGTGAAAGGAAACAGGGAGTATAATACTTTAACAATTTTAAAAAATATTAATGAAATAATTTTCGTTGGTTAAACGAAAATTATTGTTTGACTGCACTAGTCAAGTAAACACGCTTGAGTGCATTCACCGATAACGATGAATAATTATCAGAATTTGATGAACAAAATTATCGTCCAATGTGATGGCGATATTTAATTAAAAGATGTATTTTATATTTAAAGAATAATTAATAAAAGCGGAATCAATTCTAAATACCGCACACAATTACTAGTAAATATAGTCGCTTAATTGACTATGAATTTAGTCTTGATAAATAATAACTTTCTTTTGTGGATACTATCATTACTGATAATTCTACATCATATTATTAATAAATAAGGTGTTTGTAAAAATAGTATTAAGAGTTTTATATGATATTAATAATTATACGTTATAACTTATTCTCATCTAGGTAAACTAACCTAGAACCAAAACGTATATTTTGTCACAGAGAAACACTTCTGTCCTAAAATGATTTTTATAAGTGAAATCGATAATAAGAGTTTTTTCAATTTTTTTCTCTTTCCAGTTCATAGTAGTAATAACTAATAAATTAATAATAATATTTTAATAGTCCAACGTTACAAGCACGTGTTTACAATCTTAGCTTCACTAGACATCAGAATACCGTACGATAGTACGATAGTATTGACTATCGTATTGAGATTAATAATTTTAAATTTTGTTCTTTTTAATCATAATAAATAAGTAAACATTGTTATTTATTAACACATCTTTATATCTTGTATCATGTATCTTAAAAGAATTCACGAAAATTGGTAATACAAATGACCAAAGTGAACATAACCTAGTTCACCATATTATCGTACATTGTAACAGTGTTACCAGCCTTGAGCTGAAGAAGTCTCAATATTTATCTAATTTGTTGTTGTTTTTAAAGAAATCAATATTAATTGTTTTAAAGGAGTTTTGCTAAATTTCACTACTGTCAATAAAATCCTCAATTTATTACCAGTGGATATAGAGTCTTCATTTCTATAAAATAGAAGTAAACAGCTTATTTTTTAGAAACAATTATTTCACAAGATGGCGGCAATATTCAAATTATTGATATTGTAGTATTCAATTTACAATTGAATATCTGAATTGTTTTATTTCATGTGCATTTAGCGATATTCAAACGGAATATCTGTGTGTTACAAATGTATTTACAGTGAGATAGAGTCGCCCATCGAGAAGATTGAAGATATTCACGGATGGTAAATGGGGAGGTGAATACAGCGAATTATTAGTGACTTTAATACTCTTTTAAACATAAACTTTAACTTCTAATTACCCACTGCTAATTAGTAATATTAAATACCAAACAAACCGTATAACGACGTGAGAGTCTACAACTACAACAACAAAACCTTTTCAATTTAAAATTAAGACATTCTAACAACCTAAAGACATTAAAACCATCCATTAAAAATCTATCTAATAACGTTCTCTAGAAAAATGTGACAAGACTTTCTTCCCCAACATTTATAACCTTCTGAAATTACTCGCAGTTCTTCCTGTTTCTGTCGCAACCGTAGAGAGAACTTTCTCCAGCCTGAGAAGACTGAAGACTTACCTAAGGAACAGCACATCTGAAAGTAGGCTTAACGGGCTTGCTTTACTTTCTATCCACAGAGACATTATAGTTAGTGACGATGAAGTTCTTGATAAGTTTGCAAGTGTACCAAGAAACCTGGACTTTGTTTCGTAACCATTGGTCTATATAAAAAGTGGAGTTCCTTTTTATGTATTCTTTTATGTATTCTTTTTATTGTCAGTTGGATAAACGATTAATAAAACAAATTTTGTTGCATTGTCAAACAGTCACTTTATTAAACCTTCTTTTAAGGTCTCTCCAAAACAATACTCAAAACAGTCTTTTGAATGATAGTTGATAAAACACACATATGCGTGTATACACAAAAAGAAAAAATAGGGGTCTTGGCAATTTATACATACATGACAGAACAAAACAATATTTATAGCTAGAACCCCTCCAAACACGATAATCACAATCGCTTATTTCACTCTTTTAGTTCGGCTAAGTGTTTACAGATGAGACATTGTTAAAATCTTGACCAATGTTTGAAATATAGTAACAGATCTTTTCATCATTTGGTTTGTTTAAAAATAGATATATTTTTTATGATTTAATGTCAACAATAAAGAAGCGTGATCTCGGTAAAGTAAAAGGGGCATTCAGCGCAAATTACCCTCTGAATATGAGCAGCAAAACTGATATAAAGTATCAAGGGGTGTCTACTTAAAATTGTTTAACCTAACCTTACATTAATCTTGGCCCCCCCCCCCAAAATATATTCTATATTCGCCACTGGTTTCGATGGTAATATAATTAAATTATTTTTTTTTTATGATAACCCTTAAACAAGCAGTTAAACGTAATTGTTGCAGATGGAAATAAACTGTTGTTGGATATTTGAACGAAATTCAGTTCACTTTTATACACGTGCATGCTAAATCGTGAGACCATTTCATTCATTCCTTGCTAAGTCTGAAATAACAGCGATAACGTTTGTAGAGTACGTTATTTTGGAAAGTAATTGACAGGTCAAGTCGTGCTACTTCCGTTTCTCTTCATTACGATAAAGGTCTACTCGTAATCCACAGAAGTCGGACTGAAACCAACAAATCGTTAGCTGAGATAACTGTATATGATATCGGAACTAAATCTTTCTATACCATTCTTTAAAATACCAATTTATATGGTAGGTGTTAGTTTTATATCTGTTAGTAATACTTTTGCACAGAAATTTCTTCTGCATAGGGTTTTACTCCACGAATTGTAACAAATCTCTACTAACACTTGACAAACTTTTACTTCACGATGTTGACTGATAACTCGTTGGGCACGTGGTGAAACACATTAGTACAAAGGTTAAAAAAAAACATACAAACACTTGGTAAGTTTCACAGTTTATTATTTAGCTCTGACAATTGTTTCAGGTTAATAGGAGAATAGGCTGAAACAATTTTCAGAGGTAAATAATAAACCGTGAAACGTAGCAAGTATTTGTGTTTTTTTTTAAACCTTTGTAAACTGTCACTTATTTGACTCGCTTTACCAACATAGTTTTCTGACGCTTAGGCAGATTCCAAATCAAAATTCTGTACAAAATCATTCAGTTATTCCCTCTATATCTCCAGCTCAGAAGTTATAATTACATCTGATGAGTTACAATATTTTACATAATAAGTAATATTCCTACTGTCCTGTAACCCTTTATATCATTAAACAAAATAATTAAATCCTTAAATTTTTAGTGACCGTCAATCAGTGAATGTTTTAGTGGATAGTTAGTGAGGATCGGTCAATAATACAACTTTTAGTAATTTTGCGTCGACGTTTCGACAATATTTATTGTCATCTAAATTATCGTCATGAATTATAACAATTGTCCTGAAGATGACAATAAATATTGTCGAAACGTCGACGCAAAATTACTAAAAGTTGTATTATTGACCGATCCTCACTAACTATCCACTAAAACAAACAAAATAATATTACGTTGTCTGCGATTTTGCTAGTTTTGAGCAGCACGGTACTTCCCCGTTCTTAAAGCTTCTATCCAGGAATTAAAAATGATTTGTGGTGTAGTCTAGCAAGTGTCTACGCTATTTGTAAAAACACGTGTTGATACCGGTTACTGCATTCATGAATAATAAAAGCAGAATTATAACACCATTGGATTTACCCTTTTGTTTTTTACTAAAGCCAAACTGTCTCTTTAATATTTAATGTGTTTGGATAGCATTGCCACTTAGAAGAAATGTTTAAAAATGTTTTAAAGATTCACTTTACGTAGCAGAAGACTGGCGCTACATCTAAGACTTCCCTTAAGTACGCCATAAAAACAACTGTCGTGTGAAAGGATTGTACAAGTAAGAACCAGTCATTGCGTTATGTGTGTGTTTTTATTGGACATCACTTCCTTCTTTGCATAAAGTATTCATTACGGTTTACTAAGGCCATTAATAATTATCATAAGTCGTAAACGCATAAGATATTTATATAGTTTCCAATAACGAGGAAGAACGTTTGAAAAGAGTGAAGATTAGTAATTATACTTTATAAAATAGCCTTTATTGGAAACACATGTAAGTTTTCATATTCTTTGTATTAATAACGTCAAGTACAGCAGACTGCAATTTCACTACATGTTATAATGCTTTATTAGCGTTTCCAAACTTGACGGGCATCATCAGCCGGAACAACGTCGTTGGAAGACAATCGGTTGGGGCGGACTCAGTATATAGTGAAGAAGAAACATACCAGAGTGTTACAGCGATAAAGGTCTACTGACAGCAGTTCGTTATTCAACCAACAACTGTCACAGAACATAGTGACTTATGGTCTCGATTACACTAAGATAGAAACTGTAATAAGTCGGGAGTTTGCCGCTGGGCCATGTATGACCCTGTGTTTAAGGTCAGGTCCTGTTGGTAAGGGTCAGCACATGCGTGACATTCGCTTTCATACCGTAAACACCGATTTATTTGTGTAAACACATAGGTACCTGAGGCAAACTCGTGTACCAAGCTTTGGAACTTTCAGCTCGGCTTGCACAACTTGTTCCGCCATGGCTGTTTACTGCCCCAAAGAGATAAAATCTGCCAGGATATCAGCTGACTGCAAAGGACTATTAACACACATTTCTTCATTTCGTAATTTTTTTATAACACTTCGTCTTTATATACTACTTGTATTAAAAATCTGAAAATAATCACTACTTACTGTTTTGGATGTCGGTTTCGACTTAGATTTATTTGTCGGATCTCTGTAGAGAAATTTAAGTGTAGCCTGTGTTATCTACACCTTCATCTTAGGTACGCGCTAGCGTGCAGAAAAAAGAAAACAGTCAGTAATAAATCTTTTAGTCAGTCGAAGTACGAATAATGATGTTCAGAAATGTCACTACTTACACGTGCAACTACTTACATGTTTTCTTTATGTTATGTTAAATCAACACTTTGAAATAGGTTTCTGTGCAATAATGTACCGCAGATGAGGAAGGGGAAAGAGAGGCAACAAAAGAACACAGAAATGTGCGTATATATGCATGTGGAAGCATACGTCTATACGAAATAACCTAATGTTATTTGCAAAGAAAGCGACAGCAATCCGGTTTACATTTCAAACTTGGGTGACACAAACTAGTTGATTTTATGGGTTCAACTGAGGGAGCTGTCACAGAAATCACAGATATACAGAGTTAATACTTGCAGAGAATAAAATGAAGTAATATCAAGTTGATCTTACCATTGTCTACACCTGATTATTATTACTACATGATCTGTTGTTCTATTACGAGTACTATTATTACACTCGTATTATTGTTTTCTGTGCATTAATTGATTTTTATTACTGTTACTTCTAGTATACCCATTATTTGATTAATGTAGTTCGTGCAATTTAGATGAGCTTATTAATGAATGTTGTAAGTCATTAATAGGCTACATTAGATATACATTAGAGTTTAGAGTTAGAGTTTAGAATTTAGATCTACATTAGAGTTTTATTTCTTCCTTTTCTACAAGACCTAAAATTCTAGAATACATTTAAATTCTAAACTGTAATAAAAACACTTAAAGGGTGTTATTTAAATTTTCGCTCTCTAGTCTTGTGATAAGTCAGTCAGCTATGGTGTTATAAAATGAAATAATTAATATTTCACCGCTTCCGTTAGACAGTTATGTTTTAGTAACCATTCCTACCTTTGACCACAGACTTTGTTCTATTAGATTCTAACAATCAGGGGATGTTTAACCGCATGAGATGTGACTAGGGTACATTCTCAGCCACTGTGCGTTGTGCGTTGGTCACAGTTGGTTACGGCGAGGGTATGACAATGAGAATCCTTTCTTTTGTTGCACTGTGTCACAACGGTTGTAGGGGAAGAAACGTGTAAAAAAATAACATAAATATTTTTAATGTGTCATAAGTCAACACTCGTAATTCAATATCAGCCCCACGAACACGTGTAATTGTAGAATCTCCATCCTTTTGAATGTCAAAACAGTCAATAATTTAAAATCACAGCGGGCGCAGTTTTCAAGGGGTGCTGTCGCGGCTACTAAATTATTCATACGTCTTATCCATTAAATGGATGTGTGTGTGTGTGTGTGTGCGTGCGTGCGTGCGTGCGTGCGTGCGTGTGTGTGTGTGTGTGTGTGTGTGTGTGTGTGTGTGTGTGTGTGTGTGTGTGTGTGTGTGTGTGTGTGTGTGTGTGTGTGTGTGTGTGTAAGGGGGAGAGAGAGGTGGAGAGAGGAGAGCTTACGTAGTGAGTTAGTTTATTCAAAGTTACATATTGCAGTTTTTAATCCACATATTTTAGAGGATGCAATTTAAGCATCTGCTAGTTTATCACTATCTTATAGTTTTTTTTTCTGTGACAGAACTTCATCGAACGCAATACAGGAAAGTAACATATCTGTGTTAGTAATATTGTAACCAGTTACAATTACAGGTGAAACGTGGGGATCGTGTTGGTGAAAAGAGTGTGTATCGTTTGTTAATTAGTGAGCCCTACCACGTTTGTCTTTCTTGTATTAAGGACGAAAGAACAATAAACGTTTACTGAACAGTACCTCACTTAACAAGACAATTTAAAAATAATTGGTTTGAAAAACTAAAACTTTCCTCAGGTCATGTAGACTATCCACGTTGCATTATACGTTAATTGATAATAAAGTCTTCTAACAAGTTTCATAATTTATTTGTCAGCCGAGAACCATGTTTGTCTTGTGGAGAATAACAATTTTGTCAGTATTCTTAAAAGTAGGACGAAATCACACGATATTCTTTTTCACAAATCTCTCCGTCTCCAACTTTATAAGTTACCTTTAACATTATTTATTTTTACTAAACACTTATTCAGCATTAGAGTAAGACTACATACGTGACACGGGCGTACCAAATGTTGCCGTAATTTATCCGTTATACTGTTTAGTTAGGAAAGGTAAGCCTCAGAGTACTTTGTCAATAAGTTTATGAACTCGATAATACTCTTCGCATATGGAGACCTCATGTAATTCAGGGCTAAGAAAGAAAAACTGCAACACGCGCTAGAATAAGTGTGCCAAGTTATAGGCAAACTATGAAAAAACTCTGTATCCAAAAAGACTATAACCCGTGTTAGGAACTAAATAAACACTTTTTCATTTTCACTTATTTTCTGACGAAGGTTAAAATATTATCAGTACATGTGTACCTATACAAGTGAACGTTTATCCACTAATACTGTCTGCCTGTAATACAGACGGAGACATGCAGGTAAAAAATTTCTTAACTAGGAAAAACTGAGCGGCGATGCAGCACTTACCTCTCTAGAATTTGCGCTTGACAACTTAGCAACTCTTTAAAAGAAGAAAAACATTGAAATAATCTGTGCGTTTTTTCTACTCTGTTGTTTGCGTTAGTGCGTGCGCGAGCGTGTGTACATTTGTGTAAATGTGTGTACATTTGTGTAAACATGTTCATTCTTGAATAAAAAGAACACTTAGAGTGTATGTGGCAGTAGTAGTCGTCAGGAGAAAACAAGTGAAATCCAAGAAGAAAGTAAATCTATCAAATTGAGTGAATCTAGCAAATTCATTTAACTTAGAAATTTCCCATTTAGGTATCAGATAAAATGTAATCATGGAATACAGTTTCTGCCACATGTCTGAAACACATATTAAGTCCCTGAATCCTACTTTCAGTATTGCAAATTAATTTTATAATGGTTGGTTAACGAGTGTAAACATTGTGTGCGCGCGCGTGCGCGTTTTCTTGTACAAAAGTCGTATGTCCATGCTTGGCTAAATGGTCGTCTCTTGAATACCCCATTAAACCATCGGAGTCGGTCGACAGTACCGTACGCTTTAACTAATGGTTCCATTCTTTGCTAGCTGGACTGACAACTTTGGAGCAACCGCCACATGTACCGCATTAGCCTACTTTAATAATAAACTCTGCGTGTCGTGTAATTAATATTCAGACCACACTTTATTTAATTAAGACAATTATTCATCATTTTCCATTTCTGTTGAGGATAAATTACATTAGCCATTCGTTAAGTTCACATGTCGCTTGCAACGATCAGGAAACTAGAAAACAAATCTGTGAAATTTGTGTTACGAGCTAACTGTAAAAAGAAGTCCTCTTAAACAGTACTTATAATAGTGAATGATAGCGTGCTTGCATTCTATTACGTCCTCGTAATTAAACACCGTGGTAATACATTGGGTCAATACACCTAAATTGAAAGTTACTTGAATTAAATTGTCAGAAATTTTATAAAACTTTACGTGTCGTATTTACTTTTTAAACTAGCATATTCTACGCAAAACTGTTCGTTTCGGACACGTACAATTCAGTCTGAAGTTTGGAATTCTATTTATGTTTATCGTCTTAACTTAAATATGTCTGTATGTGTAATTGTTTAACATCGTATACACTTCACATTACTAATTGTTTAAAATTGTCATATTCATTAAATAAAAGATAGTTACAACGGTCATGCCAAGACCCGTGGATGATCGTGTGGAATCTGAAACGTGTGTGATACTTAAATAGAGTAAGGATTAGTTGTTTAGGTATAAACAATTTTTATCAAGAAATGATATTATTTAATAATTTTCCCAAATAAAAGCATTTCTTCGTATATACTGAAAATATGATTTAAGGGATATAGTTAACAAGTATATAAATGATTATTGAAAATGATCTTATTTTGAGGATAGGTGAAATGGTATGTTACCTACAAACACTGAAGGAAAGGTTTAGATGGTTGTTGTATATTTTCCATGTAAAGTAAAAAGTTTAATGAAGAAAGTTGTGTTAGTGGTTAAAATCACAAACAGAATTATCACTGTTGCACACCACTATAGAAAAATTATTCCGAAAATCGGAATAATTTTCTATAGTGGTGTGCAACAGTGACAATTCTGTTTGTAAAGTAAAAAGATTCAGAAATTCAAGAAATAGCGTAAACTAATATAAACTGAATTGTGACCACGAACTGGACCCACGTTGTTCACAGTAGCATTGAACGTTTGTGTGAGAATTTTGTTTAATCGTGGATGAACAAACACTAAAATATTGTAAACAGGGTGCGTAGTTCCATACGAAAACTAGCTAAGATCCCTGAGCGGAAGAACTCGCTCGCCATTTTGAAGGAAATTAATTTCCGTATTAGGTATTTTTTTAATTATCAGAGAAATTAAAAACCCCGATTACTCTCGTATTTTTTGAATAAAATAACAATTATTAAATAAACAATCATATTAAATGTGATCATAATACCTAAGTAACAAGTAATTTAGTCCAAGTTTTTAAGCTTATGTATGTTTCCATAGATATCTTTAGGCCTACACCTAATACATTTCACAAATAAATAACCTATAATAATATATAAAGTTTCCTTGTAAAAAAAAGCTTACAAAATTATAAGGCGATCCAAAATTTGCAATAGTGTTGAGATATATTAATTTTGTCAAATTATTAAAGATACCTAGTAAGTATTTGAACACAAATTGTCATACTGGATGCCTCGCGTACACGTTTTACAATTTACTTAAAACTGTGACTTTAATTTTGGTCACTGGTGCTCTTCAAGTTAAAATATTTTCACAGTAAACGCTACATTTGTATTCCTCTTTAGTCTGACACCCAGTTGGGATTTTCCAATTTTTTCCATATTTCAATCCATTTTTTTTAGCACTGATGTCCTAAAGTTTTGCAATTTCTACACCGTACACTTTTTTTTGTGGAGAAATCTTAAAAAAAAAAATAGGGTTCTGTAGGATAAAAGTATGGAAACGAGTGCGAATGATAATCGGTTGATACGTTCAAGATTTATCGTGACACATATCCCTAACAGAAAGATAGATAGACAGAAATATGCCAGATGGTGGAGTTAAAACTAGAACTCGCTTTGCTCGTTTAAATAACAGAGACTAGGAGTGCTGTAGTTCCATTTAAATCCATGCTAAAGTAAATAAGGACTACCAGCTGAGTCAATGGCTGCAGGCGGAGAGTTATTCTCTAGACTGCAGTCTTATTAATACTTCTAAAGTTGTTTTTATGACCAGCCAGAAACAATACCACTAACATACACCACAAATCAAAAATAAGAATTCATACAGTTCTGTTATTAAATATGGTTACTATCGGTATACCGTAAAACACTGATTCGTAATGGCACATTTACATAATGCGACCAAACTTTTTTTAATAAAATTTGTTTAAATTAAAAAAATTATAATTTGCAGGAAACATTTCATTATATTGAAAACATTTATTTATAATTTTCTATAAACTTTGTGATATTGTCATAAGGGTATATTGTCCCTGAAGTATGTCAAGATTTCAATTCAAATCAGCCTATATATATGTAGTGTGTGTGTGTGTGTGTGTGTGTGTGTGTGCTGTAGCAGGTTTTCGGGTCCGTGTATGAGATTTTCATATTGCGTACGTTTCGTTCCGTAATCCGGAACACTTTCAGTGCGTACTGATGATTTAGCTACGGAGCGTGTTTTATATCTTGCTTATATAGTTGTTTGTTGTGTGTTATTTTGAGAATTGTTATTAATTAATTTATATATAATACATCCGTGAAGGTATACTTATAGGAGAGAGAAGGGGTGGGTTTGAACGTGTACATGTGTTTTCAAGCTCTTACACATCATAATTACAAGCTAAGTGAACAGAAACTGGCATTGGTGATTTAGCTAGTTATTGAGTGGAATTATTTGTTGGGGTGTAATGAGCAGTTACAATAGGAATCATTTACATGATGTAGAGATAGAGTTGGGAGTAATTGCATTTCGTTAACTGTTTACAGTAATCTGGGAGCTGGAGGCAAGGCGACGGCAACAAGTGTTGCTGTATCTCGGCTCTAAATCATAACAGTAACGCCATTGGCCAACAGTCGATTCACGACGTATTCACTAACATAATATTACGTACACACACAACTGGAGATAATATTTTTTGCCTCAGAGCCACTTTCTAGTCTGCACCCTGGCGCTTTCTGATTGTCAGTATTATTGGTTTTATAAAACTTTTCAGTTTCGTATTTGCCAATTTAAGAAGGATTTCCATTAAGTAGCGTCATAATAATTGTTTTAAAATATTAAATTATTTATCAGTGTTAATTTTCATGTGAGAAAATTCTAACGAATAAAATTGTTAACTACTCTACTATAAATAAAGGATAATCTACATCTTTGATAGTGCCTCTACATCCAGATTTGCGATAATTGTCTGTCTTGATACACGACCCTCTTCAGATGTGAAAGTTCATCACTATATTCTCTGATCTGCATTATTATCTGCATCTCCATTACTTGACCAGCAAATCCTAGATCTCCCTCTTCTGCTTCTGTAGGACAGCAACCAATTGAATAAGTGTATCTGCTCAGGTATAATTGTAATTGTATCTATTTTGAAATAATAAGCGTCAAGATGGGAAAAAAGAACGCGATCAAGAACCAAGAAGTGTTTCAATTTAGAATTACGAGTGCGAACAGAAGAAGATTGTATATATAAGATCAAAACTAAGATAATCGTGTGGGCATTCTATGGAAACATCATCAGGGAAGACGATGAAAGGTGATTGGGGCCGCCGTATTCGTAGTAATGCCAAATTGTAGCCACGAGAGACACATGCACGAGACACAGGGAAAGATGTGTCCAGGATGGTCATTACTGAGGTGGCCAGAGGAAATAATGTAGAGAATAATGAAAAACTATCAGCTTAAAGAAACTAAAAGAGCTTAATACGTAAGTAGAAAGTACGAAAAGCGGAGAGAGCCTATTGTATCCTGTAGAGTTGTTGTGGCTCGTTTACCATCTGATGAGACATGGGAGACAAATCGCGGATAATGAAGTACTATACACAAATCAATTAGGCTTCTGTAGAGGAAAGTCCACTCACCATTCAGGCCCTATGGAGACTTGCTGATACCGCTGATATTTCGTATGTGTTGATAAGTAGCGTTAGCTTTTACAACGTAATTAGATCTGAAAGTCAAGTAATCGAAGGATTAAGGATATTAGAAATCTCGTATACTTAATCAGCTTGATATTTACCTAGTGTCAAGATACCGCAATAGTCTGTAGAAGGGCGCCCGTTTTGAAATACTGTATCTTAAACGTCGGGTACTACGGCAAAGATTTACAAAATACGTCATTACCGTCGGCTCGCGGACGAATTACCCTAATTGTAACTGCAGACTCTAGGGTAAGCATTCTTTAGGAGGATAACAAGTTATTGAAATTTGTTGAGTGCAGGGGGGGGGGGTAGGCTAAGTGCATGAACGTTGGACAACAAATTGAAGTTGGTATCCACCGATAGTCATCCTTAAATACTGGTTCTTTCTTTCTTTCTTTTTCCAGGATAATAAACAGACGTATGTCATTTCTAACTTTTTATTTTTGCTACTAAGATTTATCGTGATTTTAATAACCACTGACTAATTTATTTTGTCAACTGAGATTAGATAGTACTGCTGCCAAACGGGGGATGGGGAGCAGATTAAAGATCAAAGTTGTTTAACTTCATATTGGTACATAGTTTCTCATTTATTCATGTACATGTAGATGACTACTAAAAGTAAGAAGGAACGGGTTTTTGGCAAAAATTGGTCGGTGTAATTGTTCTAGTTCTCAGTGGCTTTATTCGAAACATTCTACCTAAATTACTGTGACGTATTAAACAAGACAAATAGTGGAGACACGAGAGAGGAGGATGAACACACATCAGTACCTTTGTGTTTTTCATATCCGAATTTTCTCCAACTGAGATTTGTAATATTGAAGGATTGGTTTCGAATTATACTTCAATATAAACAAGAAACATTAATCAATAATAGTTTCAGTGTTTTATGTTTTTCTAATTTATACGTTGCATAATAATCTGTGCTTTATTAGACCCTTTGTTATTGCTTAGGCATCAGTCTTAGATAATCTAAAACTGGCACTGGTCTCTCCGTGTCAAAAGCAATAGTTTTGTGCCTCCTTCTTATCGATATGTATGAAAGTCAGTTATTAATAATTCAAATAGCTCAGTTTACAACGTGTATATTCCTGAATATTGTCTCCTCGTAACATCAACGGAAGTAACGTTCATGTTTTGGCAACCTTCCATTAGGATTTTTTAGATGAATCAACCGACAACAGCAGCCGTTGCGCGGAGTTATGTCGGCTGCAGTTTAATGTTAATCACGGCTAAGTATGTAAGCATGTCTCACTCCAGGTGTATCCTTACAGTAAATGTACTCACTGTCGGCACCGCACCAGACAAAATTATTTCTGCTGGATTGTTGTTTTCCAGTTGTCACTAGTAAGGCCCAATCACTGTTCCTTAGTTACCTCAAGAGCGCAACTTTAATAAAATATTTTCACCTTACTTTTTTTTGTAAAATATAAAAGCTGTTGAGCATACACATTGTCTCCAGATTTTCAAAGCTTTAGGAGTTGCAATATTGCCTACTCAATAATTTTTTTAAATTTTTACGAGAGTAACGTCTCGCAAAAATTACCGTAGGAAACGAGAAATATCCAATGCCAGCTTACTTACTCTCTTTGCGTCAGAACTTATTTAGAACTTTAAAGATATTAGAAGTAGAAATATTATAAAAAAACTTCTAGAAATATAAAGTAAATAAAATGACAAACATTTGGAACACGTGAAGTTCGTTAGTTCTTACTGGCACATTACGTTTCATAGATCTGTACGGGCATTAGTTTCACACGTCTGTAAAATTAAGAACTGAAAAAAATTTTTAATTTCCAGGTTAACACATTCTCTCTCTCTCTCTCTATATATATATATATATATATATATCCCAATATAGATGAAATTAATTGAAAAATGGATACTGGACTTGTTGAACTTCTCGATTAAACTTTAGTCATTTCGTAATTAATAGTAAAATTAACGAAGTGGTTTTGACAAAATTTGAGTATCGTGTGACAGATGGTGAAAATACGATCGTTTTAGATTTGTCGAATTGTACATACATACCGGCGATGTTTTGATGTATTATATAATAAATATGAAGGCGGTAACCTATAATATTTCATTTGGAGGTTCCGAAATGTAAATATCAAAAGTAAACTGTTTATGACAGAAGGATAATTTAACATAAATAGAAACATCCAACCTACACTGTGTGTCTTGTATATTTACTTAAAGTATTTCGTAATTAAAGTAAGAACACATCAGTGTATACAATCATACAAAACTGGGTGTACGTATGTTTGCCATAGCACTGATCAATCGAATGGTTCATAACCAATTAACGTAAAATTATTATAGTTAGTCGTGCGTGGTTCTCACTAATTATAACTACATGGACGCATGTGACGTCACACATTATACCATTCGTAACAAGAACTATTATTACAGGATTCATAAGGACCAGGACATTTTTGTGTTACAAATTAAAGCAATGATTGGTTTAAAACAAGAGTTGTGAAGGAGGGACGAAAGTCTCATTATACAGAGTGACTTACCGATTTAACTCATCTTGTAATATAAGATTTCGTGCTCACGCTGAGGAGAAAAGGAAATATTTTGTGAACCACCTCGGGCTGTAAACGTTTTATTGGATTTCATTGTAAGAAACAAACAATGATAGCTGCAATAACTAGGTTGGTTGTATTTTCACTAATGAAAGTGACCCCAAACTGTGACTTTCCTTGAATACACTATGGACTAAATCACTCGGTCATGCCTCAGTGAACATGGACTGGCTTTTGTGAGAAGAGAAGGAGGGAGAGTAAAAAAGAGAGAGAAGGAGAGAGAGAGAGAGAGACGTGCATGGTTTGTGTTTGGGTCTTCATTTCCTTTTTTCTTCTTCGACTTTCTTTGAACATTCGTCGAATACCATTTTGATTTTAATTCCAAATTGTGTTTTGACTGACAGAAAAATTTAATTTGGCGAATAAATATTTAATATTTATGACAGTATAAATTACGTATTTATTTCGTCTTAATATAGTTTGTTTACGCCTAATTAATAAGGAAAGTTTACATTACTTTATTCGTTGATTTACCTATGGAGAACGTCGCGAACTTAATAGTATATTTTTACGTTTAAAACAAATTATTCATTACCCTGGAAGCTACTAATTTACTCTTGATTATGCCTATGAGGTTACGGATTTGTAAAGGGAAAGTTATAATTTCCGTTCAGACAAGTGCAAACGCGGGTGCGCGCGCGCGCGTGGATGTACAGACAAAAGGTGAGACATGGGCCAAGATATAATGGACTTAACTTACATGTTGTTGTAATGTACATAATAACATTATCACATACTTCTGTAATAAGAGGTAATATTCTACTTGATTCATTTTTTAAAAACGTGAGAAAAATTGCTACGTACTACTTCACTATTCCATTCCTTTCAGTCATTTCGCTAAGCCCTTTTAATAACACTCATATATACTCCATATAGATTAAGCCTAGTTTTCACGTGCATCGACATTACATCTGTCCCAGCTTATGTTTCAAACAGAGAACAAAATTGATGAAATATATAGACGTTAGTCAGCTTAACATAAATTCAGTAAATTTTATTTTAATTATTACTACAGCTCTTGTTACAGTAATTGTGCCACTAAAAATGCCATACCGTTTGAAAGAAGAAGATCATACTGTGTAGACTGAAGTATTTTTGACAGGGATACCATTGAGTCTGAAAGTTAAGGTAATGCTTACACCTTCTATTGCTCGGCTGGCACGTATCACCATCATCACCGAGGGGTGGCTTGAATAGCCAATCTCTTCACTCATAAGGGGAGACAGAGTGAAATTCGTTTCGATTTAAATTATAAAAATAAGTAATATTAATTTTAAACGTAATTTCAACTACCTGCCATTGAACATAGAAGGCACAGAAATGCATCAATGTGAATTATTACGCGTAGCAGTAACATTAACAGAATTACACGCATCTTACATTTAAATTAGAAATATTCCACGCGATTCCATGTGAAAAGATAGAAACAGAAATAAAATAAAAGCCTGCATCTTCTGTTTATCAGTGGAAAGTATCAGAAAAATATAAATAGTAACTATTGTGTAGAGCTTCCGGTGAGATTGTTCATGTAAGACATTGTACAAGACCAGACACTAATCTGTAATCTATCCTCGTATCTCATACACATACCCGTCTACTTTCTCTATGATAAATACGACTTGTGTTCACTACACCTGAATTGACTGTTTTTTTTCTAAACATTTTGATACTGCAAATATTCCGTAACATTGCGTATGTTCTTTTTAAATATCGAACCATGCCAGTTAAAATGATCTGTAACTGAGATTTATAGCTAATACCAACTACAACTAGTCGGAAAGTCGCCTTATTTAAAGTCACAATTTGTGCGATTACATGGCGTTATGCACATTTAACTGTACTAGTAAGTACAATACGAATCGCAAATGCACAAGATGCTGGTTTATTTTGTATAAATGATCGTCTTTAATATCTCTTTTTAGTAGTCAGTCAGGCCTTCTGACCCAAGCCGGTGACTACATTAATTTTTCTTTGCGTGAGTTACTGGGTTTTTTTTACTGGTTCGCTTTTTTGCGGTTCCTGTCATTGTTATTGCTTGTTTAAATAGAAATAAATTTGAATTTAATTTTTTTTAATTTTAATCTATTTCTCGTTGGTATCCTTTTAAGAGTCGAAGCTCGGACGACCAAGTAGATGTTGAGTGTCTAACAATCATCCGATCTAATACACGCAGTTCACCACAAGTAGAAATTTCAAAGCCGATTCAAAAATTGGTCATCAAGAATGTAATAGTAGTAACTTGTGCAAATAAATTTTCGTAACATTATCGGCGAGTCATTTGATTCATTATAATTACATTAACGGAATTCCATTTTTTGAAATCATTTTCGAAGGAGAGCCTAATTACAGAATAGTATAACTCTCTTCAATGGAGTTACAATGAACGTAAGTAAGCCAAGTTTTTATTCGGCAATCGATGGAAACGTACACATGATTCGAGGGTATAAAATACATAACGTACGCGACTCGAATCCGTGATAATATAAAAATATTTCTATACAACTTTAACTATATGGTTTGTAACTAGACAGTATTCTTAAGGGTTTTATTCTATTTTTCTTTAATATTTTAATCTTTTGTATAAATGGATATTACTACAAGTAATATGAAACAAATAAAATGAGGATAAAACTTAATATTATCGAATATATGATGCCAAAGAGGGAACGCAAAAACCAGTATTACTTGTAGCTCTATAAAATTGTTTAGAAATATTATTTTGCAGTATGTAGAATAGGTTTTTTTGCTTTAATCTGTTATTTGGAAGTAATAATAACATGTGAAAGAATTAAAAAGCAAACGTATTTATTTCTCTATTTATATACTTTTAAATTTAATAAATAGTATTACAGGGCGCGTTCACGTAACTTCAATTTCAAATATTCTTGGTAAAGTGCTAGATGCAATTACCGTAACAAAAATTGGAGAAACAATTTGGCATATTTTTTTTTAATGAAGGAGAAATTAAAAGTATTTGTATGTTTCTTCCTTGTAGACGTGATTGTTCATGAAGCATTAACTAAAGTGTTTGTTATTATGCAGGTGACGCCGCAGCTAGATGGCAGGGCACGCGAGTCGGACGCAGCCTTCTCTCCCGAAGGTGCCTGGAAAACCGGAGAGGAGTTTCCACCACAGTTAACCACAGATGACACTAAATCGGATGGTGACAACAGTTTTCAAAGATTCGGATCGAATAAATCTCTTAGCAAATCAAAAAGGGTGAAAAGTTTTATTCAGAGGAAATGCAAAGATGTTGCCAATAGTTTTGGGAGTACTGAACCGAGCACAGGTTCAGCAGATCAAAGTTCGGTTGTTATGAGATCAAAAAGTACTTCTAGATGTTCCAACGAAGTGTCCACAACTTCGTGGTACGTGACAAACGACTACAGCACAGAAGAAGAAGTACAGGACCAGGAAGCGGAGCTTGAGGTTAAACCAATAATTAGTGACACTCACAATGTTACTGTTATACCCGTTGAAAGAGAGGATGTAGCTTCTAATGACGTAATTGATTCGAGAACAGAAGGTGGAACAAACAGTGGTGTGAACATAGTATGCGATGAAGGCAGCGATTCGCCTGTCAGTTTTGTTAACGATTGTAGTGATCTAACAAAAAGCGAAGATAAACCATGTAAGAACGAAGATACGTTTAATGGGGATGACGCATCTGAAGAGCTTTTCGTCTTGGCATCGGAAGAACTGATAATTAATGCGGAGGAAGTGATTGAATCTGAATCTTTGAAAGAAACGTTTGTCACTGAAACCAAACAAACTGAAATTTTACATCTTCCTTCTAACACAGAGGTAAGTGAAATACATTTATTTTTGTACAATACCAATTAAATTCGAAGCATGAAACAAGCATGTTTATATTGATAGATAAATAGATAGATGGTTAGATATGTGATAGATAGGTGGGTATGTAGATAGATAGATCGATAGATATTTTATTTAAATAAAAATTTATAAACCAACCACCTACTCCGGTATATAGCGGTTGGTATTAAATGAGCACAAAGTACAACATTAATTCCTCAGTCAAACATAAAACAAAATAATACATGTGGTAGCAAATATGGCGATGTTATCTTTACTTCAATATTACCCTTAAAAACTAAGTAAACAAGGCAGAATTCATATGACATATAAACAGAATAATTCATCAACGTCTTTTACCCCTTAATTCTAATTTAAAATTTAGCGTACAAGTAAAAAACTATACAAATAATTGACAGAAATTTAAAATTCCAACACTCCTTCATCCAGAACCCTTATTAGGAAGTATGGTAATTCACATACAAACTAATAAAGTCGCATATTCTGTACTAAATGTTAATAATTCTTTGTTACTAATCCTTATATTAAAAATATGTTAAGAATGCATTAGAATCAAGTTAATTAATTTTCTTAATTTAAATTAAGAATGTTTATTTATCAGTGATCGTGTGAATTTAACAGATGTCGATATGATTAAATAGTTTCGCTTCCAACTTATAAAGTTTGTATAGTAGTCAGAAGTACGCATTCCTACAAGACACACTCATACTCGATATTCTCATTAACTTTTCTGTGAAACAAACAATTAGATAGATAAGCAGGTAGGAAACTGGACGTCAGTGACTCAGTGCATTAACAGTGGAATGTAAATTAAACGAATTTTTGTACATAAAAGTCTCTGAAAACTAAATGCTTATATTAGCAGCAAAAGTAATTCAATTTGTTTATAAACGGAATTTAAAAAAAAATATATTTGGGCGTAAAGGGGATCAAATCGAGGCCATATATTCGCATCACTAATATCCGTTATTGTGTAGTAACGAACAAAAGCAGTAAAGCAGTATGTTTCGGCTGGATTAGTAACTGACATAGCCTACCTGCAGAAATGATACCTATACAGTGTGACGTCTGCTCTCACTTAGTAGAGGCAATAAACACATATAATTGTTTAAAAATATTTCTTTAGGATTATCATGAATGTTGAATATTATAAAACATTATGTCGTTATGGAAAACATATTATAGTTATAACACAGCTATCTGATAATTTTTGTAATTCCACATCTTCAATGTAATGGATTATGTACGTATAGCTTAATACTATATTATGAGGGAATGTTTTCTGTGATGTAACAAATCGTTTAATAACATGTGCCACTCTCAGAATTATATGGCTCTAGCAGACTCTTTCACACAAAGAAATGAAAGTAAAGAAGGTTAACTTCTTTATTGCCTCTGATATGAAAAGCAACATATGGTGTTCAATATTTCATAGACCGTACGTGTTGTGAGCTTATAGAACTGGACTAGAAAGTGTGATTATTTAAACAAAACTGTATTTTGATAACATCACTTAATATAAATGAACACACACTTAGCGCGTCAAGGACGGTGAAAATTAATAATTTTATAACAACGTTTATTAAAAACATGATTCACAGTAGTAACTCCACTCAAACTACTGTAGCACCTTCTCTTTCAACGTCATAACTTTACTTAGAAGTAGGAATTGAACACGGAACATTTATATAATTACTTAAAAGATCCTTCCGTAAAATAACAATATTCGAATATTAATGGGACTATATTTATATTATTCAGCTATATTCGTATGAACATATTTTAATAAATATTGTACAGATATTTATAACTTACATATAATATAAAATATTCATATACTTAATATATATTAAAATGTTTTATTAAATTTATATATTCTATATAATCGAGGGAAACGGTCCTAACGGATAGTTTAAAACCAAAGTCACAAAGTGACACTTAGACAACCATACATTTTATTAAAATCAGATACACGCTGTTCATAAGTGAAGCTTGAGAGACAGATTATTTATTTCGGAGCATAAATCTACAACAGCTGTCAGGTACGGAAGCATATAGAATTACTAAACATTTGAATTACGATACAGGACCGTGTGTTAACCAGTGTTTAATAAGTTACATGTTTACAGATACGTAAACTCATTTTTGGTTGCCATTTGGTAAAATGAACTCATTGGACAATCGGGTTCAAACCGGACTTGAAAGCTGTGTACTAAAACAACAATAAACCTACACATTTGATACGTTATTAGCATGCCATTGAAACAATGGAACTGCTACCTTGTTGAAAACATAATTGTGATTTTCAAAAATAATTTTTTGATTAAAAAACGCAATTTCAATTTATAATATACACTTAGTATTTGTTACATGTAATGTATGATAGTCCATCTGTATCCGTTCGTGCGTAGACGTCCTCGCTGGGGTGCGTTCATTTAACCAGGTTTCTACACTAATCCATGTGACGTTTGACTTTACAAGGAGCCACGACGCTACACTTAATATTTATTTTATATAATATTGAAACTTTCTCATGTGAAAACTTACTTGTCTTTTTCGTCGAACGCGTTTCGGCGTCGTATTCGCCTTCGTCAGCTTAGAAACAGACTGTCAGTACTTAGTAACGGTTGTTGCTTGGAAGGTATAGTGGGGATGGTGTGTAGAGGAAGGGGATTGACGCGGGGATCCAAATTATTGTTTGTTTTTTGTATAATTGTGTCGAAAAGTGTATGTGATTTATATTGTAATTGGTCGTTTAGTATGTTGTTTGGTTGTGTTGTGTGGTGTTTGTATATTTCATACTGTTCAGCTGTGTTGAGTTTTCGACCAGTGTATATGTTTGTTGGAGAGGGCGTTTAAGTGTTCAGAGTAACGGGATGAAAAATATCTTCCCGTCTGGCCTGTGTAGAAACTATTGCAGTTATTACAGAGTAATTTGTATACACCTGTTCTATTGTTTTTGTCTATGTCCGTGTTTGTATCGTTTACTCTGAACACTTAAAGGCCCTCTCCAACAACAATATACATTCTGCGTTTGCCACACACATACACACACATAACCATAGCTACACCAACATAGATACTAATCTTGAAATATTACACCTCTTACCCAAAGGTCGAAAACTCAACACAGCTGAACAGTATGAAATATACAAACACCACACAACACAACCAAACAACATACTAAACGACCAATTACAATATAAATCACATACACTTTTCGACACAATTATACAAAAAAACAAACAATAATTTGGATCCCCGCGCCAATCCCCTTCCTCTACACACCACCCCCACTATACCTTCCAAGCAACAACCGTTACTAAGTACTGGCAGTCTGTTTCTAAGCTGACGAAGGCGAATACGACGCCGAAACGCGTTCGACGAAAAAGACAAGTAAGTTTTCACATGAGAAAGTTTCAATATTATATAAAGTGTAGTCCTGTGAAAGAAGATGATGAACAAACAAGACAACTTTAATATTTATTAATAACAGTAATTATTCTAATAGTACCGGCTCCTATTATTTATTTAAAATAGTACAGTTTTCTTAAGAAAACAATATTTTAATTAATAGGAACCAGTTATGAGTAAAAAGAAATTGTGAAACTTAATTCATTATTATTTTATATTACGTATGCACACAAACGCTTCGAAGTATCGGGAACCGACATAATCTTTTGTACTTGAAATTTTTCGATATCACTTTTGCTTTTCTTTGGTATCGAAACGATAGAGTACACACAGTCAATCAAGGTTTCGTTTTTTATGTAAGATATACTTTTTTATGCATCAATAAACAAGAACTAAAATTAATAATATATTTTTAAATTAAATAAACTACCCCTTGTCAACTGGTTAATTATATATGTAACCTAGTAACATGCTTATTAAAATCAGCGTTACAACATTTTTTTAAAGTTACACTCTGTATTTAAAGTATTAACAACGTTGTGTATTAAGAGTGGAAATTTATACTAATAAAAAAAAAAATTAACTCAATGTTTTCTATACAGACACAAAATCAATGGGATCTGCGGTACAATATAGATTCCTTTAATATGGCTACATCTGGATTAATCTAAGCCGTAATCTACTGAACAAATATTTCTTTAATTGTTTTTCAAAAAACGGAATGACCTAAAGATCGTTCAAACAAGTAAGTACGATTAACTTTATAAAGATTTGTAAAAAAAAACTAAAAAACATTTCATTTCGAATCTGCTTTTCTGTTTGAATTTGTATTAAAGGTTTGAACAGAACATTATTTTTCCCTGAAACACAAGTTTGAAGAAATACTGCAATGTCCAGTAGCTTTAGATTGCGAGACATTTGAATAAAGTAACGATTGAAAACAAATTTATTACACATAATCAGAAAATAGTGTGTAGTATGAATTATATATATTATATATAAGCTGTGTGTGTGTGTGTGTGTGTGTGTGTGTGTGTGTGTGTGTGTGTGTGTGTGTGTGTGTGTGTGTGTGTGTGTGTGTGTGTGTGTGTGTGTGTGTGTGTGTGTGTGTGTGTGTGTGTGTGTGTGTGTGTGTGTGTGTGTGTGTGTGTGTGTGTGTGTGTGTGTGTGTGTGTGTCTGAGTTTGTGTCGGTCTTTCTATCTGTCTATTTAATGCACTCTTATTATTATGTGCGTCTGTCTTCCATGTAGATTTAAGAAAATACTACTCAGTTAAATTGCAAATAACATTTAATTACTCATTAGTCCCATAATATTTAATTTTCAAATAAATTAATACAGTCCTATTTTAACGGAGAGCTGTTTTTCTAATATCAGGTATATTCACGTAATGTATTAGTGTACCATTGATCCATATTAATGAATCAAATTTTCAGTTATACCGTAACTATATGGTACCATAACAGTTACCATAAAGTATTCGTAAGTTGTAGAGGAAGCCCTATTATATAAGACGTTTAACTTATTTACGGCATCGTATCGTGTTATTTACATTATTTAATTCTTGACGGTAACTAGTTTTTCTCTTTTGTCTACCCGTATTTATTTATACGCCTAGATACGTACATATAGGTATGTAGGCTATATGTCTCCTGGCTGACCACCAAAGTAAAGAAATCTCTTTTCTTGTTCCATTCATCCGCGCGCGCGCGCGTGTGTGTATGTGAATGGTTACAGGTTGACAGTGAATTCTAGCATGGCTCATATAGTAATTGAATTCTTTAATATTATATTTCAGCCCAACATTTAAATTCCCGAGTTATATAAATTCGTTTGATGAAATCGAGGATTAACGATTTCAACAAAAGATTCCCGATAGCTGCTGCAGTAAACAGTTCCAGCTTGAAAATGATATGTAAATAAAAACACCTAGGCTGACATGTGTACAAAACTGACGGAGAGAATAAAGCTTGTCCACTGTGGAGGCGACAGTGCAGATCGGAATCCGTACACGCATGTATACGACAAACCTGACAGTGACAATGTTTGGTCTGGTCTTCCGTGCATAATTTAAGCGGTGCTTCCCGTACACAAATCGGGTTGCGTTACGTATTGAGTTCAAATTCATTTACATGAGTACTTATTCACTTCTCTGTAATGTGTGCAAGATTGTAACTACGTGTTGCTGGTACGTACAGTGTGTCTGCTTGTATTACTATGCACACACAACTTACTACAGACCTCATCGAATAACACGGCTACTTCGATTACACTGATTTGCTGTACGATTGTATACTATCGGCTTTACCGTATTATCGATTAAAGCACTGCATTAACATCTAATATTTTTTTCTTACCTTTATGAATTTATGTTATAGAAACTTACCTCTTAAAGTTATGCAGTTAAGTGCTTTGAGGATCTAAGTGTCCTCATTTTCTTATATTTTATCTCAGATACCGATTAAAATCGTCATCACCTTCCACATCAGAACATCACCACAGAGAAACCAGCCTTCATAATCAACGAGCTGCACGGTGATGAGGGATGTGTAGATGTTGCATTGTCATTGCCTGAAGTCCGCTTATCTCAACCAGTCAATTGTTGCGGGACCTTGAACCGAATTCGTAGCGCGACGAATAGACCCACGAAAAGCGTGATCTATTCCACTGATCTACCCTGTACTAATGAGGTACGTTAAATATTACCTGTTGAATATGGCCAACTATTTTAAGGGTAATTTCGTTCTTGTCAGTGTTTACAATTCGGTTTTTCAACTTTAATATTTAAACATCTTTCATGTTCTTATAAACACTACACGTTTCAACCACTATAATCACATTTTCTCTGGAATTAGCAGATTAGTATACAGGAAACGTTCTTTGTTTTCTTACTGCATATTTATTTACTTCTGGTTATGCAATCGTATTTATTTTATACAATGACAAACAGAAAGGCAACAAACCAACTCTACAAAGAACTATAGGACCTAAAAATATTACTGCTCGGGCGAAGAAACATTGACCGAAATTTTAACTTTCAATATTTCAGTGGCTCTGGTAAAGGGGAAATCCTAAGATTTAGAACGCGCGCGCGCGATGTTTAGAGCTTGCACTTCTCAGTCGTCGACTCCAGTCGTCTTTATTATCCTTTCCCCGCCTCTGAGATCTCGTCTTCCCACTGCTTCGTTCACACCATCTCTCCAGGACCTACAAGGGCTTCCTCCTCCTCCTTCTCCTTCTCCTTCTTTCCCCCTCCCCCACCCAAAGGTGTCCATCTTGTAACCCTTCCTATCCATCTGTCATCTCCATCTCTTCTTATGTATACATATGTACCACGTCAGTCTGTTCTCTTCAGTATACCTGAGCACATATTTTTAAACCTTCATTATCTTTCTTATTTCAACTTTGGTGATCTTATCCATTCTTGAGAAGCTACAGCTCCACCCCCAGGAGTACATTTTCGTTGCTATTATTTTCCCTTTGCACTTCGAATTTATGACTCAGTTTCCCGCTCCTTACATATTTATACTACGCACCATGGTACTGAATATCACTGCTCTGGTATGGATTTGAGTTGTCTAATGCATGCCCCTCTTGTAATTTTTTTAAATTTAAAATAAAGAATAAGATTCTATATCAACACGAAATACAAATAAGCCGCCACTACAGAACAAGTACGTAACAGAACAGTTACAGAATGGTGTTAACTAAATGTGACCGATGAAACAGTTCAAAATTTGTTGTGCTACTCAAATTAAGACGCTGCTATGTTGGAGAACATTGGCTACGTTGTACAGGTCATACAAATTGACTTTCTTTAGCGCTGGTTTTTTCTGTAGACTAGAATACGAAGAATTTTTCCTGGAGATAAGACACGATACACTAGAGTGTGGGCGTAGACTATATATCTATTATTTGTTACCATGCAATCTGTTTTTAATTCTGTTTAAGAAAGTTTAAAATACATCACACACACACACACACACACACAAATATTTAATTTAGAAACAGTAAAATAGAAAGTTTGAATTTTAATTAAGTGCCAGACAAAGATATATTGTAATGCGGACGAAAACCTGCAGTGATGTTAACAGTTTTATAATCTTCATAACATAATGAAAGACTGCATTAATAGTAGATCATTATTTCCACTCAATGTTACGTCTTCAGAGATTTCTCTTTTTTTCAGTAAGAACAGATTTTTAATCGATTACACATTATAAATCATAATTGTCTGTCTCAATAGTTTGAACTATAAATAATGTAAACGCTTCCAGTTGTGTGACGTGGAACTAGTTCTGACATAAGGATAGAAATTATTTCTCACTAACAAGTACTGCGTGAACAGAGAAAAAAGGTGGTGTATACTGTTGTCTGTGCAGCGTACTGGGATGGTCACTACATTTTTAAACCTATGTCTTTGACATTTTGACATACATATTGTTATTTGTACCCTAGTCACTTTTTTATTTGTAAATTAATAGAATCACCTGAGATCCGTCGTGTGACTTAGTTTTTGCGTTAAAATGGCGCGTTTCGGAACACATGTTCCATCTTCAGATATTAATCGCTTAGTAGAGGTCGTTAATTGTTAAAATCACATCACAAACATTTTATACTCACACACGTTCGTACGGATGAAGGCCGATCGGATACTCTTTTGAGATTCTGTTCTATAGGGTAACCGATCGGCCTTCAAAGGGTGCGCACCCTTACGAACTTGAGTGAGTATAAGTTGTTTGTATTGTGATTTTAACAATTAACCACCTCGCCTGAGCGATTTATATCTGAAGATGGAACACATGTTCCGAAACGCGTCATTTTAACGCAAAAACTAAGTCATACGACGGATCTCAGGTGATTCTATTAATTTACTTCGACATTTGATCGTGTAAGCAAAAAGTGCGTATAGGGTTCATTATATTTACAAATATTGTTGTTATTTATGTAATTTCAAAAATTAATATAAGTCTACGTGGCATAACGAAAACTGTCGCAAAATCTTGTAAATTCGAAAAATTAATTACTGTAAAGTGACAGTTGCGAAGCAGCGTCTGAGCGATGTTAGTCGAGGCACCCAAAAGTAGAACAATGCATTAGTTCCGTGAACGTTTTTGTTTATCGGCTTCTGTTCTTACGAGTCTGAGAACGAAATGTGGCGCACAGATTTTGACATGCGCGTTATGGTCTTGTATTTATGTGGGTAAGAACGTACGTTCAGCTTGCATCCGATACTTATGGCTAGCCGGGTTTGTGAAAGTAAAGATTTATCGGTACGGGGAGGGTCCGGTTTAAATATTACCTGTTCAACAGCGGCTACGACGTGATACGAGAAATAACTTAATGATTAGAACCACTTAACATAGGCGATCACTGCGCCATCGCCATACGCTAGACTCGTTTCTGTTCTACGTATCTCCATAAACGATTTGATGTATTTCCTTGTAATTTTATTAAAGGTCATGTACAATATAGGTTACTTTCCATTTGGTGAAATTCACTAACTCAATATCTTTCTAGTCACTATCAGAGGAAGAGTAAATTCGTTTTCGGGTATTGTACCAACAACAATATTCACGATATGAATGTTATGTTATAAAATTTGTTTCTGTTTTAAAATTTGTTTATGTTATAAATGTTAATTGTGGCTTAATAGTAAGTTATTTTTTAATTTTTATCTAAATCGTTAATCATGACTTTGTTATTATATATATATCGTGGTTATCGTGTGTTTGTCAAGTTGACGCATTGCAATGGAGAACGTGTATTATTGTCCTATTAATAAGAAATACAAAGTCAACATTTCTAGTTTTAGAAAAAAACCTCTACGATGTTTTAGATGAGTTATCGGTGTGGCTGTTTTGGCAAATTTCATTTACTAAAATTAGTATATTACACTTGTGTGTCTATAAAATTGTAGTAATTAATCTATTTTTGTGATAATAAATTATACGGGTCAAATGTAAAATCATTTTTCAGTATCGAATTTTTGAAATGTTACAAGTGCTTTGTTCTCTTACAAGCGGTTTCTACAATAAACGTGTAACTAAACTGACAATGAATAACACATAGGCCTACGTCCGATTAACTGACCAATTGGAAATATATTTAATAATAATGCAGACATTAGGAAAAGTTTACTTAATTCATGATTCGTCTCTGATAAACGTATTTTGGTCTGATATTGTGCGAGCAATCCTAGAAAGGATTCACTGTAGCTGTAAACTGTTTCTTAATTATCGTTTAGGCCAACAATACACCATGTTTTAAGTAACTATTATGAAATTATGAAAAAAAAAATAAACGATCTACAAATATGCATAAAAAACCCAAAAAGAACTAGAAAACTCACAACACAAAAATAAATTACAAAATTCTATATAATGTTTCCGTAGAACGTAAGAACGGTGCAAGAGTCACTTCAGGCAGGCAGCGACAGCTGGGGCTGTACTGACAGGCGACGCGCACGTGACTACGCTTTATTCTTGAAAATGAGTTTTTACGTTAATGGATAATCTGTGAAAACACTGGCGTCGAGTATAACAGTCATTTTCGTTATTTAAATTCGATGTGAAATTGTATTAGATAAGAAAAGATGTCCCAAGACTAGGATTCTAAATTAAAGACAATATATTTATAACTTTTTTTGAGATTGTATAAGGCGTACTTTGGCCTCTGACCGCAGAGGCTGACCGTACTGCTTCGATATGTCTGTGTTCCGGTGGTGGGACCGTTTTGTTCAACATAACAAAGAGGAGAGATTCGACTGTGCTCTATTGGTATTTAATATCAAAATATTAACCGAAGTTAAGCGACAAGCCGGAAATTCCAGACATATCTGATTGGATGACAACTCGGGACGCCAAGAATTCCAGTGAGTTACCATAATGGAGGTGACCACACGGATAGATAGAATCTTATCTATTCCGATAAATAATGAGTATATGCGATCGCGCATCTTCTTATGACCACCTCTGTTTAAAAGAAATTATAATACTCAACGTAACATTTTCCATGATAGTCTAGTGTGGTCAGCCCAGTTGACTCGTCTCTTATGTTTCGAGTTTTCTGTTTCTAAAATTACTGCTTCGACTTTTTTCGATAGTTGTTGTGAAACTAAATTTGATTCTCGTTTTGATAAATTAGGCCATTTTTATGGCAGAAATAAAGCGTGAAGTAAATCTCTGCAGAAAACCGTCGCAGTAAACTTCAGCTTTGACTGCGATTATTATACGGTATAACTATGATTGGAGACATAAATGATCACATTTGGTGATACCGAATGAGACTTTTATTAATTTTACATACAAGACGTGAATGTACGTAGTAATGATAGTCCACTACTTTCACATTATATGTGTATATTAAGTTCCACAGCTCTTATGTGTGAACATATAATAATTAAGTAATATTAACCAATAAGAATAGTTGAGTCAGAAAATATATCAGTAGCTCGATAGAATTATACGTCCTCCTCCTCCTCCTTTAGCGGTACATACAGCCTGAAATCGGGTCTTAGTCTCACTCTGTCAAAGCGAAGGACTTCCATCTTCGCATTCCCATCACCTCTCTCGCATCCGCGCCAACATCCTCCCCTCTTTTCCTTGGGGGGCATTTTGGTCTGCAGTCCTCCAAGTTTCCTACGAGGTGTCTTTCTGGTGTTCTAGCGTTGCCTGTTCTCACAACATGGTCACCCCATTGCGGTCTTCTCAGTTTCATGTGACACTGATGACAATGAACATCTAATAAACCTCAAAAAACGTAGGGCCTATCATAAAATCATAAAGAATTATACACACGATGTTGTTCGTGGCTAATTCAATAACTTTCTGTTGAGTCTTAGTCATCCTGGAACAAAACGATCTTCACAGATCGATTTACTCGATGACGTAGGAGATGAATTATGTATATGATTTCTATGGATTGTTTCTAATTGACTCTATGATTGTAGAAGAGGATATCTCAGAAGAGCATTCATAATGAATGGAAGGAGCAATGCGCAGTGTAAATAGCCTGTTCGTGATTTGCTTGTACAGTGAAAGAGACGTCAGTTATCAGTAGGTAGTTCCTAATACTGTAATAACAACGCAAAAACACATATATCCACAAGTAAATTAAAATAATAGTAGGCCTAACAGCAGAACGTTATAAAGTTGGTCTATAATTTTCTGTTACAGTTATGTCGTGGTTACATTTTACCAAACTATTCTTACACATGTAGTGAAGGTATGCTTACGAGCCGATACATTACATTTCTTTATAGTATCCGACTACATATTTAACAATGTTTTCCGTAGTCGAGCCGTGGCTGGTGTGGAGTCCCACGATGTGACTACGCAGTAAATTAACTAGAATAATGAATACACTTACTTCTTATGTATGTACAGTATACAAGTATGCTGAACCTTCATATAAGTCGGTTTAGTAATTGTCAAACGAGCACTTATAAGCAATGCGAATGGAAATTTAGTGCGATTATCTGAAATAAGTGGGTGTCGCAAAGAACTTGCCGGCAGAAACAAAAAGGAAAACTAACAACCTCTTCAGCAAAGCGCTCGAACACAGCTCGGAATGATGTACCAAGCTTGTAGAACCAAGTCGGTTGCAATTTATCGGGTCTGGAGACTTTCGCCTGCCAGAATCGTGTTCGTAGTCCCGGTAGGTAAGTGTTTGGCGCGATCTAATTTTACATAATACAGTGGACGTGACACACAAGTCGATTATGTCAGAACTGACGAAGTCATTGGAGTATGAATGCACTTTCTCTGCTCGCTGCACTTGTGATGCACACGATTTCGTGGTATAATTATTTATTTTATTATTGTTATTGCTGTAAATATTTCTTGGAACTGATTGTATTTGCTACGGCCGTTCTTATCGTAGCACGGTTATTTTTTCATTCTTTAGTGCATACGTCGACATGTGTGTGTGGGTGTGATTTACTTGCTTTTGTGTTAAAATAATACAAATAAAATAAAATTGAATTAAATAATATGGGTAAAACAATTTTTATGTAAACTCCAATTTTTGTAGAATATTCTGCGTATGCAATAATACACCCAGCCGTTGAAAGTGATTTGATAAAATCTGACAAGGATATGTGACAGTGCTTTATTTAATTTTATGAACTTTTTTCAGGACAGCAAAATTTATTCATACGATTTCTACTGCTTCAGTGATTAAAGAGAAAAATGTATTTTACAGACAAACGCGCGTATATGTGAGTCTTATCAAATGAGCGACGTATTTCCGAGACCGAACCATTCCTTTCAGTAGATATCTGTATGTGACAGTTAATGAGGGTGGTTCGCTGGCAGCTATGGAATTACGTCACTACGCGGAACTCTCTCGCTCTGTGTAATTAATAGTTACAATACGCTCACTTAATAACGAATGTACTTCTTAGTTTTGTTATTATTTAAACTTTATTACGTTGTCACGTTTTCCATTTTGCTACGTTATTCTGGTACTGTGCCTACGTTTGTATTGCTACAAGGAATGAATACGTTTCTCTTCAACTCTTATGTTTTATCACACAGTAAGTGGTTGTTTACAGCCTACACATATCTGTCTTAATCATCTATTCTTGTTACATAATAATTTTAATAATCTTCAGTTTCGCTGTTCGTGTCCGTAATGTTACATAATGAAAATGTTAACCGGTATCACTCATTGGTTCTATACAGCCAATTATGTGTCGTGCATTTATGTTTTGTATAAACGGTCGTTTAGATTTCTTGTAGATTTACGAATTATTGAACTGTTTATATAATTTTTAAAAGGTGATCTGAAATTGCCTCCAGTAAAAATAGTAATAAAAATTTATTATAATAATTAAGGGTGAACAGACAGTAAACGTTATCAGAATTACGTGGAATATAAATTTTAATTTCTAATGAAACGACAAACTTTTCGTACGCTGTGCATCAGTTATACGTTAAATTTTATAAAATACGATTTTTCGTCAGTTGTAATGCTACCATTAAAATTGAACGCATAATTGTTTACACTACACTGTCACTATCGAAATAAATGTCAAAATATTCTGTACGCATCTGTTAACATGGTCAGATAACATATAATGTGGAACGGCGATTCGTATCGTGAATGATTATTGTCTTAAAGTATCGGGGACAATATCTTGTTTCGCTCTCTGCTGGTCAGGGCTAGAAGTTACGAAGGAACAATTAAAAGTATAATTACTGTGCTTTCATGGATTCAAATTGTAGCAGTGAGACTGCATGACTGCTACATCACGAATATCAATCACACACAGGTATTATTAAAACAACGAACCGTCCCATGATAAAAATTCACTTTCTTCTCGCCTAGTCACACTTTCTCAGCACTGTTTAATAGTTAATAAATCAATAATTAATAAGAAGACACTGCCACCAGTTATCATTATGAGAATGACAGTATGCATTACTACCGTACAAACCCTGTTAATTAAAACTCACAGTGTATGTGTTTGTTTGTAAATATGGAACTCATAGAGAATATTACATTGTTGATTTTATTGTTCACAATCACGGTGAATTCATCTTTATTTTACTGTAATCTCGCATTTTCCTTTCGTTTCTGTGTCTGTATCTCCCTATGGACTGTGTTGCTACTCATAATTAACCTTGACTCATTTAGTACAATTCACTCCCGAACACGTCAATCTACGTCATACGTTTCTCATGGACTACTTTATTTGCTTAGCGAATGGAAAAATTAAATTGTTATATGAAAGACTAGTTTTTATTTCGCTGGTACAAAACATTATTTTTTTTTAACAGGATCGTTATTTGTGTACTTGGAACTCTATGTGAAAGAACATTTTTGATAGACGACAAACACATACAGCGAAAGTTTGGGTTGTAACATCCGGTAATTCGGTCATGCGATGGTTTTGTAAGTTTCCCCTCTTAAGTTATTGGATTAAATTTATTTAAGTGATCTAGACGTGTTTAGTAAACTTATGTCTTACTTAATTTTTATCGATGCAGGTTGTCAAGTCAAGTCGCAAGCAAGAAGGAATGAAAAGCCCATTTATGCATGGTTAGGTTATGGTATTTATCTGCCTGCCCATTGTCATGTTCCAGTATCGAACAGAAAGTCAAGTCTTCAGTTTGAGCATTTATATCGTTAGTTATAGTAGTAATCGGTTTTGAATATCGGCAACATAATCGATACTTACTCGCTCATATCGATTAACACTTGAGTTAGTTATCATGGGTTTTACTGAATGCATAAATAGGTTTGGCAGCCATCACGTGTTCGGAATGTCCCTATGTGCCAATGTCAACATTTATTAACTATTACTTTAGTAGGCTAATGTATGCGATTTAATCGCGGATTGTTTAGCAAGAGAAATTAGTCCCATAGGCAATCTGTAAGTTGTTTAATACATATATGGAAACAAAAATCTTCTAAACAGATTCCATAATTTGCTCCTTTTACAATTTTTTAAAAAATAACGATTGTGTTTAAACTGATATAATACAGCAGCTAACATACAAGAAACAATACCAATGTACTGAAATATTCAATATTATATTTTATGCCGAAACTTGGTTATGTAATCTTCAAATACTTTTACAATGGACACATCATATAAAAACGATCTTCCAAAGTTGTAGGTAGATCTGGCATTCCCAGAACAGTCTGGGTAACGTACCATTCGTCGAAGAAGCCTCCTCTACAACGTGTTTAGAATCTCCCAGTCTACTCGGCAACATCCACCGAACAACATCTGTTGTTACAAACGTAAATACTATCAGCACATCCTGCAGCCATGTCCTTTGATTCTCTTTTCCCTGAATCATCCATTCATCCTACTGAGAATTTTCTAATTCTCCTACACTCGAAACCTTTGCAGTTATGTCACGGAATAGTAGAACACATAATGGAATGACTATTACATGGAATGTGATGCTCATTCATTTATTGTTCATCAAATAACAATGTTTTCCTTAACAGTTATAAGTAGAACAGAATGTTTCACTATGCCGTGAAACAAACAAGCACCGCCACCGGGTCATATTTCGTTAGTGAGCCACTACGTTTATGGAGAGGTGTCTGGTGCAATCTAGTCTTATTACGTCCTCCCTGATCTGTGCTGTACATACGCCCGGCGTAATGCCAGTTAGACAATTAGCAAGTTGTTTGTCAGCGAATTCTAACTAGTGCGTAGCGGGGTAAAGTTTTATAACTGCAGTTTAGTAATCTTAGCAAATTAGTAATTGTCACTGTTGCTTTGAAGAACCTGTAATAGATATTTGCGTTTACGGCAGAGAAGCATTATGTAATGTATGACTTGGATAGAAACTGTTAAATAAATCTTGTGATTGTTTACTCTCTGGTATTTAATTAATTTGTCTCTCTGGTATTTAATGTATTTAATTTGATTCCTTCGGGCTAAAGATCGCTATCCAGCAACAACATATTAATTTTGGCGAACATTTTTTATCATATCTTCAGTGAATCTAATTCCTCAAATCCAGCCTTTTTGTAGGGATTGTAGGTATATTTGCCTTATTATTTTTATTTAAATACCGCTAGAAACTGTAGTAAAGGTTTGTGCCTCCTACCACAAGTTAAAACTGGCTTGAATTGCAGGTCACGCTCGCCTTAAAAATCACTTTAGCTTTCAAATTTTCTGAGAAATTTTGTTTCAGTTGATTATTGCTTTTCTAAGATATGTAAAACTATATTTTAAATAGAACATCCATCTTTCCACACTATTTTGCGGTCTTCCTGCTTCTTGTATAGGTCCATTGGTCTTTTTTCGTTTGCTCTTAAACTTATATCACGCCCTTCCTTGTCTAGGAGCCTGAAAGTTTCATGTGTGGTTAGTGTAACATGTATATGTGCGTGTACTTGGATCGTTCCATACGTGATGGAGATGTCTCCTCTGGTTTATGATTTCTTTATTATTTTGTGGAGAACTAAAATACGACTACTCTTGTTTATACCCTCTAATCCACTCTCCCTTAATCAGGGCTACACGCGATCTGTTTGGTATCCTTACAGTGTTGTAAGTATCCCATAACTCATTAACGCGTTCATAACTACTTTTATTGACAAGCTCAATTAATGTTTTTTTTTTTAAATTAACACTGTCATAGGTAAGGTGACGTCATTACAAGCATACGCAAATCTACGCTATCTTCGTAAACGTTTCGATGCTTTGACATAAACTTCTGGTCAGAGGTAGAAAATCTTCCAGTATGTAGCCACATTCAGGATAAGAATTTATTCTGTTGCTAGTATACTAAAGGGCTACAAATTATTATATAGTCTATAGCCCCTATAGTTATTGCTTTCATTTTTGTGGATTTAAAGACTGTTGTTTAACCGAACCGAACTACTGAAACTATCAGAACTAATTTAATATTTTTTTAAACAAAATATTGCAACGTTACAAAAATTATACAAATATATTATCATGTACTCAACGAAACTATAAAGTGTATTACACCGGCCAGGTCGCAGGATTTTGTTTCTCGTTGCGTCAAGAATATGTGGTTGCACAATAATTAAATCATTTTTAAAGAGCAGTGAGATGTTGTTAGCATGAAATAATAAATTAAAACCGTTTCAAAATAATCATTCTAAGATTTATTAATTAACAGAAAAATATTAATATTTCAAACATTAGACAAATAAATATTCACCGTTATAAGCTTTACAAATATACTGTAACCTGCTATGCTATTCATAACATACAACAAAAATAAACACCCATATAATCTTACTAACTAAACAGACATGTTAAACAAGTTACTTAAATTCTTTTTATTTTTGTGTGTCTGAAATTAACTCAAATTTTAAATAATAGTAGCAACTCATTTACAAACAAAATAATATCAGAACTCAAGAATAATCTTTAATTGTTGCTATAAACAAAATGAAAATAATTTACCATTTACTTCCATTCTATTATTTATTTCTACTGACACACCCAAAAATACAACAAAAGATTGGTATTTCTTTTCTAAATTTTGTTGTTAAATTAAATTCTCTTATTTCTAATAGTTAACTTACTAACTTTAATTATTTAGTGTTTATAGTCCAGTTCTTTTTAAGAGCTCTTTTCACAATAAAAATAATATAATTGTTTTGTTATCACCTGCGTATATCTGCCGTTACCGTTGCGCGCGCGCGCGCGTGTCCCCAGAATCCTGAGAGTATGATGATGATGATGATTATTCTGATGCTGTGTTCGTTGTCTCTAAGGGTTGTTGTTGGTGATGCTCCAGAATTCCTCCTTACATCTTGGTGTGAGTGTGGTACAGTGTGTGTGTCCAGGTCGATCTGCAAACGGGCAGCGTGACGTCGTGTGTAGATTTCTTGAGTCTGAGTGTCTGATCGCCCAAAGTTGCCAGTGGTATTTATACTGGAGGTGATTTGACAGGTTCAGGACTGTTTTCGACATGTCAGATATTGTCAATTCGTGCAAAGCGTCCTTTTTACAATCACTTTTTGGTTAATTGTCGCGAACTCATGAACATACTCGTCGCATGAGCGATATCATTGTTTGGGTAATTTTTTTCTGGTCACTCACATGTACCACACATATTAATTACTATTCAATTACACTAGTAATTAATATTAATTAGTTAGCATCTTTAATTTGCATATTTGGCAATAATTTTTATATCACCATATTCATTAAAAATTCCTTTATGTAATGGTGTCTTTATAATTGGCGTAAGTCTTTGTTCACAGGTTTAAAACTTATTAATTAGTTTATTTTAATCCTGTTAAAACCTGATTACAGCCGTAGCATCACCCCATATTTTCGTGTCGCAGCTGGCGTTACACACACACGCGCGCGCGCGCGCACACACAAACCTGTAATTTACTACTACCGAGGCAGGTGCACTTTCGACAGGCCAGAGCCTGCATTTTTCCGCACAAAATTGTATAAAACTGTTCGTCTTATTCTTTGTGCACTATTTATAAAACATACCGCCCTGGGCAAATATGCAAATATACACGGTGGGTCAAACGTCACTACCCATTGTGAGTTACTGAGTTACCCATTGTAAACATTAAGATAACGTTGGTTGTGTCGATAAAATTGCACTCTAGTGTAATTCTAGTTTCTGAAGAAACTATCAGACACAAACCAAAGGCGCGTAATTTAAAATCGATGGGAAGATCACAACCAAAGTTATCTTAATGTTTACAATGGGTAACTCAGTAACTCACAATGGGTAGTGACTTTTGGCCCACTCTGTATGTATTGTTGCTGAAAAATATATTTCAGCAGATACCCTTTTTTAACAAAATATTGTTTTAGATATAAAGTAAATTATTTAACATACTATTTCTGTGACTTATTTTATACTAGAAAACTGTGCAAATTTAATTATTTCTTTTTAAATGTCTTTTGGTATTATTGAATACAAGCTACAGTTAACGTAAAATAACTGTTCATTTTCCTTGGGCAGGTAATTAACATAGTCGTAGATCCATTCCTTCTTCAGAAACTCTGTCTCATGTCGGATCGTGTAATGGGTGATCAGTTTTTTCTATGCGTGTTTGAGAAGAAGAACTATAATGTTTGTTTGGGATGCCGCGCCTTCCAGCTTCGAGATAACTCGCGTATTATTGGTCTGTGAAGTACACGGGAATAAGATGAAGTTATGACAGATGTTTAGAGTGTAACTAGCTCACGTATACTAAAGACGTCCTGTCACTGGGTACATCAGTCTAGATCATGGATGTGGCCTGCGGGTCGGATGCAATCCTCTCCCACAATTTTAGTTCCTTAATGGTTTTAAAGTGGAACATTTCTTACACACTTTAGTAATTATTCCTCCTTATACTAAGACACTACGTGGTAAAAAAAAATCGCTTTAATTTTGTAAAAAAATATATAATATAAAGAGAAATTATAATTTGTTTGTTATTTTGTTGCTAAAAACGTAAGGTCACATCATCGACGATCTAAATTCGAGACTAAGGCTACCTCAGATCTAACTCCAGATGTTTCAACCGGAAGCCCATAATTCCCACTCACTGTAAGTTTAAGTTATACTGTTTATTTTTAAAGAGCATGCCAGATTGTCTTTATTTATTTGCAAAGGGGGAACGGTAAAGATGCTGCCCGACACTCGTGGTTAGATAACCACTCTATGGAAGATCCTATTGAATTCATGCAAAGCTTTGCATGAAAACCGTTTTCAGCCTGCCAAGATTAATGAAGAAAATTTTAGTACCGGTTTTATGAGTCATAAAACCTTTTTAGTTCAAAAAGATATTTCTGCAGTTTAAAATAAAAATGTCATAAGATATTAGTCTTATTAAATTTATCTATCGATTTTCGCACTAGTTCGCATACTTTACAGTATTATTACTATTTTGTATTTATGAAACAGCCGGTACAGAACTGCTTTACACTCGGTGTTAACAGACAGTGTCGTAGGGTTTCAGCTGCTCAACCATACAGCAGGATGGATTCCGTGACCGTCGTCAACAATCGTCTCTTGCTTGTAGTGGGATCTCATACATTGGCCATAAGCTTGCTGAGCTGTGTCGTGAAGGGTGTCGCCTGATCAGCTGCATACTTGATTTGTTCCCAGTAGGAGAGCTTGGAATCTAGCCTCACTTCTATGTACTTAACTGCCTTCTTTGTCAATATAGCCTCAGCTCCCACTTGGCACTTGTATGATTGTGGGGATCCGTCGCTGGGTGAGCAGTAGTATTTCTGTCTTTTCGGTCGCTAGATTCAGACCGTGATCAAAGAATTATGTTAGTCATTTCATCGTTTGAGCCTAATTCGTAATATTGTAACGTGTGTGTGTGCGAGCGCTCGCGTGTGCAACTTAATGCAAGACTGTGATTATTGCTTTCTAACTTATTCCGCCAACTGCAAACTTAGTGGCACTATAAACAATAAAAAAGTTTGTTCTTCTATTTGTTACCTGACAAAAACTGTTTTTTTAACTAACTGTAATGTTCGTCGCAAAAGAAAAAGAAATCACTATTACTGTAAGACAGACATTTAAAGAGGGAGTTTATCACAAGGTAAGATTCTCACGTCTGTCGTCACTGTATGCGCCGCAAGTAAAAGTAAGTACAGTTATCGTAATGAAGGGGAGAAATCGTATGGTAACCGAGTGATATATGGGCGTCGCACTACAACTACACCGGGGCGATTCAACTATTGTCGTGTAATTAATTTGTTTTAAACAACTTGCATATGTAACACAACAAATCATGGCGAGACGTATCCGGGATCGTGCGAAAACACTTCCTTCACGTTAAATGCATTCAGATTCACACCGGCTTACACAAACACACACACACACACTTGCGCAGTCGTATTCAATGTAAATTATCGCGTCCAACAACATCACGCACTGCAGTAATAATACGAGTGTAAAACTGTTGATGTCGGTTGCTATTGTCACCGTATAGCCCCCTCATACTAGTGGCCTATATCACCTATTTAGGTGTTACCGTAACTGTGGGAACGCTTCGTATGTAACCTTTGCGCGCTGCACAACAGAAATAGGTTAGTTTAAATAAGAAGAGATTACACGTGGACATGGGAACAATTACCGCAGACTGTCTACATCTGTTGTCGTCTGTACCGTAAGTGCTCACCGGTTTGTCTCAAGCAACATTAACTTGCTTGATGTAGATGGTTACTGTTAAACACACTTGATCTATTTAACAAGAAACCGGTAAAGTCATGTCTGCCAATATGACTGCGACATCATAGGTTTTATTTGAGTTTGTGTTGTAGGATTTCATCTTAATGTAATGCTTTTCCGTATACTCTGCCGTGGCTTCGTCTTTACTAACTGCTCCAGCCCATCTCTCAGCCTCGTTACAACATTATTTATTGGCTTCTCATCAACATTCTCTATAGTTTTCAGGAAAAAATGAGAGAGTTTATTTGTAAGCCACGTGAAAGATCATGCACAACAGATTATGTGTTTTCAGCGAAAATCTACAGTAAAAATAAAATCTTTATAATAAAAAAAAAGTTTCTTCTACAGTGTTACAAGTAGAGGTGGAGTAATTGTTAGTCCTGATACTTGAATATTTGAATGTGTGTAGTCCTGATCACTCAGCACGTAACTGTCACCGAGTAGATCATCGGAAGGAAAGACCAATATAAAACAAAAACTCATCCACTCACACGCAATTATACTCGCCATAAGCGCTTTCAAGACTCTCGGCTCAACTTGTGTTCCATCTGAAGATGGAAGAGTTTATTACTAAACTTGCAGTACAAGTTTAGTAAAGATTAGACTTAACCACTAAATTGTATTTATCTTTTAAAAACTTATCCTAGCGACTTTACGTAAAAGGACCTTTAAACATACAAAATGTTACATATTAAGCACACACATAGCGTAAATTAATTTTCAGCATTGAGAATGTTTTCGTGTAGGCTATACTTTATAAAAAGAGGCACTGAGTGACAAAGAATTTAGTTGGACGGGAACGACATTGTCTTATCTATCACATGTGTCGCATTTTGGAATGCGCATAAAATGAATTGCCATGGCGAGATGTCGGAACTTAAGAAAATTAAAATTAGTGAGGTCTGCGGATGACGTGGTTGTACTAACTTGAAGTGTCTACTTGTCCATATGAGTTACAGTCCAGTGTGGATCAGATAACTTACCTGCTCACCGTACCTGCTGACGCATTGTAGCAGAAATTTATTGGTACCATGCGTTGTAACTTTGTTTCTGTAATTATTCAAAATTGTATCATGCAATGTAATTTATATCATTATTCAGTAATTTGTTTCTGAATGTGAGTAAAAAACATATTTCCTGATCATTACCACAGTGTATATCTCATCTTTTCCGTGACTTCGACATTTGAATATTCTTCTACGAGGAATATACAAGAAATCATTTGAAAATGGGCTAGTGATACTCATTATTCTTCCTTTCATAATAACAGAAGTTTGTTTGTTCGGCACGACAAGTTTTATTATTGGGCACTGTAATACCTGTTCCTTATTTTACCAATTGCACAATGGCTATCTAGGGTTAATGATAGCAATTTTTGGTTCTGTAGGAAAAGAAGTCAACTGCCAAGTTAAAAAAGTCAAACAGGATGTCAATCTGCATGAACGATTTTATCTGGAATAATACATTTCTAATTTTATACATGAAAATAAGTATAACGAGACCTCTAAGCAGGATCAGACACTTCAACTAGAAGACAAACAAAACAAATTACAAGTCGCTAAAATGAGGACGTCAAGAAGAAAATTTAGACAAAACCGACGAGACAAAATAATAAAATAAAAGACAAGAGTGAAAATAAAAGACAAAAAGGCGACAACTCGGAAGGAAACGGTGACGAGGAAAACTAATTAAAAAGCCAGAGATAATCATCTAAAAGCCAGAAGAATCGCGCGACCAAAAATGAAATGAAGGAGCTGCAAAGAACGCTGAAGTTGGTTATGAACAGGAGTATCTATTAAAATGGAGGCAAAAGAAAAAGAAGAAACCTAGTTTTAATTGAGAACCCAGACAGATTTTTGAGACTATATTAGAAATTTTTGTATCGTTATTAAAAATATATTTATCTGTATTAACCGCCATAAATTAATATAAACACGTTTAACAGGAGCATTAAGCATTTATAACCTCAGTTGCATAAAGGATATTTAAAATTCTCCACTCAACAGTCCCGTTAAAGGACCAAGGCGTACCCGCGCGGCTTTTTGTGTTAGTGTGACGGTGTATGGTGTATGGCTGGTATTATACTACGCGCTACCAGCCGCTGCTAGTTGCGGTATTCACATCCAGGAGGCGGCGTTGTTGCTCAGCGCCTACTTAGTTTGCCTCACGAAGCGCTGAGTATGGAGCCTCCGCCGGGAATTGAAACCCGGGACCGCGAGCGCATCATTCGCCCGCGTTAGCCACTAGACCACCTAGAGGCTCTATAAAGAATATTTATGTTTTTGTTATTTATGCTTTTCACGATCGAGTTCGGTCATCTTACAGAGTACAATGATGTTGACACACATCAAGGAGTAAATTATTTTAGAAATATAAACTACCGTTAAATTTACTAACACTGTAATAACTTATTAAATACCGTAAATTTATGAAACTTGTGATTTCTGTCACCGCAAATATGTCGCCTTGTAAATTTCCATACGCTAATAAATATTTTGGAAAAAACAAAATAATGAAATAGAATTTAAACGGGAACTCGTTTTGGGGGCGCCAGTATTATCATAAGGCGAAGAACTCTTCATAATTAAAAGTGGAACACATATTTAGCAAATAATTATCCTACCACAATTCTTCTTCTTCTTCTTCTTCTTCTTCTTCTTCTTCTTCTTCTTCTTCTTCTTCTTCTTCTTCTTCTACTCCTTCTACTCCTTCTACTCCTTCTTCTCCTTCTCCTTCTCTTCTTCTCCTTCTTCTTCTTCCTCTTCTTCTTCTTCTTCTTCTTCTTCTTCTTCTTCTAGGATTAGGTTATATAAACGTGTTCCGGCACCCATCTCATCCTCGGACGACTCACGTTTCTTCTACCAATGGCTTTATAGTTCAGTGCCGCTTTCGACAATCGATCCTTTGCAGATGATCCCATTGTCTTCTGTAAGTTGAAATATTTTCATTTGTATCATTTACTTCGAGTTCTGCTCTGATATCCTCATTCCTTATTCTATCTTGCAATGTATAATTTAAAGTACTTCGAAGAACTGCATTTCAGCACTCTGAATCTTGCCGCATTCCTTTTTTGTCATGACCCACGCCTCATTCGCAAATGTCAATGTGGGTATTGCAGTTGTCTTATAAAATTTAATCCTTGTGCTGTGAATTCATAGTTTCCATTATTAATATGCGTTCTGCAGTGAGCAGTCCCTTCCACCTACTTAGGATAGGTCTATTGTTTAACAACGTAAAAAATGTTGTATTGTTTAAACTTTGTGTATTTAATGTTTTGACAGTGGATGCTGTTGTGTGAATTTTATGCTTGTTCTTATTTCAAATTACAAACAGATTAGTAATTATTTATTGTGAGCATTAAATGTTTTGAAAAACATTGTAAACACAGGTTAATTAATTAATTAATTTTGGCACTTCTCCGAAGCCAGTTGTAAACATCTGCAAACGTCCTTGACTGTTTTTTCTACATACAAATAGGACCAATCTTTTCACGTGCGTTGATATTTAATTTTGTGGTAGGAAAAATTTACTACATTTTGTAGTTTACAAGCAATATTGAAACAAATTGTCATTAACTACATTGTTAGTACTAAATTCAAGTAGTCGCTTTCTAATTCAGCGTTCCTTCTTTTCTCCACCTCAGGACGTATCGTTGAATATAAAGTGATGCAGAATGTGTAATCACTGATTGAATTTCATTACAATACACACTTACACGCAACTCAAATATTACCATATGCGCTGACATAGACTGATCGATGCGCTGTGTTCATTTTATACTGTTAATTACCAGCGTTAAACTATTGCGCCATATGTAGCAGAAACAGTACACTTTCCATTATGGCAGCAGAGTAACCTTACAATATGCGACAAGGGTACGCTTGTACGCTACCTCTAAAAACAATTATTACTCACTTCCGTTAGGGGTGAGATCATTTGATGTTTGATCTGATTAATGGACAGCGCAGGCCGCTGAATCAAGCCTTTGTATAATTAAAGACTTCTCAAGTTAAGATACGCCAGATGTAAAACGAAAATTGTGTACACAGAGGACGTGAATACACATTCGATTAGATCTGTTCTGACGTACACAGTCATTACGAGTATTAAGCAATAGCAGTTTCGTACAACACAAAAGAGCGCGGGCTGAACATTTGAGAATAAACGTAACAGGCATATTGTTATTTAGAAAGCGTAAATTATATGTTAGAATGTTATTTAGATTAAAACGTGCCGACGAAAATATCGTTGCAAGTTAATACTGGCCAACCGCCTCTGCTGCTTCAGAATAGCGAAACCTTCTGGTTAATTAAAATTAAAAATTCAACTAGTGGTCAAACGGCCTTTCTTCCGCTCCGTACTATGTCACTGTCACCTTCTTGTGTCACAACTGAACTGACACGCGTTAAGCACTTCTTAATAAAAATTAATAAAATGAGTTTAGTGAATTTATTTCTAGCAGTTGCATAAAATGTTCCGAGGGCCAAAAGATATTAGACCAACACAAACCAGTATAATCTTCGTTTACCCGAGACATTGCACCAGTCATAAAACAGTTTTATGTGTTTTGCAATAAAGACGTAACTGTGAGAATGCAATTATTACTTAAACTACCACACTGTCTGGGTCTCGAATCCTTTCAGACCTTACATGTTTTATTTTTAATTTGTATAATCATATATAGAAAGATTTACTGTTATTACAATGAGTAATAAGTATCAAGCCTGATGGAAAACTATCTGTAGGCATTTAATTAGGGAGTCTCTTAAAATATTAATAAGCTCATCAATAAAGTTAAAAAACTAGGAAAAACATTAATTACACTCAGCAGCACGCACCGTCTACCCGCACACATTGACATTGATTACTGAACTTTTTTATGATGAATAGACACGCAGAAATGTTATGTGACTAAGAACTGTAATTTGGATAGTGTAGTAGAAAGGTCTTCGGGGATGAAGGCGTAACTGCCTCTTCCCACCACATATTGATTTGATTGTTCCATTATACGTAATTATTGTCAGTGAAGATGGTTAGACGATTATTTCCCGGCCAGTGTTATCGCGTACGACTGCTTTAAACGCATTGCATGTTGTCTGAGCACCGGCGCGGCGCCGTCTTCTAATCAACTAAGCCCGCTTTAACTGTTTCAACACAGTCGTCTGTTTAAAGTTACACTTATTTAGCTGCAAAAGATTCGAATTAATTGGCGTAAAGTTTGTCTTAGGTTTTTTTATAGTCCTTGACTATCGTACTTTGTTAGTGTTAATACTATCCACATGTGTTCTCCCCAGTAAAGAAAATCTGTGACCGTAAACCTACAAGCTATGTACTGTTTCAGTTTCTGAACATACATCCCTGCCACAGTTTCTACACTTTCTAAGGAACACCATGAATATATATCGTTTTTAGGTAATGGGAAATAATAAAAGTTCAGAGATTATGTTCTAGGTGTTAAAGTATGAGATGTAGGTGTACTGAAACCCATGTAGAAGCGGGAGTATAACGGTAATTTTATATTTGTCTTCAGTAATTTACCGATTTAAATAATTTTCTTAATAAAAATGATAAATTTAATAGTTACATAAAATTATATTATGAATTACGTATGGTGTATATTGTATATTACAGTAGTCGTTTGTGTGTGTGTGTGTGTGTGTGTGTGTGTGTGTGTGTGTGTGTGTGTGTGTGTGTGTGTGTGTGTGTGTGTGTGTGTGTGTGTGTGTGAGTGAGTGAGTGCTACATGTTGATATATTGCATGATAAATTATGTGTTGTCGATGAACGAATTTGCAAATTGTGGCAACAGATGGATGGGCAAAATAATACGGAGTCATGCGTCTTCTTATCCTCAGAAACACAAGTTTAACAAAAAAGTGCAGGACTGATATTATATAGGATCATCAATAATTTAATACATTAGAAAAATACATTACAAATTAATATAGGCCTATACATACATGCATGCGTGTGTGTGTGCTTTTTACAATTCAGTCCGTTTTGTTAAATGTCGATGGAAATAACATTAAAGTGTATATTAATATAATAATTCAACTCTACATAATGATTATAAAAATGAGTAACATAATACTAAAATATGTCATCGCAGATAGAAAATTAAAAATGAATTTTTCTAATGAGACTTTTGGTTGAATACCTCATCTGAACCGAATATTGATAGCTACATCCGAATCGCGACTGTGTGTCAAGTTGAAACGATTTATTGTCAGTAACACTGTAGTAAGTAGAATTATTGCTTATTTTTCCAACCTCTGCTCAACAGTCCGTTAAGGACCAAGGCATACCGCGCGGCTTTTATGTTTAGTGGGCTTTGGCTAGTTGCGGTATCCGCAATCTTATTGCATATAGATATGAATATTAGTTTTGATGACAATTTTCCGTACCCAAAAATAAACATTCAACTCCAGAATAAAATATTGCAGCTATGGTTATGCAGGAAGCACTTACATCGAATCCCAGAGAATGAAGCAAAAAAATAGCGTTATAAAGTAAATGCCGTACAGGCTTTTTGTCCAATTGAATATAAAATTCATAAAGGTGTATACCCAACATATACAAATGTATGTACTTACAGTCTACTTTGATACTCGTACATAATGTGATAGCAACGCAGAACGCGAAATAACTCAATAAATTGATAGAAAAGTAATGTGTCAAACTATCTAGAAACGCCGGAAATAATTGTAAGCGTGGGCCTAATAAACTATAAATAGTAGCTTCCACGAGGTTCTAATATGGACTAACTGTTTTAGTAACATCAGTGTTATTTTTGTATGCCATCAATGAACGTGAATGACCGGTTGCGTAAATAAACGAATACAGCACCTGAACCACCCAGTTGTGTTACAATGATTGTCATTTGTGCTAGAGTGGTTGCAGCATTTAAGCGTTATTTCTTTATATTCAAAGTGGTGGCAGAATTCTATTATAAAATATAATAGTATGATATACCTGGCCTTGTATTTTGAACGTAGTTTCAAAATTGCGTCCATTGGTTGATAGATCGCAAATTTTGCTTGCCCCAAATGACGTCATTTGAAAGCAAGAATTGAATTTTCGAATCTTGCTCAAAAATAATTTTTAATCGTGCGATTGGCCAGTAAGAAGTGATTTTAAAGGTTCTGGTGGAGTTGGAAGAGTCGTTAGTTTGACTTTCCCTGACGCACAACACATGCCAGGTGTTTCATTGCGAAATTTTAATGCCCGACAGAATTGACATTCTTTGTCCATTGCACCGATGCTAATTTTAGGATGTGCAGAATAATTGATGTCTGGTGCATATTCGAACGCAAGACGAACGAAATATGAACGATTGAATGAACGATTGAATGTGCGACTGGTTTCCTGTCTCTCTTGTTCTCGCGTTCTGTATGTTGCAATATTTTGTTCACGCGCTGCTCTTGTTCTCAATAGATTCTGTCGCTGACGTTCATCACGCTGATCTCGAGACTCTTGCATACGGTTCTCTGCCGTCCTGGTTCTTTGAGATACGTTTCTATCCTCAATTTGATCGGCCGACTGGTGAGTTCTTTCAAAACGTTTGCGCCGGGACTCTCTACTATGCCGATTGTAGAGGTTAGACTTTTTTGGCGGCATTTTTCTGGAAAAAATAATTAAAACAATCAAAATTAAGTCGGATTCAGATGAACAATACCGGAATCAGAACAGTAATAATGATATACGAATAAACAGAAAAAGTACGGTTATGTCGTCTGTGAATCTAGAAAACACGTGTGCTTTATAATTATTATTATTAACCCTATCAACTAAAGAAAATAATAATAGAATAAAAATCAAGTAGGTACTTACACATTTTTTATTCACATCAAAGAAATAGTAAATTGAAAAACGGAATGAAAGTTATACTCAAAATTTCAAGAATCACAATTATTTCTTAGTAAGGAATAAGAACGTACGAATTAATACCGGAATCAGAACAGTAATAATGATATACGAATAAACAGAAAAAGTACGGTTATGTCGTCTGCGAATCTAGAAAACACGTGTGCCATGAAATAAATTGTAGCATCAAGAGATTATGAATTGAAGTACGGCGCCATCTATTTGATGCTAACGTAACTTAGTTGACAGCAGATTGCAGACAATACACTGACTTACATTGCCATCTGCCGGAAAATTATAGAACATGAATATTTAGCGACCTTTCGTTCTATAGAAACAATTAATTTGCAATAAAAAAATATTTATAGTGTTTATTGAGATAAAACCTATCCTATAGCCTAAGTTGGAACAAATCACACATTTTGAAAAAAATTTCATTAAGATCGGTTGAGTAGTTTTGGCGTCCATCGCGGACAAACACTGTGACAGCTAATTTTTATATATATAATATAGATATTGAAAAACTTTGAATTTATTCTACATTTGTAATACTTGTATGTTATTTATGATTTAAGGTTTCATTCGTTAACAGAATTCACCTTTCATAATTTGTTGCTATGAAACTCCTCCTCCAAAACTCCCCGAATTTCTCTACATATTCTTCACCCCTCAGTAACATTGTACAGTGAAATGAACAAGCATTTCTCGTAAGATATGTAAATTAATATATCCTCTCATTGTGAAAAACCGCTTTTATTCTGATCCATTTATTATCATCCTACAGAACTGTAAAGTTATAGCGCTATACAAACTCTAACGCTATAGCGTAGTATTTTTACTATGGTTCTATTAGTACCTGACACTTTATTCATTTCTCTTAATATTTCTAAAACTTATTGCTACAAAAAGATTGTATAGCAAATCTTTACTTTTATATAATTCTTTATAGAACTCGTCCACACATTTCTTTTCTATAGTGCTTTGTGCGTCTCTGGTCTTTAAGTTTTTATTGCAGCTTTGATCTTATTGTTTTGTAAACTTCTGTCTATTCGTCTTTTTAATATCTCCGATTTGTGCATAACAATTTTGCCTGTAATGTATTTTTGAATTTCGTTGTAGTCGAAATTTATTTTTGATACATAAAGTTTTGTTGTTGTTAATATACCTTTAATTAATTTTGTTACTGAATTCTTCGCTGTGATAGATTATAGAATAGAATTATGGTTGGTTCAATTTCTTTTCATTATTCCTATTTCTTAGTTTCAGGCTTTGATGCCTATGGACGAATTTCTTATCTAAGCATCATCATCTTGACTGTTGTGTAAAAATATTTTAAATAACAAAAGTAAATAAACATTTTAATACCTATTACTTTACAGTTATAGACTAATAATGACACAGTAATTTTATGTGTGACGTTAAGTATGCGAAATGTGAAACGGATATATTAAAATTTCACTCGTTGCCAGAAGGTAATATTAGTAGGATAATGTAATAAGTAAGTAAGGAAGCGGGCGAAGTACCAAATGAATGGATGAGAAAGCTGAGAGTACGAAGCGGGCAGGCTAGTCCCACGGTGATCACTGACAGCAGTAGACGGTGCGTGCGCGCGTGCGGACACCGTAGCCTACAGGTGTCGTGATCACCAGCAAATATAAATAATGGTGTCGATATAATGAACGATTAGTGCAAAAAATGCACGGTTTTACGCAACTAACAGTTAAAATTCAATTCTGGAACTAAAGAACATCTGAGGTAGATAAGATAATTACGTATCATTTTTTGGCGAATTATTTTTACCTTTTTGTAGATATGATCTATCTTATTCACCCACGTATTTGCTAAGCTGCAAGTGGTTAGTTTTATTAGCGATTATAGCTGACGGTTCTTTCAACAATTGATCGTCGATCAATTGACACGAAATTTCAAAGATTTTTTTTCGTATCAACCAAAACAAAACAAAGAAATAGACATGGATTGCCGATTTCGGAAACACTTGTCGTCCGGAATCAGAATTATTTAAAAATAAATCATATTCTTTCTCTATGCTTCACTAATTAAGAATTGAAAACCCACATTTGCAGGATAGCATTATTCGCTAAACATCCTACATCTTATACTCTGTTTGAAAGTAGCTGTTGTTAATTATTTATGTCTGTGTAAAATCGAGTCAGAATGAACGGTTAACTATAGTCATGGAGCCGAATAGAGACTAAACCACTTTGGTCCTGGCTGAACCTGAGTTCGGTGTTTCTGATGAACAGGATATAAAACTTGAAGAACTGCGATCTTTCGAACGTAACATTCACGGGACATGCCTGGCTGTGAAAATGCTTATAAACAGAATCCCTAGGCCTATTAAATCACATTTGCTCCCGTTTGGGTTTCATCGTCTAGGCAAATCGCTATATCAGGAATACATAAATTTGCCTTTAATTGAAAACATTTGAATCCCTTCGCAGTCATAGGTAGACTAGCATGTACCTGTATGCGTTTAAACTCGATTTTTAATCTCTTCTTGACCAAATGCAAGGACGCAAAGCTAGTTTAATGTTTTATTGGAACCAGTAACACCTGGTGAACTGGTAATTTAACACAGAAACAGTTAAATCTCAGGTGAAATCTGTAATCTACTAAATATACAACCAGTGTCTTCTTAAATCGTTTGAGTGCAGACGCCGCTTGGATAGTTGGTAGAATGTAATGGGCTGTCTTATGCGCAGTGTGAAATACCGTTCAGTGACCACCCTGTGATAGATAAACATCAGAGATACCTACAAGGCGAAACTTATTCCTAGAACTATTCACAGTATAAACTGTCAGCGAAGTATGTAATTTATGACACGGGGCAACAGCACTTCTCTGCAGGGGAATCTAACATAACATGCCAAATGTTACCTTACAGGTTTTTATTCCATTTTATAGAAAACAATCTATGTGCGAGTATGTGAATGTTCGTAAATAAATTATAAATTGTAAAATGAATGCAATCTCTCAGGATTTAGAAGCTACGAAATTAAAAAGAAAGTACTTAGTAAATAGACTACAGGTCCAAAAAGGGTGCGATTGCGAAAACTTCTTCGTTCTTTTAGATTTTTATCAAGAGATATGCAGAATTTTTTTTAAATTCACAAAATTGGTTTCAATAAATTGTCATTTACGTAAAATGTTGTATAAATTGAATTTTTGGCAAATAACATTTTTTTTCATAAAAACGGCTCGAAAGTTTGCATAACCTATAGCTTTCTTGTACTTTTTTGTAAATAAGTTTCTCATAGCGACCATAGCCTGGATAACTAATTACTTTTGTTACTTTTCTTTTAAACTATCAATTTTTTCAAGATCGAATCGGAAAGTTTTGTAAGTAAACATTATTAACCATATCTAACCTTTCTCGATTTCTGTTTTTGGAATAACCCTAGTAAAAATTAATTATTAACATTGAAATTATCAGTAAAAGTGAATACACATTCCATTGAATAATTTAATATATCTTGTAGGGTAGTGTTTATATAATTTAACGCTTGACTGCAGTATCGAACAGCTCAATATTTTCCAACGGAGAAACAATTTCTTTAAGTACATGTGGGAATCAAGAACGCGACATTTGCATATTCAGTAGCTGTCAAGGACTAGGTAATGACATCGAACTATTGTCACAAATACAAGTAGGCCTAATTGAAAAATATTTTGTACAATTGAACTGACTTATTCTAGTTTTAGTGGTTAGATAACTTTATTGTCACTAGACGATTCTTTTTAAATCATAAAATCAAAACACTACTAAAGGATACGTTATTATTAAGTTTATTAACTGTATACAAATTTTATGCTGTTATATTGAGTCGATTCTACTACACCTATAAAAATATTTTGTGTTCTAATGATTCAAAGTTTGACACAAAATCAACTGTGTATATTTCAACAAGTATATTTTTCCAGGAAGTGACCTTTCATTTCCAATATACAGATCTCAAAAATATATTAAATCGAATCTCGTAGACCTACATCTGCTTTGTTTATATCGTAGTACACGTTAATAATTATTCACGATGTCTGTGCTCGTTTAACGGCGTTTAAATAAAACTCAGTCACAAAACACAGCTAAATAGGGTACACGTCTTAACTTCTGACCTTATGATTGGTCAGACCAGAATGTTGAGAGAGCAGCCAGCACTAGCATGCGTACTGTGACCGCGTCTTCTTGTAACTAAGCCACTGGGTCTCCGACATTGCTGTCTCCGGCTCCACCTTTGGTATTTACATACGTTCTGGCCATATTTCTCATCGGCAACCAAGAAAACATAAATCAATATTAAAATACTTTCTCAATTCGTAAAAATACGTAAGAAAATGCCTAACATTAAAGCCAATAATGTCGCAAAATACACAAACACTGAAGACAAAACTTAACGGAAAGTTTTCTTAAAAACACAGAAATGAGAACACGTTTTTGAGGAATGATCATTTATTGAGAAGCATCCTTTTGGTAATTGTAATAACTAGGATAACTGTACGTAAATAACAAGTTATACAACTACTACATAAGAATAATTTTTTTGGAGTTTAAAATCAGCTTTTGTTGTGCTTGCCAATAATGAAATCAATTTTACATTCGTATCCATCAACTGTCCACTGTAATTCTTATGTCGCCTGTAATAAAATTAATCATACTCTCTCTCTCTCTTTCACAACACACGTACACCCGCGCACGCACGCATGCACGCACAGGGTACCTTTACAACTCATTTTAACTTTCTTTAATATTGACACAATATTAAACAAAGCGTTCCAAATTTGTCTTACTTTTGAAACGTATTCCTCAAGTTAATGTAAGCTTTATACTACAATAATTATCTCTTACATACTCAAAAATGTATCTTATCTGATTTCAAAAGAACAACCATTTATGTGTACATGCTCTGTTAGAACATCACTCTATACGTGAGCGTCTCAAAGCCAGAAATAAAAAAGTCCTATGTGTAGAAGAACATGGTCTAGCTTGGTAGCACAAGTATTATCTTATCTACGATTTCTTCTCTCCCCTCTAAATAAAGTTGTTGGCGTGCTCCCTTGTTCATGTAGCTACCAATTAGTACTGATTCCTTTCTTATAACTAAATTATAAATTGATAATGCTGAATGGTATCTTAAATCCTTTTATTTCCTCCAATATTTTAGAGGAAGTGATGCAATACAACTAAATCAATTAATAATAAATATTTGATTACCTATTGCCATCATTGTCTGTTCCATCAGCCCATTCTATGAAAACCCGCTTTTTATAAAGTTGATTTTAAAACTAAATTTGGAACAAAGCCGATTATGTTATGTTTTGCCTTTGTCAGATAAAGTTGATATAAATAAACGTATTATATTATATTAAACCTGTGTACAAAATGTGTGTATTTCAGTCAGTTTATAAGGCTGCCAAACGATAGCTTCCACCTTCAGTGGTTTGCGTTATATAAAACCGCCAGTTCCGTATGTATTCTATAGTAGCCCAAAAATTTTGTGTTGAAAAATGTGCAACTAAAACTAGCGTTCTCTATTTCTGTAATACAATATACACCGCATATAGTACAAAATAAGATCAGATAAATAAAATTTAAATTTTCTAACCAAATTTTCAACGGATGTGTTGAACTATTATAAAAAATAATTAATAGGCCTACTAATTTTTATACTAGCCATTTAATTCAGTAAATTTATGTAATGTTACACTAATTCACATTGTATGTTTATAAGATTTAATATAACGTTAGTAACTCTCAGTAATATGTTTGACATTTCCTCTAGGTATTTATTAATGTAAGACTTTGTTATTCCAATGAAGTTTCAGTACTGTGTTCATATCTATAACTTTTAAATATAATATTAAACCATTAAAACATTTAATTAGGTGATCCTTTGTTATTCCAATAAAGTTTCAGTACTGTGTTCATATCTATAACTTTGAAATATAAAATTAAACCATTAAAACATTTAATTAGGTGATCCTTTCGTTGAAATGTTTCAACAAAATTATCTTCCCGAGCTGTTGGGCCGTGGTCGTCACAGTCCTGCACCTTCGGCGACTGTTAAACCCCCCCCCCGCCTCATGCACACACATTAAACAAGAAAGAAAGATAGTGACGGAGGAAAAGAGACCAGGCAATAAAAATCTATTACTAGACGAAACGTATGGTGTTTTAAGGAGAGGGCCACGGGGCAACATGTGGACAGTTGACTCCGGACGTGGAAGTTTCAATGTTGTTACTGTTGTTTAAATTTGAAAATTCAAGTTACAGGAAGCCTTTGTACAGCATTAGTCACGGCGTTTCGGTCGCGTGAAACCTACGGTGTGTCTTAGCCAGAGACGGCAGTTTATTTTGTTACACTTCTGTTTGGCGATACGAGTACTGAAAGGTGAATAAATATTTGCGTGTTTAAAAATCAATATCATACAAACTATGAATCAAACACACAGATTCAGTGGAATAGTCTGAGCTACGAAGGAAATAGTCATGAATTTGAGTGAGCGAAACGCGCGCGAAGAGAGGACAGTGTGAGACCAGGTAGTAAACATATACTGTTTGTCACTCGTAATTACATTATAAATGTTTCAAAATGTATTAGTGTACTAGTTTCTTTTTTCAAACTTTTCACAAAGTAAATTTAATTATATAGTTTTTTATATTTATATGAATATTTACATTTTAACGACTATACATGAAACAGTAATGACGCATATAATCCTAGAGAGAAAATACACTTTTCTGTATATTATTATTTTGACTTAATCGTCTAGTAACTGACGTGGGACGATGCGATGTACGTAAATAAATTATTTAACGCATATAAAGCTGAAGGGAATCAAACGCACACCGCGTATACTAAATTTATGTTGTTTTCAGAAAAAATCGGTTATGAAGAACCAAAGTAATTGGACAAGGAAGTAGAAAGAACAGCGCTGCGAAAAATACAAAACTAAGTCTGGTTATATACAGTAGTTGCGAGAACTATAAAAGACGTAACCGGGAGATCTCTGAGTCAGTGTGTATCTTCAGTAGTGAGAACTGAAGGAATTGTGTCCGATGTTAAGTGATTATGATTTAGTGAATTCGGTGAGTACGTTTTTGTTAAACAAATTATAAACTGCGAGAAGTAGGTCTACATATAGAAGAACTGAAATCGTGAAAACGTATTTGAGCAAGCGCCCTAGGTATTCAGTATTGATCTTGCTTGTAAAAATACCGAGTAGTGTTGTGGTTTTCTTTAATAACAACACTTGTTTCTATTTAACAAATGTCATTTTATATTTCTTTAAACAAAAGAGAGAAACAAAAAGAAAATGACGTGTTAAACGGGGAAAAGTAGTGTTATCGGTACCGAGTGAACCCTGCCGTTTTTTCACTGTCTCTGGTTTTGATTTGAATTCACCGCAGAACATTATAAGCTCCACAGACGTTACATAAAGACATTTGTTTGTTCATGCGTTGCTATTATGTTGTTTATAATTTTCACACACACACACGCGCGCGCGCGCGCGCGCGAGTTATTATTCTCTATAATGGTACGTGGGCATCTGGTAATAATGTTAATTAATGTTTGAATTATGGCAGGCGGTACCTGAATTCTGGGATGTAATTTCTTTCATAGTGACGTTACATTTCATCCGCATTAGTGAATATTATTGTTGTCAGTATTATAATTGTTGTTATCAGTACGTGTAGCATTAAAATCACTCAACGTGGCCTTAAATGTGTGAGTTATTTACGTTCATATAACGGCACCATATGAACATATTTCACTTATTAGTTGTCAGAAATGTTCATTGTAGGCCTACAGGCAGTAAACCAGCGAGCTTACAATTCTATGTAGGCCTATACAGTTATATGCTACCCGTCGTGCTTATGACTTGATAATTAATAACAATGAAGAATGCAATTTAAACTCTGAAGACAGACAGACAGTTAAGTTATTTCTTATTCTCTAATTAACTGCTGTCTCCTGTTGGTCAGGGTGGTTATTAGTCATGGATTTTTTATCTTGTGTTATGTTTGATAAAATACTGTACACAGGAGCAACAGACATTGTGTGTACAAACGCCTCAGTCATGCCTTTGAGCTACTTGAAAACTGGAACGCATTGCGTTAACAAGAGGTTAAATTTGTTCTGATAGTTCAACAAGTATGTCTCTGAAGTACGTTTAGAACGTATGTGGAAAATTATGTAATATTTCGTAGACAGTCAGCATAAGAAACATATATGGGAAACGTATGCCTATCAGACAGGACATAAAGATATCAGGTATGTTGTCCTCAGAAATGTTGTTAAGCGAACAGTCATATATCTTGAACGAGAATACGAAGAATAAAAGGAAATTCATAGAATTGGAGGTTCAAGTGGAATGAGTGATGAACTCACGTATTCATGAACAAACTCTGAGCAATAAAGCAGCTGGTAAGAGGGATCGTGGAAAGGTGAACCGATATTATGTGAAGTTGGAACGAGCTGAAGTCCAGTTCATGAGGTAAAGACGAAGAAAGTGAAGATAAAGTCTACGTAACGATGATCGTTTGGATCGTGATCTTCTAACAGTGGAATAAAATACTGAGCAGCAGTATAAGTTAATTGTGGTTGTGCTGCTTTCATTAATTGATCGACCTCAATTCCAAAGCTTTTCTCATATTGGCAGTTGAATCTCCTAGTTGTGGCAAAGATGTAAAGATTTTTCCATAGCTGACACAGACTTTTCTACTTCAGATATTCAAGCAATTTGTTTATTCAGTTCCCTTGTGGTAGAGTAATTTATGTAAAAATACGCTTCTGCAACTGTTTCTACTCTTTTATGCTTTCTCCTTCACATTTACGTTTTTTTACGATCTTCGACTTCTTTTGAATTTATTCTGCCACCTCTTTCATTATGTCCCACATTCCGCCTATCTAGCTGTGTATCCATCTGTGATCGCTAGTCAGGACAGTAGTGTCTAACGACATATCATTCCGCTGTTTTCCACTTTTTCCACAAGATCCTACGATCCACTTCTGAACACCAACCCTACGACGATCGCGTGGCGTGTTCTTTAGACAGTGGAATAGTTTACTGAACTCCAGAAAAATCGATACTGACAATTTATTTACATCTGTCTGAAACGACAACGCTCGGACATAACATTTATCTAAGCTATAAAATTGTTCACTACAGCAACAAATAGCAAAAGTCATCAAAGAAACAATCTGCGCCCAAAAAATTAACACTTTCATTAACACACTCTATTAACAGCATGTCTTAACGCTTGGATTCGCCGAACTCAGCTCTCAAATGGCTGCGGCTGTGAGGTGTTACTCTGTTTATATCAGGCAGTGTGGTGTAGTAGCGTAGTTTCCGATAAGGTTCCAGTTGCAGGGGATATTCGAGCAGCGTCTGGAATGATCCGAACTACAAGATCCAGCCGCTTCGTAACCAGCGACACAGAGTTGTTATGCATATTGCCTAATCGCACGGGATAACAATATTTTACGTGTAAGCTCCACGGTCACCCATTTGCATTTGGTAAGGTTCGTGAAACTCTTCGGTTCATGTGACATACGAGGAAAAGATATCTAATGAATCATAATTTGAAGCACGACTCGTCACTTGTAGATACAGAAAAGAGTGTAATACTGTGTACTTGCTTTGTGTATACAGCAGGATGAGACTAACACACAAGCAAGATCCTGTGTAAATACACAGGAGATATTGGTGGTAAACTGCTAGCCAGAAAAACATTATACCTTGGGAAAGGATTACACGATGTGATGATTAGGAGTTCAACGCCTCGAGAAAAAACAATAAAAACATGGTCCTAGAGGATCCCTTTAGAAGGCAAGTAATAGTAGCAAGTCAGAGCAGGAAAAATAAGACATTGAAAGGAAATTATAGTAATACGTAAAGTTAAAAGCTCTTACCATACAATAGTGTAAAGATTGTGTGACTTTAATAACTGACATATTATAAGAGTCGGAGTTTATTTAAGATTAATTAAAAATGTGTATGCAATCGGAATGTTTGTAGTTACAAAATATACCTTTTTTCAGGGTTAAAGTCAATATACACATAAGAACATCCAAAAGCACGTCGTGATAAATGATAAAACATTATCACTAGTAAGCTCCCTGAGCTGCAGACCTCGCTCACTGTGTTAAGAGAAATATATTCGTTGTTATCAAAAACAAATTAATAAATTTTAACTTTTAAAGCCGTGAGTTAAGTTTTTATAAGTACGATTCTTAGCGTTAGTCAAGAAACATGTGAAGGTATGTAATAATAATGAACAAACAAAAAATTAAAATTCATTAGTCATTACTGTATTTCTCAATGTAATTAAATTTCTTTTATTTGTTATACAATTTGTGCAATGTTCTATTATATTAATGCAACTGTTACAATGTGTTACTTTGTTTCCGTATCGGCCATCTAAGGACCGCATGCCAATTTCAAGTCTTTACTCTTTGTTCTTTTCTTTTTTTCCAATATTCTTTCATCTTCTCACTGTGTCTCTTCTTCCTGTCTTCAGTCCACTTTGAACCTGCGTTTTTCTCTCTCCTACCCTGGACACACTCCATTTTTAACACTTTTGCCCGAAAAACTTCTCTTTCAATTGCTTCTTCTGCGTGTATATTATTTTTTTCTAAATCCTTTTGGACTTCTTTAATCCAACTTGATGTTGAAAGTAATGTGTTACTTTATTAATTCAATTGATATTTTTGTTGAATCAAAAGATAATTTTGTGTTTTAAATGAAGACCCAACTGCAGTGTACTGTATGCAGGCATGACTATTACACAAAGAATCACGTCTGGCACTGTCCGTCGGAATCTTTCGGAGCTCCTGTCGGTGCTCGATAAAACACACGAATTCTGTTATCCACGATTCTGTCCCCTGGGAGTCATTACAACGGTCAGTGGAGATTTTGATGTACCTTAGAAGCTAAGAAAGAGAAAAGAAAAGTTACGAAATACTCCACTACTTTTTAGTAAAGTAACAAAAACAGTGTGCTTTAGTAATTGTAACAGACAGTTTGTACTACTTTTTTATAATCACGAATATAATAAACATTGAAAATCCTGCCTACTTGATTCGTTTTTTAGTTAAATATATAACCATAATAGCTAAAGAACAAATAATTTAGTCCTACCTTCCAAGTTTAAATTTGTTTTCATAGATGTCTATAGGATTGTATCTACTGCTTTTCAGAAAAACGCATAACCGATACCAGTATGCAAAGTTTTTGCAAACATAGCTTACAAACTGTTTGAAGGTTGCCAAAAATTTTCAAAGGGTGTTGATACATATTCATTTTTCAAATTATTATACGTACTGGATTCTTATTTTGAATAAAATTCCTCTTGATTTGAATCGTTCTCATACACTTTTTTATTCGTATGTATCTTTACTGTATTTTATAGGATGATTGCTAAAAATTTTAAAGAGCGTCCTTCATTCCTATACATTATGCCAATTTGACCTTTCTACATCATATCATTTACTTTTCCAAATCGTCAGATAGGATTATAGAAATTAATACATAGACTTTTACAAGTTTTTCAAACTTTTAACTTCAATTTTGGCCTGTGGCACCCCTAAGGTTCAAAGTAAACACTACATTCGGATTGTAATTAAATGTCCTGTAGTCTGATACCCGGTATGTATTCAAAATTTTGATTCCTTTCTTTTGGGCTTCCGTGTCCTAAGATTTTGAATTTCCAAATTCTCAAACGGAACACGGTAATCACATTTTGGTTTAAATTATCTTTAGTTTGGTACTCAAAGAATTTTTGCGATTTTTCAAAACTTTAACCCCTCACATCTTTGTTTCTTGCCTCAATTTCTTTCAAGTTTTTGGAGGGAATCGATCTAAAAAACAAAAGGAGTTTGTGGGGAAAAGTATGATACTCATGCAGAGTTTACAGAAATCGGTTTATGTATTCAAAAGTTATACCCTCTCTCAAAAAAAAAAAAAAGATGGACAAATAGGCAGACAGACAAATGCTAAACAATCCCCTTAAAACTGGGAACTCGCTTCCTCACTCAATTAATTATCTCTCAGATAGTTTATATATATATATATATATATATATATATCAAAAACCCTTGCAATATTTGGCCGCTTTCAAACAATTAGTAGTAGGGTATGTTTGACAAATTCTTTAACCATTATCAGTTATTTTAGCAGTAATCAGTCATGGTGGAAAAATGATTGCAGACCCTTACAACAATAAGATTTTTGTTTTGTTTTATGTTATTGGTAGTATTTCCATTTCTATATACGTATACAAAAAAACATACAAAGTAAAAAAAAAAAATTAAAAACACAAAAATAAGAGAAACGATATGAACACCTCCTCTGCTGTTTTTCATATAACGCTAAGCAACATAATTTCAAAGAAGTTTTCTCACACTTTTAAAAAATTAAAATTTCACAATTTGATTTAATCTAATAATAAATGCCATCTCTTCCTGGGTCTACCCACATACCTGTGTCCTATAGGCTTGTATTTCCAGACTTGTTTGGCTAGTCTGGAATCTGACATTCTTCCTAAGTGTACTTTCCACCGTGGTTTGTAATCCTTCAAGTTTTCATTCAAGTTAAAAACTTGTAATTCTTCTCTTATGGCCTCATTCTTTCAAGTTTAGAAACCTTTTAACTCCTTCTAAGAGCGCCTCTTCCGAGGCCTCTATTTTACTGTCTTGTTTCTTGGTTGTTGTCCATAATTCACACGCGTAGTATAGTACAGTGATTGCCATAACTTTGTAGAACTTCAAAAATACGGTTGATTGTCCCACAGATCGTCTGGAACTTACCTAACTTAACATCAATATCATAATTCCTATCATAGCCAATATCATTTCCCAAATAATTAAAAAGGCTCACCTGTTCTAGAATTCGATCATTAATCATTATTTTTAAAAGTATATAGTACATATTTAATTATATTCATTGTAATATTGGGCCTTCATTTAAGTTCTTCCGTGATACTGAGAAACAATTCGTCACAGAGAATTATGGTATATTTATAGTTTGTATTAATTCCCCACTCCGTAAAAATCAAGTATTTTCTCTCTACATTTTCTGTATTGCTGTGCAAAGTCTAATTTTAGTTGCCTTGTAGAAACAGCAAGTGCTGAGTCCTTGTAAACATTTTGTGAGTTCAACTTTACTTGCGTCCATTGGATAATAACAGTAGCCGTCTCAGAAAATAAATATGTATTGATAATATTAAGTATTTCAGTTTTGGTAAATGTTGAAACGAGAGTTCTTCTGTTTCATCTAACTGTTTCAGCAATTACATGATTTTGTCAAAATAAAACAATGGTAACATTGCTGACTTAAGAACCTTGTTTAACCAATTCAGTGTGAGGTTGTGTCACTGATTGCGAAACACACTTCTTAATTGGTATCACCAGTAATGTAAATAATATTGCATAACGGTAGAACCGAAGGGGCAGGGAGATCGTTTCGTACAGTGCGGCTGACAGCCGACATGACCTCTGCAATTACGAAAAACGTAGTCAACGCCCTTACTAACCCACCCACTCGCAGTCCGTCCATTGTTTGAGAGGCACCGGTAATCGATTTTCATTTCAAAAATGTTTATTGTTCTCGGCAAGGATGTACACTAAATCACAAACTATACTAGTCAGTATTGGCTTTGATACTGCTGGCTTTAACACGACAGGAGTCTCTTGCTCCATTCTGTACCTCTGCTTCGAGTGGATCATATTATGAACCTGTGGACACAACAATTTTTTTCTTTGAATGATTCAGAATAAAGTAAAACTGTACTTCATTAACATTTATTTAATGAACATTATCTGATCGAGTTATCTCAAGTGACCAACGTGCCAGCAAATAAGCACCCCATTTACTTTATAGTGTTCAAAAATCAACGTTTGCAAAAATAAAATGTAAACTGCTGAAACTGATTATTGTAAAGATAATAATTCATTCGACCATATTCCCAAACAGAATGCCTACTCGTTCTTCGTTCCGTTACTCATTTAATTGATAAAATGCTTAAAAATTTAGCCCACATTCAAAGAGACAGAATAATTTGTACGCAAGGCTACTTCCTACGCTTCTTTAAACTTGAATATCCAGTGGGAATCAGTATATTTGCATTGTGCGTGTTACAGAATTTTACGCAGGGTATTGCTTTGTGACAGGCGATGGTAAACATATTTTCACTTGCGAATTATTTGTTATCATAACAAGTTCTTCACAGGGTACTGATTATTTATTTTACTATCGTTATAATGTACATTGCTTTGCAGGATAATGTAGGTAAAAATAACTCAATACGTTTCCGTTACCCGTGGTAAATATTTAGTGTTTTATTTCAAGTGTTTGTTCGTGTAGTGTATAAACGTACTCCAGACAGGCAGCACGTTTGTTAGAGTAATGGTCTCTGAAAACTGACAGGTCTCTGCTGTTAGCAAATCAATTTTCGTGTGGGAAGCGCTTAAAGATAAAATCTTCATGTCCTTTAGATTCTTTTTAGACTAACGAAGTACCGCAATTCTAGTATCCTAAACAATGATGAAATTATTGTTATTTATTCAATATTTCAATTTTTTAGCAAAGATAGAAACGTATTAATAAGTCTTAACAGATGCAGGCTGATAGTTTTACCTTTGTGTATGTTATTGGCATGTAGCTGTATAACAACAATTCTCAAGTTATAGAATTATAACTCTCGTCTTTAAGTTAAAATTTACGACTATCTAGGAAGATCAACGTTTTGAAAATTTATGACACATAGAAATGATGAAAAGAGAGTCATCCTATCAAAGCAATCCAGGTACTTACAGTGCTCAAATAAACTGCATTTCCTCTTATTTTATAATTACCTCTTTTGTACGTATATTTCGTTGACCATTGGCTAACAACGTGAAAATGCAGATATTATTTTGTATTACTAAAAGCATTCGGTAGCAGTTTTTTTTTAATATAATTGGTTACCTTGTTTCCATCGTTTCTAGTTATTTGAACTGCAGGGCGAATACGAAACGTTTGAAGTGGTAATCATTCAGGTTTAACATTGAATTATAGGCTATTTTATATTTTGTACATTTTAAGCGCCATTTGTTAGATACTATTTTTTAAGTTACGAGTATTTTTGTGCAAGCATTTCTACAATGGAAAAATCTTTTGTATAAATATTTTTTAATCTAATATAAATAATAATTTTTATAGCCATGAGATTGTATTTTACATGTACTATTTAATAAAAAAGCCCCAAGTAGCAGATATAATAGTCTTAGTTATAGACTTTGACAAAGTGGGGAATTCGTATCATATAATGTTATGCCGTACAATATGCAACATGCGTACAGCTTACGTGACGCTTGTACTATATTCCATAATCAGCTTGGTGACGCATGACGCAATTCAGAACTGTTTAGCTCCCGCTGAGCCTTTCAAGCCACTGCTCTTCATTCTCCTGAGACCTGAAACTTTTTCGCAAATATTATTTCGTCAGACAAGTGAGTTTGCTACTATACAGGCCTACAAGATCAACACCGGGCTGCCGTAGTCTGCTAAAATTTGGGAGTCCTGCGAAATAGATTGTGCGTTTATGTTAGAGCTGTAATTAAAATGTCGAGTATTTAATTGTTTATTTGAGGGTGGTCTGTTGCACTTATTTGACTTCATGACCTTTATTATTATCTGTGTATAGTCGTAATAGACAACAATTGTGTAATGCAGTGAAGTATTGTTCACTAATGTCATTGGTTCACTGAGAATTGTTACAAAACATTATGAGTACAGATTTCTCTAGCGTTCAGTAATTTATTACACTATTTAAAAAACAAGTCCGTGCGATCCTCGTAACATTTTTTCATCCGAGTCACTCCATTGTTAATAATATGACAAATATCTGGTTTACTTGTTTGAACGATTCAGGATTCTGTCAAACTCATGTATAGAAGACAGTTGAAAAAGGCACTGCATTGACTTCTTGATATACGGTTGTAAACCTTAATTTTCAAATGTTACAGATGTGATAAAATTACCCCTAGCATTTCGCTAATTGTTCCATGGTTCACCAAGTTAACTGAGGTTTCTACTGATTTGTTAACAAAAGATTTTCTATTTGAAACTTAATTTGCATCCCTCTAACACCATCAGATACGGGCTGTGACAGATCAATTGAAGTATGAAATTTTATTTACTTTTTATTGTTTTCTCCAAACATGTTATCACGTAACTAATTACAGTTAAAAGAGGAAATAGTCACAAATATTCACGATTCCTATAATGTTATGAATACGTTCAATAAACGCTATTGAAAATAATTTTCTTTTATGTTAAGGTTGCCACGTGATGTAAAAAAATTATTTTTTATCTTTGAATAATTGTACCTTTTATATTAGATATATAAAGTAATTAGGTTTTTTATTCATTATAAGTAACAGCAGCTTCTTTAGGCGAACACCACGTTTTATTATTGTTGCGCTAGTCTTCGAATTATGTATAATAATTGTTGTGATCATATTCAACAATCATATATAGATTCAAATTTAGCTTAGACTAACAACACTTAGATAACATTTATGTAATCTCAATAGATTAGGATTGTGGGTTAAAACGTTGTTTCTAGAATTGTGCTGCAGTTATGAGCTAACTTACAATTTACAAATTTGAATTATAGTATACAAATTTAGTGAAAAATAGTTTTTAAACTATGATGGTCGTCCAAAAAGTAGTTATGTCGTGTTAGGCGTTGTTAGTGTATTTAAATGATTTAAATACAAAAATAGTTGGAATACATCTTTAGATTTTGAGGTTTACTTATATTATTAAACATTACTGAAAATGCAGTCAAGGTGGAGGACACGACCTCGGTCAATTGTAAGTTGTTAAGTTAGTTTTAGAATAAATGTGGAAAACAAAGCCAAGCGTAATGCTAGTAAGATAATAGGATTGCATCAGCTGACGAACTGGAAATTGATATTAAAGGCTTCACAGCTTTGAGTGAAATGTTAGGGTAAAACAATAACAGATACTGCAGACATAATCGCAGGAACTGTCAACAAAATTATCATAGCGCACTCACTGTGTGAAAAGATTAGTACATTATAAATAACAACTTGTTTCCTCGAGTTAGAAATCATTGTGTGGTTGCAAAGATTTACGTTTCAGTCACATGGCAATGTCCAAAGAATGATAACAAAAACTGGAACCGCACACAGACGAGTTCAAAGCTTTGCACTGTAAATAAAATGAGATAAAGAAAAATAACTTTACACGCAACAAAATTAGAAAAGATTATATTACTTATACAATTAAGTAAATAAAATTGTGATAAACAAGGCATTTTGGTTAAGCGAAATCTTGACAGAGATCATGAAGGCACTGGATGCGAAGCCAAGAAACGTACAGCTGCATATACGTTAATATTATTTGTGTAACTGGGTGTATCAAGAGACATTCACACTTACTTTGTGAGATATGTTGTGGTCGTTAACTTAATTTAAGTGTGTACAACATCCTCGGTAGGTATCGCTTTCTGACTGGCGTATTCTAACGATTAAAGTGAAAGAAAAGAAATTTAAATAAACGGAATATGTCTTTCAAAACTGAGATTTTCATATGTTACAAACAAGAGATATGTAGGTATTGATGTTGTTTAATAAAATTTCTATACAGACAGAAAAAGAGATTAATGGTCTCAAACAAGGAAGTCAATGATGGTCTGAGAATAAATACGGAAAAGACAAGCATAATGTTTAATAACCTTACACCTGTTTAGAAGATAATTATTCATGGTAAAGGTCTGTGAATGAAATGAAGTATTTGGTATTGGGCGATAATCACAATCAATGAGAATGCTTGCTGCACTGACTTACGGGTGAACCCTTCGCTAATAGACATGACAATTGTAGAAATATTCAGACTACATTGTGAAGCAAGCAAAGAACTGTCCAAGGAATAACAAAATGAGGCAGAAAACAATTAAATTGACATACTACATTTGACAGCTTGGTGGTACACAGTCTTCACGACGGTTGTTTCCATATGGAAGGATGACCGGGACCAACAGAATTGCTCAGGATAGAAAGCAATCAGTGTAGAATGTCTGCAGTGAACAGACAAGTGCTAGTTGCTTGTTTACGTGTTTATGTAAATGTGTGGATATGTATAGGCCTATACGTTACGATTTTAAATGAACTCCCTTTCAGTCGTTTGTGTTTTATAAATGACTTGATATTACTGTTAATATCGTATTCAGAATACGATTTGTTATGTGCACATGCGACTGATGATCATATTGTTCCTAAACGACCTTTCACGACTTTCTGCACATCTGTATATTACAATCTGAAATCGATTTTTTTTTTACAGGTTTATCCTGTTAGTGGGAGAAAACTGAATAATAAAACAGAAGTAATATTATTAGTTCGCGGGTGCGAGAATTTATCTACTCATACATATTCTTATACAAACATAGTACATAACATCAAATTATAATTCAGATGTTGCATATAATTGCGAGTGCGCCTGAGCGCGCGTATATGTTCACAAACGTATATCATCTTCATCAGCGTCATCGTTATCATCATCCTTTAAGCGTCTTAATGATGATATGTTATAAAACAAAATTTAAAGAATTTGATAAAATACTTTATTGTACAGACTAAGTATTATCATCATAAAAAGTGTATGACGCATTTGTATTTACAGATAAAAATATAGAGAAGTGAAAGTTATGGAAATGATTCTATTGGATGTTTTTTGAAGGGATGGATGTCTGTAGACATGTGTAAGTCTACACTTTGTACTTGTTTTAGCCTTATGTCGTTTACTAATGTTTTTGTATTTTATTTCGCTGGTTAAAGTGAACATAGCTCTAAATTATAGTCTCATAATATTTTGGTGCCCGTCTTCACGAGGTTGTTATGAGGTCAGTAAAACACAACACGCAGTAACACCACTAGTGTGTGATTCAATTCATTCACCTTTTAGTATTGTCGTATTTACAGAAACCGATTCGTCCTTTTGAAGACGTTAATGTAATTATAAATCGCATGCCTACGTATTATGAATGTGAACAATGTAAATAGTCTATCACGTTTTGCTCATTCAATAAATACGAAAATTTACGCTCGAGAATTTTTATTCGATTGCTTTGTATTTTATTTTTTATGAATAGTATAAAATATATTATTGACTTGATTATTTAAGTGTGTGCCCGAGAACGGGTATCAACAAGTAGCATGGATTTTCAAAATTGTAGACTTTAATTGAGAATTAAAATACATGTCCTTGTCTAAAGTCTATAAGTAGGAAGAAAGAAAGATATAAAAAAGAGAAGAAAATAGATAAGTAGTATAAGAAACAGCCGTAAGTAGTATCTTGTAATCAAAATGAAAGTAGGAAATGTAGCAGTGAACAGATATAGTGGAAACAAAATGTGACAAGCTTTGTGGTATTTTAGCCTGTGTTGAATAGCCTTGTTTGATTAACATGCGGTTGATTTCATCCAACCATACTTTACTGATGAAATTTTTCTTATCGTCTTAATTATCGACAGTTTTCTGAATGTGGTAGGAATGATGAATAGTTAGTTGTGAAGAGCGAAGGTGAGTGTAAAGAAAGTATGTTTGACAAAGACGCATCGCAGGAGGGCGATATTTGATTAAACTTTAGACATTCGCCTGCCCATAGACTTCTGCCCAAAATAAAATTTTTCAGCTATACGTTCTTCGCTTCGTCACGTGCAGAGTTGTTTATTGACGACTTACTTCAAAGGCTAACATTAAATGTAATAGCGTCGTTAGCGCAATGGATGCACAATTAAAATACAAATCAGTATTTATACGAAACTAGACATACACTGGTATTAGATCTAATAACGGAGACAGTCACATCACGTAACTAACACTAACAAAACTACTGTGTGAAATAATTGCGCTTAATATAAACGATCCAGTTACATCACACTGAAATTAATTAGCTCAATCACATCATCCATGTCTCACAAACATTTGTCCATCCATCAGTTTATAGAAAATCTCAAGTTATAAACTATTTTCGTTTTGTCTGTCTGTAACAAAATAAATTTTTGTTATACGTTGGTAATTTCATTTGTGTATTTCTTGCGCTTTAATAATCAAGGATAATGTAAAAAATGTCGTGGTTTACTTTCTTGTAAATTCTGACTTTGTGTTAACGTTCATAACATTATAGTACAATATTGCTAATTTTACTCGTAGACCGCTGCTACTGACATTCTCATCTCTAGCACTGAAGATGTCACATCACAGAATGGGCGTAACATTTACGTGTCATTAATACTAAAGTAAAGTGAATAACACATGATTGTGGTTACCAACCAAGAAAAGTGTTGTTATTAAGAATTCTGCTTCCAAGTGACTTCATAATCTGTCACGTCAGCGCCATTCATAGAAAGGGAGATGTCTTTGTAGTAATGGAATTATTAATCTCTTGTATAATTCTTCATGAGTCTAAATTTTTCCATTATAATTTGGCAATTTAGTAGTTTTGAATGATAAAGAAAATTAATGATGTAATGATAAAGTAGTTCAATAAAGAAAATTAGGTTAATAATTAGTAAGCCCTACGTTGAAAATGGTAATACCTTGAGTTCCCTTGACGAATTGTAAATTTAGGAATATGAAAAAATTCCTTGTGTTCCTAAATTTATAAATATGAAAAAATAGTTTATTTTACAAATGCGAAGCATCTCCTAATTCCGAATTTATGAATTATGTATCTCATAAGTTTTCCTTTGTTTATGACATACGAGAGCCTGACGTTAAGTCTACAGATTGGTCCCATGGTATATGTAGATGTATTAAAAAACGGCCGTTTGCAGAGATGAACACTCAAAGTTCAATACTGTGCAATACACACACACACACACACACACACACACACACACTTGTATGTCAGTTGAGTGAAGAAAGCGTTGTACTCTTTTCCTTCATATATCACATTATTCTGTGAAATCGCCATATTCTTATGACAATAAAAAATTATTAACGATTCATTGAATTCGTTTCGTATCTTTGTGTTTGTCATCCGCTATTATAGGGGACGAGTGATCAGACATATTGTACTAGCTTAGGGATTTCCATAGACTAATCCTATACGTTTGCATCATGCCTGCATTATAAACGTGATTAATGATCATACTTTGTTGATGCAATGGTCTTAAACTGCTAAAATCCTACTTCCTGCTACTTACATAAAGAACAGCACGTGACTTTCATGATTACCGATGTTTCCGTATCACATGTTTCCCTTCGCTTCTACAAACGGTCAGTTAAAGTATTGCTCGGTTACACAGGAAAGAATCACTGGCAGACGTTTGTGAGAGATTCGATCTGACTCTTAGAGCACGTATGAACAGGCAGTTGGCTACCCTCTGTCAAAGTAATTAATTTCTGAACCATAAGAGGTAGTTCAACTGAGTAGTCATTAAACACACAAGCCATTATATGAAAGACTCTTTTCTACAGTGTACTTTATTTATGTTACGTATTAATGTGACAACGTTTATTCAAATTATCATAATAATGCTGACCAATAAGTGTTCATTTTAATTATTATGTAATCAGAAATAACTAATCAACTTAACGTTTACTAAGTAACAATTAATAATAATAAAATGTTGACAAGCAGAATTATCACTGTTGCACACCATTTCCGATCTGACGATGAGCTGTGAAGCTTGAAGGCGCTAATCGGAATAATTTTTATATAGTGGTGTTTGCAACAGTGATAATTCTGCTTGTGATTTTAACCACTAACACAACTTTCTTCATTAAAAAAATGTTGATTGCATTATTTTGGTTGTCTGTACTCGCATACTGAAAAGGTCGTCTCCCGTCTGATTTTACCACTTGTGTACATATACTAAACGAATGTTCTCATCTTACATGCTAAATGTTCTAATTTTGTTGAAGCGTGAACTCAAAAGAATCTGTTTAGAGTATAATTAGTACTGTTTGCCAACATAACGTCTACCCGTAGACATTCCTTGAATTCGTTAGACTGTTGCTTATCACATAACATTTTATCTCAGTTGGTTATTTATAGATGTAGTTAATACATTTTGAGTTTTATATAAGCTTTCCAATAATAAAGTGTAATAATCGTTTCATTGAATAGGTGTTACCTATTTGTTCTTTCAGATTAAACAAACTTTTGAAGTTTTTTAATCAACAAAGTCCATAGTGCGATGTTAAAATCATACTACTTGCCAGCACTTCTGACGTTTTTTACTAACAAAGTAACATATGAAGTTAGAATCATGCTGCTGACCAACAGTGAAATACATAGTGTATAGAGAAGGTGTGTGTACAGAGTTACAGTTGTAAGGGCTGAAGCAGATCTGCTTGGGAGGTCCCACTTCATTGTGCTCGAACGTCACTGACACCGGCCGGGGAGGTAGGGTAATGATGACGCACCATAATTCTGTCACGAGAGGGTAGCTCACAAACATATCTGTTACCGACTGTGATAGGAAACTGCTTCTAAATACACAATAGGACTTGCTTGTGCCTGTACTGAGTTCCCTCTTCTTGATTTCAATTTTCTCAACGCATTAATCCCGTAACAATAGTTATTGAACTACAGTTTTAAATGCGGTCAACATTTGATAGAAAATAAAGCATATATAAACAAAAATATAAACACGAATCCTAACGTTTGTGTACAACAAAAATTAGTTACATTTTAGTGTCAGTTACAAACAAATATGGTAATCTGTCTCATTAGTATCCGCGTATTATAATGCTGCGCTTTTGTTTATAATAATAAGGTCTTACAGGATTTTTACCATTTAGAGGTATAGAGAGTGCAGACGTGTTGATTAGCAAAGGCCTCCACTGATCGACCGCTTCATGTCATTCTACTGTAACAGCCACTCGAGACAATAATGACATACACTGATCACCGTTTCCTAGGTTAGATTGCGTCGTGTCCAATCGTTTGAAACTGCACGATTCGAAACCGTAACAATTAAACCACACCTCTAACCATCAATTATTATTTTGTATAAACAGATACCATTAAGATAGAAAAGAGTGGATAATTTATCTATAAATGAATATGCACGGCTTATTCAAGGAAAAGTCACTGAAATGAGTAAGTGATAAAGACCGTATAAGGAAAACGCCATAGACGGCGTGTCACAAAATTTGTGACAAGAAAAAGAAGATGTTTTGAAGACGATAATAGGACAGCATTAGATTAAACCCACCTGAGTAATGTTACAGCTTCAAGGATACGTGAAGAGGAAAGAGAGAGGGATATGTGATGAGAAGTGAAGAGAAATGAAGAATGTTGTTTCTGTAACAATATTTTTGTTGTTACATATTGTTGAAATATGATTTTCAGAATAAAATATAAACGGGCCAAGTTAGGTTTTTGCAACAATGAAAAAAGTAATAGGCCTAATTATTTAATGGTATAAATTGAAATTTAATAGTAACTTACAATTAATAAATGATTTAGTAAACTGTGAGTTATGTCTCTATTAACTATTTATTTGTCCGATTATTATTACTTTTATGGTGAAGATAATGATGTTTATTATTATTTATATCTCTTTCATACACACTGAAACATTATCACACACAGACACATACACACACACTTAATATTGCATTTTTTATAATTTTTTAACAGAAATGTTTAAATTGTTGCAGCAAATACGATGTGATGTGAGCAGTATGATAGACAGGTATTTTGGTTCGTTGTATCCCAATTACAAAATGACTCGCAGCGTACTTGTGAGGCAGGCACGCGATCTCCTGGTGTGCACTTACCACGGCAATCTGGCTCGCTTCGAACAGGAATTTTGTGTGCCGGCCGCCAACCTCCTCACCAGTCTTCATCAGCGTGCACAAGTTCAGGTCAGTACCTTGAACAATTAACTAAAACTGCTTAGTCCTTGTACTGACAAAAATGGATTAAATGCTATCACTATACAATTACCAAAATAAAATTATTTAGGTACTAGTTGGAAGTTACCAAGATGATGGCAGCACGTTGTACGGAATTTAAAATGATACGGCTTGAGACAGGTAGTTTTTTGAAAAGGAGAAAGTCAATAAGTACTTTATTACCTCCAATGTGCACGTGGTCAGTGAAAATACGATGAGTATGACAGTAATGCGTGGGCTCAGTAAAGTTCACAGATACATCTGTTTTTTTAACGACAGACGTAGTAGGTCTGTCTCTCCACACACACACACACACACACACACACACACACACACACACACACACACACACACACACACACACACACACAGTTTACATTTTCCACTTTGTTTTCTTTACAGACGTTAAATCGGTGTCGTTTTTAAATTTGTATTTCGCGGTACGTGAAACCAATCAGAGTGTATTTTGTAAATATTTGGTGAGGGTAGTTTTAAGTCGGGTATAAAAAAACGTAGTTGGAAAAGGTTCGGGCAGTCTGCGGAGATACTACATTTATTTAGACTCGTAACCGGTGTGTTAAGGAATTATTATTTTAGTTAGTTGATAAATTAAACAGATAATATTCGCAAACGTTGTAAATTGTATACAGTGAAGTTATCAAAACAGTAAAACTAACAGTCGTATTTGAATCACCGAAATAATAGAAATTCATGAAAGTAAATTGTTGAAGAAGTTTCAAACAGTAATCACTATTCTAATAAAGTATTAAGTATTTATCGAAGCAATCATAATTCGTCTGAGATTGAATCGTAGTGCGAAGTGTAAAGTTACGGTGAACTGAGAAATTCTATAGCGGAACTTGTGAACTAATTAATCCGACGGTATCAGCCTATCGTGTCCGTGTTGGAAGCACTTATATCCAATAACTTATATACTATGTGTAAGAAAATATTGTGTAACACGTCACCGTTGTATTCTCACTAAATCATAAAAGGTGAATTGTGTCTGGTGCATGTGAAACTAGTGTATATAAAGTTAAAGAATGAACGAGAGCTACTGACGGGGATATACCTAGCAGCAGTGGACCGTAGACTCACAGGACCGACGACGTTTGAGGAGACACTCCGCACCGTAAATACGGAAGTCAACAAACAAGTAAAAATTATATGAACATTCATTTTAATATTGTAATTAAAGTTCAATTCTTTTGGACTCAAACAGTTAAAAGGAATCCACAATTAAAAAAAAGAGAATAATCATAAGAAATTGAATATTGATATTAGTAATGTAATCTTTAAATTCAAGAAGAGTATTAAAAGTACAATTTGTCACATGTATATTTGTTTATTAATTATTACACCCTGAGATCAATTATAAGAGTCGCTACGCCAAAGTAAGAGCTAAGTTCAATAGTTGAATATCAACAATTAGACATACATGACTAGATCAAGTACCCTAAAGATTGAATAAGTGAAATATAAGATAACTTATAACATAAAGTCAGTAGTTATCATATTGATGTTATTTACAGTAATATTTAGAAGTAACCCTTGCTTTGAGAGCATAGTTGTAGTATTTGGCACTACAACGTAAAACTTAATATTAAGGAATATTCAACACTTAGTCTTGCTTTGCGTGGTGTAGTATTGGCGCCCAACGTGGGGCTTAATTTAGAAGCTTGGCAAACTGTGTTGAGTTACGAATAGAATAAGAAAAGTATAGAGTAAGGAATATAGATTAGATAAGTGAAACATTGTATGATTACACGAAGTAGAAGTAGGCGAAACAAGCACATGCACCACAACACAAACAAGTTAAACAACATGAACACAGAAACAGCAACAACTCACAATAGCGAAATGGAATTTGATGTTAACAACCAGTTAGGAGATCCTAAGACACTTGCACAAATTACCATGGAGATACAGGGACGCGGGGACAAGACAACATAGAAACAGAAACACAACGGATAACACCAGAAACACTGAAAGAGATTAGAGGGGGGCCGACACAGCAGACACTACCAGAGACACCCAAAGAAATCGATATAAGTGCAATATTACAACAAATATCAAGCCAAATGCAAGAACAATCGTTACAGTAGGCACAAACATTAAAACCAATCCAAGAACAGGTGACAAAACAGATCCAAGAACAATCGGTACAGCAGACACAAACATCAAAACAAATCCAAGAACAGATGTAAAAACAAAGCCAAGAGCAGTCGTTACAACAGGCACAACAGATACAACAGCTAGCACTACAGATTACGCAACAAAATCAAATAATAAAAGACGAGGTAGCCGCACAACTTAACGACTTCAAAAGAGAAAACCAAGAAGTTCTCAAACAATTTAGATTAGAGACTAATATTATTATTAGGGATGAAATTAATAGTATTAATGCTGGAATTAAATAGGTTTAACGATACGGAAAACAAATTAAAGAAAGCGATGAAAAGCATAGCAATGATATTAAGCTAATTAACAAGAAATTAATTGCGAATAGTAAGCGTGGTGACGAGAGTTTCGCGGCACATAAATTAGAAGTCGAGAAATTAAAAGAATTAGAAACAAAAATCGATAGTAATTCGGACGAAACTAACCTTAAATTACAGCAGATACAAAGTGACGTTCGAACAAAAATAGCATTAGTAAACGCTTCATCAATAACCCGAAGCATTACTCATGAACAAATCAAAGAAATAAAATATAATGGGACCAGCGATTTTCCTATGGAGTTCATCAAAGAATTAAATGAAATCTACCAAGAATACTATCAAGATATCAGTAATATCACATGGATAGCAAGACATCTCGAAGGAGAGGCCGCAATCTGGTGGAGGTTGGTGAAGGATAGTATACACACCTTCGTGGGATTCACAGAAGCCTTTATCAACAAGTATTGGAACGTCGTTATCCAAGAACGCGTGAGAGATCAACTGGAGTTCGGGAAGTACCACCCAGAAAACGGAACGAGTATGATTCAATATTTGGAAAGAAAACTACTGGAGAACCGACAACTGATTCCTCCCATATCGGATAGAAACTTGATAAGAAAAATTGCAAGGCACTATCCACATGAATGATGCTATTATTACCCGTGGCGTAAGTACGATAAGTGAATTCGAGCAAGTACTGTTGGAATTCATGAGTATACGAAATGACTCTAGGTCAACGAACCGGGGACACTTTGATGTTAGAAGGGAACGCAAACATTGACCACGTGCGGAGGAAGAGAGAGAAAAGACTTTTGAACACGGACCGAACAAAGAAAAAGATAGTGAGGGTAGCCAGCAATACGCAAGGTACCCCAAGCGCCAAAACCAGATTAAGACAGAAACAACTGCTATCCAGTTGACAAGCGGAACCAGCTAGTTGTCACACTGCCAAAAAACTAAACAAGATTTGTAAATACGAGTTAGATCTAAGCGGTAGTACTAAGTACATGAACACTAAATTTTTAGATTTAAGGGATGAATTAATTGTAGCTGATAATGTAGATGTAAATTTAAGAAACAACAGATGTCCAGAAATCCGGATTATGTTGAACGGCGTGCCGACTAATGCATTGGTAGACACGGGGAGCCAAGTTAAGCTTTCCATGTCTCGGAACGCTGGTTCAACAATAATAAAAAGGATTTAGGCAGGATAGAAATTTTAAAGCTGTCCAACACCGTAATCAAGGAAGCGACGGGCAACAAATCAAAAAGAATCACACAACAGGTGTTGTTGACCGTTAAAATTGGAGAGTTAAAATTTGACAGCGTTTTCATAGTTGTACCTGAACTGATCAGAGAGTGCATATTGGGTGTTGAACTGTTAGCGGAGAGTGGATGTGTGATTGACCTGAGTAACAAACAGATAAGAATTCAGGGAGATCATACCCATGAAGAAGCGACTACAGCAGAAATCTTACAGGTGGAACTCTCAGCAGCAGAGGAAGGTATTGAAGAATCAATTAATAAAAAAGTGCAAGATATCGAAGAGATCACAGAGGGAGAAAGGAATGAGCTACGAAGAATATTGGAGGATAACAAGATCGTCTTTCGGGATACACCAGGAAGAATTACAGCATATCACCACAGATTCGAGGTAACTGACACCGTATTGTCAGAAGGGTTGGCTAGTCCCGATGAAATATCAAGATGCGGTAAGAGCGGAGATTAAGAAGATGGAAGCGCATGGCATCATCGAACGAGCACAAAGTCCATACATTAACCCGATGGTTACAGTAATAAAAAAGGACTATACGGTGAGATTATGTTTGGACGCTTGCAAACTTAATTCGGTAACAATTCCTGATTTTGAAGGCGCCATTCCTATCAACGAGGTGTTAACCAAATGTGGGAATATCAAGGTAATGTCAACCATTGATCTTCGGAGTTCCTTTTGGCAGATTCCGTTGCACCAGGAGTGTCGAGATTACACCGGGTTCCTTTATGAGGGTAAGTGTTATCGATATACCGTGACGCCATTTGGCCTAAAAACTAGTCTCGCTAGCCTGACCCGCGGATTGGATCGAGTACTATCTGAAGAAGTAAAGAGTTTTACCATCTTATATGTGGATGATTGTTGGTGTATTTCGAACAGCGTAGAAGAACACTTACAGCATTTAAAGCTATTATTTCGTGACTTGAAGCAAGCAAACCTAACAGTAAATTTTAATAAATCACAATTATTCCGTAAGGAGATCAATTATTGTCTGACAACGCAAGGTATTTCAGCTGCACCAGATAAAGTGAAGGCAATTCAGGAATTCCGAAGACCCAAGAACCAGAAACAACGCAAGGGGTTTTTAGGACTAACTAATTTCTACAATAGATTTACGAATAAGTATGCCGAAGCTACGCAACCACTGCTTAATTTGTTAAAGAAGAATTCCACATTCAAATGGACCAAGGAGATGGCCCAACACTTCGAGAGAGTTAAGGAATTGTTTATTGAAACGGTCATTCTTAAACATCCGGACCCAAACAGGCGGTTCTACCTGCAAACGGACGCAAGTCGCTATGCACTGGGAGGACAACTGTACCAACTCGACGACAATAATGAAATCGGCCTAGTCGCGTTCACCAGTCGTGTGTTACGAGGCGCCGAGCTGAATTATTTTACTACAGAATTAGAGCTGTTAAGTGTAGTGCATTGTCTGAAGGAGTTTCGGACTTATGTATTGGGAAAACCTTTAACCATAATTACAGATAATAAGGCCCTAATTTTCATTAAAAAATGCCATTTGAATAATTCACGTATCACTCGATGGATTCTTGCGATACAAGAATACGATTTTGATATAATTCATTATAAAGGCGAGACAACGTCGTTGCAGATATCCTTAGCAGACACCCCGAGGACATGTACGATGAGCAATTAATAGACCACACAGAAGAATTAGAAATAAGCCATATAACCATCCGGATCAGCAAAGAGGCAAAGGAGAAATTGAAGAACATCAAACAGTACCAACTAGCAGACACGAAGTTAAAACAAATTATTGACACCCTGCAAGCAAGTAAGAACCACAAACTCGCCGACAAATACGCTTGGCACAACAATAAACTCTACAGAAAGGAAAAGGGAGGGTGGAAGCTTATATTGTCAGAGGACCTGAGCCGAGCTATGATTTATGAGCTGCGCCATGCACATGGATGTTAATATAAACATCCATGTTAGTATATAAACATCCATGACCATGCCTACAGCCACGTGGGGAACCGACGAACATACCAGCTATTTAAAGAATACTTTACGGGAAATTCCGTCAACAAAATCACACAACAGATCGTTAAAACATGTCAAACCTGCCAAAAATGTAAAGATTATTTTAAGAGGATGATGGGAGAAACCCAACTCGTCATACCCAAAACCAAAGGAGAATTAGTTAGTATTGATTATTATGGTCCGTTACCAGCATCTACAGGCGGAGTCAAATATGTGCTAATTATGGTAGATAATTTCACCAAGTTTGTAAAATTATATAAGTTACGAAAAGCTACTACAACCGTCACCATCAATAAGATTAAACTTTATTGCGAAGAGATCGGAAAACTAGCAGCAACATTAACTGATAACGGGAGCCAGTTCACGAGTCAGCGATGGACAGCATCATTAACGGAATTGAACATTAAGCCAAAATTTACTGCTATCCGCAACCCCTGCACTGTTGTAACCTATCGAGTGGCTGCTAAGTTACAACTGTTTTGTTTGACGTGTTTCCGGAGGTGAAGTTGAATCATTAGAATGAACCGTTCTTCTTGAAGACAATTTATTGTGATTAGCAAAATACAACGAACTTTTACAAGTTACTTTATACAAACTTCTCTTGACAAACTATAAGTCAGTTAATTCAATTACTCTTATAAACTCTAAGTACCTTCAGTTACTAGTACTTAGTTCACAAATTAATGTAACTACTTTTAGTTACTTCAGAAATTACAAAAACAAACTATTGACAACATCTGGTTTTCCGGCTCTCTAAGAACACCTTCCAACACAGATCAAAGTCAAAATAAAATGAGAAAAGATGAGTAAGTTCTCTGGGACCGCTTACACAATCAGATCTGTCTTCTCCAGCGAATGCTAGAGTTTTTATAGTACATCGTCGTGGATGTAACACTTAGTTTAGTGGTGGGACTGTTCCCTCCTCTTAATTCTAAATCCTTAACTATGATAGGCTAAAACTAGTTGAAGTGAGGGTAAATCTCTTATAATTTTATAGGAACTATCACTATTCGTCTGAGACACTGCATCACGTGACCCTACGTCACGATTTGGGGGTGTTCTTACTACTTTAGATTAAAAGTTCTTACGGAATAAAACACCTGCTTTAACCAATGTTCCCACGGAATACATCTGGCTTCACACTTGTAACCTATTACTTGACTCCCCCAAAAGGATATCAAATTTGTGTGACATTTCATATTTCCTGTCTGGACCTTGTCACCATTAATTCTTATTTGATATGTCTCGCCAGATTTCCTACGATTATCACTTCCTGGACAGTCACGCTTATTGAGAAAGGACGAGTTACCATTCACAACCCTGGGAAAATTTCCTAAAACTAATTTTATTTCAAAACATATGCTACAGTCTCGTATACACACCTGACATTTGTCCCTGTTTCCCACACAACTAAGAATTTCTTACTTCTAAGTAACAATTATGCTACAAGTACAGTAAGTACAATTGACAATTACAACAGCACCAACTTAGCAGAACGAGTTAACAGACAATTGGGCAACATGTTCAGAGCACTCACCTCTGAAAAACACTCAAAGTGGGCAACATATCTAAAGCTGGTGGAGTCTTGCATTAACCAAACAAATCATGAGACCATCGAAACCACTCCATGCGAAGCCCAATGGGGAAGAAAGCCGGAACGTGATTGGACCAGATATATCGACCGGGAGATGATACCGGAAAGTCAGCCAAAACATTTATCTGCGAATAAAGGAGAAAGGAAAGAAGCGGACAGACCAGATAAATGCATCAAACAAAATCACAAAGTTTCAGATAGGGAATCAGGTATTATTGCGCACATACCCGGTATCGGACTTAAATAAGAAAGTGATAGGTAAATTCTGCAACATGTTTGAAGGACCCTATAAAATAGTTAAAGAGTTAGGAACGGTCACATACCAACTGGAAGACGCTCGACAACCAGGACGAATCCGGGGAAACTTCAACATAAGGCAGCTAAAACCGTATTATGAAAATTAACATATTACACACACATAGACAACAAACATAACACAGAAAATATCGAACAGATTGTGAAAACACAAAACGCATATATGTATGTAATACCTAGTCATAAGTAACTATAACAAATCTGTAATAACAAGATGATAATTACTAATTAACTAACGATACTTTAGTTCAAGTTGTATAGGATTAAAATTTACGTATGTATTCTAAAATGTGTAAAAGATTATAATATGCATTGGCGTAGAGGTAGAAAGTAGGTTATAAATAACAATGGCAGAGCAAAAGTAAATGTCAGTAACCCACCCTGGTGTCAGTTTGACAAGCAGGTAGTCTGTTTAAAGCTGAGGGTGTGTTTGTAAACAACAGCTGATCGCCGGCTGGCACGTTGTAAACAACATTAGTTAAGGGGATCAGTGAATTAACCAAATATATATAGACGTACAATATATAAATGTACAGTGTTGTGTATAATAAAATTAAGTTACATGAAGCAATTAATGTATAGGTAAACATGTATCATAGCATAATAATAGATTAAGAGTTACAAATAAAATGTCATTAGAACCATTCATAGGGACGCAACAATAGAATTAACCTCTATTTTCAATCTAAAAATCGATATAATTCTATTGGGGGACAATTATAACGTTAAAATTGAATACGATGCAATTTTACGGGGATTAATTCATATATCATAGATATCAAATATAAATCTGTAAAAAAACGATGTTAAGTAAATGCAGTTAAAAGATACCAGAGCGGTATTTGTTCAAAAGGAACAAAAACTTGAGTTGGCGCCTCCCAGACGGCCAGAAAGTACAAAAAGTCACGTAGAAGGCTGGCTATCATAAAAATGTATTATACTTAGAAACTAGCAAAAAATAGGTGAAAGCTGGTGAATTTTAAGTGCTTTCAACAATAAAATACCGTTATGTAAGACAGAGAGCGTAGACAGAGAGATTCGAGTAACGCGTCTTTCCCACTACAACACACGCGCTGTTGGGTGACGAATGGAGTAAAGCTTCATTTTTTTAGCGGGTGAATTCTCGGGGTAGATTGGGTAAATTTGTATTTCGCGGTACGTGAAACCAATCAGAGTGTATTTTGTAAATATTTGGTGAGGGTAGTTTTAAGTCGGGTATAAAAAAACGTAGTTGGAAAAGGTTCGGGCAGTCTGCGGAGATACTACATTTATTTAGACTCGTAACCGGTGTGTTAAGGAATTATTATTTTAGTTAGTTGATAAATTAAACAGATAATATTCGCAAACGTTGTAAATTGTATACAGTGAAGTTATCAAAACAGTAAAACTAACAGTCGTATTTGAATCACCGAAATAATAGAAATTCATGAAAGAAAATTGTTGAAGAAGTTTCAAACAGTAATCACTATTCTAATAAAGTATTAAGTATTTATGGAAGCAATCATAATTCGTCTGAGATTGAATCGTAGTTCGAAGTGTAAAGTTACGGTGAACTGAGAAATTCTATAGCGGAACTTGTGGACTAATTAATCCGACGGTATCAGCCTATCGTGTCCGTGTTGGAAGCACTTATATCCAATAACTTATATACTATGTGTAAGAAAATATTGTGTAACACGTCACCGTTGTATTCTCACTAAATCATAAAAGGTGAATTGTGTCTGGTGCATGTGAAACTAGTGTATATAAAGTTAAAGAATGAACGAGAGCTACTGACGGGGATATACCTAGCAGCAGTGGACCGTAGAATCACAGGATCGACGACGTTTGAGGAAACTCTCCGCACCGTAAATACGGAAGTCAACAAACAAGTAAAAATTATATGAACATTCATTTTAATATTGTAATTAAAGTTCAATTCTTTTGGTAACTCAAACAGTTAAAAAGAATCCACAATTTAAAAAAAAAAGAGAATAATCATAAGAAATTGAATATTGATATTAGTAATGTAATCTTTAAATTCAAGAAGAGTATTAAACGTACAATTTGTCACATGTATATTTGTTTATTAATTATGGCACCCTGAGATCAATTATAATAGTCGCTACGCCAAAGTAAGAGCTAAGTTCAATAGTTGAATATCAACAATTAGACATACATAACTAGATCAAGTACCCTAAAGATTGAATAAGTGAAATATAAGATAACTTATAACATAAAGTCAGTAGTTATCATATTGATGTTATTTACAGTAATATTTAGAAGTAACCCTTGCTTTGAGAGCATAGTTGTAGTATTTGGCACTACAACGTAAAACTTAATATTAAGGAATATTCAACACTTTAGTCTTGCTTTGCGAGGTGTAGTAAAGGAATATTACTTATTACTGAATAGTAATGCTTACAAAAGTCGTAGAATAATCGGAAACGACTTCCTGTATATTCCAGGAATCTAATATTTTTTTAGATGATATAATTAAATTACCTAGTTGTATTTATCTCTTAAAATTACATTGTCGTAATGATATTTCCGGAAGATAACTTTTATAATTAAGTTTTGTTACTGTCCAACTTCCTAATTACATGTTTGTTAATCCAAATTGTGCTCATATACAATTCAGTGCTTGTCCTTTTAACTTTTCCAAAATGTTTTTTTTAATTACCATAAGATTTAATCATTAATGAAAATGAAAGTAATTTTATAAAAGTTCTACGGTCCGACGTATGGTCTGAACTACTTTTGTTTTATCTGGTTTCGCATTTCTCACGCATGCCGTTTCCAGATGACTGACTGGATACCAAACGACGTGCCATTGGCACGCCTAGTTCATATAAACTAAATCTGTTTTCGTGGTCGAGTGTTCGTTTAATTAATAGAAAACCACTAACAAATGAGAAAGTGTTTGTGTAACGTTTGCTTGAAAGGAATAGTTTTCCTAGTAGTTTATTATTCCTGTTGAATTATGTAGGTTCCACAGAAGTATTTGAAAAAACCATAAATTAAAAAGGCATACATAAACGTGTTAAATGAACATTACGCTTTTAGTAACTATGCATTGTAAATGTACTCCTTACCTGCAGAGGGTGTTTCTAACACCCTAGCATCCTGCAAATTGTTGAATTATTTGATTTAGTGTTTAATAGAGTTTGTGTTTGTTTCATTGCCTCTCGTTTGGACTTAATTTTATCCCCAAGACTGTTATAACTTCACGAAGTAATACAATTCACCACATACATGTAATAATACTGTTATCTTACAACGAATCATGTACGACTTTGTCCTCACAGGAACAGTTTACCAGCAAAAGCTTTCCATCATTTTTCCCTCCTCTCTTCTTCTTCTTCATCACATCTCTTATGTTCTGATTGATTTGATCAGTCCGTTGTACTGTTCATCCATACGCATAAACTATACAGCGGCCTTGTTTATTAATTGAATAATATTAGCCTGCAGGAGGTACTCATGATATTTTTATACTTTATTATTAACTTATTATCTACTGATAAGTTTTTACATTTTTTATTTCCCTCTGCAATGTGCTATACATAACATTTACACAAATTTATCTTCAATCCCGCAAGTTCATATCTTCAAACTGTCGAACTATGTAGGTTGTACTTTACTTATCTGCCGCCATCAAGACTTGATCGTTTGGAAAATGAACTGTAAAATTTGCATTTATATGAGTGGCGGCGCTAGCTTGGAGCTCCTCCTGTCTTATGGGTACGTCTAAACAGTTGCGGGTATTACAGATCTGTATGTCCGCCCGTACATTAAGTACAATTATATCCGTGTTTATGTTTTAGTCATATTTTCAGAGCTTACGCTAGAGTTGATTTGCTTTAAACAGAGTAGATTTATAATTATTTTTAATATTAAGTAGTATTATTTTCTCCGAGTTTTCGATATCTTCTACTAGTTGTTTGTCTTCTATGCCTTATTACTCCAAAAAGCTTAGTAGGACTTTTTTAATTAAGAAATTAAGCCTTAAATTCAAAAGGAACGTAGGTTTTTCTTACTGTTGGTCCAACGGCAAGGCTTTTGTAATTACGTGGTCGTCGTTGCGGTCTTTCTTATATAGCCTATCGATGTAGGAGGCTCTCTGTTCTTATAGGAAAACTCCTCTTATGGCCACTCTTATAGGCCTAATTCAATTTAGGAGGCAAACTTCGTTTTGAATGTCTTGCAGAAATTCCCTGAATATGTCTCTCAGATTTGTTTGTAACGAGTTCTAGACATACACACGAAGAATCCTGCTGTTTTTGTTAATTTAGTCGTTAGAGTTGCTACATTCACTTGATCTACAATCGTAGGCCATAGACATACTCTTTGAGCTTAGAAGTAACCTTCTACTTTTTAGGTTAGAGCTACGCTTTTCAGGGATGTACAATATGTGGCCAGACTTTATTTTTATTTATATAACCAAGAGTTTACTATTTTCCATTTTTTGTTGACATACAGTTATGACAGGCCTATCTCAAACTGTCGGACGCATATAGTCTGATTCTTTTAACAGTAGTAAGAGTAGTATCATTTAATTGAATCGATTCTTCCTATCGTCTAAAATTTACTCGTTTTATACTGTATAGTAAATAATGTTGCTATTTTGAATTTTAAGAATAATAATAGGCCTATATTGAAAATAATAATATTTTTATTTTTGTACTTTCTCTCAAAGGCATACTTTCTCTTGAACATTGTCAGACAATAAAATGTCCTTAAGTAATTTATTGTTGTACATACAATACAATTCCTAAGGCTACCGTTCCGCGTTGTCCTGAACTACGATTTTCCTTTACAGTGTTGTTTAACATAACCGAATCCGTTGATCCAAACCTCTTTTTACTTCCATATTCCTTAAGGAATGGAAGTATGGTGATGGCAAAAAAAATCGTGTTCGAGATTATTGCAGATTCTGATTCTACTACACTCAAAACATGAAAAAAAGTCGTTTTCCGAAAAGTGTCTGTGTGTCTGTCTGTGTGTCTGTGTGTCTGTCTGTCTGTCTGTAGATTTTTTTTCTATGGCAAACGATAACTGCCGCAAATTCAAACAGAATCAAATAATTTTCTGCATACAGCCCGGTTTTGCAGAGTTCTCGCGACCTATTGTTTTTGGTGAAGATCGGTTGAGGGAAAGGGGTAGTTTACCTGCAACGGTTTTTTTTTAGCAAGGGTAATTTTGTTTGTTTGGCAAACGATAACAGCCGCAAATTCAAACAGAATCAAATAATGTTTCGCATACAGCCCTGAATTGTAGAGTTCTCAAGACCTATTGTTTTTGGTGAAGATCGGTTAAGGGAAAGGGGTAGTTTACCTGTAACGTTTTATGTTTTAACAAGGGTATTTCCTATGGCAAACGATAACAGCCGCAAATTCAAACAGAATGAAAAGATTATTTGCATACAGCCCTAAATTGTAGAGTTCTCAATACCTTTTGTTTTTGGTGAAGATCGGTTAAGGGAAAGGGGTAGTTTACCTACAACGTTTTTTTAACAAGGGTATTTTCTATGGCAAACGATAACAGCCGCAAATTCAAACAGAATCAAATAATTTTCTGCATACAGCCCTGATTTGTAGAGTACTCAAGACCTATTGTTTTTGGTGAAGATCGGTTGAGGGGAAGGGGTAGTTTACCAGCAACGTTTTTTATCATGCGTATTTTCTATGGCAAACGACAACTGCCGCAAATTCAAACAGAATCAAATAATTTTTTGCATACAGCCCTGATTTGTAGAGTACTCGCGACCTATTGTTTTTGGTGAAGATCGGTTGAGGGGAAGGGGTAGTTTACCTGCAACGGTTTTTTTTATCAAGGGAAATTTTTTTTTTTTTGGCAAACGATAACAGCCGCAAATTCAAACAGAATCAAATAATGTTTCGCATACAGCCCTGAATTGTAGATTTCTCAAGACCTATTGTTTTTGGTGAAGATCGGTTGAGGGAAAGGGGTAGATTACCTGCAACGTTTTTTTAACAAGGGTATTTTATATGGCAAACGATAACAGCCGCAAATTCAAACAGAATCAAATAATGTTTTGCATACAGTCCTGATTTGTAGATTACTCAAGACCTATTGTTTTTGGTGAAGATCGGTTAAGGGGAAGGGGTAGTTTACCTGCAACCTTTTACGTTTTATTTTCTATGGCAAACGATAACAGCCGCAAATTCAAACAGAATCAAATAATGTTTTGCATACAGCCCTGATTTGTAGAGTACTCAAGACCTATTGTTTTTGGTGAAGATCGGTTAAGGGGAAGGGGTAGTTTACCTGCAACGTTTTTTTATCAAGCGTATTTTCTATGGCAAACGATAACAGCCGCAAATTCAAACAGAATCAAATAATTTTTTGCATACGTCCCTGAATTGTAGAGGTCTCAATGACTTTCGATTTTGGTGAAGATCGGTTAAGGGGAAGGGGTAGTTTACCTGCAACCTTTTACGTTTTAACAAGAGTAAAGTACTTGAAAATTTATTTAAACTTTTTGAAACAATGGTAATTGTTAAAAATAAAATAATTTTGTTGCCAGGCAATAAAATTATAATTTTTTCATTTTAATGTAATATTTTACTTCCATATTCCTTAAGGAATGGAAGTATGGTGATGGCAAAAAAAATCGTGTTCGAGATTATTGCAGATTCTGATTCTACTACACTCAAAACATGAAAAAAGTCGTTTTCCGAAAAGTGTCTGTGTGTCTGTCTGTCTGTCTGTCTGTCTGTCTGTCTGTCTGTCTGTCTGTGTGTGTGTCTGTCTGTCTGTCTGTCTGTAGATTTTTTTTCTATGGCAAACGATAACTGCCGCAAATTCAAACAGAATCAAATAATTTTTTGCATGCAGCCCTGATTTGCAGAGTACTCGCGACCTATTGTTTTTGGTGAAGATCGGTTGAGGGAAAGGGGTAGTTTACCTGCAACGGTTTTTTTTTAGCAAGGGTAATTTTGTTTGTTTGGCAAACGATAACAGCCGCAAATTCGAACAGAATCAAATAATGTTTCGCATACAGCCCTGAATTGTAGAGTTCTCAAGATCTGCTGTTTTTGGTGAAGATCGGTTAAGGGAAAGGGGTAGTTTACCTGTAACGTTTTATGTTTTAACAAGGGTATTTCCTATGGCAAACGATAACAGCCGCAAATTCAAACAGAATCAAAAGATTATTTGCATACAGCCCTGAATTGTAGAGTTCTCAAGACCTATTGTTTTTGGTGAAGATCGGTTAAGGGAAAGGGGTAGTTTACCTGTAACGTTTTATGTTTTAACAAGGGTATTTCCTATGGCAAACGATAACAGCCGCAAATTCAAACAGAATCTAAAGATTATTTGCATACAGCCCTAAATTGTAGAGTTCTCAAGATCTATTGTTTTTGGTGAAGATCGGTTGAGGGAAAGGGGTAGTTTACCTGCAACGTTTTTTTAACAAGGGTATTTTTTTCTATGGCAAACGATAACTGCCGCAAATTCAAACAGAATCAAATAACTTTTTGCATACAGCCCTGATTTGTAGAGTACTCACGATCTATTGTTTTTGGTGAAGATCGGTTGAGGGAAAGGGGTAGTTTACCTGCAACGGTTTTTTTTTATCAAGGGAAATTTTTTTTTTTTGCCAAACGATAACAGCCGCAAATTCAAACAGAATCAAATAATGTTTTGCATACAGCCCTGATTTGTAGAGTACTCAAGACCTATTGTTTTTGGTGAAGATCGGTTAAGGGAAAGGGGTAGTTTACCTGTAACGTTTTATGTTTTAACAAGGGTATTTCCTATGGCAAACGATAACAGCCGCAAATTCAAACAGAATCTAAAGATTATTTGCATACAGCCCTAAATTGTAGAGTTCTCAAGATCTATTGTTTTTGGTGAAGATCGGTTGAGGGAAAGGGGTAGTTTACCTGCAACGTTTTTTTAACAAGGGTATTTTTTTTCTATGGCAAACGATAACTGCCGCAAATTCAAACAGAATCAAATAACTTTTTGCATACAGCCCTGATTTGTAGAGTACTCACGATCTATTGTTTTTGGTGAAGATCGGTTGAGGGAAAGGGGTAGTTTACCTGCAACGGTTTTTTTTTATCAAGGGAAATTTTTTTTTTTTGCCAAACGATAACAGCCGCAAATTCAAACAGAATCAAATAATGTTTCGCATACAGCCCTGAATTGTAGAGTTCTCAAGACCTATTGGTTTTTGGTGACGATCGGTTAAGGGAAAGGGGTAGTTTACCTGTAACGTTTTATGTTCTAACAAGGGTATTTCCTATGGCAAACGATAACAGCCGCAAATTCAAACACAATCAAAAGATTATTTGCATACAGCCCTAAATTGTAGAGGTCTGAAGACCTATTGTTTTTGGTTAAGATCGGTTAAGGGAAAGGGGTAGTTTACCAACAACGTTTTTTTAACAAGGTTATTTTCTATGGCAAACGATAACAGCCGCAAATTCAAACATAATCAAATAATTTTCTGCATACAGCCCTGGTTTGTAGAGTACTCAAGATGTACTGTTTTTGGTTAAGATCGGTTAAGGGAAAGGGGTAGTTTACCTACAACGTTTTTTTAACAAGTTTATTTTCTATGGCAAACGATAACAGCCGCAAATTCAAACATAATCAAATAATTTTCTGCATACAGCCCTGGCTTGGTGAGTACTCAAGACCTATTGTTTTTGGTGAAGATCGGTTGAGGGGAAGGGGTAGTTTACCTGCAACGTTTGTTATAAAGCGTATTTTCTATGGCAAACGATAACTGCCGCAAATTCAAACAGAATCAAATAATTTTTTGCATACATAAGTGAATTGTAGAGGACTCAAGGCCATTAGATTTTGGTGAAGATCGGTTAATGGGAAGGGGTAGTTTACCAGCAACATTTTACGTTTTAACAAGAGTAAAGTACTTGAAAATTCATTTAAACTTTTTCAAACAATGGTAATTGTTAAAAATAAAATAATTTTGTTGCCAGGCAATAAAATTATAATTTTTTCATTTTAATGTAAATTATGTATATATTACAAAATATATCGTGCTTGGCAGGCAAGCATATTTCAGATTATAAGTCTTAGAATATGGAAGTCATGTATGGTTCTCCATACCGATATTTCACATTATTCGGCATCACTTCTTTGTGTGCTCTTCTGTTCTTTGTTGTGCCTTTTTAGTACATATTAAAAATAACTTTAATTTTGAGTATTCTTTTATAGCCTGATTAATTTCCTCTTTTTGCCTGATTAATTAAGTTCCTCTTCTTTGCCTGATTAATTTTTCTTTCATCTCACCATATTGCCTTATCCTAACTTTCTTGCGTGCTCAGTGAGTTTTAAATAGGCTGAGTATTTCAAGATTTGAAGAGGACACTTTATGATTCAGGTGTTTTGACTATCACTACGGAGACAGTACCTCAATCTGTGGGGATTGCAATGCTCCCATTCAACGTTGTTACATTAACCTGTTTCCGTTAACTCGTTTAATACGAATGCGATTTACAGTTCAAACAGTTTATGTACATAGCTCATATGTTTAATGACTCAGTTCTCCCTTTCACTCTGTCTGTCTTCACCTCGATAGCGAATCACTGTATGCAAAAGACGTACACTATAATTAATGGTAGCACTCTTGTAAGTTTTTTGTACGCTCGTTACGTGATTAGTAAATGCGGTTTTCATTATAAAGACATATTGATTAAAAGACAAAACAACAATACAAATATTAAACAAACTAAACAATTGACAACCATTCTATTGAATCTTTGTCGTTGTATCTTCAAAGATAACTGTAACTGTTTGGTGATAGTTTATAATGTAATCGACTATATTGCGTAAATGATCTTTCTTTTAATGTAATCGACTATATTGCGTACAGTGATCTTTCTTTTAATGTAATCGACTATATTGCGTACAGTGATCTTTCTTTTAATGTAATCGACTATATTGCGTAAAGTGATCTTTCTTTTAATGTAATCGACTATATTGCGTACAGTGATCTTTCTTTTAATGTAATCGACTATATTGCGTAAAGTGATCTTTCTTTTAATGTAATCGACTATATTGCGTACAGTGATCTTTCTTTTAATGTAATCGACTATATTGCGTACAGTGACCTTTCTTTTTGGAGTCTCATTTGAACAGTTACGCTGTACGTGGCACAGGTACCCAAAACTATAGTTATTCTTCCCACAGAATGGTATTCCTGATTTTACGTATTGCTAATTAAGAAAACAGAATTAGACTATTAGGAATAGTTAAAGTTTCATCAACCCAAAGTTTAGAGTTTCTGTGACTTTCATTCAACGTGTTCACGCCACACACGAGGTGGATGACAATATGTGGTACACAAAAATGAATACTAGTAAACTCTGAATTATACGTTCATTCAAACCATAGCTTTCTGTTTTGACGCAAGAGAGTTTGTGAAACATTATTTTATAGATAGTTTCGAATATCGTAGCGAGAGAGCTTACAAATCGTTTTCTTAAATAGCTTGATATAATAGTGAATTGTAGACCTAACAGTGTCTGTTAGCTATAACATACCTAATACGCCAAGAAAGAAACGTAAATCATGGAATGTAACGATGTGCACGTAAACAGGCGATTACTAAATTACAGGCACTGCTGTTGGAGTTTGGACACGCTGTGCTAATGGGGCAAATTACGTGAAAAACAACTCGCTCTTTTGTTTTATGCCAATAAGATTTTTTATTTAAAACTTACTAATCTATAAAATTAGCTGATAATTAAAATTATATCGACTATTATTGAAACGGTACACCCGGAGACTCAGACTAGTCTACAATATATTATTATGCGATACAATAATTCGCTAATAATGTTCGTATGTTTGAGTTTAGTGGATTCAAAATCGTGAGTGTTTCAACCTTTTATGCCAGAAGGTTACTCAATTCGTGTGTAGCCTTTCACTACGATAAATAAAGTACAAAATTCACGTGGTTTATTACTGTTACCAGAAAGTCGCTTAAAAGTCGTTTTTTCTTTCGCCCTCTTTTTTTATGTTTCGCTTCTATCTAAGAAATTCGTTGCTATTGTCTAAGAAATTGTTACTACTGCTATGCTGCTTCTATCTAAGAAATTCTATCACTGTGCACGTGTCTTTAACGACGAAAGTCACACATAGCAACAAATGGATAACATCCAAAGGTAGGCGAGACGTTATTTTACACTGGGTGGAATCACATGCGGCGAATTTCAGAATTGTTGTCTCCATTGTGCTAAACTATATAGAAATCCCACTCGGCGCCTCTTGAACAGATACAACATTAAACATGTGAAAATAAACTTTAAATTCTACTGATTCTCCTTAACTTGTTAAAAACTGTTGATGTACCTGTGTTGAAATATGTCAATTTTTTACTGTGTATTAAAAACTTTGCTAGCTGATCGAAGCTTCTGCCAGTTGCACTGCAGTACTCGCGGTCCGCATGCCCTACTTCCCTCATATGCAATATGCTATTTACTACTCGGTAAACATAATAATTACTACTAAAGAAAGAAAGGTATGTTCGCAGAATTACTACATATCCAAATACGGCAGTAACACGCACTATACAAAAACACCATGTTTCCTGTACATAAAATGTTAATTGGAATTTCATAACAATTACCAGTGAATGGCAATTCTGTTTTTCAATTTAACACACGTTTTATATCCTCAGCATCACTGAGGATGCCGCAGCGTTGAACGGGGAGACATTTAGTGCTGAGAAACATAAAAATATTGTTAAACCAAATAATAACGGTATAATAGCGAACATTAATAACAACCAAAACCAGGAAAGGCTACAAACCTACTAAAGTTTTCTTTGTACACCTTCTTTGTTTAGCGAGAAAAAGTGAGATAATGTTAAGTTTGACTCAAAATATGTCAGGATATTAACACCTAATAATATATTTGTTGACAATAATACCCTTCTTAATGTAACATTTTGCGAAAGCAAAGCAAGACATAGTTCAGTAAATTTTGAAGGCTTTCTCATAGCACATTTGAATTCATAAGTTGTAACTTGTAAAAGAATTGAGTCTTTAATTAATATACGTGTCAAATAATAAATAAAGCTGGATAAAGGACTTTCTTGTCGCTCCCTTTATATTTTCACTAGTAAATTAAAAAGAACGTGTTATTGCTTAATTTCCATATAAAATGATGGTCGCTATTCATAATAATTAGTCAGTAAAATATGAAATTTTGAGTCGATTAAATATGTTTTACTTTCAGTATGGCTATTTTTCATCTTGTCGATATTAATTACTGCTGACAGACATATACACTATGAATGATGTCATTAACCTACATATAGGCAATTCTGTACCATCGGGTGTTTTCTCTATTTTATTAATTACTTTTTTAATTAATTAATGCGTAATTTAGAGATGAAATGAGCAGAGAATCGCCAAGAAGTGTGGCTGTCTGTGCTGTGTATAACTGCTACATACCTTGAGCTTGTAAAAAAAATTAGACTCTTTACATTTTCATTGGTAGTGAAATCCTTAAGTCACAATTTTGAACAAAGTAAAGTAAAACAGCTTGTTCCAGTATGTTCAAAGAATGTCAGTATGATTAAGGGCGAGTTCAGTGATTTGAGGAGAAACAACGAGAGACGGTAAAGAACTAACTGCGTCACAATCCGAGCCTAACGTTAAATAAAGGCTCCACGTGGGAAGTACGTCAGGTGGAGTATATACGCAGTCCACATCCAGAATTCTGAGTTGTTAGTCTCCACACTGCTTCAATGGCGTGTAATTTCTATATCTGTTTATATTTATATTTTATTATCACGGCTCGATTTGCTCGTCTACCCGCACGTACGCGAACAAATAATACGTACGTCTTCTCTGGCATACCCGGGCCAGATAAGTAACAAGGGCACACAATATACTACACACATAAACAACACTCTTCCCCCCCTCCGCACGGCTTGCCCCCGGGCGTGGGTTAAAGGTTGGCTAATATCTCTCTGGCTGGGGTGGGGCGTGAGTTCTATCACGGCCGGAGGGCGCAGCAGGTCTATGACCTAATGCCTGAAAGTGAAGATGATGATGATTTATATTTTATTATTATATTGTATATTTTTTATATGTGTGTTTCCAATATAACAATTTATTTAGATCCAGCTGAAATTGTGAAGCTGTCCTTAGCTCTGGGGAGACCGCAGATTACTGTTACACTAGGCAGTATTGTGCGGTACTGTCCCAAGAGGACAGTACTCACGATATTAGTCCTCCGGGAATAACCCCATTACGAACTACACACGTAAACTTCCTGGATTAAGTCTGTAAAGATAAGCTGTAATTGTGCACATGTTATGGAAACCGTACTAACGTTCGGATTTCTGTTAAATATTTAGAATATGAGAAGTGGACTAAGGTTATGGTTAACGTACGAATTAATAATAGACGGTGTCACTACGTCTAAGGTTTCGTAGTACCCTTATAGTAGAGTATAGTAGTTTCCTTTTGCTTTTGTCCTTTACTCCCTATATACTTGTTGATATGTATTCGCATTTCCGCTGAACATTTTTTGTGAAGTCAGTTTTTTAAACAGTTAGGAATTATAATTTACTTTTATGTGATAGAAATACAAAATTATCACATTCTTTTTTACGTCTATATGCTGTTGTAAAGATGACTGACACACATTGACATTAAACAATACTACCGTTATAAGCAAAAATTATTTCTGTTTAAATAAAATAAGCGTGAATCTTAAATAGTTTTCTTCAACCGTTTAACAGGAATTTATGACATGAAAATCAACACGACACTCAATTCGTAGACATAAAATATAAATTAGTCCTATGTACAATTAAAACTTTGTTTGAAAAAAAAAATAAAGGTTTGCTGGTATTTAGAATATGTTACGAATCGTCGTATTGTATAGTGGAAACAACATACAGACACTTATGAAGTCGCTAATTACCAGCTTTAATTAGTAAAAAATAACAATGTGAAATCAACAAGTAACTTTTGTACAATAATTCAAGTTACATTTGTCGACACGCAATAATAATTATCAACTATTAAGAGTACTCACTTTCCACTAATCTGCAACAATCACTTGATCCGCACTGTACAATCTCGCCAGGTTTAACTCAACTCTAAGCCGGCCACTGTTGCTTATATAGGTCTCGCAGATGTTCCAGAATAATTTTCCATTATTTCTGCTGCGTGCCAAACCAATTTGCTTAGTTAAAAGCGCTTGAACACTCCCGAAGCGACTTGAGTGCACGGCCTTGACAGATACACTCCACCTGCTCGGGTAGCCGAGAAACGTGTACAACTTTTACGTAACTGCACCTGCCGACATTTCGAGAGCGTTACATAATTATCCTAGCAAGTATAATAATAATTTGTTTTCATTTGAACAAATTTTTGATTTAGGCAGACTTACTTCGGCAATTTTCATCATCATCATTATCATATTTCCAAAAGTATCAGTATTACGGGTGAATGGACTACAGCTACACACACACGACACACAATAAGTGAGACGGCTTATAGTTAGCTATTGCATGTTACAGATAATGATAGTGTTAACGCTGGCTGTTGTTATGAAAAACTCTAGCCCTCCTTTCCTGCTGTTCATAAATGCGATAACGCTACGCTTAAAGTACTATAGAGACCTATAATCGCATTACTCAACCACAGATATGACTAAGGAATGCACAAAATATATGTTCGTTATCGTACGTAATTGCATAACGGCTCCTACATCAACATCATTTTAATCTTACAATTCCTGTTATTACTTCAGTCTCTATACTTATTAATGATGAAGTGTACTAAAGCGATAGAAATCGCTCTTCATCGTGTCACAGTTAAAGCAATTATAATAAATTTTTATACGAGCGTGTGATTTTTTAACTATAAATTGAGTTACATGTTCATGTGTTGACAGTGTACAGACAAACCAGAAATTACGAATTAGGTAGGCCTACCACATAAATAACACACTTCAAAAGTGTGATGATTGTCGTTGGGAAGGTATAAACACTGTACCTAATTGTAAGTCGGCGCAATGTTCTGTACAGTGTGCAACTCATTACTCTCGGTTCTGCCCCAAGGTAGTGGGAGAACGATTATATTCAGCGAGGGGGCAAGTGTAATTGTTAAAATTTTGAATTCACACTCTCAGAAATTAAATCGTCCTAAATTAATTTGTTTGAAAATAGTAGAATACTAGTAGCCTTACGTTTTCAATACTAATAATGTACATTATGCATATAATTATGCAATATAATGTCATTTGTTCCATTAAATGTCTGTTGTACGATAAGTCTTGGTGTAGTAACAGTAGTCAGTATCCTTGTGATACATTATGTTACTTGGCTTAATGCAGCTGTGTGTATAATAAGTTATATACCTGCCAAGGTGTATCGATTTCTGTTCTTCAGTAGGCTGTAAAATCTAGCTATCATAGGTATTTATAAAGATGTATGGGAGAAACTGAACAGACAGGTAAATATGGAAACTTTACTAATAATCTGTCGGTTCTGAGGTGTGGCTACGGTTAGGAGGCGAACTGTCGCGTCGGCAGTGAATACTTGATAGATTCTGCATATTTACTGTACATGTATATAACGACCACTGTATGAACCTATACCGTGCTACAGAAAACATCCTTCTTGATTTGATCCTAGGAACTAGGTAGAGATGGTCTCTTTTTTCTTCTAAGGTTAACATCGCAAATATTGTTATATGTGAACACTCAAAGTTACAAAAATAATACACATAATTTTGTTAATATCCAATTCAATATATCTAGAAGTCTATATGTATGTGTGCGTGTCTTGTATGTGCGTCATGCCTTTGTTTAAGTAAACGATTTAAATCGTTGGCTCAGGCAGTTTGTTAGTATATTCGTTCACGCAGCCTGTAATCAATAGTGAAGAAACAAAATGAGTCTTTAAAATCCGCTTTATTGTTTGTGCCTTTAAAGAACTGTTGATTCACGAAAGTGGTTATATACACATGGGGAACTCCGGTTTGTTTGTCGTGAGGGTTGAGGGCACATTATCGAACACGTTGCCATGGTGACGAACGAGAAGAAAGTTGGTGCGCATTTTTGGCTTCACAGAAGTAATAGCTAAGGAATTTTATTTCGCTTTCACAAAATTTTGTTCTTTTCCAAAACGTGAAACGTTTTCGTTAACAAACAATGATCGTTAACGTATTAAACCGTGCAATAAATTCACAGATTTTGAAATTCTAGATTGACCCAAGTTTCACAGGATTGGACACGTGTGGGTAATGGCTAGTGGCGCTCAGTGACCGCAACGCTGCGACATGTCAATTGACAGAAACAACAGCTAAGTAAAATATAAGTAAACTGTGGATTACAATTTCGATTACGATAAAGTTAATTTTAAAACATCTGATATTCATAAGAATATGTCTGAATTGAAGAGATTAAAAGCTGTCATATGACTCGAACAGGTGTAGATTGTACACATTCCTACAGACTAGATAAATGCGATTAAAAGAATGCATCCATAAACGGCTAATTAGAGAGAATCAATAGTTGCTTAATTGTTATGTGCTCTGTGTATTCTCATTTTCATATTATACATGTAGAGAGTGTCTTGCATCCCTTCTTCAAATTCCTTGTTTCCAAGCTGCCTCTTCTTTAAATCCAGACTAACTTGTTTTATCTGTCTTCTGCCAGATGTACCTCTTTCTTCGTATGAGAAGTTACCAAGTCAATACTTTTTCTGTCACCAGTAGTCCACCAGCCTTTTAAATATGTTCGTACCATTTCGGACACCTTGTTCCTATTTCTCCTTGGGTTCCATCTTGTTGTTCTTTCGTTTGTCTCTGTGTCTAATCTTGACGCTGTACAGCTCCTCCTTAAAACGTTTGATAGCCTTCAATCTTCGTGTACCTCGCTGTGTTGGTTCCCAAGCTATTCTGGATAATTATCTGGCGTTTTGTGTTTTTCTTATATCTCTTTTACCACAATATACTGCTCAGTTAATCTATGGCTTCTTTCGCTAGGTGCTTGTCATTTTTTTTTATCACCTCTGCCAATTATCATCCCCAAATATCTGTACTCAATGTAGACTTTGATGGACAAATTCGTATTCGTCGCGTCGCTGATTATTTCACTTACCGGTTTCTTCGCTTTATTTATATTCATTTTTATTGCTCCCTTTTTGTTTAGGACACTTTAATCGTCCTGCAAACTGTACAGAAATAATTTAACAGCGCGTTTAGGTATATTTGTGTTCTCATTACTAGATGAAAATTTGTGTTTACATTTTACATATATAAGTACCTACTATATAAGTACTTACCTAGGTTCAGCTGTGATTTAGAAGTGTTTGTGATTTGTTTATTATTAAAAATTGTAACAACGGCTAAATGTTACGTTTATCTTATATACTGTTAATAATGTAAGCCAAATGAAATCTTTGAAGTAAATTAAGATCATAAAGAAATAATTCGGGTTGCTTGGGATGTTTTAATGTGATTAGAATAGGATCTTTTTTCTCGAGTGTTTAAGTATTTAGTGTAGTCTGTATAAGGTTTTCATAGACAGCACAATGAATCCGTGACAGGAACTGTTGGCAATAAGAGCGCAGTTCAGTTACAAAAGACTGCTATAAGGTGACAGAACATACCTTATAAGGTAAGTGACATTAAAACTCAGGTTGTCACTGTCACAGCTTATGGTGGGCAGGTAATTTCCAGTGTTGTAAATATAATTAATATTGTAAACGTTAATAATAGGAATAAGGATGTAAATATCTTCATCAATAGTCTCTATCTTAAGCTATACGTATACATATCCTTCTCTAGCTGTCATAATATGGTAGAGTAGAGAAAAGTAGAGTATGTAATGAGCTGTACGGTTAGTTTTGTTGTTGCTGTTCTTCTTCTTAGGTATTCCGTCCGTAGATTGGTTGGCAGGTGGATTCCATATGGATCCATTTTGTTCATTCTGCTTCGTTTCTTCACAGTAATTCCAATTTACTGTTGCAACTTATTATTTGATTAACATACCGAGGCCTTGGTTTTCTTGTGCATCGCAATGTTTAATTTTGTTACGAAAATCAATATCTCTATTGTTGCTAGTTTGTTACCGCCTTCAACTGCACTTACTCATGCTCTATATGCGGGTGAGGCTGATTATTTGACCGGAAGTGGTGTTCACCAACTTGTTCAATTACCACTCACACGAGTCCAATAAATTGTTGAGTTTTGTTTTATAAAACGCCCGAGTCGGGCAACAAACGCACGATCATACGCAATAATCCGTTTGCTTTCATACGTTCACGTATCATACTCGATAATAAGAAAAACATTTCATACAGCTTTCTATACAGACCAATTTCGTCCCGGGTCACGAATGAACTGGCGGCTCTCTTTTAATTATAAACACACAGTCCGTGCGTAATTTCTGTAACGATTATTTAACCTGTAGTTTCTTATTAATTGATTTAAATCTTTAATTTCTGGTAAATGTTCCGTTTTTGCAGTACATACGAATGAGAATTTGCAGGTATCTTCGTTTCAGCAGTTCACTTGCGATCTTGATGTAAATTTTTTACATGGCGTGGAGTTTAGAAAGTGATTATAGTTAATTTTTTTAAGTAAGTAGAAGTGTTCAAATATGTATCAGCATATGTTGAGAGCAAGTTGATATAGGCTACTATAAATTAATAGCTTTCAGCTTGAAATTACAAATACAAGACTATAACTAATCTCTTCTACTGGAATTATTTAAAACCCCTGGAAAAACATCGGTTGAAATTATGGGAAATGAATTATTGATTCTCGTAAACAAAACTGTTTAACCTTCTATTTAGGTGTCGCAGAGAGCACACCATCTTGTCCTGTAGCCCAAGCCCGCACCGATCCTATCCTTTCTACACTTTCTTTAATACTGTCTTCCCATTTCAATCTCGGTGTTCCTCTTCTCCTACTTTTCTTCACTTTCCAGATTTGCTTCGTATGCTCTTATAGGGTATCTTGGTCTTCCATTCTACAGATGTGGCCAAACGATCTCAACTGTGAGCTTTTTATCATATCGATTATGATATGGTGCTGCGGATATTAAGGTTTCGTATTCCATCTAATCTTGTTTTGTTTTCTAGACTTGTAAGAAATCTCATCTCCACTGCTTGAATTTGGCTTTTATGTCGATCATTCAAGGTCCATGACTCACAGCCATAGATCGTTGCTGTGATAGGCCTATAAAAGGATTTGTAGACTGTCAGTTTCGTCCCCTCTGAAATTTCTCTTTTACCAAGAAAGTTTTGTTTTATGACTCCTTTTATGACTTTCGTCTGCTGGCTGACGAAATTTGGGAATCGAATTCTGTTACATTCCGGCCATCCTCACTAAAGGCTGACTGCACTTAAATATTTGGAGCAGGTGAACCTGCTCGAGCTCACTATTGCAAACAACTATATTATGTTGTCTTACTTGTCTTTTTGTTTTGTGGAGCTATTGGTCATGTTTTTCTGACGCATAGCATCTTCCCATATATTCAGATTGTGCTGTAGATTCTGTTCTGAGCTAGCGATAAGAACAATATGTAGTCACCAAAGCAAGATTTGTAAATAACGCAGGTTGTTGTCTCCAGTTCCCGAGCTAAAACGTTTTACTTCTTTGTTGGCTGTCTAGGCCGATAGCATGGTGATTACTGAATCGCATAATTAGTTTTATTGTAGTGTGAATAGAAACAAAAGTCACATCTGTCAAAACCCTTCTAATTCATAAAATGTTTTATTTTACAACACAGTTCTACTGATTAGTCTATTTGTAAGATTCAAAGGAGTTATTTCACTGTTAAACATAGTAGAATATACTTACTATATACATTCCCAGTTAGTTTTATACATCATTTAGTGGTGACCTTATAGCCCGTGATGTCGTAAATGAAAGAATGGTATTTCTGAATAAGATAAAATATTTATTAACCTCACAAAAACAAACAAGATTGTGCTTTTGATAAACTAAGTTATTGTGCTGTTGTTAGAAGATACAAAATATATCTTCCTTTTATAAACTATTATTTTTTTAACGAAAAACTAGTTTTACTACAAAAAATATGATTACATAGGTTCTATTTTCTATGTGTATAATGAATAAAACTCGTATTTTGTATAAGAGGAAATAAGGAGAAACACGTATTTTGTAACCGAATTTATGAATTCGATTTCGCTGAGACAACGTCAGCAACAGGCCAGACGTGCAAGTATTAAAGGGCGAGGTTTGAATTAGTGAGAGTGAAGAAGAATGGATTGCCTAATGTCAACATCCTCTACATGACATGCTTTATTTAACAATAACGGTACCGGAAACGCTGTATATCTTGGTAAATTGTCTTGAGATATGCTTGCATTGGCTCAGAATGGAGATTCAACTCGCACGCACGGGCGCGCGTCGCGTTTGTACCTTTTACTAAAACGCCGCCTCAGACAAAGTCACGGTGAAAACTATTATTTTATTACAACAAACTCCGTGGGCTGAATTTATTAGCGTTCGCTGTCGTGAAGAACTCGGGAATCCACTACACAAAGGTGATGGACCTATTGAGGTAGTGTCCATTTACTTTCGTGATAAGAGTAAACGTTTCTCACTTTTTCGTTTGTGGTGTGTGTGTCATGCGTGACGTGTTTTAAATTGGTAATGCCACGAGGCACGAATTACAAGTCACAGAAAAACTGTATAATTTCAAAAATGATACGCTTTACACGTTTTTATTGTTTTTATTTCGTTAAAATGATTCTACCACTGTCTGCAGGGATTCGGTCAACAACGGTAACTGATCCTATCTTTGACCCTGCAACCTGTAAACAGTAATTTAAAAATGAGGTTTTAACCAGTTTATTTCACATGCACAGTGAAATATGAAATCACTACAGTTTTAACAGTAAAAGTTGTAAAACGTGAAGAAGTAACTCGTTTCTGCTAATGTGTATTTCTCCACGGCACTCGAAAGTACCACAGAGTCGAAACGATTTGCGTAAACATTGATGGGTTTTTTGGAACATAAAAAATGCCCTCCAAAGTGACAAACAGAAACTATCAGAAATAGAAAAAGTAAAATAAATATTGAGAAACATCGCTCATGGCCAAATTAGAAGTTCACTATGAGCAAAAACTCGTAGAATGAAGTTTCATAGTAATGGTTATAAATGAATTAACAAGGAGTTTTTAATAGGAATTTATGAATTTAACTTGGCTTTAGGCTTGTTTCATTTAGTAGGGATTATATGATACATAAATAGATTATATAGATACATTATATAAGTATGTATAAATAAAGTCTATAAGAAACTACTAACGCAGTCTAATGAAACCATATTCATTTTTTCGATATTTATATTTATCAAATGTGCATAGCATATACATTTTCAGTTTCTATTGTGGCAAAGAGGGCGATAATAAACCAGTTAGAGCACATTATTTTTCATGTCATTATCATCATCATCGTCGTCGTCGTCGTCGTCGTCGTCATCATCATCATCATCATCATTATAATTGTCGTCGTCGTCATCGTCATCGCCACCAACATCATAATTATTGGCCCCACCACCATCTTCGTCGTCATGATCGGCTTCAAGGATCAGCCCCAAGAACAGTTCCTTACCTCCTGCCTAGCTGTTTCTAGGTCGGCCTATACGTCTCCTGCCTTAAGGTCAGATTACGTACACGGTAGTCTATCATTGGTAGAAAATCTCCAGTTCATCTCGGATATCGATATTATGGGGAATAGTCTTTCGCGTGCATCGTTTCTCCGCCCTAAGGAATTCAGTCACCACATTCGGCGTTCGATTCGCTTTGTAGGCATCAGCTTTTTTTCAGATAGCTCGTACGGCCAGTGTTTTTAAATTTGAACTGAGCTGTTGTCGGCATTGGGATGTGTGGTACCTCCTATGATACCACATCTTCTTGCGAAAGTTGTTACTTTGTTATCGATATTCCTGACATATTTGTTGTCAGCTCTCAACGTAGAATTTAAGACATTTATTTGTAATCGTGTATTATTTATTACACACATTTTAGCTTCGTGAATGCGAATCCCTCTTGTCAGCTTGCTTTTCTCCTTTAAAATATGCTTTTTTAAAAATATGGTCAATATGTTATTCGTAAATAACAATGGTGACAAGCGACAAATCTACTCAACTTACTGGTATTTGTAAAACCAATTCTTGTCCTCCTACCATTGAGGTCTAGAATTGAGGAGGGTATGTATAAAAGTTTTCACTTTAATTTGGCAGTTATTAATTCCTCTAGCCTCGAGTATTTGAGAATCACAATTGTTGTCTAATTACCTTGTCGAAAGCTTACTGAAATCCGTTAATGCTATATAGGATGGTAGGTTTTTTCTCTTTATTTTTCAGTAACTTGTTTGTTCTTTCCTATATTTTTTCTACTTCTTCAAGAAATATTTCTTCTATTAATTCTAATTACCACGTTAACGTTTGCACAGACATTGTATAGCCAGAGGCCGATAAGAGAATACGCCCAAAATTGTTCGTATTTTCGCTCTACCCCTTTTTACACAGCGAAATTATTTTCGAACATATTTCTAAAGGACTTTCAAAGTTCTCTAGCCTGTATAGAGATGTGTAGTCACGTGAGTTTGAATAATTTACCAGTGTAATTTATCAGCTCTAGTTTTAGTTCCGGTCACTTTACCATCCTTCAGATTTTTAGAATGTGTCCTGGTTCTTCATTCATTAACTCGTCTACCGGTAGTCAGGTAGTTATGTGACCAGTAATCACTTAAGTCGCCGATCCGTCAGTGTACTATTCCTAATTCGTTATTGGTGTTAAAGCGTAGCTCTTTATAGTGCTTCCAGCTTCCTTCTTGCTTATAACATTTATTTTTGCAGTATCTTTTCGTCTGTATATAAATGTCTGTTACTGTATATGCTTTCTGTCGAAACTTTCTGTCGTATACATCACTCTTGACATTTACAACATATTTCTTTCAACTTCTTCTGTGTACTTGTTTCTCTTGTCCCCGTACCATGCCTAAATCCTAGTTTTTCTTCTGGCGAGTATGGTATACGCTCTCTGCACATTTTTTTTAATGTTTCTTCAAGAACTGAGATTCTAAAACTTTTTTCCTAAAATTCTTCTTTTACCTGAGAGTCTCGCTAGCCGCTTTATGAAGTATGTCTTTTAAGTTTTGTAGTCTCTAAGTGGAAGAGTATAGGCCTACTCTATTGTTACTTCGTGTGTTACAATTTCTCATATAAGGATTTTCTACCGTTGCCTTGTACCTGGATTTTGTATGGCTTTTACGTTTTTGTTTTAATACTCCTACCCATGGATGTGTTACTGCTATCTTACCGCATGCTTCGGAAAAATTGTTATTCAGAAAAATATTGGTTATTTTTACATTGTTGGACACAACAAATTGTCTCAGCTCCTGCCAGTTTCATTGATTGCCTTTTCTTTGTCGCTCACTACACTTTTTCCACTGAACACCACGGGTATGATTACATAATGGTTTTGCTATAAATAGATATGGCTACTTTGCATGCAGGTGTTTTAGAAATATCCCCGGTTTTCTCTGGCTTGTCTTCCTGTGACGCAAGTCCGTCAATAACATGAAAACATTCTCTCTAGGTTTTCAGATGGATGGACAAGAGTCTGCACGTTATATATATAACATGCAGAATCACGAAGGCTGAGGATGAGAACACAATGGTTCTCGAAACATGTTCCTAATAATAAGGGAAAAAAATATCTTGAGGTAATTTTTTTATAAATATTAAATATATTATATAGGCCTACATCAAGAAACGGACTGTAGCAAAAAGTGTGTGTGTGTGTGTGTGTGTGTGTGTGTGTGTGTGTGTGTGTGTGTGTGTGTGTGTGTGTGTGTGTGTGTGTGTGTGTGTGTGTGTGTGTGTGTGTGTGTGTGTGTGTGTGTGTGTGTGTGTGTGTGTGTGTGTGTGTGTGTGTGTGTGTGTGTGTGTGTGTGTGTGTGTGTGTGTGTGTAGCTCATAATTGCTTTTCATTACGTATCATCTATTCCCGATTTGGGTCCAGTTTTATTTCATATTCCATTCCGCATAATCAGTTAATTTCCATGCTTCCTTTCAATTTATTTTTAGTTTCCGGTACTGTTATTATGTTAACATTATTATTAACGTATTATGTATGAGCAATCATCATCATTAAACCTACAAGGCCTGGAACTAGCCCTCTGAAAATACTGAATTAGTAGGCGAAGGATCCCCACAATCATACCGGTGGAAGTGAGAGCTGAGGCTATACTTACAAAAAAGGCAGTTACATACCTAGGGCTGAGGGCACATTCGAAGCTCTCCTGTTGGCAGCAAACCACGTATGCAGCTGATAAGGCGACTCACATCACAACACAGCTCAGCAGGCTTATGTAGCTGGCCAGTGTAGGAGGTCCCACTGCGAGTAAGAGGCTATTGTTGACGGCGGTCACGCAATCTGTCCCTCAGTATGGTTGTGAAATCTGGACCGACTCACTAAAAGAAATACAGAAAACGTATAGCATCGGTCCTGAGAAGACGAGCCCTCAGAGTAGCATCCTCTTATCGGACAGTGCCAGAACCAGTAATCCTTGTGACAGCAGGAGTGGTTCCCATAGACCTTTTGGCTCTAGAGCAAAAGCATCTCTTCGAAAGAAGAGATGAAATTGAAACAGATGCGACAAAGTATGAAACCAGGAACACGCTCACTCTCCGGCAATGGCAACATCGGTGGAATAGGGAGGACAGAAGAAGATGGACCGCCAGGCTTATACCGAACTTTGGGAATGGATTGACCGCCAATACGGCGAGGTTAACAACCATCTGACACAGTTCCTCAGTGGTCATGACTATTTTAATTACTATCTCCACAGAATGGGAAAGGTGGAACGCTCGGCCCCACCTGAGAAAGGTGGTTGACTCTCCCCATGAAGATGCCTTGCAAACCTTTTTGGAGTGCTGCAGATTCACAAGAGAGAGGATGGCACTGGAGATGGAGCTCGGAGAGTTCATGCCCGAGGGCGTAGTTGAGATTATGCTTCGTGGCAAGGAGGAATGAAACCGCAGTTTAGCAATTATTCAACTGTGGCGCGAGCACTACAGCGGGATACAATCTCCACCAGATGGACCCAGATATTTTATCGCAGTCATTATTGCTCCTTTTCTCCTTTCTCATCATTTTGCAAGATTAGATTTAGAGTTTTGGATCGTTAATTGAGATGTTATCGTTGTGATGATTATTATTAATAATCATATGTGTTGTTGTTCTATTCTGTTTTATTTATTTTTTAATAGTTATTGTATTTGTATAATCATATAGCCTAGTGAGGACCTTAGTAGACCAGCAGGTATGGCGCCTCGCTTCCAGTGTACTATAGGTCCCGCTCGATTCCCAGGCGGACATGAAATCAAGATACGTTTTCAGCCCCCTGGTCGACTGAGTCGGTGGATATGAGTATCCAAAGTAACATTTGGGGCAGTGGCGGCTGGTAACGTTTTTGACTTGGGGGGGGAATTATTTGGACCCATATGTAACAAAAGTCACCAGTAGAAACTAAATTATTGCTATTATCATGAAATAATTGTAAAATTGAACCTTTTGCTTTGCTGCTAAAAGTATTTTTAATATCAAAAACCTACCTTGCAAACTACCAATATTTAAACAGTGTTTGAAACTGAAATTATATATAACCCTAAGCAGTTCACGTTCCTAAACTTAAATAGTTAATAAATTATATTAGTAAATGCATGCATTACTAAATAAAATATGTTTGTTCCCTACCTTGGATTAGTTTATTTGTTTGAATATGAAATCCATTCTCCTCTTCTTTTGCTTGGCAAAATGGTCAATAACTAATTCATTGAAGTTAGGAGTTATTTCTAACATTGTTTTCTATTGAACACATTCCCAGAGCACTTAGTCTGTCCTCTTTCATTGTATTATGTGTAAATGTTTTAATGCATTTGAGAGTTGAGAAACATCGTTCTCTTTCTGCTGTAGTCATAGGGATTGTACAAATAATTTTTAATAGTTTTACCAGTTCGGGAAAAACAGTAACTAGATTGTTTTCATATACAAAATTGAGTAGAACCAATGCGCCAGTTGCCTTTGTGAAGTCGCGCCTGCTGTATAGAACTACCAGTTCATGTCTTAATGCAGTTTCATTTAAATTAAATTGTTTAGCAGCAATTTGTAACTGTGTTTCTGGAAGGATAAGCTGATGTTTAGAAAACAGGGTTGGTTGCAACAAAGCTGCTATTGCTAAATGGTCTGAAAATAAAAATCTGTCGTCTACGTTAGTAACTATTATGTCACAAACTTCTTTAGCTCCAGTCTTCTTGCTTTCATCAAAACGTGACCTTTTTGGATTTTGAGATGATTCTCCAAAATGATTTGTTGCAGACAAACTGGCATCAAAATCAATATAATCTCTGACATTTTGAATGTGTGACTTGAATGAGGCAACATACTGGTGTGTTTTAATACTGTCAATTTCTACTTGCTGTAATTGGTTAAACAAAATGTCACAGGCTGGCATAATTTTGTTGAAAAATGTTAACCAAAAATTAAAATCATCATTATTTAATGTGTTTTTCAGTCCTAATGCTTTCTGAACAGTGGACTTGTCACTCTCGTCGTCATCTATGATTTTTTCAAGAGCAGCGGAAATGTCAGTTTTATGAATAAATACTGTTGTCACACAACGGGATTTAAAATTCCACCTGGTATTAGAACAATTTGGATGACGTTTCTTTACTACTTCATCAAGTATGGAGTTCGTTTGGAAGATCTTGAAAAAAATGTTGTAAAGCCATCTAACTTACAGAAAAATATTTTTACTTGCTTGTTTTATGATGCAGCATGCTCAATAATTAGGTTTAGTTGATGGGCATAACAGTGTATGTACTGGGTATTCTTGTACACGGCTTTAACTTTTGCTTGAACACCGTTATGTTTTCCACTCATTACTGCTGCCCCATCGTAACTTTGTGCAATAATTTTACTAGGCATCTTATCAAGTTGTAATTTTGCTAATTCTTCAAAAATAGTATTACTAATACCTTCAGCGGAGTGATCTTGTGGACTGACAAAACTGATAAATCTCTCATGTAATTTTCCATTCAATTCATACCTCACAACTAACACTATTTGTGACAGAGTGGCACAATCCGTGGTTTCATCTGCTTCAATTGAAATGTAGTCAGTTTCATTTGTTTCTTTTTTTATTAGTCCAATGCACACTGCATAAATAGAATCCAAAATTTCATTTTGAATTGTTTTAGAAAGACCAACGAAAACCCTATTGTTTGTTTTTTCAATATGCTCTCTTAAGGTGCTATTTAGGCCTGCCATTAAATTTACTAGGCCACTAAAAATACCTTGATTCTCAGATGCGTTTGTTTCATCATGTCCCCTTAAAGCTAGTTCAAATATTCCACAAAACATTACACAGTCAATTAACTTACTTAGGGTGTATCTGTTCTTAGAGACTTCTTCATTATTCTTTTTAATTTTTAATCTATGTGCACTGTCTAACTGGCAACTAATATTGACTTTTCCTAACAATGAATATTCAATTGTTCATATGATTTCACTAATTTTATGTTTTTTAATTGTTTCTCCCAAATGTTTCAAGTCCTTAATTCCATTTTCAGTTCAGGCTGAATCACTGTTTAGGTTCATCACCAAACATACATAACAAAAAAAGGAATTCATCACCTCACATCCACATATCCAATCAGCATGTAACAGTTTCTATTAAATTTTCTTGTGTAGTTTTTTTTACTTGATGCTGGCCTATCCGTTTATAATTTTGTTGTGTGATATCTAAATTGGGTTTTGGTGGCCCTAATTTTTTTAGTTCTATTTTCTTTTCGTATGTAAGTGAATTTGAAATAATCAAAAGTTTAATATTACTTACTGAATTCATAGCCATTTTTTTCGTTTCTAACAAATACGCGCAGAACACACAGGTTCAGGCCTACACAGAATAAGTTACACGTTTATGTACACAAGGTTCGACAAAAACACTATCTTACACAGAATACAGTGCCTAATAAAGAATAAATTATTAGAACATTACGTTTACACAAAAAATACAACAAGAACACAATCAAAACTGTATAAAACACAAGAGAAAATATATCCACTTAAACAGCAACAGAGAAGTTTTTAACAACGCTCCGGTTCTCTATAAAAAGAGCCGCGAAATCAAACAGCGGGCAGAGTCCTCCCTATAATTGGTGCCACTAATTTAAAAGCATAGACATGTGCACACGTTCTCTTTCCCCGCTCCCCGCAAGACCCGCCTATGCAGGGAGGACTGTCTTAAAAGCGTCCGGCTGCGTGACCATGCCGAAAACATCGGGTGACCCAAAAATGCCGCTATTAGTCGCTAGCATGCCGCTATTAGTCGCCCCAAAAATATCCATCACATAAGGATACTCCACATTATACTTATATTATTGACAAGTTTAATTTGCAAATTTAGTGGGAGGGCTGTGCCTTTTGCCCTCCCTGTACGATCCGCCACTGGTTTGGGGTAGGCTTAATAATGGCCGGCTGAAGCCTAGTGCTGACTGCACTACCTTGCTTGTCTGGCGAACGTTTCATGTAAGGCATGACTACCCTGTCTGACTCCTGGGCTGCCTATTCGGTAACAAAGAAGCCATTATTTTATTATTGGCACGTACTCTATTATTAAAAATCTTTATCACTCATGCTGCTGAGTATGTAGGTACTGCCTCACTCTACCTTTCGAAACATCCAAGTTTAAACGGGTATCAAGAAAAAAAAAAAACAGTGCTAGTACTGAAATTCTAGTGGACTTCTGAAAAATAAAATTTCATTTTGTTCGTGTGTTGCGTTCCTTAGAACTATGAGTTGATATTTTCAGTCCATTAACTTATAGTTTTTTCACGATATTACGAATCTGATTATTCGGTAGTAGGCCTAACAGTCATAGAATAGACAGGAAAGCAAATTTAACGTCCTGGACTTGTATTTCGTGTATAGATCGTAAGTACTGTGTACATGACATATCGCCAACAAAGTAGCGTCTGTTACATGAACTCTGCACTTTGTATTTGTCGATAACGTTGAACACAGTAGTTTGGATACACGTGCGACCTTCCATAGGAAGCTTTCTCTTTAACGACAGTGTCCCATCCATCAACTTGCCAAACGAAAGAAGTACACCGTGACTGGTTGCTAACTCATTATCCCGGCACACAATCTTAAACATGTTCGTTGCTTTTAAATTGTATCACGCACGGAAACAGGATACACCACACGGAAGCACACACACGAGCGCGCGAATTCATAACACTTTTCTTAGATGCCAAATGAAAGAAAATATCTTCGACATATTTTGTATAACGAGTAATAAATACATTACAGTAATTTTGTTTACAACACGTAGTATGTAAAAGCTGCACAGAAATGTACAAATTTTTCTTGTATGCTGTGCGTTTAGCTTCTGAATTCTGATCGATTTTCACAGTTTTATTGCTTCTTTAATTAGTTTTAGTACTCTCTCTGTTCGTCTTGAATTTTTTTTTAATTCCACTTACTACGGTCTGTCTGATGCTTAGGCCTACATCTGATTGTATCACACCGCCTTTCTATATAGGCCTACCTCAGCTATTGTCGTTGACATTGACTTTCTACTTTAGATGTTCTAGTCATTTGTTTACTTTAACTCACCACGTAGTAAACTCTGCGGTCGTATTCGTGTTTCTGCTCTTGGATCAATGTTTTGTTCCTTTTTTTTGTACAATTTCCTGTCTATCCTCGATAGTCCTTTGGTTTATACTAATAACAATAACGGTAACTCGGATCACAGTGTCGGTTGACCCCGATACGATCCAACGGACGAGAATAACTTACGAAAATAGTTGGCAACATAAAAGACTTAAAGGCAGTTTATACGTATGAAATCAAAATGGCGGATGCTAGTTTACATGCCATGCCTTTCTTCCTTTTAACTGACTAATTAATTGATCATTATAGTATGTAAACATAGGGTATGTTTATCGTACGTTATGTGACATGAGAAACAGTTTCAGTTAAAAGGAGAAATATGTAAAGAGATAACATTTTTGTCGATCAGAAGAGTTGAAAGAATATTATCAACTCTTTGGGAGGGAGATGAGTTTTGAAACAGCTGTTTTTCAGCTGCTAATTAGATTTGGTAATACTTGACAGACGTGTTGGAAGCACAGCAGTTAAATGACTTTCAGTGTATCGCTGTGCGTGGCTCCATAGAGGTTATCACTAACCGTTCATTCGCGTGGAGACGAGATCTTAGTAACATGATACAGCCAAGTGTGCTGGCGTCTCACTTTTACTTGGTTTGTCGTTACCTCTTCCACAAAATTTAAAGATTTCTGTGGTTTATGAATAATTGACATTACATATTTGAAGACGACAGTTGTCTGATTTTTCAATTTCATAACGAAATGCACAATAAAAATAATCATGATACAATCTATCTTCACAGAACATACATTTCAACGTGCGTGCGCATGCCAACACACAAACAAAACAGTTTGTAATTATACGTAAGTGCAAGTTCGTGTGTGTGTGAAAATGTTTGGGAACGTATTGTACTTAAACATATTCTTATAATGATTAAATTATAATGGCAATCCCACCGACGCACTAAAAAAAAAAGAATTATAAGGGGTGTGGACAAGGGCAATTCCGAAGTTAACCACCAATTTGTTGGTAAAAACACGAAAATAGATAAAAATATTATATTATATACAAAAACTCTTCTTCTTTAGTGTAATTGTGTACGACAGGTTACAACCGGATGCCCTCCACTTTTCTCGGTCTGACATCACCCGTCTGATCGGTCTGGCATTTATCTTCATCTGACTATAGTTCCTTCCGTTTTCCGATGCCATCAACCATTCCAACCTTTCTTCTTCCCCTCTTTAGTCCTCTCTTTCCAACCACCTTTCCCTCTATGATTATTAGCTGCCGATAGTTTCTACGCAATATATGCCCCAACTAAGATATTTTTTTCTTTCTTATTACATTCAGCAGTTTGTTTCCTCTCCTATTTTCGTCATTTCATCGTTTCTCACTATAGCAGTCCATTTCATCATAATCATGCTTCGCCACAACCACATTTCGAAGCTCTCTAGGTACCTTTCTTCTTTCTTTTTATGGTCCATGTTTCACTGTCATATAAAACATTTAAAACAAAACATTTTAAACATTTATGCTCTAAATGAAACATTTAGCATATAACTTTCTCATCTCATCGGAATCCTTCTTGCTGTCAGTAATGATTTTAACTTTTCGAAAGTTCTCTTACCCACAGATATCCCACTTTTGATTTCCTCCGTACAGCTTTCAATCCATGTCACCGTAATCCCCAAATACTTAAATGAGTTCACTTGCTCTATAGTTTTTCCTTCCAATAATATATTACAAACGTCTTCATTCTTGTCGGTTCTCGTCATTTTAGTTTCCTACAATATTTTTCCATACAAAATATTTGTATCCAGTACTTTCATATACATGTAAATATTTGATTTCCCATTTAGTCACCTTCCACATTCAGGCACTTCTCATATCGAGGCACAAACTTTTGCAATGCTTCATAGAAAAAAGCCGTCGCTAAAGTATCCAGCAGTTGTTGTTGATATCAGTGGGGTCTTCATTGGTTAAAAAGCTCTGGGTAGCCACCCAGTCCTTGATTTTGATAGCAAGATGTCACTCCTGCCCGGACTTGGTCCAACGGTGACCCGTTCTCGCTTGGTCTACCGATAGGGCTTGTAGACATTTGTATAATAGTCTCGAATCCCGATTGTGAACAATGAGCCTCCTAAAATACTCAGACCATGACGTCCGCGACTCAGACCCAGGATGGTGGTATCCTGGTGAACGGGGTCGATCGCCTGATAATTTATATCGAGGTCTCGGGGCTCCATACTATCTTTGATGTCATGAAATGAAAATTAAATGGTAATGACAATTTGGATAGAGAGAGAATTATAAACACAATGTCGAATAGAAATATAGTTGTGTAAATTCTGAAAAATAGGCCCTTTATGTGAAGTTTCAAGTGACAAAATGAAATTATGTGAACGAACTTCTGATTAAAAAAAAAATTACCTGTGAAAGAAGATTTAGTACACAGACTGAATAAATTAATGTTCATGAAGTTCACATTTTATTTTCTCTAAATTTTTTTCATTAGGTTATCATAACTTCGTACGGTATATACATAACGAACAATGGAGTCAGGAAAAGAATCTTATAAATAATTATCTTGAATTCTTGGATTTTGTTATCTACGACGTGTCCGAGTGTTATCAATAAACAAAATATATTATTATGACACGGAACACAATTATTTTAGAAAATATTTGTAGTTTTTACCTCACTGCCTGAATCAGTTTTCGCTCATTTCGAGCGTGATCAGAGGCTGCCGCTAGGAGGGCTGTCCGTCGTGTTTCTGGTGACTTCGCTGTCGTTCGAAAGATCGCTGTGTGTATGTTGTGTGCGCGCGCGCGTGTGTTTCGTGTGACGTCAAATAATATTGTGATTTAAAGTGTATTAAAAGAGGTAAACATTTTTTTAAATGTTTGTCTAAAATAATTGTTTTCCGTAATTGTGTATCGTAATAATATATTTTGGTTATTGAATTATCTCGAAGGTACGGTGTGAAAGTAAAACAGTTAACTGTTAAACTATTCTGACCGTCCTTATCAGAATTTAAAGATCGTCCTAATATTCAATTAAAGATCAAATAACTCTAACATTTAACAGTTCATTGCTGTGTAAATTGTCTTACAATAATTACAAGTCTGCATAAAATCCATAACGCCGACTGAGTTTACGGACCGCAATAACCATCGTTGTGTCAGAGAGTTCATATTCTTGTTATAAAGACGCACCCTTTGAACCATTTTTCCAAATTTTGAGTTTGCTTTAATGATGTACTTGCAGAATATTTCACTTCGACACATAAATCTACAAGGCAGTAGACGAAAGGCGAAAGGAAACAACTTTGTGGAAGAACTTAATTTCTCGACATTTGTGACGCAGCAGAAGAAACATTATGCTTCTTCTGCATACTACCAAGGAACGTTTCTACTGTTGCTCAAGGAAGATGAGCAAATAACAAGCAACAAGCAAATAACCTTATGTAATTTGTTGTTACAACACCCTTCTGGATGTAAACTACCGTACGTGGTTCTGATAACTTAGGCATGAATGACATTAAAGAGTAAAATAAAATCGTACACGTTAATCTCATCAGTCTGTCCTACATACTCTTTTGCCTGTAATTTTCTGTTGGAAAAGTCGTTCAAAGCAGTTAATTTTATTTTATCTCTTACAACTTTATATAAAGGATATGGATTTCAGGACCGACACAAGCACCTATGAATATAGTATTTCTGTTCGTTAAAGTAATTGGTTCCACTGAAATAATCCATAAATGTTATTGGTTCAGTAATTATCAGAATGGTCTACTAATGCAACAAATTTCTATGAAGCAATAACATTATATTGTAATTGTGTATAACACAGACGCAGCAAGTTTGAGGGTCAGTCAATAATAGGTACATTACAGCGTGTTGAAGTCCGGCGTGATATTAAGTGATTATTTATCGTGATTTTGATTAATAATTTCAGTAATTAGTTCAGTATTACATTATATAATGAAGATTGTGTATTGGTTTACTGAACTGGTCAACAATAATTGTTAAACAAATGTAAGTTGGACTGAGGCGATTAATAAAGTTTGTGGGAGTTCTACTGTCTTTAGTTTAAATTTTCCCCACCACATGTTAGTAATAATTACCAAGTAATAATCTAGTGCAGCTTCCAAAACATTTTACATACATGTCAAGTAAAATGAAAGCCGAACAATTTTTATTTTTCGGTCTGTTAAACATTGTCGTCACTTAGTGTTACAGCATAGGTTTGGTTATGAAAAGTTATGGTTAAGAAAAGTAACGTCGGATTGTGTCGTAAAACGAAATCTGATCTACTAGTTGAAGTGGGTTGAGGGTGTGACTCAAGTATTTACATTACCTGACCCACAGGCAAGTTCAGCTTTCTTGTCTTCACGCCTGATCAAATTCAGTCATTAGGTCCAACGTCTTACTTGTTACCTCGTAATTGAATTTATGTTCACCTGAAGTGTCGAAAGCTAGCGACATGACCAAACCACGCAGTGGTCAAAGCATGTTGATGAAGTTATTAAAGTGTTGAAACTTTAAATACTACTCATAAATCCGATATATTATTTCACTGAAATTATAAAAGTTTCTCCTGTTCTGTCGGCGTGAATGGTTTGGACTTATTTACATGACTGATACCAGAGTTTGATGAACTAAGTATTTCAGAATACTTGATTTGAGAGAAAACGCGTTTGTATTCTGTAACTCTTCATAAGAAATTCTATTATTGAGTTTTAAATGTAATTTTCCACAACATATTTATGACTTCAGAGCACATGTCACTGATGAACAATTACAAATTCTGTATTTCTTATTATTAAATAGAATGATAACACTGTTTAGCAACGTAATTGTGCTGTTGTATTTATATTATTAAACTAGTTGGCACCCTTAATCAGAATAAATTATATATTTGCATTTTTTAAACAAATCTTGTCTGTGTTGCACATATGTACTGCACACTCTGCATACCTGTTATGTACTATTGCACTGTTAGACTATGCGTTTGTCTGCACGGACACGTATGGTATCGCTGCGGCCTATGGTCGAGGTGCGCGCGCGTGCGTGTGTGTATGAGCTGCTTTGACTGAAACTTGAATTACAACCAAAGATTAACTGACGAAATAATAATATATTTGAATGTAAACATGTATCAGCGCGCTCTCTCCTCGTCACACAAACACACGCGCGCATGTGTAAATAGACTTGTTATTACTCTGTCGCATGTTCTCTGTACACACACGGAAGCGAGCGTTTGTCATTCTTGCCAGTGAAACTTCTGTTTCATTCGATAATCGGTGCAAGAACACCAGTTATAGCCTATAGCAACTGCAATCCAGCACCATTCTTCGTAATGATGATGTTGTTCCATGACCTTATCTAAATGTGTAATAATTATTTACTCGTAAAAGAAAGACCAGGGCGTAATCTAAAACCACTTTCAATGTTCTATGCATTAAATTTAAGAAAAAAGGTAAATTAACAGTTGATCTTGGTGTTTGCTGTTTGGTGAATTTCTGTTGGATGTGTATAACTTTTAACGTTATTAATATTAAAAATGTGAACCTTATTAAGGATATTTATTTATAATTTATTAGATCACAGACTTACGATTAATATCATTTACGTACACTTCTACGTCTACAGAATCAGTGACCTATAAACAGAAAGGGATGTGTTACTATAAAGAAAGTGAAGTGGGAGACTAGGGGAGGTATAAACTTTTCCCTCGTCATTAACCTTTCGTGAGCTAGGAACGTGAGTACAATAGGGGGACTTTTGTGATTCGACGTTACTCCTTGTGCATGAAACCCAGAAGACACACGGAGTCGTAATACTGAAATAGCTATGACCCTATTATGTTCATTACGTTTTACACTACGTACTTATCATGTTGTGAAAGTATACATCTTCGACGTGACAATGCGGAAATATATCTTCCCTATTATATAATTAAACGAATATTTTATTTAGGCTATATATAAATAAAGAGAGTTTTAATGAACTGTTAAGGGCGCAATGAATTTGTTAATCATTTAGCGCAAATTAGCCTATGTTGGACATGAAAATATCGTACGGACTTAATGTAATGGAGGAAGTTAATGAATCAACTTACAAGTAAATTAATTCTACAGTAGTTTTCATTCTCTCTTCAACATATTACTACAAAGTATGTCAATACAAAATGCAGAATTTTAAATATATTTTAACATAAACTTGTGATTTCTCAGTGAAACGTTTTTGTTTAAAACGGTTAATAAAATCTAGTCAATTATTTTAACTCTAAAATACATCTTATATTTTCATTTGAAATTAGTAATGGCGTAGACATTAGTAATCGACATTAGTGATAATTATCCCATACTGCACACCTCGAAAGAGTGGCCTTCGTGCTAATCAACATTAATCCGAAACCGCTTCATTGTTTGTGATGTAATTTCACTAGTGACAGTTTCTGTTTTATCATTGTAATGTATGTAAATGAAGTTTTACGTATTTAGTCTATTCGACGCAATAAACATAATCGACAAACAGTGGTCGCGCCGAATGAACTCAACGACACCAGACTACCTGTTGATTGTACTGCATAGCATTTCACGTTTGCTTTCTCCTTATTGGAGCCGTGTATGTGCTTATTGGAGCCCCTTAACGAAAGTGTACACTGTGCTTTAGGTTGCAGTGTAAGGGAATATTGCTGCCTCGTGGCAAGAGACGACGGGTGTTTGTTTCCCATCTCCCACACATCTCTCTCATCACTCTCGCTCTCAGACCGCCACTGTAATTAGAAATTATCTCGAGCGCAATAATACTAAATGTATCATTTGCAATTGGATTCACTTTGCAAATATAATACTTACATGCAACGCTTATGGATTATTTCCTTCAATTTATTAACGTTACGAAAAAACGTTTACTTTATGTAACATACACACTTAAAATTCTGATTAGTTTAAAAATTGAATTACATATGGATGGTACGTAATGCACAGCCGCGAAGCCGGCCGTCTGTCACGAAACGATATCACTTTCTAAACGTTACACTCATGTTTGGACAGCTGTTTAAATACACTTACGTGTAGACAATAAACCAAGAAATACAAATCTCATAATAAAATTCATTTATTTATATTAGAGTATATCCTTCACGTTAAAACACTTTCACGAACAAACGAAATTTACATAAATAATCACACATAAATTTTGTGTTTCTGTTTGTTCAGACACCATTTTAGTCGTCGAGTGTTTACACATTTTCGGCTGTTTCCGCTAATACAGATTTCATACTGCCCCTTCCTTTATTTCCTGTGTTTAGTTTACTTCGGCAGTTACATCGTGAAGTGTTTAATCTACGGTTCTGCTCTCTAAAAACTTTCATTTCTTGTTCTGAGGTTTTAATTTTGGTGTTGCGAATCAACTATTCCTGATGTTCTTAGCGGTCAGTGGGTGCTAACCATGTTTGTTGTTTTTGCATTGTCGCTAACCATTGCTATCGCAAAACTAACAGCAATAGCTACACTACAGCATTCGTTAATGGTAGTTAGTAGTTTTATTAGACTGTACCTGCTATAAGTAGTAGCACCAGTACAGTAGTATTCTAGTTCAATACAGCGGTACAGTAATACAGTAGTAGGCCTATAAATATTAGTACAGTACGTATTATAGTTCTACCAGTCACATCTTCGCACGCGTACAGGTAACGGATTGTAGGTGGAAATCGATGTGTGTGTGTGTGTGTGTGTGTGTGTGTGTGTGTGTGTTTAATCAACACTACTCTGATGATACATCGTTTGGAATAACTATTAAGATTAAAATAAATGTTGAGTATCTAAATTTACGTAACCAACGTTCTGTTTGTCCAAATTTCGACCTCTAAACTTTATTTATTTTAAGCAGCACTACTGTCTCAATAGCTTTCCGAAATAAATAAACCGACGCGGAATTCCACAGTCATTAGAAATTCGCCTTTTCGTCTATATTTCCTAATTTAATCGGATCTACCCCTACAAGTTATCTGGTATTCTCTTTTCCTTTCTTTCTGATTTCCTTAAAGATCCTTTCAATACAAATTGTCTTCGTTCATTTATTGTTATGTTTATATATCTTATATTGTTTATTATCTTATATATCTTATGTTTATATTTTATATAACTTATAGCCTATTAAATATTATGTTCTGGAATTTTTCTTTGAATTTAACTTTTCATAGTATCTATTTGTATTATTCTATAGTCTTTCTTTTGCATGTCTTAATCAAAATTCATGATCTTCTGATCTTTTAAAGTTCCACTTGTCGCGTGATCCTCGGATTAGGATCTACAGTACACCCAGTTAACGAATTAGGTTGTTTCTTGTGTTTTTCGTCCCCATCTTTATTGGTCACCAGTTACATACAGCGGACTTAAACGCCCAACAAATAATATGTTTAAAATTATTTACACTAACTACGTTATATTTATTTTCAATTATTTTAAAATACGCGTACATATTTGTGTTAACAGAATTTTAACCTGTTTGTTTGGGAAAGAACTGAAACGATATAAATTCTTTGTTTCAGGTATGTAGAGGTGAAGCTTTTGTAAACATAAACCGCCTTCCAGGTATGTACATCAATAATAAGTTAACATACTTTTCCATTATGTTAGCAGATTCAAACAACGGTCAAAGATTCAGCCAATAAAATTCTGTTATAGAGAAGCTGTAAAAAGCTGTGAGCTAAAGATAACCTACTAAGAATTGGGTCGTATAATAAGTGTCCATATTGAGCATAGAGAATCATTTCTATTGCTATGTTAATGAAGTTTGTAGTTCAAAGCGGGTCAAGTGAATACCCCCCTGGGGAGCGTGTCTGACAGCTGGGTCTCTTCTTTGCAACCGTGAAATCTCCGCCCAGTCATCTCTCATCTTCAGCCGCCTCCTGAGGACAAAATTTTCCGGAAATTATATAGTCGTTTACAATTGAATTAATGAAGACTTTGTTTATAATATAAAAAAAAAAGAAAAATAATGAGTAGAGTGTTTCAAGACCAAGACAAGCTAGCGGCTGAAATGTATATAGTCTCTCTTCTTTAATGTGTGTAGGCCTATTCTCACGTCACTTTGCTTTCTCAACGAGTGTTTCTGGTGCTTACTAATTGTTGTATCTGAGCTTTGAAACGCTGTGATTAAAAGTCATTTATGATAAAGCAATATTTCATTTCTGTTGTAATTTATTTTGATGTTCTTGTTAGGCAGTTCACTTATTCATTTTGTTGGTATATGAAAAGAAGTACAGATGTGTATGTCTCGTGTCCTTTGCTATAATTTGTTGAGTCCTATAACACTTCTGTATTCAATTTTTATTTTCTCGCCCTTGGATATTCATTTTGCCGGTGGTAACTTCAACTTGCTTTGTTTTCGTCGCTTCGTTTGGAGATCTGTTTAGATCTGTTTGTGTGCATCATACATTTTTGTTTTATAGATCCTATCACAGTTCTCTGTTCTTAATCTTCTTCGAAAACACTTCCCTCTTCATTGCTGCAATGACTGTCCCTCCCATTGGATAATAACTTAATGATAAAGTGCATTTAGCCGCATCTCTCTGCCAGTGTTGATAAGCGGTTTTGCGTGTTTTCATTAACATTCCGTTTCCAAAAAAATTCGTTAGCCTATAGTTTCATAATGAAGTGAGGCCTGATGGCTGTGAAACGCGTAAAATTATGCCCCGTAACGTTTCGGATAATTCAGGATTTGCATGTTATTTTCCGGTGAATGTCATAAAATACGGGAATGGTTTTTATATAACTTACACCACACGTATATATCGAACGTGATTGTTTTAAATCCTGCACATTAGCTGTACTCCTGTAGGATCATAAAATATTTGACAACAAGAAAATTATTTTACCCTCTACTTTCAAAATTAAACTTAAAATTTTCCAGTCCTACGAAATGTAATAAGATTCAGCATCTTTATACATAATCCGTTTACTGCTTTTTAGAACCTTAATTATTGTCTAACAATAAAACCTGAATTTAATTATTGTCAGAATTCGGTTGTTAGATTGGAAGTTGAGCATTTTTATTTTAATTTCAGTTCCTGCGAAGTTGTCTACATTTTGAAAAGCTTTAGATTTTTCAACTTTCCTGATATTGTAACAATAGTCATACCTCCTTAAACCCTAAAACACACTGGCAACATCAATCCTTATAGCCTATTCACGGTACAGTTTTTACGTACTTTTTACACTGAAATAGTTATGCAAATTTATATAAATGCCGCTGATCACTTCAGGTTTCCCTAAGCTTAACGAAGGTTTCACTTTACTATAGCATCGTTAAAATTCAGTCAAGAAAAAATATCAGACATACGAAACTAACAACAGCAAAAGCTATAAGATGACCCTTATGAATGAATTTTGATTCGGTATATCTACTACAAGTTTCGAAAGTTATCAATTAAATATTTACTCGATAGTACATACAAGCGGATAAGTTAGACTCAGTAAGGTGGGAGTATCATTAGGATTATATTTTAACAGACTAACAAACCGTTGAAGGAAGCATGGCACTGGTATGGTAGGATAAACATAACGGTAAAACAACAGTAACTAAAACAATCTACTGCGCTCGCGCGCGCGCGCGTGTGTGTGGTAATCTGGTTGTGGTTAAAGAAGTGCGTCATTTGAAACATGTCTTGGAAGGTTACAGTCATACAGTCCTTTATCTCACTTGACATATTTCTGATTCATACTGTCCTAATAAGTAAAATACATTATGTACGGTAAAATGTGATACCCTCAAGAATCAAGCCGAAGTGTGCAGAATTTCATGTAAAATGTAAGGTTGGTTCTCACTGGTAATGTTGCTTTTCCCTACATTTGTTATTGTCAATCATGAGATAATACTCATTCAACTTATATTTGCTTTGAAGTGAAATGACAAATTAGAAAGGAACTTTAAAGGAAATGGATAAATGTATGTGTATAGGAAAGGAACTGGTTAGGTAACATTTCGTTTTATACAGTGCTGTACGAGGTTTGTTGATCGTAATTTGACAACACGTTACATGGAAATTGCTTGTTTGCACGAATATAACATAGTGTTTAAAGTACTAAAAGATTGGGGTGGAAAGTCCTCGACACTTGGAAAAAGTATAATCGGGAAAAATGAAGAACTTGGGACCACGGAAAAACTAAACTTAAAAAAAAAAAAAATCAAAGTATTTAGAAGCTAAAATGCAGTTTAACATTAGTAAGTCTATGTAAACATTCAGGCTGTGTTTGAATGAATAAGTGAAGGGAAAATTCAAAGTGGTATGAAATAACAGGAAGAAAGTGCAAATGCGATTTGGTGATGGATCGCTTTCCTGGTAGAGGAAACGTGTCTTAAAAATCATATTGGAGAAAGTCGGAGGGAATGAATGGAATTTGACATTACATTGTATGGAACTGCAATGCAAAAGGGTCCACCTTGACACATTAAAATAGTTGTTTTGATTGTTCATCTTCTTTTTTCTTTTTTCACAGTACTAAATAATATAGGATATAGAAGTTTCACTTGTGAAACTTACTTGTATTTTCTTTCAGTATGCGTTTCGGCGTGATGTGCGCCTTCGTCAGCAGTTTGAGACAGACTGGCCAGTAACTCGTAACGGTTTTTGTTTGGAAGGTTTTGTGGGGGTGGTGTGTGGAGGAAGGGGATTGGCGCGGAGATCCAAATTATTGTTAGTTTTATGTATAATTGTGTCAAACAGTGTGTGTGATTTATAGTTAAATTGTCATTAAGTATGTTGTTTGGTTATGTTTTGTAGTGTTTGTATATTTCATATTGTTCTGCTGTGTTAAGTTTTCGACTTTTGGGTAAGTAGTGTAATATCTCAAGATTAGTATCTATGTTGGTGTAGCTGTGGTTTTTTGTGTGTATGTGTGTGGCAAATGCAGAATGTATATTGTTGTTGGATAAAGCTTTTAGGTGTTCAGAGTAACGAGTTAAAAAAGATCTCGTTACTCTGAACACCTAAAAGCTTTATCCAACAACAATATACATTCTGCATTTGCCACACACATACACACAAAAAACCACAGCTACATCAACATAGATACTAATCTTGAGATATTACACTACTTACCCAAAAGTCTAAAACTTAACACAGCAGAACAATATGAAATATACAAACACTACAAAACACAACCAAACAACATACTTAACGACCAATTAAACTATAAATCACACACACTGTTTGACACAATTATACATAAAACTAACAATAATTTGGATCCCCGCGCCAATCCCCTTCCTCCACACACCACCCCCACAAAACCTTCCAAACAAAAACCGTTACGAGTTACTGGCCAGTCTGTCTCAAACTGCTGACGAAGGCGCACATCACGCCGAAACGCGTACGGAAAGAAAAAACAAGTAAGTTTCACAAGTGAAAGTTCTATATTCTACATTAAAATAATTGACCATGTTATTATAGCGGCAAGAAAATAAAATTCTTCTAGCGTAAAATCACCAGTAACTCTCGAAACGGTAAAGAAATATCACTTGTTTATTTCAACTTCGATAGAATAAAACATTGTTTAATACTGTTATTGGTTTTGCCTAGCATGGTAGCGAAAACTGAATATTATGGGTAGGGAAGAAAAAAATGCTAATTTCGTTCAAGGTGTGAGATTGTAGGAATGAACTTTGGGTCCACAGCATTACCAACTACCAAACCTAAGAAAAAGTTTGAGATAAATATCAGAAGACGTATAAGAAAAGGAGGTTATACTTGAATGTTAATTTTCTGAAATATGCTATACTCCTGTTTAACACAATTGCAGTGTGAAATACGGAAGAAACAAAATTACCACTCACGACCACTATACACATATAAATTTCACAGTTGACAGTAAGAAACTTTATAGAAAGCTTATAGAAAGTATCATACAGTAGTAATTCGTGGGTTTATAGATTTTACTCACATGTCTCCTCCATTGTGACATAGGCTGATGTTTTGTACACTACTACCCCAGAGAAGGAGGCAGCGGTTTGTGGACGTTGAGAATAAAAAATCCAAAATATCACTCCAACTCTGTTGTATAAACGTTAGGTACGAAACAGAAACTTTTGCGCACGAGCGAACTGGGTAACTGATAAAGAAGAATGTACAACTAACGACTGAGTGTGATGCGAAACTAAAAATTATATCATCTTTTCGGACAGGAAAGAATAGATTTAAGCAAAGCTGAAGCATGTGGCGAGTGACTGAAAACAGTAGTCCTATGTGCGTATAAGCGAGTGTTGTGGCAGCCATGTTGGTTAGCATTCGATTGGGATGAATGGCATGAATCGTTTACATTCTGTGACCATATGTACTGAAGTGTTTAGCTTACCTTTGCTGGATGAGAGTAGATTTACCAGCGTAATATCTTTACGACGCAAGCCAGATGTAATAAATGTAAGTTGCTGGTAGTGCGCGCGAGCGCTCTCTTCCTTCTATCTCTCTCTCTCTCTCTCTCTCTCTCTCTCTCTCTCTCTCTCTCTCTCTCTCTCTCTCTCTCACACACACACACGCGCGCGCGCGCGCGTCACTCTATCTCTATCTCTATCTGTCAGTCTATCTTTGTCTCCCGCCTCTTTAAATTTGCCCAGTCATCGATACATAGGTTAAAGTGTCACAGTGCTAAATGAGAAATTTGGGCTTTATGTCGTAATTTGATCAAGCAAACCCGCTCAAGCGCGCACGCTCAAGTGCAAGGACACACGCGCACAACGCATTAGAGATATAATAATCATTCCTATTATTAACAGTACAACTAATTTATTTTTCAATGAAAGTTATGTTTACAACCTTCTTGTTATGAGGTGGCTTTGTTATACCTATAATGTTTAAAGTACAACATATAAGCCTACACGTCGTAAAACATACATTAATTTTTAATTATGTATTTTAAACATGTGGGGTCCGTTCTCCGATGTTCATGGGAGTTTTAAGAAAAAACGGCTGTTTTGAATTTTTAGCGTTCAATGTATGATTGCTCTACAAATGTTATTTTATTAAACAAAAAAATACGGTAGTAGGGTAATAGGGATTTTAGTGATTTTTCTGGTAACTGAAAAATTCCCTAATATAAAAATGATCCAATAATAAACGTACTTCGTTCAAAATAGTGAGTGAGTTCTGGAGCTCAGGGAGCATACCAGACTAAATTCCCTTTAGCCAGACACCTGGCTGGATTTGTACAGTTTTTTCAAATTTTTTATCCTATTTTTGAGTTCTTGGTTAAACAATTTTCAAATTTCCACAACTGTACACTATATTCTCGTTATTTGATACCCCATATGGACTTTGCGGTTTTGACCCCTTCACATTTATGCCTCCCGCCACCATATTTTTGGGGGAATAAATCTCAAAAACAACATAGTTCTGTGGGATAAACGTATGGACATGCATGCCAAGCTTTACGAAAATCGGTCGATGCATTCAAAAGTTATCGTGAGACATACGCCAAACAGACAGACAACTGGAAAACGGTCGAATTAACACTGAGAACTTGCTTCACTCGTTCTTCTATAAACTCGATTCCATTTTCAGCATGTAATATATGTGTGGCATAAATAGCTTAAAATCTATTTCTTCAGCATAAAAAAATAATAAAACAGCATTAGTTTTATGCATAAACCTACATCAATGTGTACCAAATACTGTACCTGGGTTTGTGTTCAGAAGTCTAAGTTTACAGGCGTTTAAAGTTTATTGTCACGTAATTAGCCTATAATTTCCAAAATATCGTTTGCTGGTAACAAAATTTTAGTTTTAGTGTAGAAGATATTGGAAAAAGCATACAACGTATGCATCAGAATGAAGAAAAGATATCAAGCGAGAAAATATTGTCATACTGAAAGGAAAATCTGATGTATTGAGAAGAAGAATGTAATGATTTATCTTTATATTCCTACTCCTCACTAACTACTATCATAAATTGTTAATTTGTTCTGTTTATTTTATCTTAATTTTATGAAAATAATATATTCGGTTTTGAGTGCATATGAAAATGTTAATTTTTCAAGTACTCGTAAAAAATCAATTTAATAATTGCTAATAATAATTTGTCATTTATTTTGGTCTCTACGATATCGCACAGAAGAGTATCAGTTTTTATAACAGGAATGAATATAGGCATCTTGAAGAGCAAGTGTAACAAGATATGTTTGGAAACGATACATGTGATGTGTGCCACATGGATCCACTGCTAGCATGACCCTCCTCCCACGCATTGCCTTTCTCAGAAGTGCCACAATAAACTCTTCACAATTTGGTTTCAGTTCCTTGGACTGCACTAATTAGACGTTGTTTCCACGTGTCCAGTAAAACGGTCACGCACTGTTTCTCAGTCCTCTCCCTCCCTCTCGTTCTCGTGTTCTTACTGTCTCTGTCTCTCTTACTCGCCTCCAGTCGCTGTCTGTCTCTTACCGTATCTTCACGATATGGGTCTAAATGGATAAAATGGTGGCGACCATAGATTGCGCATGCGCGCGCGAGCACATGTAGACATCACACACGGACGCACGCGTGCACACCACAGGGCACAAAATGATATCTGTGGTTTCAGGTCATGTGTTTAAGCGATTTCTCTGTATTCTCAGCAGTTCGACCACAGTGATCTAAAATTAGTAGTTAACGTGATATTATAAATGAAATAGCGTGACATTAGGCAATCATCTGACTAATGAATATTTATTTTCATTGTTACTGTGTCACAAACACTGGTTAGAAAATTTTAACTGAATAAATTATGGTAAGCGTCTAGCAGTAAGAATGTGTGTTAGTCGCACAGTAGCTCAGCCCGCGGCGTTGCATCTACAGCGCCATTAATAAGCCTAGACTAATTTTTCGAGACATTCATAGCTATTAAAAACAGGTATCAAACACATTACACTTTGTGATTTATGTTAAGGGGAGTAACATGTTTTCTGAAAATTTCACAAAATAAAATTTCTCATCTGAATGAAAGAAATGAGCCACGTTTGTTAAAAAAATGTAGAAATTGAAATATAGGTAATTAGTTGATTTCTGAATTAAGTTTTAAAGTCAGGAAGAAAAATCAGGAATCAGGAAAAATCTCAAGGAATGTACTTGTAAATTCTATACTATATAAGATTAAAGCAACTCCTTATTATAGTTCTGAATGGAGTTTTACACACATGAAGTAAATTCTAATATAATAGAGTAATATTGATGTCGTTCAGTTTTTAATAAAAGCGTTATTTGGAATCAGGTTAGTTGGATAAATCGTATTGGAACGATTAAAATATTAACACTTTCGAAGTTGATATTCCCAAAGATCTATTTTTTTTTATTAAGTGTCAACAAATTACCTAAAATATGTGTGAAGTGAGGTTATAGGAAGAGGTTATAGTTATAGTAGCATACTTGCGATTAGGACCAACGTACGAATGATTAAAATTATTAGTCCTTTTAGATACACTTGTTTTGTGTTAATGGAATTATAATTAACAAACACTGCGCAGGCCTACATTGTGCAGTGCAAAAACAAATGTGTCGAAGTAAATTGTTTTTTGTCTTCTTTAAAAAGAAAATTCTCGAGCAAAATTTGGTTTGTGTGAACGTTATATGATGTGTCATTACACTTGGTACCACATCATGGACAAAATGTTGGCATGTCAAAACGTCCTCACATCGTAACGAGGAAGAAATATCACCCACAAAATCGCTGGTGAGAGATCCTCATCTATTAATAGGCCTATGTGCAGTATACCATACTCATGTATTTGTGTATTTTGAATGTTCATAAATGAAGACTACTATTATTATTTTTTCATTTGTTATATATTTTTATGTGTGATTATAGTAATAGCATTATTAATTCACTTGGCGGAACGAATCGCACTGACAAAACCAAACTTTTATTAAATTTCGCTCAGTAGCAAATATTAATAATTTTATCAAACAAATTATACATAAAAAGCATTCGGATTAAAAAAATTTAATTGCGTAAATTAATTTTGTAGATTTCAACAATATTGTAACCTGGACAGCAACTTTTGGCGTGACTTAAAAGATAAACACTAGAGGGTTGTACTTAATCATAAAATTTATTTCAATATTTATAGAGAATTACACTTATAATAAAAGAATTCTTCTACCTGAATAATAGTGTCTCATACGCACTACTCGTTACAAATCAAAACAATCGTAATCAGATTCTCGTCTCTCAGACAGCACGAGGCAGTACTGTTTCGCCGGCACATAAGGTTTGTGTATTCTAAACAGTGGTGACTGCGAAAAGTAAACCAACTGACAATTTAATCTTAAATTGCACCATAACGTTAGCAATATGCTGTGGCCACTGACTTACACCTACACCAGTGCAAATAAGAAAAATGATTTTTTTTCGGATACTCGAAATAGTTGCAATATATTCAACGTGTGGTTAGTTGTGACTTTATTATTGACATGTTACTAGCACATAACAAGTCAAAAGGATCTGACGTCTAGCAAATGTCGAAAGTTTATAAATAAGCTTCTGGCAATATGGCTAGTTGCCAACCAGTATGTTAATAACGCGTGTTAACCTAAGGTTTCTTGTCCCCAAACAGTTGTCAAGTTTCAACGTAAAATTCTCAATGTAAATAAACATAAGGGATAATAATATTTGTAACAACTTCTAGATAGGAAGAATTATTTTACAACTATATAATATCCAAAACCGATAATTTTATTAAATAGAATGTATCAACATCCATCACTGATTGTGTTCTGGTTTGTTTTTCTGTAATGTTGTCACATGTTACCCTGTATGATTCCGTGATTGTGTCCTATATTTACGTAGCCTACATGAAGATTATTTAGAACTTTGTGAAGACTGCTTTTGCCGATATGTGAAGTTACATTCGATATCGCAAACTTTACAATTGGCGGCTTTGCATCAGTAATAAATCGCGTGAGTAATGAATATTGAACACAAACTTCGAAAGGGTCGTGTCGCTCAGCAATTTACCTTAGACGGTAATTAAACAGTTTGACACCTTTACACCTTGTGGCAACAAGCTGCTTTCACTAATCAAAAAATAACGTATGTACACAAAACAGAAGAGCATAATGAAACTGTGGGTGTAAAACAAGCAGCAGATGCGGTTGTAAATCGTAGCAGAGTAGTAGTGTACCCATTAAATTAAGTTGCAGCGGAGTTTGAAGGTGAAACTGCCCACGCCGTTCGACTGAACTCCTACGGCCCAAATGCCTAGCAACTTAGCTCAAGCAGCTCTTTAAAATTAATTCTGCTGTTTGCTTACGGTCTCGAATAACAAACTCATTTGGTTGGTAATAACTGACTTGTTTATTTTTAATAAAACAAATTTATCTACATCTATCATTTATCTATCGAACATTAGTTGCAGCTGATGCTTATTATCTGTGTGACAGATTGCTAAGTGAGTAAATAACAAATAAATAATTTATAACAAAAACTGCTATTTCTATAATTTGTTGTATACTTTTCATTTCATAACACCTCTCTAAAGTAGCAGTCATTTCCACAAATAGATTCAAAAAACAGTATTCCTTAAGATCTAGACGGTATTGAAACGGTAATAACATCTGTAATTTGTGTCCGTTTGGAGTTAGTTAAGTGCACGGAGCCGCTCACGCTCGAGCCTTTGCCCAACGCTGCTGCGATATCTTGCCCAATAAGTTCACGAGGTTGGTTAGCCATTGTTAATTTCATCACTGTTCCTTGAAGTCTTGAATGCAGGGTAATGTTAGTATCAGTTTTCTAATTTTTTGTGAGTATCTAGTGTTGGCTTCTTCCAAATTTTAATGTACAGACCTATTTTTTTATACTACAATGAATATACCTTGGTTAATAACTGTAGGTTTCATGTGCCACCATATGCAAGTAAGGTTATTTAATCCAGTATGTTTTATGTACAATAAATGTTACTAGTTCCATTACCTTCTCTAAATCCAGTATTGTAATATCACTTTCAGCATCGCGACAGTCAATATATTTTTCATAGTTACAGTTAACATTTCTGCAGAGTAATTAGCCTACGACTGGCATCTCCGATACCATAGGGTAATGTAAATTACAAGACAGAACGGTCTCAAGAAAGAAATTCGCTCTATGAGAGAAACAAATTTGTTAAAACTTTGATGGTTGTCGGCCGTAGTCGGTTGTTCGTTACCCGCTAACGTTTCGACAGGTCGAGCTCTGCCAGTTCTTTGTTAACATGCGTACCACATTTCTATCTGTCCCAATCTGATGATTGCGACCGTTCGAGGCTCGAAACGTTAGGAAGTAATGAAGAAAAAAGTTTTAATAAACCCGAAAGTTTTAACGAATAACCTCATTGACTGAAGCCGTGCGGAAAAAATAAAATTTGTTTGTAGCTAAACGTTTATCTACACAGCACATGTATTATGAGTTTACAGGTGCGGTGTCTGATAGTTGATTGGTACATTGAATTCCATTTGCACGTAACGTCATTTTGCTAGCTCAATATACCATTAATCACCAGATACAGGTGTACGTAAATCAGAGCGTTCGTAATATTTGAAAACTGTACTAAACTATTTTCATTTACACGGACCATAAACTAGTATACAGCGGCAGTTAACGGAGCCAGCAGGTTATAGACGGCAGGTTACCGTCTTTGGTAAGACGTTGGTGCTCTCCGTAACCGCAGGCACGCTACGGCCTTACCTACATCATAATCCCATGTTTTGGTTATCAATAGCCCGACTGTATGTCTCAGCAATTTCCTAACAGGTATTCTGTACGTTATTCTCACCTGTATAGCCTACGTCCAGATTTATAAGAGAGACTCTATGATGACGCTGAATTTTCTCGAGTGTTTGTAATAGGAATGCTATTATAAATTCTCTAGCTTTTTAAAACTAACAAAATGTATTTTTAAGTAAAAATAAATATTAGTCTAAAACAGTTTCTGATACTGCAATCGTGATTTTCAGACAAATACACAGAAACTTTAAGCGTAGACGAAGGAAATGAACCATCGCTTAGAGTGAGTGTGTAATGTTTCTCTGCAATTTAGTTATACGTAAACGATGGATCTCCGTCTTCGTTTGATTTGTACACTTTCTTCTGTTCCTAAAACACAGCTATTATTATTTTATAACTGGTATATTATCTAAGACAACTAATAGGGTTAACCCTGTCCCTTGTTGTTATTATAATTCGATTATAGACTTTTACACCTCATAAGCAAGCTTCTTGCCCCTCTTTCTATTCAGAAACACCGCTTACAAAGTGCAACGATTCTTTGTCCCACCAAACTTATCGTAAAGTCGAAGAATTGCTTTAAAGTGGAACTAGCACTTTTGATTAACCAACGCATGCTGATTTATATCGACTGATGGTGTTACGCTGTGGGTACTGAGGTGCGTGTGTACCAGCTGCCGACTGCATCCTGCGTGCCCAATCTATTGATTTTCCGGTACAGCTGTAGTTGTGTGTGCTGGAAGACTCCTCAACAGTGTAACACTAACTATACACACTTTATCGTGGGTGATTCTTCATCGCTATAGTGAAACATGTTCCGGTTTAATTAAATTCTATATTACAGTATAAATTTATAATATTATAATTTGCCTACGATTACAATAACCAAAAAAAAGTTAAGTTGTTCCAATTCCCCGCTCAAAATGTACATTGCAACATTTCAACGCGTATGTTCGTATAATTATGTAAATAGTGGTAAGTAGTAAGAAGGGGGTTGTGTGAGGAAGCACGCAAGTTGAGAGAGCAGGAGAGCGCAGATGTAGATTAAAAATATATATATATAGATGCCGATATTCATGTAGATATAGGCCTAGATATAGAAATTTACAAACTATTTACCCACATAAACTTGTTATTTGTTTATTAAATAAATCTGTAGTTCGATACATAAACTTTTGACTAACCCTGAAGTATAATGAATTGCGCTAAGAACATTAAAATAAGTGTAACAACAATTTGTGAAACTCTTTGCTTGTGTGTGTGTGTGTGTGTGTGTGTGTGTGTGTGTGTGTGTGTGTGTGTGTGTGTGTGTGTGTGTGTGTGTGTGTGATGGCAATAAAATTTTGGTTTCTCATTGCGGACCACATTATCACGTTTCGTAGGAGTATGTTAATTGGTAACGGACTAACTAACGTCTGTTGCAACTTTCAGCTTGGTTATTTCTAAACTTATTAGTAATTTACATCTAACTTTTAATTTTGCTTTTACGGTCGTGAAATTTAATTACTGGTTTCGGAACACATTTGCATAATCAGACAGTGCCGAGCTAGCCAAAGGTGAACGTCAAGGTCTACTGATATCAGTATTCAACAGAATGCCGCCGCTTCATAGGTCTCATTTCGATTTCTATTTTCGTAATTTATTTTTTTAATAAAACATTTTCAAGCTTGCCACAATCCTTACGTAAATTCTGAAGTTTAATCGCATGCCTACGTAGTATAGTTACGGCTAAAACATTAATGTTTAGACTTTCTCCCTTTTATTATTTAACCATTTTTACGTATCTTTGTTCTAACGGGAATCGGCGTTGTCAGTAATCGTTAAACAGAGTGGTGACAGAGAGAAGTTAGACGACAGGTATGGTTGTACGACACGCTGGTACCGCTTTACTTTGAATACTTGACAGACTACCTGCTCAATGAACGCCAGTCTACTGTTGCGTAGACAACACTAATTTCCTGTTTGGCTTAGTTTAATGTCAGTTTTTCACTTGACTGAATTGATAATAGTGCGTTACTGATACCCAGCGTTATTAGACCCGATACCTCTGACCTCTGAGATGACCAAAGACACTTCTAAAATACTTTCTTTACTGGTTTGTTCTAAAATTCACAGTTTAGACTAACATAGTTGGGCATTGATTTGTGGCAACATTCTACTAATGTTATATCTAAAAGTTTATGATACTAGACACATAAGTCAATCAATCAACATATTTATTTCAATTAATTTCAAAAATTACTACTAACTCTGATAAATATGAGAAGGACACGTTGTTGTGTTTTCTCTGACAAGAATCTTAGATACGAGGGAAGAAGACAACTAATTTATCGATTAGCACGGAATCATACTGATTTCTACTGAATTCAGTCAGTCGCAGCTGAAGATAAATGTGTACACTACACGAGATACCATTTAGACGCTTACATAGCAATCTTATACATACTTTAATTTTATAGAATGTTTTATTTCCCCTCGATTTTCATTCGCTTCCTTTGTGGTAAGAAATTTCTTCGCGAGTAGCACACAGTAGCACAAGGGCAATCATCAGTTTACACCAGTGCATAATTGGGTTACGGTTAGATGTGCTGCGCCTTAGGTAAATATGCATTGTTTGTGTCGTGGATCATGTCTTACAGAAGAGTAACATAACATAACATATTATAGTTAGGTTAGAACGAGTCCTAACACTAAATATACTTCAATGTAACCAAGAGCTAATGACAAAATAATGCGTAAGAAACTGTAGTTAAACAAGGAAAATAACAGCTAGTCCTCTCAATTAAGCAAACACTTTGCATTACAAAACATTGTTTCAGTGAAATGAATGATTGTTCAAACATTTCTGGTCAAAGTGTCAGACAATATTTGACGACAGTCTCTCCAGACAGTTTATCTAAATATTAACGAAGCTGATCGTAAACAGCCTGTTTGTTCGCTGTTACACAGACACACACTACAGAGATTTGGTTGTCATAATGTATCTTAAATTAAGGAATTATAAAATGTTTGCAGTAATTCGACCGTATGTCCAGTTTTTGTTTACTCCTTGCAGTCCGCACTTAGGCGCACAGTAGCTTCGCTACAATATAGGAGGATTCGGATTCGATTCCATAGTAGCACCATCAAATGAAAGTGCAGTTTTGAAGCCCACAGCGACTCAAAAAATGGAAAGATAACGCCTTGAGTACCTAGGGGTAACGGCTGAGGTACCGGTAATAGATGCCGCCTGAAGCGTAATGCTGACTTACACTGCACTCCTCTTATGCAGTACGGTTCAACTATCTCACGTCTCTTTCGTCGTTTTGATGTCTATTACATGTGTCTTTTGTTTGTGTAGTGCAACTGTTCGTTATCCTGAATGTGAATATTTTTTTATTTATGCCCACTAACAGAGCTTTTCTTGTTTTTATTTACAATAATGATGGTTGCATTTGTAAAGGCCCTTGGTCAATCGTTATTAGAAAACTGTGGACAATATCGTACTCTTTATATAACTAACAACATGCAATCAAATACCATCTACTGAGACAGGTAGCAAACGGATAACGTAAGCAGAGAAGACCCTGTTTACCTGTTCGTGTAATCTCATTAGCTTGGTACTGTTTTTTACATCCAGCATTTCATTTTAAATAAACAGATAATTATCACTGATGAATCAGAGATGAAGAACTAAACTGTGTGTACAGTTGGGAAGTAAATATATTAAGATCAAAAGTAATAATAGATTGTAATTATTAAATATAAATAAAGGGAACGTATCCCAAACTGGCAACTTGCCTAAACCAACTAGATGTAATATCAAAAAACATAAGCGAATAAATCAGGTTACGCGTTTACGTAATGTCACTGATGTATGTAATAACACTGAACCTAAGACTGTTACTTTCTTGGTGGCTCAGTGAATATTTCATTTGTCAGTTTTATTAGTGACCGTCAGTGGTAAGTTTTAAATTCACTTTCTACTTGTAGAAATTAATTTCATTCACGTCTGATGATTAATTAGACAAGTTGTTGCTGTGTGCACGGGAACATGTGTTTATTTCGTGTTCTCTGTCTGGCTACAACAAATGTTTCTGACTCAAGCCGCTGCTCTACATACCTCCCATACCTCCCCCCCCCCCCCCCGTTTGGATAAATAAACTATCGGTGTGACTGAACTGCAAAACATTTGCGTAACAAATTTTCATCAGCTCCCTGTTGCAGACTTTCTTTGTTCTGAACAAGGTAAACAATTAATGAAAAGATATACAACCTGTCACGTGTTTATGTCATCCTTGTCTAGTTTTCTGTTGAGTTTGTGCGTGTTGAGTATAGCATTCGTTGTTTCCTGACATAATGAATGTCTCATTATAAAAAAGTGTAGCTCTTTACATAACTTCAGTTCTTACATTGTATTTACTGTTAATACTATTAACATATTATATAACTTTTAACATATATTACTTCGAACTAACCACTTCACTAACCAGTTTGAAACGTCTACATTTCACTTACATATACCGTGCCATTTTAAAACTAAAAATACAGAATTTGGGAACTTTGATTAGAAAAATGTTTGCAACATTACTACGATTCTATTGCACTAAAAGTGTATTCCTTTCAGCAGGGTTTAGAGGTAAACGCCACATCAGCGACGACGGTATCAAACATAGTTGTGTTCCAAAATTGACTAATACTTGCATCATTTTCTTACATTCAACAATAATGTGTCCTGTTCAAATACCTACTACTACAGGCCCTGTAGTTTTGATTTCACAGTGTAGTTTATATTTGAAAAGGTAACCAACTGAAATAACGAAATTTTATCAGCTTTTGAAGCAATCGTTTGTATAGATTTTTTTTGGTGAAGGTACTACTGTGAGTTCTACTTTTACGTAGACTCTTATATTATCACTCAATTTATTCAGTACAGTTTCTTTCTTTTATAAACATGTCACTTGTTTTCCAAGATTCGTATGTGTAGTTAGTATGTAATACTTAAAACAGTAAATGCAACTTAATGTTGTGACTCCTGCTGCCAGAAAAAATTTAATTTGTAAAAAAAGCAAATAATGTTCTGTAATAGACAACATGTTTAATGAATGATGACGTTTTAATTAAAAAATATTACCAACGAAATGTGTGTGTGTTTTAAATATTTCGAAACCTGTTTTTCCAGCATTATCTACAGTGATATAATGTAATATTTCTTTGTACTAAACATCTGCATTCTAAATCAAAATACTATTTCAAAAACAGAGTTCACCTCAAAGTCAACATTTTATGTTTTAATAGACTAGGACTTTGGAGCAAAATCTTTATGATAGTGAGTGTTAACCGTGAATGTGGTTCTTAACATATCCAGATGTACAATCGTGTTACTTAATGGTAGCCGGCAAATTTGGCGACAGGGCCATGCGCACCGCCATGCCGTGTTCTTCGTCAGTACATCAAGACATCACATTGAGTCTCCCCACTGTGGCAGCTTTTCGCGCAGCATTGAATCGACCACTGTAAAGTAACTTGACTGTAGTCATTGGATACATGTCTCATATTAGATGGTAGCAGACAGTTATGACCTACAGTTGAAGTGCTATGGTAAGTTAGACTAGCATTATCGAGACAATGCATATAGATAATAGCAGTAAAAATGTTATAACACAATTTTAACTGTAAATTGTGTATAGTTCCATTCCTGTGTTAGACTTAGAAATATCCTGCAAATAACAGAAGTGACATTCATGTTTTTAGTGGATCGTCCTAGACGTGGACCGTGGACCGTTAGGTCAGAGCCAGATATTGTTTGCTCCAACCTTATCCGTGCTATCAACGTATTTTGAGACATACTTTTTAGGCTTTTACTACGAAGAAACACAACAAATCACCTACGGCATGCACTGACTGCTAATCCTAAACTAAAGGCGCTCGTTGAGCAATGACCGTGTGTAACTCAATATTAGGATAAATACTGTCTACAGGTTAGCCAGTAGAGTTTTAGAAGGAACTCCCGCGTGTTACCTGTTGAGCATAACGTTGTGTAAGCCTATTTACATTGTGTGCGTGTTACTAACCTACAGTATTGTAAGGCACTCACACCATTAGACTGATTTATTGGCCTACATATGTGTTGGTTGTGAAATTTATTGTTATATGTATGGTTAAGTGTACTGAGTTACTTTATACAAAGTCTACTACGTTGGGAGTGAAAAAGGTGTTGAAAGTAACAGGAGTTATTGGAATGAAAATAAGGATTTTTTTAGTTGCTTCTGTAGTAAAAGGTCTGATTGGGGATAGACTGTTGTTCAACACGTTAGCGAAATTTTCTATATAAATTCAAAGTGTGTCTCAAGTTATTGGGTTTTCAAAGTGCAGATCGTTGGCTTGTTATCGAGTACGATGGCCATCAAAACTTTCCACTATTATATCCGAAATATTTGTCGTAAAGCAGTGTTACTTACACTGTTACATGTCAGCCCGCGTGCACGCTGTGTGTATACCTACGTTTATCTGTTACGATAACAAGCATCTGCTCAACCATACTGTCATGAGATCACAAATTACAAGAAACTGATAACATTGTTTCTGAACAGATGGAGCCAGCCAGCTCCTTGTCGTGAATGTAGTGAAACAAACAGCTTTCACATAGAAAGGCTAAAGAAATTCATTTAGTGACATATAAAATAAAATTATCGGTGTTAAATTTAATTCGTTTGGTGTAAACCTACGTTTAATTGGAATTACTTCGCGCGTGTGTGTGTGTGTGTGTTTGGTATTTTAACTCTAGAAAACTACTACTTTATCATGTCGATCACATAAGTCGGATTTCAAACGTTTTGTACCTTGCATTAACTTATCTTATTTTTTGTAACTGTTTACAAATTAATTTCCTTACTTAAGCTATGTAATTTTATAAACATGTAAACAAACGCTGTACTGGCGCATATCACAGTGTGACAGACGAGTCACATATGGCGGGTCGTTGGTAATACTAACAAACTACCAGTGTGTCTAATACGGTCATGGCGTACGTAGCTCTGAAGTGCTTTCCGTGTGAAACGTGACTTTAAACGCTTCATGACATTGATCACAAGTTATGGAAGATCCAAAGTTCTTGTCCATTTTTGTCCAAAAACGAGACCATTCCAACTGTATTAAGTTGTTTGTGGTTTCTCGAGAATATCAGAAAGTGGCAGACATAATTATCAACCAATTCTCCTCGTGGCTAAGTTTTACTGTAAGTAGCGTAGAAGCGATTCCGGTCTCGGACAACTGCCAGCAGGCCTTCCTGTTTTTCTCATTCTCAAAATTCACTAGCGTGCGTTCAGTATTCACATTATTCGGCAGATTTGAAGACAAAAACGTATCCGTATGGCAACAAAACACCGCTTTACAATGTAGGCCCTATATATGTTAAGGACTTACATAACAAATTCGCCTTTCAAACAACAAGGTCATGAAAAAAGAAAACATCAGATAAAAAAAAACTGGCATATCATGTTTTTAGATTGTCGCACGGTGAGAAAAAATTTGGTAACTTACTCTTTATAGGCCTACTAGTCACATGAATAAAAAATACTCGGTTAATAAAATATAGTAGCTGATAAAATAATTATACGAAGCTATAGATTTGAATAAATGTCGTTTTCGGAGAACTAACTTTTAAAAAAGTAAACAAAAATTAATACTTGGTCCTTTGAGACAATATTGTGATTGTTTGAAATACTGTAGTACTTTTACAGTGACGACGTCTTCACAAGTTTACTGTTGATTACATTTATATAGCATGTAGCATGACAGGCTTATAACATAAGTCTTCAGACAATGTGGACTGTCATACACAGAATGGAACAATATATATATATATTTAAGTAGCAGCAATATGTGCACTGATTAGAATGACACACTTTGTTCGGTACGACTCGGTGCTTTGCTGAACGTGTAACGTACATATTTTTATTATTTGAATTCACTGTGCTCTGTATATAATTGAAATGTGTTAACAATGAAATTACATTTTTTTAAATGTTATGTAAATTCTTTTATATAATCATTTTATAATTACCAAACATTCGTTTATTTTTTTAATCTGCGTACTTAATTAATTTAACGTCTACTTTATATTTCATACTTAAAGAAGATTGGATGTAATGTTAATTACAGATGTAAGCCTATGTAGGCTCTGCTGTCTTTGGAACAATACAAGCTGTTCACAATACGTCAACTGAAAATTTCAACAATTCAATGTAAGACAAAACTTGTCTCGTCCAAAACATGCACTTTATATATTATATGATAATGCAGTTATCGATTTAACTATAAAATTCATAGTGTTTCTGGAACTTTTCATCACATAATTTGAGCACAATTGTTCTTATTACAACTCAGAAGTGTGAACCGAAGTACACGTATTGTGAAGAATTCATAAAAGCCGATTTTTGACAGTAGCTAAATAACGCTAATCGCAAATACTGTAGTTATGACAGTTGTAATCAAGCTAATACTCGTTGTCGGAGTGGTACTCCGCTATTGGAACGTAGGCTTTTCGAAAATTCGTTAATTTCAAAAACGCCTGTGAAAGATATTATCTTTATCACGGAAGCCACACTAACGAAGTTTTATGTGAGCGTGTACTTCGATAGTAGAGTGGGTAGGATGGTAGACGGTAGATGCTAAGTCGAGCAATTCTGAAAAGAGGAAATACTTTAACATTTGTTTTCGTCAGTGCCCGCGTACGGATTGCTGCACGGCAGATGGACAATGAAGAGAAGTTAAGTGAACTATAGGTAACAGCAGACTTTCGGAAGATTTCGGTCCACAGTTTACATCCGACTTCAGATACAACAGGAGTCGTATTTCAAATGATTCTCATTGGTAAATATGTAGAAAGAAATTTAAAATACTATATTTTGAAAGCATTAAAAATTATCTATCCACACGACACATAATTTAAAAAGGAATTCATTTATGAGGGTGTATATTTACAAGATTTTACAAAAATTGTAATTGAATATTAAAACTGTGGTAATAGCTCTTGAAGCTTGCAGATACCGCTAACCACCTAAGTATACGGTCAACTTTTATTTGTCAGGTTTCAATTTTTAAATATTTTGTTAAGCCCAAATGTTTACTTTTTATGCAATTACAAAAATTACTTGTGTATAGAGGGTGGATGGACGAGTGGCGGGCAGGAGGATGATGACAGTCGCTGGAGTGGTGAGGAGAGGGGACAGGTTCAAGGCGATGGGACTGTAAGCGGCTCCGTTGCATTACTTCTGCGTTGACTGTTGTGCTGTGTACATGGCGCTCGTACCGCAGTTCGGTACAATGTTCATTTATAGTTGGTGTTTACGGTATTCATATGTCGGTGTTCAATTATTTCGATAAAAGTGAGTGATCCGTAGAAACTACTTTTGTGAGTTGTATAAAATCGTGATTACATACTGTGTACAAAACAATACTGAGGTGTTTGTACCTATTGTCCGGCGATTGTTCCAGTGAAGACACACATCACAAATTTGGATTATCACAGTTAAGGTAAACACAAGATTTTTATCAAGTTTTCCTGGGAAGCGTGTGCGCGCTGTCGACCTTGGTCACACCAGCTGGCCAAGTTCATCTACCTCATGGGCGTGTGCGACTTGCACGTCGGCTATTAACGCAGGCCACTTGCTCTCCGTGTAGTAATTGCTGAATTACCTCCAATCAGGTTTTTGTGTACTTGTGATTCACATGTAGGCCTAACCGGTTACTATAAAAGTTACACGTCGTACTGTTTGAACATCACAATGAACGGGCGTAGCGATTGTTCTTGACGATTGCTATTCCGTACACGATACACGGTAACTGAGATGTTTGTTCCGGTATCCTGCCTGCATCGTCAGCAGCCGGAAGCACTACAAGGGAGGTCCAGTAGATTAAAGGGGCCATTTCCCGATTATTTCTTCCTGGACGTGTCAGGTACAATGTGTACAGAAAACAAAAATTATTTTCACATTTGCGAGCTTCCGAGATAGAAATAGCGTTGTTACGAATAGGAAAAACTACTATTTAACAGACGATAGTTTCATTTATTAGAGTATCGTATACTGTGTACGCTACGTATTTTACATCATGCATGATAAACTATCACACAAGTAACAAACGATTGTATCGCCGTTAATTAAAAAAGTAAATTGTGTTGTGTGTGTTAAAGTATGCATTTATAGTTGAGGTCTTCTGCCTCAACTATTTCCGGTTTAGAACACCTTGCAACGTCGTCAGATTTTAACTCCCAATCTTCTCTGTTCTTCCATTGCCCTTCTGCAAGATGTTTTCGATTTTACGGAGTGATATAAGTAAAGTCGTGTATCACTGCATAAAATACGTGGTTATTTGAAAGCTATGACTGAAACGTTTCTTAAATCGCGATTTTAAATGCATTATCAGAATGATTATAAAAAGAGAAGTAGCCAGTGGTGTTTGGAAAATTTCTTGCACAGGGAATAAGTCCACTGCAGCGAGTTATAATTGGCAAATTCTGTTTTTCCTGTCAACATCACCCCAAGATTATCCGTGTGGGAGTGAAGCTAAAACGTATTTTTACAATTACTATTTTATAAATAGAATTTTCACATCTATAGCCTTAAGTATAGATTATTTTCACTTTAAGCGTTCCTTATTTCACAGATATCTGACAAATTAGTGTCAGTAGTCGCAAAGAGAAATAGCGAAAGTTGTACTATTCGGAGGCTGTGCAAGAGTTAAAGATATTATGTTTACGGATAGACGGATTATGTTTACATTCACAAAACGTTGCCTGGTATAGAATCTGATAAAACAGAATGATTTAGTAGGGTTGAAGGCAAGATTAACTTGTGCATAATAACCCAACCCCCAAAACGTAGATACAGTATACGCAATATGGCATGGTGTTTTTGTATTTAATGTTATCGGAGGGACTTGTGCTTCACCCAAGAAGTATCTCTTCATGTCTTGTTCCGGACGATGCATACAAGCTTTCAGTAACACTTTTGAACGGTTTATTTATTGTTTTTAGGATTTACTTATAGAGTTTGTAATATGAAGATTTAAACCGAGTTATTTTGTGACCGAAATAAAACAGGAACAGTATTGTACGGTTGAGACGCGGCTGTGGACCGGATTCACACACGGCCGCTTCACAAACAGATGTGCTAATTATAAATGAGCAAATGACCTTCGCTCTTTAAATACGTTGGTGTACTGTAAATAGCGAGTACATACACAGCCTTACATGTTCTGTAACGACTGTACCGTATTCCTATACCTTTCGGTACGGATTCTGCTGTCTTTAAACGCGATTCCAGTGCATAAATATGAAGAACGGAAGAATTTTTCGGAACAGGCGTAATTAACCGGGAGTCGAGACTAAATTTTGTGAGGCTGGCACTAACCGGCACAGAAGTGCCAAACGACGAGCCATTGAACGCAGTCGATTCACTTTCAGCTTTGCTATTATTATTATTTCTTGATATCATTTTAATTTAAAGCCAACAAATTCGGCGTAGCCTATAGGCTACATAAATATTCAATGCTTAGATTTCATGTATGGGTGGGAATAGCATCGCTTGCATTTCGAAAATAAAACGCCATCAACAATAAAACTTAGTTTTCATATTATTTCGTTTTAATAAATAACATAAGCAATATTTTTCATTGTTATTCATTAAACTAACTTTATCTTATTTTAAACCCTTAAAAAGAAAAGTAGGCCTACCTATTAAAGGGGAAAAGTACCCTGCTCTGTATACAATATTACGACAATTCTGTTTACTACAAAATCCAGAATTGATTGTTTTCAAGAAATTATCGTGACCGTTTCTATACATTCGTCGGTTACATAATATACAACACCTTGCCTGCTGTTGTATTGTATTGTCTGCCTTTCGGTTATACACACATTCTCCTGTTTGTAGGGCCACAGTGAGGAGCTGTAGTGGTGTTGTCCTGTAATGGAAAATATCCAAGAATCTTTTTGAAAGACTAAAGCTATACAATAATTTTGTGGGTTTGTCCAACTATTTTGGCTCACGACATTTTTGAAAAATAATTTCGTTTTTACCCCGCTCAGGAAAATTTTACCTCAGCTAATATAATAACAACATTGCGTTCATAGTTTTAAATTAGACCAAATATTATGTCGTCGTGCGTGTAATATTTAGTTTCAAAATGCTGGTTTAAACCTATGCCGGTAAAAAAACCTATTTCTGCTCTTTCCCCGTTACAGGATAGCACCACTCCAACTCCTGCCTATGACTCTACAAACAGCAGAACATGTGTAGCCCTGTAAACTTAACGGACATCCTATAGTATGATTTTATTATACCAATTCGTGTTCTAATACGTAACCCACGAATATATGCAAACGATCACGATATGAAAATTACGTGAAATCAAGTAACTCTGGATTTGTGGTAAAAAGGATTCTCGTTATTACTGCGTGTTACGAGCGGTAACGGATTCCTGCGCTTAGGAAAATAATCGTTTACATCTATTTTTGTCGAAAGAATTGTCAAAAATCGTGTTTTATAAGATAAGCTAGTATAGTATATACAGTACGTGTGCAGGGAAAATACATTTAGGCATAGGCTTAACTTGGGAGAGGCAAGGGGGGGGACTCGCCCTCAATGTTCCGAACATTATAAAATTTTGTTTCCAGTTGTTATAAATAAAAACTAACAAACAGTCTAACAGGAGACCGTTTCTATGCTTGCGAGCACAGTAAGCACTATTTATCAACATCTGTACTGTTATCAGACGACTAGTTGCCAAAATTTATTATTCTTATTTCTTTCGAAGAAACTTGTAGGGAGAATGTTTGACAGATTTGAATGATATACGTCAAAATAATATTTCTGTTCGAAAAAAAAAAAAACAAACGCTTGAGACCTAATTAACTGGAATACAATGTGTGCCTTTACACAAAGACTTGTGTGGGTACACCGTAATGAAATAATAAGCGCAGCTGTACTTCTAAGAATTTGGTCTCTTTACTTTCCTCTCTTTGTCACACATATTCTTCTCAGTCATCATATCTGTGCTCGGATTGTTTACTGTTTGATTTGAGATTATCACTGTTTTCAGTTCAACAGAATTCCGCAAACACTATAAGCCAGTGTAAAAGAGAGCGGTATGGTAGGGGTAACAGACTCCGCAGTATGAACAAAGCTGGCTTACTGTGCAAGACGTCGATGGCTTTGTTCACGAATCTTAAAAGATGATCGTTTGGAACTGTTATTTGTTAGTGATTACTGATATAAGTGTGGTCGGTTACTCGGTCGTGTACGTAGTCCGTTAAAGTAAACATCGCTTGTCACTTTCTTAATTCGTTATTCTTGTGATTGTTTTGGTTTTTTGTGTTGATAAGTGCTGGGAAATGAGATAAGAAACGCAAAGGAGTAACACTGCTTAATTTCTTTGAAAATTGCCTGACTGGCAATTTGAAAATTTCTTTGTGTTGTGACTGATTCGGCTTAATGCTACTACTGCCGAGTATTTTGTGACAGTGTGCCTAAGGGAGAGGATGCGTTTACGAAAACTGGGTATAAGAATTGGAAGAACTGAAATTGTTTATGTTTATAGGCCTACAGTATATTTGATCTAGGTAAACATAACTGGAAGTACAACTTATGTAGAAAGGTTTGTTGATCATTAAAAAATGAAATTATCCCTCGTTTACTAACTAAGAATTATTACTAATCTTTCTAATTTTGTATATAATATATTTTATTATATAGATGGTCTCACTACACACTTGAATTTATGAAGCTTTCCCCTGCCCCCCCAAAAAAAATTAGGCCCCACGTTATGCCCATGCATTAAGGGATCTAATTAATTTTTGTGGTACTGGATTAAGCGTAAGTGTCAAAGCAGACAAGAATTTGTTCGCTTGTCGAAAAGGTAGTTGATAGAGTTGGGTTTTTTGGGGGGAGGGGTCTGTTGTCGCCAAACCAAAGACCTTTATCTTCGAAACTAGATGTTCAGACAAGTTACTTCCACTTATTTAAGAGAATGTAGTAGAAGGATCTATAGTTTGAGAATCCGGCTGACTCTATACCGAAAAACTATAATTATTTAACGGTTAGTAACAAATATTTTGTGGATATTAGCGGAGTTTTCACGTAACGGAAAACGTCCTGGTTCGTGTTGTACAAATTAAGGTGATATCGAATTTCAACAGTTTTTACATTCCAGTAACGTGTGAACACAAGCTGTGTTTGCCGTCGTATCCCTCATTGCCTCGCAGGTAATAATGAAACGACAGTAGAATTCGCAAGTCATCTTACTGGGCGCATCTTGACAACTGATTAACAACACATGAGTATGCATTTTGATAAGGCGAGACAACGTTGCTCTGTAACAGAGTGGTCCCTGTGCGTACACGTGCACGTGCTGTTCATTACACTCATTAATACCGTAGGCCAGGTTCGTTATGAGAAACTGATAGAATTTTATGACAGTTTAGGGCCTGTTTGTAGTTAGTTCAAATTGTACAGTGTAGTAACTGAGTTTAGCAGAAAATGCTATTATACAGCAGTAGAATATTCGTATTGCCTACGTTAAACTGAGGAAAGTAGTACTGGACGAAACTAGTTCCTATTTACATTCATCCATAGAACGGTATTCACAAAGGCGGTTAGATGAATCGATTTTCAGTTGTGTACATTATATGTAAGTTTCAGCAGCGGTAATATCCTATATTCAGATAATCTAAATCAATGGGAAGTGTTAACTAAAGACAAATAACAAGAAGGCTAAATAGTAGGTAAAGATTATGGTGGGAGAGGATCAAGAGTGAAATTGGATAATCAAGAAACTGATCAGGTGCAGGATTTGATTACAAAAGACAATAGATGTAGTATATCGTAAGTGAATAGATAAGTAGCACTTGCCAAGCAAGGTATTCAAATAGAGAGATTCTGCTCACAAATAATCATGTCGATTTAGACGTTAGGCAGTCTCTCGCGAATGTGTTTGTTGGTAGTATCTTGTTTTACAGAAGTAAACCTGGAGCGTGGGGAATAAGGCGTTCTGTTGGAGACGTTGAAGCTGTCGATATAAAGAAGCGTAGGATCTTTGTTTGTTTATTGTCCGGGCTAACCTTGAAGAAACTAACTTGAAGTTTGAGGATGAATTTGAACCGATAACGTTAAGAATTTTCAAGAACAGAGCCTTCAAACGGTCCCATGTCATGAAATTTATTTGTTAACTTGTGTGTAGTGAAATTTTCGGCATGCGACAAACTTTCGTTCTATGAGAGATATGTTGTCTGCGAGTGAAATTTAGAGAAAATTACAAAATTTATTTTGGTTTCTGGTTCAATAAAATTTTAGTTTTCGTTTTCGATACCCTATATTGGCGGATTAAAAGAAAAATCTGTTGGTTGATTGGGAGTAGGTAGTAGCCAGTAGTATTCAAACGGTGCCTTGAATATCTGAAGTAACTTTTGCCCTGAATGCTTCATTCCTGCATCTTCATTAGTTTGAATGCTGTCTGCTAGATGAAGAATATCCATGACTCACTACTAGGCTACTCATCAAACTGAACAAACATCGACTAATCAGCGTAGTTAACCACAGCAAACTGAAGCAGCAGAACGCCAAGGAAAACAGACTGAGTCACATCACGCCGTGTTTACCAACACAGTGTTTTCCGTTGGTAGACGGAAAACGGAGAAGATGCATACATGACAAAAAAAAACTACAGCACACCTTACAAGGTAAGGTGGACAGAGACGAAAACAAGCTGTGAAGTTATGAAGGAGTTAAAGAACAGAGAAAACGTATGAAAGTCGTGGAAAAATGAAGATAAAAGTTGTGGTGTGTTCAGAATAATGAATTTACTTCGTACATTTTTTAAGAGAAACTGTTAGGACAAACAGGGTAAGGTCGGTCGAGGAGGAAATACTTGGACTGAGAAGAGCTTGAAGGAATAATACGCTCAAAAGATTGGTGGAGGGCAATAGTTCTTAAAGGCAAAGTTTGTTTCGTTATTAAAGAATTATAAGATGGAAACTCGTGATTGTAGCGGTAGGCTTTGGAGATAAAAAAACAGTACTTATTTTAAGTGGTATGTTGCGTCCTGGTTAGACTGTGTTATGCTTATTTCTGTACTTCCCATTTTTTCAGGAGTAGTGTAGCGACCGTTGGAACACTCCAGGGAACAGAGCACAAAGAAGACCCTGAAACGTCGAAACTGAGAGAAATAGACACAATGCGGTTCAGCTCGTTCTTTTTTGTATTACATTTGTTAATGTGTGTGATCTTTAAAGTATGACTCAGTATTTGAAGACTTGTTGCCAAGTTTTTGAGGTCTATTTCAGATAGATAGGAAATAGTTAAAAGTAACAAGAACAACTGATAGATTTTATTGATTAGATAAATCTTATGTACCGACTATAAGTTAGAAGTGGATTAATTTTTCACAGCTGTCTTGTACGAACTTTGTGTTACTCTTAACAGATTTAAAAGACAGAAACTAATAATGAGTTCGCCGTAGGTAGTGCTAATTCTGTTTAGCTAATTTTCATTCGTTACTGTGTTGTTTTTTTATGTTTATGTAGTGCGGGTATATTGCAGTATGAAAAACGCCCACAAAAACGGAATTTGTCTACAGTAAAGTGACGAAAACGTTTAGTCTGTAGCCTACTGCAAGCTTGAGATCCTATCTAGTTCGCTAGATACGTTGGAGTGTTGTTGAGCGGTAACGTATTAAGATGTCTGCAGACATTGTTTTTATCGAGAGCTATTGTGAGTGTTAAAAATAACAAAGAGTGGTTATATCCGGAAGTAGGATTGTAGACAACATGGATTATAACGTGCAGAAATGTGGATAGAGTTGGTCGAAATCTTGAACGATTGTTGAAAAGTAGAACACGTGGAGTGATCGTAATGGACCTACATAACGTAAACCTACGCTGTGCGATAACAACGTTAATAAACTCACTTATGTGAATAGAATTTACGACATTATGACGTGAAATGAAAGGGGGAGAAAGAAACACGGTTGTACCGCGCGCGTATTTATAGTGAGTGTCTGAGTAAGTGGTTACTTGACCAGTTGACAGTCAGTACTTGTGTTTCTGTATTGCCGCCGACACAAACTCTATGATCTTTTGAGGTCAAAAATGTATATATAAGTCGTGCATACGTATTATATAATGTCTATGTAGACCGTGAGAGAGGAGTCAACAACAGTCACTTGTGTTCCGGCAAAAGTCGTTTGTTTTATATGTATTTTTGAATCGTGATCTCGATACACTTAACGTTGGGTTCAGCAGAACGTGATGTCTGTGTTGTAGCTTCCATACGTGCCGGACATAAGTCCTTTGTACACGTACGCCTGTCTATTGTTACGTTACAACATGACCTACATGCTCTCTCCCGACCGCTTCCATCTATAACTCATATCGACTGTTATCGCGGATGCTTTTACTAATTCTCTGTGCGAAATGTAATAAAAATAAGTTTTTTATGTCGTTTAACAACTGTACGATGCGTACAAATATCGCCACCTACGTAAGTTGCAAACCTGGCATAAATTACGGTACGGCTCACTCTCTGTTTTACAGGTCTATTTCTGGCAAATGTGTAAACTGTTGACTCTCCCATCAAATGCATTTCAGTTTTAACGAAACTGGTAGTGAATGGTTAATAATTTCTCATTGCTTCGTGTTGTATAACTACGTAACAGTACGTAATTCAACGTAATCGCATTGGGTAAACGATACGATTACGATCAGGAAGTTCGATGACGGGGTCTTTGCTTGTATGTTTTCCTCCGTTTTCTCCTCCCACCTCCGTGAGATCTTATTATCTCGGATCACTTTATTTTGTTTAAATAATTCTGATTGGCACGATCTTACGGACTTTTATTTTAACTTATCGAACTCAAATAAAGAAAATTTGTAATAATTCAGTACAATGTGTGTCGAACCGAACGTGATGTGATGCTGCGCCATGATGAACAGAAAATAATCGAACTATTTTTTTTTTTTTTTACGTGTTTAGTGGAAGAACGGAAACAAACAGATTTTGAAAACAGAGGAAATAATCGGATTTTAATGTTCTGAAGGGTAGCGCAGTAAGTTGGTTGCTGAAGATGGGACAATTTCCATGATCAATCCCATCTTCACAACCTGTGCAATCGTACAGGACAACAGAAACTCGGAGGCTGTGCTGATGCATACTACGCTACTTAACAAGAATCGCGTGCAGAGGTTACTTCTATCGAGTTGCTTACAAGAACGCAACTTGCAATCAAACAGTAATTAGCACTAATATAATTTTCAATGAAACGGTATTGTTTGGTACGTGCAAATCACTTACGAACGTACGTAGGATTACCTATAGATTAGTAGTTGTAATTTCCTGCTAATGAATTGTGGACAAGCCTAATTTAATTAACGAATTAATAAAATGTGTCTGTGCGCGGGCATCTATGACGGAAGCAATGTGTTTAATTAGGAGCCTCAACATAACTTATATGGGGTGGCGCCGCGCATCGAGTAACTGCACGCGCGTGCGCGCACACACACACACACACACACACACCAGTATTATACATGTTTCTTCACGTCAGTATTATGTGATACTGCTGTGGTTTGGTTCTCGTCTTTCGTGTAATCATAACATTACACAACCTGCAGTGTCAGTAAACCAGAACCTCACTTTACTGCATCTCATTTTCAATATAATATTCGATTGTTCAGAAAACGGAGCAGAACAAAGCAAAATAGTGCTCTTATCTCAACGCTTTTGCCGTAGTTGATTACTACGATATCTCTGTGTTGTTTGACAGCAGATGGTTAGATAGCGCTGTTGAAATAAATGGCATGGCAATGAGTGATTATCGTAAGTAGGGCACTGTTGTGAAACTTAAACAAGATGTCATACGCGTATCGTGAGTCTTAATTGCAGGTCTAACATTTAACATGAAAACGTTAAGAGTTATCAGGTTCAACTTTTATTTCTTTTTTTTCTATTTATATAGCCTACACGTTTGTAAAAGAATTTTCTGTTTTTCAGTAATTCAGGAAGATTTTTTCTCAGTACATAAGTTGGAATCGCCACTAAATATGGCTCAAGTTTAATAATAGGAAAATAATAGTTTATTTTTCAACCATGGACTGCATATGAGATACAGAGTAGAGATGAACAGTACGGGTTAAGAATGGTGTTGTTGCTAGTCGATTACCGAGGTATTCATTTTCGCAGGTAGAGTCGACTTGAGGCTTGGAAAACGCAGATTGCTATTATGGTGCAATCGGGAAACTATTAGGTGCTAACATCTAAATTAGGTACGGCGCTGGTTTACTACGCCTAAAACTGATTATTTCCTTGTCTTTTTCTTCTAGCCATTAATTGACGTATCACCTGTAGTGTTAAAATATTTCTGCGACGTGACTACGGTAATTCTTTTATGTTTTTCTCCTTATTAACTCCAAGCCGTAGGCCGCAGGCATATTCCTGTAACACAGTTAAAAGTATTGTAATTAAGTATTCAGCTTGCCAGGCATGACAATATTCATTAATCTTTACTTATTAAGGATGATGATGAGAAGTATGATGACGTTTCAGGTATACCAAAATTCTGATGGGCCTTTAGTAGAGTCAGACCGAGGTCACTCGCTATAAGACTGATGTATATCGTGTGTTGTTATACCCTGACGGTTGTATTTGTTACTTGTGTGGGCTACTTGTACTTCTCACATAATGCGATACGTTAAGGAAGAGAAGTAGATTTATGCAAACATCTGGTAGGTTGTAGTATCAGAGTTGTATGGGGAATATGTGTTGAAAAACGAAAGTGCTAATGTTGCACAACACAAATGCTGATCCTGTATTTGTTGGCAAGCTAAGCTCACACCCAGCTGATTGTTGGCAGGCATTCCGCTACAGGTACTGTCGCCTTTTTTACATAAGTACTAGTTACAAACTAGAATTGTCTATTATGTACGGAACTTTGTCGCATTCGCATGTATATTTACGTGGGACTGCAGACACAACACATACGTTTTTTATTCAGTTGTCTAGCATTTAATCTGTCCCGTACTGATTATACGCTTATTTTGGTGAAGGCACATTATGTTGCTCATCGTTGACAGTATTGTTACAAATTGTCTGTGGGTCTGATAAAACTATCAGACTTGCTTATGAGCTTATTTCAGATTTGCTCTAATAATCAGCCAGTATAAAGTTATAAACTCATGGACGTGGCAAAACCCTGGAACAAGTAACGAAACTGTTGAGAATTTACTAGAAAACTCTACATTCAATTTTAAGTAAGTATACCTATTATTGTAGAGTGAAAGTTTGTATTGTGCGGTGGGAGGTACCTGGGCGGGGCCTCAGCCCACACACATGCTTGTTTACTGTGAGAAGTCTACAAAAGTAATGTTCTGGTAGTTTTAAATAAAAGGAAAAATCTGGAAGCTTTTTCTATATAAACACGGATGCACTCGACCAGTTAAGTTCAGTTTTAAATCTGCTTTTGTAATGTGTATTTCGTGTGTCCGTTTTATGTATACTTGCTAATAAACTGTTCTTCAATAAAGTGTGTGTTTGCTCCTGTACTTAAATTATTAATTATTTTTAACCATACCTCAACAGGTTATGGGCCCAGTGGCATTTTAAAATCGGAGTGCAGTGTGTAATTGGAGTGCAAGTATAAAATATTTGTGCAAAAATGGAACCGAATATAAAAATTGAAAAACTTCGATACAAAGATAATTGGCATCAATGGCGCTTCGTAGTACGCACGTTGATGGAAGAGGATGATGATGTGCTGGATGTTTGTGAAGGAAGATTAGCCGAGCCAGCTGCAGGTGCAGAAGATCGTGACGCGTTGTTGGAAAAGTTCAAGAAGGCGGACAAAATTGCCAGAAAGTTAATTGTTACAACAGTGGAGAGAAAGCCTCTCGAACTTACAATGGGTTGTTCTACTGCCAAGGAGATGTGGGACAAATTGAATACAGCATATGATCTAAAATCTGATGAAAATCTGTCGATGATTCAAAAACAATTTTTTGAGTTTTAGTGGACAGAGAGTGAAAGTGTTACGTATAATATTTCAAAAATAGAACAGTTGGCTAGAAAAATGAAAAATCTCGGGGGAAAAATTGAAAAGACTATGGTGATGACTCGTGTTTTAACATCTTTGCCACAAAAGTTTAATCATTTTCACAGTGCTTGGGATTCGGTATCTGACGATAAGAAGAATCTCGAAAATTTGACTGAGCGCTTGATGGCAGAAGAATTTAGATTACAAGAGCAAAAGGAAGTACACGAAGAGACGACAGCGTTGCTAGCTAATCTGAAAATCGGTCATAAAGAACAGAAGAATGACTCTTATAAATATGAGAAGAATAATTTGAAACAAGAGCAGTGTTATAATTGTGGAAGACAAGGTCATTTAAAAAGGGACTGCTTCAGGTGTTATACGTGCAAAAGAAAAGGCCATAAAAGTAACAATTGCTTCATGAATAAGAATAATGGACAGCGAAGATGGTCGAATAATCAAGAAAGAAGTAACTCGTCTTCTGGACAGAAGAAATCAACATCGAGGATAGCACTAATAGGTGACAAAGGCAGCTGTGGCAATCGGGATGATCTCTGGATTGTGGATTCGGGTGCGACGGATCATATGTCGAAGCATCGAGAATGGTTTTCAACGTTCGAAGAATATACAACACCAGTCAGTGTAAGAATGGGCAACGGTATGACAATGTCTGCATATGGTAAAGGTAATATTGACTTTGAAACTTATAAAAATAGTGAACGAGTAGAAGGTAGTATCTATAATGTATTATATGTTCCTGATTCAATGTATAATCTGTTTTCTGTTAAATATGCAGGTAAAAGGGGTATAGATTATGAAATAACACATAATGCTACGAGATGTACTTTAAAGCATGGTAATGAAATTCTTGTAACTGGTTCCGAATATGAGCCTGGTAGTTTGCTAAAATTAGACATTCAAACTTTAATTCCAAAAGAATGTAACGTGGTAGAACAAAAGAGTAGATCGAGCATTGCCAACGGTAATGTTTTACAATTATGGCACGAAAGACTCTGTCATCAAAATGTAAAACATGTGAAGAATTTTTTGAAAAATCTAAATATAAAATTTACGGATGAAAATATCTTTTGTGAAGGTTGCGCTTATGGCAAAAATCATAGATTGCCTTTTCACAAAAAGATCGATCGTGCCACTAAAACTCGCGAAATAATTTATACTGACGTTTGTGGTCCTATGGAAGTAGAGTCTCTCGGTGAAAGTTATATTTTGTTTCTTTTGAAGACGATTTTTCAAGTTATAGAGAAATTCATTTTATTCGAGAAAAATCTGAAGTAATAGAAAAACTAAAATCATTTTGTATCGGGGTTGAGAATCAATTTGCAACAAATATTAAAGAAATTCATTTTGATGGTGGTAAAGAATACGATAATAAAGCTGTGATCTCTTTTTTAAATAGTATAGGTATAAAATATTCGATTAATGTTCCATATACGCCCGAACAAAATTCAATTGCAGAGCGCGATAACCGAATCATTGTAGAGGCTGCTCGATCAATGTTATATTCAAATTCAAACTTACCTCTATTCTTATGGGCAGAAGCAATGAATACTGCTGTACATGTAATTAATAGAACAGGCCCAACAAAACAAAATAATAAAACTCCTTATGAGTTATGGAATGGAAAAATAGCTACTGTTGATAGATTTAAAATATTTGGAACCATGTGTTATGTACATATATCAAAAGAAAAGCGTAAGAAACTTGATAAAAAATCGATGAGAGGTTATCTGGTCGGATATCATGAGGATTGTAAAGGTTATCGTGTATATGTTCCGGAAGTGCGAGATGTCATTATAAGTAGAGATGTACTTTTTAAACCTGAAAGAGTATTAGCTGATTCAATTATTTTGAATTCTTTGAACAATAATAATAAAGAAACTGAAGAAAATGAAATTATAACTCCTAAAAATAATGAACTTTTACTTAAAAATGAATCAAATGAGTTTGAAGAAAGAGAACCTTTACAATCTTCAAATAGCGATAACAATCAAACTGAACGACAATTGCGCGATAGAACAAAATTAAAACCTACAGAATATTATGGATGTCCGATCACGTTTATTGCTGAAAAGTTACCATCCAATTATAACGAAGCAATTACAAGTAAAGAAAAAGATAGTTGGCAAGCTGCAATGCAGGACGAAATAAACTCTTTGTATGAAAATAAGACATGGGTATTAGTAGAAAAGCCAAAAAATAAAAAGGTGATTAACAATCGTTGGGTTTTTGTGAAGAAGCTCAATCCAGATGGTACAGAACGTTATAAAGCGCGGTTGGTTATTAAAGGTTATTCGCAACAGAAAGATATAGATTATAAAGAAACTTTTAGTCCGGTTGTTCGCTTTGATACAATAAGATTGATACTTAGTATTTCTGCTCGTGAAAATTTACATATCGGTAAATTTGATATAAAAACGGCTTTTTTATACGGTGACTTAAAGGAAGATATATATATGAAACAACCTGAAGGTTTTGATGATGGAAGCTCACGCGTATGTAAATTAATGAAAAGTTTATACGGCTTAAAACAAGCACCAAGATGCTGGACTGAGCAATTCACTAATTTTCTTGTAAATTTAGATTTTTGTCAAAGTACGGGTGACCCATGTTTATACATATATAACAATAATAATAATAAGATCTTGTTAGCAATTTATGTTGATGACGGACTTATTGCAGCTTCAAATGAAAGTTTGATTGATAAATTGTTGAATGATTTGAGTAAAAAATTTAAAATTACTAGTACTAAAGAAGTTACTAATTATCTTGGAATGGAAATTCGTAGATTGAATGATGGGTCTGTTTTCATTCATCAAAGTACTTATATTAACAAAATCTTAGAAAAGTTTAATATGTCAGAAGCTAATATTGTATCCACGCCAATTGATTGTAATCATGATGAATATTTATCAAAAACTATTGTAAGTAATGTACCTTATCGTGAAGCTGTCGGCAATTTGATGTTTTTGCAAACTGTAAGTCGTCCGGACATAAGTTTTGCTGTAAATGTTGTATCTAGAGTTTTAGACAAACCAAGTGTAGCTCATTGGTCAATTGTTAAACGAATTTTACGTTATCTAAAAGGTACGATTGATTTTGGATTACTATATTGTAAGGATGGCAACTTTAAAGCTTATAGTGATGCTGATTATGCTAGCGATACAGTTACACGTAAATCAACTTCTGGCGTAGCTTGTATGTATGCAAATGCTGCAATTATTTGGCGAAGTAAGAAGCAACAATCTGTATCATTATCAACAACCGAGTCAGAATTTGTAAGTGCAGCATTAGCAACAACTGAAATAATGTGGTTAAAGAAGTTATTTAATGAATGCGATTGTAAGACTGATAAATATGATTTATATATAGATAATATGAGTGCATTAAAACTTATAAGTAATCCTGAATTCCATCAAAGGACAAAACATATTGATGTGAAATATAATTATGTACGTGATTGTTTTCAAAATGGAGAAATTGATGTGCATTATGTTAAAAGTGATGAACAAGTTGCTGATATACTTACGAAAGCTTTGTCAAAACCAAAATTTGTTTATTTAAGATCTAAACTTGGACTTAAGAGTAAAAATGAATTTTTAAATTAATGTGATTGTGAGAATGTAGAGTTTTAGGGAGGGTGTTGAGAATTTACTAGAAAACTCTACATTCAATTTTAAGTAAGTATACCTATTATTGTAGAGTTTTCTAGTAAATTCTCAACAGAAACAAAACCCTGGGACCCTGGAAACAAAAATAACGAAACCGTCAATAACCGCTTTTAAAAAACTCATTGGCTTTCATCCAGAATGTGGAAACTAAAAGTACGTAAAAGTTTGGTTTCCATAAATTTCTTATTTACTGTTTGCTTCCAAATGATCCTTGAAAATAAATTTACCAATTTTTATGTAGGTTGACATTATTATATCATATTTTACGAAATTAATTCCAAATGAGTATGTTATGTTGCTCTCTCTCTCTCTCTCTCTCTCTCTCTCTCTCTCTCTCTCTCTCTCTCTCTCTCTCTCTCTCTCTCTCTCTCTCTCTCTCTCTCTCTCTCTCTCTCACACACACACACACACACACACACACACACACACAGTTGAAAAGTATATTCTTTTTTATGTAAAATAACATGCAGAAGTTATTGACGATGGTTCATGCAGAAGTGTCATGATTTCGATTCAGATCTCAAAATCGCGAGTTATAATCTAGTTTCCTTGCTTATGCATAGAAGGAACATTTTAGACAGTGATAGCCATTTTACGTTATGTGAAATATAATTGTCAGCGCTTACAATTTGTTTATGGACTAAATCGAATAGATCGTGAGTCCATCTTCATATGCAGTGTGTTTTGAATAAGTTATGTGTGTTACAACGTAAGTACGTTTTATGCAGTATATGCTTAAACAATATTTTGCATGTATTCTAGTATGTAAGTGTGAAGCTTATGCAACGTAAGCGTTTAACAAAATCCTTGAAAACCACACAAGAACGTAAAATAACTTTTTAGAAATATGCGTAAATAACCCATGAATCATTTAATGTTACCGCAAATTTTAAAGATTTTTTTACTGTGGTTTATGTGTGTGCATTAGTTTTTAACATTTCGTTAGCCAGACAACAAAAACGGTATTTCCTTTTGAGGGTTTGTACAATATCCATGCTGTATACAGTAAGATTTTAAGTGAGTACGTTTTTACAAGAGTAGGCTGTATATGTATTCTACGCCACATGGTTCAGAACCATCATACTCAAAATAGATTGACTTTACCGATATCTAATTTGTACCTAGTCTTTTTCTCCCTAATATCGCATAACCAGAGAGAGCCGATTTACTCTCTGCCTTTTGTTTCTGAACTTTTTATCCTGATTTCTTTCATATATATTATGGATATTAATTATTTTATGCTATTCACATTTATGTTTAATAACAAAAGCTAATGGATTTTGTGTAGTAGGCCAATGTAAAAATTATCGGTATGGAGAACCATACATGACTTCCATGTTCTAAGATTTATATTTAAAATCATTTTCGAAATGAAATATTTTCATAGAAAACTACGTCTTTGTACTTATTCCTTCAGCCTTAACCACAGTACTGTGGTCACTAAGGTATACCACCTCACGTTATCGCACTCGATTTTCACTGATGATGGCAGTCGATGGCACTGCCGAAACGTCCGGTTTTGCAGAAAACATTGGACTACGGCCAAACAGCCCGGGAAGGAATTTTAACAACCAACTACTTCTTTGTTGCCGATAACGTAGTACATATATAAAAAATCGGTATGGAGACATGATACATGACTTCCATGCTCTCAGATTATATATAAAATCATTTGGTACTGCCTTTATGCGTACCCGCAGTTATTTCGATAATGCGATTTTTGGGCTTAGATATGTAGTGAATATCGCACATAATTTTGTGTAGTGAAAGAATTATACAAATTTTAATTTTGTATGTTGCAAAATAGTTGGCTGGTGATTGCAATTGATTCGTTTGTCATTTTTTAATGGTAAATGAGTGTAGTAGTAATTTATCACCAGGGTCGTGGCTGTGACACCAAAAATTGATTATGTTAGGTTAACATGAAAACTGAAATTATACATGGAAACCAATACGTGTGTAATGTAATACTATTTTTTTTCTAAAACCACGAAAAACCTAACTCGAAGTAAGGCGGAAGTGGCCCAAGAGTCAACCCCTTGCCTATTATTATAGGCCTACATGTCACTTTTTTGTGGCAGAACTCGTTTTTTTGGTACGTTTTCCGACAAGTACTCGTTTTGTGACTAACAAAAAACAAACATCCATTATGTACAATTTGTAGAGCATATGTTGTCATTCCTTAATACAGTGTTTTTTGTTTTTTCATTAACCATAAATATTTGTATTTTTCATTTTGTATTTGCTGTTGTTTTTTCCAATTTGTAAACTTAAAAACGTTATGTTCTTTATTTTAAGTGTTACTCTGTTATACCCATTGTATTCAGTGGCGGTCTGGCATTAGTAAAATCGGTCGGCTCCAATCAATAAGGGGGCCCTTTATTGACTTGGGGGCCCTCTTCTAAAAACATGCTTTCCCTTTTTTTCTGTATTTTAATTAATGATTGATTGTTAATACTTTATTTGAAAACATACATTTTATTTACCAAAATGAGAAGTTCTATGTAATATATTACATTCGAGTCGAATTATTTTAAAAGAAATTATATAATGTAAGGTAAAAAATATAAGAATCTAAGATTTTAAGCTACTTATTTTATTGTTTCAATAAAGTTGTTTATAATAATATATTTAGTATTAAATTAATAATTATTATGAATAGTAACATTTATTTTAAATTAATAATTTTTTTTCTTAACTCTTGACGGCTTTCTCCTATTTATCTACTATTAAATTTTTATCCAAGTCTGAAAATATATCCCGTTCTATATTCATTAACAAAAAGTCTGACAGTTACTCTTCTTGTAAATTACTTCTTAATCTATTTTTTATAATTTTTAATTTGGAAAATACTCTTTCGCAAGTAACTTGCGTAGAAGGAAGTGTCAAGACATATTTATAAGCTACATATAAATTAGTAAATAATACTGATTGATAAAGTTCATGAATTATAGGAAACGCACAAGATAAACACTCAAAGCACTTTTTTAACATCGAACAATGTTCAATATTATCTAGATCTTCGGTTTCTGCCAATCCATCAAAATTCAGATCAGTTTTATTCCTTAATACTTTGTCTTTTTCTACCTTGACTAGACTTGGATATTGAGTTGCAAATTGTCGCAGTTCCACTATCAGTGTACTTTTATCAACATTTGATAGTGTTGCAATACTTTTTAATTCGTCTGATTGAAATTGTTTTATTTTTGCAATATCTTTAAATTTCTTTGGATTTAGCCAGGAACAATCTTTAAGAATACCTTCATTTGGTACAAATCTTTTTTAATACTCGATTGAATGCAATCAATTATCTTAAAATAAATAATTTTATATTTATGAGAAGAAGAAATTTTATTACTCTCATCTGGGGCTTTCTCACCAGGCATCTTTTTCTTTTTGCTAACTCTTTTTTCTGTAAAGTCTAACTCTATTTCTATACCAGTGGTCACATCAAAATAGTTATTGACTATATTTGCATAATCTTTGGTTTTTTTATACATATGAAATCAAAACTATTGTCATTTCTTTTATCACTAATTTGCTCCAGTAAATTTTGTATCAAATTCCAAGCAGTTGCATAATCTATCTCTTTACTTTGCAAAAATTTTGAAACGGGTGATGTAGCTAAAAATATATCAAGAAAAATGAATGCCATGAAAATGTTTTCAAATTTTGACCACTGACTTATTAAATTCCGGGCCATAAACTTTGTCTTGGAGTCGAAACTGCCGTTTGATATTTCTAATAAAACCCTAAAAACATGAATTAACTTCGAGTTTTTATTTACATCGACTAAAAATTCTTCATCTATAATTCCTAAAAGAGCTTTATGTTTGCTCCACCATCTAGTGGCACCGATTGTATGCAACTTGGGTAGTTTTTCTTGACCTTTATGTTCCTTTTTTGTTTCATTTTGCCATATAGATGTTCTTTTGCATGAAGCATCAAAGAATACAGCACTTTCTTCTACTAAACCAAATAAGTTTTCTGCTTCAAGAATATTAAATGTAGAATCCATCAAAACTAAATTTAAAACATGACCCATAAAATGCGTAAAAACTACTTTCGGATTTGCTTCTTTTAAGTGGGCTTGCAACCCATTATAACAGCATTTCATATTGCTTGCCCCATCAAAAGAACAGGCTACTATTTTAGAAATTGAAATTCCTAGATTTGATAATTCCGTTTGAATATGCTCAAACAGCGCAGCGCCACTAGTATCCTCTACAATGGTTACATTTAAAAATCGTTCATACACAGCTCCTTCTAATGCGTACCGAAAGCAAATAGTTAATTGATCCTTTACGGCAACATCCTGCGCAGTATCTACCATTAAACTAAAAATAATGCTATTATGAATATCTGTTAAAATCTTATTGCGACCATATGCTCCAATAATTTGTATCACTTTATTGACAAAGTTTGTTGACAAAAAATTTAGTAGAGAGCCCCGACCAATTTGGCCTTTGTTAGGTTTCCCACTCGTTTCTCTTTTTTCTATTATCCTTTCCCTGTTTTTTTTTTGCTTTCTTCTATACATTTTTGTACATGGTTTTGTAAAATGGGGTCATAATTTGCAACTAACAATACCAATTGAAGGAAATTTCCATGATTTTCAGAGGAGTCTAGAGTATTTGCACCTTCTGATCCGTGTTCTCTGTAGGACATGCCTTGTCTACCTAAAAATAATATAATGTCAATTATTCGCATAACTATTAAGCGTCTAGTTTCTATTTCTTTTAATCTTTTTTTTGACAAATTTGAGTTCATAAAAGTCGCAATATCAAAGCCTCGAAGGCATTGAAAAGCTGCTGTCGCTGCGTTTATATAGTTTGTGAATTTTCATGCTTATCTACAGCTTTGTATATATGTTTGACAGATACATCGTGTCCAGAAATAAAAGAAATATTACTGACATCTGTTTTTCCAAAAGCCATGCAGCAGGCACAATATACTTTATTTAGTTCGATCGAATAGGACAGCCACTTTCTATGAATTTTTTCTCCATTAGGCAAAATTCTATAGTAACCGTTTGACGGTTCATACGAAGCTTTTTTTCCACCTTCCCCACTAAACTGAATCGAATGCTTTTCCATGAAGGCTTTTTTAATTACAATTGAATCATGTTGATTAGGGTTAACGCATGCAAGCTGGGAAAACGTTTGATACGATTGTTGATGGCTATGTTCTTCCTTCGAAGCTTCAGATCCTTCAGAGTCTGAGCTGTTGTTGGATAAATCGCGAGGAATATGTGTATCTAACGAAGCTGAAGATTTTTGAGGAGTATCAAAACTATATTCATACGTGGCTTTAGAACCTAAGGAAGTTGGTGAACGATTACTAATCAGAGTATAAGAAGACACTTCTTCTGTGAGAAAATCAGGAGATTCTGTGATAGATTTTTCAACATTTGTAAAATCATTCGAGGTTTTGCTTGTAGAAGCTACTGGTGAAAATGAGGTAGTTTGCGTTTTCGATTTCCAAAGTGGTTTCTCTGTGGAAACTTCACCGGGTTCAGTCGCAGTTACCTTCGAAGTTGCAGAACCATTTGAGCATTGATTAATAGAAGGTACTGATGAGCAGCTTTCATTTTCTGTGTAAAAAATGTACGTATTCATTATATGAATTTTTAATTATTAAAACGTATCATATCAAATTGAATGTTGCACTTTCAAAATTTAACTGTAGGGGGGGTGGGGCTAGTTGTTACAGGGGCAAGTTGTTACAAACGCATTTAAAATTTTCCGGGAAGTGGAAACGAGCTATTGTCTCTTCCCTACGGTCGGTCACGTGGTTCCTCACCTTGTTTTCAACTGGCGTCATTGTGAGTTGTGTGGTCGAGCTGAGAAGACATTTTTGTGTTTCTTCGTACTCCGAGTTACCTTTCGTCATCTTCAATTCATCTATATTTCAGAGCCGTTTCACAAGGTAAGTAAGTGTTCATTATTCTACACGTTAAGGAATATTAGTGTAGTAAATACATTCTAACAGAATTAAAATTTATTGAATAATTTCGGACAAAATATGCTTATAGTAAAATGGCGTCGGGTGGGGCAAGTTGTTATAATATGTTGGGGGCACATTGTTACACTGTAACAACATGCCCCACCCATGTTTTTATACGGAGGTGAATATTATTTCAACCTAAAGTTTACATTTAAAATGTTATATATTATAATTTATTATATTTTTATTGAAATACGCATGCGTATTTAATAGAATATTGTGCACTTGATAATATGCATATCGAGGACGTTAAAAGTAGGCACTTTTCAGGGCACTTTAAGATCTGGAGTTCATTTCAGAAGTTGCACACTTGTCACCAGCTGAAGATTCCAAAATAATTACGTTCATTAAATAACGTATTTATTTTTTTCTGTTCTGCATTTACTTATATGAAATTGTTTGTATACTTTGAGTAACCATTTTTATGATGTCTAATTTACAAAGTACAAAAAAGTTGTTGTTTATAATAATGTATGGAATTAGAATATTAACGTTCACATGTGTGATCATAAACCTTAATTATACATAGTTTGGCTGTTTATTAATAGATTGTGTTTGGTTTGTAGAGAAAATGGTAAGAAACTACAAGCGGAAAACCGACAGAGGGAAGACACCGCCAGATGTACTGAAGCAAGCTGCTGAAAGTGTGTCAGAACAACGATATTCAATAAGAATGGCTGCCGAGGCTTACAACATAAATTTTATGACATTATTCAGGTATGTAAAAAAATTGAAAAGTGGGAAGTCTCATTTAGAAATCAAAACAGGCTACGCTAAGCCTAGACAAATTTTTTCCGATGATCAGGAAAACTAATTGGCGGAATATATTAAGCATTCATCTAAGATATTTTTTGGACTTTCAACAACAGATGTAAAATCATTAGCATTTGAATATGCAAAAGAAAATCAAATTTTAATGCCATCTAACTGGTATGAAAATAAAAAGTCTACTAAGGATTTTTAGTAATACTTTTAGTAAAGACTTTTAGGATTTCTTAAGCGAAATAGTTATCTCAGCCTTAGAAAACCAGAACCCACTAGCCTTAGCCGCATGACAAGCTTCAATAAGCATTATGTGATTGAATTTTTTAATAACCTTGGTGGGCTTTATGATAAGTATGGGTTCCGCTGTCATCAAGTGTGGAACCTAGACGAAACAGGTGTGACCACAGTACAGCGTCCATGAAAAATAATTGCAGAGAAGGGAGTAAAACAAGTAGGATCCGCTACTTCGGCTGAACGTGGGAATCTGGTCACAGTAATCCATGGCGTAAATGCCGCTGGTAACAGCATTCCACCTCTCTTAATATTTCCCAGAAAGTATTTCAAAGAACATTTCATAACAGACGGGCCTCCTGGTTGCATTGGAGCAGCCAGTCCTAGTGGTGGGTCACCAGTGAAGAATTCTTAATTTTCATGAAACACTTTGTGTCTCACACTAGATGCACAAAGCAGCAGCCAGTCCTAGTCATCTTAGATAACCATACTTCACATATGTCTATAAATGTGATCAATTATTGTCGAGAAAATGGTGTAGTCCTGTTATCAATCCCTCCTCATACGTCCCACAGACTCCAGCCACTCGATAAGTCTGTGTTTGGACCACTAAAAACATATTACAATTCAGCCTGTGATGCGTGGATGAAGAGTAACCCGGGAAAGACTATGGTAATTTACAATATTCCCACATTGTTGAAAACAGCCCTCCAAAGTGCTTCAACGCCTAGAAATATTACTATCGGTTTTCAGTCAACTGGTATATGGCCATTTAATAAAGATATATTTACTGAAGAAGATTTCATGCAATCAGAAGTAACAAATAGACCATACAATACCCCGGAAAATTCGAAGGATAATTCTGACAATTGCATAAATTTATCAGATGAAATTGAGCCAGGCAATAATGTTTATAGTGAAGTTGTTGTCAGTATTGACAGTCCATCGTGTTCCACGACTCTTACACAGCCTGAAGCAGAAGCAGCAAGAAAACTATTAAGTGTGACACACAAAAGTCCTGAAGTGATTCGTCCTTATCCGAAGGCTCAAAAGCGAAAATGTAAAACGAATCGAAGAAAGATAACATCCTGCGTTTTAACAAGTAGGCCTACTCCAATGAAAAATATACTGGAGGAAGAACAGGCAAAAAGAAATCTTCAGTAACTAAAAAAACTGGTGAAACTAAAAGAAAATTATTCAGCACTGATCATAAAAAGAAGAAGTCGCAGGATAGACCTAAAAGGCACAATAGAAGTAAAAGGAAAAGAATGCAAGTGTTAAATTCTAGCGACGATGAAGATGAGGACTGTTTATGTCTGAAATGTCTAAAGCCATGGGGACAATCGAAAGATGGCGAAGAGTGGATACAGTGTCTTAGTTGCAACCGATGGGCTCATGCATCTTGTGCAAGTAATAGTTTGTATTTTATTTGTTTTAATTGTGCATCAGATGTTTCTGACGATTAATGCTTTTGATTTCAAAATATCAACCCCCCGCTTTTCAATTTTTTAACATACCGTACTGAATCATTATTTAGAATTTTTGTCATTCAGTAAAAATATTATGATAATTTTTTTGTAACAGCTTTTTAGAAATTTTTATTAAATTCTTTTAAATTTTTTGTCATTTTAATTTTATATTAACCAATAATATCTTATAATTATGTAATACCTCATAATGAACTTGGGAAATTAATAATTGTGTTTAGAATTATAACCATTTGTTTTAAAACACTTGTGTTTCTTTACTCATATATTACGTAACAACTTACCCCACGCTCTGTAACAATATGCCCCACCAGGGGGCACATTGTTACAACCAGCAGTGTCTTCATAAAATTATTTTGGTGACACATACGTTACAGTGTTATGGTTATAAAAAATTGTAAATGCTTATAAATTAATGCTTCAAGCAAACAGCTGGTTGCCAGATTACTAGCTATAAAGTGCAAGTCAGAAAAAAATATATTTAAGAATTGTAACAACAAGCCCCACCTTCCCCTACACACTTTTTTGAAAAACATTAATAATAATAAAAAATTTATACATTTATAATGGACTTTTTAGAAAGATAATGGAGACTAGTATATATTTCATATATAAAAGATAACTTGAGAAAAACGTCCAATTCTACAGTGCATTAAAAAAAAATGGAACAGAAATAATACACTTTAGTATAAGTGCAAAAGATGTCTTTCGTGACGAGTGCGAAGTGTCGCCCGAGCGAAGCGAGTCCAAAAAAAAAATTTCACACGCGTATCGAACATAATACGCGCGAAACGCGACTCTTGAGTTACCGTTTTTCAATAGTTGTCTTGATTGTTCATCTCTTCTTTCACAGCACTATCACTTTACTAAAAATGAACTTTATTTAGTGAAAAACTTACTTTTTTCGTCGGACGCGTTTCGGCTTAAGTATCCGCCTTCTTCAGCTTTTAGTCAGACTGCCATCATTTCGTAACGGTTTTTGTGTGGAAGGTGTAGTGGGGGTGGTGTGTGGAGGAAGGGGATTGGTGCAGGGATTCAACTTGATGTTTGTTTTTTGTAAAATTGTGTCAACGATCAATTACAATATAAATCACATACACTTTTTGACACAATTTTACAAAAAACAAACATCAAGTTGAATCCCTGCACCAATCCCCTTCCTCCACACACCACCCCCACTACACCTTCCACACAAAAACCGTTACGAAATGATGGCAGTCTGACTAAAAGCTGAAGAAGGCGTTTTTCAATGTCTATCGCGATTGAAAATTAGATTTTATCATTTTTATCTCTTTCTTAGTTTTACTAGCTCTAGCAACTCTTTGCTTTTAGTATCATAGCTACCGAAAAACAGGCTCATAGTTTAAGGCAAGTTTTAGACTTTTTGTCTCAAATGCAATGTCAATTGACTGCAAATAAATTAAATGCTTCTCTTTATGACCTAAGGAATCTGGGGTAACCAATTTCCTTTTTATACAAAGTAATTAAAATGTAGGGCGAATAATGTTTCCAGTGCCAGAGTAGCGTACTTGTGAAAAATTGTAATGAGTTTTTGCTAAAGTTTTGAATTACCTACAATATTTTTTTTTACATCATAAATTGAACATTTTATTTCGAGTGATGCATAGCTGGTGGAAAAAAGTTGAAATAGATTTTACTCACGACCTCACCTTAATGATATATGGAATAGCCTCAATCGTACAACAATTTTCATGCAACGTTTTCGTCGAGTAGAAGTGTGCCAGCTGAATGACGTATACTATTTCTCATCACGGGGTCATAATCATAAAACAAAGCGTTATTTACCTATCGCAAAACAGGCACATTCCGGGGAACTTTCGGCAGGCGTGTGATGAAAAATAGTACTTGTATACATCTCGGGAAGTAAAAAAGAATCCCTCAAACCGCATGTTTATTACGCATGATAATATATATAAGCAATAGACATTCTTTCTTTACCTTCCCTAGGTGTGTAATATACTAATTCTTGCTTACCTTCTTGATTGCATTCGTTTTCACTTTCATCTGATTTAGACTGAGCTCCTTTTGTCTCATTTTTTGAATTACACAGCCAAGAAGAGAATTTCGCTGCAATTTTGGTTGTCGATGCAGCTCTCTTTTTATACTTTTTTTTCTTTTGAGCACCACTTTCGTAAATTCGTGAGCGTTTCATATTTTAAATATCTTGTAGTCACAAAAGAGAGTAAATAAATAAATTTAGTCTAAATGAAGAACACTTTTTAGGTTAGGCGATCTATCTAACGATGATTTAAGGTAGTTCTTTAAGAAACACAGGCTTTGGATGATATTGCCAACAATGGAAAGTATCAAAATATCTATATTCCCAACATAACAAATAACCGCGCGCATGCGCTGTTGTCTCGCAGTACGGAGATACAGCAAAAATACGACAAACATTGATTATTTACTGTCATTTTAATATAGAAATCCCCGGGCAATGACCTTTTTTGCGCTAGTTTAATAATTTAAAGCTTCATAAATCAAAATACATATTTTTTATTGCAAGCTTTAGGTTTTAAGGCATCGAAAGCAGAGACTTATTATTTGTATATTTATATGTGTGACCCCCGTACCCACTTAAGAGGGGGCCGACCGTAATTGAAATATCGCCTTTTAGTGCGCGGGTGTCTACAGATATATATGCGCCAATGTCTATATTTTTAATATTTTTAACTATGCAGGTAAGAAAATACGGTAACCATCACTACAGGAACAAAGCTATAGAAACGCCCTTTAATATGGTATACGTTTCGACATTTTACACAGTCGCGTTTAATTTTAAAGAGTTAATAAAATAACCATACAACTTTAGCCTTTCCTTATGGACAATCATACTTCTAATTTTTCTTTTTACAAATACGTTTCTTTACTTAACCAGTTCTGTAGTGGCTGAAATACTATAACTTTGACTATTTAATGTTGTAGTGACATTTTAATTTTAAATCATATTTTAAGTGTTATAAAATTCGATTTTAAGTTGCGCTCCATGTTAAAAACAGGACTAGCCGCTAGCGGCTGGCTGGCGGTGTTCGGCCCCCTCTTAAGCTTGCATTATATAGGGGCCCTTTATTTCATCTACGTTTCTACAGTGGATTATTTTGATCTTCTTATCAGGATACTTGATCAAAATTAAGTACTTTACTCTTGTTAAAACATAAAACGTTGCAGGTAAATTACCCCTTTCCCTTAACCAATCTCCACCTAAATCAAGAGGCCTTGCGTCCTTTACAATTCAGGACGTATGCAAAAAAATATTTGATTATGTTTGAATGTGCGGCAGTTATCGTTCGTCGTAGAAACAATTACCCTTGTTAAACATAAAATGTTGCTGGTAAACTACCGCTTTCCCGTAACCGATATTTACCAAAATCAACAGGCCTTGGGTCCTTCACAATTCATGAACGTATGCAAAAAATTATTTGATCCTGTTTGAATGTGCGGCAGTTATCGTTCGTCATAGAAAAAATTATCCCTGTTAAAACATAAAATGTTGCAGGTAAACTACCCCTTTCCCGTGACCGATCTTCACCAAAAACAATAGGCCTTGAGTACTCTACAATTCAGAGTTGTATGCAAAACGTTACTTGATTCTGTTTGAATTTGCGGCTGTTATTGTTTGCCATAGAAACAATTCTACACACAGACGCACACACAGACACCTTTCGAAAAATGACTTTTCTTCATGTTTTGAGGGTAGTACAATCAGAATCAGCCGTTATCTCGAACACGATTTTTTTCGCCATGACCATACTTCCATTTCCTTATGGAACATGTGGAAGTAATATATGTAATGTTGTAGTGTTATCTCAAAGTTCTGTTTCACAAACATCAAGGTTCTTAAATATCAGTTTGTTATAACCAGCATACGAGTAGTGTTTTTGTGTTTTTAGACATTTATAAAGATGTTTTGTTCAGTTATTTTCTAGCTAGTTTTATCTGTTTGAAATGGTTTTGAAATTTTGACCCTAGGATCTTCGCGGTTCAAATAACTTAAATCAAAGAAAACTTGTAACTACAATTTTAGATACAAAGGTTCGCTTATCTGTTTCTATGAGACTTGTCGGTTTAGTGCTAGAGGAATTTACGGCCTGTAGATAATATTTATATCACCGACAAATGCATACACTATGTTGTAATGTGTTACTGTGTTAATATAACCTAATTGTAATCCGTCGGCCAGCCTCAGTTTATCTCAGCATTTTTAGTAGGCCTATTTGATTACAGAGCGGAACTCAACCATTGTAAATGTCTTATTGTTGTCCATTATAAGTATCCATGTTGCGTTCTTATTTCTCGGTCTAGCCCTAGTATGTTTTTTCAAACGTATTAAAACATATTTCAAACGTATTGAATACTTAATAATACGTAATAATACTTAATTATTAATACGTTAGGCTAAATTTTTGGAATAAGATTTGGTTAATTTATCTGAATTTGATTGAAGAGTGGATTAATATAATGCTTGTTACGTTTATTAACAATCAGAACCATAATACAGAGTATGTATAAACTTAAATAAGGTCAGTGAGGTAATTTGATGGGGTCAGCTGTCATTATGTGTACTTCGTTCACAGACGTAGTCGTATTGGAAATATTTTTTCTTGTATGTTAATTGGCCATTTTTCATTTGACACGTTTCACATTCAAAATTTAGGTACAATCTGAAGCAACCACATTACAGTGGTTCTGACATCTGTAGAAATGTTTTAATGTATGGCAAAATCCCATATGTAAGGTGTGATTGGTCCGCACCGTGAGGACCTACTATGACTCTCACTGCTTTCCATTGAACATATTGGATGATACTTACATCGAATTTGTTTTGGTCGTCTTCATACCTCAATTTAACGTGTTTAATAATAGTACGTAAGCCTATTCTCTGGCGTTAACGCTGATATTTCAAGCAGCGAATACATTTTGTCATGTTTAAGTCATGGACTTAACATGGCTCCATTTTCTTAGTTATTTATGACTCTCACTGCTTTCCATTGAACATCTTGGATGATACTTACATCGAATTTGTTTTGGTCGTCTTCATACCTCAATTTAACGTGTTTAATAATAGTACGTAAGCCTATTCTCTGGCGTTAACGCTGATATTTCAAGCGGCGAATACATTTTGTCATGTTTAAGTCGTGGACTTAACATGACTCCATTTTCTTAGTTATTTGGCTTTTGGGCTGTTGTCTTGTTCAGACATACTGGTGATCGTTCAGACTGCTTTAAAGTGTATGAAACGTGACTAATTTTTACCTCGTCTTCTTGTGCTTTGCGTTTGTTAAGTCAGTTTTGTATAATTCAAGAATTGTAGTCTTGTAGTCATATGCAACCGTGTCCTAGTGTATCCGGTGTAGTTGCGGTGGGTGAATCGTGTGCTGTATATAATAATGGACCACGCGCATTTCTTTGACGCTTCAGTATAGAACAGATAGTAGGGTATCCGGTTGCACAGTTGATTTGCAAATATTGTTTTAAGAAATAGATACTCAACATGGCTTTTGCGTTTTACCGTTACCAAGAAAGCATATGAAGGCAGTAAGAACATTTAGGCCTATCTGCCGCTGTGCAGGAATCGTTAGAAAAGATAACTGTCACTCTGGAACAAAGTGTGTCAGTATCGTTATGTTGACACACTGAAAAGAAATACATGTCCTACTGACTGCACTTAACACGTTAACATTGATTGATGTGTGGGTGTGAAAACTGAAAAATCACTGTCACTTTGTAATGATTCTCAATTTTTTGGTATTACGTCAACCGTTGGTCGTCGGTTTGCGAATAGTAAACATCACGGACCGACAGCAAATAGAGCGTGGCTGTAGCATTGCGAAATTACAGTATCAGCTGGTCATCGTTTCGAAACACTGCAGTTGTTGTGGCTGCCCAACACGTTATCCTACTGAATAAATATGAGTACTTGTAATTAATTAACGTAGATTATCTTCGTTTTGCGCCTGTAGGTAATATTGAGTGCTGCATTACAGTATGTTAGCATTATGCAACTTTGTATGTAAATTTGTATGAAATACTTTCTACCACAGATACTGAATAAGAACAGATGGCCGACACCAACAGGTTGCGTGTGCGATCGTGTGCGTGTGCGGGTTAGGGCGTGTATCGTATCCCGCAGGTGTGTGTGCGTAGGCAGCCCGCGCGCGCAAGACGTTCATTCATGCTACTACCCCTGCCGCTATAACTGACGACCAACAGTCTCAAGGTCACTCGCTCTGCTCCGCTGCCTGCTTTTCCGTGTTTTGGTGAACAACAAAAAAGAAATGTAAAGCGAAATTAAAAAAAGCAGACATTTTTTTATGAGTTTCAATTTATATAAATTTGTGAACAGGTACAATTTTAAGGAGGGTAGACAGCACAAATTGTAATGTTCTTTTGCAAGTGCGGCATTAACCAATTTCAAAATTAAGATAACTGACAAAATATGTGACTAAAATAAACTTGTAACTGCCTTAATAAATTGACAGTTAATAAAATTCAATGAAATCCAATGTAGAGTTTAATCAGGCACATTGCTTGTGACAGAGCATTCGATCGGTCTCCTTAACAACATACTTTGTATAATGAAGAAAGTTGTGTTAGTGGTTAGAATCACAAGCAGAATTATCACTGTTGCACACCACTATATAGGGCGACAGTGATAATTTTTATAGTGAATCGGAATAATTTTTATATAGTGGTGTGCAACAGTGATAATTCTGCTTAACATACTTTGTAGTAACGTACCTTCTAATCAGACTATCGATTAGTTACATATTTTAAGGACTGTGCGTTGTGTGTAATGGTGTATACACCCAGCTGATAAACCTTTAGCGCCTAGTAACATTACATTTAGACAAGCAACTCCACTCACTTTATTCGCTGGAGTCCCACTATACTGTATTTCTGTTTAACGTAATTACTCGTAGGTATTTTGTTTTCGTTTCGTAGTTATGTGTACAAACGTTTATGTAAACCGTACGCGGGACAAAACACTTGCTAATTTATTACAAGCGTGTTGCTGTGTTCCAGTTTTACCAGTCTCTTGTCTACAGCCAGTTCGCCCACCTCGTTCCAACGCCACCCACTGCACGCCGGATGCGTAATTCTTACCCTAAACGTGTTTTGTCATTCTGCCTGTTAACTGTTAATTAGGCTCGTTTGAGCGCGAAACACACGTGCACAGGAAGCCTTATGTTATGTTTGCATTTTCTGCACCAATGCCTGAACACAGAATCCTGACGTCTTCTAGTGTATTAGTGAAACAATTATTTTTTGTATCCTTTGATACAATATAGGATCAATGACATAGAAATTATAATTGTTGCCCAGTCACAGCTGCATCCGATTGTAGTATTGTCAACCCTTGTATACAAACTCATTTATAAAATAGCGTGTCTAATATGTTATCCGTAGTCTCAAATTTTCATGAAGGTATGATGAATGAATCCCTCATTGGGGTAAGAAACTGCACCAAATTGTTTGCCCCTAGCTCACCTGTTCACATTTCTTCATCCCTTCAGTAGCTACCATTTACGAACCCTTGTATACAGTCATTTGTATATCTATCTATTAGACACGGTGAAGTTCATAATGAGAGTACAGTTTATTACTCTCTTAAGGACGGCCAAGTTCAATTGCCTGTTATTACAGGCCAGTAGAAAACAATCCTGTGTTAAACATAAACTCTAGCGATAAACAAGATATTTTCGTAGGGGCGTTGGTTATTCAAGTAAATTACATTCTCTTCTTCTACCGTTAAGCATTAGTCCCATGCCTTACTACGCCCTCCAGCTGCGAGTAATTGATTCAGCTCACACCGTCAAAGGGGACGTCCATTAATTACGTGAGGTTTTTTTTTAAATTTGGACCCCCCCCCCTTGGTGAGATGTGGTGGGACCCCCCTCCCCCTCACGTGAGGTTTACCCTATAATTTTTAAATAATTAAATTTATTTGATATGTTCATGTTTTTGCTTCATACCACTAAAAATACCTAAAGCATATCTTCTATGTACTACATTTTTTCTGTGAAATTAGAGGTGAAAATGATAACTACGTTTAAGGTGCGTTATAATAATGTATATTCTCTAAATTAAAAAGTTGACGTGAGATTTTCATTGGCCCCCTCCCTTTAAATGAGATTTGGTGAGATTTTGCCGGACCCCTCCCCCCCCATTTTGAGCTCACGTAATTAATGGGCATCCCCAAAGAGTATCAGTATGCATTTACCCACATGCAGAGACGAGCTGAACGTGGGAAGGGGCGTTGTGTGTGTTTATGTATAGATGTCACGTTGTTACTGACTGAGATCCGTATATCGTACCCAGACCGTGGTTGAAGATCGGTTAAGGGAAAGGGGTAGTTTACCTACAACGTTTTTTTAACAAGGGTATTTTCTATGGCAAACGATAACAGCCGCAAATTCAAACAGAATCAAATAATTTTCTGCATACAGCCCTGATTTGTAGAGTACTCAAGACCTATTGTTTTTGGTAAAGATCGGTTGAGGGGAAGGGGTAGTTTACCTGCAACGTTTTTTATCAAGCGTATTTTCTATGGCAAACGATAACTGCCGCAAATTCAAACAGAATCAAATAATTTTTTGCATACATCAGTGAATTGTAGAGGTCTCAAGGACTTTCGATTTTGGTGAAGATCGGTTAAGGGGAAGGGGTAGTTTACCTGCAACCTTTTACGTTTTAACAAGAGTAAAGTACTTGAAAATTTTATTTAAACTTTTTCAAACAATGGTAATTGTTGAAAATAAAATAATTTTGTTGCCAGGCAATAAAATTATAATTTTTTCATTTTAATGTAAATTATGTTTGAGTTAATATCTTTATATATACAGTGGAACTTGGTTATTACGGCCTCGGCTGTTACGTCAACTCGGGTGTAGCGTTATTTTGTCATAAGTCCGGTCAAACTGATATCTTTAACATTATAAAAATTCCCGGTTTTAACGTCACTAAATATTGTACTACTCTGTTATAGCGTCAAATATTTCTCAGATATTTTACTCTAAATTTCATATAAACGTATATATGTGCGCGCGCGCGCTAGCCCATGGCTACAGACATACATTGTATGCAAGCAATAAGCACTGTAAACAGGACTGCCGGCGCCAGCCATTTTACGTGCTCCAACGGATGGCTAGATCGATTTAAGGCCCGACACTCGATTTCCTTTGCAAAAATTTGTGGTGAGGCAAAATGCGTAGATCTGAACGTTACAGGCGATTGGGTGCGTAACACTTGGCCAGAAATTAGACGATCATATAAAGATGAAGACATCTTTAATGGACGTGAAGCTGGAATGTTTATAAATTAACTCCAGATAAGACTTTCAAATTTAAAAATGAAAAGTGCGTTGGTGGGAAGCTCTCTAAACAAAGAGTTACAGTTTTTGTTTGTGCGAACATGACGGGAACCGAAAAAAGGAAACTTTTAGTTATCGGGAAAAGTTTGCATCCTAGATGTTTTAAAAACATCAAAAAACTTCCTGTAAGTTACACTGCCAACATAAAAGCGTGGACGACTTCTAGTATTTTTGAAGATGACTTCTGTACGTGTGTATGTCACTGAACTGCTCCATGTATAAAATAATATATCGTTCGTGGCAGGTAAGCATATCTCAGTTATGTAATGTTTACGTTTCCATTTTATTATTATGCCTAAAGCAATAAAAAGGCAGGTAACACACACACACACACACACACACACACACACACACAATTCACGTTATTTCTGGCCTCACTCATGTTTATTTTCTTACATTTGCACGCTTTTTAAATGGAAAGTGCCGAAACCCATACCAACATAACGCGTGCAAGCCGAAAAAATGGACATCAATTTGCTTCCTGTGGATCGCTGGGCAATGTAACTGCGCGTGTTTACAGAGGAACGATTCATAGACGGACTTTTCGTCTTTAGGGAATGAACCGTCTGCAAGATGCTGAGGGTCCATGAGTGACTTCGGAGCGCTCCTTCTTTTTCGCGTGTTTGTTCTGTGAAACATACACTGTAGATTCGCAGCTTTACTCTAAGCAACGCTCAATAGGAAATGTTGAAAATTTTTGTCCACAGTGTACCCTCATTCACACTAAACCTGCTCTGATGTTTTAATTACGGACATCATAATATTAAAACTTTGGAAACTTGAGCACTACTTAATGCAGATCAATCATTAACTTATACAAGCCATTAATTTTATGCATATATTTTATATATATGTGTACAACGTTATCGGCAACAAAGAAGTTGTTTTTGTTAAAATTCCTTCCCGGGATATTTGGCCGTAGTCCAATGTTTTCTACAAAACCAGACGTTTCGGCAATGCCGTCGACTTCCATCATCAGTGAAAATCGAGTGCGATAACGTGAGGTGGTATACGTTAGTGACCACAGTACTGTGGTTAAAGCTGAAGCAGTAAGTAGAAAGAAGTAGTTTCTATGGTAATATTTCATTTCGAAAATGATTTTAAATATAAATCTTAGAATATGGAAGTCATGTATGGTTCTCCATACCGATATTTTTATTATATTACATAATGCAGTTATATATTATTCTAGAGACGGTTTTACGATATCCATAAGTCTGTAATCCACGTATTAAAGTTCGAATTCGTATTTGTTTTGCTGTAGGTATGGTGTTTTTCAAAAACGTTGAACGTGCTGTTATGATTAGGCTAATAATATTATGACTCGTGAAAATCTTTAACATATATGAACGAAAAGTAAAGAAATCTATAAAGCATATGAAGTAGGGCTATAAGTTCTTGTATGCGTCAGTGATTTCCAAATTATCAGTATTTATGAAGTGTTCGTATGTTAAAGGAATATTATAAGAAACACTGACGAGCGCATAAATGCATTGTATTGTTAGCAGAATATTCGTTTCTTACGATCAGTGCACATGTGGACATGTAAATTTACTTTTAGTATATTTTTGCGGTACTTTTTGCGTTTACACATTTAAAGAACGCATACTTTTCATTGTTTCACAGTCTGATTTTGTTGATTTAAGTATTTACATATTAAGAGACGTTTCAAATTTTAACCGGAAATGTTAGACGAAGTAGACCAACTATACCAACATATTGTCATTAGTATTCATTTAGTTGATTTATATGTTATTATTTCTGTAAAATGTCTTCTTTTGTGTTGTAATTATTAGTCTTATTAGTAAATATAGACCTACTTAGCTAATTATATTAGGCTATGTTATGTTATTACCTAAATAAGAAAAATGTCTCCAATATTTTTACAACTATTGTTTAATGTAACGTATGTGTTATTCTATTTAAATTTATTGTACACTGTATCTAATTTACAGCGGAAATTTATTTTTTTCTTGATTTATGTACTTGTTTAAATTACTTTTATTCAGAAACGTTATTGTAACAACTTTTAATTTGTGGACCTCGTACTATCACTCCACTTTTTATTGTAATCTTCATAGTTAGGTATACTAATAAAAAAATTCAATAAATAGACGAATGTAATTAGAAACGGTGTATATTTTGACAAAAATTCAACTGGTAAAAAATACATATGACGTATGAATGAGAGGTGCCTTTGCATACTTAGGAGAAAATGGTTTCAATAAACTTATGACGACCGTTTATTAAAAATGATGTACACAATCTTCATTTATACAGAATTTGCTTTGTTGTTTTTAAATGAAGTAGTTTAATTAATTATAAAACTGAAGTAGTTGTAGTTCAGCCGTTACTTTATTCTAAGGGCATGAATTTAATACTTGTTTAATGTAAAAATATTAATAAAAAATTCAGTCTGCAGACACTACATAATTGTATTCAGAATACTGGGTGGTTGCCACATTAACGCATCAGTTTTGTAATTTTACAAAACGTTTACAATACTTTTCATAATACGTCACATTTTAATTTTTAACGGACCGTAAAACACAAGTAGGAAAAAGATTTGTGATAGAAAGTACTGTATATAAAATAAGACAGCAAATGAAGAGATATTTCTTAAACTCACGATACAAAGGTAATTTATTTTCACTCCATTTAGGTCCTGGTTAGTGTCTTGTCATATACATTGAATCGTTCGTATTTCAGTCTACGTATGTTAGAAGTCGAACCATGAAATTTTAGGAAATTAAATTTGTTTATTTGTAATGATTTATCAAATAATAAATTATTGTGCAAATAAAATACACTCGGTTTTTAAATTTTCGTTGGCACTAGATTCAAACTAACTTGAGGAAAACTGATATTCTGGTTCTTAACTGATTGGACGCGCAAGTGGCAGCTGTACTAACCTTGCGTGCAGCTGAATGGCTTCTTGAGTACAATAAATGTTAGCTTAAAGCATGTAGATTTCAGAATAGTCTGAACACTGAGTTTATTTGTTTAGCCAAATTTGTATTATTTGTTTAACAAGAAATTATAATCTAATTTGTTCTACGGAAATAAAATTCAGTATAATCTAGATTATTGTTATAAGAAAAAGTTCCTACTAATCTAAGAAATTGGAAGTTGTAAGAAATTGAGATATCAAACTCATTACTGTTTCCACGTGGAAGAAGGCTTCGTATTCTGCCCACCTGGACCAAAGTTTAGAATCCATTTAGTGAAACTGCAGTGCTGTAGTTCTACCATAGAATTTGTAATCTATAGTGTGTTAATTGTCTGAGATGTTAAAGAAAAATGAGAATTATGAAGAGAGATAATTCATTGGCTCAAATAATATTAATTAATTACATAGATTATCGATTACAGATAGAAGTATTTCCTTAGAAATTTTTGTTCTCTATTTTCAGTGTTTTGCCTTCAAGACACGTTTACTAACTTTTACTGATCATATTTAAAATACTAAGTTTAAAGCCCATTACTACTGTATTACTACGTGTATCACGATATTATTAACTGTGGAACGTAAGCAATCTAAAATAATAAGTCTCACGTATTGGCACGAGTACTAGGAACGTTTGTTCACCTCATATTCTTGTGTTTTGGTTATACTGTACTGTGAGTTTACAATTCATCGACCCTTCTTATTCGGATCACTTATAATTTTGAAGTCATTAAAATCTCACGCCTTCCCGGTTTTACATGTTAAATTTACATGTTTTAAATTAAACATTTACATTTCGCATTTCTTACTCAACTGAGTGAAATAAAATCTAAAGAAGCTGGTTCTGCTATCGTTTTTTTGGCAGTCACCTATATTCGTAGTCCTTTTAGATTCTATTTACTCATGATTTTATATCAAATATTCATAGAGAATTTTTTTAGTAGTTTTCATGTCCTGGAAGACCTAATTTTTTGTTTTAGTCATTCAGAGACAATCAGTAGGCTACATTTAATTTTCACATCAAAATGAAATCTTATTTTACGAAGGAGTGGTGCTTAGAACTACTGGTAACAATATAAAGAATAGATGTAGTACTGGTATAGCATATTATATGGAGTATCCGAGGGAATTTGACCAAGCATCTCTTTGTTTGCGAGTCGATACTAGAGCTACCAGATCTTTTTTAAGCCAACACAGACTTCCTGTAAAGATATGTGCTGGTACTTGTGCTCGTGTTGCCTCGTACTTGAGGTTCGTCTTACCTCAGGCTGATGTCTCCTTCGTACGGGATTCAAGATGTAATCAATAAAATCTCAGTTCCGTTGGCATTTAATAGGTTTGTTTAGCGTTTCTGTTTCCAGTATGGATTTTATCCGTAATGCTACATACCGAAACAATCAGTATAGTAATAATCATATGTTAAGACAAACTTAACGATATATTGGCAGAGGACAGTAAATTATAGTGAAGCTTATGTTTAACTTTTAGCCTTGTTTGTTGTCAATAACAGAACGCTGATTAAACGTATGTAGTGCCGCCGTCGATTACTCGGTTGTCTATGCGAACATAATGAATTGTAGTTGTGCAAATCGGAGAAACGGTTTACAGAAATATGTACTAACTCTTGTGTACATGTGTACGTACTGTCACTTGTCAACAAGTGATCTTTTTTGACATCCGTTGCCAACCAAAGTTCGTTTATAAACACATAATTTGAAACTGATGAGGATGTGGAAAATTATTGGCGTATGAGTTTTCTTAACACGCATATGAACAGGTTTGGGTTGTAAAATCGGTAACGGAATACAAACCAATATCATATAAATGCCACTGCTTGTGCTGTTACGAACCTCTTGTTGGTAAAAGTAGTCGTATTTATAACACAGGTCAGCGATTCTGTTGTTTCGCTCATGGGGCAGGAGACTGCAGCTTAATTTAGCTTAATCTGTGCTACTTAAATTATGACTAAGCTAAGATGGGCCAGATTAGTTAAACTGTATTAAAGCATAAATTACTGCATAAAATTTATCAACATAAATACAAAAGCACAGTAACAGAATTAATATCAAATAAAAATATCGTTTAATCAGAGAACGTAAGCTTTTCACTTCCGGAGTTGTCACTAATATTAAAATGAACCGGACCATCGTGTCACACTTAATACTGCCAGACGTTACGGCCGCGCCTACGATTGTCATCTTCGGTGGCATGGGAACAGAAAAGTATTACTCCTGCGTTGGACTAAGTCGAGACTCTAAAAATGTTGTTTATGTTAACTCTGTAAAATGAAGAACTATCTCAGCTCAGCTGATAATTTTTAAAATAGGTTTTATAAAGTTTCTGAGATTAAGAATAGTTCACAAATAGTTTCTGGAGACGGAATGCGTATGTTTACGTTTTTGTACGGTCTGCCACCCTAATGTCGGACAGAATAGCTGCTGCTTTAAGGAATACAAAATGTGAACATGTGCGCGTGTAAAAAATATGGTGTAATACTTTGTTTAGTAGACGTAATATAATTAGCCGATTAATTTGCTGTTCATGAACGAGCGATTTCTCGTATACGTGAAACAAGTATACGAAGAGATTGTGTGTGAGAATAATATTGCTTGGGGGGAGCTTTCCTGGCTGTCGCGGAACGGTTACAATTATTTGGGTTCAAGGCTGAAATTGTGAAATAGTGCCCAGAACAAATGGATGAAAGTTGTCTTAACGCTAACCTGTGTTGTGTCATACTCACCGGGCCGGCAGTATAGATCAACACACTGACCGACTCCGACTCGTTCTCGCTGGCGCTACTGCTCTGCTCTCGTGACAAAATTTGCGATGGCAGTGTCACTGAGTGAAATTTGTGTAAATAATCTTTTTTTTGTCTTTGTGTGTTGGAACTGGATACACTGACCTGAAAGAGTCTTCATAAATCCACTAAATAAGTTGGATACATTTTTTGAGCATTGTAAACGTTCTTTTAAAATCGATGTGAATTGCACAATTAATTGTAAGAGATGTATGAAAAAACCGAATCTAAGTAAAAACAACGAAAATTGAAGAATGGAAATCATTTATGGTAGGAAATTAACGATCCGTATAAGAAAACATGAGTTAAAGTAGAATTTTCGTTTAGTAAATATTATACTTACAATATTATCGTAAACGAAAGCAATTTTCCCTTATTAAAATTGCATTTTCAATTTTTGTTGTAGCTACTTTTTTATACATGTCGGAAGGCTTATATAATTTTATTCCTTTATTTTCTTCGGTGTCTTTAATACCTCTAAAATTTTTTCCATGTCTTGTATATAGTTTAAATATCCTGTTATACTTGTAACTGTGAAAAACTTAGGTCTTGCATAGAGGTGGGTACGCGAGACACACACACACACACACACACACACACACACACACACACACACACACACACACACACACACACACAGAGTTACTGTAAACTTTACTAATATCGAACCAACCAACTTAGACGTTTGCACAACCCTGTTGCATGCGCTACAGAACACAGTGTACTTTACTTGCGCCATGCCAGTATCATACACTTTTATTTAGGTCACTTTAAATCAGACAATAAGTTTAAATGTCTTTAATTAATTTATTTACCATTGTTTTAGTAGCCTTTTGAATTTATTGTCCTATATTGTTATTTTACTGTCCTGTCAAACTTATTCTGATTTAAAGATTTGAGCAATCTTTACATTCCGTTCCCGGTCCGGTCGTTAACAGCTGTTTATCATCATGAGTAGATTTAACTGTGAAAGCTTCTCCTCCTTTTTAGCCATCCTCTTCTACCCGTTGGTTGTCGAGGTTTTAGAGAGAACTCTCCATCTCGTCCTATCCACTGCTAAAACCCTGGCACGGGCCCAAACTGCTCCTCTGCTTTTTACAGTCTTCTTGATGTTATCCTCCCATTTCGTTCTGGGCCGTTCTCTTCCTCTTCTGCCTTCTGGTTTTGCCTCCAATGCTTGTCTCGGGTACGTTTACTCATTCACCCTACAGACGTGGCTAAACCAACGCAATTTGATCATTTAAAGAAAATGTCTTCAAATTCTTCCGGATGTTAACGTTTCTCACCTATCTACTACGTATAACTTGTCTACGAGTTTTCTTTAAAACAGCGTGTGTGTGTCCGTAGTTCCCAAATAGGAACGGCCTACTATTTGTGGCGGAGATGATTATCATTCTTCATACATGTTGAAGTTTATTGGTAAATTTTATTGCTTATGTAAGTCATTTTTCTTTTCTTAAGGTAATTTTTCTGGGCATCCTAAATTCTGGTCTAAATTATACGTTTTACAAGTTTCCTATATAGTATTAAATATATATTTAGTAGCAAGACAAAATTTGGTAATAAACCTAACGGTGAAATAGCGGAATAAAATCCACTGATGATGGGAAACATAGTGTCCACTGATTCATTAGAATACTATTATAGTTTAAAGTTTCGTTGTGGGCCTTCTTGCTTACAATCAACCAAACCATGATTTTACAAACATGGTTACAATACAGTATATTAATTGGTTTTAACAAACAAACAAACATATAATAAAAGCAGTTATAAAAGTGTTTTGGCAGTACACAGAGGCTTATACTCGTATATGAGACAGTATAAGCCTCTGCATACTGCCATAGTAACGGAAAGTTAGTGTTGAAATCTCGAGTTCGTCGACGTATGTCAGGTTAGAGTTGCCGCTGAGCGTACATTTCCATACAATGGCTAACACACAGAAAGGAAGTGAACCATGTACGTGATGTATGCAAGGTACTTGTGACTAGGTATGCCCTTCATCGTACTCTATGCTATTTTAAGCGGTTGTTTGTAATTTGTAATTGTTTCATGGCATACAGCTACGTTGTTGAATAACTCTTTATCGATTATATATATATATATATATATATATATATATATATATTGTAACGAGTCTTAACGTCCGCCTCTTTTAAGCCCCGCGATGGAGCGTCAATTTGTAACGAGTTAACTCTTATCGTCTCTGTAAAAGTGTGTTTTATTGTGTGTTAGGCCCACACGTTGTAGTCGTTACTTCGTGTTTATCTCTAACCGTCGTACTGTTCCAACTTCTCACGCTGACGATGTCCGTCGGGAACGCACGAATTACCAGTACCGATATCTCACGAGTGTAATCCTTACCTGTCCTTCAATGAGTAAATTTATTTCCCGGGCGGCGCCAAATTGTTTATGAAAACAATTACAAAAGTTAAGCTGAGCGGTCGTTCTATGCGGTGATGACTAATTCAAATTACCCTCGCAAACTGGCGGGCATTTGAATCTCGCTTGTAGTTCGTCGTGCTGCCGACGTCTAACGCTGGCAGACAATTTTGCTCATCGCTAAAGTACACAAACTTTATAATAAAATTTATAATGAAATAAAGGACGGTTATTACTAATCAGTACTAGTTTATTAACGTGAAATAGTTAATAGTTATTCAGTTAGATACAAAAATATACTGTTATTAAATAATGTTGCTCCGGCAATAAATAGACAATATCTCAATGTTGGCTAAGTTGATTGAAGCGTTTATAAATCGACATGGCTGCCGTCAAAGTTTATTTTCTACAGTTCATTCAATCATTGAGTCCTTTTGATTACGAAAAAATATAAATAAGATGTTAATAAAGTACACTACCTTACATCAATGATACTTATATACTATTAGAGTTAAATACAATTCGTTTTTTAAGTGTTAAAAAGTGTTTGTTATAATTTTGTACTTCGTACACAGGTTAAAACTATGTTTACATACAAGTTTAATATTTTTTATCAATCAATCCTTGAAAGAAATTTAGTTACCAAGTTCGGAGTGAGAGTTTTTTGTGTTGTGAGAAACGTTAATTAATTTAGTTCGTAAATTCGGGTAGTTCAGATATACTTAACAAATCTTGTTGAATTCTGGTGAAGAGTAACTTTGTTCTTAGTTAGGTTGGGTCGATACGATCATTAATCTTCCATAATTTATACTTTGGATTGCATCTGGCTTCTTTTTCAATTAATTTGGATAAAATAAGTAGTTTTGAATATTAAAATCTGGTTTATTAGCTCTCTTGGGTTAACTAATTCTTTATTAGACTTCTTGCATCCACATCTCGTTAAATTTTGCAGTGTTTATTATTATTTTAATTGAAAGTTGAGCCGAATATGGTTTGGCTTCCGTATCTCTTGATCGTCAATAATGGACTAAAGTTTTATAACGGCATTAAATATAATAACGTTCCGTTGTTATGCCAACTGTCTATACTCTCATTGGTTGATTACATTTATGTTTATGGTTATAATATTTGAATTTTAATTCAAAATGAATAAATATTTTCTGATGGCTATTATTCTTCTGTCTTTTTATCAATGGATTAGATATTATCATAACTGTTTCTATTTTCGTTCAAAGATCATTTTGACATCCCACAAAGCTGGGTTTGTTCATGTATTAAAGTTTTGACAAAAATGTTATTATATTATTACATTTCTTTTTTATTTTATGTTTTTAATCTAACTCTGACATCTTAATATGGTTAACTAATTGTAATTAATGAGTTACTTGCCCTGAATTTTCTAATACAGTAGTTAATTTCTTACAATTTGTTTATTTTGCATTTATACAGTTAGGCATTTTATAGGCCTAAGTAGTAATTGGCTATATCTTCTTATTTTACACAAAGTAAAGATTATTTTTCATTTACAAATGTTTTGCTTGGTGTCACTTATGACTTATTTACTTTTTGAATTAATTTGGGCTGTTTTACAATAATTGAATGTTCTTATTAATTTACAAAATCATTGCTTGTCTGTTATTCTCTTATTTCTTTTTCTGTCTTTACTCTAATGATTAATATTATGTTTGTACAATTTATCTCCTTTCTTATATCTATTGCCATTTCTTATAACTTGTTTATCACTTAATATTACTTATAAAACATAACACAAAAATTAGGTTTATGGTCTGTTTACTTTTCAGCCATATTCCTACTTACAAACTCAGCTCTTTTAATTGAACGAATAACAATTTTGGTGACTAACATTATCACACCATTTATTCTATCTTGATAATCATCCCTTGAATTTTATTATTAACATAGGATGTCTTATTTTCATTGCACTCATAGTACTAGTTTATTATGAATTAACACTATTATATTAATGGTCTATCCATCCTTTACAATCTGTTTTATTATCTTTGTTTCCTTTTTCGTATTATTGTGAATTGTTTACTCTCTCACTTATAACTTATAACACTTACACGGTTTATCACTTTCACTTCCTACCTATCTCTCACTTTTGGGTTTTTATTATTTTATACACAATTGATAGTTAGTCTGTTAACAATTTTATGTTTTGATTTTCTTATCATCATAGGGTTATTAATAACATACAATATCTATTACTCTGGTTAGTGTACTTTAACTAAGATTATTTTATTTTATTTTAATATTTGTTACTAGACATTTATTATTTGTTTGTGCCTTTTTTATCATTATTTGAGTTTATACCTTCTCGTTTTATTTTCTTTATTGGGTCAGTCACTTGGGTTGGGTCATAGTCATTTGTCTCGTCATAGTCATTTTCTTTTCCTTAGTTTAATGTAGTTAATTCATTATAGTTTTTCTCTGGTATCGGGGCGGCTTTTTGTGTTGTAACATAATATATATATCAAACTCAAAGTCTGAGTATTTATGTGTACTGAATACAAGTCCACACCGTTACACCGATTGTCACAAAATTTTTCACAGGTAACCTTTGACACAAGGCGAAAAATACTGAATTTGATATTTTGCCCCGTTCGCACGATTTAGGCCGGTTTAATTTATGCCTTTTCGTTGACGCGTATAAAGATGTCAACAACACCATGGAGACTAGAATTAATTACTATAGTAACAAGTAAATGAACAAATGATATTTAGCGGCATCGGAACTGTATCTTTATCCGTTCCTATAGTTTTTAATGTTTTTAATATGCGATTGTATCGATATTTTTGTAATTTTGTATACAGATACGTCTATGTATTTTGTAATTGTCTTAAACGATTATAAAATTTATGTTTGTACGTATTTCTGATGATGTAATATAGACTAATGAAATATATTAAATACTACTACTAAAGATGTCAAAAACACCATGGAGACCAGAATTAATTACCATAGTAACAAGTAAACAAAAGCTATTTAGCGGCATCAGAACTGTACATTTATCCATTCCTGCAGTACATTGTCGATGTTTTATGTAATATGCGATTGTATGTAATATTACGATGTGTAAAAGAAGAAGTGTACTAATTGTAAATTGTCCTATTACTTAATGCAAAGCGAAAATACGTGTTGTTTTCATTTGTGAGGTTAGGTGACAACGGTTTTTGGTTTTTAGTTTACTGTTGAAATAAATAAAAGCCATGGTTGAGGAAACATAACGTTTCATGTGTTATACGATGGTTCTAACACAGTAACACTTAAATAAAGAATTTAGCGTTTTTGATTTAACACGTACTTTATAAATATCTCCAAAGGCTTTATAAACGGGTACTTTTAAATCTCCAAAGGCTGTTGGATAATTAAGTACAAGTTAAAATAGTACAAGTGTTGAAAACAGCTTTGGAGAGAATTTGACTAATGAGTTCAAAATTGTTATACAAGCTGACAGAACGCAAAATAGACATAGACAATAACAATTATATTAAAAATCAAATATTTACGTGCGAAGCCGTGGGTAACAGCTAGTATATTATATGACCCACAGAAAATCACAGAAACGTAAAAAGGGGAAAAGATATTTGTTATGCCCAGTAGTAACTATTAGCAGCTGTACTCTCACATTCACTCACACATATGTGAGTTAATTAATTAATTTGTATTAATATGACGTAATTAGAGAACTAGTGTTGGAAATATCATTGGTTATGAGCATTCCGTAGTCAGAGCATGTGAACACAACAAAATAAAACAAAAAAAGAAACAGGAAGAAAGAAAGGAGAGAGACGTGAAACAGTAGGTAGATTAAGACGATCATTGATAAGTGGTAGAATAAGAAAGAAATGTCAGTCAACACTGCAGTATGCGTCTTCTTCACGGAGACATTTCAAACACTCTTCGTCGTTGGGAGACTAAAGCACATTGCTGAATGCCGAATGTTCCACTTATACTTCTTCATTAATACAATGTGGAATGGTTAAAAGTTATATTTGAAAATATGCCTCTAACCATATTGCTCATAAAAATTAGATGGGTGAAATAGACCGTCAGTTTTATTATAAAATGAAGTTAAGCGCGAGTGTTTTTAACCTCTAATTGCGTGTAACACAATGGCTGATACTGCTCTGAGTCATATCCTGTTGTTTGATTATTTTTAATAATATAATTTTATAAGGGAATTAAATTATTACGAACGCATGTTAGTAAATAAAATTGGCGTGGCTGATATATGCGAAATGTGTTTGTGCTCTCGGTGAGTAATTTCATAAATGTCTTGTTTTTATTTTCTTGTTTTAGTATGAAACAGTAAAAGGATGAGCACAAAAATAGACAGATACCGAGATAGCGTTGATACTGATAACGTGCGTATAATAGTTGCAGAACAGCGGCTTCTGCAACTCTAATAAAGCACTGCGGCTTCCACCTCTTTGTTTTATTCTAGGTCGTTGACTTCAGAAGCCATATAATTCATTCTCAATTTATTTATGTAGCAGTAAATGCAGAACAGTAGTTAGCTAGACCTTAATAACTTCTTTCAGTCTCCACTCATCCCCAGTAATTGTTTTTGTTTTTTGAACGCATACTTGAACAATCTTATATTTAGACGTAAAGCAGTGTGTAATTTGAACGTTTATCAGCTTCAAAACTCCTTGTTTGTTGATTATATGTAGTTGTGTGTGTGTGTGTGTACATGCGCGCGTGCTTGGTTGCATGTATTTTATTAATATTTCTTGCCGGGTGTTCCTTTGTTCAGCAGATTACGTGCACTAAAATTCAAACGTAACAGGTCGCTGAGTTTATACATAGAGAATTTTCATGTGGTATTGATTAAAATTTACATTCGTGAAACCTGTAACACAAATAAAACTTCGTATTATGCATTACTAATTAGTACAATTAACAATGAGTATATAACTTTTTATGTGTCATGAAACATAAAATCCAAACGCTTTTATGTAGGAAACAAAGGAATTGCTCTTTTATAAAATTGCATTTACGAATTATTTTCGATTAAAACTAAAATCTTACAAAACTATATTTTCAAAATAAACGTCCAAAGACCTGAGCACGTTAACAAAATTACAATTATTGAGTACGATAATCAAAATGATTATTCATTAAAGCACTTAAGCATCTAATGATAGGTCGGACCGTGGTCAGTTGCGACCCATAGGCCTATAGGTTTTTATGAAACGTGTCAAAAATCTATGGTGGTTGCATTACTCAACACATAGGCCTATGTTGTTTGTATATTTAGTGCATGAAAATAATAAGTTCCGTCATAGTAAGTTACATACAAAATTAAATACATAAGTTTTACAGAACTGTCAATTACTAACCGTTACTTTGAAACGATTGGAAAAAAAACACGAAATCATTATCACTTTTACTAAACGGCCTACTAAATGTTAAAAAGTTTTCAACATGATGATAGCAAGTTTGGTAAGAAAGTTCATGATAGTATGTGTATGAATTAAAAATACACAAGTGTCTGTGTGTTTATGTGGTTGTGTTTTATACGTTTTCGCATCATCTAGTGTCTGTTAGCGTGTGCGCGCACATATTATGTGAGTGTCCATGTGTATGATATTAGTTTGAATTATTTCTCTTTTTACTATTTAGTTTAGTGGTACGTGTTTAATCTTTGTAACCAGTTACCCAGGTTCACTCTTTACTTTTTTAATAATCAGTTTACTCCTTGACTGAAATTTCTTAGTTAGTCTCGCCAATTATTTGTGGTATTCATCACTTTTCAAGTTTCGAAATTTCTGAAGTATCGTTCGTTACAGATTTTATAATTTCCTGTGCCCAAACACGCTGGTCGATAAGTTGATGGGCACAGAAGATGAAGTCGGAAGATTGAGAAGGATTAAACTCCTATTTAACAAGATTTCCTGTAAATTAGTGTGCAATATTAATCAAGCAAAGACAGTAATGTGTTTTTGTAGCATTATAAGAAGAGAGAGTATTCGAAGGAATAGGCCTCCTATTCCCATTACCATTACCATTATTGTGCAACTGACTGGACAGATTGTAATGTTGTAATGTGTAATAAGTAAATATAAAAACAAACCTTGTTGTAGGAAGGACGCGCTTGTGTGTCGGTAGTTCCCACATAGGAACGGGCTACTGTTTGTGGCGGAGATGATTATCATAACTCTTACATGTTGAAGTTTATTGGTAAATTTTATTGCTTCGGTAAGTTATTTTTCTTTTCCTAAGGTACCTTTTCTGGGCATCATAAATGCTGGTCTAAAGTATATACGTTTTACAAGTTTCCTATATAGTATTGAAACGATGGTACCTTGTCGAACAGCCAAGAGCGTCTTTCCATCCATTTCTCCGCTAGTCCAGCAGGTGTAGCCTCAGTCCAAGGCCGCAATCAAGTATGTTCCAGATTGTTCAGGAGAGCACTTGAAATACACATGACGCTGGCACCGCAGTAAAGATGGAAAGTTATTCTTGAACTCTTGTGCAACCTATAAAAGCCACAGCAGCTGGCTTTGTCAATCAGTTTACAGTGAGCGATTTCTTTAGCCCGGATCGAGTGGTTGTCGAAGTATTGTGAGAAATGATTGCTGTGTTATATTTGGTGCGGAACTCTATTACTGGACATTACTATTGCATGTGAACAAATTTAACTTAAACTGTTGTAAGAGACTACCTTGTTGATTGCAAATTATTAATCGTGATTAATTAAAGCTGGTAATTAATGATTTCATTGGTGTCTGTGTTTTGTTTTCCACTGTACCATACGATGATCAGTGAGACCGGCGTAACAGTATTAAATATATGTTTAGTAGCAAGCCATAATATGACGATGAACCTAACAAGGAATTTATTGCTGTTAACAAAAAACCTTTGTTTTAGACCGTATGCAATGCAAACGGTTGGTATGGACGAAACACTTGTTAAAGGCCACCGATTAAACATGTGACGCACAGCACAAAGGAAAGTACACGAAATGCCGACGGAAACTTTGACCCTAAAAACAGGTTATGTAAAACAAGTTCAAACATACTCACATCGCATAGTCCAGTTGTAATACATCAAATGTAATTAGCATATCACTGTCGAACGTGTACGCACCTTTAGTATGACAGTTGCATAGGAGATCAGAGCATTCTTGTGTGTGTGTGTGTGTGTGTGCGCGCGCGCGCGCGTGTGTGACAATATAAAGGAATTTAAAACAGCAGTAAGAGGTATTAAAAAAATTTTCCTTTCAAATTTTGACTAGGAATACTATATCAACTCCATATGTCATTGATAATTGTTTTTACTTCGAGCCTCGTGTTGAATTAGGCTAATTGTGTCTCTGTTAGATGTTATGTAAAACAAGTTCACTGTGACTAAACTTATTCGCGCCGTACAATGTCCAGTTATTACACCTCCTCCTGATCCTTCTCCTTAATATTTTGCAAACATAAATAAATATTAAATAAATATAAAACTTAAATAAATGTAAGTATTTCTTAAATATAACGAAATGTAAATATTTCGTTAAGATAATTACGAGGTGGTTGTGAGAAATTACGGGACGACCTTTAGAGTGATTTATAAATTGAAGCCAGAAGCAATAGAGAAACCGTAACTATGTTAGGAACCTTCTACAAATTTACCCTAAACTAGTAAGCTAAATACTCGTTCACTATTTTGAATGAAATACATTTATTTTATTAGATAATAGTCAGTATTAGATAATTTTCTAACTATCAGGAAGATTATGAAAACCCCGACTACACTACTACTTTTTTAAAGTAAAAAATAACACTATTATTTTTTAAAGTAATCATGCAACAAACCTTAAAAATTACAAGCTACTAGATTGGTTTCTTAATTAAATTTATAATCATAATGCCTTAATGTCAAATAATTTAGTCCTATCGTTTATGTTTATGTTTGTTTCTATAGATATTTATAGGTCTATATCTGATACTTTTGACAAATACATATTACTGATAACAATATATAAAGTTTATTTGCAGACATATCTTATATTAGCAGAGTGTTGATATATATTAATTCTGTCAGATTTTTAAAGACACCGAGTTTGTATTTTAAATAAACTCCCTTATAACTTGATCACCCGCATATACTTTTAAAGTTTTCTTAAGATTTTGAGTAAAATGCCCCTAGAGTTATACAGTTTCATAGTAAATAGTGCAGTTGAATTTGTGTTAAAATTCTCTTTAGTATGACACCCGTCTAGATTTTACTATAACAAAATTGTTTAATGCCTTCTTTGTGCCCTGGTGTCCTATAATTTTGAAATTTTTAAATTCTCTTTAATTCGATATCCCACTGGATTTTTGCAATTTTATCAAATGTTTGACCCACTTTCTTGGGCCCCGCAGATTCAAAATTTTGAAACTTTCAAAAACGAACATAACTTTTAGATTTCGGTTAAAATTCCCTTTAATTTCATGGACTTTTTGCGAATTTTTTCACATTTTGACCCCCTCATATTTCTGTCTCTTACCCCTGTTTTGGGGGGACTAATTTAAAGAACAATAGGATTCTGTAAAGTGAAGCTATGTACACGCTTGCCAAGTTTCACGAAAATCATTTGATGCGTTCAAAAGTTGTGAGCGATATCTCTAATAGACAGACAAATACCAAACGTCGAGTTAAACAGAATTAAACAGAATCGCTTTCCGCTCGTTCAATTAATATCCGTTCGTTTATGAATGTTTTTTAGTGATAAGCAAAGACCGGTCTGAACAAATTATACACACTATTATCCGGGTATACAAATACTCATAATCCAGTAAAAATCATAAAACAACAAGTGTTTGATTGCCCTATTCCCTGGCAGCCATATTTTCATAACACCTTTGTGGTTGTCTCAACTTCTGTGGCCCATCAACTCTGTAAAATAATCACTGAACGCTTGGCACTGCATTAGGACAAGAATAAAGAAACACCAATAAACTAGAATCGAATCACATTTTAGGGAAACCCGGAGCATATAAAGAACCTCCCCGATGGCTGAGGGGAACGTTTGCTATGTTCAGATTTTCATTTAAAAAAATAACGCTTCAATCACTATCGTATTCTCACGATTATAATTATATTCTTGAAATATTGTAATTCGTTTCTTCAGTGTAAAGTTGGTAGAGGATCATGTCGGCGAGTTGAGAATTAGTCTTGAAAAATTATCTGTTCTAATATAGAATCGGAAACGATTCGTTGTGTAAAATGCAGATCACAGAAGTTCCGAGTTATTTTTGTTACCTCTTGAATGATTTACTGAGGGTAGATGTCGTGTAGACTTTTCTTTTTGAAAGGTAACAGTGTAACATCCGTCTAGATCTAACGTCAACAGTTTTCGCACACTGTGTCTACGTATACTTCCGGGTATTCATCCGTCCTTCAACGTAAAACACGAAAATAGCATAACATTCTTGTTCCTTGTAAAACAATTCTTAATGCAATACCATAAATAGTGCACGTGAGCTGTTAACAATTTCTTATTATTTCATAGGCTAACACAATTCCTACGTACATATACGTGTTATGTAAGCAGTATACTTCTGTTGTCATCTGTAGTCTTAATCCTTCGTTAATAGTTTTGATAACGATTCACGTCACAGTGAAAACGCCTAGTGAAGCCTAGTGTATATTTGTTCCAAGGTTAATAAAACTGAGGAATGGAAGTTGATGTATATTTAAATTTAGAACTGACGTTATAAAATACTCGCTTCTATATACTTTAATTCCAATAAAGCTAACGAAAATGATAGCAATTGTGTCTGAAATTGACATTTGGATAATTATTGGTTAGAAGATTTAACCTCCAAACGTGAAAATGAGGTTTTCCGAATGATGATTATGATGACGGCACACTCGCTTGTCTATTTGAAATATATTTTGAGATTTTACGTTTTCTTCGGGAAACCGACTTTTCTATTTTCTTTTCCTGGTATAACAGTATACCAACCTGATTTGTTATTTATCTAATAAGTCGTGCAGGAGAAATCAGTTTTTTTTTTAAAGTTGGGCATTGTCCTTTATCAAAATTCATGAAAAAGTAACGAGTTTGATTTTTGTTTATCGTCAAGTGTAGTCTGTAAATATTACTTTGTGTATTATATTGAACGTTTTATATAAAATATTTAATGACTTTGTGGTTTAAAATTTGTAAGAAATTATCATGTTTTTATTTATTTGTTTTAAAAATGTGTGTGTGTAAGCTTTCCCAAATGTTAATTTTTTCAACTTTATATGTTTTTCATCAATTTTACGTTATTTAAATCTGGAAGTTTAACATAGTAATAATTATTATTTTATATACAAGATAATCTTATAATAATTGTAATCTTATTATAAGATAATAATTATCTTAAATTAGTAATCAATTATTATTAAAATATAATTAATAAATTAATATTATTTATTGAATGTGTGCTAAATTTTGAATTTACATTTATGAAGTTTATAGAAGCATGTTTATGTCGTTGATATCTCTTAATTTTTTTTTTGTTCGTCCTGTATAACATCTGATTATTTATTTATGTATATAAGGTATATTTAAAATTTAAAGAACGATTCTGTTACACACGCGCGCGCGCGCGCGTGAGAATGGAAGAAAGAAAATATTTAATGAATTAAATCTGAATGCGCGTCAATCGTGGAGTTGTGAACTCTAATCTAAAAAATGTAGTAATCGTCGTACGTTTTGTTTCGCAGCTCCTGTAGTTGGCTGAGAACACATTCATTCCATGAAAGGAGGCCGTGAAATTAGTTTGGTAAGATTTGGCTGGCGGTAAGTTCGGAAACGTGTTGAACTAGCCCATGAGTCACCGTCCAAACACGCGGCGCGGTTTCAACGCTTTACATACGCGAACAACGGAACACTCTCCGTAATTATTTTTTAAATGGAAACTTGACTTATCGCATAACTCCATCTCTATTATCACGAATGTTTCCAAACGTAATCGAGTTAAATTTTATCAGCGTTCTAAAGATTCCGTAATTACGTTATTATTGATAGTGTATTATTAGGCCTATTAATTTAAAATTCCGGTATATTGCGGTTTTTATAAACATTGTATTAGATGTAGGACTACAGTTTCGCGAAATGATCGGTGAGACGTCTCACATTGTATCGTGTTGAGTGTGACATGAGATGGTATCAGTAGTTCCGATCAGTGGCACTGACTTGTCTGTCTACTCCGGAAACTTAATTCAACCTCTCGTGTAGAAAAATCCGGATGAATCATTGTGCTGCTGAAATATGACTAATGTTTTTTTCAAAGCAACGTGCTGAAGATAAATTATTATATACATACAATGTAGTGTAGGCGAAAATGTATATAACTTACATCTTCTCTACTATAAGACAGCCATGAATTGGTCTGGCGGGTACCCTGTTTTTTACGTGTGTCGTAAAAAACGTATACGAGCAATTTAATCAACAGAAACGTACATTTGTTTTATATTTGTTTCGTCTACTCTCTGGATTGAAAGTATGAAACAATGCGCGTTTGCAGTGTTCAAAAACCCGTACACATGCTATGAGCCAATAACGGTACAGTAGTATTGTTGTATGGTATGAAAACCTTAATTACCGTTACAGTTGCTAATACTTAGTCTCGTCTTTGTTTTGCTCGTTCCGTCAAATCAAAAACAGATGATAAAATTGCCTAGTCCAAAATAAGCTTCTAGGCTAAATACCGTGTGTGAGAAGAATACGTGGCAGAAGCTGGATTAATAGCTCTTCTCTCAGTGGGAGGTTATTGACTTCCTCATTCTGTACATAACTGTTATAGTTAATAACATTTAACAATTAACTTCTTATGCGCAGTTTGCCTACACGTGAGTACTGTCATACCGTATAGTTTCATAAATTTATTAACACTTCAAATGCGATTTATTATTACAGTAATTAGTGTTCCGTGTTTTATTATAATAACTAAGTATCAAAAGTTTATGATTTCTTTTATGAATTTGCTAACTACACCTAGGTTGTTTAAGACCTGAAGATGTCAGTGATGACGAAAAGCTTAGTCGAACAATAAAAATTATAGCAGTTAGCAAATTCATAAAACAAATAGTAAGGATGGCTGCTAATTTAAACACTACGAAGAATAAAACAAAAGTTTATGTATTGTTAGTGTAATTATAATTATTAAAATTAATATAATTACACACTCTCACTCAGGCACATTCTCACTTTAGCCTATTGAATGGTTATAATAACAAAATAATTTTGTTAATTTTTACAAAGAATAAAAAACATTTTACCTAAAATTTACTAGTCGTCGCATGAATGATGAGTAGGCTATTCCATTCAATTCGCTAGTGACCTCATGATTGCTTGAATATTTTGACCTATCAGAGATGAATGCAGTTGGACGTTTTAATATTCTAAAACTGTATAGTTTCTAAAAAGTTTGCTTATTGTTTTAACATCACTTAGTGACAAATTCAATTTTCCGTTCCTATATTTCTGTGCGTGTGGAAGATATGATTTGACATTACTGAATTTAGGTACTCATGGTTTTTGCACATTACTGTAGCATTCAGGAGAGAGTATCATTTATATGCCACTTTACTTTAACATAAATTGTTTTCCAAATGCTGAAAAGGCAAGACGTTTAAAAAATAATGAATAATAATATTAATTTTCAATATTCTGTGGGACGAAACACTGAAAATTGTAGCTATTCACTGAACAGAGACAACGCTGAACATTCTCTTAGTAAATATAGACGCAACAGTACGATGGTTCTATCACGCGTGTAGGAATCGTATTTAATATCGAACCGTTTTGGTTAATAGGTACGTATTGATTCCATCTTTTACATTTTTCAAAATCTTCTTTGTTTTATATGCTATAATATTTTTTAACCTTTTTTTATTACTGTTTATTTAGTTCATTTGAAGTGCCCTCATCGAGAGGTATAAGTTAGTATACAATGTGGAACCAGTACAAAATTCCCTTAATATTTACTGTCCCTGTAGTCAGTTTTCCAAAACCTAGAAGTAATCTTACTTCCATGTTGTGTAATCTTAAGGGTTTTATAGTAACATAAATCTGCATGACCTCACTTTGCAGAATAAAATAATTTCTTCAATATGCCTCTTTATATGAAACATTTGGGTCCAGCTGTTTTACATGTGCTAGTCTGAACATCTGTGAAGTAAAATTACCGCACAGTTTACAAAATGCGTATCACTAACGTGATGTTAACCACGGCCGTTCCGCTTCCATTTGCAACAAAGAAGACAAGCGTTCAGTGATTTTTGTGATTTGTTTCTTGCGTCTGGATATGTACCGGGGACCGACATCCAGCGGAAACTTTCAACATTCCATCACAACAGTGTCTACGGCTAGACTGACAACTTCAGTAATGTCGAACAAACGTTACGCCTCTCTTAGTCACAAGTACAACACTCAAACTGACACGATTCTTTTACACAGATGAATGAGTGGCAATTTTTTTTGCAGCTAACCATGGTTTTGCTTATTAAATATTCCACATCAGACTTGACTTGGGTAAAGTTAAGTTTAGGCCTATTCAATGCAAAACAACCGCAGATGAAAAACTGAAGGAAGTGGCGCATGTATGGCTGACACGTTTGTTTCTATGACACAAAGACAATTGGAACAAACGGCCAAACAGATAGGGAACTGTGTTAAAAAATGATGTTACTTTTCTACTTTCAATGAAATAAAGTTTGTTGTTGATTAAGAATAATTGTTTACTTATCCTCATAGTAGATAGGCCTCTTCGTTCACCGATAACATTTTGAGCGCATTACCTCTACATATGGTAGCCTACATCTAAAATTAAATTACAAAAATAAGAATTTAAATTTAGTAAAATTAAAATGACCTAGTTGGTTTAAAAACGGTAAATTTTCACTTTTTATGCACTCTCCTCCTCCTCCTCCTCCTCCCTTCCTCCTCCTCCTCCTCCTCCTCCTCCTCCTCTAATTTCCAGCATGGTCTGCGGCAATCTATTCTGCTCCATACTGATATGTCCATCCCATTAGTTGACTATTGATTCTCGTTCATCACAATCCAGATATCTTCGAGCCTGACATGATCCTATTTTGTTCTAACCGCTAATTTTTTTTTGTTATATTTTATTTCTGCTGCTGTTAATGTGGTCTCGTGATTGTGTTTTGAAGTTCGTAACGCGATTTGACTGTACACTTCTAAAGGTTCAGAGGAACCATGCAGACTACAAAAAAGTATTAGGGTACAAGGCTGTTGATCAACGAAACTGTGTAGTCTATTCATTTGCTAGTCATCGTCAAATGGTAGTTTACCAACGGAGTATAATAACAATCAGCAAGTTTATTGCTTTTTGAGGAAGTCCATAAAGGTAAACTTTATAGCATCGTATGGACAGCTGTTGTTTATGGTAAGCAAGGTCGGCAAGGTTCTTTACATTACGGTTGTTGATTCGACCTGAGTCTGAGAAAAGGCAGGTAATGTATTTCCATAGAATTTGCTATATTTCAGTAAGCAGGAAGTAGGAAGCTCATTGGCTCTAGTTTAGAAACTCGTAGTTAAGTAAGAAAATATAAAATATCTTAATTTAAATTATTTATTTATCTGTCTAAAGTATTATCCTATAAACTGTTTAATTTAATAAATTTCTATTATAACTTTTGTGTTTAATATTTTAAATTATTTAGCTTGATCTTACAAATGCTCATGCAAGCATAAGGTATACTTATTTTGTAATTTTAAAGCAGTTTCATTTTCTAGATTCAAATATTGCTTTGTTCAAATACAATATTAGTAATTAACGAAAACAAATGCAGAGAATAAAAGAAAAGAAATTACATAAAAGAATATTAGTTCCGAAAATAAAGTTACTTTAATTTTGTTTCTGCTACTTGAGACTACATATTACATTTGACTTTTTCGTTTGCTCTTGCAACACAAACATTTAGAAGATTTTCAAAATGAACTCATAATCGCAACAGCTGTGCTGCGGTTGTGGGATTGAGTCAAGGTCAAGACTCTGCCATCCCTATCGTTGGCGACATTAACACTGCTGTCTTATCTGGGATGTATGGGTCAGATAAATAAGAAGGGCACACTACACACACAACTCCCTCTCCATCATGCGGCTCGCTACCGCACGTGGTTAAAAGCTGTTTGATTCCTCTCTGATGGTGGTGGAAAGCGAGTTGTACTACCACCAGAGGGCGCGCCAGGCTGAAGGCCTAATGCTTGAAGGGAGAAGAAGAGTCAAAAAACGTATGAATGCTTTCTTAATTCCTATACAGTGTTACAAGTAGATGAAATACTTAGTTTCAGCGCGTGGATAAAAATCTATACCTGAATTAAAATTTTTTCATAGTTAATTTTACACAGTGGGCGTTGTAGTCCTGCTGTTAACTTCATAAGTGTCCACTTTCAGTTGCTGGACTTTTCTTAACTTCATTGTTTATTCGACCAGACAGTAGAATCTTATTATCACACGCACATTGATTACAGATGATGGCAACAGCTGTATGACGGAGATCCGTAAGTTGAAATTGTTTGGTTAGTAAACTACCTTTGCTTGTCTTTACTGTATACCGCAGGATCCATAACTTACCGTTATAAAGACTGTGCAGATCGTTTTCAAATAAAGCACTTAATACTAGGGAACAGTACTAAATATCATGCACGATTGATCACTCAAGGTTATAGAAAACTGTATGTTTTAAAAGTTGATACAGTGTGAACGCTGTAATGCCATTATTTATACGAATACTGTTTTTGGAAATTGATCGTGATAATATAAATATGCGTAGATTTGAGTCGTGAAGAGCGACCAGCTGTTGCGTACACGAGTTTTGTGGATAATTAAAGAGCTGTGTAAACAGGCATGTCAGAGTGAGTGTGTGGCCCGCTGCGGTGCGGCGCGGCCAAGCCTTCAGCCGCAGGACGAGACCAACCCAGCTGTGTCATGTACCTGCCGTTCGTACTACTCTGCAAGCCAGTCGCATTCTTTCCTTTCCGTTCTTATTCAAATGCTAATTTAAACAATTTACTGCGCCCATTGTTGTTTATACTTAAGTACTCAACCCCTGACGAATTGTTTAAAGCCGGCATTATACTTTCTGTGATACTAACATATTACATATTATGATCGGATTCGATATTGTATGTTCATTTGTAAATGACATCTTTGAACACGTCGTGGAATAGTTAATGGAGACCGTAAATAAATGTTCATTAAACATTGACACCCTTAAACGGATGCCATTAAAGTTAAATTACACAGGGCTTCCAAATTTATTTAATAGGGGGTATCTGTGTAGGCAAATTCCAATAGGCAATATCGGAATTTTTAACAGCAACAACTTTTTTCCTATTGAAAACCACGTGTTACTGTTGATAATACACGTTTCGCCCATTTTGTGATATGTGATACGGGATATGTGGCATCCCAGTTGGAGACCTCAAGCTTAGGCTGCATACAATTGAGGATGTTGCGTCAGCCTATTGAATGGGTGAAACTTTGTTGTTACTAATAATGTCAGTAAAAAGTGATTGACAGAAAAAATGTTACAATATTCATTATTTTATAGCTTAACAGAATTTGAAATATCTCGTAATGATTCACAGCGTATCACCATGTCACATTCAAAACTTAAAAAGTCATATTGTAGTGGGTAAATTAGTGCTTGTTCGGTTGATACATGAGATGTTAATTTAGGATTACAACTGAAGTAGAAAAAATACTTTTTTGCAATACGTTTTGTGACAGTCGGTAACATTTAAATAAATAAGTTTATTAATTAAATATCTTGTTTTGGTACAATTGAAACTGACCTATCTGCTGTGGTTTTCGTTTCCGTTTCATTTATTTTCACTATAAGTTAACTTCGTGGGGATTGTTACAGCAAACTGTCTCGTTGACTACTTTGATTTTGAGTAACACTTAGTTACTGTCGTGATGAGGTTTTGTAACGGCCCTCACACAGCTGCTACTTTGGCGACTCGTATTGTGTAACACTAACAAACCGCGACTCTTTGTTTTTATTATTTATTTAGTTAGTTTATCGCTCAGCAGACTTGTAGAAATGGATCGTAAAGACAATACACTTTATGTTTCAACCTCTCGTTTGACATCTCGCTACGCTCTGTCCCGCGGCATATGGGCGCGCGCACGCAACGTGTTGGTGATTCATCATCATTGTCACAAACAATATGGTTTAGGCGTTGTGGCTGTCTTGTTGCCGAGCCCACTGCTTCCGGGAGCGTTCTACTTTTCGACGTCCATCTGGCTGTCTTCATACGTAGGCCTCCATTAATATATAATTAATTTAATTCTAGTGTCTTCTTGTAACGCCGTTGTGCCCTTATTTTCTGCACACACTCAATCACAAATCTCACAAAAAAGAAATCTGAACAGCGTTTAATGGAAAATACGCTTATTCATAAATGGAACATGCAAGAGTGTCCATCGTTTATATCCAAAATATCTTAAAATAACTTGTATACCCATATGTCAGGAGTGATAATAATCACCTTAAATAACAAGAGTAGAATTACGTTATTGAGAATTCATTTCTCTTCAGCAGAATATGAACGATCTTCGTGTTTTAATTAGAAACAGATATTAAAGTTTTTAAAGACGTGTAACTTATCAATTCCAGGAAGCTTGTTTAACAAACTGAAAATTTTAAAAGATATTTATCAAAAGTCTTCAGAAAGACAAATGAAAAAGTATGTCATTATGTAATCGATTGTTTAATATCCCACGTTTTGAACAATGAGTCTTCCACTTAACGCTAACAGACTTTGTAAAATCTTATTTGAATCTTGAAAGAGATGAAGTTTGTTATGGTAGGCCCTATATTAAAAATATGTGCCCTTTAAAAGTTAGTTGTCTTGACTATGTAGAAATAAACGTACTTCATCAACTAATTTAATTTTAGACTTGGTTTACAAGTTGTTCTGCCCATGACACCCTGTGTCCTCCTTGCTTGTAGGCTAACTGTCCGTGTTGCCTTCCACTTGCGCCACTTGGCCATTCCATCACCGTTAAGTAGGGTTGCCGTCTACTGGCAACCGGTGTAAATTACGTTTAAAATGGTAATTTGGACGTGAAAGAACATCGTAGAAAGACAGTAGCGAGAAGTAATTGCACTGTTCCTCCTAGTGCATTTGTCCTATATTATAAGAAAAATGTTCGGTTCCTAGTCTCAATTTCGTTGCTGAATGCGTTAAAACGGATGCGCTTCTGAAGACGCACTAACACACCGCGGCCTTAAAATGGCTTACGGGCACACAGGGACGAATCCGGCAAGCAGTATTGGGTGGGGTTGGGGGATAAGAGTTGACTTTGGGGGGAATATGAAAAGTTGGACCATTCTGTAATGGTCTAAAATATAAATGATACGAATGAGTACAGATAATAATACAGTGTGTTATTATCAATACAGTAAGTTTATTAACGTACAAGAGTGTAAAATCATATCTGTATTTGGAGGTTCATTATTCTTGTAATAATATCCACTTACAGTTTAATAATACCCACTACTCATTTAAGTTATGTATCAAACAAAAATTAACATGCTGGTAAGGTACAGGTACAATTTAAAGTAATTTTAGAGAAGAATGATGAACCTACGTAGGCCTAACTATGATATGTATTTGGATCATAATCGCAATCAAAAAAGTATTATTTATTTGTGATTATACAAGACAACGAAAAAATTTCGTCTTACGTAACCATTTGAAAGGGGGGAATTTCACTCACCCCCCCGTGGATCTTCCCTGCAGGCAAATTTGCGTAGTAACTTACGCGTAAATTATGACTTTCAGCACGTGTGACTCAAACAATTATACTTACGGAAGTAACTGTAATCGTAACTGTACATGGTCATGTATAAGCCATTAAGCAGCAGACAGGAACCTAGGACTGCTCTAAGTACCAAAAAATAACCAACCGATATCACAGTTCAGGCCAGTGGTTCCCAACCGGTGATATGCGGAGGAATCCAAGGTGGTATGCAAGAAGACCTAGCTAGGAAAAAGTATTTACTTAAAAAAAAAATAAAATAAATAAAAATTTATGTTTAAGACAACAATGATTTTTCATCGGACATAATTTAAAACGATTATCCTTATAAAAACACAACCTAAACACTTTGTGCGGTAATATTTCATTAGATGTCTGCTCTTATGTTATTTCGTTTTCTTTATTCGCGTTTGTTTATGCAGTTAGATTATACGTATTAGATTTAAATAATAATACATAACTAGGAATAATAAGGTACACTATTCATGTTGTATCAAGGTTTTTATTGAAGAAACACCAATAACCTTTCTTTAAGGTTACTCGTGTAGGTACTCGGGTAGGTGTCGGTGGTACTCGAACGCGGAAGACCAAAGTGGTACACTGATGCGAAAAGGTTGGGAATCACTGGTCTAGACTTTAAAAAATGTGATTAAGTAACTGTGTGAAAAAAACCGTAATGGTTTTAATCCTGTCATCTGCTTATGGAAACCCAGATTTTTTCGATGTTCAGTGCCCACCTCAGTGAAAATACGGTGGAAATGAATAAAATGAATACTTATTGGAAACATGAGTTGAATGTTCTTTACCCGCTCGGAAATAATATTAGTACTGTTGAAGTATGAATGATCCATGCCAGCGGTTGAGAAAGTAACATGCATAAATTGAAGAGGAACGTACATTGGATACTTGTAAGTTGGTAACAGCAGTAGAGGAATGTTTCTGATGCAGTGTAAGTTGCGTCGTCCGTACTGAATAAAACAATATCGTCATTTCTGAGTCGTGTTGTACAGAAAAACTCTTACAGAAGCTAGAGTGCTTGTGAGACAACAAATGACAAAATATTCTAGTTTGCCGTGTTCGTTGATAATGCGAACGTTATAACTAAAGTTTTTACAATTCCTGAGAACAGTAGTTATGCCGGCAAACTACCACTGAAAGTTCCAAAATGCTGTCGACGATGCAGTGTTTGAATAAATTCTTTATTAAGTGTACTGTGTGGGAGATTATATTGTTTACAGTAACGGTGTGTGTGTGTTAGGCCTGGCTGAGTCTGCTAATTGGCAGCGGTGCAACGACCTGAACGACTCGACTAATAAAATTAATTAAACAGTTCCACTGTTCCACAGAATTTTAATGAAAACTGAGTTCTTACTCGTTACCTTCTGAGCGTTGGTTCATTTAGGGAATTGTAAGTGAACCTGAAATCTAAATTCATATACCTGAAGAGCAAGAACTATAATGTGCACAAGTTACGTTCAGAAACAGCAATTGTAATATCAACATTTTAAAGGGGAGAGGGATATCTAATGTTACACATATCATATCTATGTTAAATTAGACATATTTACATTGCTTAAAGGTTTACGTTACTAGAAAACCTTTAAAGCTACATAGGCTATACCAATTATTTTGTATTTTATCCATATCTTGTATTAAACACGTGGTTCCAGAATTGTTAAGTTTGAACTTAACTGAAAAAGACGAGTGATAAGAATTTTTTTTACAAGTAACAAAAAATACCTGGTTTTATAAAACAGTAGTGAATTTTGCGCCACAAAATAGGAAATTAAAAAATAGATTGCCTTATCTTTGCATACAGAATTTTTTTAAAAAGCCCTCTCCACAGTCTGTATTATCAGGCTGGAGTTCCTGCTTCTCAAGTAGCATCTTCTTGCTTGACTAGCCTGTTTGGTTATATTTATTATGGAGGTATTCTGCTTTGTTAGTTGCTCTGTATGAGCTCCTGGAGAGTATACATCGAATTCTCACGAACTCTTACAAAGTTTTAATCCCAACCTTTTTTTTACCTTCTATAAATGGGTAGCTGAGTAATGAACCCATCAAGAAAAGCAACAAAACTACTCAAAGTTACCTACTTTCAGTTTATAGCTAGTCAAGTCTCTTACAAATCCCAATTTTGCACTTTTAACAACATAAAACTATTGTAACTATTATGCTTCTGACTACGTCCATAAATGTACTTTGTACGAAACTGTGGTTAGCTGTATCGTGGTATATCTTCTTTTGTGGCGGTCGTGACATCTATTGGAAAATTGTTTCCACGGTGATATGTTTGTTTTAAGGCTTGTGATTTATTGTATTTTTGCAGAGCTCACCAGGGCCTACAGGTCATAACCCGTGATGGGGAGTTTTATCAAGTGACAATCTACAAAACAGGTAACCCAAATGTCATCGGGGTTTGGCCCACCTCTTTCTGTTTCTAGCTTATTATAATTATTATTATTGAATTTTATCTACTTCTACATCTGTTAGTCTGTACCCCCTAATGTTTCATTAGCTAATTTCTGTCCTTCAATTTTTCGATTTTTTTTATTTTCAACATTCTCGGTCTTGTTCCCATTATTTTCTGCTTTGTAAACGGCTGGATATTCTTGTAGAGAGCTTAGTGTTACCAACATAAACAAAAGAAATTTCATTAGTTAGATCTTCGGCATCTATAATTACAAAGTGATTCCATATTAAATATACCTCTAGTGTCAAAGTGATTCCAGGTACAGCTACGTCAATAAGCCTTTGAACAGATATAACGTACAATCAGACCTTTCATGAAGTTTTTTTTTATTGTTATGTTTTAGTTCAAAATAATAACAAGATACTAGAAAAGAGGACTTAACATAAAATAAAATCCAGCAAATTTCAACAAATTAAAAAGATTGCCCTTCCTCTTTCCCTTAATGATTTTTCGTATCTTGATATGAATGATAATATAATTATGATAATTGTTCGATAAAGTACATAAACACTTACATATGTTTTACAAAGGCTTTAAAAATAAAAATTAGGTTTGTACTTTTCGAAAAGGAATGCATGCTCTATTTGTGGAACATTAAGAAGAGGGAATTAGGGCGAGGAGAGACAGTATAGTAACTGTATCCACAATGTGTAATACAGTGAACTGTGTGTGCTGCGCGGTCGCCACTGTTCAAATGAGACTTTTCTAGTCATTATTTAAGAGTAAGGCCGTCTGTTGGGCGGTGTTTAGATCACGTTACCATCGCTTCCTACTGAAAATCTGAGTGCCTACAAATTACTGATTACAGAAATGTGACAAACGAGCGATGAGGAATATTAGTACGCTTTGCACGATTTAACTGTTCGCATCACGTTGTCCCTCTCACACAGATCCTCTCTTTGTAGGAAATTGTGAAATCTAGCTGGCACAGACGACGAATATAAGGTCATCGCTATTGTCGGCAGGAAAGGTCAAACTCCATCGGAACAAGTTCAAAACGTGCTATCAGATTGTACATCATACAAAAAAGTGTGTTGTCTATAATAATATTATTATGCGAAATTTAGCCAAGGCGTAATTAATGCAGTCAGAGGCATTACTGCTTTACTGTAGTATTCAATAACGGTGCATGTTGTTTGTTTTAACTATAGCTAAGTGGAAGTGGACACTGTACTGACCAAGTTAATAATTACCCTACGTACTCCGTATAAGGCTTCATAATCCTCTGCATATGATTATCTACTTTTTATGGTTTTCGTGTCCAACGTGCGTTCCTCTTTATAACAATTATCCCGTGTAACCGCACACCGACCGTACTTTCAATAATTCTGCTTTAATACCCCGTTGTTCCGCTATTTTCTTACCGTATAAGGAATCATAGACTGTACCGTACATAATACCGAGTCCGTTAGTAAATTAAATTAATACTTAATTGCAAAGGAGTTACTTAATTTTAAAGCTTATTTTTTAATACTGTTAGTCGTTTTAGCTGCAGAATACTACAACAATATATTTATGCAAATTTATTTGCATAAATTAATTAATTCATTAATTATATAAAAATTGATCTGTATTTATGAAAGTGTTGCCGGTACGAACTTTGTCGTACTTACATGTATCTAGCCCCGTAGTTGGACGCTATATACGATGATAATATTTATGCAAATTATATGCATAGATTAATTAATCCAATTAGAAATTTATTTGTGTTGATAAAAGTGATATCTGTACGAACTATGTTGAATCTTCTAGAGTTAATGATGTGTTGATTTTATTGCTTTCATATATTCATTGTTATTTTATTGTAATACTTTTATTGCGTAAATTAATTGAATTATCTCTATAATAGAGTCGTGATCAAAGTGTATCTAACTCCGAGTTTGTGTAATCATATACGATATAGTTAATGCCATGTGTTGAACTGCCATACACAATGTTAACAAATTCGTTCCTTTAAATAATAAATAATGGTATGAATTGAATTAGAGTTAATTAATTATTCACACTCAAACTTGTTACATATGAAATTACTTCTGACTTTAACTGTCTTCCAAACTTCTATTCTGTGTATCTTTCTGAGTAATTTATTTGATAATCGTTAAATTGAATTATAAATTATAGATACTGTTCAGTGAAAGGTTAAGTTGTGAGTCACGTTTTTACATAAATCAATAGAATACTAACGAATCCATTCTAACTTACATTTATTAAAATCATATTTCATTCTTATTCATGTCATAACATTAATTTAAGAGCACTTACAAATCTTCAACAAAACAATAAAATTCTATGCCACATTTAAATAATTAAATGAACAAATTTAAATAATTAAGTGAGCGATCAAATATAGACACTTCTTCGTCCGTAATGACGTTACTAACTAACAATGTGGTGTGCTCATAATTCGTACTAAGTATTTTATGTTAAAACACATTAAACATTTATATGCATGAAAAAATCATTATTAACAATACACATATCAATCATATACATAGCTAAAATCCTGTTCCTGCAACAGACACATCAAAATACATACATAGTTACAAAATATATTAACAAGAAGACATGTATAATATTCTAGAACATCATATTCCCTACCTATGGATTCGTTTCGCCGTGATGTGTCGCTCCCATGATGTGTCCCTGCGTTGATGAGTGGGGTTAATCCATATAGCACTCGATCGCAAACACACTTCCGCACACCGCGACAGTCACTTTGAGCTTTTGAGATTATTATAATACAAGTCGTGGCATTGTACTCGTAATCGGTCGGCTACGTTTATCCACGAGGATCTATTTACGCGGTTCACAGTTCGATACCGTATGCTTCTAATAGTTTTCCATATCGCACGACCACTCTTTTCGGCGCCTAGATTGTTTTCAAGTTCATTAGGCACTTGTTCACAATTCTATTTACTTGAGTTAATAACGAAACATTGTAGTATCACTACTTTTCTGTTATGGTTCAAGAATGTCACTGCAAAATGTCAGTATCTTTATGACGGTGTATTACATGGAATTTATAAAGATTGTTACTCGCGCTTCATCGTGAACACTACTGTTCCGTTTCGCGTTCTGAGTCTTATTCGCGCACTTCCATTTAGTCGTAATAATGTCTTAATCGTCTCTACCGGAATACGTTATAACTTATACACTGCATTAAGTTCTTATAAATTGAACTATTATGAAACTGAAATACAAGTTCAAATAGACTGATCGAAACTCTGAATAAACTGAGTTAAGAATTTTAGTAAACTGAGAGAAAAAATCTTACTAAACTGAGGCAAAGATCTTAATAAAACTGAGCCAAAAACTGTAGTACACTGAGCTGAAAATTTGAATATACTGAGGGCGCGTCTCCCTGTGTAAACGGTTTTTATTCCTTCTGATGTTCCCACTCTTGGGATTCTGATGAACTTCCCACCAAATCGTTTTTGATAGGTTTACTCCATGGACCTCTCTGTGTCCTCTCGTCTCCAGTCTGTATTTCTAACGAATTCTCCACCCAGTGCCGTTTGGAGAGGGACGTTCATACACGAGATTCGCTCTCTGGTCTCAAGCTTCTCTCTGAACCATCTCCTACAGAAGTTCCCTTCCAAATTCTCGTTCCTCATTGGCTGGTTGGCTTTCTCAACTTGAATTTGACGTAGTCCACGTGGACTGGATGAGTCGCTGTCTTACGTCCGTTGCCCTGTTCCTGGAATCCGTGCTAAGGCCTCATTTCAAAATCACATCTGCTACTTTTGGTGTAGCGTGTCGAATTCCCTTATTGTTGGTACGCTGACGACTTCCTTCGTTGACTTACGGGTGGCATAACATCTGTGCTCTCCACTAGCGTCACTTAGTCGCCTGTCCCATTGTCCGTGCATAGACCATTGTCTTTGAGAAGTCGCACACATGGTTTTGAACAATACTCTCGCCGTTGGTTCTGTGTTTTTCTCGCTACTGGACAGATGTTAGGGTAGTCTTCTTTTGTCCTAATTGTGGAGTCAAGCATTCCCACGCATGGTCCAGTTCGCTGCAACATGTGCCGTACAGCTCATTGTTCGTGAATAGTTTTTACGACGTCTTAATGGAAAGGAAAGGTTTGTTCCTTTTCGTCGCCCACCCTCGAACAAAGCTAACATGTGTCACTTTTGACGGGCTCTAATTGCTGGTGTACTTCTCTCGCAATACCCAAAAATTCAAAAAAAATTATTTGAAATATTAATCACATTACAATACATGCACATTAACACTTCAAACATGGACGGATCGAACTCCTTACAAACTGTAATCTTCAGCACTCGTCCAGTCAAAAGCAGTGTAGATTACGAGCTATGTGTTTGTTTTCTGTTACAAGTCAATGTAAAGTTTATATCCACACTGCTATTCAATTGGTGGACCTGTCTTACGAAATAAGCCACCGATTTGTCTATTTTGTCTCTGCTATATTCAGTTTCCATCTGGTTTTGTTTAGGTGGTCACTAGTTCCAGAGCTCCCGTATTTTTATTTTATTTTATTACTTTTATTATTATAGTCTGTTTGGGGTATATCTCACGATGACTTTTAAATACATCAACCAATTTCGTAAAACTTGGCATGCGTGTCCATACTTTTACCCTACAGACCTCTATCTTTTTGAGATCAATCCCCCAAAAAATAGGGGAGGAGGAAGCAAAATTATGAGGGAGTTATAATTGTTAAAAAATCGAAGATATCCATGTGGGGTTTGAAGTTAAAGGAAATTTTAAGAAAATGTACATGTACTGTTCGGTTTTAGAAATTTCAAAACATTGGGACCCCATGGCCTAAAAGCGGGTCAACATTGTGTGAAATCGCAAAAATCTATGTGGAGTATCAAATTGAAGTGAATCTTAACAAAAATCTCAAAATTTAAATACTGTGGACACTTTTTGAAATTTCAAAATTATGTATCATTGTAATAATATTTGGACCCTAAAAAGGGATAAAAAATTTGAAAAACTTGTAAAACTCCACTCGTGTATCAAACGAAAGGGAATTTTAACCCAAATTCGAATGTAGTATTTACTAATTTTTTTTTAACTTTTCGGAACCAGGGACTAAACAAAACTCAAAATTTTAAGAAAATTTTATATGTTTACGTGGCGAATCAAGTTATGAGGAATTTTATTCAAAATGCAAACTCGAATCTATAATAATTTGACAGATTTAATATCTCTCTACACTCGTTCCAAATACCGAAACGATTTCAAAATGTTTGTAAGCTTCGTTTATAAAAAACTTTGTATATTTGTAAATCGTACTAGTTATAGGCCTGTAAATATTTCGGATACATACATAAACTTAAAGTTAGACAAACTTATTTAGGCATTATGGTTATAAATTTAACAAAAAAAAAAAACACAATGATACAATACAGTAGTTCGGAATATTTAGTGGTAAGGTAACTTGGACAGCTTTGTTAGACGAGAAAATAATTATGTTGGGAATATGATTAACTTGAGAAAAGGTTATGTATGAATAAACGTATTCGCGTAACGCGGCTTTCAAAGGCGATGTGTCCGAGACGGGCGTGGCTGAGGCGTACAGTTCTTGGAAGAAGCAGATAAGGTCTGATTGGGATAGGAAATGAAGATTAACACAAAAGATTGTTGCTTCGTCACAATGCCAGAAAGAAGACAGGGCAACGAAAAAGCCCGTCTGTATGGGCTTATTCTGTAGGTTCCTGTAATAAAACTACTCCCTCTGTACCCTGGTATTTATTTAATATTATAAAATAACAATAAAATATTACAATATTATATAATAATATATTACTAAGTATTATTGCGCGCGCGCGCGTGTGTGTGAAGAATGAAAAGAGGAATTGGGAAGGAAAGGCTTGCAACTAAATATCAAGAAGAGTTGGAAACGAGTGAAGTCCCTGAGAATTACCTGACGGTGAACAGTTGTTTCAAGTCAAGAGATGTGAGTATTTAGTATCATTTTTGATAGGGACGCGAGAATAGATAAGGAAATATCAAATTGTGTGGGGAAAGTTAAACTCTCCCCCAAGCACATTTCTCCAAAATATTTCGCGCAGTTATACATTGTGCGTCGCACCTCATGACAAGAAAGTGTATGCGGTTCTGTTTGCACTTTTACAAGATGAAATAAATAAAATGTAGATGTTTGTGTTTATTTACTCATCTCAAGAAATTGTCTCCATTCTGGTCACGAGAATTGATCAAATTCTGGTTTCAAAATTTAAAAAAAACTTGATTTTGAAACTGCAGTTACCAGTGCGACGAGGAATATATTTCCAGATACTACAATAAGTGGCTGCAACGTTTATTTTAATCAATCTATTTGAAGACAAATACAAATCATTTGACTTACTGTGGAATACACGAAAAATTAAGATATAAGACTCAGTGTAGGAAGTGGGCTGCTTTGGCATATTTCCCGATTGATCGAGTAGAAGATGGATGCCCCCTGATCAAGGAAAATATTCTCGAAAATAGAAATTGGTTCTTTTCATGGACTACTTTTTTCATGGAGTACTTTTTTACAGACAAACAGTTTAATTAATGATCATATTGAGCTATAGAATGTTCATGAACAGCGACACAAAACTAATAACGTGGTTGAAATTTGGTACTCAAAGTTAAGCATCATTATAGGATGACATCACTTAAATGTTTTCCTGTTGGGTAAAATGCTGAAAAAAGAAGCGCAGAAGGTTTCTTTCCAACTAATTATAAAGGATCTTGGAGAGCCGTGTCAGAAACGAAAGAAGATTTATGCTAGACAGAACGAGAGAATTAACAACTTAATGAACATTTTTTATGACAACAACCTGGAGATGTGTCTGAAAGCTCTCAGTTATGTAAACAAGTTGGATTCATGAAAAGGCGTTTGTTGAAAAATGCATAATAAAAATATGGATAAAATATATAAAAATACACAAAATACGTTACTTATATAGGCCTACTAAAAATACACAAACGGATTAAAAATACTAAAAAACAGAATATTATACACAAATAAAATATATAATGCGGATTCTAAACCATCAATGTCTTTGATGCACGAGTTTTAACTTTCAAAATCAAAGTACACTGACAGTCTCAAGTCTGTAAAAAGTTATAAGGGGAAGTGCAACTGATTTACAGCTAGCTGGTCTTGTATTGTTTATTAAAGTGTCCATCTCAACCACGTCCGCCTCGGCCCTCGGCCACGACACCGCTTGAAAGAGGAACTGTAGCTTAGTAGTGGTGATATTTTAATAACTAAAACATACATTCCCTACGGGTCTCTTTAGGAGTGGTTTAACGTTTGACACTTGGTAATGATGTCTGCAGTAGTTTCTGAACTTTTCAATAGTCTACGATAAACACATGGCGGTGATGTTTGTACGAGAGCTAACATAAACACGTTTACATAGGAGTACTAAGTAACTATGTAGAAATAAATCAGAGCATAATATCTTCATATGCACTACACAGAAGTATATAGACTCTACTATTGATAAAATTTCAATGAACCTTTCCAGTTAGATTCGTCCAGCTATATCTGAATAATAATGTCATCAAGGGAATTTCATTTTTGTCTGAAACAGTTTAATTAATTATTATTTTTTTATTTCGTTTTTAATACTGTCTGATTGTCAATACTGTCTACCCACTTAACATTCAATTTACGTTCTTGCGCATTGAAATATACATGTTACTGGTATTTATTTTTAGTAAAGATAACTGTTGTTATCTTTAGAACAGTAAGCTACTACGGCTTTCAGTGTTAATGACCACAATCACGTATCAGTGGAACTGCACAACATTCGATCGCTACTAACGTACCGTTTACACGAATGTATTTGAATGCTTTTTTTGTTCTGCTAGAGTTCGTTAGAATGTTACTCGAATTCGTGTTAAATTCGGTAAAATGTTACTGTCGTCTTCAGTAATGCTAAAATTGTCTGTAGATTACGCAATAAAACAAACAATTACTAATAAAGCAGAGTGCCTAATCCGTATTGTCGCGTAGGGCTCGTAACATCCATCCTACGTGGTAACGTGTTAATGTGCAGCAAGACGCGTAGTTCTTAACGAGGTCACTTGCAGATAACTTTATATTAGGAGCAGTGCAAGCGTATTATTTGCAATCCATCATACTGTAAAATTTCTCTGCACTGATCGCAGTACCAAATTTGGTCAAAGGATTTCTGCGACGCGCACAACACGGCATTAACGACACCGGCACACTTCCCTAATTTCTATTATTTACTTCATTTTGAAATTACAGACGCTGAGGTGGATGGGTAGACCGTGTTCCCCGATGCAGGACGCTGTTCGTGATTGTCGGCAATGTGTTCGCGGTCAAAAACGTGGCTCCAGGTGGTGCCAGTCAAACGCTACTCTCTTGTATAACAGACGACCACTGTTGTGTCTAACATGTGAACGTACGGCCGTAAGACGTGCCTACCAGTGAACACAACGTCACTGCCACAACAGCTTCAACTTCACGTCCGTAAATTTTCTACATCTAAACTGCATGGAGGCCTGTCGAAACCTCAAGACTGTACAGCACACACACACACACACACACACACACACACACACACACACTCGCACGCTTGCGGATGCGTTAGCAGAGTGAGTGTATCCATACAACTCGGATAATTCAGGTTTCTGTTAATTATAATTCACGATACTTTTTAATAATTTTAAAAGTTAGAACAAAATTTAAAAAACATTTAGAAAGAAATTTTAGACATTTCAATACAAAAGAAACGAAACGAAAGATTTATTCGTTAATCATTTTGTCTTATAGCATCCACCATCAGATACCCAACAGTCATTATTATTTCGTAAATATCAATCAACTATCGTCATATATAATAAAAAAAATTCCTCTAACCCAAAATGTAAAGGTTTTGCAAAGTGTGTATAAAAGCCGCTATAAATTTATCTTTTTTTCACTTAACGAGTAACTTATTAATTTACAAACGCCCTATGGTAATGATAAGTTAATTACAGTTACAATAAGGATAAGTTAGTTACAGTTCAAAGACGTGTCTCACTGGTCAATGTTTACACGCTAGCATCAGCTAACTGGTAGATATGCTGGTTTAGGGTGCCTCTGCAACTCCAGTCTACCAGACATTCCCGCTGTTTCGAAAATGAAGTTTTTCGAATTGTTTTGAGAAAGCCGAGCATACATCCTCTTGTTTGTATAATGAAAGGTTACAGATTAAATATGGATTTTGTTAAAGGATGTGGCGTTTGTGTTAACTTACGAACAGTTAAAATACAAGTTTGATAAACTATGTGTTGTACGAAATGTAAGTAATATGGTGGGACAAGATTGGGGTCAGATAGTCGGTGAGCTTACAGGTAATGAGTTGATACTGTTAGCATATCAAAGACACGAGTAGTTGGTGGGATAATAAGAACATTTACTATCAGATTTTTATAAAATAATATGAAAAGAATGTACATATCTCCAGTCAGGCAGCCGCTGTGTGGTCATTCATCCGAGTTTTGTGGCCTATTTGAGACCCTTAACTTCCAAGTGAAGCCACAATTCTTTAGTCGTACCGCCGCCTATAACATGTAATAAGTCGTATAGCCGCAGTCTATAGCCGTAACTCGTAATTAACTAGCCTATAACATGTAATAATAGTCTTGTGTTGTATGCACCGGTTCATTGCAGTAGGGTATATACCGGTAATTATAATGTTATTATACTATATAACACAATAATAATATTAATTATAATTATAATAAGAAGAAGTACAACAACAAGAACAATAAAAAACATTTTTGTCCTTATTATATAATAAAGAACTAAGGAAAAGGTTAGCAAAGTGTTATATATGGAGTGTGGCATTGTATGGAGGGGAGACGTGGACTTTAATGAAAAAAGGATTGAAGCTTTTGAAATGTGGATGTGGAGAAGAATGGAAGGAGTTAAATGGGAAGACAGAGTACGGAATGAGGAAGTATTGAGAAGAGTGGGAGAGAAAAGATAAATATTAAAAACAATGAGGAAAAGAAAGAAGAACTGGATAGGACACTGTTTAAGAAGAAATTCTATTATAAAAGACAATCTAGAAGGCATGGTTAGCGGAAAAAGAAGAAGAGGAAGAAAGAGACGACAGTTGATGGACAACATCAAGGTAGAAAACTACATTACCACGAAAAGGCTGGCAGAACACAGAGCACAGTGGAGGAGCTCATAAAGAAAACCTGCTATACAGCAGATGAACCTATGATGATGAAGATGATTATATAATATTGGCATGTCGTACAAATGACACAGATAGACTACTAATTATAAACGTACGTTAGTGGTGTGTGTATGTTGTGTGTAAATGTTATAATTATGTATAATTCACGATTCCATTTGATTAAAAGTAATTTTCTCAACATTCTTAAGTGACTGTGTGTGTGTGTGTGTGTGTATGTGTGTTGCTAACACCATCTTCCTTAATGATCCTTCCCATTGCACATTTTTGCTGTCAGACAGCACTCACAAATGAATCAGTAACTGTTACTAATCTACAGTGTGTAATAAATGGTGATTAAATACAGTAAAGCACATTAATGGTACCTGGTGGAGATCGCTAAAGGCACAAGGCCGCACTTGTAACCCGCATCGTACCCGCATATTGGTACATTGTAGCGCATAGTATAGTTTGTCGACCGGAAACGATGAATCACGTACAGTAGCCATTATAACTACTTTGTCTGTACTGCGTTACGACTACAGGCTATGCTTTACTTATTCGTTTGACGCAAATTTCAATGTTGAAATAAGGCACCACTGCCAGTGGCGTATCTAGAATTGGGAGGGGGGGTTCCGGTCGAGTCGGCTTCATACAAAAGAAAAAAAAAACAAGTGATTAACTAATCAACATTAGGCCTACTATCTTTAAAGTTCTGAAAAACGTGTGATAACACCCTTAAATCAATGTCATTAAAGTAAACAGTAATAACACAGTAAAAATACTCGCTATTGAAACATTATTTATAAGGTACTTATTGACTGAATTGATTTTGCTCATATTTCAAACGTTTACACAGTTGTGAATAAACCTGTTTGTATATTTAAAAAAAAAGTTACTACTATGTTAGCGTACACCGCTGACAAAAATAATAAAACAGTCTAAAAATTAAGAGATTAACAAAATTCGTCAACTTTTTTCGACCCTCTGGAGGGTTTCCGATCCCCCCCCCCCCGTAAATACGCCCCGTGACTACAGCAAAATTTATTTTATGTAGGTTTTTACCGGTTCATCGGAACAAAGTTGGTGTCGCTTTTTAAATCTTTTGTGTGCGCGCGCGCGCGCATTTATATGTTCATAGTATTTAAAGGATACACTACACAGAATACAAGTGTTGAAACACGCTAATAAGTAAACAGTACAATGTAATCTGCATGTAAGAAAGATTTTATTATTTTACGTTAGAAACTGGAATTCATAAGATGCCCATTGAAAATTATTAATATAATTTTATTTATAGCATTTTGATTATAAATGAATATATTAATATCTTTATTATTAATTAAAAAATTACTAATAACAACACACTTGTGTTATTAATCACACAGTACATTTGTGTTATTTTAAAAACTATAATTCAAAAATCAACAATTTTTTAAACAAGTTACGTCTTCTCCCCTCCCACACGTACACACACACTCACACGCCTGTGGGTGCGTTTAATGAGATCGTTAAGCTTCTTTAGATGTGTGTGTTGCTTTTGAATGACTGTAACGAATTAATACATTTCCAGAATTGACTTCCTTTACAATGTCAATGTCCTCCCTGCAGACCTGTCAGTATCATTTACCTGCAATTACTTACGTTTCCTGGTGTATTTTTCCCAGCGGCGGTACTAATTTAATTTTTCTCCAGTGATTTTAAACCACTGGTGTACAGAAACGTACCAGTTTTTGTGTGTCCCTGTCCCCCTGCCTGTCACAGTAACACAGCCTCTCTGCCCCCCTCCCTCTCTCTCTTTCAAACAAGTAACTTGAATCTGTGTGTGTGTGTGTGTGTGTGTGTGTGTGTGTGTGTGTGTGTGTGTGTTTCAGTGACTGCAAGTCGGTATCATACATCCAGCTAGCAGTAATCTAATCTTTCGTAATATTCGTCCACAGTGTCGCATATCTCTCAAAAAAACTTGGCCTATCCGTTACAGCACTGATGATATGAATGGAGGCAGAGAGAGAAAGGCGGCAACATATTCTGTTTTTCAGAGATATCAATATACTCGCGTATACTTTCGTGCACAGAATAATGAAATCAGGTTGTATTACGTGGTAATTAAAATTAACCTACACGTTTGATTTTGTGGCCAGTGGCATGAAGGGGAATGCTGATGATGAACATTACTTCTGAACTATGTTCTGCGTAAGTAACCGGACTGGCTGTCTGTTGGGACATTTGAGGACAACTAGAAGAAACTGCTTCCGTGTTTTATTAATCTTATTTAATCGGTATGTACCTTCACATGACGCTGCTGTGTTAGTCTATTCAATCTCACATGCTGCTGTGGTAGTTTGTATATAGGACATTACGACCCATCCATACATAGCTGTATCAAGGGAATAATTCTGTAACTTTTCCTAGCATGCATTCCCTTACCATTTACTCTTATTTAATGATAGCTAGTTGTTCTCTCGGTTTACCATACAACGATGCATGTGAAGCGTTAATAATGTAAACTGTATTAAATTAACCTGTTTCACGAGTCTGTTATAAACTGGAACAGAATATGGAACTGTACCACTATTATTACAGTCTGAAATGTACAAAACATTGAGTTATCTAATGTCAAAAGTGATGTGAAAGGCGACGCGTATTTTGTTTTTTCATTTAGAGTTGATATCTACGGGCACAGGTAACAAAAAATGTTGAGATTAGGAATTTTAAAAGTCATGAGGATGAAGACCGACAGGGAAGCGTGATATTAAACAGCGAAATCAGAAGCAAAAGCAGCATTTGTATAGATGTGTGATAATCTGAAAGTATACGTCGACGATATCAGTATTTATAAATTCCCTTATTTAAATAAATCCCTTATTGCAACATTAAGTTTTCAAAAACAATGTATTCAGACTCAAAAACAATGTACTCAGCAACTTAGTATCCCTTCTCGCCTCCAGTCGCCTGTTTCTGTTTGGCCAACGTTTAATTAATAAACGCGTTCGAAAACGTGTATATGTCAGATACTTAAGTAGTAGTTGTATTCCTGCAATTAAACCTTAACGTCAGAGGGATTATACATACCTGAAAAAAGCACATTGTTTTATGGATACTTGTACAGCTAAATCACAGTAGTTGCCTATAAAACGTCGACTAGTAGTAACTGAGGGGACTAACTTTGGTCATGCAAAATTTGAACCACTCACCAAATAGTGTGTGCAGACCTAAAGTTAATTTAAAACGTTTTAGTATTTATAGATTCATTTTTCGAAAGTTAAATGTCTGACCATGGAAACTGCGGGATTGAAAAGGACTCTCGAAAGAACGCTGTCTCCGTTTCTGAACGTCGTGAATCTGGACTCTCGGGGCAGTGTATACTTTACTGTTGGTCCTACTATTAATGGAAGGTTTCGAATAGTTATTAACTGTTCACAAAGTTAAGCATAGATCGACTTTGAAAGGAGCAAACTAGTAAAGATTAATATTACGTCGGAGACCAGTATATGACTGAAAAAATCTGCAAGTTCCCTTTGTAATATTTAGAAGCACTGACCTTACAGAAACGTGCAAAGCCTGGAGTTCATCAGAGTATGCATAATTCGGATGCATGTGTACATATCAAGTCCTATTTAGGGTACGTGCATAGCGCGGAATACTAGCATAGATGATCGCACATGTATATGAGAGGTGCGCATACCGAGGATGAAATAATGTCTGATACATGAGAACAGTGAACAGTGTTGAGTTCTGTGCATGCCGCCGTAAGCACATTTTACAGCAGATTATAGACCGAACTGTGTACAATTTACCGGGAATTGTACATTGGGTAGAGTTGTGTGTGGCTACAGTGCGGGAAATGTCCTTGAAGCAACCAATCAGAGCTCAGAAGTATTCCATGTGCGATGTAAAAAAACAAACTTGTTTGCTTTCCGAAGAGGATCAGCGATGATATTCTCTGGTATGTGATGTGCGATCTGCTTCGCTATCCACGGTGCTATATAAATACATGAGATTATACCCTGATTAACGAAAGAAAGTGACTGGCGGAGCGGCCGCGCGGCGACCGAGTTTGTAGTAAAAACATTCCACTTTATAACCTCGTGGAAACGTAAAATACAGGGCGAGAAATGTCTAATGAACTGTATTTTAATCATCAATTAAAGACGTTTTTAACAAACTTTTCTAATTTTTAAAATCTCTTTTCAATAAATTTACATTGTGAGTTAAAGAAAAAAATACACGAATTTGAATTAAAAAATTAGGGTTTATCGTTTTTATTACGTAAGAACTCAGAGGTTAAGCATCGGAAAAAATTTCTTGTAGACAAATGGTAGTCCACCTTCTTTAGTACAATATATCAAAAATTGAGATTCCTACGATTAAAATTAACGACGTTATTAATTTTTTTCTAATGTCCTGTTAACTCAGTTGTTAAAAGTTGTACACGAATGAGATTTGCGTGACGCTCTCTTTAGATAACTAAATGTAGAAGACATATACAACTTACACCTTGTACGTGATAGGAATACTACAATGGATTAATATATAAAGTGAATTTCACAGAGAGCAATGCGTGGCGCTCTGCGGCGGAAGTACAGTCAGAACCTATTGGACCCATTTTATTCGCGCGCTATCGTCATTCCCGTACAGCGTCTCGGCCTCTCCTTTATGTCTACAAATAGCACACGCTTCCAGGAAAACTGAACCGTTATACGCACACTAAGGGTAAGGGAAATTTCCAGCTTTCAGTTTAGTTGATGTGGTGGTTGAGTGATGTCCGGTTGTTGGTTATCTTGATTTTAAGTGTTAGTTTCTTGTGCTTTCATTATAAATTGACATGTTTTTAAGTTATTTTGTGTGAATATACTTCGGTGGCTGAGCATGGAGCAACGTAACGAGGCTGAACCAAGGAAACATAGGGGAAGACCTAGGACTCGAACTCCAAAGAAAAGACAAACTTCGGGCCGAGGCGTACCTATGAAAGGACAGTCAAGAGAAATTGTGTGCAAAGTGCGGGAATATTTTGATAGAGAAAAGGCGAACAAAGGTCCTTTGATTCCGGTTAATAATGCAATACAGCGAACTGCAGATGCTCTGAAAATACATAAAAATACAGTTCTGCGAGTTTGCAAGGAAAAAGAATTGAAAGAAATACAAGATGACAGTAATAGCCAACTTTCAACTCCGGGCAAACAGAGGAAACGGGAGAAAACTGTGACAAAACTTGACACTTTTCAGGAAGACGCTATACGAAGACATGTATATCAATATTACATAAGAAAAGAATATCCCACTTTGAAAAAACTTTTATCATCGTTGGAAAATGAAGAGCTGTTTAATGGCAGTCTGTCTTCGCTTAGAAACGTGCTAAAAGGTTTAGGATTTACGTGGAGAAAATTTTCGGGCAGAAAAGTGATTATGGAGAGAAGCGATGTCGCTGCCTGGAGGTGTCGTTTTCTTCGCCAAATCAAAGACGAGAATTTCGATAATATAATTTGGCTCGATGAGACCTGGGTCAATGCTGGGCATTGTTTGAAACAAGGATGGACTGATGAGTCACTTCAGGGGACAATGTTAACACCTATAGGGAAAGGTGAACGATTAATAATATGTCATGCAGGTTCTTCAAAAGGGTTTGTTCCAAATTCCCTTCTACTATTTAAATCGAAAAAAACCGGTGACTACCATGAAGATGTGGATCACGACAAATTCTTCGGTTGGTGTTCTGAAACTTTGCTAAATAACCTAGAAGAGCCTGCAGTAATAGTCATGGACAATGCTCCCTACCATTCTAAGCAAATTGATAAAGCTCCCACAAGCAAAGATAAAAAAGCTGACATACTTGCATGGCTGGATAGGAAAAATATTCAATCTACAACCGACTTGAAAAAATCAGAACTTTTGGAATTAGTGAAATGGCACAAGCCCCAGAACAAAAGGTATTTTGTTGATGAATTGATAGAGAGCAGAGGTCACAAAGTGATAAGGCTACCACCTTACCATTGCCATCTTAACGCCATTGAGCTTATATGGGCTCAGGTTAAGGGGTATGTTGCCGAAAACAACAAAATGTTTACTTTAAAAGAAGTTGAACGACTGACTAAAGACGGATTTAATCGAATTACTGCTGAGAGGTGGGAGCAAGTAGTGGACCACACCAAAAAAGTTATTATCGATGCATGGAATAACGAAGGACTAATGGAAGAAGCTGTGGAGGAAATGATTATATCCGTGGAAGACAGCAGTAGCTCCGAGGATGATAATTGTTCAGAAGATGATAATAGTGATGACGATCCAATGGAGGGTATCAGGGAACTTTCGTTTGAAGACTACTAACTCACAGCTATAAGTGTTTTTTATAGAGTGTTTTAATAGTGTATTTTTATGATTTATACACATATTTTATGAGCGGATTCCATAAAAGCTGAAGAACACTACAATACTTGTAAGTACCGTACTGTATTTATTATTTATTTGTCAATGCTAATAACAAGTAATTTACTAATTGTTTTTACATTTCAATTACATTATAACAGTAAAATACTGTTATAATTATGCAATATCTGGTAGACCGAGCTTTGCTCGGTAGTTTTAAACTGTAAACTATATTTCATAGTTAAATAATTAGTTATTGAGAAATTTGAATGGCATTAACAATTTCCCAGTAATTATATTGCACTTCAATTAGTAGTATTAAAGCTGATCACAAAACAAAAACAGTTTATTAACAAGAAAACAATAAATACCGTACCGCAAAAGAGTAATAAACAATCATTCAAGACTGTTATAAAAAGCATGTAGTTCAACTAAACCACAAAAGTCTGGTCAGATGTACGTTTTTGACAGATCTCCAGGTAGAAGATTAGATTAAATAAGTAGACAGATAACTAAGTATATACTTATGAGAGATTGGTGACTCGTAGTAAGTTGGCTATGTGTCAATGTGTGAGCCGTGAGCGTATGCACCACTTTCTTTGGGCTGTTACTGTACCTTGACTCGATCGCGCGCCGTTGAGCGATGTTAGTTCTAATTTTCCTATATTAACTGATTGCGGTTATATTTCGTAATATTTGAAGGTTACATACCACTTTGTATTGATGAATACAATTTTGTTATGTTTATTGTGAAAAAACACAATGAAAAAAATTATTAATAACGGAGTTAACAGTACATTCGGAAAAAATTAATAACGTCGTTAATATTAATCGTAGGAATCTCAATTTTTGATATATTGTACTAAAGAAGGTGGACTACCATTTGTCTACAAGAAATTTTTTTCCGATGCTTAACCTCTGAGTTCTTACGTAATAAAAACGATAAACCCTAATTTTTTAATTCAAATTCGTGTATTTTTTTCTTTAACTCACAATGTAAATTTATTGAAAAGAGATTTTAAAAATTAGAAAAGTTTGTTAAAAACGTCTTTAATTGATGATTAAAATACAGTTCATTAGACATTTCTCGCCCTGTATTTTACGTTTCCACGAGGTTATAAAGTGGAATGTTTTTACTACAAACTCGGTCGCCGCGCGGCCGCTCCGCCAGTCACTTTCTTTCGTTAATCAGGGTATAGTCTGCGAAGTCAGTGTATACTAGTTATGTCACTGTCATGTCAGTTTATTACAACTCATGGATGTATATAAGAGAGTATTTTTTATGTAGTGTGGTAGCCAAAAAAAAATATCCAAAAATGAATACTTCATAATTCTTTGACTTTGGTATTTGCAATACTCACACAATATTTGTAGTAGAAGCTTCTGGATTTCTAGTTAATGTTTACAACGAATTTGTTTTTTTTAGATGGATATTCAACCAGAACTTAAAAATTTGAAATAAGAGATTTCTGAAGCATCTAGATAACTAGATAATTAACGATAATAGATCTAGATAATAACTAGATAATTGAAATTGTCATCTAGAGCAGTAAATTTGCTCAAGTAGTAAGGGTGGTATTCCTCAAGACTTCTTGTGTTGTACCTCAAAAAGAAGGTATAATCGTGTTGATATTGTAACAGATAGCTAATTGTTTGGTAAGTCTGACTTTTGTTTTTTGTTTTGTTTTTGAAACGCTGGTGTTTTTACTGAAAGGACAGTTACAGCTTTCTAATCAACTTCTAAGAGTCGTGTAAAGGTTAAAGAACCGATTAATCAGCCCGTTGTATGCAAGATTAGGGATTCCTTAACATAAAATATAATTATTCAAATGGTTGCATTCTTTAATAATATTCAGTAATAAAAAAGTAACGGAAGTTTTAAGGGAGAACAAATATCTAAAGTGTAATCATATCAAATTCCATAAATCAAACTAATTGGATATTGCCTACACGTCGGCTTGTAAAATTTTAAAACCTAAATAAAATACTTGTTGAACTTTCCAACGTTACACGAATAAAAACTTAAACAACTGATGTTACAAACCAGCATGATGAACTTGTAATTATGAGCTTACAAATTAGGCAGTTAACAAATCTTGGAGTAATTAACTGAAATTGCAGCAATAGGCCTACGTATGCTACTTTGTAAAGGTGAAAACCAGCGCGGAGACAATTCCTAAACAAGTGTTTGTTTTAATGTTATCTAGGGTAGGAAGTTACAATATCTAGGTCACTGCTTTCAATCAATAATGGCCATATAGGCTACACTGTAATAACGATAATTTAGTAACAGATACAAGCGAATATTGTCCTTGTGAGTCAAAGAAGAAAGACGTAATTGACGTATGTAAATGAAAGAAAAGAACAACCAGAGAGCGAGAGAGAGAGAGAGAGAGAGTGAATGAAATCGTCAACCAGTAATTACACGGTTCGAAAGAAAAGAAATTCACGATTGCAGTAGATAACAATCTGCGGTTTGAAAGAAAGTCATCGTCGGACTGGGATGGATGTGTGATCAAATCGAAAGTGGAACTGTTGACTAGTAGGACGTGCTTGCAACTTACGGGCCGTGAGAATACCCTTACCTTGCACCCTAATCGTGTCTCGTTATTCAAATGTCCTATTTGGCTGTTGACCTTTTTTCTCAGGATGTCATAACTAATGTATTCCAAAGCTGTTGTCCACACACACCGAACAACGTCGTGTTTGAGATTTGTCTTTCATGCTTCATAAATATTCTTGGCCTGGAAAGCGGCGCTGACATTCGATTTACACCACTTTACGCGTTGTTGAATAGGTGAATGAAAAATGACCTTGTCGTACCTTTCAAACCCGTTATTGGATCTGTAAGCGAAACAGTTAACATTTCATTTACAATAGGTATAAATAATTTTTAAATATGTAGGTTTTTAATACATACGTATTGTTATATAAGTTGTTAATGGATCGTATATTGTTCAGTGGCTGGATTCACATAGCACTGAATTGTTCTTTTTATCGTTGAAGAATTGTGGGAATTAAGTGTATATAAGTTGGAGTTAAGGCGATGAATAAGAATTGGGATTGTTTTATTGGCTCTCTTTCGCATTTTCTTTAACACCATAATCAACTGAAGAAAACTGATGAAAAATAAGTAGGACTGCCTGATTATTTTGACAGAATACTGCTTATGCCTTCATGACGCAGTCATACGAAAATCTCTACTTTACTTCTCATTGGAAGCAATGCATAACCCCCTCGTTGGAGATTATACGTATATTACACGTTGATATAATTAGGGGGCATAATTATGTTAACAGGGCCAGGGAATGAACGTTTAATTGAAATAGATCGTATAGAATAGATTGCCCCATTTGTGAGCAAATTAATACTCGCACATACCACAAGAGAATATTATGTTGATATCGCGATTTGTGTTTATCTATAAAAGTTTTATTCTACGACGAAAGTTGTCCTGTAAAAATTTAACGGTTTCACTGTTTTTCAGAAGGAAAAGCACGGCGTTCAGTTATGAAGCAATGTCCATTCACTATTAAGGTAAACATGAAGCAGAGTACATGTCGGCTGTCGCAAAACCAGTATTTCAAGTCAGCTGCGACGCTGAAGCATCCAGTAGCAGCATGTGTCTGTCTGAACTTCTACTTTATAGACACATTTGTTAGCTGCTTTGACTCACACTCACCGAACCAGTCAACGGAACGACAGCAACGTGCACCGTCACCGTCATTCTACGTTTGCTTTATTACGAATTCAGTTGTAGCTTCAAGGAAATCTAACACTCTGATAATCATACTAATCAGTACACAGTACACTAAAACTAAAAGTTAACACTTTATAGCGTATTGTGTGTTTTTACTTTGCTACCTGCTCTTTGTGCTAACTGAAATGACATTTTCATTAAGATTTTTTGTGTGAAAGTTATGTAAGCACTGAAAGTACGGTCTGCCGCAGTAGTGAAACGGAAATAATCAGAATTCTGAAAAACGTACGAACAGTTCAAAATTTGTTGGCCTTTTTTCTATATCGTATTATTAACAAGTTTATAGTTGTTTTTACCGTGAACTGAACTTCTTATCCCAAAACTGCGTCTGTTTCTCGATTCGTTTATGGGTTCAAATACGTCAATTTTCGGTAGTTATATTTCGTTAATTATATTAAAATTAGAATCATTTAATGAAATTCATAAATACAGAGTCTTTACAAATAATTAAATTTACTTTAAATGCGTTAATTCTTTTTAAAATATTCCTTCATATAATATTAACAAAGTCCCCTGATGTCGGTGGTTAAAGATGGTGCCAGATTCCGTCGCTTGCAGATCTCAACACGCCGTCTTTCACCTAGTGAATCCTTACGTCCTTGTTTTTCTCCCAAGGAGTTACTGGAATGTTACAAGTCGAGCTGGTGTCTGGTCTCCAGGAAGCAACGATCAGTGAAAATATCTTATGATTGCGCTGGTCCTATTAAACCTTGTATAACTGCTTGGCGCACTGTCGGTTAGGATGTTAGGTTAGGCACTGTCCTGTTCGGAGTCTGATTGGAAACTGCTGTTACAGAAATTAAGTAAGTTCAAGTATGCGTACGCTAGTGACCTCGTAGCTCCGCATCGCAATTATATGTCATTGAAGTATAGATATCTGCATCTCGAACGTCTTTAACGTGTCCAAATTCGTTTTCAAGCACATTAGAAACCACGTGGTTTTAATTACACATTCTTGTATCAGTGTTAAATCATTGTTACGACTAATATTATTTTATTGAACGAGCGTAGCGAGTTATCAGTTTTAACTTGAATGTTTGGCATTTGTCTGTCTGTCTTTTTGGGGTATGCCTCACGATAGCTTTTGAATGTAAAAACCGATTTTCATAAAACTTGGTATACATGCCCAGTTTTTTACCCTACAGACCCATATTGTTTTTGAGTTTGATCCTCGCAAAAATTCAGAGGCGAGGATAGCAACCAAAAGTAGTGAAAGCAACCGCAAAAATGCATGTGGGGTATGAAATTAAAGAGAATTTTAACTAATATCCGAATATAGCGTACAGTTTTAGAAATTTACAAATTTTTGGACGTCAGGGCCCAAAACGTGGGGGTAAAGTTGTGAAACAAATCGCAAAAATCTAAGTGGGGTATAAAATTAAAAAGAATTTCAACAAAAATCTGAAATGGCTCTTTTGGAAATATCCCATTAAAAATCCACATTGTCGTTGTAATTAAATTGATTTCTTATTTCTAGAAGTATACAGCGCAAATTGTGTTAATTTTATTTTGTTACAAACAGAATTAACAGGCTAAATACAACTATTCTGTGTTACTTTCGTACATATAGAATAATTTTTACTATGATTGTACTGTGCTTCACACACACGCGCACACAAACACACACACATGAATATATGCATAATAAAATCTCAGAATAAAAAAAAATTAAAATTAATAAAGTTGTGTTAGTAGTTATAATCACAAATAGAATTAACACTGTTGCACACCACTATAGAAAAATTATTCCGATTAGCGCTTTCAAGCTTCACAGTTCATCATCAGATCGGAAAAAATAAGCTGATTATGAGTTGTGAAGCTTGAAAGCGTTAATCGGAATAATTTTTCTATAGTAGTGTGCGACAGTATAGAGTTTTGAAAATTTCAAAATATTATAACACAAAGGCCGAAAAAGTATTAAAAAATTGTTTAAATCCAGCCAAGTAACAGACAAAAGGAAATTTAACCCATATTCAAATGTAACATTTATTTTGAAAATTTGTTAACTTTAGGGAAACCACGGGCCGAAAACAGATTTCTAAACTTTGAAGAAAATTGTAGAAATCTATGTGAGGGATGAGGACTCGTTATGATGAGGGAATCTAAAAATCGTTATGAGGAATTTTATTCAAAATACAAACCCAGTAGGTGTGTTTTAGTAACTTGACAGAATTAATATTTCTCAACATTCTTTGTACATTTTGGATCGCGTTTAAAAATTTGTAAGCTATGTTCAGAAAAACGTTTATTGTTATCCGTTATGCATATCTGTGAAAATTGTAGGCTTAAGATTTCTATAAACTTGTAAGCTAGAACTAAATTATTTGTTATATAGGCATAAAAAATAGTTGAGTAATCGCAGTTTTCGTAATTATTCTAATAACTGAAAAAATAATCTAACAATTTACATAACAATAAAAGTATTTCATATACAATACTGAGCGAGTTTTGCAGCTTAGGGAACTTACATGGTTAATAATGTTTAAGTTAATTAACCATACTGCGCTTAGCCATCCTGCACACTAGTGTAACTGAGTAGTGTGTCGATGAAGGGACATAATGTCATTATTCTTAACAACCGGGTCCTAACGATACGGGCACAGCACTACATTTCCAACCTTTTTCACTGACGCAGTATACTTCAGTGTACATTTGTAAGTGTCGTAACCCTGTAAACCTTTAACCCAACAACATAAAGCTCTTACTGCATTCGCATTTTCATCCTTAATAATTTTATTTCGGCCCATAATAAATAAGACCTCTTTTTCTAGACTACAGTGGAAATTTAAAGGTTTTTAGTTAAAACGACATAGTAAGAAGAAAACCTAATCTTGAAAAACATGAGTCTTACGATAATCGTATCACCGTATTCCTGTATTATTACGATATTATTATCCGTATGTGTAAGAAGAGTTCTATTCGTTCTCGAAAAACGAAGGTGATGGGATTCCTGGAAAATGACATTAAGTTAAATACATAGAGACTTAATTGCCCAGCTGCAAAGAGACAGAATATCTTGACATTACCGGAAAACATAATCTGCATGACAATACCAACAAGAATGCCAATAGTTAGATACTGATTTACTTTGAAGCAAGTAAAAATATAAAAATTGGAAGTACTGCTTTCTTATATAAAAATAGTAGAATATGGCAAAATGTCGTGCACCACTATAACAGATGTGAGAAGCTATCGAGGAGCAGCTTTCGAGACAGATCGCTTCCAAATCAGAGCGAATAAGAAAACAAAAGTAAACGTAGCGAAAAAGGGGAGAAGAACTGACTGCAAGAGCTGGATACGGAAGATGATATGTGAGGAACGCAGCGCACAGTGCCGCAGAAGAGACTTTAGGTAAGAAGAAAGGTTATGACGACGACGACGGGGTCGCAGTGGTAAGGCAAGGACGATGCCACTTGGGCAAAACAATTACAAAGTAACAAGAAACAACGGGACATTTTATATCACCTGACAGACATGTAGCCGGCATTCGAGTTAAGAAAGAAGAGAAAAATCTTCGAACCATACGTCACTTATAAAATCAGTACCAGCTGAGAGAAATGCTGTGTAAAAACTTAGATGAAGAGATTTTGACAAACCAGTATAAAATCAAGAGTAATATTATCAAACTGTATTACTTCTGCAAGTTGTTGATATTATTTTTATTTATCCTGACGTACGCTTTACAATTATTATATTATTTTAAGTTATCCTGATTCATTTATAACCTCTGAAGCTACTGACTCTATCAGTGAAACGTACGTCTGGATAATTGAAAATAATATCAACAACTTGCAGACGTAATATAATTTGATAATATTAATCAAGAACACTGCAAGAAACTCGTGGAGTTACTTGTAAAGAAATGAAATCAGGAGTATATGAGGAAGCTACTTAAAAGAAAACAGAGAGAATACATAGAGAAACTAAGAGTCATTATAACGCTACCTGCATGGAGGACGGCCATTATTACACCGCCACACTGGATGGAATGAGACATAATCTCCATAAGCTGAAGGACAATAAAGGCTCAGGGTAAGTGATATCCCGTCAGAATTGTTTAAGCTTGGTGGGGAAGAAATGACTGAAGTTACTGTGCATTGCATTCTGTAAATATCGACCAACGAGACGATGCCAAAAGAATGGGAGACAAAAGAACTGAAGTAAACTCAAGGGCGACAATTATAAAGAAATCGTCTCCTTTTGTGCTTAGTCTACAAGATCTTTTCCAGATATACTACTGCAGAGAATTAGCCCTTATGCTTATAAGACCTCAGAGAAGATCAGGGAGGTTTCAGAGCCGGAAGATATACAACATAGCAGCTCTTTACTGTGAGCCAAATTATGGAGAAAACTTAAGGTTATGATGTCAGCATTTCTCAAATATTCATCGATTTCAACCAACATATGATAGTGTGAACAGTAAGGCCATGAAGGAGCCAGGAATACTAACAGAACTAATAAATGTGACTCATTTAGCGATCGAAACTCCAGGGAGAGCCAAAATACAAAATAACATAATAGAACCTTTTGACGTTATACATGGATAAGGTAACTGACCCTCGCCCATTGCCCTGAACAGAATCGTAAAGGAGTTGTGGGAATAGGTATCCAAGCGACTGTATGTAACAAGAAATATCAGGTAATCGTATATGGAGATGACACTGACATAATCGAGAGGTCAAAGCGAACAACGGGGGAGACGTAAAAAAGTAAAAGAGACGTCTGAAAATGTGAGTTGAGAATTAGTGTGGAAAAAACTAAGGTGATGGAAATGAGGAAGGGAGAGACGGGATCAGAACTTGAATGCCGGAGATGACAGCATCGAGGTTGCCCGAGACTTTAACTACCTTGGTAGCAAAGTAAATGACTAAACTGATGTGACCCAGCCTTGACTGGTGTGACGGACACTTAAAAAGAGGACTGCTGGGCATATTTCAGCTTCGAGTACTGAGGAAATTTTTTTGGTCCAGTTACGAGTAATGAAGACGCATCACGTCCAATTACGAACTGAACTATAATTACGCAATGAACCCAGAATTATAGTCTACATCAGGCTACAACACTTACAATTCGCAGGACATATAGAACGAATGAGTGTCACCCAGATACCCAAGAATATAATAAGGGGACAGGTAGTGGGTATCAGAAGAAGGAGATGACCAACTGCAGGAAAATGCTCGGTGAGACTCTGCTCGGGGTGAGAAATTTGGCAATGGCCGCCTGACATCGAGACTGTTGGAAGAGAAGGTTGGAGGAGGTCAGGGCTCAGGAAAAATTACGGACCTTATACGGGCTGAACACGACGGAGAAGGAAAAAATCATTCACGTATTTTGAAATAAAATCTCCCAGTTGTCAGCAAATTGACGTTCATTAATATCGAAATGTCATATGTGCGACCGGAGTAACGATTAGATGTTACTAATCAGAATTAATTAATCTATATATTAGTTATTCGTTCTGTTCCGTTATTTTACGGAATAGATTTTCGTATATAATGATATTTTTTTTTAATTTGTGCTTGACACTGTTATCACAATCTAATACACGAAATTTGTTTCGGATAATCCAAGTAGATGATTTCTTTATTACGTAATAGGTCACTATGTATGATGACTGTGCTGGCAGAGACGTGCTTGCACATATATACTTTCCATTATACATACAAATACAAAAAAAGAGTAGATTATTGTTTATCGATAATAAGGGAAAAATTATGAATATGGAAACACTCGACACAAATATGCAAATGTGGTTGGTGATGTATTAAGTTGAATATACGCACGCACAAACAAATGGGTGGCTATACGTGTGCGCGTGTGTTTGGTAATGGCAGAAAATAGTTGAGAATTATTTGCATATTGTGATTGCAAATGGTACTCGCTGATAAACACGTGCATTGCACGTAACAGCTCTCATGTGGCACGTTCCCAAGCATCGCCGCTACTATGTAGATAAACTTGAATTCGGAAAGTTTATTCTCCACGCCATAACGTTGTTGGGTACACTGTAGGCACGTAAAGTGGCCGGTGTGCAGTTAAATTTTGTTTCCTTTTATTAAAGTAATATACAAGATGATACCATCCTTTACTTAGAAAACATTATACACAAATATGGGATCTCATTCAAAATAAGAAGTATGTGAAGGTTAAGAAAAATTACTTGAAACAGTTATAAGTCTCAGCTGACAGCAACGACTGTTGCTGTAGAGTTATCGAGTGTTTCACACAGGATTTCCTTAGACGGCAATAAATGTAAGCAACTTGGGACTCCTAACTCCTTGTTACTTATTAAATACGATTAGAATGTAACCATTATTTGACTATAAATAGTCATTTGACTATAAATAGACTATTACAGCCGCGTGTATGGATAGTTTACATCAAATTCATAGCCATGTATCTAATGGCATAGTCAGTGTTCTGTACCTTCCACAACGTACTTGAACACTACACAGAATATTGAAAGAGCATTTATTATCCACTTCATTACACCATGCAAAAAAACGATTAAATAAATAATTGCCATAAGATACAGCTTTAGTGAGTACATATTCGGTGATTTTATAAGTTGGTGACGATCATCTGAAACGAGCTTGCATTAGGTATTAGTGAGAAAATATGAAAATGTTTCTTTTTCCTTCAGTAACTGTAAATAAAGTCTTATATTTTTGTATCTTCCCTTTTTAAAATGTACAAGGCAGATACTCGAATGTTCTCGCTGGTGGCTGGAGGTGTTTAATATTGAAAAATGATAATCGAGCAGAAAAAAATGCGATATTTTTTAAATGAAGCAACTGTAAGAATAAATTCATTACTAAAATTTCATAAGTGAAAACCAATAAAATCATTTGAATAAAATAAAAACCGCGTAGACAGTATCAAATGAAAACTAACTGGTCCGCCAAGAGAGATTTTGAAGCACGCTTGATATGCATTCTGATCTGAAGTGATTGCGGCGACTGCTGTTACAATGGGCGCACTGAATGTTGATAATGAATAATTATTTACCTCAGGATGGTAGCGATACATTCAACGGACACTGAACGGACGTTCTTCACATTCAATGCGATTCACGTTACGGAATACATCCGGATTAATGTAGTGATAATGACAGTAATAACGATAAATTGTGATTAAGAGAAGACCCAGACGTTGTAATGTTTGTTGTGCGTTGCAGGTGGACGAGGCAAAGTTATTTGAAACAAATTATGGTTTATTTAAATTTACCCGATAATTTATTCAGACCGTAATTGTTGGGTATCATGTATGTGAAAGCCAGAGCAGATTCGTTGTAACCACAGGTTTGATTTCTGTAATGTAACCGCACACAACGCAACGAGGAGAAATGCCCCTACAACAGCTTCTCTTAATGCCCGCGTTGGCTAAAATATTTTTTGAATACTGTATTTAATATCAAAGAAAAGTATATTTATTATTACAATAACAATAAAAGTAAGCAGACTATTACTATTGTTATTTCTATTAATTCTATTGCTACCTATTCTATTATTCTCTAACTACTACTGCTACTGCTACTGCTACTGCTACTACTACTGTAATTAGTGTGTGTATGGGGGAGTTAGTAGCTTGAAGAATTTAGCTCAATTATCTACATTTTCGCAGTCACTATAAGGCAAATGATAAAACCAGAAAATCGTATAACGTTGGGTTTTTATATTATATGAATTTATTAGAAGTGCGTTTTGTGTTCTAGAGTGAACCAAATCAAAAATGAAACAGTACCACATCCATACAAAGGACAAAGTAATTTTAAACTAAACAGTACAAAATATTGTGTTATGTTTCTAATATGATACTAGTGAAAATTGAAAGGTTAAATCATGACAAAAAATGTTATACTTTTCTATATTTAATAAATGTTATTGTTGCTGTCGTACTTTTCTGATTCAAGTTTATTGTGAATTTTAACTAATTTTAGATAATCAGACCTTAATTGTGGTACTTCAACTAATTTTTAAATATTGCTTACTTAACTCATAATTGCAATATCATAAATTCCTTGTCATTCCGATTTTCAAATTCAGAATTTTTTTAATTAAGAAAGTTGTGTTAGTGGTTGTAATCAAAAACAGAAAAATCACTGTTGCACACCACTATAAAAAATATTCCGATTAGCGCTTTCAAGCTTCACAGGTCATCGTCAGATTGGAAATCTCATCGTCAGATCGTCTATTTCCGATCTGACGCTGAGGTGTGAAGCTTGAAAGCGCTAATCGGAATATTTTTTATAGTGGTGAGCAACAGTGATTATTCTGTTTGAAATTCAGAATTGAGTAGGCTATGTAAATTCATAATATGTTTAGTTTAGTTCGTTAAGACCGTTGATAATCGGTCAAATTATTCCTTCCTACCGTTTGCTGTTTCTTAAACAGACCTGGTAATTCAAGGATTTTATAATTGAAATGTAAATAATTATTCAAATAATAATAAGGAAAACAAATGTATGTGCGAATTCACCCAGATTAGGTTTGTTTAAACAGGTTTATATTCTGTCAACAAAGGAGAGATACAAAGAACATGTATCTTTTACAAGAGCAAAGCGGAAAGTTGGAGTTTAATCAGGAAAAACCAAATTATTATGGTGGAGTTCGGTGTATTGATTTTGAAAATAATAAAAATTGGGGTAGAAATCGTGTTTACTTAGGAATACAATATAACAATATTAATATAATAATTTTGGATGATAATAATAATAATTATATATATATATATATATTTTTTTTTTTTAAGGATTCTATACCTCCTTGACATATATTGATTTTGCCATATTCTTTATCGGCAACAAAGTATACCGTGTCATGAATATACGAGGTATATTTCCACTATCTCGTAGTTAGCGTTAATAGATAGTGGAGAAATGATTGTAAGTATTTCTACACGGTGATGTTTTACAGATGACTAAGGTGTGCGAGCGGAAACACGTTACGTTGTGAGCGGCGCCCAAAATGCAATCACACCTGTGCGTGTCCGGTTGTCCCTTACCAATGGAATACTAATGTGGCTGCAGCCAACACTACACAAGTATGATAAGAACGTACAGATTTCTTATTCATTTTAAGGTAGACAGGAAAACACAGTCTACTTGTACAGAGATAATATTCGACTATAAAGAGAGAAGGCGATAGAATTGAAAGAGCGAAAGAGAGTGATTTTCCTACCTCTTGCCTGAAGCGTGCGTTGTTCCTAGCAATAATAAATGTGCAGTTTCAGCTGACCACACACATCGTAATGGCTGCAATCAGACACCCCCACTTTGAACACAACATACCTGAACATATGACATATTTATGGGCGTATCTTTAGATTATAATAAAGAGTACGTACTACTGAAATTTTTAATTCAAAATTTTTGTTTGTTTCAGGTAATGCATGTTGGTGATAACGCGCTGTTGTATACAGTTTGCCAATTTAAGTAAGTTATCTTTTTAACTGTGTAAGTTAGTACTATGTAGCACAAACCATAAATGTACATTTCCATTACGATATTCGTTCTTTTCCGTCGTCTAAATGTAAAGTGACAGTGCCCCTACTCAGAGTAGACTACAAGAAAATAAATTTACGGAAGTTGAAATCTCTATTTATCAAGTTGAACCTTCATGAAAAGTAAAAAGGCACTTAGTCTAAGCGATCTGAACAACTAAAAGTTATGTAAAACTGTAGCAAACAGGTTGTAAATTATGTTTATAATAACCAATAACCTTTTTTGTCAGAGGCCATCATGGTGTGTGTGTGTGTGTGTGTGTGTGTGTGAGGGAGGGAGAGCGTAAACTATAAATAACCATTGGTATGTCTGAGGTTGGTAGTATCTATCCGTTTGACCATTTTCATTTCAGCCCCTCTATGTTCTACCAAACAGAAAACTTCAATGCCGAGTGGCGAGTGAACTGATACAACGTGAACGTGTAAAAGGTTGCTCGGATGTATTTTAAGGTGGAGATATTTTGTTAATAAAGAATTAAGAATGAACGTATAATTAAATGAGATGAGTGCATATTATTGTTTAATGTTTATATATATTGTATTATAAGAAATCGATATTTACAATGCGCATAAATAGAACGTTGTTTTATTTTCAGTATACATACATACCTATACAAACAATATATGTAACAGATAATTGTTTCCAGTGTAACAATATGATTTACGCAATATTTAGTTGAAAAGTAGAATATGATAGTTATTATATATTTACACTATAATTATACATTATTTTATAATTAATATACGCTGTAAAATAATTGAACTTTTAACAAATTTTAAAATAGCTAAATAAGTAAATTTCACTTTCAAACATAAAAAAAACTTCTATTAATTACAATATAAACATCAGAATAGTACTCACGGATTAACTAAAAAATGTACAGTGTAAACAAAGATACAAAATTATACTCTTCCGACATTTCAAACATTTCGACATTTCGGAAAGTTGTGTAAATATATTAGGCTAATAATGAATTATGTACAAGAAAAGGGTTCCAAAAGTATTCAGCTCGATCTCTGAGCATGTGAGTACACTTTCTTTTATCACAAATAAAATTATTTGTACTATTTAGGTTATTCTTGTAATAGTATTTAAACATTTAGAATATGCTCACATTCTTTAAAATATTATGCTTTGCTTAAAAACACATATCCGTAACAGTGGGAAAATTCTGGGTAGCTATGTGGGGAAAAGGGGTTTGATTAACTTGGCAACACTGCTTTTTCGTTACATCTATTTCATTACGCGTTTCGTTACACGTTGAATCAGTTTACTGCCCAAGGAGCGCGAGGTGTGCGAGAGTGATCCGGGCACCATAGTGCCGTATATGAAGTTCTCACTTCAAAAACTACGTTGTCCCTAGGATTATCCTGTTCAGATAACTAGATAAGAGTCCTTGCATCCAGGACCACACCTGAACTATGTAGTATATTTAGAGTCACCGGTTACGTTATTTAATCTTAGAGGACCTCTGACATTCACAATTAATTTTCTCTACAACGGGATAGAGACCTTATCGTTCTATCAGGTCCATTAATCTCGTCAGTTGTTAGTATAGGCACCATAATGGAAGGAAAATAAAGAGTGCCGGTATTTTGAATAATCTGATATATATAACAGTTACAAAATATTTAAAACTAGGGTTAGAAAATAGTTAACGCATATTAATTTACAGAATTAGTCAGTAAATCGACGTGACTCATGTAAGTCTATGTTAATGAGTTTTCACTGAATTTCCATAAGTAAAATAAGGCGGGTTGTCAGTATTTTTTTATTATAAAAATAAATTTGGAAAAGTATAGGCCTATGTATTTCTACGTGAACGTTTATATACCACTGTTCATATAAATAATGATGAATATTTATTGGATAAAATAAAGTTTTTTTTTCATTTTCACCGAAAAGGATGTCTGTGACTGAAAATAAATACTTCTTTGTTTTTACAATTGAAAAATGCCTACAATTTAGACAAATCGGCAATTTTCTGGGAAATGGAAAAGGAAAAACGATATCCTTAGCTTTTCTGTTTGCTTTATTTCGTATATTATTTTCGTTACTAGAATACAGAATACATTACAGCTTTAAAGAAAATTTAAATTTTAATATAAATCTGGCAACCTGTGCTTATAGTTCTATTAAGTCTAGGCTACCACGACTGGTCAAAATATATTTGAATCCTTCGTGACAGTATATGTACTTTTTGATTGTGTTTTTTATATTCGCTGGAAACATTAGTAAGTTAAACATGAAAAGTAATAGTGGTGAGTATTACCGTATTTAAGAATGTAAATTTTACACACAAGTTAGTTCAATGTTTTGAGTAGTAGTCGATAAATATATCTATGCTTGGCAAAAAACCGTCATGTTTCTCTTAGTTTTGACTGTCTGGTACAAATGTAGTATAGTTCACGGTAGACTGAGAACAATGAGCGCTAATGTAATGTAGTGTATGTGGTGATGATGAGTCGGTAGCACTTGTTCTTCAGTCTGTACAAATAGCTTTGAATATTTAACGAATACCGTAATCGACTATGCTGTCTGATGGAGGGAACCAGTTTGTAGAGAGCTGTTGGGAAAGGGAGTGAGTACACATTACAAATGGAACGTTAATTGGGGTAACGATTTATTTTAAACGCTTCACGGATGGTAATAGTGTTTTAAAATGAATTAATGGGCGGTGATTAAAAAATAACTAACTTGGTGATACTTTCTAATTTACTAGTGCGCGCGCGCGCGTATGTGTGTGTGAGGTAAGACAGGGAGAAACAGTAGTAAACCAGTCAGCAAGCGGGTGGTTTTGTATGACTCAATAAACATCTTTCATAGTATAATTTAAACCTATCAATTATATATTTTTACATCCGGAGTATTAAAATATTATTTGTGTTTTACTCGGTACAAAATTAATAACAGTGTACGTGGTAGTAGTAGTTAAGTGGTACCTTTACTGTTGATTTATTGTGTGAACCGTTTCTTTCCAACGGACACATACACATCGTAGCTTTGAATCAACAAGGTGAAGAATTGTCAGCAATTAAACTGTGGACGCTCGTCATTAAAGGCACCGTCTCCACTGTAGCCGGACCTATTTTGTCAGCTGACATCTGACATAACGTTGTTAATGTGAATACAAATATTTCCTTTGGGAGGACTATTTTGAACAAACAACCAGTTTTTTATATGCTCGTTCATGTGTGTAATACATTCGCACAATTTATTACTGACACTATAAATTGTTCGGCAACTTCTAATAATTATGGAAAATTTAATTATTAATTATATAACCCTAAACACAATTTGTTTATCCAGTTTTATTCTAAAGAATAATCAAAACTCTGGAATAAGTGTTAAACATTACCCATTGAGAAAAGTAACAACCCCTAAAGCAATTTTCTACGTACGAAATCAGTAAAACACTGCATACAAAATTTTCGTGAAATCAAAGTGACAAATTTAATAAGGCTTACAATTTTGTGTTTGCGGTAATAATACGTTCCTCTGATTAGAGAGCTTCACATGTCCTTCAAGGATACGTTATATTCAAACATATTTATTCTGCAATAATGCATTTAAAATTTATTTCAAAATGCCAGTCTTAACATTCTTCAGTCAACGTTTGGAATCAATTGTGGCAAACCAAGCCTTGACGGGGGGGGGGGGGGCTGAATACTGCTAGCTAACTGCAGTCATTTCATTCTCTTTTATGAGAAATGTTAATGTTTCCTCTCTCCATGTGAATCATACTCCGTACTTCCTTCATCTGATTGTATTTACTTGTGGGAATAAAATTAGGGTATGAATTGCAGTCGGTAGGCCTTACTTGCTAGGGCTACCGCTTGTAGTTTTAAATTAGCGTAATACAGTTTCATCCTTATTTTGGATTTTTCACAGCTTGCTTTTCGAAGTAGGCCTATAGTGAGGATTTTGTTAGTTATACAAGTGTACTTGGACTTTGTTGACTTTTCGCTCTTTTTGTACAAATAATGTAAATTTTTATTCTGATGTTTTTTGAGAATGATTGTATTTTTTCATGTAATGGGGTACACATGTTCGATTTTGCCACAGACGTTTCGTCGTGCGGAACTTATTAGATAACATTATTGTAGAGGAATAGCTGGTAAACATACTGCTGTATACATAAGTATTACTTTATTAGTAGCCTATTTACTTCGATACTCTTGTATCCAACAACCTTTCCTACACGTAGCTTAGAATATTCTGCTAATTCACTGTCCATAACCAGTCGCGGACATTAATCTGGCGCGGATTTTATCAAACTCAATAATAACGTCAAACACTCAAGGATACGGATTATAGGGAAAGAGATGGTATTCAAGAAGGCGTCTTCCAAGCCAGTGCTGTAACCAGAGGCTAACGGGATCACAGGGAATGTTTCTGGTGGATCTCCCTTCAATTTCTACACAGTCTCATCCATACGTGTCTTATAATGTGTGACTTATTTTTATACATTTATGCAGTGGTGTAACTACAAGGAAAATCAGGTGGAGCAATCCCCTCTCAAGAGCTATTAAAAATTTCAGTGAAATTCCATAAACCCCTATTTCTAGATCAGCTGCATGTGATAAAATAAGCCTTAGGCCTAGAAATAATTATATAGGAATAATCTTGAATATGTCATTTATGTTGAGGAAATCGGCGAGTCCAACCTTCAAGCTAGTCCCATACCCCTCCCCCAAGGACCAGCTCCTAGGTACGCCACTGCCTTTACGACCAAGCGAAAGGGCAGATCAGAGAAGACGCCCCATCATAGAGCCGAATAATGAACTCACACTAAAATCGGCACTCTTGCATCGGTTTGTAATTGAACAGGCGAGTTGAAAAAAAGAGGATTCCGGAACTTGGAGAGGTCGTTACGCTGTATTTGCTGTATATCTATATATCTCCATGTACATTACCAACGCACACGTAATGTCTTTTACGCTATACCTGCCATGTCTAGTACTTTGGGCCTTTCAAATAATGATTTAGTTAACTTCTTCAACTTACCGATTGATTTGAAGATAGCAAGTTACAAAGAAATAATATCGTGCAGAACTGTTAGTCATTGTACAGTTTCGACAGGTCTCTTACAAAATAAACATATATATAAATATGAGATAAAAGAGAAATAAGCTGGGGACCGTTTAAGCCTTGTGGACTCAGAATATTTGTCAGACCGGCCACTGTCTGGTGAATACCACGGAAGACAGGTTTATAGGATATGATCGTATCTATGCGTCTCTGGTAGAATATGATGCCGAATTGTGATTGGCCATTAACAACCGTCTAGGCAAAGTAAAAGGAATACAGTTTTGAATGGCAGAGGCACCTGCCGAAACCTTTCTATATATGTTAGTGAAATTATTAGCAAAACGTATAATGACCGATTCTCTTTAATTGCGAATACAAGCGAATAGAAAATAGTATTGAGTATGTTCGGTCGAACGTGTTAACCGTGATATATATAAAATTGTCTATTTGGTGCTGATTTAATATTGTTGAACACTGTGTAATAATGAAACAGTTTGAGCCAGAGTTAAGACTGACTGTTTGTTATTAATTTAATAATTAATTTCAACAGTGTTATTGGGATGGCCGTTGTCTTTAACACAACGAAGGATGATGATGAGGGCAGTAACTAAATGTATCGGAATATATAAAGCGGATACGATTGGAGCCATGGCATTGTATTAGAAACTGTATACAATTGGTTTATAGTTGTTTAGTCTACACCGTTTATTTTTACGCGAGTTCTGCGCTCATCTGCAGACGCGAATTAGTAAATTACTTTGCTTATTTGTTCTTTTCGTGTCAGGCCTAATTGTATTACCATGCACGAGTGAAACTCATTATCTGTTACATTTAGTGGCAGCTAGGCCCAAAGTGACATAAAATGGACGACACGACTTCTAATGCTTGAAATCCCGAGATTCTGAAGACTCAAGATTATTGTTTGTTACTCTAACGGTTTCATATGTAACCTCACAGAATTTTATTAGGTATCACAGAATAAGCTAGAAAGTGTTTTACGTGAACACTTTGATTAGAATTAAACGATGATACAGGAATCTATAACACCTTGTATTTGAAAATTCGTGTCCGGATTCCGAAGGTACAGGTAATTCGTGATGTCATATTTTATAGGCAAAATCGGTTTTGTCGTATTTTATCGATATGTGACAAAAGTCTCAATAAAGTATAGTTAGAGAGTATTTTTTGGTCTACAGGGAATTCGTTTAAGAATGTTATTTGCTATTGAATAACTGTATCATAATCTGTGTTGTACTGTTTCCTGTAGTCTATACGAGAACATTTTTCTCTGAACAACTGAACTGAACAATTGTTCTCTACTGCAGATTTAATATATGTCGTATGCTATTTTGGTTATATGGCAAAAACGTTATTCGATGAGGCTTTCTTTGTCTTTGAAAAAGTATTTTAATGTATCACATTCCTTTAAGATTTTAAATTTCAGTGATTACGTTTATAGAGCTACTAACAAAATGGAATGCTTAAAAAACGATTTTTTGTTGAAATTTTGTGTTATTTTAAAATTAAATTAAGTGCTGTTATAGTTGAAATAGCGTAGCAGATCTTGATTTATCTGTTACCGTACATATAAAATGCATAATTGAATACATGCGCGCGCGCGCGTGTTTAAACTTATACAATATTAACTGTTTTGTGAAATGTAACTACGATTTGGATGCAGAGCGTATTCGAGAATGGCCTGTGCCTTTTTCTTGAGCGCGCACAGCTTCTACTATGAAGAAGAGGACACAGAATAAAAGTGGTCGAAAGCGCTTTACACTCAGAATTAATAAGTTCCTTCGAAATTAATTTTTTGTGGGGGATAGGTGTTAATTTCCCGTAAGAAAGGAAGGGTATAGTGATAATGCATAACATAATAAACAGACCTCAGCACACGCGCGCGCGCTTGTATTCAATTATGCGTAATTTAGTACATTGTGTCGTTCAACCTACGTGGAACGTTCAATAACATATAATTATTACTTGCCTGTAACCTATCTAAAACATTAGATGGGTGTGGAAGACCGCGAATATTCAAAAATTGATGATAATGTTAGTGATCATTTTTACAAAGATATGATTATCTTTTGTGTTCGTTATTCAGTTGTTTGACCTTCCCTTGAATTCAATCAAAATAGTTTAGTTCTGCGATTATTTTAAAGCGAATACATACACTACAATCTTGGTTTCCTTTCGGTTTTTCGGGTGTCATCTCTTGTCTCTGGACTAAACGAGACCGGTGTAGTCCACGGTGTAACAATCGACAAACCGTTACGCAGTCAATATTAAACTCCGGTCATGAGAATGTAAATACCTCGTTGGAGAGTGTGGCGCCGGCACCTAGTCCAACGCGACAAACGATAATCAAGCTGCCCAACATCTGCTACAAAAATATGGATTACATCAGTCTGCCTAGGATAGCGAATTACCCATTGCCATTGATGGCGTCGTCAACCCCATCCCATCAATATACCCCATCAAGGTATGATACCCCTCAAAACCGAAACCGAAGCCCAGATAAAGCGACGAGCCCAGTGAAAAACCAAAGCCTTTTATAATGTAGGTCTACAAACACTGCAGTTTAAACAGACATGAAATTTTCCGCATATAAAGCAACCGAATATAAAGAAACATAAATTATTTTTTTCATAAACGAGCGGATGGAATAGAATCAATCAGAAATATTCAGTAATACACAAATATAAAGTGTCATGTACTTTATTATGTATTATAGATTTATATACTATCGTAATTTACAGAAAAATATTTTTCGTTTATAAAAGAATACCGGCAGATGCTAATACTTCCTCCAGCGACTAAGCGTGAGACAAAAAGGTTAATTAAAATTTTATATTATAATACTAATATCCGGGCCGGCTTTGGAAATTATAAAGTGATCGTACTAATTAATTGATAACATTTAAACCTCACGTAACCTAATGCAGGTTTTAATTTAATGTTTGTATGCAAATCGTGTCAAATTATAATAAATTGTTTATTAAAACTCAATGAATTTTATACCATGGAATTAACAAACAAAAAGTATAGGCCTCTAACGTTATTTGGACGTCTTGAAACTTTAGTTTATAGAACAGAATTTTTGAAATATCTGTACAGGTATTCCGAGAAGTCTACGTCGCATGATGCATGCGCGCGCGCGTGCGTCTAATAGGAAGGTAGTTAACCACGCACCTACATCTACAATAACATTCATTTCACACTGGAAATAGTCTTTCGAAGGTAGGTAGTTATAAAAAAATTTACTTGCTGAGCTCAGCAAATGCAAATTTGTCATTGTTGAATTTCCTTTGTAATTTTACCTTTAAATGTTTCATGCATTCTTATCGAAAAGAATTTTACTTGTTTTATTTTATATTGAGAATCAGATTTTATAAATTTTCATATTACTAAAACAGAATTAAAAATTACGAATTAATTGTGTACTTGATATAATGTTTTCTTTCTAGGCCTATAACAAATAATGTTATCCGTTCATAGAACAAAATAAACATTAAGTTATATGATTGTTCGTGCAGTGTAAACATACTATTATTTTTGTCTGTGTTTTTTGTTCCGCCTTCCATAATGGTTTTATCTTTCCCAAGGTTCGCATCAATTCTTCTTCCCTCTTTTCTTTCTTTTGTTCGTTGATGTAATGTGGTTTGACTTGGTTATGTAAAACCAAGCATTCATAAAGCATATCGTGTACGGTGGTCGTGAGAGAAAGACGTAATAATGTAACGACTTACCCGATGTAATATATAAACTTAGCCGATGTGTATAACCACCAAGTTCGACCACAGTAGGATCCGGTGAGAGGTCGCCAACAAAAGCAGTGGCACCAAGAGCTGGGTCAGGAGGTACCGTACGACACAGACCGCAAGGAACAGGAACACAGGAAAACAGGGAGCGGTGGCATGTGGAGGTTCTACTCAGATGATTCACCAGGAATTAAAGTAGGACCTGTTCCAGTATTAGTAATGTTTTTTCTATTCATCGCATCTACACATTTGGGGAAAATACACTCGTTCATAATTTTGCATTTTTGTTTTGTATTAAAAAACCATTCCGTTCATGTATCCTGACATTTTGTATTTCTTGATGATTGCTGTCATTTATATAATTTAAACATTTCTGTATCAAAAGTTTCATATTTAAAAATTAAAATAAATCATTATTACATAAATAAAGAAATAAAAATAAATGAATTAAGTCACCCAATTTAATTTTTTTTCCTGCAAGTGCAGTCAGCTACGAACCTGTTACCTTACAGAAAAATGGTGGATAAAAGAAGAAATAACTCCGTCTTCATTTACATCAAATTTAATCGAGAGGTGATTATGAATTTGGTGCTTAGATGATTCAAAATGAATGTTTAAAAATGGTGTACCTTTTCGGTGGTTATCTATCTATCAATCTGACAATCGTCGTTCAACTACGAGACTGAGCGGACTATGTAAAACTACTGAACGTGTAAACCTGTATAAGGGACTGTTGTTCTTTTGCAATACGTGTATTGCCATTATGCATGTGAAATATGGCGTCATGGAAAACGTTTATATCTTTACCTGAACTAAGCCGAGGTATATAACTCCGTTATTTTTGTAAGTGCATATGTTCCTGAAACTGGAGAAATTTTGTTGTATGCACTGGTGATCCCAGAGGCGGCTACAGTGAGGCAGCTGACGTGTACAGCAAATAAACAACAATGTTCTATTGTGAGGTCCACTGTAGTGTGTGTCTTCGTACCTCTGTAATTACCTTGATAATATCAAACGACGGGCGGCGTTGACTAGTGAAATTTTATTTACAAAAATTGAATAAATTTATCGTTATTCAGACGCAACAAAAAATGTTTACGTAGAAGACTGTGTTAGTGGAAAATGTATCGTAAAGATCGGTAAAAAATAGACGCCTCCAGAACAATAAGGGAATAATTGATTTACATTCCCAAATTCGCAGCTCCGTAGCATTCAGTCTTATTGTAAATACAGTTAAATAAATATATTGTAAAGGGATGTTGTGGATAAGAATGGATAAATTAATATTGCCAAGACAAATATATGAAATATAAAACTGCTTAAAAATGAATGCATTATTCTTCATTAGGTTTGCAATTGATGAGGAAATGGGATTATTAAAAATTAGTTAATTGAATAATGGTTGAAATTAAAAAGATCTTACTTTTTATTTACTTGACAAGTTATTCTATCGTCCAACACAAATTTAACTAAAATTAATTGAGTTTTTTATAGATCGTTTTACACAATTTTTAGTTTTAAAAGTTCTTTAAAGTTTATGAATGATAATATTAAATTTCTACAGTCCCTCGAATGCAGACTGAAAACGATGTCCATAGCTGGATTCCGGTGACGTGATTGATCTTCAACAGTCGGGTGGTATTTCCGTAATAATGCAAATGTTATAGTAATAATGTTAATAGTCTTTCAAGATCGGGATGTTATTGGGTTTGAAAATCACGGATTAACCCAAAGCTTGACTTACACCAAATCCAGTACGCCTTCAATCCAGCAATTCCAAGCTTATGCGGACAGTGTTCCACTACTATGAAAAGAAGAGTCGGTTTTAAGGTACGGTCTGACTATCACTTGTTTATTAATCGATTAGAACTGCCCTTGCACGAAGCTGTACTTAATCTTGGCTGAAATTCTAGAATTCTGATTAAGTGAGAGAATTATAATCAGATTATGTAAAGTTTGGCATATTATGATCAAAAATTGTTTTTAACTTGCTGAGAAATAATATATAAACTTTTATGTTCTTGTTATGGCTTTTCAAAAATGGGTTATACAAAGAATTATTAAAAAAAAAATACCCAGTGAATAATACATTTAATTTTGGAAAATTGTTTATTATAACATAAACTACATTCTTATAATACAACTACATTCCTGAAATCTTAATTCAAAAAGCGCTATAATGTTTTTCCTAATTAGAGTCCACACCCACAGGTCGACTCACTGTCTTAACCCGAACTCACAAGTCTAAATTACTTGCGTGTAAGTTTCTTACAAGCTAAAATACAGAGTTCCGCTCTAGCTGTTTCATATATTCTCTTATTACCTATTATCACATGGCTTATTTTCAGCACCTATACTGCACCTATATTGCACTGAACATGTGCAATAGGATTTTCCGTTGAAATAGGCCTATATGTATATATATGCAACATAGGTCTGGGCATTAGGCTAAAATGTAAATTAAAAAAGCAAAAATTAGGAGAATGACTTAAAGAGGAAGAGGGCAACATGTTTTTTCACATCAGAATAATTTACATGTTTTCTAACGTCTGTGTAGAAGTCAGTACAGAGTATGCGTTGCTGATAAGTGACACAGCTAGTTTCTGATGTACATGTTATAGTAATTTAGTGACGTACAATTAGGTAACATCGTGTACGACAGACGTATTACTTAGGGAACCGATTACTGGTTGTCGCCTTCAGGAAGATTAACGGTCTTCCTGTCATGAAATAATAGTTACTTTTTACCTTCCAGTCCACCGTTAATGGTTCTGAGTGATTATCAGATATGTCGATTATTTTGTTAATGGACGACCACCACGCGCGCTCTTCACTTGGGTACGCACACACGCACAGTTGACGAACGGAACTTGTCTGTAATTTGATTAACAACCAAGACCTAACTACCTGCATACCTCCAACTCGAACGTGCTGCACCGTTCTTGTTAGAAAAAAGGTTATACAACCGGCTTTGTGTTCACGTTTTACTCCGTATCATTAATGAGCCCACGTAAACCCATCCGATGTGTGTTTTATCAGCCCCGGATGAACTAATGATTTTTCTATAATTTTGTTCACAGCTGAGTTAACAAAACCGACTTTCTCTCGAGTACATCACGATAGTCAAGTTAACAAAACTGTTTTCCGTTTTTGAGTAAAGTCGTTGTACAAGATCAACTGGGTTGTGTTAACAACGTTTTCGAGTACACAAATCGTTAATTTTTTTTAAATGTAAATTCACTGTATTTTTACATTTTTGTAAGTGTGATTAATTTAAAAAAAATGTTTATTCATTTACTGCTTGTTTACAAAATCATTTATTTGCTTGGATTTACAAATCCAAAACAAGTAAGATAAAAAAATTTATAATTATCAAGCCAGTTTAAAAAACAGTTTATCATACAATGGTAACAACAAACTTTCTGTTATTTCTTAGAACCTTTTAATATTTCCAGTGAATATATAAACAGGTCGTTTAAACGTCGTTACTCTACTTCTATTATCAAACTTATTTGAAACGTATACGTTTTTAAAATATGTAAACGTGAACACGTATTCACAAAGGTATCACACAGAGCCTGCAACTAAACATTTTAAGGCACAGTTACAAGTCTGTATACTCAGCGCGCGCCTGTATGTGTTTTAGTACATACGAAGAAAGTATACAGGAATACAATTTATGACGAGTTCCAGTATGTTTCTCGCACGAGGAAAATGGTTGTGATAGGTAGCCTATTGTTCAAGAAATACACATTGTGACGTGTGGAAATTTCTTTACCAAAAAGCATTATTTTGTATTCACTTTCATAATCAGCATACAAATCGCATTTACAAGCGTACCTGCACACGTTTTCGTCGTGACTACTGTTAAACTGTTGTTTTACTTGGAGCCAGCTGCTGAATATTAATTAGTAGAACACGTAAGCGCGCGCCTCGCTTGGCGGGAAGCTTTACTAATAAGTGATAGTAATGTTGTAGTCTCATTGCCATAGTATGGTTACGGTAGTGTGTGACTGTAAGGCGTTAATCACAGTCGCACCTCTCTATTTGATGGAGCACTGAACAGTGTATTCAACAATGCGTTATTTAATTTATGACGTTGCGCATGTTACAAAGCGGCGAAAGCACTAACAAAATAGGCTACTTACAAACTAAACGTGAGAGTACCTCTGAGGTTCTAAAATTTTAAAACGTAACACCTAAACTAGTGTTCTCCGTGATATTGTTTTGTCATGGTTTCTCTTACAAATTCGATAAGGACACTATAATCGAATTGTTTCACGTAAATTAACAACCATCACATTTTTAGATTCATCATTTATAAAATATTTTATTGTAATGTTAATTCGCATTTATAATTTCCTTCTGTACAACATAGGCCTACTAGTGTAACTGAATGTGTCAAAACATAACTGTCTCAGGTACAGTATATCAAAGCAAAGTGACATTTTCGATCAGGATGTCGATCAGCGTTGGAATGAGAAAGGGAACCTAAGTTTATAGGCGCCGTTGACACGAATCTCGTCTCTGCCGTTTCTTACAATTTTTCTTTAGGAACTTGTTTCCTTTAGAGACTGAGGGTATCTTCTCTATCTCCCCGCTAAGAACCTTGGGAGAAAGATTATAAGTGAACTTAATTATCTAATTTTAAATGCAAGTTACTTTTAAAATTTTGCTTACATATGGTATCGTGTAACAATTGAATAATTGCTTTTCACATTTATATAGTCCACGTTTGGAAACATATGAAAGATGAAACTAACGTTCTGACACAATTCTAAAACTGAGTCTTGAACTGAATCAGAGTCCCAACGACCATAAGACATACTGAATGAGTTCTGCGGCTTACAGTACGCTTAGCGATGTCTGTGTTAGACATTTATTAGTAAATATGATTTATGATTTTCACATAGCAGTAATGTGAATATCACTTCATTTAAGGTTTGCCTTAAAATTACAAGTTGAATACTCATGGAGAGGGTACATTTTGTATGCGGGTTTTTCCGCACTTTATAACTGAAGTTAATTTTTCCCACGCTGCTGCATGTCACGCTGTTAAGATTATTAGTAATAAATAAAAGCGGATGTTAGGACATTAAATACTTCACTGGGTAGTGAGTAATTGCAGTACCTGTCAAAGAACTATAAAAAAGGCACCGTTCCCAGAGGACATAAAACAAGTATTTCAAAATGTGTCAAGTGAAAGTGCAGGAAACTATAGTGGGAACTCAGCGGATTGGATAAAAGCGAAACGTGGAGTAAATGTGAAAAATAGTTCTTGTTAATAATTCACCTGTATCACATAGCATTGTTCTGTAGCAGTGGCGGATGTGACGTTTGCGGTGATCAGCGATAACACGAAGTTAGGAATATACAGAGACGTACAGAGCGTATCGAAAGTGAACCACTCCCCACAATATCCGGGGATTGGAAACAATAGGCAATTTAGTGGTGGTAAACTACCGGAGGACCCCTCCTTATGTAGCATAGTACAGTAGAGCACACTGATATACAGCACATTCGTTATTGTCAGTCAGTCAGGAATTGCCGCCCGAGCGTTGTCGTAAAATGAAATTTCTCTTATTTCGTGAAAAAAACTTATTTTTTTCACTTTCTAAATAAACTAAATCACTAAACTAAATAAATTTCTCTTATTTATTATTTTAAGACTTGACGTCTTTTAATGTTTCAGAAGAAATGTTTCTACCAGAAGTTACATGCTATGCTCGAAAACTCTCAGGTGAACGGACGTATACAATTTAATGCCAATATTTTGAAGACCTTTGATTTTTCACGTTTTCGGTAAAATCAATAATCATGCTGTCTAAAAACCAGAATTTTGTTCAAGCTGGCAAGTAACCAAACACCACATCGTACGAGTCACGTATGTTCAATACTCGGAGATGTTATTAGGTGATTTATATATCTGGAGGTTATTGATACTGAAGCCCAATATGAGGGCTGTGCAAATAACTATGCTAATGGGCAACTGCGGTTACGTGAATCTTCAATATTAAACTCAAGCCTACGATAGAAACAGTAAAACAATATTATTTAACACGTAGGCTATAGGCTACACAGTCCAATAATTCATCTTCACAAACACAGTAACGTTGTATGCGGAATTCACTTTCTTGAAGCACATACATAATAACTGAAAGACGTCCTTAAAATTACTAAACTAAATAAATAAATAAACTAAACCACTGAGAAATAAATACTTGATTTCCCGTCGTCTATAGAGTCCGCACTGTCACAACACACTTCACGACCACCCCCTAGTTAGAACCGTCTAGTTTAACGACCATGTTCCTTATAGGTTCTATGGACAGTTACTTCAGTTCTAAAAAAAAAAGAAAAAAAAACACGTTTTTAGGAAGGCACATAGCATGGTAGCAATGTGTAATTTCACCAGTTCACACAACTGCGTCATGTTAGGTACGAAAAGGTGTATCATAAATACACGATTCTAGAAACTTATTTTCAGTTTATTATGTTATGTTTCTTCTTTTTCCTGTATATTGGGATGTCTCCATCCTACGCCTATTATTACCGATCAGGTGTCTCGTTTCTATAGTAATATTTCCATAATCTGTGTATGATTTTGATCTTAAATTTCTGTTGGGCGCTCTTGTTATATTCCATACACCACTTCGTTCGTATCCTGTTGATTATAGTGGAAAGGCCTTCCTTGGATTTTTTGGGATGTCTTTGTTGACCGTTTCCGAATCAGTTGATTCATTTAACTTTTTTTTCTCCAATTCTGATAAATAATCGTGCGACTCTTGTAACTGACGTTCAGTAAAGCCGAATATCAAAAGCACAGGAGGACAAAACCCCTACCCCTCTTTTTCAGAAATGAGTTACAAAAATCACTCTTATTTATTCGTGTTTTTGTCTCTTAAATATACCGTACGCCATTAAAAGTATTAGTGTCCGCTGTTTACTTGACACCAACCATTTACAACAGATGACGTTCCAGCGTCCTGTGAACTGTAGCAAATCACGTCTGCACTTTACGAATTCCTAGTAGATAGCATTAAATTTTTAAAAAACCTCGCTACCTAAAATTTCTTACTTAAAGCCCGTGTAGTTTCATTATGAATATGTTAAGGGCCAGAAGACATTAATTGAGGTTTTTGCCACTGTCTTGATTTGGGAAGCATAAGCATCTATCTGTTTTGTAAAGTCATCCACAACAATGATCCACCGGTTTACATAATCATAAAATTAGAATCGATGGGAATTCTCTCAATAGAAAGTCTAACTGTATCATTTATTCACTGTTTCTAGTCTGTAGCATTTACTTGCAAGACATGATTCAGAGCTGATCCTCTACGTACTCTGAACATATTTAATCGTGTTAGAGAGTGTTGTTTTGACGGAAATAATGATTCCACTTATCCCGTGGCGTGATTTGAATTTTTTAAAACCTATAATAAACTGCTCGCAAATCAGAACAGAATAATCCTGTAAATATCAGAATGACCCTTGAAAGTTGCTACGATTCTCGTGTAGAATAGTGGCTACATAGTTGGTTTTAGGCGTAGTCATTCGACTGTTGGATGTGAACACATACACCGTATACCCACACAAGCAAGTCAGTCAGCGCATTTAGAGTTAAAACTTTCATTGCGGAATTTACTTTAATGTCTTCTCAGTCTCATAAACATGGTGTTCGGTATCTATATACCAAATATAAGGCTTATTCCTTTCTCTCTCTAGTATCAGAAATCTGACTTCACGTACCCAGGTACGAATTTTCTCTCACAAGTACATGGGATCTACAGTTAAGCGCTGGTTTTGCACGTCCACGTGGAAGACAGACATTCCCGCTTACCTTGCGAGAGCAGTGCTCCAGATTGTACTTATCCCATCCGCTTACCTTGCGAGAGCAGTGCTCCAGATTGTATTTATCCCATCAGTCAGCAATTGAGACTTACCCCTCGGATACCGATCTAAAACACACACACACACACACACACACACACACACACACACACACACACACACACACACACACACACACACACACACACACACACACACACACACACACACACACACACACACACACACACACACACACACACACACACACACAGTCATTCCCAAATAAATTAGCGATAGTTAAATAATATATGCAGAAAATATGGTCCCTTCCCAGTGGCTATATCGTTTTACGTATTTTAGCTTTTTGTGTTTATGGAAACGTGTCGATATCTAGATTTGTATTCCTAAAGTGTAAAACGAACGCTTTCGTTGGAGCTGGTTATGTGCGTTAGGCTACAACGATTTATGAACTAATAATTTATCGTTTTGAGCTTGGATAAAGACATGAAGTAAATATCACTTTGGTGTGTATCAAATGCAGAACAAAAACATCGCTTTAAATTATGAGGTTCTAGTGGGCACAGTAAATTAGGACTGACATATTATATTTATTGTTGACGGTCATTTACAATGCGTTCTTCAATGATGCGAAAATTATTTGAAAACAAAAACGCAACGTCAGGATTGAACGTTTGTAGCAGAATACTTTTTTTTTTTTTTTTTACATGTAAGTTTACAAGAACGCTATCAACAAATACGCACATGGCTTTAATTTAATGTTCACAATAAGATTGCAAAATTTATAAAGCATAATTAAAAAAAAATTGATATACACATTAAACTATACTTAGGCCTATTTGAGTTCTTAACGCATAAATGTAAACTTATAAATATTAGACAACTTAACACATACAAATTTGCTTTCGTAATTGTGCATGTTAAGTTTGTTGTTTGCATGGGGTCTGCATATAATTAAAAAAAAAAACGAACGAAAATTTAGTAAAGTAGCTCTCAGATATTTGGACGCACTTTGTAATTGTTACTGTTAATTACGTTATTAAAAGTTTAGCATGCATCACCACACAATGGCTTCCTACGTAATTAACGTAAGGGAATAATAATAAACAAGAGGAAGTAATGTACGTGGTACCGGTTTTATAAAAAGCGCAATGCGATCTGTTGATTAGTTACTACCGGTCGTCGCCACCGGCTGAGGGGAAAGGATTAGCAAAATTACTCGTACCTAGTGTTCCGCTTGTCTGGTCTAATTTCATATCTGTGAGTGACCCAGATATCTCGATGACGATAATTAGCCGTCAAACGAGCCTTTATTTACATACCTGGTTGAGTAAAATGCAGGTTTTCCTAGTTGTTCAAAGTCGGCCCTATTGTGTTTCTTACACTTTCGCACTCTTTTCGTTTTTACTGTGCAGTATTAATTTATTAAATTAAAAACTCGTACAGAAGTAGTCTGTGACAAGGTACATTTTGTTCATTTCTCAACGTAAATTTTAGGTCGTACTGCAGCTTACACCAATTTTTGATTTTACTGTCGCTCTAAGGCCAAAGTGAAAGTAATACCTCTGATAGATGTAGTTCAAATCCAGTTTCTTTCTCATTATTTAACCTTACTTAGCTCAAAGGGTTAATTTATAAAACCAATACCCTGAAGGAAAGAACATGTTTATCAAACAAATTGTGTTTTCTACGGTTTAATTCACTCTAATTTGTACACTCTTTTTGTAAGACAGCCTTGTATTAAAGAATACATTATCGGGCTTAATGAATATCTTAACGTACTCAATTGCAGGAAAGTACGATGAAGACCAAGTAATTTTTCTGATTTTTTTTTTCATTTTATTGTATAAAATAACACGAGTGAGTTTAATCGCACTTTCTTAACTAGTTTAAACAGGTGCGTTCTTGTTTACACACCATAGAAATAACAGTGGAGAGTAGAACTAAACCAGCCACTCGGTGATTTGAACGTACTCGCACTCGTACGCGTGTCCAAATTGTGCGGCAAGAGTAGCCTACATAAGACGCCGATTGTATTGAATTAAGGGAAGAATAATTAATTTACTTGTTTGGTACCTTCTTTTTAAAATTATTGGTTTATGTAAGTACAAACTCATCCAAGTAATTAATAAGAGTAATAAACATCTCAAAATATGTCAGAAAAGCAACCATGGAAAATATTCCGGTACCGGTTCTTTGTTACCATTCATCAAGTTTCTTATAATCTAATCATTTCCTATATTTTCAATATCCACTCAACTAAATCAAACGTTTCTCGCGCCAAGCAGCAATGTTCACGAAGTACCAGTTTGCAAGATTTTTATGACGATTTTGCGAGGACGAAGAATAGTAATGAAACTAAGAAATGTGAATATTCAGTGTGCGTGCGTTGTCAACTTAAAGATTCCTTAAATGCCAAGCTTCATGATCAAAGTTCGTAAATAATCACGTTCAATAAATTATAACATTGATTGTCGTTCCTAATGTAGCATTGTGTGTATGCACAATTGTCGAAATAAAACTTCTTCGTACATACCCATACAGTTTGTTTCTTCCCTTAAACGTCTACTCCACTGCTTTTGATGTGGAAACTCCTTTTTATGTAATTTTTGTTGTGCGTATTTTATGAAGTGCTTGTTCGTACACCTATTGTAATGTAATAATACCAACTTTATTGCCTTTCGCAACTAAACGCCAAAATAATTGAAACAGTGAAGTGTGTACCTAGACTCATGAATTTACCTTTTGTAACTGAAACAGGATATTTCAAACATAAAACTGGTTATACCATCGCGATTGTTTTAATCTTTCTTGTTTTGTCATTGCTTCTGCTTGTGTTTGCGTGCATTACTGTAGTCATTCAGTGGATTATAGATTATCGAATTATAAATAAATGGATTTATAGATTTATAGAATATAATCGAAATGGATTATAGAAATCGAATTTACAGTGTGTGTAGTCTGCCTTTTCCATCCACACGCTGTTCTCTTCAGGGTTGCATAGCAGTTACTTTTAGATAGCAGTCGTTTTTGATTCGTGTCACTAATATTTCATACTGTTCACAATGTTACAATAGGTGTTACAATAGATACCAGTGTAACATTTAGGGTATATACCAATTATTGTTATCAATTGTAGGCAGCGATATCTGAAATATAAACTACAATAAACTGAACAACTATTACTGTCTCAAGGAAACAGTTGTTCTTGACATACGTGTTTATTTCAACTTCTCCCTCATTCTGTCTGAACAAAATGTTAGCAGTGGGATACGGTGCTAAGTGTGATGTGCTAACCATGGTTATTTAAATATATTTTATGGTATAAATAATTACTTTTTACATTCTGTATTGTAACATATTGTTATAATTTAACTACCTATTTAACACAACGAATAGTGACATGTATAGAATATGTAAACAGATTAGCAGGCTGACAGTAAGTTTAGCGGCAAATATTACAAAATAACCTTAATCTTTGTGTACAGTAAAGGCCAAATTATGTGTACATAGGGTTTTATTGCATTTATAGCCTAAAGTTTCCGTAAGCTTATAAAGTTAAAATAAATAAAAACTAATCGAGTTTGACTGACAGGTTTGTTAAAAACATGGGGTCATTGTATTAAAAACAGTAATCGATGCAAATGTACCTGTACCTGTTTGTTTCTTCTGCCTGTAATTTCATATTAGATATAACTATGCCCAAACCAAACACTTAAGAAAGGTGGCCTAGTACAAGCATTTCCTGAAATTTAATTAAAATCTGAATCTTCATTTCCTTTGGTGTCAGCTTCTTATGCAGCCAGGGTAATTAATCATGTTAAGTATAATAATGTAGGTACATCAAAGGCAACCGCTTCGTCTGTGTGTACGGTTCTGTGGCATCTTATCGTTTGTCTTGCTGTGTTTATACCAACTCTTGTTACGTAGAATGCTGTGTTTCTACATCAATGTCTGTTATCCGTAGTCAAAATGCTGATGGCCTTGACCCTCGCTTCGCGGCTCACTCAGCCCGCAAACTGGATAACTTTCATGTGGCACGTAGTAAAGATACAATAACTATTTCTTTTATGAATTTGCTAACTGCTATAATTTTTTATTGTTCGACAAAGCTTTTCGTCATTACTGACATCTTCAGGTCTTAAACAACGTTGTTTAAATTAGCAAATTCATAAAAGAAATAGTAAGGATGGCTGCTAATTTAAACAATACGAAGAAAGATACAATAAACCTTATAAACTTATCACTGCCCATCTTAATTTATAATGTATGATTTGTTAGTTGACGTTAATCGGAAACATAAGCATTCTTCTAAAACAATTTATGGCCAGAGTGTCAGCCATTTTATTCAAACTGTCTGTAAGGAGACTTTTAACCAATTCCTGTCAGATATGAGTTATGAAGTGTTTATGAAGTTTTCAGTTTAACCAGTATGCCCAAACACATACACATGTATGCCGTAAATTCGTATACTGTTTAATCATAAATGCGTAGATAGTTCCAGAAGCTTATACTTATAGCTTTTATGTTTATAAATACTTATAGATAGGTGGAGTATTTAGGTTTACATATGTTAATTAAACTTTATTTGCATGACGTATTTCTTAAACACATTACACATTGCACATTAAAGGTACAAGCTAAAGAAGTATGTGGGATTAGTAAAGTATTAACAGACTGAAGCAAACGGTGTGTTGGAATCGAAATTCGTCGTCGTCCTCCTTTACGGCTTGTTCCAGTATCAATGGAATTCATCCAACCGTCGTCTACGGAGTCTTCCCACAACTTCTTTTTCCCCTTGGACGATAGTCAAGGGCTCTTCTTGAAAATCTAGTTGGATCAGTTCTCTTTACGTGTAACCGCCACTCCGTTTTGTACCGGTTCTCATTTAAGCTTTCAGCTATGCCTAGCTCCATTCTCATAAAATCTCTCCTGGTACAACCCTTTACAGCCCTCAAGAACTTCATTTCTAGATACATTTTTGGCATTTCTAATCCAAGTCTTACTACCATACAGTAGTTGAGGTATGGTCGTTACATTGTAATATTTCAATTGCGTCTCTTTCTTTGTTTTCTACTTTAAGTGTTTAATGATACATCCACAAAGCGACTGGAAGAGACTAATTTTGCTTTCAACCCCCTTATCATCTTGATATGAAATGCTGCACCCTAGATACTTGAAATCTGGCACCTGTCCTGTATGGCAATCTTTGTTCTAATATGATTTGCCCCAGAAAAGCCATAACTTTTGTTTTAGATAAGGAAATGGTTTGATTGTAATCTGTTAAAATGTTAGTAAGATAAAACAACGACCTTTGGAGGTAAATTTCATTCTCTTGGATGATCACAAGATCGTCTGCATACATTAAAATATTTAAATAAAATCCTTTCCTCAAGTATAATCCTTTGGGGGCGTCCAATTTCCATTTCCTTGTGGCATCGTCTATATAGGTATTAAATAAAACAGGAGAAACTCTGCATCCCTGCCGAACGCCTTGGGTTATTCCAATAGGCTCTGATAATCTGTTAGTTTCTATCCGTATCTGCGTTCCATTATATAAACTTTTAATTACCTTTATTCAATGAGTAGGGTATCCTCTTCTGTGCATTATCCTCCATAATGTTGCTCTATCCAACCTGCCAAATGCTTTTTCGCGAGGTCCACAAACACAAGATGTGTCTCTGCATTATTTGTTTTAACATAAAGATATTATCAATTGTGGACCTTCCCCTCCGAAACCCATGTTGTTCTTCTAATATCAGGCTCTCAGTAATTCTCGATAACGTGACATTTATTACCTTAGAATAAATTTTATCAGTTGTATTATCTGATTTCCCTATAATTCTTGCAATTACTTCTTACCCCTTTTCTGAAAACTGATACAATATGGGCTTCTAACCAATCTTGATGAATCCGTCGAGATAGCCAACACATATTAAATAAATGTAAAAGTCGTAATTTGAATGAGAAACTACTATATTTGATGAATTCTGTATTTATTCTAACAGAACATATTTTTTGAGCACCTCAGAGCACTTTCTAATTCTTCCATTGTTATTAAATCTACTGTTATATTCAAGTCTGCCTAATCTTCGCTGATTTCGTCTTGAGCCTGGGTATCTAAATCAGTACACCACAGTTCTTTATAGTATTGAATCCACCTTGTCTCACTTATAACATTTAAATTTATCTTGTTCTTCTATTGTAAATTCAGTGTCTTCAAAAATTTGTATGCAATTGTTTTTTATTCATGAAATAATTTTCTATGACACTGATAAATTTATCCCAGGACTCTTGATTGGCTTGTCTGACTGTCATCTTTGTTCTGTTCGTAACTTCTTTATATTTCTCTTTACTTTGATCAGACTGTAGTTAAATAATCCAAAGATGCATTCCTTTTTTCTTTTACAGCATTTCCTATTTCGGATAATTTGTTAAAAGAAATAAAAATTAAAAAGAGAGTATGTGAAAAATATTGGTAAAAGGAGTACCAAGAGAGGAAAAAGGAGGTAAAAGAAACGTAAAGGAGGAAGTTGAAAGAAATTTTGTGAAACAACAGAAAAATCTTAAAGAAAAACGGGAACGTTTCTAGGGTCGTGAAGATCACGACAGTAGTTAAAGTATCGCTTGACATAAGAATTAACATAAAGAGGATGAATATTGTCAGAGGAACAACCAATAATGGAATAATGGTGAAGAAAGACTCTGCGTAAATCTAGATGACAGAACTGGCAATACAGAGATTGCAGCTAACAAGGAGTTGAGGTAGATGTAATAGCATATAGTGGAAAAATTACAGCAGCACTAAAAGTGATTAAAGAGAAAGCCCTTGGACGTGATAAAATTGTCTCCAGAATGTTGAAGATGTCGAAGTACATTATCATGGGCTGAAAAAGTTATTAGTGGAAGTGTGTAACTGTGGCTGGTAGAAAACCCAAGTACCAAGGGCTGTGAAGTAGAAGTAGTGCTGCCGATCACTGTTAGCAAGGCCAAGAAAGGAGATGAAAGAAAAATACTACTGAGGAATAACCCTATTAAGTACAGCGCTGAAATTACATGAAAGGATATTGGAAAAGACTAAAGAAAGTTGTGGAATCAACATTACTTGAAGCACAAAGTAGGTTTAGAAAAGGACGTACTGTACGGAATCACATGTTTTCAGTGAAGCTAATAATTGAAAATACAAATCGAAGCTAAATTGTTAAAAGGAAGCTGAACAAGAGGCTATGTAGCATTTGTATACCAGGAAAATCATTTGTAGACTGCAAAGACAAAATACTTAGTGCAATAGAAAAAAAACTTGATTGAGCCATTAAAAGTGTAAACAACGGAATAGGAACTGGAAAAAAGAGAATGTACGTGGAAGCAACAGAATTTGGGACTTTGATAGGAATAAGATATCGAGGTGTAATTCAAACTTTGTTAGTCATTTTCATAATGATATTATGACGGAATCTACACATACACTTAAGAAATTGTATGTAAAATTCCTGTCAGAGTTTCAGAATCAGTATTTCCAGATCATGCAGTTATTTTGGCAGGAAACGAGGAGATTTTAGAAAATTCAAACCCGGAACAAGTTTGGTATGGAAAGCAACATCCAGAAAACAAAATGACAATAGCAAACGAAACCCAAATAAAATGCATAGATATTATTAGAAGAAGATCTGAGCAAGTCGGTAATTTCAGTACCTAGGGAAATGGTAGAAGCGAGCGGAAGATGTAGGTGTAAATGAAAGAATAAATAAAGTAAAATATTTACTAGAAATACGTTTACTAGTTAGAGAGAAACGTCAGTGAAAACTAAGGTGACAGTGTTTAGTAGTAGGCCGGGAACTGACCTGTGAATACGGGTCTTTGATGTTTTCAAGAACAAAGTCAGAATACAGAAAATTGACTTGAACATTTACGTAGAATGAAATGGTTGACCATGATACAAAAAAAGGGAAAACAGAAATAAGAGCATAATTCAACATTACGCATATCTACTGGAGTACGCTGAGGACAGGCAGCTGAGCTATGAGCACATACGAAAAGAAGAAATGAGAAGAGACAGATGAAAAATACATGAGAAGATAGGAAACAAATAAAATTATGTTACTTCGGTTCATAACAATACGAGAACAACAGTATCAAAAGTGAACATACCTGGCAAAGACAGTAAAGAATAAAATAGTTGTGAACACATATTAAGAAAGAAAATTCACTCGACACTGAAAGATATACGTTTGGACCACACACACACGCGCGCGCGCGCGCGCACACACACATCAGATATATCCACAGCTGAATATTATATAATTAATAAGTATAATATAGTTAATTTTATTTAAAAATGTAGACCTGTATGTCAAGTCTCAGGAGTTCGGATGTGAAAGTGTTGTTCGGGGCAACATTATCTGTGTGTCTTTGAGATACGTATGAAATTATTATAAAATACTCCATTAACAATCAACGTACAGACTAAGCCGGTGCTGAAACACGCAAAAAGCTGGCAAGTGTTGAAACGTGCTACGCGTGTCTGTTCATACAGAGACTTGTCCTAGATTTACGGAAAAGTTGTCTTGTTCATTGTTTCTCTTTTTACCTGTAGGCTGTCGTTTAAAATTCAGAATGCTGATTCATAAGTAATACAAGAGTGTTAAAATATACACGAATGTGACTGTTGAAACATGATGCTACATCAAATTACTTAGTCATTGGTACTGCAATCTATAGTTTGTTATCACGCTTTCCTGTAGAATCTTCTAAATATTTCGTACAGTTCCTGAGTTACCTGTTACATGTGTGTCAAAAAACAATTTTTAAATTTTTGAACAGATCAATCGATAAAAAAATGTTATTTCACAGGAAACGTCAAGATTGTTGTAGACGTTTCAACAGAAATAATGGATTTCGAATTATGTATAGAACAGCCGCAAAATTGAGGGACTCCAATGTAATCGTGTTTAGTAATAAAAATTACTCCCCTCGTAGGCCTATATTTTATGTGATTTAAGTTACAGTAACCGATAGTCAGGCAGTAATTATCAGCGCAAATGGCAGCCAACATCACTTATTGTTCCTTTACTACGTTTTAGCTCCATGTTTGAAGTTATACTTTTGAGTTTTTAAAGCAATACCTGTTTCGGCTGCAGCCTGTGTGTTTGTTTTTACAATAAACATATGTAAACTGAAGATACACTTTTCAATATTATTTCATTGCATAGGCGTACATCACGATAGCAGGTATCTTCTCAGTTAATAGTACGGCGGCTGTGAACTTTATCTCGGTATAAACGGATATCACACCTGTTTAGTTAATAGCAGTGTCTATTATTGTCTATCGACAAAGGAGGACAAGGTGCGGTACCTACATTACAATGTAACTCGCCCGCGCTCGCGCCCGCGTTGTGCTCTTCTCTCTCAGGCTTTGCCTACTTCTCCTTATAAGGCACAGTTTTTCGAATGTTGACCTTTAAGTGTAAGTAATATGTCATGTTATTACTATCTAGACTTGAGTGGGGAAAGTATTTAATTTCCTCGCCAATTTGTTGATGTGATATTTAAATATTATAAGGTAAAGTTTCTTTTTGTTGTAAAGATTACAGATAGCATATGGAATTACTTAGTAAAATTGGTTAATGTGTTAAGAAGTTTTATTTACTTTTAATATTATCCCATTTGCTGCTTACCTACATATTGTTTTATATTTGTACAAAGCGCGCGCGTGGATAGCCTCACAGAGAGAGAGAGAGAGAGAGAGAGAGAGAGAGAGAGAGAGAGAGAGAGAGAGCTGTGTGCACACACAAACACAAACATGCAGGAAAGAGGGGGAGAGAAAGCTAGAGAACTTGTGGGATGTGTTACAACATTGGAATGTGTCAATGAAAATTTAACTCAAGACGGTTTGGTGAAGTTGAAACATGACGGAAAAGATAACGCCGTAAACCCTGTAGCCTATACCAAGTTTCAGAATATCATTGCAAAAGTGGTACTTGAGCAGACACTTCGTTTAAACGATGGTAAAAAGTACTAGAAAAAAAGAAAAACCTCCGCTGCAAGTTTACGCTTACAATACATTTAATCAGTTTACTGTAAACAATGTTGTGAAGTAGTTAAATAATGACGTTTGTGATCAAGATGTAGCTCTTGAAGGCGATTAATTCACTCAGTGACAGTTAATAAAAATATAACTCAAACCGTAGAGAACAGGTTGGATAGACTACAGTTATAATTTATATGCAAGTCTTATTTTATATGCAAACTTGATTTATCGTTTCATTTGAAAATCGTAGCCTACTTTAGAAACCAGCAATTTCATTTTTACTTAGCAAGCAACGATTGTATTCAGGTGGGCCGGATTTTTGTTCTTTGTTTTGTTAAAGGGGTAGTTTACCTGCCACATTTTATGTTTTAACAAGAGTAATTGTTTCTATGACGAACGATAACTGCCGCACATTTAAACAGAATCAAATAATTTTGTGCATACCTTCCTCAATTGTAGATAACTCAAGGTCTGTTGATGATTGGTTAAAGGAAAGGGGTAGTTTACCTGCAACATTTTATGTTGTAACAAGAGAACGTTTTTCATGAAGAACGATAACTGCCGTAAATTCAAACAGAATCAAATTATTTTTTACATATGTGCCTGAGTTGTAGAGGACTCGTGGCCTATTGATTTTGGTGAAGATCGGTTAAGGGAAAGGGGTAGTTTACCTGCCACTAATGTTTTAACAAGAGTAATTGTTTCTATGACGAACGATAACTGCTGCACATTCAAACAGAATCAAATAACGTTTTGCATGCATCCCTGAATTGTAGAGGACTCAAGACCAATTGATTTTGGTGAAGATCAGTTAAGAGAAAGGTGTAGTTTACCTGCAACGTTTTATGTGATAACAAGGGTAATTTTTTATATGACGAACGATAACTGCCGTAAATTCTAACATAATCAAATACGTTTCTGCATACATCCTTAGATTGTAGAGAACTCGAGGCCTGTTGATTTTTGTGAAGATCGGTTAAGGGAAAGGGGTAGTTTACCTGCAGCATTTTATGTTGTAACAAGAGAAATTTTTTCATGACGAACGATAACTGCCGTAAATTCAAACAGAATCAAATAATTTTTTACATATGTGCCTGAGTTGTAGAGGACTCAAGACCTATTGATTTTGGTGAAAATCGGTTACGGAGAAAGGGCAGTTTACCTGAAGAGTAAAGTACTTAATTTTGATAAATAAATTATCCTGATAAGAATATCTTAATAATCCACTGTAGAATCGTTGATGAAATATCTATAAATGAAGAGGCTAGTTGAACGGGGTGGGGGTAATTTTCTATAAATGAAAATTATAGTTGAAGGGGGAGGAGATAATTTTTATATGCGATAACCTGTGGTGGTATACGTTAGTGGCCACAGTACTGTGGTTAAGGCTGAAGCAATAAGTGGAAAGAAGTAGTTTCTGTGGAAACATTTCATTTCGTAAGTGATTTTAAATATAAATCTTAGAACATGGAAGTCATGTATGGTTCTCCATACCGATATTTAATTAGATAACGCGACTCTCTCCAAACACAATACTTCGACTTTCTGGCGGTAGAAGCACAATAACATTACATTTGCACATTCTTATAATAACAATAAGTAATTCTTACACATTATTATAATAATAAGTAATTAATAACCCTCAAAATTTCAAGTTTAACGAACTCCGTAATACTATGGGTACAAGGCCTGTGATACTGTGACAGACCAAAAATAATATGTCTCAGTAACAATGTCCTTAGTAGTTGCTAGTTAGATCCATGGTGAAATCCCTCCTGATCAATACTAATACATCAAGGGTTAATAATACCTACTCCTGAATCAATACTAATACATCTGTTATTCAAGGCTCAAGGGTTATTCTGTTTCCCCTTTGCTCAATGCTCCACGACACCAAACGCGGGCAAAAGGCCCATGCTTCTTTAGTCTGAAGGTCCACACTCACCGTTTCTGAAGTTTCATCTGAAGCGTTTCTAACGACACTGGATACGAGCATTCCAGGCTCTTTGCTCTACCTAGAATGTGCAATTTTATAGAGTTTCCACTAAATGAACTTACTACGTACTTGCATGCTTCTTTTTCAAGAGATTGGTGAATTGGCAAACGAGTAGACCTATTCTCACAAGTGTATTCTATTACAGTAGTAGTACCTATTTATAATATTAGTACTGTCGTGGTATCTTTGAAAAATTTGATTAATCGTAGTAAGGACTTTCTCTCGCGAAAATGGAAGTACCAAATGTATACATTCATCCATGAATTCATAAATATGTCGGTGTTTTCTTCATGAGACATTCATGTATTCAGGATCATGTTTTCAAAATGTTGACTCAAATCAGTATGAGTAAGATAGTTGAAGTAGGGCCTAACAGGCGTGCTATTAACTGAAGGAAAGATTGAGATCTGACGATGATAAATCAATGTTTAAGTGAATTAAATTGAATGATTAAATCTGTATAAGGAGTATTATTGAGGCACGTATCGAGAAACCAATAGGCTAAGTAACTGTACGCGCCATCTGCTTTATGTAGGTCTACTGTATAAACTATGGCGTTATGATGAAGATAATATTTCATTTGTTGTTAATTCTATAAAATGTTTTAACAAGCCGAAAAGTAGGTTTTCAGTGATTATTTCAAAATAAGAATATAACAGTAAACAAAGGATACGTGTGACTGAGATACTGTTCGAAGAGGGATATTTATGGACATTTCAACCATACCTCGTTACGTAGTAGAAGGTAAAGAATACAGACTTGAAATGCTAAATACAGCGCACGTTAACACTTGTTCAACTTGGTGACTCATATGTTACTTTGTTTTCAACTGGAGAGAGAAATTGTTACTATCTGTGGATTTGCGCTCCGTTTCACTTCAGCATTCCACGCAACCGCGCGTTTGAACACTTAATCCTGCCTGTTGAGTAAACGTTTTCTATAACTAAATGGATTATCTTTGCTGTACAAGTTTTCATGTTACATAAACGTATGTAGCCAACTTAACGATTAAAATATGGACAAACTTTGTGCATAAGACACCGTTAAAAAGCATGCAATGACTAGAATAATTGGATTTAAAATAATATATTAAAAACTTTAAAAAGTCCGTAAGTCACGAAAATTCTCATATCCGTTTGTTTATCCGACTTGTCGAACTTGAATTAATATTTATGTCAGTATTAATAAGTAAAAGTTTAAAAAATCCTGTTTTGTTCAAACCATTGACTACAGTGTTTGAAACTGGTATTTAATTCAAATGCGTGTAAAATATAAAATCATATGCGAGCAGAATTTATTTTTGGCTTGCAGGTAATGACTTAACAAATGCAAAAAACATTTTGATATTTGGACTAAACAAAATACATACATGAGGCGTTTAACGGAAACTATTGAAAAGGAAATAAATGTTTCCAATCTTTAAAGGAAGTAATTCAACAGACCCATTTTCAACATGACACCATTTTCAACAGACCATGGTTTCAATAACAACAGTACAATCTAAAATTAAGATTTGACAGTAGTAAATCTGTGATACAGTAACCCTCTTGTGTCAGTAGTATGTTCGATACACATGTCTATTATACTTGCATACCTATACTGAAACGTTTTTCCTTAACTAAATGTTGTCTTGTCTAGCCGTTATATATTACCTCACGTGACATTAGAGAAACTGAAAGTTTGGTAGTGGTGTCAAAAAGTCACAAAACTAAACGATAACGCGATCAAAAATGTGAGCGAATAATTTCTTCTCCTGTTCATTGTAGTTCACACATAATGTCTATTGTTTATTATCATCATCATTTAAAGGAACTTTCAATATATCCTTAAAAATTTATACAGAGAGTATCTTTAAAAGTCACGTCAAACAGCAACACCTATGGAAGGCGTTGACCCCATGTCTCCGTTTGTTTTCACTAAGAGTTGCGCTCTGTATTTTTATAAATAAGTGTATTGTAACATCAGGTTATGTAAAAAATATAATTAAACGCTAATGGTATATATAAAATTCCTTGTTGGTATTTTATGAAATATGTAATTTTTACGTATCAGTTCTGCAAGTAAATTGGATGTATATGCGTAACTAATATATAACTCATTTCCAAGAATATTTTCTCAATAACCAAGACAAATTAAGAATTAACGTCAAGTTAAAGAGAAGCCTGTCTCCTCCTTAACAGATATGATTTTCTTCATACCGTACTCCTTCGTAAGTTCTAATTATACCCGGATTGTATGTTACAAACAGCGTAAAGCATAGATACAATCATATAGTTCCAAAACTAACAAAGGTGAAGAATGTTTGTAAGACTTCTTGTTATTACATAATAAATAATTTTCAGAATTATACATTCTCCAGTTGACGTACAATAAGTATTTTTTAACCGGAATGTCAGACACGTTATCCGCATATGCAATTGCAGGTTTGCTTTTGCTACATTCTGAGCAAACAACTTCTGATTGTTTTTATCATTTCGAACTTCATGTACATGTGTATTATATCATATTCTTGCAACATGAATATGAATTTGTTTATGGATCATGTCAAACAAAGAAATCGTCTTGCAGGAAAATGTACATACATGGATTTAACGTTACTTTGAGATAGAGAGAAAATTTCTGACTAGCTGCATGTAACTGCTTATATCTCACAGTGGTGAGATAACTTATATCGTATGAAAACATAATTCTTAAATATATTTTATTCCACAAGAGAACCTGACAAAGAATACGTAATAAATCAGTAACATCTGAATGCACGGCGGTAATTGTTTCCAAGGACGATGTGATTTCGTTTAGTGATTTATGCATTTATCCTGTAGTAAATGATAAGCAGATCGTTACCAAAACTGTCTACACGTATAGACTCTATGAATTCTCATTACTCTTTCCAAGGGTGATTTAGGTTGAACAACATCCACAATGCTGACAATAGAGGACACAACAGAACAATATCGGGGAAGCCGGCTACTCTAACTTCCTCCATCGTAATTTTTCTACACTTGATGTTTGAATTCACAGAATCTGGGATCATCTTCAGAAGCTGTGAGTGACAATTAAAAGAAACTGTTTAAACACCTAACAACCTGTTTATATCCTTTCAAGACCTTTTGTTAGGTCTTTCAGCGTTTAGTCCCAATAGCGGGTTTAACTGATAGAAGTCACCTATCGCTTAGGAGTTTTAAAGAGGTCAATATCAATACTGCAGTGGTGTGCCTGTCGTTTGATCAATCAGCCCTATTCATTACATAGGTAGATAACGTAAAGCAATATGTAATTCATGTATAAGCCTACTTTCGAATAGAAAATCAGTGCGTCTATTGCTTTCGACATAATTAAAAGTAATTAACCGTTAAGGGTTAGCAAGGATTAATAGTGATGTATCGAGAATCGTGTTACGTAATCCTGAGTGTCAGGCAAAATTGGGCAAGCCGATATCTGTTTTCAACGTTGTCTAGTGTTGAACTTGGTTTCTCAAATTGGTCACTGACAACGAATTCTATTGGCAGCGACACTACAGTTACTTTTCTAAATCAGACGTTATTAAAGGATTACAACATTTCCATTTCATCAAATACAGGTATGTCCGACAGAATCATTTTACATCATATTAGCCTGTATCATTGATAATTGTCGTCTACTGAATAATAATAATAAAGTGATGTTTCTATTCGTTGACACGTTCACACAACTGAGAAAAGATACCAGTAAGCTTAGGGAAGTTGATCTAACAAATAAAGATGTACGTTTAGAATATCAAGTTGAATACTTAAATTCATTAAATATCCTGACTTTTCTGTGCATTACTTAAAGTCGTAGTAATCTACTCATGGTAATCATTTGTAATTTAAGTGCAAACATGACTTTGTAATGACATACGTTATATTTCATAAACAATTAATTGCCGGTAGTTATATATGACTGGTTATCATGTTGGCGAAATTGTATTCCTTTCAAACATTAAATTGGGTAGAGGAGATAACTCGGCAATAAATTACCATTCATATTTCATGACAGAAATGTCCTGTAATTTTCACATGTGATTCAACTTTAAATAAATTTCAAAAACAAAAAGTTTTGATCACACACACACACACACACACACACACACACACACACACACACACACACACACACACACACACACACACACACACACACACACACACACACACACACACACACACACACACACACACACACACACACACACACACACACACACACACACACACACACACACACACACACACACACACACACACACACACAGAGTGAGAGTTATGTGTACAGTCTTGTAACCTTTCTTATATATATGGTTAAATGTTCGTCTAACGATAGCCAACATTTGTCTCTTGGGATCTAGTATTTTCTCATAAGAGGAAGTAAGCACGATTTAACTTAAAAAACCAAAAATCATTAGACTACTAATGAATTTTTATATGCTGTGTAAAGTCGATGAGGGCTGTGGTGTGCTAGGGTGCTAGCTTTAAAATTTTTCAACTTTCTCAAATGTAAATAAATTTATAACTCTCTCTGGGTCTGCTATTTAGTCGTGTGTAATGAATTATAAATTGTGACCAAATTTTGCAAGGGTTCTCTATTTTTTTTGTTGAGGTAAAATTAAATTTCCTTTTGTAACTCCCTCGTTTAGACTGTTAGCCGTTTATATCAAAGCAACTATTATTAGAGACGTAATTAATTTTTATCTCGGATCAGTGTAGTTCCGTTTGTAGTTTCTCCACGTTATTAAACAACAGCTACTTCGACACGACGCCGACGGGTCGACTCCATTAAAGGTGATAAGCTGAGGCCGAGGAATACTAATTGTGACAACGCCGCGGCAACGTGGACTCGGAACTGTAATCTAAATTGTAATCTTATCTTACAGCGGTACAATCTGATTAGTACATACAGACAATGTCGAGAAATGTTGCACTTTTTTTAAGAACTCGTTATTACATCAAAGACTTCCGATTGTCACCCTTTTGGCCGAAGCAGTATTAACGAGATGAAGGTCAGTTGCACAGAGCTTGGTGCAATGGTACGGTGGGTGCTTAGCAGACCAGTCGGTATGGAGATGGGCTAATAATCTAAATTTCGCGCTTTTAATTCCTGGGAGCAATATAACATCAATGTGAGTTTTTTAGCCCCCAGTTCGACTCAGGCTGTAGAAATGAGTAGGCCTATTTAGTATCTGGTATGAGTCCCAAATAACACGGCATAACAAGGAGTTATCTGGGTCTTGAGTAATAATGAGCGGATGAAGTCTATTGTTAGCCACACAATCATTCTTAGCCAAACGGCCCACATACGGTAGCCTGTCTTCCCTAACTCCTAAACCATTCCGGTGTAACGAGGAGCCAGTATTATTATTATTATTACTGTTATTATTATGTAACTTGATGCAGATTGTGCTGCGCTTGTTCTAGTATTTAGTTATGGACTAAGAAATAGTCACGACAGTTATAACATGAATGTTGCCCACTCGTTCATTTTGTGATGTAGGCCTATGTCTAATTAGCGGTGTGCACTAATTTGTGGGTGTCTCTAAATTTCTGAAATATGGTAAGTCTCCTGACAACAGGCATTAGCATTTCTTATTCGTTGTCTATTATTTTACGTAGAAGAAGGGAGAAGAAGACGTTGGTTTTTAACAATAGGATATTCTAGGAAAGACGCCAACTCACTCTTATTTAAGCGTCTGATCAGGGAACATCGAAGAGAAAAAGTGTGGCTTATTAGTGGAATAAATTGTAAATAATTATTTATCACTGTCAATCTAGTAGTTAAAAATAAAGAAGACCAGTTACATTGAATGATAATCGTGTTGGAAAGATTAAAAGAAAACAATTTCCAAGAAAGGTAGGCCTATAATTAAGAACACGCTAAGGAAATAATTGAGAAGGCAAGTAAAGTTAACTACGTACAACGAAACGCCTAGTGAGAAATAAATAACTAAGTGATATTACGAAACATACTTATCAGGTAAAGAATAACATTATATTTAAAACATATTCATTGTAGATAACCTTCATTGCATGGAAAACCCAACATATGTGACAATAATAATTCGTCTGTATAACTGAGTAACCAAATCGAACTTCTGTATACGTTATTGTGTGATTTTCATATAGTACAACTTAAAACAAAACCATACAAAATAAACATTTACGACTAAACTGTAATTGGAAAGAGTTGTTGGTTTAGCGTGCTTTTTGGTGTCGGCCATTACTTTGAATGTTTACAAGATGGCGGCTTCGATACAGATCGCATAGAGAATGAATGAATGATGCCTCAACCCGACTACTTTTAAAATATTTTAAGTAAACTGAACATACATTTGTTACAGTAATTTAACGTCGTACAATAATTTACTTCATATGAGGTACTAATTTTTATTAAGTAAACTGAATGCATAGAAGTGATTTTTTTTACACAAATGAACTTTTTTCGTATGTGGAGGATAAGTAACTCGAATCTGTATGAATAACTATATCTTAAATTTGCTGTGAAAATTTATGCCATCTTGACGTATTTTTGTACGCATAAAATTCATATTTATGATACTTATACATTTATGATTTTATACAAATCTTTATTCATCAGATATATACAATTATTTATGTAGGTTGCCCATTTTTGTTTATATGGTAGGCCTATTTTAATATAATTTATTTTTTTGTTTTTCAGATTGCAAGCGGCGTATCGCCCAAGGGGTGGCCGTTGTCGCTGGGCTCTCGTGGCGTGGTAATCCATCTGGGGGAACTAGACACCGCTCTACTGCGTGCTCGCGATTGTTATTTGTGCGTTCGTATAGATAACGATTTCAACCCTGAAGTAGTTTTAGTTTGGACAGGAGGCAGCCAGCCTTTCTGTCAGCAGCTCTCAGCGTTAGCCATGATGACAGCTACGGAAGAATTACCGGTCCTTCTTCAGAACCTGGTAGTGTCTGTTGAACGCGCCATAGAACGCGTTCCTATAGACGATCTACCGTTCCCGTGTCCACAGTGCCATGAGTGTATGGCCGACCAAGACTGTGTTTCCCACTGTCAGTGCGGCTCGACTGAGAAAAAGGATAGCTGCATTCAGACTAGTCCTATGTTCGAAGTAGATTCTACGATACCTCACATCGACAGCGATGAGGAACATGAAGACGGCAACCACAGCAGAGTCTCTGTTGGTAAGTCAACCATACGATTGTTATCATGTAGTTGATTGTAAATTTCAGCGCAGCTATTCGCATTAAACCTGCCACGTAGCCAAGTTTTGGCCTGCTTATTAATTTTGGCAGGTGTCAATTACTTTTATCTATTAAAGGTAATTGTCTACTTTATGAGTCGTGAGCAATCACTATTTACAATTTTACTATTAAACGGGACCACAAATTAACATATAATTATATTCTTTGCAATTTATCAATTGCAGAAACGCTTGAAATCGCATCGTTCTTGAAATTTTGTAAACCCGATATTAAACTGAAATTGTTTTGTAGCTTGTTTTTAGTAGCTTTCAACCCGGTGTTTCTTGTCGTTCATAAGGAACAAGCTGTCTTCATTAAATCGAGTTAGTTATTTCAAGTTTCGTCTCTTAAATATCTAAAAATCTGCCCTTAATATGCTATTAATTAAAAACATTTAGTAGGAAAATTTATAACAGAATACTTACTCAGGTAGTATATATCCATGTAATACTATTACATGTAGTATATATTATAGTTAATAGAAAGTACTATAGAAATATTTCTATTTGGTTTAATAGAAATAGCCTATATAAAGTGTTTATGTAACTGCTTTAAGGAAACGTTGTTAATAACCAGATATTTAGAAAATTCTTCACTTTTTGACATGTACATAAATATACTTGTTTGTTTCGAATGTGGTGATTAACAGGAGGATTAACATATTAGAGAAATAGAATTGTATTCGCAATGTACTGCCAGACGTTTGTACACTATGACACAACGAGACCGGGATCTGTAATCTGGAAACCTCGCGGGCAGCCAGCCGCGGTGACCATGACTATGATGGAGTAAAATTTAATTACGGAATTGAAAATAATTAATCGGTAAATCAATTTTTCGACACATACGACTATGAAAATTGTTCCAACTTTCGAGATCAGAAAATTGATATAAGTTTACATGTTTCCAGTAGCGTTTTCTTGGTAGGGTTTGCTTGCTCTGTGTAGCTTAACTTTATTTTTGTTTTGTTAGGGTTAAATTATTATTTAAAAATTACTTCATATTTCGTAACAAACTATAACATATGTTGTCAGCTCGCTTAGTAATGCTATAGGGAGTTAATATTGGTTCACAGTTTCTCAAAAAAAGAAAAAAATATCTTAAAAGATGGTAAGATCTCTTCAGAAGTCCAAAGAAATAGATTTGAGCCTTTGTTCTTAGATCATAGAATTTTTTAGTCGCAAACTTGCTTCAGGATGACTGTTTTTACAAACGAAATAGGCGACCGGTTTCAACCCTAGAAAGCGGTAGAAGATTTGTCCGTCTTTTTTCCAAAAGTCCTTTTTCAAGTAGGCCTATAATGCAATGGAATTTGAGCCAGAGTTGTAGAAGCCCAGTGAAGCTGTCTACCAATGAAATAATTTCCCTTTGCACAGGGCTAAAAGTCAGATTTCTGAAGATCAATACTGTTTCTGAATTGACAGCTCTCGGTTAGTCGTACAACACTGCATCCGCTGCATTCTTCGTCTTGAAGCGGATCAAAAATTTTTAAGAAGTTCAGTGAGGCAGGAGAGGGTCAGATGGGAGTTTTAACAACCAACACTGAAAAGACAGCTTTGTGATAAAAGAATTTGGAGTCATTGAGTCAAGGAGCAATGATTTATTGTAAAGAATGTATGTTATTCATACTGTTTTTAATTATGGATTACAAAAACTTATCTTACTAATTATTCTGGTATTTGAACTGATTACAATAGTCCAATATTGCCTCTAAGTACTAACGATTACGATTTTGCTGATCAATCTGTTCAATATATCAGTAAAGTCTCTTGTTATGGTCTTTTATGTCGTTTTTCAATCTTCTACCAAAAATATAGTTAACTGAATTTTGGTATGTACTGTGTTTAATACTTAATAATTAAAATGAACTCGCGCGCGCGCCCGTGTGTGTACACTCGCACAACGCGAATACTTTTGTATGCAAGGGGACATTTATCGGGTTTTTGCTGCGGGCCCAAAATTTTCTAGGTCAGGGCTTGGCTACAAGACTTTATAATAAACGCTTTATTACTTTAACCATGTCTATAACTAGTCCGTGAGTACAACCGGTAGTTTTTGATTACAGTAAGCAACTAACACTGAAGGAAACGTAAATCACAGGGCTTACTAGAGGGGAGCAACATGTTTCAGTTGTACGTGCCATACGGATGTAAACAAACGTGACGGAGCCCAGTACGTGTGCTATCGGTCCGTGGCGTGTAATTCTGCTCCAAACTATGGATACAGTTAGTTTTTTTTTTCAGGATTATCGGTAGAGGTAAAATTACTGTATGAAATTCTGTGTTACACAAGAGTGTTCGCCTTGTGTTTATACTGAAGTCTGTACCGGCAGATCAGTGTATGTGGGATTCGTTTTTACCGTATGGTTGCGTGTTGGACACAGTGTGCTAACGATAGCAAACCATTCGTAGCGACTCACTGAAAGTAGTCTTCTACGTGGGAAACAGTAAATGAACGGAATAATTCTTATTCCCAAAAATACAAAATCGTGTTTTCACCGAGAACTCAGTTTCCAGATATCTTTTACCACAAAAATAGAATTTTAAAAATTGATTTTTAGTAGATGTGAGTTTCTGCAATAAAGTAAATACTGTAAAAGAACCAATTTCGCAACTTAGAAACATATGTTGTGGCATACCATATATACAAACAAACACTTGTCTCAAATGAATGTTTTAACTCATTCCTACAAAATTCCTTGCCCTCCGCCCAGTTTATAACATACGAAACTGCAACCCAACATGTAGTTATTGCGCATATATACGTGGAAGTATTATAATATTAACCTCACATAATATGGTTTCCTTAACCGTTCTATTAGCAGTGAGTTTACAAATAGGCCTATAAATAAGGTTGCTACCATATACTAGTGGTATCCAGTTGCGGTCTTGCAATCCACGCTATCGCCCAATGTTGTAGAATGTGTGTGTGTGTGTTATAGAGATAAGAATGAAGGAGAAATGTTTTTATTGAGGTAGTCATATACTTACAAAAAATAAGAAAACTATCGCACAACAGCTGGTTTAATAGATATACACAGATTAGGTGGTTTGTTCACTCAGTAGGCCTAAGAGCCATAAAGGAAGACACTTTGTTATTACTTTATAAAATATTGTGAAGTAACCAAATAGCCTATTTCCTCAATTTTGTTTTAAATCTTTTCAAAAAGTTACAAGTCCCAAGCAAAAGCCAGTTGACATAATAGAAAGTACAATCATTTGAAAGCAATGTCAACGCCGGTAAACGGCTGCCTATCTAACAGGCGTACAGGCCTCGGAATGCGGAGCTCCGATTTAAAGCAGTTCCAAATAAGATGTAAGTTTTGAAGTTTAACAACTACTTGTTTCTGTTTTCGTATTATATCAACGATTTTCCGTATTGTAACCTACCTACATATTCAGGTTAACGTTTGAAAGTGTACTCGAAATTATAATTTTTACTTTTATGCAAACATTCTGCGTGCACGTGTTAATATCTGAACAAAATAAGTTATAGTAAGTGATACGACATGCTTGATTATTTTTATCTGTTCGCATAATTTTATTAAGATTATTTTTGTTTTTTTTTCTGTTAACTTAAGTACTGTCATAAAAAAATCAAAGAAGAAAAGTATTAAACATCAAAGATGGTGTCCATTAAAAAGCGTTTATATGAATTTTGGGGATCTTCATGCCTGTCGGTAAGTCGAGAGGGACGAAGCTACCGGTATACTGCTGTCGGTTAACACAACTTAAATGCAGAATTTTGTTCATTTTCCCAATAGGAAACATAAGCCTAAAGTAAAACTAGAGGTACAAATTTGAACGTGTTTGTTTAAAATTGTATATCTGTTGTTGAGTGGGCTGAGAGTGGAGGGTTGCCATTAACCCGGCCAAGAGCACAGCCGTAGTCTTCTCCAGACGCTTAAGGCTCCCCGACAGACTATACGTAGGCGATACTCTGTTGCCCTGGTCTCGATAGGTCAAGTACTTCGGGGTCCACCTAGAACGTCGTCTTACCTGGCGGACACACTCCGCACAAGTAGCCCGCAAGACCGCCAATCGCCTATGTCAACTCCGTCCTCTGCTATGCAGCACCGCCATGACCCCCCGCCTAGGGAAACTTATCGTCTCCACCTATGTGCTCCCGATGGTTACCTACGCGATCCCCGTATGGGGCTACAAGTCCAAGCTTCAGTCTCTCCTTGACCGAGGATTGCGCTGGGCGTGCCAATCCCACTATCTGACATCAAATAGAACCATCCGTGAAGCCCTGCGTGTCCGTTCCCTGGACGCCACTACACGGACACTGTCTCCGCACCGCCCGATTCCAGGGCATTAGCGCCCTCGGTTGCTACCAATCTGTGCCAGGAGAATCTTGGACCCGGCCTCGGCGTACACTCACCCTCAGTTAACTAATAATTATTTGAATACCCACGGCCGGTAGCAGGCCACACCCTAAATCCAGCTCTATTTACCGTCCCTGCGGCAGGAGCTCTATTTGAAGCTCGGGACGCAGTATACGAGCGGGCGACGGGCATGCCCTTCGTCCCGCACAGCCCTCGAACTTGTGTTGCATATCTGTTAATAAAATTAGTAGAAATGTTTATTGTACTGATTGAGAACAGTCTATTACGCGAGTGGTAAATGTTTATCAGTAAGTCGTCAAAACGTATGTTCATTATTGTATTCCAATTTTTCATGGTTTCAGGAAACCCGGTTGTTGCTAATATGTTAAATAAGTCACACACACACACACACATTTTATTAAATTGGTTTTGTTTATTGAATTGATGTAGTAAACTTCTTTATTGAATTGGTTTTTCTTGTTTGAGTTTCACGTCACTTGTCAAAACGTCTTCTGAACTCCCTGCGTGTTGCAATTTTATCGTTGATATTTAGACCTATTTATGATTATCTTCAAAAGGTGACAGTGGAAGGGTCGTGTTGAAAATCCCAAAAGCGATGTGCCACGAAAGTCTTACAGTCTTAGTTTCTGAGGATGAGCGAAGATTTTTGGGGTCGAAACGTTAAGGAAAAAATTACACGATGTGGGAAATCCGGATAAGCCTACTGGTTAAGTTCACCCACCGTAGAGCGGTTTTAAAGAATGCGTTTTGTTTCTTTGTCCAATAGCACGAATTGATCTGTTTCTAACTTTTATTAACTGTCATGGAGAAATCCTAAAATTTATCAGCCTATATTATTGAAAGCTATGAATTTGAAAACCTTGCATGAGAATGTTAAAATTTCAGTTTTCGAACTTCCATAACGACATGTCGACGGCTGTGAAGTTTTCGTATCTCATGTCACCGCAATAACCAATGCGTCGCATGTTACCAACGTTAATGTTTGTACGTGCTGTTGGTTGTAAAGGAAATATCATTCATGTTTCACATTTCCAGCCGAAAGGTAATTATTAGCAGACTTGCTAACGATGACTTCACCAATAGTTGAGCGCAGTGGGTATAGGCCCCGGGCGACTGAAGCCACTTCTCACTATGCGTGTTTTGTAATTGACATTACTTTCACGAAAAAGGATGTACAGTATGTGTAATTACCTATAGCAGTAGCCAACGCACACGCTTGCCTACCTGCCGCACGTCCGTTGTCGTTCTTTGCTGATTGAAACCAAATTTCTCTTGTTCTTTACTGACCCCGTTAACTACTTTAGATTATTAAATATCAAATATAATTTATTCCTCCTTAAGGAATACATTATAATAACATCCGTTTCCCACGTTTGATAGCCAACCTGGTTGGTCGTGGTCATGGGCATTTTGTTTCTGTGTATGTTGTGACGTGTATTCGGGGAAAAGATGTGTACCATAACAGGTGGTTACTTAGGTGTAAAAACTGAAAGTAGATGAGATTCTCTAGAACAGCTTGAGTACTCGACCTGTTAGACATTACTTTGAACGAAACGACGTTAGCAGAATAACAAGACTGTGGAGAGCGTAATAGAAACAGCTGGACTGTACGTCCATAAAGAGAACAAGGGAAGTGTAAATCCGACAGAGAAAGAGGGAATAATAAGGAATGCAAGAGAAGGTGATGTGCAATTGTAAGTGGAAGGCTTTAGGTTTGCATTTTCCGACCACTAAACAATCAGTAGTAATTTCTAAGTGTAACTACAGTATTATAAAATGCTGTCAATGGTGAGGCCGCCGTTGATGTTCTGTAACAATACCGTAACTACCCTGATCCTGTACGGGCGGCGTGTTCTACTGCCATATCTGTTCTCAACGCTGAATAATAAAATGCGAAAATTACCTCTAACTAGAATGTGTTTCCTTTTTTTCCTTTCGCTCAGTTCACAGTACATAAATAATAAAGTGGCCAGCTACTTGACCATTAAGCAACTGTATATAAACTCGACTTCATGTTTATATGGCACTTTCAGTTAACAAAAAAAAAGTAATTCTGTCACAACCTAGCTAAAAATGTTGTTTTGTATTACTATCTTAGCCACCGAAACATTAAAGTTTGAATAAAATAAATTATATAAAACAATTATTTTGATTGTTCATTAGTTTTTGTTGAATTCTGAGTAAATATGAGAGTGTAAATTCAGTTAACGGAGAATATAAACCATTTGTTCGGTACAATTTACAATTTGTTCTGGTGTTCCGGAATTCGTTTTCTTCACTGCCATTTGGTGATCGCACATAATCGCTTATCAGAAAAAAATCCGTATTCTTGGTCCTATTCTCAATTAAATATTTCTATTTTTTCTTTACTTTTAACTAAAGACTGTATCTAAGATTGTAAATTTTCCCATATGTAAAATAATCTATAATACCCTTTTACATTGCAACAAAGAAAAGAGATGATATTATTGAAGAAAAAGCATATATTTTCCTTAAGTGAATTTAATTTTTACGTGACTATAATCTCCCATGTTAATTTTTATAATATCGTCATTGTTAAATTATAGTTAAAATTTCTACTGTGAGATGTTTACAAATATAGACCTAATTATCCTAACATTAAATGACAAATGATATTAAATTAACTGAATGACAGTTATTGTTCAAAATCCACGATCGTCGAAGTAACTACGGTAGTATAGTTTCTTATGAAGACTAAATATACTCGCTGTTGTATGACAGCATTACGTTCAAAGCGACAAAACTATAACTCACATTATTACACTAATATTAATTATAGTTAGTGAAGGTAGTGCAATTCACAATTGTGACGTTATTTCAAAAGAATTGTTACTCGCTAAAATTACCGTTGCTTGTTAGCTGCACGGGTGTGATTGCAGTTGTGCCTTTCCTTTCTAATTATGTACCAGCTCCACCGTCGGAGGAGTTGTAGGAGTAAGTCCTGTTTTATCTATGTAAAAGTTTTATTTTTTGTCACAATACGGAAATAAGAGACATATATCCATTACCTTGAGGCAATGGGAGGAATTTTGAGTTTCTCCATTTAAATTTTGTGAAATTATTTTATGAAGTACCGGTATTTATTGTCTCACTGCCTCCCCTTTCAAGATCAGCCAGTCATCATCCATGTAATTTTTAGAAACAGATTTGTAAAACAAGTATCCCCAAGCTTTTTTTTTCACGGATACACAGCGTTTAAAATCCTGCTTTTTTTCTGTTTATGAAATGTATTTCGAGTAGTTGACTTTCGACCGACTGTGTGACATAGCACTTCAGGGTTGTCGTTTCAAGAATTTGTATCCAGTAATAGGTTTTGTTGCTGCTTATAAGCGTGCAACAACCGTCTTAATCACCCTGTGTTAACAGGTCCCAGAGATTAAGAAATATACAACTGAAAGAAAATTAAATATGTCTCAGTACTTGGCCTTGAACTTTAATGTTTTATTTCAGTCATAATTATAAAAAGGAAACGAGTAATAGAATGAAATTAATTATGTTGAATTTTACTATCACAAAATTATTACGAAAAAAGGTCATCCTTATAATAACCATCGTTAAATTATTAACATAATAATTCGTATTGAAGTTACTTTAACGTAAGTCAACTTACATATCTAAATGTTAAGTTAGGCCTACATGTAGACCACACGGTAAAATACTTTGAATCTGCAATCCAAAATTTGGACTTACATGTAGAAGGAAAATACACAGTATTTACTCGAACATAAGATTCACCCCCCTTGATTTATAATACCCATCATATTTTTGGGTAATTTTTTTTTAAAACTTGCCCTGATTTTCGCGCGAAATTATTAGCCTTAACACCAAAGTGGTGTTTTCTTGTGTTGTGATACAATTTGGTTAATAAATACCTGTCACCTATGCAGTCTTGTCTCCATATATTTAATTCTAAGACCCTCGTATATAGGACCCCCAGATTTTAGAGCTAAAATCTAGCAAAAAGGGATCTTATTTCTGAGTAAATACTGAATCTCCTCAAACGTATTTTTCATATTTATTCTTTCAGATTCGCTATATGAAAGTAGTTTGAAATTTACAGACCTCAACGTATTACTTAAAAGATACTCGTTCAACCGTAGACTTGCATGTAGTTTTATTTGTACTTTGTGTGACAATCGTACATACGAACTCAGAGCTCTCAGCCTAGGCTGAACATTCGTAATTTTTATGTGATGAATAGAATTTATATAAAAATTAAGTATTTAAAATTTATATTTATATTACCTCAAGATGTTATTTTTCCTTATTTGAAACATGTTTCGAGAGCTTCCGTGCTCTCATTCTCAGCACGGAAGCTCTCGAAACATGTTCCAAATAAGGTAAAATAACATCTTGAGGTAATATAAATATAAATTTTAAATACTTTATATATATCAAGAAACGAACTGTAGCAGAAGGTGATTGAAATAAAAATTAAGATATCACAAATACAGCTACTTAAGCTTAATACTTATAACTGTATTAAGAAACAAATGCACTTCATCATGATTACACCTTAATCATATACCTTAATGTGCTGTAATTGACACATTGAGGAAATATGCCATTAAGAATAAATAATGTATAAACTACCAACAGTGTACAGTATTGTAAGTTGACGTTTGAGATGAGAATTAATTAAGTTAAGGTGTAGAGTGTAGATCTATAACAAGTACCGTTCAGGTCACGCACAGCTAACGTAGTACGAGTATAACGAAGGTCATTGTACAGACCGTGAAAGCGCTGCGTTTGTATCCAATTTCAGATCCCTTTCACCGTGTGTGTGAACATTCTTGCCCCTCTGGTAGATTTATGAACTCCTCTTGACCTCACCGGCTAAAGTGGACACGGACTGACCACACACTTGTTGCCCAGTCCTCGACGTGACACCACGTGTATTTGCCAACAGTGTTACGTTTCATTTAAAAGGTGTTTTTGTGTTCACCTTTGTAGGATATACTTCGTTGGTTAATGAATAAACGCCGCTTCCTCCGTATATGTTTACTACAAACAGATGAATTAAATTTTTCTCTAAAAATCACCTTTTAACAAGGCTAAGTAAACAGTACTTAAATAGTTATTGTCCACAATACATTACTTTTTTTGTTAGGTTAGGGCATCCGATTGTATTCAACGGAGACGGTTAGCGATAACCATGAATAATTTCATTAGCTGCACACTAATTTAGATATTACGGTGACTCTAGGGCATTCTTACCAATTAATATTAAAGTAGTCATGTTTGAATGCAATTCATTTTATTTAAACAGTAATTATACTTATTTAAGAATATAACGTAAAAATTGAATGCTACTCAATTTTACTCAGATTTTATATAGAATCATGATTAGTAATTGTTTATTAGACTAAGACATGCAAGTAACGTTGAGTTGAAGTTCTGTTAGAACCAAGCCTAGCGGTGTTCTTCAAAAGAACACACCCTTGTCGAGGCGCCTCTCTGACGGGGAGAAAACCATACAACAAGTCACGTACAGGGTGAAGAATCATAAAATGTATTGTGCTAAAAAAAAAGCAATAAAGTTTAAGTGAAATCGAGAGAAAGCTGGGTGTTAAGACAATACAGTCAGTTAGAAATAGAGTGCGAGGTAAGAGCGAGCGAACATTAGGTGGCGTCCCTCCCCCCTTAGTTGTATAAGTTTGGCACGCGCTGTTTTTTGGCGAAAGAAAGAAAGCGTCACTTTTTGAGCGGGTGAAATTAGCTACTGTACTAACACAAGCTGTGCTACCGAGACGCCTGAAGAGCGGGGGATTTACTGAATGATAACGCGTGCTTGTGTTGGTGCGGTATTACTGGTTCTGTAAATATTGTTCAGTAAGCTATATGCAATTAGAAATACCATGCGAGAGACAGTGTTAAACGTATTTTAAATGTGTAGTAGTACCGTGATAAGTGCAGTGGAATGGCAAACGTCACCGCATTCCTTGTTGGGTTGCAAAGCTTAACACATGATAATAGTTGGGTTGGAGGAAATCAAATATCGCGGTACTTGAAACCAATGGGAACGCGATTTGTAAATACTGAGTGTGGGTAAGGATTGTGTGTGTATAAAAAACGTAGTTTGGAAATTTGTCGGGAGTCTACGAAGAACATTACAGCTATCAGACTCGTTACCGCGTATTAAGATTTTTATAACTAAACTTGCGATAATTAGTATGAGTACAATATTCGTGTCGTGCATTAATAGTATTAAAACCGGTATCGCAGTGGAAGAAATATACTAAAATCAAAGTAATCATTATGATAAATATACTGTAACTTGGCGATAAACTATCGAACTCTATATCAGCGATAATCTAACACGTGAATCGGGAAGTTACGAAACGTTGAAGTGTATTCGGTATGAATTACTGATATTGCGAGCACTCAGCTTAATAACATATTTACGAAGGTGTCAGAATAAATAGTAGTTATACACTAATTACATGCTAAATCAGTAAGTAGATGTGAGCTGTGTAGTGAAAGTGAAACCGAGGTAATTAAAGTGTTAGTGTCAACGGGTGTCGACAACAGGATCGTCCGAATCGCTGTCGAACGCAAAGCTCCAGGATCGCAGACTCCGAGGGAAGGAATCACCAACACAAACGGAATTCCACCAACAAGTAAACAAATTTGAACATTAAAACTCATAATAATTCATGTATTTTTTGTTAAATCTATTACTATTGACAATTCAATCTGTCTAAGAACCTACTTTCAAATGGGAATTGATGAGAAGCTATAATTTCAATATTGTGAATCATTTTAAGATTGTATGTAATTTTGTAATGTGTTAATGAAGATTTTTATTAAAATTAGGATTCATTCAATTCAAATTGTGTTAATAATCATTTTGATACCCTGAGGAGCTTAGTATTAGTGAATTATAAATATCTTTTTCTAGCTCTAAACTGTGAGGGTGGTATGTGGCGCCCAAGACCGTGGAGCTTATAAAGACCAAATCCTACGCTAGGTAGTATTTGGAGCCCATTGCAAGGCTTAATTTGTAAGCTAAACAGACAATTGAATTGCAAATAGAGTATAAGAAAAGTAGAATAAGAAACGTAGAGAATAAGAATAATTTTGTATGATCACACGAAGCAAAGTAGACAAACGAAATACATACAGAACACAAACAAAATAAACGACAACATGAATACAGAAACAGAGACAACTCAGAATATTGAAGGGGAGTTTTGATATTAACAACCAGTTAGGGGATCAACATACACTCGCCCAATTAACAGTGGAGAATCAAGAGTCACGGACGCGGGGACAGGACCACGAAGAAGTAGAAACACCACAAATAACACCAGAGATACAACACGAGGGTAGACCGAGATTAGCACAAAAAACAACAACAGAAGCACCTAAAGAACCGGATATGTATGCATTATTACAACAATTGTCACAACAGATGTCACAACAAATGACACAGCAAACAGAACAGATGTCACAAAAAATGACACAGCAAACAGAATTATTACAAAAACAAATGTGTGAACGGAAGTTAGAACAATCACAACAGACGAAACAATTACAACTATCACAACAGATTACACAACAAAACCAGGTCTTAAGAGACGAAATAGCCACACAACTCTGTGAATTCAAAAAGGAAAACAATAAAATTTTGCAACAATTTAAAGTAGACACCAAAACTATGATAGATGAAGAGATTACTACTATTAAGGATGAAATTAATAATAAGTTTAGTGATAATGAAAAATTACTGAGGGAAATAGACGATAAGCATAGTAGTGACATTAAAATTATAAACAAAAAAGTAATAGCGACCAATAAACGTTGTGACGAAAGTATTGCTGCTCACAAAATAGGAGCAGATAAATTAAAAGAGCTAGAAAGGAAAATGGATAACCATTCGGGCGAAACGAACCTCAAGTTGCAGCAGTTACAAAGCGACGTTCAGACGAAGATGGCATTGATAAACGTGTCACCTGTCACCCGAAGCGTTGTCAACGAGCTGATAAAAGAAATCAAATTTAATGGATCCAGCGATTTCCCGATGGAGTTCATCAAGGAACTAACTGAGCTATACCATGAACATTATCACGACATCAACAACATCGCATGGATTGACCATGCGAGACATCTGGCTGCAATTTGGTGGCGGTTAGTTAAAGATAGTGTTAACAATTTTGCGGGGTTTACAGAAGCCTTTAGTAATAAGTATTGGAATGGCGTTATCCAGGAACGGGTGCGAGACCAGTTGGAATTCGGACTGTACCACTCAGAGATAGGGATGTCTACAATCCAGTACTTAGAAAGAAAATTGTTAGAGAATAGGCAGTTGATTCCGCCTATCTCAGATAGACATTTGATAAGGAAATTGGCAAGACATTACCTGCATGAGATTGAGGTAGCTATTATCACTCGTGGGGTAAATACGATTACTGAATTTGAGCAAGTGTTGCTGGAATTCAATCACTTACGAAACGGCAGTTGGTCAATGAACCAAAGACCAGCTGACAGCCGGCTTGAAAGGAATCATTGGAAGCATAGCGGAGAAGAGAGAGGGAAAATGACCGAGCGAGACGGAGTTAATGAAGAGCGGACACAATACACTAGACCGGCTAAATGGAAAAACCAGTTTAAGGCGGAAACTAATATTGTTCCGTCGACAAGTAATGCAGGTAGCAAGGTTGAACCAACGAAGCAAAAAAACTAGAGAAAGCATGTAAATATGTCTTAGATTTAAATGATAAGATTAAATATGTAAATACGACTTTCTTAGATATTAGGGATGACTTGATAAGTGATGATAATAAATATGTTAGATTGAGAAGCAATAAATGTCCGGAGCTTCAAATAATGTTGAACGGCGTGCCGATTAACGCATTGGTGGATACTGGCAGCCAAATAAATGCGATTTCGGAACGTTGGTTTAACAGTAATAAAAAGGATCTGGGGAAAATAGAGATGTTAAAACTATCTAATACCATAATTAAAGGAGCCACGGGCGGTAAATCTAAAAGAATTACACAGCAGGTATTGATAAATGTGCAGGTTAAAGATTTACAGTTTCAAAGTGTTTTTAAAGTAGTGCCGGACCTGGTGAGAGAATGTATTTTGGGTGTTGACATGCTGGTGGAGAGTGGGTGTGTGATAGACCTTAATAATAAACAACTAATAATTAAGGGAAATCCTACCCATGGAGAGACGACCATAGCAGAAATATTACAGGTGGAGCTGGCAGCAGAAGAAGAAGGCATCGTAGAAGTTATCAACCAAAAAATCCAGGAAATTACGGAGTTAACCAACTGCGACAAGGAAGAAAACCAGAGCGTGATTGGGCCAAGTATGTAGATAGTGAAATGATACCAGCAAATCAGCCAGTTGACTACAAAAATATTTATTTAAGAATTAAGGAATTAAGGAGAAGGGTAGAAAACGGACAGAACAGATCAATTTAGCCAATAAATTTACGAAGTTTCAGGTAGGTGACAAAGTGTTATTACGAGCATACCCAATGTTAGATTTAAATAAAAAGGTAATCGGAAAATTTTGTAGTATTTTCGAAGGTCCATATAAGGTCTGTAAGGAAGTCGGAATGGCGACGTACCAACTCGAAGACATCAACAGCCCGGAAAGATTCGAGGAAAGTTTAATATCAGACAGCTCAAACCATATTATGAAATTTAACACACATTACACAGAGACGAAAGGTTTTAAAAAACAAAAGATTAATAAACAGATTGTAAGAACACATCTTTCACAGATGTATATGTAATAACTTATAAGTATTTACTGAATTGACAAAATGTCGAAAGGATAATTAATTAATATTGTATTGTATGTATAGGATAAGCTTTCAAATAGATTTTGTGTATAAGAAATTAGGTAATATCAAGGGAAAGTATTTGTTTGTAACTATGTCATGAATAGCGGGACATTTGGACACAAAGCGGTATGTAGCTTTTGACAAGCAGGTAGCACAAACCAGTTGAGGGTTCTGTTTGTAAATAAACTGTGGGCCCAATGACAGTGTAAACAGCTGATGGATGTAAAGGGTAGATAATGGAGTAATAAAATAAATTACTAAATGTACCGTAGGATATGTAATTAAAATTGACTTGTAATTATATAATTAACGTAATATTGATGTAATAGGTGTAAGAATTTAAAAAATATTGTAAAGGGGTTAAATAAATGTAATAAGATCCATTTGAAGGACGCAGCAATAGAATCCTCATCAGTTTTCTACGAAAAATCTTATACGATTCTATTGGGGGACAAATATAACGTAAAAATTGAATGCTACTCAATTTTACTCAGATTTTATATAGAATCATGATTAGTAATTGTTTATTAGACTAAGACATGCAAGTAACGTTGAGTTGAAGCACTGTTAGAACCAAGCCTAGCGGTGTTCTTCAAAAGAACACACCCTTGTCGAGGCGCCTCTCTGACGGGGAGAAAACCATACAACAAGTCACGTACAGGGGGAAAAATGATAAAATGTATTGTGCTAAAAAAAAGCAATAAAGTTTAAGTGAAATCGAGAGAAAGCTGGGTGTTCAGACAATACAGTCCGTTAGAAATAGAGTGCGAGGTAAGAGCGAGCGAACATTAGGTGGCGTCCCTCCCTCCTTACTTGTATAAGTTTGGTTGACGAATGAAAGAAAGCGTCACTTTTTGAGCGGGTGAAATTAGCTAGTTGGGTTGGAGGAAATCAAATATCGCGGTACTTGAAACCAATGGGAACGCGATTTGTAAATATTGAGTGTGGGTAAGGATTGTGTGTGTATAAAAAACGTAGTTTGCAAATTTGTCGGGAGTCTACGAAGAACATTACAGCTATCGGACTCGTTACCGCGTATTAAGATTGTACAGTAGCGCGGTAATTTTTGCTTTGATAGGTTGGCTAATCTGCGCTTTTAACTTGCTCAATTCATGTCCGTACATCTGGACAGTGCGTTTCATACGTTCGCTAGCGGCGGTCGGCCTTGCGCCCGCTGCTATCCTGTCACATTTTTCTTCTTTGTCGCGACAATTAATGTAGGCCTTAGGCCCAAGACTTATGTATGGCCTTCTAGGCTTTCTCATTAAATTAATTCTTCAGTGTAACATTTTACGACTTATATTTACGATGCGCTCATTAGCCAATCTTATATTCAAAAGTGACACCTAACCATTTCAATGCTGTATATGTGAATAATTTTCAATAAATGTATTAACTACAGTCCACTCTCTCTTCATCATTTCTGCATCCTGGCGAATTAATTACAACAGTAAATCGATAATTCACGAACACTTCATACTTAACATTTTTTTGGTCGCTCCGGACCTGGATTCCCTACCTTGGACATCAATCACCTATTTATTATTTTTCTGCCCCAATTTCTGGCCATCACGGGCGACTCAGCATATCCGCTGATACGACCGTGGCGTGATTCAACCAGCATTTCGCTCGTCGCCTTTGAGCCTCCTGACGACATCATTGCAAGAGCTTACACCTGCTAGCTTCAGTCAAAGCAGTCATCTCTCCGAGCTGTGTGTTTGCCATCTTCTCCACGGCGTCGACGCTTCAGGACATCGCCCACAAGGTATCACCTCACTAACATCATTTCAAGGTGCGTACAATGGCTGAAGAAGGCCTCAAAGTGTTAGTCAGAAAGAGAGGCGACTTAAAGTCCGCAATAGTGCGTATACAATCAGCTGTCAGTAACTTTGATAGAAACTCTAATACAAAACACTTTTTAACAGTCAGACTTGAAAGTTTGAATAGCTTCGCAACGAAATACGATGAGGTACAGTCCGAAATCGAACTTATTTGCAAAAACATAAACGCTGCTCAAGAAGACCGAGTTGAGGTCGAAGAAATGTTATATTCCACAGAAGCTAATATTGTACAATTAATTGATACCTTTAATGTTCAGACTGTACCTCCCGTATTAACGGGCCATATGCAATTAAAACCGATAAGTTTGCCCTGCTTCACAGGCAATATCTTGGAATGGCAGCATTTTTATTAAATTTTTTTGGACTTGGTGCATGCAAGATCCGATCTAACGTCAGTGCAGAAACTACATTATTTGCATTCTTCTCTAAAAAATGAGCCGTTAGTCTTAATTAAATCACTACCTATTTGTAATGAAAACTACTCGATAGCGTTGCGTTTGCTGTCCGCAAGGTATGGCAACAAGTTCATACTAGCAAAGTACTACATTCAAAATTTACTTGAAGTCAAGTCAACAATTAAAGACTCTGTCCAAAGTTTGGCAGAATTCACAAATACAACAACGTCTTCCGTTAATTCACTGGCGGCAATGCAACTGTCAGTGAATTCATTCGAGCTTATCACTATACAATTATTATCAGCAAAACTCGACCATACTACTTTTAAATTATGGAAGGAGTCTATAGACCATGATAATCTTCCTAACTTTCAAGATTTCACTCATTTTTTAAACGCACGTAGACAGCTGTTAGAAAATACACTGCCTATCGATGCCGGACAGCAACTCAACAAGCTAAGTTTTTTAAGATTCAATAATAAATCTGACAAACATAAATCACGAAACGCTGCTGGCAGGACTACATTTAAGAGTTATCACTCAGCGTCAAGTAATTATTCATGTTTGTGTTGTAAATCTAATCATCCAATTTACATGTGTGATAAATTTCGTGCACTAAGCACCGCTGAGCGAGGACAATTTATATCAAATCACAAATGTTGTACCAATTGTCTTAGATCAGATCATTTTGTATCTAATTGTAAGATTAAGCAGGCATGCAAGATCTATTCAAAACGACACCATACATTGTTGCACATAAACAATGTGCCGAAGCCAATCTCTGCCAGCAGCGGTAATTACTGTTCACTCAAATTACAATCCACGAATAATATATCCTTTTATCAACAGCAGTTGTGTTTGTCATTGACCAGGCTGGCAACAGACAAACCGCAAGAATTCTTTTGGATGCGGGTTCACAAATAAATTTTTGTACGGAATCATTTGCCAAGAAATTACGGCTTAACTTGACTAAATCCAACATACCGATTACAGGTATAAATAATACCGCGTGTCATGCCACTAATCTCGCGTCTATACGCATTATTTCTCGTTATCAAAGATTTACCTTCGAGGCAAAATGTGCTGTCTTATCTGCATTAACCCATAAACTGCCAGCACAATCGTTTGACATAAATCAATTTAACATTCCAGACTACATTTTTCTTGCCGATCCAAATTTCAACATGTCATCCGAAATCGACATACTGTTAGGGGCGCAATTCTACCTAGATTTAATTTTAGCCAACAAATACGTACGCGGTCCTCATTTTCCCATTATTCAGGAAACAAAGTTAGGCTACATTTTGGCAGGCAATCTGCCCAAACACTGCCGCTATAAGGGTCCTGCTGTTTCGTTCCTAGCTAGGAACAACGACGGTCAAATTTTGCAGTCTCTCGAAAAATTCTGTGAAGCAGAAACTATCCCTGATAATACACCTGATAACGAGTCAGCTTGTGAGGAGCATTTCGTGGGGTCTACTCATCGCAATCAAGAGGGTAGGTTCGTTGTTTCACTACCATTTAAGTCCGACCATCTCCAGTTGGGGGAATCTTATACCAATGCTGAAGCAAGATTTTTGAATTTAGAACGCCGATTCAGGCGTGATTCTAAGCTTGCGCGCGATTACGCAAACTTTATTAATGAGTATAAGGATCTTGGCCACATGACGCTTATCGATAATTGCTCTATCAATTCTGGGGTGTCAAATACTTACTATCTGCCTCACCATGCCGTTTTTAAGCAGTCTAGCTCGACCACAAAAATGCGCGTCGTTTTTGACGGTTCGTCCAAAACTACCAATGGCCTTTCCCCCAATGACATATTGTTGGTAGGCCCGAATATTCAACAAGACCTTTTTTCTATTCTCTTACGTTTCCGTATGCATAACTATGTTCTCATCGCCGACATCGAGAAGATGTATCGACAAATTCTCGTATCTGAAAAGGATTGTCACTATCAACGTATTCTGTGGCGTGACTCTCCCCTCGAACAATTTAAACACTTTGCATTGCGAACTGTAACCTACGGCACGGCTAGTGCTTCGTTTTTGGCCACTCGCTGTCTTATTCAAATTGGTAAGGACCATGAAGCTTCTTTTCCTGATGCGGCGTTAGCTATAACAAATGATTTCTATGTCGACGATTTGCTAACCGGTGCAGACACCGTCTCTGATCTGACCAAGTTGAAATCTGACTTAGGTACGTTATTGAGTCAATACGGTCTCACGCTGCATAAATGGGCATCTAATGAACCCAGGGTGGTCTCAAGTCATGACAATTTATCACTCCCCTTAAACAAACAGGGCAATGTGCGTACCCTGGGCATTCTCTGGAATAACACTGCCGATTCATTCCTGTTTGACATTAAATCATTCCCCGTTGAATCAAGCATCTCCAAGAGGAGAATTCTATCGATTATCGCAGGCATATACGATCCACTTGGACTGATTGGTCCCATTGTTTTCTTGTACAAACAGTTTATGCAGCAACTCTGGCTTTGCAATCTTGGTTGGGATGAACCGATCTCCGGGCAATTACGTTTGGCTTGGCATTCATTGTGCGATAAATTGTGTCTGATTAGCAAAATTGTTGTCCCACGTTCTATTCGTTGCAAGTTTGAGGCAAGTATAGTTGAATTACATGGTTTTTCGGATGCTTCTGAAAAGGGGTTTGGGTGCTGTATTTATATTAGAGTCATTTATCAAGATTCATCGGCCTCTTGTCATCTCCTGTGTTCTAAATCTCGCGTGGCTCACCTACGACAGGTGTCATTACCTCGCATCGAACTCTGTGCTTGCTTGTTGTTATCGCGACTCGTATCTAAGGTCGTTCCTGCGCTTTATTCGTTTATTAGTAGTGTTCATTTATATTCTGACTCCATGGTGTCTCTTTACTGGATTCATGCCCAGTCCACGAGGTGGAGAACCTACGTCGCTAATCGTGTTGCCGAGATTCAGCGTCTTACGCAAGCCTATACGTGGCATCACATCAATTCTAGACACAATCCTGCTGATATTATCTCTAGGGGGTGTCACCCTGACGTTTTGCGCGATTGTTCGCTTTGGTGGCACGGTCCCGTTTGTTTGTCTCAATCTTCCGAGTCCAATCCTTTTCCACCCTTTTTACCTTCTAATCCGTCGTCTTCTGAAGTCACTGCGGAAGAGAAACAAACCCCCAACCTTTCTCTAATGTCTACCCTGGCTATCGACCTTTCTAAGGACTTTTCTTCGTTGCACCGTCTGACACGCGTATACGCTTACTGTTTTCGGTTCATCAAAAATATTAGACTCTCCAGTGCTGACAAAATAACGGGCGCTCTTACCCCCGTCGAAATTCATCATGCTCTTAATTTCTTCATAAAACAATCTCAGTCGATCCACTTTGCTGCCGAGATTAATTGTCTTCGTAATGGGTCTTCTGTCACTATCAGGAGTAAGTTGTCTTCTCTCGACCCGTTTCTTGATGAGTCTGGAGTAATACGCGTTGGTGGGCGATTACAGCAGTCGCAATTACCTTACGACACTAAGCATCTTATTGTCTTGCATCCATCGGCTCATATTACTCGCCTTATTATTGAACGCGAATACATTCGTCTACTTCACGCTGGTGCTCAACTCGTCCATCACTCACTTCGTCAACGTTGGTGGATTATTAATGCCAGGTTAGTCATTCGCTCCATCATTCGTAAATGTGTCAAGTGTCTCAGGTTTAGTGCCAAACAGCAGGTTCAGAGGCTTGGTATTTTGCCATCTCCTAGAGTCACTCCATCGGGGCCGTTTCTATTCTGCGCAGTTGATTATGGTGGTCCCTTCATGATTCGTCATGGCGGGCAGAAATCCAGAACTCTCTCTAAGGCATACGTGTCTTTGTTCATTTGCTTAGCAACCAGGGCCATTCATTTGGAACTGGTTTCCGACCTTACAGCCAATGCGTTTATAGCTGCCTTACGTCGTTTTATGTCCCGCAGGGGCATACCCAGTCAGTTATATTCTGATAATGGCACAAACTTTAGGAAGGCCCGCAATGTTTTACATGACCTCTACAATCTTTGGCATAATAAGGATGCCACCTCATCAGTCAAATCATTCACGGCCTCTCAGGGTATTTCATGGTCATTTATTCCGCCCTCGTCACCTCATTTTGGTGGTCTTTGGGAGAGCGGCATAAAGAGTTTAAAGTTTCATTTGCGCCGCGTGGTAGGCAAGTCTATACTCACCTTCGAGGAGTTTACGACAGTTTTGTCTCAGACAGAGGCATGTCTAAACTCTCGCCCTTTATTTGCCATCTCATCGGATGTAAATGATCCGGTGCCACTTACACCTGGCCATTTTTTGATTTGCGCACCATTAACGGCGATACCGGACCCAGACTTATCTCATGTTCCTATCTCTCGTCTTGGACGTTGGCAACTTCTCCAGAAGTTTGTCCAAGTCATTTGGAAGGCTTGGTCTCGCGACTATTTACACCAATTACAACAACGTCACAAATGGAAATTCGCAAAGGATAATGTTTCCATTGGGGACCTAGTTTTACTTATTGAGGATAACCTACCTCCATTAGCCTGGAAATTTGGTGTAATTACCGCCACATTTCCCGGCCCAGACAACTTAATTAGAGTCGTAGACATTCGCACGCCTACTGGTGTTTTGCGGAGACATGCAAGTAACGTTGAGTTGAAGCACTGTTAGAACCAAGCCTAGCGGTGTTCTTCAAAAGAACACACCCTTGTCGAGGCGCCTCTCTGACGGGGAGAAAACCATACAACAAGTCACGTACAGGGGGAAAAATGATAAAATGTATTGTGCTAAAAAAAAGCAATAAAGTTTAAGTGAAATCGAGAGAAAGCTGGGTGTTCAGACAATACAGTCCGTTAGAAATAGAGTGCGAGGTAAGAGCGAGCGAACATTAGGTGGCGTCCCTCCCTCCTTACTTGTATAAGTTTGGTTGACGAATGAAAGAAAGCGTCACTTTTTGAGCGGGTGAAATTAGCTAGTTGGGTTGGAGGAAATCAAATATCGCGGTACTTGAAACCAATGGGAACGCGATTTGTAAATATTGAGTGTGGGTAAGGATTGTGTGTGTATAAAAAACGTAGTTTGCAAATTTGTCGGGAGTCTACGAAGAACATTACAGCTATCGGACTCGTTACCGCGTATTAAGATTGTACAGTAGCGCGGTAATTTTTGCTTTGATAGGTTGGCTAATCTGCGCTTTTAACTTGCTCAATTCATGTCCGTACATCTGGACAGTGCGTTTCATACGTTCGCTAGCGGCGGTCGGCCTTGCGCCCGCTGCTATCCTGTCACATTTTTCTTCTTTGTCGCGACAATTAATGTAGGCCTTAGGCCCAAGACTTATGTATGGCCTTCTAGGCTTTCTCATTAAATTAATTCTTCAATGTAACATTTTACGACTTATATTTACGATGCGCTCATTAGCCAATCTTATATTCAAAAGTGACACCTAACCATTTCAATGCTGTATATGTGAATAATTTTCAATAAATGTATTAACTACAGTCCACTCTCTCTTCATCATTTCTGCATCCTGGGGAATTAATTACAACAGTAAATCGATAATTCACGAACACTTCATACTTAACAAAGATTTTTATAACTAAACTTGCGATAATTAGTATGAGTACAATATTCGTGTCGTGCATTAATAGTATTAAAACCGGTATTGCAGTGGAATAAATATACTAAAATCAAAGTAATCATTATGATAAATATACTGTAACTTGGCGATAAACTATCGAACTCCATATCAACGATAATCTAACACGTGAATCGGGAAGTTACGAAGCGTTGAAGTGTATTCGGTATGAATTACTGATATTGCGAGCACTCAGCTTAATAACATATTTACTAAGGTGTCAGAAGAAATATTAGTTATACACTAATTACATGCTAAATCAGTAAGTAGATGTGAGCTGTGTAGTGAAGGTGAAACAGAGGTAATTAAAGTGTTAGTGTCAACGGGTGTCGACAACAGGATCGTCCGAATCGCTGTCGAACGCAAAGCTCCAGGATCGCAGACTCCGAGGGAAGGAATCACCAACACAAACGGAATTCCACCAACAAGTAGACAAATTTTAACATTAAAACTCATAATAATTCATGTATTTTTTGTTAAATCTATTACTATTGGCAATTCAATCTGTCTAAGAACCTACTTTCAAATGAGAATTGATGAGAAGCTATAATTTCAATATTGTGAATCATTTTAAGATTGTATGTAATTTTGTAATGTGTTAATGAAGATTTTTATTAAAATTAGGATTCATTCAATTCAAATTGTGTTAATAATCATTTTGATACCCTGAGATAAATTTTAAGAGTCGCCATCAAAGCAAGAGTTGGGAGCTTAGTATTAGTGAATTACACATATCTTTTTCTAGCTCTAAACTGCGAGGGTGGTAAGAAGTAGTAAACGTGATGAGTTCCATCCCGTTGTATTACTGAAATATTAAGTAAGTGTTGAGTTCGTTAAGTCGTCTCATATTCTGACTTTCTATACACCCACACTCATAATGTACAACGTATTGCGTTTTTAATTAGAAAGTTATTTTGAGACCATTATCTGTTCCTGTATGGGGTTGACAAACAGGAAATATAAGAGCATCGTTGCAGAATATCGTTCCAAAACAACATACAAAAGTAAACTGTCGTTTATTATTGGAAACCGTTTTGCAGTAATCACGTTTTTAGACGTACAGTTTTAAGAAAACTACGTATCCTTATCCATGTCGTAGCGACAACATTCATATGCTAAAGTACTGTTTGACTAGCACGGTCCTTGAATTATGCTACTCTAATGATAATTAAACAATATAATTTTAACGCATTTGTTTCTTGTCTAATTGCAGGTAAATTCTATAAATTTATCGGTTAAATCCTGTTGTTATGTCTGGTTAACTCTTAATACTCTTTTAGATTTGGTATGAAAAGTAGGCTATATAATATCGCATAAATTGCGTTTACAGATCCTGGTGACGGAGATTCTGGATTAGGTACATCATAAATCGCTGTGTCTTTTAGCATCCTGTGGCCGAAATTGTACTACATTACTGATGAATATGAGATTATGATCACACGCACGCACGCGGGATAGGTTGCAAACCAAATTAATACGGAAATGATTGGTCGTAATAACAACGAGTCCAATGTTGGATAATTGTCAATAATTGTTTTAACATTAAAACTTATATTTAAACATCTACAAAACTATTTGTTAGTACCTATAATATCTGCATATGATATCTGTAATATGATAACGGTGTAGTACAATTTTAGTTATAACTAAATGTCCTTAGGAATTAAATCTTTCCTTTTGTTTTTATATTATTATTTTTATTGCGATTCAGATAGCACATGTTTTATTTGGGTTTTGAGTATTTTCGATAGGTGTCACATTATATAACTGTTTACATCTGCTAACTTTCTGTGGGAAGTTTTATAATAAAATATAAAATATGCTCTCTTCTTCGTGAAAACGCCTCCCTTTAAATACTCGTAAACTCGCTAGCAAAATAGAAATTTGTCTTCAAATTATGAAAAGTAAATGACCTGTTTGCGTGTTTAATTTTTGGAGATTTTATGACTGACTTAAAAAAAAACAAGGTAGACGAGGCTGGAGGATACACGCAACTCTTAACGTAAGCGCATTGCCTAGTCAATAGGCGTAGTTTCTGTTGGGTAGTGTTTACTATTTTACACTTAGAAAAATCGTTTCTGTTAACACGAATAAAAAATAATATTCTTATATAAAAAGTATAAAAGTATAAACTTTTTATATTTTTATATAGGCTACATTTTTGTGTAGTGTATTAGTTTGTAGTAACCTGTGCCAGTCAAAGGCACGGTCAGAACGTTTTTAATTGTAATTAAAATCTGCATCAGATATCGCTTTTTCCTTTTATATTTATGTTTCTTATTCTACACTTATGCACTGTGTTGCACTACGTTAACGCACGTGCGCGGGACGTGCAAGCACTAACAATATTAAAAACTGATAGTAGATAGTAGGTAGGTGTAGGCTGCTTGCCATATTACCGCCGAACGTCTTACGTACTGATTCGTCGCTTGGCGTTTGGTATTCAGGGCAAAAAACATGAGTAAATTTACAAAGCGGCATTTTAAATTTATTATATTAACATTATAAATTACAATACGTGTTATTTTCTAGGAGAGATGGATATTAAAATATCGAAGGTCTCGTCTATACTATTTAAATAAAAAGGCTCCTACAAACTGGTGCAGATAATTGACCAGATAATTATTTGAGCTTGGGCGTCCCCAATAACTCTGAGGCAATACGTATGCATATCGCTTTAATTTTATTAAAAAGTTATCAGCAAGACGTTCTCGTTGTGTAACAAATAAGCGGGAGCAGTCTGACAAGCGATGATTGGTCTCCAATAACGAATCATGTGCCGAAATAATATATCAGATGTGACACATTGGCGGCTCAAAATAATTAAACGCAACTCACGATACAAATTGTAAATATCTGACAAGTTTTTTAAACCAGTTTTTTCCGGAACTGAACTCGATTAGGCCTACTTCGGACGGTAGTGAACGAGGCGCGCAGAAAGTGAACCGTGCGTGGACACGGTTTGGAATCAAACGTCTTAATAAGCGTTAAATGTGTTCTTAAGGCTTTTGCAAATTTTTCTTTGAAATATTTTAAAAAGTAACGAAGGTTTATGTAAATGCTTTGGATATCTAGGTTTTTAGAACCAAACGTACGAGTACTTCAGATTCAGACTTTTCAATACGTATATTGTTTATATAACACGCAGTAACATTAATAAGAAATAATATACGAGATAATATAAGAAATAATAGACCGGTCGTAAAATTAAAAGCGGTCTGTATGTATGTACAATCAAAAACTATGTCTGTATGTATGCAAAACTATAATCAAATTATAAATCCAATTTGGCAGCCTGTTAAGATTCCTGAACTCTTAATTTAATTCTTTGCTAAATTAATTTCGAAATTTAATGGCTCCACTGTGTATCGAAAACATATGGTTTCGTAGTACATCTGTGATTTTATAATGTCATTTTCTACTAATGTTTATATGATATCGAAAAGCCGAAGAAACATTATTCGTGTCTTTGAATAAACATTTACACGTTTTAGTGATTTTTATTTTAAATTTCGTAGTCTTGTAATCGAGGCTACCACAAGTTGTGTAATCATACTATAGAATTTATAATGAGTTGTGTGTGTCCAAGTCAAGTTGCTACCATGGCCATCGGTTGTCTTGTGGAAATTTCCTTATTACCCTTATCCTCAGTCAACTGGGAGACGACTGGGAGCTTAATACAAACGTTGTAAGTGAGAAGAGTACAAACCAACAAACAGAGACTTGTCTGTTGAGAACAAAATCAACTTTTTTGGAAAGTTCCACTATCAGTATAGCAATGTTATCCAAGTTGCTGTTTAAATTATAAACTGTGTACATGTAGCGGGTTAAGACTAGCCATTATATTATAGCCTACGATTTATGGATAAGGTTTATTAAAGTATTTCTGAAACGTTTGCAGTATTTCTGCAAGTATTACAAATAATATGTAATTAAATGGTAATCGTTTTGGCGTAACATAAATACAGCACCGTTGTACATCGTTTGTACTGACATAAATGAAACGCCCTTGATTTTTTAAATAAGCTATACATTTCAATAAAAATGAAATTGTTTTGATTGATCTGTTATAAAAAAAAAAAATAAAAATAACCGTGAAAGAGTCGAAGAAGTAAATATAAACACAATTTACTGTCACACAGAAAACGAAATACTACATTTTATGTTAAAATAAATTCTAACTCAACTGGGTATTTGGAAAGAGACGTACATACAGTGAATGAAATTTATTGGTAAACGTGTGTGTGTGTGTGTGTGTGTGTGTGTGTGTGTGTGTGTGTGTGTGTGTGTGTGTGTGTGTGTGTGTGTCGAAAAGCTGATGTATCACACACGGCGGTCGAGAGACGATGAGCCCACTTTCCAAGGTAAACCTCTTTGCGGACGTAGACTTGTTTTTATGTTCGTGCCGCAAACGATCCCTTCTACACGTTATGAAGACGATCCTCCAACAACAACACCCGCCGGAAACGGTACACCGTAGTTAAATGTACGAGTTAAAATAATTCTGTAATAACTCAGCGTCTCTATTATGCATGTCGAGCGGTAAACCAATGTAACACGCAGAAACAGCAAATTGCTTTAGTGAACCAGTTTTTAAAATGGATAGAATGTCTGCATATTGTTACAGTTTTCATTTACACGTATAACAATAAGCCTGGAATATAGACCTAATATGACCCGTTCTTGTTAGGCGTTTGTCCTCTTCAGACTAGATTAGATGTATGTAATTAATTCTTAAATATTATTGGTAAAATTTGTCAAGACTCTTCACGATGATACAGGTGGAACCCTACCTCTGAGAACTGTAAGTACATTAGTACTGTAGATTCGTTCTAACTATATTCACATATTTTAAAAGTTCTAACTTTTCAACTAAAGTTGAAGTATAGATTGAAAAAGCATGTTAAAAAGCATCACATGATTTTACACTTCATAGATCCCATTACTAAATTTTCTTCTAGAAGCTTCATTTTATAAAAGTTAGTGAAAATTCTGACTTCTTGTGTGTGAAGTTAGTGAAAATTCATATATATTTCTCTTATGTATATCACGACAGGAATCTGATTTTTGAGTTAGGCCTAAATTTTTTTATTTTCTTCTATTATAAAAATGTCCTCTGAACTTTTTTACATATAAACAAAATTTCAAGTTTTAACATTATGTATTACACTTGTTTGTAACGAGATTCAAGTGACCGGACAAATGTGCTCGTTAAAACTGGGTTCTCGCTACATCCGAGTTGTCGACTCGCAAGCCTAAATTTTTATACCGTGATTATCGAACACACAACAGTAAAGTCTACTATAGAAGAGGCTTTGCACATGTTTTACATTCTACGCTTAAAAATGAAATTTAGACTTTAAACCTTTTTTAGACGTTAACATTCTTTGCTGAATATTGGCGTATAGTGCATTCGCGAAATATAGTAAAAGTCGCTGTGTAGTAATCTTACCAAAATCAGCCGGCTATCTCGCAAACAACGCAAAACAATGTTTATTTTTAAATTACAAGAAAATTCACTCTATTTTATTTGTCTTTTTGTTCTTCGTTCTAAATGGAATCGTCAAAATTATATTTCGATCACAGAACTTAATTAACCTTAAAAAAGTTATCTATTTTTGTTTGTTTAGTAATTTTGTATACGTAGATGTCAAAACAGTATTGTAATTTATTTAAATATTTCACGAATTATCGCGTACGTTATTAGTTTCACTAAATTGCGTTAATGATTTTAAACGAATGTTAAAATGCTGAATTGTAAGTAACGAACTTTTGTTACCCATCGACAAGCCTGCGATAAAATGTTCGTTAAAACCAAGTCTCTTAATGCGTTCCTACTCGTTAAAAGCGAGTTTAATTATCATTACTAAGATACAAAACCAAAAAAATCTCGTACTTTTGCTCGTTACATCCGAGTTCTCCTTATAAGCGAGCTCGTAATTCGCGAGTTCCACTTCGCCTCTTTTAGGCCTATGTAAATAGATTCTTACGTAGGCTACTTGTACAATTTTGTTATACGAATTACCAAGAATTTCATATATTTGGAAATTTTGTGGAAATGGAAAACAAATTATATGTAAAAAAGTGAATTCACAATCTTTCACGTACAAATCTGTATTTTTTGGTAGATTATAAATATTAATCTAGACTACAGTTAAATCTCTGGTCGCTTATTGCTTCATTTCTATCACAATACTTTAACGCATACATGTAATGATGTATATGTACCGGTATATCAAAAGTCTGGCGGATAATTTTATTTTACTTGTTCGGATAGACCTAACATGTGAAGTCAGTAGTACAAATGTCAAAAGTAAGCGACTCCATGTTGTGTACATTTAGAAATTAAAGTAAAATAAATCTGCATGATTCAGAAACTGATTTAATTGTTATGCTTATTGTGTTCAGATTCTACAATAATAATTTGATAAGTTTTTACTCTTACTAACTTTTGTATTTTTTATTAATTTATTTTTTATTTATTAACATTAACCTTCTATGTTTTTCTAAGTGATACATACTTAGATATAATGTGCTCGTATAGCGTACAATTAAAGTGTAAATCGCTTACTATAGTTTTTGCAACATAAACAGTGTGGCACAGAAACTAGTGGGATATCAATGCTACATCAAAGCGTAACCTCACCTCAGCCGTCACACACACGCACACACACACACACACACACACAACATTATGTGTAATAAACTGTCGGCGTTTAGTGAGCGTTGCAAGTGTTCCGAAGTGTGTCAGGCCCTACCTTCGTCGTCTGCCACCTTGCCTCATACCTCGGACAGGTACATAAATTATTTAAGATATTTTAATTATCCGTGTGACACTTGTCCCAGACGGGCTGAGTACACCTGTTTGCACGTGCTGTAAACATTTTTATTTATTAAATCTTATTAAATTTTCAGTTAATGAATTAGGTACACATTTTGTTAATTAATGTCCGATTTTTGTGAGCTGTATTAATTTTACATATGATCCCCATTAAAAATGATTCACCTGTTTAATTCATAAATACACGAAACAAACTTGTCTTTGTTTCGACACAACGTGTTTCTGCGATTTGTCGTTGTGGTCTGTTCTTCTGTAAGTACAAATCACAGGTCCGGGCTAATAACTCCTTTTATATAGTAAAAGCACCACCTTTTAAAGACGAAAGGAATAGATTAGTTTTTACGTTGTACATTTACAACAGGTACCAATCATTTTCAAAATACCATGACGTAATTATAAGATAAATTTCCTTCTCTTCGATGATAGTACGGCCCACAGCCAGTCATGCAAAAATGAGTAAAGGTGACATAAGAAGCATTTAATGAAAATGTAGCTTGATTAGTTCACATACAAGAGATTCGTCTGTAAACAATAGACGTGCTGTATTAGACTTAGACAGACATTTAGTGTGTACTCTGGTTACTATTAATAGTTTACGTGTTACGCACTTCTCACTTTCTACATTTTGTGATTGTACATTAATATTTCAAAAGACAATAAGTAAAATAAGTAAGATCTTTTTGGCTTGTGAATCAATAAACGTATCGTTATACAGCTGTATGAGACGAAAATCGCGTAAAATTGATTCCGTCTTTCATCTACTCTTGCTTAAAATAATTATGATAGTGTCTTAATTGTTTCACAAATAAACCAAACAAATGACTGCCTGATTTACTGTGAGCTGAAAGACAATGGTGAAACAGTCAATATTAATGCGTGTTTCCAAAATTGATGCATCACCATTAATACGCAGCGAGTCGTTGAACTTATCTGATTGGCACTTTCAATTCGCGGATGTTAGGTGTCGCTTTTCTGTTTACTCAACACCTCTTTCGCGCACACGTTACATGTCATCATAGCTGAATGCAGGTAAATTAAATCAACTTTTAAGGCGCATTGATTAAACAAATTTTGTTTCACCTCGGGCTAAAACTTTGCAAAGCTTCAGATATCTGTCACTGCAGTTGCTTTATATTTACGCTATCGTGTTATGCGATTACAATCAATCTTTCCAGTGTTTTTGTACTAATTAATACATAAAGAAAAGACCACGTTAGTATAAACCATGTAAGTTCTAAGTCGGTGGTTTCCAACCCAAAAGTGTCTGAGGAAACAGAGAAAATTTACATATTTAACATTTCTTACTACATATCTTTAACGGTACAGTTATTGTTATGTCAGTATAATAACGAAGATATAAGAAAGCTTGTACATTTTCATAAAATCTTCAGTGTGAAAACTGAGAACAAACTAATGCAGTCAATAAAAATACACGTCTTTCTGCGTATCGAGTTGTAAACTAGTTTGAAAACGCTTAACCTCTAACTTTGAATAACAGATGCGACTGATTACGAATAAAGGACGAAACAGCAGACAAGCGCGTCAGATGTGTCTAGCCGAGGGATGGAAGGAAGTAGACTACTTCTTGTAATATGATAAAAATAAAATCGGGCTCAACCAAATACACATTCAATTAAACAAATAAAATGAAATCTACGTTTATTACGGGTTACTGGATCACGTTATGAAACATTTTCTCATAAAGTCTCTCCAGCAAGATCATTCTCTTTTAAAATAATAGTTTATTATTCATTTACTTATTAAAAGAAAAATAGAGAAATTATTAAATTGAATGTGCAAAATAAGGTCGCAGGCGGCATAAAAAGGTGTCGCGGCCGGCGGGCCTCCAGTTTGAAGTCACTGTACTAAGTTAATATACGTAAATTGTAAACTCTAATAAGTTATACGTGTACATGCTATATATTTATCGCTCGTGTGTACTTATTTACACGAACAATAAAAACGTAAATTGAAGTAAATATTGTTGACTGTTCAGTTTTGGGAAAAGGGTATGCAAGTAAGTAATACTAAATTATTAAGTCGTTTTGAGTCTAAAGATGCATTTAGATGAAGAAGGGTAGAAAATAATGTTTTTATCGTTTAAAGTCACGTAATTAGTTTGAAAACTCATATAAAAGCGAACAGAGATTACATTAAATTATTTGTACAGAAACTTTAAAGATTATTTTCATGTATAATTGAAATAATTGTTTAATATGTATTACAATATTTTTTAAACAGCAGTAAATAATTTCGACTATCTGAAACCAAATTTATCATTTGATTAAGTCTACACATCATAAGGCCGAATTGTTTGTAGTACAAATCATAATCATACTTTAATGCAGTTTTAGCTGAAGCAGAGTGACGAAAGCATTCACAAATAATAAAGTACATGTGTCGCGTATCCATATGTGCGAGAGTGCGCGCGGAGCGACGGGTTTTGTGTGTAGGTTGACCCTTGTAATGAGTATCTCTTGTCAACTGAAATAAAAATAATTAAATTATTTTAATATAAATAATATATTGCAACGATACAGCCATACACTGTATTAGGCATTAATTTAAATAAATATAAATTTTGTATAATTTGTATAAGTTACGGGTAAATGGACAGGTCTGAGATTGCAAAAATATTTCATTGTTAGATTAGGGGAGAATTAACCTGTTTCGACAAGCAGTGGACACCTGCTCAATTGTATGTGTGTTACACGTGTATCTTGTGTGTGTTAGTGATACAGGCATAGACAGGAATCTCAGCAGCCCACCCCAAGTAATTAATAAAATAATTATTTTAATTCACTGTGCGAAACCTAATTAGTGTATGATCAAACCAAAGGCACCAAAGTGTGTGTGAAATTTATAGTTATCCTCACTGAAAAGATGACGTTAATAGAACACGTTATGCGAAGACAGTGCAAAATAAACGTGCCAAAAAATACGCAAATTACCCTAAGACGCTCAAATTAATGTAGTGAGTCCTTAATCGAATTAGCTATGATTTGTGCTATCTCGATTCCGTGCAAAACATTGCTATTTGCTAATAATTGCAAATAGATGAAAAGGTTCAGGAGTGGGGGCTGTCACGAGATATGCAGGTATCGACAGGACGATTTTGGAGCCGACTGGCGCGGAATCTCGAGAGGGTATAAATTAAGGGTTCGACCAAAAACCCTTCTCTTCATTTCAAGACACAGTTGCAGCCGGACATGCTGTCCGTCGGCAAAACAGTTTATTTTTATTCTATTACAAGTCGCAGTAACAAACGAAATAACGTTCGTTAAATTCACGACAATATTACGGAAAAAGTAATTACCGCAATAGTAAGTCTACCAAGAGTAGATACGGGAAAGCTGCCGTAGAACGACGCTGGACTCTAGACTTATCCAGGAACATGCTGCCGTAAAACGACGCTGGACTCTAGACGTATCCAGGAACATGCTGCCGTAGAACGACGCTGGACTCTAGACGTATCCAGGACCACGCTAGGACAAGAGGAATGGAAAACTAACTTTGGACAACGCTGGACCCCGGACAACAGCCGTAAGATCATCAGAAATCGAGGTGACATGCGTAATGCATTTTAAATGATTTGTAAAAAAAAAGAGCTCATAAAGACGATTTCAAAAGACAGTAAATTAAAACAAAGAAAAGTTTATACTTAGTAATAATATGTTAAAATGTAAATAAATGTTTAGTCGTAAGAATGAGCAATCGCATATATATAAAAGCATTAATAAATGAAAGAGAATTTAAAGTAAAGAGAGTAGAGTTTATTATCAAAATAGATAGTAAAGTGATTAGATATTTGAAGTATAGAAAGATTAATTTAAAGTTGAATATTAAAACAAGGCCAGTCTACAAGAAATTAATATAAATTTAAATTGAATTTTAAACCTTGGTATAGACTGAGCGAGTAGAGGTCAGATCTGAGATAAGACAATTTATTTCAATATAAAAATATTTTAATTTTATTATAAATTAATAAACCAATTATTTAACATGTCTAGATATAAGATTATTAACATGTTTAGATATAAGAGATTTTTTTAAATATGTGTAATGTTGCATATCATAAGATATAAACATTTAATAATGAGCAATATCGTGACCGACAATTATTAATGATGTTTATGAATATTTATAATAATGAATAAATAATAAATATGAGTTTTAAATACTGATAAATAAAAATACTCTTATTATAAATACACCTGGTATAATTATACAACCTGCATGAATTACTGTATATCGAATTTACATATAAATTCGTTGTATAAGTTTGTATCCCTTGAACGTGAGGCCTGACATGCCCACATGTATATGTAACGTTGTATAATTTTGGCGCTCCAAGATCGTGGGGCTCCACAAATTTAAATTATATTAAATTGTGTTGTTGTAATATGCAAAAGCCTCTCGTAATACTACATTTTTTTAAATTTGTTATTTATTAGTTATTACTATATTTATTTAAACACACAATACTGGGCGCCCGCGTATTTAAATAAATAAATATATATATATATATATATTGTACTGTTATCTTTTCTTATTATATTTGTTTCTGTCTGCTATAGTAATTGCCTCTTTATCTGGGCGATCAGTACGCGTTGTCTATATTATTTTAGTATTTGAATAATTTTTTAAGTGTTGTTTATGTTAACTTTATCTCAGGGTAGACAACGAATGTTTCGATTTATATTATTTAATATGGGGAATGGTTAATTACTTTCTTTAGTCAGTACCAAATAACTTGTGTTAACAAAATTTGAAGAAATTATATTAAGAGAATATACCGTGGACATGCGGATCGTTCAATTCTCAGTTTTTCAAATCTGCCACTGGTTCAAGTCTTGTACTCTTGTAGTTCCTTTACAATTTGGCACCAGCATAGATGTCGCTCTTAATAGGATTATTTTGTTTATAAAATTATTTTCATTGTTTACTAGTTAAATCTTCTGTTATTTTTATTCTTTATTAAACTTCTTTTAATTCCAATATTTTATACACTTCGTTACACATTCAAAGTAAATTATTTTTCTTTGGCTTATAGATCCAAGATGGGTTACAATATTAATTCTTTTCTTTTTATTATTTATACCAGTTGAATTACTTTACCTCTCACAGAGATGTGTATAAGATGAAAAATTGAATTAGACTTATTCACAGAATCTTCCTGTCTGATGTGTGTTCTATTAAATATAAAATTAAACTCAACAAATTTTCTTACATTCCAACACAATTCAATTATAACAATCTACCTTTGCCATCTTGATACCTCACTAAATTTGTCACATATTTTCATCATCTTACTCTTAACAACATATATAATTTTAGTAATTATTATTAAATACATTTATCTGATTTTTATATTTTTCATTCTAATTTGTATCTATTATATTATAATCTTATTACCCTTTAGTTTTATTTTAATGTTTATTTTAATTTTATTATAATAATTGTCAACATATATTTTCTTCATGCTGTTCTGTATCATACCGTTCCAATACTTGAGTTTACCTCTGTTTGTCATGAATAATTAATCAGTTTTTGGTTAGAATTCTACCATATGTTCAAAATATTATTAAATTTATACCTTTGATTTTTCTGAAATTATTATTTTATTCTTATGTACTGTTGTTCATTTTTACAGCAGTACATAATATATATATTTTATATTATACAAGGCAATGTATAAATGAATTATTCTGCTCTGCATAATGTACACCTATATTTGTGTAAACGTCTCTGTACTACGAGTATATGTACATCTCTATACCTATCGTATATGTAGGGCTACTATACGCAAGCCCCTACACACTCCCCCTTCCGAACCGCGTATACAAGAAAGGATACGCCTACACATCGCATAGTCACACTTAATATTATTATTACTACTGAAGAAATAATTTTCAAAGTGCTAACTGAAGTGTAATATGATATCGCATGATGTTACACATATGAACTAAACTTGAACACTGTATGATCGAAGGGAGGATGAGAGGTTAAATATTGCAGAACTACGTGTGGATACTTTGAAAGAATGTAACAGTGTAGGGATAATGAGTGTTGCGAGAGTAGAGGTCTCCGCGCACGTAGGAGAGATCCATTTTTCAAGGCAGAGTGGGTGACCGTAAGCGTCATTGAGTTGTAAAGCAACTCTGTCCGCTTTGGCTAAAAATGTCTGTAGTAGCCGTCATCACGTAATACTCCGGGGAAATAACCACGTCATGTAGATTACGCCGGGTAGAGAGAATATAAGAAGGTACATAAAAGCAAAAAGTGTAAGGCTGTTTTGACTCATATACCTGAAGTGATAATAAGGAAGATAACAACATGGAGACCAAATCAAGATGGATGGATCAGGTGCAGACAGATGCGAGAAAGCTGGAGATACAAAACTAGTGAATGCTGATAGAAGAGGGGAATGGCTGGTGAAGACAAGAAGCTCAAAAACATAAAAACTTGTAAATAAGAAAAAGATGCTTGACTACCTGCGGAATGCTTCCCTCACCGCGAAGTACAGTCATAAGAGCTCCGTGAACAATGAAACAATTAATATTTAATGAATGTATGGGCTTGTAATAAATAAATGTAAATTGCATTAATTTTTTTCTGAATGAAGTTACATATATTTTCGAAGTTACACTGAAAGCAGATTGTTTTTGTTTTATTATTTAATAATGTGTGATTTTCTTTCTATACAGACAAGTAAGTCCTCAAGTAATTTTTGTTCCTGTAGTTTAAAATAAAGTTCTTATCTTTCTCTTATCCAGCATGTAATAATATTACGCGTACATCCTAATACTATAGGTTTACAAGTGTCCGTGAATAAATCAGTATCCATTCGTCATATTTTAATTAAATACATGGAAACATTAAAAATCTCATTAATCTCATTAAAATAAGTTTTCACAATAAGAACCCTCTAAATGTCAAAGATAAGAAGTAATTTTCGTTTTTAATCTAACGAAGTAACGAGTATGCTTCCATAGAAAGCAAAATATAAACAATTTCGTAATACTGATGCTGATGTAAACAGCAGACTGACTTTTAATGGTAACTAAGCAACAAAGTCTGTGACGCACTTGTTTATTGTAAAAGTAGCGGCAGACAATTAAAGTTTATGTTTACATTCACAACTCCTGTTTCGTGTATTTAAAATTTATTGAATTTAATTGTAACTTTATTACACATTAAAAGTAAAATACAGAAACCGTTTATCTTTCTGGGCATTGTTTAATCCAGCGCCATTCTTTGTTCTGATACAATAACTACCAATAGACTTGTAATTAGAGTTGATAATCTAAAAAGTAAACTGTCATTATTCCAGTTTTTTTATAAACTGGGAAACAGTCTTACGCTGAACAGTAAATTAGCATTATAGGTTATATAAACAAGTACAGCGAGTACAAGGATAACCGGTGAGAGAAAGGTAAATCTTTCATGCGAGATGTTTAGTATTTTTATGAATAAAAATACGAAAATAGCATTTTCAGATTGTATACTTTTTTAAATAGAAATGTCACCCGTGAAAGTATACATCAATCCGTCCGGCGTCTTCCTTATGACTTCTCATACGTATCTACCACTCTCTCTCCTTTCGGTTAACAGTCCCAAGATAAGTTTGTTAGTACCGTTCTCCATGTACCTACATTTCCTTTAATTTTAAATAATAATACATAGATATCTACTAAATATCTGCCAAAAAGATGAAAACTAGATTGTCGAATACATAAAGATAACTGAAGGAGTGGAAAAAACAAAGAAATCAGCTTTCGATTTCATTGTCCCCAAATTAATTCTTTTACATCACGTAAAATCTGCAAATTTTAAGAGATGATTAAAATTTATGATTATTGTAATATTAAAATAAATATAATTAATTTTCAAATGTTAGTGGTATTTTGTAGAGCCCCAAGTTGTTAGTGCCAATTATGTTAAGTTCAATATATAACTCACTAATAAAAATTACTTACTTAGGCCTCACGTTGTAAGCGGCAAATGTGTTATGTTTGTTTGTTTACTGATTGTTAATTGTTAATGAGTATACATGTTCAAATAATCTCAGCAATATTCTGAGTTGTATTTTTAATAATATTTATTTATAAATGAGAACACACTTCTTTTGCTGCTCTGAATCATTCAATTTTTATTCCTTAATTCTCTTATTATAATAATTTTCTTTTCTTCTATTAATTAATAACAACTTTTCCTTTTTTTAAGGTTCCTGCTCCATCTAGCTCTCGGATGCATGAAAAACATTTTTATCTCAGGGTTAAAACCAAATTAACAATCGTCTTCAGTAAAATTATAAATTCATACAAGTTTTACGTTAATAACATACATGAAGAAAAAACATTTTAATGTGTAGAAATTAGTTGTTGTTTGTGTATGATTGTTTGGATGTGAGTTCTTGTGATTATACAAAAGAAATCAATTCAGATAATTTTACAAACTTAATATTACACATTACAAATATAAAACTAATGAAACAATTAAAATAATTAATAATTCGACATTAGTAATACAATTGACAAGAGAAAAAAATAAAAAATAATTGTCTATTATATAGCTCATAGTTCATGAATTCTCAACATGGCGCGCTGCTGTCCCCTTTCAGTGACAGTTAAATAAAGCAAGGGACTTTTATTTCACTTAATTGTATATTGTAACTCACACTAATGAAGTTGATTTTATTGTTATATGGTCACTTTATATAAAATACATGCCATTCTCACCTTTTGGCCATACTAGGTTCACAACCCTTTATATTTTTATCATTGTTTACACTGTGTCATTTGCACTGTTTCATTATTATTATTTATCACTTTTCTATTCACTTATCTCACCTTGTATGTTTTTCTAGTAATCACAATTATGAAAATAATTACCTTGTCTTTACCATAACACTATATATGAGCTAATTACAAATCCAGTCTTAGTTAAAGACCTAGCTTAACTTTTAGGCTTGTGTTATTATACAAATGATTTTGCTTAACTCTAAATACATTTTTTACTGACATACTACAACATTATTATTTACAATATTATAATAAAATATACAAAATCACTTCCCTAATCTATTGAGTAATTAGTATGTCAAAGACACAGTCCAGTCTAGTCCTTTATTATGTCTGTTTGTAAAGTTATTTACTATTGTTTGTTTACAAAGCTAATTCCTGTTTTTAATTTATTCGTGCTCCTTAAAATACTTATTTTTTTGTCATGGTTTATTGTTTTAATTATTATAATTCTTCCTTATATAATTATTTTTGATTGTTCTCATTTGATTACTCATTCTTTATTGCTTTCCTCATTCAGTTACGTAATATTTATTTATTTGATTAGTTTTACTATAAATTTTGATGATTAAATTGAGTTTCCTTTTTTGTATTATCTCGTGATGCTACATTATACGTACTTATTACGTCTCTATAGCGAGTAAGCTTAATACTTTAGGTAGTGAGCTTGAAGATGCGCTTTGTAAAGATTACAAAATTATACGTAAATGTTTTTATTTGTTAAATTGCAAAGATATCTGTATTTTACAAAACGGGAAGTTGCAACATCTTTTGAAAAGATATTCTTATAGGTCAGTTATTGAAAAGTTGTAGTAAACCTGTGTTTCATTTTTTAATTACTGAAACTGGAATGCGTGTTATCCAGAGTCTCATGTTTCTCGCGTCAAGGGCAAGCGACAGGTGGCAAGGCTCTCTTCAATAGACAGGGGCTCTTTAATCAGTGTTGTCACTTGCATGAATAGTCCTCGTATGAGAACTGAGCCTGAGTTGCCGGAGGTGCTTCCCTTACCGCTAAAAGGAACTGTAGCATCATGTATTCCATGCGGATGGATTCAGATACATATTTTTACTCAGTGATATCAGCTTTCTAAACATTACAAATTATACGTAAATGTTTTTATTTGCTAAGTTGATAAGATATTTGTATTTTTACATTATCAGCTTACTGTTAAGAACAATATAATACATACATTGTATAAAAGAAATACGATAATATGTTAGGGAAAAGGCCACTTCTTTCGAAAGCCAGAATTAATCTCATTCTCAGAGCTAGAAATTTTATAAAATTTCTAGCAGTAGTCTGGCCATATCCAGACTAGTGCTCATTTGAACTATAGTGAAACAAAGATTTTGGATAGCAACCTGCTGGGAAGAGCCATGTACTATTCATTGTTTATCACATTAATCTACTCAGAAACTTCAGTTCTTGAATGTTTGCTTCATGGGGTCGTTTACGACGTTTCATTTTTGGGAGATCGACTTCTGGCTTGATAACCACTCGCTCATTGCTGTCCACTAATTGGGAAGCAATATTAATGTCACAGATTAATGAGATTTTAAGTGAAGACAGTGTAAGAACGTCACTTAAGTAAGTGCAGCAAAAGGCGTCAGAAAGTGTGGAATATAGCATTCAACCCAAATTACACAATAGATTTTGTGAAGCTGATTTCCTATTAGAACACAACATTGATGAAATACGCGCGATAAGCATGAAAACTATGTCAATAGGCCTACTAGGGCTATCATATTTCTCCATTGTAATTCGGACCTCTACCGGTACTTACTTGCTCCTTCTTCGAGTGGTAAGATGTAGCAGTCAAATTGTAGAACCGCTCTTTTTACAAGAAACCTTATCATTTAAAAAAAAGTTTACTCCGCTGGCGTTTACTAAAATGACCTAACATTTTATATTGCACGTAGTATATATTACTGACTTTGTAAAACGCCTAAGTCGTTTAAGTCACACAGTAGAATCGCTATTCCATGATGCAACATGCCTGATGCTGGCCGGGCGTGTTGTAAACTGTTGTTCTGGACTGCTGCAATGCTGCAACGTCATCAGCAAGTGAGTAAACAAAGAGTTCTATCAGTTGATAACCCACATGGCGAATATGGTGTTTTAGAAGATAACGAAACCGTATATAATGACAAGAGTAGTGGAATGAAGAAAAATTTTGGTAAGAAAGTGATTGTACTTTGTAACCAAAGGCAAAACATTCAATACAGAAACCTCGGACAGCCCAGCGTGGATATAAAGATTGTAGCCGAGCTCAGAGACATTAATGCAGGACACAATGAAGTAAAAACGAATAGTGACAGTATCACTTAATTAAAAAGTATGGTTTAATGGATGTACGCGATTATGATGTTCTTATTTTAGAGGAGCTCGCAAAAAGATACGATAGTTGAAATTTTACCTACTGAACAATAGTATGAAAAACTTTCTCAGTTTCACAGGTTTAAAGGTTATGGTGGTGGCAACAAAATCATATATGGCTGTTGTATCCAACGTAGAAGCGCCTGAGGGCCACACTTAAACTGGCAGGCCGCATCGTAAGCGATCAATTTTCGACAACCAACGTAATATTAAAAAAAAAATGGAGTATTTTAATTGTAAATAAGTAAAAGGAGGTAATTTATACATTTAAGATATCTTATTACATATCTCTAACGGTACAATCTTTATTATGTCAGTATAATAATGAACATATTAGAAGGGTATTAAACACTGCATATTTACATAAAATCTTCGATGTGAAATCTGAGGTCGATCTGCTGCAGACACTAAAGTAAGAATGTCCACATCGAGCCGAAAACACTTAAACGTAACTTTGAATAGCCTAACAGGTGCGACTGGTTATTAATCAAGGACGAAACATAGGACAAGCGTATATGTTTTGTCTAAGCCGAGAGATTGAAGGAAGTAGAGTGGATCTTGTAATACGATGAAAAAAATAGGAGTAGAGAAAATACAAATTTCATTAAAAGAGTAAACTGAAATCTAATGTGCGTTTATTAATGAATAAGTAAAACAGTTTTTCAGAGGTTTCTCCTGCAAGTCCACTTTCAGTACAAATAATATTTTATTGTTCATTTATATACTTATTACAGTGAATATAGTAATTATTAAATAGGATTACCAAGATACGGTTGCGGGCCGCCAGCTGGATGTCACTGGTATATGCTGTTACAAAAGAAGTTCGTAATTCCGATACCTATAACAGAAATTTTTGTTTCACTGTTGTCTGCTCGTCAATGAAATGTCTCAGTCAAGTGATCATAGTATTTTAGCCAATATCTTCAGATTTTAATGTATATGGTCTAGTCGACTTGGTTAATCTTGTAACCATGGTCCGGTCATGCTCAGATCATAACTTGTAAGTGGTTAGTGAACAACCAGAACCATGCTGCAAAATACGTGTACATGCGACCATTACACATAAGACGTGATGCTGAGGTTGTCAGTGAGCTTTTAAAAATATTTTCACAGTTTGGTGATCCTCACGTCTTTTCAGAGCGGTAATGAAAGTGAATTCACAGCTTCTGTTACAAACTAGTTGATATTACTCTGGCTATACTGTAAGATCTTGACTGGCAGACCGCTCCCGTCACAATAAAATGATGATATGAGCAATCAGAACGTGGACAACATGCTGTGGAGTTGTATGGAAGATAACCACAGCACTAAGTGGTCAGTTAACTGTTATATTTTCATAAGACATTTGGGAGATTGCCAAAATTTTCGCGTTTTGTAAATGATCCTTACGTAGGTTTAAAAGTGAGGCATGAAAAAACCTCTTCAGTAAATATCCCAAACTTCAGTAAAGAGCCTGTAAGAGAAATATAATGGAAGGAACAAAACAAACTTCAAAATGGAATAAAGGTGATAAATGTGGAAAGTATATTGGACTTAGTAGAAAGTAGGCCCAAAAGCAAAGTCTGTATTATCAGATGAGGAGAGCGAGACTGAAGGTTCTGTACACTTGATGTATACTGATGTTGACGACAGTCCAGATAAAAAATGTTCATATTATTTGTAGTGATCCGTCCCTTAGTACCAAGACGTATGAGAAAAGGACCGGGTTAGGCCATTTAGCCTCCTGTTCGAAATTACATATCAAACTATCCGTAGTTAGTCAACCATTTGATAGGCATTTGGATCAGTAATAACAACTAAATCTTAAAATGTGTAAATAATAAGGCTAAAATTTCATAATTAGTTTTATTAATGTATAAACCTGGGTTTTACTAACTAAAGTTTACTTTTTACAACTTTAGTCGTCTAAATTGTATAATTACGTTAGGTATCCGAAGTCAAGACTCCTTTGTGTGTGTGTTCGATTGTGTACGCGTACAGATAGTTGACAGGTATATTGAAAGCTATTCTCAAATCTCATATATACCCGTTCTAAATATATAAGTACACAGATATAACTATGATAATGTTGTGACTGGTTGCTAAACACTTCAACACAGCAAGAATATTTAATTCTAAAATTAACTGTCAGTTATTATTATTACTTCAACTGAAATCTTGAACTTCTTTAACATGAAACCCTCTCAATTAACGTCCTCTCCTTCTGTCTGTGTTTCTATCTGCCCCCTCGCTCTCTCACCCCCTCTCTCTCTCTGCGCGTGGTGTTTTATTCGTAAGAATAAAACAAATATTAATTATTAATAATCTCTGTAGCTGTGTGAACGTAGACACAAAACAGTGAAAGCAGTGATAGTTGTCCTATATGAGCGACTAGACAAAAAACCAATTTTCTTATTGATATTAAAGGTTAAGAAAAGGTAAATTTCTGTGTGTGTAATGAAACAACATTTCATTATATTTGATGTTGATGGGACATTGTTTTGTTGATGGGAAATTTAATTTAATTATGGATGGGACATTATAAACGTACTTATATGTTGTAATAGCTTTAATGTGTTTTTACTTATGGTAATGATAGAGGTGATTTTAAACGCTAATGATAGATATGAAATACCTAGGTATTTCATTATCAGGCAATCCACAATAATGTATCATTTATCAGTCAGTCATAAGGAAGTGTCACTGAATTCGTATGTAGCCTATATTCCGGCAGTGTATTCATTCCTAATGATTGTCTCTTTCAGTCTAACAAAGTTGAATGTCTGTCACATATTATAATTATATTATTAAGTAATTCTAAATACGATACTGAAGCCTGACCAAACACTTCACTAAAACTACTGTTCTCATATAGTTGACGTTAACGTGTACAAACGTTGTTCCTTCTTTTAAGTAACAACTGGTACCAAAATGTCATTTATACGCTCTATACTTCATTTTAATTCTTCATAGACATTCATATACTACATTTAAAAAAGCTTCCCTTGTGGAAAATCGTAAGTTATCTTTAAGATTTCCTAATTATTCCCCTCATTTCATAAAAGCCTTTCACAGTAGACTCTTAATACGTATACAAACTTTTTTCATTTTCCACCGCAGGCATTATCGGTTCTGTATCCTAACCGTTTTAAAACTTATAAATCAAACATTCACTTGGTTTTATTTAATTATTCTAAATCTTGTATTAACTTTGCAGTCAATTAAATCTCCTTCGGTTCTATCTGTATTGAACATTTGTTAAAATGGCAAATTAAAACTTGGCGTTTGTGCCTACTTTGTTTTTAATCTGTGTGAATTTCGCTTTAGAATTTTACGTCAGGTGAGCAGTAGACAAACATGATAACGGATTAATCCATTCTACTTATTGGAACATTCATAACGATTCTAGTAGGTCGAATTGTATTAATTCTTTTGCGTTCTTACGTCTTATAAAATCAAGGTATAGTCTGATTATATTTCAAATTTTCTGTACGTAGGTGTATCCCACAACGATTTTTCCCATACTGCTGCTGTCTGCTGTAAACTCATAATTTACCACTCTGCTTTTCTGTGAGTTCCTTGAAAACATGTAAAACTTAATTTACAGAACAAACATTTTTGGGTAGGATTGATGAAACACCATTGTCCTCGTAAACTTAGTTGTATCACAGTTCTTGTAAAACCACAATTAGCTGTACCGTTCATTCTAGTGGTTAATTGGATTTGATCTATTCATGTTACACAATACTCCACGACTATTTAGAATAGCCTACTACTCTGCAAAAGTACTGTTCTTTTTATAACATTTTCTGGAATTATTACGAGGATTGTTCAATAGAAACACGTTTGATCTGCGCAGCCGTGACTTCGTCGCCATGGAAACGGAGTTCATTTGTTTATATTGTCTGTTGAAGAACTAGTGACGTTTCTGTCAAAAATATTTGCAGTTTGCTCTTTTTTAAGCGTTGTGACTGGGTTGAAAAATGGCATCTATGATAGAAAATTCGTCCAAAGATAATCTGCATGCCGTTGGCCAGTTTTTGGCCGCTGAGGGGCGTCAGCCAATGGAAATTTTACGAGAATGAAAGCTGTATATGGTGACTATAGTTATTCTCATACGGCAGTGGTTGAATGGTGCAATAAAGTTTGACAAGGAAGAGAATCGACTAGAGATTTGGCCCGTCCCGGACCTGTACGTGTTGCAGCATCAGATGAAAATGTGAGACAGCTGGAAACTGCTTTACGCGCAAATAGGCGCATCAAAGTTAGAGAACGTTCTCAAATGTTGAACATCAGCGTGGGAGCTGTTCATTCCATCATTCATAGTCTTGGCTATCACAAAGTTGCTGCTCAGTGGATTCCACAACTACTGACTGATGAGCAGAAAAATTTGCGTTCGGCCTTATCATTACAGCATTTAATGCGCTATCAACAACAAGGTAATGCCATTCTACACCAAATTCGTGCCGGTGATGAGTCTTGGTGTTATCACTACGAACCAGAATCCAAACGTCAAAGTATGGAGTGGAACCATGCACAGTCTCCGAAGGGGAACAAATGTCGGTCCCAACCTTCGGCAGGAAAAGTAATGGTGACCGTATTTTTTTATTGTGAGGGTGTGCTGCTCTTAGATTTTAAAGAACCTGGTGTCAACATCAACGCTGAGCGATATGCAGACAGCTTAAAACGCTTACGGGTCAGCATCAAGAATAAACGTCCCGGGAAGCTCACAAATGGTGTCATTCATCTGCATGATAATGCTCAACCCCATGTAGCCGAGACGATTCAAGATCTGTTTAGTCGTATGAAGTGGGAAGTCTTACAACATCCACCTTACAGTCCCGACTTGTTCCCGTGCCATTATCATGTTTTTGGCCCATTAAAAAGAAATCACTAAAAGGACGGCGGTTCAAATCGGACGCTGAGGTAAAGTTTGCTGTTAGCGAATGGTTCCGGAAACAGCCGCAAGAAATTTACCAGCAGGGAATCTACAGATTAGTGCAACAACGGAACTCATGCCTTAATGTTAATGGAGACTTCTTTTAAAATTGTTGAATAAAAAATGCTTCACAGCCTCTAAACGTGTTTCTGTTGAACAATCCTCGTAAGTGTGTCATATAGACGCAATGATAACTCATATAGCTGTAATTCTATCAGCTTTTTTTCAGTGATGATTCCACCTACAATTCAGTCTTTCAGTAGTTCCTTCAAATAATGATTTACTTTTCGAATTAACACATGTTGGTCCGCCTAGATTAATTGTCTAAACTGATATCAAAATGAAATTAACCTTAACTGCGTACAGCTATGAACGTAGTTATATATGTGAACTCTGATCAAACTACAAAAATTAAAGACACAAAGACTTCGGATGGTACGAGTTTGACAAACGCGTAGTAAAACGTTCAAATGAAACAGGTATAATGAATGAATTTTTATAAGACTGCCTTGTAGTTAAACTGCGAGTTAGAGCTTACTCCTAATTTATTCGACTGTGGTTATCAAATTTCAGCTTACAGCATTGCGTTAATTTAGTGCCGATAATATAAAAAAGTGATGTGTAAGAAACGTTAAATATTATACAAGAAACGCTACTGATTTTAAATGTTGGAAAAACGACGTCGCCATTAAAAAAAATAGTTGCACACTTGAATAAAGCTGGAAGAAATGATGACGAGACATTCAAACGCTTGTTTTGCGTTTTGCGTAATATGTCTATAATTGTGAGTGTGATCATGTTTGATAATTAAATTGACCAGGGAAGTATCGTCTTTTATACTTCAATCGGAAGTCGCATGACACAATGGGGAAGATGTAGAATTGCATTGTGTATAGGTATGGGGTTTTCTCTCGTATCTACTGTGCAACTTTAAAAAATCGCTCATCCGAAATTAAAGTTACGGGATTATAATTTTTAACTTTTCTGATGTTAGGAACGTTCTTCGCCACCATTTCACAGATGTTTAAATTATATTAATTATAACCAAAGGTGTTAAAAATAAGTAAGTAATAATTGTACATTTCAACAGTTTATTCAAGTTTAAAACATCACTCACCGTATTTCCGTTATTAATTGACTTAAATGGATCGTTTTTACTTCAATTTGTAGCTTAATATAACTGTAAGGTGATGGGGTATCTAATTTTTATCTGAACTCTTCATACGTGTAAAAAAATTGTATGTATTTTTTGGTTACGATTTTTTCGAATTACGACATTAAAAAGTTGGCCAGTGATAAACTTTTTTTTGTTAGGGGTATTTATCTAGTGTATGTGAATGAAAATATAAGAATCGATTCAGTGTGATTGTAAGTCTCTAGCTTGAAACATTTTTAAGGTAGGAACGTTTGTATTGAGCATTATATGTAACGGGCGACCATGGTGGATGCTACAATTGCACAAACGCGACACGAAAGGAACCGCCCTCAGCGAATAATTTTATGGCCCTACCGTTGACGCGGATTAAGGTGTGAGGATTTTCCGTTCCCCAAGTTTTATTTATGTGTTGCTAATTATGTGTATTTAATACTAGATTGTTAACATAACGATTGTAATTCACAATATTAATGTTTTCATTTTACAAAATTAAAAATCTCAACTCAATAAAACTGTTCACTCACAAAAATAATCAAGTTTTGAGTAGAAAACAATTATAGGGAGACATTAAACGGTTGTAAGTGCCTATTACAAGAAATATTCTATTGCTCTGGTCGAAGCCTTGAGTTTATTCCACCTAGTAGTATATAGCACTACAGAAATTGTAACATAACACACATACACCATATATACTTTAACTCTTCAATAATCGAAACATGCTTTGGACACGACTAACACTGCTTCCACTGCTCAAACTATAATCTCCACGAGTGAGATTATAAGTGGTTCAATGTCGTTCTGTTGTGGTCCCAAATGTGATAATGATCACTACCTTGTAAGAGCAAAAATTAGAGAAAAATAGCGAAGATTTAAAATCGTATCAGATAAGAATAGTAAATTGGGATATAGAAAAATTAAGTAGAAATCCAGGTACTGCCCATCAGAATCAATAAAGTTTAAGCAACAGGAATGTTACCATCCGCTCTGATGGAGAGGCAGAGGATGTGCAGCATAACTGGAAGAAGTCTGGAAAATTAATTAAGGAAGCTATGGATGACGCAATTTGAGAAAGGCAATGAACTAGAAACTAGGAGATTGGTTCGATATGGAATACATAGAAATTATAAAGAAGAAAAATTAAGTACGGTAACGTATAATACAGTGAAACTTAGAAAATATAAACCAATATACAAGCAACTCATAAGAGAGCCTACTAATATCCTTAAAAAAAAAAAGGAAAAGAAAGATGATTATGAAACAGTTGGGAAGGATAGGTGAACAAAATGAATAAAGTTTGTAGTTATGTGATCAAAGTGAAACTAGATTATTTCATGGTGCGGTTAATTGAACGGGAAAGTAATTCCAACCAAAGAGCAAGGTATGTATTGATAAAGATGGGAAGATTGTGGGAGACGACAGAAGGGTTTTGGACAGATGTAGGGAGCTGTTGAGTGAAGATGTGAATGAAGATGAAAATGGAGAAGAGGTGGGAGCCTTTAACAACGAATGATGATGATCTATGGTAGATTATCCCTTAGATGCGCTAAATGACGCTAAATGAAATAGAAGTGGCAGTTGGAAAGCTTAAGAACAACAAAGTTCAGAGACAGAATAACCTGCCTGCAAAATCACTGGAGCATGGGGAGGGAGACTGTAAAATCCTATTTACATGGTCTAACATATGGTCTACATAAAATAAATAATGCCCGAAGAGTTGAACACTGGAATAATATGCCCACTTTATAAGAAGGGAAATAAACTGGATGTTACTCACCACTGTATAGAAAGTACTGATCTCGATAAATAATGAAAGGCTTAAACAGTTGGCTGAAAAAAGTCTAGGGGAATACCAGTGTGGTTTCTGATGAAAAGAGGTACTTCTGATCAATTGTTTATTAGGCAGATTATAGAAAAGTGATAGAGTATGTTATAGATCTTCACGTGCTGTTTGTGGACTTCAGGCAAGCATTTACTAGTGTGCCAAGGATAAACTTTATGAAGCCATGCGGGATATGGGAATATCTTTGAAACTTACAATGTTAACGAAGATGGACATGAGATACACGAAAGCCAAAATTAAGTATGAGAACGTGCTTGAACGTAAGCAACGTAAGTGAATCATTTAAATTAATAAGTGAGTTAAGCAAGGTGTTGGTTGTAGGCCACCCACCTTAATTATTGCGCTTCACTATGTCGTTAAAGACATAGATCAACGAGGAACGATATTAAATAACACAAGTCAAATAAACATGTGCTTCCACTGATGATGTCGTGGTAATAGATACATCAAGACATCGGTTGGTTGAGGCTTACAAGGAGGTAAATAAAAAATCCTCTAGAATGGGATTGAACGTAAATATCAACAAAAATAAATAAATGCAAATTTCTGTATCAGAAAGGAAAATGAATGTGTATAATCTATGCATAGAGGGTAATTCACTCGATGCAGTTAATAAGTTTAGATATGTAGGTAATATGGTAGTTAATGAAGGGTGCATAATCAGTAGACTATTAAGAAGCAAACATTATAGCAACAACACAGAAATGAATATATACATTAGACCGGTTGTTGCTTATAGAGATGAGACGTTCACATTAGCAAAAAATAACAAGAAACACTGATAAAAATTGAATGAAAGATTGTACGACGTGTTTATGGCCTGCTTAAGGAAGATGATGAATGTAGAGTAAGAAATAACCAGGAGACAGGTAAGCTGTTGAAGCTTGGGGACATCGTAAGGTTCGAGTAAATCCTCTATCCGGACTGCTTCCGTCGCTTGACGTTTAGATCCCCGCAATCTGAGGTCGTCCTCAGAAGCTGTGAGTGGCGGTTGAAAGCCCCAGTTGAAACACCCAACAACCGCGACGAAAACAAATTACCACGGAAGCAGTCCGGATAGAGGATTTACCCGTAAGAAATCACCCATCGCTTAGAGGTTTTAAAGATAGTAAGATTCATAAATGCTCAACGAATACAATGGCTAAGTCACCTACAACGGATGGATGATCAGTTTCTGGCAAAGAAAGTTCTGAAGACACAGGTTGTAATGTGACAGAAGGAGGAAGGACCAAAAAAGCGAATAAGCCCAATATAAAGTTACCCTTAATAAAATAATTCACCTATTTATAAAATAAATAATATAGAAAATGACCACAATGTCTAATAAAGAAGTACCATCCAAAGTATAATCATAATTAATGTATGTAACTAATGAACAAAGTACTATCTGTCAATGTACCTAAGTGAAAGGACTATCAGTTGTGCTAAGACACAGACTGGATAATAACTTATTCACAGGAATAAGAATCCTATTATTAATGTGTAATCATAGTAAAGGACAGGTCATAGTAGACTGACACTAGAAAAAATATTAGTATTAAGTATTAGACAGTTGTTGGAAGGCTAATTTTGTTGTTTAATGTTAATTAGATTTTTAGCCATAAGGGCATAATATTGTTTTAATAAATTTGTTTCATGTTTATGTTTTTATTTTTTATTTCATGGAATAATTATAATTAATCAAAATGTATTAAGCCAACAGGCTACATAACATTTATAAATTGGAACATTGTACAAAGGAAGTACCAAGATATAGGCCAATATCAACATAATATTATTGGCAAACTATCAAATTATCAAATTACTGTAAATCGGTAAGAAATAGTAAAATTACGAAGATAGGCCCTATTTTTATAGTGGTAACAACATTTTAAATAGATTAATGAATTGTAATATAATTTTGTAAATGTCAAACTGCTTGAAGACCTATAAAACAGAATTTTGTAAAGATAAAAAAATATCTATTAGGACACTCACACATATCAAGTGAGATATCAAAATGCTTGTCTTTCTATTAGGAAAATCACTTTTTAAATCAATTTAAGTCCAGTTAAGTACTAAATAGGGAGTAATTTGGAGTATAAAATGTAAAAACTGTGTATTTTAAATAATCAGGGTCACATGACCCCTGAACCCAACGGTATTGACCAATAGGAATTTTGTTAATTTTGGTCAAGCCAGTTGAAAGAAAAATAAAAACTCAACATTCTATTGTTAGACACGAAAGTATTCAGAACACCTCTGTGCAGCTATGAGCCACAAAGTATAACGAAGAATCAAATCTAAGTGGAAGAAAAAAGTAAAAATGTTACAAAACATAAAATCAAAATCAAAAGGAAAAAATGAAGATAATATAAAATAATAATAAATAAAAGAAGAACAAGTAAAAAAATAATATATTAAAAAAGAAAACAAACAGTGAATAAATATCTCTACAAGTTGGTGAGACTTAATCTTTTTATAATACCACTTTTACAACTACACGACAACAAGATTAACTCAACTAACACTTTTTTCAACAGAACACTAGTGGAAAGAAAAAGAAAACTAATTTAAACACAGTGAACAATTAGTGTAATTTATTTTATTTGAAAAAACTGGTGGTGAATACATTTCACACAGAATTAATTGGACAGCAAGCCGCCATCTTGAATGTTACTTTGAATGCTGGGAAGAACCATAATGCATTGCATTGGCAATTAACTTGAATTATTATTTTGTCACACTTTATTAAAATTAATTTTGGCAAATAAGAATTATATAATTGTAATGTATTGCACTTCTTGTGGACATTTTCGAACTTTTTAATAGCAGTCTAAAGAACCCGAAAGATTAATATAATAACCAAAGGTAAGAAAGAAATCGAATTGAGAAGAAGAGTCGATACGGGCAATTAACAACTTCGACCTTAGAGTCATTAAACTGAATTCATGAAAATAAATGTTAATAATTATTCCCAGTTAATGGTAAATGTGTTTTATTTATAGAGTAAAATATAATTACAGGGTTATTGTTTAACAAAAGAAGAGTAAAACATTTTCGGCGATTTGAACTTCATCATGAATAAAAGATCACGAAGATAACCTCCAACAGGCAACTCTATACTACAATCGAATGCAAACATTGACAAGCCTGGTCCCGCCATACAAACGAAATAATTATTAATTTTTTACTAAACCATTAGACAAATAATAATTATTTTTTCTTTAATAAAATCAAAATAACAAGGAGGAATTCAGGCTTACAATCGCATTATTACGCTACGGTAATTAAAATCGTTGATTGAAGTGAACCCTGTAACTCGCTAACCCTCTGAAGGTTAATAATTAATTTTATTTTTAAAATAAATAAAATTTAAATAAACCAAATTACATACAAAGTAAGGTAAAACACAATTCAACATGATTATAAAGAGAGGAAAACGATATAGTCGTTATAGATTGGCGCTTCCAACGCGGGGCGTAAAAGTATTTCAACTTATTAAAAGTAACGTAAATAAAATAATAAATAAATATTATTATAAAAAGGAGGAACAGGAGAAATTAGTAGTTAAAAGGTGTATGATAGCAGAAAGAGTGGTCAAGGAAGGTCTCAGAAGAATAGAGTGAGAGGTTACACTGTGACGGCAACGGATAGGAGACGTTGGGAAAACTTGGTGTTGGAGGCCAGTGCTGAAATAGAAGGAGGAGAATGTCGTCCTCTTGAACATTTTGCCTGGAGTCAATATTTCTTTCCTCAAAACGTTGGTGATACTGTTTCTTTTTATAATAATATGTGGCATTGTCCATAACAGTAACAGAAATGTTTTTAAGTTCTGGTATGTCTATAGCACTGCTTAAATTTTGGATCGTTAATTCATTATGGTAGTTTGCAATATTTTGTTGTCGAAGAGGAGAATTTTTCCATTGTATATAAACATTATATGGTGAAAACCCATTAAGCTAGAGACTTACGAATTGATTAAAAATTAAATTTAAATGGATTCTTATAATTTCATTCCCTTACACAAGGTACCTACCTCTATTAGCAAAAAAGTTTTTCACAGGTCAACTTTTTCATGTCGTAATTCCAAAAAACATAACAAAACGTTGTTTTTTTTTGACAGGTTTGAAGAATGCAGAAACAAAATTATTTCGTCACCGTATTAACACATTAAGCTACAAGTTAAAGTAAAATCTCACCATATTCGTCAATTAACAACAGAAATGCGACGAGTTCTGTTTGCGATTCAGTAAATAAAGAATTGCAATTTTGTAGAAGTGTACAAAATTTACGAAATTTGTAAATGTAAATACAACATTGACACAAAACTCTTCTTTTCAACTGATAGTAACGTAAGGATTATGTTTGAACATCATTTATATCAATGTCATTCCAGATATCTGTAATTATTTAGTTTGTACTGGAAATAAGGAAAATTAAGTTGTTTTTAAGTATTCCGTGCATATCGTAGTACTTACTAGTAGAGCATCTGGCCGATAGCATGATGTGAAGTCACGGACTGAGTTAGTTAGGCCGTGGTTTCTATGAATCGCGGACGTGAAAAAAGTGATGCTTGAAGTGAGTATGAATCACGCTGAAGTCTGCCTCGGCTATCGACATGGGAGCGGTTTTTAAGAGCGAGCTTCAGCATCGCTTCAGTGAATCCAGGTGTTGCCAGGTGTGGGGATTTTTCCCCACACTGGCGAAATTTGAAGCCTCAAAATGGTAAGTGGGGAAATGGTGGGGATTTATGTAAATGTGGCGAATTGGTGGCGATTTCAAATAATTAAAATTTCAAATAATGCAGATGTAACCAAACTGCAGTACAGAAATCCTGCAAAGTTTACAAAACTACAAAATATTGATGTAGGTGTTATAAGAGCACTGTGATTTTGGAAAGTAAAAATCTTGAGGAAATACAAAATTTCAGAGTAAATTTCTAAATTTTTATGTTGAATGTGCACACCAAAACAACCGGTTTCCTTTTAACATTGACTATGTTCAACACTTAAAACATCTAGAATTTCTAGATAGGCAAAAAATTAAAGACATTCAGTCACTGGCTTCAGCAGCAGCAGCAGCCTTTGAGAAAGTATTGAAATAAACATGATGAACCTAGACAGGGAAAAGAGAGTTCTTAGGAATACAACTATTAACACCAGTACAGATGAAAGTTTATTAAGCTTTTAGAGAGAAGTTAAAAATACAATCACATTACGCATCACGTATTGCGGATCAGTGGTTCATAGAAACCTTAGCTTTAAAGTATTTTGATGTGTGTATAAATTGCCGTCAATGTCGTTTACCTAGCTTATGCTTTCGGGTTGTTCATTTCGGTAAAAACAACATTTTTAGTCTGCACAGGTAATCTACTCTTTATTACCTACTAGTAATGAACTGTTTCCAGCTAGATTTTGAGGAATACGATAACAAAAACGTTTGTTCCGCAGACAGAACAACAAGATTTATCATCTCATTCGATCGAAACACAAAGCCCTGTTTTTGTTGCCTGCCTCTTACTTTAAAACATACAAGTGACGCCAAAGTAGCAGACGTGTCTGTTACCTGAGAGTGGGCTTCTTTGATGTCTTCCATTGCCGCGTTTTCAGAAATATAAGGCCACTTAAGCAGGTCGCTATACCGTTATCTACTTCAGAATAATTAGTAATGATGGTCTTGTGTGACCAATCACTACCTTACTATTAAGTACAGTAGTTTCATAGGCTTATGTAACCGTTGGTATCTGATATGAGATGACATGTCTAAAAATGCTTGTACATCTGTGACATACAGACATACAGCTTTTTCTGTGAATATTGGCTTATAGGCCTACACTGTGCATCTCAAACCATAACTAATAATTCTAAATTTAACTTTGTTTTGTAGTTATTATTCATTATTTGGTTAAATTTGATTTATAGTCACTTTGTAAGTGCATCCGTTGCCAGGCGTGTCATTTAAATCCAAAGGTCTATTTCTTAATTATTACGTTCAATCTATTTTTCAAGATACATGATTTGTTTTATGAGTATGAGTAGAAAATGACATTCCATATTATTTGTACTTTAGCCGCAGAGTGCTCTACAGCCCATCGTTCGAGTGAAAGTTGGAAAATGATTGAATGCGTTCCATAAGTAAACAAAAATCATGGCTTTCTCCTAATAATTGCTCAGTTTGTACAGAAATCATTTCTTGCCTTCCAAAAATATATAATTACTTATTGATCGATGTAAAGCGTGACACAAATATCTGATCTTTTCGCCGTCGCGATCTATTGTTTCTGAGTGAAGATATTACGTAAACTAATATTTCCTTTTTTTTTTAAACTTCCGTTTTTAAGTTAAAGTTAAACATGAAAATTTAGATTATATCTTAATCCTTAGACATACTAGGAAATTCTTATATAAATTGTAGTCAATTATACTTAAATCAGTTGCAAATAATTATACGTGTAGTATTCAGTTCTCTTATAATAACAGTGTAAACAATGATTAATTATTATTTTTACAATTGCACGTCTGACAAAAATCTAGCAAAAGAAGATTTTGCGAAGCAGTACAAAGAAATGCAAATCGTAAAAATTGAAAATTGGGGACCAAAGATAAGAAAAACAACCATGGAAAGAAAAACGTGGCTACCAATAAAAACGTAAGCAAAATTTGCAAGTTAATCTGTTTATGGCAGAGAATTCGTTTAGTGAGAGACATCATTGGAGCTAAAAATTTGCATCCGTTTCGAATCGGTCTCCGTCACCTTCAGCATACTACCAGGTAGTAGTAGAATAACATAAGTAGTAAAATTCTTCCTAGGAATGATAAACAAATTCCTTGTTTATACGACGTAATTGTGGGACATCATTGCGAGGCGCTGGAAGAATATTTTAACTACAGCTTAAAATTTCATGAATTTCCTACAGCTTGTGAATTTCCTGAACTTTACAAAGCTTTACCAGCGCCAGCGTACAAGTAAATTATATTACGTTTCTTCATCACATTATATTACATTGCATTGTATCACTAAATTTCAAGTCATGTAGGTCCAAGAGTTAAGACCTAAAACTCATTTATTTCATTTAAAAAGGCAACCAACAACTGCTTAATGATGTTTTGTACGTTTTCTTGACTCGCACAAACAAACGATAGTTTACTCTTATGCTTTTGTTTATTTTTATGGTTATACTTAGTATACATATAAAATGCAAGGACTCTTGTGGCATACAGCTTGTTACTAGAGACAGATAACAAACGAAGTATTAATTTAACCCCATCATTTATCCTTCAATGGTACTTTAAAAAGTTTGGATGGTTTCTGATCTGAAAGGATTTGATAATGGTGGAGACACAGCACCTTCTCTAGCAACTGTCTGTGGTTGGTATTATAAACATTGCTATTAACTTAATCTGAGTGACATATAATTAGTCAAAGCACTTGTCTTTCCTTTCTGAAAAACGAGTTTGTTACTGTTTGTTTTTTGTAGATTGGGGGCCCTTTGGTGTTACTGAGATAGAATTTGATATATAAATGTATTATCTGAGTATTTCAAATGTTGAATGTTTTAAAATTGTATTATATTTGAACTGTTAAAACTGTTTACACTGAATATTGGAAATACTCTCAGAACAAATTTGCATACCAAATCCAACCACAATTACACCAAAAAATGAGAATTGCAAAAAAACAACCAAAAGCCAACAGTAGCAACCAACCAACAGAGATACTTCACTAGATAGTAAACCAAAATGGTTCGAGCTGAACATATTACTTAATGTTCGAAACATGTTTCACGAAAAAACATTTTGATCGTGTATTAATATAGTATTAAGTTGTGTGTGTGTGTGTGTGTGTGTGTGTGTGTGTGTGTGTGTGTGTGTGTGTGTGGGCGTGCGCGCGTGCTTTGTGCGGTCTTTTGTTAATATTTAGTATATATAATATAATATGTAACGTGATAATAACCGAATTACCATGAACCACTCAATTATGAGTGTTTGTGAATATGAAGTTGTCTAAAATATAACGAGGTTGCATTTTCTTCCCATAAAGTAGGAACACTGTGAGGCCAGTGATGCAACAGCTGAAGCTATAATTGCTGTTTACATTGATGCAAATTTGGAAATTCTTTACCTTACCAAATTTAACCCATAAATCCTTGCTTTGCCTCACGTCACATAAATGGAGCTCAAAAATACTGAACAGCGTTAGGAAGCGTCATGTCAGTAGAACAGAAACATATAGTAATAAGTTGAAACAAGCTTATGGAGACGAAAGCACGTTCAGGACATATCACATCACAAAACATCATCGGATGACCGCATAACCGTGAAGACAAACTAAGTCCGGACGATCAAACATACTAGGAATTAACAAAACTGTTGAACATGAGAGATCTCTTCAAATCTGATCGTCGTCTGATGACAATAATGATTGGTTATTAACTAAACTTTAAATTACCAGACTAATTTTAAAATTTTGACGCATGATTTAAACATACGCAAAGCCTGTACAAAAAGGGTCCGCTTTAATGCCATAATAGTTGATATATCGTGGATTTTTAGTAGTAATATCTAGAAAAGAGTGGCGCACAAAAAACTTGTCACAAAAAAAAGAGCAAATCCAATATCAAGTCAAGCTCAATACTTTTTTTAATATTCGAGACAATGTGCACAAGGAACTTGTGCCTCAAGGACAAAGTAGTCAGTTAAATTTACTACAGTGAGGTTCTCGACAGACTCTGAAATAGGTTATTCTCGTCCGGCCAGAGATATTTGACTCGACTCTTGGGCGCTTGATTACGATAATACCTCATATCATACCGTATTTTCTATACACGATATTTGGCTCAAAAAGGGGTTTCCGTGATTGTACTATGTGATTACTTTGTGTTTCCAAATATCAAATCCGTTTCCGGGGCCGCCATTTTAAAAGTGCGAAGAACGTCCAAAAGGCTGTGACGGACCATCTAAAGGCATTGACAGTTGAACACTTTAAGCACTGTTTCAGTCGATGGAAATAACGTCTCCATAGCTGTCTGGATTCCAAACGAAACTATTGAAGGAGATAAAATAGTTTTATAGTTAACGTGGCAATGAGTAATTTTATACAGCCAGTCTTGTTACTTTTCATAAAACATCATGTGTAACAGAGAGGGGGAGAGCGAGATTATGATTCCCTTGACGTAATAAAATTATGATATAGTACAAAGCATACGTGAAATGATTGTTCACTAAATTAAAAAAAAACTAATAATCTGTTTAATGTTTTTTGTAACAGTAATCTGTTTAATGTTTTTTGTAACATTAATTAACACATCTTCTTGTGATCCTTAAAGTTTCTTTCGGTAGAACTTTGCCGTTACAGTTAGATATATCCCAAATATATGGCCTTTTCATCATAGTTAACAGAATCGTTGGCCATGACTTAAAGCCTAAACAGATACAATTCAGTTTAAATAATAGAATTGGGAACATACAGGGTGCAGGTGCACAGGAAACCTAGATAAATACATTTGGTGACCGCGGTAGACACACGCAAGGGTATACAGAATATAAAAATTAAATGTGATACGATTTAATTAGTACCACTGTATTAGTACGACAGTATATACATTTGTTTTAATTAAGTACTTATTTATCATAACAGATTTCGCCGTAAAGCTGTCTTACATCTATATTTGTGGATATATTTTAACACAATTTGCGTTATAATTTTATAGACTTTAGCCACAAATTCCTTTTAATGTTTCTTATTTTCCAACACACACACGCGCGCGCGCGCGCAGCATTCACATATATAATATAGTATCAACTGTAAACGCATATTACTTTTACACTACTTTGTGTGTGTGTTCCAAACACTTGTTTCTACAGTTCTTTTCTTCATATGTAATTTACTTTATACTGTACTAGTACACAATCAAGATTTTTTTTAACAAGTACAAATCAGTATAAAACTCGACATAATTTTCAAAACACTAAACATTGGAAAAATTCAAAGAACAAATTTATACGTCATATGTGATCACGAGGATACCAATGAGCCCCAATTAAAAAAAAAAAAACAACCATAAGCTAACAGCAGCAATCAACCAGTACACACATGAGTATACTGCTTAGTGCTCGAAACATGTTCCAAGTAAGGAAAAAAGATCTTAATTGTATCCTAGTACAGTAGGCCTATTAAATTTTATATACGCCTAATGTGCTTGTGCGAAGGCTTTCGTGGCGAACGTCTGTTATAATAGGGTTTTGGGTACAAAACGCGCGCGCGCATGTACTATAAATTGTGTGTGTGTGTGTGTGTGTGTGTGTGTGTGTGGGTGGGTGGGTGTGTTTAAAAACGTATAAACTCTGACCGATACGTTTATAGGCACGAGCAAACATCAAGGTAAGGAACTGTTCTTGGTACTTATTTTTACGTATGTCATAATCATAAGTATTGTGCATTATAAGTTTTGTACATAAGAATCGGTTTACAATTATATATCAACACGCACTAGAAAACGATTGTGAAGAGTGTAAGTAATTGATGGTGGAGCAGGGACCCACCTTCCACATCTGCTCCAAACAGCTGTTCCACAAATTGGTTTACATCTGCACAAACAACAAGCACGCGCGCGCGCGCAGACACACACACACACACTCACACTGCTTTATTCTGCTATTAGCAGTTACTGTATAATTCGCTGTATAATTGTATGATAATTTTATGTATGATGTAACCGCAGACTGAAAACAAAACAATAGCATTTGCTGTGAAAGAATTACAGGTACGAACTCAGCGAATAACGTAAGTACTTATAAGTAAGTACGTATAAGTACATTAACCTATACTCTGAAACATCTAATTCCAATCTGACGTGGCGACTCTTTGTGACGGAGATGAATAACCTACTGAGTTTGCAGGTAATGGAACTCGGTAAAATTACAGCAGGAACAGGCAAGTTTCAGCAGCCTCTCGGTTGATTCACTTTCATGACAAATTTCCAGATTCTCGGGTGTTACACCTTTCTTTCACGGTAAAAGGATTATTATTAGACGTCTGCTTAGTAACAGTCAGTGACATGTGTAATATATAGGAATCCGCTAGTCACAATCTCGCGATAAAATGATTCATTTCTACAGTAGGCCCACACACATGGTACATTTACGTATCGTTTATTCACCGAGTTCTCCACTCTCATTCGTTATTATGTTACGTATAGTAAAATTGATAAACCGGAGGAATTATCTGTACCTATCTGTATGCAGAAGTGTGTAGAATGCCAAGAGCAACGCCAGTGTTACCGTACATACGACAGAGACACGTGTCAGAAAGTATACATTGTTACACTACTTTTTGAAAGCTACGTTCAGTACTGTTTGTTACTGCATTCAAATACCTGTCACTACACTACAAGTTAACGTATCACCAATAAACGCTAGCAAATCGTTATTTATTTAGTGAAATCTTTCGCGACGTTTACACATACGTGTGTAATGGGAGAAACTGTGGTGTTTCTCCGACTGTCGTTGAGATACGTCACTTCGCTTAGCCATTTGCTATAAGCCTACAGATTCGTCGACCTTAGACATAACACTCGTCTTTCGTGCTACGGTATTTCATCTTCGTCGTCTTAGGTTATAAACGACTCATTCAATACCTGTGCTTCGCTACTGAATGTTAAACTATCTCAAATTTAATTTTGACTTCAGTAAACGTTCCTTTAATTGCAATTAATTAAATTGAGAATAATTATCATACGTCAAGCAGTCTGTCGAGGAGAATTAAACAATACAATATTATGTATCATATCTATGTTCTTGTTTATAACTTCGTTATACCTGAATTTTCGTTTACACCTGCTGTATTCAGACATTGAATTTTTTGAAACACAAATATCATTTCCACGTTTAAGGTGAAATTCTCATTAATTTCATACTTCACACGATGTTTTCTCAAACTTAAGAAGATAAAAAGACAGAAGTTTCATTAATTATGAGTTCAACACTGAGAAATTTTTAATTCAAGTCTTTTTTTTTCTTTGAAAGTCTTTAAACTATTCAGAAAATTGTATACGATAACTGCTTCTAAGCGCTCAGATGGAAGTCGGACAGATCGAGTTCCAAAACATCTAGGAACCTCTCTGTGATCGAATTATTTTCAAGGCGATGGACAGTACTTACAGAAGACAAAGTGGGCTGAATTCCTAAAAAGTGCCAGGCCTTTGCTTTTAAATCATAATATGTGAATAAAACAATGAATATTTTACTTCAGCGACTCATGGTCACAGCGATATCTTATACAATATCTGTAAATGTTACTCTTTGGAAAACTGTGCTGCGCAGTATAACATACAATAGGTCAAATTTGTATGTTACAATTTCTATGCATTACCAAAATCATTACCAATTTAAAAGTTAAACCTCGAATTTGTATGACTTTCTTTTCAACAGCATGGAATATTTTACAGGCCTATATTATTTATATACTGGCTTTGAAATAATTTTTGTGGCAATATTACTAAAATTGTACAAATAAAAAGTTTCCTTTTATTAAAACTAAATTAATTTACCCCAAACTGAGAATTGATACTCAATACAACTTTTACTCTAAGGTGTAAGAGTAATAAATTGTGTCACGTACAGTTCATAAATTAATATATCGCTATAGTATACTACCGTTTAATGTGAGGTTTCATGTCTTTTAATCTTCGTGTCCATCAGCCACGTCACTTACCCGTCTACTCAATGTTCTGTTATTGTTAATGCTCGCAGATTTCCAAAATCTAGATTTCACGCTCAGAGGATAAACAGCGGTTCAGTAGCTTGATTCGAAATCATTACTGCCTTCCCTGAACATGTCACAGGTGGAAGGAAACAGTTTGAATGAAGGTTACTGGTATTCAAATCGTACGGAGGTATAAATATATATGAATTTTATTTGAAACCATTCAGCATGTTGTAATCCATTCATTAGCTAACGAGTTGTTGTACAGCCACGGTTATGACATCTTGTTGTCTTGATTAGGAATGTAGAACCGCCGACCGTTGTGTTCGTCTCCGCTCGGACTGGTTAGTCATTATCCCACACTCCGAATCCAGGTTAGGCAGTCGTAATGACGTGGCTGATAATGTATGCATGCGTTTGAATTATGACATTCCGTCCAGTGTAGCTTTATTATCACAAAGTTATCACTTGTGAGTCAGTTCAAAATTTTCCTGAACTGATTATTCTGAAACCAATGTTGGATACAAGCACTTTGTACAGACATACGAATGTTGATACTAACACAGTACCGAATTAGTTCCGAGTTAATACAGAGATCCACTTTGTACCCATATTCAGTGGTGTTTCTAGCCACTACCACTGAATATGGTGGGGGTGGGGGGGCTGAGTACCACCAATCGGTATTCCCGCTTATAACGATGGCCACCACAAACGTTTTATATATTTATGTAGTATTGTTATTCCCACCTAGTATGCCCCCACGTTACAAGCTCTAGAAATAATTTTGACTGTAATATTTACAATTTGTTACATGTTTTTATTAAATTGACTTGAACCACTGGATTGTTTGCAACAAGGCTTGTATTTACCAATCCGCTAATCGCACTCTACATACATCTCAGTCTACCAGCGCACTCAACATAATATCATTGGGGATGCTTTTGAAGTTCACAGGAATTTGGGCAATAAACACTTTATCTTTTCCTCAAGCCTCGATCAGAGGATACGGGGTTAACCCGGACAAGTTATCGTACGCTGACGGATGGGACATTGTAGACGTATTCAACTGTTATATCGTCTTTACAGGAATTAATTTATACTCAGAATAAAGATAGTTTTTCTGGCAACACTGCAGGGATCCTCACACGAGAAAATGTTGGAGTTATATTTTTGAAAAAAGTGTTTACAGGACAGAAAGAGCTTTTCACAATAGACATTTATAATTTAAACTATCTATCCCTCACTGAACTTGTAAATAATTAATAAACTTAGTCTGCTTATGTTTGCTTAATACTCGTATTAGAAAACAGTATTATTATACTGAGACATAATAACATATAAATAATATAACCGAACTATACAGGAAAATATATTTTTGACATTTACGGAGAAAACTTTTTTTGTTTCCTTTCAAAATAGACTATACACTACATGTATATTCTAAGCATGTTGCCTTTATTCTTATAAATGTGAATGTTTACTTTAAGACCAATGTCGAAGGTATGCTGTTGTTTATACATGTCTGTAAGATCAAAATGTCTACTAGAAGTAAAATTGTTAAACTATAAAACGAATTGGGGAAACTAGTATGAGGTTTACAAGCAATTTTGACGATTGACGACATTTAGTGTGGTGCACTCAAATCCTGAAAGCTGGCTAAAGTAGGTCAAAATTAAAATGTGTCTTTCGACGTGCCCTCTTACGATGCTGGACGAGAGAAACTTGTTAGCCAAATAAACAGTGGAGTTGTACTTGTTTGCTTGAACTACTTAGCGAATCCTGCTTGAAAAACTGACATTTGTGTTCTCACAAACTCTGAAGGTCAGAACTGTACACAAGTAATGGTTTTTTTGTCATAATTGTGTATCTATTTGTTATCATAATTGTTTGTTTACCTGTGAATTACGCTACAAAATCATATTTCACCAAAAGCTCGTGTGTAATTTTTAACACTATATTCTGTATGGTGATAGGACTGTTTAGTATAGTTCGTGGCTTGCATGTATTGGATTTCACAACGTACTACAGAGCCGACCTTAACAAAAACACGTTTATTGTTGTGCGAAGAAGACATCTTTCTGAAAGTCTACATAGGTGAGAAAAAATGAGCTGCCTTATTATAAAATAAAACTTTCTTTTTAATTTTGGCCATAAAACGCTTTCATAAATCACAATACTGATAAAAGAGTACCGAAGCTAATCATAGCCTCATTACGTGATTTAATGAGCAATGCATTCTATTTTTGGAACCGATCCAGTCTACCTTCGGGTATTTTAGCTTTTTATTCGGCTCGTTTTCGAATTCTTTTATAAGCGTTAATTGATTATTCCAGTTTTTCGGCAATGAATCATAAAACATTTTCATCGCTGTAAATGTATCTTGTGTTGGTTTATGGAATATTGGCTAATGAGGTTAATATTTCTCTTAATCTAGTTTTTTTTTTGTTTCAGAACACTGTATTTAGATTCATAATTTTATCAGTTACAAACTTCATGTGAAATAGACTTTCTGTGGACGGCTACCCGCTTAGTTCATTTTCGGTTTCGGATCAAATCGTTAGTAAACGTGACATTAAATCTGAGACTTACGTATTTAAGTTTGGTTAGTTCCTCATTTTACATTTATATTTACCTTTACATTACGTTACTAAGGTGTAGGCCTCTAATATAACTGTAGTCAGTTTCGTAGCAAAGAGAACTACTAGGATGTTTGATTCTGTATTAAACTAAGGTAGTTTGGTTACAATATTTTTGTATGATAATGTTAGCGTTGCCACATTTCTAATGATAATCGTTACATCAGACTAACGCACACACCCTTTAGTATATCAAACTAAAGAATTCTTTAAAGTTGTGTATGTAAGTTTCGTTAAAATGGCGCAGAAAAGGGTGGGTGTATTTAAAATCCTCCTACAGGGACAAAGACAAAGGAAAGATTAACATTTAAAAAATGCTGGTAAAAAGTGATCATAGAAGTCGATTTAAATAATTAGGCGAATTAGTTATGTGAGTGCGGATATTTTTATAGCCGTACTCTATAAGAGTCTTGCGTGTACGAAATGGGAAACGGCTCGGTGTAAACATTGCTAGTTGTCTCATGGTTTAAAAAGTGGTTACAATTTTATATCCTAGTTTACTTTGCGAGTAGGAAACATATAGCCTTGAAATGTTTTTTTTTTTCAGTCCGCAGTGTAGCCATCTCGGTTTACAATACCTATATGTAATCAGTAATTTATTCCACAGCAACTTAGAAAAATTCTAAATTAAACAGTTTATTGCTTATTATTCGAATCTTAAACAGATGCATCCTATTTTTGTGTACGAGTTTTTCTTTCGGTATTTGATATTTTTTAAATTTTATGCTTTATTACTGTTTCGAAAGGCCAGGGCAGTCGCATCCAAGCGGCTGAAATGAGATTTCTCAGGCACGTGGGAGGGTATACTCTCGATGATTATAGAATAAATACAGATATACTACAGGAACTGAATATTATGAGTATACTCGACAGGATCGCACAGTATCGGCTGACTTGGTGGGAACATCTTTGCCGAATGGATGACTGCCGCATCCCCAAACAACTATGGAACTGTAAGAAGAGGGGACGGAGAGGTGTGGGACGTCCGAGGAAGCGCTGGAGTAACCAGCTGTAATCTTTGCCTATTTGATTCCGGAACAAACCATCCTTGGTTTAATCCTTGAAGACGATAATGATGATTACTGTTTCGAAAATAAATCAACAATAAAAATATTAAATGTGTCAGTTGTTCCGTAGACAAGTAGACTTAATACCAAAAGCGGCGTAACCCATACCAGAAACTGATTTGTATGGCAAAGTGTGCGGCTGACCAAGTATTTGCACACTCCAGAGCACTATTTTGAAACGTTTGTTTTAAAACCCTGCAATGCCCACTCTCTGAAAATCTTTTATTCATTACTGGGCAAAAGACTAGTCCGTCTTAATTCCATTTGCAGCAAACATTTGGCATGCATTCGCTAAAGCGAAATATTAGAATAATCGTACAAAATATTTAACACTCTGCCTTTGCAGAAGATCGGATAAAATTTCTGGCATTTTCTGGTGTCATTTATTTACATTATAATTTAAGGTTGTTTCATGACGTGGTTAAATTTTGGATATCTATTAATGTTATCCTTATGTTTCCACACTTAACGTATTGACTACAACAAAATTAATAACAAATAACCAAGTTTTACTTTTAATTTTTGTAATTTTATTAACAAAAATCTATCACCCCCCCCCAGACTTACCCTGACTTACGTGCTTATTTAAAAAATATACTTGAGGTGATGCAAATTGTTTTTAGAAAGCAGTACCACTGTCTAATAAAGAACACAGTTCCTATTTATAAAAAAGTACCAGAAATCTGCGCAAGTAATATAAGTAAGCAAATAAAATCCTGAATATCATGCCGACTTTGTTGACATAAAATTATTAAAATGTGTAAAAAATACGCGAGATTTTAAATTTTAAAACAAAATTTGAAATTTACAACTGATGAAGGTTGTTAGTCAACATGTTTCAAAACATTTCAGTGTGGTCGCTCAAGAAAAAAACACATGAGAATAGACACTGCAAAGTGTACCTACAAGACCACTCAACAACATTATCGATGTACGAGTATTTATAAGACAGTCGGGAAATACTTAAAACTATAGACAAACCTGACAAGATTCCGCAAGAACACATTTACAGAATGCCTCTGTACTGTACTAACGCACACACGCGCGCGCGCACACACACACACCTACATATACGTATTTTTTATTTTACTTGTGTATGTTTGTCAAATTCTAATTCTCATAAATAAGCCAATATATTTTCCGGCATGTGTAATGTATGTGCTAATTATAGTAATTCTATACATGGTAGTTTTTGAACTTAGTCGTATTTGCTCATAAATTTAGATTTGTATTTGTCACTAAACTTGAGTTGCTTATTGATTCTTAAGTTGATATTACAAACAGAGGAATACATTATGTATATCCAGTCATTACATTGCTACAAATTCGGGCAAATTTGCTTCATTTACTGTTGGACAAAGTTAGCGTTTGAGATAGGATGGAGAAGACTATTATTTTGGTACAGTCCCATTTCCCTAACATTTCAAATCAACAGAAGTGAAAAAATTTCACTGTTAAGAAAAGAATATTTCAAATAAAATATATATTTATTTTTTTATCTGACGTAATGCGAAAATATTATTTTTTTATCTGACGTAATGCGAAAATTGTAAGGTTCAAAATTCATGGTTCATGTACCTATAAACCAGTTGTAGTGCGCATTGATTCTTGTCGTCCGTAACTATGTAGGTAGTTGTTATTTGATGAACTGATAATAAAAATAATTTTTCATGTATGTGTAACTAGACAACTTACGTATGTTCCTGCAACATAAATAATGTATTAAACATCATTTTAATAAAATTCTACAAAACTATTGCAGTCTACTGGTATGATATTTTATGTTTAACCTTTATACTTAGGTATTTTGGGAACTAATATTATGATAACATATATTGTTTGTTTCAGTGAGGTGCGATCCCATAACACAGCCTAGAAGTATATCCGAAGTCTCTGAGAAGTTGCTCATGTCCGGCATTTACCTTCCTGGTAAGCAATGGCTTTTTTTGTCATTCAACCGAAAAGTAACGATAACAACATTACTGTTTTTACAACTAACCTGTGAAATCTTTTCAAATAAGACTGTTAGTTACGCTACAGAGTGGAACATAAGTCAGTCACTTCATACTAGAGTTATATCCTTAGTATAGGAATTAACGGGAAATTAACTAATGGCAAATTGTTTTGTAAGGTTCAGAAATAGACTAAGACACAATTTTAAAATATTGCGTCGACGTTTCGACAAAATTTGTCCTGATGCGAGAAAACGGAAATAATTAATAATCCCTTCTATATAATGAGTGCTTTCGTGAGGGTGTTACATAAAAAATAATAATAACTATATAACTAATTATAAAACATTTTATTAATCTCATCCTGGCTCCAGATACTGCAACTAGCGACTGGCGACGCGTTGTACTAGCCATTCAACCGTCACACTAAACACAAAAAACCGCGCTGGATGTCTTGGTCCTTTAAGGACTGTTGATTTTTATTAATCTCATATTTATAAGATATAATATTCCATACGCATTAATACACATTATAATTAACTATGATGATGATACATTTTATCGAATGTCAACACAAATGTTTTAAAATTATCTGAAGTCAGTGACAAAAATGTACAAAACCTTAATTACTAGACGTTATCAAAAAACATGCATTTTTTTGAACGACTTATGACCCACTCTGTATAGGTCCTATAACATTTACATTTTAAATGAAAACTGCCAGTTCTTTAAGTTGATTGATTTGGAAACCTGGTCACTCAGTTACTTATTTCATGAAAATTTTAATGTGATTTTTTTAAACCGTATAGAAATAAACAAGTGCACGAACAATGAAATCAAAATTTAAAAAAAATTTTATAAATAAATTCAAGGACATAAGTTGCACATCACTAGAAATGTTCAATCTTGACGACCCGTTTCTGTTTCGAAACTGTTTTCAAGCTACTTGTGAGTCTGGTTGGAAATGGTTCAAGTAATGAGTTGAAAACGTTTGAAACCTGAAACTTATCGTTAAGTGTGAATATATCTCGTGGTGTTCAACGTATATTTTTTGACAGGAGATCTAAGAGACGCTAACAAATATCATGTCTGTAGTAAAATCATTGTATTATCAGAAGACCGAAACTCGCCGCAATTAGTCTTGACCAGGAACAGAAATGTAGGCGACAGAAGAGAGTGAACAATGTAATAGGATTGACCCGTGGACAGAGCGCAAGAATGTACTTCTAGAAGGTTACGTGTGTTCATACCTGATTTAATTGAAATTAATAGAGTTGCTGTTACATGTGCCACAGATTAGTTTCAGCACTAATTAGTAGAGGCCTACAAACAAACGAGAATTGAAAACCAGTAATGTAATTGAGCATTTTTATATTCAACAATCAATCACTAACGTTGCGTTATTTATAAGATTATCAGATCGAATTGCTTCATCATATTTTTAATGACCAACTACTACCAGAAAGTACTAAAGCCAAACTACCAGCCAATTACTAAGGCTGCCAGGCAACGTTTCAAAACTGAAACACAAAATTTATAATTAACTGATTAGTTTAATGAACAACAGTGTCAGATCCGACTAAGTATGCCATAGGCAGGCGAACTATGCCTTTGTGTCCGCGCGCGCGGGCCTTTGACTACATTCCGTGACATTCTGCTGTAGCTTTCTAAACATATTATAAACGTATGGGAATTATTATTAATATATCATAAATCAGAATGCAGGTAGAGTGAAATGCACTAAATCAAAACTGTGAAAGCGTTGTTTTAAACCATTCAGGTTACTACTAAATACTGTACGAGCTAACCGGTACAATGGAGTGTACAAGTGTTTTCGATACTTGTAGTATATACGTCATAGTTGTTATTGTAAGTGGTTAGTGTATGAAATATGTCTCTGACCTGGACAGCCGGTACCGACCTTTCACCTCAGACGAGACTACCCACTTGTAGCCGCTCGATGATTTTTATACAGTGTTCCACAATTGACTAAGTTATTAACTTATACATACCGGAAACTGTTCCTGTTTCGTGGAACCGACAAAGAATTTATGTTAGTCTGTTATTTATACCGCTGTGTACGTAATGCACGTACTGTGGGCACAGACTGGTGTTCATTGCAGACTATATTATTCGTTTGTGCATTCGTAACGACAATCTGAACATAACAGTGACTCAGTGACTTGATAACAACGATGTTTTACGTTTTAACGTCATATTTTTCCTTTTTTACGATGAGGCATCTTTTTGACTCAACTAACACATATTTCATAAATATCATAAACAGTAGTCTCAGTCGAGGCATTAAGACTGCGTCATCTTAGAACGGGCGAAATGTCTGGTGCTATGAAATATCAAATCTCTGTTAAACAGAAAATATTAATTTTGACTGCTGCAGTTATGCGTCGCCGTAGCCTGTAATGGCGATTAGTAAGGTTTACGTTTGGAGCGTTTTGATATAGGCCGCATAATATGCCTTTAAACTGGTAGAACCGCGTGTATGTTGCCAACCAGATTGTCCCCATGTAGTCCATGTGCACGAGGCGTTGTCACAATTACTATTCATCAACTCCACCTAGTTACCTTCAGTGAATCCTAAGTGTTGTCACTCTGCTGTCGATGTAAGCCTTTGGTGAAGTGATGACGACGAGACAACGCTGGTGGTGCTGAAAAATTAATTACAACTGATAACAGTTGATTTGACAGCCGACGTTAAAGGTTAAAACAGAAACGGAATCCGTGAACGTGAAGTATGATGTAGTATTTATTTTATTTGAAAGCCATAAGAGTTGATAAAATAGGGTTCTTTTTTACCAGTAGCCCTAATAAAAAAAAATACTTATGTATAGGAACATAATAAATCGCGATTTTGAGAACTATTCTATCAGTTTCATTCAGTTGATTCTTAGGTTTTTTACACATTTCTGTACAAATAACGAATATCAATGGATCAGTTTGTGTAAATTGAATTTAATAAAATATTCTGCGACACCCTAATGAAAAATTCAAATAATGTAGCTGCAAATAAAACGAAACAGTGACATTCCATTCGATTCGATTGTAGACAAGGATATAAAAAATATTTATGATTTTAATGAGTTCTGATTTCTACGAAGAATGTGTTTGTAGAGTGAATCATAAACGGTCTGAAACTAGAAACAGTTGTTATCTTCAGGTTATAAAATCGGAATTGCTCAATTCAATTGAACGACAACAATTTCAACAAAATGAACTGAACAATTTGGATTGTCCTAAAATGAAATTTACCAACGCATTAAGGAAGATAAGTTTACTCTGGCACAGATTAAATGGTAACTTAGCAAAGTATACCTAAAAATTAAAAAAAAAGTTAAATGATAATTACGAAAATAAGTGTTGTTATTTTAATATTAATTAAATTCAGTAAAAAAAAAGTTTTTGTTAATTGTATGCCTTAGATTTTTCTCAATTTTATTGCGCCTTTGTTAGATTAAAATAATATTATCTTATGTCCTTTCCTTAGCAAAAGTCCACGTTTTTGTTTTTGCGGATCCTAATCCCGATTATCTAAATTCAAAATCTGTCAACGCTGGTGTGAACATGTGACACGTGATCACAATGCCGTTAGGCATCTCATTGGAGTATCCAGGACAGCGTTTACGACGGTCACACTTTACACTTGCGGCTGTAGCAGCAATTAAAACACAATGGGTGAAAAAGGCTGTGTACAAACGTGTTATCACTCCTAAGATAAAGAGTTGTTATCGTGGTTAATGTTGGCGCAGAGGCCTCTACAAGTAGCACAGTAGTAGTGTAAACTGGTAGCGTTTAGAAGCGCAAGCCAATAATGCTGAGACGGGTCACAAAGGTTAATAAGCTTACCAGATGCACTGGTCGTTGACAATTTGTTAACACATAAAACCGTAGTATTAGTGGTGTTCAAGAACGTGTCCGTAACACGTTTTTTGTTTATTAATTTGTCTCTGAAAACATAATGAATTCAAACTGTCGCGTGGTTTATTTATCTGGTAGGGTTAGGCTAACTAGTTTGACTAGTATTTGTTTAAGTAACAAATATATATAATTCATATACAATAATTAACATAAATACGTGTAATACTGGTTATAAATAAATACTGTGTAACGAACATAATACTGTTACGTAATACGATATATGTTACGGTTGAGCATATTTATACCGTGTTGATATTATGGCACTTCACCATTGATTGCCTCAGTACGTTCTGTTCAAGTCAGCCATAGGCATGATTGGCTTTGACCGTAATATAGGTACAGAATATATATACATGTAGGCTTACATACGTTTCCGTATCGTGATCACTGAGAGCTGATTTGCATTATTTTCTTAACTACACAGTTCGAATTTGTAATTATTAAAGATCAATAATTCATAATAATTAGGAGGTTAATTTTAGCTTCAAAATATAGTATGAGATTTATAAGATTATAGGGTTTATAAACCCAGGATTCAAAAGTAAAATCTTTGCAATCTGAAGCCGACTTCCATTCATTTAAGGACGTCAAGCGTTATGTTTAGTCAATGCTGCAGATTCCGTACGAAACGTGGTTACTCCAAAAAGAGAGAATATGTCAAAAAATGTAAGCAAAGATATGTCAGAAACAGGGGAAAATGTTAACCAGAATTACCAGCTGTGGAGTAAGACAAGACTGGTCTAGTTTTACTTTTTGTAAAGTTAAATGAATCGTTTATTTGCGGCACTTAATGAGACAAGGGGAAGTGATGTGATTCAGATAATCTAGAAGTCAAAATTGAGGAACGAAGAACATTATGTTCGAAGATAAGTTGATGGCACTAAGGAATGAACCAAGAAAGTCAGTAGGACCGTAATGCGTAACGTGGATAGTAGAATTTTATAGAACAGAAGAGTTTATCAAAAGTCTTCATTTTCCTCATTAATAGAATGAATCTATAAGAATATAATAGAGGAAATAACCGTAATTTTTGCACAGTATTTACCGTAGGCGATGTTGTATTCAGGTCAAAAATTTATTTTACCAATTACATTAATTTACTAATTAATTAATTTACTTAGTTAAATTAAAGCCCTATGAAACAATTTCACCATAGTGAAATCTTAAGAGTAGTTCCATATATCTTACGTAGCCCACTGAATAATTTATTCTTAACCGGAAAACGCATAGGTATCTTGAACGCGGTTTGAGAAAGATGTATATTCTTTATATGAACTTGTTACTTTTCCGTTAACCAAGTAATCTTTCCTGGAGTCCACCCCTCCTTTTTACACACAAAAGGGTAATGACGGCCAACATAAATCGTGACTGCACAAGTGGAAAATCTGTCACACGTAATGAAATGGTACTGGTAATAAACGGAAATAAACAACAACACCTAAAGCAGACGCGCGGCAAAATAGCCACGAACATAAATAAGGAAGAGTGGTAGCGAGTTAGCGCGGTAATCGGTAAATTGTGTGACAACGGGCTTGCAGACACTGGATTAACGCCGGCTATAATTACGATCGTGTAATTTCTTAATTTAAGAGGCAAACATTAGATTAGCTTAATAAATTGTCACAGAATAAAGGCCGTGTGAAGAGGATACGTTGTACTCACTCTATGCAATTAGGCTATCTTGATCTCGCCGAGAAAGGGTGTCACCGTGTCTCAGCTTCGATACATGTTTCTTTGGCTTCCTACTTCGTACTTCATTCAAATGTAGTGGGTTGTTATATAAGGAATTTACTGTATTTCACTATCAGATAAAATAAATAGTAGGAATGACATAAAGAAGGAAATAACAATATAAGCAAATAAGCTAAATACCAGTTCACCCAGTAGCTGCCGTATCGCAGTGCGCATTATTCAGTACAAGGAAGGAGGGAGGTGCGACGCGTTCACACCATGTGAACGTTGTCATCATGATTACGTTCCACGGACATTGTTCATTCATTATCATGGAATACTGTAACATCATGTTTCTGTTTTATATAACAATAACATTTAAAAATGCGGATGTTATTACTCCACAAATCATCAATGAGGAGTTTTAACGTACATACATTTACCGTCATTCGAAGATTTGAGTTTAATGTAATTATAACAAATATAAAATGTTTAATACAACATAAGCTGCAGCCGGATCCCTCCTTCCCAGATTCAGTACCATACCTAAATTGTCCATAAAAATATTTCATCGCTTTTATATGTTCTGAATTATATATTATAAAAACAATAAACAATAATATAAACAATGTTATAAAAATTCAAGAATTTTGGTGACAGTATATAATAATGCACTACTACCATGTATATGTTTAACTCTAGGATGCACGGTGACATTAGTTGACAGCGTATTTTATGGGAAAGCTCTTTAGTAAAAACAAATTATTTTGCGAGAAATGTATAATTTAACCGTAAACTTTCCTTCGGTATGTCAGTGCAAATGCAGGATTGAAGTTTTGCAAATCTTTTCTGATCACAGGAGTAATCAAATCATCTTTAAAAATATACATTAAAAAATTACGTCTACCACAGAATTTTGTATTCACAGACACTTGTACAGATTGCCGATATTTTGTTTTGTTTTGTTAAAATATCTAAACAAAGGGGAGAAACAGAAATGGATAGTTGAAATACTTGTCTGTTGTCCTTCAACGACCGGTCCGGCTCTCGGAGTCTGCTCTTTGTATTCCATCACACATGTTCTGCCGCACACATCTAAATAAAATATATACGTTTATGTTCTTTTATGTGCCTATACCATAGAAAATCATTCTTAGTAGGGTTTGCACAGACAGGAGGACAGAAGAAAGTCGTATGAAAATAACAACCCCCCATTCACTTTAGGATCGTTAATACAGTTTTGCCGGTAGTGTACTGTAGAGCACCGCTCTATTCCTGACATTTGTACTCGCCGACGAACTTATTAGACCATAATGCATACGTATTAGACCGGCAGACATACGTATTAAGGCCTCTGAGTGTGCGTGGGTGCGCGCGTGTTTTAACACTTAAAAGAAACTATTTTGCTAAAATTTCTTTTTAGATACATAGAAAAGTTAGTTATGTAAAACACATAGTCACGTACGTGTACGTAAACTTTCACCTCAGCGGTATGCAATTGTGTAACTGTTGAGATGTGCATGTGAATTTCCCAGTAAAATTGAATGCATGTAGTGCCATTTATAAGTGCATTGTGTGAACAAACGCAGTGTGTGATGTTATCTGATCCGCCCTGCCACGGCTGTAGCCTACTTCCCGTTTCTACAATAGTGCACAGACGGGTCTTCATCGTGAGGCAGTCTTCAGAAGTCGACAGCTGTTGATACCAGAACGAGAGCATTGTACATATTCTTAATTTGTTTTTGCAGAAATGAAATCTGTGATTTCAGTAGTGCCGTCCCAAATGCATCACTGTTTTTGTACTTTAAAACCTAAAGCTGACAATGTGTATTTCTTTTGTGGAGAAGAGCTGAATGTAGGGTGTACTGACCGTGAAAATGATCAAACATAGAGTACGCGCTCACACGCACATGCACACTTTCATTAAAAGGAACACGTTATAATTACAACCAACAAGTAGTTCGGAAATTACAAATTGCAGTGTAGTGGTTGTTTACGAATTAATTAAAGCTGAACGCTGTTACGTTGTCTATTTAGAGCATGATGACATGACACACGACATTATAAACATGCGTGTCTTTGGATGTAGAACAGAAAACAAAATTGCAGGATCTCCTTCTCTAAACGGGAGCAAAACCAGGTGAAATGAGTTGTGCGTCAGATGCGAATGAGAATTTTAGTAGAACCAAAATTACCTCTCTAAAAGGTGATATTTGTCGATGATCAGAGTGTTCTTGGTCTCTCAAAAAATGGTCGAATGTTCATCTCAATCAAAGTATGGACGAACAAAGCTTGTAACTATGAACAAAAAATATGCCGAAATTTTCAAAAATTATAGTAAAATACTAGCTGCGAGAAAATAAATAAAATAAAATTGAAAAAAATTACATCTTGTTCGGAACAAATACGGCGTTAAATACTCAAGTTTTGACTGTAAGAAAGCAACAATACGTTCGTATTAAGAAAAACTTGACAGTCATCTCTAACAGATTTGTACTACATAATCAAAAGAACGCCTGGAAAACATAGCACTGTTTTACTGTTCTAACAGCACTCGCTTAAACTTTAAAGAGGTTAGAATAAAACTGAAACAACTAGATCCGATAATGGAATAGAAGAAATAGAGAAAAGTTTAAAATTAAATCGAGAATTTATCGACATCGATTATTTAGTCAACTGTACATTACATAGTCCGTTGATAGTGGTCTGTTGATTGGGAGATAGTTAAAGAAGTAAATCCGGAATGACGGTGGAAACGCAGAAATTGTGTAAAAGTACTGCGTTCTGCTAAACATCCAAATTTCATTTTCCTTTCTTCGTTGGAAATAACGTTTACTAATCACAATATGTTCATTCCATATCGTTACATGAGAGCAGACGGTTATGTATATAGAGAGTTTTTTTTACTTTAATAAAAATAAATTGTGAAAAACACAGATTAAATTTGTATACAGAAATTTAAGCGTTTATTTGGTATAGTAATTCACAAACCAGAGGCGTAGTGAACTCTGGTATTAAGTTATCACGAGACGGATATTCGAATTTGCTGTTGTTTGCTGACTACTTGCTTGTATTTTAAAATACAGAATCTGATTCGCAAAAATCAGTTTTTAAACTTCATAAGATCTGCAAGTAATACAATATGAAAATCTCCACTGTAAAAACAAAGGTAGTGGCGTTTTGAGGTAAGGAGCCAGTAACAACAAAAATAATGATGAGTGATCGAATTCTATAACAGGTGAGCCACTTTAATTATTTGGGAAATGATACTGGCTGTGATAGAAATTATGATATTGATGTCAATTTAGGTAAGTTACAGATACATCGAGATACAAAATAAAGTTTTACAAAGTTATGGCTGTCCCTGTACTGTCTTATTAATGTGAATTATAGACAACAACCAAAAAACAAGACAGTAAAATACAGGTCTCCGAAATGGCATTCTTAAGAGGAGTTAAAAGGTGTTCTAAACTTGACCGTATAAGAAATGAGGCCATACAAGAAGAGTTACAAGTTTTAATTTGTATGAAAAATTAAAAGAGTACAAACAACGGTGCAAAACACTTTGAAAGACCGTCAGATTCCAGACTGGCAAAGAAATCTGGAAATACAAACCTATAGAACACAGGTGTGTGGCTGGAGGAGTTTTGAAGGCGGAGCAGGCAGCACCTTGCCTATGCCGTGTTATGAAGGTGACGGTGGAATTCATATGCAAGCGGCTGGACATATGTTTACAAAACGATTTGAAATTCCAATATTTGCTACTGTGCATGTGAAATCAATCGAGGCTGTGTACTGTGTATCGAGGAGTACATTTCAGAAGATTGATTTATTTTTTAGTAAAAACCATTAACGGTCGGTAGACATTGTAAGTTAAGTTCGACGTCTCCGTACAAACGTAAATGTATAAACGCGTCCACACGTTCAACGTGCAACGCGTTGGGGATACTTATAGATGGGTTTACCAGTATAGAGATTACATCAGTTGCAAAACAGTCGTAACTAAAGTTTCTTTTACATTACAATCGAAATATTCGAAATTTCAATAAATAACATATTTTTATTCATAATGATTACGTCGAATTAAAAAATTACTCTTCTAGAAATATTTGATGGATTCTTTGGTTTATTTGGACAGCATTAATGTCTTGCACTACTCCATTGATAATGCTCAACTTCCCAAATACGACTGGCGTAATCAACATAGTAAAACAGGATTTGTGTGTGTCCAAAGTCCAATGTTAATGGAGCGATGCTCAGAATAAAGTCGCTAAAATTACACAGTGTTTGACTGAACAGAACCTCTTAAAGAAAAACCAGGAATCCTTAAAGGATAGTAGGAATCGATTAAACATTTGTGAGCCGTTCGTTTCTGAAATTTCTGACGAGCACGTCTTACTGTTCCGAAGGAAACTAATCCCTGTCCCCATTGGACAAGTTTAATGCTTCCAAGTGTGGCAAATCGTGCGGACAATGGGACATTACATTTGAAATGTATATAGATAAACTAGATTAAATTAAGAAATAACACGAATATGTGTTTGTGTTGACTATTTCCTTTTTGATTGTGGCAAACATAAATAATAAAAATTTGAATGAAAATCGATTCTTAATGGTGATGTATTTTTCCGGATGTAACACTACTTTTCACGTCGACAGTACACTCTAAAATTCATAAGCATCCCTATATGAATTTTATCATTATTTTGTAACATAATTACGTTATTTTTAACAATTACCATAGTTTGATAGAATTTGAGTGTAGTTTATATAATTAAAAAAAAAAACGAAAAACTTAACATTTTGTTGTAATTACATAAATTATTGTGATATAAATCACGTACATAAGACGGGATATCGTATTATACGAATAATAATAGTAACAACAGTATAATAACTAAACAATAATGACTTAAATGTAACACATCACGTCAACAGATCGATGTGTATGTGTAAGTGAACATGTATTATTCCTCGTCCGCTACACCCTAAAAAAAATAGTGTTATTATTACTACTAACCAGATGGTGTCGGTATTATTAATTAATGAATAATACGTTATTCAGTGTATTAAATATATTAAAATTGAACTCTGGAATAACAAGTAGCACAAACAGTAGTGCTTTAAACAATGAAGTGCTCTTATCTGAATGGTGTAAATGCGGCTAAGCATAAATAGGAAGGGGAGGAAGGAGGGTGTAACGTTGCATAATAAAAGGTTGATAATTCATAATACCAAGCAAGAGGTTTAAAGTTTGTTATCATTAAAGCACTCTTTCCCAGATAAATGTTAGTGATTAACTGAGGTATCAGTGCATCCTTGATAAAAGTATAAAGATTTATTTATATGTTAGGTCTGTATTATGGTATATCACTCGATTATAGACTGAATCGTGTATTGTGCATGCGTCAGAATTTTCTCTCTTTACCATAGTAAACAGTAGCTTGGTTCGTATTTACCGTAAAGTATCCTGTAGGATACATATATCTGGCAGTATTTTGTTCGTGACAGAAGACACCTTATACACTGACAGAAACATTTGAGAAAAGCAGAATGTTACTCTTCCAGCAATTAAAATTGAGAAAAAAATGCGATTACGAAGGAGTGTGTGGCGAAATTGTGTTAAGCGTGAGTGGAACCTTTCAATCAGCAGGTGACAGCAATGTAGTCAATGACTCATAAAAGTGCAGATAAATTATATATTTTTGACATATTTTGCCGTCTATAGCGCGTGATAAAAATAGTAAGCCGACATATCCAGATAAGTAAGACAGCTTTTAGTAAAAATATTTAAAACGTGATTATAAGAAATGGAAATTACACAGTCCCGGTACTGTGTGTGTGTGTGTGTGTGTGTTCCGCCAAGGCGGAACATGTTGCCGTAATCGTTTTGTTACCAACCGTTTTCATTAATAGTATTATCGTCTATTTATTTTGGTTGTACAACTATAACATAATTGTACGAAATCTGGTTTTATCTCTGGGCGTACTGCGAAATTCGTAAGTTCTCACATACATTACGATAATGATAACAGCAACAGATAGGAGTTAATTGTGCTTTCCTGCACACACACACACACACACACACACACACACACACACACACACACACACACACACACACACACACACACACACACACACACACACACACACACACACACACACACACACACACACACACACACACACACACACACACACACACACACACACACACACACACACACACACACACACACACACACACACACACACACACACACACACACACACACACACACACACACACACACACACACACACAGTCTAGGTTGTCGGCAATAGTTTCCATCATCGTCTCATTCGGATTGTGGTGATGGTCAAGTATCTGGCTGAAACGATACTACTTACTTTACACCGAGATGTGCAGAATGCATAGTTGTGCAGGAAACGGTTCGTTTTATAAACTCTATGTGTAGTGACACTGAATTGTTGTTAATAATTAAACCATATCACTTGTACTTAATATACAAATTTTCAGAAATTACAAGAATGTACACTGTACTTCGATTCTGATCAATGACTGAATAGCCGTCGCCAATTAGGAAACCCGAGTGACCCCTATGAAAGAAGCAAAAATAGGCCTACTGTGCGTAGCAAGATTGGTATTGTACAAAGAGACGGGTGAAAGGTCCGCTGCGGTAGTGAAGATCAGAAAACAAGCGACAGGCTACGGGTAGTCAATCAGTGTCAGAGGAGTATATAAATGGATACGTACGCACGAGTACGCTTATGGGTTACATTAGTAATTGAAATAATGACAGCTTGTGTAACACGACGCCGTCAACTATGAAAAACCGAAGCAACTGTAACTGTGAGTGGCGTCTTCATTTTGTTAACGTAATGACATCTTAATGAGTTTGTCTGATCTATCGCTTGTCACACAATGAGAGTAGATTCTCGACACCTTCTTCTCAGTTCACTCCGCACGTTGGTAACCATCAGTGTCATCAAGTTACCTACTGGCATACGGACTAGAGACTTCGCCCCCCAAGAAACTGTCATGGAGTTTGTAACTAGACGCCGCGTATTAAGGATCACAAGTCACAACATATTTTCCACAGCTTTCCAATTTTCCATCTAGCTGTTGAGACACATTCCACAATTTGTTATGACAGTTTTATGCATTCGTGTTCACGACATGGAACTGCCATTTTTGCTTGTTCTCTTTGATGTTCTTAGAGGCAGTTGCAGTTGGAACATATCTCCAGACAGATAGTGTTCAGACTGTTAAACCTTACCTAGAAACCGTTCGATTAAGAAGGCCTGCTTAAAGTTTTGAGCCAAATACAAAAGTGTGATTGTTATTGTCTTTAAAGTTTTTTAAATATTGTCTTTTACTGTGTACATAGAAATTCGCAAAATCTTAAATTCACTAAAATGTAAAGTACTCTTTGGCCGGCTGTAACCAAACCATTGCTGTTTGATACTACAATCACGTCTGACTAACATTTTATTCACACAGGCATCAGCACACAGTAGGCCTACTGTTTGCAAAAATAGAACTCGTCAGTCTCAAAACTATAATTATTTGAACTGAATTCATAATGACTTTTAGTACTCTTGAAAAAATGAAATTGCCGTCTTTGTATGATCACGAGTTTAACCTCTCTGCTGTGTGCTGTTATTGTGTTTATACCGAAAGTAAGTGTCAGTTGGTTGCGAACTAGTTACCGACTTAACAGCCTGTGGTTACAGAAAGTGGCATTATTTCAGTTAGTGAATTATTCTGTTTAACAGTGACCATCTGGTTTTTAGTAACGTGGTATGAATTCCATTTTTATGCTTTCCACTAGGTGATATGAAGTTTGAAAATCATATTACCTCTGTACAAGAGCTTTCGCTTATAAATTAAAGAGTATGTCCTCGTACTTCAATCATTATGCTCTTTAATTACAATTTGCATATAGGGAATTACTTCAGTTTATATTCTCATGTATTTATTTACTTCATATTTATATGATGTATTTATTTATGCATTTTACGCATTATTTTTAGGTAATTAAATTAATCAGTTTGTGGGATCGTAGTATAATTGTAATTATGATACCGTTGTGTTGCAGGATAAAAGGTCATCAAAATAAGAGTATTACAAATTGAGGGAAAACAATAAACGCCATGATGTTTGTGTAGGTGGATGTACTTAATATATTAATAATTAGCAATTATCGTTTTTATATACTACTGACATACACTAATAGCATTCATAAAGTTGCCATTACTTTGCCAATACGTTTTAAGATACTCAATTTCAAGTGTAGTTGTGGCATTCTTACATATTTGATTGTATTAGAAATCGTAACTTGTATATTTTCGGCGTAACGATTTACATTGCGTTACACTGCAAAAATTCCATTCTTAGTCGCTTTAAAAAAACCTGAAGTATTTCTTACAATCGCAGAGTGTGTATTCGATTATACGTAAATTTATTATAATTGCACATGACTTTTATTCAATGTTTGGCATTATGCGTTCATTAAGTTTAATTCAGCCAATGTGAACTAATAGTTAAACAATGGAACGGGCGCTGTTTGTTAATATCTCGTTGTTTCTTAGACCAACGATTTTACGTCACCTAATCTATTAGAATTCTCGCTTGAACTCAGTAATGTAAGTGCGCTGCCAGCGAAGTGAATTTTATTCTCACGTACAGCACAGAACGTAAAACGTAACACCGGTAAATCAGGTCTATTATTTAGGGAACGCCGAACGAACGTTAGTCTCGAGACTGTCGAGTACGCATATAGAACAGTGAACACAGTGGGACACGTACGCAGGGGAAAAACAAGATCAGAAATCTAAAACGTCGTGCATTTAACATAATAAGAAGGCGGTTTGATATTGTATATTTAAATCAGGCGTATTTATGCTGAGCATGAGCCGGTCGACTGCATGTTGCTTGACAACAAACGTGCTACGTGATTTGTCATGACACGACATGACACTGAGGTAGTCGAGTGACGCGTTTCCAACCGTTAAGTATACAAATTGTCCGTCCTACAGACTTCCGCGATGTATGTTTGGCAGCTTCTTAAATCCATGTATAGATTGTTAAATACGATAAGCGTTATGCTGAGACGTTAACTTTACCTAAAAATATAGGAACGTAAAGAACAAAAGACATGTGAGAACATATCCGTTTATGTGGGTTACGGACAAGTGAGTTAATAGATTTTCCTTTACTTGAAAATTTAGTAAATAGTACTATTTCTGAGCATTATTTGACGCTAAAGATATGTGGTACAAGCGTTTTACTCAGAATTAATTCCTTTATTTACCGTGTATAATACAACCGTTACTGATGTTTAATGCGACTTCCTGCAAAAGTTTAGTTCAGCTTTTCAAGGAATGTGATTATTCCGATGCTGGAGACAGCTGCTTGGTCCACCTGATTCGTCTTATTGTCTTTCATAACACTATTAGCTCCATTTACTTATACTATGGTTGTTGAGAAAAATAAAAACAATTTTCAAAATTATATTTTAGTTTAAAAAATTTTTAGTTTTTAAAAAGCACTTATTATTAATTATTAATAATAATAAGTATCATACAATGGTATCATTTTCTTAATGGAATAGATAACTTAAATAGAAAACACTCAGGCCTATAAAACGGAAAAATAAATGAAAAAATGAAAGTAAATAGTTGGACAGACGACAACCGTAGTTTATGTGGTATATGGAATAAATGTATGCATATATATATATATATATATATATATATATATATATATATATATATATATATTGTAACGTGCTACTTTTATGATGTGGTCTTGTAAATTTTTATGATACACCTTAAGTAGTATGCGTCACTTTTGAATTATACTAACTGACGTTTTAAACGGTATAAATAAAGGATTTTGTTTATCTTGTTTTACTCAATCTAAAAGAAATCGAGAGTGTGTGATTTGGGGTCAAGGAGGTAATTTGTTCAGCCTTATACAGAAGAGAGAGTAAGTATCATTATTGCCCCTCTGTTGTGACGATTTTTTCTGTATGTTGTGCTGAAATTTTCATTAACTACCCACTACAATAAATTATAACACGTTATAATTCAATATTAATTTTCAATAATATTGCTTTATTGATTATTGACTTTTGTCTCCAGCCACCAAAATATAGGTATCACAATTAATCTTTTTTAAAAAAAAATCATCATCTCGACTTTACCGAGTAAACATAGATCTGTCTAAGGAACAAAACATATATGTTGTTATTTAACCAATATTACGCTATAATAAAATACATCAGTTATTACATAATTCTTAGTAATTCCCCAGGGTTCAGGGTGAATTCTTTGTGTTATGAGAGTGTCAGAAATGGCTAATTGCTACGCTTTACAAATATCAAAAATTAATAAATAATTTTGTTTATTTTTCAAATATTACGTAGTTTCCGGAATTGCCGTAAGAGAGCAGCATGTATTTGTTTACTTTTGAAAGAAACATATGATAAAATGAATATTTTTTGTTCTATTTCACTGTTAAAAAACGAGTTTTCTTCTAGACTTATTACGAAAAATGTTTATATTACCTCGCTCCGTGTTGTCCTTACTGGATTGAAGTTTTATTCTGTGATGAGGTACGTCTTGCGTTATTATTTCCTTTTCGTTTAGAGTATTTTCTGATTGTCTACTAGAAGTAGGCCGAACTATATTGGATCCTCAGAATGGTTTCATCCACTGGTTTTTAATGTATAACACCATTTAATTTGGATTCCTCAGGTATAATTAGTTAGTATTCACTTTGTTTATTACTCTTGCGTGAATTTCGCCTCCTCCAACGTCCAAAAAGGTTATTTTTACTTCCATATTTCCTTAAGGAATGGAAGTATGGTGATGGCAAAAAAAATCGTGTTCGAGATTATTGCAGATTCTGATTCTACTACACTCAAAACATGAAAAAAAGTCATTTTTCGAAAAGTGTCAGTGTGTGTGTCTGTGTGTCTGTCTGTGTGTGTGTCTGTAGATTTTTTTTCTATGGCAAACGACAACTGCCGCAAATTCAAACAGAATCAAATAATTTTTTGCATACAGCCCTGATCTGTAGAGGACTCGCGACCTATTGTTTTTGGTGAAGATCGGTTTAAGGAAAGGGGTAGTTTACCTGCAACGGTTTTTTTTATCAAGGGAAATTTTTTTTTTTTGGCAAACGATAACAGCCGCAAATTCAAACAGAATCAAATAATGTTTCGTATACAGCCCTGAATTGTAGAGTTCTCAAGACCTTTTGTTTTTGGTGAAGATCGGTTAAGGGAAAGGGGTAGTTTACTTGTAACGTTTTATGTTTTAACAAGGGTATTTCCTATGGCAAACGATAACAGCCGCAAATTCAAACAGAATCAAAAGATTATTTGCATACAGCCCTAAATTGTAGAGTTCTCAAGACCTATTGTTTTTGGTGAAGATCGGTTAAGGGAAAGGGGTAGTTTACCAACAACGTTTTTTTAACAAGGGTATTTTTATGGCAAACGATAACAGCCGCAAATTCAAACAGAATCAAATAATTTTCTGCATACAGCCGTGATTTGTAGAGTACTCAAGACCTATTGTTTTTGGTGAAGATCGGTTGAGGGGAAGGGGTAGTTTACCGGCAACGTTTTTTGTCAAGCGTATTTTCTATGGCAAACGATAACTGCCGAAAATTCAAACAGAATCAAATATTTTTTTGCATACAGCTCTGATTTGTAGAGTACTCGCGACCTATTGTTTTTGGTGAAGATCGGTTGAGGGGAAGGGGTAGTTTACCTGCAACGGTTTTTTTTATCAAGGGAAATGTTTTTTTGGCAAACGATAACAGCCGCAAATTCAAACAGACTTAAATAATGTTTCGTATACAGCCCTGAATTGTAGAGTTTTCAAGACCTCTTGTTTTTGGTGAAGATCGGTTAAGGGAAAGGGGTAGTTTACCTGTAACGTTTTATGTTTTAACAAGGGTATTTCCTATGGCAAACGATAACAGCCGAAAATTCAAACAGAATCAAAAGATTATTTGCATACAGCCCTAAATTGTAGAGTTCTCAAGATCTGTTGTTTTTGGTGAAGATCGGTTAAGGGAAAGGGGTAGTTTACCTACAACGTTTTTTTAACAAGGGTATTTTCTATGGCAAACGATAACAGCCGCAAATTCAAACAGAATCAAACAATTTTCTGCATACAGCCCTGATTTGTAGAGTACTCAAGACCGATTGTTTTTGGTGAAGATCGGTTGAGGGGAAGGGGTAGTTTACCGGCAACGTTTTTTATCAAGCGTATTTTCTATGGCAAACGATAACTGCCGCAAATTCAAACAGAATCAAATAATTTTTTGCATACAGCCCTGATTTGTAGAGTACTCGCGACCTATTGTTTTTGGTTAAGATCGGTTGAGGGGAAGGGGTAGTTTACCTGCAACGGTTTTTTTTATCAAGGGAAATTTTTTTTTTTTGGCAAACGATAACAGCCGCAAATTCAAACAGACTTAAATAATGTTTCGTATACAGCCCTGAATTGTAGAGTTTTCAAGACCTATTGTTTTTGGTGAAGATCGGTTGAGGGAAAGGGGTAGTTTACTTGCAACGTTTTTTTAACAAGTGTATTTTCTATGGCAAACGATAACAGCCGCAAATTCAAACAGAATCAAATAATGTTTTGCATACAGCCCTGATTTGTAGAGTACTCAAGACCTATTGTTTTTGGTGAAGATCGGTTAAGGGGAAGGGGTAGTTTACCGGCACCGTTTTTTTATCAAGCGTATTTTCTATGGCAAACGATAACAGCCGCAAATTCAAACAGAATCAAATAATTTTTTGCATACATCCCTGAATTGTAGAGGTCTCAAGGACTTTCGATTTTGGTGAAGATCGGTTAAGGGGAAGGGGTAGTTTACCTGCAACCTTTTACGTTTTAACAAGAGTAAAGTACTTGCAAATTTATTTAAACTTTTTGAAACAATGGTAATTGTTAAAAATAAAATAATTTTGTTGCCAGGCAATAAAATTAAAATTTTTTAATTTTAATGTAGTATAATATTTTTCATTTAATACGGCAATAAAAAGGCAGGTAAGACACAAACACACAATTCACGTTATTTCTGGCCTCACTCATGTTTATTTTCTTACGTTTGCACGCTTTTTAAATGGAAAGTGCCGAAACCCACACCAACATAACGCGTGCAAGCCGAAAAAATGGACATCAATTTGCTTACTGTCGAAGCTAGTAGTTAATGAATGGGTAGGCAAAAATCTTATCTTAAATTTTTTTTAAGGAATCACTAAAAGGACGGTGTGTCAAATCGGACGCTGAGGTAGAGTTTGCTGTAACCGAATGGTTCCACAAACAGCCGTAAGAATTTTACTAGCAGGGAATCTACAGGTTAGCGCAACAGGGGAACTCATGTCTTAATGTTATTGGAGACTTCTTTTAAAATCGTTGAATAAAAAATGCTTTACAGCTCTATACGTGTGTCTATTGAACAATCCTTGTATTAGTCATACACAATAATACAACTGATTGAACTTCAAATTTTTAAACTTGGTTAGTTTCTATATATATGTTTAATGTTACAAATAATTCAAATAACAATCTTGATCATCTGTTAGTTCAGCGGAATAACAGTGACACTTTTAATAACCGCATAAAATAAACACTTAGAAACAACACAGGCGCTTTAACTTAACTGTTTGGACCACAGAAGTGAGGCATGCCTCAACGCTCTATGTGTACAGCGCGGGACAATCCCCCCTCCCTACACTTCCCTATCACACCACTACATTGCTTACATACGATGTATACAAAAAACGCTGAGGCAAGTTCAGGTTGCCTCATTCGCTTTAAACGAACTATGCCGAATCTCACCTGTCACCATCTAGCGGTCGCTCAATAAAGCACGTTTCGGTTTAATAAATTTGACAGTCCCAGTAACAATGTATAATCTTTACGTTATGTAGTTCATACGTATTTATAATTTTTATTCTACAGAATTTGTTAGGGTAGGCATTGCCTCAATTGCCTCCATGTAACTTCGCCACTGATATATATGTGTACAACGTTATCGGCAACAAAGAAGTAGTTTTTGTTAAAATTCCTTCCCGGGATATTTGGCCGTAGTCCAATGTTTTCTACAAAACCAGACATTTCGGCAATGCCATCGACTTCCATCATCAGTGAAAATCGAGTGCGATAACGTGAGGTGGTATACGTTAGTGACCACAGTACTGTGGTTAAGGCTGAAGCAGTAAGTAGAAAGAAGTAGTTTCTATGGTAATATTTCATTTCGAAAATGATTTTAAATATAAATCTTAGAATATGGAAGTCATGTATGGTTCTCCATACCGATATTTTATAATTTTTGTCGCATCGTTTCTTCAACTCTCCGGTTTAGTTCAAAATTTTTATATCTCATTAACAATACTTGTTATTTTTCATCACTCTTAGTAACACATAGTATTTTTATTATGTAGGCAGTTTGTGATTATTATAAATTTATATTTTATTTATGGAAAAATAATTCCCTTCCATTCCGGTTTATTTACTAATTTAATTCACATAATATGTTTTGGTTAATTTTTTTTTTTTATGACATTGTATATAAATATTTTATCATTTTATTATCATTAAATAAATTTATATATTATTTATTTAGTCTCGAATAGTGTTCATACCCGGTACTACTTCCTGTTGTCATTTCCTTCATAGGATTATTTTAATTTTATATTATCTTTGGTAGTTAAAATTTTTATGTCTTTTAAAATTAACCCTGGGTTTTCTTACAATCTAACATAATTATTTGAAACAATATAATATTAACTTGGGTATAACAAATTGTGGTTCATACAATATAAATTACAATAAATAAATAAAATTACAAAAATCAATCAGTATTATTACATACTACTTTCATAAGTTTATCCTTTCCAAAACATACAACACAGTTTGGTAATACGTTGCTTTCACTTTTGTTTTTTCACCTCAATGGGTACACTATCACTCACTTTGCACTGTATACCACTCAAATTGTTTATTATATTGAGTGATATAATTAAATTTTGAGCGAGCTTTAGTTCTACCCATTTCTGACTTTTATTCTCATGATTTACTTTATTGGGACCGGGTTATGTACCGTTACATAAAGCCCCCCCACTAGAACAAATTTATTTTAGTTCAACTTGTTGATAGAAATAAATTGTTGATTGGTTCAAGTCTTCTAATGGTCTTGACTTTGTTTTCATAATAGTGTTTCGTTTCTGACTGATTATAAACTCTGGTAATTCAGACTTGTGGTAATTGTCGTTTTCTTACTTAACTCTCTCTCTCTTGGAGGCAAATTCATCAATTATTTCTCGGGGTTAGTGGTACTTCCACATTTTATTTGATAAGGACTGGTCACACTAATCATATTAAAATTGTTTCAACACTCATTTCTATTTACTTTTATATACTCGCTTTATCAATTAAGCTTCGGTCTGCTATCTTCCTTCTATTTTCTTCATTTATACTTCTGGAATCTAATATCACTCCTTTCAGCTATTTTATAATTATTATCCCTTAAATATTCAATTTCCCTAACATTTTTCCCTATCCTGTGCGGTGGTTCCAGTCGGGTGGCCACTCTGGGTCCATACACCGCTGTCCATCCTTACACCTTCTGAGACCAGGGGAACATCATCCCTGCTCATAAAAATTATTGCCGGAACATTTCTACGGTCAATACATAAAAATAAAAAAATTATAAGTAGTAGTCAATTAGCGACTAGTACCAAACACTTTTGGGATTCTTCATACTGTAGCTGTTTGTATTTATTTATATATTTCTTCTTCTCCTTGATTCCTTCTTCTTTTCCATTGACTAATAGCATATAACATCATTGATAGGCCTTATTTTAAAATTCTTTTGACTTTACTTCTTGTGACATATTTCTCCGTATCACTTCTTCTTATATAATCTTCAATTCAGAGAAATTCTAATCATTGTATTAATTATCATCCTCCTTCAGTTTCATTGGAGTCATTAAATTATTTTTATTCTTCTTATCTGAGCACATTACCATCAATTGTTTTTGTTCATTTAATTTTCCTTCTGTTTGTTACCATTAAAAATATTACTTTTCCCTATTATTGCAGTTTAAATCAGTTATTTATAATTAAATTATATAATCTGTTCTTACATTTTCTTGGTGGTTTGTTGTTTGTTAAATTATATGGTTTCAAAAATACTTGAGTAAGTTGTCCTTACATGCTTTTAGAATTTTGGGGTTTTAGTTTCTTCATTCTAAATTATATTGTTCGAAATAACTTGAGTAAGTTGTCCTTACGTGCTTTTTGAATTTTGGGGTTTTTTATTTACAATGGGTTGCTTGGTCCTGTATCCATAAAATCCGTCCCTTTTTTCTGGTTTGTTTGGAGTCTGTTTAACCGTGGTCCATTATTTCAGGTACTCCATGTTCTCGGATTGCTGGGGTGTTCGTAATTAATTCTCTTCTTGATAATCTTCTTACCATCCGGCTCTCCCACTTTGCTGCTATGAAACTTTCACTTAAGTACCAGTCTTCCGTCATAATTCGTTCCTTTTTGACTAACCAGTATTGTACCTCCTCTAACATAACATAGTTGCTCATATTTAATCTCATTTCATTCCCTTTTACCTCTGAATTATTTGCCAAATATTTGAATGTTATATTCCGTCTTGATAATCTGACTAATATCTTTTGATGCACTTCAATCATCGACACATTTAACTGGGATGTAAACTTAATTAACTCCCTCTGTTCCTTAATTGGAAGGTTAAATACATTAATTAATCCACCTGTAATCATCTCCCATTCTTCCTTGGTATTTATTATTTTCTTTCTACTTGTTTTTATTATTTTCTTGGTCTTCTTTTCCACGGTTTGAACATCCTTTTTGTTGTGGCTATTTTTATTTTCAGATGGCATTACACCTTGGTATTCTGTAATTTCTATTTCCTTCCTCCTCTCTTCTGTATTCGTACTTACTTTAATACCTTCTGAAGTGCTGTCCAATGTTTCATCCAAATTATTGGAACTATGGTCCATTTGTTTATTTGTCTCCTCTTTGTATGTATCTGCTTTTTGGATACGCGTATTAACATTTTCAAACTTCTCTCCGAAAGTTTCCCATATCTCCTTATTGACATTCTCCATTTTACACTCAAAATGTTTTAAATTCTTATTATTCTCTTCAAATTTTGCATTCATCTCTTCTCTTTGCCCTTCAACCGCTTCCTTCAGTTCATGGTATCGTTCATTCATAGTTTGTTTTAAGTTTTCCTCCTGTTTCTTAAAATTCTCCTTATTTTCTTCATTGGTTTGTTTCAAGGCTTCCTCCTATTTTCTAAAATTTTCATCTATTTTGTCAAATTTTTCCTCCTGTGTTTCTTAAATTGTTCATTAGTTTGTTTATTCTGTTCCTTAAATTGTTCTGCTATAAATTTCATCAGATCTTGCCAATTAGGTTCTTCTCTGGCCACCACTTTGTCTGGTTGGTCCCCTTGGGCATCCTCTTCCACTATTTCCTTTTCCGTATCCATAACTACTTCGGTTTCTTCTGCATCACTTGTCTGTTGGTCCATTTCACTGTCCGTGACTAACTCTATTTCTTGTTCCTGTCCACCTTCTTCAATCTCCTTTTCTTCTGCCCTCTTCTTCGATTTTCCTCGGGTATTAGGCATTTCTTGTTTTCTCATACTGCCAACGATAATTAGATTTTTTGGTATATTTTTTATTAAATATCAAAATTTTTTTCTAATTACCGCCCTTTTACGTTGAGCGCCATTTCTGTAACGTGCTACTTTTATGATGTGGTCTTGTAAATTTTTATGATACACCTTAAGTAGTATGCGTCACTTTTGAATTAAACTAACTGACGTTTTAAACGGTATAAATAAAGGATTTTGTTTATCTTGTTTTACTCAATCTAAAAGAAATCGAGAGTGTGTGATTTGGGGTCAAGGAGGTAATTTGTTCAGCCTTATACAGAAGAGAGAGTAAGTATCATTATTGCCCCTCTGTTGTGACGATTTTTTCTGTATGTTGTGCTGAAATTTTCATTAACTACCCACTACAATAAATTATAACACGTTATAATTCAATATTAATTTTCAATAATATTGCTTTATTGATTATTGACTTTTGTCTCCAGCCACCAAAATATAGGTATCACAATTAATCTTTTTTAAAAAAAAAACATCATCTCGACTTTACCGAGTAAACATAGATCTGTCTAAGGAACAAAACATATATGTTGTTATTTAACCAATATTACGCTATAATAAAATACATCAGTTATTACATAATTCTTAGTAATTCCCCAGGGTTCAGGGTGAATTCTTTGTGTTATGAGAGTGTCAGAAATGGCTAATTGCTACGCTTTACAAATATCAAAAATTAATAAATAATTTTGTTTATTTTTCAAATATTACGTAGTTTCCGGAATTGCCGTAAGAGAGCAGCATGTATTTGTTTACTTTTGAAAGAAACATATGATAAAATGAATATTTTTTGTTCTATTTCACTGTTAAAAAACGAGTTTTCTTCTAGACTTATTACGAAAAATGTTTATATTACCTCGCTCCGTGTTGTCCTTACTGGATTGAAGTTTTATTCTGTGATGAGGTACGGTTTGCGTTATTATTTCCTTTTCGTTTAGAGTATTTTCTGATTGTCTACTAGAAGTAGGCCGAACTATATTGGATCCTCAGAATGGTTTCATCCACTGGTTTTTAATGTATAACACCATTTAATTTGGATTCCTCAGGTATAATTAGTTAGTATTCACTTTGTTTATTACTCTTGCGTGAATTTCGCCTCCTCCAACGTCCAAAAAAGGTTATTTTTTTATAATTTTTGTCGCATCGTTTCTTCAACTCTCCGGTTTAGTTCAAAATTTTTATATCTCATTAACAATACTTGTTATTTTTCATCACTCTTAGTAAAACATAGTATTTTTATTATGTAGGCAGTTTGTGATTATTATAAATTTATATTTTATTTATGGAAAAATAATTCCCTTCCATTCCGGTTTATTTACTAATTTAATTCACATAATATGTTTTGGTTAATTTTTTTTTTATGACATTGTATATAAATATTTTATCATTTTATTATCATTAAATAAATTTATATATTATTTATTTAGTCTCGAATAGTGTTCATACCCGGTACTACTTCCTGTTGTCATTTCCTTCATAGGATTATTTTAATTTTATATTATCTTTGGTAGTTAAAATTTTTATGTCTTTTAAAATTAACCCTGGGTTTTCTTACAATCTAACATAATTATTTGAAACAATATAATATTAACTTGGGTATAACAAATTGTGGTTCATACAATATAAATTACAATAAATAAATAAAATTACAAAAATCAATCAGTATTATTACATACTACTTTCATAAGTTTATCCTTTCCAAAACATACAACACAGTTTGGTAATACGTTGCTTTCACTTTTGTTTTTTCACCTCAATGGGTACACTATCACTCACTTTGCACTGTATACCACTCAAATTGTTTATTATATTGAGTGATATAATTAAATTTTGAGCGAGCTTTAGTTCTACCCATTTCTGACTTTTATTCTCATGATTTACTTTATTGGGACCGGGTTATGTACCGTTACAATATATATATATATATATATATATATATATATATAATTGGTGATATACATAAAGTGATAAAGTGTATAAATCTGACAAGTCCGGATTTCAGCAGGAGCTTACTCAAAATATATTTACCCAGAATATAGTTTGAAAGAATATTATTAACTGTAGGTAGCATCGTTGTGAAAAATTGGTAATAATGTTAATATAGTTAGTGAATGCAAAACTTAGTAGACACGCTAGCTTGGTACTGGTGGTACGCGTCGCCGTCATTGCGTGCACGGTATGTTGTTTACTATTTAGCTGAACATGGAATCTGATTTTGCTGGAAACAAAACAAAACAACAGTGCATTAGCATTTTGCACAGCTGCGCTTTGTGTTTGTGCTTGATAATGTTCGTGAAGAACACGATGACGCGAGGAATTCTAACCCAAGAGCAGGCGGAAACATCAAGATGAAATGGATTCCACGGAGTAGTTAAATCATTTCAGCATGAATTGAAACACGGCGACATAGTAGCATACATTACTGTCACGACCGTCTGCTCAGTATCGCACACACAAACACCAGCGCTCGTGCGCCTTTAGCTTTGTCTTCTTGCTCGAGTCAAAGGCACTTTACACTCAATAAAACAGATTCGCCTAAAATTTTAATAAGTCGTGAAACAGATTGAAAAGGACAGTTGTGACTGACCGCTTTAGAATGTGTTTTCTTAAGGAAATAGATTTTTATTTCAATTCCACTTCATGTGCATGCTTTTTACGTGTCAGTACGCCGTTTGTAACACAATACCTCGTTACTCTATCAGTTAGACATGTAGCTGAGGATATTATCGTATACGATCATCATCCTTCACTCACGTTGTCGTGGCACGAACATTCATGGGATTGTTTTGTAATTCTTGTATTGCGCTTACAATAATTCGTTAAATGGAGAATATATAAATGTAAGAGCTACGTTTTAAAAGTGTTCCGATTGAAAGCACGGTATAAACGATATAGTTGTGTGACTGTTTAAGGAACTGGCTAGTATGCCTAAACCCAACCATACCTACACACAACGCAGACGGCCTACCAATAACTCATTAGTCTCCTCGACGAGAAATGTGTCTGGATTTCTCTTTTCAGATACACTTACCGAACAACATTACAAGTCTAGAGTAGGCCTTAAGGATAATGGGGATTATGTACGAGACAGGTATTTTATGATGTACTATATTAAACCACTGTACTATTAGAATACTCGAGTAGCACATAGCATTTCCATGCAGTGTGGAATATTTCTTATACGCAATTTTAACTCTTTACGGGCAAGGCAACACAAATGTAATGTTTAACCTATGCGAGTGCATCGTCAAAAGTTCTTGGGGTTAATTCCCGGTTTAATTCCATCAAAGCTATTTAATATAATTCATAGTTTCAGGAAATATAACAATGCGTATTGAATAGAAAGTTCACAAATTTTAAATTTAAAATGTAAATTAATACTACTGTGACGTCGCGCGTATGAACCGCGCTATGGTACAAAATTCCACGGAATTTCTGTAGTCTACGTTGGTTTAGCATATTGTACTGAAATCGACGTATAATCATGTGTCTAATTTGGAAAAAAACATTTTTTAAATCGCGTAGGAATACGTATCACAATTTTTTTAATTTTTTTAATGCGCCCTTGATATTATTTATCATTATTATATTTTTAGATGTTGTAGAACTATTGGTCTGTGATTTCAGATTTCAGTTTTGGTCAGCAGAATTAATCCAGTCCTATTGACATAATGCATTTTGTATTCAAATGAAATTTAGCAAAAGAATAATTTATAAGGAAGTATGCCACGTTTAACACCGTTTCTGAAATTAATTGGTTTTTGAATTTGTCACATCTAGCTGAATTTTAAATTTTGTAAGTTATGTTTAAGGACAGATTAGAGTGCAGCAGACAAGAGCACGTGCAAATAGTTTGTACAAATAAGGTAATAAAGAGAATGTGCGTGTATGTTGCAGGCATTCACGACGTGAGCGGCAGAGCCGTTGTCGTATTCGACGCTTCTTGTGTGACCAGAGCCGCCCTTTCCCATGTCGACGTGGCCCGAGTAATTCTCTACTACGCCACGCTTCCTGTCAGGTACGTTCACAATAAAAACCCATTTAAAAACTGTCAGCCACCAACCACAACGAATTTGCATAGAAATAACTTTTTTATTTATAATTACACTTACACTGTGTTACATATGGCCTAAAGTGTGGTACTGCTGCTGTTGTTGTTGTTATTAGGCTAAATCTTTATTCACGTGAATAGGTTTAGTGGGTGCCGGTATAACAGAGATTGGCGTGAGACAGTGTCCACAGCGAATCAAGTCTAGAACAGTTAATCATAAATTTTTAAATGGATCTAAGCATATGACTTGTCTAATCGTCTATATGTTTATCATAATAAGACTGTAATATAATTTGTCAGATAGGATCGGTCATAGTGTAGTGTAGACTGCATTGTTGTTGTCTTAGGTTTCAGTAATAATAATGTGTGGAACGTGACACAGTAAGATGGCAACAATGAAGAGATTTCTTTTCTATTCCCAAACTTAAAAACTAATATTTTTTGTCGGTCAGTGTTAAAGACAAGTGTTATACGTCAGTTGAAAAATGAATTTCATTCAGCTGTTGACTGACGCGTTGAAGTGATGGAGTTGAAGCCATGGCCCTAATAAGCCTAACAGTAACTACCGGATGAAAATATGTCCGAAGAAGATTGAAACTGATGATCATTAGGTTCCGAAGAAACATACACTGTCCATTCTTTTCCACGAACTGAGCCATATGTTTGAAATCTGACGGAAAATAACAGATTTCCTTGTCCCTCGTATTATTTTTTTTCAAACTGAAAGCGATGTTATTTGTGGTATCGTACATAAGGATACAACCAACTTCTCCCTTTCTTTGAAGTAGAAAAACACAAAAGACATACAGTATGTTTTTAAGTTTCTTTCATACAAATAACATTTGTTAAGTATAATAAGTAGGCCTGTACATTATGATGTTTGTGTTTTTCATAAATCTGAAAATATGGAGTATATGTAAGCTTATAATAACTGTTGTGTTCGAACCTTTACTGTTCACTACGTGAGAATAAACATTAAACATTAAATCGTATGGATATACTACGTAAACCACTTGACTTGGTAAAAAACTATGATAGGGTATTCATGAGGCAGGGGGAACTATTTTATTAGTAAAAGTTAGTATAACCAGATGAATAACACAGTACGAAGGTTACATTAATGGGAACGTAAGTTATACGTAGTAACGCAGGAGAAATTAAGTACAGGTTAATATTTCTTTCTTTAAACGATTGTCTAGTACTGTTGCAGGTATATGGGAGAGAGAGAGAGAGAGAGAGAGAGAGAGAGAGAGAGAGAGAGAGTTCAAAGTACAGTATATGCATAGCCAAGTTCGCCCACGCAGCGGGAGGCGTTGGCCCAAGAGGTCAAACATCTATTATTTATGTACAGTACCAACGACTAATACTGCTAGCTGGGTGCGATAGCGGTAGAATGTGTACGATGCATACCATCTACTACAGTAGACGGTAATTCACATCGTGATAGTTCAATCATCCGCATACAGAAATATGTGAGTCGCAGGTAATTGCAGGAAATACACACCCTGAAACGAATGAAAGTTAACAAACGAAAGTTATGCCGAGAATGCGGAGATCGTATGTATGAAAAGGAACTTTTATTATCACATTGTTTATCTGCGTATTGTGATATCTGCTGCTGTACCGGCAACAGTTACCTGTACTATGCCATGTATCTCGAAGACTTGGCACGGCTGGAATATTATTATCTCTGATTTAGTTTAACCACTGTGAAACCGCTTCGTAGAGCGAGCGAAATATCTAGTGTAGACTACCTACATAATAAAAAACATAACTCTAATTTCACAATCCTTAAGAGTGTCACATACGCTTGTACTAGCATGTCCCAGGAAAATTAAAGAGTTACTAGGAATAAATACAAAACCTATTTGAACAACGCCATCTTCCGGTGTCACCCTCCCATAAAAGAAGGGTTGGGAGAAACCCGGTTTCTTGCGATTACACTGAACGATATTCATTTGTGGAAGCAAGCACAAAGTTACAGATTTAAAGGATATAAAATTCTACATAAAATAACGCGAACGTTGAATCCGAATGAAACTGAATGGGATAAATTTTTTTAGGACGCAGGTTTTGATTTTTTTTTTAATCGCCATTTAAAAATTGTTAAGCACAGTTTACCTAGTCACTAATCATTCAAGAACATAAATAAAAATGTTTCGGTTCTTGAAATTTTCTTTTTCTTTTATTGCTCTAGGAATAGTCTTTATTGGTCGATGCTGTATTATTCCAAATGTTTTTTTTATTCGTACTTCTAACCTGAGGAATACCGTCTCAAAATTATTATTTTTTCAACGATATTTCGGTTTCAATTTTTTTGCTATAAGTTCAAAATTAGGCCTACACTTTTTAGCAAAAGCATGCCATATAATTTTATTTGAAAATGACAACCTTCTCTTTAAGTTCTCTTAAAGGAAACATTTATATTTTTAAATGTTTCTATGCACAATAAATGCATACGTATAAGTTCAGTAAAATTACAGTTTTTTTTTACTTAGCAAGTGGTTAGATTTTAAGCGTAAGTGCAAATATTGTCTGTAATCGGAAAAATGAATTGTAGGACTGGCAGCTGATCAGTGACAGCTGATTATATATCAACATTTGCTGAGAAACTCAAAGAGTTAAAAAAAAATGTTTTGTTAATTTCTGCTAGGTAGTATACAGTAGTGTGTGTCTGTTACAAGACATCGTTTGTGATATGTTCCACTAGGGCTTACCTTTAATGGCCTCATTTTTACATTATTCGTGTAAAAACAACTTATTTGTCTTGGTACAAGAGATTATGAATTTATTTGCTTCGAAAGTTTACATTCCATTTAAGTGTAGTGACGTTATTACAGAGTTTGCAAGCACGAAGTAACTATAGGCCTATCGGTAATATAGAGAGGTACGCTATGTGTTATTAATACCGGCTTCCTGATGATAGTTGGCTACATTACCAACTGTTACTACAATTAAGACGTAAGTAAATAAGTAAACGTAAACAACAAACATCAAAAGTTAAACGTACGTAGACTAATAGTAAACGTAGTCTTATTTGTGTTCAAAATGTTGGCATTACCATTAACAATACCGCACATGTATCCAGTAACTTTTCCTACCAATTCGAAGTGAACGTTAGAACTCACTATACTATATAGCCTATCCTGAAAGGAACGTATTGTAAACTATGGGTGTAAAAGTCAGACAGGAACACGTCCGGTAAGTAAGTGAAAGTAACTAATAATGTCGTAAAATAAAAAGAAATTTCAAAAGATTTCTATAATGACATGACCGTTCATACATACGTATGATGTAGATACCAGACTAGGAAACGGTTACAAAATTTGAAATATCGTGGTCTTTTGTAAAGTTTTATATACATATAAGATGTGTGTGCGCGCGCGCGCGTGTGTGTACGGGGTTATTAAAAAAGTCGGTATGGAGAACCATACATGACTTCCATGTTCTCAGATTATATATAAAATCATTTGGTACTGCCTTTATCCGTACCCGTAGTTATTTCGATAATGCGATTTTTGGGCTTAGATATGTAGTGAATATCGCACGTAATTTTATGTAGTGAAAGAATTATACAAATTTTAATTTTGTGTGTTGCAAAATAGGTGGCTGGTGATTGCAATTGATTTCGTTTGTCACTTTTTAATGGTAAATGATTGTAGTAGTAATTTATCACCTGGTCGTGACTGTACACCAAAAATTGATTATGTTAGGTTAACATGAAAACTGAAATTATACATGGAAACCAATACGTGTGTAATGTAAAACTATTTTATTTCTAAAACCACGAAAAACCCAACTCGAAGTAACGCGGGAGTGGCCCAAGGGTCAACCCCTTGCCTATTATTATAGGCCTACATGTCACTTTTTGTGGCAGAACTCGTTTTTGGTAAAATTCGTTTTCCGACAAGTACTCGTTTCGTGACTAACAAAAATATCGGTATGGAGAACCATACATGACTTCCATGTTCTAAGATTTATATTTAAAATCATTTTCGAATTAAATATTTCCATAGAAACTACTTCTTTCTACTTACTGCTTCAGCCTTAACCACAGTACTGTGGTCACTAACGTATACCACCTCACGTTATCACACTCGATTTTCACTGATGATGGAAGTCGATGGCACTGCCGAAACGTCTGGTTTTGCAGAAAACATTGGTCTACGGCCAAACAGGCCGGGAAGGAATTTGAACAACAAACTACTTCTTTGTTGCCGATAACGTAGTACATATATAACAAAAATTATCCCCTCCCCCTTCAACTATAATTTTCGTTTATAGAAAATCACGCCCACCCCGTTCAACTAGCCTCTTCATTTATAGATATTTCATCTACGTTTCTACAGTGGATTGTTAAGATCTTCTTATCAGGATACTTTATTTATCAAAATTAAGTACTTTACTCTTGTTACAACAAAAAAGGTTTCAAGTGAACTACCCTTTCCCCGTAACCGATCTTCACCAAAATCAATAGGCCTTGAGTTATAGAGGATAACTCAGGCACATTTGTAAAAAATTATTTGATTCTGTTTGAATTTACGGCAGTTATCGTTCGTCATGAAAAAATTTCTCTTGTTACAACATAAAATGTTGCAGGTAAATTACCTCTTTCCCTTAACCGATCTTCACCAGAATTAACAGGCCTTGAGCTCTCTACAATTTAAGGATGTATGCAAAACATTATTTGATTCTGTTTGAATGTGCGGCAGTTATCGTTCGTCATAGAAACAATTACTCTTGTTAAAACATAAAACGTGGCAGGTAAACTACCCCTTTCCCTTAACCGATCTTCACCAAAATCAATAGGCCTTCATTTCTTTACAATTCAGGAACGTACACACAAAAAATATTTGATTCTGTTTGAATGTGCGGCAGTTATCGTTCGTCATAGAAAAAATTACCGTTGTTAAAACTTAAAATGTTGCTGGTACACTACCCATTTCCCTTAACCGATCTTCACCAAAATGAACAAATCTTGAGTACTCTACAATTCAGGCTGTATGCAAAAAACTATTCGATTCTGGTTGAATTTGCAGCTGTTATCGTTCTAAACATTACCGTTGTTAAAACATAAAGTGTTGCGAGTAAACTACCCCTTTCCTTTAACCGATCTTCACCAACATCAACAGATCTTGAGTACTTAACAATTTAGGAACGTATGCAAAAAATTTTTGATTCTCTTTTAATGTGCGGCAGGTATCATTCGTCATAAGAAAAATTACCTTTCTCAACCACAGCTTTTATTTATTTTAGCAGTAAACTGAAAACCCAAAACCGTTATTACCTAACTACCAAATGAAAACAACACGTATTTTTGCTTTACATTAAGAAATAGGGCAATTTACAATTAGTACACTTCTTCTTTTCCACATCGTAATATATCGATACAATCGCATATTAAAAACATCGAAATGTATTGCGGGTACTCATACAGTTCCAATCATTTACTTGAATTTGGTTCGATAATTCCTAAAGAAACGTAGAATTTTGTCAAAGTGAAATAAAATGTTTCCATAGAAACTACTTCTTTGTTGTCAATAACGTAGTACACATAAAATATCGGTACGGAGAACCATACATGACTTCCATGTTCTAAGATTTATATTTAAAATCATTTACGAAATTAATGTTTCCATAGAAACTACTTCATTCCACTTATTGCTTCAGCCTTAACTACAGTACTGTGGTCACTAACGTATACCACCACACGTTATCGCACTCGATTTTCACTGATGATGGCAGTCGACGGCACTGCCGAAACGTCTGGTTTTGCAGAAAACATTGGACTACGGCCAAACAGCCCGGGAAGGAATTTTAACAACAAACTACTACTTTATTGTCGATAACGTAGTACACATATAAAAATTATCCCCTCCCCCTTCAACTATAATTTTCATTTATAGAAAATTACCCCCACCCCGTACAACTAGCCTCTTCATTTATAGATATTTCATCTACGTTTCTACAGTGGATTATTAAGATCTTTTTATCAGGATACTTTATGTATCAAAATTAAGTACTTTACTCTTGTTACAACAATAAATGTATCAGGTAAACTGCCTTTTCCCCGTAACCGATTTCACCAAAATCAATAGGGCTTGAGTCTTCTACAACTCAGGCACATATGCAAAACCTTATTTGAGTATGTTTGAATTTACGGCAGTTATCGTTCGTCATAGAAACAATTACTCTTGTTAAAACATAAAACGTGGCAGGTAAACTACCCCTTTCCCTTAACCGATCTTCACCAAAATCAGTAGGCCTTCATTTCTTTACAATTCAGGAACGTACACAAAAAAAATATTTGATTCTGTTTGAATGTGCGGCAGTTATCATTCGTCATAAACATAAAATTACCCTTTTAAAACATAAAACGTTGCCGGTAAACTATCCTTTTCTCTTAACCGATCTTCACCAAAATCAACAGACCTTGAGTACTCTATAATTTAGGAAGGTGTGCAAAAACGTATTTGATTCTGTTTGAATTTACGGCAGTTATCGTTCGTCATAGAAAAAATTTCTCTTGTTATCACATAAAACTTTGCAGGTAAACTACCCCTTTCACCAAAAACAACAGGTCTGGAGAACTCTGCAATTCAGGGCTGTATGCGAAACATTATTTGATTGTGTTTGAGTTTGCGGCTGTTATCGTTTGCCATAGAAAAAAATCTATAGATAGATAGACAGACAGACAGACAGACAGACACACACACACAGACACTTTTCGAAAAATAACTTTTTTCATGTTTTGAGGGTGGTACAATCAGAATATGCAATTATCTGGAACACGATTTTTTTTCCATCACCATACTTCCATTTCCTTATGGAACATGGAAGTAAAAGTTATCTCCTCCCTCATCAACTACCATTTTAATTTATAGAAAATTACCCCCTTCCCCTTCAACTACCTTTTTCATTTATAGATATTTCATCTACCTTTCTACAGTGGATTATTATGAATTTTTTTTTAGAATACTTTATTTCTCAAAATTAAGCACTTTACTCTTGTTAAAACGTAAAAGGTTGCAGGTAAACTACCCCTTCCCCTTAACCGATCTTCACCAAAATCAATAGGCCTCGAGTCCTCTACAATTCAGAACTGTAGCAAGAAATTATTTGATTATGTTTGAATTTTCGGCAGTTATCGTTTGCCATAGAAAACTTCTACTGACAAACAGACACACACACAGTCACTTTTCGAAAAATGACTTTTTTTCATGTTTTGAGGGTAGTACAATCAGAATCTGCCATTATCTCGAACACGATTTTTTTCGCCATGACCATACTTCCATTTCCTTATGGAACATGGAAGTAAAAAGAATGAACCGATTTCATAACGGAATATTTTATTAAGGAAAAGTAATAAAAAAAATTCCAACCAAATCACAAGTATTCTACACATAATCAAGTTTTATTTCCTGTCTTAGATGTCTAATTTTGTCGTGTTTACTTGCCGAACTGCTACTTGTTCCGGACGAGGCCTTTCAGTGTTTCCACCATTTTCAAGTCCTAAACCACGACAATAGAATTACAGAGACTGCTAATTCAAATAACAAGATGTCTTACAAGTGTTCAAAAAGAATGAACCGATTTCATGACGCAATTTTTCAGTTCTCAAGGATTGTCATTGACCAATTGAAAGAGGAGGTTTCTAAGTTTCGAATGGCTACCACACGAGCGCTGACTCTTCCCGATACTGCAAGCAGAGTCAGATGACTTCATTTCACAACACAATGGAGCACCGCCCAATTGACACCGGATGGTTCCAGCTTTTTTGAAAGTGCCCCAACGATGGAAAGGGGCCCAAGACATTGCTCTTTGTGCTTAGCCTGCGAGATCTCCAGATCTCACCGTACCTGATTTTTTCTTGTGGAGATATGTAAAAGACAGGGTTTTTCTTTTTCCGCTACCCACTTTGATAACCTTAAACATCAAATAACAACAGCGATCAACTCAGTGGAACGTGATATATTTTCCTACGCGTCTGGAAAGAATTCTCATATCCCCTTGACGTTGTCCGTGCTGCAAGTGGTGGCCACATTGAACACTTGTAAGATAGAAAATAAAAGTTGATTATGAGTAGAATACTTGTGATTTGGTTGGAATTTTGAATTACTTTTCCTTAATAAAATATTCCGTCATGAAATAGGTTCATTCTTTTTTAATAACCCTGTGCACACACACACACACACACACACACACACACACACACACACACACACACACACACACACACACACACACACACACACACACACACACACACACACACACACACACACACACACACACACACACATGTATAGGATGTACCCGTTTTTCGTGTTGAATGCCGCCATTGTGTTTTGCTATCTCTAACCAAAGAGTTTTCCACAACGCGTCACCTTCAGACAGATTCCTCCTTGATAAGTAATCGAGGAGAAAAATCATGACTTACCGAGAAGTAATCTGCCTGAGGATATTACAGATGGATCTGCCGAAACGTTGCGGAAAACTCTTCGGTATAAAGATCAAAGCACAACGCGTGACTCGAACCGAAACAGGACACATCACACCCAGAGAAATCTACCTACACGCACTCACACGCATGTATAAGGTTTTACTGGTCATGATTAAATCGTCAGAATATCGAAAAGATTCATTGTAGTCATAATAAAACTAATTTTACAGTTGTTTGTCCCTCAGGTTATTTGTCCCTTCGTAACGGTAATGTATAGTGGCACACAGAAGTATAAGTTATAAATTGGAAAACAAAAGAGGATGAGAAGTTTTTTCTTTCTTCGTATATACTACCTTAACAGTGTGGATTATCCATAATATATTAAATATTTCAAAAATATTTTCTATACATTTAAATAAATATATACATGAGTAAAGAAAGATTTCTAAATATTTAAAGATCAAATACTGAATTAGCGGTAGCTTTCCTACGCATCATTAGTGTGTATTTAGTTGTGGTACTACATGTGATTAGCAAATTTATTTCAGTATGCAAAATTACATGCCCTTGAGAAGAGGCCTAGGCCGCTCCCTTGAGACGCCGGGCTGCTCGTTGACCCACAATCCACTAATGGATACTATAATTCTGTACTTGTAGTTCGTATACACAACGTTAGAAAAGTACTAAATGTAACATGAAACTATTCTGGTATTGAGTACAATAATAATAATAATATTGTAATATATTTTTCTAAATTCCACATTTTAATTGCATTATTATATTTATTCAGAAGAAGCTGGTTAATATGCAAGAGGTGTGCAGATTCACACATTTTTCAGATTGACTTCATGAGTCTTATAGTTGTATTAATATTCGAAAAATAAAAGGAAAAATTATGGCTTTGTAACTTATGATTAAAATGAAAGTTTTCCAAATTTCATAAAATTACGTAAGTCTTTCAGCCGAATCCATTAACTGGACTTATAATAATAAAAATAATAATAATAATAATACATTACTATTTATAATTTTACCACGTTGACAGTAATTCACAACACAACGAAACTGAATTTGGTTTTTTGTTAAAATTTGCAAATCAAAATGACCGTCAATTGTGTGCGTGTGCGTGTGTGTGTGTGTGGATATATATAATTTTTGTCCATTGTATCAAGAAACAATAAAGAAAAAACGTAAACAAACAGAAGAGAAAGACAGCCACAGGTAGGTAGGTGGTGAGTCATTCAGTGAGAGGTCGCCGCGGACGGAGTCAAGCAGACCTTGAGTGGTGAGGTGCCATTATCATTGTCACAGCAACCGTAACAAATGCCGGCCTGAGACGTCGGAACGAAAGGGAAATGATGCACACAAACGACACTGCAGTCCTTTTTTCGACTTCACCGTAACTTTTATTTCTACTTGTGTGTGTGTCAGACTGAAGTCTGTTCAATCAAACGCCTTACGTTTTTTTGCATTGCGTCACAAATGTGCCGCATTGTTGACGTTATTTTAACGGTACCGATTTCAGAGTCTGTTGACAGTTATTATTCGAACTGAAAAATATATTCATTTCTTCAAAACGTGGCGATTTTGAGGGCGATGAACAACGTACGCGGTAGCGGTGGAATGGTATGAAGTATCCGCCTTCTAATCTGTAAGCAGTGGTAGGCCTATTATTCCTTTTGTCTGCGTGCGTAACTGTCCTTAACAGAGTCTCGGATTTTATAGACTATATTAAAATTACGAAATTAAACAAGAAAAGTGTTAGTTGTCTCGACTAGATGTCAAGGTATCTCAGTAATGTTTAGTGAGAATAAAACAAAAAGAATATTTAATTAACAAAGTTGTGTTAGTGGTTATAATCACAAACAGAAATAACATTGTTGCACACCACTTAAAAAAATCCCGATTAGCGCTTTCAAGCTTCACAGTTCATGATCAGACCTCCGATTTGATGATGTCTTGTGTAGCTTGAAAGCACTAATCGGGAATTTTTTCTGTAGTGGTGCGCAACAGCGTTATTTCTGTTTGGTAAAAAAAAAGAAGTACATTGGTTATTTTATTACAAATTATGTAGAACAGAGGCACCTAAGTGAAAGGGTGTAGTTAGCAAAACAGTTGAAAATAAGGATGCCAACAGACAGCAAACTAGAAAACTGCGTTTACGAACTCATTTGAACAATGCAAAGAAGGCTTTAGAACAGGATCTCCTCAATACAGTTCTCAGAAAATGTTTAGATCAACTACTACAATATAATTTAGCTCCTAGTAAGCTCAGTTAGATGAGCGTAATGGTCAATAAGAAAATAGTTTGAGCTTCATATATAATGAATTTTTTTATGAAGCTCAGAAGACATGATAAAGTGGCAATTCAGTATTCAATATCGTGTTATAATACCCATCCATAATTCTGAAATCTGGCAGTGTTATTAAGGAAAATTTGGCAGATGGGATTACAGAAATTGCACATTTATAAATTTCTTTAATAGGTGTAAGTACGGTTTTATGATGCTATTTTAAAAAAATTAGATTCGTATAGTTTAAAGTCACATACAAAAAAAATCTTTTCAATAATTTTCTTCCACAAAAATTTTGTGAATTGTCATAAATAATTTAAATAGTTGCTGCATAAACAGCTATTTCCGAGAGAGCACCCAGATATTTACAAATATATAGAAAAATATTTCCAAAAAATTGTGTACTGTTAATTGTATACAATTCTCATTATTAGGTGTGTGCATTACGTGCGAAGTAAGAAAACAGTCTTCGCGTCTTTCTGATTTTATACAGTTCGTATTCTCACCTATGTCACTACCAAAATAGATTCTTCTTATGTGCGGACAAAATTAGGACCTGTATTAACTACAACTTATTTTTATTGTATACTGTAATTATAACTATGTGTCTTTTCTGCTGAACGTGGTATTAGATATAGGCCTTTGTTACTCTGAAATTTGCTTTGTCGTTGGCAATAATAGTATAAATAAACTGAACAAATAAAATATTTCATTTTGTCTGATGTTACACATTTTAAAATATATTTTCCAAATTGCCGTAGGCCATCACTCATAAATCATTGCGATTAACTTTTATAGACTAATTTAAAAAGTTATGTCTTCTCATGCAAACACCGAGCAACTCTGTCTTGGGACGATCAACCTCAAAGGGTGTTTGTAATGTGAATAGTGGTTTTATAGCATCACTTGTGGACAGTGGTAGGCCTAATCCATTTTTGTGTTCGTATTGGGTTCCCTCTAGCCGGTTCTCCCATCACGTATTTTACTCTCATGTTCCTTAAGGAAATGGAAGTATGGTAATGGCAAAAAAAATCGTGTTCGAGATTATTGCAGATTCTGATTGTACTACACTCAAAACATGAAAAAAGTCATTTTTCGAAATGTGTGTGTGTGTGTGTGTGTGTGTAGATTTTTTCTATGGCAAACGATAACAGCCGAAAATTCAAACTGAATCAAATCATTTTTTGCATACAGCCCTGAATTGTAGAGTTCTCAAGACATAATGTTTTTGGTGAAGATCGGTTAAGGGAAAGGAGTAGTTTACCGGCAACGTTTTATGTTTTAACAAGGGTATTTTATATGGCAAACGATAACACCCGCAAATTCAAACAGAATCAACTACTCTTGTGCATACAGCCCTGAATTATAGAGTTCTCAATACCTGTTGTTTTTGGGGAAGATCGGTTAAGGGAAAGGGGTAGTTTACCTGCAACGTTTTATGTTTTAAAAGGGTATTTTGTATGGCAACGGTAAGAGTCGCAAATTCAAACAGAATCAAATAATTTTTTGCATACAGTCCTGATTTGTAGAGTACTCAAGACCTATTGATTTTGGTGAAGATCGGTTACGGGAAAGGGGTAGTTTACCTGCAACGGTTTTTTTTAAACAAGGGTAATTTTTTTCTATGGCAAACGATAACAGCCGCAAATTCAAACAGAATCAACTACTCTTTTGCATACAGCCCTGAATTATAGAGTTCTCAAGACCTGTTGTTTTTGGTGAAGATCGGTTAAGGGAAAGGGGTAGTTTACCTGCAACATTTTATATTGTAACACGGGTATTTTCTATGGCAAACGATAAAAGCCGCAAATGTAAACAGAATCAAATAATGTTTTGCATACAGCCCTGAATTGTAGAGTGCTCAGGACCTATTGTTTTTGGTGAAGATCGCTTAAGGGAAAGGGGTAGTTTACCTGCAACGTTTTATATTTTAACAAGGGTATTTTCTATGGCAAACGATAAAAGCCGCAAATTCAAACAGAATCAAACAATTGTTTGCATACAGCCCTGAATTGTAGAGTACTCATGTACTTTTGGTGTTTTTGGTGAAGATCGGTTAATGGAAAGGGGTTGTTTACCTGCAACGTTTTATGTTTTAACAAGCGTAATTTTTTTATGACGAACGATGACTGCCGTAAATTCAAAGGAAATCAAATATTGTTTTGCATACCTTCCTAAATTGTAGAGAACTCAAGTCCTGTTGATTTTGGTGAAGATCGGTAAAGGGAAAGGGGTAGTTTACCTGAAACATGTTATGCTGTAACAAGAGAAATGTTTACATGACGAACGATAACTGCCGCAAATTGAAACAGAATCAAATATTTTTTTGCATGCATCCCTGTATTGCAGAGGACTGAAGGTCTATTGACTTTGGTGAAGATCGGTTTAGAGAAACGGGTAGTTTACCTGCAACATTTTATGTTTTAACTAGAGTAAAGTACTTAATTTTGATAAATAAAGTATCTTGATAAGAAGCTCATAATAATCCACTGTAGAAACGTAGATGAAATATCTATAAATGAAGAGGTTACGTGAACGGGGTGGGGGTAATTTTCTATAAATGAAAATTATAGTTGAAGGGGGAGGGGAGAATTTTGTATGTGTACTACGTTATCGGCAACAAAGAAGTAGTTCTTTGTTAAAATTCCTTCCCGGGCTGTTTAGCCGTAGTCCAATGTTTTCTGCAAAACCAGACTTTTCGGCAGTGCCATCGACTTCCATCTCAGTGAAAATCGAGTGCGAAAACGTGAGGTGGTATACGTTAGTGACCACAGTACTGTGGTTTAAGGCTGAAGCAATAAGTAGAAAGAAGTAGTTTCTATGGAAATATTTCATTTTGAATATGATTTTAAATATAAATCTTAGAACATGGAAGTCCTGTATGGTTCTCCATACCGATAGTTTTCTTTGGAAAACAAATATTACGTCCTAGCTTCATCAGTGATCAGCTACCCGAAATGTAGCGGTTGGTCAACGCAACATCTAGTAATTCACTTCCGGTTACAATAATATTATCTGCCACGCGTTGGGCACCGTATACAATAATAAACTTTGGTGTGTATTAAGTTTGTTATGCCCCACGTTCTTTGGGAGCCATATACAATAATAATATTGATCTGTATGCAAATTATATGCATAGATTGATTACTCATCAATTATGATTGATTAATTTTATAGTTATGGAAATCTTTACTTTATATTGCCCCGTGTTGTTGGAGAACCATATGCAGTGGTAATGATTATGCAATCTTATTGCGTAATTAATTAATCCAATATTTGTGTTGATAAAGGTGATATCTGTACGAACTTTGTTGAATCTTTTAGAGTTAATGATGTGTTGATTTTATTGCTTTCATATATCCATTGTTATTTCATTGTAGTACTTTTATTGCGTAAATTAATTGAATTATCTCTTTAACAGAGTCGTGATCAAAGTGTATCTAACTCCGAGTTTGGGTAATCATATACAATATAGTTAATGCCATGTGTTGAGCTGCCATACACAATGTTAACAAATTCATTCCTTTAAATAATTGTATGAATTGAATTGGAGTTAATTAATTATTCACACTCAAACTTGTTACATATGGAATTACTTCTGACTTTAACTGTCTTCCAAACTTCTATTCTGTGTATCTTTCTGAGGAATTTAATTGATAATCATTAAATTGAATTATAAATTATAGATACTGTTCAGTGAAAGGTTAAGTTGTGAGTCAGGTTTTTACGTAAATCAATAGAATACTAACGAATCCATTCTAACTTACGTTTATTAAAATCATATTTCATTCTTATTCATGTCATAACATTAATTTAAGAGCACTTACAAATCTTCAACAAAACAATAAAATCTATGCCACATTTAAATAATTAAATGAACAAATTTAAATAATTAAGTGAGCGATCAAATGTAGGCGCTTCTTCGTCCGTAATGACGTTACTAACTAACAATGTGGTGTGCTCATAATTTGTATTAAGTATTTTATGTTAAAACACATGAAACATTTATATGCATGAAATAATCATTATTAACAATACACATATCAATCATATACATAGCTAAAATCCTGTTCCTGCAACAGACACATCAAAATACACACATAGTTACAAAATATATTAACAAGACGACATGTACAATATTCTAGAACGTAATATTCCCTACCTATGGATTCGTATCTATCTGACTCATACTTATATAATTTTCTCAGGTGGTTTGGTTCTAAGTGTCAGGTCAGTGGTATTTGATAAATTACTAATTATAAGAAGAGATTAGTTTTGTACTTTACTCGTTCTGCCGTGATGTATCGCTCCCATGATGTATCCCTGCGTTGATGGGTGAGGTTAATCCATATAGCACTCGTTCGCAAACACACTTCCGCACACCGCGACAGTCACTTTGAGCTTTTGAGATTATCATAATACAAGTCGTGGCATTGCACTTGTAATCGGTCGGTTATGATTACTCGCGTGTGTCTATTTACGTGGTTCACAGTTCGATACCGGATGCTTCTAATAGTTTTCCATCACGCACGACCACTCTTTTCGGCGCCTAGATTGTTTTCAAGTTCATTAGGCACTTGTTCACACTTCTATTTACTTGAGTTAACTACGAAACAGACGTAGAGGCACCATTATTTACGAATTCAATGGTATTTATTGCCGGCTTGTTACCGAAAGGTTGGGGGTGGTCGGTAGTTCCTTCCTTCCCCCTTTCTATGTTGCCAGTGTGAAGGTTTTTGCTCCGTAATCACTTTGTTTACGGCGGTGTTTTGTTGACCGTGAGGCACCCCTCTCGTGTCCCGTTCGTTCAACTTGTCTGTCTGTCGCACAAACCGATCATCTCTATTGTTTCTTTGCCGGATCATGGCATATTCGGAAATCAATGATTCAAGATTCTGTATCGTCCTTACATCCCTAGTCACGCTCGCTATCTCTAATTCTCGCCCATAATGACGCGTTATCTTTCTAATCAGTTGATAATCCGTGAGTGGCGGTGTAAGCTGACGGCTTTCCAGAAGTTGTCGTTCCATGTATTGGACAGCGCTCATACTCCCACGCCAGTCGAAACGACCTTACTCCAGCTTGTTTCGGACATCATCTTGCTTCTCCGGGCCCCAATACTTCTGCGTAAATATTTCTTTTAACTCATCAAAGTTCTTAATCTGGTCACGTACCACACGCCACCATATAGCTGCATCGGCCTCGAGATGTTTCCCTGTCCACTTCACGTTATCCGCTGGGTAGTACATTAGCTGGTGTTCGGATAATTCCTTTAGGAACTCTATAGGAAAACGGTCTGTTCCGTTGTACTTGAGTTCGGAATTATTGTTTCCATTCGCTCTCGTGGACGGTCCTATCTCAGTTTCCGCTATCCGTCGCTGTAGTCTTTCTTGTCCACTTTTAATATGATTTATGTGACTTCTCAACTCTTCAATTATCACGTCCTTTTTCTTCTCCGTTGTTGTGGTCTTCTGTTCCGCCGTGCGTTGACGGTCGTCCATTTCAACGATCTTTTGTTTTAACACCTTGACGGCTTCTCCTTGCTCTTGTTGTTGTGTAATATTGTTCTGCATCTCTCTTCTCCATTCCTCGTTTCTATTGTTCGTCTCTTGGATTCGGTGATCTAAATTTTGGTCGACTTGTTCGATTACCTTCTGTGTATTATTTATGGCTTCCTGCCACTCTTGACGGTCTTTCTCTCTCACTTCTTTATTCTCTTTTACCTGTTTCGTCAGTTCATTTTTCAACTCTTTTATTCCACTTTCACTCTTCTTTTGTAGATCGCTAATTTTCTCATCCCACTTCTTAGCGTACTCCTGTAGATCTAGTTTTATTCTGCTGATTTGTTCTTCATTGTGTCGTTTTAATTCCTCCTGCGCCTTGTCTTGCTTCTCGCTCAGTTCTTTGTTTTGTTGTCCTAATTTCTCTAATTTCTCTGTCATTAAATTTTGTTTTTCGTTTTGTTGCTCTTGCATCTTTTTCAGATCATTCTTTTGTTGATCTAACTTCTCGGTCAGCTTCTCGTCACGCTCTTTCAAGAATTCAAATAACGTTTGTAGATTCATTTCGCCGGGTTGGGACACCTGTCCCCCCGCCCTTATCTCAGATTCACACGCGCTGACGTCGTCGCTGGGCGTCGCGTTCTCCTCCCGTCCTTCTATGTTTAGTTCGTTATTAATGTCGAATTCTCGACTTTCGGAGTTATTGTTATTAGTCGCCATTTTTGCTCGACTTCGTGTAATCATTCAGAGTTGTTTTACAAGTATTTGTTTTTATTCTAATGCTTATATTATACTTTATCAAACTACTAGCTATTCTACTATACCACTGCCTGCACTTAACCAGCTCGTTTAACAAGGATTATCCCCATTAATCGGCCATCAGGTTGGGCGCCATATACAATAATATTATCTGCCACGCGTTGGGCACCATATACAATAATAAACTTTGGTGTGTATTAAGTTTGTTATGCCCCACGTTCTTTGGGAGCCATATACAATAATAATATTGATCTGTATGCAAATTATATGCATAGATTGATTACTCATCAATTATGATTGATTAATTTTATAGTTATGGAAATCTTTACTTTATATTGCCCCGTGTTGTTGGAGCACCATATGCAATGGTAATGATTATGCAATCTTATTGCGTAATTAATTAATCCAATTAGAAATTTATTTGTGTTGATAAAGGTGATATCTGTACGAACTATGTTGAATCTTTTAGAGTTAATGATGTGTTGATTTTATTGCTTTCATATATCCATTGTTATTTCATTGTAGTACTTTTATTGCGTAAATTAATTGAATTATCTCTTTAACAGAGTCGTGATCAAAGTGTATCTAACTCCGAGTTTGGGTAATCATATACAATATAGTTAATGCCATGTGTTGAGCTGCCATACACAATGTTAACAAATTCATTCCTTTAAATAATTGTATGAATTGAATTGGAGTTAATTAATTATTCACACTCAAACTTGTTACATATGGAATTACTTCTGACTTTAACTGTCTTCCAAACTTCTATTCTGTGTATCTTTCTGAGGAATTTAATTGATAATCATTAAATTGAATTATAAATTATAGATACTGTTCAGTGAAAGGTTAAGTTGTGAGTCAGGTTTTTACGTAAATCAATAGAATACTAACGAATCCATTCTAACTTACGTTTATTAAAATCATATTTCATTCTTATTCATGTCATAACATTAATTTAAGAGCACTTACAAATCTTCAACAAAACAATAAAATCTATGCCACATTTAAATAATTAAATGAACAAATTTAAATAATTTAGTGAGCGATCAAATGTAGGCGCTTCTTCGTCCGTAATGACGTTACTAACTAACAATGTGGTGTGCTCATAATTTGTATTAAGTATTTTATGTTAAAACACATTAAACATTTATATGCATGAAATAATCATTATTAACAATACACATATCAATCACATACATAGCTAAAATCCTGTTCCTGCAACAGACACATCAAAATACATACATAGTTACAAAATATATTAACAAGACGACATGTACAATATTCTAGAACATAATATTCCCTACCTATGGATTCGTATCTATCTGACTCATACTTATATAATTTTCTCAGGTGGTTTGGTTCTAAGTGTCAGGTCAGTGGTATTTGATAAATTACTAATTATAAGAAGAGATTAGTTTTGTACTTTACTCGTTCTGCCGTGATGTATCGCTCCCATGATGTATCCCTGCGTTGATGGGTGAGGTTAATCCATATAGCACTCGTTCGCAAACACACTTCCGCACACCGCGACAGTCACTTTGAGCTTTTGAGATTATCATAATACAAGTCGTGGCATTGCACTTGTAATCGGTCGGTTATGATTACTCGCGTGTGTCTATTTACGTGGTTCACAGTTCGATACCGGATGCTTCTAATAGTTTTCCATCACGCACGACCACTCTTTTCGGCGCCTAGATTGTTTTCAAGTTCATTAGGCACTTGTTCACACTTCTATTTACTTGAGTTAACTACGAAACATTGTAGTATCACTACTTTTCTGTAATGGTTCAAGAATGTCATTGCAAATTGTCAGTATCTTTATGACGGTGTATTACATGGAATTTATAAAGATTGTTACTCGCGCTTCATCGCGAACACTACCGTCCCGTTTTGCGTTCTGAGTCTTATTAGCGCACTTCCATTTAATCGTAATAACGTCTTTATTGTCTCTACCGAAATACGTTATAACTTATACACTGCATTAAGTTTTATAAATTGAACTATTATGAAACTGAAATACAAGTTCAAATAAACTGATCGAAACTCTGAATAAACTGAGTTAAGAATCTTAATAAACTGAGCCAAAATTTTGAATAAAACTGAGGCAAAAATCTTAATAAACTGAGACAAAAATCTTAATAAACTGAGCGCGCGTCTCCTTGTGTAAACAGTTTTTATTCCTTCTGATGTTCCCACTCTTGTGATTCTGATGGACGCTCTAACTTCCCACCAAATCATTTTTGATAGGTTTATTCCATGGACCTCCCTGTGTCCTCTCGTCTCCAGTCTGTATTTCTAACGAATTCTCCACCCAGTGCCGTTTGGAGAGGGACGTTCATACACGAGATTCGCTCTCTGGTCTCAAGCTCCTCTCTGAACCATCCCCTACAGAAGTTCCCTTCGGAATTCTCGTTCCTCATTGGCTGGTTGGCTTTCTCAATTTGAATTTGACGTAGTCCACGTGGACTTGACGAGCCGCTGTCTTACGTCCGTTGCCCTGTTCCTGGAATCAGTGCTAAGGCCTTGTTTCGAAATCACATCTGCTACTTTTGGTGTAGCGTGTCGAATTCCCTTATTGTTGGTATGCTGACGACTTCCTTCGTTGACTTACGGGTGGCATAACATCTGTGCTCTCCACTAGCGTCACTTAGTCGCCTGTCCCATTGTCCGTGCATAAACCATTGTCTTTGAGAAGTCGCACACATGGTTTTGAACAATACTCTCGCCGTTGGTTCTGTGTTTTTCTCGCTACTGGACAGATGTAAGGGTAGTCTTCTTTTGTCCTAATTGTGGAGTCAAGCATTCCCACGCATGGTCCAGTTCGCTGCAACATGTGCCGTACAGCTCATTGTTCGTGAATAGTTTTTACAACGTCTTAATGGAAAGGAAAGGTTTGTTCCTTTTCGTCGCCCACCCTCGAACAAAGCTAACATGTGTCACTTTTGACGGGCTCTAATTGCTGGTGTACTTCTCTCGCAATACCCAAAAATTCAAAAAAAAATAATGTGAAATAATAAACACATTACACGGTTGATAATCCTTCCTCTCAAAAAGCGTTAAGTGTGGATAATTACTGTTTCAGAGGTAATATTTTTCAAAAGAGTCCAGTCTCATGTGCATTAGATGGAAGTATTGATTGCTTCAGAGCTTGTCTACAAAATCAAAAACTTCGGCAATATCGCTACGTAAATTTTTCCCCTGGAATAGATGACTGTCTTTTGTCATCACAATCTCTGAATCTCTCAGGCCAGCGTTTTTGGCCGAAAATGTGTCCGATTAGAAATAGATTCAGGTATCTGTACACCTTGCACTTTGTATGGCCTAACGATCAAAAATGCATAAAAACGAAGTATTCTCACAAAACACAACGACCTGTAGTCATTGAAAACCAACAATGAAATGCACTACGTTTGTTTTACAGCTGCGAATGACTCACGTAGCAGTTATCTGCAGTATACTGCTTGTTAACGCTTTGCAAATACGTTGTTCTGTATGTTTGTATATGGGAGTACGTTAGCTGCATTGAGTACTTACAGGCCTAAGTCAGATTAATAAAATTATATTTAGGGTAAACATCACTACGTGTTAGTTATAAACAGAGTATTTATAAAAGAAGTAACTACTACCGTATATGCTTGCCTCTTGTTTACTCATTGTATAATCGATAACGAAAACATCGTTAAACCGTTTCTGTGATAGATAGTTTAATGTATTGGTAATCATTGGAGGAAATCTGGTCAAATAGATGTTCAAAAATTAAAAAATTTTTAGGACATAAAAATATTTTAGCAAAGAGAAGCTTATATATATTTAACATTTACAGTAATAATAATAATATTAAACCATATATACAATTAATAACAATACATAATATAGGCTTATAAATACATACAGTAATACATAATAATAATAATAATAATACATTTTTAATAATATTAAAATATATCCCTACTTGTTCTAAGAAAAGCTACCCGAATCAGTTTTGTGTGTAGGACTTTTATTCTAACATTTTTACATTACGCCTACTTTTCGTTAGCAGAATTTTATTTTATCAGCATATTTTCCATAAAGTTTATTACTATAATTCATAAAGTTCATAAATGTATCAGGTTGCTGTTTCATAAAGAAATGAATAAGCTGTTAAATAATATTCATGGTATATGTTTTGTAATTTTGTTTGCTGTCGTCGGCGTCGTGTCGTCTGCACTTCATGGATTAAGTGCCTGCCTGTTCAGACTTATTCAGTCTTTTCGTGGTCGTCCTATAGCCTACTCCTTCTTTCTTCTTGGCCACAGTTTACTGCTTGCTTAATTAATCGTTCATTAGTCTTTACTTCTAAGTGATTTCTTCACTGCTCTTTACATTGTTAGATTTTGTCGTTCACTGCATATTGTCACAAGAAAAGTGACGCCAATCGTATATCGTAATATATTTCTGACCCTTAAAAGGGCTGTTGGGCGAGGGCGCTAGTTGCTGCTGCGGCGGCGGCGACTGTTCCCGCGAGCCGCGGTGTTATGTTCGGCTGCTGCGCTCGCTGTTGGTTCTGCGTCGCAGTCCTCTTCACTCTCAGAACTGATGACTTTCCCAACGGAGTACGACGCTGATGTCCTTTTTTACGAGACTCATCTAATAGGTCAGCGACCGGACGTTCTTGACAAAAGTATTGCCAAGAAAGTGACCTGTCACATCCAGGTCTCGTCTGTGTCGGGTCTCTCCGTCCGATTACAATCCCCTTTTAGTAACTGTGCTAGAGATGTCGGCTTCACCCCGACCACGCGCTAGTCTTGTTAGGAGAGTCAACTGGCGCTCCTATCATTGAGTGCTCTCTCGGCGGTTTCCTTCTTCCCAGCGGACTCTGAGCCACTCATCTTCAGGAACCGGTCCAAGGTGTCATAGATCGGAACACCATACTAGAGGTGACCCATCGCAAATCGGCCAATCTACCGGCAGCTCTCCACGCCATCTGGCTCCGGCGGAAGCTCTGCCGCAGATGGCAAAGAACACGAGACCCCTACGTCAAACGGCGGTTTCAGGCCCAGTGTCTTTACGTCCATCAAATCTTTTAGGATGTAAAAACTCTGATCGATGGGATGAAGACGGGATCGATGGGACGGATATCGTGCGTCTCTGAAGAGCGACGAGTAGACTCACCCGCTGGAAACTCCGAACGGGATTGTATATTCAGGAGAAGGCAAAGCTGAGGTCTTCGCTGATTGCATGAAGGCCGTCGTCCAGGGCTTCCTTTCTGGATATTTTTCCCGCCCTCCAGTTGACTGTCTCCCCTGTTCGACAGGGAGGAACTCGTTTCTGTCGACTTGACCGCCGTCGTGCTTTTGGTCCTGACCGGATCGGGGCCGCTGCACTCCCGGCCTCTAGCGTTAATTTAGTTTTAGAGCTGTTCAACTCCTGTCTCCGGCTATTTTATTTTCCCCGCCTGTGGAAATCTGCCAATATCGTTATGATTTCCAATCCCAGAAAGCCGCGAATGCTTCATGAAAGCTAACGCCCAATTTACCTCTTCTTGTCAGTCGTCTCCAGAGTGTTAGAGCATTCCTATCGCCTGTATCTCGCCACTGTTGGATGATTTCATCTGCAGTGAACAGTTCGGGTTTCCCAGAGACCACTCGACCACCCTTCAGATAGTCTGCGTTATTACGCATTTGTCTGACACCACCAACAAGAAAGCGTCTACGGCCGCTGTCTTGCTGGATGTGAGTAAGGCCTTCGATAAAGACTTTTCTGACACGAAGGACTTCTCCTCAAGCTAACTTAATCTCCCATTCCTCCGTCTATCGTGCTTTTCCTCCGGTCGTATCTCAGCAACAGTACCTTCAGGGTGAGCATCGAAGGGCCCTGTTCAACAATTCGACTGTCGCTGCCGGGGTTCCGCGGGCTTCTGTTCTCGGGCCCGTTCTGTACCTAGTTTACACGATTGATCTGCCAGTTCTGCCTGGAGCCATGTTGTCCCTCTTCGTCGACGACGCTACGTACCACTGCAGCTCTCTGTCCCCGCGGTTCGCGAGTACAAAACTGCTGTGTCAGTTGGGCCTGCTTCTGGACTGGCTAAGGAAATTGCGGGTGACGATCAACACGGAGAAATCCGAGGCGGTCTGTTTCATACTTAAGTCCATTTCTCGATGCCAGTCTCTCTCTCTCTCTCTCTCTAGAAGGGAGGCCCATCGTTGGAGGGAGTCAGTGAAGTATTTAGGCGTTCGGGTTGACCTGACGGGTTGCTTCAACGCTCACGTGACTGAAACGCTTGACAACCCTCGCGGCATCCGAACCAAACTGTTTCCCTTTCCTTCGTCCCGGAACCGCCTGGCTCTGCGTACAGTATTGATCTATGTGGCTTCCGCATTATGGTAGATTTTATCGAAACCAACAAGTGTAGGTTGGAACGTTTCCGATCTAAAACCCTCCGTTCCTTGTCGGGATCTCCTTGGTTTGTCACAAATGACGTAATTCGTGGAAGTCTTCGAGTTCCCTTTCTGTCTGCCTTTGTCCGGTCGCTGGCAGTAACTCTTTTTCCTGCTGCCTCGACCTCTACCTTCCCTTAACTAAGGTCCATCAGCGCCTCAGAACCACCACCCCCCGATCCGGTTCAAACCCCCCCGGGCTTAACTTCTGTTACCCCCCTTAACAGCTTACCTTCCTTCACCCCGTTTCCCTAACTATCCTCGGGGTCCCCTGGTAGCGTGCTGAACACGCTGCTTGCCGCTGTTACCTTCGCCACCGGCACGGAGGCTCTCTGCCTCCCGGACAGAGCATCAAGGCGTCTGCCTACTGTGTTCGAGAGAGTGACACCTATCGCCTGGATCAACGTAGTCGCAGTGTCACGACATAAAGCGTTGTTTGCCCGCCATCTAGCGAAAAATCGCGTTGGCGGTTACCTTTTCCAGTTTTAGGAAGTAGCCCGTGGCATTGGGGACGCCCCGCTACTGCAATGCAATCCAGTGTGTAATTATTTTCGTCTTTACAGGGTGCACTACAAAAAGAAAACCACCATAAGTTTTGTCTTTTGCTTTGTCAGTTTGTTTGGCACGTAATAAATTATTTAACTAAACGAGCCCATAAAATTCAGTTAACTTGTATTTTAGTATTATGTTTTATTGCTTAAGTAACAAAATAATTTAAGTAGAATGTTCGATAATCAAGTTAAGCATAAAATTTATGTTAAAAATTACAATTCATTAACTAACTTATTACCTAATATTGTAAACGAACTCCTGTAAGTGCCATTAGTTATGAGATTCTTGTATAGTATTTGTTAATTACTGCGTCAAATCCATGACTTTTCCTGTCTCTACGAAATGTTGGGGAAATATTTGATTGACTAAATATTGGATTCAAATGTTATTTTATGAAACTCTTTATGATTATAAAACGTACATAAAACATAAAAGTCAGTGTATTTTGTGACAATATTTCGACTAATGCTGAATTTTGAAAACTAATTCCATTAATGCTGCTCAGTTGCGACTGTAACAGGTGAAAACGTTATCAACACCCAAATCGTACGTAGGTACGTATACTAACCTTGATTGCGTAGGCTTATCTGTGCTGTATTTGGCCATAAAAATTATTTTCTTCGGGTTACTTAAGAATTATTTTCTTCCTAAATTTGATTCATTACTACAAAGAAACAAAATATCTTATCAGTTTGCATACCTTAGGCCTACTCTGTATGGTTCTTATCCAGACCTGCCTTTACATTGGTTTGGTGCGTATTTAGTACCGCTGTGATACAGGTTAATAATTTAACTATGTAAACTAGTGCCCCTCAGAAGCTTAAGAGACAATGTGTAGACTTAACTAGTTATGTGTAAACCCGTTTCATGGCATATTCAGAAATATACAAACACAATTGTCACTTTACACTAGGAAATAAGATTTTCTACATGAATTCCACGATGAAAAATTGGATCTGACACAGTTCTGAGTGATTCGTATAGACGTAAGAAATTATCACCAACTATTTTAACTCAATAATTAAGAATCATTACTCAATCGGACGCATACACATTCAGTGGAATTAACTTATAACATATTAATAAACTCCCTGAGCTGCAGAACTCGGACACTGATTACAATAAAATACATTTATTATTAGATAAATTTCAATATTAAATAATTTTTCAATTACTAGTATCATTAAAATTACGAAACACCAATTACTTCACTATTATTTTAAGGGACATAACAATTTTAAAATTGACAGTCATAATTACTTTTTTATTATTATGACTACACTAAATATTAAATTTTCCGACTGCGAAATTGGTTTCATAGTTAATTTTAAACCATAATCCCTAATTGACAAATAATTTAGTCCTAGCTTTTAAGCATATGCATCTTTTCATACATATCTATATACCTAAATCTAATTTTTTTCACAAGTATACGTAACTGATAACAATCTTCTTCTTCTTCTTCTTCTTCTTTCCTCCGGACCTCTACAGGCCCTTGGCTTCCGCCACCACTCGCCTCCATTTCTCTCTCTCTCTCTCTCTCTCTCTCTCTCTCTCTCTCTCTCTCTCTCTCTCTCTCTCTCTCTCTCTCTCAACGTTCCTCCAGTTTGTACGCCCATCCTTCTTAAGTCTTCCTCCACCTCATGTATCCATTCCCTTTCTTGCCCATCCATTGCCCCGTGGATCTACCCGTTCTTATTTTTCCTTCCATGTTTCCATTTAGCACTTGCTTGGGCAGTCTCTCCTGTAGCATTCTCTTCACATGTCCCAGCCAGCTTATCCGCCTTGCCTTTATGAAGCGCACTATATCTTCCGCCCTGCAATACTTCATCAAATCCAGGATTTCGAAGGCATCTCCACTCTCCTGTTTCCATTATTGGGCCGTAAAACTGAAACAGTATATAAAGTTTTTTGTAAATCTACTTTACAAACTTCTTGAAGGCGGTCCAGAATTTGCAAGTAGTTTAGATTTTCGAATAATAATAATAATAATAAATTATTAAAGACACTGAGATTGTGTTTTGAATAACATTTCTCATAATTTGACACCCCACTTAGACATTTACTTTTTTTTTTCAAACTTTCGACTTCCATTTTTGGCCTGTGACATCCATAAAGTTAAAAAAAAAAAATTCAGAATAAACAAACAATTCGGATTTTCGAGGTTAAAATTCGAGGTTTAATCTGATACACGGCATGAATTTTACAATATTTTTTTTCTTTTTGGGCTCGGGCGTCCTGAAATATTGGAATCTCCAAAACTAAGCTTTTAAGTTCAAATTTTCTTTAAAATTCTCTTTAATTTGATACTCCATATGGTTTTTAACTTTTTGTACTCCTCATATTTTTGCCTCCCGCCCCCTTATATTTGGGTATCAATCTCAAAAGAATAGGGTCTTTGGGGTTAAAGTACGCACGAAATGCATACAAAGTTTTACAGAACTCGGTCGATGCATTCAGAAGTTATGCCCCAAGTATGTAGACAGGCTGAAAACTTGTCACACAGACCCCCAAGTATGGTCGCGTAAAAACTTAAAACTCGCTTCGCTTGTACAGTAATATTACTATTGTGTGTGTGTGTGTGTGTGTGTGTGTGTGTGTGTGTGTGTGTGTGTGTGTGTGTGTGTGTGTGTGTGTGTGTGTGTGTGTGTGTGTGTGTGTGTGTGTGTGTGTGTGTGTGTGTGTGTGTGTGTGTGTGTGTGTGTGTGTGTGTGTGTGTGTGTGTGTTATCAGTATTGCTTCGCCTTTGTTACTGTCTTCATAACATCAGCTGGTAACAATACTTTTCGAATCGGTTTATCCTCGTAAATGGTAATTTATACTAAACAAATGAGCTGCAAATGCTGTAGGTTTAATAGAACGGTGTGGTGAAAAAATAAATTTTACGAACACGTGCAGCTTTTATAATCAGCAGATGGCTATACCAAAAGCAAACAGGGAGTTTAAAACACGAAACGAGCAAGGGCTCTTGTTTAATCTGTGTGGTGGTGCATATTGTGAACTACCCGTCTCTGTTTGCCTACCATATTCGCGTAAACCGCGCCGCTTCTATCGTAAGATGAATACTTCTGTGAAAATAAATCATATTTTTACCTTTTTAAATGATGTGTTGTGTCAGTTACGTCATGTATATAATTTCCTATTTGAATTGAGGTCGTGAACTCAATGTTAGCAGCCGAGTTTGTTTAAAAGTGTTGCTGGATTGTCATTTTCAGTGAGTGTGCGTCCTGTGAATGCGACCAAACGTTATTTGTGTTTTAACTGAAAACTGTTTTTCTCGTTTTCCGCTTCTGAGAATTGCAGCCTATGACGTTTCTAAAATCTCCTATTTAGTTACCAAACTTTGTTAGTGGATTGACCACTCAAAAGTTCTTTTGTACAGAATTCCATTCATTGCACGCCACTACTTTTAGTGACGTAGGTAAGCAATTAAAAGCCAAGCTGAAACGCTCGAAAGTGCTTATCGTATGTCACTGAAAATAGTGCAGTAAACAGTATTAGGCTTATATATTTTTAAAATGCTTAGTTGACATTCTGAACTGAACGTACCACAAGTGCATAGTGTACACGTACCGGTACGTAAGCAAATCGTATTAGTCCTTTACATTTAGGATACAACGGTGTATAAAGACAGGGTGAACAACAAACAGTGAATACTACATATCAGCGATTTTGTCCACTGGAATACTGGAATACAAATTTCTGCTGACAGTAGTCAAGAGTCTCCGTGTTAAGAGTTCTACGCTAATTAGAGTTCTTCCTTAAATTCGCTTTATGTACGATTCCATGTATTAGAAAAGCGGTTTCACTCTTCTGTAGTGCACTGTACCGATAGAACCTTCATTGTTACCGGTATCGTCTAACTCTTATAGTATTGTATTTTCAGCGTTAACAGACACTTCCGTTAGTGATAATACAAAAGAAAGTGTCGCTCAACTTACTATTAGTATTCCATTAATAGCCTTCATTCAACGAACCTAAATGTTGCTTTAAAATACTTAGAAATCTGTCTTCAAGAAGAGTGATGGAAAAACAGCATTAGTATGATTTCAACACTGCTGAAATCTGACCTTCTCATGTTTCCCGAATTCGCGTTCACGTCTACTTTTCCATGCACGTATTATTCTAAATAGCTATTTATGGAGGTAAAACTAATAAGACGATATAACTACAGGCCTCTAAGATAACATTAACTGAAAGGGTACTAAGTTGGTTGTTTAGTAGCCATTAAACAGCCTTTTAAAAATAACGTTGTCTGCTGATAACAAAATGTCTCATGAAATGATGATTGTTGTGACAGCGGTGCAAGGCAAACTCACTCTTACCGTTATGAGTGTTGATCACTTCCTAAATGATTATGTTGATTTAGTGAACTCTAAATTTTACAAAGTAACGTTATCTAATGTTTCGTTCCATTCAGAATTTACTTGAAATGCAAATTATTCGCGAGCAGGTGAATACAAAATCGCAGAATGTTTATGTTGCGCTTGAAATAGTTGAAAATATAAAAAAGAATTAACTGTTAAAAACGTACACAAATTCTGACTACGATACAGACCGTGTGAAGTAAATCAAATAAAATAACTCATTAGAAAAGTAAATCTGTTTTTAATTCAGTACATTTATCATGGTCTTTAAATTAGAAATTATCTCACATTTTCTGCGCTTTCGTCGACTTTTTAATAGTCTACCATAAATTTAATTATAATAAAACAATTTAATGTTTCCCTTTGGAATGACGTTACGCTATATGGGTTTTTTTCTATATTCGTCAAAAGAACAGTAAAATGATTGTCTTACACATCGGCAGTTGAATGTAATAAGCAATAATTAGTTTACGGAAAGTTTTAAAGAAAATAATGTTCAAATTTATTTCGTTTTATCTGTAGCGATAATTTAAAATTTTTTGGGATAATTATAATTAATTATAAAATAAATGAAAACAGCCAACGGCACCGTCATAATCGAGAGAAACCGTTTAACCGTCATATGTTTCGTACAGTAGAGCATATTGCTGGATACAAACAGTTACTGCTTACTGTTGCTGCTGTTATTGTATACAACAGGACTAGACATTTTTACCGTGTTTATTGTGGAGTCGAGAGCCGTCCTCCACGCCCTTTATACACAGGCCTACAGACGTACAATGTTATTTAATATGTTTTCTTATAAATGTGTGTGTGTGTGTGTTTGTGTTTGTGTATCTCTTGTAAAAGTAGAATGTTGTCTTTATCAATTAATTAAAACCGTTGTGTTTAAACAACAACCAGAAAAAGACTTTCACATAATACAAAATCACGAATCAGAGTGATGTATCACGAAATGTTTAACAAAAACATTCTCACAAACGCATTGGCTGATACTGACTGTCTTACGAATCGTTGACACAGTTGTTTTCTCACTGACACCTGCAGTTCTCTGTAGCTCATTTACAAGAGAAATCAGTGTCTTGTTATTCTCTGTAAAGATCTGTTCAAGTAGCCGCTGGAGTTGTAAATTACTTTTGTTTACAGCTGTGTGATTTTAGTAAAATGATGGCGTACCTACAATCTTTGTAACAGGCGAATGGGGTGATAGTGAGTGATAGATCGATTTCAGGTTAGAGTGAGAGGCTGAGAGAACGACTGGCAGGGGGAGAATGGGAGAGAGAGAAGGGTGATTGTGGACACATACATAAATTACATTATTCTATAGTACTCTTGGCTATATTTTATAATATGATTACAATTATTATCCAAGTTTACCTGTTAGTAAAATTTACCAGAAACGTTTGTTGTAACCTTTGTCAACTATCTGATTTAAGTCGTAATGTTTTACAGTATTGTGTAAATTGTATGTTGCTAAATTATGATTGTTTGTTAACACCAGTAGGGAGTGAAACATGGTAAAAATAACTTTTAATAATTACGTAGTGAACATCCCCTAATCTGTTTTAGTTATAGGTAATATATTACTTTACTATATGTTGACTGAACAATTTATGTACCAATATATCCAATTGTTGATTACTGTTTGTTTAATTAATTAAAATAACATTACATTCAGTAATTTAAATTGTAATACTGTATAAATTAAGTTCTCTCATACTATAATTTGCTCGTTCTCTTAAAAGATAATTTGAAGATGTAAACAAACTATCATAAGTCTTCACATATAAAATGATATACATACGCACGCACACACTCACATACACCAACACGTTCACCCAAATATTTAATTGTTTCGTTATGTTTGATATTTCTATTGTATTTCATACACAGGTCCTGAAGATGACAATAAATATTGTCGAAACGTCGACGCAAAATAGCTAAAATTTGTATTATTGACCGATCCTCACTAACCATCCACTAAAACATTCATTGATTGACGGTCACAAAAAATTTAAGGATGTAATATAGAATATTAATAATATAACAAACAGAATTCTTGAGCTGTGTAATTTTTCCAGTTACGTTTGTTGATGCAGTTATGTAATGTGTACATATACGAGTAGGGCTATATGTTTATAGAAGAGCCGGAAAAGCGATAATGTGTATCACAGCAAACACATCGATACCCAGCCTTCACTATTTACATGCTGATTACAGCATGAAACGGATACTACGTAGAACAGCCTGTGCTGCGTAGGCCTACAACTAATTTACCGTTATACAAAAATGGTTTTTGACAGCGTTCTCATACATACAACAAAATCCTGTTTTATTTTTAATATAAAAGTTTCGCTACGGAAAAGCGCGTTGTAAAAACGTAATAGTACGGTTACACGATGAAACACACTGATGTAATTAATTATGTCCGTAGGTCGGAACGGGTGTCTGATGGACTGACGGTAGTGGCGCACTCCGTAGAGGACGACTCATCACTACATCATCTGGACAAATCACTGGCATTGGTCACGGTAAGTGTCTATTGTTGTACACACACACTATACAGTCTTGACGTACAATGCACTCGGATAACTAACGCTTCGCCTCTTGTCTTGTGTCCAACAGCCAATGGTGAAGATCGCTTCGGTTCTCATCTGGAAGCAACACGACGCTGAATACTGCCCAGGGTTTACTGGACCTCTTCCCACGAGTAAAGTACAGGTAATGTTAATTACGTAATAATTATACATTTACGTACAGTTACTTGCAATCCCAATTATCTATCCTGTTCAAGTGTTTGTGTAGGTTAACGGACTCCTAAAAGTGCAATCGATGTTCGTTTATCATTCTCAACTATAATACTCCAGTTATCGATGTTTACTTTCGAAAAGAATCTCATGTCTCACTATCGATAACGCGTTACTCGCTTCCACATACATAACCAGGGAGGTGCTGGTTTCAACTGTCTGATAACTTATAGTGTGATGAATTGCCTGAGTACGTAGATACTATAGAATACTTCAGAACGAATTTTTCACTCAAAAAATTATACCACACAGGCAATAATTTAATTTTGCTCGTTTCCTTTGACAGAATTCTACAAGCTTATAGGCTTTTAAAAACATAAGAATACTTTGTTCATGTTTGTTTAAACGTTCTGAAAAATTTGGTATTAAGTAAAAAATTTATATTTTTACAGTCAGTATGTTACAGTTTTAGTTTGTGTTTTGTAGATTACATTTTACGTTTCATTAATTTTAAGTACTTTCAATATTTTATTAACAAAAATGGAGTAAAGAATGAAACAGTGAAACTGAAACTTTCTGCAGAACATGTTATTTACAAATACGCAGGCAGAGTGCTTGACATTAACTGTGCTGATAATCGTGTTGTAGATTCACGTCGAGTCTGATGAAAGTCGACTGCGCTCTTATTTTGATGAAGATCAAATACCAGCTGAGTGCGGGGGCAACACAACGCACGACCAACTCGAGTGGGTCGAATTCTACAAGGTAAACAATACTTTGTTTCTATTACTTAATAAAACAAACAGATCTAGCGGATATTCCAGCTTTTATCTGAAAGAAGTTTCCTGTGTATTTTCGTGGGAGCAAAATGTAATGTGGTAGGAGAATTACAAGGATTCTTTTGCGAAATAGTGCTTTTCTCTGCGTTAAGAATTTTGTATCCTAGTAAGTTTAACGTTAAAAAATTATCGATTCATTAAACTAATATTACGATTATTTATCTACTGGATTGTTCATTGTTCCTATTCAACTGTAAGCGGTGATTGGCCATTACCATAATATCCTCTGTACCATAATATGAATCGCATGTCACGAAATAATTTCTCATGACACGTAAGAAATCCAGTAAAGGCACGGCAGAATATCTCAAGTTACTATTAATTCTGTATGAATTTCAACGTCAACTCAGTGAACTAAAACATTTGAACCTCGTAACATCACATCCTCCACATTGCACAACACCCGTCTACACTGAGACGAGTTATTGAGAATAGTTCAATTTATAAATAAGTTATATGTTAGACATAGGGACTGAATTCACCCTGTATAATTGCTTCGATAATCGATATACCACACTTAACGCTTATAGTGGCTATGTAACGATTACTGCTTTGTTTTGTTTTGGTCTGTTAAAGGCACAGTACAGACGGGACGGGCGAGTACCGTTAGCTTATATCTAGTAGACATTTTACGAACATTCTGTTAGTCTTTTTGCAGATCTACACCCACCCACACTGCTACTCAACATATTTGTTATTAAGGTTATACATAGAAATATACAACAAACTAATAGCATTACAACATACATGGTACTTCACTTTTACGCCAGCTACATTTCAAACGAATTTTATTCGTATACAAAGCTTCAGATTCCAATAAAGGACTGAAGATTGTAGTTACGACATGATTACGTTTGTCTTGATAATCCTTAATTAGAAATTAATTCTCTAGCGTCTCATTATGTACGTATATACGTATATTATGTAAACAAAACACACATATAATTGTGACTTAGGGTTGTTACACGTTTTGATGTTTTGACGCAAAAATATTATTAAGAAAAAACCATGTGAATGTATTATGTATGGTAGCCTATATTTCATTTTATTTACTTTTTTCTTAATATGTTAAATATAAAAGCCTGCCCAGTGTATACAATTTCATATTTTTCTTAAATTCTGTAGTTTTAAATAATGTTTTAGGTAAGCTTCCAAGACTTTTTCAAACTGTCACATTCTTCGTTTCAACAATACAAATTTCCTGCCACACCTTGGGTCACGGCTTCGCTTTTATCCTTGAACCTTTTCATTCTGAATTTTATACAACCTACTTGCCTAACGTTGGCAATATGTGCTTTCGTATAATTTTATCCTATTTCTTTACTATTTTTAACAAATAATTGCTACATATAAAACTTGCTGGAATAATATAGTGCTTAAGTTTCGTTTACAAGGCAGAATTGATTTAACCGTATCCGATAGTTTTCATATTCATTTATATTTTAAATAAATTTGAAATAACGAACAATTATGAATATTGCACATTTGTGCTGTGAATATTGTTTCACTTATTACACTGAGGTTTTTATACACAGAAATTTTACCATATTTATGATAAATAAATAACATAAGTATTATTATTTACGTTAAATATAAGACTAGTTATTAAACCCTTCTTTCTACAGTTAACAGTAGAAATCCCATTACTGAGTATAGGCCTATACATGTGTGTGCATGTGTGTTCTGTGCGATTTTGTTAAAATTTAAAAAATAAAACTCATCATATAAGCCATTAATACTATATGTTTTATTTGATTTGGAAAATGTATTAAGAACCAACTTTATGAGGAAAGTCTTATTTATTACCTCTTAAAAAAATAAAGTTTAGTATGTGATTAGCAGTAGCAATTTACAGTAGATTTGGATTTTTCCTGTATTTATATGACATGCTTTGTTGGTCTGATAAAATCAATTAATATATATGTGTCCACAAGTAGCCCTTCCACATAGAAATCTTTCTTTTTTTAAATTATTGTTAAACATCAACATCATAACAGTAAATGTAGTAAATATTTTATTTTAATAACTTTTTCAAAACAGTAAATATTTTAAATGTTGTATGAGCTGTTTTTATAGTTTATAATATAAAGTGAATACAGTTTGGTAGAGATGATAACTATCGTGTCACCAGTCTAAGCTTTCTTGGGTATTAAACCTCATCATATGTATTCGTCATCATCATCGTTGTAATCTTCAGGTTGTGCCAATCTTGTCAGAAAGGCTGGCACGTCTCTAGAGTTGTTCTGAATCAACAGATTATGACGAGCTCTCACTTTTTTTTTTCACAACCTCCCATGTCTCGTAGTTTCTTCATCCCTCTCCTCCACTCTTAACGATCTCTTATCCATGACTTTGTCATCATCATAGTTGCACATCATTATCAGTGTTTCTCAAGAATCTTTCCTTGTACTCTCCATTATGTAATCTTTCTTAATACTGACTTTTATCTTTATACATGACAAAATCACCTCATTCTCTGCACTTTAATTACTTCGCAGTTTTTTGCCCTCCAATTTATTTTTTGCCCTCTAGGTTCTCCCTAAGTTTTCAACAACACCTCGTTATTTGTTGCATACATATAGATAATAGACAATACTCTCGCTATCCACTTCCCTAAATGCCTATGTCGAGCTCTCCTGCTGTGAAGAGAAAAGATGATGTTTTATACAAATTCTATATTGTTGTTTTTGTTTTGAAGAAAAAATGTTCAGTTTTCACTTGTTGATTCTCCTCAAGAAACAGCTCTTCAGTGAAATAATATTTGTAAGACTCAATTAGTAATATTATTGTCTTATTTATTTTTAATGGATTTTTTGGTTCAACACTTTTTAGATTTATATAAATTATCTGAAGTACAAGTCAGTTTTAATTTTTGTCACGTGAGAAAGCTAAAATTGCTGTGCTGTATAAGCTCGTAAAGTGGAATTACTATTACCAATTATGATTATCCAAACTAATGCAATATTAATTATGATCTATCATTGATACTTTTATTTAAATTATTTTTACGTAGCCTATATCATTTACATCTCATAAGTAATATTGACACCATGTAATTATGCTTTTCATAAGAAATAATCCCTGTTTAGTAATTACATTTTATTATAAGTGATTGTGTTTTCTCTCCTGAATAGCTAATCACACTCCCATAAACTTAGATATTTAGGTACAATCCCTTCACTTTTAGGTATCTCTAAATGCATATTTATATTGACAACTGTGAATCAAAGTTTTTATAAACACTTACTTTATGGTTTTGTTCATTAAAGAAGGTTAAAAACACTGAATGTTACTCCTATAACATTGTTGATAACATAATGTTATAGGCAGGAACCAAATGTAATACGGTTTTCCAGAAATCTCAATTTATTATGAGTTTTTCATAGTGAACGGTGACTACAATAATAGAAGGAAAAATCATACTAGGGATAAAACTAAAACAGTAAGAAAAGAAAGAAGAATAAATCAGTTTAAGTGTGAAGGGTTACATCTTGGCGTAAAGAAAAATTAAGTTCAAAACAGGCAATCATCATATTATGGAATTTTCTAATCAGCAAGCTTTGTGTGTTTCCCACTATTGTTTTTTAATTGCTTTTGTCATAGTTAGTTGTAAATTTACATACGATTAAGCTTTATCCCTGGTTGTGTGTAAGTATTTTCACACTAAATCACCACTCTGTTCTAAGATGCCTTCAAAAACGTTTCTATAATAGGTCAATTTTATATCACTCTATGCATATTACCTTAATTCTGATTTACAATTTGCAGATATAATGTGTGGTCCTAATGTGACACTGCTGAGCTAATTCGATTATCAGTGGCTATGTGAACTTTCCTGCAGCATCTTTTTACTTCTCTAATTTTTACTAATTATTTCCACGGAGAAATGTTTATTCACTAAAAATCTCAACTGTTGAACAGATGTGGGCAAAGAAAATTATTGCCACTATATATGTTTTGTTTAAAAAATCTTGAATTACCTTTCATCACTATGTATCATAAGTGTGCAGCATAAACTGCTGTATCAATTTCCATCTCACATGACTTTTATTATACTGTATCACAGTAAGATATTGAATTTTAGAATTACTGTCTGTTGACCTTGTGATATTGTCTTGTCCGTCTGTGGCATTCTGATTTTCAGAACTTGCTAAGTAAATAACTGACAGTTGGAGATGGTTTCTTTCAAGTTTCTCTCAAATTTTCTTGTTGATCTTACCAGTACGTGTAGATAGAATTCTATTGTCTGTATTACTAGTGTGCGGAACCTAATACAAGTTTTCAAACTTTTCAGTTCGAATTGATGATATTCAGGGGGGCCCCCAGAGGGTCGAAAAAGTTGACGAATTTTGTTAATCTCTTAATTTTTAGGCCGTTTTATTAATTTTTCAGATATGTACACTAAAATGTAAAATTTTTAAAATATGCAAATAGGTTTATTGCACAGCAGTAGCGTATGCCTTTGAAATATATGACATATAGGAAAATCAATTCAATCAATAACTATCTTTTAAACAATGTTTCAATAACGCGTATTTTTATTGCGTTATTATTGTTTATTTTAACCGGACTGATTTCAGCCACTTTAAAGTAGTAATGTTGATTAGTTTTAGTTTTTCTTTTGTATGAAGCCAACCCGACCCCGGACCCCCCCCAGTCCATATTCTAGATACGCTACTGAAGGTATCATATCATTATGCGTATTAGCGGCAATTGCTTACTTCTCAGTTTTGTTGTAAACAGTAGCCTGCGTAAATTATTTCCTTGTATACCTTGGTTAATTTGTTACAGTTGGATATAAACTAAAATAACTTAATGGGAGTTCAGCGAAAAATCTGACGTGGTAACTTAGCCCTATAGCCTAGTAACACTCTTCAAAGCTGGAGTACTGCACGCCTCAAAATGGTCGTGACGAGGCGGTTCTGTGTCAACTTCATGTCGGAAATAACTTGTAATTACTTTCCTATACATCCGACCTCTTTATTTCACAGTGGTACAACTGGGGCCATTTAATAATAAACTAATGTTTTCTGGCACTTTTTAGAGGAGGCGATATATACCCACTTTTGTATACTTCTGACTGATAATAAAAATGTCATTCATAAAGGCTCGACTTCGTGAGCTATATTAGTGAAGCGGAAATTCTTTGATTGCTAATTTGGAAAAGTAAATATCTGTGTGTTTCTTTATGTTCATATGTGTGTATATGTGTGTGTATGTGTGTAAAAAAGATAAGAGAGAGAGAGAGAGAGAGAGAGAGAGAGAGAGAGAGAGAGAGAGAGAGAGAGAGAGAGAGAGAGAGAGAGAGAGAGAGAGAGATCATGCATGTGTGCATGATTTGTACGTGTTTTACTGAAGTCAGTTCTCAAATCGAATCAGCTCTCACGTCAGTTTTGAAAGGTAGGTCTACATTTATAACGTCCTTATTTACTCATTTATTGCACTGTACTGCACTTCAGTGATATGTGACAAATGTTTCCTGTACTAAAATTATGTACATTCTTAACTAAACGAAGAAGAAAACAACATTGTTTTCATGCCAAAATGGCTTTATTTCTTGAAAATAAAATAAATATTATATAACTAAGTAAACTCAGACTGCACTTCTATAGCAAACACTGCTTTATAAAAATGTATAGAGCGTGTTCTAAACGATTACCTACCCGCTGGTAACGACGCGACGTTCCACAAGTACTGAAGTCCATCTGCCAGTCGTCGTCCATAGTTCGTTGAAACCTCAAGTAGCAAGGATGATGCATGTAAATGGAAAACCGGCTGTAGGATGTAGTCTCAGAAGTCTCGGAACCAGATAGTATGGTGTATCTGTCCTGCAGTGTCCAATACGTCAGAAGACCGAACGCCACAGTAGGGTGTACTAGAAGTACCAAAACCAGCTAGTATGATGTATCCGCCCGTAATCGTCACAAGTTTCGGAGCCCTCCAATTGGATATACCCATCCAATTGTTACATGTAGTTGTCACAAGTTGCGAAACTCGCAAATAGGATGAACCTGCCCGGTTATCTGTTACCGATCGTAATCGTTACACGTCGCAAATCCACCAGTAGGATGTAGTCCATAGTTGTCAGAAATCCCGGAACCTGTCAATAGGATGTATCTGTTCGGTCTAAGCCCGTAGTCGTCAGAAGGTCGAAACCCCTGCAGTAGGAAATGTCCATTCGGTTGTTGCTCGTAATCGTCAGAAATCCAGGAAGCCGATACACCTATAAATCAAGATTAATAAATTTACAAATTGAAAATTAGTAAATTTACAAATTCGTGTGACGAAGTAAACAATATGTTGCAGAACAGTAAGTATAATATAGAAGTGCAGTCTGGCTGTATACACAGAAAGCGATGTGTCTTAAAGCGTGAAAGAAAATATCGTTTATTATCTGTTTAACTTATAACTTCGAAATTCGCAAACTTCATACACAAAAAAAAATATTTACGCTTCCTGCTTTCACTGTTTCACTTAGTTACAATAATAATACGAATCCTATACATATTATATAATTTTATAATACGTTATATGACTGATCAGTATATTAAAATATGTATTTAAATTTGATAAGGGTTTTAGAATGAACTAACTGTATGCCGGAATGTTCATAATTTTAAAACAGTTACTGTCTGTAAAAATCCAGTTACCGTGGGAACGTAAATTAAGGAAATATTTTAATTGTTGTCGTGAGTGTAAACAGTTAAATAAAATGTTTTAAAAATGTGGGCCTACATACTAGGTTGTATGAACAAAAATACTGAAAGTCGGAATTTATATATTTTCTAATTGTAGAAAGTCCTAAATAACTTAAATTATTATATCTTAAATTTCATTATTACTAATTTCAACGTGATATTAATGTTGATTGGAGTAAATAAATATTTATTAATACAGACCTGTGGGTTGGCGTGGAGCCAGGAAGTGATCAAGATACCCATAAAAATGTTGAAGTGAAGTTGTTTCATATCTGTGAAGTTTATAAGCTCCAATATTAATCCTAACTTACGTAAGTCACTTCGGGGAAAAATGTTGTACTACACAATTTCTGTAAAAAGTGTGTATATAAATAAATATATATATATGTATTATATATGTATTATGTATGTATATATATATATATATATATATATATGTAATATTTTGTTTCGATTTTCACGTTTACACACGCGCGCTCGTGTGTGTGCGTTTGTTCTTGTAGATTACTGTAACATGCTGTAATTGTATATTGGTTAGATGTTATGTAGGTATGTCAGGATTTTAGTATTGGATGTAATTAGGTTATAAGACATTGTTTTCACAGGGATCTATTATTAGCGGCACCATATATATGAAAGGCTATGTTATTCTATGTTATTATATGACCTCAGTTACATCTTACTTCACTTGTGCTGTTTTGTGATCTAGTCTCCTGGGAATGAAAAATCGTAGTGTTCTTTTAGTGATAAAATTACATTCACAAAAATAATGACCCTTGGGTATGGCTTGTAGACTTATATATTAGAAGTATATTATTGCAAATAACTCAATATACGTAGGCCTACATCTATCAGATGTTTGCTACAGTATCGATAAAGTTTGGTAGGAAGAAGACGAATATGAAACATTCAGTGATGCAAAGTTAAATGATTATGAATCTCATAGTACCGACGACGAATCCCAAGCAAGACTGATCAAAATTGTCGTGTTCATGGAAAAGTTATAGGTAATACAACACAGAAATTGCTATTTTGTGAATTTTAAAATGTTCTTATCATTTAAATTGATCTTACATTCGCATAGGCCTACCTGTGTATCCTGAGAAAGAAAACTTATCACTGTTACACAGAAATGAAAATTATACAGCTATAAATCGAGCAATCGCGTATTGGAAATGATACGACAATTAATTAATAATAATGAGCCATAACTAACATTTTCCAGTACAGTCCCCAACATTATCCAGATATCGAGATAAATTTCGTGCAGTCGAGATTTTTGTGTCACTTATGACCTTAACTCCTCCGACGTTATGCGTATGAAGAGGACAATTAGTTGGCTGAGTTGTTTTATTGGGATATAGTTGTGCGTTGGGTGATTATTGTAATTCGTGCGAAGCGCTATTCAGTTTTTTTTTTTACCTTAGTTTGTATCCACTTTATTCAGATGAAGTAACAATTACGATTAGGTTAATTAGCCTGAATTTATAAATAAAATAAATCTCATTAACCAAAAAAACCTTTTCAACCAATTACAGATCGATAACAAATTGCTTGATGTAGACATTTTGTATGTTTTATACGTCTGCACCTTCCCACTGGTTTGGTCCTCGGTTTCGTAAAGAATTATCTCATGTTTGTTATGAATGTCTTTGCTGCTGGTAATAAGATATGTTTAGATTTGTATTTTACTTTCGAAGAACAGTACTATCAGTAGTGATACGTAGTGATACGCGTAGTTGTATCAGTGCACGTGTGTTCAGACAGGGACAGTACATTGGTGGCGCGTATCTCACGTTGAGTTTTACCCTCAAACGTTGCTACAGCGTTCGTTTGGCATCAAGTTCCGGTGCAGACCGTAAACTGTCAGCATCACTTAGCCTCAAACGTTTGTAGAAAGTGAAAACATGTGTAATACGTTTGTACGAAACAATGAAGCGTGTCAGTGTAAGTCTAACAAGGTTATCGACCTTTGTTTGCTTCAAGTACTTCTGCGGAAGCCGTTGTGATTTATTGCGGGATCTCAACGATCAGTGACAAATGTGATTGGGTTTCCTTCCAAGTGTTTCATTCAAACTTGTTTACACTGTAATTAGAAAGTAACGTTTTTATGTATCACTGCAAAATGGATACTTTATATACTGTAAGTATAAGAAAACAGTTTTTTTTTTAATTACAGTCGGGGAAATTCCGTTTACTAATAGTTAACTGTTTGTACATAGCTAGTTTGCCAGAGACGAGTAAGCAAATACCATCATTTTTGTTAAGTTTCTTCTAGTACTGTTCTGTCAGTAGCGGATGTCCCTGCAGCATTATGACAGGGCCTCCCCTTTTACGTACCAGTCGGCATCACGTCGTTTCTTATACTACATATTACTTCTGTAACGTAAAACTCATTTTTGTGATACGGTTACTATAAACACATAGTTCACTATGTCTTTTACATACAAGAACGTAACGCTGTGAAGTCATGTAATGTGAGTAAAAATTTGAGTTAAATTTTGTTATCAATTAAAACCTAAAAAACGGACCTCCTGCTTCGTTTACAACACGGTTTTCGTCTTTTAGAACAATCTTTGTTAAAGATCGCGATTCTGTTCATGGAAATTCTAACTATTATGACAGTTCAATAAGTCAGAATTACTTTACCGGCATAAAATATAATTAATTGGAAACATGTTCCCGAAAGCGGTCTGGTAGACCTATTAGATGTGAAATGCTGTATATATTAAAAGGGAGACAATATTTTACATATATAATAAAAGTTACTATCTAATATAATATACGCGTTTTCTAATTGATTTCTGCAGATGATAGGTAGATAGGTCTATTCTAAATTTCCTTACTTTACCTGCTTACGTTTGACATTTGTAAAAAAAGTCTGTTAAAATTCGAAAGAAAAAAAATTCTTCACTTACATAGTTGTTGCATGCAAAGTAGGCCTATATTAATGAATAATTTTTAATGAATAATTTTGTTTCCTGTTCACTAGCAGTGAAATTACATTTTGAAGAAACCTTACGTACGAGAAAACCTTAATTTTTTCAAATACAGTTAAAACGAGTTACAGAATCTGGGAATATTCTTACTGTTCCAAAAACCAAGTTAACGTCATAAATTGCAGTGCGTTCTACAAATTAGAATTCGGATATGTTGAGGATTTATAATGTGTGTGTAGTCGAATATCACTTTATTACTAAGAAGTACTTTCACTAAGAAGTACTGTTTGGCGCATTTTACTTTATTCTCAAACATACAATGAGGAACGGATACTGCTATCCGTACTGTTCATGCATGGTGCAATGTGTGCTTCTGTGCTGGACCCTGGCCAATGTATGTTGACTCTGCAATAATCTCATTTCAGATAAAAACACTTCACAAAACTGGGCCATTATCACAGGAAATTTATTGAAACGTATTCATTTTTGTTGTCAACTAGAACCAATATACGTGTCGCTCTAGTACTGTGTGTGTGTGTGTGTGTGTGTGTGTGTGTGTGTGTGTGTGTGTGTGTGTGTGTGTGTGTGTGTGTGTGTGTGTGTGTGTGTGTGTGTGTGTGTGTGTGTGTGTGTGTGTGTGTGTGTGTGTGTGTGTGTGTGTGTGTGTGTGTGTGTGTGTGTGTAGTATTTAAAATTTATATTTATATTACCTAAAGATGTTATTTTTCGTTATTTGGAACATGTTTCGGGTACCATCTTGTACCCATCCTCAGCCTTCCGGTTTTTGTGTCTGGTGAAGTAACATATGTGTTGGTTAACTATTATTATTGTGGCTTCCTGTTGGCTTCTGGTACTTCAAATTGGTTCTATTGTGTGTGATTGTGGTGTATGTATAATTTTTTTGTGTATTTTCGATGTTGAGTGCTTTGAATATTGTGTCATGTTTTGTATTGATTTGTATTTGTTCAGGTATTAGTTTATTTTGTGTTTTATGTTTGTATATTATACAATATATACAATATTACACACACGCCAATATACGCCATGGTTTTTATTTTGTTTTTGAAATATTAGATTGTTGTCGATATTGGTTGAGTTGAATCTGTTAAATATTTTGTTGGCGTGATGTTCACAATATTTTCGACACATTTTCTGTGCGTTTATTAATTTTATTTGTGGAATTAAATCATCGTATGGAACACTCTTGTAGTATATTTTGCTTTATCAACTTATGTACACTACCATCTTCACATTACAAGCGAAATTTCGACGTAAAGATATATAATGTACGAATATAAAGCGCAAACCAAGTGCCTTTTGGAGTAAATTAAGAGACGTTCCTTCATTGTAAGGCAGCGTACCTTTTTATATGGAAGAGAGGACGGCTCACCACATACGTTCCGACAAATCATGACAATTTGATGAAGATACGATTTCGTAAATGACTTTAACATATGTCTGGGCTACTGGGAACCGAAACCTATAACAAATAATAACCTATTAAATTATATCAGATTCAAAGTGTATGAGCAGTGATACAAAACTAAATCTTTGCTTTGACTGACATTTGGAATACACACGTATTGTATGTGAGAGTGTAAATATAATTGTTTATGTTTACTAAAATAGATTTCTATCATTAAATAATAAATGTTGATCGTCAAAATAGATTCTAGTAAGACCGATAAAGAAGGCATAAAACGAGTTAGCATATAACTTAGAATGTATTAACATAATTATGTATATGCATATAGTGTAACATATAGTTTAGTATGTCTACGTTTAGTGTAGAAATAATGTAAACTACGCGTGGCTGTGTACATGTGTACTAGAGCATAGTCGTAACTTAATTCGCACCAGTTACCTACTGAATACTTAATTTGTCACTAACTGAATACTTACTGTTATAATAACTCATTCAGTGTTAGGTTTACTGGTGTTTATCAGTTCAGGAAAAATAAAAAAACGTCAAAATGAAATGAACAGTCAAAATTTGAATACAGATTCTCTGACATTTATAATTAAAGGATCCGATAAGTCTGTAGTTGTTGTGATGGTAGCAGATATTTTTCGACGTCAAAGAGGGTAACAACGTGTTTTGTCTAAGCAAAAGTTTATTTGCATATCTAATTAATCACTAAAATGCCTTGCAGTCTTCCATATCGTTCTTTTCTATGAATAATCTCTTCGCTGTGCCATAGTTTCATATTGCATTTATGTTTCATGTTAAATTATGTTGTGATTATGAATTTGTGTTTGCGGTCACGGAAATGTTTTTACAAGTTTATTAACACGTGGTAAATGTTTTTAGGAACTAGAACCGTTGGTAACCAGCTGTCACGCATGTGGACGGCGGCTTGTCGCAGTCATGGCGGACGTAAGGAACACTTCGGACGGTTCGCTGAGTCGACGTCAGCTGAACCATCAACATCGTGCCATGACGAAAATCTTAAATGATCCAGAACTCCAAAGGCTTAGACGTGACGGACAGCGGTCTTTAGCACAGTTGGAAGAGCGGGCTCAGTGGTTACCTGATAACGAAGATGTTAGGTTAGTTGTAATTTCCTATATCCGTATATCTTTAAATTTCCAGAATTAAATACATATTGAAGTCTTTATCAAGTGTGTGTTCCAAAGACTGTATTTAATAATGTCCTACTTACAGACACTGCGTAGAACGTGCGGAGAGACTGTTCTCAGAGGTAGACAGGGCTGCGAAACGATTAGAACAACTGTCAGACAAGAGGAAAGAAAGGTTAAAGGATCTGGCTAGAATTCGGGCGCTCGAAGATGAAACCTCACAGGTAGGATACAATTCCCTCAATATTTTTTTCTTACAGTCAATCAGAAGTTATACAGCAGTTAATCTTGGTCATTGTATACTGTAAGTATCATACTCGCACGATGTACTCTTATGTTTGTTTTTCGGCATACAACAGTAATTTAAAATGTCAATGAGTGAAATCGAGTCATTCTGATGGTAAATATGGTACTCTTCTAAACGCAAAACCTAAAGCGCAAAGTGTTCACATGAGCCGAATTCTTTTTCGAGGACATGTTTTGTTTGGAGTTGTTTTTTTACTGCCTTCCCTGTGATGGTATCCTCCGGACTGGTGGAATACACGACCTGTTCACTGTACAAGGGCATGATAGCGTTGTTACAGTTAATTTTGGATTTTAATTATGCTTACAAATTGGATCTATTCAGAGCAGTAAGCGCGGCTTCCTATTGTCCCTTCACAAAGCACTAATCTAACCAAAATGATGAACCGCTGTCTCTTCTTTAAAAATAAATTAATATATTTTCGTACGTAACGTCGTTCTGTACTCTTAATACACGTAAAGATGACAATACATACAGCATTACTGTACTGTCAAGATCATGAGCATAAGAATATTTCAAGTTATGTCGAGTATTAGTAAGGTAGAAATAAATAGGCCTATTCAGATCGTTCGAAATTACTTATTAGGAGTAGCCAAGTTGCACTTTGCCAAACATATTACGGTAGGAAAATTTTTTACTCCAAAAGAAATTAGGTTTTTTATACTGGAATCTTTACATTTCTTCGTACACTGTATCGTAACGTCCAGTCTAATGAAAAAGTGTATCAGTTAGTAATTAAGATAACAACCATGTATAGCAGACAATTTACTAATAAATACTAGTTGTAAAGAGGAGAATAACCATGCGCTTGCTTAAATAGCCGGTAGCCCTAAATAGGTGTTACACGATACTACTTGAAAAACGACTTAGTTACAAAATTCAGTTAACTAGTAAATTATTGCAGCTAATTTTTAGACAAAAGTTGTATTAAAATTGTTATGTTTGCCTTAGCTGGGTTTTGCTTATTGCAAGCTTCACTTAGTGTTACGTAGGTCTGTTATTAATACTCGGCCACGTCGTGGACAACAAAATCCAAGTATTTTTGCAGCTGTCTTAATACTGTCACATCAAAGAAAGCTATTTATTGTAGTAACCTACAAGATAGAGGACTGCTCTTTAGCTTGCAAATACAATTTCTTAGTTGAAATGTAGACAAATTATCCTGTAAAATCTATGACAAATTACATGTTACTTGTCAAATAAATTGTAATTGTCATGCGTTCCTTTAAGTACTTTGAATAAGTTGGGGTATTTTTTCAATTTCAGTATTTTCAGTACTTGCGATGCTTTTCGAGATGACTAAAAATTTTCTAATCAACAGTTTATTAAACAGCTTACGTAGTCAAACTTATTATTAAACAAATTGTGAAGGCTTGAATTAGTATGATAATATTCTTCAGACTCACTATGAACGTCATTAAACTTAATGAATACAAGTGAAAACTATAGGCTACTATATTCAGTTGAAGCGATATGTCAGTAAACAGAGCACGGATATCTCTAAATATCTCGCGACGCCTAATTAAGGCTGACTCATGAGACGCAAATGTTCTTTAAAACTTAAAATGTTTACTAAGGGAAGCCTAATCCATTCTAATTTTCAGAAAAGAATCACGCGGAAAGCTGAAGTTACTGCGGGGCTGCTGACTGTTTAGTATTAACCATCGCTAAACATTCTGCATACGGGATGAAACGGAATCCCATTTAGTATATATGTTTTATGTTTGTTTCATGGCAAACAGTGCGATTGGAAGATATAGCATTTTGCATTTGTGATATGTTTCTAACGTTCGATAATATAAAAGTGCAGTTCCAGTTATATATAAAAATCATCTAATTACTCTGAGAGAAAATTAACTCATTAAAAGAAAGAAGAACTGTATAAAATCGTTGATAAAAAAACTCACTTCAAATACCTCGATAGAACGGTGATTGTTAAGGCTTTTCTTAGCTAACTTATTCTGTTCAATTACCCCTTAACTGTATAAATAATCTTACCCCTTAACTGTATAAGAATCAGTGAAGAAACAAAATGTATGTGGGCGTAAAAAACTATGGCCAGAACGGTAAAACTGCAAATAACTTTTAGTTTCTTGACAAGCGGTTACTCCTATGCATCGTCTGTCAGTTAATGCACTAATAGGGTATACTCTGGAAGTATGCGGTGATGTTATTTTTCAATGCTGTATCCCATTTCTACTTAGATAATTTTGAAATCTTTATTATATATTTATCCGGATATTTCATATAAGTTTATAAAAATCTGGTTGTTATTTGACTAACTCTCAGTTTAAAAATTCGAGTGGGCAGAATAAACTATATGACAGTGTATATTATTTTCGTGCGTGTTTAGGTCGCCACGCTGAACTTACTTAGGAGCTGCATACATCGTGGATTCCCGGTGGCAGAATTAAACATAATGGTCAGCACAAAACAAATCCACACTAAAAAAGTGCGCCTACCATGTATTCATTCTCTGTAAACAGGAGACAAAAAACAACTGAACGCAAAGGAAAATATTTTAGTTACAGCAGTCGTACAAAAAGCAAGGGCTGGGCGAGAGAGCATGTATACAAACATTATTGCTTATTTCCGGTTGTTTGGTGCTTGTGGGGTTGTAAATCATTATACGGTTTCTATCCACAGCTGCTTTTAATAGAAATAAACACACCGTCTGACTCTCCCCTAATTTTGCTGTGCTACCTAGGCAGGAGTAAGCGGCGCTTTTTTCATTATGTTCCTACATCAGAAGCCTTTGTTCCGTTAAAAAAAAAAACTGAAGGACACAATTATAAATGTGCTTTGTTTGTTTTGAGTTCTATGTACTCTCCATTCCATGAATCATACAATTTCATTCATTGCCTGCCAAGGACAGGAAAAAAGGAGGCGGATGATTATGGAGGCCAAGGTTCGACTCTGAACTGTGACGCCATAGAAGAACAGTTCCATTATTGTAAGAATACGAGCAATTTTGTTGCAGAATCAGATATACGTAGTTTTGACTGTAAAACGTTGATTCACATGTACAAAGCGTATGTAATTAATCGTGGTAACTGAAAACGTCGTAATCTCCGAAATTGCAATAATTCGAAGACACTTCAGTGCTGTCAATAAACCATATCGTTTTACTAAATGTGAGGAATAAAAACAATACTATACTATACTATATGACAATGTAAAATGTAATGGCTTTTAAAAATTTATATTCTTATATACTAGCGATGAAAGCAGAGAGGAGGGAATTGCTATAAAGAAGTTCTAACATTATAACTCTAATAGCCTGTAGTTGTGGGTGTCATACTTTAAACTCTTATTTGTAGTTGTGAAATTAATAGTATGAAACTCATGTATTAATTGTTTACTTAGAAGTGATGAATACTAATTCTTTAATTTATTTGTTGGTGTTCATGAAAACTATTTCAAGTACTAGTGTTGTATAATCCATAAGGTTAATCTTTAATAAATGAAAACAGGACACAGTTATCAGTCTAACCAACACATTTATTACATTTATATTAACTGTCATTAATATCAGTTCTCTATACTCTTTAACATATCATTATCATTAATTATTTTAAACATGATTTCTACCAATAGACAATTTATATGCTAAGATCTCTATATCTCAGGATTCATTTGATTTTGTATCTACGCATGAATAACACTTACATCTAGTTACTTATCATATTACAAAATATATATTTATTCCAAATGGATTCATTTTAAGATATGAATAAATATTCTTAATGGAAGTGATATATTTATTTTAACATGTGCGTAGTTCGCTTTTATATTCTAATCATATGACTAAGTTTTAATGTGTAATTCATACGTAAGTTCTTTTAGAAGGACAGGCAGGTGTATTGTAAAATAGTAATTAGTACATAAAAGTTTTACTGTTGGTACGAATATTCCTGTCTACGGTGTGCTGATGTACTGTGGTTCCATCTCCGGCTCCTTAGGTCCGCTGAGTAGATGTAGATTCTCTCCCGGCTTCTTTGCATACAGTATCACCTGGATGAATCATAGTGTGGTTCGCTCTCGTAGTGCTAGATTGATTAACACTTTTAATCACTTCACTTTAACAAAGTATATCCGGCTTCTTCCGATATTTACATTAGTGTAAGTACTGTTCACTAGTTTACAACAGTTACTCTCGTTACGCAAGTTCACAGTTCGCAAACGACTTATTCCGTTTCAATCGTTTATATCGTTAGCAGCACATGATAAGATCCGATTTTTTGTTTTTTACGAGTTATAAACTAATAAAACTCTAGTTCTCACTCTTTCGATATTTAACTGCGTTACATATATTGTTAGTTCATTTTGTCTCTACGAAAATTTAGAATAGATTTCTAAATTTGCACAAACTATTTACTTATGTTGACTTTACGGAAATTTTAAGTAAACTCTCTGAACTTTCATCGTATACTCCACGAAAACTTTACAACAGACTCCACGAAAATTTACCACAGACTCTTTCCGATTTTAAGTAGAGACCCCTCGATTTTTAAGTAAAGACTCTCCGAATTTTAAGTAAAGACTTCTCGAATTTTAAGTAAAGACTCCCCGATCGCGCCTCAGTTCATTGTAGGCCTATATATTCAATACACATAATTCCCCACTAGTTTGCTACATTTCACTTTGCTCCGTTTTAATTGGTCCTTATTTCTTTTCTTCTATGAAAATTCACTCCTGGAAACCCGCCTACCTTTAAAGCTATTTTCTGATAGGTCATCTCCGTTCCCTCTTTATTTCTTTCTCTTGGTTCAACCACCTCTGCCACAGTATGTCCGATTTCAGACTCGTAAATCTTTATGGCGTTTTTATATGCCATTTAGACAGAACAACCCCTTAGTGTCTTCTAACGTCCAGCTGCCCTGTTAATTAGTTCACTCACCTCTGCTGTAGCTTTCTCGGTATTGAAATCGTAATTCTCTCTCTGGCGTTTTTCTATAACCTTTAGCCAGAACAAACCCTTAGTTTCTCCAAGCGTCCAGCTGCTCTGTTGATTAGTGCAATCACCTCTGCTCTGGCGTTCTTGGTATTTATAATTGTACTTCTCTCTGGTGTTTTTCTACGCCTTTCAGCCAGAACAAAACCTCAGTTTCTCTAAGCTTCCAGCATAGATTAGTTCAATCGCCTATGTTGTATCCTTCTCGGTATTCCCATTCATACTTATCTCTGGCGTTTTTTCTATGCCTTTCAGCCAGAACAATCCCTTAATTTCTCTTAGCGTCCAGCTGCACTGTTAGATTTATGATACATCCATACGCATGCACGTCGACGTTGAAGGATTTCACACTCTTTTGTACTAACTTCCTCTCCTGGTTTCTCTCCATACATCAATGTCATTTCAAGCGCGGCGGCCAGATGGGGTTTTTTTAGCGTTATAACATATGTATAAAAAAATATCGTTTTGCTTTGAAGAATGTGTTCTTACTGCTCTGCTCTATTAACCTTGCTGTAATAACCGAGCTAGTATCGGTTACTCCATAATAGTTCTTGTTATGTCACCTTTATTTACGTATGGTGGTCATGCACAACATTTTTAGTTCGGAAGTTCTTACTAAAGTGAAATAACACCTTTGAAATAACCCTCTGTGATGCTTATGGAACTTTGCCTTATCAGCACAATTTCTCTCACGTGTTCTCTGACAATTCCTTTCTCACCTTTCACTCTTTTTGTTACACTTTGTACCTTACTGTTGTATGAGAGTTGTTTTGTAGGTCTACTGTGTCGTTTTTTGTTACCATCTCTCCAACTTGGCTTTATCTTCAATTTTTTGATTCAACGTATTCGCGGCACGAATATTCCATTTACTGTAGGCCAGTGTAGTGTTGAGATGCGTTGTCAGCAATCAGGTTTTCAGTTTATGATTTGTTCATTCCTCAAACCGTTCCTTCCTCTTTCAAGTGTACTTGTGTATTCGGTTTTGTCAGAGATTGACAATTCTGAACTAATCAGTGTCAACTAGTCTTTCTCCGTTGTTATTAAATATTTTCTCTCCTTATTTTAATTTATCCCATTACTGTCTCTTCTTCCCCTTTGATGTCGAGGAATGCAAGCAGTGTAATGTCGTATGTTGAGAATTTTCTTATTTCTTAAAATAAGGGTTCAATAAAAAAAAAAAAATCATTCGTGATGTTCTTTGGTGTGAATGAATGAATGAATGATCATGTGATCATTTAAATATTGATTTTCATAATTCTCTAGCTGATTGTGCTTGCCTTGACAGTCTCAGCTTTAGTGTTATTAGACTTGCGTGAATCGTCGGAGGAATACTAATTGTGAAAATTGTGAAATTGATCACTTTACTCAAGTTTGCAAGAATCCCCGTAATTTAGTTAGAATATAATGTTCAGACATTGTTTGTTTAAGAATTTTATATATTAAAATTTTCTACTTTTAGTAGTTCAAAGATGTTCAGCTGTTCAAAAATATAGTAGATAATGAATGTTGAATGACTGTATGTAGACATATGTAATGAAAATATTCTAAAAATATAATGGACACAATCCCTTTGTGACTGTCAAAGTATAGCTGTACGATTGAGTTTCAGTTTACCGTATTTGGCAATGGTTATAATACTGAACAGGTAATAAAATGCTGAACGACGCTGGTTTAAGACTTATGAAATTACATAAAAATGGAATGGCCTACTTAAATAATACAATTGTGTTCGCTAAAATAAATTTGCCGTTTCGTTGTGTAACGTTTATTTAGCATTATCGAAATTAAACAACGGTTTGCGTGCGCGGGAATGTGCATCTGTATAAGGCACTTTAGTAAATATTTAATCACTCTTAGTTAAGCGACTCTCAACATTTTACAGTGTGATGATATTCTATTTGATGAAGTGTTTGAGAATCAGCATCTTTGTATGAGTTTCTAGTTTTTGTATATCAACATAACATAACGTGGGTAATGTGTGTCAACTTCTAGTTTTTTATGGAAATATTTTCATAATGAGCCTCCAGGTGGTCTAGTGGCTAACGCGGGCGATTGATGCGCTCGTGGTCCCGGGTTCAATTCCCGGCGGAGTCTCCGTACGACGTGCACTCAGCGTCGTGAGGCAGAACCGAGTAGGCGCTGAGATAACAGCGCCGCCTCCTGGCTGTGAATACCGCAACTAGCGGCTGGTGGCGCGTAGTACTAGCCATACACCGTCACACTAACACAAAAGACGCACACGCACAACTGGGGGTTGCGCGGCCCGCGCGAAGCGCAGGTCGCGAGTGGTGCAGTGTCCCGAGTCTCAGAAAGGACTCCTGCCACTGGGTCTGTTGGATTTCGTTATATACTTTTTATCTACTTATGGGGGGAGGGACTGAAGCGACCTGCGATTGGTTGATTATACCACCGGGACTAGCAAACGAGGTCGCTTCCAGGACTCACCTGGTCGAGGGGTGTATTTACCAAGTCCGGCAATGAGGGAATTGTGGGTCACTCTGTCGGAACGAACATAGAATTTACGCGCCAGGCGTCTCACGGTGTCATCAAGAGAGCGGACACCGAGTCCTCTCCTCAAAAGACGAGAAGAGTACCTCCGGGGGACTTTGCACGCGAGCTTCAGTCCCCGGTCGAGTACGCGCTGAAGCGTTGTTCTATGACCACGAGCCAGGTATCCCCAAACAGGACAGGCGTAGGTAATCACGGGCAACACGTACGTGTTGACTATGAGCTTACCTAGCCGGGGGGTCATTGCCGGATTAGATAGCACGGGCCATAGTCTACTGAGTTGCGCCGAAGCGCGTTGTCTGATGTACTGGGTATGGGTTCGCCAGGTGAGTCGGGAATCCACGTGGAGCCCGAGGTACTTGACGCTATTGGTCCAGGGCACCTCGACGGGGCCTACTTTAAGCGGCCGAGGCCGCTTGCGTTTGCGCGAGAATATTACCGCGGCGCTCTTGGAAGCGTTAACGGCAACTCTCCAGTCATCGGTCCACCCGACATACGCGTCGAGTTGGCGCTGGAGCTTAACTGCCGCATAACTCGCGTTCGGCTCTGAGGCAAAAGCCGCAGTGTCGTCCGCGAACAGCGACAATTCTACTCCAGGAACTCGGGGCGTGTCGTTGGCAAACAGCGAGAACAGGAGAGGCCCAAGGACGCTTCCCTGAGGGACGCCGGCGGTAATACACCTCTCCGAAGAGAGAGCATGGTCTACTCTCACTCGGAAGCTACGGTCTCGCAGAAAGCTGCCGATCAAATGAACGTAGCAATCTGGAAGAAGGACTTCCGTGAGTTTGTAAAGGACACCCTCGTGCCACACGCAGTCAAAGGCTTTCTCTACGTCTAGGAAGATCGCAGTCGTCTGTTTGCCCTGGCAGCCAGCCTCGGTAATGCATTCCACGAGTCTCATCAGCTGATGAGTCGAGGAGTGCAGCTCACGAAAGCCGAACTGTTGGGGATCAGCACGTCTAGTCTTTCTAGATGGTCGCGGATCCTACGCTGGATCAGACGCTCGAAAACCTTGGACGTCGCGGACAAGAGGCTGATGGGCCTGAGGTTTTCCACGCGAGAAGAATTCTTTCCCGGCTTGGGTATCACTATGACGGTAGCCGTTTTCCATTTCACCGGAAAGTAGGCTAGTCTGAGGCATGAATTGAACAGGTCAGAGAGGAACTGGGTTCCTCGCTTCGGAAGGCGATGGAGGGCGGAATTCATGACTCCGTCCGGGCCAGGAGCAGTAAACGCCCCTGACCGCGGCAATGTCCAGTACGTCAGGGCGGGAGTTAGCCCTCGAGGGATAGTACGTAGGCCCGGTAGGACCCATGACTGTGACCCGAGCCGCATCAGGGTACCTGCGCAAGCGGCCCCCGTTTGGGTTCGCCAAGCGGCTCCCCCAATCAGGGTGCTTACAGTTCAGGTCGCCTGCCAGGACTACCCTCCTGTGTGCGCCAAAGACGGCCTCCAGATCGTTCGACAGGAGCTCCATTTGTGGAGGCTTGTAAGCACGAGTAGACCGCCGAGAGCACCATGGAGCTCAACCGCGGTGCACTTGAGGTTCCGCCGCTGAGGCAGGACAACGCGGTGATGGCGAAGACTCGCCTTCACCGCGATGGCTGTGCCCCCTCCTGCGCGACCCGACCGGTCATCCCGGTGGCACACGTATTTTGGTAGTCGGAAACGACGATGCGGGGTCAGGTGCGTCTCACCAAGAAGAAGCACATCGGGCTTGTGTCGGGCAACGAACTCTAAGAGCTCAGAATGCCGGGAAGCGAGGCCGTTGGCGTTCCACGCCACGAGCTCGAGGTCTCGCTTGAGGGATTGCCGTGGTTGTCCGTTCATAACAGACCTATAACACGGCAGGCTTCCACCAAGAGGAGGATTTTGTCTTGGGGCGAGGCTGTTGCCAAGCGTTCCTTGATTTTAAGGAAAGGTTGGGCTACTTTCTGCAAGTCGTAGCTTGCCAGAAAGTCGGATACAACGGCGAGATCATCGGAAGATGAGGCCTGGGGAGAACGCTTGGCGGCAGCTGCATAGCTGCGGCGGGGCGAGGCGGTGGAAGCCTTGGGGGCAGGTTCTGGAGCGGGTGGTCGCTCTGGCTTTTGGTGGACAGGGTTGGGTCCAGTGGCAGGTAACTTTGGCTGGCCCGTGTTCTTGGCCTGGGTTTTTACCTTTCTTGCCTGATCGTGGGTATCGAGGCTTGGGTGGCGGCGGCCGTGGAGGATCGATTTCCTCTTTATCGTCCGGCAGCGGGACTTGCGCGTAGTGGGGAACTTCCCGTTCCGGTTCCGGGGGCGCGGCTTTGGGTTCGGCCTGTTGAGCTTTGCTCGGGCTCACTGCACTAGAAGGTTTCGGAACCGGAGCAGACCTAGGGGCTGGTTTCCGGACCACAGGTTCAGCGGCTTTGGCCGTTTTGACTGTCTGACTAACAAGTTGACGAGGCTTAGGCTGGACAGGTTTATTAAGTTTGTCCAGCTGCTCTTTGTAGACTGGGCAGCGCCTGTTATTTGCAGCATGGGCGCCGCCACAGTTGATACAATATCGGTGGTTGTCCGGAACAGCGCAGGCCTGCGTCAAGTGGTCATTTCCACAGCGGACGCAGGTCGGCGCGTTCCGACAACCGAAGCTGCTGTGGCCGAACCGCTGGCACCTGTGGCACTGGGAGATTCGCCCGGTCTGTCGGCAGGGCTCTACGCTCACGCAGAGCCCGAAAAGCCGTTTTAAGTCTAAAAGGGCCTGGGAGGAATCGCCCTTCTCCACCTGGAGTCTGATTAAGGGGAGTGGTCGACGCGAGCCATAAGTGGTGTACAGCCGAGAGGCTCCCACAACCTTATAGCCCGCGTCGCGCAGTTCATCGAAGACGACCTGCGGATCCGCCTGTATGTCCAGGCCCCGAAGGACGAGGGCTACAGGCTTGGTTCGGTTGAGTGTGTAGGTGTGGAACTGGAACGATTCCCATTCCAGCCACTGGATCACTCCGAAGTGATCGGTTGCGCTACGGCAGGCAACGCGCACAGTCTCACTCGCTAGGAGCTTGACCGAAGCGTTATCTGCCAGCACAACGACCTTGCGGAGTCGGCGACTAAAGCCGATAATATCTTTGACGTTCGTGACGAACACCTGCGGGATCCTTCCTTCGGAGGTGCGACTGGGCGCAACCTCAGCGGTGGCTTTGAATGCCGCCGAGTCCGTAGCCGAACTCAAAGAGGTCAGGGAAGGAGACTTCCTCGGCTTGCCATCGTGCCCTACTACCACCCAGTCGGTGGAAGCCGAGGTCTCCATGTCCGGGGAGTCAGACTCCGGCGGAGGATTGGGGCTGCTTGGCCTACTAGCGGCCGTGCAGCCGCAAGGTCCGGCCTTTACGGGCTTGGTCGGCCCTAATAAGGACCGATTTTGATCACGAACTTGCGCGGGTTGAGCAGGGCTTCCCGCGCGAGTCGTAGGGTTCCCGACTGGCCCAAGTGGCCGGCCGGGGGGCTCGTCGCTGCCGCACAGTGCTTCAGGGGCACTAACAGCTGGTCTACTGCTGACTAGTTCAGCTCTTTGTCCAGCGGGTATCCGGGGGCCGAACTGTGACACCGTCACAGTGGCGGCGCAACCCGCATCTCTATTTGTGAGTCCTACTCTCGGACTCCCCGGATTCCGCTGGACAGCGCTACCTACTCGACTTACCGGCACTGTGCGGCAGGTCCCAGTTGTGCGCAGTTGCTCCTCGTCTTGCAGGCAAGGCGGCTGGTCGACTTCCATCGCTGCAGCTTGATGTTGTTGCTGGCGAGGAGGTGGTTTCTGGTCCGGTGGCTTCTTCTTGACAGCCTCCGTCGATTGTTGAGAGAGCCTCTTCATGGCAGTATCTTGAGGTCGAGGCCATCCTCTTCTGCGTTGTTTCGCGTAGATGTGCACTCTTCAGATGTAAGCAGTCGAATGTCACCTCTGCTCGTCTCCCCACGTTCTCGTCCTCCCTCCCACAAAAGACGCGCGGTACGCCTTGGTCCTTAACGGACTGTTGAGCGTGGGCGGAGGATGTATTTTCATAATGAAGTGTATGATCTATGTAACAAGTCAATATGTTTGCTTACCAGGGACCTATTTACGGGGAGAGATGAACGGGACCCGCCCCCCTCCACAGAGGACCCGAAAAAGTTGACAAATTTTGTTAATCTGTTAATTTTTTAACTATTTTTAATATTACTTCCATATTCCTTAAGGAAATGGAAGTATGGTGATAGCAAAAAAAATCGTGTTCGAGATTACTGCAGATTCTGATTGTACTACACTCAAAACATGAAAAAATATCGGTATGGAGAACCATACATGACTTCCATATTCTAAGATTTATATTTAAAATCATTTTCAGCCAAACAGCCAGGCTGTGTCTTACCTGCCTTTTTATTGCTGTATTAAATGAAAAATATTATATTACATTAAAATGAAAAAATTATAATTTTATTGCCTGGCAACAAAATTATTTTATTTTTAACAATTACCATTGTTTCAAAAAGTTTAAATAAATTTTCAAGTACTTTACTCTTGTTAAAACGTAAAAGGTTGCAGGTAAACTACCGCTTCCCCTTAACCGATCTTCACCAAAATCGAAAGTCATTGAGACCTCTACAATTCAGGGACGTATGCAAAACATTATTTGATTCTGTTTGAATTTGCGGCTGTTATCGTTTGCCATAGAAAATACGCTTGATAAAAAAACGTTGCAGGTAAACTACCCCTTCCCCTTAACCGATCTTCACCAAAAACAATAGGTCTTGAGTACTCTACAAATCAGGGCTGTATGCAAAACATTATTTGATTCTGTTTGAATTTGCGGCTGTTATCGTTTGCCATAGAAAATACCCTTGTTAAAAAAACGTTGCAGGTAAACTACCCCTTTCCCTCAACCGATCTTCACCAAAAACAACAGGTCTTGAGAACTCTACAATTTAGGGCTGTATGCAAATAATCTTTTGATTCTGTTTGAATTTGCGGCTGTTATCGTTTGCCATAGGAAATACCCTTGTTAAAACATAAAACGTTACAGGTAAACTACCCCTTTCCCTTAACCGATCTTCACCAAAATCAGCAGATCTTGAGAACTCTACAATTCAGGGCTGTATGCGAAACATTATTTGATTCTGTTTGAATTTGCGGCTGTTATCGTTTGCCAAACAAACAAAATTACCCTTGCTAAAAAAAACCGTTGCAGGTAAACTACCCCTTTCCCTCAACCGATCTTCACCAAAAACAATAAGTCGCGAGTACTCTGCAAACCAGGGCTGTATGCAAAAAATTATTTGATTCTGTTTGAATTTGCGGCAGTTATCGTTTGCCATAGAAAAAAAATCTACAGACACACAGACAGACAGATAGACAGACAGACACACAGACACACAGACAGACACACACACAGACACTTTTCGGAAAACGACTTTTTTTCATGTTTTGAGTGTAGTAGAATCAGAATCTGCAATAATCTCGAACACGATTTTTTTTGCCATCACCATACTTCCATTCCTTAAGGAATATGGAAGTAAAAGTCGTTTTCCGAAAAGTGTCCGTGTGTAGATTTTTTTCTATGGCAAACGATAACAGCCGCAAATTCAAACAGAATCAAATAATTTTTTGCTTACAGCTCAGATTTGTAGAGTACTCACGACCTATTGTTTTTGGTGAAGATCGGTTGAGGGAAAGGGGTAGTTTACCTGCAACGGTTTTTTTTTTATCAAGGGAAATTTTTTTTTTTGTCAAACGATAACAGCCGCAAATTCAAACAGAATTAAATAATGTTTCGCATACAGCCCTGATTTGTAGAGTTCTCAAGACCTATTGTTTTTGGTGAAGATCGGTTAAGGGAAAGGGGTAGTTTACCTGTAACGTTTTATGTTTTAACAAGGGTATTTCCTATGGCAAACGATAACAGCCGCAAATTCAAACAGAATCAAAAGATTATTTGCATACAGCCCTACATTGTAGAGTTCTCAAGACCTATTGTTTTTGGTGAAGATCGGTTAAGGGAAAGGGGTAGTTTACCTGCAACGTTTTTTTAACAAGGGTATTTTCTATGGCAAACGATAACAGCCGCAAATTCAAACAGAATCAAATACTTTTTTGCATACAGCCCTGACTTGTAGAGTACTCAAGACCTATTGTTTTTGGTGAAGATCGGTTAAGGGGAAGGGGTAGTTTACCTGCAACGTTTTTTTATCAAGCTTATTTTCTATGGCAAACGATAACAGCCGCAAATTCAAACAGAATCAAATAATTTTTTGCATACGTCCCTGAATTGTAGAGGTCTCAAGGACTTTCGATTTTGGTGAAGATCGGTTAAGGGGAAGGGGTAGTTTACCTGCAACGTTTTACGTTTTAACAACAGTAAAATACTTGAAAATTCATTTAAAATTTTTGAAACAATGGTAATTGTTAAATATCGGTATGGAGAACCATACATGACTTCCATATTCTAAGATTTATATTTAAAATCATTTTCAGCCAAACAGCCAGGCTGTGTCTTACCTGCCTTTTTATTGCTGTATTAAATGAAAAATATTATATTACATTAAAATGAAAAAATTATAATTTTATTGCCTGGCAACAAAATTATTTTATTTTTAATGTATTCCTTAAGGAATATGGAAGTAAAAATAAAATAATTTTGTTGCCAGGCAATAAAATTATAATTTTTTCATTTTAATGTAAATTATGTATGAGTTAATATCTTTATATATATAATTCTTCTGTACGTGTGTATGTCACTGAACTCCTCCATGTATAAAATAATATATAGTTCGTGGCAGGTAAGCATATATCAGTTATGTAATGTTTACGTTTCCATTTTATTATTATGCCTACAGCAATAAAAAGGCAGGGAACACACACACACACACACACACACACACACACACACACACACACACACACACACACACACACACACACACACACACACACACACACACACACACACACACAAAATTCACGTTATTTCTGGCCTCACTCATGTTTATTTTCTTACATTTGCACGCTTTTTAAATGGAAAGTGCCGGAACCCACAACAACATAACGCGTGCAAGCCGAAAAAATGGACATCAATTTGCTTCCTGTGGATCGCTGGGCAAAGTAACTGCACGTGTTTACAGAGTAACGATTCATAGACAGACTTTTCGTCTTTAGGGAATGAACCCTCTGCAAGATGCTGAGGGTCCATGAGTGACTTCGGAGCGCTCCTTCTTTTTCGCGTGTTTGTTCTGTGAAACATACACTGTAGATTCGCAGCTTTACTCTAAGCAACTCTCAATAGGAAATGTTGAAAATTTTTGTCCACAGTGTACCCTCATTCACACTAAACCTGCTCTGATGTTTTAATTACGGACATCATAATATTAAAACTTTGGAAACTTGAGCACTACTTAATGGAGATCAATCATTAACTTATACAAGCCATTAATTTTTTGCATATATTTTATATATATGTGTACAACGTTATCGGCAACAAAGAAGTAGTTTTTGTTAAAATTCCTTCCCGGGATATTTGGCCGTAGTCCAATGTTTTCTACAAAACCAGACGTTTCGGCAATGCCGTCGACTACCATCATCAGTGAAAATCGAGTGCGATAATGTGAGGTGGTATACGTTAGTGACCACAGTACTGTGGTTAAGGCTGAAGCAGTAAGTAGAAAGAAGTAGTTTCTATGGTAATATTTCATTTCGAAAATGATTTTAAATATAAATCTTAGAATATGGAAGTCATGTATGGTTCTCCATACCGATATTTTTCAGCTGTGTGCGCTAATATAGTAGTAACTCTTTTACTTCCAAGTTCCTTAAGGAAATGGAAGTATGGTGATGGCAAAAAAAAAATCGTGTTCTAGATTATTGCAGATTCTGATTGTACTACACTCAAAACATGAAAAAAGTCATTTTTCGAAAAGTGTCTCTGTGTGTGTCTGTCTCTGTCTGTGTGTCTATCTGTCTGTAGATTTTTTCCTATGGCAAACGATAACAGCCGCAAATTCAAACAGAATCAAATAATTTTTTGCATACAACCCTGATTTGTAGAGTACTCAAGACCTATTGTTTTTGGTGAAGATCGGTTCAGGGAAAGGGGTAGTTTACCTGCAACGTTTTTTTTATCAAGGGTAATTTTTTTTCTACGGCCAACGATAACAGCCGCAAATTAAAACAGAATCAAATAATGTTTCGCATACAGCCCTGAATTATAGAGTTCTCAAGACCTATTTTTTTTGTGAAGATCGGTTAAGGGAAAGGGGTAGTTTACCTGCAACGTTTTATGTTTTAACAAGGGTAATTTTTTTCTATGACGAACGATAACTGCCGTAAATTCAAAGAGAATCAAATAATGTTTTGCATACAGCTCTGAATTGTAGAGTTCTCAAGACCTATTGATTTTGGTGAAGATCGGTTAAGAGAAAGGGGTAGTTTACCAGTCACTGTTAATGTTTTAACAAGAGTAATTGTTTCTATGACGAACGATAACTGCCGCACATTCAAACAGAATCAAATAATATTTTGCATGCATCCCTGAATTGTAGAGGACTCAAGACCTATTGATTTTGGTGAAGATCAGTTAAGAGAATGGTGTAGTTTACCTGCAACGTTTTATGTGATAACAAGGGTAATTTTTCTATGACGAACGATAACTGCCGTAAATTCAAACAGAATCAACTACTTTATTGCATACCTTTTTGAATTAAAGAGAATTCAAGGTCTGTTGATTTTGTTGAAGATCGGTTAGGGGAAAGGGGTAGTTTACCAGCAACGTTTTATGTTTTAACAAGGGTAATTTTTTTATGGCGAACGATAACTGCCGTAAATTCAAAGAGAATCAAATACTTTTTGCATACGGTCCTGAATTATAAAGAAGTGAAGGCCTGTTGATTTTGATGAAGATCAGTTAAGGGGAAGGGGTATTTTACCAGCCACTTTTCATGTTTTAACAAGAGTAATTGTTTCTATGACGAACGATAACTGCCGCACATTCAAACACAATCAAATAATGTTTTGCATGCGTGCATCAATTGTAAAAGACTGAAGACTTGTTGATTTTGGTGTAGATCGGGTAAGGGAAAGGGGTAGTTTACCTGCTACATTTTATGTTTTAACAAGAGTAATGTTTTCATGACGAACGATAACTGCTGCACATTTAAACAGAATCAAATATTTTTTTGGATGCATCCCTGACTTGTTGAGGACTGAAGACTTATTGATTTTGGTGAAGGTCGATTAAGGGAAAGGGGTAGTTTGCTTGCAACATTTTATGTTTTAACAAAGATAATTTTTTTCTATGACGAACGATAACTGCCGCACATTCAAACAGAATCATATATGTTTTTGCATACGTTCCTCAATTGTTAAAGACTGAAGACTTGTTGATTTTGGTGTAGATCGGTTAAGGGAAAGGGGTAGTTTACCTGCTACATTTTATGTTTTAACAAGAGTAATTGTTTCTATGACAAACAATAACTGCCGCACATTTAAACAGAATCAAATAATTTTGTGCATACCATCCTCTATTGTAGATGTCTCAAGGTCTGTTGATTTTGTTGAAGATCGGTTAAGGGAAAGGGGTAGTTTACCTGGCACTGTTAATGTTTTAACAAGAGTAATTGTTTCTATGACGAACAATAACTGCCGCACATTCAAACAGAATCAAACAATGTTTTGCATGCGTCCCTGAATTGTAGAGGACTCAAGACCTATTGATTTTGGTGAAGATCAGTTAAGAGAATGGTGTAGTTTACCTGCAATGTTTTATGTGATAATAAGGGTAATTTTTTCTATGAGGAACGATAACTGCCGTAAATTAAAACATTATCAAATAATTTTTCGCATGCATCCCTAAATTGTAGAGAGCTCAAGGCCTATTGATTTTGTTGAAGATCGGTTGAGGGAAAGGGGTAGTTTAACGGCAACATTTTATGTTGTAACAAGAGAAATGTAATACATTTTAGGTTAGTTGTCTCCAAGTCGCTTATATTAATATAATAGATATTTACCATATATCCGTCGTGCGACTTCGTTTTTCTTGTCTTATGACGCGTTTCGGCAACGAATTGCCATCTTCAGAAATCTTAATCACTCATTAGAGATCGTTAAAAAATTAAAAACACCAAAATCATTACAGTAAAAGTGCACTTTTGCGACAGTGGAAAATCACATACGCGAACATGAAATTTTATGTTTCTCGCGTGGACATTATCGATCGACTGATTCACTGTTTATATAGCCACTGATAAACCTGTTTTGCTTATTATAGCCCGTGTGTACTGTGACTTTCTATTTACCGGTGCCCGTGTGCAAGTATTGCCGTGTCGTACAATATGTTATGTGAAAATGTAAGTTTATCATTCAAGACATAATCACTGTTGATTTTTACGGCTTTATATTTTGACGGATTTTGGTGTTTTTAATTTTTTAACGATCTCTAATGAGTGATTAAGATTTCTGAAGATGGCAATTCATTGCCGAAACGCGTCATAAGACAAGAAAAACGAAGTCGCACGACGGATATATGGTAAATATCTATTATATTAATATAAGCGACTTGGAGACAACTAACCTAAAATGTATTATATTGAAGCCCGTCAGGCAAGTGTTGTCTATAAATACAAAAATGTTAAAATCAAAATGCTAAAAGTTGCACAAAACATTAAATTTAATAAAATGTGTATAAAAATGAATATCATACCAAAATATCCACGCATAAATATTAATTCAAGAACACCGGCGGCACTCAAGACGAAAAAAATAGCAGAAAAAACGTGGTTAACACAAGAAATTAGACAATTATACAAAAAGAAAAACAGGTTAAATACGGATCTTTATAAAGCGCATTTAGAAATGTTAAAGGAAATTCACCCTGCAGTTATAGATATTATCATGACCAAAATTAACGCTTTAATATTCAATTATTTTTATCATAAAGTATTAACCCATAATAAGAAAAAACTAAATTTATATCGTATTCAGCATAAAAAAGAAAATAGACCAATAGAATGTAAACATGTGTTCTATGAACGTGTAACGAATACAACCAACATAGATTTCACTACCCAAGAAATAAACACGCTTAATAAAGGTCTGAAATATAATGTACCAAGATTTAATACGACAAACGAAATTGTCCATGAGGTCGTTAACGCTGAAGCTGCAATTAAAAGATTAAATGGTTCCGTTGCACAGAATGAAGCAAGGGTTTTTATCAACAACAAACTCAATAACGTAATTAATAGTAATAAATGTAAAAGTCAAAACAATTTTTTAAAAAGTAAATATAAGCAGGATATCATGAATCTTAAAACCATAAAAAGTAAACTTGAGAAAAATGATCCAATTATAAGTAAGGCAGATAAGGGTGACACATTGGTGGTCATACAGAAAAGAGAATATACTCAAAAGGTATTTGATTTCATAAATAATAATAATATTAAGAAAATAGACCGGGATCCCACAAAGGCTTATGTAAAAACTTTGAATAACACCATTAATCAATGTAATTTTTTGTTAGATGAGAAAACACGCAGATATTTAAAACCAATTAATGCCACAGCACTAATATTTACAGGACTACCTAAAATCCACAAGGAAAGTACACCAATCAGACCAGTAATAAACTACACCACAGCTCCCGGATACAAAGCTGCTAAATTGTTAGAGACTTTAATTAAAAATAATATCAGGATAGCAAATAATTACAGTATAAAGAACAGTTATGAGTTTGTTGAAAAACTTAAAAAGATGAAATACTACCACAATATAAATTGGTATCGTTAGACGTAACTAATTTGTACACTAATATCCCCGTGAGGGAAACTATAGAAATTGTAAATAACAATTTAAAGGAAGTAGCTCAACTTAGCATGCAAAAAATCAACGAACTTATAAAACTACTTACAGTCGTCTTAGAACAAAATTACTTCACATTTGACAACGGGTTTTTTACACAAGATGACGGTCTGGCTATGGGTTCGCCACTGTCAGGACTATTAGCTGATATATATTTAAATTATTATGAGAATATAAACATAATATCTAATAAATTATACAAGAATAAAATCATTTTTTACTGTAGATACGTCGATGATACGTTTATGATATTTAATGGAACAAAAAGACAAATACAAAACTTAAATAGTCACATAAACAGCATACACCATAAGATTAAATTCACATCTGAAATAGAAGAAGAAAATCAATTAAATTTCTTAGATTTAACCATTTTAAAAAACGAAGGAAAACTTCAATTTAAAATTTATAGAAAGGCCACAACAACGGACATCACAATTCATGCCGATTCATATCATCCCACCTCGCATAAAATGGCAGCTTACAATAGTTTTGTGCATAGATTGCTAACTATACCGTTAAGTGAAAAAGACTACAATGAAGAGGTTAATACCACCAAGCACATAGCAGTGGCTAACGGATATAAAAGTTCATTAGTGGATAAATTAATAAGTAAACACAAAGAGAAGAAATTAAAAAAGTCGAACAATGATAACACACTTCCGGTTAATAAATACATATCTGCAGATTACACAAATATCTTACCAAATATTTTAGTTAACGAACTCAAGAAACACCATGTAATTGTAACTTTCCGTACAAATAACAGCATTCAGAGATTTCTTAGCCGGAAGAACAGTATACCAGAAAGAAAAAGAACCGGCGTATACAAGATGAATTGCAGCTCATGCGATATGTTCTACATAGGCCAAACAGGCAGACCGTTTGAAGAAAGATATAACGAACATCTTCCCAGAAGGGAATTACATAAAACAACATCTAATTTTGCCAGACACCTGATACTATGTAATCATAACTACAGTGATTTTGAGACGAATTTCCAGCCCTTGCATTGCTGCAGGAAAGGAAAATACATGGACGCGCTTGAGGAATATGAAATATATAAAACCGTCAAAATCAACACTGATTATGTCTTGAATGATAAACTTACATTTTCACATAACATATTGTACGACACGGCAATACTTGCACACGGGCGCCGGTAAATAGAAAGTCACAGTACACACGGGCTATAATAAGCAAAACAGGTTTATCAGTGGCTATATAAACAGTGAATCAGTCGATCGATAATGTCCACGCGAGAAACATAAAATTTCATGTTCGCGTATGTGATTTTCCACTGTCGTAAAAGTGCACTTTTACTGTAATGATTTGGTGTTTTTAATTTTTTAACGATCTCTAATGAGTGATTAAGATTTTTGAAGATGGCAATTCGTTGCCGAAACGCGTCATAAGACAAGAAAAACGAAGTCGCACGACGGATATATGGTAAATATCTATTATATTAAAGAGAAATGTTTTCATGAAGAACGGTAACTGCCGTAAATTCAAACAGAATCAAATATTTTTTTACCTATGTGCCTGAGTTGTAGAGGACTCAAGGCCTATTGATTTTGTTGAAGATCGGTTACGGGGAAAGGGTAGTTTACCAGAAACATTTTTTGTTGTAACAGAGTAAAGTACTTATTTTTGATAAATAAAGTATCCTGATATTAAGATCTTAATAACCCACTGTAGAAACGTAGATGAAATATCTATAAATGAAGAGGCTAGTTGAACGGGGTGGGGGTAATTTTCTATAAATGAAAATTATAGTTGAAGGGGGAGGGGATAATTGTTTATATAATTATGTACTACGTTATCGGCAACAAAGAAGTAGTTTGTTGTTGAAATTTCTTCCCGGCCTGTTTGGCCGTAGACCAAAGTTTTCTGCAAAACCAGACGTTTCGGCAGTGCCATCGACTTCCATCATCAGTGAAAATCGAGTGCGATAACGTGAGGTGGTATACGTTAGTGACCACAGTACCGTGGTTAAGGCTGAAGCAGTAAGTAGAAAGAAGTAGTTTCTATGGAAATATTTCATTTCGAAAATGATTTTAAATATAAATCTTAGAACATGGAAGTCATGTATGGTTCTCCATACCGATATTTAAATATACAAATAGGTTTATTACATAGCATTTGCGTATACGTTTGAAATATGAAATATATGAAAATCAGTCTAGTCAATATGTACCTTCTAAACAATGTTTCAATAACGCGTATTTTTACTGTGATATTACCGTTTATTTTAATGTTATACTTTCAGGATATTATCTCACGTTTTTCAACCACTTTAAAGATAGTAATATTGATTAGTCTTCACTTGTTTTTTCTTCTGTACGAAGCCGACTCGACCGGAGCCCAAGACCAAATTCTACGTACGCAACTGCTGCTTACCTACACCAGGTTCAGTTGTTGAGTAATGAGAGTATGTGTGTTTGTCTTGATAAAATATTCATACAATAAGTTTCAGGCTCAGAAAACACTATTACAATTTAATTCAGTGTGTTTTGGACAAAAGCAAACAACCATCAATTTTGTGAATGTAATATTTCGTAATATTCATGTCTTTAAAAATATAGAAGTCTTGGAGACATATCTTTAAAAAAAAATCTTTTTACATTGTAAAAACCTACAGATCTGTGTACAGTTTATAACTCTACAAATAATTTATTCCGAAAAGTAAATTAATGTCCGCAATATTGTGCTGTTACATGTATAATCTATTCTCTTTGTAACGGAAAATTAACGTTTAATTTTACATTAAAGTTCAAACTTTGACAATCGCTGTCAAAGTGAAAAGTACCACCCACGCGCGAAATTATTGCTATGCTAACAACTGTATGAAACGGTGACAAGGAAAGCCAGTGACCAAGTATTGCAACAACAAACTAATTGCCTAGATCAATAACGCTTATTTGTGAAAAGTGAACAATGTTTTCGTTAATTTGTGCTTGTTCACTGATTGTACACGTGTCCGTGCAAATGATTTATTCACTTGTCTATTCGTTCTCACAGCGAATTGAAAGGTGAAGAACTGTTCAGTTTAATAGTTACGTAACAACCACAGGAAAGGTTGAGCGCACGCAAATCATTTTTTTAGATCTTTTCATTGCAGCGAAGTAGTATTTCATTAGAGCAGTTTGCCGGCACCGCACGACCGCGGCATTTTGTTGTATCAGTCCATGACCGCCTTAATAATGTGTACACCGAGTGCGATGGTCGGATCGCAGTATACTCCCAATAGTAACATGTCACTATTCAAGTTATCGTTTGAATACGTAATTAACAGTGTCATCGGAACGTGATGACAACTCGTATGGAAGAAGGGGTAAAGTTCATGACCGCTGATGTGTGGCAGAAATTCTAATTGCTTGCTTAGGTTGTTTGTCCGGCCTATCTGCCATTCTTCTTTCGAATTATAGTTGGACCAGTACATTGGGCTTACACGACTTCAGAATGTAACGTCTAAGTTCAGTGTCGTGTCTATTTTACGCTGCCATACAGGTTCCAAACAATCGAGAATTGCAGATAAGTTATATCCAACTTTTCAAGATATTTTAAATTGTGGGTTTGCTTGGTCAGAAAGTCGGCAAATTTAGTCAGAGAGCTATTTAACTCGTTTTGAAAATTTCGTATTATGCTATTTCACATCCAACCCCCAAATAAACACAAACAAATCTTGGGCATTTTCTCACGCTGTCCATTCTGCATTTGAAGTCTTCCGTTATGGACCCCGACGAATATGTCTTGTCAGATAACGTTTCACCTATATTGCATGGGCATCTTGAAGACATATCGGAAGAAGACTTCAAATACAGAATAGATCTTTATGCATGTAAAAAAATCCCAAACTGACTGAAATAACAAAAATTGAATTTTAAAAGTTCTTGCTGGCATTAATTTAATAAAATTATATTAGTTAAATTCTGAAAACTTTATCGGAATGGCTGTATAAAATTCGTATTGTAGCCTTAAGGGGAAACTGAAAATTGTTTTATAGTGTAATTATTAATTATTACAAACAGAATTATCACTGTTGCACACCATTATAGAAAAATTATTCCGATTAGCACTTTCAAGCTTCTCAGCTCATCGTCAGATCAGAAAAAAATCTGACGATGAGCTGAGAAGCTTGAAAGTGCTAATCGGAATAATTTTTCTATAATGGTGTGCAACAGTGATAATTCTGTTTGTGATTATAACCACTAACACAACTTTCTTAATTAAACGTCTATTAATTATTAGACAAACAAAACTTAACTTATGCTTTTTCATAACAATATTTCAGCTATATAAATTTAATATTTTTAACATGTTATTGTATGAAGACTGGTACACGCGCATACACGTACCAGGATGTAGGTCTATACCACATTTAGGAAGCCGTCAAAAGACTTTTTTTAATTCTTTACAAAGACAAGAAGTTTGGTGGTCTTCTATTGAGAATACGAGGCACACAGATAAGCAAAACGATTATGAGGATTTGGAAACGTACAAAAACTATAGCTATTATAGGGTACTATTACAAAAACAACTATTACATACACCTACGCGTGTACTAATGTAGAGTTAAGTCAACGAAAACAAATTCATTTGAGCCGGGTATAGAAAACGTGTTAATTAAATTCATGAGGACTGTATTACTGTCAATAAGTGAAGACAGTTATAGTAACACAATCGGACACGCATTACTAACAGCGAGTCATTAGATGCTTCTTGTTACACAATCACATGGTGCGTTAATTTTCACAGCTATAATATTCTTTAAAATCGATTTTTAATAATGGAATGGGCGTCCATCTTCAGTAAAATTTTGTTGGATAAACAAATTTTTTTTCTTCTCACCCCTCTTCACTAATCGAAGAGTAGTTTGAAATTTTCCCGCTTTCCCAAAAGGTTGCGCTTTCGTGGTTCAGTGTTCAGTCAGTCTTAACACGATGTCGTACTTCCGCCTTATCGACTGTTTCACCGTTACACTGTTAAATATGTATTATGTAATAGTCGAACTTACCATACTGTAAAACTAATAATAATAATCATAATAATAATAATGTTATTGTTATTGTAATGTTCGATGCTATTATTACATAACTGAAAACGTGGCGACATATACAGTTAGTGAAAGTTGTGTCATTCAAGCTGGAGAAGAGAGAAAGGGTTCATTCACGCACTTGTACACCGTCCAAGTTCAAGGCTAACATTAAGATATTCTCAACTCGTCCAGCGCCACAACTATCCTCTTATTGTTGTAGTTTAATGACCTTATAGTAGCTCCATTAAAATAAGCCTTGATCACAAAAAGTCACTAGGAAAGCCGTGTTTTTTTTTTAGTATCTAGCAGGGAGTGCCTTACAATGCGTGGACATATAAATTCTGGGCTCGTTGGTTATTTCCATGTTTTTTAGTTCCGGTGTTACTATCAGACATAGGCAACGCATGGCACGTTTCGGTTGTTGTACTATACACATTTTACTATTAAGGCAACTAAAAACATACATACGCGTAAACTATAAATAATAATTAAGAATAATCCATAGTTAATGCGACGAAACGTGATAAGGAAAATGAAGAATTAACGTATTCGAATTCGTACTAAATCATAAATATACCGTAGGATACATTCATATTGAATAATACAGTGGGTTCCGTACACGCGGATGCGCGCGCCCACACACACATCGTCCGCAGCGATTTGACCATCCACTGCCGAGTAAATGTCTTCCCATTCGCCAGTGCTTTCTCTTGAAGCTTTTCTTGTCGTGTCACTGAACCACAGTGTTTAATCACATTTTCCCTCCATCTTACAAAGGGTCGTTTTCGTGGCCTTTGCCTCCAATTTGTTGTCTTCTCTCCGCGCCAAATATCCTGCTCGCCTTCATTTAATTTTCTTAAATTTGTGAATGATATCAGCCATTTTAGTTTGGTGATTCATTCATTTAGGCGTTTTTGTTTTTCAAGTCTGGTATTGTTATTCTTATTATTTTTCTTTCCACGTTTCTCTGCGCTGCCAGCTGTTTTTGTACAATTTCTGTCAAAAGCTCGCCACAAATTTTTAATATATGAAAGTACGACAGTCTCAATAGCTAAATACGTTTGACTGAAGGAATATTGCATTCATGTTTCCCTCGTATATTTATAGTCCATATTCACATTTTGAATGTCGTAAAGAATAAGTATACCAAATCAGTTATATTTGAATTTCATTACCTAAGAATAAAGCTTTGCGGCACAGTAGTTTGAAATGATGTGCGAGATCTCGTACGCGCCCGTGCGTGTGCGTGTTTGAAATCTGACCGTATCATTTCAGTCACAAAATCGTTTACACTACCGATCCGAAGAAGCAGCTTCTGGCCACCCGCAGCGTCTGTGAACTGACCTCAAGTGCCAGGTTTAACCTCTGACTCGGTTCATTAGAGAAGCTCTCATAACAATGATACTTATCATTTTCACCGTAATATATACGTTTTGCAGACATGTTAATTAACTTTCATCTTACCAATTTAAACGTGAGGAAAAGGTCACTAAATGTATTGGTACATAATTTATATAGTTCTTTATTTATACAGTCATTGATGTAGCTGTGACCAGTTGCGGGTTACGTACGATCCCGATAACTACTCTCGTGAAAATATACTCACTTCCTTGCACGTCTGGAACACTGGAGCGTACACATTGCAGTTTACCGGCGATGTTGATGTCTGCGTTGTATCCCACTTATAGTTTAGTTGTTGAGCTGTATTGTTGTATTTATAATGGTACAAAAGTTCTTGTAATCAAATTGTAGGGATTCAAATCCGGCAGTTATTTTAACACTAAGTTTTGCTGCATAACTTGTAAACCTTTGTCATACACGCAATATCTTAAATTCTTAGTGACAAACACAAGTAGGAGACGCTAAGGAAATGACGATCTTAGTCAAGAAAGTTGTGCTCAGAAAACTTGTCAGCGTTATTAGCTTTGTCTCAATAGAGATTTTAAACTACTAGATTGCTGTCATATTCTGTCTTACAAAACTGTACATTTGTCTACGGCTTCTACGGTTTTACTTATGAAAACTATAATTTTCACAGTTCATGAGAGATGCCGACTATTTTTCCCAGATGATGTTAAAGTAAATAGCTGTACTATAGAAACATTTTGTGTTCCGTACTTTGTGAGCAATGTACAATACTGGAATATCTTAAAACTAGTGACAGAAATTGCCACATCAACATCGTAGAACGATTTCTACGTTTCCTTGCACACCTAACATACGTGATTTGTTCAGCAAATAATCAGTTTTGTATAACGGTAAGCTTCATTTTGTTAATGGTGTTCGTGTCAGCTTTTGCCCCACTGTACGTGTAGGTAGGCTAGGCTACGTATACACTACAAACATACAAAATCGTATAGACGTCGTAACAGTGTTTTCTTAACTGCTTGTAGTGAAATATTGTTTCTAACTGTCTTGCTCTGATCTATTCTAAGTTGCACAGACAATCTGCGAAGTTTGTTAATCTGTCAACGGTCAGATCCTATACAGAAAATCATAAAACACAATATATTAATTTCTTTGTGACCGCAATTTGTTATTTATAATTATGTATTTGCTATATCCAATAAAAAATATTTTGCTCTTCAAAATATCAACAAATAATCGGCTATTTTAATTAGGAGAGGGGTTAAGAATAATGGAGTGTTGTTACATCCAGTTCAAGGTAGTGTCAAATGACCACGGTAACTGAACACAATCCCATGCAGTTCCGAACAACACAAACGTCTGATATTCATGTCTGTGTCAGTTACACAGTCCAATTCGTAGTCTCAGTGATTATTGAGTAAACTTTCTGTTAAACGTCACTCTTCAAATTGATTTCAGGCCTGTATGTTATACAGTGGTGTAGAGCGTTTTGTTAAATAATTGCTAATTTTCCCTTAAGAAAGTTTTTCTTCTTCTGAAGCGTTTCTTCCGACTTGTGATTACTTTTAAATTTATTTTTACTTTTCGAATACCAAAACATGTAAATAGTGTTAACACATATTACGTATGTACTATATATTCACAGTTACTTCTTACTTTTTTGCGTCTACATGACTTGACTTACTTGACTTACTTGACTTAAGTCCTTAAATTCCTAGGTGGAACATAGGGCCTCGACGAAATTTCTCCAGCGTGTTCTATCCATTGCCAGGGCCTTCACGTCCCTCCATGTCTTGTTGACACCAGCCAGCTCTCTTTTCCATAGTCCTCTTCCAGATGTTTTCGGTCTTCCACGTCTGCGGCTACCTTGCGGATTCCAATTCAGTGCCTATCTGGCGATATTTTCTGGTGGTCTTCTCAGGGTGTGACCGATACACATCCTTTTTCTTCTCTTTATCTGTAGTTGGATGGTACTCTGACTTGTGGCCTCCCATAGATCTCTGTTCGAGATGGTCTCGGGCCACCAAATTCTCATTACGTACCCCAGGCAACGGTTTATGAAAGTCTGTAACCTTGTGGTAATGTCGTTTGTCACTTTTCAGGTCTCCGTCTGCATAATGTGTCTAATTAAATATGTCATTAATAAGACTCAACATAGGTAATTGGAGATGCACAGTCTAAAATCTGAAACGAACTTTTATTATTATTACATTAGCATAAACTAACAAAAGACAACTAATATTCATGTTTTCCTTCGTATCGAAGGTTGTGTTTTCTGTCAGTTGCAGTGAAATTCATAGCATAGCAGTTGGATTTAAACTTGATCACGTATAGGTGTGTGAAGAACGTAATGACATAAAACCTACAGTGTTATTATTGTTACTTGCTTTTTGTTCCGTCTATAAATTCGCATTAGCGTAATTATTTTTTTCTTTTACTAAGAATTACGTGGGCGTAGCCTTGTGCTTTATGTATTTCGCAGAGTGTACCTGAATAATTTATACAGATGAAATGGTCGCATACGAAACATTACATAATTATAGTAATCACAGTAGTGCATTTCACAATGCGGTGCCCCCATTCTGTAATGAAGGACTACGTGTAATGTAGTGGCAAATAGTGAAACGACGTTTTCTTGAATACAAATTTTAATATTTTCATTTCGTAACAGAATAAGAATGGATAAAAAATTAATCGTACTGTGTGTGTGTGTGTGTGTGTGTGTGTGTGTGTGTGTGTGTGTGCGCGCGCCCGCCCGCGCCCGCGCCCATAGAAAATCTAATCAAACAAATTTTTACTGAGTGTTTTTGGAAACAAGTGTTTTATTGTTTTCTACTTTTCTATATATAATTTGTAATATTTGTACTTTGCTCGTAATTTGTAATACTTTTTTTTATTTGTTCGTAATACTCCTAATTTGTAATCCATTTTAAATTCTTTTGAACTACGGGACGTTTTATTAATCATCATCTTCTTCAGCAAGGTTTAAACCAAAAATCGTTTGTTCCGGTCCCAAGCAGATAGACTAGAGCTGGACACTCCATCGCTTCTTCGGACGTCCCAAACCTCTCCTTCCTTTCGGCTTGTATTTCCGTAATTGTTTGGTAATGCGGCAGTCATCGATTCGGTTAAGCTGATCCAACCATTTTAGCCGATACTGGGCAATTGTGTCAAGTATACTCATAGGGAACGTAATAGGAAGGAATGGAGTCGACTCTTGGAGCAGGCCAAGACCCACCAAGGGTTGTAGAGCCACGGCTGATGATGATGATGATGATGATGATGATGATGATGATGATGATGATGATGATGATGATGATGATGATGATACTCATGGTATTCCGTTCTTGCCGTACATCGAAATTTTTTTGCGAACGTGAAAAGTACATCCTGCCATATGCCTCAGAAATCTCATTTCGGCCGCTTGAATACGAGTGGCCTGTGATTTCGTTAAAGTCCAATTCTCAGACTCATAGAGAACTTCTACGACCTTGTAGAACTTCAGACATGTTTCTTTACTCGTTATTTTAGAGTTCTCCTGATGGTCCGCACATATGATCGGGTTGTGCAGCTTCTTCACCACATCATTGTTTGTAATGTAAGACACCATACAGCCCAGATGTTCAAAATTACTGACCTAATTAATTCAACACATAATTGTATCTATAATTATGCCACATGACATTCCAGTTTCCTATCTAACCTTCTAAAAGAGTCATTTACTTGTTCGTTGGCACATATATTGATTTAAGAAAATAAAGAATTCGAGTGTAAAATGGTATAAAATTCTATTTTATTTTTAATATGATATTTAGTAGTTATAAAAATAATTATTCTATTATTAAATATTAATGAGATTATAATAATTATTAAATTATTATGTAATGTATTATGTACTAAATGAATATTATATAATTATTTTAATAATTATTAAACTGAATATTTTATATTAGTCTATTAAATCGTGTTCGTTAGTCTATTATATAATTTTAATCGTGTTCGTTATTATTATACACGATATGTTGCAATCATCATTATCTTACAATTCGAAAGTGTTTCAACAATCAAACGTAATACGTAGGATGACCGAAAGAAGTGGTTCATCTTTTACTATATGAATATCTATAGGGGAAGATGAAGTAGGGGATAGTATGGGAAAGAAACATCGAATAGTTCCGGTAACTAATTGGTAGAGTCCATATGAAAGGATAAAGATGTAAACAAGCCACTTTTAGTTGGAGGGAGAGAATTAAATTATGAGATATGAGATTAGATGATTGCATAGATTTGAGCAGAGAATATGCTTTCATAGAAGAGGCGGGTGGGTGATGACTTGGAAGGAGGCAGTTACTTTTTGAGTTCTGATTTCAAGAAATACTTAAAAAAGTGATAAGTAAAAGACAGCTGATTGATGACCTTGGAGAGTTTGACAAACGCGCAGCGTTCAACGAAAAATATTCTCATGAGAATAAGTTACGGGCGTGGAGTGGGGGTAGAGAGCGAGCCAGTCAGTAGCCGACAGTTGTTTCAGTCAGTGAATTATGTTACTGTCATAATTTTATGTAAACAGATATTATTGCAGTAAAATGTAATATTTTCTTCATGAGGTATTATGTGCGAAAAAAGTATTGTCACTTGTCTTTTACAATTACACGTGAGTTAAAAACTAAAATGAAATGGTAAGAAAATCAATTGAATGGTGATCAGTAATTCAGATCCTGAGCCTACTGACTGATGATTGGAAACAGGAATTCCAATCTTTATGATACTGGATATTTTTATAACATTTTTCGATATTTAACATTTTTATAAAATTATATTTATTGTGGTAACCATGTTATACTATAATTTTACTGAGTTTAGCAACCCTTCTAAACATGAAAGACATGAGATAGTAACATTTACGTGGTTTTTTAGTACGACAAGCCGTGAAATCTGGGCTTTTCTAGTTCCAAAATAAAATAAAATCACAAGAATTAGAATCGATGAAGACTCTCACAGAATGGGACATGTCAAGCTTTACACGAAACACGGTAAAAAATGATGAAAGGTTTAATAAATATCTGTAGCATGTACAGGAGGCGCCAAACATTGCTTTTGTCGCCTGATACTTTATACAAATGCGTGTAAATAAAGTGTATCCAGAAGCTTCTGTTCTTTAAGACTACAACTTTCAATTTATTCTGCTTATTTAATGCGTTCATTAAATCCCAAATAAGCTTTTGTTTATACGTTCATTAACTACTTATTTCAATTTTACTCATTACTTTTCTTAATAAATTCTCAGGTGTGAATTCTTTGAAAGAAACCAGGTCAGTAGAAGTTACAAATTAGAAGTAATTATAATAATGGTTACTTGGTTAGTGAATATCCATTAGTTGTTGACGTAGTCTCGTTCTGGTGATGGAGATGGCTCGTAGATACATTCCGTCGTTAGTTGTTTTATCACTGCCACTTATCACTTTATTCTTCCGGTCACTCGCGTAGGTGTTTGTATATGTGTGGGTAATTGAAGTTCAGTGTTCAATCAATGTTCTATCTTACTATGTTGGCTGTGTGTTCGTTTAAAGTCAATAAACATGTCTAGTTTCATTTGTCGCTGCTTCCACAAACGATCCTATAATTGGTTAGTTTGTTTAATGTTTCGTGTTCATTATGTTGATGATACACAATATTAAGTTCCAATCAGTTGTATATCGTTTAGTGATGCTGTCTGTTAGTGTAACGGTCTGATTGTTCACTTGGTGTAAATTTTCACTAAGTCCGATAATGCGCACGTCGGTAAAGTTCTACTACCGCGATATGAATGTATTAAGTTTTAAGTTCCTTGTTATTTATCTAACTTCCGAATGATTCGAGTAGCAATGGAAAGTTTATGATGTACCGTCTCTCGCACTTGAAGTTAAACTACTTAATAATTAAATGTAAACTGTCTGAAAATTCTAACTGCAAAAACTTTAGTATAACTGACGAAATTTTGAGTGTGGCTGCGTAAAAATTGAGTATGACTGACCTTCGTCTTCCTGGACAGCTAGTTTTATTAATTCGTCCCTACTCAAAATTTTGTCTCTGGCGCGCTTCACGCCCACTTCTTTCCGAGATTGGTCAGTTTTTGATTTTCTCGGAAAATACTGTCCCACTCTGTCAAAATCCGACGTCATAGTTCTTTCGATAGGTTCTTCGTCTCAGTTGCTATGGAAACATCCCTCACCATCAAATTTCTCGCTGGCTGAAGGTCTCTGATAGGTCCTTAGGTCTCCCTGCTCTCCAGCTAGACGATCGTTGACCCGCTTCGAAGAAACTAGGGCTATAAACAATTTGTCTAACAGCCTATTGTCTGAGTAAACTCTGCGTTTCTATAGATTCCCATTATCTGTACTTACAGTCTTCCTGGCGTATTGTTCTATGCTCTTACCCCTTTTTTCTGGCTATTACTAATTTCGAACATCTGCTGGTCGTTGAAGTCACCCCAACTTTCCCTTCGTAAATTCTTGTCTGTCAATTAGACGATACCTCCAGCTGTGTAACATGGCTTTAGTTTTTGTCAGCCTATCTTCCAGTATTGTTACTTAAGGTGCAGCGTATCCGTTTCATTGTAGTATGGAACATTACTTGTTTTTGTCGCTTATCGTCTACTGACGTAATACGGCCACATCTGCTACAATTCTTGGTACGGGTGTGAATGTCCTCCTTACTTTGTTACAGCTGCGGAGAGCAATAATTCTGGACGAAACTTTCCCTGTCATCTTACGCCACCAAATTCTATAGTTGGATAGAACTTAATGCGTTTCTATTGTCAAGTCAGCAACGCTTCACTGACACCTTCTCATTACTCCTTATTTATTGCTCCACCATAAGTCGTTGACACTTGCCTCGTGTGAACGTACTCTGCCGAGGTGAGAATTTAAAAAATTTTAAAATTTTCTGCTCGTTACAGTGTCCTCAATTTCGATTTGACGATGTGACCTCTGGGAACAACTCAAATCTAAATTCTGCGCCCTGTACGTCGCCTCGCCGTGTCCATCTTCTTCAGGGAAGGTATACACAATAACCTACTTTCAAAAGCTTATATGACCAGTGGTACACCCCCTTTTGGTTTTAATTAGTTCTCTGAATTTATTGCCAGCTATTTGGGATAGCTGAACGCATTTCACATTGTCGAATTGACATATAAATACCTTATCTTTATAATTATAAGATAAGTCATAAATTCCATAAGCAATTAAATAATTTCATCAATTAAATAAGATCTTACCTTCTAAAATATCATATTCACAAAATATTATCAAACAGTTAAGCGGTTCAATGTAACCTTTACATGATATCAAAGAAAATCTCCTATACATATACACCTTTGTGCATTACTGATGATTTTACCAATAAAATCCTTTAAACTATTATTTTAAAATTAGATTGTTAATTGACACAATCGCTACGTTAACTGTAATTATCTTACTAATTTACATACACGTATAACATTTAGTTTCAATGATTGACCTACTTCATGATACATCATTTATAATCCTAACCTACTAATTACATACATTCACATTAATAAAGTTCATTCACTATCTAGTTCGCTAAATATTATCACTTATCTGATTTAAGTGTCCATTTTTCTCACTTTGTCCTTTTAACTTATTACCATATAAATCAATTAATAGCAATTAAATGTCCTTTGCATTCACTGCAATAATTTTATAAAATGTCACACTAAATGTTAATTTATCTTATTATCTAACATTTAATTAGTGCTTAATTGACTAAATACAATTTTGATGTTATGTTTCAACAATTAAAGTACATAACTTTCTTGGATAAGCCAGCTTGAATGATATCACCGCGTCAATTACCCTAACGCAGTTGATTCATCAGCATCGGCTAGCTCCTTAAGACATCTTCTTCTATTTCTTCCTCTTCCTTCATCTTCAATTCTCTGGTTCATAGTATTTTTTCAATTGTCTGGCATTAAATTTTCCACGGAGTTTCTTGTCATCATCGCAATCAACGAGTAGATAAGTAGCTTCTCCGAGAATTTGATGCACTTTATATGGTCCGCAGTACAGTTCGCAAAATTTTTCAATTCTTTTCTGGACCGCGTCCGATTGATGATATGTTCTGATTAACACTTTCTCACCAATGTTGAATCTTGTAATGGTTTTAGTCTCATTACATAATTTTGCCTGTTTTTCTCTCTTCTCCTTCATTTTGATATATATTTGTTTATGATCTACCCCTTTAACTAGGAGCATATCCTTGTTGATGTATTTTTCCCACGCTCTGGGAGGTTTTCTTCCGAGCTGAGCTTCATACGGTGTTACTTCTATCGTCTCGTGGTACGTTTCGTTAATACAACTCTCGACGATTGGTACGTAACGCGACCACTTTGTATGTTGATCACCAACAAAGATCCTAAATAAGTTCCCAAGCTGTCTGTTGATTCTTTCAGCCAGATTCGCACAAGGGTTCCTTATTGCGGTAAATCGTGGTTGGATATTCAGTTCAGTTAATCCATCTAACCATTTTTTAGATGAAAATTGCGTTCCGTTGTCTGTGATAATCACTCTAGGAGATCCTAGTTCTTCACAATATTGGTGTACTCTCCTCAGTGTAGCGACGGTCGTTGCCCTTCGAAGTGTGAAAAGTCGTACGTATTTGGTAAAATTGTCAACCATTATAAACAGATACCTCACCCCACTAGACGAAGCAGGTAACGGTCCGTAAAAGTCCGCGCTCACAAGGTCACCCTTGCATAACGGTATTATGGCTTTTGTTCCTCCAAACGAATTTCTGTTGCCGGAATCCTTTTTTTTCTGACAAGTGTCGCAAGTCCGTACGTAATTTTTCATCCTCTTTAACATTCCGTCCATGGTAAAGTACTCCTGCAATAATTTGATACATCTCTTCGCACCGGGATGCCCATACATACGGTGTATTTCAACAATTATTTCGCCAGACACACTGTTCGGTACGTATAGTTTCCACTCTCCTTTGCGTAATCTGTACAATTTCTCATCGACGAATCTATAAAATTTATTTAATTTCTTATCTATACAATTTTCCTTAATCTTATCAATAATATACTTAAGCTTATGATCTTGAATTTGGTGCCTTCCAATATCCATTAGGATCTTGCTTACCTTCTTATCCATTTTGATTGTCAGGTGGTTAATTAAATATTCGGAAATATTGTCACTAATTACTTCTGGTGTGGCATCTTCTGGATTTCTGCTCAGAAGATCGGCAATAATATTGTCCTTACCTCTACAATGGACAATGTCAAATTTGTACTCCTGAATACTTAAGATCCAGCGTGTAATACGCGAGTTGTTTAAATGACACTTATTCATAAAAGTCAGTGCTTTATTATCAGTAATGATGGTTAACGGTTGTCCTAGTATGTATATACGGAACCGCTCAAGACATCTTACAATACACAAAAGCTCCTTCTCCGTAGTGTAATAATTTATTTCCGCACCCTTGAATGTCCTGCTGGTAAAAGCTATTACTCCAATTCTTCCTTCTTCATCTAATTGATATAGTTGTCCGCCATATGCAAAGTTGCTGGCGTCACATTGCATATAATATTTTTGGTTTATTCGGGGAAACTTTAAGATGACTGTTTCTACGAATAACCTTTTAACCTGCTGAAAGCATTCATTTAATTCCTGTGTCCAGGTGAATTTCTGTCCCTTCCGTAGCAACTCGAGTAATGGTTTAGTAGTTTCAGCGTATTTGTCTGTAAAACGATTATAGAAATTTGTCAACCCCAGGAAACCTTTTAATTGTTTTTGGTTCCGAGGTGCAGGAAACTTCATAATGGCATCTATCTTCTCGTCCGTTGCTCGTATTCCTTGCGTTGTTAGTTGATAACCGAGGTACGCGATTTCTTGTCTGAAGAACTGCGACTTCTCCAAATTGATGGTTAAATTTGCCCTTCTTAAATTAGATAATAATAAGTCTAAATGTAACAAGTGCGTTTCTAAATCTTCTGAATAACACAGGCAATCGTCGACATAAATAATGGTGTTTTCTTTTACTTCTTCGTCCAATACTGTGTCCAATCCCCTGGTCAGTGCAGCAGAACTGGTACTCAGGCCAAATGGTGTAACTGTAAAACGATAACACTTGCCGTCGTACATAAAAGCGGTGAAGTCCCGGCATTCCGACTTCAGTGGTACTTGCCAGAAACTGCTAGTTAGATCTACGGTAGATAGGTACTTCATCTCTCCACATCTCGCCAATATGTCGTTTATTGGAGGGGCACCCTCGTAGTCCGGGATAGTCACACTGTTCACCTTCCTCGCATCCAAACACAATCGTACGCTACCATCCTTCTTGATTACCGTAACTAGTGGGTTGATATATGCGCTGTTGCATCTCTCAATGACCCCATACCGTAACATTTTCCGAATCTCCTCATCTACCTTCCCTTTATAGGCTAATGGGACAGGCCATCCTCTCTGGAAGTACGGTGTCTGGTCGGTGACTCGGAACTCGTGGACATACCCATCGATTCTTCCGGGGCATTCTCTGAATAAACTACAATTTCTTATTAGAATCTCCCTTAACCTTTCCAACGTTCCTCTATCTCCGCATTCTATACTTTCTATCTTCTTGTTAATGTTTCTGATGATCTCTTCTTCTTCTTCTACGTCCACCACTTCTATATGCATCATGGGCACCGTGTACGTCGCTTCGTTATCCTCTCTTCTTATCTCGACGATTCTTCTTCCCATGTCAATGAGACACCCTGTTTCTTGAAGAAAATTGGTTCCTAATATGCATGGTTTTATCAAATCTGGTATTATTAGGAAAACGCATTCATATTTAATTTCTTCAATATAGATATCACATAATATTTGTTTTCTGATTAGTTTTGATTTATTACCAACTGCGCTAACTATTAACGTGTTAGACATCGGTAAAATCTCATAAGGTGTAATGTCATGTTTGTTTTGGTGAAACCACGACTCAGATAACCCAGCTATTACCGATCCAGTATCGATTAACGCTTGCACACTAACATTATTATTGAACTTGATATTTATCTCTGGACACCTGATTATTCGTTGAGAAATTTCTTCATCATCATTACACAATAAATCGCTTCGTAAGTCCGGTAGGATAATATTCGTCTGGTAGTCATTTGTTTTGATGGCTATCTTCGTTAATGGGTGGAGGGATTTTTTTTTTCCTCTTCTTGTTGACGATTTCTCTTTGGTTGAGTGCCCGATGCACCAGCTGTCGTGTTTGTAAACTCTATTGTGTTGACAGCGCGCCGGTCCGTGTTACGGGGCGGGTGATTTATGGCAGGTCTATCACCCCAGGTTTTCTTCTGTATTCCGCCTCCTTTGTTCAAGTTACTTTCACCTTCCTTATACGCATTTCTGCCCTCGTTCGCCGCATAGTTCGCTTCTCTGTTAATTCTTGGTTGAATCTGTGAATACTCGATGATCAGAGATTCGAAGTTTGGTATCGTCACAATTCCTCTTGTAACCACCGCAAGCTGGATGTCACGCCCAAAGTGACGAGAGATCTTACGTATTAACTGATAATCAGATAAAGTAGGTGTTAACTGCTTACTTTCCAATAAAATCCGTTCAATATATTGAATAGCAGTAACTGGTCCGCGCCAATCAAATCTGCCAAACTCCAAATGGTCCCGAATACTGTCCTGTCGTTCCTGGCCCCAATATTTTAGAGAGAACGCTTCCTTGAATTCTGCGAAGTTTGATATCTGGTCACGTATCACTCGCCACCAAATTCCTGCGTCTAACTCCAGATGTCTGCCAATCCACTTGATATTGTCAGCGGGATAATATAACTCTTGAACTTCGGACAATTCTTTGAGGAATTCCATAGGGAATCTGTCTGTGCCATTATATTTGAGATCATTGTGGTTAGGTCCGTTAAATCGATTTAATATTCCACAATCACCTTCCATCAGTTGTCGCTGTAACCTCTCTTGGTTTTCTCTTACCTTATTTAAATGTCCTTTTAATTCTTCGATCCTAGTTGTCTTTTCTTTCGTAGTCTCGTCCAACTTCTGTTCTGTTGAACGTTGTCTACCGTCTACGTCTTCTAATTTTTGTATAATATTACTATTTGTTCCTTCTTGCTCCTGTTGTCTCTGCAGTATCGTATTATGCATCTCGGCCTTGAGTTCTTCGTGCTTCTTATTGTACTCCTTAACGTGAACATCGAACTTGTGATTAATCTTTTTAACGGTCGTCTGGGTAGAGTGTACCGCCGCCATCCATTCTTGTCGATCGTTATCTTGTTTTTCTTGTATTTCTACGTACTTCTTGTCGGCTTCTTCTCTCAACTCTCTCACAACTTCATCTTGTTTTTTCTGTAATTCATCAACCTTTCTTTCCCAAGTCTGCTGACTTTCACGTATCTCCGACCTTATTTGTGTAATCTCTTCCTTATGCTGGTCGAGTTTTTCATTAATTAACCTATTACTCTCTTCTAATTTTCTGTTAATATTTTCTTCTTGTTTTCTGTTACTTTCTTCGCTAATTAATTTAATATTCTCGTTCTGTTTTTCGTTCTGTTGACGGATGAACTCCATCAACATCTGTATAGTTCCATCCTCTAGTTTTGTTGTCTGTCCTCGCGCCCTATCTTCTGGACTCTCTACCACGCTATTTGGTTCACTAGGTGTAGTATTGTCCTCGGTATTTACTACGCCTGATTGGTTATTAATGTCAAATTCTACATTGTCTGAATTGCTCGCCATTTTAGCCCTACTGCGCGTAATCATCCAAACTGACTTACACTAATAACACTTATCTTACTTCTACTTCTATGACACTACTTTTTCTACTACTTCTACTGCCTGTTCTTTACCTAAGCCGTACGTGTTAACAATCTGTGTTAATACGTATCATGCCGTGCGAATGGGCGCCATTTACAACTTTCAATTTATTCTGCTTATTTAATGCGTTCATTAAATCCCAAATAAGCTTTTGTTTATACGTTCATTAACTACTTATTTCAATTTTACTCATTACTTTTCTTAATAAATTCTCAGGTGTGAATTCTTTGAAAGAAACCAGGTCAGTAGAAGTTACAAATTAGAAGTAATTATAATAATGGTTACTTGGTTAGTGAATATCCATTAGTTGTTGACGTAGTCTCGTTCTGGTGATGGAGATGGCTCGTAGATACATTCCGTCGTTAGTTGTTTTATCACTGCCACTTATCACTTTATTCTTCCGGTCACTCGCGTAGGTGTTTGTATATGTGTGGGTAATTGAAGTTCAGTGTTCAATCAATGTTCTATCTTACTATGTTGGCTGTGTGTTCGTTTAAAGTCAATAAACATGTCTAGTTTCATTTGTCGCTGCTTCCACAAACGATCCTATAATTGGTTAGTTTGTTTAATGTTTCGTGTTCATTATGTTGATGATACACAATATTAAGTTCCAATCAGTTGTATATCGTTTAGTGATGCTGTCTGTTAGTGTAACGGTCTGATTGTTCACTTGGTGTAAATTTTCACTAAGTCCGATAATGCGCACGTCGGTAAAGTTCTACTACCGCGATATGAATGTATTAAGTTTTAAGTTCCTTGTTATTTATCTAACTTCCGAATGATTCGAGTAGCAATGGAAAGTTTATGATGTACCGTCTCTCGCACTTGAAGTTAAACTACTTAATAATTAAATGTAAACTGTCTGAAAATTCTAACTGCAAAAACTTTAGTATAACTGACGAAATTTTGAGTGTGGCTGCGTAAAAATTGAGTATGACTGACCTTCGTCTTCCTGGACAGCTAGTTTTATTAATTCGTCCCTACTCAAAATTTTGTCTCTGGCGCGCTTCACGCCCACTTCTTTCCGAGATTGGTCAGTTTTTGATTTTCTCGGAAAATACTGTCCCACTCTGTCAAAATCCGACGTCATAGTTCTTTCGATAGGTTCTTCGTCTCAGTTGCTATGGAAACATCCCTCACCATCAAATTTCTCGCTGGCTGAAGGTCTCTGATAGGTCCTTAGGTCTCCCTGCTCTCCAGCTAGACGATCGTTGACCCGCTTCGAAGAAACTAGGGCTATAAACAATTTGTCTAACAGCCTATTGTCTGAGTAAACTCTGCGTTTCTATAGATTCCCATTATCTGTACTTACAGTCTTCCTGGCGTATTGTTCTATGCTCTTACCCCTTTTTTCTGGCTATTACTAATTTCGAACATCTGCTGGTCGTTGAAGTCACCCCAACTTTCCCTTCGTAAATTCTTGTCTGTCAATTAGACGATACCTCCAGCTGTGTAACATGGCTTTAGTTTTTGTCAGCCTATCTTCCAGTATTGTTACTTAAGGTGCAGCGTATCCGTTTCATTGTAGTATGGAACATTACTTGTTTTTGTCGCTTATCGTCTACTGACGTAATACGGCCACATCTGCTACAATTCTTGGTACGGGTGTGAATGTCCTCCTTACTTTGTTACAGCTGCGGAGAGCAATAATTCTGGACGAAACTTTCCCTGTCATCTTACGCCACCAAATTCTATAGTTGGATAGAACTTAATGCGTTTCTATTGTCAAGTCAGCAACGCTTCACTGACACCTTCTCATTACTCCTTATTTATTGCTCCACCATAAGTCGTTGACACTTGCCTCGTGTGAACGTACTCTGCCGAGGTGAGAATTTAAAAAATTTTAAAATTTTCTGCTCGTTACAAGACTTAATACCGTAGTCAGGTTCATAACCAGATGCATTTATACATAGGCTATAGCTAACCATCAACGACGTTAATCAATGAACTGGGCATCGTATCACTGTTTTTACGAAATTTATTACAGTTAACTCATGACCACCACAGTGCGAGGCACATTTCATGTTACTCGGATACTGTCATCATAAGTTTAAATTATAAGTTGGATGTCATTTGTACGTCGCTTTCCGCTATACTTTGATACGTTTATATTTTGAATACCTCATACAGAACAGAACATTTTTGTTCTGTGTATTAAGACTTTCGTGATCCTAGGGACATTTTATCGTACCCATGACTCCGACCAAATAAACATGGATTGATCAGCTTCCAGGAAACTATACCTGTATATGCTAGAAAAACAGAGGAGTGCTGGCCACAGTACTTCTCTTGTGTACCATACGGATCACGTGAACGGTTTGCCCTCCTAAACTATTTATATTAGTATGATTAAAATCATCCATATTATTATTATTATTATTATTAAACAATTTGGTTACAGAAAGAAACTGTTACATCCAAAGGTACATATTCTTACTTACCTGATACGAAGTGAACACTTCGTACAGCATACAACGTGAATCCAAATATAGTATTCAGATTTCAAGTAATGAAATAAATACTGGTGAAACTATTAAACAATATAAGGCGCAAGCGTGTATGTAGGTTATATCTGTCAGGCATCGCACTATGTATTGTACCGCCAGTTTCTCGTGTGAAAGCCGACGTTGTAGTCACTGTTATGTACTGTATGTACAACACACACAGACTGTGACTTAATGAGAAAGTAACAAACGTATGAAATACAAGCAAACAAAAGTAATAATACTCTTTTTCAATGAAATAATGATACGTATGTAAAGATACATACAGTAAATCGAACAGGAAAGGCGAAGAAATATTTTATACCGAAGATATACTTTGCCTGAACGCGCTTTCTCCAGCGCGGTGTCTCGGCTGTGGACCATGATTTCCTGATACACGTCACGTGCTGCCAGAAACGCCCGCTATCCTTACTGAAATTAATTTTACGTTCCACCATTATCGGGTTAACTGTATTAAGTGGAATTAAGTCGTATGCTCTTTCATTGTAATTACAAGTCTAGCGTTATATATGAATATAATTCGTGATATCCCTTAGTTAACACGTCATTTTTTCAACTCGTATATAATATTTTGTTAAATTGATTCTTGTTGTTGTTGTTAAAGAAAATCTTATTAGTTTGTTGTTGTTGCATCCAAATGTAGCACATTGTTGACTGAAAATATTGCGAAGAGCCCTATAAAAATTACTGGTGTTTCCACAGCGTTCATGAGCATCTTACAAATAATTACCGTAGTTCGATGTGGAATAGGTGAGATCTTAGACAGGGCAGAGCAAGAATGCACATTTTAATAAAGGTGTATCCGAGTTCCTAAACTGAGTTGGTCGAGTTGCTAAACGACTACCTCCTTTAACCATATTTTTTTTTTTTTTTTAATTAAAGAGATTGTCTTCTGTCAGGCCATTTTTTTATCCTATAGCGTTTATTATATTCACTTCTATATTAAATACGTTAGGTCGTCACTGTTAGTCAAACTTCTTCAATAAATATTCAGAAACGTAATGTTTAAAAAATGTGCCCACGTACGAGATACTAAAAAACATTTATTTTTAAATACTTTGCACAACACATACCTGCATATAAAAATAAATGAAAAGTTACAAGAATATACTTACATCCAAACACGTTTCCGTATAGCTATTGCTATATGATAGAGATATTACAAATCTAATCTTGAAATCTAATGTTTCTCAGAAAAAGCTGTTAACTACTCCTCAATAAATAGCTGTTTTGCAAATAACTTCATATTTTAACATGATAATGTTTTTAGGCTGGGGGTCATTCCACAAAAATGTAACGTCATCGAAAAACGTGACGCTTCCACACTTTCGATTCCCCACAGTGTAGAAATTTGATATGTAAACGCATCAAGACAGAAATAATCGCTGCTGACATTGAGTTTAGCAAACGTTTTAGTGAGAATAAATTTGGTTTTACATGCTCTGTTTGTGATCGTCTGTGGTTTGGAAATGATTTACGTAATCCACCAAACGTAATCCACATTATACGTTTCAAAAGCCTAAAAACATTATCATGCTTCGATGTTTCCATTTCGTCGAAATTCTTTGAATGCTTAGGTGCATAAATAGAGAGAGAGAGAGAGAGGTGAGAGAGAGAGAGAGAGAGAGAGAGAGAGAGAGAGAGAGAGAGAGAGAGAGAGAGAGAGAGAGAGAGAGAGAGAGAGAGAGTGAGAATGAGAGAGAGAGAGAGAGAGAGAGAGAGAGAGAGAGAGGAGAGAGAGAGAGAGAGAGAGAGAGAGAGAGAGAGATTTGTCTACATATTATTTTCTACAAACAGTGTTAAAATCTGACGTTCTAATATTTACATATGAATTGGTTTAAAACTTTAAAGCTTTAAGAAACTGAACAAGATTTGGATGATGATTATGTTAAAAATTTGCGTTTAAATCGCCGTGGAAAGATTCACAAGCATTAGTCATTTTCTACAAATCTGGAGACGCCTATGACCACGTGATTGATGGAAAGAGACTACCCTTACTTGCAAATGTATCAACTAAATTATAACAAAATTTTTGTATATGCCACGAATGGTGTACAGTTCATAGAAAACTTCGCACAGTGCTGAAAAGTTTCGTCGAAAGGTTGCCGCCTTTATTGTGCATTATGAACTTCTTCGCAAGAAGTGGGTACGTAATACGCTTATCTTCTCGTAGTTTAGGTTTCGACGAATTCGAGAACTGTCAACCGTAGTGAGTCCATTTTCTTCACTAAAGTGCGCCAGTTTCTTTCGGGTGACCTTCGTAGGCTTTTTTTTATGTGGATGTTAAGTTGCTTTCTTCTTGCATACTTACTAACGTGCTAACCCTTTAGGGTGACATCTTCTGTACGACTCTAACTGAAACATGCTTAGCTTAGACAATACATTCAGTGTTTCCCCTTCGTGTACAATTTCGCTTGTCAGTTCTCCGTACAGCGTCAAATTACAACATTACTTTTGATTCTGATAATATATGACACTGTCCACCACCAACAGAGTTTTGCAATTTTTAATATAGCCTACATGAAATCCCAAATTCGTTTTAAAACCTTCGAAACACAAATGTCAACGCTTCGCAGCGTTACAGAAATCTGGAAAACCCAGAGCAAAACTGTATTAAAGCGGTCTGCCTACCTGCCCCGACTCTCGATCTAAGTTTGTTACAGTTGTCTAAGAACTCGACCATCCCCTCGTACAGGAACTTGTACATCATCATCTAGCAATTCGCTTATCGGTGTTACCCGGTTCCATCTGAAAACTCGCCTACACCCGTTTGATGATATTCGTCATCCAATAAACACGTGCAGTACCTTTCTGGAGCTCACACGCGCACGCGCTTGTTCTGTATGGGTCTTGTTCCAGATGATACTGGTATAAATTATCTCATAACTGGACGACACTTGTTTTCCTGTATTTTATTGAGAGTGGGTCAGTTAACGCATTCAACCCAGCTTGTCAATGAATATGTTACATTCGTTATATAAGAAGTTAAATCTTTCGAGCGAAGAAATTAGCATAACAAGTTTTACAATCTTACCAACTTTTTTTTAACGTATTCATATCCGCGCCACCGCGAAGTGGTCTGTAATGAATCAGATTTATAGAGAAATTTAGCTCAAAATCACTGGTAGCAAACGAGTTGTTACTTCCCTTACAGAAAATTCATTTACCTTTCAGTTAAATATGAGCTCAACGTGAAAGCCGACACTCATTCAAGTGTGCCTTAAATAAATTGATAATTAAGTCAACTCACCCTTAACAATGTGAAGGTCAGAGACGATACGTAATAGTGATTCCAACCGCCACTCTATGAGGTTTTTTAAGTATATTCTATTGTTACAAAGTATTATGGTCGCAGTAACAGTGTTATGATCAATAAAAACTTATTATAACGAGTGATGCTATTGCTTATTTATGTAGATTACAGTTCAGATCAGGATATTGGTACCAATACTGACGAAGCCGAAAGTAGTTAACATATCTATAGGTCTACTTGAATGTCCCACCGCTTGGAATATTGGTACTGTTGACTTTGCTTCGTTTTTTTGTATGAAGTCTGATCAGTACTCCCCGTAACTTATTTTTATAACTGAATATGTCCCTGACAGAACAACTACTTAGAACATATTTCCAAATTTCCGATACCGTGTCGTAGTTTCAAATTGATGACCCCGTAGTGGATGACGAACGTAGGAAGCGGATGAAAACAGAAACGTCAGATGGGTAAGAAGAGATATTTCATACCTTACTCACCATCAGAAATTGCAGAACAAACCGAAAGGCTTGCAGAACTATCTTCGTGTACATAAGCAAACAAATTTTATATTATTGGATCTGATGAATGAGATAATTCAAAACAAAACAAGAGACGTAATGCGACATTTAACATTGATCCTCGTACATACATAGACGCAAACTTCATTACAGTCACATGTCTGCAGTCCACATACAGGCACTGTTGTCCAACGATGGCACTTCAGCAATAGTTTATTACTTTATGATTCCTCACTGAAAGATATGTATACAGAACATATTTATTTTTATACATTTCTCCAATTACAGGTATCAACAATCGTTTATAGGTACGAAGTCTTTGTTTCGAATAAATTCTGTACCAATCATTCAATTAGTTTCACCACTGAATCACCCTGTCACTTTGTAAATTAATATCACAGTGAAGTACCAACAAAAATGCCTCTTGTTAGCATGCTTTCAGACACATCAGTGTAAATGTGTTGTTTAAGTTTAGTACGATGCGTTTATAGAATACCTGTAACCTACAACACAGTAAAGAGGGTCACATTTTAATATGCATTTCGCAAACATGAACAATATCCAGATAAATTATTAACATTTTGTAGGTGCACGGATTGTCCTTTATGTTTGTAAGCGAGAATATTATCACTGTACATGTTTTTATTCCCAGAATGTGACATATATCCTATTAATTTTGTTCTCATCTCAGGAAAGTAATAACTGGTTCACAAGTGTAAAAATAATCGCCGTGTTTTGTATATTACATTCATATTTGCTCAATTATTCTTGTATATATATTTTTTATATTATTATTAATAATAAATAAAACTTTTCGTATAAGAATATATTTTTTTAATATAACACTGCGTCGGCAGTATAAACTATCGTCATCAGATATACAAGTTAATGTTTTGTATGTGTGTATGTACGTATGGTAATTACAACTGGTTTGGATAAAAATAATTTTTGTAGAAGAATATTTTTGTTTCTAATCTGTTTTTATTCCCAAATTTGTGCTATACGTATTGTCATTAGATCTTTATTCTCAGTTACCATTACTCTTATCTTCAACTATCACTTATGTTGTCTGATTTTATATCCCTACAGATTATTATCGGGCTTGCCACGGAAATTAGTTAATCTGGTTCAACTGACTTTAAAAGAATTAAAGTAAAACAAAATTTAGAAATTATAGTAGTCACCCAAGAGGATTACTTCTCAGCTTTCCTTTCTGATTTAACTTCGTATGTAGCTATTTCAACAACTACTGCGAATATCAGATCGTAACGAGCGAGATTTAGAGGTGATATTCGCAGACTAAAAAGACAGTCAGGTGAAGTACACGATTCCCGCTTCCTTTTGTGCATTTCTCAAACGCTATGGATGTTTGACTAAAATTCAGTTTTAAAGCCTGTGCCGGGAGATCTCCTTGGAGGCTGTAACACCTGCATGCACGAGGAGTCGTTCTTGATTCGCATTTGTTGATACTGTAGTTGGACAGCTACTCCGTGCGAGAACGCTTCCATTCAAAGAAATTTTTTAATGACTACTAAAATAGCATATTAGTGGATGGTGATTTTTGGAACCGTTTCACAAAATTCAAGTGCATTAGTAAGCTAGGTTCATTTGAACTTCCAACTTCATCCTGCGAGCAAAAATAATGATCAAAGAAGAAAACTTTCTCTTACGTTGCTAGAATCGTTTTAAGATCTGCCTACCAACCTTAAACTAGAATAAACGTGTTACGTTTCTATGACAACAATCGATGAAGTGATCACGTGTGGTGCGGATGTGTGTCATAGGCTGACTTTCAGTACTGTTTGTTTTGGTGCATACCGCTATAAAATACTAATTTACAAGACGATAATGCATCTTTATAAAATCTTGATGACACCAGCCGAGATACACGCATGTGAGACTTGAAGCTTTCTTAAAAGCGTATAACGAACCATAAAAGATTTTAACGAGAAATGTTAAGAAGACTGATGGGCCCGATACAGAAACAAGAGAATTGGTGGAACGCGAAAATATTTTTATTAATTAATACGCTACTGACTAGTAATATGATCAGTGATGTTTTTTCCGTTTTTTCTGTTTCTAAAAGGCAGGCTATAAGTTTAGTGCGCAGAGACAAACAGCAAGCTATCCGCACAATTACAGTTTCACAGTATTAGTTGTCGCGGTAAAAAGAAGTGACGAATAGTTTACTTTTTAAATGGTACAAATTGTATGGTTTTTATGAACTCTTCAAGATCCCTTCTTCTATCTGTCAACTGTACACAGTAATGTCTGCAGCAGCTTCTCAATTATAACCGGCGAACAGTATTCAATTCCGCATATCCTGATAATCGATTATTTGCAAAATAATAGCTACGTTCTGGTTTTATGTTTATAGTGTAGCATGACAGATTATCCACATTATAATGAATGAAAAATGATCATAAATAAAAATAAAATAAAATGAATTCAAGGAAAAATCCAAATAAAAACAAATAAGTACCACAGAAAATGCAATCATAATTTGAAGAAATAAAAATAAATTAAAAACAACTAAGCAACACCTATGAGTAATGAAAAATAAACCAAAAAACTAAAAGATAAAGTAAGGAAATACCCAGGTAGGATAGGAGTAAACAAGGCAAAACCCAAAACAAACCGACATACCTAATAAAACTATTTTTATCAAAGAAACAAAGTAGGAGAATAAGTTAAAGTAAGGAAAAACCTAGAACAAACCGACACCCCAAAATAAAAGGACTGAAATGGAAGAAACCACATGGAAGAACAAGATAAAGTAGGAAAATACCCAAGGTAAACCTAGTAATAAAGGAATAAAACCCCCAAAAGAAATCTAACTAATGAAAGTATAACACCCAAAACAGAAAATAATGTGAAGTAGATACAGACAAAAATGTTTAGAGGTATAAGTAAAAGTGCACCCACGAAAGTTATTTTATAATGGAAAAAAAACAAACCTTCATAATCCTCTATAAACAAGATTCTTGATCTTGGAATACTATAAAACTTATTTAGAGACAAGATCCAAGAATAACAGAGGACCAGTGCAAGTTATCTTATTATAATAAATAAACTTCAAGTGTCAGTGTTTTAAATGCTTAAACTAAGTAAATTTATGCCTTTACACAACTTTAAAGTTTATGTACCAACTACAGAAATAATATTTTGTAGAATATTATGATAAAAATAGACTACAAATGTTTTAAGAAAGTGCCACTCTTTATCTGACTACATTTTATAAAATGAGATAGATAGAATAAGAGCAGGTAATAAATAAGTGGAGTGACAAGGGGTACATCCCCAATATAAAATAAAAACAGCTAAGACTGCACAAAATTAAATTTAAGAAATAAGTTAAAAAAGAAAGGACATATGTGTTTTGTTTGTGTTAAGTTCAATGAACTCAAGGCTGAAATGTCTGAGTTTAAATACTATTTTTTGTTATGAAATATTTGTTAGGAGTTAATACTTATTATCAATGCTAAATGTTCAAGCAGTTAAGTAAGGTAATTTTCATTAATATTGTATTAGAATAGAAGGTCAGAAGGGGTATAAGCAAGCTGTATTATCCAAAAACTTTGTATGTAAAAACAGATAAAATCTAGGCCAAATGGTAAAAAACAACAACATTATAATTGACAAATAAGTCTAGTAAACTAGTTAAACTGATGAAATTTGTATAAGGTAAATCAAACACAGTATATTATAAATGAAACTATACTTTAGAAAAATATTAGAAAAAGGTAGGAAAGATTATTGGAAAAAATGCAAATGTAATAACTGAAAAATCCAAGGGGGGAGTCCCAAATTAAAGAATAATATTTAAAAGGGATAACTAATTAATAAGATTACAAGGAATTAATGGAAAATAAACAGGTTATTTCAATCTGAGATTTTGTAAAATCATAATTATAACATAATACAAATGGGAAACCTTTTAAGAGGACAGGAAGTAAAATTTTAAGGCCTACGGTTAGAAATACAGTAAATATGGCATTTTTAAATAAAAAACTTTGTAAAAATATCTTATTTGGTATCAAATCAAGCATAATGAACTAAAGAAAGAGATTATGTATTTAATATTTAATAAAGTTAAATAATAATAAAAATGTATTCAGTAATATAATGTAAAAATCAGTTATGTAGCGGAAATGCTAAAAATTTAGAACAATGTATTTTTAATATTAACATGGCTAAGACGTTTCGGATGAAGAAGGAAGTTAAAACAGTTGATTATTAGACTTTGTCGAGTACACATGAGACGAGCTCTAGCTCAAATATTAACGTATATCGAAGGAAGAAAAAATGGCTTTCATCAGCCTAGCCTATTCAAAGTAAAAAAATCGCAAATTTTGAAAAACTTTAAAACTCAATTAAATTCAGTGCAATAAACAATTACAACTAATGAATTAACTAATATTGAACCGGAAAAGTGAATTAATTAATTTAAACACATAAAAACGATAATACTGAATATAAAGACGGAACGTGCCAATTTCGACCTTATTGACTAAAGTGCACTACAAACATTATACAACACTAATCAACGAGGTGAATCCCAGAACACTGAACAAGGACAACTCCACTAACACCAGAAGGAAATATCACTACTGCTGAGATGAGGAAACTTGGAAAAAACTACTTTTATTTGAAGAGAATTCTGTCGTGAAGTCGTCATTTTAACATATGCAGTCCTGAAGCAGCCATCTTTAACTCCCACAATTCAAAGTATACCACAGCTAGTTTCGTCGTCAACGTCAAATGGGTCGAAATTTTATTTTAATAAACATTATATATCGTGAATGAATCTTTGTATTTTTAATTCTTAAGTTATTAATTGTAAGTGTTATACTTTCCTGAACTTACCCTTTCTCTGACTATATAATATGACCGTTAAAAGAACTGAAAATTAATATTAATACTTTATGTAAGAAATAATCGATCGCCCTGAGATACGAGTCGATACCAATTGTTGAAAAATCGATTTAATATCGATCTATTTAATAATTGTTTAATAAAAACTGGAATTTCATAATTTTGACTTATATTTCTTTTAAAAATTATAATTAGCATAACATAATATAATATTTAAACAACGGACTACACGAAAGGCGGCAATTACCAAGGAGAAAGGAGAATACTGTCAGAAGAAGAAGAATCGCTAGTCGATCAGTGCCGTAGACAATCCTGTTAACGCGGAACTTAATTCTAGTTACCAAAAGGGGATATAATTGTCAAAAACAGTGATAACAGATTTACAATTTTACACCAATACATTACGGAAATTAATTACTAAATAATAAAACCAACAAAAACAATTCTCAAAAAATATTTTCAAAAAAACAAACAAATTTTTCTTATTTTGTTAACAAACAAGCAAATATTACAAAATTGTTACAATAGTCATATTTCAACCGGGCCAAATTCCAGCCAAACTGTATGAAATGGATAAACCTCTAATGAATTTAAACAGACATAGCTAGTGGAATTCGTATTCATAGTACAACACTTTTTTTATTGTGTGTGGATGTCAATCAAAACCTGGTAATTGGTAACGTGTTGAGTAAATGATATCACTGATTATGGGCGCCAGTCAAGAAATTTTATTCTTTTTATAATTTCTATTACAGTAATAATCACAGTAAGCTAATAATATTAAATAACGGTTAATATATAACTCTGAATAAAACTTGACTTCTTAAATGTGGAATTGTTTGTATAACTTTCGAAGTATAAAATAACTTGACTGTTTTTTCACTCCCTTTTGTTAAATAGTTCAAATTCTACTTTCCGTCCACCAATCCTGTTCCTACTACCGTTCCTTTCCTATATGTAACATTCTTCTTAATAGGATACAAATTACTCGCACATTCCTATAATTTACAAATCTCTCTTACTTTGGTCTGTCAGACTTCCTATTTGCACTAAACATCTAATTTTTCCATACGCTTCCGTTCGAAACATATCTCTGATTGGTCTGAACCTTCCTAGCTTCGCAATTCTCAGTATCCACGTCCAAGCTTAGGAAGATCTGTATTTCCCTGAACAACCGTCCATAATTCCTGATTTGTAACACCTATTGTTAAACTGTCGAGTACTTTACCACTTGCCAGTAAGTTATTGTAGCTCAACGCAATAACTTTGCGTTTCGTAGAGGTAATCATAGTTCACAAGACGTAGTCACCAGTATGGTTTGCAAAATTCTCTTTTATAACAAAGACTGTTTTAACATTGAAAATGTTTATAAGGACGTGTCGCACATTTGCTGCCGATCGCTGGTGTGTTATCGAAAATGGGAACCGGTGAGTTTCCATAGAAATTACTTCTTTGTTGTCAATAACGTAGTACACATATAAAACTTCGCTTATGAATGCTACTACATTTAACTTATAATCTGTACATTGGTAAATGAAGAATGAATTCATTGATTGGTGAATGAACATAAATATATATATTTTTTAGATTTCTTGAAGCATTTTCAATGCCCTTCTCTGTGCATTGCATTTGTGCAATGCCTGTAAATTTTGTCCACTAACATATTTTCTAAGTAAAGTGGTATAAGCATCGTTTCTTCGTAAATATTTGCTACGTACTTACTGTACAATGCCTTACAAGAACTACTGTTGTGTGTTTTTCAGTAAATTACATGAAAAAGGTGTATTGAGTTCTGAGCTCTCGATTGCTGTTGCAAAGGGTGATATATGCGTCAGGATGAATAATTATTTTGTTAAGGGATGCTGTTAAGTGACAATTGCTTATGTACTTGCTAACTGTTTTGAAACATTTTCCTTAAACAGTGGAGATAGTTCTAAAAGGATTTTTTGTTAACAATAATACCAGCTTGTGCTAGCAATAGTTGGCTTATTCCGCGATCATATAAACGTTCAATTATGGCCTCACTACTTTACACGCCCATACACTCGTTATATTATATTTTGAGATTCGACCGTTGTCGGGAGTGGACGTGATGTAGTCGGTAATGTGTATGATCGCTACTCTACGCGGTTTGGGTTCCTTGCTCGTTGTGGGCAAAGGACAAAGTAATATTTGGGTTTTATACGGCCACTCACCCCTTGTGAGGTTTTATAAATAGGCAAGTGTAATCCCTGCTTAACAAGAATACCTCTCTCTACTACTTAGCCACTCAGAGCCGGCGTTAAACTGTATGTCTCATATATCGACACCACGAGGTAACCAGTCCCAGATAGGGCGAGAGAAAGATCGAAGAAAACTGTTGCCAGAGTTTGGTTACATTAGACTACACACTGTATCTAACTGATCGGAAATTACTAATTGTATTAAGAATGTGGTGCGCGTCGATGCTCCAGTATAGCCGACTCAGATATTGCCTGTGCATATTTACCGCTAGTCGCTACCAACAGACCACACTACAAACCCTTTACCGTTTCAGATATTAAAAATAAGGGAAATCCAATATTTAATGTAACTCACATGGAAAGACTCACATATGAAGAAAGAATAGCTTATATGTTTTCATATGAGACACGACAACGCCTAGGCAAGCGCAGTCTCATGGTCCCACCAGTATTCATTATCAAAACTGTTGTACTGAACATCTGGTTTCTCGATTAACACTTTAAATTCAATCAGTGCTTCCGGAAGCACCCGATAGACTAAACTGTAAATAAAAACATTCACTGCATGTAATTAAAAACCTTTCGCTTCTAGAGCTCCATTAAAAGAAAGTGTAACCGATTTGAAAAGTTTGTTCTGAAGTCAGTAAATTATATGTGAGCTACGTAATGAAACGAAATTTCGTTATCAGTTTACGGCGAGAATAATATTTTAGTACTTTCTAAAGACGATCAGGCTCATATTATAGCGACCAGGCTCAACTATAAACAACTATAGTAGTAAACGCTTTTTTGACCAAAAGTATTATACTGATCGGAATGTGTTGATTTATTGATTTTCCTTTTTAGGTACCTTACTATATAACCTGTTTTTCTAGAATAGATTTCGTTTAAAACTAGGACGTAAAAATTCAGTACGTAACTTGCACTCAAACCCAAGTGCGAGTTGTGCGAGTTGTTAAGGTATGACATTACTTAAGTACAAAATATTTTTATAACATTATTTTTTCAAGGGAAGCTGTATCGTTTATAAAATCATTTATAGCATTAGTTAAAACTATACTTTCAAGTGAACTATTTCTAAATATTGATTTTTGATTTTAAAACCATGATATATAATTTCTTAATGATTTTTGTTGGTTTTTGTTCGTATATTCTCGGGTCCAATAAATATTTTCAAATTTTAGTTATGCCTTTTGGTGTCTGTTGAATTTTCGTTATTAAAATACAATTTTAAAATAACTATTAATCATGATGTGTAAACTGACAATGTGTAAACTTGTTTTTTTACACTAGCTCAAGTTTAGCAGTTTATTGGATTAGCTAAACGAAGTTATCGAAAACTTTGGAAAAATCAAATAGTGGAATTAACCAGAGTCCCTTTGGATGTTTAATTTGATCTTAATTTTATGTTTCTTGATTTTACTCAGTTATAGATTTGTCTTTCAAAGTGCAATGTAAAAAACGAATTGTATAATGCATGCTACATTTCTTTCAGTTTTTAACAGGCTCCATCACACTCAATATACAAGATTTATACAGTCCTACATAAATTTCTTATTCAGATTCCAAGTATTACGAAAGTTATTTTGAACCCCAATCAATTACGTTCCTACACAGGATCTAAAGTGTGATTGTTTATTATTATTTTATATCGTAAAGGATATTTACCTTTAAATCCAAAATTCGTCGCTGCAACTAAATTCCAGTTCGAATCTATTTTTCTGATACACTATTAAAATATCGGTATGGAGAACCATACATGACTTCCATGTTCTAAGATTTATATTTAAAATTATTTACGAAATGAAATGTTTCCATAGAAACTACTTCTTTCCACTCATTGCTTCAGCCTTAACCACAGTACTGTGGTCATTAACGTATACCACCACACGTTATCGCACTCGATTTTCACTGATGATGGCAGTCGACGGCACTGCCGAAACGTCTGGTTTTGCAGAAAACATTGTACTACGGCCAAACAGCCCGGGAAGGAATTTTAACAGCAAACTACTACTTTGTTGCCGATAACGTAGTACACATATAAAAATTCTCCCCTCCCCCTTCAACTATAATTTTCATTTATAGAAACCCCGTTCAACTAGCCCCTTCATTTATAGATATTTCATCTACGTTTCTACAGTGAATTATTAAGATCTTCTTATCAGGATACTTTATTTATCAACATTAAGTACTTTACTCTTGTTACAGCAAAAAATGTTTCAGGTAAACTGCCCTTTCCCCGTAACCGATTTTCACCAAAATCAATAGGCCTTCAGTTCTCTACAATTTAGGGATGTATGCAAAAACTTATTTGATTATGTTTGAATTTACAGCAGTTATCGTTCGTCATAGAAAAAATTAACCTTGTTATCACATAAAACGTTGCAGGTAAACTACCCCTTTCTCTTAACTGATCTTCACCAAACTCAATAAGTCTTGAGTCCTCCCTCTACAATTCAGGGACGCATGCAAAACATTATTTGATTCTGTTTAAATGTGCGGCAGTTATCGTTCGTCATAGAAACAATTACTCTTCTTAAAACATTAAAGGTGGCAGGTAAACTACCCCTTTCCCTTAACCGATCTTCACCAAAATCAATATGCCTTCAGTTCTCTACAATTAAGGGATGCATGCAAAACATTATTTGATTCTGTTTGAATGCGCGGCAGTTATCGTTCGTCATAGAAAAAATTACCCTTGTTAAAACATAAAATGTGGCCGGTAAACTACCCCTTTTCCTTAACCGATCTTCACCAAAAACAATAGGTCTTGAGAACTCTACAATTCAGGGATGCATGCAAAACATTATTTGATTCTGTTTGAATGTGCGGCAGTTATCGTCATAGAAAAAATTACCCTTGTTAAAACAAAATGTGGCCGGTAAACTACCCCTTTTCCTTAACCGATCTTCACCAAAACAATAGGTCTTGAGTACGCTACAATTCAGGGGTGTATGCAAAAAATTATTTGATTCTGTTTGAATTTGCGGCTATCGTTTGCCATAGAAAAAAATCTACAGACAGATACACACACACACTTTTCGAAAAATGAGTTTTTTTCATGTTTTGAGGGTAGTACAATCAGAATCTGCAATAATCTCGACCACGATTTTTTTTGCCATCACCATACTTCCATTTCCTTATGGAACATGGAAGTAAAATCGGTATGGAGAACCATACATGACTTCCATGTTCTCAGATTTTAGATAAAATCATTTGGTACTGCCTTTCTGCGTACCTGCAGTCATTTCGGTAATGCGATTTTTGGGCTTCGATATGTAGTGAATATCGCACATAATTTTATTTAGTGAAAGAATTATAATTTTAATTTTTTTGTTGCAAAATTGTTGGCTGGTGATTGCAATTGATTTCGTTTGTCATTTTTTAATGGAAAATGACTGTAGCAGTAATTTATCACCGGGTCGTGGCTGTGACACCAAAAATTTATTATATTAGGTTAACATGAAAACTGAAATTATACATGGAAACCAATACGTGTGTAATGTAAAACTATTTTTTTTCTAAAACCACGAATAATCTCAACTCGAAGTAAGGCGGGAGTGGCCCAAGGGCCCCTTGCCTATTATTATACATGTCACTTTTTTGTGGCAGAACTCGTTTTTTTGGTAAAATTCGTTTTCCGACAAGTACTCTTTGGGACTAACAAAAAACAAACATCCATTATGTACAATATGTAGAGCATCTGATGTCATTCCTTAATATAGTGTTTTTTGTTTTTCCATTAGCCATAAATATTTGTATTTTTCATTTTGTATTTGCTGTTGTTTTTTCCAATTTGTCAACTTAAAAACGTTAGGTTCTTTATTTTAAGTGTTACTCTGTTATAAGCATTGTATTACACGTTTAATGTTATGTTTTCTCAACCACAGCTTTTGTTTATTTTAGCAGTAAACTGGAAACCCAAAACCAATATTACCTAACTACCAAATGAAAACAACACGTATTTTTGCTTAACATTAAGAAATAGGGCAATTTACAATTAGTACACTTCTTCTTTTCCACACCGTAATATATCGATACAATTCCATATTAAAAACATCGAAATGTATTGCGGGTACTCATACAGTTCCAATCATTTACTTGAATTCGGTTCTATAATTCCTAAAAAAATATATAGAATTTTGTCAAAGTGAAATAAAATGTTTTCATAGAAACTACTTCTTTGTTGTCAATAACGTAGTACACATATAAAACTTATAAAATTTACCTCCTCCCTCATCAACTACCATTTTAATTTACAAAAAAAATTACCCCCTCCCCCTTCAACTACCCTTTTCATTTATAGATATTTCATCTACCTTTCTACAGTGGATTATTATGACATTCTTTTAAGGCTACTTTATTTATCAAAATTAAGCACTTTACTCTTGTTAAAACGTAAAACGTTACAGGTAAATTACCCCTTTCCCTTAACCGATCTTCAGCAAAAACAATAGGCATTGAGTATGCCTACAACATACAAAAACAGTAGGCATTTGCATGGCTGTATGCAAAAAATTATTTGATTCTGTTCGAATTTGAGGCTGTTACGTTTGCCATAGAAAAAATTCCACACACACACACACACACACACACACACACACACACACACATTTCGAAAAATGACTTTTTTTAGGGGAGTACAATCAGAATCTGCCGTTATCTTGAACACGATTTTTTTCGCCATGACCATACTTCCATTTCCTTATGGAACATGGAAGTAAAAATGACTTTTCTTCATGTTTTGAGGGTAGTATAATCAGAATCAGCCCTTATCTAGAACACGATTTTTTTGCGATCACCATACTTCCATTTCCTTACGGAACATGGAAGTAAAAATAAATTTTAGCTCCCTAAGGACGGTGTCAAAAAAAATTTATACAAAACAGCTCAAGTATCAATAAAATATGAAAACAAGTTCCAAAATTTATCTATAACAAAATACCATAAATAATTTAAAAGAAAATACGGAATAAATTACTGTATTCTTTTTCCACAGGTAGTTAACATATTTTTAGAGTCATCCGAAGTTTATGTTAAAATCACCAAAATATGAAAATATTAGCGTATGCGCTTAATGCATATAAAATATGGGTATGGAGAACCATACATGACTTCCATGTTCTAAGATTTATATTTAAAATACTTTTCGATATGAACTATTTCCATAGAAACTACTTCTTTCTTCAGCCTTAACCACAGTACTGTGATCACTAACGTATACCACCTCACGGTAGTGCACTCAATTTTTACTGATGATGCCAGTCGATAGCACTGCCGAAACGTCTGGTTTTGTAGAAAACATTGGATCAAACCCAAACAGCCCAGGAAGGAATGTTAACAACAAACTACTTCTTTGTTGCCGATAACGTAGTTCAGGGCTATATGCAAAAAATTATTTGATTCTGTTTGAATTTGCGGCTCTTATCGTTTGCCATAGAAAAAAAACTACACACGGATAGACAGACAGACACACACACAGACACTTTTCGAAAAATGACTTTTTTCATGTTTTGAGGGTAGTACAATCAGAATCTGTAATTATCTCCAACACGATTTTTTCGCCATCACCATATTACCATTTCCTTATGGAACATGGAAGTAAAAAGGACACTGAAGCCATACCGTCCTTGAAAGAAGCTGTATTGAAATAGCATTACCTTTCTAACAAGAGAAACCGTTGGTTGACGATAAAATGAAATTAATCTGATGTCCTGGAGGATTTTATGTAACATTATAATGTAGGAACATTGAGTAAAACTGTTACGGGAAAAAATGAAACATTTCTGCTCTTTTTAAGAAATAATAAGCCAGATTATTTGCTTAGAGCTGACCTCGTCTGTAAAGTATTTATGTGTGCACAGCTCATTGCTCTTCCGAGGTAATATAAACAATGTTTGATTGTCTACGTACGTATTCCATTTTATGGAACACGTTTGTACTGCAGACAAGGGACATATAAAGATTATACTGCTTTGTAAACCAAACAGAAAGACAAAAGAATTTATCTGCACCATATATTTTGTGCGACGTACTTTGTGTATGACGTTTATTGATTTCCTGCCCAACGAGTATAATACATTGAAAATCTACTTGAGTTAATAGTTCGCATGAGTTACAACTGGCATTTATCACACTGTTGTAACCACCCCTTGCGTTTTACGGGCTCTGTTTTATTTAATCCAGTAAGTTAATAAATCAAGTGACGGGGAAGAAGTATTTATTTGTGAGTTTTAACAGTATTAACTAGGATAATAATATTCTTGATGAACGATTTCGCCGTTGTGCGCGCTGAAAGGCTTCGTCATCATAGTCATGTGTAATTTGCTTAACAATTGGTTATTGATTTATTGATTTGTTTTAAATTACAAATAGAAATAACGGCCATTGTTTTCGCAGTGGTTATATTATAAATAAATATATAGTGTGTCTACCTGTCTTTATCCTCGCTCACTGTATCTTCCTCTTCCCTTTTCATTGTGCATTTCTCCCTCTCCATCACTCTTTCTCTGACTAAATCTTTATCACTACGCTTCTCCTTCATTCCTCCACATCTTTTGTCTCTACAATTTTTTGCTTTAAACAGAAGTGTACGTAACATGTCTTATGTAGGTCTACCACACTATTTCTACTTACACAAGTGGTCGTTTTTCGTTATATTACAGATCAGAATAAATCTTATCAACGAGATTTGGTACTATTTATGGCTCCTTTGTTAAGAACTTATTTAATTGATCAATTTTTTATTATCTGAATTTTTTGTCGCTCTCTGCACATCATTAAGTATTTATTTCCTGTTCGACGTTTTCTTGAAGAACGTATTGTTAGTATACGTACAATCTTTGCGATGTTACAAGGTCCGCAAGTCCCTGTTTCTTTTTTTGAAATTGCCCTGCATGTTTCCTCTTTCGCAACTTCGTAGTAAAATTTGTCACGATTTCTGAATATTTCTTCTTCTTCTTCTTCTTCTTCTTCTTCTTCTTCTTCTTCTTCTTCTTCTTCTTCTTCTTCTTTTTTGTTCATTATGATAACGAATCCTTTTTACCGCCTAAGCATGTGGGAGCTAGGCAGAGTAGCTGCCTCCTTATGTAAGCTGTTCAGAATACAAGTAAGGTAGGACCAGCTCTATGTTTCAGTCGCCCATTATTACTCCCAGTCGATCTGGGGGGCGGTCATCGGAGCGGGATTAGTAGCCAGGCGCCGCCACACTCCCTGTTCTCAGTATGAGACGTCCACATGTCCACTACTTGCAGGACACTTAGTTCCATTACTCTCATCTGCATGCTTATAGTCATTTGTAAAATTCTTTATTATGTATACTCAGAGTCTTTAATTTCTCTACTACATTCCTATTTATCACAGATACTGTATTTGCTGTAAACGTGTGGCTACCAAAATGTTGAGTGTTTTTGTGTTTTCCGATAAACCGAGAAGCGATAAGCGATTGAGGTAGGTCGTTTGGTTCTCTGAAGAAGTAAAAGTAGAGTGCATGTTATTTATACCGTAGTCACATAAATTAGTTTGATTGGTGGCGCTAAACGAACGCAAGTAAGACATTTAGATTTAACTTGTGTGTACCAGTCGTTTACTTGTGTCAGTTTGAGACTTACATACAAATCCACAGAAATGTTCTGCACTTAATTTTATGGTACCGTTACCTCGTAGAGAAAGTGCATTTAAAAACAAAGTTATTTTCATTTGTTAAGTATGATTATTCAGGTTGAAAGAAGAAGCGGAAAGACAGGTTAAAACGTAGAAACATTGCGTTACTGTGTGATGAACGACTGATGAATGCGCGTGATTTGCCTTAGAATTCGTTTGCATTATAATTTCAAAAAAGACGTACAAATAATAAGGTCCCTTGTGTTAAACGCGTCAATTAACGAAAGAGAAATTATACTTGACAGTACCAGCAGTAATCGTGAAATGAAAGAGAAAACACGTAGGTACACACAGGAGATCTGTAGATACTGCCATGGCTAACGGTATTTCCGTATAACGGTAATACATTTTAAGGCGGCAATTAACTTCATGAATGGATGTAAAAATACCAGAGACTTTGCTTTTACTGAGCAGTGAATGAAACTTGTTTTGTGTTTCGTACTTTCTTTACTTCGCATAGAGAAAAAATATGATGGAGGCGCGTGAGTTAAGATCTGTGGTGGCCAGCACATGACCTCTGACTTAAACAATTCGCATGATTGTAGTTGTAGTCACATTCAAACGTTATTCTCTATTAATTTGATATCATCTGATGTTATAATTGTTGAATTATACGTGTGCTATGGCTATAGTAATTTACATTTTACGTGCCATGTGTATGAATAAAGAAAAGAAGTATTCATTGCACGATCACAATTCATTCATTGCATTGTGCGATCACCGTTTCCTTTAGAGAGCATTTATAAAATTATTTATTTATTGTTTATTTTGAAAATATAAATACGTTTACAATTCGTAATGAGTTATTAACCTCGTGTTTTTTGCCGAAAAGAAATGCCTTTAATAAGAGTAGGCTATATAAGTGAAATTTGAAGTGTTTAGGAAATAGTTTTGTATAGCCGCATCGCCTACACGCAGTTCAGGTAACCTACACTACGTCATTAGCCATTCCACAGGCCCACTCAAGTGTGGGCGAATTCTTTTTTTATCTGTCGTAGTAGAATTTTATTGCCCAATAGAACCTGTTTTTTTTCCTGACGTACCATCTGTTCCCATTTTTGCGTTAATGGGATGCATTTGTAATTGGTACAGTATTTAAAAAACACTAAAGTAATTCTGTATTACAATCACTGTATAATAATTAAATTAAAAAAGGCACGCCTTGTTATGAATAATAGGCATATACACTATATGGCAGTTTATTCTGAAAATTTTATTGTCATTTAATTTGTAATATAAACAGTATTGTCGGATAATAAACTTTTTAATGTTATGAACATTAACTACGTCTTAGTTACAAGCTTTGTTATAGTTACACATTTTAATAATGGACACTCGTAATTCCATAATTCATACCGTCTTACACTTTCACATGTAGCCTACATGCGATGTCATAAATACACGCAGATATAGGCCTATATTCCAGCAGTCAGTGACGGGTACCAGCAGTCGTATTTAATCAAATAAAGTAAACAGATATAAAATACCGGAGCGGGGCATCACACACATTAAGGGATGTAATTGAATGCAATTGGTGATTGTTCTACAAATTAATTGGTACTTCACAATAAGTAAATATTACTGTATACATGTGCTTGGCGTATGGAATGGATTAGGCTATACGCCATTCGTAACTACGAATTGTAGTCACGATTTCTCGTTATTATTGTCGAAAATTAGAATTTTCCCGCTTATTATCCTCGTTTATTATAATTGTATCGAAGTATTATCAGTAACTTCATTATATTATATGCTCTATGTTCAGTGACATAATTTATGGTACTCTATCGTAAAATGAATTTTTTGTGCCTTTTTCTGATGACGTGGTTTATTGAAAAATTCTTTTATCAAAACCATCTGTGTTCGTATTTGTCGAATTCTTTAGTGAAGTACGCTATTTTTACTTTTGTGTGTTCCCGTGCCGGTGTATAGGAAATGTTTTTTGGTAGGCCTATATGGAATACGAATAGCGACCGAGACCTTTATGAGGTAGACAATATTAGGCGCGAGTCTTATGTTCGTCATATTAAAATTTATGTAGTGACAATATAATTAATTTTCTAAAAACATAAAATTATAATGAATAATCTTTATAAAATTAATTTAATTCATGTAAAGTTCTTTATTACATTCATTTAATGCAAATGAAATTATTTAAGTAAAAACAGGTGGTATTTGAAAATCGGACACGTTTCTCTCAAAGTAGAAATAGTAACATAAAACGAAACATTTATGATTGTATGTAGTGTATCGCAATTTTAAAGGAATATTTCAGATACCCATGCACACAGAGTCGCAAACCTAAAATGGTCAAACACATGATAACGGTTGCACAAAGGTAACTGTTGAAATTCGTGAATTTTTCACTGTGTGCCAAGAGAAACTTAAGGTGTAGCGGTTTATTTTCTCCGTGCAGACTCGTGATGTCGATTGTAGTAATACGTCAATTTGAATTTAAGTCAATCACTTTGTGAAACTCGGTGCTGTAGGCTACACACTACTTTGAAAATTGTCCAGACACGAAAACGAATCTGATAGTATTAAGAGCTTAGAAGAAGGCGAATAAATCATTATTAAAACAGCCTTCAGCGATGTTGTGAACAGCAAGTACAGCAGTAAAAGAAGCTTAGTTAAAAGTAAGAAGAGAGTGAGAACCGACCTGGACAAGCGAAGGGTCACGCGATTTCCGTGTACTTTAAAAGAGGTGTGATCACCACCTCTATGTTTCTTACGGACATAATCTGATAGTAGTTAACTTCCCGCTGTTAATAAAATTTAATATCTTGGGAGAATTTCTAAAACAAAACAAAAAAACTGAAAAGAAAGTACGTATTATGTACGCTCAGTTTGATCGTCTCAAATTAACTCTTCCTTTTCTTGATTTATATTTTTAAAAAAAACTAAAACTTGCACGCAAGGTTAACAATTTCAACACACACACACACGCGCGCGTAGACTATATCTGTGCCTTCTTGTGTGTATGAGGGGAGAGAGAGAGAGAGAGAGAGAGAGAGAGAGAGAGAGACGCGAGAAGAAATCTTTGAACGGCTTCGAAAATATAAAATTGTTTTTCAACTTACAAAGATTGTGATCAGAAGGATACAGTTTATGAAATGTTTAGTTATTTCACCATGTGTGAGTAGACGTTTTATGAATACTTATATGAGGAACTGTATACACTCGTGTTGTGTTAGAGGACGCGAAAACCAGTTCTCAGTTAAACAGATGGAAATTCTTTTTCGTGCTTAAATATTTCATTTTACACGGAATACTTTTTCCTACTGGGATCAGATAATATTAAAATATAGATTATGCTATTGACAATCATCTGTGCGTTAGTAAACGTCTAATAGGATGTTAGCTACATACGTTTATCTATATAGCATACGTCCCCCTTACATATCAGTAGTCAAAGCAACGCGGACAGACAACAGCCGCCGGCTGCAATTCTGATAAACCTTGTAGTTAATTGAACACATTGGTTTCATCACGTACATCTGGCTTAACAGTCACGCGTGCAACCAGTTATATGTGCCCTTATATGTCAATAATTCGCGTTAATTCCTTAATATGAGATTTAATCATTAAAACGCCATGAAAAATCAAGACTCTGTCCGTGAACGTTGACCACTGGAAGTACTGATTTTTAGACATTATGTAGATAGTTGACTTCAGTCATTCTTAAGTGTTATAAAAAGTTTAGCCAAAAGGATTTGAAACTAGTTTATGCACTGTCGACGCAGTCATTCTGCGAGTTTCATGTCATGTGCGTTTTGAGTATTCACAATACGCTAGTAGTTTTTTTTGTACTTTATAGAAATAAAAAATGTCGCAGTTGGTAATCTAAATACGTATCAGACCCTGTGTGATACGGTCTGTAAAATTACTTATTAGGCATTAAGTCTCTCCAAGTTAATATTTTGTCCACCTAAGAAACGCGATGTCGAATGGTCTGCCAATACGTGCATATGTCGATGTCGTACGTAACATAATATCAAAGTAATTTACTTTTTAAGAATAAATTGGTACCTTAATGAAATATCATAATCCGCAAGTAGAGTCAAAACATTCATGTCGCACAAGAATATCGTTAGCTAAAGGAAAGTATATAACGTTTTTGAATTGATGCACAGGCCTATTACGAACAATGGACACATCACTAAAACAGATGCTATAAACAGAAATGCTATCATAAATACTATTAGTGACGTGTTTATACTGATAAAAGCTATAAGAAATCTTATTTTTGTACCGTATTAATATCAGGTTGGAGAGTTTCAAAACGAGATGTAACATCGTCTGCGTTAAAACATGCATAAATAATAAACGTGTAATAATTACTGCATTTAAGTCTTTAGGGTAACCCAATGCTGATTGAACCGGACTGTCTTGTCCTTTCTCTCACAGTCACTTCTTTCGTCAGAAATGGTCCTTCAGGGTAAAGTGCCTTAAGAAAGATATTTTATTATGTGGCAATATGACTGACAACATGAGAAAAAATGTATTAGTTATCACAATCGCTCTAAGCCTAGATTTTTAAAAATTAGAAGATGTCACTAACATTCCCTTATCTGACATTACTTATAAAATGAAAAAAGTCATTATAAGTAAATTATTATAACGTCTTGTAACAGAGTGTATTAACAGTCCTGCACTGAATTTGTTTGATGTTTAATTTTCAACAGTGAGGAAACTAATGCAATCCGTAAAGATTTCAGTACCATGTGATTCAAGTTTGAACAAGTTTTACTGTGCCAGTAACCGACTGGTAGCGCCATCGCACTGGGGTACAACAGCATTCCACTGCCTTCTGCAATTATCCAGTCTAACTTTAATGGTTGCATTTTACTTTTAACAATATTTTATTCTCTTCACAATGTGATGTTTAAACAATCTGAAAATAATTATTTATAAAAAGCAGCAATTGAATGACATTTAAGTGTCGCTCTTTAAAAATACGGACCGCGCGAGTTGTGTAACATTTATTAAAATTTCTAACGAAATCTTACTCTAGTATATGCACTTTTGCTGTGTAATATTTTCTCTAGTTGCTTCACATTCCTATTTGTATATTGTTAGATTTGTACTTATTGTAAATGAGTATAAATGCTCAATTAGTCATATTCTGAGTTGTATGTTTAATAATGTTTATTTATAAATGAGAACACACTTATTTTGGTGCTCTGAATCTTTCAATTTTTATTCCTTAATTCTCTTATTATAATAATTTTCTTTTCTTCTTGTAATTAATAACAAATTTTCCTTTTTTGAGGTTCCTGCTCCAGGTAGCTCTCAGATGCATGAACAGATTTTTATCTCAGGGTTATAACCAAATTAACAATCGTCTTCAGTAAAATTATAAATTCATACAACAAGTTTTACGTTAATAACATACATGAAGAAAAAACATTTTAATGTGTAGAAATTAGTTGTTGTTTGTGTATGATTGTTTGGATGTGAGTTCTTGTGATTATACAAAAAGAAATCAATTCAGATAATTTTACAAACTTAATATTACACATTGCAAATATAAAACTAATAAAACAATTAAAGTAATTAATAATTAGACATTAGTAATACAATTGACAAGAGAAAAAAAAAAATTGTCTATTATATAGCTCATAGTTCATGAATTCTCAACATGGCGCGCTGCTATCCCCTTTCAGTAACAGTTAAATAAAGCAAGGGACGCCATGTTCCTTGAGTTGTATATTGTATACACATACATGTTTAATAAAAATGTTTAATAACAATTATATGAGTTCTACACTTTTGTTTGTTCAAAATAAGTTTGTGTCACTCACTTTGTATATCATAGATTGTTTATAAATGTAGTCGCACTAAATTTGTTCGTTATTTAGTTTGTATTGAAGTGTTGTGTAAAACGTTGATAGTTGTCAAGATGGCTTTAGTATTAAAACGGTCTCACCAAATTCAAAGATGTAGTACTCCATTTTAGGATATTATTTTCAGCTTTCCTTCTTCAGGTTGGTCGAATATACATATTGTTCGTTAGTTTACTGATATCTACTATAACTTTACTTGTCTTTCCTATAATTGTCTTCTTAATATTGTTTGGATTGGCAACTGATTTAGTTTGTTCTTTTTGCATTGAACGCCCACACTAGAAAAAAACCTTTCTTCTTTGTAAAACCAGCTTTAGATTCATTTATAAGAGGTCTTGGTTTGTTTGGTGTATTTTTCTGTCTCAGGGCTGTTTTATCCGCCTCCAGTAAATATAAGTTTTTAATATAACCTTACTTTTCCTGATTATTTTTACATAATCGCGTTTGTTTTTATTTCACTTAATTTTATACTGTCATTCACATTAATGAAGTTGATTTTATTGTTATATGGTCACTTTATATAAAATACACGCCATTCTCACCTTTTGGCCATACTAGATTCATAACACTTTATATTTTTATCATTGTTTACACTGTGTCATTTGCACTGTTTCGTTATTATTATTTATCATTTTTCTATTCACTTATCTCACCTTGTATGTTTTTCGAATAAACACAATTATGAAAATAATTACCTTGTCTTTACCATAACACAATATATGAGCTAATTACAAATCCAGTCTTAGGTTAAAGACCTAGCTTGACCTTTAGGCTTGTGTTATACAAATGATTTTGCTTAACTCTAAATACATTTTTTACTTACATACTACAACATTATTATTTACAATATTATAATAAAATATACAAAATCACTTCCCTAATCTATTGGGTAATTAGTATGTCAAAGTCACAGTTCAGTCTAGTCCTTTATTATGTCTGTTTGTAAAGTTATTTACTATGTTTCTTTACAAAGCTAATTCCTGTTTTTAATTTATTCATGCATCTGTAAAATACTTGTTTTTTATTCATGGTTTATTGTTTTAGTTAATATAATTCTTCCTTATATAATTATTTTTGGTTGTTCTCATTTGATTACTCATTCTTTATTGCATTCCTCATTCAGTTACATAGTATTTATCTATTTGATTAGTTTTACTATAAATTTTGATGATTAAATTGAGTTTCCTTTTTTGTATTATCTCGTGATGCTACAATATTTATGAATTGATTTACATATTGTTAGAGAACGGGGTATGGTTCTGTTAAGCCCCGCGTTGGGATCGACATATGTTAGACGACGAAGTCCTTGCTCGTTAAAATTTTATAAATATGTTTTATTATTATTATTAATTCGGTGATGTGAGTTCGGTCGTATGTTGTTTCGTTGAACACGTAAGTTGGTTGGTGGATTGCTTGGGTTCGCTGAATGTGTATTATAATTCTGCTCTTCGCTCGTCGCTGAGATGAACCTATTGGTGTACCCTTTCACTGAAAAAACAAGTATTGGTTTATATAAATACTTACTTGTGACGGCTGGTTACTAGTAATGTTGAGGTGTATTGCTAGTAATAAAGTGAGAATAATTCAAATCAACTGATTGCCGCCGCCACTGCTGCCAACCATGAATGTCGTTCACCTAAGCTGTAAAGTCTTAGTCTAATACAATAATAGTCAAACTCTTGGATTGGTTATGAATTGAATTTTTATTCGTCGAACTCATTATTAATGATTACTGTTATACAATAATATTGTTTACTTTCTTTTAAAATTTTTAATGTTGTTGATGGACTCTTTTACATAATTAGATCTCAGGGTTTCCAGACTGAATCGGACTATCTACCGTTCTGGACGTTAACATTTCGCTATATTAATTAATAAATAACGCAGGTTCTTTTAGACTGCAAGATACACTCAAATCAAAACAATGCACTACTATGATAGTTAGTATTAGGAGAGTGATGACATTATTATCATTCTTTAACAAAAAAACATAAACATTGAACAAGTATTCCTTAATGGAATTGTAGGTTAAGTTGGTTTCATTGTAACCTAACTTACTTGATTTTAAATGATTAATAATTCCTTAGATATGGTAACAGTTTCGTAGAACACAGTTATAATGGGAATCTAATGATACTTTCATCATTTATCTTCGTATATTGGATACAAACAAATTGACAGGTATTTGGAAATTACCCACTCATATGGTTGATGAGTATGTTACATTTAGCTATAATCTTACATTTAAACATAATATAACGCTTAAGATACTATAGGTCCAGGGTTTCCTTTAATGCCCTCATTGACGATTCAATGTCTTTTATTCTACAAGTTCATTTAATTAATTAGAAAGTTAAAGTTTGTTAATGATCAACTCTTTCGTTATTTATTGTTTGTTTTAATAAAAATCCTTTTTCCGTCTAGGTTGGGTTATATTTGATCTTAGTTTATTAATTAAATTCGCTGATAGCGTTCCTTAATTATTGAATTAACTATTTAAAATATTTGCCATGGTCACTGATACTTGCGTATTAAGTCGTTCTGGTAGTATCACTATTTCACAAAATTTTTTCTTTTTTATTTGAATGAAATTAATTTTGATTAATTCATTCTCGCGCACCACCTATGCGCACATACTCCGATTAAGATCACTAGTTAAAGAAAACTTTCACTATCCCTATATCCGACCTAACCTCAACTTGGCGTTTCGAGGTTAGATGCTTTCGTCAGCTGTCGGCTGTCAATTCAGTACTTTTTGGTTACGATGACCAGCGTGGAGTCTGCGTCGAGGCTTGAGTTGAACTGATGAACTTACCTGTGTCAAGATCCCGTACCTAGTAATTAATAACGGGTCCTGATTGGTCAATTGTTATAATTTCCGTGTACATTCGGAATATCTCGGCAAAATAGACGCTTCTTGGCGTCATCTCACTGGGGTCGAAGCTACGATTTTTTGGTCCGCACTAGTACGCCCACGGGCTTGTAATTAATTATTTTTCTTATAATTTAAATTATTCGTTTATAAATACACTGATACTCGTTTCATGACTACTATCGTTTTTATCTTTTTATCACGAGTATTTTGGTTACCCACACCATATAGTTCTGATAAGGATTAATAAAATAAATTTCTTACTATTTCTTACGAACTAATTACATACCTTATTTTCTACCTTATTCTATTTATATTGTTCGTTTTCTGATAAATAATTATCATGTTTATTTAGTTATTATCTGTCACCCCTTCTCGTTAACGTTTTAGGCGGTAATTCGCTAAAATTGTCATCTTTCGTTTAGGCCTACTTCCATATTTTTCTATGTTTTTATCACCTTATATTAATGATTATTATATTTATTACACTCTTATTCTTCACTTTTGTTCTTTTTGATCGCTTATCACTACTGTACAATAGTTTTTTCACATTATTATTTAATTATTACTCCTAATTATTACTTTACTTTTGACTAGACTCTTGGTCTATTGTCATTCTAAGTGTTTATTACTTATTTCATAAACTTAGGGGTTTGTAACCCATATTTGTTGACTAATCATTACCACTTCTGATTATATCAGCACTAGCTATTATTGTTTTATTTTATTTTAATTACATTTTCTCTGACTATTATTCAGTATATTTGGGTGTTACATTTTTCTTATTTGATTTTTTCACCTTTATCTTTTGATTATGTCTATTTTGTGTCAGTGTTATTATAGCAATGTTAATACTTGGCAGTGTTTAGTTCTGCTCTTATATTTTGACATTTGTTTGAATTTATCTAAATTTCCTGCATCTAGCATCAGCTATGGTTTACTTATAATTTACATTATTATTATTATTATTAATTTTATGGCAATAAACACTGGTTTGCCTCACATGAATGTTATTATGTCTTAGTTAATATCATTGACTGAGTCCCTATTCTTTTGTCATAGTTTTATGTGTGATTTTTGTTGTTCCAGGTACCCATACTATGCTGAACTCTTGGTCACATTAATTTACATTTATACTGTATTCAAATTGCTTTATATTATTACTTTTTGTAACTGGAATGCTCATTATAGTCTCTAGTTTGTTTACACTCCTATACTTTTTAATTTGAGATCATTCTAGTCATTGTTTTTTACTATTTTATTGGAAACTTGTTGGCCAGTTTAGGTTATGTCCTATCTTGGATTCCCAACAATGGTTGAACCTCAGATTGTGTTTTTTACGTATTGTATGACACTTTACATTTACTTAAAGCTGATTTTTATTGTTTATAGTTATTTTTCTTTTTTGTTACTACCTCAACCTTTATTGTTGAGTAATAGTTGTCTTTGAGAATTTTATTTCTACTTTACAAATTTTACTAGTCCTTTGGACATTATCTAGTTATCATTCTTGTACATTACTAATTTATACCTTTACAACTCTTATATTCACTCGCCCTCTTAATTTTTACTATCAATATTTTACTTTTGAGTTCCGGGGTTGTACCGTCAAGTCATTAAAATCAGTTTATTAATAGTTTTGTCAGTGTCAAGTCACAGCTTAGGGTTTTAAATCAAGTCTTTTAAATCACTTTTATTTTCTTTATCATTACTAATACTTTATTGTCATGGTTTATTTTGTTCTTATCATTACTAGTTCCTTCTTGTATCTGATTTGATTTTGTTTTCCCTATTCACACTGATTCTTTTATTCTCCTTAATAAATTTCTTCTTGTTATAAGTGTTGTAGCTTTCTTCTCACTGTCTGATCTATTGGGTATTTGGGTCAACGTTGTCTTGTCTTTAGTTGTCTTCGTTTCTTCTATAATACATTTCCTTAATTATAATTTATTTTATTCCCTTATTTTAATCATAATTCTTCCTATGTTCCTGGTTACATGTTCTTCTTCTGTTGTTTATTTTGTTTTGGATAGTTTATAATCCGTTTGTTTTACATTGGGTTTTGGGTGAGTTATATGTACCGTTACAATATTTATTTTATACTTACACTCATTCATGCAGAATGGGTAATAAGGCAGAAAGTGCTAAACACTTTAATAGGAAGTGTTATTGTATTGATCTAAAACTTGGTTCGTATATAAGAAAAAAGGGAACAATTGAATTCACACATACCCAGAAGAGTATAAAGCACGTTAAATAACTGAAGTTACTATTCAGTATGATGATTGTTGGGTTTAGTTAACACACAAGCACAGACGACAGTAATTTGACTAATAGTGTTTGGATTCTGAAGGAAAGTTGGAAAACAAGCATACTTGTATAGGTTTGGTGAACATGAGCAGATAGTATAAGGATGAGAGAAAGTAATTAAGTTTGATCGATTATCTAGAGATAAGAAGTTAATGGTATTGGAAGAGGCCAAGCAGAACGAGAAGTAGGCCTAGTAGGGATAAGAAATTGACAATAAATCTTTGTCTTTAAAAGCTGTCAGAGCCTATTGATTTTAGTGGTGATCTGTTCAGTAGGCTTAGAAATCTCTCGTGTTAGAATAATTTGTCAACTGTAATAGCCGATAAAACAACCAAATTATAAGAAATTAGAAATTGTGTGTAGCTTTTCGAAGAATCGTGGCTCATTGATTTTGGTGGTGACAATATCAGTACAGTCCAAGATCAAAATCCGCATTTCCCTTGAATACTGATTTAGCATTAGACATGCAATCGCTGAATGTTCTCGAGTAAGACGTTATTACGATCATATTTACATGCTGAAAATTATAGTACATTTTTAAAAAAAGATTATACGAAATTCTCGCAACGTAAGGCCAGATGCAAAAGTGACAATACTATCAAGGAGAGAAGTAGTAATGTGTCGTATGCTCGTTTGTTACCTGAACGCATTAGCCGTTGTATATATTATTGCCAAATGAACACGGTATTATTATGTGGGGCGGCCTCGTACAACACTCATTCCCAATGGACTAGTACATTTAATCCTCACGAGACCTTCACTTTTAGCTGTGTTCGGGCAGTACTGTGGTACGATCAATGACACCGTGACCCCGCCACCTGTGGGAACATTGATGAGTGTCGTTAGTTAGTCAAGTAGCCTACTTGTGTTGCGCACGGTCGAAATATTGATTTACTACTGTACCGAGAGTGTAAATAAACGCTCTCTGCAAACGAATTTCGTGTATCACATAAAAATGTGTTCTCGGTGAACCAACGACGATCACGAAAGGGCAGGAGTCACATTCTTTGAGTCAGATTGTCAATTTTAAATAAAAGTAATGAAACAATGCGAGCGTAGGCCTACGTAAAACAGTAATTTCTTCGGAAATTTTAGACAAAAGATGCATTACATAGACAGAGCAATAACAAAAAAATAATATGCAACTTATTATATACTTTTCAGAACCGGAAGTTTATCATCCTTTACAAGTTCTAGAGAGTTCTTTATATAGTGATAAAAACTGTCTTCAATAGTTATGTGTAATCTTTCTATATAATTAGTAAATGTACCACCCTCATTCCCGAAAACTAAACTTTGAAATTTACTTGCCTAAGTTATTGCAAAATTTCTGTTAGTTAGCCTTTGTGTTTGTTAACTTTGTGTTTAAGTATCAACTTTCAGCCTCTTCACCTTATTTGTATGGTTACGTAGGCTTCATATTACACCTCAGTAAATTATAAATTAGTTCCGCCTTAAGTTCAGACGTCTACAAAATAAGACCCCTCCCCCATAACCTGCGACAAAAACCTGTGATTAAGATGTGTTTCTTTGTTTTTACCTTGTGTTTTTTAACTTTTCTGTTTTCTAACTTAACATGTTTTCTTACTTTTACTACGGGCTTGAACTACACACCTGAGAGGTTTTCGTTTCCAAATTATGTTTATAGTTAAATTGAGCAGCGAAAATTCCATGTAGAGATAAAATTAATTAATTAATTACCAACAGCTTACGTTTGATTTCTTCGAACAAAGATAGTAGAGCCATTCCAGTGTAGATTAATATAGTTTTTAATAACTTGTTACTAGTCCGTGAACTCAATAGTTGTGAAGAGTCATGCCTCTCTGCATTTGTATTTACCTTTATCATATTAAGTAGCTAAGTAATTAAAAAAACTTCAGTAAGTCTGTCATTCTTAAAGATACTTATGTCCCCAGTGTGGAAGTAAATAGAACACGGCCAACAGATCACTGTTAAATGTCATAATATCTGGGTAGAGCCATACGCTTAGCGATTCATACAACTGTCTGCTACATATAAAGGTTTAAGGATGGGGGAGGTTTCAGACAGTGATCCTTGAGACATAGACATAAATTCCGTTATACTTGTTCTGAACTGAGTTTGGGCTAAGAAAAGGCGATGATTGGCCTTATTGTAGAGAATCATTATTTAAGTAATTAATACAGAGTAGGGTCAATGTGCTAAGACGGGTGTTCAACCTGTAGTGTAGCTGGGCGCTTCCTGCTAAGGAATGCAAGCCATTGTAGTGTCGGGTTCCCCCGGGTCGGGACCTCGGGCTAGTCTCAGACCAATTACAATAACATTGTACCCACTCCGTCTGTTCACCGCCGACACGACTCATCACCACCGCCGCCGACAACACTTAACCTTCACATAGGCCTACTCCGCTGTAATATACCTGACTTTTGATTATTTGTGGTTTCAAAGTGTATACAGAAGCTGCTTAACTTGAAATATGTTGGCCACTCACCAGAAGTAGCAACAATTTAATAAATTAATTTGTAATGTAGTGTCAGTGTAACTTCCGAATGTTGGCTAACACACAAAGAGTTGCCGCCGATGTAATAAATTGTTGTAGCTCCAATTGATGTGATCTAATTAATTGTTCACTGTTTCGAGAATCTTTTTTTCTGTTTCTAGTACCGGCAGAAATTGTGTGCCGCTGGTATCATAGTAAAATCAGCTGCATATGGTTTGTAGACTTAGCGGACAAACGAAAACATAGGGTTAGCGGTCGTCATTATCACTACCGATACCGTTAGTAGAAATATCAAAGAGCTTGGGGGAGAACTGAAGAGTATGACTGAATCCTACGAAATGGGGAGGTCCGTAGATCCATTACTGCCGCTCAACCCCTCCCCCAAAAGAATTAAATTAAATAAGTCATATGAGTATCACTACTATGGTATAATTCACTGTCGTAGTCACTAAACAACTTTTCATTGGAAAGTTCTTATAGAAATACAGTATTAAAACTCTTATATTATAATGACTCTCCCCTCCCCCTGTGAAATTTGGTTAATATTTGCTTTATTACTAATTGAGTCGTTTTGGAAATAAGTTATACCTTCGTTTTAGGCAAAAATTACAAAATTATTATTTTTCGAGTGTGCCAATTCGAGACCTTCTACTGGTTCTTTTTTTTAAACTGCATCGGTATAAGTAGGACGCGGAGAAACATAATATTTACATAAATTAAAGACACTACGTAATCTACCTACAAATCGTGCATAATAAGGTAATATTATGTTTGTGAATTACGCATTTACCGAACAGGGCGTACCTTAGCATAACACGTAAAACCGGTACTGCAATCCATTTAATCGATTACGAGAGAGATGGATGGGCATTGTGGTGAATTCACGTGTCTGGTGAGCCATAGGCGACGCTGTTTCATAAATAATGTTGTGTGTGAACTGGATTAAAAACATGCATTGGGAGCATAAGCGGTTTGGAGCAGTCCCAGAAATTGAGTGTTACTGAAACTTAATCAAATTATTTAAGTCTCTGATGATACAGATGAAAGGCCCCTGTGTAACAGTCAGCATTTACAATATAATACATCCATTAATAAATAATTGTTTTTCTAATTAACATGCACATATAGGCGTACTGTTTACATATTTTAAAATTAAACTCGCTTCTTTTGTACCTATTATAGCTCTCGAATAGTACTAGATTTACTTTCATGTATGAGTTAAGTTTCACAAGACGAAAGCAATTGTGCTTACACTTGTGATAATTGTTTAGGATCTAAAGGCTACTTTCATATTGGATGTAAAATTCTATTATTAGTAGTAGAGCATTACATTTTTGCTCAGAGAAAATAAAACTTGTCCTAAATGTCGTAGTTGTGATACTTTTAAGTATCGTTGACTAATAGATGTTATACTCGGTTAGTCCAAACGATCTGTTCGCAGTTTTACACTTTAAAGAAATATTTTCAATACTTTAAACAAAAAAAATTAATATGTAAGGAGATAGCAGATTTTTAAGTTTTAATATTTTCGATAGTATTCTTAAGTTTAGTGTATAGAAACTCTTTAACTTTCTACACCACAGCCGATGCGAACGTGAGTTAATATCAATGTACGAATAAGTCATTAATATTTTAAGCATATTATTCACAAATAAAAGGCCCTTATATGTCTCGGCATCTTATTTTGTTTGTTTAATGAGTTAATCAACAATGTAATTTGTCGAATATACTTTAATAACTATTTACGGCGTTCATTGGTTCGTTTTTTTATACGTAAATGTTGCTACTAAAGGAGAAATGTAATAACAATAATTACATTATAAGGTAATAACATTGGTATTGTTACGGAATCAAAACTAAACTAATAAGTTTATTTTTACTCTTTATTTAAAATTTAATTTTTTTACACCACTTCCTTAAGACATGCATCTCAAACCAGTATTTTTACAAGCTCCTTGATGTGATGTTACCTCAAAAAGTTAAAAGGTTACACATGTTCCCTTTAAAAAAGTCGATCTTAAAAGTAGTTAGTTAAATATAAAATTGATTGCGGCCAATGCCGAATTTGTGGAACATCGTTAGAGGAACTGAATGGAAAATATCAACAGAACAAGTACAATCTTTTTTATTTTTTTATTTATGGCCTTTTTTAGTTATTTATTTTTTTTTTAGTTATGGCCTCCACATCTCCCCTTATAGCTATCCCAACCTCCTTGGAGATTTCTATCTAACAGGGAAGCAGAATGACTGTAACATAAGAAGTCTTAACCAGTATCATAACATTCAGGCTCACCTTTATTAAATGCATGAACCTTTAATGTTAGATAGAATACGTAAAGGTCAAAAAAATAATAACAGCGATCAGAAAAGTAACCGCTACTGCAACTGTTATTATTATTGAGCTGTTTTTACATATTTTACCGACAGTTTATATTTATCAGTTGGTACTATTATATTGTTATTTTTCATGCGCTTTATCAGCAGTTTCAATTAGTGTCGTTAGTGTCAGCAGCTTCAGGGGTTTTATGAATTAAAACTCCAGAATGGAAACCGGTCTTTATTTGGACAAAAAGTGAAATCATTCCGCCATACAAGCGCAAACTTTATGTTTTGATAGGAAATTCTGAAAACAGTGAACAAGCTTCAATATAGCGTGAAGCAAAATAAGTGATTATATCTTATATTTGAATATTGAATAATAGTTAATAATTTTTTCAATAACTTAATTTTTATTTAATAATGTCATATTACAGTGTTTCGGCAGTTTTGGTTTTTTCTGTAATCGGCACATACGAAGATGTTAACATGAAAAATTTCGAAACATTTTATATGATATGGTCAAATAAAAAATAGTCTTGTAAAAAGGACTATTTATTATTCAGTAATCAAATATAACGTGAATGAAGTGTGTGAGTGGATTTTTTAATATAACACATGTTTTAGAACTCAATTTATTCTTACTAACCCGTCAATTAATAATTTGTTAAAATTGGTATTTATTTCTTTGTACTTGATTAATAAATGGTGTGTTGGTGTACGCCGCAATAAAGAGGAAGTATTTAGTATACAAAACGTGACGTATCATCATCACATTGTTCTGTTCCGCATTAGCATGTCATGAAGTGATCGATGTGTGTGAATTGGACGTCACACTTGGCGCAACAAATCAAACAGTACAAAATTATTGAAAAACCGATTTTACTCTGTGCTTTCAACTTTTGTTGTACGAATGTATTTAACTTTACTAATACGTTTTGTAACGTATTTATCAGATAAAATATTTAATGTATGCCGTACCTGGTTGAGCGCGCAAGTGTGTGAGGGCATGTGTGCTAGTTCACACAGAGAGAGTGAACGACCTTTGATTCGTACGTGTGTTAATGCATTGATGCCTGGAAACAGGGTTAATTTGCAAAATAGTGTTCAGATGAATATTGTACGTGATCTTCAGTAAAGAATATATATTTATAATTTACGCTTTTATTTGCCGGTGTGTAATTATCTTTATCTGTAATATTATATTAACATATAGATACATTAGCGTGCCACAACAGGATACGTATTTCAGAAATTAGGATACAGTTTAGGTCCCTATAGGCAAACACGTACGTGACAGATTATAGAAACTGGCCGCTACTCATTAACTACAAATCGTGTTGATAACTGAAAGCCAATAAATTAACTTCACTCTAAATTAGTGAAATTTTTATTAATTTTTGGTGAACTGGTGAAATTTAACTCGTGTATTTCACTGAGGTAGGTATTCTTATGCATTGACGCATCTGCGAACGTCGGTGAATTATTCAGTTAGTTTTTGTATGCAGAAATGTGATAATGCGATATAATATTTAACGAATCGATAAAAAATGCTCTCAAAACGTTATCGAAGCCAACTGAAATACAGCTCTTTTTTTACTGTCTTTTAGTAATGCAACCGATTTGTACAATTGAAAGCCTAATTAACTGATATAGTTGTCAGATCATATTCAATAAATAAGTTCCTGTACGGAAAGTTTCATGTATAAAATGGAAGGTAGAATTTTGAACTGAACCCGTTGCGTATGTAATAGGTTTAACCACAACGGTTTTCACCTGCAACAGTGACATGTCAAGTCCAAACAGTCAGCTGTGTGCGACGAGAGAACGCGCGCCCGCGCACGTGGTGAGTCATAGCTGCACGATCTAGTTGTGGCTCTCCGTGGTAGAAAGCTTTGATTGATCTTGTATGTCACAAACCGGCTTTGCTACGTGCCTCGCATCGCTAACGCTGTTTTTTGCCTTCGTAAAAGCCGTTTTCTTTGATATTCAATATCGGAGCGTCAAGTGTACACTGTGAAAAATCAAGAAAAAATTTCAGGGTCCAAAATACTAATGTCCCACGGATTTTAATGATAACGATTAACGATAATTTAGAAAAACTCTATATTCAATTTTAAAAAGTGATGAGTAATTCATATTACTTAGTTGTAAATACACAACATTTATCTTCGTGCAAATTCTCGTGTAACGATCATGACTGAACACATTTTTATGTTACTTGTAAGATACCAAAACCTGCCACCTATGAGAATGTTACCCTAAACACGCTTTCAAATACTTTCTAAAAATTACTACTTTTACTCGCAATCGTAATTTGAAATATAATATGGCGGATTTTTGTATAAATGTCTACATAAACCTGGCCAGATAACTTGCTTTTATTTATCAGTAAGTAAGTATACATTAGTAAAATCGCACCAACTTCTTAGCCGAATTATAGCGTAATTGTTCGTTATCAAATATAAGTCGTAAAGTTAGTAATGGAATTTCGCATAGACTTTCATAAATTCAATTTAGGCCTATAATTGTTAAACGTGATGGATCGTGGCTTAAAGAACAGAAGACATAATTAGAAAAACAAATTATAGCATTATTAGTTTAATTATTAGAAGCTGTTTTACTAAGTCACATGCAGCTCCTATGAGAATCAATGATGCAAGACTAGGTCTACTTATTTCTATAGTACGGGTAATTACTGTGACAAAATCCAGCCTCGTGCTTCTCCGAGTCTCCTTAAAACACTGTAGCCTGTGCCGTCTTGCTGGTCGTGCCCGTTGGTTTCTCGTTAATGTTACCAACAACGTGTGAGTGAGTATTACGTTCGATAACGTGTCTACACATACGTTATTCGGTAACAACTGTTATATAGAAAATATTTTAATATTGTCCACCATGTTTGAAAACGATGAGCATGAACCATACTAACCGAAACGTGTCCATGTGAGTTAGTACATCTAAATTAAATTATATTATAGACTGTACGTTTAAATTATAGGCCATCAATTATTTACAAAAGGAATTGCCCCAAATTAAGTGCACCCTATTTAAATCGCTGGATTACAGAATTAGCCATTGTACAGAACCAAGTTGTCACATCCCAAACTACGTTACCTTATGTGTACTATACGCATTGTTGAATCAGTTGCTTAATTAATCATTTTTGAAACGTTATTATGATTCTAATAAAAGGCACTTATTTTTCTGCGAGTATGTGTGTGTACGCGCGCGCATGTTTTTATATAATGATATTTCTTATTCTGAATTTGTCTGTATCTGTCTGCTTTATCTGTATTCTGTAATCTCAGTTAACACTGGAATATTAGACTACGCAATGGCGCTACATTTAGAGATTGTTATGTGAAGTCGTAAAACAAAGCGTATTTTTTTTAATTGAAATACTATTCAGTTATTTAAAATACATATGGTAATTAATTACGTATAGTGTTTATACTAATATATATTTTAAATGTAATTACACAAATTTATTTATTTTTTCGGATTGGATTTAACTTTATCCACTAATGAACCCATACATTTATTACTTCCATGTTCCTTAAGGAAATGGAAGTATGGTGATGGCAAAAAAAATCGTGTTCGAGATTATTGCAGATTCTGATTGTACTACACTCAAAACATGAAAAAAAGTCGTTTTTCGAAAAGTGTCTGTGTGTGTGTCTGTCTGTGTCTGTAGATTTTTTTCTATGGCAAACGATAACAGCCGCAAATTCAAACAGAATCAAATAATTTTTTGCATACAGCCCTGATTTGTAGAGTACTCGCGACCTATTGTTTTTGGTGAAGATCGGTTAAGGGAAAAGGGTAGTTTACCTGCAACGGTTTTTTTTTATCAAAGGTAACTTTGTTTGTTTGGCAAACGATAACAGCCGCAAATTCAAACAGAATCAAATAATGTTTCGCATACCGCCCTGAATTGTAGAGTTCTCAAGATCTGCTGATTTTGGTACAGATCGGTTAAGGGAAAGGGGTAGTTTACCTGCAACGTTTTATGTTTTAACAAGGGTATTTCCTATGGCAAACGCTAACAGCCGCAAATTCAAACATAATCAAATAATGTTTTGCATACTGCCCTGAATTGTAGAATTCTCAAGATCTGTTGATTTTGGTACAGATCGGTTAAGGGAAAGGGGTAGTTTACCTGCAACGTTTTATGTTTTAACAAGGGTATTTCCTATGGCAAACGATAACAGCCGCAAATTCAAACAGAATCATATAATATTTTGCATACAGCCCTGAAATGTAGAGTTCTCAAGACCTGTTGGTTTTGGTGAAGATCGGTTAAGGGAATAGGGTTGTTTACCAGGAACATTTTATGTTTTATCAAGGCTAATTTTTTTTTTTGGCGAACGATAACTGCCGTACATTAAAACAGAATCAACTAGGTTTTTGCATACCTTTTTGAACTAAAGAGAACTCAAGGTCTGTTGATTTTGTTGAAGATTGGTTAAGGGAAGGGGTAGTTTATCAGCAACGTTTTATGTTTTAAAAAGGGTAATTTTTTTATGACGAACGATAACTGCCGAAAATTCAATGAGAATCAAATAATTTTTTGCACCCCCTGAGTTGCAGAGAGCTCAAGGTCTATTGATTTTGGTGAAGATCGGTTAAGGGAAAGGGGTAGTTTACCTGCAACATTTTATGTTGTAACAAGAGAAATGTTTCCATGACGAACGATAACTGCCGCACATTCAAACAGAATCAAATATTTTTTTGCATGCTTCGCTGAATTGTAGAGGACGGAAGGTCTGTTGATTTTGGAGAAGATCGGTTAAGAGAAAGGGGTAGTTTACCTGAAACATTTTATGATTTAACAAGAGTAAAGTACTTAATTTTTATAAATAAAGTATCCTGATATGAAGCTCATAGTAATCCACTGTAGAAACGTAGATGAAATATCTATAAATGAAGAAGTTAGGTGAACGGGGTGGGGGTAATTTTCTATTATTAAAAATTATAGTTGAAGGTGGAGGGGAGAATTTTTTATATGTGTACTACGTTATCGGCAACAAAGAAGTAGTTTTTTTGTTAAAATCGCTTCCCGGGCTCTTTAGCCGTAGTCCAATGTTTTCTGCAAAACCAGACTTTTCGGCAGTGCCATCGACTGCCATCATCGGTGAAAATCGAGTGCGAAAACGTGAGATGGTATACGTTAGTGACCACAGTACTGTGGTTAATGCTGAAGCAATAAGTAGAAAGACGTAGTTTCTATGGAAATATTTCATTTCGAATATGATTTTAAATATAAATCTTAGAACATGGAAGTCATGTATGGTTCTCCATACCGATATTTTTTCATTACGACAGTAAATGTGTTGCAGAAATAATAATTAGGGCTATATCTGTCTCACTAACATTAGTCAGATGAATTTTCAGTACCTTTGACAACATAAAGTCTGCTATGAAACAAAATATAATATAAAAAATTATAGTAGGCCTTCTCTGTCAAGCAAATGTGTTGGACGACTTAAAAAAAAAACGTCGTAACCATTCTGTTTTTCGTACCAAGCATACGCAAAGCGACCATAGGATTTCATTTGAAAAACTGGGGATATTACATTATGGAAAGTTAACTTTAAAGAACAAAAATTGTTTATGTAATCTCCGATTTTTATTAACTGTCCGTATCAATTTTTATATAATTTTTCTCGTCATCTTGAGCACCACGAATTTGTTTAAACATTTGAATAATTTATCTCCTTCTGCAAAGTGTTCGATACTTTGCTTATCCGTTTCTTTGTATCTTCTTCTTCTTCATGCTGTGGACCTTACGGTCTGTTGCGCAGTCCTTGGTCCGACCATATTTTCTTTGGTCTTCCAATATTCCGCTGTCCTTTCGGATTATAAAGCAAAATTTTTTCAGTATCCTGTTCTTATGCATCCTTTCAACATGGTCTCTCCAATCCTGTCTCTATTGCTTTATCCTTTCGTTTAGGGTGTATATTCCAAGGATGTACCTTATATCATCATTTCTTAGCCACTCCGTGATACTCCTAGTAGTGATCGTAAAAATCTCATTTCACTAGCCTGTATCAGGCTTTTGGTCTTTGCATTCAGTGTCCAAGTCTCATTACCATAAAGGCCGCATGGCACTGCCATCACTTTACGAAATTTCAAAAGAGTATCTTCTGACCTTTCCATTCAGTCTTCTTATTTTCATTCCACACATTACATATGATTAAACTTCTCTATTTTTTTGTCGACATAATTTCTTTGTATTGAATGTAAATTATCGTTACATATCCAGTCTTGAGTACGTAGCGAAACGGACTAACAACTCTACAAAGGCGATGCACAGCCTCAGACCCCAAACACCGGGGTTCTGTACTGAAATGTACTGTGAAGCCGGTATTGTTGAGAATATACTAGAAAACTCTACATTCATTTTTAAGTAAGTGTACCTGTCATTGTAGAAGTGAAAGTTTGTATTGTGCGGTGGGAGGTCTAGCTGCCTGGGCGGGGCCTCAACCCGCACACATGCGCGTTTACTGTGAGAGTCTAGAAAAGTAATGTTCTCGAAGTTTTAAATAAAAGGAAAGATCTGGAAGCTGTTTTTCTATATAAATAGAGATGCACTCGACAAGTTCAGTTCAGTTTTAAATGTGCTCTTGTAATGTGTATTTCGTGTGTCCGTTTTATGTATACTTGCTACTAAACTGTTCCTTCAATAAAGCGTGTGTTTGCTCCTGTACTTAAATTATTCATTATTTTTACCCATACCTCAACAGGTTATGAGCCCAGTGGCATTTTAAAATCGGAGTGCAGTGTGTAATTGGAGTGCAAGTATAAAATGTTTGTGCAAAAATGGAACCGAATATAAAAATGAAAACTTTCGAGACAATGATAATTGGCATCAGTGGCGCTTCGTAGTACGCACATTGATGGAAGAGGATGATGATGTGCTGGATGTTTGCGAAGGAAGATTAGCCGAGCCAGCTGCAGGTGCAGAAGATCGTGACGCGTTGTTGGAAAAGTTCAAGAAGGCGGACAAAATTGCCAGAAAGTTAATTGTTACAACAGTGGAGAGAAAGCCTCTCGAACTTATAATGGGTTGTTCTACTGCCAAGGAGACGTGGGACTAATTGAATACAGCATATGATCTAAAATCTGATGAAAATCTGTCGATGATTCAAAAACAATTTTTTGAGTTTAAGTGGACAGAGAGTGAAAGTGTTACGTATAATATTTCAAAAATAGAACAGTTGGCTAGAAAAATGAAAATCTCGGGGGGAAAATTGAAAAGACTATGGTGATGACGCGTGTTTTAACATCTTTGCCACAAAAGTTTAATCATTTTCACAGTGCTTGGGATTCGGTATCTGACGATAAGAAGAATATCGAAAATTTGACTGAGCGCTTGATGGCAGAAGAATTTAGATTACAAGAGCAAAAGGAAGTACACGAAGAGACGACAGCGTTGCTAGCTAATCTGAAAATCGGTCATAAGGAACAGAAGAATGACTCTTATAAATATGAGAAGAATGATTTGAAAAAAGAGTAGTGTTATAATTGTGGAAGACAAGGTCATTTAAAAAGGGACTGCTTCAGGTGTTATACGTGCAAAAGAAAATGCCATAAAAGTAACAATTGCTTCATGAATAAGAATAATGGACAGCGAAGATGGTCGAATAATCAAGAAAGAAGTAACTCGTCTTCTGGACAGAAGAAATCAACATCGAGGATAGCACTAATAGGTGACAAAGGCAGCTGTGGCAATCGGGATGATCTCTGGATTGTGGATTCGGGTGCGACGGATCATATGTCGAAGCATCGAGAATGGTTTTCAACGTTCGAAGAATATACAACACCAGTCAGTGTAAGAATGGGCAACGGTATGACAATGTCTGCATATGGTAAAGTTAATATTGACTTTGAAACTTATAAAAATAGTGAACGAGTAGAAGGTACTATCTATAATGTATTATATGTTCCTGATTCAATGTATAATCTGTTTTCTGTTAAATATGCGGGTAAAAGGGGTATAGATTATGAAATAACACATAATGCTACGAGATGTACTTTAAAGCATGGTAATGAAATTCTTGTAACTGGTTCCGAATATGAGCCTGGTAGTTTGCTAAAATTAGACATTCAAACTTTAATTCCAAAAGAATGTAACGTGGTAGAACAAAAGAGTAGATCGAGCATTGCCAACGGTAATGCTTTACAATTATGGCACGAAAGACTTTGCCATCAAAATGTAAAACATGTGAAGAATTTTTTGAAAAATCTAAATATAAAATTTACGGATGAAAATTTCTTTTGTGAAGGTTGCGCTTATGGCAAAAATCATAGATTGCCTTTTCACAAAAAGATCGATCGTGCCACTAAAACTCGCGAAATATTTATACAGACGTTTGTGGTCCTATGGAAGTAGAGTCTCTCGGTAGAAAGTTATATTTCGTTTCTTTTAAAGACGATTTTTCAAGTTATAGAGAAATTCATTTTATTCGAGAAAAATCTGAAGTAATAGAAAAACTAAAATCATTTTCTATCGGGGTTGAGAATCAATTTGCAACAAATATTAAAGAAATTCATTTTGATGGTAGTAAAGAATACGATAATAAAGCTGTGATCTCCTTTTTAAATAGTAAAGGTATAAAATATTCGATTAATTTTCCATATACGCCCGAACAAAATTCAATTGCAGAGCGCAATAACCGAATCATTGTAGAGGCTGCTCGATCAATGTTATATTCAAATTCAAACTTACCTCTATTCTTATGGGCAGAAGCAATGAATACTGCTGTACATGTAATTAATAGAACAGGCCCAACAAAACAAAATAATAAAACTCCTTATGAGTTATGGAATGGAAAAATAGCTACTGTTGATAGATTTAAAATATTTGGAGCCATGTGTTATGTACATATATCAAAAGAAAAGGGTAAGAATCTTGATAAAAAATCGATAAGGGGTTATCTGGTCGGATATCATGAGGATTGTAAAGGTTATCGTGTATATGTTCCGGAAGTGCGAGATGTGATTATAAGTAGAGATGTACTTTTTAAACCTGAAAGAGTATTAGCTGGTTCAATTATTTTGAATTCTTTGAACAATAATAATAAAGAAACTGAAGAAAATGAAATTATAACTCCTAAAAATAATGAACTTTTACTTAAAAATGAATCAAATGATTTTGAAGAAAGAGAACCTTTACAATCTTGAAATAGCGATAACAATCAAACTGGACGACAATTGCGCGATAGAACAAAATTAAAACCTACAGAATATTATGGATGTCCGATCACGTTTATTGCTGAAAAGTTACCATCTAATTATAACGAAGCAATTACAAGTAAAGAAAAAGATAGTTGGCAAGCTCCAATGCAGGACGAAATGAACTCTTTGTATGTAAATAAGACATGGGTATTAGTGGAAAAGCCAAAAGATAAAAAGGTGATTTACAATCGTTGGGTTTTTGTGAAGAAGCTCAATCCAGATGGTACAGAACGTTATAAAGCGAGGTTGGTTATTAAAGGTTATTCGCAACAGAAAGATATAGATTATAAAGAAACTTTTAGTCCGGTTGTTCGCTTTGTTACAATAAGATTGATACTTAGTATTTCTGCTCGTGAAAATTTACATATCGGTAAATTTGATATAAAAACGGCTTTTTTATACGGTGACTTAAAGGAAGATATATATATAAAACAACCTGAAGGTTTTGATGATGGAAGCTCACGCGTATGTAAATTAATGAAAAGTTTATACGGCTTAAAACAAGCACCAAGATGCTGGACTGAGCACTTCACTAATTTTCTTGTAAATTTAGATTTTTGTCAAAGTACGGGTGACCCATGTTTATACATATATAACAAAAATAATAATAAGATCTTGTTAGCAATTTATGTTGATGATGAACTTATTGCAGCTTCAAATGAAAGTTTGATTGATAAATTGTTGAATGATTTGAGTAAAAAATTTAAAATTACTAGTACTAAAGAAGTTACTAATTATCTTGGAATGGAAATTTGTAGATTGAATGATGGGTCTGTTTTCATTCATCAAAGTACTTATATTAACAAAATCTTAGAAAAGTTTAATATGTCAGAAGCTAATATTGTATCCACACCAATTGATTGTAATCATGATGAATATTTATCAAAAACTATTGTAAGTAATGTACCTTATCGTGAAGCTGTCGGCAGTTTGATGTTTTTGCAAATTGTAAGTCGTCCGGACATAAGTTTTGCTGTAAATGTTGTATCTAGAGTTTTAGACAAACCAAGTGTAGCTCATTGGTCAATTGTTAAACGAATTTTACGTTATCTAAAAGGTACGATTGATTTTGGATTACTATATTGTAAGGATGGCAAGTTTAAAGCTTATAGTGATGCTGATTATGCTAGCGATACAGTTACACGTAAATCAACTTCTGGCGTAGCTTGTATGTATGCAAATGCTGCAATTATTTGGCGAAGTAAGAAGCAACAATCTGTATCATTATCAACAACCGAGTCAGAATTTGTAAGTGCAGCATTAGCAACAACTGAAATAATGTGGTTAAAGAAGTTATTTAATGAATGCGATTGTAAGACTGATAAATATGATTTATATATAGATAATATGAGTGCATTAAAACTTATAAGTAATCCTGAATTCCATCAAAGGACAAAACATATTGATGTGAAATATAATTATGTACGTGATTGTTTTCAAAATGGAGAAATTGATGTACATTATGTTAAAAGTGATGAACAAGTCGCTGATTTCCTTACGAAAGCTTTGTCAAAACCAAAATTTGTTTATTTAAGATCTAAACTTGGACTAAAGAGTAGAAATGAATTTGTTTTTTAAATTAATGTGATTGTGAGAATGTAGAGTTTTAGGGAGGGTGTTGAGAATATACTAGAAAACTCTACATTCATTTTTAAGTAAGTGTACCTGTCATTGTAGAAGTGAAAGTTTGTATTGTGCGGTGGGAGGTCTAGCTGCCTGGGCGGGGCCTCAACCCGCACACATGCGCGTTTACTGTGAGAGTCTAGAAAAGTAATGTTCTCGAAGTTTTAAATAAAAGGAAAGATCTGGAAGCTGTTTTTCTATATAAATAGAGATGCACTCGACAAGTTCAGTTCAGTTTTAAATGTGCTCTTGTAATGTGTATTTCGTCTGTCCGTTTTATGTATACTTGCTACTAAACTGTTCCTTCAATAAAGCGTGTGTTTGCTCCTGTACTTAAATTATTCATTATTTTTACCCATACCTCAACAGGTATCATCAGCTGTAGTTGATCTTCACATACAGATTAAGTTCTGCAGTGTACCCGTAAGTAGTCAACTTGGAATGTTTTACGTCCTATAGACATAACCGATACTGCAACCTTCCACCAAAGAATACAAAATCAAACTACACATAGTTAATTTTATTATTAACGTTTCTGAATGAATGTGGGAACAGGATTAAAGACAGGACAGATCCCGAACACATTAAGAATTCTTATTCTGTTATACTATATTGAATGTACACGTTTGTAGTATCTAAAACTGTTTTTTTAGCTATTTGAACTCCTTTACTATACTTGTGTCTCGTAGAAATTATAGCACCACAGTAGCAATATTAGTAATGTCTTCTGAAAATCTATAAGACCGTGTCGGCACCAAACCTTTTGATGTCGTAAACAAACAGTACGAAGCATGGGTTCATTTATCGAGAGTGAACGGTCCAAACGCTTTACCTCCAATTACCATTAACGCAACTTAAGAATGTCCACAGTTACAGGTGGTTAAAATCTGGCAAACTAGTAACAGTTTTGTTTTATTTTCAACGAGTGTAGAAGTTTATTTTTAATTTTCAGTCACAGGTATATTCAGACTGAAAATCTGTAAATAAATCTCATTTATCGGCATACCAGTTGGTTCGCTCAGTTGTTGTTTATTTAGATACGATAAGCTCGACTTTGACCGTACGTGTATCGATTTTCATAAAATACTGTATGGCAGATACCATGTCCGCAAGGAGATTCATTCACCAGAAAAATGCAAGTAACAATAGTCACAGTGCAACTCGTTTTAACCTAAATACTTGGATATTAATTTTTATTTAGACTGGTGTCCCGAGTTCATGATTTTGAAGTGTTGTAATGTCCCGGTTCTATGATAACTTTCAGCTGCAAGCAACATACTGTCATATAGCGATAATGTTTCAACAAGAACTACCTCCAAGATACTGCGTGACAGTAGTGATAGTACATATAAGTTGACAGGAAGAAAGATGTGTAGAAGTTTTGCTTGTTTTAATATTCATAAAATTTATTTTTACTGTTAATAAAACCTAAATTCTATCTGCATATCAGTTACGTCATTTTTTTAAGTCTTTATATTTTTTGTTATGAATCATACACTTTGTGACTATAAAATAATAATCGTTCATTACAGTTTGAAATTGAAGACTTCAGCTTTTTAAATGTATGCGTTTCTTTTATGCTTATATAAATTATAACATAAATTTTGTGTATTATATTATTTATAATTACAATTATAATTAAAAAATGGTGAAGATTGTTACGTAGTGATTCAGCCGTAAATAGTTAAAATTTAATAATTGTTTAGGACTTGTTATTGTTTAGTATTGTAGAACGCTCCGTATCGTTGTAGTAAAATAATTTCATAAATGTTTTAAATACAGAACACATGTATTATCGTATTATTATATTATGTATTGTATTATTGTATAATGTACATGTATTATTGAATATATGAATAATATTGATCACGTTTACTTTGCTATATTACTATTCGAGGCTAAATAATAAATTTTTAAATAACAAAAATAAATGCAGACGAGTAACAAATATAGTAGGTAATTAAAAAACAAGAGATAAATGCACATAGACTATAAAATGAGACTGTATACATAATGTATTTGATGTTGTTTTGAATTTTCAGATTCTGTTATGGCTAAGCCAAAAAGGAGAAGACTGTTTAAAGCGGCATGCGGATTTGGCAAACAACTTACCAGCTATAAAACAACAAGAACAAGATTTCGAGAAGTTCTATTTCATATCTATGGTAAGTACAAAATTAGTTATATTTTGTACAGAGAAGTTTATTATGAGCCATTTCTACAAGGTTCCTCCCACCTAAATTAAGAGAAGTACGTTTTTTTTATAACCGAGCCTAGTCGTGGTCTTGGTAAGTCATGATTTTGAAATTTTCTCTGTTACTTGATGCTGAAATATAAATAAGTGTAGCCTACAGGTAAAATACATTTAAATTGAAAACAAATTTTAAACTTTTGTGTTAGAGATTTTAATATTCATTCTTGTTTTGTGTTTCTCGTTTCTCATTTCGAGTAGTGTCTTCTATCCCTGTTTGAAGTTTTGAATAGTATTTGTCATGACAAGCCATTTGAAGAACCGATTTTATGCCACTGTTAATGATCTTATAATTTTCTGTATTGGCCACAGAGATGTTGTGAAGGTTATAAGTTAACTTTTCCAAAAATTTAAGTTTTAAATAACCGCTCGCTTGTCATAATGAGCGGCCTGCTGGTGCACTAACCATACTTAGTTCGAGTCAGGCATAGTGGTTTAATTATTTTGCAACATTTTGTCGGACATGGCGGATCTTATTCAACATTTACGTCAGCATCTTCATATAATTTGCTTGCACAAATTCACTTAGGACTGTAAAAAAGTGCAACTTGGACCTCTTTCACACTATCAGGTTTTTTTGCCGTCCGGGAACCTGACGGCAGCGAGACAAATGGAGGGGCGTGAGCACGTTCACATTACGAATATCTGGCAGTTTTGCCGTCCGACGACCTAATGACTCGCCGGACTGCCACTACAATCTTCCGTCGCCGGAGGACTATAGTCTACTGCGCACTATTGACGCTTTCACAATATCCGACAGTCTACCGACCAGTTCGTCAGGCGACCTAGACAGTGTAGCAGCGCTAGTTTTTGCTCTTGAGTTCCTGCTGTACAGTATATATAAAGCATTTAAAGATGAGTGAATTCGACATCGATGTCGACAAACTAATAAGTTTAGTTCACGAAAAGCCTGTTGTGTGCCTGTTCTTTCCCGTACACAAGGTTTAAACATTCAAGGATCGCCCAGTTATCAAAATTATATTTCTCAAGTAAACCCCCCCAATTTCCATCAGTATCCTCATTCATCCACACAATTATGTCAGTTTTACTAGCTTCAAGCACGTCATGAACCCGTAATTAGTCATGTGTCATCTCACCAGCATTCATCCAAAATTTTCATTCCACAGACTTTTCCCACCCTGTTCACACTGAAGCTCAAAACTTCCCCACCACACCGTGTGATTCCAGTTTGTCCACATCGGTAACAAACAGAACACCAGTAATGACACCTTCACTAGCTGTGATTCGGTCTTAACATATTTATCAGATATTGATATTTAAAAATATTGATTTTTAAAAATGTTTTTATATTTTTTGATTTTTAAAGAAAGGTTGTTCATTCACTTTCAACAGCTCTTTTTAAGCAATTTTTGTTATTCTTCTTTATATATTTTTAAATTCATATTACATTCAAATAATAAAAACATAATTTCTCTTTATTATTTTTTATCTGTCAATTATATTTGCTTCTGTTATATTTACAGTACTTTAAAATTTTTTTATGCTATTAATAAAACTTTTCAAAAATGACGAGCGTTTTGTTTTCAACCAAAAAAATATCGGTGTGGAGAACCATACATGGCTTCCATGTTCTAAGATTTATATTTAAAATCATTTTCGAAATGAAATATTTCTATAGAAACTACTTCTTTCTACTTACTGCTTCAGCCTTAAGCACAGTACTGTGGTCACTAACGTCACCTCACGTTATCGCACTCGATTTTCACTGATGATGGAAGTCGAAGGCACTGCCGAAACGTCTCGTTTTGCAGAAAACATTGGACTACGGGCAAACAGCCAGGGGAGGAATTTTAACAACAAAATACTTCTTTGTTGCCGATAACGTAGTAGACATATAAATAACCGTCTAGAAATGCTTATTAAAAAACACCAAACAGTATGGGTAGCAATCAGCCATAGGGCTAGGCGATCAATGGACGCAGTTTAACGAGTTACCTTCAGGAGTACCAACTTTCCGTAGCCCGCGAGATTGCCAGCGTGCTATTTATTCTACTGGGCATATTTTGAGAGTAAGGTGTATAATGATCCACACCCATGAAACATCGAAACACTCAAAGTTGATATAATTTCTGTTCACATGTTACACCGTGTAATGGAAAACGTAAAAACTCGACTTCAAAAGTGTGCGAGTTGAAATTGTCGCCACATTCGGGGCGTAGTGTTCAAAACCTTGTAGTTTCTGCGTCTAGTTAAATGCTACTATGTATACTTTCAGGTTAGTGTAAATGTTAATTTTACAATCCATAAATAAAAAACAACTAAATTTTTTTTTATTTTGTTAAAGTGAAATGAAATGTTTCCATAGAAACTACTTCTTTGTTGTCATTAACGTATTACACATATAAAACTTATAAAATTTACTTCCTCCATCATCAGCTAACATTTTAATTTATAAAAAAATTACCCTCTCCCCCTTCAACTACCCTTTTCATTTATAGATATTTCATCTACCTTTCTACAGTGGATTATTATGACCTTCTTTTCAGGATACTTTATTTATCAAAATTAAGCACTTTACTCTTGTTAAAACGTAAAACGTTACAGGTAAACTACCCCTTTCCCTTAACCGATCTACACCAAAATCAATAGGCCTTGAGTCATCTACAATTCAGGACTGTATGAAAAACATTATTTGATTCTCTTTGAATTTGCGGGTGTTATCGCGTGCCATAGAAAAAATTTTCTATAGACAGACAGATAGACACACAGACACTTTTCGAAAAATTACTTTTTTCATGTTTTGATGGTAGTACAATCAGAATCTGTCGTTATCTCGAACACGATTTTTTTCGCCATGACCATACTTCCATTTCCTTATGGAACAGAAATTTTTGTAATATAAATTACATATTTTCTGACTTCTGTCAATGGCGCCAGAAAGTTAACTGATGCCAACATTGGGCGAAATAGCCTGATGAATGTCGTGTAGTGTGAAGAACACACAGTTATCTCCGTCCGGCAATACTGCCGTCAGGTTTCCGGACGGCAAAAAACCCTGATAGTGTAAAAGTGGCCTTTTACACTGTTTCATGAATAGATCGAGTAGTCTATTCATGTTCAATAAACACAGAGAGCGCTATTAACCAGTACAGTGCAGTATCGCCATCTAGCTTCCACGTCTCAAACTGAAGTATTGCTCCCATAGAGGCAATGCGTGTTTAGTAATTAATGTGGTCAAACTATTTGAAATAGCAGTCATCTCAGACATTATTTTCAATTTAAACTCTGCTTTATTAAATATTTATCGTAAACTTATTTTTCAATTTTTAAGCAGACATAAAAGTAAATTTCAGATTAAAATTAAACAGCTATGAACTCGTCATAATGAAGGTAAAATTTTTTAGTTAATAAATTTTAGCTTTCACGATTATAAAAGTTGACTTACAATTAACACAGCTTTGTGTAAGTTAAAATGTTTTTGTTGGTATATTTTGTTGGACGTTCTGTACAATATTATTTATATCTCTACTGGACGTTATTAGCAGACGAAGATTATCTTTATCCGATTAATAGATAAGTAAATTTCTGGTTAAATAAACTTTATGGAATACCCCTCTCCGATATTGGACAGTTCAGCTTCGACGGAAAATGTGAAAAGAGTATCATAGTAGTCGACACGAAGTGATAGTAAGGGGTAAACAAATATGTGACAGCAGACTAACAGTAATAGAGAAAATTGTTGAGAATGCAATTACATTATTTACTTTTCTTGAAAAGTTATTGGCATTTGCGTAGGAAGTATACCATATATGTTTCTGTGAAACGTGTTGCAGCTACGGATCTGTGGGCGATTTCTCCAACTAATCTCTAATAGTGAGAAACGTTTCTAGCTAATATAATGCATGTTTAATGACAATGTATTGGCTTTATCAACTGGGTACTTGTATTTGTCTGGACTATATTTACACGGCATATGCTTCCATTGTTTATTTAACCCACTAATGATAGTCACATTCAAGGAATTTACAGTCAGCTAGCCTTTCTTATGCCGTTATACAGTGCTAGTTCGAAAGCAGTAAAATCGTTTACTGGTTCGCAGACATTGTTGTGCTTAAAAATTATATCTCCTTACTTGGGCATTAGATCGGAAAAAGTCAAGGTCAGCCGGGGAAAGTGTTGAGGTCACAACAGTGGAAACAGATTAATAACAGCGCCGTGCTTCTGACAGACCGTTGTTGTTTCAAAATACATTTACTGCTGTCGCTGCCCAGCTGTCTCTGTGATGTTATTGTTGGTGGGAGGGGGGGGGCATAAAACAGCTTTTCGATAATGTGCAATATTAATTTTCCTTGGCAACGTTAATTTTACTTGAAACAAACGAATTTGAACACAGTAATAATTTCTACTTACACTCTACCAAAAATCTGTCAAGATAATTTTAAGTCTCAAACATGAACTTAAATTCCTGGTGTATTCAAAGACAAGTTTTACATCGGGTGCAAACCCCGTGCCCACAACCAGGCACAAACCACCTGTAACGTTAATGACAGGGAAAAGCTGAAATAACATCTCAAGGTACAATTTTGGAAGCTAACATAATTTTAAAAAATTATGTTTTCTCTCGCGATCCCTGTTAAAATATAATGATAATACGAGGCAGATGTTTCTGTAACATCCAGTTACATTTGTTAGAGCGCAATTTATAGTTCAGATTAATTTAATTTTGGTTTAGATATTTATGTTAACTTTTGTTTCTTATTTCAATTTTGTTTTTTGTTAGTAGGAAATGTATTCTATCGTTATAAAACAAACGGCTTTCAGCACTTGAGACCATTGGTTTCCTCTTGAGCTCTTGGGACCAAATGTGCTTCTCTTGAACTCACGATTCCTCGCTCTTGAATACTCGCTAGTGTAATTATCTTCCTATCTGTCAACAGTTCTGACTGTATTGTCTTGTTTGATACAGATCCACTATGTCATGTTTACGTTATCAGTCACATCCACTTCGCAATAAAAACAGGGACGGAACCAGGAATATTTAAGGGGGTTGGGGTTTCGTTGTTGTAACTCATGCAACTAAAGCTTCTGCCATTCAAAAATATTTTGTGACTTTATTACAAGTACCAACATTTTGTATAAAGGCCACATTCAGAATAATTCAAAAAAGAGTTCGAATAAACCCCTTCATTTAATTTAAATTAGTACAACGATAATAATAACTGAATAGTAGAAGAAAGTAAAATGACATCAATGGCGGCCATAGTACTTGGTAAGTATTTGCATCAGCTGGAGTTGTGGTATTAATGTTTCGCTTGTACTGATCATTTTACATTAGGCAACTCCTATCCGCAGTCATTGTTTACAGTTTCTGTATATTATGAATTCAGACTTCGTTATTATTTTAAGAAAGGAAGATGTATTATTTTGCTTTCTATGTTGATATTATCTAATTATGTCGTTCTAGAGAATGATGCGAGAACTGTTTTGTAACGATTGTACATGCTAAGAATAGTTTTTACGAACATCATTGGTGTATGCAAAGTAATTGGCGTCTCTTACGCAGTTCGTTATAAGTGAACATACATAAATTTTTTCTTGTTCTGTCCTAGGTAACAAATATTGTTTTACGTAACTTTAAATCTAATCCAATCACACAAATCTAAACAGCATCCAGCGACTTCTAGGATTCAAGATTAGTAAAGTTTTCGTACCGCAAATCTTCAGTTCATCTAATTTCTGTATGAAAACAGGATAAAATTTTGCATAAGATACACACATATTGAATAAAGCCTAATGACGTATGAATTTTAATTCAGTGATAATGATAGCTTAGTAGTTTTTCCGTGTTTATAAACGGAAAACACATTAACTAATAGTGTGCGTGTCTGTAATTTATGTGCTATGTACGTGCAACGACCGGGCTGAAACTGTGCTACTATGTACGCACAATTGTTACTGTGTTGTATAACAGCACTACTACAACGTAGAACATAATCTTTTTTCAGTACTGTTATTACAGTATTAATATTAAAATCGGTAAACTTTACTGAGAGTGTCATTTTATACTCTACAAATAACAGGTAAAAAATTATATAAAAATTGTATCATCAAACAATTATTTTTTTTTATTTCTCTATAAAGTAGTTCAGCTAAAGATCACTGATTAACTTAATTAACGCGCTTGCGCGCGCGTGTGTGTGTAAGTATCTTTAATTTTCCAAGTGCGCCAATGACTGAATTCGATTATAGTAACTTACATCAACAGCCTTGAGTTGTATAGGCCTATGGGTAAGCGCGTTAGATACCTATTAAGCGCGTTAAGGACATTTTTTAATTGTCTATTGAAATATACAATACATTTAGTTAAAATGTATAATTTAAAAAAATCTAAAACAACAAGTAAGCAACTTTATAGTAAAAGTTGCAGGTTACAAATACGTGCAGGTATTTAAAAGTTTTGAAGTTTATGTAGCACTATGTGTATCCTTATAGCCCTACATATATGTAGCGTCTACTTGTTATGTGTATCACTATTAACTCTCGCTATGAGTCCGTGAGCGAGTGCGCACTTGAGGAATTTGACTAATTAAAATAGAAAATATATTAAAATTCAATATTAAACTATGCATTAAAAATATTAATACATGTGAGTTTCATATTATTACTTCCATATTCCTTAAGGAATGGAAGTATAGTGATGGCAAAAAAAATCGTGTTCGAGATTATTGCAGATTCTGATTGTACTACACTCAAACCATGAAAAAAAGTCGTTTTCCGAAAAGTGTCTGTGTGTGTGTGTCTGTAGATTTTTTTCTATGGCAAACGATAACAGCCGCAAATTCGAACAGAATCAAATAATTTTTTGCATACAGTCCTGATTTGTAGAGTACTCGCGACCTATTGTTTTTGGTGAAGATCGGTTGAGGGAAAGGGGTAGTTTACCAGCAACGGTTTTTTTTTATCAAGGGTAATTTTGTTTGTTTGGCAAACGATAACAGCCGCAAATTCAAACAGAATTAAATAATGTTTCGCATACAGCCCTGAATTGTAGAGTTCTCACGATCTGTACATTTTGGTAAAGATCGGTTAAGGGAAAGGGGTAGTTTACCTGCAACGTTTTATGTTTTAACAAGGGTATTTTATATGGCAAACGATAGCAGCCGCAAATTCAAACACAAGCAAATTATTATTTGCATACAGCCCTAAATTGTAGAGTTCTCAAGACCTATTGATTTTGGTGAAGACCGGATAAGGGAAACGGGTAGTTTACCTGCTACGTTTTATGTTTTAAATGGGTATTTCCTATGGCAAACGATAAGAGTCGCAAATTCAAACAGAATCAAATCATTATTTGCATACAACCCTGAATTGTGGAGTTCTCGAGACCTATTGATTTTGGTGAAGATCAGTTAAGGGAAAGGGGTAGTTTACCTACTACGTGTTGTTTTTAAAGGGTATTTTCTATGGCAAACGATACGAGTCGCAAATTCAAACAGAATCAAGTACTGTTTTGCATGTAGCTCTGATTTGTAGTGTACTCAAGACCTATTGATTTTGGTGAAGATCGGTTAAGGGAAAGGGGTAGTTTACCTGAAACGTTTTATGTTAACAAGGGTATTTTTTATGGCAAACGATAACAGCCGCAAATGCAAACAGAATCAACTACTCTTTTGCATACAGCCCTGAATTGTAGAGGTCTTAAGACCTATTGATTTTGGTGAAGATCGGTTAAGGGAAAGGGGTAGTTTACCTGCAACGTTTTATGTTTTAAAAGGGTATTTTCTATGGCAAACGATAAGAGCCGCAAATTCAAACAGAATCAAATGATGTTTTGCATACATCCCTGTATTGTAGAGTTCTCAATACCTATTGGTGTTGGTGAAGATCGGTTAATGGAAAGGGGTAGTTTACCGGCCACGTTTTTTGTTTTAAAAGGGTATTTTATATGACAAACGATAACAGCCGCAAATTCAATCAGAATCATATAATATTTTGCATACAGCCCTGAAATGTAGAGTTCTCAAGACCGGTTGGTTTTGGTGAAGGTCGGTTAAGGGAATAGGGTAGTTTACCGGCAACATTTTATGTTTTATCAAGGGTAATTTTTTTATGACGAATGATAACTGCCGTACATTAAAACAGAATTAACTACTCTTCTGCATACCTTTTTGAATTATACAGAACTCAAGGTCTGTTGATTTTGTTGAAGATGGGTTAAGCGAAGGGGTAGTTTATCAGCAACGTTTTATGTTTTAAAAAGGGTAATTTTTTTATGACGAACGATAACTGCCGAACATTCAAACAGAATCAAATAATTTTTGCACCCTTTCCTGAGTTGCACAGAGCTCAAGGTCTACTGATTTTGGTGAAGATCGGTTAAGGGAAAGGGGTAGTTTACCTGCAACATTTTATGTTGTAACAAGAGAAATGTTTCCATGACGAACGATAACTGCCGCACATTCAAACAGAATCAAATATTTTTTTGCATGCTTCCCTGAATTGTAGTGGACGGAAGGTCTATTGATTTTGGAGAAGATCGGTTAAGAGAAAGGGGTAGTTTACCTGAAACATTTTATGATTTAACAAGAGTAAAGTACTTAATTTTTATAAATAAAGTATCCTGATAAGAAGCTCATAGTAATCCACTGTAGAAACGTAGATGAAATATCTATAAATGAAGAGGTTAGGTGAACGGGGTGGGGGTAATTTTCTATTATTAAAAATTATAGTTGAAGGTGGAGGGGAGAATTTTTTATATGTGTACTACGTTATCGGCAACAAAGAAGTAGTTTTTTGTTAAAATTGCTTCCCGGGCTCTTTAGCCGTAGTCCAATGTTTTCTGCAAAACCAGACTTTTCGGCAGTGCCATCGACTCCCATCATCGGTGAAAATCGAGTGCGAAAACGTGAGGTGGTATACGTTAGTGACCACAGTACTGTGGTTAATGCTGAAGCAATAAGTAGAAAGACGTAGTTTTTATGGAAATATTTCATTTCGAATATAATTCTAAATGTAAATCTTAGAACATGGAAGTCATGTATGGTTCTCCATACCGATATTTACTTCCATGTTCCTTAAGCAAATGGTTAAGTATGGTGATGGCAAAAAAAATCGTGTTCGAGATTATTGCAGATTCTGATTGTACTACACTCAAAACATGAAAAAAAGTCATTTTTCGAAAAGTGTGTGTGTGTGTGTGTGTGTGTGTGTGTGTGTGTGTGTGTGTGTGGATTTTTTTCTATGGCAAACGATAACAGCCGCAAATTCAAACAGAACCAAATAATTTTTTGCATACAGTCCTGATTTGTAGACTACTCAAGACCTATTGTTTTTGGTGAAGATCGGTTAAGGGGAAGGGGTAGTTTACCTGCAACGGGTTTTTTTAATCAAGGGTAATTTTTTTCTATGTCAAACGATAACAGCCGCAAATTTAAACAGAATCTACTACTCTTTTGCATACAGCCCTGAATTGTAGAGTTCTCAAGACCTGTTGTTTTTGGTGAAGATCGGTTAAGGGAAAGGGGTAGTTTACCGGCAACGTTTTATGTTTTAAAAAGGGTATTTTCTATGGCAAACGATAATAGCCGCAAATTAAAACAGAATCAAATAAGTTTTTGCACACAGCCCTGATTTGTAGAGTACTCAAGACCAATTGTTTTTGGTGAAGTCGGTTAAGGGAAAGGGGTAGTTTACCTGCTACGTTTTATGTTTTAACAAGGGTATTTTCTATGGCAAACGATAACAGCCGCAAATTCAAACAGAATCAAATAATTTTTTGCATACAGCCCTGAATTGTAGAGTACTCAAGACCTATTGTTTTCGGAGAAGATCGGTTAAGGGAAAGGGGTAGTTTACCTGCAGCGTTTTTTTATCAAGAGTAATTTTTTTTTGGCAAACGATAACAGCCGCAAATTCAAACAGAATCAAATAATGTTTTGCATACAGCCCTGAATTGTAGAGTTCTCAAGACATTTTGGTTTTGGTGAAGATCGGTTAAGGGAATAGGGTAGTTTACCTGCAACATTTTATGTTTTAACAAGGGTAATTTTTTCTATGACGAACGTTAACTGCCGCATATTCAAACAGAATCAAATAATTTTTTGCATACATCCCTGAATTGTAGTGATCTCAAGGCGTTTTGATTTTGGTGAAGATCGGTTAAGGAGAAGGGGTAGTTTACCTGCAACCTTTTACGTTTTAACAACAGTAAAGTACTTGAAAATTCATTTAAACTTTTTCAAACAATGGTAATTGTTAAAAATAAAATAATTTTGTTGCCAGGCAATAAAATTATAATTTTTTCATATTAATGTAAATTATGTATGAGTTAATATACATGTATAAAATAATATATCGTTCGTGGCAGGCAAGCATATCTCAGTTATGTAATGGTTACGTTTCCATTTTATTATTATGATTACTGCAATAAAAAGGTAGGGAACACACACACACGCGCACACACACACACACACACACACACACACACACACACACAAAATTCGCGTTATTTCTGGCCTCACTCATGTTTATTTTCTTACATTTGCTTGCTTTTTAAATGGAAAGTGCCGAAACCCACACCAACATAACGCGTGCAAGCCGAAAAATTGTCCAGCGTGGATAGCGATTTGCTTCCTGTGGATCGCTGGGCAGTGTAACTGCACGTGTTTACAGAGGAACGATTCATAGACAGAATTTTCGTCTTTAGGGAATGAACCCTCTGCAAGATGCTGAGGGTCCATGAGTGACTTCGGAGCGCTCCTTCTTTTCCGCGTGTTTGTTCTGTGAAACGTACACTGTAGATTCGCAGCTTTACTCTAAGCAACGCTCAATAGGAAATGTTGAAAATTTTTGTCCACGGTGTACCCTCATACACACTAAACCTGCTCTGATGATTTAATTACGTACATCATAATACGCGTATTAAAACTTTGGAAACTTGAGCACTATTTAATGGAGATCAAACATTAACTTATACAAGCCATTAATTTTATGCATATTTTTTATATATATGTGTACAACGTTATCGGCAACAAAGAAGTAGTTTTTGTTAAAATTCCTTCCCGGGATGTTTGGCCGTAGTCCAATGTTTTCTACAAAACCAGACGTTTCGGCAATGCCATCGACTTCCATCATCAGTGAAAATCAGGTGCGATAACGTGAGGTGGTATACGTTAGTGACCACAGTACTGTGGTTAAGGCTGAAGCAGTAAGTAGAAAGAAGTAGTTTCTATGGTAATATTTCATTTCGAAAATGATTTTAAATATAAATCTTAGAACATGGAAGAGTTATGTATGGTTCTCCATACCGATATTTTCTATGGTATACGATAATAGCCGCAAATTCAAACAGAATCATATATTGTTTTGCATACAGCCCTGAATTTTAGAGTTCTCAAGACCTGTTGGTTTTGGTGAAGATCGGTTAAAGGAATAGGGTAGTTTACCTGCAACATTTTATGTTTTAACAAGGGTAATTTTTTTTATGATGAACGATAACTGCCGTACATTTAAACAGAATCAACTACTCTTCTGCATACCTTTTTGAATTATACAGAACTCAAGGTCTGTTGATTTTGTAGAAGATCGGTTAAGGGAAAGGAGTAATTTACCTGGAACGTTTTATGTTTTAACAAGGGTATTTTCTATGGCAAACGATAACAGCCGCAAATTCAAACAGAATCAAATGATTATTTGCATACAGCTCTAAATTGTAGAGTTCTCATGACCTATTGTTTTTGGTGAAGATCGGTTAAGGGAAAGGGGTAGTTTATCTGCAACATTTTATGTTTTAAGAATGGTATTTTATATGGCAAACAATAACAGCCGCAAATTCAAACAGAATCAACTAATTTTTTGCATACATCCTGATTTGTAGAGTAGTCAAGACCCATTGTTTTTGGTGAAGATCGGGTAAGGGAAAGGGGTAGTTTACCTGCAACGGTTTTTTATCAAGGGTAATTTTTTATATGACGAACGATAACTGCCGTAAATTCTAACAGAATCAACTACGTTTTTACATACCTTTTTGAACTAAAGAGAACTCAAGGTCTGTTGATTTTGTTGAAGATCGGTTAAGAGAAAGGGGTAGTTTATCAGCAACGTTTTATGTTTTAAAAACTGTAATTTTTTTATGACGAACGATAACTGCCGAAAATTCAAAGAGAATCAAATAATTTTTTGCACAGTTTCCTGAGTTGTAGAGACCTCAAGGTCTGTTGATTTTGGTGAAGATCGGTTAAGGGAAAGGGGTAGTTTATTTGCAACATTTTATGTTGTAACAAGAGAAATGTTTCCATGACGAACGATAACTGCCGCACATTCAAACCGAATCAAATATTTTTTTGCATGCATCCCTGAATTGTAGAGGACTGAAGGTCTATTGATTTTGGAGAAGATCGGTTAAGAGAAAGGGGTAGTTTACCTGAAACATTTTATGATTTAACAAGAGTAAAGTACTTAATTTTTATAAATAAAGTATCTTGATAAGAAGCTCATAGTAATCCACTGTAGAAACATAGATGAAATATCTATAAATGAAGAGGTTAGGTGAAAGGGGTGGGGGTAATTTTCTATTATTAAAAATTATAGTTGAAGGTGGAGGGGAGAATTTTTTATGTGTACTGCGTTATCGGCAACAAAGAAGTAGTTTTTTGTTAAAATTGCTTCCCGGGCTGTTTAGCCGTAGTCCAATGTTTTCTGCAAACCAGACATTTCGGCAGTGCCATCGACTTCCATCATCAGTGAAAATCGAGTGCGAAAACGTGAGGTGATATACGTTAGTGACCACAGTACTGTGGTTAATGCTGAAGCAATAAGTAGAAAGACGAAGTTCTATGGAAATATTTCATTTCGAATATGATTTTAAATATAAAGCTTAGAACATGGAAGTCATGTATGGTCCTCCATACCGATATTTTATTTCACTTATGTTGTTACGTATAGCTAATAAAGAATAACTGACTGTGTCATTATATGGCGTAAGTGGTAAATTAAACACTCATACGTTTTGTTCTAAAGAGACTATTTATTTCCTACGTCATTAGAGATTTTACAAGGAGAAATCCATTAGTTTCATTTAGTAAATCTGTAAATAGGCCCGCTTGAGTGGGTGCGTTATGATGTCCGTGCATTTGATAGGTGACCAAGAAATTTCACAGCATAAAGGCAACATTTGTTCCAAATGTGTGCAGGTCAGGAATCCCATGTTATTTCTGACAACGCAGTCCGATATAACAAGCGCCTTCATACCCTTATTGATACCGTTAAGTGATTTGTTGCATTGCGTTGTGTTGTTATAGAGGGGCATCTTTGCGCCCATGGCTGAATTTCAGCTTCCGGGACGTGCCCGATGACTGCTAGATGATAATAGTGCTGGACTTTCATGAGAAGGGGACCTAATGCTTGGGGAAGGACATGCCAACGCGGTTAACCGCAGAAATTTTGAACAATATTATGCTTTGTTAGCACTGCCTCTGGTGGCGAGGCGGACGGCAGGTGCCGCCCGCATCGGACACAGTAGCCAGATCCTCGAGGCATCGTTCGTTCCCCGCGAGGCAGAGAACCTCCGTGCTGGTGGCAAATGGTGAAAGCAGTGTGCTAAAGACATGCTTGAGGATGGATGTCCCTGAGGAGCGAAGGTGAATCAGAAAGGAAAGGAAGATACTGGGGTCTGTTTAGATAGCGCAACGAGGTTGACTTACGGGAGTCATCAAGAATCGCCCGAGAGTGTTTAACTTTGGTAAGGGGAGGTGGTTTAGACGTAATACTGGTTCTGAGGTAGGGGAAGGAAGAGCTCGCTGCAGAAGCAAAGAGAGTTTCGGCGAGCGACCGGACAAATGCGGTAAGAGAAGGAACTCAAAGGCCTCTACGAATAACAGCGTTAATAAATTAAATAATTTCCTGACAAAACTGTCAAGAGTGTATGAGCGTTTGGTACTCTGAATGGATGGTGTTACTGCCGCAAGTAGATTTCTGTACATCAGTTCTACGCCAAGGCCAAGCCTACCTACTAGCAGTAACAAATATAAATATACTGGGGGCATACCTCACCGTTATAGCAGTTCATTTCACTAAAACACTCGATGGATGATGTCCAGGCTCTCTGGACACTGAATATACCGAAACGTTAGTGTCTTTAATCTTTTTAAAGTTACTTTATACCACTATAGTTCGTAGTAGCTCGTTTGAAATAGTTTTTGTTATAAAAGAAAAAAAGGATTGCTTCAAGTTATCTTCAGGAACCTTTTCTTCTGGCTTCAACCTGTAAGTCAACAGCCTTATAAAATTTCTCTGTTCCTTAATCAGCTGTCAGACAATATTGACAACAAGTAAGCAATTAACCAATATGTCTTGTTGGCTTCTTGAGATAAGTACTGTGTCATCAGTATAAGCTAGACAGTGCAACATTCTATTAAATATCGTGCCCCCTGGGTTTACAGACATTTGCCTCACCGCTTTTTCGAAAGCCAAGTTAAACAGAATTTGTAGAGAGCACATCTCCTTATCTAAGCCCCCTTTGAACATCAAATTCTTCTTTAAAAGATCCTTTTACAACGCTTAAAATGCTGGTAACCAGTTTTGCTTAAGACTACTTTTTTAAATTATTAACTTTAAATTGTTATTAGAAATGTAATAAATATACACACATGATTTTGGAGGCACGGAAATATGTAAATAGACATCTCAGTAATTTTTCATTGTATATGAAAGACAAAAATATCAATTTGTAAGAAATTTCATACGCTTTAAGAAAAGAGTGAATCCAATATGTTTTCAACTGTATACATTCTAACTTATCTGGCAAATCGAATCGAGAATTGTCCGATCGTGAGAGAGGTACGCAAAATGTTTATCTTTAAACAGCCATATCTCGGCCACTTTTTATCAGAACATCGATTGTTTAGTAATTTTTTAAACTTAAAAAAATACTCATGTAGGTTTTTGCTAAAATTCATATTTTTCGGCATATTCATAAACAACCCCATTTTTACCCCTTTTCACCCCAGTATAAACCACCTGCCCTCGATCCAACTCTCAGTTCAACGGGTGTTCAGAATTTACCTTTTACGTCTATGCAAATTTCATTGGCTAAGGAATTTTTCCTTTATACTGTGAATTTTTGTTCATTTTTCCTGCACTGTGTGGACCAGTGGTTACGGCGTCTGCTTTCTAATCTGAAGACCGAGCGCGGAACATAAGATAACGGCTCTTTCTTGTAGGAAGAAGTACCAATTCACCCTGTGGAACAACATCCTGGGATAGTAACGGGCGGCCGAAACGTAGTGCTGGCCACATTACTTCCTCGTATTCTGTACGGCTCATGGTGGCAGCCTACTCTGTCTGGTACTACTTCTAGGTTACTTCGATGGTACAAAACGTAGTCATTAGTCATTAGTAGTCATTATTTAATATCACTGAACTGTGTGACTTTAATATGGTTTCATGGGAGGAAGTAGTGGATATTTACACCAAGTAGTAGGCCATATTCTGTTCTATATCTTATATTTTCCTTTCATTCCACATTTGCTAAATGAACACGTGTAAAAAACGTTAATTTGAATGAACATACAAATGTATAATTTATGCTTAAGAATTATTTAATTGAACAGATTAATGCCACGCGTACATACTAATATCACAACAGAGCTGCACCACGAGTAGTCTAATAATAAGTTGCACGGCGCGTTGTCTTTGTAGTTAGTTAAGAATTAATTCTTTGGGAAGTTTTTTCTCCTGGCTTGCTTCCTCAGAGAGTTTTGAACAGCTTTTTAAGTTTTTTTTTTTTAGTTTCTATTTTGTGTTAATTTGTTATGTCTGTTGATTTGTTTTCCAGTTGCTACGCGTACATAAAAAACAATTTTGGCGTGTGTCACTAATATAATGTTTTCAGTTCATTAAAAATTATAATATTATGTTGTAAGATAATAGTGCTTAGGTCTTCTAGAATGATCTCATGTGCTTCCTTAGGAAGTGTCAATTAGCCGAGAACACGTTTCCAGCAGGTGTAAGCTTTCCATTTGTCGATTACGTTGCCAAACTTGAGGTAATTTAATCTTATACTCGAGTTACATCAACAACAAATACTCGAGTAAACAACAATTAAGTGTAAAAAGTAAATTTAACAGTTGTTTTAGAAAGTTGGCTGCCACAGTATGAAAATGAGCGAGTTGGTGTGTTTCTTTCTGTTGTTAAATTTCGTTATTAAGGAAAAACAAATTGAAACTTGAAGAATTCCACTTAACATTAATGTGACAGTAAAATAATTAAAAAGAAATTGGGATAGTAGAATTATTTAAGCAATTTGTAATCATAATATAGCAATACCGTATTGAGAGCTGATCAACAATAAAGTTTTGACTTGTATTTGAATAAGTTTGTAAGCTTACAGACAACTATTAGTTGTGTAATGTGTAGTTATCGTGATTGGTGCGTTACAACGCCTTACGAATTTTCAACTGAAAAATACGCCGGTATGTTGTCTATTTTCGGTGCATGTGATGGCGATGCGAAAGCTGTTGCTTTAGAACAGATACGACGTTTTCCTCACCGCAGGATTCCAATGTAGAAAGTAACCATCAATGACTCACTTCTTGCAGATGTTAAACGTTGATTGAATATTAAAAAAGCAGTAAGTAGCTTCCGTATCGTGTAGTTTATATTGTACAATTAACTGACGCCTTTAAGATTATGTAAAATATAGGAATGTTCCAGTAAAGAGTTGTCTTTACTGAACGTATTCGTATGAATCGAGGAATGTCATATTTGGCCTTAAAGAACTGCGACATGCCAAAGGCCACAGTTTTGTTTTGACTGTTATCATCTGCGGCTGAGCAGCGTGGTCACAAAAGAAATTTGAAAGATATTTCAAACATTTTGAAGTATTGAGAAGAATGCTAAATTAGTAAACAGTAAGAGAAGAAAAAGAATAAAATATATTATGTCAGGTTAGTCGTACGTCTAACGACCACTTTTCGTTTAACTTAATCTTCTACGTAACGCAGTCAAAGAATTTTAATTAGAATCGTAATTAAATTTTTAAATATTAGACATCTTTATTTTGTGTACTGCAGAGCATTGTTCCGCTACAGCACGTGACACTTAAAATTTGACACGCGATCTTTACACCGACTCCAAGAGCTTCCGCACCACGTCCGTGTTGTCTAGCTGTGCGTTGTCTTCCAGCATTTTCGTGGTGATCCAGTCTGTCCTCCTGTTTCCCTGCAAACCCTTGGATGTCGTTGATCACCATCCCGTTTCCAGATTCCTGTTGAGGTCACTGTGGACCACAGTTGCTTCAACGATATTCCCGAATATTTTGCAAACTGTGTAATACTAATATTGCACTTTTTCTTTCAGTCCCAAACTTGAATACCGTACGTTCATACGGGTTTAAAAATCTGTTTATAAGTAGACGTTTATCGTAAGTTGCTAAAGATCAATTTCATTAAATTAAAAAATACAGTTTCTTTAATTTGTTAGCCAGTTCTCCTCTTTCCTTTACGAAATGCCCTGCCTAAAGCATATTAGGAAAAAGAAAATTGGATCATTCGCATTATTCCTATTTCAATTAAGTGTTGAAATTAATCATTAAAAGGAAATTATTATATTTTGTTATAATACGCCGTAATCAGATTTATATTTGGCGATTGTTATACACACACCATTTCGCTTGTTTTTTACTGTTATAATATTGTAAATGATTTTTACAGTTTCAGTCGATAAAAACAACGCGCGCCAACACAAAGTAACTACATAGTGTAGTCTTTCTAAACAAAACGGAAGGAGTAAGTAGGCCTAACAACTTAAGTATCACAAATGTGAAACACGAAGAACACATTAGCATGTGAAGAGAGGCCGCACGTCTGTTTAGCCGTTACTCGTGTTCTGATAAATACACCGGAAGCCGTAGTGTGTGCCTTTTGTGTGCGTATGTGAGGGGACCGCCAGTTGCGCAATGTCCCAAGCAGCCCCAAGTTTCTCTTCCGATGTCACACACCAAGTCTAATTAAGGAGAAAAACAATGTTACGTATTTAAAAAAAAAACAATGTTTTCTCGCCTAACGATATGCTATTTATATAAGTGTTTACACGTATGTTCTTCGCGCGTTGTTATCTATCAGCCCGTTTGTCCTGGAATTCCGGTAGTCTATAATTTGAATTGTGTATTGGGAGAGGATGTGGATTATGTGTGGAACAGCTAAGCAGCACGTAGAAAGCAGGCAGTGTTGCTATTGAAACATAATACAATATTGTGTGAGGTAAAAATCGTGCCCGAACTCACTAGTGGCTGCGATGGATCAGATTTCGAACTTCGTGAACACTTTCTTAAATATCACGCTGGTGCGTCGAATACTTTTGTATCAAATCTTTAATTAATTTTCTACATTGTTGTACATAATTTTCATAGCTTGTACATAATTAATGGCATGAACATTTATTTTGTAACACGGATTTCCTACGTATGAGTGGTAAAATCGTTTAAATTAAATATTCTGACTTGTAAACATAGGACTGAAGAAACAACTGATTTAATATTCCTGACAGTCATCAAGTTTAGGTGATGTTTTAAATACGCTTCTTTTATTAGCGTGAGTCATATAAATGGTACCTGGTTTTTCTATGTAACGTGATTTGTCTATTTGCTAAGAAGTAGCCTGTAAACAAGAACAACAACAATAATAACGGTCCAGAGTGTTAATTGCGAATTCCCGGATCAACACACGTTACAAACGTTTAATAATGACCCCTCCCCCAGGTCTCTCTCTCTCTCTCTCTCTCTCTCTCTCTCTCTATATATATATATATATATATATATATATATATATATATATATATATACCCATCCCTCTCTCTTTTTAGCAGGTAAGTAAAAGTACGATTAACTGTATAGCTAACTATAATAGCTAACTTTTGTAGTTAACTGTATCTGCTGAATAGGAAGCAAGGTATTTGACGAAATACATAAAAATTAACTAAACCGAAGTATAATTAGGGACTTAATTGATCATGATCATGTGGTAAATTGATCATGTGGTAAACTGCTGGCAGTAACTCGTTGTTTATCTAATAGTAGGCCTACTGATCCTCATACAAAAAGATGTTTGTTACAACAATAATCGGCATTAGGTTCAAAGAAACCCTTAAGCGCTCTGAAATACAAACGCTTAGCTGTAGTATACACACGCTGCATTCTCTTCAAAATACACCTCTCACTTTTTTCTAAGTAATTGATGGTAATTGGTGGTAGCAATGAATTATTTACGCAATTAAAGCACCCGTCTTATACGGAAGAAAACGTAGCGCAGTATGTTTCAAGTCAGATGTTACTGGAAGCGATCTGAATTTACAATTCAGTGAAACTAATTGGAGAACTGGTTTGGTTACACTGTGGCAGTAATTGACGCTTGTTGTAGTGATGTCTTGTTTTCTGGCATACAGCCTACTCTGATTTGATATATAGTTGTAAATTTCAATTACAACACCTTTTTAAAAATGTATCAGAACGAAAATGGAATTTCAAACATACAATGTGCATAAATACTAAATTCGAGAGTTCACAACGTTTAGAATTAATTAATGTGAAATGTTGGATTAAATTATTTCAAATTTGTATTACATTATAATTAAAGCAGTAAATAAGAATGAGAACAATATTCAATTTTGAAAATCAGATAGACATGGCAAGTAGTAAGTAGATAATAATTTAGCAAATCTGTACTACACATTAACAGCAATTTTGTAAGCTATCAGTTCTTTAATTATCTGCAGATAACGTTATTGTCTACAGTAAAATGATAACAACATATTTGCTCAGAAATGTGATATTATTACTTTATTTTAGCCCGTTTAACATTTCACTGAGATAAATAGTATGTTATATTTAAAAAAAGCAACAGTTCATAACAATTGAAACGTCGCGTTTCATAAACTACCTTTATTCGCACAGTAGCAATTCGAATAATTTACAACAACCAGTTTACCTAAACGCAAGAGGAAATTTACACTACACAAAATTGAACGTGCGTCCTACATATAATAGGCTGCAAATCCCACAGCAGTTGGAGCAATGGTTTGTTGGCGTTGGAAAACGGCAATGTGCCAGACATACGTACACGCAGACTACAGAATGACGGTTTGTGTAGCCTATATTGCGAAAATATCCCATGCTTGGTAGACTTATTCGGTAAAAAAAAACCTGTAATTTAACGATAATATATTTATATTTAATTTTTCTATCCGCAGATATCCCAGCAGTTATGTCGTAGATGTACGATATGGCGTATGGATTTTTTCCTTGGTATTATTTATTAATGCAGTATCACTGTGCTACCATTAAAGCGCTTTGTTTTTAATCCATACGCCAATTCTGAAAGGTGATCGTTAATTATTATTATTATTTTTTTTTTGAATCCCTACTTTAATTTTACCTCTAAAAAAGAGTACGGTTTAGTTTTTGAAGGATTATATGAGATTCCGAGATAGTATTACTTTAGTTTTTTCCATTTCTGTCGTGTCTGCATCCTGTAATGACTTGTCTTCTCATAAACGGACGTTTGGCGGAATTAGCAATTTGTGTTTAAATGCGAATTATGATATTATTAGTTAATTATAATTGCGTGTTGTACATAAACAACAATAATTCACCTTACGTTTTCTTTGGTGTATAGTGTATTGCCGCTGTCCTCTCTCTCTCTCTCTCTCTCCCCCCCCCCACCTGTGTGATATTTCATTTCACCTCTTATTTCACCTATTGCTGTTATTACGTTTTATTAATGAACTAGCAGGTACCCGCGGCTTCGCACGCGAATATTTGTATATGATTGTTGTGGTAACTGTCCAGTTAGTAGTTTGTAACCCAGTCTGAGGATCGACTAATTTTAATGTAAAATGATAACCATCTTCTCCTCTGCAAAACATTAAAGGGTACTGTAGAGCATCGTAAGCTCGATGTGTTTCTGCAATTCGATGTAGCGTATGATCCCTCGCACGGATTATTATATCGAGTTTATCGCATTCCTGGTTAACTAAAACTACTGCTACCTCATTAGTTGTCGGTGCATTGTAACGACCCCTGTGCTCTTCATTATTTTCTGTTCGATCAGCATGAATCACAGTATTGTACTGATTATTATTCGCAGATGTTACAAATTCAAACGCACTTTTCAGCTCACTAACATATGGGTTGATTGCGTGAAGTAAATTTTGAAGTTCTGTTACTAATGCCTTATCCAAGTTACGAATATGATCCATTCTTGTTTCAGATTGCTGTAAATTATCAGCTATGAAATACACCTGTAGAAATTTTGGTACTTCGTTTTGTGTGGGGAGTAATGATCCCATGAGGTGATATACTCGCCCTTGAATTTTGAAAGTAGGCACGAAGCTCCCTTCGACTATTTCATTGGCTCCGAAAATTGTAAATTGAAAAGCTGAATTGTACGATCTTAATGCATTCAAAAAATTTTTCGATAAAAGATGTTGTCCATTTAATAATGATTTTAACGGTTCTGGAGGAGGAAGTATGGGATTTAATCGCATTTTTCCTGCAGAGCAACATAATCCATGTGCTTCATTTTTCCACTTTAAAGCTTTGCAATGAGGGCAAACCATACTCGGTAACCCGATATCTGTTTCATTCGCGTAGTTAATAACTGGATTATAATTGAAACCACTATTTAATTTTGCATTCCATCGTAAAGTAGGACCTCGTGATCTGAGAGTCGCTTCCCTGCGTCTTTGTGCTGCTAATCTATTGTCACGAATCGTAGGACTTTCAACCCGTGAGACTTCTTCTAATCCAGATCTTTCTGAAGAGTTTCCAGGAGCTGATTGCATTTCGACTCCTTCGACATCATTTTCAGATGCTCTAAGACGCCTCTTTCTTACTACAGCAGCAGTAGATATTCCTAAACATGATCGTCTTTTTCGCATTGCAAAGCTAAAAAAAGGGATATGTATTTATTACACGACTGCCAAAAAGGAGTGTTATGTTTTCAGTGGTAGGGTATGTATGTATGTATGTATGTATGTTTGTTCCACTATAACTTTTTAACGGCTTTACCGATTTTGATGTTCGATGGCTCGATGGATTCCTTACTTCACCAGAAGTGTCATAGGCTATATATCACCGTGAGTTGACTTCCGGTTTTGACCGGAAGTGAATACAAGTGATCGGTTCTAAGGATTTTTTTTTGTTCGTTTATTGGTCCAGGGAGGCAGCATGGCGAAACAAGTTTTTGCAATTCAAAATGCTATTTTAACGCACAGAGAGGTGTCAGCATGTGAGTGCGCAGTACGTCTGTGCCCTTAAAATGCGGGATTCCTCACAAAAAGTGATCTTTGTTAATACTTGCTTTCCTGAGTTAAGGTACCGGATGTTGAGAATTGATGATAATGCAAACGAGCCAAACAGAAATATTCTTGACCGCTACGTTGCCAGGCCTCACGCGCTCGAAAAATTAAGTTTGCATGAATTCGCTGTCTGGTATGAGCCTGTGACGCACAATAGATTCTCAGAAGATGATCAGGATGCTGATGCTTACGAACAGGCTCCAGAAGAAAATGCCTCTGAGAGATGTATCACTCTTCTTGATAATCAGGGAAAATGAAAAAGCGTAAGCGCCCAGCTGTCTTACGAACTAGGTATTACACACCAAACTCAGATCCGGAAGCATATTATTATTCTCTTTTAGTCACGCACATTCCTTTCTGCTCTGAATCTGAATTGATGGAGGGGTATAACAGTGCAAAACAAGCTTTCTTAGCAAAACAAACTTTGTTACGACCAATGCAAGGTGGAAACAAAGTGGAGGAAATGGCTAGGTGGGAGGAAGAGATTCAGCAAGCTGTAGCTAGAATTGTAGCAGAAAACCTAGCTAATGAAGTTAATTTAGATGCTGACGTGGTCGAAAATAATATGCGTGAAATTTTCGAACAAAACCTTATTGAAGAACATAATGATGAAATTGCTTTAGCTAACGAAGATGGTGAACCTGAAATACATGAAATGACGGATCAACAATATGCCGCAGCAGTAAACTTAATGAATTTTCAGCAGCGCCAATTGTTCAAAATGATTTCAGATAGATTGCTTCCAAGTGAAAATAATACTGAGCCATTATGTGTGTTCGTTACTGGAGGAGCAGGCACCGGCAAAACCTTTACTCTGAAAATTATTGTAGAACAGATTCGTCGTCTTTCTCATTTACCTGCAAGCAGAGCTGTTACGGTAGCAGCACCCAGAGGTGTCGCTGCAAGATTGATTGGAGGTAGCACTTTGCACTCTACTTTTGCCCTTCCTATCGAAAAAGGCAAGGTGACAGCTCTTCGCCCTCTTACTGGTGAACGTCTTCAAAGGGAACGGCTAAGGTGGAAGCATATTAATTGGCTAATCATTGACAAAATCTCAATGGTACCCTATACTACCCTAAGAAATATTCACTTAAGGTTGCAACAGCTTAAAATGAATGATGCTCTCTTCGGGGGTATCAATATTATTTTGTTTGGCGATCTAATGCAGTTGCCACCTGTATCAAAAGCAGTTGGTGGTAACTACTGCTTCAAGCAGCCTCATTACTTATCAGCTGAAATTAATTTGTGGACACTGTTTAGTTTCTGTGAATTACCTCAAAATATGCGGCAAGCTAACGACACTACTTTTATAGACATTCTAAATAATTTACGAGTCGGCCAACTCACCATGCAGCAGCTAGAAATTTTAGATCGTCGAAGAGTTCCTTTGACAGATGAATTTGCTGATGGCGAGTGTCTGCGTATTTTACCAACCACTAAACAGGTAGAAGAATATAATGCTATGATGACTGAAAAGTTGAAAACATCATCTAAAGTTTACGATATTGCAGCGGTGGATGTGTCTGTCGAAGCTAAGAATTACGGACAAAAGTTAAAGAAAGACTTCGTACCAACGGATCCAAACAAAACTGGAGGTATTCCAAACTCTTTAGTAATCGGAGTCGGATCTAGGGTAATGTTGCGAAAAAACATTAATGTTAATCATGGTCTGGTCAACGGAGCAATCGGCATCATTAGAAAAATTGAGTGGCCTGCACTACGTCGAGATCAGCTTTAACCTGGTGAGCTTCCACAAGCCGTATTTGTAGAATTTGATGACAGATCAATTAGGGGAAATACTGCTGGTATTGGAGTAAAGATAGAGCCCACCACTGTTGAATATGATGCTTTGCGAGGCCAGGGCAAAGTAGAACGACGTATGCTGCCATTAATATTGTGTTGGGCTGTAACAACACATAAACTCCAAGGCACTACTTTAGACAAAGCAGTCATTGATTTGAGTAGTAATATTTTTGCCAATGGTCAGCCCTACGTCGCACTAAGTCGTGTGAAACATTAGAGGGATTAGCAATAAGTTGTCTGGATCCACGAAAATTGTTGCATGAACCGCACGATAAAAACTCACTTGAGGAATTAAATTGACTCAGAAATCTGTAGACCAAAGCTTTTTCTTTATCATTTCTAATAAATGAAATTATTTAGTTAATTATATAATTTATAAAACAATTTATCGAAATGTTTGTATTATACTAGTTATATAATAGTATATAAAATACAGTTATACTATATTTAGGTAAGTTTATAAGTTCATACGGTAATAATTATACTATGTACATAATAAAGTTTCTAAATAAAACTATGTAAAAATTGAAATTTTGTTTGCACTTCACACATACGCACGCACACACGCACACACGCACGCACACACTGCACATTCCCATTATACTCTTTTTAAACACAAAAAGGAATAAAATAAAAAAAATAATTTAAAAAATTAAAAAACACGACTGCCAAAAAAATAAATGAATAAATAAAAAATAAATTGATAAAAAACTAAATAAAAATAATATTTAGTAAAAATCACAAAATCTAAATAAAGTCGATTTAAAAACCCAAAAACAAGGTATTGAAATTCAGCTCTGATCAGATTTAACGAAAATGTTATGAATGATTAAACGCATAGTAATTTTATTAGATTTAAATTACTTTTCGATGTTGAATATATATCAATGCATCATATGAAGACTACAATTATAAAAAATATTGCTGATAAAATTTTGCTTTTCAATTTTAATTTTCAATGCAGTCGGGGGCTGTTTAATGAAAAGAACAAATCTATTTAGAAACAGCCCCCGACTGCATTGAAAATTAAAATTGAAGAGCAAAATTTTATCAGCAATATTTTTTATAATTGTAGTCTTCATATGATGCATTGATATATACTCAACATCGAAAAGTAATTTAAATCTAATAAAATTACTATGCGTTTAATCATTCATAACATTTTCGTTAAATCTGATCAGAGCTGAATTTCAATACCTTGTTTTTGGCTTTTTAAATCGACTTTATTTAGATTTTGTGATTTTTACTAAATATTATTTTTATTTAGTTTTTTATCAATTTATTTTTTATTTATTCATTTATTTTTTTGGCAGTCGTGTTTTTTAATTTTTTAAATTATTTTTTTTATTTGATCTATACTAATAAATCTCTAGGGGGCAATTAATATTTATACAATACAATACATATTGCACATATTACTTACCGATGACGTAAAATTAACGAAAAAGGCACTGATAATACATCACTGACACTCATCGCATAATTCTCGATGAAGTAGGTTAACTATAATTCTCGACAATTAATTATTCCTACTGCACATAGGCCTACTGAATATTCAAATGTCGAAGAGTATGGTTTGTCAGAATCAACGTGTACTATATAATCAATGTTACAGTATAATAAAACAATGAATTGTTGTATTGTCTATATGAATTCCATATGCTGATAAGAATTCCATATCCCTACTAAAATGTAAATATTCAAATGGACTAACTGATATCAATATACTTATGTATACACTATTTGTATTATTCTATACGAATAAACATTTCATCTAATTGTGTTACTGCATGTTTGTAAATATCTACTAAATTATCAAATTTTGATTTTACGTATCGAGGAAACATGAATGATCTATTGCTTCGCACTTTTTGGATATTCATAACTTACAATATAAGAATATTATTAATATAGATGTACCATTAGCAATTTACCAACTTGACAGTTACCACAACAATCATATACAAATATTCGCTATCGAAGACGCGGGTTTAAAAAAATGAGTTTTTTGGAATAACTTCGGTTCTTTTTAACCTATCCTTATTCGCGATCGAAGCCGCGGGTTTTAAAAAATGCGTTTTTTTGCAATAACGTCGGTTCTTTTTAATCTATCGTTATCAAATAAAGTGGAAACCCTTCCGCTGGGTACCTGCTATCAGCGTGCAACGTTTCATTGAAATCGGTTCAGTAGATTCTGAGATTACCGGGGACAAACGTAGAACCCCCTAGAGATTTATTATATAGATGTTATATAATAGCCTTGCGTACCCGTACCTGCAAGAAACAACAATTGCTTACCCTGTTAGACAGGAACAGGCACAAAACCGTATGATAATAAGTCTCCAGAACGCGGTGTTCAAAGTGTATATAAAATATTTAAATTCAAATATCAATAAAACAATAAACACATATCAGGTCGGGTTGGATTGTGTAAAGGTGTTCCATTAGCGACATTCTTACTTCAGATAATAAAAGAGTGAGGAGAATTTACACAAAACTGACCTTCGTCGATTACACTAAGGCGTCTGATTAGCTCGAATGTGTTTGTTGTCATCAACCGCCATGGTCACTGGGACTACAGAACCATGTACAAATTACTCCTCCCCCCCCATGTATACAGCTCGTTACACACGTTGATGAACGTGTCTGGATATTGTAAATATCATAAAATACATAAGCCGTGACATGGGTTAGTTGACTATACATTTGTATATATACTGCACAGCAAAGACTAGTACAGTATATTCTCTTCAGACATAGGAGAGTCCTAACTTTAGAACTTACAGTGCCTAAGATAAAACATAATTAAATACATCGTTGTAATTCCCAATTGTTTCTCTATCCACCCTGATAGTTTCATATTTTTAAGAATTTTTCTTTATACTGCAGTGAAATCTGAAAGACGTTCCGGTTTTTTCTACCTTATAAAAACCCCGACCGACAGTCGCCAAAAAATTTCTTCTTAGGGTGTGATTTGTATACGTATGTTCAGTATATATATGTAAATCATTGATTGTATACCTATAATACATAAAAATTTATTAAGACTTTTCTGTACCGTGTTATCATCGTGTTACCTGAAAATGCTAGAGGCAGTGGCGTAACTTGGAGCTCCTTCTGGGGAGATGAGACTAGCTGCGACGTTGGACTGCCCATATTCATCAGGACAAATGAGAAATTCAGGACTCTTCACATTAATGCAAACGTAAATATATTTTATAAAATATACGTATGGCTTCAAATACCTATGTCATATACGAACTGTTGATTGATTATCACTATTAAGAAAACTTGCTTAATTTTATTAATGTACAAATTATTGAAATTCTTTTTATTTCTACAATTATTTATAAGTCTCAATTTACACCCAACTGGCTTAAAAATAGAACTACGTTAAGTGGTTATGGAATTTCGCTGATATTTTCAATAGATCTAGAGGGGGGTTGATCACATGTACCCCTCCCCCGTAGTTACGCCACTGGTATATGTATAAATATTTTATATAAATATATTTATATAAAATGTATATATATTTATATATTTTATAAATATATAAATATTCGTTTTAACCAAATTTTTCTTACAAGTAATTTCCTGTAAAATTAGAAATATATAACTACTGGTAACGTTTTAATCGATAGACATCAAAAACACGAAAATTAATATGCCGTAGGAGAAAAAGTACGCTGCGGAATAGGTCCTTTCATAGATCCAGCAGCGCTTCAATGTTGCCTCGCGTATTGCGAGTAACTAACTGAAGAACCATATTAGTTATAAACTTATGAGTTTATAACTACATTGAGATCTGTATATAAGGATATACAAACTCGTTTTACGTTTATTTTACTTATTTGTAAAACTTTCGTTGTGCACTATTAGGCCTACTTTGTTGTAAAGTATAAGAGGCTCACTAGCTTTTTTCATATTTTTCATTTTCGCTTTCAAAATATTTTCGAGCTTTTACTGTTCTCTCCCATGGTTCTAATTGTGAAGCCTTTAAGAAAACATGTGTTCTCAGAAGATCCATATCTTGCTATTTCTGTGCTGTATCTTGACTACGTGTACTCTTTTTAATCAATATTTTTTTAACTTGAACAAATTATTAAATAAAGTGACTGCTTACAGTTATTAAAACACATAATATGTAACGAAAACTCACGGAAACACGACACGCATAAATTTGCAAGGAGACATAAGGAATAACCAACCACAATGCCAGCAGCCATCAGACTACAATTCAACCTGTATTTGTATCCGTTACTGCAGAAAGGATTAAGCAAAGATAAGTGCGAAATACGTCATTGAGAACTTTCTGTTTTGTCTGATGTTCTATTTTCATCTACCGTGGAAGTATACGTTGCATATGCCTCACTACAGGCCTAAGCGTAATGTCTAATCAGTTTTTCTAGGCAACATGAACGAAATCATTTATCAAGTTTGTAGCATTTTTTAATCCGTGAAAGTAATTAGTGATAATGTGTTTCACGTTTCATTTTCTCGTGAACCAATGTGTTTTATGATAGATCATAATATGTTACGTTTTTCAAAACCGATCAAATGAGATACTTTATTAATGTGTTGAACATCCCCTTTTATTTTCACAAACATTTACTATTATTATACGGTAATTTTGTATCATCTATTAGCATGTAAATAAACAAATATATATATATATATATTTGTGTGATGTATCTGTGTGCGCGCTTGCTTGCGTAGGTTACGGTAATGTATCTATTTTTATTTGTTTACATTCTATCTAGATCTTGTGGTCATGCATGTTTAAGTAACGTATTTTTCTGTGAGAAGTAAGCCTACGTATTAATAAAAAAAAAAATACTAATAAATATCTATAAGAGTTTCAGTTGAGATCAATCCGTACTTAGTAAACACAGCACGATATTTTTAAACGCCAACCAGGCGTTCCAATTATTATAAAACAGTAAAACTGAATCTAAATTCTGTGTGTGTGTGTGTGTGGGGGGGGGGTGTTACCCGATACGTCCGTACCCGATGCGCGTAGAATTTAATTTGTTTGTTACACAATAACAATGTAAAGTTGAATATGGAGAGAATTTTATTCTCTCAACTGTCGATGTTGCGCGACCCATTTGGCGCTACGACAAAATGGTCACCGTAAGGAACAGACTGCACATTCGACGGAAACGTCGCTTTGAAATTCTGCTAAATAATAATAATTTAATTTTTAATCTATATAGGCTAAATTAGATAGATACGCTTACTACGTTTTTAGTGTACTAGTAGACATTCATACAATTTTTTGTCAATTATAATGCAAAAAGTACATCTCAAAATGCAGCCGTTACGCAATTAGCAGACGTTTACAAAAAAATTGATAACTTTTTACAGATTAAATACAGACGAATAAAATGTTGACGTAAACAACGTCTTGACAGAATAATTTTTTCTGATGGTTACTTTTTCTACAATAGACAAAGTCGATGCTTGCGGTAAAAGAGCGAAAAAACAGCCACTTCTGACTCGTTTCGCTGTCAACTTTAAATTAACGGAAAACACAAAATATGAAAGTCCACTGTCGAGTAGAAAAATAAGCGTGAATTTCAATGGCGTGTTTATTTAATTTTTATCTCAGATACTGTGAAAATTACAAAGTTCTAAAATGAGGGTTCTCAGTTTTTAGAACAGAATGTAGTAAACATTACTTTCTTCGTACTCATGACAACTTTGCGAGATATTGTAAGCGAACTCATCAAAGCCTATGAAAAAAAGAATTGCAATATGTCATTAACATTACATTTCCTTCACTCTTCAAAACGTCGCCATCATGGGGAAGAGATACGCAGAGAAGTGGAACGTCAAAATGCTTGAGGAATATTGTTGAAACATGGAAAGAAATACTCCAGAAGATGTCTAAAAATGAAAACGTCCAAAAAGTTATTTTATTGTGGTAATTGTAAATTAAAATGTGGTAACTGTAAATGTTCCTCTGTTAGCTGTGCTAAATTGATGATCATAAACGTATTGGAGGTTTAATTAAGAAAGTTGTGTTAGTGGTTATAATCACAAACAGAATTATCACTGTTGCACACCACTATAGAAAAATTATTCCGATTAGCGCTTTCAAGCTTCTCAGCTTATCGTCAGATCGGAAAATGAGCTGAGATGAGCTCATCGGATTTTCCAATTTGTTGATGAGCTGAGAAGCTTGAAAGCGCTAATCGGAATAATTTTTCTATAGTGGTGTGCAACAGTGATAATTCTGTTTATAAACGTACTGGTAAGATACGTATTCTCAAATGCAAAATAGGTATCATCATTTAACGTAGTAAAATATAATGAGCTTATAATTAAATGTATAATTATTTAAAATGCTAATGAATCGTTGCGTTTACAAGCTGAAGGACAGTGGTAGGCCTACTGTTACAACGCGAGCGTGCCCCCTGCAGTCTGTCACCACGGTACACAGGTGAAAATTCCCTTCACTTTATACGGGTGTATATAATAATTACAATATGTTCAGGTACAGCCATAAAATATAATAACCTACTGCCATGTGTACTAGAGACTTTCACTTTTATTGCTTTGTACGTGCGGATTAACCGGCAAGCTAGGAAGCGTAGAGCTAGTGTATGCGTATGCGTGAGTGTGTAACGTGTGTGGTTTGTAAATGTAGGCCTATGCAAACAACTTAGGGCCTACATGACCGCAGGTCGTTAATGAACTTCGTCCGTGACCAGAATGTTTCTGTTTACCAACACACACCAGTTACATTAATTTAATTATATTCCAGATTGCAGTTCAATAGTAGAGATAGCAAAACAGAGCCGAACGACTTGTTTAAGGGACAGTGTGAAGTGTCCCTTCACTCACACGCAAAGGTTGCCAGACATCACCATTTATGCGGTGCAGTCTTTTTATTTTTTTAACACTGCTCCAAAATTTTAGGATGAAATTCGGGACCCAAAAATGTTTCGATTTTCAGTTTTTATAAATACTGTACCGTGGCTCTGAGCCGGTAATGTCCATGAACAAATAATTCACGCGTACAAAACTCAACACTATCAGTACATACAACACTAAAGAATATTAATTACCTCATCTTGTATTGTACGTGTATCGACTTTCATAAAATGCTGTGTGATAAAAAGAAATAAGGAGAATTCATTAAATATAAAGGCAAAAGGTGATACGTGTGGGGCCCCAAAGTGTTCCTTGCGTGAACAATAGGCCAGTAATAAACGTGACCCTCGAAATGTTGTGTGTGTGTGTGTGTGTGTGTGTGTGTGTGTGTGTGTGTGTGTGTGTGTGTGTGTGTGTGTGTGTGTGTGTGTGTGTGTGTGTGTGTGTGTGTGTGTGTGTGTGTGTGTGTGTGTGTGTGTGTGTGTGTGTGTGTGTGTGTGTGTGTGTGTGTGTGTGTGTGTGTGTGTGTGTGTGTGTGTGTGTGTGTGTGTGTGTGTGTGAATCCGGCACGTGTTATTGAGCATGAATTGTGAACTATTTGCAACGCTCTTTACTAGAACTGTTTCTTACATCAATCACTGTGGGCAGATGTGTCAGGTATAGAGGAGGTTGTAAAATACTCTTCTTGAGTTCATTTTTATTACACCCTAATTGTTCACTCTAGATATTCTTTCTGGCCCCACACATGTCACTTTTACCCATTATAAAAATACCAGTCGGAGTGATTTACTGCAACACATAGGCTTGTTTTATATAGCCTACCTATAGGTACTAATTTTTACTTTGGTTGATAAGTGTACAAATTTTATGGTTTTGAAATGTGCTTATCTCTTGGCTCATGATACACAAGTAGTAACGTTACTCATGCCTATTTATTTTGTATTAGTTGTAAATAATATTTACTTGCCATTATTTTAGTATATACATTATTAATTAATGCTAATAAAAAATAGATATTCTGCAAGGGACATTCATGTGTGTGTTGATTACATTTTTATTGCTTTGCATAAGATGTACAAATAAGTTTCAATTAATTAATTAATTTTGGGTAGAAACAACTTTATTAAAGTGAGGAAGTGTAGTGAAGGTCGTTACACGACGGATTAGTTTCTAATCACGCAGACAGAATTACCTTCTAGATAGTTGTGCAGGGAGGCAGTTTCAGTCGATTTCGGATCGACATTCAGAGAAGATTTACAATAAAACAATATTTAACTGCCCTTGCTTTGTAATGCAGTCCTAAAATTTTACATAATATGTAATGTTAAAATCTTGTCCAGAAACATAACAAAACTCTCACAAACACGGCCGTGATTTTACACATACACACATACACATTGGGGCACATATAAATCAACTAACTCTCCAAACTATGATTCTACCTTTGAAACAGTTTCCAAAAATTGGATCATTTAAATTTATCTGAACATGCTGTATGTTTAGGCCTATTACAGATGAGGAACTGGGTATGCATCTAACTCTAAGATTCGTTTCCCAGATACTTCCTACTGACGTCATCATATATTGTGTATATAAATTTCCAGCGAATGCAAAGTTTCAAAGGTTTTTAAAGAAACTGTGCAGATTCAGCATTTTTGAAGCTCTAAAAATATAAGTGTAATCATTTAGGATTAAATATAAATAAAATAAAATTTCGACGAAACCGAAACATCGAAGCATGATAATGTTTTTATTATAGTAACAAATATTTACTATATAACAAATATATTTACTATATAACAAACATTGTCATGTTAAAACGACAGAGACTGAAGATTTCTAGACTGTGGGGAATCGAAAGTGTGGAAAAAATATAGTGTTAACATCACCTGGAGCGTTACATTTTTCGATGACGTTACACATTTTGTGGAAGCCTAAAAACATTATCATGTTAAAATTTAATCATTTGTTTAAAGTGTATCCTTTAAACAAATTTCCAAGGATCCTTAAACAAATTTGTTTAAATAATTTTTTTCAGAACTCCGTATTCTGAAAACAAGAACGATATTCTGGATATTATTTGTAATTCTGAAAGAAGAACGATTGAGAAAATCGTTTTTGTTGTAATCTTGTAAAAACATTTCTAATGAGGAAAATAAAAGAAAATCAACAAAATTTCTTAGCAGATCGGTTAGCACCTACTCTGCGTAGCCTATAGAGCGCTCTTTTGCATGTCGCTTCTTGTATCTATAGAAATTAAATTTACATAATTTATTGTTTTGATTTGTACTCTTGACTCTTGTCCTTATATGCACCGCTACCCTCAGTGTGGCAAAATAAGTTCGTTTCTTGCTTCAAAATCAGTATTTTTCCGTATGTCTATTCCTTCGCCTACTTTATTGGAGACGTGCAGAGTCAGCTTAATTTCTTCATTTCCAATTTCGTCGAGCCACCGTATTTCAGTAACTTCCTATAACGCCACATCCTCGTCTGTTCTTCTGCCCCTATTGTCCAGCTCTCACATCCGTAAAGTGCCCTATAAGTTTGCCCTTTTTCTTATTTCCGAGTTCATTTCATTACCACGTTTATTTTGTCATCTTTATTCGTAGAAACGAACACTTATTGGCTACTTAGTAAAAACTTTTTGTAGCCAAAAGATATTGTGTGAGCGATCCCGTATTAATAATCAGCCCTCGTTAAGCAATTTTATAATCGATCATCATTATGTGAATCATAAGAAAGAGAACAATCGTATGTAAAAAAATGTTCGTAAGAGAACATTGAAATTGAATTTGAATAAATGTCTACATAATTAGTTTTGACGCTTATAATCAAAACGGAAACATGATAACTTTTTTTGTAAAATTAAATCTTACTTCTACTTTAAAATTTCAAAAAGGAATTTTATCAGAAATAGACGAATATTATATTGTGTATCTATAACCTCTAGATCTATATGAACGTTTCTTATAATCATTTAGCGGATTACAGTTTACAGTTTTCGCTGTTTCTGTCTTAAGTATGATCTAATATAGACATTTTTCTATTGTCTATTCTCTCGGATTGTCTTTAATTTATTAGGCCTACGTAATATCCATATATCATAAACATTTCAGTAAAATCTTCTGGTAATTTATTTCGATATTTTATTTTTTGTAGTCGTTTAAACATTTATTTATATAATTTATAAATTTTTGAATATCCAGAATTGTATTGTATAGTTTCTGCGAGGCTTCGCTTATGTTGCTTGTATTCTATACACTTATTCTTACAGTCCGAGTGTCAATACACACTGTCAATGAAGAAACAGATCTGTTGACTTTTGGCTCAGGTTAATGCATAAAAAGTTCCTCGTACGCAACACCTTCATTTGAATAATGTGCCATTTCCTACTTGACGTGTGAAAGCTGAATTAACGCTGTGCGATCGTACTAATAAACATCGTTCGAATTGTGTAACTAACGTTTATACGATTGTAACTACTGTTTATGTTAATTAGAATTACGTGTTGCCATGGTATGACTGCCTTATTAACAGGTGCGCTGTTAGTTTATGTGTAATGATACTGTATATACTGTACTGTTTATAACAGTTTTAGTATCACCCTCATTTTATATAGGCCTGTACGCTGGTACTTAGAATTGCTACTTGGCCTTTCGTGAAACTTTCTGTTGGTAGTTTTCGGTGTATGAAATACGCCTTCACTAATGAAGTACATATCTATAGAAATCACAGTTTTCGGTTATATTGCTTGGTATGCATGATAACAAGGCATAGTTGTTTCATGTTCCAGTTAATTAATAAGCGGGAAGGCTAATTATGTGGACATTAGTTCAAATTCAGCTTCTTTTTTAAACTTTTTTAAAAATATGATTGGTCTTTTTTACTTGCTTCTCCTAAGATATTCGAATTTCATTTAGTTTCAGACAGTCGTTTGTTGACTTCAATGAAATATATATTTTAACGATTATGCATAGTAGGCCTAATGACATATTAGAATTACGTAAGCGTCTTCTTAAGAACAAAATAAATTACAACTTTAAAAGCAAATCAATTATATTAGTAACTAGCTTAATATGTACAAATAATTGAAACACAAAACCCAGTGTTGTTCAAACTGTAATTTTGTATCTGTGAAACAGTGGGTTATTAAATCGTACAGTAGCCTATATACGTTGCGTTCTAAGCATATTTTGGAATTTTGCTCTGATCTTATTTTATTTCATTTTTCTGTTCTTCTTTCTTTGAATTTAATGTATAGGTATAAGAAACAAGAATAAATAGTCGTTTTGTTGACGTTTACCTATAACTTTAGCTTGAGAATGGTTTCAATTAGGTTGAAATCTAGTCGAAATGCAACAAGATTAAATGATCTTTTAAATTGTGTAAAACAAGGTTTCTACAAAAAGTTCATTTCGTACCATTCAGTTCTGGAAATCGAATTCATTCGTGGAATTTTGGCTAAACCTCTTTGTAATTATTGGCACAGTTTATTAATATCAGGACCAGGAATATAGTAACAGTACAGGGGACTGGATGAATTAAACAGTATACCAGCGACAGAGTATGTGCACCTTGTAGGAGTGCGAAGGTCAACTTAGGTGAGTGTTTGCGGATGTAGTCGCCCTTCGCATTCCGCTGAGACGAACGAGAGTTACCGTTCTAAACTTGATTTCCATAAACAAATTTGAATAGTCTAATGTTGTTATTGTTAGATAATCCATGAATGTATATTTGTTCTTTTATTCAACATTTTAACAGTGACAAATGAAACTTTATATTAAACACGTTCAGTCGATCATTGTTATCCAGCGAAAATGGAAAGGCTTCAGCTATCAAGGAGACAGTTTTATGTCTTCTTCTTCTTCTTCTTCTTCTTCTTCTTCTTCTTCTTCTTCTTCTTCTTCTTCTTCTTCTTCTTCTTCTTCTTCTTCTTCGGCTATAGCCCGTTCCGACTTCACGGAGTGTCTGACAATTTTTTCCAGGGTCTTCCACGATCTCTCGTCCCCACTGCCCTTTATTCAAACACTTATTTAGGAATATGCGTGTCAACCATGCGTTCCACATGGGAGTTCCAATTCTGCCAGTATTCCTTTATTCTCTCCAGAACCGAATGTAACTTCAGGTCTTTCCTTATGTCGTCGTTTCGTAAATGATCTCTCAAACTACATGTCTTAACTGCTCTTAAAAATTTCATTTCCGAAGCCTGTATTTTTGAGATATCGTTTGCTGGAGGGTCCATGTTTCACATATATTAAAGTCGGCACAGCCACGACCTTATAGAACTTTAGCTGTGTCCTGTCTCCCTCGGCGTTTAATTCTTCAATAGTCGTCTTATTGTTTCACAGGTATCGATTTTATGTGTTCCCGAAATTACTACAGTATATCTGTATAAGTACTGGTGATGTGATTTACCTTATTGTATATTGTAATAAACGAAACAAAATATCTTCAGTTAACCTCGGTTTGTGACGAACTCGAACTCTCAGCCACCCGCCATAACGCGTCTCCGTTTACGTTACGCTCAATCTGCAGAATAATACACCCCCTTCAAACGATTGATACTTAATAAAGCTTAAAATGTAATTTACCGTAAGTAATAATGGTAAATATCTGTAGTACGAAGAGATACTTTAAAATCAATATCAACAGTGCTTTAAAAATCGTGATACGGCCTACGTACCCAACGTGAAGAGGTTTCTGTAATTAATCGGAGTTGTTTTTAATACAAATTCACCGTTATATGAAAAGCAAAAAGTGATTTAATTCAAAAGCAAACTGTAGTACTTTTTTTAATAGGTTAGTGAATTAAAAAAAACACACAAAATCGATAGCTACCTGTACATTTTTTTAATATCCTCATGAAACATCTAAACACAATAGTATAGTTGTCTCTAATGATTATAATAATGGAAATACACACACGTAGGGTGTGATAGAATGGGAGACATTTGAATAGGGAGAAAGAGGACTTGTACAAAATACGTGTTAGATTTTACAAATTTCGCATGGTAGGCCTACATAAAAATCCTGAATCGCATCAAATTATATGTGGCTTAAATCGCTAGTAAATTTTTTGCCGTGTTCCTGTTTTCACTTGTTTATGAAACATTCGTTCTTAAAGTATTTAGCCTCAATATCTTAACGTATAGTGAGAAGTCTGTACGAATATTACATTACGAGTATAACAAATATCTGACTGTACAACACTATAAATTATATTTGTAACTACAGTATATACATTTTAAGTGTATTTGCTGAAAAGTTCAAAGGTGACTTAAAAAAATTATTCGTATACGTCCACGTCATAGGTTAAACGACGTGGACATTGTCATCGGAAACAATCTTAGTAGTTACGACAGGAAAACCGTGGATTTCGTATAGGCCTACAAGTTGTTAAGATTTCTTTTATCGCTTACAGAACCGATACTGGCCAGTCAACGTTGTGGTGTTCTTTAAATGAATTAAAAGTGTAAAAAACGTGCTCTAAATAAGCGGCAACTGTCCTTGATCACAGAAGAGTAACCACAATGTCGAACGCGCTACCGTTACGCCTGCGTGAACGTATGATTTTACAGTTTAAAACCGAATAAAAAAAACTTGTCCAACGTTACCAGCACTAAAGTAGTAGGCGTAACGCAGTTGGTGTCATAAATAAGCGGACTTTAAGTAAGAATTAGTAAATTTCTGCAGGATATCCCATCTTACAAAAGTTTATACAACAAATTATGCAAGTGATTCCGTAGTAATACTAATTTATTTTTAAATTATATTCATATTAAATCATTTACTATTGAACATTTGGCATCCTTTGGCCTGCTTCAGCTACTACTGGTTCTCCAGAGTGCTAGACGATTTCATTAAGAAATGTACGCATGTTTCTGAAAACAAAAGGGCGTGTAGAAGAGAAGAACTTATTTCTTAATGGGGTTAGGCGTTTTATCTGTTCTTCCTCACTCAGTTTCGAATTTTTAACAGTTTTAGACAATCTTGTTTACTCTACCTGTTTAAGCAGTGTTTCCAGTTAAGTTTATATAGTTTTACTGTTAATGGTATTATAGAGCCCCCAAATTTTCTCCTAACGTTTTCTTTTTTTTATACTCTGTATTCTTTGACTCGCCTTTGAAGTGCGCGTCATAATATCAGTAAAATGTTAAACTCATTATTGGATGGTTTCACGTGATACAATGTGCAAACGAATTAAGTCAATCATAACTTCATCTTCCATGTAAGCTATGATTGCACATAATTTTACATTTTAAAGAATCTTTGATAATCACATGAATAACGGTAAAGCAGAATCGTGGTTTAGTGTTGTGCGAACGTGAAGACCGATGCGATGCCCAACCTACCTGTGTACGGCAATTCCACGCGCCCTTGAAAGTTAAGGTGAGCTGGTATGAACGTTATTTAAGTAAATGCTACATTGCATCACGGCATGTAGGTTTGGAAGGAAAAGCTGTTTCACAGCGTAAACCAGTTATTTGGCCGTAAGGAAAAAACATGCATTTTATTTATGGATTCTGTGTTAATGGTTTATTTTTACACTTGGTTATGTGTGTTTGTCAAGTGGACTATACGTGGGTTGACGGGCAAGTGCAGTTATTCGAATCGTGTACGGACAAACATAAATTGTCTGTTGAACTACCACCCGGCGTAGTGCTACTGTAGTACTTCAGCACGTACTAATGTCGTTTGATGGATATCCCTTACACGGAACCAGTCATAAAAGAACGAACCTGGGTAAAGTTAAATCAGACAGATACAGTTCAGATTGAGTTCCGCGCTGTAGTATTTGCCCTCTTGAAGAAGAGCAACTGCATACCCCTAGAGCTGTATTCTAGAAGCTATAAATAATACGCTGCAGTTGTTATATTTAAGCTGACATTTTTCTAATTAATTTGTTTTTGAATATTACGACAAAACTTTCAAATCGATCGGTATGTAGGTTTCAACGCTCTTCGACGGTTTCCAGACTGAATCGCCATTCTTCGTTGTCGGTTTGCTTTTCTGCTAAATTTTCTCTCTCTAATATTGTTCCACACGTTCATCTTTTTCTTTCTTGCTGGTGTCTACGGTGGTAATCTTTGTTATCGTCCATTCTTGTCAGTACTATATTAATTGGCGCCGTTCAGTAGTCCGTATTATAATTTCCTTATCTCGAATAGTTTTCTGTATAGTCGTATTTTCCTGGTAGATAGCTATTCTTAATTCATCCACCTTCAGTGCACCTAATCTCTTCTTATCCAACTTCCAAGCTTCCGCTTCATAGATACTACAGTCATACTATCAGGACATCGGGGCAAAAGCAAATCCTTAAGGTATACACATTTGTCTTTTATTGACTCGAGGTTATGATATCCTACGTAGATTGGTCCTGTTGTTCGAAACATCACGTCAGATAGTACCGTATTACCGACTTAGCCGCAAAACTAATGAAGAAGAAATCAAAATCCTTCTGGCTTCAGGGTTAGAAAGGACAGCGTTGAGTTAGTGAGCCAAGTTAAGGGTAATCAAACAGTTTCCTGTACGAGTATACAGATGTTTCATAAGTTTCGTTGCGTGACGTGCGCCAGCCTATTTCAACAGAGAGAGACAGAGAGCGTGAACAAGGCAGACCCAGGTCACGAAATAAAGTTGTGTAATTTTTCTTTAATGTCTTTTGTGTTTCCAATTACATTTGCAAAATACTTTCAGTTGCAATTCAACAAAAACTGTTTGTTTTTTCCTAACTATAAACACGCACCATCAGATAAATAACGTTATGTAATGAGGAAATATTACATCAAACAAAACACGCGCTTTAGTCATCCTCATTAATTTTTGGTTTTGTCGTCTGCAAATTATCTGCTGGTGTATTATGAGGGTTGTTGGATTAATTCAATTTATCAACACTTTCTTACTCTATTTCCCCACGGCCAATTTTTATAGTCAGATTAGCCAACTGTTAAATTCTCTATGATTCACAGGCGGTTTCATTAATAAGGCTTATTCGTTTTATGGTGGAAATGTTGAACGATGATAGTCAACGCTGATTTTAATTTACGTCCACACGTTTTTCTAAAATGAGTCAAGATTTCTCTCTTCTTCAGTCCTGAATCCTCAGATTGGTGGGTGACTACATACTCGCTTCTTCAGAACTTCCTCTTCAGTGGTATCTTCTTCATTTTGCTATCACTTCTTCCTACCAGTTGAGAGCGTAGTAGTAAATCAAGTTTTAATTCTTCAGTGAAATCACTGTATTGAGAAAGCAGTCACGTTTTATTATCGATCACTTTAGCAAAAAAATGTCGACTTTCTCGTGATGGGTGGCGCCGTCACTGATAAAACTGGGACTGAGGAGTAGGCAAAGCATGTTTGTGAGCTCCATCACTTAGCTGAGTCGTTTGACAAAACACTTTTTACAGAAATAATGCGCAACGATAAGAAACAAAACAACCAAGCAAATCCCCGAATATTTATTATGTATTTTGTCAGGCTATTTACGACACACTCTTCATTGTAACTGCGTTCCGCTACTACAGTGTTTTCGAATCATTGCACTGTATATACTCAGATCTTTTCGCTCCGCGGACATGACATAACTCTACTATATACTTCCTCTCATTAAGGTATCATTGTCGTAGTCAACGTTTAACGTCATTTAGCAGACTACAGAATAATCAAATTGTAACAAATGTCTGTGAAGTCTGAGACTGAATATATACGCGTATTTTTGTTGTCTTGAATTAATCGTGTTATATTTTTAAATTACGGTTTAAGTATCTTCAGTTATTATTTACTAAGCCATAGAGCAGGCCTATTTACCTTTGACGTCTTCATTATCTGATTACCTGTTGCTAAATAGATAGTATTGTTAGTACTATTTATTGACAATATCGATAATTTAACATTTGTGTTAGCACTAAAGGCTAATCTAGCGTACAATTCATGAGTCTAATGCATTATCGTGCCTTAAAAAGCATATAAAAGCTGTACTAAATGGTGTACGCTATAACTCTTCCTAGATATTTTTATCCAGTTGGTCAATCTTAAAAATTTTAGTAGATTGCAGATTGATAAACTTTTACTCGTGGAATAGATTTAGCCGCCCGATATGTGAGATCGTAAAAATAAGTAACAATTATTTTGGTCCTTAATACATTCATCGTGACGACAATCAAGCATATGTTATTAAACATCAGTAGACTGAATTGTTTAAGTCGACTATCAAGGATTTACATTTGCTTATGTATGGTTGAGAGGTCTGCTCATCGAATTGATTCCGAACAGAAAGTTAGTAAATATTTTACACAGTATATTAATGCATACCAACACTCCTGTATAATTACTAGGGCCGACTGCAAAACAAGGAAAGGTAATTTCGAAAAACAAATAATGGATCTAACACATACTCGGAGCTGCTTTCGGAACATTTGGAAGTAATTTATTCACCTGAAATTTATTTTTTATTTTCGAGTTAGAAAATATTAATTTCCAGTGGCTCACTTGTCACCCACGAAAGTTTCCTCCCACGAAGACGTTTCGTTGATATTGTGAAACTAGTGTGTACACTGTAGGTTTTATTAGTATACAGTTTGTCACTCAGTTTTGTATTCACTGATACAGCGAAGAACTGGAACAGTAATGTAACACTGTAGGTCTGCGTATTGTGTGATAATGGAACCCGTTATCGCCATCGATTACGTACATCAACAGTTATCGAACTGTCAACGAATACCATTGAACTTCCTACTAACATTGTATTCCCATTTTGTTTATATATCGGTGAAAATATTTATGCTATTTCTCTGTATATGCTCGCGGTCATTATGTGCGCGCGCGCTTGCGTGTGAAAAACTGAATTTTTGCACGCTTACTGTGAAGGAATACCAATGTCGGCGTCTGGACCTTGTTACCCCATTGTCCTGCTGTGTGCTGGCATTCGCGACAATACAACGGTAGTGTGCACGCCGATATGGTAATGGCTGGCGTCTACCGGTAACGACAACCTAAATCCTAACACATCTACCGTAATTAATTAACATGATAATGAAAATAAAATTGTATCAGCGGCTTGATCTCTGTTGCCTAACAACTGTTTGATTACAGACGTTTTCTCCGCTAACGTTAGTAATTACATCGCGCTGGAGAAATCTGGCCTTGTACCTGATTATATAAAAGGAAAGGTTACTAAAACTACTATAATAGCCTACCACTTCTGCGCATTTCTGCTTCGAATCGCTCAATATTTATAAACCTTACTTATCAATTAAATCTAACGTGTTTTAATTAACTTGTAATTTTTTGATTCCACATTTTGTGATTGTCTTTGGCAATAAATTATTAATTGTTATATAGGCCTACATACGTAAAACAATATCAATTCTATATCAGTCAAATAAGGTTAGCAAATTGCTACAAAAATTTATTCCAACTTTTTATATGATGTTGTGTACTGAATGTTTTACACTGTTAAATTATGTAAATAATTTCGCCGTTTTTATTGTACTGAATTTGATTCTTTTGCTTCTACAATACTTTACACATTTGATATCTCCGGAAAATTACATAGTAAGAATAGTTATTCACTATTTATGATTGTTGCAGAAAGTAGTAGTGTAACTGGTGATAGTATGCACTTGTATGCTCATCGTTCACGTACAAATTAGTAAAGTTTCAAACTGATTGATTTTTATAACGACAGTTTTGTAGTTGTCACAACCAAAGTATTATAACTTTTGTAATTTAAATAACTAAATATAATGAATATGATCACATAAGTAATCGGTATCTGACACTCCTAATGATACGAAAATACTGTGGTGACTGATCCTCGTAGCAGAATCTCAAAATATGCAACAACATAAAGAATATTAATGGAATGTTAATATCCACAATCGTGCTTCAGTGGATGCTTATAAACAGCATCAAAATTACTTGGGTTGTGTATCACCTTGCACAATTGTGTATCTCATTTTATCAGACAGGACTCATACACGTAAAATCTTGGTGCAAAGTGGTGCTGTACTTGATAACAATTAGGCTAGCCAAAAACGATTTAAGTAAAAAAATTTTCAAAATGGTTGTATTTTAACAAAGACAGCCGACTTTATCCAAGTAACTCTGATAAAGCAAGAATGACAAATACTGTACTATTATGTCGGCTGGAAAATTAGCTGCTTAAACTTTCAAGTACGATAAACGATTATTGCAAGTTTTATACCAATCTTCTGTGCCAGGACACATACATTTTATGAGATGGATCGGTTTTCGGAAAGAAATAAAGTGATTGTGATCAGAACAAAGCACAGTGCAACATGTACGTTTTGTTTGGATACCAAAATACGAATTGAATTGACGTGTCTTATTCACTGTACTGTATTAACCTCGTTTACTTCCATAAGTCTGCCTGTCTGGCATTAATACGGTTCCAGAAATAAAAAAGTTTTCCTGCAAAAACAAGTTTTAAGACGTGACGAAATGGAAGACACGATTAACGATAATCATTTACTCTTTAAAAATATCGGTATGGAGGTCCATACATGACTTCCATGTTCTAAGATTTACGCGTATATTTAAAATCATATTCGAAATGAAATATTTCCATAGAAACTACTTCTTTCTATTGCTTCAGCCTTAACCACAGTACTGTGGTCACTAACGTATACCACCTCACGTTTTCGCACTCGATTTTCACTGGTGATGGCAGTCGATGGCATTGCCGAAACGTCTGGTTTTGCAGAAAACATTGGACTACGGCTAAGCAGGCCGGGTAGGAATTTTAACAAAAAACTACTTCTATGTTACCGATAACGTAGTACATAAAAAATTCTCCCCTCCCTCTTCAACTATAATTTTCATTAATAGAAAATTACCCCCACCTCGTTCAACTAGCCTCTTCATTTATAAATATTTCATCTACGTTTCTACAGTGGATTATTATGAGCTTCTTATCAGGATACTTTATTTATCAAAATTAAGTACTTTACTCTTGTTAAAACATAAAAAGTTGCTGGTAAACTACCCCTTTCCCTTAACCTATCTTCAACAAAATCAACAGACCTCTTGAGTTCTCTATAATTCAAAAAGGTATGCAAAAAAGTAGTTGATTCTGTTTGAATTACGCCAGTTATCGTTCGTAATAAAAAAAATTACCCTTGTTAAAACATTAAATGTTGCAGGTAAACTACCCCTTTCCCTTAACCGATCTTCACCAACACCAAAAGTTCTTGAGAACTCTACAATTCAGGGCTGTATGCAAAACATTATTTGATTCTGTTTGAATTTGCGGCTGTTATCGTTTGCCATAGAAGAAATTTACCCTTGATTAAAATAACGTTGCTGGTAAACTACCCCTTTCCCTTAACCGATCTTCACCAAACATAACACGTCTTGAGTATTCTACAATTCAGGGCTGTATGCAAAAAATTGTTTGATTCTGTTTGAATTTGCGGCTCTTATCGTTTGCCATAGAAAATACACTTGTTAAAAACATAAAACGTTGCTGGTAAACTACCCCTTTCTCTCAACCGATCTTCACCAAAAACAACAGGTCTTGAGAACTCTACAATTCAGGGCTGTATACAAAATATTATTTGATTCTCTTTGAATTTACGGCAGTTATCGTTCGTCATAGAAAAAAATTACCCTTGTTAAAACATAAAACGTTGCAGGTACACTACCCCTTTCCCTTAACCGATCTTCAACAAAATCAACAAACCTTGAGTTCTGTATAATTCAAGAAGGTATGCAAAAACGTAGTTGATTCTGTTTGAATTTGCGGCAGTTATCGTTCGTCATAGAAAAATTACCGTTGTTAAAACATAAAATGTTGCTAGTAAACTACCCCTTTCCCTTAACCGATCTTCACCAATACCAACAGGTCTTGACAACTTTACAATTCAGGGCTGTATCCAGAACATTATTTGATTCTGTTTGAATTTGCGGCTGTTATCGTTTGCCATAGGAAAGAAGTAAAATTACCCTTGATAAAAAAACGTTGCCGGTAAACTACCCCTTCCCCTTAACAGATCTTCACCAAAAACAATAGGTCGTAAGAACTCTACAATTCAGAGCAGCATGCAAAATATTATTTGATTATGTTTGAATTTGCGGCTGTTATCGTTTGCCATAGAAAGTACCCTAGTTAAAACATAAAACGTTGCTGGTAAACTACCCCTTTCCCTTAACCGATCTTCACCAAAAACTATAGGTCTTGAGAACACTACAATTCAGGGCTGTATGCAAAAAATTGTTTGATTCTGTTTGAATTTGCGGCTCTTATCGTTTGCCATAGAAAATACACTTGTTAAAAACATAAAACGTTGCTAGTAAACTACCCCTTTCCCTTAACCGATCTTCACCAAAACCAACAGATGTTGAGAACTCTCCAATTCAGGGCTGTATCCAAAATATTATTTGATTCTGTTTGAATTTGCGGCTGTTATCGTTTGCCATAGAAAAATATTACCCTCGATAAGAAAAACGTTGCCGGTAAACTACCCCTTCCCGTTAACCGATCTTCACCAAAAACAATAGGTCTTGAGTGCTCTACAAATCAGGACTGTGTGCAAACAATTATTTGATTTTGTTTGAATTTGCGGCTCTTATCGTTTGCCATAGAAAATAGCCTTTTAAAACATAAAACGTTGCAGGTAAACTACCCCTTTCCCTTAACCGATCTTCACCAAAAACAATAGGTCTTGAGTAGGCCTACTCTACAAATCAGGGCTGTATGCAAAAAATTATTTGATTATGTTTGAATTTGCGGCAGTTATCGTTTGCCATAGAAAATACCCTTGTTACAATATAAAACGTTGCAGGTAAATACCCCTTTCCCTTAACCGATCTTCACCAAAAGAACAGGTCTTGAGAACTCTACAATTCAGGGCTCTATGCAAAACAGTATTTGATTATGTTTGAATTTGCGGCTGTTATCGTTTGCCATAGAAAATAATTACCCTTGATTAAAAAAAAAGTTGCTGGTAAACTACCCCTTTCCCTTAACCGATCTTCACCAAAAACAATAGGTCTTGAGTACTCTACAAATCAGAGCTGTATGCAAAAAATTATTTGATTCTGTTTGAATTTGCGGCTGTTATCGTTTGCCATAGAAAAAAATCCACACACACACACACACACACACACACACACACACACACACTTCGAAAAATGACTTTTTTTCATGTTTTGAGTGTAGTACAATCAGAATCTGCAATAATCTCGAACACGATTTTTTTTGCCATCACCATACTTCCATTTCCTTAAGGAACATGGAAGTAAAATCAGTTTCACAGCGGCATAGTTACACTGGAATATCGCTGGTACAAGTGCACACACTTTTCAATGTAGAATATATTCAAAAAGTTACTTTGAAAAGATGTGGGTGGATCTTCATAATATTTTACTCGTACTGCTGATATTCCCATGGTATAACAGTTCTTTATGTCTGTTCCTTATTATTGTACAGCAGCATCGAAGACGCTTCCGTACAAGAAAATTTTAAAGTCCATAAGCTTTCTAAAATTATACAATTCAACATACGGTCTCGAACAAAAAGAATTAAATTATGTCATAATAGCGTATTATTGTTGGAAAGTATGGAATTCATTGTTCCCATAATTATTATTAAGTAACCACAAGATAACGAGTAAGAAAAAAATGAAAATACACAATCTTTGTGTTGTTTATTACACAACGAATTAATTTATTATTTATGTATAAGTGATACTACTCTGAAATTGATTAAATAGGATTTTGGCATAGTAATATGCAAAAATTACAATAAATGAACTCGGATATGTTTATCTGTTGATTACAGTTAAGCTGGTAATATATGTCAAATCGATTTTGTTAGTAAAATATTATAAATTTATTCAATAATTTCATAGTTATGATACCTGATTCGTCCAAAACAAAAGTTGTAAATTGTGTTAATAACATAATGGAGCGTAAATGTGGAAGAGTTATTTAACGTGGTTCATAGTCGACAAAAATCGAAGAAAGAAAGACGAGTGGATTGGAAACAAGGATTTTACGGGGACTGAACCATATTCTGGTCTGATCGATTAAGATTAAACATGATGGGTGATTATCTTTTTCATGAAACCTTACAAAAATTCCTTTTAATTAATTATCGTAAATAGTCATACTAGCGTATATTTGATACCAGATAAACGTTGATAATTATATCAAGTTTTAAAACAAAATCTTCACGGTACATAAATTCAATTTTTTTGCTCGCACATGCATTTATTATGTCTTCATGTGCGTTCCTTGGAGTGGTTTTTATATTTGATTTCATCAGTTATGTTTGTAAACGTTTAAAAGCGTATGCGGTGTATGACGCTGCTCAACATGAAAATGTTAATGCACCATTATATAAAAATGAAATTAGCTCTGGTGCCCGCGACTTGAGTGTTACTTATATTAAGATAGTTTGTACACGCACATTAGCCGCACATATTCGTGAATCTCGATAATCTAATCAGATAATTTTGCTGTAATAACTACATAAAATTAAAATAGGTTTGTGAAAATCTTATGTAGAAGAGTTATATCTTCTAGAACACGGACGCCACTTCCTTGAAATTGGGTGCGAGTAAACGTCCTAGTATATGGGGTCCAGAATCACCCCCTTCTTCCACGAAATTATTTACGCCCCTGCTGTACGGTAGTAATCGAACGAAATATACTACGTACTTCTCACACATAATCCACACTCCCACTTCCCGTGTGCAGTTAATCATTGCTTGTTGAGTCGTTCTATGTCGAGTGGGTTTCTATGTTAATTAAAGATCAACAGTAATCGCCTTTATTTTTGTTCCTTTCTCGTTCCTACCTGTCTCATATAGGCCTAATAAACTACAACAATTCCAGCTGTCTTAATTTCAGTATATAGTTTTTAAACACGTGTTTTTCGATCTATAACATCTCCCGCTGTATCATAAATGGTCCCATTATATTTGTAGGAAAGAAGACATTGAACTGAGAGAATACATTAGGCTTGGAAACAAAAAAACAAAACCAACGCGAGTAGTGCCAATGTTGTAACCCACAACCAGTTTTGATGCAGCATATAAACAACCGTGACTGAACAATTCTAGCGTTATAGTAAACATACTGTAGGCACTGTGAATAAAATACCGTCTTTCATTTCCTTACAGTTTTGTATATACAATATTGTAACGTCAAATATGTTGAAAATATCAATACAGCAAGTTTATACACAACTGACACATGAATAGGGTCACTTTAAGTCACTGTCATACTTAAAATGTTTTTTCATTTTTTCCCTTAAAAAACTAAAGTTAAAATTGATAGGGTTAAAATATTAAAATATAGTTAGAAATAAATTACAAGAAGTATAAGAATTTCACCTCAGTGAAAGTAAATTTAAACATTTTCTGTATAATTAGTTCATCTTACTAATGACCCATTTAGTACAAGTGCCTTCCAAAAGGCATAAAGATTCCCAGCTGTTCTTGATTCTTTAAGGTTACCTTGATTCTTGATGATATTTTGTTACCTTTTCCAGTGTTTCAAACAAACGTGGGGTTTCTAATTTTGGTTTAGCCCCCGACTGCTGTAGGATCAATGAATATCCACTTCAAACAGGACGCATAACGCTTACTAAATTATGTACTACGAAAAACGTCCTTCAGAGAATACCAATTATATCTTGAGGCAGTCAGACAAAAGTATTTTCGTTAGCGACAATGTCTGCCATTTGGAACGCTTGTACTTCCTGCAAGTTATTTATACTTATTAAACACATGACTTCCTTTGATCTTATTAATGGTGTTGTATAGCACTCTAAATTTCTTCGGAATCAAAACGATTATTCATTATAGTCATTAACATTCGGTGTAAGAACGATAAAAGTAGCACCTAGCTACTACAAAAGCAACGCTTGTCCCATTTAAGTATTATGCGAATAGATTTTTCTGAAGTGATTATTACAGTATTATACAAATCTGTTACAAGTAGTACGTAAGTATGTATATGTAAGCAAGAAACACATTCATATGGGTATAAGGAACACCGTATGTAATTACTTCAATTAACATACATAACTAACGAGGGAACACTTGTCTGTCCCTCAGTACGGAACAAACATAGCATTCAGCATGTGTTGAACGTCCGACCAGTAGAGGAAGCTGTATAAACAGCATGTGAGAGCTTTCTACGAAGCGCTTCTATTTCTAGTTTTGCCCGTCTGTTGTTTTATTTATGACATAAGGCTACATTTTTTCTCAAACCTAAATTGTTTGTTTTCTTTTTGACTGTGGACTTAGTTTATTTTGTGTCTCAACTTTTTTTTTCACAAGGAACATCGGAATTGACACGTGTTTGCTATAATTAAGAAAATATAGATAGTTTATTGTCAGTATTCCATATAAATACGTATTTTTTATTGTATGTAATCACATATCTACAAGATAATTTGCAGTATAGTTTTATGTACTTGCACAATAAATTACTGTAAAACTATTCGGATTCCTAATCCAAGAGGTTCACTCTGCCCATCGCCACCTTCTAACATAGAACTTCCCACCTTCACACTCTTCACCCAAGGTCTTTCTTACTCTCTCTGTTCCAACCGAAATAAAACAAACACTTTTATGGCATTCTCAGAAACGGGTAACAGCGTTTACTAACAATATGTTATGGACATTACTATCATGTTCTAACGTGTTTATAAGTAAAACAAAATCGTATCCGATGAATATGACGACGAAAGAGCTGTGTACGTACTCATGGAACGGAAGCATGATTTACATAACGCGTCTATCGAAACAACGAAGTGCCAAGCAATGTCAGGCTTGATAAACGGTTAATGTTTGTCCGCATCAATGTTCCACTTGTTTTAATTTTGATTATATTTACTATAGTTTTCTTTTGAAAACTAAATACGACTGTCGAAAGTGAGTATGTCCGACAGTAAAAAGAGACCCATTTTCAATGATGAACTATGAGAAAAAATGGAAAGGACGTTATCCTTTCTGGAATAATATCATATATACGCTCATACGCATTTTTCGACGAGTGAAGCTGATCGTCTCGATTGAAACAGTAGTGACTGAAATTATAAACATGTTGATGGAGATGTTGAGAAGTACAACGAGTAAAAAACTATTAATAAAACCAAGGACTTGAAAAAATGAAACAGAAACTATGGCAATTAAATACGAATAAATAAGAACAATATTCGTGGAAATTATGATTTATCAGACACTAGCCTTCTCGTCGTCAAGGGGCAGAAAGCTATACGCCACCCTTTGAGAGATTGTCTAAGCTAGTACAATGTGGAAAGCCTGCGACTAATATGAGAAACACAGTATGAAATGTTGCGCAGCATATACTGAAAGAAAATAAAATACAAAGGGAAAATAAGTAAGAAGAATGTGTAGCTGGTCGTGGGGTAATCGGCCGGTCACTGAGACAAGTGCCATCAACAGGTGATCACATTTTTTGACATGTGTCAGCTGCTGTGACGTCACCCACCTCCAGAAATAGGAGCTCACGTGTCACCTACCCGCAGTGTTCCACTAATTCATATTAAAGCTTATGTATCCAGGTTATGTTCAATAACAGGCACGGCCATATACATATCGCGGTTATCCGTTATGTGGCCAGTTCTAGCGAAGCTAATCTTATTTCGCATGCCTAGTTACTGTTTATACTTTTTTTTACCACGTTGTTGAAGTATTGTCTAAACTCATAGTAATAAATAATAAACAGTATTACAATAATTCTCTCAACTCTGCTCTTACAATGTTTATTTTCGTTTACAAGATGGAACTTTAATGGATTTTCCGAAAACGTTTAATAGCCTAATCTGACTGAAAAGCTTAGAAAACTGTAATAGTTATCCTTTTAATGAGGACAGTGTTGGAAATTAAATATTTTCATAAACGTATTAATGTATTAATATTTTGTTTATTATTTTAATAAAAGACCCTGATTATTATAAAAGTATCCCGATTCTTGAAGGTAATCTAATTACAGCACCAACAGAGAGTGCGGGCCATAAATCGAATTGTCTGAGTAGAAAGTGTCTACGGTGACTTCTATTCGATTGTAAGGAAACTTGAGTTCGAGTCGCACAAGCAGGGTACTAAATAAGAATAAAGTTTCAAAGATTTAGGGACTAATCATACGTATGGGTAGTTTTGTTGTATCGTTTCTTCGTATAGCCACATTTCCCATTCAGTCTGTGATCAACGATCTTAGATCTGTAATGAGATAAACATTTAATAAGATCCGTTAACAGGTTGAACACAGTCATATTATTTTCCACGTGTGTGAGTGAATGAGGGGGAGAGAGAGAGAGAGAGAGAGAGAGAGAGAGAGTGTGTGTGTGTGTGTGTGTGTATGAGCGCGTGTATGCCGCTAATATGCAGTGGCCTAAATACTGACCGCACTGCCCAGAATACTGGGGCCTTTATGTTAAAGGGGTACGCATACGATCTTAAGTGTGAAAGCTTAATAATTTGCATCATCTTTCTTTTATGATTTTCACTTATTACATAACATAAACGTCGTGGGTAACAAAATGCACCTGTAGTAATCTCTGGTTTACCGAACAAGTTTCACCGTTGCAAGAAACTGCCAAAATATCTGTTTATATGACATCCAAAATCATAAAATATTTATTAACATAGCTGTAGTCAATTAAAATGTTTGCGTATGAAGTTTCAGTATCTTTATGGGCAGTTTGGATATGGACAAGCGGACCTATTCAAATTATCACTGGGACTCATAAACCCTTATACGGTACGGGTAATAATACCATTCGCGTTTAGACACGATTGGACAGTTTACTGCGACTTAGGTATCGTGTTTGATACATGTAGAATACGACTTGCGGGTAATCCAATTACTAACTTTAATAAGTAACGTCGAAAGGAAAACCAAAAATTTAATAATTGTAGCAAATTAGCTAAAGTTAGAACGCCATTGGTAAATAAAAGAAGAATAGTATACTGATAAATATTATGTTGACTGACGAAGCTGACACTACGGTCACTTAGAAAATGATGTACAATTAGAAAGACGTGCTGAAATAATACTAAAAAATTTATTAGTTTTACAGAATAAGTATGCTTTCTTAGTGCAAACGCTTTCATTATTTTGCTATATCAAGAATTAAGTTTATATTTTCAGGGATGTTAGATACAATGTACATATCACTCAATATTTCGCCTATTAGGCTGAAGTGATTCGTAAACGATCTTGTATCTTCTTACAGAATGAAACATCTTCGTTTTCGTTCGGTCTCAGTATATTCGCAAAGAAATGATGTTCCTGTTCTGTAAATGTAAATTTGATGTATCTGAAAGTCAGTGACGTCTGTAACTACTAAAGTGTAAGCTCTCTCAGGGTTTAAAGCAATAAGTTACATATACCTCAGCAAACATTCTCCAACAAGAGGAATTACATTGTCCAATTTGATGTATCTGAAAGTCAGTGACGTCTGTAACTACTAAAGTGTTAAGCCCTCTCAGGGTTTAAAGCAATACGTTACATATACCTCAGCAGACGTTGTCCAATTTGATGTATCTGAAAGTCTGTGACGTCTGTAACTACTAAAGTGTAGGCCCTCTCAGGGTTTAAAGCAATAAGTTACATATACCTCAGCAAACATTCTCCAACAAGAGGAATTACATTGTCCAATTTGATGTATCTGAAAGTCAGTGACGTATGTAACTACTAAAGTGTAAGCTCTCTCAGGGTTTAAAGCAATAAGTTACATATACCTCAGCAAACGTTGTCCAATTTGATGTATCTGAAAGTCTGTGACGTCTGTAACTACTAAAGTGTAGGCCCTCTCAGGGTTTAAAGCAATAAGTTACATATACCTCAGCAAACATTCTCCAACAAGAGGAATTACATTGTCCAATTTGATGTATCTGAAAGTCAGTGACGTATGTAACTACTAAAGTGTTAAGCCCTCTCAGGGTTTAAAGCAATACGTTACATATACCTCAGCAGACGTTGTCCAATTTGATGTATCTGAAAGTCTGTGACGTCTGTAACTACTAAAGTGTAAGCTCTCTCAGGGTTTAAAGCAATAAGTCACATATACCTCAGCAAACGTTCTCCAACAAGAGGAATGTCCAATTTGATGTATCTGAAAGTCAGTGACGTCTGTAACTACTAAAATGCAAGCCCTCTCAGGGTTTAAAGCAATAAGTTACATATACCTCAGCAAACGTTCTCCAACAAGAGGAATTACATTGTCCAATTTGATGTATCTGAAAGTCAGTGACGTCTGTAACTACTAAAGTGCAAGCCCTCTCAGGGTTTAAAGCAATAAGTTACATATACCTCAGCAAACGTTCGCCAACAAGAGGAATGTCCAATTTGATGTATCTGAAAGTCAGTGACGTCTGTAACTACTAAAATGCAAGCCCTCTCAGGGTTTAAAGCAATAAGTTACATATACCTCAGCAAACGTTCTCCAACAAGAGGAATTACATTGTCCAATTTGATGTATCTGAAAGTCAGTGACGTCTGTAACTACTAAAGTGCAAGCCCTCTCAGGGTTTAAAGCAATAAGTTACATATACCTCAGCAAACGTTCTCCAACAAGAGGAATTACATTGTCCAATCTGATGTATCTGAAAGTCAGTGACGTCTGTAACTACTAAAGTGCAAGCCCTCTCAGGGTTTAAAGCAATAAGTTACATATACCTCAGCAAACGTTCGCCAACAAGAGGAATTACATTGTCCAATTAAAGTACTGTATGTAGAATACTTAAACAAGTAACAACTGACGAGTTTACTGAATAACCATTTTTAACTGGTCGAAACAAAGACTTTCCTAGTAGGGTTTATGTGTACCGTGGTAATGCTCAGTTGACTTTCAAATAAGATTCTCAATGTCCAAAATAATAAGAAATGGAAAAAATATTTAAGGATATTAAAAAAAAAGTAAAATTTGTAAAAAAGTTTCATGTCCACAACTGTTTATATACTTTTATCACATCATCGCATAGCAAAATTCAGAATTTTGAATGGCGTCAGTTCAAAATGTTAATCTTTAGAATTTTTCCTAAATTTTGTATTTCAAACATTTTTCTCGCAAACTATTCAACAACCAAAATAAAAGTGCAGTTTCATGCCCAGACTTATTTTGTCATGAAATGTGCCGGTGATAGCGCAACGCAGATATTATGTTCATGTGGCGATAAAGAATTCTGTATAATTTTACTGCTTGAATTTAAAAGACTTACTGAATTAATTTTATAGCAATGGATATGTCGGAAGTCGGAAATTAGTAAGGTATTCATATAAACTTCACACATAGACACCATGCTAGAAACTTCTTTTTTTCACTTTTTGAGAACGTGTGTTATGAATCTGTAGTTTGTGGAACTTCATTTTTGAACCATCATAACGTTTGTATTTCTCACGGAATATGGAAATAAAAAAATACAATAAAGAGGGTAATATTAAATGGATCTTACCGATGTTAAACAAGACGGAACAAGTTATTAAACTGGATTTAAATATAGGCCTACTAGTATTATGGTTAGTTTGACTACAAGAAAATTTAAATTTCAAATTAGGCCCCTTTTTGCTCTGTTTGGCGGTAGCTAAATTGTATGGACTGTGTACCCGAAATACTCGCATGTCAAAAACAAGTAAACAGATTTTTGAAAATGTCAACAATGAGCTGTGAACCTTGAAAGCGTTGATTGAAAAAATTGTTCTATAATGATGTGCAACAGTGTTATTTCTATTTGTGATTACAACCACTAACACAACTTTGTCAATTAAAAAAAAAAAAAACAAACAGTTTTTAACATAGCTGAAATTTTATTATCAACGCTTGAGATCAGGGTAGTAAGTAATTGCTATTTTAATTGCATAGAGTAAAAGTGGCTGTGTTTGAAGTATCCCGTTAATGTCTTTTGGCTGAGTGAACGAAATTGACACACCTATATTTTTTTTTTGTATTTTTTTGCCGCCAAACCTGTAACACTTTGCTTATAGTAAAAGTAGTATGGAAAGTGACACGACTTGTCATACGCTACAGAGTGTAGAACCTGTTCCTTTCAGACAAATGAATGTTAACAGTTCTAGTAGAAACCAGTGTCGGCTTGAGAGTCTAATTAACAAGTCAGTCTAACATTCGACAGTCCATAGCACATCAATTGTACCTTTTTATAAACAACCCCATTATTACGTATGTACTTCAGAATGTTATTTAGCATCTCAGAAACACATCTGTTTATAACGCTTCTGATCTATCGGTCAGTGTGAACAGAGGCTTGCCGTCAACAAGTCGATTGACTTCAAATGTGTAGAACAGTTTACATACGAACTGCGTTCAACATTCGTAAGAATAAAAGCACGGAAATCACCTTTAATGAGTGTCGAAAAATCAAGACACTAATGTTATCTTATCATGTACGTAGCAGTGAGTCACTTATGTCTGTACTTGTCTGTCTAGGTTTGATTATTCGTTTACATAATGTTATTGTAACCGTAAATTCGCGACAAAAATAATTACAATTCAGTAAGTAAATATTTAATTGGGTTAAGCAAGACAAACGTAAATTAATCGACTTATCGGAAATGATAACAAATATTTACCAAGCTAAAGCTGGGTGTAAAGGATGAAATTTATGGTATGGTAACGGAACAGTCCGAATAGTAAATCATCTGTTGAAGTCTCGTGTCAAAAGACCTCTTGCAAATCATAATGTACATTTGATCTTATACTGTGCAACTAGTATTTAGTTAAACCGTGTTCTAATTTCAAAAAATGTACTTAGTTTCTACTAAAAAAGACTGTCAGTTTTTGTCTGTCGTATTACGAAACTGAACTCACATGAAAGCCCTTTCACTAATGTCAAGAATAGATAGTATGTAGCTTATACAATGAGACTTTAAAAAAATTAAAATAAACCAAAAAAAGGAACGTTACGTATAACATACTATGCTTTATACATCTATGCTTTATAACATACTATGCCTAACGCTTTTTTAATGTGAAAATTTTAAATTATGTAGCAGATTATTTTAAGTGAAATTTAGTTTTTTCTTTCTACAGTCCTATATCTCTCTACACATGAGAAGTTTTATAGTTCAATATTTGCATTATACAACTCCCAACATCCACCGTTTCTGTATTTAGTAAATATTACCTTTGTGCATGGCACCATGGAGTTAGTGGTGACACGGTCCTACAAACATATTGTATTGTATTTCACGACATTATTAATACCGTTTCTTAAGTAAACAAGATAAGACATATAGTCTTTATCATATTTAATTACATAATAAGACTAATTTAACCGTGTGTACCCGTATATAGACTGTTTTTATCAGTGTGCACATACTGTAAATTGCAGTATCCAAATAAGTGGACAACTTTTATGTAGTAAATGATAAAAAATAGACCTGACACTTTCACGTAATGTACATACTCTGGTTTGTGAACGCATGCCAGTGTTTACAATCGTATTTGTTTAATTTATGGACTGCGAATAATAAGACATTAGTTTTGTTTAAACCTATAAATCAGTTATGAAGCTGTTATAGATAAGGCACGATCCTGCGTTCTAGGTTCTACGTTTCCGTACATTAATGTCATTATATGTACGAAACGTGAAATGTCATAATTTGATTTGTTGTGTTTTATTCGTGTACATTTACAAGTACAAGCTTATTGCCATTGGTTTACAGAAAATTAAAATGGTTTACAGAATTTCGTCTCTTACGAAATTTACCATGTTATTTTATTATCTTTATATTGTTTTCAAAAGAAGGTTCTACCATTACCTCGTAATGTAGGCTATGATTTTTCCGAAGTTACTAAGCAACTAACGTCGCTTGTTTAAAAGCAGTACATAGACCTAGATTTATTTAATATTCCTGTTACGAGAATGCACAATAATTGCAGTGAGAAGGTAAAATGTTGATAATACTTCTTCAAAGCCAGTAATAAATAACAGTATTCCGTACCGTTGAATTGAAACTGTTCGCACTGTCAGATTACGCAGATTCAAAGAAGTAGAGTATGTAAAAGGTAATTTGCAAGCAAATTGCAGATGAGTTTTGAATAAAATATTCGGGGCATCTTACACGCGCTGGTATTATCAAAGGATACTGTGAGTCGTTCGCCATATAACTAATTTTCTGAACGTTGACGAAGAAACGTTCAAGATGTGACCGTACGTTATGTAACAGGAAACATCAAAAGTGGCACTGAATATAAATCTTCTTTAAAGCAGCAGTATTCTCAAGTGCATCTTTCCGTTCATTAAAATTCCATTACAGCTCCACTTAATACGACGTTACGATTCGTGCGTCCTCTTATCTTTTGAAAATACGTTACTGCTTTTTGCCAGATCGCTATAGTAATGTGACAACTGTTTAATAGCGGTTGTAGATACAAATGTCTGTAAAATAGGAATATCTGTAATACAATCACGATTAGCAAAAATAATCCTCAGTAATACTGTAATGTTATCAGAACGTTCACAGTTTCAGAAGTGTCTAGAATACAACAGTCCAAAGTGAGAGTCTTCGCAGAGATTAGCGGGAGTGGATTAAATTGGACTAGCCCGCAGCGTGAATTCCTTTATCAGTGGGGGATAATATGTGGACAGCGAATACGATGTGGTGGGGCGTCGTAGCCGCGGGTTTCTGTCAGTCGTGCGCGGACGGCAGTGGAGAGCAGCGCGTGTGTGCGTCTAGTGCCGCAGTGATGTGTAGTGATGGTGTTGGATCAGTTAGATTTAGAGGACATGACATGTCGTCTGATTTCCGTGAAACCGCTGAATACCATGCTGACAGATATTATCGATGTCGGCAGTGTTCAGTGCTACTCGTACAGGCGCGAAAGAGAAAGGCAAAGGGCGTCGCGACGCCGTGGGGCCATGCGCCGGGCGTCCTCGGTACCAAGATACGATGTAAGCTGATCACATATAATATGAATTAGAATATCCAATTTAAAGAAAAATAATTACTTAAATAATAGTGATAATAAGAGACCATATTTTTTTCTATTGCGTCTGTACGCTGTTACACACTACTATATAAAAAATTCCCGATTAGCGCTTTCGAGTTTCTCAGCTCATCATCAGACTGGATCATATTTCCGATCTGATGATGACCTGAGAGGCTCGAAAGCGTTAATTGGGAATTTTTTATATAGTGTAGTTCAACAGCGTAATTTCTGTTTGTAATTATAACTACAAACACACATTTGTTATTTGAAATAGTGGATTTATTGGTAATTTTGTAAGTAATTTTTCTTCGGTTTTATTATATAAATTTTTGAATTCTTTTTGTCTTTCAAAATGACAGTAAAAAATCATCTCTTAGAAAGTAGTATCCACGATCGCGTATTAGCGTATATATAGTATACGAATGTGAGATACAAGTCGTGAACAATTTCATCATGCGTACAAATATCGGAGTCGGCTGATCTTAATTAGCAGCATCTCGTTGTAAAATAATACTGGTTTTGTAAGAAACGTGAATCCTCGAGATAATTACGTAACAGTGTTACTGTACACTTAACATGTTAGTTTAAGAAATATCGTATTTGGAAACGTATCGTAAATTCTCATGCCTGAGCAAGACCAATTTGGACTATTTTGTTCGTTATCAACCTGACGACAGGTGATTTCTAAGTAGTGTATGAGACTTGTCTCGACGTTGGGAAGTGAACAGTGACAGTAATGTATAAATGAAGTGTGATTAGAGGTGTTGATCTCTTCTTGACACTGCACTTCTCACGGTATACCAAAGTGAGGAGCAATGTACACATTAAACATAGTACATATTCCTTTGCGTCAAATGAACGATGTAATCGCACTTTGTAGTGATGGTTGTTAAACGTACTGTGTACACTTAACTAACTGACTTGACTGACGTCGTTGTCATTTATGTTAGGTACACGTTGTAACTTTAAAGCTTGATCTGCGATATGATGTATTGGGAAAATTGTTTTCCCATCGGTTCTTCTAGTTAGTGTGTAGTACAGTTTCATTCTAAGTAAACCAAAATGTTTAGTGCAACCAATACCAGGTAACGTCGCAGCATTAGGTGATTGTTTCGTCTTTTGCCAGATCACATACCTCATTATCGCTGGGTTTCTGAAGTAGAATGTAGAAATTATAATCGGCAGAAAGTAAAAAAACTTCCTTTTATTTGATATTTTTTGTGGAAAAATCAAAATATAAGAGAAAACTAATAAGCTACGTAAAAAACCCCAAAGAGAAAAATATTTTTCCAGATCATACAACTGCGGCCAGTGTTACAGGGGGTGGTCCCGAGTTTTAGCATAATCGTACCATGTGCCATTCGGCTATTTCCTCCTGTCCCTCCAGGGGGTCTGGACAAAATGATATTTCCAGCGCAGATGTGATCAGTTTAACCTAATTTTATCATATAATAAAATAAAAGTTGTTATTTAACGTAGTAATCTTTTTCTCTGCCTGAGTTTTTTGTAATAAACTTACACCGTACTACGTTTTCTTGTTCCCGATTCCCACAATGGATATCAGATATCACAACCTTAACATACTATCCATTTACATTTTGTAAAGGAAAAACAAACAGAGTAATGCCTACTGTTATATTACTATATGTTATAAATTAGGTTTATATTAAATACCTCCTGTCCCAGAAAGTTTTTACTTCGACTGTTTTAAGAGCTGGTATATTAATAATTTCTCGATATCTCTTTTAGCTAAATTAATACGAAAGATTCCACGTCTAAAATTTAAAGGAAGAGCACTTGTAAACTCTAGAGTGAAACCTATACTCGAGCCAATATGGTTCACGCTGAGTTGTTAGACTAGGCAGGCTAGTAGTATATCAGCGAAAATGATAATTACACATGTTTGTAGACAATGAAACATGTACGTGTTCTTTGACAAAACATGCACTTAGACAATCGTTTTTTTTTGGTTGCAGTTACCGGTTTAAAGGTATGTAGTAAAAGTCCGAACAGAACAGGGCAGAACAGACTACAATTTTCCATAAACGGGAAACGACTGGCCATAGTTACATAACCATTCATCTATTCTTGACATGCTAGAGATTGGCTGTTAATAATCTTTTTAATCTATCAGACGTGTCATCCAGTAACGTCTGAAGATTGAGTTTCCAATATAAAGGCAGTTCCAAAAAACCTCTCAACTTGATAAATAATATAGAGAACCCATTAAGTTTCTCCATAACTTACATGTCAAAAGACACGTGTTAGCATAATAATCTACTACATAATTGCTCACTAATTGTGTTAAAAAATGAAAAGTTAGATGAGATGTTTAATGAAGACGGTACAATTAAATTATATTATTAAAATTACTTGACATTATTTAGTTGTTTTTTGTGAGAGATGGTGGAATCTCGCAGGTCACCGCCAGACTTTGAATTCTGGTTTGAAGATGACGTCTCTTGTTCAGTAATTATTAGTTTTACCGTATGAGGAATCCGTAACAATTGACACTCCTAAATTATTTAATGTTAAAGTAAATTTGTATGGTGTAATTGTTGCGGCTTCAATAAAACGTTCAGAAAAACGGAAGAGAGTTTGATAGCAAACTATCTAATAAGAATAAATATTCTTCGTAACGCAATTTAATAAATCGATCAATGTCCAGAATGTTATGCCTTATTCTAAAGTGAACAGTGTATAGCCTATATTTTATTACTAGTATTACTAGTAACCCGCAAATGTTTATGGAACTCGACCTCGTTATATAACACAGAACCAGTAGCGTTCAGGAACAAAAAATTTAAGTCCAGTAGTACACGTCATCGGTCACGCATCTAAATTGTGATGGTAATAAATTTAACAGTGATGTAAAGAAAATAAAATGAATGAGTGAGCTGGCGTCACTTTGTTGCAATGCAGACTAGATCTCGACTCGGTGTCAGCGGCTACATTCCAAGGGCAAGTTAAGTAATAAGCTTATGTGAATGTAAACTATTAATATTTATTTCTGAATATTTTCCACGATACCTTCAATAACACAACTCATGCGAACCAAAGCAAAGATATAGCTAGTCCACGTACTCGGTGCACATTAAAATTATTTACATAAATGAATTTTGTCAAAAACGTATGTGCCATGATATCTTCCAACAGTGACCATCCAAAGGATCTTTAATAAAGTACCTTCCGTTGCTTTCTATATCCAAATGCCCCAAACCCTATTCTCGCCTTCACAGAAGACGTTGGCACTTGGAGCGGGGGACTCCTTATACAGGAGTTACTCCAAAAACTTCCGACGATAACAGTGGTTTTCAGCTTTTGGATAACATACAATGCGAAAATATCGTGTGATGAAGGAAAGCTCAAGGAGATGAAGAATAGATGTGAATGGAAACGGTGCCGGCAACCTGGGACCTGCTACAGGTCAGAATACATTTTTTGATGATATTTAAGATCACACATTATAATTGGGATTGCAATAATTGGTTCATTTTAAAATCGGTATTTTCATTATTAATGGAGAAGATGTAGAACATAAAGTAAAAGGAATGATTTGTCTTTTTAGTAACGACAAATTGTTTCATTATTTAATAGATCGTGAAAGCGGGTTTCATGGCTACGGAGATGATTAATTGTTTAGTCCATTCTTTGTTATCGGAAGCGATGTCGGTAAGTCAATGCTGAAATAGTGTTTCAGTGCGCGATTGGGTGTGTTTGTATTTTGCTGAACATCCTTCCACTCGCTGTTTGCTGTTCGTTTATTACACTTGTCTGCTACCCACCTTAAATGTTATTTCTGTTTGAATATGCTTATATACAAGACAAAAAAATAGAAATAGAAATCAGAGCGGAACTGGCTTACGAATATTTATTATTGTAATCAGCGGTTTGCAGTCATACATATGCTTATGGGCAGCAGTCTCGTCACACCAACTTGTGTGCTACGCGAACCATATCAATGAGTTTATTAACTCTTAGTTTTTCATGTGCACGCTGTTCTGCAAAAGGAAATTTATGCAAATTAAAGCTTGTTATAATAATAATAAACGTTCCTGCCGAGTACTTGTTTCAAGTCTTTGCCTGTTTTACACGTCCTTTTTATAATATTTTTAGCATTTATTATGCTTGAAGGTCATTATTTGAAAGATTCCTGTGTGAACTCTTCACTGCTCTTCATTAATTTTCAAAGTACTTCGTTGTTTCAGCGTAAAGCAGATATTTTGCGTTAACACATTTTGTCTAATTTTGTGTCGCTGCGATTTTTAATGTCACCTGTTTGTTCGAGTGCTTAAATACAAATTACATGAATGAGTTGTTACATGAATGCTGCGTGAGCGCACGGGAGGCTTGCACGTGTGTAACTCGATGGCGCAATATGGTACCTATCAAAAATAACGCGACACATATGTTGGTATAAAATATAAAATATTTTAAGTTCTCTTAATATTAAAGCTAATCTACACGAAACCTTTTGCCTTCTGTTTTTATTCATCAGTTAAAAGCCAGATAAAAGTGAATAAAACCCTGAGTCCACACTACTCAGTTGTAATTGAGATTATGTGGATGAAGCATTGGCAGTTTCTTGTTTCTTGTGAGGCTACAAACGTGCAGACTTTTTAACCTTTAATTGTTCTTGACGATAAAAATACCAAAATACAATTGATTTGTTTGTTACAGTGTCCTTTGTAGTATTTCGGTCTACGTCTTGGAATTTTGTATCAGAAAGGCACAGGCTTCGTTCGTTTTGTCTCTGTTGCTGCACTCCTTTGACTTCACCTTCCGTATTCGCGGATAAGGTCAATTGAGCTTCGAAAATTCTGTGACAAGTTCACGTGACCACTCCACAAATCTGACACCTGATTTGAAAAATCTATTTATCTTGTAAAGTATTATAACTTGAATAAACATCAACTTTTGTAAAACAGTTAAACTAACTACTGTAAAATAAGACATACAATGTAAGTATAAAAATGCATTGTAAATGACGTCTAGTAAGTTCGAGAAATGACATAAGATTGAAGTGAAGACATCAGTCAGCAAGGAACTCAGTGCGCACCATTCGTCTTGCCCGTCTTGACTGCCGTTTTATCCTAAACAGTACTCGAGGACATCCGTTTTCTGGGAGCTGGCGGTCGTCTCCATTCACGCTACGATCGTCCGTTTTGATGTCAACACGCCACTACTGACTGGTGACTGGATTTACTGGTCAGAGAAAACGGAAGTCAAAAGGTTGAGTGTAGCCTTTGCTGTGTCCGCAAGAATTAGGTTTCATTAGCTATGAAAATTTCTAGATGTGCTTTAAATTTGTTTTTCATCATCATCATCCCTGATGAAGGATTAGGCCCTGGGCCTGTTCCGGAACCCGTCTCTCCCTCGGTTTACCGACATCTCTCTTCCCAGTAGGGTGATAACCCAAGGCAGCCACGGGTAGACGGATATCAGCCGTGCGGTTCAAGCGTTCACACCATCTCCATGTGTGGTCTTCAATCTTCTGGTGCAACGATACAAACGTTTAATTCGCGTCTAATATCCTCGCTCTTTTCTGATCCAGGAGAGAATAAACTTGCGTCACTCTTAGAAATTTCATTTCAGCTGTCTGAATCCTCTGTACGTCTCTTTTACCAAGAGTCCATGTCTCAGTGGCATACAAGCAAATTTCATTCTGCTTCCGTGTTTTATTTTTCAGGTACCTATGAATCGTTCCACAGAGGCGTCTAAATTTCATTAGCTTATTGTCCCAATTCATATCGTTTCAATAGGAGATATAATCAAATTTCTTTTTCAATATTTGTTTATCTGTCTCATAAACTTACATTAATAACAACAATATTTTTCGGTTTAACAGACATATTACTTTATGCCTATTCAACATTCGCCTATTCAGAAGCGACGTCCTCAGTGGCTCGACTGAGACTGAGTATAATGTCTAATCCACTTGTATGGTGTATATTCACCCATTAACGTATATATCTCAGCATAAGGATCAGATCTTGTACTCATTAAGAGCAGATTTTTACAGAGAAAATGGTTTTGATTGGCCGAGGTTAATGCAAATAAATTTAGCGGAAACCATTCGAGAAAAAACACATTACAACCATGTGAACACAGATACCGAAAATGGAGGGAAAGTTAATTTATAACTTAAACAATAAATAAAAAATAATAGAGTAAACGTTTAAAATTTTAAATAACACGTGGTAAAAATGTACGGTGATGCTTTTGTTGATGGTAAAAAGCATGTTTCTTATTTCTACCCAACGGTGAAATGTATGGAGACAAAAACTGAGTTGTACTGTAACATTATTAATTGTAGAATTGTAGAAATGTAATTCGTATTTCGAGTTACTGAATTGTTTTTATTTTGTCACGTGACGACTCTCAACTCTCGGTAAATGGGGTTTAGTCTGAGTCGAACCACTGCGATGCCTAATCATAGAATGAGAAAGACGTCTGGTGTTAAGTAAACGTGTTTTAAATCGTAAAAAGAGTTATTATTAGTACTTACTTTCGTTTAGCGTTTGTTGTTGTTGTTGTTGTTGTTTGTATTTGTATAACTTCATACGTTAAACGCGTACTATTGTTACTTCAGTCAAATTTCCAATTTCCGTACAAGTTTGATAGAAATCGAAGAGATTCACGGACGCTACTAAAGATTTTCCGTTGGAAGGCGAGTAAAGATAGGCGATAAGTGGTGAGGCTTAAGTCCTGGAAACTTGTGATGTTAATCATACGACAGAGTTCAAAACCGCGCTGCGCCCACTTGTGTGTTAGTTTAACAGATAATTTCATAGACTTTGCATGCTGTCATTGTACCAGTCAGTGATAATCGACGAGTTACGTCACGCACAGATGGTTCCGTACCCATTACGAGTAGTATTATTACTGTTTTAACTTTATTCGTAACATCAAATCATCTGCTGCGACACTACTAAGAATTGTTAGCGGTCGGAATTGGTGATCTGATGAAATTTCGGACCGTGGTCAGGGATTTGTTGTGCTATCTTATCATTTATTAAATAGAGCAGAACTTGAATTATTTCTTGTTTCAAATATTTTTTTAAAAATAAACTATATACAGTATTTTGGATCTGCAGACTATTATCATTAACATGCAGAATTTTCTCACTGTTATGTTCAATGCTACATTCAGAATGATTATGTTTCCGCTAACAAAATGAAATTTAAAAACAGGAACGTTTCTCCACAACAGTTTTCAAAACTAATGTCCTTTTACTTAACTGAAAGATGTAGGTACAATTAATAGAATTTATAAAATAAATTAAATTATGTACGAACAAACGTGTTTTTGAGTTTTATATTTGTTGTCCTAATTTGTTGTCCTTATCGAGATGACCCGTTGATTCGAGCTTCACGCTTCCAATTATAGACACGGTTGTCCTTATAGACACTAAGCATTATCGTTAGACAATAACTATTGTAAAATTTGCTATTGTTTTTACAAACGACCATTTGCATGTACGGGAAAACTATAATGACAAAGATTAGAGGTGGTTAATTGCAGTAAAACTAGCTGGTTTATCAATAGTAATGTTTCTCTTGTTCTGTTTGCTGATAGTGGTGTTACTATTATCTCAATGAAAACAAATATTCTATATTGTGTTTGATGCATATATACATTTATTACAACCCAATTACGTTAAACAAAGGAACGTGATAATGTTCGTACGCCTGCCAACACTTACCGCATTATCTCTTGCTGCTTATAATTGTTCAGACGAATAAAAATTCAAAAACATAAATTGAACTTACTTTGACACGGATCGTCCCCACTGGCCCGTTCCAACTAATCTGTTTTACAGTTGAATCTTTTAACGTTTAGTCATACATTCTATGTAGACCTATTCAGTTATATTTCTGTAATATCGTCTTTTCTCGTGGCTTCGGATTTTATTTGGTTTGCTATGTGGTTTCGACCAGTGGTATTGTGTCTAACTTTTTAATAAACGAAAATAAATAAATTTTGAGATTAATCAAGTGACGGCTTGATTAGAAAAAATATTAAACAGAGAATTGATCTAAGGGCTGTAAACACCGATAAGTCGGATCTATTATTTTTACCAAGCGTGACTGCTTCCCATCCTATGCTGCTCTTACCTTATTCGCTACTTGAAACGTTTTTCCAACTGAGTGTTCAGCACCTGTTATTTTTGTATTGGCCATATTTGAAAACTTATAATTGCTACGTAGTCAGAAGTTTGCTCATTTTGCCAAATGAAAATGAATTTATGAACACAGTGTTTGAGTAAAAGACAATGCAACTGACATGGTTATCTAAGTTTTAAAAAGAGACATGTTTGTAGTAGTGGTTTTAGTGGGCAGTGAGGTAGAAGATTACTTAGCTTCTAAATTTTAATTACCTTAGCTAGTCGAAAAGAAACTACCATTATCATAAAGAAAACAGAAGTTGTGAAAATCATTTGTGGTACTACGACCTACATACGTATCATAAGTGTACTGTTTTCATATTTGTAAACAAAACTGTTTTAAAAATCCGTAAACTTACTGAAACTAATTATCGTGTTGTGCTTACACATTTTTTATAATGTTGTCGGATTGTTGCTAATTGATATAATTCTATGCAGAAGTATACTCTGTGACATCCTGTATACAGATATTAAGTGTGTGAAAATAAATGAGAACGAATGAATAAATTAATTAAGTAGAGAGAAAATGAACATTTGAAAGAATGCCAAGTTATGATAGAAAGAAATAACTAAATTCACTTTCTCGGAGGTGGAGGCCTACTTAAAGAAAGAAATGTAAACGCCTTAAAGAATGTAACTAAAACATGTGTAGTAAACAGTCGTAAAACTAATAGTGTAATCGTCCTTTATCTCTTCGACCAATTTTTTGTTTTGGAATTCCCTTTTAGAACTAAATATATTAGTAAGTTTTAATATAATATCTTAGGAATAGTACACATATTCCACTCACGCCCGAACGAATTACTTTACCAAAAAATGCCATAAAAGAGTTATGTAAATAATAATAAAAAATACGCCTTTTGTCAGAATCAACGTGACATCGAGTGGGTGTGAAATGTAATTGGGACGTGAATATATTCCAGAGTCGACCAACTGGTAAACGGCAGCTGAAGGGCCAGGATATAGGTACAGTAATTCCATAATATTAAACAACGATATCCATTTAAGTTACTAGAAGTCGCAGGAAACTGGGAAATACTGCTTACAAGACAATGCTAAACAGTGCGTAAAACTACACAATATTTACGTAACGACTTCATACCTATTAGAAAAATTTTAATGTCACGTTAGACGTATGTTTGGAAGGCAAACAGACTACAAAACAAACAAAAAATTATATACTTTCATACACGTAGTTCTTTTTCTATGAACATCTGTGATATCAAGTACGTCAGGACTACAATGAGTATTTCGTTCTCTGAACATCCCTAGACACCTGAGTGTAAACGGCAGCTGAAGGGCCAGGATATAGGTACAGTAATTCCATAATATTAAACAACGATATCCATTTAAGTTACTAGAAGTCCCAGGTAACTGGGAAATACTGCTTACAAGACAATGCTAAACAGTGCGTAAAACTACACAATATTTACGTAACGACTTCATACCTATTAGAAAAATTTTAGTGTCACGTTAGACGTATGTTTGGAAGGCAAACAGACTACAAAACAAACAAAAAATTATATACTTTCATACACGTAGTTCTTTTTCTATGAACATCTGTGATATCAAGTACGTCAGGACTACAATTGAGTATTTCGTTCTATGAACATCCCTAGACACCTGAGTGTAGCCTATAAGCCTACCACTGATATTATTGGGGTATATTAAAATATCAACGATTGGAAACGATTCATTATATTTCACTTAAAATTGTGTCTCACTGCACTTAACGAAACCTTATAATAACCTGTTATCAAGAATCGTTTGATAATTGTTTCACAAAAATGTTTCTGTTTTATAAATAAGATATTTATTATGTACTGGTTACTAAACAAATACAAATCTACACGTATACAGTGATTCGTAGTCGCTGCTCAAAGGTCAGAACGCGTGATGAGTAAACATTTCGGACAGTTTTCTAATTACAGTTAGGGTATATGAACAGTTTTTAAAACTTGTAATTGCTACGTAGTCATGTAACTGCTACAGGTAACTAACGTGACTTTAACAGTAATTTAATTACCGGCTCCGTACACCTTTGTGCATAGACAATATCTAATTCATAAACGACCATTTGTATGTACGGAAAAACTGTAATGACAAAGATTAGAGGTGGCTATAAACGTTAATTGCAGTAAAACTAGCTGCTTTATCAATAGTAATGTTTCTCTTGTTCTGTCTGCTGATAGTGGTGTCAATCTTATCTCGATGAAAACAAATACGGGCTATAAACTGGAACCCTTTACCTCGATACTGTCTTACGATAACTTTACGATACTATTTTACCATAAATAAGAAGCTGTATCTTTCATTTATTTTTCAGCATGCATTTGGATAAATTAAAACAAACATTTTTTAACAAAGCTTTTCTTTTACTAGTTTTCTTTATTACGTTGAGAATGTGTTCAAATATAGTACACATTTACTTGCGTTTAGTATTTTCCGTGGTCATGAACCTCCATGGTCCAAAGACTAAAAGCTTGTGTCATTGAGAACAGGTGATTTCTAAACAAATTTCTAAGTTTTTGTCAACATTAGGCCTATATTTTAACTCTGTGTACTCTTATGTTTTAACATTATACGATTTTCAGCAAGATGCTTTCTAGAGCATTCTGTAACACACGTTTCTACGAAACTAAAAACGTTGGTCATCAATAAAGTGGGAAAGCCTTTATACGTTAGAAGACTAACATCTACATAATGATCTGTTAAAACTTCACAGTGTCTAGTAGAGTTTTAATTTTTCTTTATTTTAAAATTCGTTATAATTATATCCGTTACAGACGGTCACAGAGCATTGATATAACCAATAACACTTCCATGGTACAAGAAACCAATAATTCTTTGCTAACACGATATGTCAGAGTTTTTATCGTGTTTTTATTTATATTGGTGTAGGGGATACAGCGCCAGTACCATTTCAGAGCGGCGGCCACTTCCCTGTCTGTCCATCCGTTGTACTGTACACGTATACATAACGAAATCGTATAAAAAGATGCTGATATAAATATCTAATTCTGAGAATCTGTTGGCCTACCATATCAGTATCAGTATCAGTATCAGTATCAGTAATATGTTTTGGTTCACAGTTTTGTAAAATAAGTGGGTACAAGAGACGTGACCTATGTGTCTGTATGTAACATTAACACGGGATAATAGTGAACAGGTTGCTCATCGTTTCGCCCTATTAACACTTGTGAGCCATTTAGGTAAGAAGTCAACGTGTGTGGGCTGCCAGTCAGATAGAATATAAGGATGTCTTACACTCCAACTGATATTGTACTGATCGGCTCTTTGCCCGATCAGAGCCAAGACGGTAAAGTTTTGAAAGCCGCGTACTTGGCTGTTCACAGGGATGTTCAGGAAGCTTTACGCTTTTGGTGTGTGTAAGAAAACGCAGACTTTGTGGATGCGCCGCGACGAGGCTACCTCTGAAATTTATCGAGGGAGTTTAGTCACGCTAGCGAAGCCAATAGACTGCGGCTGCTTCTTAAGCGTCCACCGCGTTCGAAGAGGAAGAAGACTGGTGTACAGCCTTTCTGGAAACCCCTCCCCCCACAGGACGGCACAGAAGGTGCTTTACTAATAGCTGGGAATTTTATTGCGCCGTTGCCAGCTCTCACATCTGAGGCAAAGACTGTGCTGCGATTGCCAGTGGAATTTATCCATGGGACCATAGAGCTACGACGGTGTGGGCATAGGTCGAGGGCGTGATCGTTCATTCGTAAGGAAGCCTAAATCCTAAGAGCGACAGCGCAGCCGAGGCTTTAGCAGTATCCTCCGATTCAGTGTTACACCGCTGCAAGACTCTTTGTCTGAAGCAACGGTTTCATGGCTTCTACAGAATGTTACTCCCGCGTTGGGCAAAAGACCATGGGCGTCGACAGTCATCAGCAAGTTGCCATGACCGAGACCTGCAGCGTTCTAAAAGAATACCTGAATATAGTACCTGACTTACTCTTTCAATCCAGTGGTGCACGGGCGTGACTGCCCCTGATGTTCAGTTTGCTTCGAAATGCCGTTAACAACAAAGTGCAGTCTTCGTTGATGCATAAGTAAAATATGCTTAAAGACATTGTCAGTTTTAGCGTTCTTTTTAAAAATATTATTTATTCCTGTTGCTTGTTGATTATGTATGTCTGAGTCATTCAGTTTTGTAATGAATATTTAATAAGTCTTTTTCTTTATATAAAATTTTCTCTTTAAAAATCGTAAAAATATTTCAATTATTCATAATAAAAAAATAGTATTGTATTAATAAATAATTATTGTCTTAAAAAATTCAGTTTTACGTAGATGCCCATTATTTTGTACGGTCTTGCGAACGATTGTTGATAATGAAGATATTCTTAATGTCATTTATATCAACAATTAGTTATCAAAGTACATGCGTATATTATTATACATTCAGTATGCTTTTCGTTTATAATATTTAAACACGCTCCAAAATATTACTAACTTAGGATTATTCAAAGAACATTTTGTGTTTTGTACGTATTCTGTTTAATAAATTATAATCTTTATTATAAATAAAGTATGCATTACTTTGTTGTTTATATTTCTGTATTGTTCTGATACGAAACGTTTGTCTATAACTAAATTGAAACGATTAAATACGTAAGTGAACTGCCGTCACGGTTGGCCAGGAACGTGGAACAAATGCAGATAACTTACTGAATCGATTTTGTCTGACTAAAGGTCGGATTTTTCTACTAGTAATTTTATAAGTCAATAAATTAAAGGTCGGATATTTACAATGATATTGTCGTGGATTCTGCACTCACAAACACGCAGTAAGTGGTTTTGGGTGTACTGAGTTCACATGTTATTGAGAACACAAAAACAAACATGATAGACATACTTAAACTTAAGACACACTTGTAGTGATATTTTATGTGTGACTTCTAAAACCACATGTTTTAATCTGTCAGAGGACTGTATACTGCAATTATCTTTTTACGTACAAGCAGACACCTGGCTTAATTAAACTTAACAGTTACTAAAACACGCCTGAAATAGAAAACACATACTACGAAGAAATAGCATGCTTTTTACAAAATCGTATAGAACTGAATTTCGGTAATGACACAATAAGTGCTAATCTTCATGTAGTAATCTTGGTAGTCTAATTTTACAAAAAAGCAATTTACACGTCTCATAAAAATTGGCATACAGTATCACCGCATTCACAGACTGGTTTAATGCATTAGTATGAATCGCTTCTACCGCAGAATGTTGTTATTAGATAGAAACGATACATTCTGTCAGCTGGTAACAGTTTTGAGATATGTTCGTAGTCTTTTATGTTTAAAAATAGTCTTTTATGTTTGAGATAGTCTTCTAAATTTTTCTACTCATACAAAATTTGAAGGCTATTTTGAAATTAGCAACAAAAGTTACGGCTCTGTGTGAAAACGTTTTCAAGTAAAAATAATATTGCACCAATAATGTTACTGCACGCACATGTCGATGATCGTAATGTGTGCGGATACTACTATCTTATTCCTTTTACGCGGTGTTCTGGAACTTTAATTAGGCTAGCTAACGCGAAGGATAATGGGACGTAGTTTACTATCCTGAATCATAAATTGTTTTTCTGGTCTTCACTACAGAGGTTCTATGCAAATTAATTTTTTTAATTTATTAAAGCTGTTTCCACAATCAATTCGAGCTACCAGGGTTTCTTTATTTTAAGCACATTTGAATTTAACAGCTTGCGATCAAACGTTCGTTTGGTTTCCTATACACTTTTACGCACATAAAATCAGTGCTGACTGTCAAACCACGTTCGGCTCTATTCAGCTCTCCAAAACGTCTTCTCAGTCGTTTCTTGCTAATGCAAATAAGATTAGCATTAGTTTTTCATTAACAACTTCCTTGGAAAACCTTGCTGAACTTTGCATTTAGTAATTAATTCGACTACACTTAGCGCCTTCTCAAATAAGAGCGATGATAGTTTTCCATAATTCATACCAAAACAGTATGAAGTTCTCTGACCTAGAGAAAACATCGAACTACCCGAGTTGCTACAATGTGCTCTGTAACCGTTGAATCGCTTCGTAATACACTGATGTAGGCTTGTGTTCTGCGACCCATTCATATCAAAACAGTATAAAGTTCTCTGACCTAGAGAAAACATCGAACTGCCCGAGTTGCTACAATGTGCTCTGTAACCGTTGAGTGTTCTGCGACACACTCATATCTCCTCCCCGTAAGCTCTGCCTCACACGGGGAGGCATTTGGTTCCAGCAGCAACACTGAAACGTTCAATTCTGCAGGGAACAAAACATTCATTTGTATTAAATCTTACACGTTATATAAGTATCGTATACAAGTCGCTTGAATGTGTGCTGTTTGGAGCGTTAATTTCCAGTTAAGAACGGTATAGTTAATGGAACCGGTTTTTATTGTTTCTAAACGGCTAAGCATCACAATAAGCGGTATGCAAAGGTTAAATTTTTAACGCGTTACATCAATAGAATGTTTCAGTGTACACGAGCGTAACTTTTACTCCTTCACTTTCTCACAAAGCAGCCAGTCAGCTGTTGGCAATCTTGTTTGTTTGCTTCGTGTTGTACCATACCCCACCTGCTTCACGACTGTTGCTTTCCAATGATGTTACAACCTTGACGAAACGTCATGTTGTCCCTCTGAAGGCGTAAAATACTGAAAAACAAATACGTATGTGCCTCATTGCAATTTCCCTCTTCGAAAACTAATATTTCAGGTAGCGGCTGTGAGTGGGTACAAGCAAGAAAAGTTGGCTGCGTATACTTGATGTGCGTCTTGAGAGCAAGTGTAACTCATAGTCTTGTTAGCAGTCATGACGTAGTAATTCTATATCTACAAAACACTATACAAATGCATAGTATGTAGGCCTACACCAGACGCTATTAAAAGAATGCTCTTCGTTCATACTGAAGAACGCACAGTAACGCTTGCGCATGTGTGATTTTGCCAACTGTGTTTATCCCTCCCCAGACTAACAGATACAAATAGTACAATATTTGACTATCGTGCTTACTTCTAAACTGTTTACATTGTATCTAGTTCGTAGACAGGTTGTTGGCAGGCGACTGTATAGGCGACAACCTATTACGTAAGAACCGAAATACTATTAACGTAGAGTACATGTTGATAGTAATGTAACATTCTGGTAAAGTATATTTTTCTAAAACTCAATTTGGTCGCCACAAATAATTATGTCACTTATTAGGTTAGATACACACTATTGTATGTCCAGCAATTAAACTAATTAACCTTTAAGATATTAAGTTGTTACACAGTTCTAAGCGGTGCTTGTAAGTAGTCTTGTATTTGAGAGCACATTCAGAATGTAAATAGTTTTCCAGCTTTCACCAGCAGAAAGTGAACATCTCTTCTGTACTTTCTTTTTCAATTTGACTGAATAAATCAGTTAGCATAATGACGATTTAAAACACGGAAGTAAAAAAGGAGAACTGTATATCAGAGAACGTAAATACACAGCAGTAATTAGTAGTTTCGACTGGCCTGAGGGCTGGTACCGGTTCTGACATGAGACGTTCTAGACGTCAGTACTTCATTTCTGTCGATCCTCTTGCCTTAGCTACTATACTTCCTTCTAATTTTGTACATTTTTTGTTTTAAATTTTAAGTGGCGTTAGTAGGTGAAAATGTATATTGTTTTCACCTATTAATAACATATGATTACTACCAGATATAGAGGGCAGCACTCTGTACGTTACCAAACAGTATGTAATATTGTAGCAGTAAATACATAACATCACAATCTGTTTAATGTTCTAACGACGAAAAGTACGTAGCATTTTGACTTTGTATGAATTGTGAGCCTATAGGTGAAATACTAGGCACGAAGCAATAACCAATCGCTGATGTCCATGATATAAGGTATACACTGCCGCGTTGCATTCCATGGCGAACACCTCGCCTCCCGCTTATCATCAACAAAAATGGAAAAACCTTGGCTACCCATCGTAATTTTCGCAGACGATGAAAATATTATTGTTACTTTTCAACATGACTTACTGCAATGCTTAGTTATTTTAGATAAAGTCATCAAGAATTACTATTTCAGTAGAGCGCATCAGAAGAATGTTACACCCTTCGTAAGAGAACTGTGTAATCCTAGTTCCACGAACTGTTACTGGTCGCAGTCTTGTAGCTAACGACTGGTAATAGTTACAAGAACCGAAATATACTGTCGAGTTTTGGTAAATGACATGACCGAATTTGTTAAAGTTAAGTTATAACCATTCGTATATTGGTTTGAACGAGAATGTCCCTTGATTTTTACACTAGTTTGTAAGAGAAAAACACACAGACGTTAAGTCAATTCGGTCAGGATCACGAATAATTCATTAGGCAACAAAACCTGACGGAAAAACTGGTTGGAAGAACTGGAAATAATTATTTACCCGAGCCAATACAGCTGGATTAATGATATCGTGTTTCTGAAGATGACGTAAGTTCTACATTCTGTGCATCCGATAGTGTATTACGTCAGTCGTGCATTCGGTAGTTACCTAAATTATGCCTGCTGACTACAGTACAAATGCACTCCGTAAAAATAAAGTTTGAAATCATAAGTTTGTAGTGAACACAGTGATACGGATACTGTGTGACCACTGTCAGAAGATAGTCTACACGTGTGAGAGCGTGTGGGTGGGTGCGAGTGTTTACTAGTTATTTGTGGTCCATGAATGTTCGGCTATGACTGTTAATTAACGGTCACTTGTGAGTTAGATGCGCTTCACCTGCAAAGCACAAAACAACAACGTTACCAAAGAATGAAGTTGTAGGTGAAGGAGAAACTACAGGAAATGGGCCTACTGCTGCCTGTCGTGTCTTTTGTTTACGTTCATTTGAAAAGTTGTAATGTTAAGAAAAATAAAACACTTTTACAACTGTAAAATTTATTTATTGTTACTTACCACGATGAAACACACACATGGTCCACAGTTCGGACTGTATGCATGATCTACAGTGTGAACGGTGTATGCAGGGTACCATACACTCATACTTAAATGGTTTTAAATTACTTACGTTTTAACGCCTATGTAGGCTTCTTACTACTGTAGCTAACTTCCGTGGTTTTATACCTTCTTAATAAGAAACGTACCTTAGGACAAAGAATTCTAAAAAGAAAATGTTACCATCTAGTACGTATAATTAGTCTATGGCTAGACGACAATGAATGTAGGCTATCTAGGTTATAATTGAGTATTGCATGTATACTGAACTCCACTGAAGCGATTTTTAGAGTTAAAAATGAGAATTTCATGTTCAATTTCTGTGTGTGCGTGAGCGTGTGTGGGGGGGGGCGCGTTAAAGTTCTTTAGTTCCCTTGTTTTATCTCATCTCACTTTTGAAAATTCATTAATTTATTCTTTTTATAGCCTGTATTTCTGTAATATTGTAGAAGATAATAATACAACAAAATAAAACCATGAAAAAAAAAGGTAAATTAAAAAAATTACAGGCATTGCACAAATGCAGTGCACAGAGAAGGGCATTGAAAATGCTTCAAGAAACCTAAAAAAATGTATATATTTATGTTCATTCACCAGTCAATGAATTCATTCTTCATTCACCAATCAATGAATTCATTCTTCATTTACAAATGTACAGATTATAAGTTAAATGTAGTCGCATTCATAAGCGAAGTTTTATGTGTGTACTACGTTATTGAAAACAAAGAAGTAGTTTCTATGGAAACTCGCCGGTTCCCATTTTCGATAACGCACCAGCGATTGGCCGCAAATGTGCGACACGTCCTTATAAACATTTTCAATATTAATATAAATAAATCATTTTCCACGGATACGTTCTGTAAAAACGAAGAAATTTCTGACGATGAGTGAATATATGTAGCAATTAAATAACATTAACTTCAATGCAGTTATTCCTACACTTCCTGGACTCCGACACTCTTTGAGAATATCTGAAATACTACAGGATCTACGGTTAACATTAGTCTCAATTTATATTACTATATTAAACTTCGAGATGCGACGGCGCACATTGTGGGAATTACTACTCTAATGATATCTTTGACTGCCACTATAAAATTCCATGATCTAAAATTGCGCAGTCAGTGTTTGTTACCAGAAACTGTCTAGTAGTTACTGCCGGGAGACTTATGGCGCGGACAACTGCTACGTTGTGAATTGTTCCATCGGTCATATCAATGTACCCTATCTTGTGTACTTGTGCACTAACAACTTGAACTGTCTTCGTCTATACGCTTATTTATGTTCGTAATGTACAGAATTACGTAGAGTTCATTTTTTATACTTCAAATATAAACTTGCTTATCGTTCTCGTACACTGGTGGTGCTGGGTTGGTTTAGTAGGCTACGTATTGCAACTTTTACTGTGTCCACATTGTTTGCAGATCACGCACTCGCCCAACCGTGAAATAAGTTAAGTAGTCCATCATGTTAATGTCCTGCAACCACAGCGGGTATGAATCATGAGCACCACCTCTTTAGCCGAATTGAAGTATTGGCCATGATTTTTGTCTACGATCGTTACATCTGGTTGTACCAAGGTTAACGGCTCAAACAGATGAACGCATAACTGAAAATAACGTTTTAATTACATAACGTGTTCGTACAACGCTGTAAAATGTTTGTAGCTTGTACTACATCGATATTATGCACAAAAACATACACTGTGCACTTACTAAACTTCGTTTAAATCTTTTAACCTACGATTTTTACATCAGTTTTTGATCACAGTGTCTAAATAAAATAGTGTCAGTAGCACGAAACATTCACTGAAAACAAGGCAATATTTACTACTACAAATCGAGGTTTAAAATAAGAAAATGAAATAAACGGTGGTGTTAGATTGTTACAAAATGTATTGTATGCAAATACCCTTGATCCTTTACATTGTATACGTTCGTTTGTATTATTTTTTAATTAACATTCGTGTGTTAAAATGTTTATGATTACAGGCGGATATTTCTAATGCAAAACCCAGTGTACGGACTGGCGGAGACCAGATTTGTTTTTTAAACAATGAAATGCGTTTTGTAATTTTATCCAATTTTAAATGTGAAAATTTAACATCCCAAAATTTAAGAATGTAATTGTAAAAACAACTGAACCGTAAGGATAAACATATAACTAATGGTTTAAGTGATTTAGGACGACTTTTTAACGTTACAGAGAAGAGCCATAACTACCCTCGTTTTAAAATATAATATTTAATTACTTATTGTAATGCATTATATGTCCTAAGCGAGTGTTATACAGACTTAAAATATATTTACAAATAAATTATTTAGATTTAAATTATTTTCAGTATTTTTTTATTCAATCTGAATATTATTGTTAATTACCTAAATACAAATTTTTTAAACTATATTTGGCTTACAGTTTTTAATAATAATTCATTTAAGTTTTATTGACTATATCTGAGTTGCTTTCGAAGTTTTCAGCAAAATTAAGTATTCTCTTTCGTTCTAGAAGCCCTCATTAAAAAGTGTTTCGTACCAATGTAGGCGAAGTACGCAGTATGAGGACCTCGTGTGAGTATGTTTGTGTACGTATGTGGCCAAAAGTCAAACATTGAAATAACTAACATTAGAATGTTCAAACAAACATGCGTTAGGATTCCTATAAACAAATAAACAAACCCCGGCGTCGCTACATACAAACATTTGTTTACTTAGAACACACGCAGAATGATCGCGTTATGAGGAGTCACTCTCGAACAATTTTGGAAAGTAACGCGTTCATAATTAGCACAACGTAGACATATAATACTGCACTGTGTGTGTGTGTGGGGGGGGGGGATAATTGTGTTGCTATAATTTTTCAAACTAGTGGGAAAATGTTTTTCTCCGTAAAGTAACGATCTTTTGAAAACAAATATAAGGCTACATTATTCAGACGGATTTAATTTCTAGAATCACTACATGTACGAGATATCAAAACTGTCCGCATTGTAAAGAATAGACCTACTTGATTTTCATAAACATAAATGATAAACATAATGGTACTTGATTAATGATAAGATAAATCATTAAACATGATATGTGTGTGTGTGTGTGTGTGTGTGCGCGCGCGCGCGTGTGTATGTTTTTATAATATTCTATTTCTGAGTGTCCGAACAAATAACGATAATGCAGCAGTTTTTATGGAAATTTTTTTTATTTAACAGTTGCTTAGAAATTCGTTTTAATCACTGTTTAGAAAATTTATTTAGTCACTTCCATTCCTACCGTTGTTTTAAATCTGTATGCCAATTGAAAAACGTTTAGTAGTAGATACATACGTCTGTATACCACAAACAGGATTCCAAAACCTACGGGACAGTAACAGTTGACAGCTTAATAGTTATTGATTATTATGCTTCTTCCTGCCAATCAACTATATCAAACAAGGTTGTCTTGATTTATCTCTCCGTAGAACGACTGAAATATGCAGTGAAAGGCAATATGCAGCGTCGTCAATTCCGTACGTCGATACCACATTTGATCTAAAAGTACGTATGAGCTTTTTTCAGTGTGTGTGCGTCATAGGGGATCATTACGTTACAGTATACCAGGACATGGCTTTTCGTGGAGTACGTTTAGTTTGAAGGGAGCTGCTAGACGAGGATGTAACCGCAAACACTATTAGTTTTTATAACTGGTGCCTTCTAGTACCTTCCACTCCACTTTGATAACTCGCTTACCCGTGAAGTCTCCATCCTATGTGATTTTGGTTCTGACACCAAACACATTCATGGTTATGGTTTTGGTGTGTTGTTTTTTAAAGAAAAAGCATATTTCTAACGTGGAACATTTTCTGCGGAATTACAAGAATCAAACTGTCGCTTTTGGAGCCATCCATTGAAGTAGTATATGACCAATTTAACAGAAACCCTTGACGTACTTTTGAACCCTTTAATTTTTACCACAATCCCGAGAATTCAGCTTGTACCACATTTACCGCTAATACTAAATTGAACATATAAGTTACATATACATATTTATAAGTTATAGACTACTGGTTATGTTAACTAATATATCCAGTGCTTCGTTAGGACCACAACAGATAATTTGAGTTTACAAGTAAACTGTGGCTAGAGGAAATTGTTTCTGGCAGGACACAACCTGACTGGCGTCAGTACGCGATTGCAAAGCAAATGGCATTTTATATCTCGCGGTTCGAAGTGAAAGTTGTTTGAACGTGGATTATGGTTAACTGCTGGAAGATTGAGGTTAAAATCGCCGCCACATTCGTGTTTTGTTTCAGTCAGCGTTATGTAACACTTTAATTTAAACATTCTATTGGAGAATGTAGTAGTATGGCGGCGCGTAAATTACATCCCTCTACGTGAATAGTTGTGCAGCGTGTAGTCTTCCAAACGAACATAATTATATATATATATATATATATATATAAAATGGCGATGAATTACAAAAACCAGAACTTGTGAATACACGTCGTCACTAGCAAAACATTGTGGTTACATTAATTGTTATCGGTCTGAAGTACGTCACTGATATTTCTTATGACACTTCACGTCCGTGCATCGGTTTTCCACTAGGTGCGGCTGTAAGTTTTAGTGGTATAGCTTGTTGTTGGAATTTTATAACTTCCTCCTCCTATGGCGCTACAACCCAAGTCGGGCCCTGGCCTCCACCAATCTCCGCCTCCAATCCAATCTATCCACTGCAACCCTCCTCCAGTTTCTTATCCCCATGTCTCTCGCGTCCTCTGCAACGCCCATCTTCCTACCTCTTCCTCGGTCTACCTCTAGGTCTCGTTCCCTCCCATGTACCCAGCAAAGCCCTCTTGGGGTTCCTGCCATCCTCCATTCTCATAACATGTCCAGCCCAACGCAATCTTTGTATTCTTATACATTTTGAGACTGGTATCTCTTTATATATTTGATACAGTTCGTTGTTGTATCTCAGTCTCCATGATCCATTTTCTTGTATTGGGGCTATAATGCGTCTGAGGATTTTCCTTTCAAAGGTGTCTACTATGTCGACTGTTTTCTGTGTGATTGAATTTTATAACTTAGCTTGATTTATTTCTTTTATTAAATTTCATCGGAAGTATATTTGTCTTTAAGCGATCACAACCGAATAGCGATGACAAGTTAAAATAAAACCCGTCGTTGCCTTTCTGTACATACATTACATGGCGTATACGTATGTCATCTGGCTCTCGTATAATCTCCTTTCAGGAAGAATCATCGACTATACAGATTTCTTTTCTTGTTAACGGCCAGTTTCTTCAGGACAGTTTTCAGTCGTTAGAGAGGCAGGTGTCTGTAGTATTGGAAACATTCTACACTATTGTGGAGTAAGCTTTAGATGCGACGTTAGATAAAGGCATGAGTTCAACTCGGCTGTTGCTACCACTACTTTCACCAACTTGCAGAATACTGGTAGTTTTTAGCGGTAATGCTGTCGGTATCTAACAACTACATCGGTAATCTAATAGCCCGTGTCTCCGTGTCCCCGACTTCAAATGGCCGTGACCGGTGAATTACAACTTTTAAAGAAATCGTTCTGATACGTGTTCAAAAGTGTTAGAAAGACAATTCTGAGAAAGACAATTCATTAAATATACTAACTTCGCGTATCGTCATAAAGGTTTTTTCGGTAATTCAAGAATTTATATGGATATGGTCTTGTTCAAATAAATAATACCATCTGTCACCCTAGGTATTGGCTAAGCCAACAGCTGTGTGGGAACCAGCTGATTTTGGGGAGACTCGTACGTACAAAATTTCCCCATCTGTGTTTACACTGATAATAATAATAAGGGTAATAGTATTATTCAAAAGGACGTGCTCTGCGAAATAATTAAATTTCCCCTGATATAATTATCCAGTTCCATGAGTCACGCATGAATACCGCTCTTACTGCCTCAAGGGGTTTTTGTGTTAGCAGGATACGTATCAGGACATGAGGACATTTAATGAACTTTATTATATGACAGTCTTCAAAAGAAACAGGAAAGAAAGAGAGGTACCTATCACCACACAATTTAGCAATATGTATTTAATCCTGAAATAACAATCGTTTATTTGTAAACAAAATGTGACATAATTAAGACATATGGTACTGAAATAAACACTCATCTCAAAGAACACCAGCCAAACAATTTTATAGTACTGTATTGCGATTTGCATATACATCAACATTGATCTTTCCGTAGTTTTGTTACAGCAAATATGGGTTTTGTTGAAAGTTTGACTCTCTCGTACGAATCCCTATATTCATATCCTTAAAAATTGATTTCTTTGTGCAGATTCCAAAGTTAGTGGAAGCAAGTCACAATGATGCAAACAGTATTTTAATAAAAAGTAGGCCCAACTCTTGTCACTTTTGTGACTTCAAACAGTTAGCACAAATTTAATTGGTATTTAATACCAAATAATAAAAGTTACGGGACTATCACGACATGGAATACGTGACACGAAAACTTATAGAGGAATATAAGCTATGGGGCCTTGAAGTAAACACAAAGAAAACGGAGTATATGTGCATTGGTGGGGAACAGAAGAATTTAATTTTAGAAGACGAACAACAAATAATAAATTGCAGTAGCTATACAATAGCTAGATATTTTAGTATCTAGGAACAACAGTTACACAAGATGGTAGTCTATATATAGCGATAAGAGAAAGAAATAACCTGGGAAGAAAATCAATAGCATTGCTGAACAACATATTGTGGGACCAACAAATATCAAAACCAAATAAACATCGTATATACAATACAATAGTGAAACCAATTACGTCATACGGGTGTGAAATATGGCCAATAATACAAAGAACAGAAAAGTTGTTGGAAGCTACTGAAATGGATAATTGGCGAAGAGCGGCAGGGAGGTCAAAACTGGAAAAAGTAGGAAACGTCAGAATCCGGGAGATAATGGGGGTACAGTACTCTATTGTCGACGACATAAAAAAAAAACAGCTAAGATGGTTTGGGCATGTGCAAAGAATGCCGGATAATCGACTCAACAAGCAAATTTTGGGATGGACACATATGGTCGTAGGCGAAGAGGAAGACCTAGGTTGAGTTGGAGAGAAGGCATCAATCGGGCAATGGGAGACCGGAAATTGGAAGAAGAATCGTGGTTAGATCGAGACCAATGTAGACTAGGGATCGGAAGACGTAGGCTAACGTTATGAACCGATTTATATATATATATATATATATATATATATATATATATTACTATAATACTTATAACTATTTTACCTCAAGATGTATTTTTTCTTTAGGGACATGTTTCGGGAGATCCTGTTCTCCCATCTTCAACCTTCGCCATCTTGCTTCTGGTTATATTAAAAATTTCACCAGATTAATTAGATCGCAAGTAACTAAAAGTTTTAATGATATCGAATTTTGTAAACGGTGTCTAACTTACTTCACTGTTAAATCTAAAAAGTTAAAAATACATAAACGAAACTGTCAAAAAAAATACACCTACACGAGTGATAATGCCGACTGATAATTTAAAATTTCAAAATTTCCAATACCAATTGTGCCGAGTCGGGAAGATTCGGCGAGCATTCAGTAATTAACAATTGGAGGTTGAGCCGATCTCTAGTGGAGAGACGGCGCAAAACCACTAAATATACGGCCTGTAGTTATAGGCAGTACGGAAATTGTTGTAATTGTAAATTTTATTAAATTTCTGGTAAAATTGTCAGCTCAGAGACTGACATGTCTTAAACCGTTCAACATTCAACATATAATTTCCTCTTATTTCATTATATGGGTTTCTTTACAGATTTTAAGTCATTCTTTCTATTGGTAATTTATCGAGTTCAATTTAGGGTTCATTTTATATATATATTCTAAATTTTAAGATCAGTTTAATTCATATTGTATTGACATTTCTGGGGTAGGTAGGTGCATTTTCCACAAGTTTCAACCAGAAGGAATGCATGTTCATACAGTTTTGAACTTGTTGTTGAGACAAGTTAAAAGATGCATCAACTGGCAATTAACATGTCGGTCTCTGGGCCAAAAGTATTTTTCATAGGGTTATAATATTTATGCCATATTTCTATTTTCATTACTTGGCAATGTTTCAGTATATATAAATTCTTTAAATTTAGATTAAATTCTTTAAATTACTCCAGAAGCAAGATGGCGAAGGTTGAAGATGGGAGAACAGGATCTCCCGAAACATGTCCCTAAAGAAAAAATACATCTTGAGGTAAAATAGTTATAAGTATTATAGTATTATATACATCAAGAAACGGACTGTAGCAGAAAGTGATTGAAATATATATATATATATATATATATATATATATATATAAAATAAAAGTTCATAAAATTATAACTCCTCGTAAGTATAATTTATTCTTGTAAGTACATTAGTACTTACATGGACTGTTGTGAGAGCCTTCACCTCATAAAGAAGAAAAACATTACTGTAACAACGAAACGGTAAATCTTAGCTCTAATGTTTACAAATAATGCTTTTCCAAAAAGAATATAAGATCTCTTTCACAAATCACACCCTTCGTATGTTTAAAAAAAACTGGGGTTGAATAGAAACACAGTTCATGCTATTACTGATAACGTATATGGCTAGACAACTGGACTGGACGCCTCTGAGCACTCAGGATATTCTGCGCTCTATTTTCCTAGAATTTTTCAATACTTCTGTATATGGCTCATTGCTATTTTTCATGTTGTCCCTGTGCTGAAGTGTCTTCGAACGTAGGCCTACATGATGGCACACAGGAGTATAGTATCTTTTCAGGCCTGATGTGTACATAATATATATTCTTCGCTAGTCCCTGTCTGGAACATTTCCCGTTCCTATTTCTACTAAGCACATACGTATTATTATTATTCTGTCTCTTGTCTGTCAGATATTGACAATTCGATCTAAGCATTACGAGATCTGTAGCCTGTTGTCACCGGATATTTTAAAGTCCCAATTGGATGTTGATGCTACATCAACCTTCTGTGCCCGTGGTAGAATAGGTAGATTAAAAAGAATTAAAAGCAGATTGTTGATTTCTCAAGATTCTCCTTTTGAGAGGGCGTTCGTTGATGGGATGTATTTGCAAACACAAGAGGAATCTGCTAGTTAGCTGTGAGAGTATTCTGTAAATCTATGACGAAGCTTACGAGAAAGTTGTGTATGTGTGTGTGTCACGCGTAGAGAAAAGAGATTGGTCGGCTGGTATGTGCGCAGTACACTAAAGAACTGTATATGTGCAAGGAATGTGTGGTGTACATTCAAAAACTGGACACCGATATGACGTCATCAAGAAAGGTTGATTTTATTGGATCACGTGTTGGGGTATGTGCATTGTAATACTGCATGCATGCGCTGTTCTCCCACAAGGGAGACGGGCACTGCATCTGTGGGATTAAGTCTCACCCTACCACGTGTAAGGGATGCGGGTTTTGTGGCGCCACCGACACCCTGCTATCATTATTCAAACTACTAATAAAATTTCATCCTACCCCCCTTGTATCCAGTAGGCTATAGAATGACACAATAAAAATTTATAAGCGTTCGGTATGAGTTATACCATGCTTCCATTTGTTGGAGGGAGTAAATTAAAGTTTGTTGTTACACAATCCTCGTTATAATTTAGCACAGAACTAGATTTTTACAAGCTTTTCATAAAATTACTAAGAGTACGAAAAATATTTTAAATGACTCGTGGTGCTAGGTTTTAATGAACTGTTACCGTTACCAAACTATAAACATTCATATCTACCTTTCTTTTTCCCCAGGCTTACCCCGTTTTAAGTTGATTTTGCTTTAAAGAACAAATAAATTATATCGTTTTGCTGATATTTGTTTGCACAAGATAATGTCTAGTAGCTGACAATGAAATAATTTACCACTAGGGCCTATGTCAGAAGTTATTGTTACAGAATTATAAAATCAGTAAGCTACAGAACCTTCATAAAGCAACAACTCATATGTTAGTTTGCTTCAGAAACATATAAATATTCTCGAATTTAACAAAACAAAATAACAATAAAGGCTCAAAAACTACTATTCTTTAATATAATATTAATTTTTTTCTAACCCTGCTGTAAAATGCACCTAGCTGGATGGATGTTAGTTACTTCAGGAACTAGATGGATGCTTCAGGAACTCGAAAATCTCAATTAATCATACTACATGATTGAAGATGTGAGAAAATTTTTTTAAATGAAGATAAATTTGGAGAAAATTTTATAATTTTTGAAACTGAAATTAATTTTAGTGAACACTTTTAATTATGAAAAATTTGTAACTTACAATACATTAAAAAACAAGGAACACCATTACATACATTTTCATTATAAGAATAAGGTGAGAAATATAGCGATACAGTTTTTTCAGTAAAATTGACAGACAAAATAAAACTGCCAAGTTGGAAAACGTTTACAAGAACGTACTGAATTCAGAGACTTCAATCAGTAATCCACAAACGTTACCTTGACTTAAAAAGAAAGGTGTCAACATTTATGAAAAGAAACTGCTGAAAGAATAGCTAGCAACCACTTTCTTGTACAAATAAAGTGTAGTGAACAGGTTAGGGTTGTCAACCTTGTAACCTAGTAACGTCAACAACTGAAATTATGTAGTGTTTTTACACTTTTTATTTCAACTGCATTGAGAAGTATGAATAACTGACATAATTATTTTATAGACCGTACCAAAAATTATTCTTTAGTAAAAATTCAAGTAAAACGTATTTCTTTTCCTGACCGCACATTAAAAATAAAGAATAAAAAATTGAGGAGACCTAATTACTTATATTCGTATAAGTATTTTCTCCTACAGCTAGTTTTGGTTTTTATTATTTTTAATAAGTTTGAAAACCATTCGTTGAACACGGAAATTTGTTTCTCTTAAACTGCGACACTCAGTTTCTTCACTGTCTCATTAATCGTATGTTTTTAAATGCTTCTAATCTTCCGCAGCATTCAGCGCGTGGAAATAATTAAACATTATGTCAACAGAGCAATGCAAAAAATTTTCTTGTTACACTCTCTTTGGTTTATTCGGCATAGAACTACATTTTTGGTTTAATAAGCTTTTCATAAATGAATAAAATTTATTAACTTTTTCTTACTAAGTGATTTCAATACCGTTATTTATTATTAATGTTATTGTTATTTCTATTATTGTATCGCTACCAATTAGAGTGTCTTCAAAACCAGCAAGTGGCCTATTTGTGTCAGCAGAATTATTTATTGTTCAAGTAACAAGAATTATAAATTGTTCATACCTTGTCGTGTATCATACTGCCGTACATTATCGATATTTTCTGATCCCCATGTTGTAAAATTTACGTAAGTTACACCTATAAGAAAGTTAGTTTGAGATTGGATTCTGCAGTACTCTGAGCATCCTGTCAGTTAGAGCAACAGTATGCTTTAGTTGTTGTTAGTGCACGTTTGTGGCGTTTTGCTTGGTATGTGTGAATAATTGCACTGTGCGCGTGCGCGGTTCACAGATGTGTAATTCTCACAATCAGTTAATTGTTGGCCTGTCACAACAATTAGAGCAGCATTACATACTTACGCGCCTCAAGGTTATGTTTGAAACGTTTGAGAAGTTAAGATCGGTGTGAAGTACGCGTACGTTTAAGGGAACGTATTCACGTTTTTCGTAGTGGAAATTCTGTTGTGAGGCAAAGTTTCAGCAGTCAGCGTACAGTTCTATTGTAGTGCTTGAACATTTATAAAAGAAATCTATTCCACAAGGCCGTTCAGTTGTCAGACAGGTAATTTTGTCTCCTTGTATTGCACAATCAACATTCCGACATTCGACCTAATGGTGATCTCGTTTTATACGTACGAGCGTACGCTACGACCACGCTCGCCCCGCATTTACACGGAACAACGCCTACAGGTGTAACCAATAAACACTTAAACAATGATTCCTCACTTTGTTTGCAAATACAAATTGTTAATTATCGGTGAGCAAAGAATATTCTCACTAGCATAATGTGAATTATTTAAATAAAAACTGTGTTCATCATTAGGCTTATATTTTATTGGAAACAGAGTAGCTGTGTACGTTTTGTGTCTTTATCATCCAGTTTCGATTGCGTTATCATTAAATAGATTCTTGGAATATCCACCCATATGATATGGGAACGTTAAAGAATGTAATCAGAGATGTCAGATCTACTATTAACAAGAATTTTGTCGTTCCACTTCAGTTTTATAAATCCTATAACCTAGTAATGTATGTTTCGTATTGCGAACATATTTCACGACTCTACAAATGTAGAATCTCTATAAAACAACTCATTATATTTACTTCAGAAACATATAAATATTCTCTAATTTAACAAAACAAAATAACAACAAAGCCTCAAAAACTACTATTTTTTTAAATAAAATATTAACTTTTTCCAACCCTGCTCTAAAAGGCACCTAGCTGGCTGGATGTTAGTCTAGCTTCGGAAACTCGAAATTCTCAATTAATCACACTACAATGGAAATGCGGCATTTTTTATGAAAATACATTTTGAGAAAATTTTATTTTTTAAACTGAAGTTACTACTATGTATGTATGTACTACTGAAGAGAGACCCAATAAAGTATTCTCATCTCTATTCAAAACTATTCTGTGGCTGAAATATATATGATTCAGTGTTATTGTATATTTTAGGTCTAAAAACAAGTGAAACACGAGGAGTTAATACTTACCGTAATCTGTAGTTAATGCAGGCCTTCGCAATTACACGTTTACGACACATTCATTATTAAATTGTCATTTTTTTAAATCGTAAGTCGCAAACATTTAATCTAAATATAAAATGATTATAAAGTGTTGTGAAACACTTTCACGTGTTATAAAACAAATTATAAAGTTAAATTATAATTAGTAAGTGACAGTGGTGTCTGGCATGAAAAGTTTACATCGAGTGTATAGCACTAATGCAGGATGTGTCCGTGAATTCATTAATTGAAATTGAGAAATTGGATCCGGGCAAACAAGCGTTACAGAAGTAGGGCCTATTTGTCCAGGCAACTCCAAAAGGACAAGCTTAAAATTAAATTGAGGTTGTATATTTGATAGATGTGCTGCTTCACTGCTTTATATACGCACAGTCCTCCCTGAACTCGAAACTGCGGTCAATACTCAAACAAATATTTACGATAAATAGGGTTGTGACGTAATAGAAAACGATAAACGTAGCATAGTTTGTGTTTCTGCATTTTCTGTTTTCATAAAATCATGAATCGTAAAAATCTGTACAGTACTTCTACACAGTTGTATTGTTATTGTGTTAGGATAGAAACAATTCACTAGCGAATTTTGCATTATCAGAGAATTGTGTGTGTGTAACCATGTGTCTGTGGGGGGGGGGGGCTCTTTGAAGAAAACTGAGAAATTAATTACTTTAATATTACACGTGTTTTTTAGGTTTCAGAATTGTTTAATCGCTTGTTAAAAGAAAAGTAATTGGCTACAATAAAGGTATTGTTCGGATTAAAAAATCGAAGTCCTCATATCAGACGTTAATAGTATGAAAAATCAAATGAAGTACTTTAATAAATTCTTTGGTGTGACAAAATTATACTTTTTTTTTTTTGTAATTCTGTGACCATTTACAAAGATTCGTCAGTACAAGTACCCTCTCTGGATATGAATCTGACAGTTTTTTTGTCGTGGCAGATACTGAGAGGGACGTTTAGGGGGTACACAACCCAGGTTTCAGCCCTGTATTTATATTGGTTGAAGTTAATAACAGTGTGTGATTTGTTCGTCCAGGTGGTGGTGAATTCTGTTAAGTGCAGCTGCATGCTATTTCCCGTCTCGTTGCCACAGTGATTTTGATTCTATGACAGTCGTTTACGTCTAATGGAAAGGCTGTTGTATTGTTGAGTTTTTCGTTGTATTTTTTGTGCTGTGTAAAACTTCATACCTTGTAAATTACCAGCATGTTTTATATGTTTTCTATACCACAGATTTCTGAATCCGTTCAACACCGGCATTATAAGTGTAGTTAACAGAATTGCCTAATGGTCAATGTCAATTTATAATTGTGACATATTACACAAGGATGCAGTTATGAAACTGGGATTTTATTTTTTGTTCATAAATTATTCAATTCAGTTCCGTTCTGAATAGGTTTGCGATGGTAAACACCATCATAGTGGCGGACAGATTCGTTATGTTTAGAGCTTAATTGATTCACAACAAAGAAATAACGGTACGTTTTCGTATTTATGTAGCAGCAAAGTTACACCAGTAACGTGTGAATGCGTAAATATGTACACCGAAGTGAAGCATGTGACACGTCAAGTAGGCCTACACTTTATAGGTCGTCTTTTGTTTTAATAGACGGCTTGTGAAGGCAGATCCGTACAATTCGCCCACCACAGTCGGTATAACCCACACCGCCTAAGTATGGTATGGTTAAACCCACCACTTGAGCACATACTAGTCACTTTCGCGTGCACTTCTTACAAGTGGTCCAGATGAAGTAGGATGTAATTTTTAAACGAAATATTTTAATTTGACTACGTCACGTAAATAGGTTTTCGACCTCTACGTTAACATTCTGCCACCTTGTTGTCGGCAGACAGCTTCGACCACAAGATGAATCAGAAAAGAAGCACCAATGAACCTTACGCATCAATGAAATTTAAGCGCCAACCGTCGATTAATTTTTTTAAAATTAATGTTCAACATTATATAGTACTTAAACATACATATTATATAGCGTTATGGAGTTAGTATTTACATTAATATAATTTACTTCGGAACAAGAACGTGAATAATTTACATACGCCGAAACTTGTTAACACGTTGTTAAAATTATCTGTTTTCATTTCTTTCAGCGTCTTATGTTTCGGAGAGACTGAAAGGTTTATGGTGTAAGTATTAGGCCTATATAAAACAAAATTTATAATTGTTTATTTCTTCACGGATCTCGCGCGTAGTAAGACACTACCAGTGACGTAGCCAAGGGGTTAGGGGGGTTTACCTCCCACAGTGATAAATAAATTACCAGTGGAATCTTATAAGCAAAATCTGCAGGCAGGCAGTGCTAGTGCTCGACCCCCCCCCCCCGTAACCGACCTTATGTCCAGAGACTTTTCCTGGGCCGGTTATAAGCGCTCGGCCCGTTGTGGGCGAGCAATTCTGCCTCCCAACCGGAAGGTCTTTAAAGTCTCCCTCAGATCAGCCGCTGCGCACCTGGTCCGTAGTCCAGAGTTCAGAAATTTTAGATTTCCATCCCTCCAAATAATAACATTCAACGCGTAGGTTCAGTTTCTGAAAGCACGAGATGGTAACAAGCAGGCGACAGACAGTCATCGGGTACTGCGGCACGTCAAGCTGCTGCTCCATTCCACGTTGGACCTTGGATCTTGGCAGTGCTAGTCCGCTACTGCAATAATATAACATACACGGTAGGCTACTCCTACTACCCCTAACGCTTTCCCGCCCCTGCTAATCTGATCTGTAATCTCCCGCCGATAACAAATCTTGGTCAATAATCCCCCATGGAAAAAGCCTGGCTACTTCACTGTCCACTACATTAATAACTACATCAGATATGTTGAAAAATGTCATGTCCTTTTGCTAAATGAATGACAATAAGCAGTGACAATTCATTGTAAGAAGACGAAAGTTCAAACTGGAGGAAAGTAATATTTTGTTATGCTTATGATATAGGCTTATTTTACTTTTTACATTTACCTAAACGTAAATGTAGGCTACTTTTACACACTGAAAGAAAAGATTACACACATTTGTACTGACAAAACGGTAGCTTACAGTTTCTGTTGGTAGTTAACTTTTATGATTTGGAAGTATCGTGTGGTAAGGAAAATAAACTCACACACCTAATTTTTCCGTAATTATTTTTGTATGACAGAATGTATGGACTACAATTAAAATTATTTGTCTGTAAAAGTTATTAGATTTAACGATCTGTGACATGATCGCAAATACAGGATAAATGAAGTTGTACCCTGCATCAGTACCAATTTTGTCTTTTTTGTATGTCTAACAGAGGCATCTGGATAAGGGTGGTGACATTTTGGAAGAAGCTGGACAAGTCGGTAGTACAGGAGGTACTGGATTACGTGATCTGGCAAGGTCGCTCAAACAGCACTTGAAAGGGTTCAGCGATCGACTTGAAGACACTAGAGAACGCCTTGAAGATACTTCAAGATGTTTCTATCTTTTAGATAAAGTAAGCTGACACCATAAATGGTATACTATTAATATACTAGTATATACCATTAATATTATTTTTATGTTTTGCAGGCCGCCAATTGTATACTTTGGACTACTTATAATTAATTTATATGTATACACAAACTTATTAATAAATAATTCGAAATTTTAGTACTTTACATAGACATACTAATGGGTTGTAATTAGCATTTGCAACTTGAGAGTAGGATGAATTGAAAGTAAAACTGTTAAACAATTTGTAGCAATATTGTTGTATATTTGTAGCTCATTTACAATTCTCAGTGACAACTATGTTTTATGTTCACAAAATTATTAGACTGCAAACATTTGGTCCAGATAAATTGTTGTGATAATATGGTTGGCAAACTATTCGTTTTCTGTATACTAAACATGAAAAGAACAAGAAGTTAGCTTTTTCTCATAAGTTTTATTAGAGGACCTGTGTAACAGAATTATTGGAAATTATTTTCATGTTTTTGTTAATAATAAATAATAAAAATCTCGTGGCTATCAATATGTTAGGCTTATCGACTAGAAAACTACATATACAGTACCTGCAAGTAACAAAATTACTTGTAGTGCTACTAAATTGTACAACTGTGCAAAATTGTTCATACTATACTACAATTGGAATAATTGAATAACAACTTCATTTCTGTCTACAATTTAAATTTGGACTTTACAATCAGTGTTTAGTTGCAAAGGATGGCCTTGACTTCTAGCCAAAAAGTTAATCAATTCAAAGATAACGCTCATGTATAATGCTGATATGTATGCTCATGGAATTTGAAGGCATAATATTTTTGAAAATTACAACTCAATAAAATTAGTTGTCACGTTATTAGTGAAATCTGTTTTATTAAAATATGACAAAAATAAATTAAGTTAATTTATTTTAAAAACAGATTTCATATTTTAAAAATATCAGAATTTATTTTGTGCCATGTGGCTTCCAGCACAAACAATAGAAATATAAAATTGAATTATATACAGGAAATGTGAAATTAGTATGTCAATAAATTAAAATACTACTGCCACACAATACATAATATTGTCAGACATAAATTGTTTCTATACAGTAAAACCAGATATTTTCCTGTGTTATTTATATTATTTCCTATTTTCATATAACATTGTAAAAAAAATAATATTTGATGTTTTACAGTACACAATGTATAATGTGTATATTTGTACTTGCATTTGTATTTGTATGCATACTTACATCTTTATGTACAGTGCTGGTTACTGTCTTCCTTTCCTCACTTTTCACACTGGTTATATAAATGTTTTGTGTACACATAGGCCTATGAATGGGCTTTGGAAGCCATGAAGTATATGTCACGGGTAAAACCAGAAGATGCACAGAATCCAGAACACAGTATCAAACAGCTACGACAGTATCTCATGGCACATCCTTCACTTTCGACAGAACATTTCACTGAAATGATTGCACTAGCAAGAAAACTGGGAAATGATAAACTTCTGGAACAGTGCAAGGTAGTGAACCACTTTAATTTCCTAATTCTTTTATTATTAAAGAAAAAGAGTATTCTACTTTAGAAATATAAAGTCCCGTAGAATTAAATTTATCAATATTTTAACAATTTGTTTTTAATAATCAGGGATATAATAGATAATGTTAGGAATGTGTTACTCATTTGTTAATTTCATATTGATATAATACAGTGTTGGTATAAATCTGAGTATGACTTATGACTTATTAATATATAAGCCACTGTAGAATATTCAATGAAATCTAGTATTTGGTCCTTTGTGATTAACCATAGCATTACTTATTCATATTTTATATTAAATGTACATAAGTGTATATATAACTTATGTGTACAGATTTATCAGTTGTGTTTTAACAGTCATATTAAAAATGAAAAGGACATGGTGTTATAGTAATTGCTACCTCATATCTTCATTCTTTTGATTAAAGAGTTGTGAATGTTTCCATTCATTAGGTGGCTCAGTGTCGGTGTGAGGAGACTATGGAACAGATTCGAAACTTGCTGGGAGGAGAACCCACATGTTGGAGTACCAGTACACCCTTACCTGGTCGTAGACGTAGTCTTCCTAGTCCACAACACACACCAGGTCATTCTTGTGCTTGTTGGGATCCTGGGGACATGTCTTCACCGGCAACACCAACTTCACATCTGGATGAAATCAGAGAAGAATGTTTCTGTCGACCACCCAATCCACTACAAAGATCATGTACCTGGCAGTATCCTACAGAAAGCTATGATGATGAAGACAAGCTCAGTTCTTCTGCAGACAATACTACAGAAGGAAGTGAAGCAGGAACAAAAAGGTAATTAATTATATGCATTGCTTTATGTTTAACAAATATGTTAAATCTAATACAGTCTGAAAAGACTGCTATGGTTAAATACTTCCCAGACCTGAACCATTTTCAGATAAATTATCAGTATGTTATCAGTGGTGCTGACTTGTTACTCAGAAAAGTTTCATTGGGGCATTGACTGAAATTTTTACCTGCAACACATTGTAAGCATTGTATCCAAGAATTTTACTTTCAGTGTTGAATAGAATTAATTCCTCATGTAAAAACACACACACACACACACACACACACACACACACACACACACACACACACACACACACACACACACACACACACACACACACACACACACACACACACACACACACACACACACACACACACACACACACACACACACACACACACACACACACACACCAATTACTTGTTGCAGATTTTTACTAGACTGATATGTTAGATGAAATAATTTATGCTTACAAAAGAAATTAATTATCCTTGTGACAGTTCCGATATTAGTATACACAAGGTCTGTTTAAAAAGTTTCAGAACTCTTAAATATGCTCAAACATCGTAGAAATGCTGTGAAGTGGTGCAGCCTAGTGGCACCTCCTTAATTAGCCCCTATTGGTTACATCATTCTATATGTCTAGTAATGCATTACAGCATTTTGTTAGTGCATGAAGAGCGTGTTTTGTAATATTTGAGATTACCGATGTTAGTAAATTGCAAATTAACATTAAATTTTTTTTTAAACTTAGGAAAACTTTTAGGGACATTCATGAAATGATGAAACAAGTGTATGCCAATCAGAGCATAGGCGATACATATTGTTACTAAGTGTATAAATTATTTAAGGATGGTCAACAGTCAACAGATAATGGCCCATGATCAGGACGGGCCTCAGCATCATCTGATGATGCTCCATGTGCACAAGTTTGTGACATGTTCAAAACTTAATTTATGTGTTCCAATCATTGTTTAGCAGTCTGAGAAAGAACAGAAGAATGCAACATATTGATAGCTTAAAATCATGACATTTTCAAAGAAAATTGGAATGAAAAATTTGTCCCATAACTTCTGACACAGAATCACAGAGACAATCACGTTGCTATCTTCAAGAACTTTTGTATTGTACTAGTGAGGGCACTAATAAAAACTATGTGAAATTGATTATAACAGGTGATAAAATGTGGGTGTATGGATATGATGTAGAAGCAAAAATGCGGTCTTCACAATGGGCAAAAAAAATTGGGCTGACGCCAAAAAAAAAAGGCATAACAGGTCAAGTGGAACATGGAAGTCACATTGATGTATTTTTTGTCATGATGGTATTATCCACCATTACCTGTGAATCACTGGAAACAATTAGAAATATTGAAATGTCTGAAAGAAAATGCCATGAAAAAAGACTCGTTATGGAGAAACAATTCTGGTTCCTCTATCATGACAATGTTTTGTTAGCTCACATGTTGTTAGTATTTGTGACTTCTTGACACGGGCATATTTTCGGTGGGGGGGGACTAAGGGGCTGGACCCCTCCCCCAAAGTGTAACGAAAGTTGACATGAAATTTTGTTAATCTCTTAATTTGTAAGTTTTTTAAATTATTTTTTTCAGCTCTATACGCTAACATAGTAGTAAATATTTTTTAAGTATACAAACATGCTTATAACACAGCATTTGCATATTATATTTGAAATACAAAATATAAGAAAATGAATTCAGTATCCCCAGAAGAAGCTGTTAATGAAATGATCAAAATATCAAGGTGAATTAAACTCTAAAACATTTTCAAACACTGTATCATTTTTGTATATAAAACTTTCTTGGTATACCTTATTTAAAAAAAAACTGTAGTAATCAATTTTAAATGTAAAATGGCAATACGTATTTGTAAACAATGTTTCAATACCACGTAGTCCTATTGTTATTGTATTATTACCATTTACTTTAATGGGATTTATTTCAGGATGTCATTACAAGCTTTTCAGCCACTTAAAAAGATTATAATATTGATTAGTCTTAACATGTTTTTTTCTTGTATATGAGGCTGACACAACCGGACCCCCGCCTCAAGGCCAAATTCTGGATACGCCGCTGCTTCTTGTTGACCAATACTAACACAACTGTGCTTCAATAGTCACCCTACTCGCCCGACTTGGCCCTAACAGACGTTTTCTTTTTTCTGAAATTGAAATACACTTTGAAATGACAGTTAGTTGAGATGATTGATGGAATTAAAGAAACATCACAGACAGCTCTGTGCACAATCCTGAAAGAGACCTATAAGAACTGTTTCCAGAAGTAATGTTTGCAGTAGTGAACCATTGCAGGGGAGGAGTACATTGAAGTAGACAGGGTTTACTAGATTGCAGATATATTCAAACAGTTTATTAAAAAAAAAGTTACACAGCATTTTGACCCAGATCTCGTATATAATTGTTATAAATTTTGTTTTAATGCACTTGAGTCAAAATGCACTTGAGTTACTTGAGACAAATTTCAGACATAAAACTTTGTGCTCATCACCATGGAAGTTGATTAGTGTATACACCTGACTCAATAACATTAACAATTTACTATACAAAAAGGGAAATGTACCAAGCTTCTATATACATACATGTGCATGTAAACCAAATGTACAGTTTAATAAACAAGTGATATGTAACTATGTTACAGTGGTGAAGATGTTGAAGAACAGCAAGAATCTTGCAGTAAAGCTGTACCACCAATACCAGTGAACAGTCATCTTCATTGTGATTTATCTTTGCAAGTAGACACCATGCAGTGCGGCACACAAACACTTAAAACCAAAAAGTATGATATACATCTTGTAGTACTTCTAAACATAATTAAAATAAATAATAATAAAAGACTAAATATATAAGCAAAAAAATTGCATATATTCTTCTGTGGTACAAAAGTATTGTTTGTTTTACTAATACGAAATTACTACTTACTAACTTACTAATAGTATAAATTACTGTTATATACTTTAAAAAACTGAACCCTGCTAGTGGCAGGTAACAGTGTTTCTCACCTCTAATGTGAGAGGTTGTAGGTTCAACCTATCTCCAAGGGACATCTGAACAGTGTCTATTCAGTTACTCATTGAGGCAGAGTACCTACAATATGCAGTCCCTCTTCAGAGGAAAATTCAGAATTACTAAACAGTGAAATTGTTTCTTGCTCCTCCATACAAAAGTCATTTGACAGCCATTGCCAAAGAATATTACAAAATAATAAAAACTGCGTCAATAAGAAATGTGTGCATTTGTTTCAAAACATGCATTAGTATTTAATAAATACATGTTTTCTCCAATAGAGGCAGTTGAGATCTTCAGAATTGGGTAAAAAATTTTCTGACTGTTTTGAAATGTTTGTAGCATTATTCATTGTAATCTTTGCTGCTTTTTTTGCCTTGTAATTGCCAGTTTTTGCTCACTAATTATACATTTGCATTTCAGGACTATGCTACTGATAATGAGAGAAATGATACAGACTGAACGAGATTATGTTAAGTCACTAGAATATGTCATAGAGGTGAGAACAGTTGTATTCTTTACATTAGATGTAACAATACATAATTGTAGCAACTCTTAAATTTCAATTATATAATGTACATACCAGTAACTTTTAAATTAAAAGATGTTTTTAAATATATCTGAATTTTTAAAAATGTATCTGCATTAGTATTTAAGTTAATACTAAATACAAGTCTCTAAAAGGTCGTGTGAAACTGCCACTACAGTAATTAATGGAATAGCACATAGTATCTGCAAAAATTAAAATTAGTTTTATATCTTATAACTTGTCTTGATTCGCCATCTATGTTCACAACTTTTTAGAAACCTGTTTTCTACAAGATAATTATTGGATACGCTAAAATAAAATGACACAGAGCACAAAGACATGTCAGAGAATCTCAGATTAAGTTAGATTTAAGTAATTGACAATTAGCCTTTAACTGATGACTAACCATGTGTCACAATAATCACACACACCATTCCTTGTGTGTGCGTGTGCTTTGATTGCTTTTCTTTTTAGTCTGCTTTTGATCATAAGTAGCCATACAGCCTTCATACAAATAAAAATTTTTTTTTTATTAATAATTTTTAAGTGTTTATTCATGTAGCTGAATTTATAGTTCTTGTTTGAAAACATGTTATAATATTTGAATATGTTCACTGTTTTCAGAATTACATTCCTGAATTAGTGCGAGAAGACATCCCACAGGCTCTTAGAGGGCAACGAAATGTAATTTTTGGTAACATAGAAAAAATATATGAATTCCATAGTCAGTACTTCCTTCAGGAACTTGAACAATGTGAGCAGAGCCCATTGTCAGTTGGACAGTGCTTCCTTAGACATGTTAGTTCCTTTTTAGTTTTTTTTTTTTAAATAATTTCTTCGATTTTTTGTTATAGATGTATGTATTATTATGTATAGAAGTTACATAGCATTTTTGTATAGATATAATTTCTTGAAAGGAAAGAAAGATGGTATAGAGATTTTCATCTTATAATTGGCAGCAACATAATTTAATAAATTAATATTGAAGCTATGTATAATTTACTGTGAAATTTTGTAATTATTCACACAATTTTCTGGTACATAACTGCTTCTTATTGGGAATGTTAAATTTTGATGTGGGATAAAATTCTATATGTAACTCTAGTCATTTTATTGTGATATTGTTTTTTGCTTTACCTTTTGTTATTGTTTTGTTTCAGGAAAATAAATTCTACTTATATGCACTCTATAACAAAAACAAACCAAAATCGGATTCTTTGATGTCTGAATATGGCACTGTATTTTTCAATGTGAGTTAATATATATATAAAATAAAGTTATTTTGCTATGAATTGTTTTAAGCAACAATTATGATTGTAATCAAAATAATGTAGTCTGTTGGTTAAGCATTTTCTGTATTGCTTATAATTTGGATCATATACTGGTATTTAAAGAAAACAGTGAATTAAACTACAACATAAATGATAAACTGTACAAAAATCTACTAAATAAAAATTTTAAATACATTAAAATTTGTTATTCAACAGGCCAAACAGGTTGAATTAGGAGATAAGATGGACTTAGCCAGTTACCTTTTGAAACCTGTACAGAGGATGGGGAAGTATGCACTGCTTTTGCAACAGCTGATGAAAGCTTCAAGACAAGATGTGCCAGATCTTAGAGATGCTGAAAATATGGTTAGATTTCAACTTAGGCATGGGAATGATCTGCTGGCTATGGACTCACTCAGAGATTGTGATGTATGTAAAAAAAAAATGACAATTGAACATATTTTTAAATATGTTGTTAATATTATATGTTGTTTGATTATTACAGAATGTTTTCTTTTCAATATCAGGTCAATGTGAAAGAACAAGGGAGGCTTCTCCGACAAAATGAATTTCTTGTTTGGCAAGGAAAAAGCAAAAAATGTCTCAGACATGTTTTCCTTTTTGAAGAGTTGATTTTGTTCAGCAAAGCTCGGAGATTTCCAGACAGGAAGGTAAGATTATATATCGAGAGAGAGAGAGAGAGAGAGAGAGAGAGAGAGAGAGAGAGAGAGAGAGAGAGAGAGAGAGAGAGAGAGAGAGAATGAACATTTTCCAAAACAGGAGTTTAAATAATTAATTATAATGGTTTGTAATTTAATATAGTGAAAATAGTTTCCTGCTTAATTATAGTTTCATGTATTCAGTAGTTCAAGAGGCAGTTGTTAGGAACCCCTCAATCTACCATTTGTAATATTTCAAAAGAAAATTCATGTAAATAATAATTATTTTTGTTAAGTAATTCAGTGTCATCTATAAAATTGTTTTTCAAATACTATGAAATACATTCAAGTACCAGTTTATGTATTTTTCAAGACATTCTCAAAAATTAAAAATAATTTTACTGATGGGTGTCAGTACATGCTGTATATAATGAAGTACTCTGTTGGAAATTAATTAATTTTAATAGTATTACTGGTTTAATTATTATGGTATTAAATGGATTTTATTAATTTCCCACATATCACTTCAAAGAAAATAAAATCTTGTGTGAATTATCATGAATTAAATTAATAATTTATTACTTAATTAATATGAGACAGTGTTTCTACATACAGCAAACTTTATAGAATTTTTATTTTTATCAAGACAGAACCAAAATTGGTATAACCATGATGCTTACTACTGCCAGGGCCGGAACTAGCCCTCCTTTCACCCGGGGCAAGGGTATATTTCGGCGCCCCTCCTCCCCTCCACGCCATACTCACTCCATTTAAAACTATTTAACAAAAAACAAAAGCATATACTTTCCTGTACTTAAGTCAATGCTATTAATTACAGCTTCGTAGCTTTACTCATCAACACACTACATTATAGTGCAAACAGATCAAGTGAAATTCAGTTGTGAAATTACAGCACTCCTCTATTGTATTTTGTGTAATAATTTTTAACGGAATCTAAAAAGTAAAAGGTTTTTTCTTCATTTGTTAATCTGAAATTACAGAAGTGGGTAACACATTAAGAAATGAGACATTCAGTTAAACTTCAAATCATTCTCAAGTTTATTTGGTATTTTGGTTATAAATTGGTACAGTATTCATGTAGTACTTTACTATTTCAATTTGGAACACATTGAAAACAAATTAGATTTTTACATGAGTTTTGGGTACTAAATTTACTAACAGTCCTTATTCATTCTTGAATCTAAATAAATCAAATTGTCACTTTTCGAGCTTTTTTGGCAGCAAAGGTGTTAATAATGTCATCAAAAGAAATAGATGATGTTCTCTGGTGCTCGATAGAAATGATGCTCAAGTTAAAGAGTCTGTCTTGTTCCATTGTGCTCCTCAAGTAGTTTTTGACTATTTTCAATTTACTGAAGCTTCTTTCGGCTGAAGCAACTGTAACTGGTAAAGTTTGAAAAATCTTCAATGCCGTAGTCAAGTTTGGATAAGCATCTTGAAGCCCATGTTTATAAATAATCTGGAGCATTCCCTTTGCATGTGCCGTTTTTAATCCGTCGTCGAATTCCATCGCATGGTGCTTGAAGCTTTCTACTTCTTGAAAAAGTTCTTCTTTGTTCAAATCCGTTTTGTACGAATCCGCGACTTTTTCAGCTTCTAACCTTAGCTCTGCAACACTCATTTTATTCATTATTTTTACATTCAGGAAACTAAATTTAAAGTTTACTTCTTCCAGAGTTTTAAATCGGACATTCATGTCGTTTAAAATGCTGTCAAATATTCCCCTCAATCCCACTTTAAAAAAGTCTTCTTGCGATAATCCACTGATCTCATCTTCACAAGTTGTAACTTGTGTATGGCCGATTGAAACCGGGCGGGGACAATTCTCAATTAATAATGAATTCTTAACATCTATGTGATATGATTACTGCTTTTTAAATTACATCAACTTAAATAAAAATAAAATTGAAGACGTTAAAAACTAAATCGCACAAATAATGCTTTATTATTTGAAAAATTGTAACATATAGATGATATAGAAAATAATTTTACTATTTCTTCACTTTTTTGGCGCCCCGTGTCTGGGCTGGCGCCTTCGGCACCCCCTCCAAGCAGGCGCCCCCTCCAAGCCGGCGCCCGGGGCACATGCCCCGTCTGCCCCCCCCTAGTTCCGGCCCTGACTACTACCATGACATTTCATAACACTTTTAAAACTTTACTAGACCTATCTCATTGTAACAAGACCTGTCACTGTAGTTACAAAATAAAAGAAAGAAAAAATTTTATAAAAAAAAATTTTCTGAAAAAAAAATTTAATGTTTGTTTATGGTGTATATAATTTGGAATTAATTCTGGTTTATTGTTTTAATCAAATTTCTAAAATTCTGAAAGGTATTTTTTGTTCAATTCGCACTTCTGGAAGATATTAACAAAATCCGGAGTTAATCAGATTAACTCCTGTCCGCAATCGATTAACGACTTTCCTTGCTGCTCCAGTATCTCACCTTTCGTTAATATTTTCTTCTTTCAGGAAGTCTCGTGCTTAATTAAAACCTTAAAGTACAATGTGAAATAATTTTCTAATCCATACAATTGAAATGAATTGATTTATTAACATTTATAAATAATAATCGATATTAAATCGATTTCGAGCAATTGTCGACTCCGTCTCAGGGATAAATCGATATGTTAATACAGGTTAAAAATTCATATAATTATTATAAAAGGTTCTTGGAGCGATTATTTTATAATAGTCAGAGAAGGGCAGGACGAGAAAGTATAACATTTACAATAAATAATTTGAAATAATTAGTATCTAACAATTGTGAATAATATATAGAAAATGTTTAATATAGTTGAGTTGCAAACCAATTGTAGGCTATGAAGTCAGTCGAAGGTGGTGGCAGTGCATCGTTTTTCCATCATGGCCGCTAGTTGAATCGAAGAGGTTATTCGCAATATTCGTCGCGAGAAAATCTCACAATAAAATCCACTTTATAATTGTTTTAAAGATCCCCGAAATTGTGTAAACTGTCTAGTATGTTGTTTGGGGTAGTCTAGATGAGTGTTCAGTGTCCACTGGTGTTAATTGTTTGATATTCGAGGTGTTCACTTATGTCTGCTCGTTACGAAAAAATGGTTATTCTGTGGTAGATTGAATTATTACTAATATGTAGTTTTAATTCACTGGTATTATGTAGTGTGGTGTTCGTTTTCACTGTTGTCATTGAGTTTTTGATATGTTTTGACTTGAAAAGTGTTTAATTAAGTAACTCTCGTTTCTCACGGATTGTAGGCCTTAACCTTAGCACTTCATTATACCGTTTTAAAGAACGCAATTCCGCATAGACTGTTCAGTTTGAACGTTAACAAAGAACTAACTAACTTCCTCCACTTTAGTAAAAATCTTGCCAAGTTAATATTGGAAAAGTATTGTTAAAATAATTGTCACTTCCCATATACATAATTCCAAAATACATTATATATGGAATAATTTTAGTTTATTATTCGCTTTCATGAACTATTAACCATATAATTGGTTTATTTATCTCATTCTGTTTAATTTGATATGTCATAGTCCATATTTGTTGAGATTTTTGTTAAAATTACCAAATTTCTGTCTTTTTGGAAATCTAGGCCCAAAACAACTGTTTCCGCCCTTTCACACTTTTACTGCCATTTTAAGTGTTATTAATATAATTATAATAAATTTCAAATGGTCATAAATCCTTTCTTTTCCTTAATTACTTATACATTTAACATTTGAACTGTTTTTTAGTGATAATTTCTGAATTTAACATTCCTCTTTAAAAATAGTTATTTTATACATTTCAAAAATTTTCAATAATTTAAGGTATTTTTCTATATTACTCTTTTAAATCATAGGTTCATTTACAGTAGTTGTTAATTGACCTACCTTACCTAAATCTTGTCAGTTTACATGATTCATTAGTGAATTAACTGGTTTGTATGGATTTTTATGAATTCATTATTTGGCCTAGAGTTTAGTATTTTACATGTATGGTTTTTTCAAATAAATTTACTTCTACTCCTCCTCTGACTCTTAATAGTTAACATGACATAAAATAAAATTGTTTACAAACTTATTGAGATGTGTAGCATCTAATTATTGCTACTGTTATAAAAATAATAATTAACATCACTCAGCATTCTGTAAAGTTGGACATGTTTGCTGAAATTGTTTTTAACATACATTCAACTCATTTGTTAATTACTACAGCATCCATAATGAAACATTTTAATTTGGATGTATGCTGTTGTTTAAACTACTATAACTTATTTTAAACCTATAAACCTTATTGTATAAGAACTCTTTTAAAAAATATGGAATTCATGGCTTTGAACAATATTAGCCATTTAAATTTCTTAATTCTATTAACACTTAAACTAATTCCAGTCCTTTCTGTTTTTACTATTATTATTTATCATCCCCTTATATAGTAAACATTTCCACCCCCACTTTCTTTGTTATTGTCATTCCTATGAATGTCTTGAGATAACAAAGTGACCTAAAATAATGAAATATTGGAAATACCTTCCATTTTAATATTTCATTATTTGTTAATTATCATATATAAAAGTTGTTTTATAGCATATAGTTTAAGTTATAGTAACACTACAACTTCAAGTTTATTATATTTCAAAACACTTACACTAGTACACTTTCACTGGTGGTTCTGACTTATATGGGAGTTTTATTATTTTCAGACCAGACCTTTAGTCATAGTGGACTGTGAAGACTTGTTTATTTTTTTATCACATAATGACTTTAGTTGGTGCACCTCTTATCATACTACACAACACTTTTGTTTATTAATAATTACAATTTTTTATAAGGTTTTGGGATGTTATACTTTCTTTAATTGTATCTATTGGTTTGGGGTAAATGGTAATTAATAATAGGTTTTTTATGGTGTTTCTTCCATCCTATTTCTTCCTTTCTTCTCGTCTTCCTTCTTGTGTTCACTCTTGGGTAAACCAAGGTACACAGTGTTATCTTGTCTGATGGTTGGTTCGGAGTATCTTCTATATTATATGATACTGACTTTACTCTTCTTTCTTGTTTTCAGAGTATCTTGTTTATCTCCTAATAGTAAACTTTACTCTTCTTTCTTCTTGTGTTTGGGGTATTCTGATTATCACCCACTCCTAATCTGATTCTTTTTTCTTGATTTTGGGGTATCTTGTTTATTTCCTGCTCCTAACCTCCTGGGTAATCTCCTGATTTTTTAATATGAGTTTTCTTTAATTCTTTCTTTGACTTTTAATTGTATTTTTTATTGTTTACTTATGGTTTTTCTTTTATTGTGGTTTTTTCCTTTGAAGTAATTGAATTTCATTTGTTATTCTTTGAGTATATGTAATTTAATTATTTTTTATGATCTTAAATGAACTAATTATTGGTGGAATATCTGTCATGCTACAGAATGCCCTTCTCCAGAAGTGATTTTTTCAGACTATACTTGCTTTGTCTGAAACAATTGCTTATGATAATTATTCTAGTTTTTTATTATTCTTGACTTCCTTCCAATTCTAAAAATTTTCTTATATATATTTGAGCTTATATCTTTCTCATTCTCACTTGATCTTCCTTTATAGTAATAGTCATCTGAGTTTCATATTTATTATTTTATTTTCATATTTCTTCTTAGTATTTTCTCCTTGGGATATTTCCTCCCTATCTTTCCCTAATTTGTGAGCTGGTTCAGTTCAGAGAGGCACAGTACGCTACTTCCTCTGCTGTCCATTACTTCACTTCTATTTGAGTACAGAGGCAAATCATCTCTGCTCAAAAAACATATTAATACTGTTGGAATTGTCTACAGACAGATTAAAAAATTATATCAGAATAGTACACTTTTGTTACTATTAAAAAAAATATCTTTGGATACTTTACTTATTATATTGCTCAGAGATTTTAATATTCCTATCTCAGTTGTTCTTCTGACTCTTTAACTTGATGGTTATTTCATTTAACATCATGGTAGGAAGCTCTTCTATTAATACAATTTTCGATTTTTCTTATCGTATAATGTTTTTTGGTTATTAATGCTTTATTCCTTTCTGGTTTTTTATTACAATCTGCTTTGGTTTATAGTAGCATATTTTTATGACATTTTTGGTTTGTTACTCTGTTTTTATTAGTTCCACTTGTTCTGTGTTCTAGAACTTTCTTATAACTGTCGTTATTACAATTGACATTTAATTCATAATCATTTCATATTAATTTGTTTAATTACATCATATCTTTGATTTTATTCTCAAATTACTCCTCTCTAGGTTATTATTCTTTCGAATGAATGTTTTAATTAGTTTGATAATGAGGTCATCATTTCTCCTTATACCACTACAAAGTTTTATTATTTTATATTTCCACATAAGTTTCTGTATTTTATCATATTTAATCAATCAAATCGTATCACTGATTTTTATTCCCTTTTTTATCATTTTATGGAAGGTTTTTTACACTTTATTTATTGATATTAGACACTATCATTTCTTTCAGAATTACTTGGTTTAATTCTAAATTCTGTTTCCTTTATTTATCTCATAATGATCCTTTATAAATATGGTAAATATATTGTATGATTACCATAAATATGGTATTAATTCTCTTCTTTTTATTTCACCATAGTTTTTTCTAGTAATTGGTTTGTAAGTTGTTCTTACTTTATTTCTGAATTTTGACGGTTCAAAAATTCTTTCTATTTTTGTTCCATAGTGTTTTACAAATAATTGGTTTGTAAGTTGTGCTTACTCTGTTTTAGAATTTATTCATTATTATTTCATAAATTCCTTTTATATTATTTTATTTCTCATGATATTTTTCATAAATAATTGTAATAGTTTTCATAATTATGTGGTAAACATATCATATTAGTTTCATAAATATTGTATAACTCTTTTTCTTGTCTTTATTTCAAAATTATTTCTTATTATTATATTTTCTTTTATACCCAGGTGGATGATTTTTATTATGTTTCATTGTTGCTCATATTTCTTTTTGTAAGGTGTATTTCCTTAATTAATTTTCTTTCTTAAATCCCCGTTTAGTTTCTTTGTTCACTCTTCTTCTCATTTCCTTCCTTTTATTTCCTAATTTGGTTAGTTCTTTATGCATTCCACCTGTCGGGCGAGGTTTCTTCTTCATCGAGTTCTTGTCTTACATCCTGGGATGTGCTGGGTCGGCGCGGCGGCCCTATCCTCTTAAGGGAATCCAGCGTTCTGGTGGGTTCTGTTGATTATAAGCTATTCGTACACTCATAGATGGATTATCCCTTCCTTGGTTCTGGTTTCCGGCTCTGGATTCTCCGATGCTATTGCTCCGTGGTGAATGCTCACGATCATCCTCCCTTTGGGGCGGATCCCTCCTTGGGCCATTACCCTCGGCTCTTATGAAATTTACCCTAGGTCGGGAAAACCTATTATTATTGGGGTTACCATTAGGTGGACTACCACGATTGTTATTGTTATGGTAACGACCGTTACCATAATTGGGGCTTCTCTGACTATTAGGGTTTGGAGGGTATTGATTTCGGTTACCCTGATAACCATTATTGGGTCGATTCGTGTTCGTATGATTTGGAACCGTGTTATTATTATTACTATTGTTAGTGTTATTAAAAATGTTGTTCTGTGGGTATGCCCGGCTTCCTTGGTATCCCGTGTTGGTGTTGGTCGTACCCTGGTTGTTATTTGGATACGTCCTAGGTTCGGGCCGATCGTTTTTTCTCGGGCTTTGTCGGTAGTACTCTTCGTTCTCGTAATTCTCGAGGAGTTCGGTCATGACCTGAATTGTTTCAATTTGGCTGCCTCTCCTCGCTCGAATTACTTCCTCGTCATAATGGTACGAGAGTTTGTTGATCAGGCATTCCTCAGGTATGGCCGGTTCTAAATGTTTGGCCATACATACCTTGCCGAGGAAATACGCCGTCATGGAACTACCGACTTGCTGTTTGTAATGGCCGTGGCATATGTTGTCCCGTATTAGGTTTTGTGTCGTTCCCGACCAATACTTTGCCTTGAAGAGGCTTTTAAATTGTTGGTAGCTCTCGATGTTGCTTCGGTTGGCCATCCACCAATGGTCGTTCACCTCCCGAAAAGACTCGTCTAGAAGTTCCCGGTTCTGGACCCATCGGTTTCCTCTATGCTTGTCCATGTATTCTTCTATGCGGGCCAAGAACTCCATTGGCTTTCGCTTATATTGCCTGAAGTTTAGCCATTCTCGATTTTCAGACATGGGGAAATTATTGTAGCCAGTTGGTCGGTTTCTGATTATCTCTATTTCCTCCTGACTCTGTCGCACTTGTCCCGTGATGTTAGTCATAGCGGCTTCCATACCGTCGCATCTTTCAGTGACATGTGTTCGCACTTTATTTATTTCTTCCTGTGCAAAATTTTTGTTTTCCTCCAGTTTAGTTTTCTGGTGTTCCTTGACCTGGGTAATTTCTTTATTTATTACCTCCCTGACTTCCAGTACTCCACCCTCCGTCTGACGACATCTTTCGTCCACTTCCCTGATCTGCTGGTTTACAACAACTACTTCCTGTTCCAACTTTTTGACGATGGATTTCTTAGTGTCTGTTATCTTTCTATTCAAGTCTTCTTTCGCTAACTCGATCCTCTCGTCTAACTTGTTCATGTTCTCTTGGTTGACTTCCCTTAGTTCTTCTCTCAGCAGTTGATTATCCTCTCTCAATTCTTCCTTTAATTGTTGGTTGTCACTTTCTATTTTCTTACTGGTTTCTTCCATCTTCTTATTCAAATTCTTACTGGTTTCCTCAATCCTGTTGTTGGTATTTTCTATCTTACGGCCCTATTCTTCCTTTGTGGATCGGTTGTCCTCCTTCAAATCTTCTAATTTTTCATTTAAGGAGTGGTTGTCTTCCTTCAAATCTTCTAATTTTTCATTTAAGGAGTGGTTGTCTTCCTTCCTTTCCTTACTCGATTCTTCTCTGGTAGAATCCAGTTTCTTATTCAAATCTTCCTTTGTGGATTTGATTTCTTCCTTTAAATCTTCCTTTGTAGAATCCAATTTCTTACTATTTTCTTCCATTTGCTTATTCAAGTCTTCACTCAATTTCTTACTCATCTCCATTATCATTTGCCTTAGGGCTTCCTGAAAATTAACCTCCCCTATTGGTGTCGGTACTTCAGGTCCTCTGGTGGTACGGGTTGTTTATCTTCCACCGGGGGTAGTAACACTTCCGGATCCTCCACGGGTGTTGCTTCCTTATCTCCCATGTCAACTTCCTTTTCGGCCTCTGCTGCCCTCTTCTTAGAAGTAGCTCGTCTTTGCATTTTGTCTCCTTTTTCTATTATATAAACGCTGCCAGGCTTAAATTATTAAGCCCTCTAGTTGGACGCCAATTTGTAACAAGACCTGTCACTGTAGTTACAAAATAAAAGAAAGAAAAAATTTTATAAAAAAAAAAAATTTTCTGAAAAAAAATTTTATGTTTGTTTACGGTGTATATAATTTGGAATTAATTCTGGTTTATTGTTTTAATCAAATTTCTAAAATTCTGAAAGGTATTTTTTGTTCAATTCGCACTTCTGGAAGATATTAACAAAATCCGGAGTTAATCAGATTAACTCCTGTCCGCAATCGATTAACGACTTTCCTTGCTGCTCCAGTATCTCACCTTTCGTTAATATTTTCTTCTTTCAGGAAGTCTCGTGCTTAATTAAAACCTTAAAGTACAATGTGAAATAATTTTCTAATCCATACAATTGAAATGAATTGATTTATTAACATTTATAAATAATAATCGATATTAAATCGATTTCGAGCAATTGTCGACTCCGTCTCAGGGATAAATCGATATGTTAATACAGGTTAAAAATTCATATAATTATTATAAAAGGTTCTTGGAGCGATTATTTTATAATAGTCAGAGAAGGGCAGGACGAGAAAGTATAACATTTACAATAAATAATTTGAAATAATTAGTATCTAACAATTGTGAATAATATATAGAAAATGTTTAATATAGTTGAGTTGCAAACCAATTGTAGGCTATGAAGTCAGTCGAAGGTGGTGGCAGTGCATCGTTTTTCCATCATGGCCGCTAGTTGAATCGAAGAGGTTATTCGCAATATTCGTCGCGAGAAAATCTCACAATAAAATCCACTTTATAATTGTTTTAAAGATCCCTGAAATTGTGTAAACTGTCTAGTATGTTGTTTGGGGTAGTCTAGATGAGTGTTCAGTGTCCACTGGTGTTAATTGTTTGATATTCGAGGTGTTCACTTATGTCTGTTCGTTACGAAAAAATGGTTATTCTGTGGTAGATTGAATTATTACTAATATGTAGTTTTAATTCACTGGTATTATGTAGTGTGGTGTTCGTTTTCACTGTTGTCGTTGAGTTTTTGATATGTTTTGACTTGAAAAGTGTTTAATTAAGTAACTCTCGTTTCTCACGGATTGTAGGCCTTAACCTTAGCACTTCATTATACCGTTTTAAAGAACGCAATTCCGCATAGACTGTTCAGTTTGAACGTTAACAAAGAACTAACTAACTTCCTCCACTTTAGTAAAAATCTTGCCAAGTTAATATTGGAAAAGTATTGTTAAAATAATTGTCACTTCCCATATACATAATTCCAAAATACATTATATATGGAATAATTTTAGTTTATTATTCTCTTTCATGAACTATTAACCATATAATTGGTTTATTTATCTCATTCTGTTTAATTTGATATGTCATAGTCCATATTTGTTGAGATTTTTGTTAAAATTACCAAATTTCTGTCTTTTTGGAAATCTAGGCCCAAAACAACTGTTTCCACCCTTTCACACTTTTACTGCCACTCTAAGTGTTATTAATATAATTATAATAAATTTCAAATGGTCATAAATCCTTTCTTTTCCTTAATTACTTATACATTTAACATTTGAACTGTTTTTTAGTGATAATTTCTGAATTTAACATTCCTCTTTAAAAATAGTTATTTTATACATTTCAAAAATTTTCAATAATTTAAGGTATTTTTCTATATTACTCTTTTAAATCATAGGTTCATTTACAGTAGTTGTTAATTGACCTACCTTACCTAAATCTTGTCAGTTTACATGATTCATTAGTGAATTAACTGGTTTATATGGATTTTTATGAATTCATTATTTGGCCTAGAGTTTAGTATTTTACATGTATGGTTTTTTCAAATAAATTTACTTCTACTCCTCCTCTGACTCTTAATAGTTAACATGATATAAAATAAAATTGTTTACAAACTTATTGAGATGTGTAGCATCTAATTATTGCTACTGTTATAAAAATAATAATTAACATCACTCAGCATTCTGTAAAGTTGGACATGTTTGCTGAAATTGTTTTTAACATACATTTAACTCATTTGTTAATTACTACAGCATCCATAATGAAACATTTTAATTTGGATGTATGCTGTTGTTTAAACTACTACAACTTATTTTAAACCTATAAACCTTATTGTATAAGAACTCTTTTAAAAAATATGGAATTCATGGCTTTGAACAATATTAGCCATTTAAATTTCTTAATTCTATTAACACTTAAACTAATTCCAGTCCTTTCTGTTTTTACTATTATTATTTATCATCCCCTTATATAGTAAACATTTCCACCCCCACTTTCTTTGTTATTGTCATTCCTATGAATGTCTTGAGATAACAAAGTGACCTAAAATAATGAAATATTGGAAATACCTTCCATTTTAATATTTCATTATTTGTTAATTATAATATATAAAAGTTGTTTTATAGCATATAGTTTAAGTTATAGTAACACTACAACTTCAAGTTTATTATATTTCAAAACACTTACACTAGTACACTTTCACTGGTGGTTCTGACTTATATGGGAGTTTTATTATTTTCAGACCAGACCTTTAGTCATAGTGGACTGTGAAGACTTGTTTATTTTTTTATCACATAATGACTTTAGTTGGTGCACCTCTTATCATACTACACAACACTTTTGTTTATTAATAATTACAATTTTTTATAAGGTTTTGGGATGTTATACTTTCTTTAATTGTATCTATTGGTTTGGGGTAAATGGTAATTAATAATAGGTTTTTTATGGTGTTTCTTCCATCCTATTTCTTCCTTTCTTCTCATCTTCCTTCTTGTGTTCACTCTTGGGTAAACCAAGGTACTCAGTGTTATCTTGTGTGATGGTTGGTTCGGAGTATCTTCTATATTATATGATACTGACTTTACTCTTCTTTCTTGTTTTCAGGGTATCTTGTTTATCTCCTGATAGTAAACTTTACTCTTCTTTCTTCTTGTGTTTGGGGTATTCTGATTTCACCCACTCCTAATCTGATTCTTTTTTCTTGATTTTGGGGTATCTTGTTTATTTCCTGCTCCTAACCTCCTGGGTAATCTCCTGATTTTTTAATATGAGTTTTCTTTAATTCTTTCTTTGACTTTTAATTGTATTTTTTATTGTTTATTGCAAGAAGACCTGAAAGTGGAGAACCCATTTTTTTTGGCTGAAACATTGATTATTGTGGGTAAAGTAATTTTGATCAAGAACTAACTCCAAAATGTGCATCAGTTCATTTATACTATCAATATCCAATTTATTAGTATCAATAAGGTTAATCTTAAGTATACGCAGGGTCTCAGCTACTGGTATATTCGTATATAAGTCTACAATATCAAAGGAAACAAGTTTGTAAGCCGGTTCAACTATTAAGTTTTTAACCTTATTCACAAAGTCAACACTATTAATTAGACTATGATCATTAATTATTTGTATATTGTGCTTTATTATGTTAAAATTTTTTAGCCGTTTTATACCCCGGAGCAGTGGTGAAATTTACTAATGGTCTCAAGGGGATAGCATCCTTGTGGAGTTTGGGTAATCCCGTTAAAACGGGTGCTTTTGAATTTATAGGTTTCAAAGACCTTCTTGTTTGTTTATCAAACAAATGGGTGCATCTGTTTATACACTGATTTAATCGTTTTACATAATTTTCAGTTGGGTCAGAATTTAGTAAACCAATGTTGTTGTTAATAATGGAATTTTGTATTTTATTTTGTTCTCTGTCCATAATAACCACAGTGTTACCTTTGTCAGCTTTAGTGACGAGAGCTTTATTGTCAGATAATTTTTGTTTTAATCCTATTAAAATTTTCCGTTCTTTATTATAATTAGTATTTGTTAAAGGAATAGAGGAATGAACATTATTATACCAATTTTTAATGATTTTATTGAATTTCTCGTTTATTAAGAAACGTGTCTGGTCTTGATCTTTTTGGTCAACCATTGCCTTAACAACAGTCTCTGCATTGATAATTTCTGTAATAATGTGCTTATGATTGAGACTCGATTTGTGTATGGGAAGATTATACTTCAAACCTTTGCTCAATAAATCAGTTTCATCAGTATTTAAAACAAGGGAAGTTAAATTCTGCAACCGCGTATAAAATTTGTGTTTACATTTGAAATTGCTGGATATCGGTAACTGATCATTCAACAACCTTTGTAGTTTATCTGATTGCTTTATACGCATTTGATAAACTATTCGCCTGACGTCATTGTTTATAAAATCCAGATAATGATTCAGTACGGCTGGATGCGTGTTATCTAATAATTGTAAATGTAATTTGTATAATGTATAATTTAGATTTGACTTTTTAATGTATAGAGATTTAATTTCTTCTTTAACTCTGTAAATTTCTGCATATTTTTTTGGTTTTTGATTCAGCAATAGATGAACCTTTAAGTCTTATAATAGCATAATTCGGTATAACATTGTTCTTCAAACAAGATTTGTTGAACTTAATGTGTAAAATAGTTTTGTGTTCGATTTTAATATTTTGAAATTTTCGTACTAAGTTTGCACGACTTGCAGTATTCATGTTTAAAAGGAATAATTCCAATATTTAGTACCAAGCCACGTGTTGGTACTAAATAATTTCGAAAATTCATTCATTCTCACGAATAACAAACACAAGAATAACATAATATTTTACGGCAGGTATGTTGATGATACCTTTTTAATATACAAAGGTACACAAAGGCAAATTGATAATTTACATAGTTATTTGAATAATATCAATGACAAAATGCGGTTCATACTTGAAAGTGAAAACAATGGTAAACTGAATTTTCTAGATTTAACTGTTGCCAAGGACAATAATAAAAAATTACAATTTAACATCTATAGAAAACCCACAACGACTGATATTGTAATACGTGCTAAGTCCTTTCATCCTTTATCCCAGAAATTGGCTGCCTTCCATAGTATGATTTATAGACTTTTATCTTTGCCCCTCGGTGATAAAGAATACCGTGAGGAATTAGACACCATTAAACACATTGCAGTTGCTAATGGTCATGATGTCGATATGGTGAACAACATCCTTCGAAAACATAAGAAAAAACATAGAAACATTAACGGACATAAAACACGCGAGAATACAACACGCAAATACATTGCAACACTGTACACATACCTTATGCCTAAGATTTTTGGGTCAATTTTTAATAAAACCAGCAATATAAAGGTCACTTAAAAAACCACTAATAATATTATGAATAATCTTCGTGTCCGCAGAACTACCAGCCTTGAACACAAAACTGGTGTTTACAAATTGATATGTGATGACGATTGTGTGACGCCTTTTATGTGGGCCAGACAGGACGTAGTTTTTTAAAAAGATTTACAGAACATAGGCCGCCTACACACCTTCACAGTTTGGACAATATCAAGTCAAAATTTGCAGAACACCTCATTTCCGAGAATCATAATTACACAAATTTTAAAACTAATTTAATACCCCTTCACATATGTAAGAAAGGGCTTTCACATTTGAATGCTCTTGAAGAGTATGAAATTTATAAAGCATATAACAGTACTGATACCAAGCCGGGTATTTTAAATGATAAATGGCTTTTCAAATCAAATGTATTGTACGACACTGCCTTGCGCTATTGTCGTGGTGGGAGCAAAACGTAATTCAGTGCGCGGTCAATCTCCGTACGATGTACATCGTTAAACCTTCGCGCTCGCTTTTAGACAATTAAGTATTCATATTGTTTAAATTATTTATTTCATGTTGGATTTTAATATTTTAATTAATTGACAAATGTATCAACTTAAATGATACACGATTATTTTAAGTTCTGATGATGGGACAAGTGTCCCGAAACATGTCAACTTTGTGAAGACGTTGTTTCTGGAAGCCGCAGACGGTAAGTTGCAATATATTTGATTGACATAATAATTCATTTGATAAGGCATTCAAAATTTCTTACAAGGTTCCATAACAATACAAAGATTAAATATAATGTGTGGCATTAACTAGTTTTTATGACTTTTTAATGGAATAACAGCTGATACTCTTAGTGTTATTAATATAATATCATACGTGAAATATAAAGAGAATAAAATGGGTTCTATAAAACAGTCTGAATACAGGGCTTGTTTTTAAAAAAAATAGTTGGAGGTGTTTAATATAATTTCTGTATTGAGATCTGGGAATATAGTGAGTGGGGAATTGGCGGTTTTGTAATTAAGTAGCCATTCAACACTGATATTTTAGACACTCCTCCTCTGTAGCAACAGATTTATGTTCTCAATTCTTCTCCCCTTATTGCAAACATGCCTTTTTTAAAAGCATACAGACAGTTTTTTTAGGTTCACCTGCCCTTTTAACTTTTTATTTTTTTATTATTATTTGTTAATAATAAACAAGTGATTGTTTGTTAGTACCATGTCATTAGACTGATAATTAAACTTTAAAAATTATGCTCTATGAATACTTTTAGTGTTACTGTATGTGTAGATTATTTGAAATTTCTTATTATATAAAGTGTCTTCTGATACTGTTGGTAGTTCAGAAAAAACAGGGATGACTACCTGAGAGTAAAAACTACTGGTCAGGATATTACTCTAAGGGAACAAACCAGAAAGTTAGTGTGTGCTGTACAAGAATACTTTGAAAAAGTAAGGAACACTACAATTCATTTCTCAGTTATTATAATTCGAATATTAATCAAAGCCCAAATTAAACATGTTAATAAAGGGACAAATATTCAGATGTTAAAATGGCAAAAATAGACAAATCTAAAAACTTTTGTTGTAAACAACAGTCTGCCATTAGATTGCTACAAGCTGTCAGCCGTGGACTATATGATTGTACAGCACAACATGGCAACACCATATTCCTACCACTTGACCTATCAGTATGGAAGATATGTTAAACAAAATATGTATGTTCACATTGGTGGATAACTTAGAAGAATTGTGTGCATATGTGAAGTCAGATTTAGTAGGTGCAGTGTTGTTAGTATATCATTGTCAATACTTTTGATGTAGAATACGTCTTATCTTTCAGGCCAGCAATAGGCACCCCCAACCAGAAAATCGAGCGTTACGTTTTCACGTCACGTTTGAAATTGAAATATTATCTAAACGACAAAAGATTCACTTATATGAGGTACCATTCGACAGATAAAGGAACAAAGATAATAAATAGCACAATATAAGCGGGCTATTGCATCATCCAGCGCGGGGTGAGCGGGGGCAGAAATAGAAATGTTTTGCGCCGCTCGGCGTGCACTAAAATTAGTATTTCTCCAGTTTCTGATGCGATAGAACGTTGAGTGAGGTGTCGTTAAAATTGTCTCATCGAGTACTATCTACATAGTGTACCGTAATAGCGGTGATATTATTAAGTGGTTTGAATAATCGTAATTCAAGTTGTAAAAATCGTGTGTTCGGACAAAATGTCGCAGTATATGGATGCTAAACGTGCTCAAAAGTATCGTAAACGCATACAGGAGAGTAGAGAAAATCATGGGGAATTCAAAAAACCCAAAATGACCAATGCCGAAGTCAGAGGATTTACCGACAATGCTTACAAGACAAGGAAATAAATACTGAAGTCGAGTTGGATGAGGAAGAGCGCCTGACTTCGCAAGTGTATCAGCCGATCGAATTCAGCAAAACGTGGCAGTTAGCTACGAAGCACATCCACAAAACATTCTTTAATAATGAATTTGGACACGCGTGTGACGTTTGGTTTGTGACAGACTGTGGTTCCAGATGGATGTAAAGATAGTGGCTGTTAAAGTGCCGTTGCAACACCATGGAGACTAGAATTAATTACCATAGTAACAAGTAAATAAACAAATCATATTTAGCGGCATCGGAACTATACCTTTATCTGTTCCTGCAGTTTTCATTCATAACACATTAGCAACCCTAAAGCAGACAGACGTACTCTACGCTCTGAAGATTTGCGGCCGTGGCTCCGACACAGCCCCCGCCAACTTTTTTGTAATAAAATGCTTCTCTACATTAAACGTATATAAAAATTTGCTTCATCATTTGTATTGATTGTTACAGAACTTGGATACATACATTTATAAAAACAGCATTAAAACTAGTGATATTGGATTAACAGCTAAAGTAGGTGATAGTCCAACAAAATTTGAGATCTGGTTCCGTAAGAGAAAACCTAATGATACATTCACACTCCAGTCAATGTCAGAAGATATCAAGCAAGCATGGACAACAGAATTATCTAATTTGTTATGGAAACAAGCTCTGAGGAATAGAGGTTAGCAGTTACTAGTATTATATGTATTTATTTACCCTTATTTATATAATATAACTGAGGCTAATATTGCCTGCATTGTGTAGCATAACTGATAAAGCTGACCTTTATGAGTCAGATTATTTTTAAATTTTTATTAAAATTCAACTCTGCATGTGTGTGTGTGTGTGTGTTGTGAAAAATATTAACCACATCTATACTAATAAATATGAATAATAGTTTCAGGATAAGTCTGAGATTGTACATGTTTTTTTTTTTTAATTTGTTGTATCATGGACGATGATATTATGTGTTTGGTATTTTACTTTTTTGTTTTGCTTCAGAAATGCGACTTGCTGAAATGTCTTCAATGGGAATTGGCAATAAACCCTGCCTTGACATACGACCAAGTGCAGATCAAATAAGTGATAGGTCCATTAGCATTGCACAACTCAGTAAAAGTAAGTTTATATAATTATTAATTCATTTAAATCTAAACTGTTTGAGTTAAGAATTCATTGACTGAATCCAAACTAAACTGAGTGTGCGTGTACTGTCTGCTATGAAAGTGCATCTGTTTATTTCAGTTGTGTCTGTGTATATTAAAATGTTTCAAGTGTAACTTCGGTATACATATAACCAAAACAGATATAATTGTAGGATTCAATCCAAAAGTACATTGAACCAGATTTTCTCAATTGGCATTTTTTGAGATCATCGATAAAAGACCATCACAGGTCAGAAGTTATTTTTTCAATTTCTTAAAATAATCTACTTGGCCTAAATAATCTACCTATGGTTAAAATTGTATGACATCATACAATACTAAGACATCTTCTCCCTGAGACAATGTGTGTCCCTTTCAAATAAGTAGAAAACAACTGATATACATTACTACATTACTTCTTACACTGTAAGTAAACTGCATTATTTCAGCGTACTCCTTACAAATACAACTCCAAGATAAAATATATATTTAAGTCTGCAAAAATATATAAAGGATTCTTCTGAAATACACACTGCTCCATGAATCATATAGTCTAAGAATATGTAGAACAGAATTCCCTCACCCTACGTGTCACTGAAATCATGCCAGTGTCAAAACATTTGGCTCACATATGCAGATTTATAGGAACATTTTGCACATGAATCTTAAGCACTGGCTTGCTGTTTATTTTGATTCTTTATTTCTGTTAGTTGTAATGATATTGGTAGGGTGGTACAACATACCGCATAAACTTGTTCACTGGTTAGTTTGTTTACCCAGTTCCTTTCTACACATCGTTAGACTGTAGACACTCTTTTATAAAATGATATCTGCTTCTTAAAGTTGTGAAAATTAAACCGTACATAAACATAGTTGTGAATTTTTTCTTAATTATACTGTGTTGTAAGCAGGAATCTAAGATGAAGACAGTACAGTACAGTAAAATTTGAGAATGTAAATCTAAGAAATATGTGAAAACCCATGAAATACCATCTCAAAAACCTCATGAAAACCTGTGATTACAACAATGTCAGTGGTGACTGTTGAAGACATTATTTCATTAGACTATAATTATAGTCTGGTAGCAGGTCAGAAAACCTGGAAGTAAGGTCCGCCCAATGTTTTTTTAGTAATTTCTGTTTCTTCAAGGCATACAGAATGAAAATCTGCAGGGTGCCACTTTGTCACCCTTGAGCTAATTTAAATATTCAAGATGGCGGCCGAGATAACTTAAAAATCATATATCGGCCATATTTTCGCGTATAGAACAGACAGGATAATCATTTTGGTGTCTAATACTATGTTTTCAGGGTCAGGGAATACTAATAATGGATTATCTTGGTGATAAAATATACATTTATGTAATAAAAGATAATAGGATGTGGTTGGTGAATTGAAAATTACATATTTTTAAAGTTGTATTTATTACAAAGTAATTAAAGTAAACAATGGTTAGCAAGACCAAAAACACAAAACCATTTAAAAGCATGAACTAATTATTATTCTCTTCATCACTTAAATCATCCACAGCATCAGCAGGTTCAGTTGGTACGAACTTTGTCCACGGATTAGAACAAGTTTCTTCGCCGTAGCAATTACAAAATGCTGTACATTTTAATTTGGAAAATAAACAGCTGGACCTTCCATTAGAGCAAGGATCTTTTTTTGCACAACCACAGTGTACCATTTGAAGTATCTCTGGTGGGGCCAGGTTAACTCCGCTTGGTACAGTTACAGGAATCAGGCTTTTATTGACATCTTCTATCCAGCCGAATTCTTTTGCCAGTTGTTGTGGTGGATTTTCCTCAAGCACAGATTTCCAAATACACACTTGGAAATGTGCCCATTTCACATGTTCGGCAAATGCCTCGGTAGTAGGCGGTAAGGCACACAGTTCCACGGTCTTGTTCTTCTTTTCAGTTCCCATTTTTTTAAGCCACATTCTGTATCTTATATCTGACATACTTCCAGTGATAGAAGACCCATAACATGATGCTATAAATGCAGTAGATTCATCTATTATATCATGGATGTCAGCTCCCATTTGCCCTAATTTTGATAACTTTAATCCTGTTTGAAGAACTCTCTCAACGGTTGGTTTTCCTATACCATAAAGATGGAATACTGTATCACATCCTGATAAAGCGTGGGCCGCCAAAAGATACTTAATTATTTCACAGTGCTTCTGAACTGTCATTCCAATATCAATAACTTGACGCTGGGAGTCAGTTCCTTCCATTAACATGGTACAAGTAAGTGCTCGATGTTTGTAATAGTGAATAAGCAGAATAAAGACATCGGTGTCATCACTTCTAATTGTTAAAAGTTTATAACCTTCACCAACACAAGACACCATTTGACGTGGAATAATCACACCAGCTTCTTCATGCGTTGTTCGTAGATCTGTTCTTAATATGGTAATCCCCTTGTATATTTCAACTGGCACTGAGTCCGATCCGCTAATGATGAGTTTGTGTTCATATGTTGCAGCATGTTTGCCACCGTCTGTTATGAACTTTTAACAAATGAGTGTGATTAGTTGTATCTTGTTAAATGTAACAGTTAATAAAACTTTCTGAGATGGAAGAGGTGCGTTCAGAGTCAGTTTATGTTTACGACTCACTTGTTTACCAGCTCTAGATGTCCTTGTAACACTTTTGATACTGAAGTCTTGGTATCGATCAAATATTAAGTGAACATAGTTCTTTCTTAATTCTTGAACAATATAAGTTACGAAGCAGTTGACAAAGTCATTCACAGTGCCTGATGAAGGATAATGCACTGTCCACAGTACACCACAACGATCAATTAGGAGAACTGTGGTAACTGGTTTGATGAATGTGTTCTGTTTGAATGTTGCACTTGAATCATGTTTTTCAGAGTTGATTTAGTCTTTGAATCACTCATATTACCATTATAATCAAACATTGATGTAGGCACCGGAGATAGTTCATGATGAAATATTTTTTCTTTATCAAGTTCACGTGAGCTTACTAAAACCATGAATCGGGAAAATATAAATTCCGTATCAAAAATATCTTTTGTTCCTAATACCAATTTTTTCTTGTCATTAGACATTGTTATAACCTTGGTGGACAAAGTGTTATTGAATTCTGCAGGCCAACTTTCTTCAAATTTAATCATGCTTGATAACCCACTTGTAACTGATGTATCAGCATTGACTAGGTTATTACACACTAAACCAGATGCAATGTTAACAATTCCTTCAGATTGATCTTCTTCTGGTTTCAAAGGATCAGTGCACCGGCTCAACATTTCTCTACTTTTTGAGCGGTCTTTCTCATCAGCATTGATTCATGCTGGCATCTCTTCTTTGTGTCTATTTATCATAACTGTTCCTATCTCCAGTAATAACATCAATATCATGTACTAAGCTGCCGCAGATATGCATACTCATCGCCCAGCGTTTTACAGTACTTGATTCAAGGTGATACCTATTATACCTCCTGGTCCCTTACCATAGCGCATAAATGTCGATTCAATAAACTGATCGGACCATATTCCATTAAAGATTCCTTGTCGATGCCACATTACATGTTCTCCTTTATCAAATCTGTCTAGGATCTCTTTCGGAATACGTTGCGTCGATCGAAGATAGTATAAACCATATCTTGCATAGTTTATGTGGCCAGCAGCGAAAAAATAAGGAATCATCTGTTCGAAAGCCCAAAGGTTTAACGACCACTCTGCTTCTCTTTCTGCTCGTATGAATGCCATCATAATATAAATGTTAAAGCAGAAATGTATATTTTATCATCAAGATAATCCATTATTAGTATTCCCTGACCCTGAAAACATAGTATTAGACACCAAAATGATTATCCTGTCTATTCTATACGCGAAGATATGGCCGATATATGATTTTTAAGCCATCTCGGCTGCCATCTTGAATATTTAAATTAGCTCAAGGGTGACAAAGTGGCACCCTGCAGATTTTCTTATGTATGCCTTGAAGAAGCAGAAATCACTAAAAAACATTGGGCAGACCTTACTTCCAGGTTTAGGTTAAAAATGCCATTTAGCAACCAGACTATTATGAGATATTATGAAAAAGCAATAAGAATTGGCATTATTATGAAAATGATAAGGGTGGACATATCGGTGAAACTGTAGATTAATTAAATTTGACAAAGTTAATATATTTTTAAAAAAATAGGAAGTACAGAAGAAACATATGCTGAAAACAAAACAATTCAACTTATGTGGTTTTTCAAAATAACTAATAATTGAAAAGGCCTAAAGAACTGAACAGCAGTTCATACAAGAAAGAATGAGAACTATTTAGCAATGTATATAAATTGTATAGCATATTTTTGATCCCAAAATTTATTAAATTTCAGTATACCAGTATAGTTTATATGTAAACACTCATCAGCTATATAAACATGCATGTTCCAAACACCATGGATTCATCATGTTCACATAAATGTTGTTTTTTTCTAGCTGCACCTCGATTTCGTAATTCCATAGCCATAATACCAACAGAGACCATTCGTAAACGCCCACATTCTATTATATCCGTAAGCAGCAGTAGTGGAGCAAGCAGTTCAAGCAGTGGAGAGAACCGCCAAAATAGTCAGTGCTCTTCAGCTGAAAGTGGTATTGTTTCAGACTGGCACACATCAAATTCCATAGCTTCAGATTCAACATCACCCAGCTGGCCTGAACAACAGCAGATTTAATATAATTCAAACTGTTCAGTAATACATTGTATCAAAAATACAAAACAATTAACTAATGTTCCATTGAAAGTGTCTTCATAAATTAAATATTTGACTCTTTAAAAGTATTCATGTTATAAGGTCTCAGATAATTGTATTATATATCATTATCATTGTAACTGGGATCATTTTGTGTGCCTTTAGAGTCTTAATGTTTAAAACGTGCTTATTATATTACTGTGTGAAAGTATTATAAATAGGTGCTATGTAAAATATTGTATTCTTTTCACTAAATAATGATGTTGTGTAATTACTTGATAGTTTTATTGTAAATCAAATTTTTTACTTATTAATTTATTTTGAATTTTTGTTATTGTAAGGGTACAAAATGTGTTCATTTTGTGAGAAATTAGCATTCCATGATGAGAATGCAGAAATGATTGTTTAAAAGCTGAAGTAAGTTTTCAGTTGTCATAATTAATTTCTAATTTGTAAATATTGTATTTGTCTGTATAACAACATATTTGTTATATTGTCTAACCTAAATTCTAATTAAACCTCTTCTAAAACTAATAAAGATAATATTCCATTATCTTGACGGAAATACATTCAGGACACTTTACTCATAATATTTTCATGGTTGTATATCCTAAAAGTCCTGCCGCATCAGACAAAGAAGATAATTGTATCAAGGAGCATTATTACAATGCAATGATGATTATTATTAAATTATTATTATTATTAAATTACTATTATTAAAATGGAAATTCAAGTATATATGGTACAGGACTTTTTGATATAATCCATATTTTTTTACCAGAGATTTGAACTTGTCACTTGAGTATCATTAGTGAAACAATCAAATTAAAATTATAATTATTTTCCATGTTATAATTATTTATCTTAATGTAAACTTTGTTCTTTGTCCACATTTCTATTTGACTATTCACATTACTGCAGGAATTATACTTCTCTGCGATGACTGAAATTTCTTTATTATTTTAATATTTATATTACACATTTAATATATACTGTTGTTCATTTTCAGATGTATTCATCTGTGTATAAAGGAGGAAAACAATAATTTGTTAAACTGTAACCATCATTATACTGAATAGCTTGTGTAATAGAATCAGATTGATTTAAGTTTGTAAAAAATATACATGTACAATCAAATGAATTATTTTTGTTGATATTCAGATTATTGTGGGTAAATAATTTCATGTAACCATGAATTTCATTTGAGCTAATACCAAGTTAGAGTCTGTTTTGTATACTTGTAGTACATTGGAGATGAACCTATTCTGTGGCATTTCACACACACACACACACACACACACACACACACACACACACACACACACACACACACACACACACACACACACACACACACACACACACACACACACACACACACACACACACACACACACACACACACACACACACACACACACACACACACACACACACACACATTCTACGGTGAATGAAATTATTTTGAAATGCATAGACTGATGGAAAATTTGTTTCTAACATAACTAATAAATTTGTGTGTGTTGGAATTTACAATTTTGTAAAATTTAATTAAATTATTGTATGTCAGAAAGAGTACTATTTTAATTTCCTTCAATCCTGGCAACCTCAGTGTCGACATTCATTTTATTTTCTACAATAACAGCACAACACAAATATTGTGTAAAATGATTTTACTTTAAACAATATACTATGTATTGCTGTCAGTTTTGTGTTCAGTTGAAATTTAAATATAGTTTAGTGCCAAATAATTGTTTAGTATTACTTTTTATAAAAAACAGTAATAAAAGATTACTAAATATCTTCATGTATTTGCACAGTTATTCAATGTATTATAACTAAAAATATATTTCATTATTTCAGAATAATGTGAAAAATATATTTTGTATGTTACTACAAAATCTTAAGAAATGAATGTGATTGATTTTATTCTTTTAATTGTTGTATAAAGTTTATTTTTTTTAATTAAAGGAAGTCACATATTTATTAATATTATTATTTTTTTACTATATGTGTTAAATTAAATATAATTTAAATGTAAATCAATTTATAGAAAGCCATATAAGCATAAAAATATTTTTATTTTCTTAATTCTCTTAAAATCAAATTTAATTAGAGCTATTAAAAAAAAAATGAAGGCAGAGCTCTATAGTCATACTTTTTTGATACTTTTCAGTAAGTAAAAAATAAGTGTGACCTTGTGTATATAATAAATTATTTTTGGAAAGTAGTATAAAGACTTTTTAAGCATTTGTATATGAATTGTTTATGTTTATTTACGTATTTAACATAAGTAACCATTACTAAGAGTACAAGTTTATTAATTATAATAGAAATATCTATACATATATTGTAGTCAAACATCATATGATTACATTATTTTAGTATAATTATGGGATTTTATTATATGATATTCTGTATCAAAAAAAAATAATAATTAAACTTTTATACTATATCAGAATGGTAAAAACATTTATTTAGTTTCTAGCACAAAACATACATTCTTACCTTGGACTCCAAAATGAAAAAGAGAAATACTTTAGCTGTATTTATTTATTTTGTAATAATGTTGTAAACCAAAGAAGTAAAAGTTTTCATAACATTATAATGTTGCACAGAACATGCGGAGGAGGAAGACATCAAGAGTGTGCAAATTGATGAGTATTAATTTCAAAATGTATTTTGCATACTTGAAACAGCACTAACTAGAACTGTATTTGCCAGGAAATACAACATCACTGTACATTGTATTGGCCAAGAAAATGAATGTAACAGTAACTTTTCTGAGAATATCAATTTTTCTAAACTTAAGATGAATACCTGCAATACTAAAATTAAATTACATAATACTTTAACATGATCAGTTGTCCATGGCAATGAGACATGAACCTTAAATATGTTTATTCTCCAAACCCATCCCATCAATATATGATCCTATCAGTAAAGGAGGTGTTGACAAAAAGAAGGGAAGACTAAAGGCAAGTAGTGGAGGATGTTAACGTGGTCAGGACTGAAGTGTCAGGTGAAGTAAATGAATGTTTAATGAAGTGAATACAGTGTTCCACAAAATTGTAATTACAAGGTCATCCAGAAAGTAAAAACGTTTGGCCTTGGTGGACAATGCAGCCCCCCCTTCTGACATCTCATGCAGCAAGGGACTTTGGACGTTTGGCTACTTTCTGTATGCTTTTAAAATGTGTAACAAAATTGAAAATCCTACGAAGTATTAAGTTTTTGGTATGAAACACTTTTTCAATGCAAAAAAATTTCGTCCTATTAAAATTTATAGACAAGTAATGGAGGTGTTCAAGGGGCCTCTTCATGAAATTGTTACAGATTGTCTTGGGAACAAAAAAAAAGGGTGCCTCGAATTCTGCCTCAGGAACAAGACAGAGACCATATTGTGACTGGTGACAAAATGTAGGTTTTGCATAAACTCCAGAAACCAAACACTGTGGTTAGATTGGAATGCCATCAAACACTCAGCACATGGAAAGTGATGTGACCATATTTTGGTACCAGAAGGGTGTACTTTCCATTGATTTTATTCCAAGAAGAGAGACAATAAACTCAGAGGCCTACTGTCAGACACTTCAATGGTCTTGAAGTGCCATACGGAACAAACAACAAAGCTTATTGTCTAATGGAATTGTTTTGGTTTACAACTACGTTCAGCCATAATTGGCTGCAACAATTGAAGCCTGCTTCAGCTTTTAGCTAGGAAGTTTTCCAGTAGCTCCCATATAGCTCTGACCTAATGATTTTCACCTGTTTCCTGAGCCAACAAACGTTTTAGGTAGTAGTCACTTAAATGATGATAAGCTGAAAGAAGTTGTCGGTGATTGGATCAACAACTTGGGGGTAGTACAACAAAGGAATAGAAAACCTTACACCATGCTAAGATAGGTCTCTGAATTTGTTTTGAGACTATGTACAGTCGATCTTACTGTAAACACCAAACAAATTTTGTTTAATCAACACTTCTTTTGAACTTTTTATAATAAAATGTTTTATAATATTATTTATAATATAAAGTAAATTCTTTACTTTCTGGAGAACTCTCACATCTCCAGCTGTCAGTAATATTTGAACATTAATTAAGTTACTGATCCATGTTCTACAGACATGTTTTATGTGTACCAGTTCTTTTTTGTACACCTGAGATACATGCCTAAATTGTCTTATTTTTATTTCAGCTGATATAAGAAGGAACTAAATTATTTCATTGTTCCAATAAAACATTTGTAAATAAGCTTTATACTCTTCATGTAAAGAAGAAACAAAAGCTCTAATTGGCACAAATCATAGATTAAAAATAAATACTATGATAAAATTGCCCTTTTTTGATTTCATTGTATAATATTTTTTTGCATTGTTCATTTTTGCAGTGGAGTAAAATCACTCACACAACATACTTTTCTTCTGCTCCATTCATTTTATTACCTTGACCGTGTTTCATCTATACAGAGGTATCTTCAGTTATGTATATTGTAATATAATTTTTTTAATTTTATCGTATAATAAAATTTATTAATTTGGTACTTACATTGTTGCACCAATTTTGTAATATTATATTACAAAATTACTAAAAGTAATTAATTTGATACTTATGTTTTTTAATGGTTTTAATTTCTTTTCTAAGTAATAATAATAATAATGGCTCCCATGTGTACCACTGAAGCAGCTTAGGAGTCAGGCAGGGTAGGCTGCCATATTCGAGCCATATGGCGTAGAAGGAAGGCAGTGTGGCCAGCACTACGCTTCAGCCGTCCATTATTATCCCCAGGATGTTATCCCAGGTACTCATTTTCAACAGGCTGAGTCGACCTGGGGGGCTGAAAAACTCACCTTGATTTTATGGTGCGGGCCCGGGAATCAAACCCGGGACCTCTAGATTAGTAGCCAGGTGCCATACCCACTGGTCTACTGAGCCGCCTTAATTTCTTTTATAATTAATTAAATTCTTGAACAATTATGAAATTCTATTTACATTCACTTGTAGTTTACTCTCTTCGGTTGCTCTTGCAGTACATGAAATCTTTATCTCAGGGCAATATAAAATATTTATAAAATAGGTTATTTACCTTCTGTCGACGTTTCTTAAAATCCTTTTATCCTAAAAGGATTTTAAGAAACGTCGACAGAAGGTAAATAACCTATTTTATAGTCTTAATCGTTTCTGGAGGCAAGAAAAATGTTTAAATAAAATATTTAACATACATTGAAAGTCAATATATTGAATACTGAAAGTCATTTGTCAAGGTAAGTTGTAACATAGTAATTTATACACGTAAATTAATTATGTTGATAATGTTAGGTTGTAGGTGTGTGTATGGTATAGTGGGTTCTTGTGATTATACAAAAGAAACATGTCAAAATTAATTAAATAAAACAGGTCAGTACACCATATAAAAAAATTGAAAAGCATAATTTAATTTAGAAATAACAAAACATTGAAGATTATTATAATATTATTATTGAATGATATTATTAAAAAAGGTTGAAATTATTATAAGTTCACAACTTCGCCACCATGAGTGCTGTGTTGAGCTTACTATCTCTGTAGCACTCATTCCATAAGTTCTCTCTCACACTCATTGGTCAAATACATATAGTAAATCACGAAATGTCGCCATCTTGGTTTGACCCACAAATTGTCTATTAGATATTTTCAATAAAAATACACAGCTTTTTCACTCTATCTTATCATATAAGTTTATGTTAATCAACAGTTATTATATTATGATGTTTATGTAGTGTTGTTTCACTGTGTTAGTCTTTCTAGAGCTTGTAATTGTCAAATATATGCTTAACCTATTTTGAGAAACATAATTTTCGATACATCTCACCAAAGGTCCACTTAGGTATTGAGAACTATTAGTTATCTTCCTTTTATATATACTTCAGTATAATTATAATTTTCAATGTAATAGTTTTCTTGATTATCACACTATGGTTTACAACATTAAATTCGATATTCAATTAACATTTTTTTTTAGCCAGACTTTTCCAATTTTGCTTCTGTAGCTGCTAACAATAGACTCCCTTTCTCTTTATTTTTTTGTTACAAGGATCCAAATTGACAAAAATCTTCACCCCAAAATGTGCCTTAATAGGTCATAGAGTTCCACAAACTTATAATTAATACAATTTTCTAAAATTCTAAATGTCCTTATTAACTATTTATATTACAGAGTTCTTTGGATTATGCCCATTAATTTAGTATATCATAAGCACTCTTTAAGTCTGTTAGATTGTTTAAATTATCATTTTATATATTTTTTATGTTATTCACTTTATGCCCCATAAAAGGTCTCTTTTCCTTTATAAGTCTATACATAAACACTATTTTAATTCTATATTGTCTTGGATTTCGTTGTCCATGATGTGTCCATTACTTAACTAAATACTACTATTACATTAACGACTCGGAACACAAAGTTTTTTATAAGTAAAACAAAAGTTTTACCTTACAACCTGAACCGGTTTTCACCTTTAAAAGGCTTCTTCAGAGGTTGCCACTGGTAGCGCTGTCCGTCCTGTTGTGGGCGACGGAATTGAATTTCGAAAGATCGATGTTGTGCGGTCAAATCGCACGCATTATTCGAACATATCTCACCCCACACATCAAATCCCACGCATTATTCGAAGATCTTTCGAAATTCAATTCCGTCGCCCACAACAGGACAGACAGTGCTACCAGCGGCAACCTCTGAAGAAGCCTTTTAAAGGTGAAAACCGGTTCAGGTTGTAAGGTAAAACTTTATGTTTTTACTTATAAAAAACTTTGTGTTCCGAGTTGTTAATGTAATAGTTGTATTTAGTCTATATTGTCCTTAAAACTATTCACAATTATCTATTATCTCTCAATAATCCATCAAACATTTAACAATTGGTATAGGGCCTTTGACTCTTATGTTGGATTTTTTTTTTCATTATAAATTATAAATCCCACATATTGTAACGTGACATTCCTTCCCATTACATAAAGAAAATACCTACCCAAATAAACAAAATAATATAGAAATAAGAGTAAACCCATTATAGAATAACAAAAGTACAATACAATTGAAGAATGAAACAATGTACCTTAGGTTAAGGAAAAGTGTTAGAAATAATACTATGTAACTAAAATTGGAATCATTGGAACACATTTATCTAATTGTGTGCCAAACAAAACAACATCAGTGAAATGTTAACTAGTGATAACACAAGAAACTAAGTGTTTTTCCTTTTCCTTTAATATCACCAGTAAAATGCAAATATAAAGCATGTGAGAAACTAGTATTACAATGGGAATTTATATTCCAAGTTCCCAAAACCCATAGACCAATAACTATCTAAGTACAAGGTAAGGGGATGCCATAAGTGAGAACAAAACAATAATGAATGAAATGATATAAAAACAATGTGAACTGAATAAAATATTCTTATTTAATGTTAATTAATAGTATAGTTTTAGTAAGATTTGTGTTTTAGCTACTTGTATGTTCAATCAAACCTAGAGCCACGTAGGCCTGAAAGTACACTAAGAGGATAAGATATAATTTGTTCTGTTAATCTATTGTAATATAACATTAAGTTGGTTCTCATAGTTATTAAGGTTTTAAACATTTTATTTGCCTCTAGAAACGGTTGTATTAAGGTATAACATTTTTATTAATTATAAGGTAACAAGATTCCACCTCCAACGAAAGACAAGTATACCACCAAAATTCGTAGTGAAATATGCAGAAACGCAATCTTATTAATATTAAAGAAATAGAAGAATAAAATAAACTTAATAAATACAGTAATGAAGAGACAATATATTACTTAAAGATAATTAATATTTTCAAGGAATAAAAAGAAATCAAAACAAAAAGGGAAATATTATCATAAATGAATAATTGGGAAATAGGGAAATAGAGAATGCAAATTTAGGAATAAATAATGCAATTAACATGACAAAACAATAACTGACGACAAATACCCAGAAGAGACGATCAAATGCCAAAAAATGTAAATAGTTATTAGTAAACAATTATAATGTACAAATATTAAACTTGTCATGTAAGAAATAAAACACTGAGTATAGCCTTAGATTCAAACTATGAGGAAGTCTGCGAACCTCAAATAGCTATTGTGTATAAGTGAACTACAGACTGTAATTAATATAAAATTACAAATATAATAATATTGAACAATAATTATAAAAGTTAGGGAGTGTAACAGTATAAGAAGGTGAGAACAACGGTGATAGACTTTAAGAAGTAAAAACAGTGTATAGTGTAAGTGAATAAACATATTTACAATATGAACATTGCATGAAACATATAATTTATATGAAACAACAAGGTAACTCATATAGTACAATAAACCCAAGTGAAAATAATTAAAAAATAAAGAATCTTCCATTACAAACTTATAATGTAACTAGCAGACCCGGCAGACGTTGTCTTGCCCGAACGTTGGCTTGCCTGCTATTAGCGGGTTCAGCAAACGTTTTCTCGATATTCGAATTTTCGATAAACTATATACTAAGTGACATTTGACATTGAGTTTGACATTTCAATCTTTTCGTTTCGTCATTGTGTGATTTGCTGTTGCCCAAAGCAAAATCAAAAAATGAGTGCAATTTCTCGTTATCCTGCGCCGTTCAATTCTCGTATCATGGCCGGACGATATTTGGTGCTTGTCATTGGCACATTTGGCGAAAGAGGCGGTACTTTTCGTGAGATTGGTGGTAAGTATAATAATGTGATTGCAAAAAAGATATTGCTGTTTTTGTATGTGTGTAAATGTCTGACAGTTTTTTTTTTCATATGTATTAGCTGTGTGGAGAAGACTGCATGGAACTCAGTTGGTCCGTGAGCTCATAATGGATCTACAGGCGACTGGAGATGTGGCGACTCATGAAAATGGACGCTTCTACGCTGTGGATTCACTGAACCATATGTACACCGAAGATGGACTGCGAGTAGCAGAGGAATATGACGCCTTACCAATAACATATGATGCAAATTTGGACGATTTTCATTTTGATTAAATAATAGCAAACAAAGAAAAAACTCAAATCATTTCCATGACAGTCATATTTTTATTAATGTAAAAAAAGTAAAGTATATTGAAATAAATGTTGAATCTTAATACTAAAAGAATTAAAGTTTGTTTTGTTTTTATCTTAATGCGAGTTGATGAACAATGTTTTTCGTCAATCCCTGAGGTGTATAAATGAACAAACTTGATGGTTTGCCAATGCGAGAACACGCGACATATAATTGGCCATGTGAGAAGCACGGATTTTCTAGATCCAACCCACAAATGGACATTGTTTGGCATTGCGAATGCCAAGCGAATTGGAAATTGCAGGCGTCTGAATGGAATGGGCGAGTCTGAAGGGATCATTGGGATCCGTGGCAGGAGAACAACTTCACCTTGAAACTTGCCGTTCAAAATGGTAGCTTCAAGAACATTGCCCATGATTTTTTTTATAACCAATCGCGTGCCATTGCACAGCTTTGGTGCATTTAAATTTCGAAGTAAAATGATTGGTGAACCAATTTTTAATCGCAAGTTATGTGGTGGCATTCCCGGTAAATCCAGTGAATTCAAGAATTCAACAGGATAGTTGACTGCTTCGTCAGGATCGACAACAGTGTCGATCGATTTGAACGACATCTCATTGCCAGGCAATGACTGTTGTATTTTGAAATTAATAGCGTCAACATCGATATTTTTTGCGACCAAAATGGCTCGTTCACGTAGCCATGCATGATTAATGTAATTAGCGCGCAAATCTGGGAATATGCTTTCAATCAAAGCATCTTTCGTGGCTACCATGTTGCAAAAATTGTCTGGCAATTTGATGCATTGTGTATTTCCATGCAATAGAAATTTTCCATTGCCAATGTTGAGCAATTATTCGGAGAATGACAGTGCCAATGGATCGTTTTGCAGTTGAACACGCATATTTATGGTAAGGCGTAATGTATTGACATTTCGCCATAGGTATGATTGTTTCAAACATGCGTTAATTTCGTCCGCATATGTAGCGCGTGGAATGACCGGCAATGTCTGTCTGAAATCACCGGACAGCAGCAGTAGAGCGCCACCGAAAAGTCTGGTATTATCGTTGAGATCTTTCATCGTTCTATCGAGAGCTTCAAGTGAATGCTTGTGGGCCATAGTGCATTCATCCCAGATAATAACTTTGCATTTTTGCAAAACTTTAGCCATGCCGGAATGCTTCTTTATGTTGCACATTGCGTCTGGATTTGTGTGAACGTTCAATGGCAACTTGAGTGCAGAATGTGCAGTTTGTCCACCATCAAGCAAAGTTGCTGCAATGCCTGATGAAGCAATTGGCAACGCAATATGATTTTGTGATCGAATGCGCGCAAGTATCGGTGAGATGAGGAATGTTTTGCCAGTGCCGCCTGGTGCGTCCAAAAAAAAGAATCCGCCTTGTTGTGCTGCAATTGACAAATTAATTCGATCGTATATGTTCTTTTGCTCAGTAGCGAGCAGTTGCTCATTATTTGCAACAAAAGTAGTCAAAGAGGCCGCATCGAACTGTTGTTCGCGCTGAACATCGCTGTTAATGATGTCTGTTGCTGGGCGGTTAGGCGATGGCATACCGAAATGAATGAGTGGCATATTCGAAATGAGAATGCAAATATCCTCAATCTTTATTAACACCTCGTTATATATTTCTGGCGAAAAATCGATATTGGGATCTTGATCAGCGGTCCGAATGCGATGCAGAATGTCTTCGCTCATGGAATCTTTATATTTGTCCCAGAGAGCAGAAGCTTGCGACGGAAAACATGTCGTCAACAATATGGCGAATAATTGGCGAATTTGATGAGGAGAGGAACTCGGTACTGCATCTGTAAGTGTGAGATCCCAATGGTTGTCATCTTCCAGCAAATGCAATTCGCGACACGCATCGTGGCACATGTCGTACAATATACCATTGACTGTTCGCAAGTATTGGAAGGACGTCGGTCCAGGAACGTTAACCAACAACAAACGCAAGAAGAAGCATTCACGTTGCTTTGGATGGACTGTGTATAATCGGCCTAATGCATATCCCATAAATATGCCGTCGTATCCTTGGACTGGAACGCCTCGCTTTCGTGGGTCCTACTTTTTTGACTGTTTGTTCCACGTGAAAAATCGTGGCACTTCAGTATACATTAATGTCATTGTGAATTGACCGAAAATACCTGGTCGGTTGCATAGTTCGAAAAACTCAGTGTGGTTTTTGGGGCAGTTAATGCTCGTTGTATAGCAGTCTCTTCAGTGAAATAAACACGCTGTCCATTTTCAAGGTGCACGGCCAAATGTATAACAGCAGGGTCTCTGTCGTGTATGGGAAAACTCAAAATGCGCCAAACTGCTTCATTGCTGCTAATGTATCGGCCCATTTGATAACGTGTTATTTCGTCGTTATCATTTACATTTTGAACAGCAAATACAGCCATATCGCTGCCCTTATGAACGTATTTGCAAGTGTATTTGATGGACTTCACCGAACTGCAGAACTCAACGTTTATGTGTGCTTTGTAGGTTTTGGACAGCAATGGCGAATATGGAACCACCCAGCGATTGCCAATGTCAACCGGATTTCCACCGTTTGACATGCGCAATTGATATGAGTGGCCACCATTGTCTGTGTCTCTACGACGATACAATGGATAACCATCGATATTAGTGATAGTATCGTTTATACACACTTTTGGGAAACGTTTCATACATTTTCCATTGTCCATGCACGGCGCCGTCATGTTGAGATCACCGCATGGACCATGGATCATGTTAGCGGTAACAATGTCAAACAACTCTTGATCGATATTCTGATCCGGAATTTCTGCTGAAATAATTTTATCAATTTCTTCTGGCCGTACTTTGTCGACCAACCAAATCAAAATATGTGCATATGGCAAACCTCGTTTTTGCCATTCAACAGAATACAGGCAGCAACGTGTTTCACCGAATACAGAGTGATGTGTAATCAAGTTCATCAACGATTTTAATTTTTGTTTGAAGACACGTGCAGTGATATCATGGCGATGCATTGCTGTTTGACCTGGCAATAACGAAATTTTAATTTCATCCCAGTTTGGATTGCACGTAAATGTAATGAACAAATCTGGTCGGCCGTACGCGCGCACGAAAGTCATGGCGTCTTGAATGTATTCTTGTATATGACGCGGACTACCAATATATGATGATGGAAGAATATATGCGATACCGATGTCGTTGATATTAGTTGTTCCATCTACGTTACTGACAATAGCATCACGCAAATGAATGTACTCCTCAGAACGCAGCTTCGCTTGATTATACTTGATGTACCGTAATCGCTCGCTTTCAATTTTCGCATACATATCAATGATGTATTGATGAAACAGCTGGCGGCATCGGAGAATGTTGTTGTCTTCATTGGCACGAACATCAACCGATATGCGTAGAAGTTCATTGCGCTCACTTTCTTGTTGGTTTCTGCACCTGCAAAGTAAAAATATAAATAAGACAAAAAGAAATTAATCGTACAGAAAATGAAAAAAGAAAATAATGTGTAGACTGTACCTGTCGCTGGATTTCTTTGTTTGATGTTGAAATGATATCCATCTTCTCCTTCCCAAAATATCAATGGATATTGCAAAGCGTCGTAAGAACGATGACTGTCTTGAATTGTCTGCACCGTGTTATCTCTGCGTTGGATCCGTATATCTCGACATTCGTATGCGTCGCCAACCATAACAACTGCAACTTCATTAATGGTTGGTTTATTGTATCGGCCTGCGTGCTCTCCAGATGATACTTTGTCTGCTTTGATGACGATCGTGTAGTTGTCGTTTTGCAGTTTGTTTGAAACGGTATTGAACAACTGGACCAACTGGTTGTGATTTTGCAAAAACGGTTCCAAAGTCGCCACAATTTCTCGCTCCTCCATCTGCTCGATGTGGTTGTATTGGCAGCGTGTGTTTATTTGTTGCTCCTCATCGCCCATGAAGTAGATTTGCAAGAATTTTGGATCGGCATCAGGCATTGACATTAAAGAACCAATTTGATGATACACTTGGCCCTGAATCTTAAACGTTGTTTCAAAATTGCGACCATCCTGATTCTGAACGATTTTTGTTGCTCCAAATGATGTCATTTGGAAGCAAGAATTGAATTTACGAATTTTACGCAAAAACAATTTTGATTGAGGTGTGGCTCCAGCCAATAGTGTTTTCAATGGTTCTGGCGGTGAATTCAATGGTGGCAGTACAACTTTTCCAGACGCGCAGCAGAAACCGGCCGATTCACCTTTGTATTTGAATGCATGGCAGTGTTGGCATTCTTTGTCCATAGCACCGATGACAATTTGTAAATGTGACGAATAGTCGATGTCCGACTCATATTCGAACGCAAGACGGAGAAGTGATGCACGTGTCAATGCGCGATGTACTTGCAGGCGCTGTCGTTCATGTGCTCTGTGTGCGTCGGTGGCTCGTTGACGCGCCTGTCTTTGTCTCAATGCATTAGCTCGAAGGCGTTCATTGAGTTGCTCTTGACTTTCATTTGCACGTGTGTTTGCAACCTGGTCTCTTAAATTTTCATTGTCCGTCAATTGATCTTCTGCCGTTCTATTTAACCGACGGGTCCGGACTATTTGTAAATTCCGTGTACGTCGACCAATATTTCCTCCTCGTCCACGAAGACGTGGCATTGTTCTCTAATAAACACACAACACATAAATATAAGTAACTTATATTTGAATTTTATGGATGTTATAATTTGTTGAACAAACTTACATGTTGTTTATTTTCTATGAACCGTTTAACACTCCGTAAATTTTATAGAATCATCGACACAAATAAGCACTGATAATGAAAAGTTGCAGGTTAGATTGATTGTCATTGAATGCACATGTATATAATTGAAATTCATGGAAGATCATGTAAGATATTCACTTGAACACTGCACCTTACACATTTGCACAATGTATGTGTTTAAGTATACTTAAAACGTTATTTCAATATGTTTTGTCGATGAATAATACACTCAATATGCACGCAATTGTGATACATGGAATATCAAAACACAGCGAACAGAATTTGAAATGTCAAAACAACGTCAATTATTCATGAACTTATGGTTTTTTCATTTTAAAAAATATTGGGGGGTGGTGGGGGCATGAAATTTTGTGGTTATATGTTCTGATATGCGTAAAATCTTAAAAAAATAAAAAAAAATTTTCGGCAAAAAATAAAAAAAAAAAATTCCTGGAACCCGATAGCAGCGCCACCTACCGGGTCCAATTGTGAATCTAAACCATCCAGGGACCCACTCAAACACACACAAAAAATTTCATCAAAATCGGTCCAGCCGTTTAGGAGGAGTTCAGTGACATACACACGTACAGAAGAATTATATATATAAAGATAGTGACGAAGATACAATAAGATTCTACGGAATAATATTAATTATAAATTGGGAGACCGAACCTGTGACCCATAAATATATCATTGCCAAGACCTTAACAGAATAAATTAGTGTTTTAGTAGAAAGGATGAGTGTTGGAAAAAAGTATTGAAACCAGCCAGAACGTGTCGAATTTTAATGCTGGTTTTTATACAAATTAAAGGAGGATACGAGACAAAACGATACTGAAAGACTATGAAAATAAATAGAAGAAGGATATTTTAATCTATGGTACAGAAAACCAGAAGTCCAGATGCAAAGGATCAAGAAAGAAGATCGTAAAGAAAACTACCAGATGGGTGAGATCTCTCCAATAGTCAACCAAGATATTTGAAAACATCTTAACATTTAAAGTTCGATTCACAGCGATATACTGTCGGAAAAACAATAAAAACTTTAGAACAGTGAATTCTAATTGTACACAAATAATTATTAGAGTAAGAGTTTCTTTTTTAATTGTTCATTTGCACTTTTGTATGATCCAAAGAACCCACTGATATACAACATACATCAACAACACCTAATTACCAAACATTAATTTATAAATATTATGTTTTATGATATGTTTATGACTTATGTACTATACTTTGAACTTACACATGAACCCTGAGATTGAGATTTTACATGCTCTACAACTGAAATGAGTTTCAAAAAGATTAAATAAAAATAATTGAATTTTGAACAAGAACGAATAAGAAGTTTGATTATTTATTTAAAATAGAATTATATATCGAATAAGGGTAAGGTTAGGAAATAAGAAATACAGAGATTTTATTTTATTGTTATAAAATTGGCGCCCAATGTGGGGCTAAATAACCCATATTAATTTAATATTCTAACAAATTGGCACACAAAGGTGGGGCGAGTTTAATTATTTTACATAATTGGCACCAGCAACTTGGGGCAAACTACATACATCCAAAAGGAATAAACAGGGTGCTTTTACATAATTGACGCAACCAACGTGTGGCTAAATAACCCATATTTTAATTATTTTATATAATTGGCACCAGCAAGTTGGGGCTAATTAAGAGTATTTATTCTAAATCATGTCAACTTACATAATTGGCAACCAACTTGAGGGCTAGAAAAAGGGAATAAATAAAGATTGACTAGAATTATAGTTGTCATTTCTAGCTGGCGATCATACAAAAGTGAACAAGATGGCCAAAAGAGGAACCTCAGGTAGAAGAAACAGGACAGCTGATACTGATATGAATCTGGAAGAGAAAGAGGTTCAACCTGCAATAGAAGGGGAGGTAGAAGCCAGCAATATGGAAGAAAAGCAATCTGACAAACCAACATATACGGAGAATGAAAAATGGAGGAAATGTTCAGGTGTATAATGGAAGAGAATAGTAAGAAGATGGAAAAGAATATAGAATCATTAAAAGAAGAAATAAAAGATAATAGTAAAAAAATGGAAGAGAATAGCAAGAGGATGGAAGAGAAAATGGAGGAAGATAATAAGAAATCCAGAGAAAATAACAATAAAAACATAGAAACCTTAAGTAAGAAAATGGAAGAGAATAGTAAAAAATGGAAGAGAATAGTAAGAGGATGGAAGAGAAAATGGAAGAATTAAAAAACGATGGTAAACAGAAAATGGAACAATTAAATCATAAGATGGAAGATAATAGCAAGAGGATGGACGAGAAAATGGAAGATACCAATAAGGAAATAAAAGATAATAGTAAGAAAATGGAAGAATTAAGTCAGAAAATGGAAAATAATAACCAACAGTTGAAGGAAGAATTAAGTCAGCAAATGGAAAATAATAACCGACAGTTGAAGGAAGAATTAAGTCAAAAAATGGAAGAGAAAATGGAAGAATTAACTAAAAAATGAAAGAAAACACGGAACGATTCTGTCAGAAAATGGACGATATCAATAAGAAACTGGATGATGATCAGAACCAGTGGATAGAAACCATAAAAGAAAATAACGAAAAAACAGGGAACAAGTAAGTCAGAAAATAGAAAATAATGGTAAAGAAATAGAAAATAAAGAAGACAAAAGTACATTGTTATCTGAGAATAAACATAACAGAAACAAAGAATATTGAGCACATGGAAATGAAGACGAAGAAAATGAGACAAATGCATCAAAAGAAACTAATAAAAACACGAGAAGAATTGGAGATGATGAACAATGGACTAGTTAGTGTACTTAATCTCCCCATTACTGACCATAGAGAATTAGTTCATTTCAAAAATTATAGAAGGAGCTTAATAGAAACTTTCAAAGGGACTCACAACCAAACAGGGAGTAAAACCTTGAGAAAATCCATATTTGAATTAAATACATTAGACAAAGAAATGCATAATAAAAGGATCAGTGATGTCATCGATAATTGATATGCCATTGAAACATCTGTCCAGTAAACTAGATGGTAAAGTGATTGATGTAGGCATCGATACAAATAAAAATTTTATGGCAAGAAAAATTGAAGTACAAGGTAATAGCGAGAAACTCAAAAGGGACTGAAGAGAAAATTGCTAAAGACCAAGAAACAAGAAGGACCGGAATAATACTGTTCACAATAATAATCCGAATAATTACGGCAATTGAAGTAATTGACCACGGATAAATTAAGCACCAATACACCATCGAGAAAAGGGACTAATTTTCTGGGAACCGACAAAGCAAACCATTTAAAAAAGAAGAAAGAATATTAACATGACAAAAACAATATAAATGAAGATATAATGAAACACTAACAAAGACTTAAGAGAAACTATTAAATGAGACTGAACCAATTTTGGGTAATGAATAAACAAGACGATAAAAATAATGACTATAATAAATGTTTCAATAACCATAATAAGATTAATAATAATAATAACAATTAGGACAAGCTACTATAAAACCAAAAAATATTAGAAATGAGTTAGATAAAGGAAGAAGAATCTACCCATGGGGAAAATAATAATAATAACGAAATCTTATACATTAGAGCTGAGGTAAATGGGATACCAATAGAAGTCATGATAGATACCTGGGAGAATGTCTCATTAATTAACAGTATTGAGTTAGATAGGATACAAAGAGAGTGCCAAGAGATAATACCAACATTTCGCGTTAATAACATAAATCTAATCGGAGCTACTGGACGCCAAAACAAGTCTGTCAGAAAACAGGTATTAATAGAAGTTAAAAGTAATGGATCTACAACTCCCATGATATTTTTGGTCGCAAAAGACCTATCATTTAATTTGTCAGTTGGGTATTTAATATGCTAAGGCAGTACTCGGTTATAATTGATTTAGTACAGACGGCTGAGTACTTGGAGCCAAAAGAGTGCCCTTCAGATCCGTGCCAGCTATATTATGTTAGGGAGGATATAATGGATGAGTTTAGATCATTACAAAATACTACAGATTACCAAGATAATAATGAAGAAATGTGGCAGAACAAAAATTAAAGATCCAGAGATTCCAGAAAAGAAAAACGGAGTTAAATCTAAAGGCAGAACAAACAAACTAATATCAATCTATAACAAATACAAACATATTTTCTCCGACATGCCCGGTAGAGTGGTAAACATTATAAAATAACACCTATGAATTGACATATCCTACCAATCAACAACTTAAAGGAACATAGAACCAAGCTTATCTGAAAAAGTATTATGAAAACACCATACAAGAATGAATGATAATTTCATCAGTCTTATAAATATGCCATCCGAAATAATCATTCTTGAATAGGAGGGCATTATATAAGGTAACAAGATTCCACCTCCAACGAAAGACAAGTATACCATCAAAATTCGTAGTGAAATATGCAGAAATGCAATCTTATTAATATTAAAGAAATAGAAGAATAAAATAAACTTAATAAATACAGTAATGAAGAGACAATATATTACTTAAAGATAATTAATATTTTCAAGGAATAAAAAGAAATCAAAACAAAAAGGGAAATATTATCATAAATGAATAATTGGGAAACAGGGAAATAGAGAATGCAAATTTAGGAATTAAATAATGCAATTAACATGACAAAACAATAACTGACGATGCAAATACCCAGAAGAGACAATCAAATGACAAAAAATGTAAATAGTTATTAGTAACCAATTATAATGTACAAATATTAAACTTAGCATGTAAGAAATAAAACACTGAGTATAGCCTTAGATTCAAACTATGAAGAGGTCTGCGAACCTCAAACAACTATTGTGTATAAGTGAACTACAGACTGTAATTAATATAAAATTACAAATATAATAATATTGAACAATAATTATAACAGTTAGGGAGTGTAACAGTGTAAGAAGGTGAGAACAACGGTGATAGACTTTAAGAAGTAAAAACAGTGTATAGTGTAAGTGAATAAACATATTTACAATATGAACATTGCATGAAACATATAATTTATATGAAACAACAAGGTAACTCATATAGTGCAATAAACCCAAGTGAAAATAATTAAAAAATAAAGAATCTTCCATTACAAACTTATAATGTAATAGTGACGAAGATACAATAAGATTCTACGGAATAATATTAATTATAAATTGGGAGACCGAACCTGTGACCCATAAATATATCATTGTCAAGACCTTAACAGAATAAATTAGTGTTTTAGTAGAAAGGATAGTTGTTGGAAAAAACATTGAAACCAGCCAGAACGTGTCAAATTTTAATGCTGGTTTTTATACAAATTAAAGGAGGATACGAGACGAAACGATACTGAAAAACTAAGAAAATAAATAGAAGAAGGATATTTTAATCTATGGTACAGAAAACCAGAAGTCCAGATGCAAAGGATCAAGAAAGAAGATCGTAAAGAAAACTACCGGATGGGTGAGATCTCTCCAATAGTCAACCAAGATATTTGAAAACGTCTTAACATTTAAAGTTCGAATCACAGCGATATACTATCGGAAAAACAATAAAAACTTTAGAACAGTGAATTCTAATTGTACAAAAATAATTATTAGAGTAAGAGTTTCTTTTTCAATTGTTCATTTGCATTTTTGTATGATCCAAAGAACCCACTGATACACAACATACATCAACAACACCTAATTACCAAACATTAATTTATATTATTTTGAATGTTCATCACTTCTTTCACAGCACTTAACAATTATTATTTATAAATATTATGTTTTATGATATGTTTACAACTTATGTACTATACTTTGACATATTTTATACATGAACCCTGAGATTGAGATTTTACATGCTCTACAACTGAAATGAGTTTCAAAAAGATTAAATAAAAATAATTGAATTTTAAACAAGAACGAATAAGGAGTTTGATTATTTATTTAAAATAGAATTATACATCGAATAAGGGTAAGTTTAGGAAATAAGAAATACAGAGATTTAATTTTATTGTTATAATATTTTTAATACGGTGTATTGTAAACATGTACTGTAAAATGTAATATAATTTTCTAATTGTCTTGTTGATACATCCTCTTCATTCACTTTTTTAAATATTATATATATATATACAAACTTCCACTAGTGAACACTTACTTTTGGTTTTTATGTCCCAAACGTTTCAACGTGGTGTCCGTGTTCCTCAGTGGGATTTGAAATATCAGTACAAAGTAACCGTTATGGGTTGTAGGTGTGTGTGGTGGGGGTTGCTGGTGGGAGGGAATTGGCGCTGGGATTCAAAGTGTGTGTTTGAACAAGTGTATCAAAAAGTATATGTGATCTATAGTGTAATTGGTCGTTTAATATGTTGTTTCACAGAACAATATAAAATATACAGACATCACACACTACAACCAAACAACATATTAAACGACCAATATCACATATACTTTTGATACACTTGTTCAAACACACACTTTGAATCCCAGCGCCAATTCCCTCCCACCAGCAACCCCCACCACACACACCTACACCCATAACGGTTACTTTGTACTGACACTCTGTATTTCAAATCCCACTGAGGAAGACGGACACCACGTCGAAACGTTTGGGACATAAAAACCAAAAGTAAGTGTTCACTAGTGAAAGTTTGTATATATATAATATAATTTTCTGTATTGTTTTAATAGTTAATATTACGATTCAGAAATAAATAAAAGTAACTTAACAAAGTAATTTATCATAACTGTGTATTTTGTAGAAGGGTAGTGTACACAAGATTTAAAATAATTAGGTACATCTTTACACAGAAAACTACTTAAAATACCATATGACCTATTCGATAAGAATGCTGAGGACATCCAAAGGTGAGCAAGCAGGCATTTGGCATTTTTTCTGCTCCATTTCACTGTCTGGTTTATCATAATTTGAGTCACTGTCATGCACAGAATTTCTCCAGCGAGTCTGTTTCCCCAAACCACATGATACACTACATGGACTCCAATCACTCCATGGTTCCCAATGTATTTTTTTGGTGGAGTGTCTTTTTTTATTCAAATTGCTTTTCCTACTCTTCCTTTTGTATTTTGATGTTATTTCTTTAGTTAAAGGGCTCACAAGAGATGTAGAAACTACAAGAACACAAGTCAAAGTAACTATGATGTTAAAAGTTAAATAAACAAACAAAATGAAAATTTTTAAACAGAAATAACATTACACTAAACTGAAAATATTTTCATCAACATTCATAATACATACATGAACAGTTGGTGAAAACACACACACACACACGCATGTTACCACAATTATTCTAACCTATAATTTTTTCACTTTAAATATTCTTGCCTTTCTCTTTATATACATTTAGTTGTGATGATGTTTTTTGATCTTCAGTAACTGGTTCATTATCTAATTCTTCATCTTCGTCTGAGTAATAATCATTATTTTCTTCATCATTGTTTTCATCAGAAGAGATATTGGTATCTTCAGGGTCACTTACTGCAGTGATGTCACTATAATCATCTTGATAAAATTGTTCACTGCCACTTGTAATATTGTTGTTTATATTATCAGCAGTTCTATGGATTGACACATCTTCATTATGATTCTAAAAATTCAGACAATAGAAATATATAAATTTGTCACAATCAAATACTTTTAAATGAACCAACAAATATTTCTGGAGAAACAAAGTACTGTTATTGTGAGAATGAACATTTTCAAAGTAATCTGATTTTCTAAATTTTATCATGTAGAATCAATTACCTTTGTATCGTTATGTACTGAAAGTTTAATTTTAATGACATCATCTCACTACTAATCTGATCAGTTAGAAACTGAAGTTAGAGTTAATAATTTTGAATACAGTTTTTGACTAAAGTATTTTTAATGTGTTTGGAATATTTAAAAAATGAAAGTAAGTTTAGTAGACAACTAATTTTCTATCAATATGTTTGTGGATAATTTTTTTTTAACATAAATTTTTGTAGGATATTTCCCTTATTCTTTCTACTATGGATTCTTCCCTTCTAACAAATCAATAGGTTTCTGGAACTGTACAGAGAAATATTTGATGGAAGTTACATCTAATTTGGTTAACTTTTTGATCATTGTCACCAAAATAATCTATGTGAGTAAAAAGCTACAATGATATTTCTAAAACTGTTAAACCAATTAGCACTAATCAATAGGCCAGTCTAGTCTCTCTCTCTCTCTCTCTCTCTCTCTCTCTCTCTCTCTCTCTCCCCCCATACACACACATTGAGGTTCATCTCAATCAGTTGAATTTTTCAGCAGTCATCTATGGCAGGTATCTAAGGTGCCCCTGAATACGGCATCCAAAAGTGCCTTAGAACAAATTTCAACAAAGACACAAATACATGAACAAAAAAGAGGATAATGTAAACAGTTTTCAGCCCCGTCTTCCCTCCAACATTCCTATACCATTTAAAAACCACTTCAAGGTTTTCATTTTTTTTCTTGAACCTATGTAATCAACCCTTTCAAAAATAAAATTAAAGCCAAAGCAGAACAACTTGCAAAAATGAGGAAAACCCACTTCTCAAAGCTATTTCTATAATCATTCTCATTTAAAGCTATGCAGAGCCTTTATATCGCTCAGAATCAGAGTTCAAAGTTCTCTCAAACAGTGCTCACAAAGTTCTCGCAAAATATGTGAGAGTGCTCTTGAGAATTTTATAACCCTGCTTGCAAGATAGGTATTAGGATACATTCCTTCTACTATGGTAGCTGCTAATTCCTTGTTACTTCCCAGCAACAAAGGGACAATCTGTACATTTCTTTCCTTCAGGTCTTTCTCACACTGCCCATTGAATGTTTATAGAAGTAACTAGTTGCCACTAATGAGCGTGCTGTGTGTTAGTATTTAGTTCAGAAGACGCATTAACATACAAATTGTAAGTTATACAGATTTTTTCAGTTTGCAAATAACAGTATTTTTTTCTTGGACTTCGTTGTCCATGACATGTCCGTTACTTAACTAAATATAATTATTTCACTAACAACTCGGAACACAAAGTTTTTTATGGGTAAAAACGTAAAGTTTTACCTTATAACCTGAACCGGTTTTCGCTTTTAAAAAGCTTCTTCAGAGGCTGCCGTTGGGAGCACTGTCCGTCTTGTTGTTGGTAGCGGTATGGATTTTCGAAAGATCGATGTTGTGTGTGTGTGGGGTGTGATATGTTCGAATAATGCATGTGATTTGAATTGTGTCTGTTCGTTTAGGATGTCATTTTTATTTGCTTTCGTGTGTTTGTATATTTCCAATTGTTCTAGAGTGTCTAGTTTTTGGGCTTTAGTCTTATAGTTGGGCACTACACCCCCCTCACCCTCTTCAATAGGCTGTCCCACTACATCACACACAGCCACAATCTACTCCATTTTCTCCTCTGGTGCCTCTTAACAGCTGGTCTGCTCTGGCGTGCGTCTCCATAAATCCTTACCAAATGGCTGAAGAGGGCTTGGCCCAGAACAGCCAGAGACTGGTCATCAGAAAAAAAAACACCAGCCGTTGTCACTGACTAGTAAAGCTGAGAAAATTCTAGGTACTGGATAATATAATTACACGTGAGTAACACTTAACCGATATGCATACACTTAAACCTATACATGTTCTAATGACAAATAATTTTAATAATACCAATTACTCAATATTCATAATATTACTTTGAATGTGGGTTGGGGGTTCTCTAGTATACAATACTATACAACTTGCAACTCATGTGAAGTATAGGAATAAAGGCTGCCTCAGAATAAAGTGCATGTGCGTAGTAATGTGAGGGTAACACAAGCGAAGGAGAACTGATTGTTTATATAGAGTATGTTCATCTATATACTAATAAATCTCTAGGGGGGGTCTACGTTTGTTTGTGGTAATCTCAGAATCTACTGAACCGATTTCAATGAAACTTTGCACGCTCATAGCAGGTACCCAACCGAAGATTTTCCACTTTATTTGATAACGATAGGTTAAAAAGAACCGAAGTTATTGCAAAAAAACTCATTTTTCTTTAGTCCAACTAATGCCCTTCACTTCTCTCCCTTCTACTCACCTTCTCGACACGCCCCCTAGTTAGTCCGACAGTGCGCCGCATTACCCACTCCGCCCAATTGCATAAATAACACGTCTTAAAATTGCTTACAAGTCAATTAGTTAGACTTTACATCAGATTCTAAGCTATCTTATTATATTTCTAGCAGGTACCCGCGACTTCTCACGTGAATATTTGTCTACGATTGTTGTGGTAACTGTCGAGTTGGTAAATTGCTAATGGTACATTTATATTAATAATATTCTTATATTGTAAGTTATGAATATCCAAAAAGTGCGAAGCAATAGATCTATCATTCATGTTTCCTCAATACATAAAATCAAAATTTGATAATTTAGTAGATATTTACAAACATACTTACTTACTTACTAGCCAACGCCCACCGTTGGCTGTTGGGCCATTAGGCGGCGCGCTGACCAGTAGAGACATGAGAGCCTTGCTGTATCATCTTCGTCTTGGACTTGCGTGTCTGAGATCAAGGCTGGACATGTAATTAGGTGATCCGCATTCATGGAAGCGTATCCACAGAGAACATATTCAGGAGATGACAACACGCCGATGCGGTGCAGGTGGGAGGCCAGGTAGTCATGACCGGTTGTAGTTCTAAAAAGAGCAACGCTGACAAACCGTACTCTTCGACATTTGAATATTCAGTATGTGCAGTATGGATAATTAATTCTCAAGAATTATACTTAACTTACTTCACCTCAGTCATGCGATGAGTGTCAGTGATGTAGTATCAGTACCTTTTTTCGTTAATTTTACGTCATCGGTAAGTAATATGTGCAATATGTATTGTATAAGTTATTAATTGCTCCCTAGAGATTTATTAGTATAGATAAAATTAATACATTTCCACTTTTTTTAGCTTTGCAATTCCAAAAAGACGATCATGTTTAGGAAGATCTACTGCTGCTGCGAAAAGAATGAGACGTCTTAGAGCATCTGAAAATTACGTCGAAGGAGTCAGCTCCTGGAAACTCTTCAGAAAGATCTGGATTAGAAGAAGTCTCACAGGTTGAAAGTCCTACGAATCGTGAATATAGATTAGCGGCACAAAGACACAGGCAAGCGACTCTCAGATCATGAGGCCCTACTTTACAATGGAATGCAAAATTAAATAGTGGTTTCAATTATAATCCAGTTATTAACTACGGGTATCCAGAAACAGACATCGGGTTACAGAGTATGTTTGCCCTCATTGCAAAGCTTTAAAGTGGAAAAATGAATCACATGAATTATGTTGTTCTGCAGGAAAAGTGCTATTACTTCCTCCTCCAGTACTGTTAAAATCATTATTAAATAGAGAACATCTTTTATCGAAAAAATTTTTGAATTCATTGAGATCATACAATTCAGCTTTTCAATTTACATCATTCGGAGCCAATGAAATAGTCGAAGGGAGCTTAATGCCTACTTTCAAAATTCAAGGGCAAGTATATCACCTCATGGGATCATTACTCCCTACACAAAACGAAGTACCAAAATTTCTACAGGTGTATTTCATAGCTGATTATTTACAGTAAGCTGAAACAAGAATGAATCATATTCGTAACTTGGATAAGACATTAGTAACAGAACTTCAAAATTTACTTCATCCAATCAATCCATATGTTAGTGAACTGAAAAGTGCGTTTGAATTTGTAACATCTGCGAATAATAATCAGTACAATATTGTGATTCATGCTGATCAAAAAGAAAATAATGAAGAGCACAGGGGTCGCTACAATGCATCAACAAATAATAAGGTGGCAGTAGTTTTAGTTAACCAGGAATGCGATAAACGCGATATAATAATCCGTGCGAGGGATCCTACGCTACATCGAATTGCAGAAACACATCGAGCTTATGATGATTTACAGTACCCTTTAATGTTTTGCACAGGAGAAGATGGTTATCATTTTACATTGAAATTAGTCAATCCTCAGACTAGGCTACAAACTACTAAGAAAGTTTCAGCTCTACAATTTTTCGTACAGACTCATGATGAGAAAAGATGAGTACAACCATTTAATTTATTACAAACAGCTTCTGAATCAATATATTGTTGATATGTATGCTAAGATAGAGACGGAAAGGCTTATATACATCCGTACTCATCAAACTCAGTTAAGAGGTGAGAATTACATTCATTTGCAGGATGCATTATGAAATAATAAAAGTTTGGATAATTTAGGCCGCTTGGTCATTCTACCCTCAAGTTTCACAGGAGGTCCACGATATATGCATGAGCAAATGGAAGACGCTTTTTTGCTACATACACAAATACTCGCGGCCTGATTTATTTATTATGTTCACTACAAATTCTAAGTGGAAAGAGCTCGTCCAGGAATTGCATCAAGGCTTTTCAGCTCAAGATCGACACGACTTAGTAGCACGCGTATTTCATCTGAAATTGAAGAAATTAATGGATTTCTTAGTGCAAGGTAAACTTTTTGCATCAGGGTTACCAGCTCACACATTGCAATTAAAACTATGTATTCCAAATATACTCATGAGAAATCTGAAGCCACCACAGTTATGCAATGGAATACGATTGAAAGTTAGGTCGCTTAAAAAAACATATCGTCGAAGCAACTATCTTAACAGGCTGCGGCAATGGAGAAACAGAATTTATCCCAAGAATTCCAATCATACCCAATAACTTTACATTTCAATTTAAAAGACTTCAGTTTCCGGTTAATTTATGCTTTGCAATGACTATCAATAAGTCACAAGGGCAAACTTTACGTACAGCTGGTGTGGATTTAAGAGCTGCTTGCTTTTCTCACGGACAACTGTATGTTATTTGCTGTGATAACGGCAGAACAAAAAATGTAATTTATAACGAGGCACTGGTGTAAAAATGTATATAAAAACTGAGTATACTGGACTAAGATACATTTATGTATATAAGGATTCTACCAAAAAGTTTAAGACTGACTTAGCACATAAGATTTCGACTAACTGATATCAATATACTTATGTATACACTATCTGTATTATTCTATACGAATAAACATTTCATCTAATTGTGTTACTGCATGTTTGTAAATATCTACTAAATTATCAAAATTTGATTTTACGTATCGAGGAAACATGAATGATGGACCTATTGCTTCGTACTTTTTGGATATTCATAACTTACAATATAAGAATATTATTAATATAGATGTACCATTAGCAATTTACCAACTCGACAGTTACTACAACAATCATATACAAATATTCGCGTGCGAAGCCGCGGGTACCTGCTAGTATGCTAGTATGCATATTATAACGTTGCAGAAATCAGACCCTATAGGGTATCCACAAGTATTAGAGAAATGATAACAGGTAAAATAATTTAATAAATAATAATGAAAAAATATAAAATGGAGTTAAGAAAGAAGAAAGAAGAATTGTAAACAAGAATAATAATTAAAAGAATATACTAGACTGACAAACAAATGACTATGACCCAACCCCAGAGATTGGCCAGATAAAGACAATAAGAAGAGAAAAGATTTACAGAAATTAAGATGACAATTAATGATAAAGGACACAAATGAGTAAAGAAAATAAAATAAAATAACCATGAATAAAACAATAATAAAGAAAGTACACTAACCATAAAAAATAAGTAAGACAATTATTATTAAATAAAGTATGTTGTTAAGAATCTTATTATAATAAGAAAGTAAGACACAAAATATTGAAACAATAATCATAAATGTATGTTTAAAATATCATTGAAACCAAGAGTGAGAGATAGGTAGGGAGTGATAACAATAAACAGTGAAGTGATTATTAAATATAAATGATAAAGTATATATTAAAATATTAAAATAAACAACTTATAATCTAAAGGAAAAAGAATAGGAACCAAGTGTAACAAACCAGAACCATAATCAAATGATGAATAGACAAATAAGTTAATTGTATTAGCCTGTAAGAGACAGAGTAGTTGTGGGTGTAAGAAATAGAAAACATATTCTATTACTAAAAGAAACACTAGAATGATTATCTTTATAGAATGATTATCTTTATCAATACAATACTCACCAAAATTGTTATTTTGTTAATTTAAAGAAAATTAGTTTGTTTGTTTAGTGTTTAAAGGAGTATAAACCAAGAAGGCATAACTTTACAGTAATATGTTTGTAATTTTTATGTAAGTAATGAAGGTACAAAGAGATGAGTAGTATGGTCATTTTAAGTAATGACATACAATATAATAATTGTAATTAATAAGAAGAAATATGGCTGAACAATATACAGACCATTAAGTTATTTCTATATTATGTTTTGTTAATAGATTTAAGTGTTAAATAGGTGTGTGAGAAAGGGGAGTAGGAATAAACTAGCAGTGAAATAAACTTAACAAACAACAAATTAATAACTATTATATAAATAGAAAAGAAAAAATATCAGATAAGAAATAATTTTGTAAAAGTATAATAACACTAATAGATTGTAAAACAGTTTCAAAGTAATTCAAAAGCCAATAAGTGCAAAATGAAAATAAGCAGAACATATGTACTTAGTAAATAATGTTTAAATAGAGCAAAATAAGAAATTCTAAGATGTTACAGTTTAGGCCTATAAATGACATAGCTGTCTAACTTCAGAAAACCAATTGTAAACAATTGAATATTGTATTTGAATGATAAAACCAAGTAAATTATGTAATTACCATTAACTAACATTAATACCATGTCAGAATGAGAATAAACAGTATAAATAAGGGAAATATGTAAAAACATAGTATTAGCAATATTGTCCAAAAACATTAATACTAAAATATTAAAACATTAACCTAGACCAGCCTTGTGAGATGTCAAATTGATCTTTGAAAGAAAATAGGGACATCTATGTTAATATTTCAAGCATTGGAAATATAACCAAGGAAAAATAACCATTATAAAATATTTATTCATTTTGGACAGAAAACCAGGATTTATAACAATAGTTTCAAATGTACTTAACCAATCAGAGTATAGGCGGTTGCCATAACAACAGAACGTTATTATAATTTTGACTGTTATGTAATGAGAGTTCCATTATTAACTATACAGAGGTATAGACGCTATATTGATGCGGACCTATTAAAGGCAAATAACGAAGAAAATCAAAAATAAATGAAAGTAAATTGAATACTAGAAGTCAACCATAGTTCCAGCAACTCAAAGAGGAATAATAAACGAAATTTTAAAATTATAAATTAAATAAAAAAATTGAATGAAAGAAACAGACGCCAGAAAGAGACGGCAACCATATCATTGAAAAGAAATGAATGTACTAATACAACAGTGAAGAAATCTTGATGATCCGTAACACAGACAACATGGTTTTGTTGTTAATGTAAATTAAATTATCAATAATTACGAACTAAAACTGATTAACTTTTTTCACTATATATAACTCTCACTCTGAACTTTGAACACCAATTTCTTTCAAGGCTTAATGAATCATATTTAATAACACTGTATGTAAATGTAAAATAACCTATGTCCGAAACCTATAAAACTGACACACACTTTTAACCAACAGAGTTGAATTTCATGTAAACATTTTTAGTATTTAAGTACCACAATTGTAAGGTGGTGTACTTTATTTAACATCTTGTTTTAACTCTTTTCGTAACCAAAAGAACACACTGGCAGAATAAATTGTATAAATAAGAACGTTGTAGCCATGATAGCTTCATACAACTGCTGCCACCTTTGCTCTCTGCTGAGTGAAAATTAATTTATTGCCGAGGCTAAACTTTATTATAATAACATCTATTGTATGAAAATTATCAAAAATTAATGAATTATCAAATCAAATAAATAAGTACGAATCTTTACTAGCTGTCCTGTGTTTATTTAAATTTTATTATGTATGTTGTGTTCTTTAGCGGAGAATAGAATTCTTTGCCCAAATTTTATGTTGGCAACACGTCCAAAGACAAGAAAATTCGAGTTCCCGCCAGTCTGCGAATAATTCATCACCGTACAGGAGACAAACTAATTTTGAATCTTTTAATTGTTTTCTGAAAAACAATTTGGTGCCTTTCGGGAAATAAATATACCAAAATAAGGACAGGTAAGGATTTCAGTACTGGTTATTCGTACGTTTGCGATGGACGCGGTCTGTGTGAGGTATGTTTAAAAACGACGACGACTTGGTAAGACCTTGAGAGTACTACATCGTTTAACTTAAAATAGACACGAATAATAAGACCGGGAAGAGGTTTCATTACAAATTGATGCATCCAACGTGTGGCAAAATAACACGGGCGATAAGGGAAAACATAACAAATTGGCGACCAACTAGTGAGGCTAGAAATAGAGAAAGGATAATATTCTAGCAGCGATTACGAAAGGATAACAAGATGCATAAGAGGGCGTCATCACTGAGACGGACAAAGGAGGCCGAAAAAGAAGTCAGAGTGGAAGAAAAGGAAGTAACGTCAGTTGAAGATGTGGAAACAATATTAACTCCAGCAGAACCAAACAGGACCACGGAAGAAACGAAATTGGATAGAATAATGGAAATGTTCCTACAAATGGAAGAACGGAGAAAGGAGGACCAGCAGGAAAGCAAGAAAATCAGGAAGAAAGACAGGGAATTAATTAATGACAATTTTAAGAAGCAGAAGGAAGAAATGAAGGAAGAGTTAAAACAAATTAACGAAAAATTTGACAGGAATGAGGAGAGTTTAAAACAAATAAATGAAAAAATTGTCAGTACAAACGAAAGTACTAAAGAAGACTTAAGGCAGACAATTAACGAAAATAATGAAACCTTACAACAGCGATTGACGGAGGACATTCAAAAAAGAAATGAAGAGTTGAAGGAAGAATTGAGGGAACAATTGAAGGAGGACCATGAGAAAAATAAAGAAGAAATGAAGCAGCAAATGATGCACCAATTAATGGAGTACCGTGAAGAAATAAAACAGACTATCACAGAAACCAATGAGAAATTAGAGGAAACGCTGGAGAAATTAGATAAAACCAACGAAACGGTTGCAGAAGTCCGTAAGGAAATAATAGATAAAATGAACGACCTTGAAGGCGAAAATAAAAGAAGAATTGATGAGTTTCAAGAGGAAACCACCAAAAAATGTGAACAGGCGAAGCAGGACATATGTCAAGTCCGGGAAGAAAATCAGAAGGAGATGACGGTCATACGAATGGACCTGGGAGAAAGGATGGAAGGAGTATACAGTAACTTGAATACAATGGACAGCAAGGTTGACAAGAACAAACAAAGAATTGACGAAATATATAGTCACAAAGAAATCTTGCAGGAAGAAGTGGACGCCTGGCGAGAACGACCATGTAACACCAATCACATAATAAACAATGACAACCGTGAAACAATCAACTTCTGCAACTACAAGCGTAACCCCATAGAATTTCTGAAGAGGGTTGAAGAATTGATTGCAAAAATCGAGAAACTCGCTGGACAACCGTGAGAGGAATGCTGGATGAGATGTTTAGAGAAACATATGATAATTGGTGGACCGCCACTAGACCGAACATCCAGAGTATACAGGAATTCAAGGCGCAGTTCAAGGCGAAGTACTGGTCAGAATCGACCCAAAATATGGTCCGAAATAACCTGAGCAATGGGAGATACGAGAACCAGAGTGGACAGTCCCTCACATCATACTTTCTGGGGAAGATCTGCATGGCCAGAAATTTGGAACCCCGCATTCCTGAAGAGTGCCTGGTCATACAACTGTCGTACCACTATGACGATGCAATACAAAAGGCATGCATGTATAGCCAAGTAAAAACGATTCAGGACATGGCCAGTCTATTAGAAAGCCATGAGCACGAGTGGCAATATCAGAAGAACCGCTTCATGAGCTCCCGAAGTAGTAAAAATAATGAACATCAATCACCACCAAACCAGCAGAATGAGAATAAGCCGCCGACGAACAAACACAATAATTACCATGGAAATAACGTGCCTAATTACCAGAGTAACCAACAGGCAAATAACACACCAAGGTCTTATAATCAAAATGGTAATGTCAACGGGAATTATAGAAACAATGACTACCGGGGTAATTACCAACGAAACAGCCAAAAACAACTATTATCGTCCAGGGAACGGTAACAATCAAAACTGAGGGTATCGGCCACAGGTAAACTATGTGCGATATCAAAACCAACGAAGTCCAGGAAGAAACTATCCTCGAACAAGTAATAACCGAATGTACTAAAACCAGGTACAGAACACACGAACAAACTCATATGAAGAAAACGCCGGAAATGAGGGAAACAACTCTGACCACCGACAGGAGCCACCAACAAGCCAAACCATAAACCCAACTGAAGCCAGGAACAATGAGGTCATTCCTCATTTAAACGAGTAAGGTCGGTGAAAACTGAAAACAGCCCATCACTGGACCAATCTCGTGGGGAATTAAAGACAATAACTGACAAGATGATTACTACAGTATAATACAGACTAATTACTTGAAAAACATTAGGGAAGAATTAATAGAAGAAAAGAATAACCCAATGCCAAGACGGAACAATGAGATAGTATACATAAGTGCCCAAATAAATGGAACCACATCAACCATAATGATCGATACAGGATCCAACATCTCTTTGGTCGACCACGTGGAGTTAAATAGAATACAGCAAGGAAGTCGTATACAAATACTCACTCTGCCGATAAACAATGTTACAATCATCGGTGCTACGGGCAGGCAAAATAAAACCTTATGGAAGCAGGTATCATTGGAGATTACCAGTCAAGGAGTAACAATACCTATGTCATTTCTTGTTGCCAGCGGACTGCCATTCACAATACTTATTGGTTGTGATATACTGAGACAACACTCCGCCATAATCAATCTACAGTGAGGAAATGTATCCCTAACAACGGAAGAAGGAATATGGACAGCCGATCTAGTGGACAGCAGCAAAATACCCTTCAATAACAACCAGCTGCCCAATTATTCAAAACTATTTTTGCCATGACTCACACAGAAGGATATTAGACGAGGGAAATGATGAAGAATTATGGTCAAGAAAGTTGGAGGAGATAAGAACATTCCAACGAGAAGGACAAGACCAACAGATCAGTATACACCACGCAGAGGAGCTCATCAATATCTACAACCAATAACGACATATTTTTTCAGACGCCCCGGGTAAGGTAAAGGACTACCAATGTAGAATCAAATTCAGGGAACCCGTAGATTTCAAGAAAAAGTCCTATCCCATCGCATACTCACAAAAGAACGCGGTTAGAGCGGAAATCAACCAAAAGATGGAAGACGACATTATTGAATTGAGTCAGTCACCCTATACTAGTCCAATAGTGGCGATACCAAAAAAGAATGGAAAAGTGAGGATGTCTTGATGTGAGAGAAATAAATAAAATGATTGTGAATGACAGAACGTCTCGAGGTGAAATTTAAGAAATTTTGAAGAAATTCATTCCACGGTACGAAGTACATCAGTGCGTGGGATACCGTATGTGGATACTGGCAGGTGGAGCTACATCTGGATAGCAGAAGATACCTAGCTTTTCTGTTCGATGGAAGGAACTATCAGTTCAAGAGACTACCATTTGGACTGATAAATTCGGTCGCAGTGTTTGTCAAATGCATGGACCAAATATTGGGACAAGACGCACTGAATTTTACCACCATATATTATAATAAATTATTATAGATATATAAGATATATATATTCACTGGGGTGTTATTAAGTCGAGTATATGTAGATATGATGTTATTGTTGATGATCATTATTAGATATGATTATTAAAATTGGAATTAGTGTTCACGTTTAAAAGTTTATGATTTAAAAGAGTATTAGGCTTGCTATCACTTCACTGTGTTAACCTCCCCACTTACCATCCGTGGATATCTTCACTATTCTCGATGGCGACTTCTCTTACTGTAAACACACTTGACATACATACATAGATATTCCTTTTGAATATCGAAAAGAATGCACATAAACAATAAAATAAATCAAATATTCAATTGTAAGTTGAATGGTATCAGTAATTCAAATACTACCGCCACCTTATGAGAGAACTGTCTATAAAAAAATTAAATTACTGCTTCTATTTTATAGAAATTAAAACTCTGATTCCACTGATAATAAACTGAGGATTTATTGACAATGATTAAATTCAGTAAACTCTTTTAAAACAATTAATAAGATATTTTTACAACAATAACAAATTTAAACAAATACTTGGATTTTGTTGTCCATGACGTGTCCGTTACTTAACTAAATATCACTATAATATTGACGACTCGGAACACAAAGTTTTTATAAGTAAAAACGTAAAGTTTTACCTTACAGCCTAAACCGGCTTTCACCTATAGAAGGCTTCATCAGAGGCTCACGTGTGCCTCTGATGAAGCCTTCTATAGGTGAAAGCCGGTTTAGGCTGTAAGGTAAAACTTTACGTTTTTACTTATAAAAACTTTGTGTTCCGAGTCGTCAATATTATAGTGATATTTAGTTAAACAAATATTTAGATCTCTGTATCTCAAGGCTGGTAACACTGTTGTAAGGTACAATATTATTGTGAACGAGGTTAGGTTCACTTTAGTTAATTATATTACCAATTTAGTGAGTTCTTTGAAGATACATGATACCAGATATAAAGATGTGAATTTGAATAACAATATTTACTTATCTAATATTATAACAAAAGAACAAAAATTTAAAATTATTAAATTCGGTACGATAGCCGATAATATCGTACGTTATGCAAAAGTATATAGCAGTTAAGGTCGACACATGCTTTGAGCGTTGCACGGTTAAAAATATTATTATTATTAATTCATTAATTAGCAGAACCATGTACTGGAAAGAGAAAAAATCTAAAGAAAAAAACTCTTATTATTGCTTTCATTTCATTAAAATCATTCAAGAACAGAATTGTTTCTTTGTGACAAAAATATATTCTTCGGTTCTAGGTTAGTTTGCCTAGTAACACGTAAGTGGTTATTTAGAATAAGTAATGTTATTTATAAAATTCTTAATGATATAGTTACAAACATTTTATTTATAAATCATTTGATGTGTAATTATCAGTCATGAAAGTATTTGCACAAGAAAATAATTATTTATTAATTCAAAGGTTATAGTCAAGTAAGCGACTATATCCACATACTGATGAGCGGTATCTGAATTTAATTCCGCCGTTCTCAATTATTTTAAAAATGTAAAATAATTATTTTTGAATTAATTATTGTCATTGGATGGTGCTACAACTTGTTTATTAAATTCTGATAATTGTCCATCATTGTTTATAAACGCACTCAAGCGTTATGACTAGTGCAGTCCAAACAATAATTTTCGTTCATCAACGAGAATTATTTCTTTTATTATTTTCTTTAAAATAATTAAAATATTGTACTCCCTGATTATATACACAGAACATGACCCTTATTATACACTGGTCATGTTAATTCACTATTCACTTAATTCACTGGACACTCGATAATGTGTTGTTGTGTACAGGTTAATGTTTGTTGGTGTATTACAGTAGGTGACGCGCACATTTCAAAAATATTTTGATGACTTTCGGCATAGACCTCTCGCCGTGAGTGATGCAGAACGAATGATACATTTCGCTAAAGCGTCTCTTTTTCATCTGGTCATTTTAAGCTATTTGATTGGTTCAAAAGGTCACACTCTCAACCCCAAAACACTGTTGTAAAATAAAACTTTCAATTTTTCGCATCTCTAAGCGTGGGTTCGAGATTATCTGTGACGTATACATGGATACTCAAAATGATTGAAAAACTTATAATGGTCATAAGTTTCTTATCTTTTGTCATATCGTCGTTTGGATAGTGGCATTAAGTCGCGGACACTTGTGGCTTTATTTTAAGTCTAAACAAGCACTAAATCCGTCCATTATTAATTCACTTGGTCATCTTGGAAATTCATCTGGTGACTCTTAACATAAATAAGTCTTTTTCACCATATTTCGTTATAATTACACTGTAATACTTATTACTAAACATTTTGAGTCCATTTCTCCTTCATGTTAGTACATAAAATGGTTATATTTATAGTTTAAACAAAATCTGTTAATGGCGTCTATACCAACCATGTTCGATTGTTTATATTCACTTGTAACGCCATCATTCCTTATTCTACTACATATGTTTGACATCCTAACACTAATATGTACATTTATTTACATTTGTTCATACTTTATTTTGCTAAAAAATGTTATTTTGTACATACTTATAGTATGATCAAAATACCTTCTGTTCTCATCTTTCCATTTTGTCACTTATTTAGTTATTTTAGTACACATGGGATATAATGTTAGTAATTAAAATAGTGTACAATTGTTGTACATTGTTGGTTCAATGTATTCATTAACCTTTCGTTATCTGAAAGCTCTCTAAGTTATAGCATGGTGTTTATTTACATCTGGTTTTACAATTGCAGTTAGTTAGTTTATAATATTTTGATTATTAAACTACTAGTATTACATTTGTGAAGTGTTCTCATAGCAGTATTAGACATTTCTCTAACTACTGGTAACAATTGTCACATTCTTTTGATAAGTTTTGATAATGTTTTTTGGGGTTCTGTCCATTTAACTTTATGATATTATATTCAATCTGATTCATTTGCTGTGTCCTTCAGTACATATGGTATTCATTGGTTTGCATTATTATTCTTAGCTAGTTTCTGTTTGAAACAATTGTGGATAATTGCTTGGTTTAAGTAATGTACATGATTTTATGTTATAGGTTCAATTCTTGTGAGGTTATGCGTCAGTTGTCTGACAACAATGCTCTACATACTTTTATGCAGTATTTAACTCAACTATTGCCATCTCATTATGGCATTCTACTACAATGGTTTATTATTAAGTTATACACATTTTTACACTATTTGTTGAAACAATAACACAGGTATTCTTAGTCTAATAATGTTACATATTTTGATGGGTTGCACCCAGTTTTTGGTACATTGATTGGTTTATCATAACAAACTAGCATATTTGCTACTATCTGTTCTGGTATTCATTTACATTTTGTCCTGTCTTGCTATGGCATTCAGGCACATTTCATATTCGGGCTTACAAAGCTTTTATTATTAATCCCTATAAACAATTAATTTACTGTTCTGTCTCATATTTTTTTGTGGTCTTATTGATTATCTATGTGATTTTACAATCTTGATTAAACTCGTTACACTAATTGTCTGTGCATTTCACTAGTTAATCGTGGATTCTTTCACTTATAATGGTTAATCACTTTGCTCCGTTATAAACATTTTCACTGGTATTGTTTGTGCTGTTTACTTGGGGTAAAATGGTTATCATATCACATGTTGTTACACTTATATTAAGTACTCACTGTCATTGTTCGTGATCACTTAATTATGCTCAACACTGGTTTCTCTGTTATTGGTATTTGAATAATCATCATACTTCTTCTGTTCACTATATTGATTTTAATTCCTTGTATATCTTGTGAATGTTGATGTCTTGTA